>CM060907.1:878607692-883607692 GCA_030737815.1 Allium fistulosum
TGGAATAGTGGAACTACCAGTGGAACTGGGGATTGGAGAACGCGGGAGAGTCCGACTACTGCAATTCGTTGTTCTTGACATCGCTTCACCGTACAATGCATTCCTGGGTCGACCGGCCCTTGCTGAATTCAGGGCAGCCATTGCCCCGTGGTGTTTGACTTTAAAATTCCCAACTGACCATGGTATAGGAATCGTTCAAGGAGATCAGGCAGCAGGGAGAGCCTGTTATGTTGCTGAGTTGCGTGAAGCACAAAAGAAGGAGAAAGGAAAGGGCGTAGAGGAATCTCTCTGCGTCCGTTTTACTGATAATTGACAACTAGCGCCCGGGCCCCGGCCCGGGCACCACTACCAATTCCTTAGAGATCTTGACCCTAGAGATAGCGAAGATAAAGATGAAGTAGAAGAGAATCAAGCGTCTCCTGCCGAACTGACTGTGGACGTCCCAGTCAGTGAGGATGACGACTCGAAAGTACTAAAAGTTGGATCTCAACTGGGAAAACAGATACAATAGGAATTGGTCGAATTTCTTCAAGCGAATCTCGATGTCTTTGCATGGACGCACTCTGACATGTGCGGAATATCACCGAGCATTGCAAGTCACTCCTTGAATATTGATCCGCGACATGTTCCGGTCAAGCAAAAGAGGCGTGGTATGGATCCAGAGAGATCTGCCGCCCTTAAAGAAGAAATTGACAAGTTGCAATCAAATGGTTTCATCCGAGATGCTCTATATCCAGAGTGGGTGTCAAATCCGGTAATGGTTCGAAATGTTAGTCTATAGGATAGTGGTTTTGATGACAACAACTATAGAAGTGTTATAAAATATATATGTGCAGGAAATCTATATGCAGGTATCAACAAAAGAAGACTGTACAGTAAAGAAGACAAAATTAAAGAAGACAAAGATCAAGAGTTCAAGATTGAAGACTCATGAGATTCAAGATATTCAAGAGTTCAAGACAAATAATATAGTTAGGTTAGATATTTGTTAAAACTCCTTGAAAGCACTATCATTCTTTTTTATCCAATTTACTCGTGGAATGGAATCCACTTCGTTCTTGTTAAAGGGATGGAACCCTAGTGAGATGGAACTCACGAAATATCTAGTGGAACGGATAGTAGCCCTATTTTGTTATCCACTAATTTTGATTCAAAATGATTTTCAAAATTATCTCTTGTTTTATAAAATGATTTTCAAATATTCCTTTTCAAAAGAAAAACCTTCGTTCACATTTCCAAAAATGTTTTAGCCTCAAAATCATATTTATCATTTTGTTATATTTTGATTTCAAAATTGTCCTTGATATTTTAGCCTCAAAATCTATTTTAATATTATATTTACTTTAGTTTATTTACTTTGATTTTAAATATATTTTAGTATATATACATATATACATTCATAAGTATTTCTACTTCTAAATACCTTCTACAAATACATAGAGTCCATTTGAATAAAGTTGCATATGTTTTAAATCATCATTTTCAGAGTAAAGCAAATCATCATTTTTACTAGACCATGTCGACATCCTATTTACTCGTCATGTCGACATGCTTCCCGTTATAGCAAAGGTTGTTTTCAAAAGAAGTGTCTATTCGTTTAAATCTCTTTGAATGGACACATCCATTCATTCTCTATAAATAGAGACTGTTATGGACGTTTTCCAGTAACTACTTTCTTTATTTTCTCTCCTCTTTACTCTCTTATCTTATTTTCTAATCATCCTATCCATATTCTGCCGAAATCTTAAGTGAATCAAACCAGAATATCTCTAGTTTGATTCTCTGCCACTCTCTTCAAAGAATCTCAGTGCTTATCAGAGTTATAGATACATTTGTACTCAAAGAAACTTGTTTAGGGTTATAAAGGTGTGATCGTGTCCTTGGAAATCGATCGGGTGAACTTGTGTCCTGTGAATCAAGTGGTTCTACCCAGAGACCTGAGAATCTGGAGGGTGTACCTCGTTGCCTTGGAATCGAGGGATTGTAATCTAGATTATTATTGAATAGAAAGCCGTACGAGTTGTGCGGGACTGGATGTAGGGTAACACCGAACCAGTATAAAATTCCTGGTGTGTTCTTTCCTTTACTTGCTTTTTATTTATATTTGCATCTGTTTGTGATTCTGTGATTTGATCTGTGATTGTGTATTTGCATTAAGTTTGTTAAATCAATTTAAATCAAAGAAGTTTTAAAGAAATTCTTAAAACACTATTCACCCTCCCTCTAGTGTTAAATAGCCTTAAGATCATCTTCCGCGTCCCTGTCATTTGGTATCAGAGCAAGGTTTTCAAAAGTTTCATAATCTGAATTTTGAAAATTTTTAAAATGGCAAATTTTTTTTTAAAAATTATTAACACTGTTTTCATTTGAATATGTCACAGAATCATCATGATATTGTTGTTTAAAATTATATTTAGTTATTTTGAAAAGTCACTTGATTCTTTAAAAATTGTTATCTTGTTTTGCAGGAGAAGTGTTATGTACAAATGGATATATAATGGAAATCGACAAAGAAATTGGTACCAGATCAATTCAAAACTTTGGGTTCTCATCTACAACTTGATTTGATACTGTACTTCTCTCTATCTGCTTCGCAATGTCACTGGTTTCGTGAGAATCCGTCAAGAAATGACCAAGTTATGGTCAAATGAAGTTTTGGTGAACAAAGAGAAAAAGAAGGCAAATCTGTCAAAGATATTCTTCAAAATTCATCCAGAGATTTGAATATTTTGTTCTCACTCCTTTTCAGATTGTAGTTCTTGTTCTCATGGTCATTTTGATGGGTGGATCATCAAATTCCGATCAAAATTGAGTGAGATATGAAAGTTTGAAGTTGGCTATCCAAAACTGAAAAACTGTGTACGGGATTTTCAACATTTCATCTACTGTTCGGCCTGTTGCATCACAGTACCATCCAAATTCGACACCAAACTATAACTAGATCGTAGCCCTTGCCTTCCTCTTCGACTTGCCGCTGGTTTCATCCAATTCCGTTAAGAAACGAAGGAGATATGCCTTCTAGAAGTTTGATAGTATATAGAAAAACGGGAAGAAGATGAAGAGGAGGATTTTTTATGAAAAGTGGTGACCGTTGGGCCTATTTATAGTGGTTGAAGTGTCCATTCATTCAAAATTCGAATTCAAAATTTTGGCGCCAAGTTAGTCGATCTACTAAATCATCTGTATCTTTCTCATACGATCTTCAAATTCAGCAAATGAATATACTACGCTGATCAGAAAAACGAGCCCGTCACAATAGAACATATCTCGTCGTCAAATTCAGAAAGATATAAATGTGTGGTTCACAACAATGGAGGAACAACAAAGTTAGAAAGATGGAATGCAAAAATTGGTACGCTTTACTATTATTTCATCTTTATTGTTGCATTTAGAAATATATATCTATGCATTTAGTTAGGTATAGAAATTTATCTCTTTTATAAGTTTTGATATTTTGATCCATATATCGACACACCATAGTATAAATATCGTTATACAAGTCTAAATTTAAAAAAAAAAAAATTCTTTTAAAATGTGTTTTCTTTCAAATAAAATCTACAACTAATTTATTACAACTATACTAAGTAGAAAAGCATACATTCATTCATGATTTCAACTTTTCTAATGTTATTTTTACTTCTCATACTCTATTTCTTTTAAGACACTAATTTTATATTTTTAAGAAATTAGTAGAATGAATTTAGAATGTTAAAATAAGGCTCTATTTATATATTTCTTCAATTAATAAGATTGCACCACATCACATGACCGGAATTTTAGATAGCATTTCTAAAATGCTTCTTTTCTTCTGTAATGTTTTGTAAGCACTGCAAATTCATTTTTATAGCATTTTTGTGCTTTGAAACGCTGTAGAGTTTCAGAAACTTTACACAGCATTTGGTAAAAGCTACAGTTTCTATTTTATAATGTTTTGAATATATTTCATTGCAAAAACCTTTTATAGCATTTTGTAAATGCTATCTTTTCTGTTTGAAATTTTAAATTATAAAAAAACATGATATTTAAACTAAGTACTTTTCTCTATTCTTTTTAGAGTTATTTTCTAACTTATATTAGAATATTTAAAATTAATGTTTAGATATTCTTTAGTAATTAATTAAAATTTAAATGAAAAAGGCCTTAATATAACACATGTTTATTTTAGTTTTTTTAATCTTTGTTATTTTTAATATTTCATTATGATACTTTAAAAAAAAAATTGTTTAAACATGTTTCTAAATATTTTAGTCAATAGAAATTTAATATAAAGGTTTTAATTAGTAAGTTAAGAACATGGAAGTTTGGATTATAGTAATTAAAATAATTATAATTAAATAAGTAGGCTATTAATCTTTATAAAAACCATATTTGATCATATATAGTATAAGTCCTTATTCCTTAGTATTTAATTTTGATATTAAGTTTGGTTACTACTTTTCACGATTATGTTACAGTTTTAATACCATTTATTACCTTTAAACTATCGTCTTTACAACTATTTCAGTCACATTCATTAGTTTCCTTAACTTAGGTTTAGTAATTGGTGTGTTTTACCTTTGTTTGGTTGAAGTGTTTTATAATAAATAGGTTGATATATGTATACATACATAGACATACACACACACACACATATATATATATATATGCTTGTCAATTAGATATTACTTATCACTCATGTTTATCTTATAATCTGAATGTCACTTACCGTAGTATATATATCATCATATCATTTTGCATATTATTATTATGTTTTCTTCATTATCATTTTGTTTCATATTACATATCATTATGCATCCTACTTCATATCACATTTCATTGCATATTACATCATAAATTACAATGCATGAAATATCATAATCATTTGCATCACAAGTTACACTTCATTCTGCATATCATCTCATGCTACATTGCATATGTCATACATTTCATACTGCATTACAAACTACATGTTGCATACATGTATACATAACGAGTGTAGGAGGAGTTTTGTAGTATTGTCTTATAATATAGGATTATTAGTTTTTGATGTTTTGATTGACTTGATTGACTTGATTGACTTGTTGGACTTGATTGACTTGTTTGACTTGTTTGACTTGATTGATTTGTTTGACTTGTCTGACATGATTGGTTTTGATGAGTGTGTTGAAATATACTTAATAAATAATTTATGTTCTTATATTTGATTTCTAACTATTATAAGCATTATCATAGATTCTTAGTTAGGATAGATAGTAATTTAGGATTAAGTTCTAGTTTTTAGAGTTAAGTGTTGATTATTTATGATAACGCTATCATTATAATCACATGTTATATAGTATTAGTTTTAGGGGGAGTTATATAGTTTAGAGTTAGTGTCATTTTTTTGTTGATGACAAAGGGGGAGAAGTATAAAATAGGTTAGTTAGGCATAGATTAAGGGGGAGTTATTAGATTTAGGGGGAGTTATAAGGAGAATATAAATATTTTATAAACAAAGGTTGTCATCATCAAAAAGGGGGAGAATGTTAGTCTATAGGATAGTGGTTTTGATGACAACAACTATAGAAGTGTTATAAAATATATATGTGCAGGAAATCTATATGCAGGTATCAACAAAAGAAGACTGTACAGTAAAGAAGACAAAATTGAAGAAGACAAAGATCAAGAGTTCAAGATTGAAGACTCATGAGATTCAAGATATTCAAGAGTTCAAGACAAATAATATAGTTAGGTTAGATATTTGTTAAAACTCCTTGAAAGCACTATCATTCTTTTTTATCCAATTTACTCGTGGAATGGAATCCACTTCGTTCTTGTTAAAGGGATGGAACCCTAGTGAGATGGAACTCACGAAATATCTAGTGGAACGGATAGTAGCCCTATTTTGTTATCCACTAATTTTGATTCAAAATGATTTTCAAAATTATCTCTTGTTTTATAAAATGATTTTCAAATATTCCTTTTCAAAAGAAAAACCTTCGTTCACATTTCCAAAAATGTTTTAGCCTCAAAATCATATTTATCATTTTGTTATATTTTGATTTCAAAATTGTCCTTGATATTTTAGCCTCAAAATCTATTTTAATATTATATTTACTTTAGTTTATTTACTTTGATTTTAAATATATTTTAGTATATATACATATATACATTCATAAGTATTTCTACTTCTAAATACCTTCTACAAATACATAGAGTCCATTTGAATAAAGTTGCATATGTTTTAAATCATCATTTTCAAAGTAAAGCAAATCATCATTTTTACTAGACCATGTCGACATCCTATTTACTCGTCATGTCGACATGCTTCCCGTTATAGCAAAGGTTGTTTTCAAAAGAAGTGTCTATTCGTTTAAATCTCTTTGAATGGACACATCCATTCATTCTCTATAAATAGAGACTGTTATGGACGTTTTCCAGTAACTACTTTCTTTATTTTCTCTCCTCTTTACTCTCTTATCTTATTTTCTAATCATCCTATCCATATTCTGCCGAAATCTTAAGTGAATCAAACCAGAATATCTCTAGTTTGATTCTCTGCCACTCTCTTCAAAGAATCTCAGTGCTTATCAGAGTTATAGATACATTTGTACTCAAAGAAACTTGTTTAGGGTTATAAAGGTGTGATCGTGTCCTTAGAAATCGATCGGGTGAACTTGTGTCCTGTGAATCAAGTGGTTCTACCCAGAGACCTGAGAATCTGGAGGGTGTACCTCGTTGCCTTGGAATCGAGGGATTGTAATCTAGATTATTATTGAATAGAAAGCCGTACGAGTTGTGCGGGACTGGATGTAGGGTAACACCGAACCAGTATAAAATTCCTGGTGTGTTCTTTCCTTTACTTGCTTTTTATTTATTTTGCATCTGTTTGTGATTCTGTGATTTGATCTGTGATTGTGTATTTTCATTAAGTTAGTTAAATCAATTTAAATCAAAGAAGTTTTAAAGAAATTCTTAAAACACTATTCACCCCCCCCTCTAGTGTTAAATAGCCTTAAGATCATCTTCCGCGTCCCTGTCACGAAAACCAAATGGGAAATGGAGAACTTGTGTTGACTACTCCGACTTAAACAAAGCTTGTCCAAAAGATAGTTTTCCACTTCCCCGAATTGACCAACTCGTAGACTCGACTGCAGGCCACGAATTGTTATCCTTTATGGATGCTTATTCCGGTTATAATCAAATACCCATGCATCTACCCGATCAAGAACATACTAGTTTCGTGACCGATCTGGGACTCTACTGTTACAGAGTCATGCCTTTTGGTTTGAAGAATGCCGGAGCAACTTACCAACGCTTGGTTAATCGAATGTTCGCTGATCAGATCGGGAAGACCATGGAAGTCTATGTGGATGACATGTTAGTTAAGTCCCGATTTTCCACAGATCACGTCAGGGATTTAGATTCAATGTTCCGCATCTTACGTGAATATGGAATGAAGCTTAACCCGTTAAAGTGCTACTTTGGCGTCGCATCCGGAAAGTTTCTAGGTTTCATCGTCAACGCTCGTGGGATAGAGGCAAACCCCGAAAAGATCTGGGCAATAAGGAATTTGCAAACTCCAAAGACCATAAAGCAAGTCCACAGTCTCAACGGGAAGGTAGCAGCGCTAAGTAGGTTCATCTCAAAATCCACTGATAAATGTATTCCTTTCTTTGATCTAATCCGGAAGGGAAAACGAAACTTTGAATGGACCATGGAATGTGAAGGCGCATTCCGATCGCTGGTTCAGCATCTCTCTACGCCACCGATTTTGTCGAAACCAATTGATCACGAACAATTATACCTTTATCTGGCGGTATCAGAGCATGCGATCAGTGCTGCTCTGGTCCGGGAAGAGGATCGAGTGCAGAAACCGGTCTATTATGTTAGTAAACGATTGACCGGAGCTGAAAGAAATTACCCCAGGTTGGAGAAACTGGCTTACTGCTTGGTCATTGCCTCGAGAAAGCTTCGTCCTTATTTCCAAGCTCATCCGCTTACTGTGTATACCGATCAGCCGTTACGACAGGTCCTCACACGGCCTGAGACGTCTGGAAGGTTACTCAAGTGGAATATCGAACTGAGTCAATTTGACATTACTTATGCTCCGCGGAGAGCCATTCAAGGGCAAGTCCTAGCTGACTTCATAGCTGAATTTACTGTTCCAGACGACTTACCCGAAACCAGCGAGTCTCCTGAATATGTCTGGAAACTTTATACAGACGGTGCATCAAACGATCGGTGTTCGGGCGCTGGAGTTGTACTAGAAACCTCCGAAGGTCGATCCATATGCTATGCTTTGAAGTTTGATTTTCACGCAACCAACAACGAAGCCGAATATGAAGCCCTGTTGACTGGGTTAAAGCTTGCCAGAGATCTGAGAATTATCGCTATAGAAATTTATTGTGATTCACAGTTGGTTGTATGCCAGGTACGGGGAGAATATCAAGCAAGAGATCGAAGGTTAGCTGCTTATCTAGCACGAGTTCAGGAAGCACTGGATCAGTTTGATTATTATGCCATTTACTACATACCACGAGATCGCAATCAAAAGGCCGATTCATTGGCAAAGTTGGCCAGCACAGGTGAAGCACAGCAAATGGGACTTGTCCCGGTCGAAACTTTGTCCTTCCCAAGCATCGATCAAATCAAAACGAATGATGTGTTGGAAACCTTTCCCAGTAGAGAATCATGGATGACTCCGTATCGAAATTATATTGAGAATGGGACATTGCCTGAACACCGAAATGAGAAAAGGCAAGTTCTACGGAAAGCTTCGCGGTTCATCATTCAGGACGGGATCATGTATAGAAAAGGTTATTCTGTTCCACTCCTCCGGTGTATCGCTCACGACGAAGTCAAACGAGTGTTACATGATGTGCACGAGGGAGAATGTGGCGATCACACCGGTGGACAAGCGCTTGCTAAGAAGATACTCCGATATGGATATTACTGGCCGACAGTGAACCGAGATGCAGCCAATTATGCCAGAAAGTGCGATAAGTGCCAGAAACACGCTCGAATTCCAAGAGCCCCGCCTACCGAGATAACTCAAATGGTCAGTCCCTGGCCGTTCGCTATGTGGGGTATCGATATCATTGGCGCTTTACCTCTAGCAAGAGATGGTGCGAAGTATGCCATCGTCGCAGTTGACTACTTCACGAAATGGGCCGAGGCCGAAGCTCTCGCAACGATTACGTCGAAGAAAGTAATAAACTTTGTGGTCCGCAATATCATTTGCCGATTTGGGCTCCCGCATACCATCATCACCGATAATGGGACCCAATTCGAAAGTTCGGAGTTCAAGAATTTCTGCCAACGATTTCATATTCATAAAAAGTTCTCTGCAGTCGCACATCCACAAGCAAACGGTCAGGTCGAAGCTGTTAACAAAGTTATCAAATCCATCTTAAAGAAACGACTGGAAAAGGCTGGGGGAAAATGGGTCGATGAACTTCCTATGGCATTATGGGCTTATCGAACGACTCACAAGACCGCAACTGGACACACCCCATTTTCCTTATCCTATGGCTCGGAGGCCGTTATTCCAGTTGAGACAGAAGTATTTTCTCACCGCGTAACTTATTACGATCCAAAAACAAATGCTATATTACTCGCTGAATCTTTGGATCTGTTGGACGAGAAACGGGAAGAAGCTGATTTAAGAGCGGCCGCATACCGAAGTCGGGTCGCCCGGTTATATAACACCAAAGTTCGACCCCGAACATTTGAACTCGGTGACCTTGTCCTCAAGAGAATCTACCCAGTCCCTTCACACATGAAACCAAATTGGGAAGGACCGTACGTGATTACACAAAGACTTGGGGATGGCACATTCAAACTATCAACCGTGGACGGTCTAGTTCTACCAAGAGCCTGGAACAGCGAGAGTCTCCGTCGCTACTACATATGACAGGCTTTATTTATTTCATTATGTTTTTTATTCAGCAATTTACTTTTGCATTTCGAAATTAGAAGTTGTAATAAGGCAACTGACTTGCCATATTTTCTTATTTCAGCAATAAAATGTCATCTCTTCGAGCCAGAGCTGTGATTCATTAAATACAATGTACAACATCACGATGCACGAAGAGCTAAGTTCCATCACACAGTGGAATTTATTCAAGTAGGGAGTGGCTGTGAAGCAATCAACCACTCGCTAAATGAAACCCGAGCTCGGGGGCAAGCCATCACATCAGGCCAAGGAATGGGTTGATACACGACAACCCTTCACTTAACTAAACTCCGTACTCCCAGAGTGCGAGGCGGAGTATAAACATTTTCCTAAACCCCAGAGTACTCCGAGAGTGCGAGCTGGGTACCAGCTTATTGCTTAACTCCGTACTCCCAGAGTGCGAGGCGGAGTATAAACATTCCTTAACTCCGTACTCCCAGAGTGCGAGGCGGAGTATAAACATTCCTTAACTCCGTACTCCTAGAGTGCGAGGCAGAGTATAAACATTCCTTAACTCCGTACTCCCAGAGTGCGAGGCGGAGTATAAACATTCCTAAACTCCATACTCCCAGAGCGCGAGGCGGAGTATAAACATTCACCTAACTCCGTACTCCCAGAGTGCGAGGCGGAGTATAAACATTTTACTAAACTCCGTGCTCCCAGAGCGCGAGGCAGAGTATAAACATTTTTTCTAACTCCGTACTCCCAGAGTGCGAGGCGGAGTATAAACATTCATCTAACTCCGTACTCCCAGAGTGCGAGACGGAGTATAAACATTCATTCAACTCCGTACTCCAGAGCGCGAGACGGGGTATAAACATACGTCAACTCCACACTTATCCCCAATACTGGGGGCAGAACCATAACACATAACAAGTTGAAGACAGAAATGGAATAAATTTTCATTTCCACTATCAACAAAAAGAATCTGATTACAAAGTGTTTAAGAAAAATTCTGCTAGTGGGAGCCGAATCCACATCTATACACGGCAATAGAGAAATCAACAAAATGCTACCCTACTCAACAAAGATTTAAAGAAAGAGTTCAATCTTTCTTCTTCCTTATCTTCTTCTTCGGGGTAGCCCCACCAGATCCACTGCCTGATTTTTTCCTCAATCGCTTACTCTTTTCAGGCTTGCCCTCCGGCAGCGATATAATGTCGACGTCTTCCTCAGAACTGGAGGCGACGGAAATTCTTCTAGGAGGACGAGCTGGAGGCATAGGAGTAGTAGCAGGAGGAGGGACAGGAGCAGTTTCAATCACTACGGTACCGCCCGGTGAAATCACCATTAACGGGGCAGGTCCGAGCGGATTGGTACCAACATTCCCTACTGCCATCTCGGCAGCAATCTCAGCAATAACGTCGTCCTCACGAGATACTTGGGACGCATCGGTTGTGCCAATAGCTGGCATAGATGAACTAACGGCCGGAGCAGCCCCACTCACAGCATCAGACAGGTTGACAGAGGGATCGATGGGTTCATTAAGAAGCTCCTCAATCATTTGAGCGCTGAAAGAAAACATATTTGCATCTCCCTCCTCGCCAATCAAAGTAGAATTCGTGATGGCTTCAGAAAAAACAACCCCTTGTGTTTGATGAGGAACTAATAGAGCAAGGGGCGCAGAAACAAGAACTTCAGTCACTGAAATGCGACAAAACGAAGATTGTTAGCCAAGTGTGTTGCTTAAGGTTCTTCACAACTAAACTACGAGAAGCGTTCAAATACCTTCCTTGGTCTGGACCGAAACGTGGGTAGAGTCCTCGACAGAAGATAATAATGGTTGGTCAGGATTATAGGCAGGAACAGACTGGGGATCTACCGCACCAGTGGTTTCGGGCAATGTTGGAATTACAGCTCCAACGCTTGTCCCGTGATGCGCGATCCCCGAGCCTTCGCCTGTCTCTAGAGATTGAACGCCAAGCTTTTCTTTCGCCATAGAGATCACCACCTCATGAAGGGTCTTCCTCTCATCCTCGGTAAGCAAACGCATCTCCAGTTCAAAGTCGTCAAGTGTTCCATCTGGATGCGCTGCTCTTTTCTCATTCACCAGCCGGGTCTAGGCATTATACAAGATCATGGAGTCATCTCCCAGCCACGCTAAATTTCTGTGTTCCAGCACATTAGCGTTATACGTGACTAAGAGATCGTCAAACTCGGCATCTAGCCTAGACCTCTCCTCCAAGATCTTTTCCTGAATTTCTGCTTCCGCAGACTTAGCCTTGACCGCCGCCGCAGCAAGTTCGGTCCTGAGAGATACTGCTTGGTCGCAAGCCTCTTGAGCAGTGGCGTTCGCATCATCCTTCTCCTTCACCATTTCAGCGAATTTGGCCTTGAGCTCATTCAGCTCTTTAACGGCTAAGTCTCGCTCAGCTGCAATGGTGGTGTTGCGGTGGCCCATCTCTTCCACCGTGGCGCAGTGTTCTTGCTGCATCCTCGCCAGTTTGACCACGACACCTTCATGTTTCTGAAGTGTTTCAAGCTCTGACTTCGGGGACGTCTCCACTTCGGATTGAAGAACCTGAATGATGCGTTTCTGCTTGGCAATGTCAGCATCACGTTCAGCAATGATCTTCGCCCTGTCAAAAGCTACTCTAGAAGCCTTCACGGCTGCCTTGTACCACTCCTTATACTGAGCGTAGAAGTCGTGGATATAACTATGAGCAGTGGTCTCAGCTTCCGGAGGGATTCTTTTAAAGTTAGGAGGGAAGATATAGCCATCCATGCAAATTTCCGGGTAGTCATTTTTCATTTGGGCGAGTTTAGCAGCTCCCTCGCTTGTCAACTCAGCCGGAGCTTGTTCAATTATAGCGGCTGCTGTCGGTTCCATTCTTGGCCGCTGAGCATCAGGCCGAGAAGATTGAGAAGGCAACTGCTGCTGATGAGATGGCCCTGGGAGGTCTACTGGAGCCCTGGGAGGCGGAGGAGAGCGAGATCGGGGTCGGTACTAGTATCCCCGGTCTCTGTCAGAGTAATCATAGCCAGAACGGCTACGCGAGTAATCTCTGTCTCTGTCATAACGTTCTTGACTTGAATAGCTTCGCCCATGATCCCTATCTGTTTCTCTCCTGCGGGAATCGTAAAATGGAGAAGATTGGCGCACATTCCGAAGCCTATCCAGAATAGAGCCACGTCCTGACATCTCACCTGCGATAAGAAAGAATTACGGATTAGGATCCCATAAAGCAATGTTTACTATGCCAAAGTCATGAAGTGCTGTGGAAGTGTGTGTAAATGTGTAAACCCCCAAACCGACCGGAAGTGTTGACCGCACTTAAAGGAAAGGGCTCGTTCATGTTTAGGACATCTTGAAATTCCTCCAACCCAGGATTATGAGAAATCGATATATAATCTGGGATAGGAATGTCGTCAAGCCCTTTGAAAGAATCTCTCGAATGAGAAGGGGCGGCCTCAGAAATCGTAACTCCGGAAGCGGGAAGAAACACATCTACAGATTTTCCCCCCTTAGACTTAAGTTTTTTGGAAACGGCGGCCTTGCCTTTCCGTTTTTCTCCCGATTCCTCCAAGTTTCCCGAAAAGTCAGCCATTGGCTCTGAATCCGTATAGGTTCTTTCTTCGTCACTCGCCTCGATTATTTTGATTCCGAGTGACTTCTTCGCTTTTCTCTTCTTGGGTTTCTTCTTATCTTCCTTCTTGGAGGCGGACTTTGAAAATCCCTCAACAACTATGCTTTTATTGGTGTCGATCAAGCCAAGAACTCTTAAGTTGTAATCGTACAACACCGAATCAATATGCCTCAACTCGCTTGGGACTTCTTGAAGACTACGGACGATACTCTTGAAACGCCCTCCATCGGGCCTGGAGATAATAGCTGTAAAGGGAATGAAATGTCAATTTTAACACCGAAGAGCTATTGGTCAAGGAAACAGGTTAAGGCGCTTACGTCTAGACAACCATCGCCTAGCGAAACCCGGAGGGCACCGAACGTAGAACCACTCGTTCTTGAAATAGCTCAGTCGAGTCCAAGCTCCAACTACAACTTGGCAATTCCTAACTGCCTCCAAAAATGTAAAAGACGGGCTATCACCCCTACTCTTGAAGTTAAATATGTGTCTGATCTCGGAGGGCCTCGGCGGGCGAAAGAGACAGTCCATAAATATGACAAAGGCACTGTTCAGCAACGCGTGCCCGTTGGGATGAAGTTGTGAAGGAGCGATTCCTAAATATGATAGCATCCCTCTGATATATTGATTGAAAGGAGGAAGAGTTCCGGCCGCACAAGCATGACGGTAGAATGCTGTATATCCTTCAGGCGGATTGTGCGGTCTATCAGTGGCACTGGGCAATAATACATCACCTAGAGATATGTTATGCTTTAGGCATATTCGTCCCAATAAGGATTCAGAGATGTTAGACTAAACCGAATCAACAGGGTCTTCAATAAATATAGCCTCTGGCAACTCATCTGGAGCTGGATCGATTACATCGGCAGGGATATCGGGAATCTCAAGCACCGGAGGAGTCGAGCTCTGTACCTCTTATTGTTGGGAGCTCGAAGATTCCATAATTAACTAACTCATCAGAAAGCAACATTAAGTTCATAAACAGCCCGCGCATGCCCCAGTGTAGTGTGTGTGAACGTGTTGTGCAGTGTAAGTGCTGTGCATCACTTAAGCAGATGTAACAGAATAAAGCAGGATGTTCGTACAACATAACTTGGGAATTTGAGAACGAAGATGACCGTCATCGCTGACCGTCACTTCCACACCATCCAAAGGCTACTACCCACTTCAAGTATAAATCTTTCGGTCGTATTATTGGTTAAGTCATAGTTCCATCGACGAGCTTCAAAAGAAATTCAAGTTAAATCTTTTAGTCAAAATCGATTATGCAAGGCCGAAGCTCGTCGGAGTCAAGTATGCTAAAGTTCATTACGTTCGTCATAGTACAAACTTGAAGTTGGTCGTAGTTCAGATAATGGAGCAAATCAAAGGAGCAACGGTTTCAGAGGATAGAGGCGTTCGAATCCATCGGCACAGAATAATGATGGTCGAATCGATGGAGTACGACTCCAGGTGTTTCGAATCCATATGGTTAGACTCGATGTAGCCTTGCAATGGAGGAACATTTCGAATCCATGAGCCCCACGTTGCTTCGAATCGATCTTTATTCAACTCCTTCGAATCGATCTGGATGATATCACTTCGAATCGATCAACTCAAATGCCATTTTCCTCCAAGTCGTCGATTCGGAGCCTTGCCCACAGGATCGATTCGAACCGGTCGTTCTAGGATCGATGCGAAGCAGCGAAAGACAACACTCTGATCGATTCGACTCGAAAAGCATCACTCCTTGGCTCCATCGAGTCGACCCACTTCGTTCCGATCTCATCACTCCTCGATATTTTCATAAGGAAAGAACTAGATCTAAGCCAAAAAATTCTAAGTTCTATCTTTCTTTCTCATCTCGAACCGATCCCTTGATTACCTGATTTTATTACGAACGAAAACGTGAAGGGGTTCGATCGATTTGAAGAAAGCACGTTCGCCTTGGCCTTAGAGAGATCGATTCGAAGAAGAGGCTATAGCAACAGTAAAAAGTAAAAAATGAAAGTGACACCGGCCTCGCATATTTATATGGACCTCACAAGGGAAACGGGACGATTCGTCTCCCGGTAAAAACGACCAATTCCAACCGGTCACGCGCAGATCCCTTCGAATCCATCACATTCGAACCCATTGCGTTCGAATCCCTCAAAAAACTTCGAATCCATCAAGGCTGCATCATTACAAAGCCACATCGATGCGAAGCTACATCGATCCGAAGCTTTCAAAACAAAAGCTAAATTGGAATGATTACGTCTCATCGATTCGAAGTACAAACTTCACGACCAATAACATACAGTGGTTAAAAACCTATCGATTCGAACAACCATTTCGAATCCATCCCAGCAACATCGGTGCGAGACAACATCGATTCGAAGAAACCACCGAGCAAGGGCTGGATTGAAAGTCTTATCGACTCGAAGCATGAGGTCCCTAGGGCCATCGATTCGAAAGCATTCGTTTCGAACAAATATTGCTTCGAATCCATCAAAGACCACCGATAAGAGCAGATGGGTCGCTTCGAATCGAACATCAAAAATTGCTTGTCTACTCTTATACCGATTCAGGAGAGGATCGATACGAGAGAATGATCACAGACAATGATAAAAGCAATGTTTTAACTCGAATCTCAAATCGATTCAGGAGAGGACCGATGCAGAATTCGATAACAGACCAAACTAGCAACGACTTGCGATCACGCAACGTCAACTAAAGTCAGACAAATAGCCAATCACAGTCATTCAGCGGTCAATTACAGCGATACAGAATACAACTTTCGGTAAAGCATGTCATAGCTGTCCAAAGAGAGACTGCAGCATTTCAAAGCACGTCATGTTTACACAAGACGTACTTTGGGGGGCAAATGTTATCCCGCCTTTTGGCAAGGCCGTGACACCAAGGACTTAACTAGAAACCAGTGACAGATTGTCTCAAAGACCAGCTACGCGCAAGGATCGCTATGGATATCGATAAATTTTGTCCGAGTCCGGATCTGGCTACAATTGATAAGACATGACAAGTAAAGCCATTCAAGCCAACTTTCTGAATTTCAAGTCAATCCGAGTTCATACGCTCAAGATATCATTGATACAAGTTGGAAGAAATGGCCCTTAGTTCGACTCCATAGGCCAAGTCTATGATTCGAATCCATCAACATATGTTCGCTCTGAATCGTTCGTTATTGCCATAACTCGAATCCATCAGAAGATGCCATGAGTCGAATCGATCTGAAGTAGCCTTAAGGTCGAATCGATCTGAGGTAGCCTTAGGTTCGAATCTAACAAATTTCTCTACTTCGAATCCATGGAGGAAAGGTGCCTCGAGTCCATGGAACATAGCCTTGCTTCGAATCCAGGAAGAATACCTAGCTTCGACACCATCAAGCATAGACCATGACCGATTCCAACGCACCATGCCCCGAATCCATTGGCCAGGCCCCATTTCGAATCCATGGAACAACCATTGTTCGACTCCATCGAACCTCCCTTGCTTCGACTCCATCGAACAAACCTGTGTTCGAGTCCATCGAGGGATGGCTCCTTCGAATCCATGCAATTGGATAAGCCTCGACTCCACCATCCTCGAATCCATTCAACTGGGAGTCCTTTGAATCCATTACGTCGAATCCAAGCCATGGATTCGACCCAGTCAAACCGGAGTACAAAACGGATCAAAGCGAGAGACACGCGCCACGTCGCAGCAAGCATCGAGTCGACCGAATCGATTCGAACTAAGATCGATTCGAAGTATCCATGTTCTCCAGAAATGCAACGTTGAATCGATCATATCTCGAGTTCTACAAGTCCAAATGCCATGAAATTTTCACAGAAGCTTAAACACATAATGAAGAATGCTCACACCAAATTTCAGCTCGATTGGATGATTTCTCGATCGATTCGAACCAAGGGTCGAATCGATCCCAAAGTGGGCCCGGATCTCCAGATTTCGGCCATGTGGGCCCCCTGACGTACCAGAACTGGTCTCCCCTCATTTTAGGCGAAATATCAGCCTCCTACACCTATAAATAGAGCCCCTGGTCATTCAGAAAAGGGGTCGGAGAATTCTAAGTACTGAAGAGCGCCCAGATTCTGCCAGATCTACTCCAGAACACCGCCGCTGCTTTAGATTGACACTTAGCATTTAAATTCAGTTGTATTACATTATTAACTACTGTAACCTTCAAGGAATCGAGCAATAAAATCATCAAACTTCATAGTGGACGTAGGCAAAAACGCCGAACCACTCTAAATCGCCTGTCTTTGCAATTTACTTTCTGTTATTTGGAGTTTTTGTTAGATAATCCACAGTTTTAATTTTCATTCTTCACTTTTATCTCTTCAAAAACTTCCGAAGAGTGTTGTGCCCATTTTTGGTACAAACAACACAACTCCAAATAAAAGTTTCAATTACAACACAATTTTCACTTTACAATTTTATATTCACTCTTCACTCATATTTGTTCTTCAACTTTGTTCCAGCCTTTATCCAGCATCTGAATTATCAACAAAATAAACACTGACACAGTAAAATTTTAAAAGAAATATTTTGTAGTGCACAATGAAGTGTGTTTGAAAATATTGTTTGCCTCGGTTATTTGGGTTGTTCGTCATCATTTTTTTAATTCATCTTACATGAACAACTTGTGACATGCACAGTGTATCACTGTACATGCCACAAGGTCGTACACACCGATATACAATTACTTGTTAAAATCACAGGGATAGGTGAGCACAAGGTCAAACCCAAGCCAAGACTGAATTCAACTCAAGTGCGAATGCAAATAACAACAAAACAGCCTCAACACAATGTACACATGAAGTCTTAACCAAAACCAAATCGGACTATCATAACTCAGGCTAACAAGACCAGAATCACTTCAAGTGGAAAAAGTTAACCAAAAGTTAACATGAATGCTCAAAACAACAACAAGTTCAATGGTCAATACACTGAAGTGCAATAACACAGCAACACAAAGGCACAATGAACAAAAATGACAATGCAACATGAAAACAACATACAAAACCAGACTAGACTCCAAAATGCAAAGCAAATCAACTTGAAACCCAACCAGACTTAAAAACAAAACCAGACCAGTTCTAAACATGCAACAAAGACCCATTAATATACAACAAACATGCTCAGGAACCACACAATGCTACCATACTTCAAGACCACAAAATGTACAAATGAAGATCAAAGCAACATACAACATGATAACATGAATACAAATGGGATAACAAGCTTCAAACAGTTCAAATGGAATGCAAAACATGAAATAGAGGAGACCAGAACCAAGCAACAAGGAAATTCTCATAATCAATGCAGACCAGCATAATATGCAACCAGTGTTGACATGAATGCTAACAAAAACAAATTGAACCAGACAACAAATGCAAAGCAAATCTTCAAGTGGAACAAGACCAAAATAACAAAACCAGACCGGTCTACAGTTCAGAGGCATGAACACACACATCAGACTTCATAGTGCACCAGACTTCATGGTGCACCAGACTTACAACATGACAACAGTCTTTAATGGAACCAGACATGCTCACAAGTCTGTACATGCTTCAAACATGATCATATGTACATGAATTCAAGGAAATCACATACATATATACATGTCTGTACACACATGTGTGTGTATATATATAGTGATAACCAAACAAGTGAACATGTTCATGGATATGCAAGCATTCTGGGATGAACACACATGAATACAAGTGCACCAAATATATATGCATATACACGTATATATGTAAGCAAAGTCAGAATGCAGCACTTGGGTGAACATAGCAATCAAATGACAAAACCGATACTAAATCATAATACAGCAAAAACTATGAAGCAACCGTGGGTTATATCATAATGAACAAGTCAGAATTCAGGTGCCAATATATCAGTAGTCAATTTTATCTAAAATTCAAATGACAACCAGGAAGAGAACGATGAACAGGTCAGAGGAGCAAAGAACGGAACTGACTCAACTACGTTTAAGCAAATTCGAATATATTCAACTAGTGAACAACTCAGAATGCATCAGAGATCGTTCGGTTACAAATCAACGCAAGTGCTAAAATCACGAAGAAGTCAAAACCAAAATATACGAACAAAATAATAGGGTTTCGTTCCCTATAAATTAAACCCAATTCATCATTGGCACATCATCAAGTCGAGTATAATTAAAAATCGAAAAGGGGCAAATCACGTACCAATTCAAAGCAACATCCATTTGAACTTGACATTGAAGCAGCCGTGAGCAATCGAATTACACTGATCTAAGAAGCATCGAAGCAAATTGAGAAATGAAAGCATAACCGGCAAATAATTCGAACTTCCTTTTTTTAGCGGCGGCTCAATTCAACAAACCCTAAGTCCAGATCGAAAAGAAAATGAGGCGGCAGCAAACAAAAGGGAGAATGCGATTATCTGTTAATTGGGCAGTATATATTTTATTAGGGCTTTTGTTTATTTTAGTTGTTTTTGTTTGTTTTCAATTTTTATTTAAATCAAACTCTAGTCTAACTAGTTTACGCACTACGGTTTTTTAGTTCGAGAATTCACAACTTAGTAGCTGAGTTGTGGCAGGGTTTTGAGCTTAAAGTTAGGTTAATCAAGTTAGCGCGTATCGCAAGTTTACATGTGTTTGTAAGCGTCTGATTACTTAATTTCTAGTAGAAACCTTGGGGGCAACATGTAGGCAGGTTTTTGCCGAAGCTGGGTAAATCTGTTTGTGATCTCTGCAGCATTACTTTCTGTTATTATTTTCGCATTAATTTTTTAGTAGACCCTATTCACCCCCCCCTCTAGGGTGAAAACGATCCTACAACTAGGACACTCACAATCACACACACTTCATCGCACGATTTTCATCTATCTTCTACTTGATGGTCACTTATATGCTCTTGTTTGATTCGCAGGTGCTATGTCTCATTCCCTTGACTTCAATCACTTGAGTGGCTCCTTAACACTGTATGGATCCAGTCGTAGTTCAGATTCGGGTAGGCATCGAGAAAGAGATGACAACCGGGAAAGAAGTCATTGTTCAAAGGAGTCTTCATCTTCTAAACACAAGTCCCAATCTCAATCATCTCACCAGGAAGTTCGGCCCAATCTTCCTGTACATAGTGGCGATCAGACCTCTTCCCATGCTCTCTAAATTGTTGTGTTATCCGAGCATTATTCTAGTTCATCGAGTTCTCGATGGCCTCGCGATCGTAGGTCAAGTAAACATCCAATTGCTACTTTTGACCCAGCTTTGGCTACTATGGTTCCTGAGGCCTCTAAGGCAGAAAGATTGGTTGAACTTAAGGTCAATTTCCCAAAAATCTACTTTGATTGGCTGAAGTTTCTTCCTTCTATCCATACAATTCCAGGGAGTGCTAAAGTGGGTTCACTTGCATGTGTCAGTGATCTTTTTGTACAGTATGATGCATTCTAGCATTTAGCCTAGAAAATCTTTGAGGTGTCTACTGAGAGACAATATGAAATTGAACACCTCAAGTAGAGGTAATCTATGATAAAGACATAATTATACACCAAGATGATGAGATCATAGAGTTGACAGCGAAGCTAGCCGTGGAAAATAAGAGTGCCAAAGAAACATCCGAGGCGGTTAGTCACATTGAGGAACTCGAAGAACTCCTTTAGAAAGTCACATTGAGGAACTCGAAGAACTCCTTTAAAAATGGCTCTTAAAAGGAGCTAGATGCTGCCCATAATCGTAGCAGCGTGCTTGCTCTGGAGGATTCTAAAACTCGAAGAACTCCTTAAGAAAGAGAAGGAAAAAAACTCAAAGCCCAGGAGGATTCTGAAAGGTATTGTGTAGAGGCCATCGAAGCCCGGGAACTGAAAATTATACTTGAAGAGATACTCGCTTAAATGAAGTCCTCAAGGAAGATGAAAATGAAGTTGGCCCTAATGAAATAAGAGAACAAATTAAGGCCCAGTTAGAGGATGCAAAAGAGGCTGACCGGAATGAGACTAAGGACATGTTTGATCCTTTGATTTTTGAATATAATGCTAAATTCCTAATCCCTCATGATTTGAGTTTTCTTAGAGAGGGCTACCTCGAATCGCTCACCAAGGCTTGGGAATGTATTATTGAAATGAAGAAGAAAGCCCTTGGAAAAGCTGATTGGATGAGGAGAAACTGGTATGAGAGATCCTTCGTGGGAATGAACCTTTAGATGTTGCTGTCGCCAGGCTCTGATACTTTGATATTTTAGCACCCTCCGACAAAGGGAAAAACAACGCTGAGGCTTCGGAGTCTGATCCTAAAAGTCCACCTTTACTTCAAATTTCCAAAGCATTAGTTTAACTTGGCCCGGGACCGGATCTGAGCTATGAACCGGACAGACCCAATTATCAATCAAAGGCGCTGACTCCTATTCTAGAAGGGAGCACTTAGGTGACAACTGAAAGTCAGATGGACACAGGTATCCCACTTTACTCTCCATTGTTCGAGAGGTTTCGTTCCTCATGCCCATAGTTATAGGCTTATTTTCTTGTTCCTATGAATCTGCAGGTCTTCCAGGTTCTAGTTAAATTCCAGGAAGCGGTGCCGCCGTGGAGCAACAACCGACATTTACTAAAATTCTGACGGATAACGATATTCCAGGGCCCGATGCTCAAGTTATTGGAGCACTTGATGACAAAAAGGCCGATGATCCGCCTTTGCCAGATGAATCTGATGATATTGTGATCATTGGTGCCTCCGAACAAGCTTGTGAGCTCAGCTTGAAGGAGCACATACAAAGAGAGGAGTTATCAAAGAAAAAGCTAAAGCTGAACCTATTGATGTGGATGTCGATGATCCAAATCTTTTCCCAATGCAAGTTATTCCACCTGGCGGGTCCGTTCTCGAAGAACTCCTCCTGACTTTTGAAAGATCTCTTGCCAAGGGTGGTAAAGGATTGAAGAGAAGGGCAGGTGGAGGGTTGGGTGATGCCACTCCTAAGAAATCCAAAAGAGAGAAGGGGCAGAAGAATTAGCCGTCACTTCGGCTTTGTTTGTATGTAGTTTGTATAGCTGTTTTTTTTATTGATCATGATTTTGCGGGCTTGGCCCCCGCTTTTGGATAAATTTGTACTATGATTTTCAAGTTTAATGCGCAAATAAAAGTTCTTTATTTTCTGTCGAACTCTTATGTAAGTAGTCGAGCTATTACTTTTTATTCAATATACATGTAATTCGTTGCTCGTTAATTCGGATAATCGTCCGTTAATTTTCACTCAAGGCCTCCATGTGGTCGTGGCCTCAAGTCATGTCAAACATTGGGCTCGAGCCTAGTGTTATGTCTTCAGATTCAGTGGTTTGAGTGATTATACTTCTACCCCCAGTCTCGGGTTAGCGGAGTTAGATAATGGACGGTCAAATCCATCCTTAGAGAGTTTATACTCCTCCTATCGGTTTCAGGTCAGAATTTATGGAGTACTGAGTGGTCGAATCGCACTCATATATTTGTTTATACTCATATCCACACTCTGTGGATAAGAGTTAGTTGGTGGGCGATTGGATCGCACCCAAATCGTGTTTATACTCCAGTCCATACTCTAGGGATTTAGAGTCATTTCGAAAAATAATCAGACCGCACTTTCCTTAATTGATTGATTTGCCGCCCTATTCTAAGGTTTCACTTAGCGAGTGATCTGTCGCATCACAATCACTTTTGATTCATGTCTGTCCCATCGCTCGGTATGATTGATTTGGTTATCGAATTGTCAAGTCACATCCACTCCTCGTTTGGTATTCCGTCAATTAGGTTGAGAGCGAGAGTCATCAAATGAACGGTCGAACCATGCTCATTTTGTTTAGTTCAATCGTGAATTTATGTAATTGGCTAGCTCCAAACTTTGGGAATATGCTCGGACATGTCAATATTAGTTAGTCGGGTATCGTAACTAATATGTAATGCTGCAACAATCACAGATATGAACGAAATTTCAATCTCTATTTTCCAAATGGTAAGAATGACATAATTTGTCTTACTACATATTGGGAAAATCAAATGCTAAAGCAAATTCAAAAATTGAATACAACTGAATGAAAATGAATAAACTAAGTGAAATAGCATTGTAAAGGCTTGTTATTCTATGCCCTTGGGAGTGTGACGCCATCAAAAGTCGCTAGCTCGAAAGTTCTTTCTCCAAGCCTCTGTTCAATGACATATGGTCCTTCCCAAGTAGGATTCATGTGTGATGGTGTAGGAAAAACCCGTTTCAAGACGAGATCGCCGATTTCAAAGGTTCTAGGTCGAACTATAGTGTTGTAGTATCGGGCAACTAGTGTCGATGTGCAACTACCCTCAAATCAACTTCTTTGCACTTCTCATTAACAAAGTTTAGAGATTCTAAGAGGAGATCTCTATTCGTTTTGGGATCGTAGTAGGTCAATCAATGAGAAAGGACTTCGAATTGAATAGGAATGATGACTTCATAGCTGTAAGCAAGGGCGAATGGAGTATGGCCAGTCGCAGATTTGTCGGTGGTTCTGTAAAACCATAATGCTGTTGGGATTTCGTCCACCCACTTGCCTCTAGCCTTTTCCAAACGCTTCTTCAGAATGGACTTTATGATTTTGTTCATTGCTTCAATTTGTCCATTCGCTTGAGGGTGAGCAATTACCATAAATCTCTTTTCAATATGATTCCTATGGCAAAAGTCTTTGAATTCAGCGCTGTCGAACTGAGTCCCTTTTATCGGTTACAATGGTTCGTGGAAGGCCAAACAGTAGATGATGTTCCGGACAATTATGTTGATTACTTTCTTTGTCGTGATCATGGCTAAAGGTTCTACTTCAGCCCATTTGGTGAAGTAATCAACTGCTATGATGGTATACTTCGCACTGCCTTTTGAGATCGGTAAGGAAACGATAATATCTATGCCCCATATGGAAAACGGACATGGACTGACTATTTGTGTGATTTCTGTTGGTGGAGCTCTTAGAAATTTTGCATACATCTGGCACTTGTCGCATCATTTAGCATAATCAGTAGAATCTCAGTTGACAGTCAGTTAATAATACCCATAACGGAGTATTTTTTTTGCTAGGGTTTGCCCCCCAGTGTGATTGCCACATTCCCCATCATGAACTTCCTCTAGGATCATTTTAATTCATCATGAGCGATACACCAGAGTAGAGCAATGGGAAAACCCTTTCTATGCATGACTCCTTCCTGAATGATATATCGCGAAGCTTTGCGAAGGATTTGTCGTCTTTCATTCCTCTACCGAACTCCCTGTAGAAAATAATCTTTAATCGGTGTCATTCATGACTCCTTCTAAGGCTCCATCTCTAGTATCATGTTGATTTCCATCTGGTTTATTCTCGAACCGTTTAGTACTTCGACTGGGACCAAGCCCATTTGTTGTGCATCCCTGGTGCTAGCAAACTTTGCCAATGAGTCGGCCACTTTGTTTTGATCCCGGGGAACGTCCATCATGTAATAATACTCAAAGTCAGTTAATAGCACTTAGACTTAGATAAGGTACGGAGTGAGTCATTTTCCTTTACCTGGTAATCTCCCCTGACTTGGTATACCACCAGTTAGGAATCACAAAAGATTTCAAGAGATTTTTTCCCAGTTCTCTAGCAAGTTTGAGTCTAGCGATCAGAGCTTCATACTCAGCTTCGTTATTCGTTGCAGGGAAGTCAAGCTTCAAAGCGTAGAAAATTGATTGATCTTTCAGGGCTATTGGAACGATTCTAGCTCTAGAACAACGATCATTGAATGCTCCATCGGTATACATTTTCCACCGAATGATAGGAGTTCCACCACTTTCTTGGAGATCATCTAGTGTAGTGAATTTTGCTATAAAGCACACTGGTGCCTATCCTTGGTTGGCTCTCCGAGGGAGATAAGTGATTTCAAAACTCAGTTCGATGTTCCACTTGAGTAACCATCCAGACGTCTCAGGTCGCTGTAGGACCTATCGTAACAGCTGATAAGTGTAAACATTGAGGGGATGAGCCTGAAAATAGGGGAGGAGGTTTCTTGAAGCAATCAATAAGCAGTACGCCAATTTTTCTATCTTCGGGTAGTTCCTTTTAGCTCATGTTGATCTCTTGCTAAAATATTAGGCTGATATCTGGATCCACATGAAGCAGTGCGACACTTATAGCATGTACCGACACAGCCAAGTAGATATACAAGTCTTCGTGACCACCGACTTTGACAAGATGGGATGCCTCTCTAAGTGGTTCACCAATGCTTGGAATGCGTCTTCATAATCCTGCGTCCATTCAAAGTTCCTTTCCCTCCTCTAATCGAATCGAAGAAAGGAATGCATTTATTGGTGGCTCTAGAAATAAATCGACTTAGGGCGAAAACCTTCCCATTTAGGCTTTGTACTTGTTTTATGGTCTTTGGTCCCTAAATGTTGCGAATTTCTCGAATCTTTTCAGGATTAGCTTCGATTCCACGAGCATAAACGATGAAACCCAAGAAATTTCTAATGCAATAACAAAAGAACATTTTAGAGGATTAATCTTCATTTTGTAATATCCGAGGATATCGAACATTTATAATAATTCTCCAATATGGTCGCCTGATCATCATGACTTCACGAGCATATCATCCACATATACCTCCATTGTCTTTCCAATCTAATCTTTAAACATTTGATTGACCAGGCGTTGATAAGTTGCTCCAGCATTCTTCAACCCAAATGGCATTACCACATATCAAAACAATCCGACATCGGTATTGAAGCTGGTGTGCTACCGGTCGTGGATGTGCATCGGGATTTGGTCATATCTAGCGTACACATCTATGAAAGATAGCAACTTGTGTCTATGGTTGAATCTACCAGTTGGTCGATCCTTGGAAGGGAAAAACTGCCTTTGGACGCCTTGTTTAAGTTCGAGTAATCAACGCATGTCCACTGTTTTCCATTAGCCTTTCTCCCAAGTACAGGATTAGATATCCATTTAGGACAGAGGGCGTCGCAAGTAAACCCATTGCTTTTAAGCCTATCCACCTCCTCTTTAAGAGTAGCAGATCTCTCCAGATCCATGCCACGCCTTTTCTGTTTCACCAGGACATGCCTCGAATTGATATTTAATGCGTAGTTCACAATAGCAGACGAAATTCGACACATGTCAGAGTGAGTCCAAGCATACATGTTAGAAAACCAGCAAGTTCTTTCATCATTGGGGTGCTGAGCTGTGATCCAATTTTTAGGACCCGTGATGGGTCGTTGTGGCTGACCGTGATGTCAATTGTCAGCTCAACCGGTGCAACCTTGGTCTCTATGGGCTCCTCATCGTCCCTCGGATCATTTGTCTTTATAGAATCGACTACGGCGCTCGAGCCAAGGCCAGGTGCTGGTTGTCGATCTTCGATGGTTTGGATTCGGAGATACTTGTCTACGCCCTTACCTTTCTCCTTCCGTTGAGCGTCTCTCTATTCAGCGTTATCAGTTGGGAACTTCAAAGTCAAACACCATGAAGCAAGAGCTGCCCGAAATTCAGCTAAGGTAAGTCGGCCCAGGAAAGCATTGTATGGAGAGTCAACATCCAAAACAACAAATGGCAACATCCGTACTCTTCTACGGTCACCTACTCCCAATTCCATGGGCATTTCGACATAACTGACAAATTCAGTCACAGCACTGTTAAAGCCATGAAATGGGCTTTCGACGGTTTCAAGTCCTTGGCTTCCATCCTTATTTGATCGTAACCCTTTTTGAAAATTATATTTATGGAACCTCCACAATCAACCAAGATCTTCCTCACTAAGGCGGAGCCGATCATGGTCGAAATGACCATTGGGCCGTTCATCGGTTCCTCCACCTTGTCTGCATCTCCGTTTCTGAATACAATGTTGTTTGCCATTGTACGCTGCTATTTTGCCAAAGCCCCATCTTCTATACTCGAACAACAATCAAAATTCATATGCCCGATTGCGCTAGCATAGCGCTCCATCTCACGCCAACTCTTATCCGCTGGATGTAGTCCTTCGACTATTGTATTGATCACTAATCTTCCACCAGTCCGCTCAGGCTTCTCGACCCTATGCAGCGCTTGTCCTCAATTGGGGTCGGATGTCCCCTACCAGCCATCCTGCGGGGCTTTAACAAACTGTTGTAGTTTACTCTCCCAAATTAGTTTCTCGATAACATCATAGAGATGCCTACATTCGTTTTTGTTATGACCATAGCATTTGTGGAATCGGCAGTCTTTTCCAGTCTGCTTTTGCTTCTCTGTCGATTCTTATGGAGGTGGCTTCCTATACTATGTAGTATTGCATGTTGAAAAGTAGGCGTTCTCAAGAGACATATTCAGTGGTGTGTAGGCATCATAAATTAGAATCCTTAGCTTTCCTTTTGCGGAATCACTCTTTCACTCATGATTCCTATCACAGTCTTTCTTTTGCTGATTCGGTTTATTTTGGACATTTACTTGAACTTTTCCGAAACTCTCCCCAGACTATTTCACTGAAATGTTACTCTGCATTCCCTCTCCACTTGGTCCTACAAAATTCTTCTTCCTAGGGCACCTAGCTTCCTCTTTCCTCAAATATTAAGCTACTTGCGTGTGGTTTTCTAGCTAACCAATCGCCAAAGTCAGATTCCAGATGAATCCCTCTCGGTATTACTAAATTCTGTGACATCTGTATGAAATCACTCAAAGTAATCTTTCAGCGGTTCTTCCGTAGCCTGGTTCATGCTGGATAGGGACATTACATCTTTGGGGCGAGTTGCGTGCATACGAAATTGCTCCATAAACTTTGTTGCTAAATCGTCAAATCTTGAAATCAACCGTGGGGGTAATCTTTGTTACCACCAATTCTCACTTCAACCTTATCGAAACCAAAATGAATAAAAGAGAAGGATGTACAAGAGATGATAGGATCAACAAAGCCTTTCGAAGGAGTCTAAGGGATGCTATAGCCAAAATCAGATGTGGTACGAGCTTTCGAAGGGATCGAAAGGGTCGAAAGCCCCTTTTTTCTTCAATTGCTTTCTTTTGAAACAGATGCTTCCGCATGCATGAAGATGCTTCAAATAAGTTGAAGAACACCTTATGAAGGCAATCAATTATAGCTATTCACATGCATGTTAGACCTTCCGAAACTAAAGGCTTCGCCCTCATTCACCTTCCACATAAGGATGTTTTGCCAAAGCAACCCCTCCGAGGCATAAATGAGCCTTTCGAACTGGTCAAAACCATTAACAATCAAGAAGGAAAAGCTAGCTAGGGTTCAATGTTGCAATCTCTGACACTAGAGGAGGGGTTCCACATTGATCAACAAATGTGCCATCGAAATCATCCTTCCGCTTTGAAAGTTTCAATGTCTCGACTCCTTTGAAGCTCCAAAGATCCACCTATCGACAGAGTCGAAAGCTCACATCTTTTCTTACTTACACAGCAACATTAAGTAGAGAAGCGCACCAGCCCCTTTCGATGAAGTCGAAAGGCTAAAGTCCGTTCAAAAGCAATGCAAAAGGAGACCCAAATGTAAACAGCAGTAAAAGGTACCCAAGGCCACCTTCCAACCGAGTAGAAAGGACTAACTCGAAAGGTGCCAACCCGCACCTATAAATAAGACACTAAGGGCCTGGTTTAGGGGATCCGAATTCTTTCACTGCATACTTGTGTTTTCTTAAAGTTGTAAACCATAATATTGAAATTAGATTGGGAATTTGATCAATTTGTACTACTTGAGTTTAATAAAAGCAAGATTATGGAATTTTTGGATATTTGGCAGATTTGATACTTCTAATAGATTTAGTTTGTAATCTTCTTATGCCAATTTAATCGAAGGGTCACCATTAGAGTAGGTCGAAACCCTTAGTTCAACTAATATCCATAGAGCCTTAGCTCTTAGCCTCAACTCGTCGAAAGGTCAGCTTTCGAAGGAGTCGGAACTTATCCATTTGATTCACATCCTTAACCCATTAGAACCAACTTTAGGGTCAACTCAACCAATTCGCAAGGGAGGTTTCGAAAGGATACCAAATCAGATTAACTTGTTCGAATGACAATATAAGAAGGATTTCAGTGTTTCGTCTAAATCGAAAGGTCCAATAAGAAGGAGTTTCAACATCAATAACCTATTTGAAAGGAAAACCGAAGTGAATAGAATGGATTATAGCCATCTTAACCTGATTGGGGGGTGTCAACCACTATTACCTTATTGAAAGAAGGCCTCGAAAGAGTCATCTACATTTTGAATTCAACTTTGGGGTGTTGACAAATTTTCTTGTTAACATTTTTGGCACTAGTAGGAGGGCTCGAACCTCTGGTCTTGTTGAACTTTCTACTCCTCTTTCCTTTAACCCGTTTCTATTCCAAGCTTATCTACTTTAAACTTTGCATCATCATGTTAAGCAAAACATAAGGGTCCGAACAAGGATCCTCAGAGCCACATCCAATTGGATTCTCCTATAGGACAGTTAATTGTTCTAAACTTCATGAATAGAAAATGTTGAGATTGGATGCTTTAAGGATCATAAAGAAAAAGAAAGCTGAATCTTACAATCCAAATAAATGGAGTTTAAACCCTTTTCATATTGGTCCCACACCAATTTTTGCCTTATGAGGAACAAAGAATGAAAGTAACAACTTGTTTGATCAAATGAGGAAAACAATTCAACTCTACACCAAAGGTACAATCTTTGAAAAGGGAATGATGGATGATTACAATACCTTTGCAAATAAGTGGTATTAAGCAAAAAGTGGAACATTACCTACATATGAACTTCAAAGGGTTTTAAAAAGAAAACTGGTTATTGAGAGTAAAGCTCCATAACCAAGTAATAAAAAATCTAGAAACTATCCTCAAAAGACAAGGTTCAAGTATGGACTCCCTAAAGAATACAATTTGACAACATCAATCGAGAATGTTTACCTGCTAACCAAGGAAGAGCTCAACTATTGGCCATCATAGAAGAAAAAACCTAAATATGAAAGGAGTCTGGGAGGATCCTATTTTCATTACCACATGATGAATGGACATGAGATAAATCAATGTAGGGCATTGGAAGGAACGGTGATCAGTCTCTTCGGACAAGGAAAAATCAAGAATTTGTAAAGAGATCTTAATTGGATTCAATAACGAACTACTTTACTAATAAAAATCTACATGGTGGGGAGTAGAATTCTCCTTGCACTTGGACATTACCTTAAACGGTCAAAGCCTTTGTCTGCGCCGAGTTGGTCAGGTCAAAGCGCCTCCTGGAGGGAGGTTAGAGCAAGCCTTTATCCGCGCCATGCTATGGCCTGGTTAAAGCATCAACAAGCCCTTGACCGTGCCACACTATGGCCAGGTCATGGCGCCTCCTGGAGGGAGGACGGAGTAAGCCCTTGGTCTCACCACGTTATGGCCAGGCCAAGGCACCGAACAAGCCCTTGATCATGCCACGCTATGGCTAGGTCAAGGCACCTCCTGGAGGGAGGACGGATTAAGCCCTTGGTCCTGCCACACTATGGCCTAGTCAAGGCACCGAACAAGCCCATGATCGCGCCACGCTATGACCATGTCAAGGTGCCTCCCGGAGGGACGTTGGGTAAGTCCTTGGGTCCTGCTTATGGATAAGATAACCAAGCACACCAAATAACAATGGACTAAAACATCTAAGCCCAAGAAGCGGCATATCAAGAAACTGACTAAGAGGTCCAAGCCCGAGAAGCATCATATCAAGCAATGGACTAAGACGTCCTAGCCCGAGAAGCAGCATATCAAATGGCGGACTAACACTTTTGAGCGCGAGAAGCGGCATATCAAACGATGGACTAAGACGTCCAAGCTCGAGAAGCGGCAAATCAAACAACAACTACATACAAGCACAAAAGGGTTAACACAGGTCAAAAGAGTCAAAACCCAAGGAGCGGTACTGAACAGAAGGCTTAAATGAGAATCTACAGCCTCCGACTAATTATCAAAGAAGAACTTCTTAACTTCACTTATTAATACTCGAATCTGGGTTCCGGGTCTTTCATTATTAAGTTTGGGACTTCACTTATTAATACTCGAATCAGGATTTCGGGTCTTTACTAATAATTTATGGTCTTCATCATACCCGAATCTGGGTTTCGGGGCTATTACTATTAATTACTAAACTTCACTCATTAATGACCAAATCTGGGCTTAAGATTTCTACAATGAAGAATATTATTATGGATGTCTGGTTATCATCCACTAATACCCGCATCTAGGTTCCGGATCTTTTAACTTTTAAATGTCATTCATTAATGCCCGAATCTGGGTCACTGGACTTCTACAACAAACTTTCAAACATTGATTTCTGGACTTCTATTACACGATTATTATTGACTTTATATTAGCCATCTCCGAAAGATGAATTTCTAAACATCTATAATTAAATCCAGAATTGAATTTCTGGTTCTCTATCATTGGGTTTCTGGTATTCTATCAATATAATTGAAGTGGAATTCCTGGTTTTCTCTCATCATTACCAAAGTTGGGTTTCAAAGAATTCAACCGTATTCAATTATAGAATTACTTTTTACTTATTATCATATGTTTACATAATGATCTGTTAACTTCCATTAATAATGTAGATGAACTTCTATATAGATGTCAAGTTAACGATTTACCCGGTGATATTTACATAATTTACAAAACTATTTACAAGTATACAACACAAGTGTATGTTTTACAAGTGCTGAATAGTTATATTTAGATTCTCAACAATTAAAGGATCGACGGTATGCTGAATTGACGTACAAAGAATCTCTTTTGAGCTTCTTTTCCTTTTTTCGTACTTTGTCAGCATCATCGATGGAATCAAATTGAGCCTTTAAAGCATAGTTGAAAGCTTTATTAGCACCTTTGAGAGTTTTGTTTTGCCTTTCTAAATCTTCGATGTGCTTTCGAAGAAGATATTTATCATGTTCAAGTCTTAGAATCCTTGCCGCATACTCATTTATGCGATGTGAGTACCTCACTTTCTGTTGGTCGTCAAAATATCTCATCATTTCAAATTTGACCTTTATGCACCATTCTCATACCACGCTCTCGTCTAAGCCAGGCAGTGGGTTAGTAGTAGCTGGAAATTTTTGAATAGCTAAAGATGAGGATCTTGTCGATTTCACAATAAATGAGGCAGCTAGAGAAGTTGGAAAATTGATATTTTGAATGTTATCTCCCACGATAAACTCCAAGGATTTACACTAGGCTTGACCATGTTTTATTTTTATCTCTAAATCACTTATTTATTGGAGGAGCTTGGACATATCTTGATCGAAGTTTATCGATGGATTTGATTTAACTTGATGCTTTAATTGAGAAATTGTTTCGTCTTTGTTCATAATATCTGCCTCGAGACTTTTAATCTGATCATTAAGCCCCTAACAATCTTCTTCTGAAGTAAAAATTTCCTACTCCATTCTAATGTTGCCTTGAAGACGAGAAAACAAGGGGTCGTTAATTAGCGTTTTCTTTTCAATATCTACTAACAACCTATCTCTTATACTGATAAACGAGATGTTGAATCTAACGATGGTGGCATTGTAGATAACTGTAACTCCTATTTAAACAAACAAAAAGAAAATAAAGTCAATACTCAAATAATCAATCTCTTTTATTATAACAATAAAAGATTACAACTTAAGTAGAAATGAAACAAAAAGTATAATTTCATTGGATACTTGTTTCACATTTAAAGTTGAGAAACAGCTTTTTTGACATTATTCAAGGAATTAGCCGAAAGATTAACTGTTGAATCAAAATGGGAACTAAATCCTTCCAGGGTAATAACTGGAGGATATTTGCTATAATCCCATTCCCCAACAGGAGAACTATCACGAGCACATATTGATCTGGTGTGATATGTTCGAATTTCCTTAAAAAGTTTTCTTTGTCTTCGCCAAGAAAAACAAAAGGAAGGCAGGGGTGTTCCATGTAAAGTTTCTACAAGTCTCTAAGAAAGCAGTATCTAGCTAATTTTGAAGATTTCAAAAGTGAAGCTTTGTCTAGATAGTCTCTTCTTAGTTTAACATATTTGCTTAAATAATTTCTAGAAACAAGGCTACCTGGGAGACATTTATTCCGTAATAACATAATAAAATGTAATTAAGTATAAAAGGAAGTTAAAATAGGAAATTTACAAATCGATATTATTACAAAATTATAAGTGTTCATCCAGTTCAACAAAAAATTGACTTTTTGAATAACTCTAAAACAAATTTGTCCTTATAATATTTAAGTTTTTCAGGAGGCAACTCATGAGGAATCGATTTGACTCGTGGTAAATTCCAACAGGCTCCCGGATGTGGATCAGATCCAAATTCATCCAAATATCTCTTGTGTAAACGCCTAAGTAGACCCCACTAAAATCACCTAAGTATGAAAAATCTACAGTTGGATGTCTACAATAGGCTTTGTATAGGAATTTCACATGGATGTCCCTTTCTTCAACCAACATCCAAAGGAGTGTAATTAACTCTCGATTCTCTATCAAAATATTATCATATCGAAGGCGTACCCTCGTCATCGTGGGGCAGCTTCTTGATCTTTTAAAGAAGCTAACACTACCGCACTTTTGTTAAGCCTATAATACTTGTTAGAGATGGTATTTTGTTCTTTTAACTGCTTATCTAACTCTCTATACAAGCGATTTATTTTTGCTTGTTTTCTTTCAAGTTTGGTTTTATAAAGGTGGATGGATTTCCTTCTTATCTAAAATAAAAGATGTAAACTATTATTATCTTGGAAGTGAAAGCCATTTAGACAAGGAATCCCATACCCGAGAAACGGGAATTTTAGTTTGAGAGACCTGCTTTTTCTCCCTTTGTTCTTCAATGTTGATGTTCGCGGTCTCTTCTTGAAGGTGAGAAGGCTCTGGGGGTTTAGGTGGGCTTGCTTCATGGATACTTGGAACGGGGTTGACCTTTTCTGAAACCCCGGTGATGTCATCACTATCTTTTTCATGAATATCATTGTGACCACCTCCGCCGCCACTTGTACCTTGGCCTCTTTCCTCGTTATCATCCTTATTATCATTATCATTGTTGTTACCATCATCATCATAATCATTACCGCCTTCTTCCACGACGGCTTCATCTTCGGCACCTTCTTCGTTAGAGTCTGAGTCTACTTCGATAGAAGGGACTTCGAATGATAAGATTTTGGAGGCATCAATTTCCTGACTCTTAGGAACTTCAACCCCTGCTACATTTCTTTAAATTTGTCCATAAATCTATTGACAAGAGCAAGGTCGAGTCAAGGAAAGCTCAAATCTGGGAATTTTTCAATGTTTTCGGCATAAGCAAACATCAGGGCATCCTCATAATAGTTAACAACGATGTCATCAAGGGAAGTATTCAGAAATTGTGACACCCATTGCTTAGCATCAGAGATAGTATTGACAGACAATGTTAGAGAATTTTTCTTTTTCTCCAACTTTTTCATGAGAGAAGGTTGTTTGATTACCATTTGAGCTTTCCCATCTTCGGCTTCTTTCAAGGCCATTTTCAAAGCCATATTTTCATCAACTTGAAGTTGTTTTGATTTCCTCTCTTTAGAAATAATGGACTCTTCCTGAGCGAGAGAGGATATCATTCTTTCCCATTCGTTCATAGCAATATCTTTGTCAGAAGATAGGGAAGTGATTTGGCTTTTCAATGTTGAGATTTCCTCTTGAAGCCTGGAGGTCCCAGTAGAAGATTTTGACGCATTTTCTTAAAGAGAGCCCGCTTTTGGAAATTTGAAAGGATAAGTATGATGCAAGTCAGCATTCAGAGAGAAACAATGATAAGAAGGATAAATAATGTGAAACGTACCAGAAGTTTTTGTTCTATTAGAGATCGACAGTGACCCGTTGGGTCAGGAACGGAAGAAGGCAGTTGAATAGAAGCGGAGGATGAAGAGTTCAAGATAGATTGAACTATCTTTTCAAAATCACTTTTAGGCATGGGTGACGTGGGTCTAGAAGCATTCAACTTCTGGGAGGGAGTTGATGTTCCAAGTCTTTTTGCATCTGCTCAACGACATGAGGAGAGCTGGAAACAACGATGCGGTATAGGGGATCATCCTTTGAGAGGGTCATCTTGGATCGATCGAGAGAAGCTTCAAAAATAGGACTCTCCAAAGTTTTTCCCATATCAATAGTCTCACCTTCTTCTGGTGGTGGAGAATCTGGAACTTCAACAATCTTTGCCTTCTTGAGGGGTAGGCCCGCAAGAGCCACCTTGCCCAATTTTCTTTTAGCAACCATCTTTGACTTAGCGATGGCCTGAGTCAAGGATGATGCACGAGAGGTGGAAGCTGAGAGAACCGGATCACTTATGATTGATTCAACCTGAGGAGCAGCTGCTTAAAATTCAAAAGAATACAAGTCAGTAAAATAATTTAAGAAGTAACCCAACAACAAACTGCAAATACTATGTCCAAGTTTACCAGAGAGATCGGAGCAAATAGAAGACACAAAGGAGAAGTTATTAGGATCACCCAAGGATAAGAAGCGTTTGCTCTGAGATGTGTGTTGAACCAGGGGAGGTTGACCAAGGACTCATTGTCCGGTAGGAAGAAGAGAATACTTTTGAAGGTTTGAGGGATTCAGTAGAGTAAGCCTATTCTCGATGCCACTTGAGGCGGCAATCAACAGCTTTACAGTTTTCTTATTTTCTTCATTCAGTTCTTTAATAGTAGGACTTGATAAAGAAGTGTAGGTTAGCAAAGGAAAGTAATTGAATAAAGAAGAAGACTAAAATCAACTTATGAGGAGAAGAAAAGACTCCACTGATGTTGGGAAAATATTTGACGAAGAAGAATTGCATCTCCCAATCTCTAAATTTATTTACCCCCTTAGAGATTTTTTTGGGGGGGGGGTGGTTAGCTCTAAAGATTTGTTTCTTTAGGTTACTAATTTTGACTACAAGAAAATACTCTCAAGGACAAAATTTCTCACCAATTTAGCCTCAAGGATCGGCTTTCTGTATTTTAGCATGAAGGACAACTTTTGAATTTCAATTCAAAGGCAGGACGATAAATAAGCGACCAGGACAAACACGCAAATATGTCTGGAGCGGCGTCAAGCTTAGGCGGCGTTGTCGGCTAGTGCGGTTGTTGCGATGGCGTTGGCTGTGACGGTGGTTGGTTCGACGGTGGATGACAACGGCTAGGGTTTTGAAGTAACTCGATTTGAAGTCATCTAATGATGGAAAATTGATGGTTCTGGTGGTAGGGACGCCATAGTGAAGTGGTGTTTTAGAATAAACAACAATTCTAGTAAGAAGAAGAGCAAGTCGAGGAAGAAGAAGAGCAAGCCATGGAAGAACTAGGGAATAAGAAGTGGTATCAGCTGTTAGGTATCAGTTTTCCAGTTTATAGGTATCATTTTCGAAAATATTTGTTATTTTTGAGTTTGTGATTTAACAAAATTATTATACCGTAATAAATTCACATTTTGAAGCAAATATTTTTTAATTGTTATTTTATTTTTTTTGCATTCATATTGGTTTGATTGATAATGTATTGTTGTGTTGAGTTTAGTGAGGATCAGTTTTTAGGTATCGTTTTTTTTTCCGAGTATCATTTTTTAAAATAATGCAATGTGGAAGTATTTTATTGTTTTGTTTGTTTGATTATATAAAAAAATGAAATAGTTACACAGTAAATATGATAATCATTGATTTGAATTAGTGTTTAGTTGGTATCAAATATTTAATAAATTTTGTTTGAGCATCAGTTTTACTATTAATTTGAGGATCGGTTTTTAGGTATTAGTTTTAGTGATAGTAGTGACACTACCTTAGTTGAATGGAATCCATGTTTATGTTGGAGTGGAGCCACTCGATCTGGCTTGTATCGAAGAATGGAGATGCTTGAGGCAAAGCATTGTTATATGAGATAACGATGCAATTTCATGAGCTTGATAGATGTTGACTATGCATGGTCTATTTAAGCTTTAAATATGATGATGAACTGTTTCTACAAGGATGATTGTTATGATTGAAATTCTTATTCAAGAATGAAATGTAAACTTAGATAATAGTGATCGAATTTGATAAATTAGAGAACCTAGGAGATTATGGGTGGTTTATTTGAGTATCAGCTGTTAGGTATCAGTTTTAGTTATCGGTAGTAGTTTTTAGGTACCATTTTTTAGGTATCAGTTTTTAGTTATCAATAGTAGTTTTTAGGTATCAATTTTTAAGTTAAGAGTTATCAGTAGCATGTGATGGTGGCAGGTGATGTTGGGGGCGGTGGTGAAGCTGTGTGGTGCAGGTGATGACGGTGGGTGGTGGTGTGATGAGTGGTGGTTGATAATTTTGCCAGTCTGTCCGTATGACTAATTTTGGAAGAATGTTTGTCCTTATCACTAATTTTGGGAGAATGTTTGTCCATGTTGCTAAAATATTGAGGTTGCGTCCTTGAGGTTAAAAAATACAAATTTTTGTCCTTTATACAAAAAACCCCTTTTGACTAAGCAAACCAAGTAGTTGAGAATTTCAGCATTTAACGAAGGAATACCTGACTCTAGAGCCATGAGTTCCAAAGAAAGAAGGTATGTGTATACATTGGGAGGTAGATGGATGGTAGCAATGCCAAGGTGGCTCAAGAATTTGGTCAAGAAATCCGGGAAAGGAAAGAAGCTACCATGCCAAATATAGATAGCAGTATAGGTGAATATCCTTCAAGGGGATTTTAAATGGTGTCGCTATCACTCGGGGGAACGGCTTCTACCCCAGTGATGCCGAAGTCATTTAGAATAGCCTCCACCTCATCCTGGGAGGATATTAAACAATGTTTAGAAACTGCTTCGATCTTCTTTAGAGAAGATTCTACCATCGGTACTGTATCTTTTTCTGGTTTCTGGGAGATCCTTTTCACGCCCATGATCCAGCCAGGTGAAATTATTTCAGTAAAAAGTTATAATTTGTTCTATTATCAACATTTTTCAAGGATATCGAAAATCTATTACAACAATACAGATATCAACCAAAATATAAAATTTCATATCTTTGAAAGAATGTTAGAGTCAGTTTAGGAAAATGAAATTCGTTGAGCTTCCAACAGCATCGAAAGGAAAAACAAAATGGGAACTCCAACAAACACCCTTCGACAATGTCGAAAGCCCAAGGAAAACTTTATTATACACAACTAATTTAAATATAAGTATACGCTAACAACATTCAACAAATAGGAAAAATAAACCTTTCGACAATGTCGAAACCCATGAACTTTATTTTATTAAGAGAATATGAATGCTGATGAAACCATATATGTCAATTGAGTCGAAAGGTTTGGGTTTGAGTAAAATAATATAAATGATAGGGCTTTAGGATGTATCGACGGTAATTGTATAAAACGATGATCAAATCTTAGTTAAATATGGGTTTCGAGTAGGTCGAAAAAAGGAGTATGGTTTCGAAATCATACCAAACCAGACTTGAATCTATATGTTAGGTTTCGATCAAGTCAAAAGGTTTGATTTGATTTTTAACTTAAATAAAATATGATTTCTTCAATCGAATTCATGGTGGGAAGAGTGAATTGTTAACTATCAACATTTTCTAAAGTAAATTAAAATTAGGCATATACTAGATGTTTTGAACCCTATATAATAAAAATTGAGCTTTCGAAAGTATATATTATGTAACCATTTAGTGAAGCACAAATAGGCAACTTCTTCGAAAGGTGTCGGAATACAATAAAGCATACTTATGCTTTTGAATAAGTCCACTTCATATTGGCTACATTGACACTTTCAACGAAATTAATTAAGAGATAGATTCTGGACCTCCTTTCGACCCCATCGAAAGAGGTTAAAGAAGTAAAACAAAGTTAGTAGCCTTAACCCCTTTCGATGGGGTAGAAAGGTAAAATTACAATGTCAAATTGTAATTCATACGGCTTAAACTTCTCCGTGAAGTAACTGGAAAAACCTTTCTTCCCCAAAATCAGTTTTAACTCAATACTTCAAAAAATTAATAACTAAATTGATTTGAGCGCGAATTTACAATCAATAATCATAAAAATCCCCAAAATGTAAATTCGAACCATAAAAAAAAGCGAATGAATTCTATATGTAAATTGACATAGGAAATGGAATAAAATAAGCCATAAGAATAAATCTGGGGGTACTTTCATGTGAATGAAAATCCCAAATTATCTTTATGAAATTAGAACAATAATTCAAATTCAAACCTTATTAATTTTAAAATCAATATTTAGCATGGAAAGTAGTTCAAAAAGCATGGTAATAAAAATTTACTTTGAATTCGAGCTTTTGTTTGCTGGAGATAGGAATTTATGAAGAAATTGAGAATTTTAATTCTTGCTAGAAGTTTTTTTAATCACAAGTAAATGAAATAGGGGAAGAAAGAAGCGTGATTTATAAGAAAAATTAGCATGAAGGACAGATTGTACGATCAAATTTTAAAAAGTGGCCAGGATTTATGCAAGAATATGAAAAAGCGGGAAATCTCAATGTTAGAATATAGAGGAGTATCGAGGCAGATGACTTGAAAAGTCAAAGGCATTCATTTGTAAGGGTGAGGAAAATGTTACCACTAATTCTCACTTCAACCTTGTCGAAACCAAAATGAATAAAAGAGAAGGATGTACAAGAGATGATAGCATCAACAAAGCCTTTCAGAGGAATCGAAGGGATGCTACAGCAAAAATCAGATGTGTTACGAGCTTTTGAAGGGATTGAAAGGGTTGAAAGCCCCCATACGCTTTAATTGCTTCCTTTCGAAACAGATGCTTCCGCATGCATGAAGATTCTTTTAATAAGTTGAAGAACAACTTTCGACGACAATCAATTACAACCATTCACACATGCGCTAAACCTTTCAATACTAAAGGTTTCGCCCTCATTAACCTTCCACATAAGGATGTTTTGCCAAAGGAACCCCTCCAAAAGCATAAATGAGACTTACGAATTGGTCAAAACCATTCCCAATCAAGAAGGAAAAGTTTGTTAGGGTTTAATGTTGCAATCTCTAACATTAAAGGAAGGGGTTCCACATCGATCAGCAAATGCGCCATTAAAATCTTCCTTTCACTTTACAAACTTTAATGTAATGACTCCTTTGAAGTTCCAAAGATCGACCTATCGATAAAGCCAAAAGCTCGCATCTTTTCTTACTTACATAGCAACATAAAGTAAAGAAGCGCACCAGCCATTTTCGATGAAGTTGAAAGCGTTAAAGTCCATTCAAAAGCAATGCAAAAGGAGACCTAAATGTAAACAGCAGCGAAAAGTCCCCAAGGCCACCTTCCGACCGAGTAGAAAGGATTGACTCGAAAGGTGCCAACCCGCACCTATAAATAAGGCACTAAGGGCCTGGTTTAGGGGATCCAAATTCTTTAACTGCATACTTGTGTTTTCTTAAATTTGTAAACCATAATATTGAAATTAGATTGGGAATTTGATCAATTTGTACTAGTTGAGTTTAATAAAAGCAAGATTATGGAATTTTTGGATATTTGGCTGATTTGATACTTCTAATAGATTCAGTTTGTAACCTTCTTATGCCAATTTAATCGAAGGGTCACCATTAGAGTAGGTTGAAATTCTTAGTTCAACTAATATCCATAGAGCCTTAGCTCTTAGCCTCAAGTCGTTGAAAGGTCAGCTTCCGAAGGAGTCGGAACTCATCCATTTGATTCACATCCTTAACCCATTAGAACCAACTTTAGAGTCAGTTCAACTAAGTCGGAAGGGAGGTTTCGAAAGGATACCAAATCAGATTAACTTGTTTGAAAAACAATATAAGAAGGATTTCAGCGTTTTGTCTAAATCGAAATGTCCAATAAGAAGGAGTTTCAATTTCAATAACCTATTCGAAAGGAAAACTGATGTAAATAGAATGGATTTTAGCCATCTTAACCTTATTAGGGGGTGTCAACTACTATTACATTATTGAAAGAAGGTCCTAAAAGAGTCATCTACCTTTTGAATTCAACTTTGGGGTGTTAACAAATTTTCTTGTTAAAAATCTCGTAAACAACATCGTTGCTATGCCAGAGAGAGTAAACATCTGCATTTTGTGGCATCATCAGCTCGTGTGGAATCCATCAGCCATTCATATCTCTTAATGTGCTACCCTAGGTCAGTTTTTCCCTCGTAGGTAGGCTTCGACGACATGCTGAACATCCTTGGATACTTCGCATGTAGGATATTATCGGCGAACGAGGTATGGCTCCTCGAGATTCCCTAATTGTCATTGGTCAAGCCTTGTGTCTCCCTCACTAGCTGTCTAACCATAGCCGAAAAGTCTGACTTTTAGATAGTTGTAGCCAAGCGGTAGTCGTGCTTGTCCTCATGTGAATGGTCGGTCGATGTCTACGTGCCATTCCATGCCTTCTTGGCTCAACATCCTCATGATAAATATCACATATGTTCACTTCATCGTCACTCCAAGGAGGTAACTGGTCTGCATCCACCTGATCTCCAGCATCTGAATCAATCGCAGCAGCTCCAGCTTGCGCTTCAACATGAAAAGGTAAGCTTCCTCCTCTGAAGGAGGGATTGGCCCCGATCCCTATAGAGGGATCGGCGCCGATCGGTCTCGGCAAGCCAGGATGGTTTGCCTATTGATATCCAGAAGCTTCTACATGATATCCGTCAGTTTTGCGATGCTTGCTTCTGTGATAATCATTTGATGAACTAGAACTCTCCGATGCAGAATGAAGGGTTGGCTCCTACCTAGCTTTCCCACGTTGTTGATCTCTGAGTTGATTCATTAGATCGATATTGGCTTGAATCTGCTGGTTCAACTATCAACAGCTATCTACTAGCTCTCTCATCAGATTCTGTAAATTAGCTCTTATGATGGAATCAGCTAGATTTTGGACATCAATAGGAGTAGCAATATTCATATCTACTGGTAGATTGCTCGGGCCTCCTTGCTTGGGCTAGCGTTCTCGTTTCTTCTGCGTTTTGAGAGGTAGATCTATTGTTCCTAACCATTGTTGATAGTTTTCTTTAGACTTTTGCAAATCTGAATAGAATGGATAAACTACTTAAACATAATTCTTTATCTCTTCCGGGGATTTATGCAATCCAATAGGAGCAAATGGACCCAAATAGAGCTAAGAATCTTCTTCTCAGTGAAAGCACCAAAATGTTTTCATCAAAACTCGGCATAAACACCCAGTAAAGGTTTTATAGAGAAATAAATGAAGAACAGTAAATGTAACAGAGGAGATAAGTAATTAAATAATAGAAATTCAAAGCAATAATAAGAACACAATGATTTATAGTGGTTCGACATTATTTTCCTACGTCCACTTTGAAGAGATAGCTTTATTAATCACTTTGTAAACTGAGTACAATAGGGATTGGAAGAAAATCCTTAGTTACAATAGAGTACAAAGCATCAAGCAGCGTAAAGTTTTCCAAGATGGACAATCAAGCCTGCATTTATAGAGGAAGGCAACAAAATATCTCCTTGAAAATTTGGCCGAAGGATCACCCAAACATATGGGCCCACAGGAGGGATCGCATGGCCCAAATCCGAAGAAATAGGGATCGATGTCGATCCCTATTTTGGATGAATATGTGAATGCGATCCCTATGGGAGCTTTTCCATGTTGTAATATGCTTAGTTTCCAAATTTCATACCAATTGGGTTAGTAAAACTTAAGTTATTGCTCGATCAACGTTGCAACTTGTCATGCATCCTGATTATCAACTCCATGTTATCGAAGGATGCATAATCTTGGGTTTAGCTTACCCATGATGGTATATCAACTCTATATCTAGAGTTTGCTTGTCGATATGTTGCGCGTAGGAGTTGTTAATACTTGGTACCACGTGGTTCATCGTTGGGCTTGTTGTGTTTACCTTAGAGTATGTCTTATCTAGAGATATACAGTACTCGGAAGAAAGTTTCTAATCCTTGTCATAGAGATCCGCTTTAGTTTACTAAAGGCGTCTCCATGGAAAAATAATCCACATGCGAATGCGCTTTAGCGAAACTGATTATATACATATTATTATGGAGGTTTTCACACAGCAGTTATTTGATATGATTTATGTGCTATACTCTAGACATTATCTATCATATCACCATATAAAACTTAATGAATGATTGGTTTCATTTCTCATTATGGTAGTTCGTACGGTCTCAATGGTTAATTTTACTTGTCTCCTATTTCTTGGGTTTCTCACGTCGATTTACCAGACTAATCTAGGTGTTATTTTCTTATTATGCACGGGTTAGTCCCATGTATGTTTCTAGATTTAGCTACTGCCGCTTTAGAGCTTATTTAAAGAAGTTGGATGATTACATTCCACAGTCTTCTTATTTCCGCTACATTTTTGTATTATATATATCAGCAAATGTAAAGACAGGTTGCTATAATTGTCCAGGCTAATGATAATGCTTAGGTATTTATAACTCTAATATTTCTGTATTGAGAGTAATCCTTTGTACTGTTCCGTTGATATTATATACTACTGTTCCATTGTGAGACTCCGATATTGTGTTCTTCTTTTCTTGTTCTATTTGTTTTCTTTTATTTTATCCAAAATTTCTGTCTTTTCGGCACTTGGGTGCTTAGTACACGAATACCATGGATGTATTATTGTCGACACTCGAGGGTAAAAAATCGGGTTGTTACATTAGGTATCAGAGTTCGAGGTTGAGCGAACACCTTGGCTTTGTTTGGGTATGGCTCATTAGATATAAGGTAAGTGACATCTAAGAATGAGTCGAGTTTATTATACATATGATAGTGTATTAGTATTTTGAAACTAGACTTTTTAAATATTCCTTAGGAATATCTCCTTCTAGTAAATTTTTCTTTGAAATAACTCTATCCTTTCATACCCTAAAGAAGTTTTTCTTTGATTAGGTAGTAAGAACTTTGAGTACCAAAGCCGTTAATGCTCAAGGAGGCAGAGGTAGAGGTGGTCGAGGTAGTACTGTCACAAATGGTGGTAATCGAGCACTAAGGAATGTTGTTCCAGTTGAGGAACCAAGGTTGAATGTCGTAGAAGAGGTCACGTATGTTAGTCCTCAGATGAGTTTTGCTTCACTGTGTTGCGATTATGAGAGATTGAGGTGTAAGAGGTTTAGTGGCTTGGAGATGATTATAGAAGTCCAGACTTGGATCAAATTATGTGACCGAATATTTGGAGATATGGATCTAGATGATGCAATGAAGCGTAGATTGGCATCACAACATCTGACAAATGCAGCCATGGATTGGTGGAGTTCTGTTACAGTTGATGTCCAAGAGAATGACTTCTCTTAGGCTCAATTTAAAGATGAGTTTGAGATGAAGTTTATTCCAGTAGCCGGAAAGAATTTGTTATTTAGGAGCTTCTTAGATCTGAAGCAGGAGGCCATGACTGTGGGGGAGTATGAGAACATGCTCATTGCATTGTCTCGATTCGGGCCAGGATTGGTTAACATACCACTGAAGAAGAATGAGATGTTCATTGTGGGTATGCATACAAAGTTCCAAAAGGATATGACTAATCATGTCATGGGATCTTTTGTTGGTTTAGTGAACATGGCTTTGAGTTTTGATAGGTCAACTCTGAAGCCATTTATTTCTACACCAGTTGGGGACAACAAGCGTAACTTTCAGTCGTCAAAGAATAGGTCCACCCTCATTTGCTACAAATGTGGGTAGAAGGGCCATTTTTCTAGTAAGTGTACATCTGGAGGGGGCGGACAAGTGGAGAAGGCGCTATTATTGGAGGCACTGATTGCTAAGGCATCGAAGCTTGGTTCACAACTTGCACCAAAGGGTTGTTTTAATTGCAATAAGCCTGGTCATATTGCCAGAGATTGTCATATGTTTAGGAGAGGGGAGCAGCCTAGGGTCTTTTCTATTTCTCCAATTAGGATGGAAAAGCAGATTCTTAAGGGCATACTATCTGTTTATGGTTTACCTATTCGTGTTCGGATTGATATTAGTACTTCTCATAGTTTAATATCCCATAACCTTGATTGTTAGTCATGCTCGACATGTCAGGAACATTGAGTATTATTGTTGTTGATTTTTGCTCAACCAGCTTATGAGCATTTTTACCATTCTACATCATGGGTTGGATAGATAGTTATTATGGGTACATTGAAATGAACACCTTTCGAATTAAGTTTCACAGTTTGACTACAAGACGATCGATGATAATGTTATATTTGGTAAAAAGATGTTTACTATAATAAAAAAGGAAAGATAGAATATTTTGGGAATTACTATTGTGAAAAAATTTATATAAGAAGGTAATTCTATATAAGTAAGTTTTATAAACGAAAAGGATTTAGACAAAGAATTTGAGAACTTAAATCCTGGTGTCTTTGAAAATGTTTTTCAAGATTTTGGAGAAACAATATTAATGTTATTATATGAAGTATTTGATAGCGCTTTGGAATGATTTCTAATACCAAAGGTATGGTTTGGATTTACTGAACACGTTTCTTTCGCTTGAAAATAATTTCGGCGATGACTGTAGCATCATCGGCGTTCATTTTCGGATTTCTAAGTGTAGGATGCTACAAGGTTGTTTTGGTAAAACAGATTGGATTTAAATTCCCAAAGTAAGATTTGATAACAAAATTTATATGTATATATTGTTTTAAAATGATTGAAATGAAAAACTAACGTTTAGTTCTAAAGTCTTTTGTTAGGTTATGATATACTATTTTGTAGTTTTCATTTATTAAAATGAAATGGAATATTCAATTAATATGGATAGTCGGGAACTTCTGGATTGTTATACAACTTGAAACTAAGCGTTTTGAAAATATAAAATCGAGTTTACATAACACTTGAATTGAGAAGGTAGTAAATTAAAACAAGTGTAAATTTACTTGTTAAGTAAAATACATTTGATGTTAGTATACGCTCTTTAGATGTAATGGAATATTATACAAGAATGAACCTAAGTTATAAAAGGTGTATAAACTTGAAGTTATGATTTATGATATAATGCATAAATGATTTAGTATTGAATAACATACCATTTTTATAAATGAAAGTGATTAAAAAGAAACTGGTGTAGAAACCAATATGATAAATATGTAAGTGTACGTAGATTGTTTTATTTGCACAACTGTTCTTAATCCAGTATTTGAGTACATGTTTTCGAGGTGGTTTATAGCAGTTCGAACAAGGATTTGTCACTTGATTCTTAACGCTGAACACTTGATACGGGTTTGTGATAAGATACCGATGTTTTCTATCATAGTATATAGCTATGTAAGAATAACATAGATTTCTGATCCAGGAACCAAATCAAAGTCTGCATTAAAGAGGTCAAGTGATCTATACTAGTTTGGAAGTACAATTTATGTGATCGAATGTAAAATGTGCATCGTACGAGCTTTAGGGCATTTGTAAGATATACGGATGGTTCATGTGCATCGTACGAGCTTTTGTACATTTATAAGATGTGTTATATTGACTTATGAAGAGTTTAGGACATGACCCTTCAATTCATTATGAGGTAGCATGAATAATCTTCTAAGTAATTTCTCGAGGCTGTTGAGCATAAGGTATGCTTAGTAGATTGTTTATCTATCCTTGGATGATGGAAGAGTTTTGAACCTGAGCGAACCATGAGCATTGGTTGCTAGTAATCGTGAATACTATTTGAGTTTTTGTGTGCTTGTTCCTTTGTTAAGGTTAGAAGTGCCGTGGAGCAAGGATGCTCGGGGTGGTACAAAGAAGGCGGAGGACTGTTTGAAGGAGTTCTACCTAGAGTGCTTATAGACTAGGATTCCTTCTTATCTTAGTATCATATGTCTTTTGTTGTTTACTCACCGCTTGAGGTGGAGTCACTTAGTATGCATTTTAGCTTGTATGTAGTTTCAATAGTACTATATATATGTCATGTTTGGTCTATCTTCTTTTATTATCGTTCTTGTTTGAATTTTGACGATGAAATATTCTTAGTAGGGGAGAATGTATCAACCCGAAAATTCAAACAATTCATCTTTGAATATTGAAATGTTTTGGAATATAATTAAATGTTATAAATATGATTTTATAACCATGTTAGACATCATTTAATTAGTGAATAATGATAAGAAACTTGTTCTTGAAATTTGTTTACAAAAATATGTTCTTTGAAGAAAGATCATTAATGTGATAGAAAATCGGTTTATCCGTAAGAAGCTTTTCGATCGATATAAGTTGTTCGAACTCTTTGGCACTTGTCTAATGATCAAATAAACACATCTGCAACTAATTAATGCACTCTCCTCTTCATTAAGCTTGGAATGTTCTAAAATCTTCTAAAGGATAAGAGATATTATTATAAGAAGGGTATAAGAGTAATATGCATAAAGGAGAAGTGATGGGAGGTAAAGCTTCCATGGCATGGTGATGGGGGGGGGGGTTGAATGCAAGCTTAGGCAACACCATTCCTAAGCCTATATAAGGAGCGGCATATGCTTAGGAATAAATCACAAAATTCACAAAGCTTAAGTTATAAAATCAATGGCTTCTCCCTCTTCCTTCTCTTTTATATTGTAAAGAAAATTATTGCAAATCAACTCCAAATCACTTCAAATTTTGTCATAAGGCTTAATATAGTATTAGAACAGCTACCCCCATGCTAAAACTTAAAGAAGTGATGCAATATTCCTAATCATAGGAAGGTCGTGAGTACATTGTAGAGGAAGAAGGCAAAACGCAAGGTGGAAAGCAAAGGAGCAAGGAAGGTGTAACAACCCGTAAATTTTCGATAATTTAATTTGTTAATTTAATGAATCTTGTTATTTAATATTGGAAGAAATAAAAAGTTGTAATGTAATATTGAAATGAATACTAAAATGAAATGTAACAATGTTAATTAAAGTAAATTTTTGATAAATTGAATGAAATTCCAATTAATTGAAATAATAAAAATGCTATACTTGGTTATAAATTGAATATAAGTGAATAAATGAAATATTGGATTAACCAAGGAAATAATAGATAGTTAATGGAAATTGAATGAAATTAGTATTATGAAAATAAATGGTAACAATTGTTGTAAGTAATAAACATGTAAATGTAATTAAAGATTAATGGTAACAACTATTATATGTTACCTCTTTATTTAGTCTATTAAATTGAAATGGGGAATCAATTAAATTAAAATGAAATTTAATGTTACATTAATGAGATTAAGACAATAATTGCAAAATATGAATGTAATAAGACGAATGGAAATGTTAGTTTATTTCATAAAGTAATAATGGATTTAATAAAGAGAATTGAAATAAAGATTTATCAATTTATTGGAATATAAATTGTAATAGTAGAAATTAGTGCAACTAAATGAAATTAATTATAACGAAAAGTGAAAGGAAGATGAAATGGGAAATTATTAATGTATTAGGATATAAACCAATGTTAATTGTACCCTTAGGATGGCAATTGATTGAATAACAGGATTTAAAATCAAATAAATCAATTTATTGGAATTTCAATTGATAATTTATGAATTTACTGAAATTGAAATTAAATACTGTAATTAGTAAATAAATTAACTTTGAATTGATATCTGAGTTGTTTAAAGTATTGTAATTGTTTAAGAAATCAAAAATGATAAAATTTGTTAATTATGGAATTGAAATTGAAAATTTGATTTAATTAATTTAATATTAATTTATTTAATTAACTGAAATATGATATTTTGGCCACTGACTCGGATTTCGACGAAACTAGATTCATCGGATCTGTAACAGTGAATTATTATAGGATTCCAAGTTTCGTAACGATCAGACGTGTCGTTTGATTGTACGGGCTTGAAACGCCTAGAAATCAACTTAATTGAAATCAATTTGAAATAAGCCGTTTTCAACATAACTTCTTCATACAATGGAATTTGGACTTGAAACCTGTTCCATTGAGTTTAAAATCATCAAAAACATCTATTTTGATATACGGGTTGACCTAATTTTGTTCCGGAGGCAAAACGGGCTTTTCGGGTTGTTTATCGTTCCAATCCAAATCGATCTGGTCCATTCTTTTCTATTTCAGCTATTCATATAAATAGCTCGTTATAAACCCTAGTGTTTCTCAACTCGGTTTGTCTGTACGTACAATTTCATTTGTTCCTCTCTTTCTAATGGCAGACAAACCCTAAATTATCCAATTCAATTTCAATTCAAAATTCAACTTCAAAATCAAATCTCCTCAAACTATATCAAATTATATACCGTTTCAAAGCTCTAGACGAGCGCAAGTCAAATCCGCAATTCGTTTTTCATTTTGGATCATCCTTTGATCAGTAATCGTCAAAGAATTTTTAGCCATTCATCGCGTCATGATCAACGACGATAGATCATCGAATTATTAGCACAGTATTCTAGAGGGGACCGAGGGGAGTTCATCTACGCAGGTTGGAGGGTGATCGGACGGCTAGGTCAACGACAAAAATTCATTAGGGTTTTGGTATAAGCGGCGGTCAGTGTGCTTTTCTCGACCGGCGATGGTCGTGGGCCTCGGGGGGGGGGGGGGGGGGGTGCGGGCAGTCGCGTGGCCTAAGGGTGTTCGGCGGGTCTTGCAGTGAGGCTGGGGATCGTGGTGGCGCTCGTCGCGGCAGCGCGTTAGGGTAGCAGCAGGTCGTGGCGCTTTCGTTTAAACGAGTGCGAGTAGGGTTTTCCTAGGTTTGGGATGAAGGTAGACGTGGCGGCTTCTGTTTGGTAGTTTTTTTAATTTGTTTTATTTAAATTCCTATTTCTATCGTTCTAATTAACACAACTTTTTCAAACGAGGTCCGTTTCACGCGCGGTTTTCTCCGTTGGGATCGTAATAAAATTCCAGACACTTTGATGCTAGTTTGGACGAATTCTGAGACCGTTCAAATTTTGGGCTTATTTTGAATTTAAATTCAATTTAAATTCAAAGGTGAGTGTTTTAACCCACTCACAACTTCTAAAATTTCTTATGTTTCTTAAATTAAATTTATGATGTGATTAGAAATTTATTTATGACTGTTTGGTATATTTTAAATCATCATCTCAGTTAATTTGAATTTATTTGAATTAAATCGTTATTTAATTTGTTATTTAATATAAATTGCCAGTTAAATACCTTTTATTGATTATCAGTTCCATATAGAGATTTATTGATTGATTTGGATGATGTTTGTAATGGATGTTGATTGTTGATATTTGATGAATGGATGTTTAATTTTATATCGTTATAAACTGCAAGTTCACTATGGGTTGAAATGATACATACCCGAATGATCTATAGATTAAGGAAAAATCGTTATGGGTTGAAATGATAGACTCGAGCGATTTTATGGATTTCATATTTTTGGGATTTCAGATTGAAATGATATATATCCGTAAATATAAATTTTTTAAATTGCGGATTGAAATGATAAATATCCGTAAATATAAATTTTTTAAATTGCGGATTGAAATGATAAATATCTGTATCACTTGACCCTAGGGTAGAAAATTATATACGGACACCGGATTGGTTAAATTTAAATGATTTTGAATCCTTAAATTTTGAATTGAGTTAAATGATATTTTTTAAAATAAAATTTGGGTTATATAAATCGAATTTTTATCAAACTTCAAGTTTTATATTAGAATCGAATTGTTTTGAAAGATTTGTTGAAGGAATGAAATTGAAATTTTATATTGAATTTGAAATATAGTGAAGTTTATCGAAATTGAGTTTTTAAAATCGTTGAAGTATAACTTGGAAATATATTGAAATTGGAGTAATTAAATCGATGTTTTAACATGGATTTAAGCGATATTGAATTTAATATTTATTTAGAATTCTGAATCGGAAAATTTGAAATTGGGTTTTGGGACATTGTAATGGTCAAAATGTGTTGGAATGAAATAAATAGTTTAAATTGATATAAATTTCAAATTCATATTTTTCATATAAACTGTTTTAAATATATTATTTTAAATGACTTTAATTATTAAGATTTTCAAAATTTTAAACTAATTAAATCATTTGACTTAATTTAAATCTAATTAATCTATTTTAAAGCTATTTAATCTATTTTAAATCAACATTAACTATCTATAACTATTTAAAACTATTTGCTTCTAAATTCCAAACTAAGTAAAATGGATGGGTTTATATTCAAATTCTCGATTTTTAAAGTGAATGGGATCTAAATAGCATATTTGGTTTAATATGATACTTTTGAAATGAGAGTTTAATCTATTTTGAAAATATGACTTTTGAAAGGAAATATAATTTCGAACAATTATTTCAAATGTGATATGATTTCTAAGGTGAATATGATTTCGAAAATGATATGATTTGAATTGAATATGATATTTTGATATCAATTATGAAATGATTTGGAAATGTAAAAGAACCATCCGGTGTGAAATAAGTGTTTGGTTGTTAAAGAGACCGAGATCGGATATGGGCATACTCTCTGTCAATATCGAAAACCACTTTGACAACTGTGTACGCGGTGGAGATTCCAGAATGAAGTAGGATGGTGGCGACAATCTTATAAGGTATATACGTAGACCTAACTCCCGTGAGTTAGCATAAGGTGGCTAAAACAGGAGCAATCGACGGGCTAAGTGAGGTCATTCCTCCTATCGGGCACATTCCATCGATACTATATTCTGACTTTACGATTTCTTTGGTGGTCACTCTCGATTTTTTTGATTCGGGAGTGTGTTCCGAGGTGGGCGGTAGTAGCTGCTATGCGTTACCACCGGTCAGGAAGTGTAATTGGTATATCTACCCTGACATTGCCTAGTTGTGCCGTGTCACCTACCCTATGCGCCTTTTACGAGTTTGTTTTATGTCGTACCTATGGGGTATCCTCTGCCGGCCCCAGTTTACAGGGAGTTACGGTACTATATAGACTATTGGAATTATAAAAATTTGTTAAGGTGGATATGGGTAACGCCTTAACGCTATTTTAATACTTTTACTTTACTGTGGACATATTATAATAGCGTATTGTACTACATAGTAGATAGTTTGACGGATCCTTAGTAGATGTAAATCCCGAACATCACTTAAGTTACTGGACTCACGTTAGACACTGGATAAGAGATGTCAAACCCCGTAAATATCTCCGACGCCGTTTACACTCATATTTATTTACCGTTGACTTGACTTACATAAGATCTTTTAGTTCTGACTCGAGTGTTTTGTCTTTTCAATTCGCTCGGGTCAGCCTGAGAATTTCAGGATTTGAAGACCTTATTTCTGGAGGATGAAGACGAAAATTTGTACTACTATTATTTACTATATTTATTCCACTGCATTCATACTGTTCCACTGCATTATTTGTTTATCTCCGATATGTGTAACTCTGATTTTGTATTGTATAAGTATAATCAAATGTTTTGTATATAGCTTCATGAACTGTTATTTGATTATTATATTTTGTCATTCCGCTGCGAGATTCTGTTTTGTTTTTTTCTTTCTCTGCTTTTTCTTATTCACCCCAATAACAATCCACCCTTCTGTATGGTTTGAGTCGGCATCTGTGTCTGCTTAAAGCGTACAAAAAGGCGGGATGTTACAGAAGGAAAGGTGTAGCAAGTTTAGGCTTGGACTTTGTTATCTTTGATCTTGGTTGTTGTTGGGTTAAAGGTGAGTTAACACCTCACTTTGGATGAAAATTCAATACATATATGCTTTTGTTTGATTGTGTTTTGTTGTTCGAATTGTTGTTAACTTATGTTAAAACATTGGTTTGAATTCTTACTTTAAAAGTAAGTGATAGATGTGGTCCATGTACATGGAATTGAACGAATTGGAATGGACTTAAATGGACTTATATTACTTGTGAAAAGAACTTGGACAAATAATATAGATTATAGATGGACTTTGGTTTAAATCGAACTCGAATTTGGAATTGCACATATGCGATAGTCACTATAGATGCAGTTTTGAATTGCCTTTTTTGGCAATTTCTAGAGAACTTTGTAGAGAGATCCTTAGGGTATTCTTGCCATATTTATAATTTTTTATATTATGTTTGTTGCTATTAAAAGCTTGAATAGTAAAAAGTTAAGAAACATCTTGAAAAGTGGTCGAAACATCACTAGTGCAAAACTGCCTCGTTGAGCCCTGATTTTGGACATCAAAAGGTTTGAAAAGATATTTAAATTTAAGTATTTTGTTTCATTCTATATACAAGTGTTTATTAACTATAATTAGAGTATTTCAAAATTGGTTAGAGATATTTATGAATTTTTAAGAATTAGTTCTGAATTTTTAAAGAAGAGATATTTTTTAAAAAACATGTTCTTTTCAAGTTTTTAAGGAAAATTGTAAAGCTGTTATTTTCAAGTAATATTCTAGGTAAATGTTTTAAAACTTATTATTAGTATTTTAAAAGTATAAATAAAAGGTTTAGAAAGGGTTAGAATTGCTAAATGGTCAAATGGTTGATTGTTTAATTACTTGTTTGAAAAGTAATTAACCATGCTTGACACTAAAAGTCGACGAAGTAAGTATTATCTATTTGTGAGTGTTACGATCGATGTCAAGTAGGGCGGAGCAATAGAGCTCTAACCTACCAAGCTTCCCACTCGATCGAGGAATAGTAAGTCGGAAAATGTTAGAAACTTGTTAATCATGTTGATTTCTTATTGTTTATGGAAATCATTAATACTATAATTAACACTAAAAGCCGATAAGGTAGACTTATCTATTTGTGAGATTCAAGAATGAGGTGTCTAGGCAAGGATTTGATGCAACCAGTGCTCTAACTTACTAGCTTCACACTTGAATGAGCAATAGTTAAGTTGGAATGTCGAAAACGAGTCAAGCGTACGAATCATGATTTGTATAAGCAATTGTTTTGATTAGATAATTGATTAATCAATTATCGAACTTGATCTAATATTGACTTAGGTGGTTATTGAAAGACTTCATGATTTCATACCAATAAGAACCCCCAGGGAGGTGTATTAGTACGAAACGTCTCTAGCTCTCGCTAACTTCTGAGGGAAACATAATTGGGTATATCAGAAAATTCATCGATTGGTTTTGGAGAGTCCGATAAATTGGAAGAGTGTACATATATGAGATGACTCAAACCCCGTAATCACTTCAATACCTTATACATGATCTATGTTTTGGAAGCGGTTGTGAAGTGGAATGTTATGGATTTGAAGTATCTATCCTATGGTTAAGTCCAAGGGAAAGGTCAGCGTTAACATTTCGAACGATGCTATCGTGTGGGACTATCTATCTTTCAAAGTATTCCAAGAGAGAGGGCAGCATTAGAATTCTTCGAAGGACATATCTGGGGAACCTAAATGGAGGTTCGAGATGCTCAAATCCACATAGTATTTTTGATCTGTTCGAGATAAAGGAATCCAATTAGGGATTCGTGTGTTGTTCAAGTGATGAAGACTCGAGTGAGAGACGCCGAACGTAGCCTCTACATCGGAAATGACTTAAACCAGAGAAGGATGCATAATCTCGGGTTTAGCCTACCCATGAGGGTATATCAACTCCATATCTATAGTATGCTTATCGATATGTAATGTGTAGGAGTTGTTGATACCTGGTTCCACACAGTTCATCATTGGGCCAATTGTGTTTACCTCAAAGTACATCCTATCTAGAGACATACGATGCTCGGAAGGAAGTTTCTGACCCTTGCCATGGAGATCCGCTTAGTTTACTGAAGGCATCTCCATGGAAAAACAATCCATATGCGAACGTTCCTTAGCGGTATTGATTGTATACCTATTATTTTTGCGGTGTTCACACAACAGCTATTTGATATGATTTATGTGATTTACTCTACATATTTTGTACGTCACTATATAAAAATGGTTGGCTTTATTTAAGGGTAAAATTGTTATGGTAGTCTATACGGTCTCAATGGTTACTGTTAGTTGTCTCGTATTTCTTGAATTTCTCACACCAGTTTACCAGACTGATTTAGATGTTATTTTCTTGTAATGCTCAGATTGGCCCCGTGTATGTTTCTAGATTTAGCTACGGTCGAAGCTTATGGAGAGAAGATGGATGATTATCTTCTGTAGTATTCTTATTCCATTGTATTTTTCTATTGTATATATCGGCATATGTGAGGACAAGTTGTTATAAATGTCCAGGCTTATGATAGTACTTAGGTTAAAGCAATTCTGATATTTCTATATTCAGAATAACCCTTGTACCGTTCCTTTCATATTACATATTACCGTTCCATTATAAGACTCTGATATTCTGTTCATAATTTTTTGTTCTATTTCTTTCATTTTATTTTACCTTAGTGTTTCGTCTTCCCGGCTCTTGGATGTTCTATTACCATGGATGTGCCACTGTTGACATTAGAAAAGTTGGGTCGTTGCATTTTGTATCGGAGCTCGAGTTTGAGTGAACACCTTAACCTTGGTTAGGTATAGCTCATTAGATATAGGGTAAGTGACACCGTAGAAGATGTCGAGTGTATTATACATATGAGGGTGTATTTGTATCTTGAAAGCTAGACTTTTAAAATTATTCCTTAGGAATATCTCCTTCTAGTAACTCTTTCTTTGAAATAACTCTATCCTTTTGTTTCCTAAAGTAGTTTTGCTATGATTAGGTAGTAAGAACTATGAGTACCAGAGCCGTCAATTCTCGAGGAGGTAGAGGCAGAGGTGGTTGAGGTAGTACCATCACAAATAGTGGGAATCGAGCACCAAGGAATGTTTCTCCGATGGAGAAACCAAGGTTGAATGTCGTATAAGAGGTCGTGTAGGTCATGCCTCAAATGAGTTGTGCTTTACTTTGGCGTGATGATGAGAGATTGTGGGGTAAGAGGTTTAGTGGCTTGGAGATGACTATAGAAGTACGGACCTGGATCAAATTGTGTGATTGAATATTTGGAGATATAGAGCTAGATGATGCAATGAAGCGTAGATTGGCATCACGACATCTGACAGATGCAGCCATGAATTGGTGGAGTTCCATTACAGCTGATGTTATACCCTATATTTTTAGTAATGTTATTTAGAATATTTAATTAGCTAAATAAAATAAAATAATGTAAGATGATTAATAGATTGAGATTTGTTTTAACCAAGGGTAGCCGTGTCATGTTAAATGTAAATAAAAAAAAGATAACATGAATAAAAGTGTTAGGAAATAAGGGAGGGCAAAATAGGAAAAATGATAGAACTTATACCTAAACCCATAGGAATTCAAACACACGTTCATTCCATTTTCTCAAGCATAAATATTATAAGGCTGGCCACCATTTTCAATCTCAAGAAAAGATAAAGCTAGGATTTCAAAAGGAAGAAGTAAATCAACTTATTCAACATCAAATCTCATATCTTTAATCACAAAGCTAAGATGAATGATTACTACATCCCATTTTTCTTATAGTTTTCGGATTTAAGGGTAAACCGAAATGATTTTGCATCATAATGCCATGTTTTGAATGATTAAATGTTTATATATACTTGTTGATGATTTATACATGTTCATATTAGTTTTTATGATATGTTTGATATGAAAACCCTATTAAATGACATCCAAATGCCTTGCGAATTTTAGTGAAGATCGAAAATGATATTTTAGAGATGGGTTTCAATTTTCATAATTTTTTGAATTATGGTGGATTATATATTAATTTTCTAGTGAAGGAAATGATTTATTGGGTTATAAATTATTTATGGCGAAATAAATAATTATTTGGGTCCGAAATATACATATATATGTTAGAAAACATAATGAAAAGGGTTTTCTAGAATTTTTAGAGAATTTTCCTAAGTGTCTTGATGAATATATAAAATTATTTAAGGTATGAGACTTAAATGTTTTATGTGTTTAATTAAGGAGAAGGGGTGTTTTGCAAAAGATTTAAATTAATTAATTGGTTCTGAAATATGCAGCACTTTTTGGCGTTAAAGAAAAGAGGCAACCAATCAAAATTTTACACGTAAAGCAGGTTAGGTGAAAAGAACTGTTTATTTCAGGCTTTTTAACTGTTTTATCGCTTTCGGCACTTGCTTCTGCCTTGGTTGGCTTTCGACCAAGTCCCTCCGCCCTCAACTCCATCGAAACCAATGCACCTGTTATCAAGAAATTGGTACGTAGTGAATTGGATAGAAGGCGAAAGGTATGAGGTCGAAACCATAGGTTCCGAAGGGGTCGAAGCGTCACTTTGTTTTTAAATTAAAATGCGCCTACTTGCTTTCAACTAAATGGCTTTCGACCCAGTTAGCTTTCGACTGGGTCAATGGATTTAAAAGGAATGGTTTCAAATGAGTTGCACTTTAGTTTTAAATGTTTGCTTTCGACTAAGCCAAAACCCCTAGCTGCTGCCTTTTTACCTTTTGAAGTCAATGGTTTCGGAAGGTATACTTAGTTTTAAAAAAAGCAGCCACTTCTCCAATGCTTTCGAAGGGATGGTTTCGACACCATCACTTCTTTACTTAGGAAATGGTTTCGAAATTGAAGCTGTCGACTTAAATGTTTTAAAGACCCCTTTTCTATAATTGAATTATAACCTAATGGTTTCGAAAGAGATAGTTTTAACTATTTCGAAAGAAGTGCTTTCGACTTCAATGGGCTTCTTATCCTTTTGCTCAACTTGAAGGCATAATTCAAAAGGTTTCGACCGAGACGGTTTTTAAAGAAGAAGTAAACTTTGAATGGTTTCAAAACGTTTCCACATGTTTTAAATTGAACCGAAAGGCTTTCGAAAGGCTAAGTGTTTCAATGCTTTCGAAAGGGTTTTAATGAATGGTTTTGAAGGGGTGGTTCCCCAGGGTTTTGAAGGGGTCGAAAGGGAAGGTTTTCCTTTATTTTCGAAGCTTTCGGTGAAAAGAAAGGAAGGGTTATTCCAATGTTTTCGAAAGACAATGTGATGTGCACGTAAATGCGCATATATTTACCACCATATTTAATCTAATTAAATTAGTAAATGATCATATTGGGTGTTTTAACATGTTTAAACCAAAATTCAAATTACTTCAAATTATGACATATTCATCTTCATATAGGGGCAAAATGGTCATTTTTGTGCATATATTGTTTTGAGAAAATTTAGTTGGAAATTTCTGTATTATTTTATAGGAATTTGGATTCATATACAAGTGGTTTCATGAAGATATATGCATGGACAAAGAAGATACAAAGGAATTGAGATGGAAATAATTCACAGTGGTGATCATGGAGGACCCCACTTAGGAGCTAATGCACATGCTAAAAGGCCATTAAATCTTCATGCACACTTAATGGATGATTACTTGAAGCTAATGATTACTTGGTGGCCACACTACCTCAAGGGTATTTTTGGCATTCCTCAAAAAAATGAATTAGGGTTTCATACATATATAAATACCCCTTATCTTCATGTAATTAGCTCTCTTCCCTTAGGCTCTTCTTTTAGGCTCTCTTCTCTTTAATTTAGTTTAGATCAAATAAAAGAAAGCTCTTCTCTTTTCTTTTCATGGCTACTTATCCATTTCCTCTTTATGTAATTTTCTTTTATGTCTTTTTATTTCACGCTTTTCATATTTATGCAAGTAGAGTAGCTCTCAATTTACTTTCATTTGCTTGCATTTTTCTTTTCTTCTTGTTTCATGTTGATTTCTACATTTGTTGATATTATAACAAATATGAGAGGCTAAACCCCTTCAATTTAGGGGTAATGAAGCTCTCTTTAATCATGTAGATGCAACATAATTTTCATTTATGTCTCTTTTATGCTTAATGGAAAGTTAGATGTTTGTGTGATTTTGTGTTTAATATTGAGCTTGATAGCTTATGTTGTTCAAAACAAATAGGCTATGCTTAGTTATATGAATCACTAATTACCTCTTCATCTAAATATGATCATGGTAATGGAAGTGGATTTAGAATCAAAATTTAATGATTCATGTTTCTAATTCAATAGTTAACAAGCCATGCTTAAAATAGATTCTACTTTTAATTTCATGTCATTTTCATTAAAGTTAGTAAGTAGGTTAGAGGGTGCATTAAAGTTTGATGGTTTAAGTGTGTTAATTAATAACACAATTAGGCCATGCTTATGATAAATGCATCAACTAAACTCACAAATGACCAAAAAGAGATCATAATTTCATTATGTTGATTTATGTGATCATGAGAGGGGATTCGCCTCTAAATTGCTCTTTAATCTCGTATTTTTATTCTCCTTGGTTTTAGTTTGTTTTTACTTTTTTTAGTTAGTTAACAATCCCTCGACTTTGGTTTAATTTGATTGAATAGAATTTCAAAATCTAAACAATTCCCTGTGGATCGACCAGTACTCGCATACCTGCTATAATCATACACCGTTCGCTTGCGGTTATTTTTATTTCAAAATTCGTTCGGCTATTTTCTAACTCGATAGACATTTAGCTGTTCGAACTAGTTTTTGGCGCCGTTGCCGGGGAATTGATTTTATTTTATTTTCTATTCTTTGAATTATTTTTGTTTGATTTTATTATGTGTTTGTTTTTATTTAAAAAAGAAGAAGTTGTGTGTATGTTTGTTATATGATTTGATTTGTGTGATCGTTTATTGTTTTCTATTCGCATTTCTTTTGAATATTTTCTAAAAAAACCCACACTTTCATTTGAAAAATATATATATTTCATTGCAATTCGCATTTTACATTGTACATTCATTTTGCATTGCATATTTGATTTCGTTACAAAACGGTGCATTCATTTTACATTGTTTTCACTCTCTGTTTACAAAACTTCTGTGCACTGCTCTGTGTTCATATAAAAAAAATACAAAAACTGTTTACATCTTCATTCACACTATCAACAAGTTGCACTGTCTTAACCAGCTGCACAACCGCAACTATTGCCTGCTGCCATCTCCACTCCACCGTCCATAAAACTGCAGCGAGCCACTTCCCCACTGCCTTGACTCCACTACTGCAACCCATAGCCTTCCACAACTTCAATCAACATTCAAACCCACCCTGCCACACTGCCACCACTTCTTTCACACCTTCACTACCATTGAACCATCAGTGCCCATCCACTTCCTCCAGTTCACACTTCATAATACAACCTACCTCATTTCACAAACTACTTTTTATTTGCCATACAATCACATAACAGCACTTTCACAACTGCCTTATACCAACTGATCATCATCTACATACAAAACCATTTGCAACATAAACTCATCTACAACTCACCATTTCCCTGTAGCACAGCCTACAAACTTCTGCACAAAGCCTTACCACTGCAGCACCACATCATCTCTACCCCTCTGTTTCTTCATACTTCGACCACTACAAACTGCTACATCCCTAACTGCCAGTACCATTTCATCCATATTCCTCTACTTCATCACAACTGCCCGTGCCTTTCCCTACACAACATCAACACATCCACCACATCCAGTCTCCATTTCAACGATCACAATAGCCTCAGTACCTCTCAAACCTATCAGTGAAAATCCCACAATCATCACACAACACCATCTCCCAAAACTACAAATACCGCCAGTTCACAACTTCCTCTGCCGAATAATCATCTTGCTCCAACACTTCACGGTTCAATCATTTTACACTACTCGATCACCAATACTCCACACTCTCAATTCACTATAACCAAACCATCACTTCTACAACCAAACTACAACATCACAACAACCCGCAACCACAATCAACATAGAACTATCAACCAATATAACAAACAACAGAGACCATACCTGCATTGACAGACCATTCCACAGCCTCTCCTTGCTACACTGCAGCAACAATCACTACAGCAACGCTTATCACCACAGCCTCACAACAAAAATCACCACATCACCAATCACTTCAACATTCAAAACACTCCACTCCACCATTTACTTCCTGAACATTGTCGACTAGCAATTATCATCCTCAACCCATAAGACCTCACTGCAGCTAACTGTCATCTGCCTCGACACTTCATCACTGCGACCATAAATCATCCATGACACACTATCTACTTTCAATCATGACCTAAACGTCCTGACCACACTTCTGCAAATCAACACCCTATTTCCAGAACCCTCTGACCTTCAATCCACCATTTCGCACAACCCCAAATTACTGACAACCTCCTGAACCTCGCCAATTCACTACCGCGACTCGAATACAACCTGAAACAAACCATCGCCAATTGCCAGAAATTCCTCATCGAACAACTTGTAATCGCGACTTCAACCCGCCTCTGAATCCTCAATCATGAGACCAAAATTGCGACTCACAACTGCCTGTAGTCGCAACTCCATCACGAGACCCAAATTCGCCTCTGAATATATTTGATTTCGAGATTTTTTTTAAAGAGAGGGGATTTTATGTTTTGACAGAGAAAAGCTTTCGAAGTTTAGTAGATAATATTTTTTACTTTATTTTAGTTTGTTCTGTTTAACGTGTTTTAGTTTTTGTTTGCATTGTTTTATCCTTGAAAAAAAAATTGTTTCGTGTTGTTTATTTGTTTTGTTATTGTTTTTAGTCCCATCCTAAAAAAACAAGAGTTTGCTTATTTGTTTAGTGTAATTTGTTTTCATTTTTTTTCGTTCCATCCTTTAAAAAAAACTTGTATATATCTTGTTTTTATTTTCAGGTTGCCAAAGCAGATTGGAAGAGTTGCTTGATTCACTTAGCTTGCCAAAAAATAACTGCTTGCTTGGTTATAAAAGTTCTGCTGCTTTTAACTCCCATCTATTGTTTTTATTTGCCTTGCATTGTTGTTTGCTTGAAATTTTTTTTTCTTTAAAAAAAAATCAGAAACAAAAACAAAAATTCATTCGTAGTTGCATTGTTAATACACGTTTATTTTCTGCTTTGCATTTCATCTTATAATTTGATTAATAATAACGGTTAGACATCAATAACACTTAATTGTATATTAACAAATTGTCTTCTTTGAACAATTTACTTTCTTGGTGTCTAGGCTACGGCAGAGTAATAACCATTTATAAATATTACGGTGATTCGTAAATATTATAGTGGTTGTTCCTCTGAAGGTACTTAAACCTTCGGCTGCATTGCTACAGTGATTCGTGGTGCACCGATAAATCATGTTCGTTACCTGGCTAAGAACTATCTTGTTGATTTAAGACAGAGTGTGATTATACAATTTTGGGTTAACTTAGGATAAATCAGTTGTAATTAACCCTTGCATTCATTTAGTTGCATTAGTTCATGCATATTTAAGAAAAAAAACAAAAATAATTTCAAAATTAAAAATAATTTTTTTTTAAATATTCCGTTTCCTTTCCTTTGAAAATTTTCAAAATCAAAAATCCAGAATGTTAAAAAAAAATTACTTAGTTTTTGTTAGAAAACCAAAAATCCAAAAAATATATATAACATTTTCAAAAACAAAAAAAAATTGAAAAAGCAAAAAAAAAAAACAAAAATCAATTTTCCCTTTCAAAAAATAAATTATATTTGTAAATACTTTTCCTTTAAAAAAAACCAAAAACATTCTTGAAAATGTCTGAATTTTCTTAATCGCCAGAATTTTACAATAGTTGTGAAAATCAATATAATCCATATAATTTCACTCAAAATTCTTATGGATATTTTAATAACGACTATTGTACAAACTATTCGAATTTTGCACCATAAGATTTTCAAAATAATGGTCAACCCTCAACTCTTGAAAGGTGTATTGAAAAAGTTGAATCTTTACTTGAACAAACACTTCAATTTAATGATTCATTAAATTCATATTTATGCAACAATTCAAGTCAAAGTTTTCAAAATAAAAATTTGAATTCACTTCCAAATTCAAATGATTATAACCCATGCCAATTCAACTTCGAACTCCAAAATGAATTTCAAAATCACAATGGAAATGTGAATCATTTTTCAAATGATTTTGGCAATGGGAATAATCTCGACTACGATACGAGTGAAATTTTTTGTCCTCAACAAGTTCAAATTAAAAATTATCAAAGTAATAATCATGAATTTGATTTAGTTGAAAAAATGGAAAAAGATAACACAGATTTGTTGATGAAAACATTGGAAAAAATTCGTGAGAAACAAAACAAATTCCAATGTGTGATGAGTCAAACAATAATCCATCTTTTACCCAAATTGACGATTTTCAAATAACAACTTTTGAAATAGAAAACGACAATCTTAATGAAGTTGTTGAAAATATGGTAATTAAGTTGGATTTCAATTCTTTTGAGGGTGTGGAACCAAATTTAAAATTCAATCTTCCTTTTCTCGATTTCAAAATTTTGAATACAACAACTTTCGATTTTGAACTTAATATATGCGATGAAGTTGTTGATAATCCAAATAAGGAAGACGAATTCAATGAACACGATTTCTTTGGACTTTTCGAAAACGAGTTATCGAATTCTGAAGGGGAAGATTTAAATCACCATTTTGATTTTGAAATTAATAATTCTAAGGAAGTTTTCAATGATAAGTTTGAATTTCAAATGGGTGAAAATAAACTTGAATTTCAATCAATCATTTTATCAACCTTGAAAACAATCGAAAATAAAACAGCCCGTACGATTTTCAATAAAACGACATTCGTTTTTCCAAATCAACATTCAACTTTCAAATCTTTTAAGGTTTGGTTTTTCAAGCTTCAGCTGTGTCTCGCATAATTGACGAGACAAATGAATCGGTCTTTGGAAGACCGTTTCCTTTACTTTTTGATGATATACTTTCTGATCTCGTGTAAATAAGGAAACTCATCATCATTTTCGATTTTTCATGATTTATTTTTACTTTTTCTGTCCAAAATATAAAAAAAATCTAAAAAAACAAACAATTTGGTTTAAGCATTTTTGATTTATTTTCAAAGAAACACTATAGGAGAAATATATGGTTTTGGCTTATTAAATGAAATTTTTGAAAGTTTATTTGTCTTAACAAAAATAAAAATGAAGCTTGAATACAAATAACAATGGTTTAACTAGCATATAGGAAGATTCATACGTGTTAATTATGAATACATCCTAATTGAAAATCTTTGTTTTAAAAAGTGGTTGATTTAAAGTAAAGATATAACATTTTTTTTCTTCTAAGTTAAATGGTGCTAAGATGATAGTGCGAAACTCTCACTTCTAAAAAATATTCTTGTATATATGTATAGTTTTTAATAAACACCTAGAGTCATGTGTTCACTCGCCATGCTCTGTACCCTTCTCACGTAAGCTCGAAAGGCAGTGCACGATCGGTATATCTGGCTTCAGTTTATCTGAGTTAAGTTTGTGTATATAAAAAAATTCTTTTATTAATAACGCCTACAGTCGATAAGTTTTCACACTTGTGTGTTCACTCGCCATGCTCTGTATACCCCTCACATAAGTCCGCAAGGCAGTGCATCGGTAATATATCTGGCTTCAGTTTATCTGAGTTAGGATATGTAAATATTGTTAATATCAATAGAATTTTCAAATAAGAGAGAGTAAGCAATTGAAATCCAAGCACTATTTTAACTTATTTGATTTGACTTGTTATTGAAAAGAAATGAAAATACCACTTTAATAAACTTTGATAATCAACTAAGGATCTATCTCATGGTTACACTTTGTTTTCAACTAAAACAACGAGTTAAACTATTGTCTACTTGTTATGATAACTTGATTTTTGTTGGAAATTTTGACGAGTAAATGACTTAAATTTTCAAGATAATGACCAAAAATTATGTTTAACTTATTTGTGTCTATTTAAAAGTAAATCTTTCATTTGTAAATATTTCCAAGAACTTGCATTCATCTCATTGTAAATACATCTTGCATTTAGGAATTTTCACTTTGCATTTGGATTTTGTGGGTAGTATCCGCTGAAAACCCTCATCAGACATCACTCGCCTACTGGGGACACCCAGAGGTTTAACGGCTTGTTGCATACGCTCAATGCAATCGTGCTCCCTACGAAAATGGATTTATCCCAGTTCTTTTCTCTTTCTTTTTTCTTTATCCAAGGACGAATAAAAAGATAAGTGTGTGGGTATTTGATGTGCACGTAAATGTGCATATTTTTACCACCATATTTAATCTATTTAAATTAAATAAATGATCATATTGGGTATTTTAACTTGTTTAAACCAAAATTTAAATTATTTTCAAATCGTCATATATTCATCTTCATATAGGGGCAAAATGGTCATTTTTGTGCATATATTAATTTTCTAAAATTTAATTGAAAATTTCTATGTTGTTTTGTAGGAATTTAAATTCAAATACAAGTGGCTTCATGAAGGTATATGCATGCACAAGAGTGAATACAAAGGAATGGAGATGGAAATAATTCATTTCATGGATCATAGAGGACCCCACTTACCCACCCTCCTTCATGTACAAATTAGAAGCTAATCCACATGCTAATGGCCATTACACTTTCATGCACACTTAATGGGTGATTATTGAAGCTAATGATTACTTGGCCACCACACTTCCTAGAGGGGTAGTTTAGGCATTCCCCAAAAATATGGATTAGGGTTTCTAACTTGTATAAATACCCCTTATGTTCATGTAATCCTTCCCTCTTCTTTAGGCTCTTCTCTTAGTTAGTTCAGATCAAAAATAATATGAGAGCTCTCTTTCATTTCATGGCTACTTAGCCATTTCTTCTTTTATGCAATTATTTTTTATGCAGTTTCAATACATGCTCTTCTCTTTTCTTGTTTATTTCCTTTCATGCTAGAAGTGTAGTTTCATTTATTCATGCAAGTAGATTAGTGTTTATTTCTTTACTTAGCTTTTCTTCTCATTTTGCTCTCTTTTTCCTCTTGTTTTCATTTAATGTTGCAAGCTACATTTATTGATTTGATAACAAATATGAGAGGCTAAACCCCTTCAATTTAGGGGTTATTAAGCTCTCTAATTATGTAGCTTCAACATAGTTTGATAATTAATGCTCTCTTTTTGTGCTTCATGAAAACATGTTGTTTATGTAATTTTGTGTTTAGTATTGAGTTTGATAGCCTATGTTGTTCAAAACAAATAGGTTATGCTTAGTCATATGAATCACAAATTGCCTCTTCATCTACATATAATTATGGTAATGAAGTTAAATTAAATCAATATTTGATGGTTTGTATTTCTAATCAATAGTTAATAGGCCATGCTTAAAATAGATTTCATTTTCAACTTCTTGTTATTTTTCATGAGAATTAAAAGTGGTTTAAGGGTTGTGTTATAGTTTGATGGCTTATGTTGAGCTAATTAATAACAAAAATAGGCCATACTTATGATAAACACATCATTTAAATTCACTTATGACCAAAAAAGAGAGATCATAATTTCATGTTTTGTTGAACTATATAATCTAGAGAGTGAAATTGTCTCTAAATTGACTTTCATATTTTAATCTATTTTTCTTTTGCTAGTTTTTGTTAGTTTTCTTACATTTCTAGTTTAATTCACTTTCGACTTCGGTATAATTTGATTGAATAGAGATTTAAAATCAACAATTACCTGCGGATCGACCCGTACTCACTACGTACTACGATAGTACATTGTGCGCTTGCGGTATAAATTTTGTTTTAAATTTTTCGACGGTTTTCTAAATCGATAGAAATTCCATCGTTAAACAAGTGGCTCAAGACCTTTCAGACAAGACAGAGGGTATTGTTCCACAATTTCCAAGAAGCTCTTACCCATCGAAGAAGGCAAAGAAGTCAAGACAAGGGCATGCGACCCTATAACAACCTTTCCGAAAGCATAATAAGCCTTTCAGGCCGGTTGGAATGGCTACTAAATACCTTTCAACGGTGTCGGAGGGTATATAATGAAAGCAACATTCATAAGTCAGCAGAGAACGTAAAGAAACCTTGCGACAACATTCAAGGAAAGTTCGGGACTTGGCAACATCCAAGTAAAAAAGCAACCTTCCGACCAAGTGGAAGGGTTCACAATAGCCAGGAACCTTCAAGCACCTCCGAAGGGTTCACATACTGTATAAATGACAAACCTTCCAACAAGGGTAAAAGGTTCCTAAAAACAAATGAAAGAAAAGACCCTTCGACAGCATTCAAGGATCCATGATGATATGTGAAAGGAAAACCTTTCATTGAAACAGAAAGGTTAGCAATTGTATATAAGAAGGGAACCCTTCGATCCAGCCGAAAGCACAGGGACAGAATCATGGCCGCCAACATATATAAATAAGACCCAAGGGGTCCTGTTTTGGGGGCTGATTTTTCCTCATTCCATTTTTGTAACTTCTAAAATCAAAGCTTTGTAACCCTAATTGGGTAGTGATTTGGGAAAATTTAATAAAAAGAGGAGTCCGTTCAAGGATCAGAGGGAAGTCTTGAATTTTGCACGTTTTCTTTACAGTTTATATTCATCTCTACTGGTTTAATCACAACTTTCAGGTATAGTACCTTCGCAAGGTCCATTTCAATAGAAACAATGATATTCTTTCTTGAGTGGTCTTCATAACCCTTCGGAGACCTCTGGTTTATGGCCTAAACTCTTTGAAACTAAAGGGAGCTTATCAAAATTGGTATGCATAGAACCTTTCGGATTGATAAATCCTGAGGGTCAAACATTTCGCCAAGTATCATAATCTATCGGATCCCATCAACCTTAGCATCAATCCGAATCCCAAACAGCTGCTTGTCCAACCTTTCGACAAAGAACCAAGTTAACTCCCTAAGTAAGATAAACTAAGGAAATCTAATCCTGACCAAGGAAGAAGCTTCCGGGAGGAGTCTTATAAAGCTTTAATCAAATCAGATACCCTTCTATGTTAATTCAACAAGACCGGAAATACTTTTCTCCCTCCAAATCTTGTATCTAAGCCTTCTTGACCCCATCGAAAGGTCAGGTTTTGAGTCTAATCCCGAGTAGAGGTAGAAAAATTTCTACATACCATTAACATTTCGGCATAGCTTCGATTAATCCTACCACTCGAGATAGCACAGAGTTTTGAACATTTGTCAATCTCTTTAGAGATTCCATCTTCCACCTTTTCTCGATAACTTTTCCTACTTGGATTCATTAAAGTGTTGACCATAAATTTGGTTAACAGAAGGTTTGATATAGGATATATCAACTAAATAAGTTAAACTGAAAGGTAATCAATAAAAGGAATCACATCATTTGTTCTTATAAGAAGAAATCCATCCTTCTTATCATATCTTTGGGGTGTTGATAAGAAATCTTGTTAACATTTTTGGCACTAGAAGAAGGGCTCGAACCTCCAATCTCCGTTAACTTTCATCCCCGATCAATTATATAAAGAGCCTTGACTAAATGAGGAGTATGGGCAAAGCTAAAAGTAGTAGCAACAATCCAAACGAAGAGGCTACATCACAGTCAACCTTTAAAGGTCACATGGTCTTAAATCCTAACTTAAGCAAAATACAAGTTGGGCAACCTTAAACCCTAACAAAATTGGAAAGCAATATGATCAAGGTTCAGAATCAACGACCACAAAATATGGTAATAAAGGAGTATTTAGAAAGAGCCCCAACCAGGGAATCAATAAGGATTATGGAAATAGAGAATGAAGTTCAACCTCCAAATGAGATAGAGGATCAAGGGTTAAACCAAGATAGTCAAGTAAATACATCTCTTGAGCAATCAAATAGCCTTATCCTAGAATACAACAGGAGAAGTTACAGAAATGAGACCAACCAAAATGACAACCTACACCATATAGTGGTTAATGCACTTAGAGAAAATGAAATTTATGATCCTGAAGAATATGCTACCCTGCAAAAGGTCCCCTTTTCCGAAGAAATAATGGCGACAAATCTTCCTCCACGCATTCAAATTCCTTCACTAAAATATGATGGGACAACTGATCCAGATGATCACCTTGTCGTTTTTGAAAACTGGATGAACTTATACAATGCTCCAGAGGTAGTTCGCTGTAAACGTTTTCCCATTACTTTTCAAGGAGCAGCAATCAAATGGTATAGGAGTTACTGAATGGGAATTATCTATTCTTGGGGACAATTTACTTGCGACTTCGTGGCTCAATTTTCTGTATTCAGAGATACAACTATGGACTTTAGCTTGCTAGCAACTATCAGACAAAAGCCAAGGGAGCTACTTGGTGAATATTTAAACAGATTCAGCGTAGAAGCATTAAGGGCAGAAAGTGCAACTGATAGGGAAAAGCTTATGGCAGTTCGATAAGGGTTAATTGAACAAACCCTATTTTGGAAAATAACTTTATATCAATGGGTACAAAGATCTACAATATTTCTTTCTCCGGGCTGAGAAGTTTATTCAATTGGACGAGATGCACCATGCTAAGAAAGAATTCCATTGAGAATCCAAGAAAGGGAAATATGATTTTAGGTGCCTTGAAAAGAGGCCAAGGGAAAGTGAAAACCTGAAGGGAAATCAAAGAAAGAGTTCTAAAATGAATTGTGCAGTCCTGAGCAAACCCCTCTCCTACATATATGCTCAGATAAAAAGAAATGAGAATTTTATTGTGCCTCAAAAAGTTCGGAGTGCCCCAAAGCCAAATAAAGGAGGAAGCTACCGTGAATACCATAAAGCAAATGGACATGAAACTGATGAATGTCGTATCTTGTCAGATAAAATTCAAGGCATGGTCAGGTCGTGATTTCTATAGGAGTTCGTCAGAAAAACTTGAAAGACATCTTGTTCAAAATAAGAGGAAAACAATTCAGCAACTCCAAAATGCAGATTCCTATCAAATCATGAGGATTCGCGACATCAGTTCAGCTATGAACTTTCTCTCTTTCTTTTCATAGCTCTTTAATTTGATACTTAAATTTGTATTGTGCATTGATATGTACTGATTAAAATTTGAGTGCAATTGTAGGTAAAAACAAAATCAAACCAAAGCACTCAACAAACTTCAGAATACTTAAAGAGAACGACTCAAACGCCTGATCATTCCTGACACGAGGCAATTATCAACAGTTCTGTCAACACCAAGGCTTTCCTATAAGAAATGTTGAATCACTGCTAAACTCAATTCCAATTTAGGAGAAAACCCATATATTCCAAATCTATTTTTAGCAAGTGATTTCAAAAGGAAACTTCTCAAATTATATCCTCTTAAGAAAACTATTTTCAGTCACCCCATGGCCTGGGGGGAAACAAATACTTATTTATCTCAAAATCACATTTATGCAACTAATTTGAGATATTATATAGCATTAATAAATGCACACCAAAAGACTTTAAACCGAGCAACAGTAATGTTTCATAGTGTACTAAAATCATGGGCGAAGATAAGCCTATTCATACTTTTTCAAGAAAGATTTTGAAAGCACAAAAAGTTTATTGGAACTCAAACTATAGAACCCTATTCTCGACTAAAAGGCTGTTGGTTCATGAATCATGACCTCCTAGTCTCCTATTTGAGATTCGTGTCTCCACTATGAGAACAGCAAGAAAGTTCTCGCAAAAGATTTAAAAATAAATAAATAAATAACTCCTTCATAAAAAGGATTCATGAGTCCAAACTATTTTTCAAAAGAAACTCTTTAATATAATAGAAGGGTCTAATTACAAAATTCTTTCTCTCAATGGAGACTCCATTTTAATTGGCCAAAAATTATTTTCATATACAAATACTCAAGCCTATGATGTTATTCCATAGCACCTCCTAGAGGGAGGGACATAAGCATACGACGCTATTCCGTGGCACCTCTTAGAGGGAGGGACATAAGCCTACGACGCTATTCCATAGCATCTCTTAGAGGGATAAATAGAACCCCTAACGTCCATATCACCTCTTAGGGGAGGGTCAAGATAAGCACCCGCAAAATCAAAAGCCCCTAACGTCAAATTACCTCTTAGGGGAGGATCCGGTAAAGCACTCACCAGCGGCCTTCTGGAGAAAGGTTAGCTAAGTATATATCCATTTGAGACAAGGGAAGCCCAAAGAGAGGCTCATCAAACAATGGACTAAGATGTCTAGCCCAAAGAGGGGCTCATCAAATAATGGACTAAGATGTCTAGCCAAAGAGAGGCATTTGATATATTAAGATGTCCGAGCCCAAAGAGTGGCTCATTAAAGAGTAGACTAAGACGTTGAAGCCTAATAGGGGCTCCAAATAAAAGAATAAAGACAAAGATGTCTACAACTCAAGAAGAAAGTCAGAACCTAAGAGAATTAAGGGTTAAAGAAAAAAACCTATCCGTCATTTGAGACAAAGTTGGAATCCTAAAAGAGGATACACATAAAGGCAAAGGATATGCTAATGAATTACAGAACTTCCAATCGTAGGAAAGTGATTCCTACATCAAAGGATTAACAAACTTTCATACCACAGGAAAAAGCATGAGATAATAAAATGGAAGAAGGAATCCATAACATGGAAACAAAAATAAAGACTGATATGAAATCAAAAGGAATGGAATAGATAATAAATTTTTAGTCACAAAGATAAAGTACTTCACTCCAAGAACAGGTTAAGAAAGCCACTCCTGAATCCTTTGAGATAAAGTGAATGATTGGATAGAAGAGTCTACTATACCTGTATATACATATACTACTAACTTATAGGCATTTATTAACAGGAAACTTCCTGTGAATAACCTTAGAATTAAGGTTAGATCAACTTAGTTATCTTTTATTTGAAATCTACTAAATATGCTATTATTAGATATATCTATGGCTTCGTACTTATATTGAATGGAGCTTTGAATATTTAATTCGTCATATGAGATCCTGATGAGACTTTGGATAAGTTCTTGATTTCGTGAAATTTGAGTTTCACCATTTCTATTGATGCAAATTTCAGTTTGGATTTCATGAATTTTGAATTTCCATATTGCTTTTTATGATGATTTATAGATTTCATACTCATGTTTACCTTGTCAAATATTCATGATAACTTTTAATTGAATTTATGAATTTTCCATTGAATTCAAAATACAAGACCTTCATGACACCAAATGGAAACATTACTAAACAACTTTCTACTTTTTCCAGAGTGAGAATTACCAATCAACGTTTTAAGGTTGAAAATGAAGGAAACTTAGAGGGACAAGGAAAGGTCCCCAATAGCATGAAATTGATTTCCACGGGTTGAAAAGGTTTAACTTGAGAAAGAAATATCAAGGATCTGTAATAGATATTCTCCAATGGTTCATTTATTTGAACCGTTATCTGCAAATCAGGTGATATTACTCCACATTCTTAAGGAAGTTTAATTATGGTCATTACAAAGCAACTTATTTGGAAATATTACTCTACTGACATCTTGAATATTAGTTGTGTAAATTTGAGATTGCTCGTTAAGATTTCATAACAAAGTCACAACCTTAATAGAAGTTATAATCTATTTTGCAGAAAAAAAGAAGGAAGTTCATTGGAGTTTTTTCCTAAATAACAAAAGCTTCTTTCATACAGCGGGGGGGGGGGCGCTAAATGTTAACCATAAAATATTTAGAAGAACAAATGTATGAAAGAAGGGTCACGAGAGCATGAGTAAAGATCAGAAAGCACCAAGATGTTCTGGATAATCATACCTTCCGACAAGGAGCTTCCGGCGAAGTCCAAGGCTATCTTTCAAAGTCCATAGGCAGGTTGATGCTCCAAGAATCCACCTTTCGACTAAAATGAGAGGTCTTTCAAAAAAGACAAAGGAGAAGGAGCTCAAACCAAACCTTTCGAAGGAGTCGAGAGGATGCAGCCATCAAGATTTAATAGCTTCAAACCTTCCAAAGTAGTCGAAAGGTTCTGTTCAAGGAGTTCTTACCTTTCGAAGAAGATGAAGAAATCAAAGCAAGCAGGTGCAACTCCATGACAACCTTTTTGAAAGCATAGCAAGCCTTTCGAATCAGTTGGAGCACATCAGAATACCTTTCAACTAGGTCGAAAGGTTTTTATGAAGAAAGTAATGCTCAAAAGTCAGCAAAGAATGGTAGGTAACTGTTACTCGAAAAATTCACCTTCTGCTTAAGTCAGAAGATTTCAAACAAAGGACAGAAGAAAAGGAATCCAGATCAGGCCTTCCGAAGAGGTCGAAGGGATGCAGTCAACAATATGAAGTGGCTCTCGACCTTTCGGAGAAGACGGAGGGTATTGTTCCACAATATCCAAGAAGCTCTTACCCTCCGAAGAAGGCAAAGAAGTCAAGACAAGGGCATGCGACCCTATAACAACCTTTCTGAAAGAATAATAAGCCTTTTGGACCTGTTGGAACGGCTACTGAATACCTTTCGACGGTGTCGGAGGGTCTATGATGAAAACAACATTCATAAGTCAGCAGAGAACATAAAGCAACCTTCCAACAACATCAAGGAAAGCTTGGCTCTTGGCAACATCCAAGTAAAAAGAGACCTTCCGACTAAGTCGAAGGGTTCACAATAGCTAGGAACCTTCTGACATCTCCAAAGGGTTCACATACTGTATAGATGACAAACTTCTGACAAGGGCAAAGGTTCCTAATAAATGAAAGAAAAGACCCTTCGGCAGCATTCAAGGATCCACGATGACATGTGAAAGGAAAACCTTTCGTTGAAACCGAAAGGTTAGCAATTGTATATAAGAAGGGAACCCTTCGATCCTGCCGAAAGCACAGGGACGGAAGCATGGCCACCGACATCTATAAATAAGACCCAAGGGGTCCTGTTTAGGGGGCGGATTTTTCCTCATTCTATTTTTGTAACTTCTAAAATCAAAGCTTTGTAAACCTAATTGTGTAGTGATTTGGGAAAATTTAATAAAAAGAAGGGTCCAATCAAGGATCAAAGGGAAGTCTTGAATTTTGCACGTTTTCTTTGTAGTTTATATTCATCTTTACTGGTTTAATCACAACTTTCAGGTACAGTACCTTTGAAAGGTCCATATTAACAGAAATGATGATATTCTTTCTTGAGCGGTCTTCATTACTCTTCGGAGACCTCTAGTTTGTGGCCTAAACACTTCGGACCTAAAGGGAGCTTATCAGAATTGGTATGCATAGAACCTTCCGGAGTGATAAATCCTAAGGGTCAAACCTTTCGCCAAGTATCATAACCTGTCGGATCCCATCAACCTTAGCATCAATCTGAATCCCAAACAGCTGCTTGTCCAACCTTTCGGCAAAGAACCAAGTTAACTCCCTAAGTAAAATAAACTAAGGAAATCTGATCCTGACCAAGGAAGAAGCTTCCAGGAGGAGTCATATATAGGTTTAATCAAATTAGATACCCTTCTATGTTAATTCAACCAGACCGAAAAGACTTTTTTCCCTCCAAATCTTTTATCTAAGCCTTCTTAACCCCATCCAAAGGTCAGGTTTTGAGTCTAATCCCGAGTAGAGAGGTAGAGAAATTTCTACATACCATTAACCTTTCGGTATAGCTCCGATTAATCCTACCACTCGGGATAGCATAGAGTTATTAGTTGAACATTTGTCAATCTCTTTAGAGATCCCATCTTCCACCTTTTCTTGATAACTTCTCCTACTTGGATTCATTAGAGTGTTGACCATAAATTTTGTCAATAGAAGGTTTGATATAGGATATATCAACTTTATAAGTTAAACCGAAAGACTATCAATAAAAGGAATCACGTCTTTTGTTCTCATAAGAAGAAATCCATCCTTCTTATCATATCTTTGGGGTGTTGACAAGAAATCTTGTTAACATTATATATCCATTCAGTAGCTCATATATTCTTACAATCGAACCACAAAAAAGCATCCGATCAAACATAATATAGAAAACAAAAATTTAAACCAAACATTGAATAAAAGCAAGAGACCCTAGAGGAATTTTTGCACTCTCCACTCTTACACTTATGTTTATTTGTTGGTCTAACTTTCCCTAAACATTTCCTTGTAATTTAGAGGACTATACGTTAGTTTTTTTTGTCTTCATAAAATTAAATTTGAGAATGATAGAAATTGAATGCTCAAATATGAAATATAAAACTACCTTATATATGCAAAGAACAATCAGTGTCATAATCTATGTGCACATAATGTAACATGAACATAGCAGTGAAAATAACTCTAATTATTCACCTAAATCAAACAAACTGAAAAATAAAATCTACTTGGTTTTGTAAGAAAATCCTTGAAGATTTTTCTCTTTCACAACTTTAAAAAACTGAAGCATGTAGGAAAATATTATGATTGTGATAATAAAATTTAGCTTTTGAATCAAATTTTAAATGAAGAGTATGGTGTAAAAGAAAAATGAACAATGTCAGGTTACGTGTTTTCTTCTTAAAAAGTAGAGCTGTTATACCTTTAGTTTTGTAGAGCGTTCAGACCAAAATGGTGACTAAAAAGATAGATCTAAACATATTGTTCTAGAATGAATAATTATCTCTAACCGATGAGTGGGAATTTCTAACCATGCAACGGGAAAAATCAGTATTGGAATTCAAGTAATGCCAAAGCATGGAGAAGCAATTGAAATTGAGGAAATCGGCTAGTACCAATTGAAGAAATCATTTTACTAAATGAACTGAAAGAAGAATTTTACCTCAAACGGGGTAGATATCCGAACTAATAAGGCTGCCCGATGCAATCACTCTAAGCTAGGGCAAGAGAGATGCTGGAAACGAGGGAAGGGGAAGAGCGAAAACCATCGACTTTGGGACGACCTTGGAGAAACCCAACAACGACGATCTTGGTACAATGTTTGTCTCTTAGAAGAAAAATAAGAAAGTGCCTTGAGATAAAATTAGGGTTAAGTAAGAAGGGGTGGGAAGGAATTAGAACACAAGAATTTGATTCCGTGGCCTTTCATTTTTTAACTGGTGGAATAAATTTTTCGCTGATGGAATAACGATGAAGCAGAGAGCAGGACAAAGCGGAGAGCTGGTAGGAGAAGCAAAAAATATAAACGCAACTTTTCAGTTGACAAAAGATCAAGGAGGCTTGTGTGCCCTTGAAATGCAACTCAGTAATAATATAATAGTATAGATATGAAATCAATTAGTTGTACGTAGATTTATTAACCTTTGTTTGTAAACAATAAATTTATAAATGTGTTTAAATTATTAATGTATAACAATTATTTTATTTCTCATCTTATTATTTAAATCCGTTTGAAATTAATTTGGAAATCAATGAAATTTAATGTAATTGAAATATTGCAGTTAGTATAAGAAAAGACGTTAACTGTTGAGTGATGAGTGTAATAAAATGAAAACTTCTGTTAATAAATTTCATAAGGGAATTGTTGATTTAATAATAAGAAGTTAAATCAAATACAAGAATTTTTTTGAAACTTAAATATATAATGAACGGGTTTTATTACAGTTGTAATTAAACATTGATATTAATTTAATATTTAAATATTATATTTAACATGGAAAATTGTATTTTAAAATATTATTAATTCCTGTTTAATCAAGAATGATGATATAAAACTTTTAATTTAGAATTTAAAGGTGGTTAAATTGATTTTTTAAATAGATTGTTTTAATTAACATGTAATAATTTTCTTTTTAGGCACTATCTAGGATTTTGACAAAACCAGTTTTATTGGATTCGTAATAGTGAATTATTATAGGATTTCAAGTTTCATAGCGATCAGATTTATCGTTTGATCGTGCGAGCTCGAAATGCGTAGAAATCGACAAAAGGAATTTAATTAAAATAATTTGATTTTTAAAGCTAACTTCTATATACAATAGAATTAGGGTATTATATTAGTTTCATTGAGTTTAAAAATATTGAAAACCTATATTTCGATATATAGGATGACCTACTTTCATTTTGGGAACGAAACGAGCTTTTCGGGCCTTTGTTATCGCGTGGGCCCAATCGATCTGTTCCATCCATTCTTGTTTCATCTTTGCCTACATATATGTTGTTATAAACCCTAGAAGCTTTATGTTCTATTTTCTGTACGTATTTTTCTATTCTTATCTATTCCTTCTCAATGGTGGATATCCCAAACCCTAATTACAATTTCAAATCAAACTCCAAAAATTCAAACTGCTCAAACCCTATCATATAATATATCATCGCGAAGCTCTCGACGAATGGAATCTACGTCTACAATTCATTTTTCGATTGGAGGCTACGTTTGTCCAGAATTGGGCGAAACATTCCCGGTCGTTCATTTTAGGGTTTGATTCCAACGGTGGATTTGCAACGATTCGTCGATCGGGAAACGCTGGAGTGCAGAGGGCATTAAGGCAAATGCATCTATGGTCCTCGATCGTCTCAAGGATGCTCGATTTCACCAGATCTTGCAATGGAAGGCGGCGGCGGCGGATGGTCATTGGCGGCGCCTCTGGGTGGCGCGACTTCGTGGAAGGGGCGGCCGGAGGTGGCCATGGCGGCGGCAAGGTCCGATCATGGGGTAGCGACATGGATAGGCAGCGTTTGGAGAAAGATATGGTGGACGTGGGTTACTTTCGCTGCTGGAAATGATGTTTGGGGAAGGTAACACATATTACAACTTTGCCCTAGTTTATTTTTAATTTATTTTTAAATTATAAAACTTCTAACATACATAATTTTTGCATACGAACTCAGATTCCCACACGGTTTTTTCCGTTGGGATCGTATCAGAATTCCAGACAATATGTAACTGGTTTGGTTGAATTTGAAGACTACTGAATATTCGAGCTTTCATTAAATTTAACATGGGCTTTAAATCAAAACTAGGTAATTTAACCCACTCATGTAATACTAAATCTTCTTATGTTAGTTGAATTAAATTTATGAAGTGATAAGAATGTTATTGGTTGTTGTTTGAGAGTTTAAGTTGACATTTTAATTGAAATTTAATTTTATTGAATTAAATTGCTATTTAAATTAATATTGAAATTGAATTGCTAGTTAAATACCTGATATTGATAAACAGTTAATTGTTGTGATTTATTGTCTAGTTGGGATGTTGATTGTGATGGATGTCTATTTGTTGACATTTTGGACGATTGGATGTTTATTTATTTTTATATATCCCTGTTATCACTCTATATATTAAGTGACAGCATATAAACTATTATTTGAATTATTTCGAATAAATTAAGAAATAGGTTAAAATAATATATACCTATGACACTTCGATTTCGATTGAAATGATATATATCCATCCCTGAAATTAAAAATTGAAATAACTATTCCCTTGGCCATAGGATAGGAAATTATATACGGACACCGGATTGGTTAAATTAAATGGTTTTAAAATCTTGAATTTGGATTTTGGTTAAAGGATTTTGTTTTAAAGAAAATAAATTGTGGATTTATATGAATTGAATTTCTAATTCAAGCTTTGAAATGTTGGAACCAAAATTGGTTAAAAGAAATTGTTTTAACGAATTAAAATTGAAATGTGAAGTTATAATCGATATATGACTTTAATTTTGGAAATTGATTATTTTTAGGTTTGAATCTTAAATTTAACAATGAAGTTTAAATTGATTTAAGGGGTTTGAATCAGTAATTGAAATTGTGCTTGAGATCGATATGAGTTGAAATGGTTTAAAATAAGGATTGAATTTGAATTTTAAATCATTGAATTGAATTGTTGAATCGATTTTGAAGTTAAAAATGAATGTTTCGAAAATTGAAGTTAATTCGAATTGAAATTGAAATCAAGTTGATTTGAAATTAAATTGAAATTGAGTCCATTGAATTGAAAGATTGGAAATTGAGTTTTGTTGATTTGAAAATTGGACATGGGTCCAGATTTGTTGAAATGGAAGGAAACAGTTTCATTTGATACTATTTTCAAAATAATTTATTTTAATATAAACTGTTTAAAATCTATCTTTCTAATATTCAAATTATTTAGATTTTCCAAACTATTTTACTATGTAAACCACTTTCAATACTCAAATCATTTTATATCAAACTGTTTTAAATCTTTAAACTATTTAAAACTATTCAAACTATTTTCTAAAAATTCAAATTGTGTAAAGTTGGAATGTTTATATTTGAATCGTTGATTTAAATGCGAATGTGGTTAAATGAGGTTATAACCTAAGTTGGAATTTGAAATGATATTTTCAAGTGAAAAATATTTTGAGTAAATATGGTATTTTGAAAAGAAGTGATATTTTCGAAGTGAATATGATATTTTGATATCAAATATGAATCGTTTTCGAAATATAAAAGAACCAACCGGTGTGAAAAATGACGTTTGGTTGTTTAAGAGACCAGGGCCTCTTATTGGCATACTCTCTGTCAATGTTGGAACCACTTTAACAACTTTGTACGCGGTGGATGTCATCCAGAATGAAGTGGTTGAATTGGAGGCATTTGCTGGATTTGAAGAAAGAGAACGATGATGGATGACCCCAACACCTGTGTCAATTTGAAATAACTAAAATAGGAGCTATACTTGACCAATGAGGCTAGCGACATCTATTCTTTAAATTACTATTAATTTTGACTTGATTGGTGCATCTTGATTTGATTATGGGATGGATGTTCGCGGTGGGCCGTTTAGGGTTACCACCAGTCAAGAAATGCAAAACGGTAGTATCTTACCTTGGGCATCGCCTCACATGCCTTTTCATACTCTTTATCCTTGTTCGCGCCCACTATGTTTTTGTTTTAGTTTGGTACCTATAGGGAACTCACTAGCTACCGACGTTACTGGTTCTGTTACAGGACCTGCATTGACTACCTGCTTAAAAATGTGTTAAAGAGGGTTAATATAAAGCCTTAACGCTAGGAAAAATATTTATTTTATTAATTAGACATTATATATATAGCGTATTCTACTATACATGGATAGTTTTACGGATCCTTAGGAGATGGAAAATCCGGTAACATCTCTTAAGTTATTACACGCGCGTTATACACTAGATAGGAGATGTAAAAATCCCGTAAACATCTCTGAAGCTATTACACTCATATTTAATTGTTGTTGATTTAACTTACATAAGAACTTTTAGTTCCGATTCGAGTGTTTTGTCTTTTCATTACGCACAGGTATGCCTGAGCATTTAAGTGTTTGAACACATTATTTCTGAAGGACAAAGATGGAGTTTAGTATATTATATTATTAGTATTATTCCACTACATCATTATTGGTATGTTGTTGTTTGTACTCTGATTATGTTGTAAAAATTGTGTATTCAAATGTATATTGTAAAACAGCTTCATGAACTATTTTTTTGATTGTTATATTTTGTCATTTCGCTGCGAGATTCTGTATTTTGTTTTCCTTCTTTTCTCTTATTTTCTTATTAAATCCCATTGGCAATCCTTCCTTTTGAACTGTTTGAGTTAGACATGTTTGGTTTATTGTTGATTTAAACTGTCCAAAAAGGTTGGTCATCATAGTTGGTATTAGAGCTTATGTTTAGAGATACCTTAGCCTTTTGGGGTTAACTCATTAAAGATAGGGATTGTTACCCTAGAATGAATCTTAGAGTATATATACGAGAGAGCGTATTTGTTAAGTGCTATAAAAATGTTTTCTATTGTGTGAATTTGTTATGTTTAGTATTTACGAATTCCAGTCGGTACATAGGACGCTATGGCATCGATAGGGATTTCTAAACACTTGAACAACGTAGACCAACACAATGTTGTTTTAAAATAGGTAAATGAAATAATTTTACCTAGAATTATATTTTGTATATAAAAGAATAATTTTCCATAAATGGATATAGTTGTATGTGATATGTTGTTTGTTAGGAAGTGAAAGTTTATAAATATTGGTTATAAAATAGGATTTACAAATAGAATGAATATAAATTGAAAATTTGAGAACTTAAACTCCAGTGTTTTGAAAATGGTTTTTAAAATTTTGGAAAAAAATAATCTTAGTATTATCTAGACAATTTGCAAATAACAATGTTTTCAAAATGATTTTTCAAAGAATTTTAAAGAAAATAAGTTCTATACTCGCCTCTTTTATCGCTGGAAAATAATTTCGGTAATGACGGTGCAACATCATCGACGTTCATTTTCGAGTTTCAAAGTGGGAAGACCACTATAGTAGCTTTGCCATACAGTTGTTTTGGTGAAATTTTTTTTAATTTTAATTTCCTAAGTATGATTTGATATACAAAAGGGGTATAAGTATATAATATTTCAAGATGTTTGAAATGAAACCCGACAATTTGTTCTTAAGTTTTCTGTTAATCGGTGATTTCAATTATTGCAATAAAATGGAATCTTGACTATTTCAATAAGTTGGAAACTTCCAAATTGAAATCTGAATTAAAAGATAATTGTTTAATGAAAATATATGAAATTGAAGTTTTGTAACTTGCAAATTAAAAGATAATGGAATATTAAAAAAGTAAAACTTAAGTAATAAAAATGTTTCAAAACAAACATATGTCTACAAATAAGGAATTAAGATGTATAAGAAATATTATAAACTTAAGTTGATATTTTAAAATGCAAAAAATTAAATTGAATGGTAAAAAGTGAAATACTATTTAAGGAAATGAATGTGAACTTAAGAAAGTAAACAAATTATGGAGTCATGTCTTGTGAATTAATTAGAAAATAAAAGTTAGTGCAAAAAATGTTTATAAGTTAAGTTGTAGCTTTCTAAGATAATTATAAACTTGAATAATGTTTGTGAAAGGAGATGAATCTTATGAAATGTTTAAAAACATAAGAAAATGTTTTGGAATAATCACAGAGGGAATTAGGGAAAATGACAAACTTTGAAAAAAAATTAGATTAAAGGACACCAAGTTTCATTTTTAGGCTGAAGGACAAATTCTAGTTATAAATAGCATTATATTCAACTTTTACACTATACAAAATGCTAGTTATATCTAGCATTATATTCAGTTTTACACTATACAAAATGCTAGTTATAACTAGCATTGTCCTTCAGCCTAAAAAATAAACTTGTTGTCCTTCAGCCTAAATTTTTTTCTAAGTTTATCCTTGTGCCTATTTTCCTATAATTTACAAATGGTTCATAAATAAATTAATATTAAATGATAATATATATGAAGAAATGATTGTGAATTAAAATTTGATGAACTTAAATAACGCTTCAATAATGAATATTAATATTAAATTGAAATCAAGTTACATAATAGTAAATGTGAATTAAACTGCAAAATAAATGTAATATTTTAAGAATTTATTCATTGAGGATTTTAAATATTGAATGGGAAATAATTTCTGTAAATAAATGAATGAAAAAAAAAGGATGACCTTATATGAATGAATGAAAATTAAATGATGTGAAAGGAAACCAATAGAATAAACTTAAATAATATTTAAAATTCTTTGTTGTTTGGCTTATGGGATGTTTGGGAAATGATACTTCAATTTGTTTGAGATTGTATGAATAACCTATTGAGTAATTACCAAAGGATGTTGAGCGTAAGGTATACTTGATAGTTTATTCATCACCCTTGTACGATGAAAAGTCTCTGAACCTGGGCAAACCATTAGTTTTTGGTTGCTATGAATGGGTGATGGATTCTTTCGTTGCATATAATGGTTGTACTGCTTTTGTTTGCATATGACTATTACATATGTTGTGTTGCTGGTGCTATTAATTGAAAAAACTAATATAGTTCTCTTTTACATAATTTTAATTATTTTGGATTATATAAGTGAAATACAGGTTTATGGAAGCAATAGATGTTGCTTTTGGTTTCATAAATAAAATTTGTTTACCCGATAAATAGGGAAGTTTTCGGATTACGGTTTCAGAGAAATATTTTATTGTTTTTCCCATGGTTTGGGATGCTTTTTATTACTGAAATATGATATATACAAAGTAATTATTGATATTATTATTTTTCCGGACCTAACCGCGCAGAGGAGATGCTACCGAAATTTTTCGTAAATTTAGGACTTAGAAAATTTTGTGGAAGTTGAGTTATTTAAAAAAAATTAAACTTAATTATGTAAGTTTAAAGTGTTTATAAATTGAATATTTTGAATAAAATTATATCAAACCTCCTGATTTTTTCTTGTTCCTTTTCAGGGACGAAAAGTTTTGAGTGGGGGAGATTGTAACAACCCGTATTTTTGACAATTAAAAATATTAAATTAAATAGTACTTTGGAATTTAATATTGTCATAAATTAAATTTTTTGATTTATAAACGGAATATAATTATTAGAATATAATTTAATAATATTGATTGAAGGTAATTGACAACTGTTTTAATGTAATTTCAATCAACTGTAATTGTAAAAGTTAATAAGGATTAAAATAAATGATGTATTAAATGGTGAAATTATATGTCAGTTAATTGGAATTGGTTTTAATAAATCAATTAGTTGTACGTAAATAACCTTTGTTTGTAAGAAATAAATTTATAAATGTGTTTAAATTATTAATGTATAACAATTATTTTATTTCTCATCTTATTATTTGAATCCGTTTGAAATTAATTTGAAAATCAATGAAATTTAATGTAACTGAAATATTGTAGTTAGTATAAGAAAAGACGTTAATAGTTGAGTGATGAGTGTAATAAAATGAAATCTTATTTTAATAAATTCATAAGTGAATTGTTGATTTAATAATAAGAAGGTAAATCAAATAAAAGAATATGTTTGAAATTTAAATATATAATGAACGGATTTTATTACAGTTGTAATTAAATGCTGAAATTAATTTAATATTTAAATATTGGATTTAACATGAAAAATTGTATTTTAAAAGATTACTAACCGTTTAATCAAGAATGATGATATAAAACTTTTAATTTAGAATTTAAAGGTGATTTAATTGATTTTTTTAATAGATTTTTTTAATTAACGTGTAAATTTTTTCTTTTTGGGCACTGTCTTGGATCTCGATGAAACTAGTTTCATCGGATCCATAATAGGGAATTATTGTAGGATTTCATGTTTTGTAGTGATCGGACTTATCGTTTGATCGTGCGAGCTCGAAGCGCGTAGAGATCGATTAAAGGAATTTAATTAAAATAATTTGATTTTTAAAGCTAATTTATATATACAATAGAATTTGGGTTTGATATTAGTTTCATTTAGTTTAAAAATATTGAAAACCTATATTTCGATATATAGGATGACCTACTTTTGTTTGGGGAACGAAATGGGCTTTTCAAGCCTTTGTTATCGCGTGGGCCCAATCGATCTGTTCCATCCATTCATGTTCCATCTTTATCTATTTATATGTTGTTATAAACCCTAGCAGCTTTCTATTCTATTTTCTGTACGTACTTTTCAGTTCTTACCTATTCATTCTCAATGGCGGATATCCCAAACCCTAATTACAATTTCAAATCAAACTCCAAAAATTCAAACTGCTCAAACCATATCATATAATATATCATCGTGAAGCTCTCGACGAATGGAATCTGCGTCTGTAATTTGTTTTTCGATTGAAGGCTCCGTTTGTCCATAATTGAGCGAAACATACCCGGTCGTTCATTTTAGGTTTTGATTTCAACGGTGGATTTGCAACGATTCGTCGATCGAGAAACGCTAGAGTGCAGAAGGAGTTGAGTTGAATGCATCTATGGTCTATAATCTTCTCAAGGACGCTTGATTTTGCCAGATCTGGTGAAGGAAGGCGGCGGCGGTGGATGGTCATTGGCGGTGCCTCTAGGTGGCGCGACTTTATGAAAGGGGCGGCCGGAGTTGGCTATGGCGGCGGCGAGGTCCGATCATGGGGTAGCCACGTGGATAGGCGGCATTTAGAGCAAGACGTGGCAGATGTGGATTACTTTCGCTGCTGGAAACGATGTTTGGGGAAGGTAATGCATATTACAACTTTGCCCTAGTTTATTTTTAATTTATTTTTAAATTTTAAAACTTCTAACTTACATAACTTTTGCATACAGACTCGGATTTGCACGCGGTTTCTTCCATTGGGATCGTATCAAAATTTCGGACAATATGAAACTGAATTGGAAAATTTGAAGACTGTTGAATTTTCGGGCTTTTATTGGATTTTACATGGGCTTTAAATCAAAAGTGAGTGATTTAACCCACTCACGCAATACTAAATCTTCTTATGTTAGTTGAATTGATTTTTTTTGAGAGAAATGTATGATCCTCTGAAGTAGAGGAGAGCACACATGTGTGTGTGTGTATATCACTGAAAACAAAGGTGTTGCCAACATGCCTGGTAGGTAGCTAAACAAAATACAAAAAACAATGCAAATGACTCAAGTACAACTAGAATGAGCTTCGGTAAGGCCACCGCCCATTACACCTCATTATCGAGCTCCAGCAAGGTCACCGCCCGTAATGAGGTGTAAGAAGTACCCAAAAACCATGAAGAAACTCAGTGTGAATGATATCAGAAGACAGCTCCAACTGAGAGAGAGACGCCTCGATGCAAACTCGAAAAATCCAGAACGAACGCCTAACTGCAAATGGGAATGATCCAGAATGAAGCACGCTACTCTGTCGATGAGGAAAAACAGGAAAAAACGCCGATCCAGAATAAAGAGCGCTACACTACAGACACGGAAGAACTCCTCATTATGAAAGGTGTAACGACCCGATATTTTCAACCATTCGCATCCATTATAAGTGTATAGGTAGACACTCATGCCGGAGTTGAATTGCTCAAAATACCGCGTTGTAATTAAAATTTGGCAAATCTCAGAATATACAGTAAATAAATATAATCACAGATCACAGACACAGAGTAAAATAATGCAGCGGAAGTAAAAGAAATAGTAGTTCATGAAGCTACTATGTAAATATATCAGAGTTACATAAGATACAACAGAAGAAATAGAGTACAACAGAAGTATCAATAAGATAACCAAGTACAAGCTGAACAAAGCAACATAACTGAAGTAGATAGAAGAAGACTAACAGATAATCTCCAGCGATTCAAATCTCCAGAAGGTGGAAATCCAAATCTGTGAATAACTCAGGCTGACCCGAGCGTAAAGCAAAACACAAAACACTCGAGTCAGGACAATATATACTTATATAATGTAAACCAACTCAAGTGAACTGTAATAAAGGTACAGGTAACTTAGAAGATGCTTGGGACCGCCCATCCACTAAGGATCCGTTAAAATATCTACTATGTAGTAATATTCGCTATTATAATAGTGTCTAAATAAGTAAAGTATAATCATATCGGAAAATAGCGTTAAGGGGATGGAGAACCTTAACGCGGTCGGATCTTAAAATCATAATCGTAGTAAAGCTCGATATGGTAGGTGACACGGCACAACTAGGCAATGCCAGGGTAGATATACCAATTACGCACACGGACTGATGGATACGCATAGCAGCCACTACCGTTCCACCTCGAACAACATTCCCAAATCGGAGGATGGCCATCTAGTCAAATCACAAGTAAGAGTATAATATCGAAGAAATGTGTTCGAGAAGAGGTGCTACCTCACTGGTCCGAGATCGCTCCTGTTTTAGCCACCTTATGCCAACTCACGGGAGTTGGGTCCACGTAACATACCTTAAGAACGTCGCCACCATCCTACTTCATTCTGGAATCTCCACCGCGTACACGGTTGTCAAAGTGGTTTTCGGTATCGACAGAGAGTATGTCCATATCCGATCCCGGTCTCTTTGCCAACCAATCGTTATTATAACCCGTGGTTATAACTTTTAAAAATAGTTTATGTTTCAAATCAAAATACATCCTTTAAACCATTTCAAAATCATATCATTTATTTCAAACTAATACATACTTTCAAACCCAAAACATATCTATTCAAAACCAATTCAAAAATATATCATTTCCATAAAACCCAAATTTCAAAATCACTGAATATTTCCTTTAATTTATTAAACTTGAAATCTTCCTTTAAATTATCATAGCATTTTGGTAATGTAACCTTAAGTAATCATAGCATTTTTGGAATGTAATACTTTCCAATTTAACATTTTATATAATCAAAGTATTTATATACTTACAAATTTTTAACATGGTCATTTTATCATAGCCTTATAGTTAAATAAACTTTGTTACTGTAATATCCAATTTAATGCTGAAATTCTTATGTTAAGTTAAGAGTACCTTATTAACTTACATTATCATTACAATAAAGAAACTTTATTATTTTAGTCATTAAAATGTGTCATTTACATAAATTAAAACTTACATATTAAATGTACTTTTAACTTACATTTCTATTACAGTAAAGAGCATTTATCATTTAATCAATATTACACTAATTAAACTTACATTATCAAATGTACGTTTTATTACAAAAAGGGCATTTATTATTTTATTCAATATTACACTGATTAAGACTTACATGTTTCTTTCATTAATTAAGACTTTACATGTTTCTTTCATAAATTAAAAACTTTACATATTCTTCCATAAATTAAAACTTTACATGTCTCTTTCATAAATTAAAACTCTACATATTTCTTTCATTAATTTGAACTTTACACGTTTCTTTCACAATAAATTTCTTATAATAAAATCCAATTTTCAACAATTTACTTAATAAGTTTAAGTGTAAAAGTTTCCAATTCTTCACATTTCAACAAATAAACTTAACACTTCAAATTTAAATTACCATTTCACAAATTTAACTAAATTTCGAATTTTATTTAATTAACTTAAACTTTTAATTAAAACCAAATTTCACATTTTCAAGTCAAGTTATATTTTAAAAGATCACTTTTAAACATTCATTTATTTAACCACTTAAATTCATAGAAAAATCAATAATACTTTAATAAATCACTTAAATTCAAATTTAATCAAATTATCATATTTACCATTTCCAAATAAAATTTAATATCCATTTTATTTATATAACTTAAATATCATTTTTAACCAAAATTCCAAATTTCCAACTTAAGTTATATTTCAAAAATCCAGTTAAACCTTTCATTAATTACATTTTTAACACATAGAAAAAATCATAATTTCTTTATTTTAAAACATTTCAAAATCTATTTAAATCAAATTTCATAAATTTATAATTTTTAAAATACTTAAAAATATCCAAAACACTTTATAAAATAACCACGGGCCTGTATATAATTTTCTAACTTAGGTCAAGTGATACGGATATGTATCATTTCAATCCGCAGTTAAAAAAGAAAAATCCGGGTTCTATCATTTCAAACCCGCAATCCCAAGTTAAAATAAATTAAATAAAAATCGTTCACGCCTATCATTTCAGCCCATAACGATTTTTCCCTATTCTAAAGTCCGTTCGGGTATGTATCATTTCAACACATAGTGATTCTAGTCTACAGGGAACTTGCAATGGTGATAACAGATATAAATAACAGAATAACATTAAATAAAAGTAACATATGATATAACAGGTGTAATAACAGGTGTGAACATCATATGATAATAATATAAGCATATATAACATGATAATATATTTTTACAGATTCGCAGGGTGTCAATTTACTAGTTATATAGGTACATATTGTCTGGTGAGAATAACTCACCTGTTTGTGCTGGAGATATCAAAACCAATGACACAATGGAACAAAAGCACGATGACAAGACTACGGACTTGAGTGGAGAGCAAGATCCAAAGCTACAACTCTTGTATTACAACCCAAAACATACATCAAAACAAACACAATTTTAACGCACTTGAAATGGAATAACTTTTAAACGAAAAGAGATTTGAATGTCAAATCTTTTGTCTTGCTTTCTCTATCCTTTTGCATGGCCTAGGGAATGTTTTGGTTCAGGTTTGGACATGGTTTGGGTCTGGTTTGGACCAAGGGATGCACGGCTACAAGCTAGAGATGATGGGGAAGTTACAACATAGGCATGTGAAGAGTTTTATGCAATATGGTGGAGTTTTGGTGCATTTTTGGCTCAACCAAAGGCAAGTGGGGCTTGGCCCTTGCATGGTTCAGGTCTGGACAGTGGGTAGGTGGATGGCCAGAGGTGGTATCAAGGTGGTGGTGGAGCAATAGGACGTGGCCAAGGTGATGTATGGTGGTGGTGAAGCGATATAGGTCAGCTAGTGTTGTTTTTAAGGGGTTTCAACATTTGTTTGTGGTGTTTTCATCATCTAAAGGCCATGGCCTGATCTGGTTAGAGGGGATGTGAGGTGGTTGAAGCCAAGAATGATGAGGAGGAAGGTGGTGGAGGCTATGGTGGAGATGGTGGAAAGTTTGGCCAAGCAATTGTGGATGAAATCAAGGCAAAACAAAGTAAAAATGAAGAAGGAAGAGAAGAAAAAGAAGAGGCCATTACCAAATGTTTTCAGAGGTGTTTTGGCCGAAAATTTGATGAAATGAGAAGTGTATTCAGTTGAAAAACAAAATAAAACATATGGCTATCAATAAAGAAGGAACGGTCAAAATGTGAAAGGTCTAGCAAATGAAAAGTCATCGGTTTAAAGCCTTTATGTCTCTTCAAATTTCCTTCTTATATATTTTGTAATTTATAATTACATGTAAAACTGATAAATAAATATAACAACTCAGAAATGAAAAAAATAAATATAAAATAAATAATTAAATTTTGATTAAATAGAATTTAAATTAAGAAAATGGCTTAAAAATGCAAACTAGGCTTTAAAAATTAGAAATAACTTCTATAACTTTGGAAAAATTATATTTTGATTTAAATACATGTAAAATGAATAAAATAAAGTAAAACACAGCAAATAAAAGTGAATATATAAAATAAATAAATAAATTTTAATTTAAACATAGTTTAGATGAAGAAAATAGCAGAAAAATAGAAACAGCTTTTTAAAAATAGGAAATCATCATAGTACATTTTGGAAAATTTGATTATTATTTTTAAAAATATTTAGAGATTAAAATATAAATAAATTAACATATTGATACATATAAAAAAATATAAGAAAGAAAATATGATTTATAAAATTTAAAATAGGCAAAATTGCACAATAAAACAAATTATACTAAAATTTGGAATGTGCATAACTTCTACATTTTAACTCCGTTTTTAACGAAACGAAAAGCAGTATTCATATTTTTAAATCTATTTTCATAATAAAAGATAAAATTTAAGATTTTATATATTTAAATTTGAAATTTAAAAGTCAAAGATTGAATAGTTTGACCAGAATTTCCCTTTTAAGTAAAATATTTAAATTATACCAATTTGAACTATAAATCACTTAATAATCAACATTTATATTTAAAAATGAAATGTTTTTAATAAAACATGTTTAAACTAATTTAAAATAAAAAAAATAAAGTTCAAATTTAAATAATATACAAAAATCTTGGGTTGTTACACTCTCCCCCACTCAAAACTTTTCGTCCCCGAAAAGGAATGAGGTACGGGAAAGCATAGAAAAAGATAGAGTGAAATATGATTAAGACAAGATGGCAAGAAGATTTAAATTACACCTGATAACTATTGTTATAGGTAAGTTTAACAAGATGGAGGTGATCAAATCAAGAATACAAGCACGAAAAAGATCCTCTAGAGTCTGAATCTCCCTTTTCACTTGACCGACGGTCTATGAATGGAAAAACAGTGTTCAGATCTAGATGAGTAACAAAGATTATCAAAGATTACAGAAAGATTTCTAAACAGACTGGTATAAGCAATAGTCTTCCCATTCTGTAGCAAGATAAGAGAAATAAGGACAAGCAAAAGATAGTTTGAAAAAACAAAGTAAGATAATAAATTTGAAACCATAATGCTTTGAAATCATAACAATTTAGGGATGTTTATCATTTGGAAATCATACTACTAAAATCACAACACTTTGGAAATGTTATTCTTTAAAAAAACATAATACTTTGAAAATCATAACACCTTTTAAAAATAATCTTCATTTAAACCATTTAAATCCAATGTCAAATAATATTCATTTCAAAGCTGTAACATTTCTAAGTTCATTCAATTATAAAATTTCCAAAACATTGTATTTTCAAAACAGCAGCACTTATAAAATGCTACAGTAGATATATTAATATTTCAAATCAGTTTAATTTCAGAAATATTCATTTGGATATCATTTAAATTATGACTTATTAAAACAAACCTTTATGAATGAAATATCCAAATAAACTATACTTCATTTATTAAGTCAAAAGCTCACTATTTTAGTTAGCTCTTAATTTAACACATAACCTAACACTTATTTAAAATACCCATTTCATAAATAGATATTCCTTTAATAAGTTACACTTAAAATTCCATTTGAAAACCAAATTTTCAATTATCAAATTTTAGTGATGTTAAAATACATTTTAACTATTTAAATCATAATTATTCAATTTCCAAGACATATCTATTTCATAAATAAAACATTTATATAGCAAATATAACAATCAAATTTCTTTACACATTTATTCATTTAGACATCAATTAAACTATGAATTCAAGTTAAATAAACTTTATTACCAAAAGTCCAATTCAAATGCATTTTATTTTATCTATTCAAAGATACATTATTTATTATACAACATATTCATTTCAGGAAATAACCTTTATTAAAATTCCTAGGTTAGACTTAAAGTTCCATATTAAATCAATTTGATTATTAAGTTATTTAAATAAAATCTCTTTAAATTCCTTTTTCACTATTTACCTCTGTTAATCTTTTATAACTAAAATTTAAGTGTATAAAATCCTTTTTATATGGTATATTATCCAATTACATTGTTAACTTCTAAATTTTTTTTAAGGTAAGTTATATTTGAATGCAATTGTAATATACAAATAAAACTATCCAATTCAATTATCTCAAGTTTGAATCATTTATCCAAAATTTTGATTTTTCTTTTTATAATTGAAATTATTCTTTAAGAAAAAAAATGTAAGAATTAAATTTCCGATTTCCTTCAAACCATTTAGAGATAAATAAATATATGTACATAATATGTCAAATCAATTTAAATCATTTATCTATATATATTATAAATCAAATCATATTTAGAAATTCAAATAAATTAAATCTTTCAAAACAAAGCTGTAGTAAGACTACAGAACGGTCTCTTCAGTTCAAAACTCGAAAATGAATGTCGATGATGCTGCAGTCATCACCGAAATTATTTTCCAGCGACAAAGAGAAGAGCACTAAATTTTTAAACTTTAAAATCCTTTAGAGACAAATTTTTATTCAAAAATACTTTAAATAATATCCTTTTAAAAATTTTAAACACAAAGTTTGAAATCCATCGGAAATTAAATTCTTTAAATTTCTTATTTTAAATTCATTTCAGTTCCCAAATAAATTTATAAACAACTATTTATAAATTCATTTGTAGAACAATAAATGATAAATCAAGTATTATCATTTCAAATTATCAATTTAAATCAATTTATTAAGTTCCATAAAATTATATATCCAAATTTATTTCATTAACCAAATTTTAAAATAATATTGTGTCAATTTGTTCTGTCAAAGTGTTTTAGAAATCCTATCGATAGCGTTGATCAGACGAATCGATCGGAAACCCAAATCAACATCAACAACTCAAACAACACAATCTATAAAACAAAACATAGATTTACAAGTACAATTTAAAATGTTTGGAGATAGTTTGGAAACAAAGACAAGATGATAAATTAACAAATTATGAAGATGGATAAGCTTAGGTAAATCGCAGACAACCTTAACCGGGTCAACCGTGACTTAATGAATAAGATCAAATGTGGATTTTCTGGGGTAAATCTACGTCCAATCTCAAGAGATAGAGTTTGGAATAACAAAAGATATTAGCATCTAAACCAAGGATAGATATAAATCTCTGGTGAATTGATGCAAATTTGTAAAGGGGTTTCCCCCTTTACCAGAAAATTAGAATATTGGTGAGACAGCCAATTCACTATAAAGATCATTCGAAGTGGAGTTATGTGATACTCCAAAATCAAAAGAAGATGAATAGTGAGGGACAAGAATGAATTTTGGAACCGCAGGGAACGTTCCAAAAATTCAAAGGAAATTCGAATCAAGAGGAAAAGATTCAAACTCGAACGAAAGTGATTCTGTAAATAAATCTACTCCATATGCTGAGTTTTGCCTCAAAGCCAAAGCTCTGATACCAACTGTAACGGACCGCGTCAGTGGGGTAACGCCCACCGTAGCATACAGCAGTACCTGTGTTCTGCCTTTACAGCCAGCCTCTCGACTGCACCAACCCCGCAGGGACATGTAGGAGTAAGAGTCATCCGCTCGCTACCAAACCAAATGCGAGAACCCCCTATCATGCTGCACCCGCCAAGTGCATAGGCAGACACACATGCCGGAGTTGAATTGCTCAAAATACCGCGTTGTAATTAAAATTTGGCAAATCTCAGAATATACAGTAAATAAATATAATCACAGATCACAGACACAGAGTAAAATAATGCAGCGGAAGTAAAAGAAATAGTAGTTCATGAAGCTACTATGTAAATATATCAGAGTTACATAAGATACAACAGAAGAAATAGAGTACAACAGAAGTATCAATAAGATAACCAAGTACAAGCTGAACAAAGCAACATAACTGAAGTAGATAGAAGAAGACTAGCAGATAATCTCCAGCGATTCAAATCTCCAGAAGGTGGAAATCCAAATCTGTGAATAACTCAGGCTGACCCGAGCGTAAAGCAAAACACAAAACACTCGAGTCAGGACAATATATACTTATATAATGTAAACCAACTCAAGTGAACTGTAATAAAGGTACAGGTAACTTAGAAGATGCTTGGGACCGCCCATCCTCTAAGGATCCGTTAAAATATCTACTATGTAGTAATATTCGCTATTATAATAGTGTCTAAATAAGTAAAGTATAATCATATCGGAAAATAGCGTTAAGGGGATGGAGAACCTTAACGCGGTCGGATCTTAAAATCATAATCGTAGTAAAGCTCGATATGGTAGGTGACACGGCACAACTAGGCAATGCCAGGGTAGATATACCAATTACGCACACGGACTGATGGATACGCATAGCAGCCACTACCGTTCCACCTCGAACAACATTCCCAAATCGGAGGATGGCCATCTAGTCAAATCACAAGTAAGAGTATAATATCGAAGAAATGTGTCCGAGAAGAGGTGCTACCTCACTGGTCCGAGATCGCTCCTGTTTTAGCCACCTTATGCCAACTCACGGGAGTTGGGTCCACGTAACATACCTTAAGAACGTCGCCACCATCCTACTTCATTCTGGAATCTCCACCGCGTACACGGTTGTCAAAGTGGTTTTCGGTATCGACAGAGAGTATGTCCATATCCGATCCCGGTCTCTTTGCCAACCAATCGTTATTATAACCCGTGGTTATAACTTTTAAAAATAGTTTATGTTTCAAATCAAAATACATCCTTTAAACCATTTCAAAATCATATCATTTATTTCAAACTAATACATACTTTCAAACCCAAAACATATCTATTCAAAACCAATTCAAAAATATATCATTTCCATAAAACCCAAATTTCAAAATCACTGAATATTTCCTTTAATTTATTAAACTTGAAATCTTCCTTTAAATTATCATAGCATTTTGGTAATGTAACCTTAAGTAATCATAGCATTTTTGGAATGTAATACTTTCCAATTTAACATTTTATATAATCAAAGTATTTATATACTTACAAATTTTTAACATGGTCATTTTATCATAGCCTTATAGTTAAATAAACTTTGTTACTGTAATATCCAATTTAATGCTGAAATTCTTATGTTAAGTTAAGAGTACCTTATTAACTTACATTATCATTACAATAAAGAAACTTTATTATTTTAGTCATTAAAATGTGTCATTTACATAAATTAAAACTTACATATTAAATGTACTTTTAACTTACATTTCTATTACAGTAAAGAGCATTTATCATTTAATCAATATTACACTAATTAAACTTACATTATCAAATGTACGTTTTATTACAAAAAGGGCATTTATTATTTTATTCAATATTACACTGATTAAGACTTACATGTTTCTTTCATTAATTAAGACTTTACATGTTTCTTTCATAAATTAAAAACTTTACATATTCTTCCATAAATTAAAACTTTACATGTCTCTTTCATAAATTAAAACTCTACATATTTCTTTCATTAATTAGAACTTTACACGTTTCTTTCACAATAAATTTCTTATAATAAAATCCAATTTTCAACAATTTACTTAATAAGTTTAAGTGTAAAAGTTTCCAATTCTTCACATTTCAACAAATAAACTTAACACTTCAAATTTAAATTACCATTTCACAAATTTAACTAAATTTCGAATTTTATTTAATTAACTTAAACTTTTAATTAAAACCAAATTTCACATTTTCAAGTCAAGTTATATTTTAAAAGATCACTTTTAAACATTCATTTATTTAACCACTTAAATTCATAGAAAAATCAATAATACTTTAATAAATCACTTAAATTCAAATTTAATCAAATTATCATATTTACCATTTCCAAATAAAATTTAATATCCATTTTATTTATATAACTTAAATATCATTTTTAACCAAAATTCCAAATTTCCAACTTAAGTTATATTTCAAAAATCCAGTTAAACCTTTCATTAATTACATTTTTAACACATAGAAAAAATCATAATTTCTTTATTTTAAAACATTTCAAAATCTATTTAAATCAAATTTCATAAATTTATAATTTTTAAAATACTTAAAAATATCCAAAACACTTTATAAAATAACCACGGGCCTGTATATAATTTTCTAACTTAGGTCAAGTGATACGGATATGTATCATTTCAATCCGCAGTTAAAAAAGAAAAATCCGGGTTCTATCATTTCAAACCCGCAATCCCAAGTTAAAATAAATTAAATAAAAATCGTTCAGGCCTATCATTTCAGCCCATAACGATTTTTCCCTATTCTAAAGTCCGTTCGGGTATGTATCATTTCAACCCATAGTGATTCTAGTCTACAGGGAACTTGCAATGGTGATAACAGATATAAATAACAGAATAACATTAAATAAAAGTAACATATGATATAACAGGTGTAATAACAGGTGTGAACATCATATGATAATAATATAAGCATATATAACATGATAATATATTTTTACAGATTCGCAGGGTGTCAATTTACTAGTTATATAGGTACATATTGTCTGGTGAGAATAACTCACCTGTTTGTGCTGGAGATATCAAAACCAATGACACAATGGAACAAAAGCACGATGACAAGACTACGGACTTGAGTGGAGAGCAAGATCCAAAGCTACAACTCTTGTATTACAACCCAAAACATACATCAAAACAAACACAATTTTAACGCACTTGAAATGGAATAACTTTTAAACGAAAAGAGATTTGAATGTCAAATCTTTTGTCTTGCTTTCTCTATCCTTTTGCATGGCCTAGGGAATGTTTTGGTTCAGGTTTGGACATGGTTTGGGTCTGGTTTGGACCAAGGGATGCACGGCTACAAGCTAGAGATGATGGGGAAGTTACAACATAGGCATGTGAAGAGTTTTATGCAATATGGTGGAGTTTTGGTGCATTTTTGGCTCAACCAAAGGCAAGTGGGGCTTGGCGCTTGCATGGTTCAGGTCTGGACAGTGGGTAGGTGGATGGCCAGAGGTGGTATCAAGGTGGTGGTGGAGCAATAGGACGTGGCCAAGGTGATGTATGGTGGTGGTGAAGCGATATAGGTCAGCTAGTGTTGTTTTTAAGGGGTTTCAACATTTGTTTGTGGTGTTTTCATCATCTAAAGGCCATGGCCTGATCTGGTTAGAGGGGATGTGAGGTGGTTGAAGCCAAGAATGATGAGGAGGAAGGTGGTGGAGGCTATGGTGGAGATGGTGGAAAGTTTGGCCAAGCAATTGTGGATGAAATCAAGGCAAAACAAAGTAAAAATGAAGAAGGAAGAGAAGAAAAAGAAGAGGCCATTACCAAATGTTTTCAGAGGTGTTTTGGCCGAAAATTTGATGAAATGAGAAGTGTATTCAGTTGAAAAACAAAATAAAACATATGGCTATCAATAAAGAAGGAACGGTCAAAATGTGAAAGGTCTAGCAAATGAAAAGTCATCGGTTTAAAGCCTTTATGTCTCTTCAAATTTCCTTCTTATATATTTTGTAATTTATAATTACATGTAAAACTGATAAATAAATATAACAACTCAGAAATGAAAAAAATAAATATAAAATAAATAATTAAATTTTGATTAAATAGAATTTAAATTAAGAAAATGGCTTAAAAATGCAAACTAGGCTTTAAAAATTAGAAATAACTTCTATAACTTTGGAAAAATTATATTTTGATTTAAATACATGTAAAATGAATAAAATAAAGTAAAACACAGCAAATAAAAGTGAATATATAAAATAAATAAATAAATTTTAATTTAAACATAGTTTAGATGAAGAAAATAGCAGAAAAATAGAAACAGCTTTTTAAAAATAGGAAATCATCATAGTACATTTTGGAAAATTTGATTATTATTTTTAAAAATATTTAGAGATTAAAATATAAATAAATTAACATATTGATACATATAAAAAAATATAAGAAAGAAAATATGATTTATAAAATTTAAAATAGGCAAAATTGCACAATAAAACAAATTATACTAAAATTTGGAATGTGCATAACTTCTACATTTTAACTCCGTTTTTAACGAAACGAAAAGCAGTATTCATATTTTTAAATCTATTTTCATAATAAAAGATAAAATTTAAGATTTTATATATTTAAATTTGAAATTTAAAAGTCAAAGATTGAATAGTTTGACCAGAATTTCCCTTTTAAGTAAAATATTTAAATTATACCAATTTGAACTATAAATCACTTAATAATCAACATTTATATTTAAAAATGAAATGTTTTTAATAAAACATGTTTAAACTAATTTAAAATAAAAAAAATAAAGTTCAAATTTAAATAATATACAAAAATCTTGGGTTGTTACACTCTCCCCCACTCAAAACTTTTCGTCCCCGAAAAGGAATGAGGTACGGGAAAGCATAGAAAAAGATAGAGTGAAATATGATTAAGACAAGATGGCAAGAAGATTTAAATTACACCTGATAACTATTGTTATAGGTAAGTTTAACAAGATGGAGGTGATCAAATCAAGAATACAAGCACGAAAAAGATCCTCTAGAGTCTGAATCTCCCTTTTCACTTGACCGACGGTCTATGAATGGAAAAACAGTGTTCAGATCTAGATGAGTAACAAAGATTATCAAAGATTACAGAAAGATTTCTAAACAGACTGGTATAAGCAATAGTCTTCCCATTCTGTAGCAAGATAAGAGAAATAAGGACAAGCAAAAGATAGTTTGAAAAAACAAAGTAAGATAATAAATTTGAAACCATAATGCTTTGAAATCATAACAATTTAGGGATGTTTATCATTTGGAAATCATACTACTAAAATCACAACACTTTGGAAATGTTATTCTTTAAAAAAACATAATACTTTGAAAATCATAACACCTTTTAAAAATAATCTTCATTTAAACCATTTAAATCCAATGTCAAATAATATTCATTTCAAAGCTGTAACATTTCTAAGTTCATTCAATTATAAAATTTCCAAAACATTGTATTTTCAAAACAGCAGCACTTATAAAATGCTACAGTAGATATATTAATATTTCAAATCAGTTTAATTTCAGAAATATTCATTTGGATATCATTTAAATTATGACTTATTAAAACAAACCTTTATGAATGAAATATCCAAATAAACTATACTTCATTTATTAAGTCAAAAGCTCACTATTTTAGTTAGCTCTTAATTTAACACATAACCTAACACTTATTTAAAATACCCATTTCATAAATAGATATTCCTTTAATAAGTTACACTTAAAATTCCATTTGAAAACCAAATTTTCAATTATCAAATTTTAGTGATGTTAAAATACATTTTAACTATTTAAATCATAATTATTCAATTTCCAAGACATATCTATTTCATAAATAAAACATTTATATAGCAAATATAACAATCAAATTTCTTTACACATTTATTCATTTAGACATCAATTAAACTATGAATTCAAGTTAAATAAACTTTATTACCAAAAGTCCAATTCAAATGCATTTTATTTTATCTATTCAAAGATACATTATTTATTATACAACATATTCATTTCAGGAAATAACCTTTATTAAAATTCCTAGGTTAGACTTAAAGTTCCATATTAAATCAATTTGATTATTAAGTTATTTAAATAAAATCTCTTTAAATTCCTTTTTCACTATTTACCTCTGTTAATCTTTTATAACTAAAATTTAAGTGTATAAAATCCTTTTTATATGGTATATTATCCAATTACATTGTTAACTTCTAAATTTTTTTTAAGGTAAGTTATATTTGAATGCAATTGTAATATACAAATAAAACTATCCAATTCAATTATCTCAAGTTTGAATCATTTATCCAAAATTTTGATTTTTCTTTTTATAATTGAAATTATTCTTTAAGAAAAAAAATGTAAGAATTAAATTTCCGATTTCCTTCAAACCATTTAGAGATAAATAAATATATGTACATAATATGTCAAATCAATTTAAATCATTTATCTATATATATTATAAATCAAATCATATTTAGAAATTCAAATAAATTAAATCTTTCAAAACAAAGCTGTAGTAAGACTACAGAACGGTCTCTTCAGTTCAAAACTCGAAAATGAATGTCGATGATGCTGCAGTCATCACCGAAATTATTTTCCAGCGACAAAGAGAAGAGCACTAAATTTTTAAACTTTAAAATCCTTTAGAGACAAATTTTTATTCAAAAATACTTTAAATAATATCCTTTTAAAAATTTTAAACACAAAGTTTGAAATCCATCGGAAATTAAATTCTTTAAATTTCTTATTTTAAATTCATTTCAGTTCCCAAATAAATTTATAAACAACTATTTATAAATTCATTTGTAGAACAATAAATGATAAATCAAGTATTATCATTTCAAATTATCAATTTAAATCAATTTATTAAGTTCCATAAAATTATATATCCAAATTTATTTCATTAACCAAATTTTAAAATAATATTGTGTCAATTTGTTCTGTCAAAGTGTTTTAGAAATCCTATCGATAGCGTTGATCAAACGAATCGATCGGAAACCCAAATCAACATCAACAACTCAAACAACACAATCTATAAAACAAAACATAGATTTACAAGTACAATTTAAAATGTTTGGAGATAGTTTGGAAACAAAGACAAGATGATAAATTAACAAATTATGAAGATGGATAAGCTTAGGTAAATCGCAGACAACCTTAACCGGGTCAACCGTGACTTAATGAATAAGATCAAATGTGGATTTTCTGGGGTAAATCTACGTCCAATCTCAAGAGATAGAGTTTGGAATAACAAAAGATATTAGCATCTAAACCAAGGATAGATATAAATCTCTGGTGAATTGATGCAAATTTGTAAAGGGGTTTCCCCCTTTACCAGAAAATTAGAATATTGGTGAGACAGCCAATTCACTATAAAGATCATTCGAAGTGGAGTTATGTGATACTCCAAAATCAAAAGAAGATGAATAGTGAGGGACAAGAATGAATTTTGGAACCGCAGGGAACGTTCCAAAAATTCAAAGGAAATTCGAATCAAGAGGAAAAGATTCAAACTCGAACGAAAGTGATTCTGTAAATAAATCTACTCCATATGCTGAGTTTTGCCTCAAAGCCAAAGCTCTGATACCAACTGTAACGGACCGCGTCAGTGGGGTAACGCCCACCGTAGCATACAGCAGTACCTGTGTTCTGCCTTTACAGCCAGCCTCTCGACTGCACCAACCCCGCAGGGACATGTAGGAGTAAGAGTCATCCGCTCGCTACCAAACCAAATGCGAGAACCCCCTATCATGCTGCACCCGCCAAGTGCATAGGCAGACACACATGCCGGAGTTGAATTGCTCAAAATACCGCGTTGTAATTAAAATTTGGCAAATCTCAGAATATACAGTAAATAAATATAATCACAGATCACAGACACAGAGTAAAATAATGCAGCAGAAGTAAAAGAAATAGTAGTTCATGAAGCTACTATGTAAATATATCAGAGTTACATAAGATACAACAGAAGAAATAGAGTACAACAGAAGTATCAATAAGATAACCAAGTACAAGCTGAACAAAGCAACATAACTGAAGTAGATAGAAGAAGACTAGCAGATAATCTCCAGCGATTCAAATCTCCAGAAGGTGGAAATCCAAATCTGTGAATAACTCAGGCTGACCCGAGCGTAAAGCAAAACACAAAACACTCGAGTCAGGACAATATATACTTATATAATGTAAACCAACTCAAGTGAACTGTAATAAAGGTACAGGTAACTTAGAAGATGCTTGGGACCGCCCATCCTCTAAGGATCCGTTAAAATATCTACTATGTAGTAATATTCGCTATTATAATAGTGTCTAAATAAGTAAAGTATAATCATATCGGAAAATAGCGTTAAGGGGATGGAGAACCTTAACGCGGTCGGATCTTAAAATCATAATCGTAGTAAAGCTCGATATGGTAGGTGACACGGCACAACTAGGCAATGCCAGGGTAGATATACCAATTACGCACACGGACTGATGGATACGCATAGCAGCCACTACCGTTCCACCTCGAACAACATTCCCAAATCGGAGGATGGCCATCTAGTCAAATCACAAGTAAGAGTATAATATCGAAGAAATGTGTCCGAGAAGAGGTGCTACCTCACTGGTCCGAGATCGCTCCTGTTTTAGCCACCTTATGCCAACTCACGGGAGTTGGGTCCACGTAACATACCTTAAGAACGTCGCCACCATCCTACTTCATTCTGGAATCTCCACCGCGTACACGGTTGTCAAAGTGGTTTTCGGTATCGACAGAGAGTATGTCCATATCCGATCCCGGTCTCTTTGCCAACCAATCGTTATTATAACCCGTGGTTATAACTTTTAAAAATAGTTTATGTTTCAAATCAAAATACATCCTTTAAACCATTTCAAAATCATATCATTTATTTCAAACTAATACATACTTTCAAACCCAAATCATATCTATTCAAAACCAATTCAAAAATATATCATTTCCATAAAACCCAAATTTCAAAATCACTGAATATTTCCTTTAATTTATTAAACTTGAAATCTTCCTTTAAATTATCATAGCATTTTGGTAATGTAACCTTAAGTAATCATAGCATTTTTGGAATGTAATACTTTCCAATTTAACATTTTATATAATCAAAGTATTTATATACTTACAAATTTTTAACATGGTCATTTTATCATAGCCTTATAGTTAAATAAACTTTGTTACTGTAATATCCAATTTAATGCTGAAATTCTTATGTTAAGTTAAGAGTACCTTATTAACTTACATTATCATTACAATAAAGAAACTTTATTATTTTAGTCATTAAAATGTGTCATTTACATAAATTAAAACTTACATATTAAATGTACTTTTAACTTACATTTCTATTACAGTAAAGAGCATTTATCATTTAATCAATATTACACTAATTAAACTTACATTATCAAATGTACGTTTTATTACAAAAAGGGCATTTATTATTTTATTCAATATTACACTGATTAAGACTTACATGTTTCTTTCATTAATTAAGACTTTACATGTTTCTTTCATAAATTAAAAACTTTACATATTCTTCCATAAATTAAAACTTTACATGTCTCTTTCATAAATTAAAACTCTACATATTTCTTTCATTAATTAGAACTTTACACGTTTCTTTCACAATAAATTTCTTATAATAAAATCCAATTTTCAACAATTTACTTAATAAGTTTAAGTGTAAAAGTTTCCAATTCTTCACATTTCAACAAATAAACTTAACACTTCAAATTTAAATTACCATTTCACAAATTTAACTAAATTTCGAATTTTATTTAATTAACTTAAACTTTTAATTAAAACCAAATTTCACATTTTCAAGTCAAGTTATATTTTAAAAGATCACTTTTAAACATTCATTTATTTAACCACTTAAATTCATAGAAAAATCAATAATACTTTAATAAATCACTTAAATTCAAATTTAATCAAATTATCATATTTACCATTTCCAAATAAAATTTAATATCCATTTTATTTATATAACTTAAATATCATTTTTAACCAAAATTCCAAATTTCCAACTTAAGTTATATTTCAAAAATCCAGTTAAACCTTTCATTAATTACATTTTTAACACATAGAAAAAATCATAATTTCTTTATTTTAAAACATTTCAAAATCTATTTAAATCAAATTTCATAAATTTATAATTTTTAAAATACTTAAAAATATCCAAAACACTTTTTAAAATAACCACGGGCCTGTATATAATTTTCTAACTTAGGTCAAGTGATACGGATATGTATCATTTCAATCCGCAGTTAAAAAAGAAAAATCCGGGTTCTATCATTTCAAACCCGCAATCCCAAGTTAAAATAAATTAAATAAAAATCGTTCAGGCCTATCATTTCAGCCCATAACGATTTTTCCCTATTCTAAAGTCCGTTCGGGTATGTATCATTTCAACCCATAGTGATTCTAGTCTACAGGGAACTTGCAATGGTGATAACAGATATAAATAACAGAATAACATTAAATAAAAGTAACATATGATATAACAGGTGTAATAACAGGTGTGAACATCATATGATAATAATATAAGCATATATAACATGATAATATATTTTTACAGATTCGCAGGGTGTCAATTTACTAGTTATATAGGTACATATTGTCTGGTGAGAATAACTCACCTGTTTGTGCTGGAGATATCAAAACCAATGACACAATGGAACAAAAGCACGATGACAAGACTACGGACTTGAGTGGAGAGCAAGATCCAAAGCTACAACTCTTGTATTACAACCCAAAACATACATCAAAACAAACACAATTTTAACGCACTTGAAATGGAATAACTTTTAAACGAAAAGAGATTTGAATGTCAAATCTTTTGTCTTGCTTTCTCTATCCTTTTGCATGGCCTAGGGAATGTTTTGGTTCAGGTTTGGACATGGTTTGGGTCTGGTTTGGACCAAGGGATGCACGGCTACAAGCTAGAGATGATGGGGAAGTTACAACATAGGCATGTGAAGAGTTTTATGCAATATGGTGGAGTTTTGGTGCATTTTTGGCTCAACCAAAGGCAAGTGGGGCTTGGCCCTTGCATGGTTCAGGTCTGGACAGTGGGTAGGTGGATGGCCAGAGGTGGTATCAAGGTGGTGGTGGAGCAATAGGACGTGGCCAAGGTGATGTATGGTGGTGGTGAAGCGATATAGGTCAGCTAGTGTTGTTTTTAAGGGGTTTCAACATTTGTTTGTGGTGTTTTCATCATCTAAAGGCCATGGCCTGATCTGGTTAGAGGGGATGTGAGGTGGTTGAAGCCAAGAATGATGAGGAGGAAGGTGGTGGAGGCTATGGTGGAGATGGTGGAAAGTTTGGCCAAGCAATTGTGGATGAAATCAAGGCAAAACAAAGTAAAAATGAAGAAGGAAGAGAAGAAAAAGAAGAGGCCATTACCAAATGTTTTCAGAGGTGTTTTGGCCGAAAATTTGATGAAATGAGAAGTGTATTCAGTTGAAAAACAAAATAAAACATATGGCTATCAATAAAGAAGGAACGGTCAAAATGTGAAAGGTCTAGCAAATGAAAAGTCATCGGTTTAAAGCCTTTATGTCTCTTCAAATTTCCTTCTTATATATTTTGTAATTTATAATTACATGTAAAACTGATAAATAAATATAACAACTCAGAAATGAAAAAAATAAATATAAAATAAATAATTAAATTTTGATTAAATAGAATTTAAATTAAGAAAATGGCTTAAAAATGCAAACTAGGCTTTAAAAATTAGAAATAACTTCTATAACTTTGGAAAAATTATATTTTGATTTAAATACATGTAAAATGAATAAAATAAAGTAAAACACAGCAAATAAAAGTGAATATATAAAATAAATAAATAAATTTTAATTTAAACATAGTTTAGATGAAGAAAATAGCAGAAAAATAGAAACAGCTTTTTAAAAATAGGAAATCATCATAGTACATTTTGGAAAATTTGATTATTATTTTTAAAAATATTTAGAGATTAAAATATAAATAAATTAACATATTGATACATATAAAAAAATATAAGAAAGAAAATATGATTTATAAAATTTAAAATAGGCAAAATTGCACAATAAAACAAATTATACTAAAATTTGGAATGTGCATAACTTCTACATTTTAACTCCGTTTTTAACGAAACGAAAAGCAGTATTCATATTTTTAAATCTATTTTCATAATAAAAGATAAAATTTAAGATTTTATATATTTAAATTTGAAATTTAAAAGTCAAAGATTGAATAGTTTGACCAGAATTTCCCTTTTAAGTAAAATATTTAAATTATACTAGTTTGAACTATAAATCACTTAATAATCAACATTTATATTTAAAAATGAAATGTTTTTAATAAAACATGTTTAAACTAATTTAAAATAAAAAAAATAAAGTTCAAATTTAAATAATATACAAAAATCTTGGGTTGTTACAAAAGGGGAAGGTCTAGAATGAAACGTCTCGCTAAAATCCTGCCAACAGCAATCCTGAGAACCTGTAAATAGTATTCTAGCACCTTTTCTGGCCCAAGCATGTATCTGTAAATGAAACCAAATAAAATATAAGAGTAATATATATATATATACATATATATATATGTATGTATGTATATAAATTAAATTTATATACATATATATCTATTAAAGAAATAAAAGTAGTAATACCATATCAAAATTATATGACGGAAAAGCAACAAAAACAAGAAGCAGACTAAAAAGAATCCAAATCCATAATGCATCATCCAAACCAACATTGAAGATAAACAAAATAGATATCCAATTTTAAAAGGTAAAAAATTACCAAAATAAAAAGTTAAATTTCTACAACTAAAACAATTTAAGAATTATCCTTATGCTCCTTTAATCAAAAGTAAATTATGATAATCTGTAGAAACATCATTTCAAATAAGAAAACTGTTACTATTGTAATTATTAGAGTTAAAAATATATATATGTGTGTCCGGGCAGGTTCGAATCCCAGCGTCAAACCATCAGTGGGAGTTTCAACATTAAGCATCCGTGTGCGACGACTAAATAAAAGCGGGGTAGACACACAGCGTGGGGTTTACTTACGTGAGTATCAATGAATACCATGATCTTAAGGTTCCCCATGATCTCAAAAAAAATTAATATTATTACTGTGTTTAAACATCTTAATACTATTACTAACCTTATTAAGATATTCTTTGAAATGATTATTTTTAACTAATTTATATTTAGGATTTGAGATCCAATTAAAACAAAATGATGATATTATAAAAACCAATTTATTAAAATGACTATTATTATTATTAAAAAGTCTCTGGTTTCTCTCAAACCAAATATACCAACAAATTATAATGAATAAAGTATTAAGTAAAAATCTAATTTTCTTTTTAAATTTAGATCTTAAATTACTCCAATAATACTCACAATCAGTAACTATAGTTGTAAGACTAAATTTAAAGATTTTGAGTGTAGTATTCAGAATGTAGTAAGTATCCATGCAATCATAATTCCATGTTTAATATCTTCAAGATACAGATTACAAAAAGAACATTTATTATCAATTTGCATATTTTTTCTTTTTAAAAATTCAATAGTATTTAGTTTTCCATGCATGATTAACCACATATGAATTTTAGATTTAGGAGGAGCATTTGTTTTCCAAATAGATTTAAAAGTTATTAGCTACTCTTGAGAAATTAAGAAATTTATAAAAAGAATTAGAAGTAAATTTCTTACTCTCATCCCATTCCCAACTAATATTATCATTTTCATTATCAATATTATATAAATTCAATCTAGCATAAAGCAAAGAAAGTTGCCTAACAGTTGTACCTTCTAAAATTCTATTAAAACTAAAATTCCAAGGAGGGTCTTTGTCTGGAGAAAAAACACCTAAAATTAAAGCATTCTTAAAGTTACAAATTTCCTAAAGCTCTTTAAATTCTATCTTAAGGGGAATAACAGAAATCCAACGGTCATGCCAAAAAGAAGTATTATTTGCTAAATGAACAATTGTATTGGTACCAAGGTTAAAAATCTCGTGGCATTTTAAAATTGATTTCCAAAAATTAGACAACTTATTTATAACCGTAGGTGTAATTTGGTATAAATTATTACTACCATTATAGTAATGTTTAGAAATAATTTCTTTCCAAATAGAATTATCATTTATATCCTTAGATTTCCATAACCATTTTCCTAATAAAGATAAGTTCATGTTACGTAAATTAATAACTCCTAAACCACCTTCCTTTTTCGATTTACAAACTGTTTCCCAATTTACTAAACATTTAAAACTACTGTTGGAATTATCACCACTCCATAAAAAGTCCCTTCTTATTTTATCAATTTTATCAATCACCCAATCTGGAAAAAGATGCATAGACATCCAATAGATTGAGAGAGTAGATAAAATAGAGTTGATAATAACTAATGTACCCGCTCTCGATAAAAACCTCCTGTTCTAGTTAGAAATTCTATTCTTAATCTTATCTATTATAATTAACCAGTCATCATGATTAAGTTTAGTTGGTCTAATCAAAAACCAATATAATCAAAAGGGAAAGGCATAGTTTTACAATTGAGCGTATTAGCAACTAAACCTTCAACCTTATCAACGTCATTTAATAATAAAACGGAACTTTTATCAAAATTAATTTTTTTCCCTGAAAGAAGTTCAAAACTATATAAAATAAATTTAAGAGTAATTACATGATTAGGCAAATGAGAGGTGAATAATATGGTTTCATCCACAAATTGAAGAATAGATAGACCATTACGAGAGATTTCACTACCAACACTCCCCAAAGATCCATTACCTACCTCTTTTTTCATTATCATAACAAAAACATCTGTGGCTAAGTTAAACAAAAGAGGAGATAAAGGATCACCCTGCCTTAAACCTCGTTTAGATTGAATTTTATTTCCTAAAATATCGTTAACCATTATACTAGAGTTACCAGTTTTAAGCAAAGTCATGATCCAACAAATCCATTTACGACTAAAACCTCCAACTAATAACATATCAATTAGAAAATCTCAATCAACCGAATCAAAAGCTTTCGCAAAGTCTAGTTTAAGCAGAGGACATGTAATATTATTTTTACAACAAAGATTAATATATTCTTGAACAACAGCCACTCCATCAGTGGTATTTCTACCGTTAATGAAAGCAGATTGCGAGCAATCAATAAGATCATTCATTCTTGTGTTAAGTCTATTAGCTAAAACTTTTGAAACAATTTTAACAGAACAGTTAATTAAAGAACTAGGTCTAAAATCTTTTAAATTATTAGCACCAATCTTTTTATGTAATAAAATTACGTTTGCAAAATTAAATCTTCATAATTGTAGTTTACCATTATAAAACTCATTAAACATGCTGATTAAGTCAAATTTTAAAACATCCCAAAATAATTTGTAAAATCGAACGAGAAACCCATCTCGACCCGAGGCTTTATCACTAGGCATGTCATCTATAGCTTTCAAATTTTCCTCTTTAGAAAAAGGATTATCAAACTCAGAAAGATCAATCCTAGAATCACTAGGATAAATATCATTCCATCTAACGTTAATTCTATGTTTATTTTTAGTACAAATATATCCTTATAATAATCAATAAAAGCCATATTAAGATCCCTTTGATTAACTAATTCTACATTGTTCACAAAAATAGAATTTATCATGTTACTACGTTTTCTACCATTAGCCATATTATCAAAAAAATTTGTATTATTATCACCTTCATTTATTCATTGAATTCTTGATCTCTATTTCCACATAACCTCTTCTTTTTCTAAAATAGAACTAAGCTCATCTTTTAAATTAGCGAGAACGTTACGCTCACCAAGATTTAGTTGTCTAATTTCATCTATCTTGTTTATTTTAAGCATTTCAGAAAGAATATTTTATTTTTTAATTTTAATACTACCAAAAACATTCTTACTCCAAATTTTAAGAAAATTGCTAAGACCTCTAAGTTTTAAAACAAAATTTTTTCAGTATTTTTCGTATTTCGCATATTATAAAAATTGATTGAAGTCCATTTATTTTTAATTAGAGCTGAGAAATTGGATTCTAATAACCACATTTTTTCTAATTTAAAAGTTCTATTAACAATCTTATGTTGATCGCACGTAAGAATTATAGGGCAATGATCAGAATAAGTGTAAGGCAAACCCGAAACTCTACAAATAGGAAATTTAACATCGATTTCGTCACTGACGAAAAATCTATCTAGAAGGGCCATTGAAGGGGGCTCTCCAATATTAATCCAAGTGAATTCTCTATTAGAAAGAGGAATTTTAATCAAATTAGAATTAATGATAAATTGGTCGAATTCTTCCATATAAGAGAAATCACCTTCCCTTGGTGAACGCTCTCCTAGAAAAATGCATAACATTGAAATCACCTCCCATAATCCAAGAACCAAGAGCTAATGATCTAAAATCTAAACATTCATTCCATAGAATCCTACAGCCAATTTTTGTATTTGGTCCATAAACATTAGATATATTTAAAATAGAATTGTCACTAAGATTGATGAGAATAACATGCAAAGAATTTTGCTTAGAAATACATTGGAGTAATTTAAAAGAATTATCCCGCCATCCTATAAGTAACCCCCAGAAGCTCCTACAGAAGGTAAACAAGACCAATTCCTAAAGTGATAACCACCTAATTTTATATAGAAATGAATTTCAAGACACTCAATTTTAGTTTCTTGTAATAGTGCAATGTCCATAAAATAATCTTTAAAAAATGCTTTTATTTTATCACATTTATTTAAATCGTTCAAACCTCTAATATTCCATTTAATAATCCATATAAACCAACAGATCTAGCCCTCTCAATTTCTCTACTTCTAATATAAGCTGAATCTAACTCTATGTTAGAAAAAACAAAAGCTGTATCCCTAGTTAACTGACAAAACTCAGCAGAAGACAAATTACCTAAAGCATAAGAAGAGTAAGTAATGCTTAAATCAGAAATCATACCAGAGCCTAAATTCGTAGTGCCACTTGTGGCACTCGAATCAGGTAACTCACCCATCATCAAAGAATGACTGTTGCTAATCCTAGCACTACGGCGAACAGTACCACTAATAGAACTAGATTTCTTACGCCTACCTCTCTTTGACGACAATGATAAAGCTAGTGTAGTGCTATCAAAATTGCATTCATTTCCAATATCAGTTGAAAAAATAGAAGTCCTAATAAGAGCATCCTCTACAACAGTATATTTGCCATCATTATTTTTAACTACCGCACCAACCACCCTATCACCGCAACAAGCCAATCCTTCTTCAACATTTCCAACCTCATTATTTAATCCATCACCAAAAAAATCCAAATTGATTGATAAACTATGCGAGTCTTCCTCCACAATATCACAAACCATATCACACCCAGATTAAAGCATTCCATCATTTTTTATGTCGATTGTCTACATAATCATCCAAATATATATGAATGCTTGAAAACCTGTTAGCATTATCATTCAGAGAATCCAAACTCTCTGAGTGTCTCACCACAGAATCCATCTTTGACAACTTCCCCCTGCCAGAATATTGATGAACCCCCCTTCCTGAAAATCACCAATATTAGAATCATTTCTCCCTGATAATCCTTCCCCTTATAGTAAGCTTTCAAACTTTAAAGATTTATCAACCTCTTCTCTAATTTCCCCAGCCACATCACCTACCTTCTCATCGTATACCACTAAACAATTTAAAATCTCAGACTTGTCTCTACGTATCTCATGTACACTTGTGACTTCCGATATGCAAGCATTAGAATCTCTGACATCAATATAGGAAAAAGACCCATTACCTCCCAACATATCATCTAAAAGCACTATCCTTTCATCGACATGAACACTACACTTGTCAACAATGAATCGCTCTGACATATTATCCACATTAACCAGAAAATCAGAACTAGGCAGAGATAATTCATCTGCAACTGAAACAACCCTAACCATGTCACTCAAGTTATCCCCATAGATCACCAAGCAACTCGATAGATTTTCATTATCTCTATATAACCCATCAACTATAGCAGCACCATTCTCATATGCACTGCCTTCATACACACTAACCTCATAGGATATAGGAGCATCTACAGAAGAAGCAGTAACGTTATGATCCTTGCCAATATCCACACTACCATCTAAAACAGTGCTAACATCAGAAACAATATACTATCCATAAGACATTCTCCATTCTCAATCTCCATATCAACATTTTTCACTACTTTATCTTCCATTTGATTAACAACATTATCAATGCCTACTTGAGATTAAGTTTCAAAGCTGTTAACATCATCTTTTGAACCAACATCATCCAAAGATGCAAGACAATCAAAACTGTTCTCGGTGGATATCACAAAATTCCTCAACACAGTAGATTTTACTCTAGATCTTTTAATATTCATAGAAATAAATTCTTTGTTCAATTTTCTTGAAAAAGCAACAAGATCAGAAGCACCCGTAGAGACATCAGCAAGTTTACGAACCAAAACTGCATCATTAGACTTCAGATAATGAGATTCTACAGAACAATGCAACAAAGCAGGATCCAAGAGGAAAGGATCAGAAGCATTGGATTCTTCCCTCATATCAGAGACACCAATACCATATACTTCATCAACACTAATAGCATTGCACGCTGTACCAGTATCCATGAAATTTCCTTGTTATCAACAGCCTCTCCATCCCCATTAAAAGAAAATTCAGACTTACCAAAGTAATCTTCAAGGTCACCAAAATTTTCTCTATAACCCTTACCAATATTTACCGAATTGATTGCATCGAAATGAACAAAGAAATCTTCTAAAACACCAATTCCCTCATTCCTCTGTATACATAAATGGTCAAGCAAAATCCTCTTTAATTTCATGCATTTAAGCACAAAAAGAAACCCATGATCCGACGGCGAAGGGTTGAAATTTCTATCAGAGACATCAGCGAAATTCGACGAACAATTGATTTTCTTGTGACCAAAGTTTCCACATTTAAAACATCTGAGAAGATCTCTACATTCCTTTACCAAGTGATTTCGATCACCACAACGATAGCAAACACTCCTATTTCTTCTTGATTCAATCCAATTTCTAATTTTTGGTTCATGATTTAAAGAACGCAAATGCGAAAAATTAGAGCCTTTGACCACTTGCACATATGATCGATTATCAGAGGAAACTTGGTTCAGATATGAATAAGGATTTGGAGGATGCGAAAGTAAGGAAACAGGAGAGTATAGGGAGGAAGAATAATTGGAATAAGAAACAGATGACACCATTTTCTTGTTTTTTAGTTGAATTGAATATATGAAGTGATAAGAATGTTATCGGTTGCTGTTTGATAGTTTAAATTGTCATTTTAATTGAAATTGAATTTTATTGAATTAAATGGCCATTTAACTTAATATTGAAATTGAATTGCTAGTTAAATACCTAATATGGATAACCAGTTAATTGTTGTGATTTATTGGCTGGTTTGAATGTTGATTTTGATGGATGTCTATTTGTTGACATTTTGGATGATTGGATGTTTATTTATTTTTATTTATCCCCATTATCACTCCGTATATTAAGTGACATCATATAAACTGTTATTCGAATTATTTCAAATAAATTAAGAAATAGGTTGAAATGATATATACCTATGACACTTTGATTTGAATTGAAAAGATATATATCCATCCCTGAAATTAAAAATTGAAATAACTATTCCTTGGCCATAGGGTAGGAAATTATGTATGTACACCAAGTTGGTTAAATTGAATGGTTTTAAAATCTTGAGATTGGATTTTGGTTAAAAGATGTTGTTTTAAAGAAAATAAATTATGGATTTATATGAATTGAATTATTTCTAATTAAAGCATTAAAATGTTGGAATCGAGATTGGTTAAAAGAAATTGTTTTAACGGATTAAAATAGAAATGTGAAGTTATAATCGATATATGACTTTAATTTTGGAAATTGATTATTTTTAAGTATGAACCTTAAATTGAACAATGAAGTTTAAATAGATTTAAAGGGTTTGAATCAGTAAATTAAAATTGGACCTGAAATCGATATGAGTTGAAATGGTTTAAAATAAGAATTGAATTGGAATTTTAAATCATTGAATTGAATTGTTGAATCGAATTTGAAGTTAAAAATGAATGTTTCGAAAATTGAAGTTAATTCGAATTGAAATCAAGTTGATTTGAAATTAAATCGAAATTGAGTCAATTGAATTGAAAGATTGGAAATTGAGTTTTGTTTATTTGAAATATGGACATGAGTCCAGATTTGTTGAAATGGAAGGAAACAGTGTGTTTTGATACTATTTTCAAAATAAATTATTTTAATATAAACTATTTAAAATCTACCTTTTTAATATTCAAATTATTTAGATTTTCCAAACTATTTTACTATGTAAACCACTTTCAATACTTAAACCATTTTATATCAAACTAGTTTAAATCTTTAAACCGTTTAAACTATTCAAACTATTTAAAACTATGTAAAACTATTCAAACTATTTTATAAAAATTCAAACTGTGCAAAGTTGGAATGTTTATATAAATCGTTGATTTAAATGCGAATGTGGTTAAATGAGGTTATAACCTAAGTTGGAATTTGAAATGATATTTTCAAGTGAAAATGACATATTTTGAGTAAATATGGTATTTTGAAATGAAGTGATATTTTCGAAGTGAATATGATATTTTGATATCAAATATGAATCGTTTTCGAAATATAAAAGAACCAACCGGTGTGAAAAACGACGTTTGGTTGTTTAAGAGACCAGGGCCTCTTATTGGCATACTCTCTGTCAATATTGGAACCACTTTAACAACTTTGTACGCGGTGGATGTCATCCAGAATGAAGTGGTTAAATTAGAGGCGTTTGCTGGATTTGAAGAAAGAGAACGATGATGGATGACCCCGACACTTATGTCAATTTGAAATGACTAAAACAGGAGCCATACCTAACTAATGAGGCTGCCAACCTCTAGCGACATCAGTTCTTTGTATTGCTATTGATTTTGACTTGATTGGTGCACCTTGATTTGATTATGGGATGGATGTTCGCGGTGGGCCATTAAGGGTTACCACTAGTAAGGAAATGCAAAACGGTAGTATCCTACCTTGGGCATCGCCTCACGAGCCTTGTCATACTCTTTATCCTTTTTCACGCCAACTACGATTTTGTTTTAGTATGGTACCTACAGGGGACTCATTGGATACCGATGTTACTTGTTGTGTTATAGGACCTGCATAGACTACCTGCTTAGAAATGTGTTAACGAGGATTAATGTAAAGCCTTAACGCTAGGAAAAATATTTATTATATTGATTAGACATTATATACATAGCGTATTCTACTATATATATATAGTTTAACGGATCCTTAGGAGATGGAAAATCCTGTAACATCTCTTAAGTTATTGCACGCACGTTATACACTGGATAGGAGATGTAAAAATCCCATAAACATCTCTGAAGCTATTACACTAATATTTACTTGTTATTGATTTAAATTACATAATAACTTTTAGTTCTGACTCGAGTGTTTTGTCTTTTGTTTTCGCTCGGGTCAGCCCGAGCATTTCAGTATTTGAAGACATTATTTACGGAGGACGAAGACGGAGTTTGGTGTATTATATTATTAGTATTATTCCACTACATCATTATTGATATGTTGTTTGTACTCTGATTATGTTGTAAAAATTGTGTAATCAAATGTATATTGAAAAACAACTTCATGAACTATTTATTTGATTATTATATTTTGCCATTCCATTGCGAGATTCTATATTTTTTTCCTTCTTTTCTCTTATTTTCTTATTAAATCCCGATGAAAATTCTCCCTTTTGAATGGTTTGAGTTAGACATGTGTGGTTTATTATCGATTTAAACCGTCCAAAAAGATGCATCGTCACATCCGCCTTCCTCTGTACCTGACCCGTCAAAACATTGTCGATCTCTAATTGAGAAACAACTTCTGGTACGTATCATACTACTTGACCTTCTTATTACTATTTCTTACTGAATTTTGACTCATATCATACTTTTTCTTTCATATTTCAAAATAACTGGTACTCCCTCCAGGAAAGCGCTTTAAAGTTTTCCGCTAAGACGTCTAAGCTTCAAGAAGAAGTCTCAACTCTAAATAACCAAATTACTTCCCTTTCTGCTGCTAAAGATAGCACGGGGAGGGAACAAGAAAGGTTGAGCGCTTCCCTTGCTCAAGTGGAATCCACCATTTCCTTGGAGAGGAAGGCAAAACAAACCTTAGCTGACGAGATCTTGGATTTAAAAATGACTCTAAAAGAGTCGGCGGAAGAAAAGGCCCGTGTGATTGCTAAACTTCTCTAAAAAAGTATGCACTCTTTTCAAGAAGAAGTTGGAGAAGAAGAAAAATTCTTTAACTAGGGCCATCAAAACTATTTCTTAGGCCAAACAAAAGGTGTTGTAATTTTTGAGCACTTCTCTTAAGGACATCTTCATGAATTCTTATGAGGACGCTCTCATGCTGGCTTATTCCAACAATATCGAGAAGTGTCCAGACTTAAGTTACCGTTCACTTGATCCTGTGCTGGTCAAAAGATTTATGGACAAGGTCAAAGAAATGGAGCAAGGGATCAAGGTTCCAAAGAGAGAAGAAATTGACTCCGCTAAACTCTTGTCTTTTGAAGTCCTTTCTGTAGAAGGAGATTCTGACATTGATGAGGAGGAAGATGAAACCACTGAAGGCAGTAGAAATGATGATGATAATGATGACGATAGCCCTAATGACGATGATAAAGGTCAGGGTTCTGGTGGTAATGGAGGCGCCCACGATGAGTCTCACAGAGGGGGTGACGACGACGCCTTCAGGGCTTCAGATAAAGTCATCCCTTATCTCGGCGCCTATGAAACAGGTCAAACTGGACTTCCTAAACCTACCGATCTCCATGAAATGTTTTGCCGATATTGACTCTGGAGAGCAAGAGGGGAAAAAACAGACTCGACAAACTTCAATCCCTGTTTCTCAGGTGTGGATTTGTTTTATTAAAATGGCTTTCACTTAAAAGATAACAGTAGCTGATATCTTTCTATTTTAGATAAAGAAGAAATCCATTCAACTTTATAAAACAAAGCTTGAAAGAAAACAAGCGGAAATAAATAGCTTGTATAGCGATTTAGATAAACAATTAAAAGAACATAATGCAATCTCTGACAAGTATTATTAGCTTAATAAGAGCACCATAGTGTTAGCGTCCTTTAAAGATCAAGAAGCTACCCCCTGACTGAAAAGGGTGCGCCTTCGATATGACAAGCTCTTGGAAAAGAACAAGGATTTAATAATACTCTTTTTGATGTTGATTGAAGATAAAGATATCCTAGTAGAATCCCTATACAAAGCTTATTGCAGACATCCAACCGTAGATTTTTCATACTTATGCGATTTTAGCGGGGGTTTACTTAGACATTTACATAGGAGATACTTAGATGAATTTGGATCTAATCCTTACTCTGGGGCTTGTTGGAACCTACCACGAGTCAACTTAATTCCACGTGAATTGCCTCCAGAAAAAACATAAATATTATAAGGACAAATTCATTTCAGAATTATTCAAAAAATCAATTTTGTACGAACTGGATGATAATCTGTGATTATATAATTATATTGATCTGGAAACTTTCTTCATTGGTTTTCTTTTATACTTAGTCGTACTTTATTACATTATTACAGAGTAAATGTCTCCCAAGCAGTCATATTAATAGAGACTATTTAGGAAAATATGTCAAATTAAGAAGGGATTATTTAGAAATGGCCATGCTCTTAATATTCTCAAAATTGGCTAGATATTGCTTTCTTAGGGATCTACAGAGGCTTTATATGCAACATCCCTGCCTTTATTTTGATTTTCTTGGCAAAGAAAAAAAAGGTTTCTTAAGGAAATTTGAGCATATCATACCGAATTAATAAGCAGTCGTGATAGTCCTTCTGCCGGAGAATGGGATTATAGAAAATATCCTCCAGTTATTACCCTTGAAGGATTTAATGCCCCTTTTGATTCGACAATCACTCTTTCAGCTAATTCTTTGAACAAAGTTAGAAATGCTATTTCCCGACTTTAAGTGTAATAAAACAAGTATTTGATTATAACAATGAGATTGTACTTTTTGTTTTATTTTTTCTTGAGTTGTAACCTCTATTATTGTAATATAAGAAATTGGTAATTTGATTATTAACTTTGTTTTTTGTTTGTTTAAATAGGAGTTATAGTTATCTACCACGCCGCTCTCATTAGATTCATTATCTCGTTTCACCAGCATCATAGATAGGTTGGTAGCGGATGTTGAAAAGATGAGCCTCCTTAAAGATCCTCTGTCTTCTCGTCTTCAAGGAAACACTGAAGCATTGGAATGGCGTAGGAAATTTTTTCTTCAGAAGATGATTATTAAGGACCTTAACGATCAGATCACTAGTCGTGAAGTGGATATCAAGAGCAAAGATGAAACAATTTCTCAATTAAAACGTCAAAATAAATCAAACGCTTCGATCGACTTTGATCAAGAAATGTCTAAGCTTCTCCAACAGATAAGCAATTTGGAGATAAAATTAAAAGATAGTCAAGCCCAGTGCAAATCCCTGTAATTTATCATGGGGGTGACATTCAAAATATCAATTTATCAACTCCTCCAATCACCTCGTCTATTGTGAAATCGACAAGGTCTTCATCTTTAGAAATTCAAAAATATCTAGCTACGACTAACCCTCCCCAAGTTTAGATGAGATGGCAGTAGGTGAATGGTGTAGGAGGGCCAAATTTGAAATGATGAGATATTTTGATGACTAACAGAAAGTGAGATATTCTTAGTGCATTAATGAATATGCAGCTAGAATTCAAAATTTTGAACATGAAAAATATCTTCTCCGAAATCACATTGCCGATTTAGAAAGGTAAAACAAGACCCTTAAAGGTGTCATCAAAGCTTTCAACCGTGCTTTGAAGACCCGAATTGAGTCCATTGATGATGCTGACAAAATTAAGAAAAAGGAAAAGAAGCTTAAAGAAATTTTTTGTATAGCGATTCACCATATTGTGGATCCCTTAATTGCTGAGAATTTAGATAAGGTTATCCCGGATCAATGAAACATACACTTATACTATATATTTGTATATAATTTTATAAATTATGTAAATATCACTTAGTTTTTAACCTTTACTTGTTTTTACAATGTTGTTTTTGAATTTTCCTCCTGATAACTTTGACTATGGTTTTTGCATTTGTCGACCCATTCAGTCTTCCTTATTGATTTTGTTTTCCTAAATACTAGAAATAATAAAAGATCTGAAACCTAGATTCGGATATTAGTAAGATAGATCCAGGATTTAGTAGAAGACCTGAAATCCATTATAGAGGTCTCAAATATAGAGGTCCTGAAGCCCAGATTCAGGCATTAATGAGTGAGGTCCAGAAATCAATGGTGAGAGACTTGAAACCCAGATTTGAGCATTAATAAAATAAGTCCAAAACTCTTTTGGAAATTAATCGAAGCCTGTAGATTCTTATTTGAGCCTTTTGTTTTGCACCACTCATTTGGTTTTGATTATTTTGACATGTGCCATCTTTTAGGCTTTGTACGCTGTCATTGTTTGATGTGCCGCTTCTTGGGCTTGGATGTCTTTGTTGTTGTCTGGTGCGCTTGATTAGCTTATCCACAAGCAGGACTCAAGGACTTACCCAACCTCCCTCCAGGTCGCGCTCCAACCAGGCCTTATAGGTGGGACTGAAGGCTTGTTCAGTGACTTGGCCAGGCCATAGTGTGATGGAACCAAGGGCTTACTCCATCCTCCCTCCAGGAGGTGCTCTAGCCAAGCCATAGCACGCAGGACGGGAGGCTTGTTCGGTGCCTTGACCAGGCCATAGCATGGCGGGACCAATGGCATACTCCTTCCCACCTCCAGGGGATGCCTTGATCTGGCCATAGCATGGCACTATCAAGGGCTTGTTGATACTTTAACCTGGCCATAGCGTGGGGCGGATAAAGGTTTACTCTAACCTCCCTCCAGGAGGCGCTTTGACCTGGCCCACTCGGCGTGGACAAAGACTTATGACCATTTAAGGTAATTTCCATGTTTTAGGAAAATTCTCCTCCCGACCATGTAAATTTTTCTTAGAAAAGTGATGCTTTATTGAATTCGATTAAGATCACTTTACAAATCTATTGATTTTTCCTTGTCTAAAAAAGTTGACACCATCCCTTCAAGTGCTCTACATTTACTCATTTTGTGACCATTCATCATGTGATAGTGACCATAGGATCCTCCCCGATTCCTTTCGTATTTGGGCTTTTACTTCTGGGATGGCCAATAGTGGAGTTCCCCCCGGTTAGTAAATACACAATCTCAATCGATGTAGTTAGATTGCTTTCCTTAGGGAGTCTTGATTTGAAGCTTGTCTTTTGAGGATGATTTCTAAATTTTTTATTGCTTGATTCAGAAGTTTCACCCTTAGCGACCAATTTCCTTTTCAAAACCATTTGAAACTCGCATGTAGGTAATGTTCCGCTTGTTGCTTTAGAAATGGTTTGATTTAGAAATTAGACTTTTATAAATTAAAGTTGAAAACGTGCATCAAAATTTTAGTATTGTGCCAAGAACCCATAGAGCAAGTCAATCATATAGAAACATCAAAATAAATTCATCAATTCATAAATCAAAATCGGGAAATAGCAATGAAATTGATATAAAATTCAACATCGGAATCAAGCAAATATCATCAGTGATCAACTGGACAAATGGTTGGCGAATGGGGACTAAAAGTACATAGCCCGGGAATCAATTCCAAGCTACGACCCGTGCACCGGTCGGGTAGACGATCCACCGCTTGCGTCATCTATGCTGACTCCTAGGCAGCTCCGATGGCCCTCTGATGATCCGATTCTACTCGTTTTTCCTTGGTTGACTATTTGGGGGTCTGGATCACCGTATAAGCACTCATGTAAGCATATAAACATATGCTATTAGATGCAAATCGTGATTATATAAGGTAGGTTTCTAGCAAATAGAGAATCAAATTCAAAGTGACAAGCTCAACACCAAATTGAGATCATATTCACTATAGATTCAAGCAAATTCATCTAACAGCAACATGCATCCATTTTAGCCTAGAAGTATGAGATAAACTCACCTAAACAAATCTGAAATCGAAGATTATTTCTTAGATTCTCCTAATCTTTCTATTTCAGCTTCAACTTTGGTTAGTTCCAAAGATTGGAGTGGAATGATTAAAATCAAAGACCAATAATGAAATTAATCAATAAATAGATGCAAAAATTAGTGGAAGAGATTACTTTTTCTTAATTTGCACTAGAATTAATCACAAACCTTATGATTCTAAGTTATGATTTTGGGGATCTAGGAACTAGGATTTTGGATGTAGGATATTTGGTGTTTTCTGGTTTACTGGTTTACTAGTTTACCAGAATAAAATGAGAATGATAAATACTGTATGTAAGTTCTCGTCTCTTATTTCTCTTATTTGGGCTATATGGGTTGAGATATGGATCCAATAGCAAGGTGTTGCTAATTTTCTAAGAGAAGTGTTACTAATCTATTTTGTTTTATCATTTTATAACGCCAATGTGTACTAAATAATGTTTTATTTACCCAACATTGATTTCTTTAATTTTCCCAAATAAATAACATGTCAAATTCTCATTTCTTATTAATAAATCTCAATATTTTATTTTATTTAAATTTACAACAATTGTTGTGATAGTTTTAGAAATGAAAGATATTTGTCATAAATCTCCAATTAAAATAAATAAGAAAATAAACCTTTGGAAAACTCATAACTTAAATTATGAAATTATTTCCATATATTTTATTTACTTATTTTTTCCAAGATTGTTCATATATTATTAAATATATAAGAATTAAATTACATAAAAGACAATTCATTAAATTCCTAATTTATTTTATTCCAAATCCATTTTAAATTTGGAAATACGATAATTATAAATTCCCTAAATTTATTTGATTAATTAGTCATATTTAATTAATTCATATTTTAAATTTTAACTTCAAGTAATCTAGACCATAGTTGTTACAATGTCCTCCTTATAAAAATTACGCCCACAATTTTCCTTAAGGAAAAGTCGATAACAATTCAAAAGATGCATATATCAAAAGAGAATAAAATCATAGACACGAAATAATATAAAGCAAGAGTCTCACCACTAATGAGCTTGAGAAAGTAACTCAGGATGCGCTCACTTGATAAACTATCTAATCTCCCAAGAAAGGTCCTTTGGATTGTTAAACCATTGGAATTTAACGAGCGGAATGTCTTTATTTCGAAGGCGTTTATCCTCCGATGCAACAATATGAATAGGTCTCTGCTCAAAATTACAGTCGGGTGAGACCTCAAGCTCCTTAAGAATTCTTTGCTCAATAATAAATCTGAATCTTAAAGATGTTTCCAAAGCTGGGATACATGGAATACATCATGAATACCGGAGAACTGGGCTAGAAGGGATACCCGATAAGCAATAGGGCCGAAACGTTCAGTGATCCGGTATGGTCCAATATTTCTCGAAGCCAACTTCCTGGAATGACTGAAATGCATCACACCCTTCAATGGTGATACACAAATGATGACCTAATCCCCTACATAGAATTCAAATGCTTTCCTCCTATTATATGCATAGGATTTCTTCCCGCTCTATGCCTCTTTCATTCTCTTTCGAATGAGATCGATCTTCTCTGAAGCTTCACAAATAGAGTCAGGGCCTAAGATGAATTTCTCCCTGGACTTGAGCCAACATGAAGGTTATCGACACGGCCTTCCATAAAGAGCCTCGAAAGGAGCCATGCCAATACTGGACATGAGACTGTTATTATAAGCAAACTCCATGGGATAGATATGATCTTCCCAACTCCCACCGAAGTCGAGAACACAGGCACGGGATAAGTTTTCCAAGGTCTTATTAACTCGCTCCATCTTCCAATCCATCCGCGGATGATAAGCAGTGCTAAAATAAGCTTCAAACCCAAAGCTTTTTGGAGACTCTTCCATAATCCGCTTGTAAACTAGGGATCCCTGTCACATACAATAGCACTGGGGATGCCATGAAGTCTCTCGATCTACCTAACATAGATTTTAGCTAACAGAGGGGCAGTTCGGTTGGACTTGATAGGAATGAAGTGGGCTGATTTGGTAATACGATCAACAATCACCCACAAGCTATCATGGCCGGCCCTCGAACAAGGAAGACCGTCAATGAAATCCATAGAAACCTAAAAGGAAAAGAAAGAAATAAGATAACGATCATTACTAGATCGACACACAAGAGTATTCGCATATGAACTTATGAACCTAAGCTCATAATACCTGGTCCCACCTCTGCACCAAGACTTCCAATGGTTGCAAAAGACCACTGGGACGCTGGTGCTCGGCTTTAACAAGCTAACAAGTCATGCAACCCTTCATATACTCTACAACATATCGGTTCATCCCATCCCAATATTAGAGGCACTTTATATCAGCATACATCTTACTACTAACGAAATGAATAGTTTACTTCGAGCGATGGCACTCTTCAAGAATATCTCTTCTAAGACCACCGACAACGGGCACCAAAAGCCTACCTCACATATGAAAACAACCACGAGCATGAACTACAAAATCCCTCAACTCATCACTTTGGGAAACACCACTACACTGCTAAAAAAGATAAGATAGACCAGGATCAAACTTTTGGGCTTTCGCAATCCGATCTAAAAGACAAGGACAAGCTTTTAGGCTAAAAAATAATATGGAAGAACTAGAATTTGAAATACGCCCTTTATTCTCATAAGAAGATAGAACCTTAAGATATTTCCACCCAGCTAATATCAAAGAGATAACTTCATTCTGCTTGCGACTAAGAGCATCCGCTACTCAATTTCCCTTCCCTAGAGTATACCGAATATCGATATCATAGGAAGTGAGTAATTTGAGCCATCTCTGTTGTCGCATATTAAGCTCCTTCTGAGTGAATAAGTACTTTAACGACTTATGGTCGGTATATAGCACAAATCTCTAACCCAATAAATAATGACGCCAAATCTTCAAAGCAAAGATAATAGTTGTGAGTTCCAAATCATGCATGGCATATCTCACCCCATTCGGCTTCAACTGCCTCGAAGCAAAAGAAAAAACATGGTCTCGCTGCATAAGGACGGCTCCCAAACCAAATCTACTAGCGTCTGCATAAATCATAAGTTCTTGGTTCCCTTCTGGAACCACAAGAACAGGAGAGTTGGAAAGGTGTTCCTTTAACTTTTGGAAAGAAGCTTCACATTTATCCGTCCAACCATACTTTACTCCTTTCCTAGTCAAAGAAGTAAGAGGTAAGACGATCTTGAAAAAGTCCTTTATGGATCGATGCTAACAGCCTGCCAATCCAAGAAAGCTACGAGTCTTTGATACATTCTCCGGCCTTTTCCAATTCTGAATAGCTTCATTCTTCGATGGATCAACATAAATGCCTTCTTTTGAAACTACATGCCCGATAACTTTACTTGCCTCTACCAAAAATAACACTTGGAAAATTTTGATTTCAACTGATTTCTCCTAAGTGTCTCTAATACAGTCCTAAGATGCTCCTCGTGCTCTTCGTCATATTTAGAATAAATAAGAATATCATCAATTAATATGAGAATAAATCGATCAAGAAATTCCAGGAAAACTCAATACATGAGATCAATGAAATAATCTAGAGCGTTCGTTAACCCAAAGGGCATAACGAGCCACTCATAAGATCCATAACAGTTATAGAATGATGTTAGAGGAATGCTATCCTCTTCCACTCGAAGCTGATGAAACCATGTCGCTAAGTCTAACTGGGAAAAGACCTTGGCATCGCAAAGCTGATCAAATAAATCTATGATCCTAGGCAAAGGATACTTGTTCTTAATGGTAAGCTTATTAACCTTGCGATAGCTTACACAGAGCCTAAGAGTACCATCGGCCTTCTTTACAAACACAACAGAAGATGCCCAAGGGGAAGAACTGGATCGGATAAACTACTACGCTTCTAATTCTGATAACTGCTTCCTCGACTCCTCATTCTCTTTAGCAGACATCCAATAAGAAGGACAACTAACTAGCTGATCTACAGGGAAGAGATCAATTTGGAACTCAATTGCCCACTTGGGAGGTAACCCAGAAATGGGTTCAAAGATATCAGGATAATCACAAACAACAGGGATTTGGGAGATATCTTCCTCTTCATGGGACTCAAGAGAAAATAAGGATTCTACTAAATCAGAATCGTCAACATAAAGAATAATAAAATTCCGTTCAACAAATTCTTGGTGTCGAAGGTGGATAGTTCTTTCGGGTCATAAGATATGGGCTTCATAAGGGTTAAGCTAATCAATTCCCAATACCACCTTTCTATGGAGACTAGGTGGCTTTAGTAAGGGATTTAATGGTTTCCGGAAATAATAGAGCTAGATGAGTTTCGACCTTGTAGAAAGGGTTGACACTTGTTATCTTGTGGAGTTGAACTAAAACTCTGAGGAAATGTGTTTGCTTAGGGTTTCGACTTGGTCGAAAGATAACCTTTCGACTAGATCAATACAAGAGGGTCAGTACCGTAAATAATGAGAATCTTTAATAGTTGTGTAATCCAAAATTATTATATCATCCCTTTGTTGAACTAGAATGTACAAATTGACAAAATCCCCAATTTGATTTAGGAATTAGGGTTTACAAACTTCAAGAAAATACAAGTGAGAAGTGAGAGAAATTGGATCCCTAAAACCAGACCCCTAGGGTCTTATTTATAGGTGCAGGTAGGCACCTATCGACTCCTATGCTTTCGACGTGGTCGGAACCTCCGCTTGTGTTGGCATCTTTCGGCCCCTTTGCTTTCGACATGGTCGAAAGCTCTGCTTGTCTTGGCATCTTTCATGCCCGTCTTTTTAATACAGATGAAATGTCTTTCTCCTAGCTTTATTCATCCTTCCGTCTCTATGCTTTCGAATCACACCTTTCGACCTAGTCGAAAGGACTGTATAGCCAACCTTCCACTGTCGTTGAAGATTGAGCTTCCTTCTTTCTTGCTCTTGCTTTCGACTTTGTCGGAAGGTTTTGCTTGAGGGCTTTCAACTTCATCAAAAGGCATATTGCTTGATCACTTCCGACTCCATCGAAAGGTGTATAAATGTGCTCTTCACTTAGATGTCAGTATGTGGTGCAAGTTGGAATGGTGTGGGCCTTTGATGCTATCGAAACGTATTCTCTTAGGGCTTCGAACGAGTCGATACATCGTAAAAGCTTTGATTTAAAGGGTTCCCTTCGAAAGCATCGTACTTTACTAATGTGGAACCATATTCTTTTGTGTTAGCGGATGTATAATCTTTCCTTTATAAGTGAGAATGGCTTTAACCAATTCGAAAGGCTAATGTATGCTTTCGAAAGGGTTGTTTTTGCTAAATATTCTTCTGATGAATGTAAATGAAGACGAAACTAATCATTTCGAATGTTTTGACACATGTGCAGAAAGTATGCTATTCATTTCCTTCGGAAGGTAGCTTTCAACCTTGTCGAAAGCCCTTTGCTTCTTCAAAGCGTCGTAACTTCCTTTTGGCTTATTCGAAAGGTGCTGCTGGCACCTTCGTTTTCTTGTTGAAAGCTTCATCTATTGTTTAAGTAGACCATCCTAATGTCTTCTGATCTTCGGCAATGTTTTTGCTCCTTCTTTCATACTTTCATTTTTGAGAAAATTTTATGGATAACATTTAGCCCCCCAGTATGAAAGAAGCTTTTGTTCTTTAAGACAAAAACTCCAAATAATTTCCTTCTCTATTTTCTACAAAACAGATAATAAACCCTATTAGAATCATCACTTTGTTATGAGACCTTGATTGATGGCTTCAGTCTTACAAAGCTAATATTCAAATTCAATTTGATAATATTTTTAGATAAAGCACATTGCATTATACATGATTAAATCCCTTCTTATTACTAATATTGGAGATGTGAAACTATATTACCCGGTTAGCAGACATTGACTAAAGTAAACGAACCTTTGGAGAAATCAACTATGCACTCTAGATATCCCTTTCTTGGGTTAAGTTTCCTTCAGCCTATGGGTATTAATTTCATGCTTGTATTGGCTTTATCTTATACCTCTAACATTATTTTATTCTCATTCTTGTACTGTTTGTTAGTAATTTATATTCAATGGTAAATTGGTAAATAGTTTGGTACTGATGCTGTTTGATAATATAAAGATTCAATGGCTCTCTTTCCCTTTTATCCTATTTTATAATGGCATCCCATCTAATGTTAATAAAACAATGAATAGAATTCAAATTCAGAAATTCAATGAGAAGTTCGCAAATCATCATGGAAATTTAATAAATGGATGAAAAATTTATAAACCAGAAGTTCAATAAGAAACCATTATGGAAATCAAATAATGACACCAAATCATCATAAAAGCTAATGAAAAGATTTAGAATTCACAAAACTAAAGGTCTAACAAGAGTTCATCACAAAAATCTATATAGGAATACAAGAAGGTGGAACCCATAAATCACCATTAAAATTGATAAGGAAACTTAAAATTTTCAAAGATAGAAATCTGATAAGAGATCATCATAAATATCCAAGAATATGAAATTCATAGATTATCATAAAAATCACTAAGGAATTCAGAATTCATCAAAAATCCAATTAAGAAATCAAGAATATGAAATTCTCAAATCAATACAAAATCAACAAGGAAATGTAGAATTCACTAAATTAGAAAATCATCATGGAAAGAAACTAAAAATTCATAAATTCATGAATGTAATCAGAAATTTGTTAGAATCTTATCTGCCAAATATACTGCCTAAAACTTTCTCTTGTACAATGCAGGCTTTTAAATCTCCCCGAGATGGCCGAGATGAAAAATCCGAGATATCAGCCAAAATCCGAGATTTGGCAGCCTATTTAGTTATAAGTGTTTTAAATATCGCCCGAGATAGCCGAGATATTTTCCCGAGATATTGGCCAAAATCCGAGATTTAAAACACTGGTACAATGTCAGAAATTCAATAAGAAATCTATAGATCATCATGGAAATTCAATAAAAAAAGTCAGGCCATCAAGAATTCACAAAAACTGGAAACCAAAAATGAATCGTTAGGAAAATTGGAATGAATATATGAAATCCAAAAATCATTACAAAAGTCAATGAGGAAACTTAGAATTCACAAAATCAGAAATTCTGTAGGAAATCACTAAGAAAATTCAACAAGGAAACTAGGAATACAATACCCGTAAATCATAAAGTCAATGTGGAAATTTTGGATTCACAAAACCCAATATGAAATCTTCATTAAAAGAAATAAGGAAGCTGAAAGTTCATGAAATCGATAATTCAACCAAAATCTTGTTAGGATCCCATCTGATGAATAGACTATTCAGAAATTCATTTAATATAAGCACAAAATCAGAAATATGTCTAGTAATAGTAAATTTGGTAGGCTTAAGCAAAATATTCCTAGACCTATAAGTTAGTAATATTATTGTTATATTGGAGCCGAATAGTTCCGTAAAGCCATGCAATCATTCAGAATAGTGATTTCATATCATTGCTTGGCCGTTCAGTAGTGCAATGGCCCAAATGACTTATGGTCATATAATATATATAGACTCTTCTATCCTAAGGGGGAACCTTATTCCTAAGGATGAAGGAGTGGTTTACTCAATCAATTCTTCAAATGAAGTCACTTTTATCCTTGTAGCAAAAATTTATTATCTATTCCATCCTTTTAACTTTTGTACAGATCTTTGCTTTCCATCTCATGTTAAGGATTCCTTTATCCATTTTCTCGTCTTGTATCCCCTTTATGAATGTAAGTTTCTTCATTTCTTGACATGAGAGTCACTCTTCTGGTTTTGGACATACTGAAATTTGTTTTCTCATATTTGATCTTTTCTTAATTTCTTTACATGAGAGTCACCCTTCTGGTTTTGGACACACTGAAATTTGTTTTCTCATATTTGATCTGTTCTAGTTGTGATTTTGGATTTTTGTCTTTTTTCGATTATAGCGTTGGACATCTTCATCCTTTGCCTTTGTTTGTGTTTGCGCCAAAAATGGTCACAAACCCCAAGTATTGTGAAAGCACCAGTGTATGAATACAAATCAGTAATATTCAGACACAAATCTCAGATCTAAGCAAGCAATAAATAGCAATCCAAAAGTAAATCACAAGAACACGAGATTTATAGTGGTTCGGCTATCTCCGGCCTACGTCCACTTCAATGATTTTTATCTTTTATTGATGTTCTTTTCTGATTACAGATGATTACAGCAGATACAATGAATGAATTCGAGTATAACAGCAATGGAATGAAGTAGAATTGAATCCGGCAGAGTCTGGACGTTGAATGGCCAAAAGATCCCCTTTTCTGCAGGCTTCAGGGGGCTATTTATAGGCGTAGGAGGCTGAGATCGCACCCAAACTTCGGGAGACTTCTTCTGGCACGTGAGTGGGCCCACGCGCCCGGTCCCACCAAGTTTCGACTCCATTTGGGATCGATTCGAAACAACTTCGTAACGATCAAAAATGCTCCAGTCGAGCTAAAACTTGGCAGGGACATTCTTTACCTTGCACGCAAGCTACTGTGAAAATTTCGTTGCATTTGGATCAGCGGTTTGGGAGATATGATCGATACGAATTTCATTCTCGTGAGGGCTGTCGCGTTCGTATCCATAGGTTCGAGCCCATTCTGTTCGACTCGATAGGGGCACGCGCACTTGTGGTGGCGTGGCGCGTAATTTCTGGGTTGATTCACTTCGGGTGCCGAGTTTCCAGGATCGATCCCATTTCAGTGGCGTTTTGACCGATTCGTTTCCACAAACTTCGCCTCGTTTGCCTCGATGACCGTTGTATATATTGACTTGGTGGGGATGCTCTAATTCATATCGATAAAGGCAGCCTCGTTCGCATCCATCAATCTGATCCTTGTTCGTATCGACCAGTGTAGATGGATACGAACAAGCAGTATCAGCCTTAGGTCGAAGGATACGAACAATTATTCAGGTATGACCACCTGATGGATACGAACTAGAGACAACAGGCTCTCCAGCCGATGGATACGAGGTAGATGGTAGGTGATTGAGACGAAATGAGGTCGCTTGGTGGATACGAGATGGATCGATGCGATGTTAATGGATACGAACGTATGGTCATTATGATGGATACGAACCCGATGGATTCGAACTATGCAAGGCCCGATGGATACGAATCTGATCGATTCGAATAGGTTGTCTCTGATGGATACGAACAGCATGTTTTATGTAACTTGTATCGATCATATCTCGTTCATTCGAACTCCGATTTACCTGAAACTTGGAGCACTGGCTTTCATGGCTTTGCTTGTCATATCTTGCCAATTGCAGCCCGATCCGGACCTGGACAAAATTCATCGACATCCATGGTTATCCTGCAATGCATAGCTGACATTCATGGCTAGTTATTATTAATTCTCAGTCAGTTTTGGGTATCTCAGCTTTGCTAAAAGTTGGGATAACACTTTGCCCCCCAAAACATGCCTTTTGGTAAAAGGTGTGTTTTGATCGGTCTCAAATCGAATGCATTGAGTTCAGGTTTTATTCAGAGCTTATAGAAGTTTTAATCAAGTCCATGGCTGTTCGAAACTGAAACATTATCAATTTCTTCCAGTGGAAGTTAAGAATGAAATTCTACAGTCTCTCCGGGCTGTTGATGATCGCTCCTGACCCTTGCGAAGCCCATTCCAGACTTAGCGGTCGAATAGAAAGATCCTATTGCACTCCGGCGTTGCTTTCTACCCCTTGCACTTTGGCCCCAGTTAGGGTGTGAAGCGATGTCTTGGCCGTTCTAGACCGATCGTAGCCTCTCCGGGCTCCTGCTGGATCCCATCCTGTCACTCTTTGGTGAAGGGGAAACAACGTTAAGTGGGTCGATCCTGTCTCTCTCCGGCGAAGCAACCCACTTCTTGCACTCCGGTTCAGTGTATCTGAACATTAAGCGATGTCATGGCCTAAATCGTGGGCCGATCATAGCCTCTCCGGGCTCTTATCGAATCCCGATCCAATCAATCTCCGGTGAATATGAAATGATGTTTTAAGTGAGTCGATCCTGTCGCTCTCCGGCGAAGCAACTCACTTCTTGCACTCCGGACCCCGCCTCTCCGGGTAGGATCATAAAGTGATCATCTTTACACTGATATTTAATGTTTATCCTTTAACTCTCCGGTCAAAGGTTTGTTTCAATAAATGTTTCTTTATTAAATTCAAATCCAAGATGTTCAATCTCAAACACCAGGAAAAACAAGACAATGCCTCTCCGGGCGGAGCGGTCTATTTCCATCTTAGAGCATGCCTAGGGATCTCTTCGGTTCCCGTACATGAGTAAGTGGGATAGCCGTTTTATTTTGGAAATCAAATCTAAGAAAACTAATTGACCAGAGTCCAAATCTTGAACTTGGCACTTGTCATCACAATTAGTTGATGATGAGTCGTGATCCCGATCCAGGATCATTCATGTTAGGTGGAGGCGGTGGTTGTTCAGGTCTTACTGTCGCTGCCCGTTCTCTGGTATATTGTGGCAATCTACCACTCCTGGCATGTTCTTCCACCTCATCCCTTAGGTGGCGGCATTCATCGGTTGTGTGTCCATCCAGCTCAAGGAATAGGCAGTATTTTCCAGTCCTACGTTCCCGCTCCATGGGATCTCTCCTGGGTGGTTTTCGATAGGGGAGTTGCCCCCGAGTTTCAGTGTAAATCCTTTCTAGGCTTGCCGTCAAATCTGTGTATTGCCTGAATCTAGGCTCTCGGAATTTCTTCTGTTTATCAGGACCATCGTGTGCGTCATCCTGCTTTCTCTTTCCTTCGTCTGCCCTGGACTGTTCCCTGGCGGTTCCTTCGCCTTGTGCAGCATTTACTTCCTGCCTCTCGGCTCGTGATTCTTCTAATCGAATGAATTTCTCAGCTTCATGGTAAAACTCTCCAAGATCTTGGGGTGGATCTCTTGTCAATGAATCTTTGAATTCGGTGCCTTCTCCAACTCCTGCCACCACCGCCATCAAAATCATCGATGGATCTGGGCGATCTACAGAAGCCACCATTGCATTGAATCGCAGCAGAAAACCTTTTATGGACTCTCCGGTCCTTTGCTTTATCGAAGCTAAAGTCATCACACTCTTGGGTCTTGTCACATGGACCCTAAATTGTTCCATGAAGCAATCTACAAGCTCGCCCCATGTCCTGATCGATCCAGTCTTTAATTGCCTGAACCAAAGTGCAGCAAAGTCTGACAAAAATAAAGGGAAACATCGTACCATCACTTCCTCGGATGCTCCCAGTACTTCCATGTATCTAATGTATCTGGTAATATGCATGGTCGGATCCGACTTCCCGTCATACGGATCCAATGTTGGTAGTTTCAACTTTGGAGGGTTCCTTGCATTCCTGATATTCGGAGTGAACGGACTCCGACTGACTTCTTCCAACCCTCCGCTAGACGATCCTCCTCTCATGAGTCGTCGCACTAATCCAACCATCATTTCATCTCCATCCTTAGGTTGCCCTCTCGGTCTTGAAGGATATTCTGGTACGTACTCTTCGTATGGCCCGTTAGCATCAACGTTGGCTCCAGCTTGTTGAGCTCCATCTGTAGGCCTTCCAGCATCAGATCCTAAGGGCCTGCCCCAAGTCCTTGTTAATTGCTATCTGGATCTACATTCTGACCTTCATTGGGTTCCGCGATCCTAGCTCCTTGTTCCACATTCATAGCCGCTGTAGCTGGTCCTAGGCTCTACATCCCTGCAGCTCTCATCTGTTCAAAGAAATTCTGCAGCATCTATTATTGGCTCTTCATTATTCTTTCGTGCATCAGATTGGTCATGGTCTCGATTTCGTCTCTGGTGATGTAGATCGAAGCTGGTTCTTCTCCAGCACCAGAGGATGCCTCTTGACTTCCTCCTTGTTGGCTTCTCTCAGCCCTTTGCCTTCTACTTGTTTGTCGAGTCATTGTCTTTCAAATCTTCAAGCTTTCAAATCTGAACTTCAAATCTTGCGTAGCGGGTGCTAGTCCTTCTCAGTGAAAGCACCAAAGTGTTTGCGCCAAAAATGGTCACAAACCCCAAGTATTGTGAAAGCACCAGTGTATGAATACAAATCAGTAATATTCAGACACAAATCTCAGATCTAAGCAAGCAATAAACAGCAATCCAGAAGTAAATCACAAGAACACGAGATTTATAGTGGTTCGGCTATCTCCGGCCTACGTCCACTTCAATGATTTTTATCTTTTATTGATGTTCTTTTCTGATTACAGATGATTACAGCAGATACAATGAATGAATTCGAGTATAACAGCAATGGAATGAAGTAGAATTGAATCCGGTAGAGTCTGGACGTTGAATGGCCAAAAGATTCCCTTTTCTACAGGCTTCAAGGGGCTATTTATAGGCATAGGAGGCTGAGATCGCACCCAAACTTCGGGAGACTTCTTATGGCACATGAGTGGGCCCACGCTCCCGGTCCCACCAAGTTTCGACTCCATTTGGGATCGATTCGAAACAACTTCGTATCGATCAAAAAATGCTCCAGTCGAGCTGAAACTTGGCAGGGACATTCTTTACCTTGCACGCAAGCTACTGTGAAAATTTCGTTGCATTTGGATCAGCGGTTTGGGAGATATGATTGATATGAATTTCATTCTCGTGAGGGCTGTCGCGTTCGTATCCATAGGTTCGAGCCCATTCTGTTCGACTCGATATGGGCACGCGCACTTGTGGTGGCGTGGCGCGTAATTTCTGGGTTGATTTACTTCGGGTGCCGAGTTTCCAGGATCGATCCCATTTTAGTGGCGTTTTGACCGATTAGTTTCCACAAACTTCGCCTCGTTTGCCTCGATTACCGTTGCATATATTGACTTGGTGGGGATGCTCTAATTCATATCGATAAAGGCAGCCTCGTTCGCATCCATCAATCCGATCCTTGTTCGTATCGACCAGTGTAGATGGATACGAACAAGCAGTATCAGCCTTAGCTCGAAGGATACGAACAATTATTCAGGTATGGCCACCTGATGGATACGAACTAGAGACAATAGGCTCTCCAGCCGATGGATACGAGGTAGATGGTAGGTGATTGTGACGAAATGAGGTCGCTTGGTGGATACGAGATGGATCGATGCGATGTTAATGGATACGAACGTATGGTCATTATGATGGATACGAACCCGATGGATTCGAACTATGCAATGCCCGATGGATACGAATCTGATCGATTCGAATAGGTTGTCTCTGATGGATACGAACAACATGTTTTATGTAACTTGTATCGATCATATCTCGTTCATACGAACTCCGATTTACCTGAAACTTGGAGCACTGGCTTTCATGGCTTTGCTTGTCATATCTTGCCAATTGCAGCCCGATCCGGACCCGGACAAAATTCATCGACATCCATGGTTATCCTGCAATGCATAGCTGACATTCATGGCTAGTTATTATTAATTCTCAGTCAGTTTTGGGTATCTCAGCTTTGCTAAAAGTTGAGATAACAGTTTGTGCCCATCCCTTGGGTTCCATCTTTGTCTTAGATGGTGGATATTTCTTTGTTAAACCTTATATTTTTTTGGGTTTTTACTTTTGATTTGAGTTGTAGACACCTTTGTCCTTCTTCATCTGTTTAGTGCCTCTTTCGGGCTTCCCTTGGCTCTAAGGGATTTAGTGTATGTTAGGTTGTCCTTCCTCCAAAAGGTTGTTGATGGGTGCTCATCTTGTCCCTTCTTTTAAGAGGTGATATGGACGTTATGGGTTTTGTCCCTCCCTCTAAGAGGTGCGACGGAAGATCGACGTAGGCTTATGTCCCTCCCTCTAGGAGGTGCAACGGAATAGTGTCGTTGGCTTATGTCCCTCCCTCAAGGATGTGCTACGTAATAGCGTCGTAGGCTTATGTATTTGTATACGAAAAACATTTTTTGGCCAATTAAAATAGAGTTTCTCTAGAGAGAAAGAGGTTTTGTAATTGAACCCTTGTAATATATCATGGGATTTTCCTTTGAAAAAGAGTTCGGATACATGAATCCTTCTGATAAAAGAATATTTTCTCGATGTTGCCTTTTTATAAGGGTTCTCCTGCTATTCTCACAATAGAGATACAGATCTCAAATAGGAGACTGGAGGTCATGATTCATGAACCAATATTCTTTTAGTCGAGAATAGGATTCTCTAATCTGAGTTTTTGCCAATAAACTTTTGATAGCTTAAAAACTTTTCTTGAAAAAGTATAAATAGACCTCTTTGCCAATGGTTTTAGGAACTTCCAAAATATGGAGATGACTTAGTTAGAAATTCTTTGTGTGCATTTAATAATGCTATATAATATCTTGAAAAGATTGCATAAATAAACTTTTGAAATAAATAGACATTTGTCTTCCCCAGGTTGCAGGTAATTGAAAATAGTTTTCCTATGAAGATATGTTCGAAAAATTTCTTTTAAAATAATTTGCCAAAAATAGAGTTAGTGTACATAGTCTTACTCATAAATTGATGATGGATTGATAGCGATCTGATATCTCATGAGTGCAAGTCTTTGTATCGCATTGATTGAAATATTGATAGTCATCTCGTATCAGGCATTTGAGCTGTCTCTTTCAGGTAGCTAGGAATTTATAGTGCACCAAGAGTATGTTGAATGCCATGGACTGGTTTTGTTTTACCTGTAATGTCACTCGAATTTTGAATCAGTTCATGGCCAATTTTCAATACAAATCTAAGTACAAATCAAGGTACAAATTGAGTTAAAAGGATATGAAAAGAGAGAGTTCATAATTGAACTAATGCTGCAAGACTTCATGATTTGATAGGGGTCCGTATTTTCAAAATCGCTATGCTGCTTTCTTCTTAGCTTGAATAAGATATCCTTTTAGTTTCTTTAATGAATTCTTGCAGGAATCCTGACTTTATCAAGCCTTGAATTGTTTCTGCTAAGATGTCGCATTTTTCTGTTTCATGTCCATTTTCTTTATGGTAATCGCAGTAACTTCTTCCTCTATTTGGCTTTGGAACATTCTGAACCATATAAGGAATAGGAAAATGTTTGTTACCCTTCACCATGGCGAATATGCGGGAGATGGGCTTGTTCAGGACTACACAATTGGATTAGGAAATCTCTTTTCGTTTCCCCCTCTAATTTCCATTTTTCCTTGGTCTCCTGTCTTGATGCTTAAAGTCGGATTTCTCTTCTCTACATTCCCGATGGAATTCTTTCATAGCATGCTGCATTTTGTCCATTGGAATAAACTTTTCAGCTCGGAGAAGGAAATGTTGTAGATCTTTGCATCCTTAAAATATAGGTCTTTCTAGAATGGGGTTTTTCGATTAACCCTGAACGAACTGCCATAAGCTTTTCTCTATCGGTTGTACTTTCTGCTTTTAATGCTTCTGCACTGAATCTGTTCAAGTATTCGCCAAGTAGTTGTAACGACCCACTATTTTGGACCATTCAAATCGACAATAATCCACACATGTCTGACTTGAATAATTCAAAATAACAGATTGTAATAAAATTTGGAGCAAATAAAATCAAATACAGAATCACAGACACAAAATATCAGAATAACTCGCAGCAGAAATGAAATGACCCTCCTATTTCCACCCTAATTTCATAAGGATTTTTTTTTTGCTATGAGATGATATATTGATATATCATTCATTACAAACATATTTTCCAAGGTCATTTTCTTTTTCCAATAACCAAAATATATCCAGGATCAAAATAACTTACCAATATAAATATATCAGTGCATATCTAATAATATACACATACATATGAAGATGTATGTGTTCTTCTTGTTTAAATTCAGAGTATATACTTTATTATTATTTTTTTGTTCAATAACATCCTGTTTGATTTAGAGATTTAGTAATTCAGATACATTATTGTATTCAGATTTTTGGCCATAAAATCCACTAAAATATGTACTTTAGTCTGTCATTAGGATCAAGAAATGATCAAGTAATATTCAGTAGTAAACAAGCTTTTAATGTTGATGATTGTGTTTAAAGTCTGGATAATATTAGATTCAGTATAAAAGAAAGTGGATCCTAAGTGAACACAAGCAACATCTAGGCGTAATGGAAACGCGCCTAACTTATACACAAAAGGTCACGAGTTCGAGTACCATGCAGGTCGGTTCAAACACAATTTTTGGTTTTCTTCTTTTTTTTTCTGAAAGGTTAGAAATCTGATACCTACCTATAATTGTACATATATGTTTTATTTTTGCCTATAACCCAACATACAAAACAATCCTTCTTACTTACTATTTTTGTATCCCATTCCTACAACTGTTTTAAGAATTTATGATCATATTTTTGCTCAAATATCAACATGTACACAGATGTACATGTACATGTCAATATTTCTGCTCATTTTCCAGAAAACTGGGTGAATCAATTGCTAAATGTACTAAGCTTTGAAATGCATTTTTATTTTCAGAATACAATCTATCATGATCAACCAATACTTCATTTAATTGAAGCTGGTTAACTCATGAATCCTGTATCTGCCACACTAGTTCAATTTCATTGCATTCTGTTTAAAGCTTTAGGAAAACATCTTACTCTTCTCAATTCAATTCAGAAATGAATTCAAACTTAATTACAAAGCATTTCAGTAAAAAGAAAATAAAATCCTGTTAAGTTTACTTCTTGCTAAATCCAGATTTTGTTCTAAAACTCAGTGCTCTGTTATATCTCAAGATTAACTATTACATAATATAAACTTTACAAAACAACAGCTCAACTACATATGCATATTTCTCTTCCAAACATCCATATCAGTAATTAAAATCATTTCCTTGTTTCCCACTCAGATTTTTCCTTTGAGATTTTAAACCTTAGTGCATAACAATATATTTAACATGATACAACTAGTTCATCTAACCATAATAGAATTCATTACATAACTGGAAATCTTAGAACATAAAATTTTTCCTGAATACATGCAGATATAATCGATTTAAACTCTTATTGAAACTAGCTAGCATGTTCATTCACTCCTCCATAAAAGCCATAACTTCATTTTTACTTAGTGCCTGGGTTACCTGAAAGAACATAAGTGGCTGCCTCATTTTAAAATGAGACACCCCAGATGCCATGAGCAAACAAGGGTCAGATCTATGATCTGGTATGAGTAACATCAATTCATTCATGATATTAAGCAATAGAGAATATAAGGGTACTAACTTGTTGATTCAACTAATATGCAATTCAGTTGTTTAAGCAAATTTCTGCAATCAATTATTTTAACATAGTATAATTATGTTGATTCAGGTATGATATATTCATTTATCATTCTTTCACTTGCATACATAATCATGCAAACATAATTATCTATTTGCAACAATTTCACTTACTGGAATCATCTTGGTTCCATACCATTCAACCTAAGAAATATCCATATTCCTATTTCTTCATTTACAGGTTGTAATATTCAATTTAAATTCCTGCCTCATCTGCTATTAAGGAATCACTGGGACACATTGCAATGAACTAATTCACATCATTGCACAAAGATCTCAGGGCTTAAACAAACCATGTGCCAACTTGCATACTTCAAATATGACAAGCATTCCAGCAGCTTTCTTGGCCTTCCCTTCCCTAGTTTATTTACTAGTGTATAGTCTTAAATCCTATCATCAAATATGCTAAGTGAACATATCACTGCAAACATGGAAACATCCATAATTTCTTCTAGCATAATTCTCCTCAGAAATAATCAGACAGTTATTTCCTAAATGGGGTCAATATGTCTTGATCTTAGTAAAACATGAGAATATTTTCAACTGTAAAAGAGGCATGGCATGTTATATTGATCTGCAAGCCTTTATGATTGATTCAGATTCAAGATCTGGTTCAATCATAATTTTAGCTTGTGGGTTTCTCTTTTTTTTTGATTTGATTAAGGGCTCAGCACTTAGAAAATTTCTATTGCACCCTTAACATTTTTCTTTTCAAGCCTCAGCACTTATACCAAGTATAATGCAGCTCTAATCATTTTTATAAAGTTTCCATGCCATAGATCTATAACAGCTGAGAGTATTCTCTATATGATTTTTGAGATCCTAAACTTTAACATTTGTGAGTATAAATAAATCAGTATGATACTCATCCAAAGACAAATGTCTCAACCAATCAAAGGTCATCCAAAATCATCCATATTAAATCATATCAGATTTAAAATAAAACATCCAGAAAGCATTGATGAAATCATATACATCAAAACCAGAAATATATATAAATGGAAATAAAAAGTGGCTGCCTCATCTCAGGTCTTAATGCCATGAACTTAGTGAGATTACTCACCTAAATGTTTAATCCAGAAAATTCTTGTTTGAGTGTTCTCTCCTTTCTTCCAATATTTTCCTTCTTTTCTTATTTTTGTGCAGCTCGGGGTAAAAATGATTCTACTGGCTCAACTGCCTATTTATAAACATTTTTCCTCTAGGGTTTTGTTGAAACAGAATTCCATTTCTGTCCTGGCTAGCATCATGCATTTTTCATTCATAATACCCCGGCCATATTAACCAATTTAAAGGCTGCATTTTCTTTCTTTTACTTTTCAGAAAATGGCCACTCTCCTAGTCATGTTAAAAGTGTGACTATCCTATTTTTATTTTAATTATTTCTGAAAATCCCCTTTTGCTATTTTTGCCTATACAAGCTCATTAACTTGTATCACATTTCATGTCATTTTAATGTCATAGTTTTACTTGCTTATATATATATATATATACTTTTCAGTGTTTAAAAATATATATATTTGTACACATATCTTATCTAAGCTTATTTTAATTTCTCTTTAATTTCAGAAGCATATGCACCTATATGTATACAGGTTAATATACATAATTTTCTCTTCTGGGTTTTAAATAAAATTTGTTTACTGATTTAAAGTAAAGCCTACTTTTTCTTACTTTCTAAGATGATCCATATAATTTCAGAAATCAAACAACCATGTTGCCAAATCATGTTTGTATTGCCCTTTAATTCTTGTTTTAAATCCAAGAAATCTGGAGTTCTTCCTTGTGCCATTTCAGTGTGCACGTGCACACATATACCTGCACTCTATTTATTCCTGAGACTTCACCATATTTAAATCTAAATATTTCAAAATTAAATCATTTTTCAAAAATGATTTTTCACAAAATTTTGGGGTATTACAAGAAATAAAATACCATAGTAGTTCATGAAGCTACTATATACAAACTCTCAAAATATGTACAAAATCTCATAGTCAAAATAAATATAATAGAAGTCAGGATACATAAATCAATAATACCGAGACAATACTGAATAAGAAATAACTAGAATAGAAGTCGATGAACCGATAGATAAATAAGCTCCAACAGATCTCCACTCCAGAAGGTGAATCCAAAGCTGTGATTCTCAGGCTGACCCGAGCGTAAAGTAAAACAAAAAACACTCGAGTCGGGACATATATACTTATACAATGTAAACCAACTCAAGTGAACTGTAATAGCAATGCATAATAACTTAAAGGATGCTTGGGATCGCCCATCCTTTAAGGATCCATAAAACCATCAATTTAATTACATCCCGTGGTTAAAATTCCAAAATGGTAATTTATACTTCGAAATCAAATATCATTTCAAATCCATTTCAAAATATCAAAATATTTCAAATCAAATTATTCCATTTAAATCATTTAAAAATTAAGTTATTATATTTAATAGTCAATATTCAATTCTCAGAATTTTACCATTTCAGAATTCATTTATTCACTTAAATTTATTAAAACAGTGAAATTTCAACTTTTGCAGCATTTAGAAAATGCTACGGAAAGTTATGTTTAAAAACAATTCAATTAGCAAAAGACAGCATTTAGATGTTGTAATAGGTTTAGATTTCAAATAAAACTTTAGTTAAATTCAGGACCTACAGCACTTAGTTCATTTATATCAATTACAACATTTACAAAATGCTGTAATATCTTTAACTTTAGAAATGATAGCATTTCAGGAATGCTGTCAATTTAAATTCCAAACTTTCACTACAATTTCATAAACAATTAAAATTTATTTAAATCCATTTTAACTTATAAAAATCATATTTTCTTACTTTAAAAACAATCATTTAAATAACCCTTAATTTATGATTTTACAAAGTGAAAGTTTTACAAACAATTATCAAATCTTTAATAATTCACTTATAAAATAAATGTAAAATTTATAATATTTCATTTACTTAACATTTTAATTAAGTTTACCATTTCATAATTTTATTTAAATTCCATTTTATTTTCTTAACTTAACTTTTATTTTAAAACACTTTCACATTTTCCAAGTTAAGTTATACTTCAAATTTCAACTTTTAAACATTTATTTATTTAACTATTTTTAATTTATAGAAAAATCAATAACACTTTATAAAATCATTTTAAATTAAAATAAAAATCAAATTATCATAATATTTACATTTATAACATATTTTTTAATTTCAAGAAAATATATATATTAACCACGGGTTAGTATATAAATTTTTCTAACCTAAGTCAAATGATACGGATAATATATCATTTCAATCCGTAATTTACAAAGGAAAAATCCGGGTTTTATCATTTCAATCCGTAATTTACAAAGGAAAAATCCGGGTTTTATCATTTCAATCCGTAATTTACAAAGGAAAAATCCGGTTTTTATCATTTCAAACCCACAATCCCAAGTTAAATGAAATAAATAAAATTTGTTCAGGCCTATCATTTCAGCACATAACGATTTTTCCCTATTCTAAAGTCCGTTCGGGTATGTAGCATTTCAACCCATAGTGATTCTATTCTACAGGGAACTTGCAGTGTGATAAACTGATATAAATAAACAGAATAGCGTTATATAACAGTAACAGATGATATGACATGTAATTTACAGGTTTAACATCATACATAAATAATCAAAGGCAATTATAGCATAACATAATAGTACTACACATTCAATTGTTGTCAATTCACATTTGCATAAGTATAAAATGTCAGGTGAGATTTACTCACCTCTATGGCTGGAGATTGCAATACAAATGACACAACGGAATCAAAAGCATGATGACAAGACTAGAATTTGAGTGGAGAGCGAGATCCAAACTATAGATCTTGTGTTACAACCCAAAACAAAACCAAACAAATTATAATTTTCAATGCAACCTTGAAATGTTATACTTTGGAATAAAAACAAATATGAATGCAACGACTTTTGCCTTGCTTTCTACATTTGCTTGCACAGCCTAGGGGATGTTTTGGCTTAGGTTTGGCATGACTTTGGCTCAGGTTTGAACATAGGAATGTATGGCATAAAGGCTAGAACAAGTGGAGGAAGTTACAACATAGGAAGGTGAAGAGGTTTTAGGCAACAAAGAGGAGTTTTGGTTCAACAAAGAGGCTCCGCCATGGGGTGTTTGGAGTCATCCAGTGGAGTGTTGGTCAGGTCAGAGGCTAGAGGGGTGTGTGGTGGTCTGGTTAGAGGTGGTGGTGGCAGCCAAAGTTGGTGGTGGTGGAAAATGGAGTGGTGATGCAAATAGTGGTCACAACATTGTTTTTAAGGCCTAGGTTGCATTTTTGAGGGGTTTGGTCACCATGGTGGGTTCGGCCATGGTCATGACCTGGAGTATAGATGGTGATGATGGCAGGGAAGAGGTGTAGGAGGTGGTGGCCATGACAATGGAGAGGAGGCCGAGCAAACTAGCAAAGAAGACAAGGCAAAACATATGAAAAAGAGAAGATAAGAGGGAAAAGAAGATGCCGTTACCAATAATTTTTCTCTAGCCGTGAATGTAGATGAGGAGCAAATTTTTTTGCGTGAAAAATGAACTGGAATACACAGCCAAACAAGAGTAATACACAGCCAAAAGAAGTAAATGAGGAGTTGTGGCAATTGAAAGCTCTTGAAGATGAAAAGACTTAAGTTTCCAAGCTTTTAAAACCTTTCATATTTCCCCTTTTTAATAAATCAAATAAAACCAATATATAATAAGAAATTAACTATTAAAACCGAAACAAAATAATATGAAATAAAAATAAATAATTAGTTTTAAATAAAATGGAAAAAGAATATAAGAAATTACTTAAAAATTGAAAATGGTGTCCAGAAATTACAAATAAACCACCGTTGACTTTGGAAAAATATCTACTTCATTTTAAAAATATTCTAAAGCAAAACTTTGAAATAAATAATTCATTTATCATTTCTAAAGTGAAATAAATAATTAAATTTAGAGAAAATAGAAAAAGAATAAAGAAATAGTTTATTTAATTTAAAACAAGGCTTAAAATTACAAATAAAACATTACTTGCTTTATAAAATTTCTATTTCACTTTAAAACAAATAAAAAGTCAAATAAGTAAAATAAATGATGAAAAAAATAAAGTGGAGATTAAATAAAATAAGGTCTTAAGGAAATAGAGTAATAAATAAAGAATTTCTTTAATTAAATGAAACTGGAAATTAGAAATTGTAAACAAAATACAACTGACCCTGGAAAATGTCAATTACACTTTTAAAAATATTTTAAAACCAAAATATATACATAACATGTTAGCTTACCCATATAAATATAAATTATAACATTACATGACCAGATAAAATATTATTTATATAATTTAGAATAAACAATTTTGTTAAATACATCAAATTACACTCAATAGTTAAAAATGCATAACTTTCACAATATTAATCAGATTTTAACGAAACAAAAAGCATTATTCTTAAAATTTTATTTAATTTCATAATATAAGATAAAATTCAAATTTTCAAACTTTCAAATTTTAAATTTAAAAGTCAAAGTTTGACCATATTGACCAAAATTCACTTTTCTGGAAAATATTCTATTTAGTCATGTTTGGAATTCTAATTCACATCAAAATCAAAATTTATATTTAAAATAACAAAATTTATTCATTTTAATAAATAAAATAAAGTTTTCAAATCAGGAAATTCAATTAAAAATAATTAAAATATACGATTAAAATAATCACAAAATACAGGGTTGTTACACTCTCCCCCACTCAAAACTTTTCGTCGCCGAAAAGGAAGAAGACAGGAGAATAGGAATAGCTAGAAGGGAAAATAGGAGGAACGACAAGGATGAGCCATTAATTAAAATTGTTGGTTAAAGAGGTAAACAATATTTAAAACACTTTAAAATATTTTTGAAAGGAAATAACTAATCAAAGTATCCTTTATATAATATTTTATCAAAATACTTTTATAAGTCGATGTCTTAACAAGTTTATCCTCGTTCCTGCAGACTCTAGCAGTGCGTTGATCAGGCTCAAAGCTAGAATTCTCCAGGTACTTAGTAGACTTGTTTCAACACCCAGTGAAAATACTGGAAAACTAAAAAAAACAGATATGGAAAGTACAATCCAAACAAAAAAAACAAAAAAACCTTTGTCTAACCATGGATCGCAGATACACAAAGGTTACGCCTCGATCCCCCAGGAAACATCCGTATCCGTAAGCTTTCTCAACCCTATGGATTTCGCTACTAATATGACCTACATAGATCATAGGATACACAATGGTTACGCCTGAATCCCCCAGGAAACATCCGTACCCCTGGGCCATCCAGCCAGGTGAATTACACTATGCAGTCGCGCTCGTAAGACCATGGGTAACGACATGGAATTCGATGGACACTCGAGTATCATATCCGAAAAACCAAAAATCAGAGAAATATCGATAGAATGAATCCACAATGTGGTCACAAAGCGGATATCAAGCAGAAGGCACTTTCCATATTTTTACTTCGAAAATATGTATCATATAGTACCTTTCAAATCACTTTCAAATATCATACTTATACAAAGTCCATTATATATAAGATTTCATTTTCAAATCAAGTACTTTCCAAAATCAATAGTATATCAAATCACACTTATATAGACTTCAATTATATAAGATTTCACTTTTCAAATTGAGTACCTTTTCAAATCCATAGTTTTCGAATCAACATCATACTTATACAAACCAATTTTTATATATAAGTTCGATAACTCTCAAATCAACTATTTAGTAACACATGGTTCTCAAATTTCAATTTGTTTCAATATCAATACAATTTTCAAAATCATATACGCTTTCACCAAATTATTCTTCCAAATCAAATATCTTCAGTTCCAAAGTTTCCAAAATAATAAATTTAGAAAATAAATCCAAATTTCCAAATCAATATAATTTAAGTCAAACAATTCATTTCCAAAATCATCTTATATTTACATAAAGTCTATCTTATATAATTTTCAAAATAAATTTCGCTGTATGAAGAGCCATATGGAATTGAACATCTTTGCTTACTAAAAGATTTTTAATTTAGAATAGTTTTGTATAAAGAAATAGTTTGTAAAATAGTTTTGTAAATAAAATGGTTTGTAAAATAGTTTGTATGTAAAATAGAATAGAACAGTTTGTTTAAAAAGAATAAAAGAACAGTAGTTTTGAAAAATGGTTTTAAATTGATAGTAGTTTTTTCATAAAAGAAAATTTCCAATTAAATTACAAAGATATCCAACCCAACAACTTCCAATTTCAGCGTCAAAATATAAATGATATTAGAATATAAGATGTACATATCTCATCATTTCGCAACATTACATTCGATCGCTCGCTCGATCACACAAGTTCGCTTTCGAACTAGTATTGCCCATTCGACTTCTCTAATGCAGACTTTGATATGGTTTCTCGACTAGAAGCCATTAGTCTCCTTGCATAGCCATATACTATGATAGAGAATTCTTGAATCACGCCCCAAATCCATATCAAATGTTCGCCATCAAGAATCAAATGAAAAATCCTAACACGAAATGGTGTAATTCACCTCGAACTTGTGTACTCAAATCTGGATCAAATTAATTAGGCGAATAAAACAGCATACGTACAACTTATGTATCTATTCCAACTTGTTCAATATACAGTTTTATAAAGATGTTACCCAGTTAAAACATTTAACTAAATTTTATTCAGAATATATTGAAGACCAAATTCTTTTCAAAACATTTCAAATCTAAATTTCATATTAAAAAAATTCAAAAGAGCCTTAGTAATTTACTTAACAAAACATTTTCAACTTATTTAAATCATATTACTACATACTTTAAACATACATACCAAACATATACTTTATACTCTTCAAAATTACTTAGCTTGGAAAAGTTAACCTTGATTTGGAAGTGCTCGAACCTTCAAAATAGTCTAAGAAATCATATTTCAATCCAAGAGTTGGAAATCACCAACAAATCAGTAAATCAATTCCTAAAGATAGGGTTATATCAAATTAGATCCAAAACTCAAGGACTGAACACCAGCTCATTTCAAATTGTTTCAAATATATATACATATATCTTTCGAATATCACATCACACTTCGGAATTTTAAATCAAAAATTGGTTTCACAAATAAATCGCATAGCAAAGCTACCGAAGTGGCCTCTCCCCCTCTCTGAAACTCGAAAATCATTGTCGATGATGCATGCATTCATCACCGAAATTATTTTCCAGCGACATAAGTGGGTTCTGGACTTCTATTTTCTCAAACTTCTTTTGAAATTTCTTTGAAATCATTTGAAACTCATTAAAATCAATTGAAACATTTCATATTCAGAAAATACTTTCAAATCATATTATTGATTATTTCAAAATCTTAAAACCAGTTCCAAAATGCCGGAGTTCAATCACTCAAATTCAGATTCAAAACTTTCAGTTGTAAATTGTTTTATATGAAACCATTTCTTATATAAATTTCAAAATTTCAAATCCATTCAAAACTTTAAATTCTAAATTTTAAAATGGTATATAATCCTTATCGAAAACATTTCACCTTTATATAAAAATATGGTCATCCTTATCAAAATAAAACTACGATGAATACACAATTTTCAAAAGACAATCAACCACAAATTTTCCAATGGATGTTTCAAGGATGGATTTCAAAACAAAACAGAGATTCAAATTTAGAGAAACTCCAATTAAATAGAATTCTGATTCGAAGATAAGCTCGAACGAAGATGAGATAATTAAATTACCAAATAAAAGATGGATAAGCTCAAATAAATCGTGGGCGACCTTAACAGGGTCAACCGTGACTTCAGGAATATAATCGATGCGAAAATCTAAGGAAAATCGACCTTCGATCGCCAGAGATAGAATCCAGGTATAGTAGAAGATAGATAACATTGTAAACCGAGGATACGGAAATCTCCGGTGAATCAATGCCAATTGTAAAGGAGTTTCACCCCTTTACAAATCATTCAAAGTTTGGTGAAATCGCCGGTCTTTATAGAGGTCATTCAAAGTGGAGTTATGGAATGCTCCAAAAATCAAAAGAATACAATTAGGGGAGACAGGAATGGATTTCAGAACAACTGGGAGCGTTCCAAAATTCAAAGGAATCCTAATCAAAGAAATTACTAACAAGGTGGATACGAAAGGAATGAAGTTTAGAAAATTTTACTTTCAAAGCAAGAAAATTTTATATCAAAATAATCTTTGAAAATCCTTTAAAAATCATTTGAAAATCATTTTATACTTCGAATATACGTTCTCTCACAAAGAAATGATTTTGAGATTGATTTCACTCATTCTAGGGTATTTCTACCCTATCTCTAATGAGTTTTTGCTCCTCAGGCTAAGGTTTTCCTAAAACCAAAGCTCTGATACCAACTGTAACGACCCACTATTTTGGACCATTCAAATCGACAATAATCCACACATGTCTGACTTGAATAATTCAAAATAACAGATTGTAATAAAATTTGGAGCAAATAAAATCAAATACAGAATCACAGACACAGAATATCAGAATAACTCGCAGTGGAAATAAAATACCATAGTAGTTCATGAAGCTACTATATACAAACTCTCAAAACATGTACAAAATCTCATAGTTAAAATAAATATAATAGAAGTCAGGATACATAAATCAATAATACCGAGACAATACTGAATAAGAAATAACTGGAAAATAAGTCGATGAACCGATAGATAAATAAGCTCCAACAGATCTCTAGCTCCAGAAGGTGAATCCAAAGCTGTGATTCTCAAGCTAACCCGAGCGTAAAGTAAAACACAAAACACTCGAGTCAGGACATATATACTTATACAATGTAAACCAACTCATGTGAACTGTAATAGCAATGCATAATAACTTAAAGGATGCTTGGGATCGCCCATCCTTTAAGGATCCATAAAACCATCAATTTAATTACATCCCGTGGTTAAAATTCCAAAATGGTAATTTATACTTCGAAATCAAATATCATTTCAAAATATCAAAATATTTCAAATCAAATTATTCCATTTAAATCATTTAAAAATGAAGTTATTATATTTAATAGTCAATATTCAATTCTCAAAATTTTACCATTTCAGAATTCATTTATTCACTTAAATTTATTAAAACAGTGAAATTTCAACTTTTGCAGCATTTAGAAAATGCTACGGAAAGTTATGTTTAAAAACAATTCAATTAGCAAAAGACAGCATTTAGATGCTGTAATAGGTTTAGATTTCAAATAAAACTTTAGTTAAATTCAGCAACTACAACACTTAGTTCATTTTAGCCATTTAGTTCATTTATATCAATTACAGCATTTACAAAATGCTGTAATATCTTTAACTTTAGAAATGATAACATTTCAGGAATGCTGTCAATTTAAATTCCCAACTTTCCCTACAATTTCATAAACAATTAAAATTTATTTAAATCCATTTTAACTTATAAAAATTATATTTTCTTACTTTAAAAACAATCAATTAAATAACCCTTAATTTATGATTTTACAAAGTGAAAGTTTCACAAACAATTATCAAATCTTTAATAATTCACTTATAAAATAAATGTAAAATTTATAATATTTCATTTACTTAACATTTTAATTAAGTTTACCATTTCATAATTTTATTTAAATTCCATTTTATTTTCTTAACTTAACTTTTATTTTAAAACACTTTCACATTTTCCAAGTTAAGTTATACTTCAAATTTCAACTTTTAAACATTTATTTATTTAACTATTTTTAATTTATAAAAAAATCATTAACACTTTATAAAATCATTTTAAATTAAAATAAAAATAAAATTATCATAATATTTACATTTTTAACATATTTTATAATTTCAAGAAAATATATATATTAACCACGGGTCTGTATATAAATTTTTCTAACCTAAGTCAAATGATACGGATAATATATCATTTCAATCCGTAATTTAAAAAGGAAAAATCTGGGTTTTATCATTTCAATCTGTAATTTACAAAGGAAAAATCCGTGTTTTATCATTTCAAACCCGCAATCCCAAGTTAAATGAAATAAATAAAAATTGTTCAGGCCTATCATTTCAGCCCATAACGATTTTTCCCTATTCTAAAGTCCGTTCGGGTATGTATCATTTCAACCCATAGTGATTCTATTCTACAGGGAACTTGGAGTGTGATAAACTGATATAAATAAACAGAATAGCGTTATATAACAGTAACAGATGAAATGACATGTAATTTACAGGTTTAACATCATACATAAATAATCACAGGCAGTTATAGCATAACATAATAGTACTACACATTCAATTGTTGTCAATTCACATTTGCATAAGTATAAAATGTCAGGTGAGATTTACTCACCTCTATGGCTGGAGATTGCAATACAAATAACACAACAAAATCAAAAGCACGATGAAAAAACTAGAATTTGAGTGGAGAGCGAGATCCAAGCTATAGATCTTGTGTTACAACCCAAAACAAAACCAAACAAATTATAAATTTCAATACAACCATGAAACGATATAACTTTGGAATAAAAACAAATATGAATGCAACGACTTTTGCCTTGCTTTCTACATTTGCTTGCACAGCCTAGGGGATGTTTTGGCTCAGGTTTGGCATGACTTTGGCTCTGGTTTGAACATAGGAATGTATGGCATAGAGGCTAGAACAAGTGGAGGAAGTTACAACATAGGAAGGTGAAGAGGTTTTAGGCAACAAAGAGGAGTTTTGGTTCAACAAAGAGGCTCCGCCATGGGGTGTTTGGGGTCGGCCAGTGGAGTGTGGGTCAGATCAGAGGCTAGAGGGGTGTGTGGTGGTCTGGTCAGAGGTGGTGGTGGAAAATGGAGTGGTGATGCAAATAGTGGCCACAACATTGTTTTTAAGGCCTAGGTTGCATTTTTGAGGGGTTTGGTCACCATGGTGGGTTCGGCCATGGTCATGACCTGGAGTATAGTTGGTGATGATGGCAGGGAAGAGGTGTAGGAGGTGGTGGCCATGACAATGGAGAGGAGGCCAAGCAAACTAGCAAAGAAGACAAGGCAAAACATATGAAAAAGAGAAGAAAAGAGGGAAAAGAAGATGCCATTACCAATAATTTTTCTCTAGCCGTGAATGTAGATGAGGAGCAATTTTTTTTGCATGAAAAATGAACTGGAATACACGGCCAAACAAGAGTAATACACAGCCAAAAGAAGTAAATGAGGAGTCGTGGCAATTGAAAGGTCTTGGAGATGAAAAAACTTAAGTTTCCAAGCTTTTAAAACCTTTCATATTTCCCCTTTTTAATAAATCAAATAAAACTAATATAAAATCATAAATTAACTATTAAAACCGAAACAAAATAATATGAAATAAAAATAAATAATTAATTTTAAAGAAAATGGAAAAAGAATATAAGAAATTACTTAAAAATTGAAAACAGTGTCCAAAATTACAAATAAACCACCGTTGACTTTGGAAAAATATCTACTTCATTTTAAAAATATTCTAAAGCAAAACTTTGAAATAAATAATTCATTTATCATTTCTAAAGTGAAATAAACAATTAAATTTAGAGAAAATAGAAAAAGAATAAAGAAATAGTTTATTTAATTTAAAACAAGGCTTAAAATTACAAATAAAACATTACTTGCTTTATAAAATTTCTATTTCACTTTAAAACAAATATGTTTCCTGGAGATTTGACCAGGCAACTGAGTGCTCGACATTGGCCACAGCTCGGCATGAAGGACTGCTCGGCATCCAGGAGTACTCGGCGTAGTACTCGGCATCAACAGGCACTCGGCGACAACCAATGTTCAGCGCTAGCGTTCGGCATCATTAGAACTCGGTGATAGGAGAACTCGGCAACAAGAGCGCTCGACATCCCAAGGTACTCGGTGTACAGGGGTGCTCGGCATCAAGCAGCACTCGGCGTCAACTATTGCTCGGCAACAAGAGTGCTCGGCATACAAGAGTGCTCGGCATACAAGAGTGCTCGGCATACAAGGCTGCTCGGCATACAAAAGCGCTCGGCGTCAGAGAGTACTCGGCATCCAGTAGTGCTCGGCGAAGTACCCAGCAGGGTTCGGCATGCAGTGGAACTCAGCGTCAACCAATGCTCGGCAGCAAGAGCACGCGGCATGCAAGAGTGTTCGGCATCAAGACGGCTCGGCATACAAGACTGCTCGGCATACAAGAGCACGCGACATCTAGAAGAGCGTTCGGCTTCGACTGACAAACATCCTGCACTTCCCAGACACTAACCACATCGTTCGGCATATAAGGGACTGTTCGGCATCAGAGCGTTCGACCCACCTGGTTCGGCATACAGCGACCACTGTACTGGGGCTAGAGCGTTCGGCTATCCAGCCCACTTGGGAAGTCCAGCCCATATTTGCCTATAAATAGAGGGGCAGGGTCATAGTGAAAGGGATCCTTTTTTTTGGAGAGAAAACACCGGGGAGACTCTGCCATTTTCAAGACTCATCTTCTCTACTTAACAACTTCACTCAAGCATTTGATTCACGAATTGTATTTGTAATCAACCATAAAGGAAATCAATAAAGTTGAACAAAGTGGACGTAGGCAATTACGCTGAACCACTATAAATTTGGTGTTCTTACTTTCTGCATTTAAATTAGCATTGTCTTCTCTGTTTAATTTACTTTCATCACTTATATCTCTACACAATCTTTCTGAACGAGGTTAGTGACCAATTTTGGTGCTAACACTTTGGTGCTTTCATTGAGAGTTGAATTCTCAAACCTCAAGGATCTGCTTTGAAGCTACTGGATTGAACAAATCCCCCAAGGAAGATCCGACTCACTGATAGGACATCCGTTTATTCTACTCAGAGTTCATACCAATAGCTCTACAATGGCAGGACCACGAACCAGGTCAGCTTCTCATAATGCGGATGCCCGCGAGACTGCTAGCGTGCAACAAGCAGGACCTAGCAATCAACCAGCGATTCCGAGTGCAGGGATTGCCGCTCAAGAATAGACTCCAGTTGTCACCAGAGTAGAGTTCAATGACTTGATGAGAGAACTTAGGGAAAGCAGGAGACAACTAGGAGAACAGATGCAAGCTAATGCCAACCTGATGGCACAACTCACTCAACAGCAGCAACAGAATGCTGGGGGCAATCCCTCTCCTTACTCTTCATCTAACAGCTCAACTTCCTCTGATGAACCTCCCAGGCGCAGACGACGTAAGACTGAAGCTGCACGAGCAGAAGCTGATGTTCAGACGACTGGAGACCGTAACCAAGCAAGAGCTGGGAACTTCAGGACCGGAGTACAAATGGAGGATGGAGGTCCAGATCATCAAAATGCTAACGATGTCGGACCTCAGGACGAACGATTGGCAGGTCGCCAGGAGAGGAGGCACCAGCATGGTCAGGCACGTAGAACAGACACTAACCTTCCGCCTTCCATACAGACACCAGATCTGACAGCCATGATCAGGCAGTTGATGAAAGAAAATCAGGGGTTATCGAATGATGATTGGGGAGTGTCAAGAAGTCGTACTCCGTTCACAGATGTTGTGTTGCAAGCGGCGTACCCCAGGAAGTTTAGTATGCCTACTATCCCTGCGTATGAAGGGAAGACTGACCCCAGACAGCACGTCATGAGGTATGAATGGATGATGGATTCAGCTAGAGCGAATGGTGCCACCAAGTGTAGGTGCTTTCCGATTACTCTATCTGGGATCGCTACTATGTGGTTCACCCGACTTCCTCCACGATCCGTATCAAATTTCGAGGAGTTGGCAAAGAAGTTTATTGAGCAGTTCAGGATACACACTACGCGCCCAAAGGACGTGATGTCTCTATCAAGTGTAACCCAAAATCCCGGGGAGTCGTTGAAGGAATATTTACAAAGGTTCCACATAGCAGCAACTGAAGTCAGTAATCCCAATGACCATGCAATTCTGATGGCTGTAATGAGAGGTGTGGATCCAGACTCTGAGTTTGGAGACTGGCTAGCAGGAAAACCTCCGGCTACGCTAGAGCGTTTCTACTCTAAGGCACACCAGTTCATAAGAAGAGAGGAAGCTAGGTGGGTACGACGAGATAAGGCGCCAGGGCCTGTCCAGGAGTCAATAAAAAGCAACATTGCTGTGAAGCAGTCTGGAGACAGCTCGGGAAAGGTCCAACTCAATGTCCAGAATAAGCCGGGGCAGTCTAAGGAGTTCGGAGGAAGGAGTCAAGGGAAGAAGAGAGAAGCGGGGAAGTGGAAGTCGAGAATTTCAAGCTACAGCGAGTATACTCCGCTGAACGCACCGCTAGAGAACATCTACCTATCCACCTGTAATACCTTTCAGTACAGAAAACCACGTCCAAAAGAATCAACCGAAGAACAGAAGCGAACCGGGAAATATTGTCGCTTCCATGAGACTTATGGGCACAATACGGAAGAATGTAGACACTTGCACGACGCTATCGAGAAGTTGATCAGACAGAAGAAGTTGCAAGAATTTGTAAAGGATCCACAGGAAGGAGGGCAGGGAACGTCCAACCCAGGTCGTGCACCAGCTCCGCGTCATCCTGAGGAGCCTGCCCGGACCGTTGGTAGACTGGTCATAAATACAATTATCGGCGGGCCTCACCCCGTGGATAAGAATTGGCAGGAGATGGAGCGATATGCAAGTTCCTTGAAGCATGCAGATTTTGAGTGTTGTTCGAACGTGGAGGACGGAGCCCCTGCTAAGCAGCAGCGCGTAATGACAAACGATATTGTGTTCAGAAGCAGAGACGCTGATCAGGTAGAGGCTCCGACCATCGACCCCATGGTCATATCTGCAACGATCGGACCAGCATATGTAAAAAGAATTCTGATTGATTCAGGAAGTTCAGTCAACATCATCTTCAAGAAGGCCTACGATCAAATGAAGCTAGAAACAAAAGACTTGAAACCATCCAAAGCTCGTATTCACGGCTTTAACGGCGCTGCAACTGATGCAGTGGGATATGTCGAGTTACCAGTTGAACTGGGACAAGGCGAGCGTCGGAGAGTGCGAATTCTACCCTTTGTAGTTTTGGATGTGGACTCTCCGTATAACGTTTTCTTGGGTCGGCCGGCCCTGGCAGAGTTTAGGGCAGCGTTAGCCCCGTGGTGTTTAACTTTGAAGTTCCCGACTGACAAAGGAGTAGGCATTGTTCACGGCGACCAAGCAGCTGGTCGTTCCTGTTATGTGGCCGAGCTCCGAGAGGCCCACCGGAGGGAGAAGGGAAAGGTTGCGGACAATCCCATCCGCATCCTCAATGCGGATAATTGACAAGTAGTGCCCGAGCCCTGGCTCGGGCATAGTTCTCGGATCTACGGAGATATAGATCCGAGAGACGATGATGAGACACCCAGGGAAGAGAAGGCGGCACCGGCTGAATTAACAATTGACATTTCAGTTAGCCGTGACGACCCTTCGCGAATACTGAAGATCAGATCACAGCTAGTCCCCGCAATGACTGAAGACCTTAGCGACTTCCTCCGGGCGAACCTTGATGTTTTCGCCTGGACGCATTCTGATATGTGTGGGATTTCTCCCGCCATCACGAGTCATATGTTGAACATAGACCCGAAATACGTCCCAGTAAAGCAAAAAAGGAGAGGAATCGATCCAGAGAGATCCGCCGCTCTTGGAGAGGAGGTGGACAAACTCAAAGCAAATGGGTTCGTCCGCGACGCCCTCTACCCTGAATGGGTATCCAACCCCGTGCTAGTAAAGAAGGCGAATGGGAAATGGAGGACTTGCGTAGATTATTCCGACTTGAACAAAGCATGCCCTAAGGACAGTTTCCCGTTGCCTAGGATCGATCAGTTGGTCGATTCCACCGCAGGACACGAGTTACTGTCATTCATGGATGCGTACTTAGGATACAACCAAATCCCAATGCATATTCCGGACCAAGAACACACCAGCTTCGTTACAAATGTCGGACTGTATTGCTATGTAGTGATGCCCTTTGGATTGAAGAATGCTGGAGCAACTTACCAACGTCTGGTGAATCTAATGTTCAAGGACCAGCTGGGTAAAACCATGGAAGTCTATGTGGATGACATGCTCGTGAAGTCACGACGGTCAAACGACCACATTCAAGACTTGGCTGAAATGTTCGACATACTCAGGTTTTATGGCATGAAGATCAACCCGTTGAAGTGTTCTTTCGGCGTTGCATCAGGGAAGTTTTTGGGATTCATCGTCAATGCTAGGGGAATCGAAGCCAACCCAGAAAAGATCCAAGCTATTCGAGATGTACAAGCGCCCAGGACTATAGAGCAGGTACAGAGCTTGAACGGAAAAGTAGCTGCGCTGAGTCGATTTATATCCAAGGCAACTGACAAGTGCATCCCGTTCTTTGACATAATAAAGAAAGGAAAGAGAAATTTTGAATGGACGTCTAGCTGTGAGGAAGCATTCCGGAATCTGGTGAGGCATCTGGAGAGCCCACCAATGCTATCAAAACCAGTTGACCATGAGATGTTGTACGTATACTTGGCTGTATCCCCACATGCGATAAGTGCGGCTTTGGTACGAGAGGAGGATCGAGTCCAAAAGCCGGTGTATTATGTTAGCAAACGTTTAACAGGGGCCGAGAGGAATTACCCTAAAATAGAGAAATTGGCTTATTGCTTGGTGATTGCATCACGAAAGCTTCGCCCGTACTTTCAAGCACATTCAATCGGTGTTTATTCCGATCAACCCCTGAGGCAGGTACTCCAACGGCCGGAAACTTCTGGAAGATTGCTAAGATGGAACATCGAGTTGAGCCAATTCGATATCGCGTACTTACCACGGAGAGCCATCCGAGGGCAAGCGTTAGCAGACTTCTTCGCTGAGTTTACCATACCTATCAAACCGAACGATCACGACATCATTCCCCCCGTTCGATGGAAATTATACACTGACGGTGCATCAAACGACCGTTGCTCCGACGCGGTCGTAGTTCTTGTAACTCCGGAAAACCGATCGATCTGTTATGCCCTGAAGCTCGATTTCCTGGCTACAAATAACGAAGCCAAATATGAAGCACTGATCGCTGGCTTGAAGCTCATCAGGGAACTCGGGATCGAATCAGTCGAAATCTTTTGTGACTCGCAGTTGGTGGTTTACCAAGTACGGGGAGACTACCAAGCAAAGGGACGAAAGCTTGCTCCGTACCTCATTCAGGTCCAAGAACTACTATCAAATCTTGAGCGTTATGACATCTCACATATCCCGCGCGAACAGAACAAAGAAGCCGACTTATTGGCTAAGTTCGCGAGTACCGATGATGCGCAACAAATGGGATTGTATCCCGTCGAAGTCTTGCATGCCCCGAGCATAGACGAGATGAAAGTCGATCGTGTGTTGGAAACATAAATCGAGAAGGACTCGTGGATAACCCCATTCAAACTGTACCTAACGACCGGGGCTTTACTAGAAGAAAGAAGCGAAAGACGCCAGGTTCTTCGAAAGGCCACGCGATATGTGATGCAGGATGGGTTAATGTATCGAAAGGGATTCTCAGTCCCGTTGTTACGATGTATCGCTCATGATGAGACAAAGCGGGTCTTAAGAGAAGTTCATGAAGGGGAATGTGGCGACCATACTAGGGGGCAAACGCTGGCAAAGAAGATCCTCTGCTATGGGTATTACTGGCCAACCATAAACCGGGACGCCGCAGACTACGCGAGAAAGTGTGACAAGTGTCAAAGATATGCGAAAATCCTGAGAGCTCCATCAACGGAACTCACACAAATGATCAGTCCCTGGCCATTTGCGATCTGGGGAATCAACATAATCGGCTCTTTGCCTCTATCCAAAGGTGGTGCGAAATACGCAATAGTTGCAGTCGACTATTTCACGAAATGGGCTGAGGCAGAACCTTTGGCCACTATCACCTCTAAGAAGGTCATTAACTTCGTTGTACGAAACATTATATGCCGCTTTGGCCTTTCACGCACCATCATTACAGACAACGGAACGCAATTTGAAAGTAGAGAGTTCAAAGAGTTCTGTTTAAAGTACGGCATCGAGAAAATGTTCGCCGCCGTTGCACACCCAAAAGCTAACGGACAAGTCGAGGATGTTAACAAAATAATCAAGTCCATACTGAAGAAGCGTCTGGAGAAGGTTGGAGGCAAGTGGGTAGATGAACTCCCGACAGCATTATGGGCGTATAGAACTACCCACAAGTCCGCGACCGGCCACACTCCGTTCGCCTTGGCATACGGCTCTGAAGCCGTTATACCCGTGGAACTTGAAGTTCCATCGCACCGAGTGATATACTATGATCCCAAGAAGAACCAAAACCTCTTGCTGGAATCACTGGACTGCATCGACGAAAAGCGTGAAGAAGCTGAATTAAGGGCGGCAGCGCACAGACATCGAGTCAAGCGTTACTACGACGGCAGAGTCCGCCCAAGAATCTTTGATGTGGGTGATCTCATTCTGAAACGAGTCTTCCCGGTACCATCACGCATGAATCCCAGCTGGGAAGGTCCATACGCCATTGAATGGAAGCTTGGAGAAGGAACATTCAAGCTAGCGACCGTTGATGGCGCGACACTCCCCCGAGCATGGAACAGTGAACATTTGCGGCACTATTACATTTAGCATGTTTTCCTTTCTTGTTGTAGGCACTGTTATTTCCTGCATGTTTCCATTCAATAATGAATTAGTTTCTTTTTAAAGTTGTAATCAAGCAATTTAGTTGATTTTCATTAATAAAGGCTTGAAGCCGTATTTTCTATGAAGTTTCTATTTCTCTTAATTGGATGATAAATTACATTATCCTGCACGACATACAGACTCGTACGAACGATTCTAAATCTCCGAATCCCCAGAGTGCAGATCGGAGTACTCTAAGTCCCCAGAGCGCGGACTAGAGTATAAACAATTCCAAATCTCCGAATCCCCAGAGCACGGATCGGAGTACTCTAAGTCCCCAGAGCGCGGACTAGAGTATAAACGATTCCAAATCTCCGAATCCCCAGAGCGCGGATCGGAGTACTCTAAGTCCCCAAAGCGCGGACTAGAGTATAAACGATTCCAAATCTCTGAATCCCCAGAGCACGGAGCAGAGTACTCTAAGTCCCCGGAGCGCGGACTAGAGTATAAACGATTCCAAATCTCCGAATCCCCAGAGCGCGGATCGGAGTACTCTAAGTCCCCAGAGCGCGGACTAGAGTATAAACGATTCCAAATCTCCGAATCCCCAGAGCGCGGATCAGAGTACTCTAAGTCCCCAGAGCGCGGGCTAGAGTATAAACGATTCCAAATCTCCGAATCCCCAGAGCGCGGATCGGAGTACTCTAAGTCCCCAGAGCGCCGACTAGAGTATAAACGAATCCAAATCTCCGAATCCCCAGAGCGCGGATCGGAGTACTCTAAGTCCCCAGAGCGCGGACTAGAGTATAAATGATTCCAAATCTCCGAATCCCCAGAGCGCGGATCGGAGTACTCTAAGTCCCCAGAGCGCGGACTAGAGTATAAACGATTCCAAATCTCCGAATCCCCAGAGCGCAGATCGAAGTACTCTAAGTCCCCGGAGCGCGGACTAGAGTATAAACGATTTCAAATTTCCGAATCCTCGAAGTGCGGAGCGGAGTACTCTAATTCCTCGGAGCTCGGACTAGAGTATAAACTGTTTCAAGCCTCCAAGTCCCCGGAGCACAGGGTCAGCAAGAAGTCCAAGTACTCGAAAGATGTGGGACGAGAGGTACGCCATGTCCAAAAATGTTTGAACAGCACAAGAATGGACCGGGAGATAATGCAACTCATAAGAAATTGAGTTATGGCTACAATTAGTCAGCAAACTAAGGAAAGACAAGAGAATCACTCAAGCGAAAAAGAAGCTAAAAACTTTATTCAATAAGTCCAAAATGGGGATACATGATCACTCCTACAAAATTCAGACCTCTCTATACAAACTACAAGTTGTGGAAGATAAGAGCAATTACAAGACTTAAGCAAAAAACTCGTTGGACGAGTGTATCGATTATTTCTTCCACTTCTTCTTCTTGTCTTCCTTCGTTGTTTCCGACGAATCCTCTCCCTCACGCTTTTTCTTGGACTTTTTGCTTGCTAGAGAAATGGAGTCGGGAGTAGGAGACGGAACATCTAGTGGTTTGGACCTGCCCGGGAGAATGATTTTCAAAGGTCTGTTCCGCGGGTCAGTGAGTTCCCGTATTTCAGACTCAACTTTGACTTTGACTTTTTTCTTCTCCTCATCGGCGAGACGGTCCTTCATGCTCATCTCTGAAGTATGCTCAGAGGCGCCAGTGATTTCAATTCCATCGCTTCCTTCGGCAGGAGATGAAGTATCAAGCTTGTCATCATCTAGCGCCCCGATCAATTGAGCGTCTGGACCGAGAGTTACTCCCGCATGAGCAACATCACTTGTTTTCTCTGCTTCCTCCTTGGCGTCATCGCTCCTCGGAGTTGGCTCGGCGTCAGAACAACCTACATGGAAATATAAAGAATGGGCGTTAGAACGAATAACCATTGCTGAAAAATGACGGGATCTTTCAACTTCTAGAGAAAGAAGAATTTCCTACCAGGTCCCGGTTGGCTATCGGTGGCGCGTGGAGTTTCACCCTCCAGGATAGGTGATAGCACATGAGCACTGAGCCCGGGGTCTTCGGGGTCATAACCAACATGCTGCTCAAATGGATCAAGTGTCGGCCGATTGGCCGATTGGGCAGCAGATTGAGCAGCAGTACGAAGAGCAATAATATTAACCCCAGACGGGCCAGCTTCACCATCTTTCTCTTTTGGAAGGGGAGAGCCTTTGCTGTAAAGTGCCAATGCTGCGGATAAGTCCGATGGCTTATTTCCCCTAAGGAACTCCTTCACCAGGGCCTTCTCATCGACCTCTTCGGAGCCTGACTCGATCTTCCTAATCCTTATCAAAGTTTCCCAGGCCTCAGCTAGGGATTCAAGGTAGCCTTTGCCAAAGAATGTTAAGTCGCGGTGCATAAGGATGCGGGCTCCATATTCAGCAATTAACGGGTCAAACATGTTTTTGACCTCTTCCCTGCCGGTTTCCGCGGCCGCCTCGAGGCGAGAATCAATCTCCTCCGCAACCTCTCTTTTGCCCTCCTCACGGGCCTCATCCTTCATTTTCTCAACCCCAGTGAGTTCGTCATCGAGCTTTGTTTTCAGGAGTCGGGTAGCAACGATCTCGTCACAGTATCATTGTGATTCTTCTTGAGCAGCTACCTTATCCTCCTTCTCCTTGGAGAGTAATTCTTTCAGCTCTTTGACTTGGGTGGCGAGTGCGTCCCTTTCCTTTTGGACAGAGTCTTTTTCTAGGGCGAGGGCACCGCTGCGCTGGACTGCTTCGTCAAGCTCTTTTTTGTGAGCCGCCTCTAAACGAGTAATTGCCTCGGCAGTATTTTTTGCGCTTTGTTCAGCGGCTTCTAGCTTTGACTTATACGAAGCAAGCTCTTCGTCTTGGAGTTTAATGATTTTCTTATCGCTGTCAGCCTCTAGATTCAGACGGTCAATCTCGTGTTGACGCTCAACAGATACTTCCGAGACCTTCTCCACCAAGTGCACAAACGCGTCATGTTGAACATAGATGTCGTTATTGCAGGCAATGGCACTCTGCTTCACATGCCCGGGAATATGATGAATGGCCGGGAGGAACTTCAGACCATCGAAGCAAATTTTTGGAAACTTGGCCTTAAGATCGACCATCTTTTCCGCAACAGTTGGGTCCACCGCAGGAGTAGGAGGAGGAGGCTTTGAAAACTCCGTTCTTTTACGTTGCTCTCGAACTTGCCTTGTACTCGATGAACTGGAATGTTGTTCTCGAGGAGCATCAGACTGATAACCCTTCTGTAAGGATTTCTCTCTATCCGGCTCAGTTGGAGGAGGAAGATCACGGGACTGGGAAGATTGAGAATGTGCTTTCTTGCGGTGAGACGACTCTCGGGGACGATTAGCCCTATCCTCATACTCGCCTCGGTCCCTGCGTTTGCCTAAACCAGAATCCCGTCCAGAGTGATGGAATATAGAAGACCCCTGAAGGCGATCAAGTCCGTGAGAGCAGCCCATATCACCTGCAAAGAATAGAGATAACAACGAGTTAAGGAGACTTGAAGTATATTATGGAATGCGCATGTGCGTGTGTGTCCTAGTGTTCCCCCGACGGACCCGTTCGTTTATCTTTGCTAATCGGAGTGTTGTCTCCTTGAGCCGGGAGTTGAACTCCTACATTGCCTCTAGCGGGCGAAGAGAATTTGAGAGCTTCAGGATCATCGAACCCGTAATTAAGTAAATCATCGGGAATGGACAGGTTGGACAGACCCCTCAGAGAACTTTCCAGATACTGTGAGGAAGCCTCTTTCTCAGGCGGAATAAGTGTGAATTTTGAAGTGCCACCAACTTTCTCCTTCTGAACTTTATATTTTAACTTCTTCTTTCCCTTCGAAGGGGAGGACGACGTCTCAATGTCGTGAACTTCGACTGCCGGATTCTGAGCGGGACCCGCATTCTCACCCTGAGTTTCAGGGGCATCATCCTCTTTGCGCTCGCCTTCTTCGTGCGTGTCGGGAGCGCGGCGTGACGACGATCCGACAAGTTTTTTCCCTTTACCGGACGGAGGTTTGGGAATGGTAACACCTTCTGGAAGGCTGATCCGACGACAATGAGCCAGCAAGCCGAACCCCGACAGTGATTCATTTGAAATGATAACTCGGATGTCTCGATCCTCGGCAGGAAGAGCTCTAATGGCATCGACAGCCTCAGAATATCCTCGGCCTTCCGGGCGCGGGTTGATACCTGAAAAGATGAAATGAAGAGTTAGGAAAAGCATGACTGCGATCAAATACGAATAGTGACTCGGCAGAGAGACTTACTGCCTTCAACCCATCTCCATGCGAAACCAGAAGGGCAGCGCACATAGAACCATTCCTGTTTGTACAGGGCGAATTTGCTACAGGCCCCTGTCAAGATCTGGCATTTGTGGTATGGCTCGAGGAACATAAAAGAAGGACTGTCTTTCCGTCTCTTGAACATGTAAATATATCTGATATCGCCGGCGGTTGGAGGTCTGGAGAAGACAGCCATGAAAAGTAGGTAAGTCCCATATAGAAATGCATGGCCGTTCGGGTGCAGCTGCGACGAAGCTATGTCTATGTACTGCAGTACATCCCGGAGAAATAAGTTGAATGGAGGCACGCTGCCCATCCAACACATGAACTTGTTGCAGGTAGTGTACCCGACTGGGGGCAGATGATGGCGATCGTGTCTTGAAGGAACTAACACGTCGGCAAAAGGAATCCCGTGAATGGAGCATATCCGTCGCAGAGCAGCTTCGTTGATCTTCGAGGCTTGAGAATCGATCGGATTGTCTAGTAAGATGGTTGCCTCCAGAGCATCAGGCGCCAAGTTATGAGAAGGAGAAGTCGATGGGTTAGAAGTATCAGCGGCTCCTGGCCTTGATGACGGCCCAGGCCTGTCGGATATAGTGGCGGAGCTAGATTTTCTCGACATCCCAAATAAATAACGAACCTGGCTAAGTGCTTGAGAGAACTATACTTAAAAAAACGTTGAACGTTAGAATTAGCAACACGAGTTTTCCCCCCACGTGGTGTGTGAACTAGTGCAAGCAATTGTGTGCAAGCAATAAGATTTCAAGGATATAAAAATGAGTTTCGAATCGTTGCCTTCGAAGACCGTCATCGCTGACCGTCTCGAAGAGCCCGCCTGGTGGTGGTTACAGTTCCAGATTTAGAAAACATGTAATTTATGAAGTATCCGGCTTAAGTCTAATTTGACATTTATATCGTTCGGCATTTAAATGTTGTTCGGCAATTGCATTGTTCGTCCTGAGAAGAGTTCGGCATGTATCTTGGTTCGGTTAAGTCATTGTCAAGTGTTCGGCTAAAGTCCTTGTTCGGCTAAAGGCCTCGTTCGGTTAAAGACATTGTCCAGTCAAAGGTTCTGTTCGGCATTGAAATTGTTCGGCATGTATATGTTTGTTCGGCATTTGAATGTTGTTCGGCATTGAGATTGTTCGGTCTAAGTTCTGTTTGGCAATCGTATTGTTCGGCCTCGATACTGTTCGGCATCTAAGAATGTTCGGCTTGTGTTTTTGTTCGGCTAAGTTATTGTTCGGCATTTTAGTAAGTGTTCAGCTTTAGTTCGTTCGGCTAAGTTGTTGTTCGGCGTTCTAGCGAGTGTTCGGCCTCATTCAGACAAAATACTACTTGGTAGCCTCTATCGTTCGGCGCATGACAACATACGCTGAACCATAACTATGCCATCCAACACCCTTACCACCTCCAACGTTTTCCTTTTCCTCCTTTTTTGACTTCGGTTCGGCGCGATGGAGCTAAAACCACGTGCGCAAACACCTCAAATCCTTCCTCCTCGCCTCGCATTATCGTTTGGCAATGAGGGCAACCCACTCGAAAGCTTTTTACATGGCAGACCTGACCATCTCATTTGGAACCTATTCAAATTAATAGAGGAGCGCACCTAGATTGTAGTTAGGAGCTTAGGAAGGAAGGTTCAAGTTGTAAATCTGTTCGGCTAAAGAAAGTTGTAAATCTTGGAAGAGTGACATGAATGAAAGCATATAGGAGAAGGGACGGGAAGGACCTGGTTATATAGAGGGAGGTAGAAGTTGAAGAGGCTATACCCGGTAGAACCGGTCAACACCGAAGCGTTCGGCATCATAGCAGAGTGACGTTCGGCACGCGAGGTACGTTCGGCTTCGAACGTATCATTCGGCGTCCAAACCTTGCTCGTCTTGCACCTCCTTCGCTAACATTCTCGAGAAGGCATCATCAAAGGAAGTTGAACCAGATTCAAAGCGCATCACGTTCGGTCACATGATACACTTTGGGGGGCAAGTGTTTCCTGGAGATTTGACCAGGCAACTAAGTGCTCGGCATTGGCCACAGCTCGGCATGAAGGACTGCTCGGCATCCAGGAGTACTCGGCGTAGTACTCGGCATCAACAGGCACTCGGCGACAACCAATGTTCAGCGCTAGCGTTTGGCATCATTAGAACTCGGTGATAGGAGAACTCGGCAACAAGAGCGCTCGGCATCCCAAGGTACTCGGCGTACAGGGGTGCTCGGCATCAAGCAGCACTCGGCGTCAACTAGTGCTCGGCAACAAGAGTGCTTGGCATACAAGAGTGCTCGGCATACAAGGCTGCTCGGCATACAAAAGCGCTCGGCGTCAGAGAGTACTCGGCATCCAGTAGTGCTCGGCGAAGTACCCAGCAGGGTTCGGCATGCAGTGGAACTCAGCGTCAACCAATGCTCGGCAGCAAGAGCATGCGGCATGCAAGAGTGTTCGACATCAAGACTGCTCGGCATACAAGACTGCTCGGCATACAAGAGCACGCGGCATACAAGAGTACTCGGCATCTAGAAGAGCGTTCGGCTTCGACTGACAAACATCCTGCACTTCCCAGACACCAACCACATCGTTCGGCATATAAGGGACTGTTCGGCATCAGAGCGTTCGGCACACCTAGTTCGGCATACAGCGACCACTGTACTGGGGCTAGAGCGTTCGGCTATCCAGCCCACTTGGGAAGTCCAGCCCATATTTGCCTATAAATAGAGGGGCAAGGTCACAGTGAAAGGGATCCTTTTTTTTGGAGAGAAAACACCGGGGAGACTCTGCCATTTTCAAGACTCATCTTCTCTACTTAACAACTTCACTCAAGCATTTGATTCACGAATTGTATTTGTAATCAACCATAAAGGAAATCAATAAAGTTGAACAAAGTGGACGTAGGCAATTACGCTGAACCACTATAAATTTGGTGTTCTTACTTTCTGCATTTAAATTAGCATTGTCTTCTCTGTTTAATTTACTTTCATCACATATATCTCTACACAATCTTTCTGAACGAGGTTAGTGACCAATTTTGGTGCTAACAAAATAAAAAGTCAAATAAGTAAAATAAATGATGAACAAAATAAAGTGGAGATTAAATAAAATAAGGTCTTAAGGAAATAGAGGAATAAATAAAGAATTTCTTTAATTAACTGAAACTGGAAATTAGAAATTGTAAACAAAATACAACTGACCCTGGAAAATGTCAATTACACTTTTAAAAATATTTTAAAACCAAAATATATACATAAAATGTTAGTTTACCCATATAAATATAAATTAGAACATTACATGACCAGATAAAATATTATTTATATAATTTAAAATAAACAATTTTGTTAAATACAACAAATTACACTCAATAGTTAAAAATGCACAACTTTCACAATATTAATAAGATTTTAACGAAACGAAAAGCATTATTTTTAAAATTAGTTACTTTCATAATATAAGATAAAATTCAAACTTTCAAATTTTAAATTTAAGTCAAAGTTTGACCATATTGACCAAAATTCACTTTTCTTGAAAATATTCTATTTAGTCATGTTTGGAATTCTAATTCACATTAAAATCAAAATTTATATTTAAAATAACAAAATTTATTCATTTTAATAAATAAAATAAAGTTTTCAAATCAGGAAATTCAATAAAAATAATTAAAATATACGATTAAAATAATAACAAAATACAGGGTTGTTACAGTAGATCTCCTGGTTTTTGTTTGATTGTTGCCAATAAGCTAAAATCCATAATTATATCTTTGAATATAAAAATTGGGTCACGAAGTCGCAAGTAAATTGTTCCCAAGAATAGATGGTTTCCATTTGGTAATCCCTGTACCATTTGATAGCTACACCCTGAAAAGTAATAGGAAAACGTTTGCAACGGACTACCTCAGGAGCATTATATAAGTTCATCCAGTTTTCAAAAGCTACAAGGTGATCATCTAGATCTGTAATCCCATCATATTTGATTACTCGAGGGACCTTTTTGCTTGACTTTCTTAGTTTAACTCTTGATCCTCTACCTCATTCGGAGGTTGCGCTTCATCCTCTATTTCCATAATCCTTAACGATTCTTGAGATGGAGCTATTTCAAGGAATTCTTGCATTGTTATCACTCATTGTTGTGGATTCTGGACTTTGATCTCATTGTTTTCCAATCTTGTTAGGGTTGAAGGTCGTCTAATTTCCATATTCTCTAAGTTAAAGCTTGGGACTATGTTATTTTCCAAAGTTGATAGTGAAGTGGCTTCTTCGCTTGGTTTGTTGTTACTATTTCTTACTCTTACCATTTTCTTCTTTTGAATGACGGTCTTTATGCAATTAAGCTGAGACGAAAGTTAGCTAGGATCAGAGGTTCGAGCCCTCCTTCTAGCACCAAAAATGTTCACAAGAAAACTTGTTAACACCTCGAAATGGAGTTTGGAGTATGAGTGATGCTTTCGAAACCTCCTTTCGAACAAGTGAAAACTGCTAGCACTTTTCAGGTGGGTAAAGATGGTCGAAAACACCTCTTCAGTTGCTTTCGATACAGTTGAAAGGGTAATTCTCCTTTCAAAAAATCCTTTCGAATCAGTTGATATGTGATCCTGTCACAACCACCTTTCGATTGAGACTAGGTGGCCTAAGTAAGGGCTTTAATGGTTTCCGGAAATAATAGAGCTGGATGGGTTTCAACCGTATAGACAGGGTTGACACTTGTTAACTTGTGGAGTTGAACTAAAACCCCGAGGAAATGTGTTTCCTTGGGGATTCGACTTGGTTGAAAGATAACCTTTCGACCTAGATCAATACATGAGGATTAGAACTGTAAAGAATAAGAATCTTTAATAGTTGTGTAATCCAAAATTATTCTATCATCCCTTTATTGAACTAGAATGTACAAATTGACCAAATCCCCAATTTGATTTAGGAATTAGGATTTACAAACTTCAAGAAAATACAAGTGAGAAGTGAGAGAAATCGGATCCCTAAAACCAGACCCCCAGGGTCTTATTTATAGGTGTGGGTTGGCACATATCGACTCATATGCTTTCGACGTGGTCGGAACCTCCGCTTGTGTTGGCATCTTTCGGCCTCTTTGCTTTCGACATGGTCGAAAGCTCTACTTGTCTTGGCCTCTTTCGCGTGCGTCTTTTTAATGCAGATGAAAGGTCTTTCTCCTAGCTTTATTTATCCTTCGGCCTCTATTCTTTTGAATCACACCTTTCAACCTGGTCGAAAGGACTGTATAGCCAACCTTCCGTTGCCGCTGAAGATTGGGCTTCCTTCTTTCTTGCTCTTGCTTTCGACTTCGTCACAAGGTTTTGCTTGAGAGCTTTCGACTTCATAAAAAGGCATATTGCTTGATCACTTCTGACTCCATCGAAAGGTGTAGATGTGCTCTTCACTTAGATGCTAGTATGTCGTGCAAGTTGGAATGGTATGGGCCTTTGATGCTGTCGAAACTTTTTCTCTTAGGGCTTTGAATGAGTCGATACATCTTAAAAGCTTTGTTGTAAAGGGTTCCCTTCGAAAGCACCTCTTTGACTAATGCGGAACCATATTCTTTGGTGTTAGCGGATGTATAATCTTTCCTTTATAAGTGAGAATGGCTTTAACTAATTCGAAAGGCTAATATATGCTTTCGAAAGGGTTGTTTTTGCTGAATATTCTTATGATGAATGTAAATGAAGACGAAACCAATCGTTTCCAGTGGTTTGGCACATGTGTAGAAAGTATGCTATTCATTGCCTTCGGAAGGTAGCTTTTGACCTCGTTGAAAGCCCTTTGCTTATTCAAAGCTCTGTCGTAACATCCTTTTGACTTATTCGAATGGTGCTGCTGGCGCCTTCGTTTTCTTGTTGAAAGCTTTATCTAATGTTTAAATAAACCATCCTAATGTCTTCCGATCTTCATCAATGCTTTTGCTCCTTCTTTCATACTTCCATTTTTGAGAATATTTTATGGATAGCACCAAGATAGTGCATGACATAAAGATCAGCACGAAAAGAATGGCCGCATAAGATAAGCTCCACATCTCTACAAAGCATACTGAGGGTTGCGAATCCAGTGACAGGGTTCACAATTATCAGCAAAGCCACTAAGCGCACAACATCTAAAGATAGAGTAGACTCATCAACCTCCGCTACAAGAAGCATATACTAGTCTAGAGCTTGCTCCTGTAGATAATTAGATGCCACCTGAAATCTATCCTGATCAGAAAGATCCATGCAAGAAAACATCCGCTCGCATATTCTAAGCCATGCCTACACCTCAATAACACTCTCAGAACCTCTAAAGGGTTTGCCATCAAGATTCACAAAGTCACTACACATACGTACAAAACCTGACTTGTGGGAAGAAGAATCTGGAGGAGATCCGAAAGGCTGAGTATTCCGAATGAGTTCCATGAATTGCTTGGGGACATAAACACTCCGTCCTGAGGAAGGGCACTAGATTGCCACCGACAGAATGAGAAGGTCTACCGCCAGCCATCTAAGATTCTGAAATAAATAAGGTAAGATAAAGGATTACTAAAGAGTTGTGTGATTCGATAAGATAAGATGGAAACTAAGGAATATACTTCCATGAAAGCTTAAGGGACAATTCAAAAGACTCGCCTAGGCCAAAATTCGTGTCCGTAATATCATAATTTGTTCTGAACTCAACTCTGAACTAAGCTATGACGCCTCACCTCGAGAACTACACTAACAAAGGATATTACAGAGTAACCGTCTGCTAGTGTAGAGAATAGGACTGGTTAGGAGCGACCATCCTTTGGTTTTACTTTAAGCGAGCAACGATACATCAATTAATATGTTATACATTTCTTTTCTCAAGTGGAATCGATGTATAAAATTCAGGCTTAAGACAAAACTACAGTGACTATAATAAAAATATAAAACAACATATAACAAATAATAGAATCACAGATCACAGATCATACACATCGAAATACAAATAGATACAAGGCTGAACTAACACAAACAACTACATGACGTAGACTACATAATACAAAAGTCCTACGTCCCAAAAATACGAGTATTTACATAAACAGAGTCTAGCTCGACATAAGATACAACATAAACATGAATATAACACAGTGATACAAAATTAAAAATCTAGCTAAATGATCGGTAGTCTACTCTAAAAGGCATCAAGTAGAAGGACCTAAAACATCTAAGTCTGACCCGAGTATTATAAAATAATAAACGGGTCAGTCTAGACTAAAATAAATGAGTTAGAATGATAGATGATAAATAAAATGAAGTAGAACTGAAATATTGTCATTGATTCAAGTATCGATAAATAGCAGTCATAGTTCAATAATTTCAAGAATGAAATCACCAAATATCAAAAATCAAGAAAGCTTCTACAAGCAAAATACCCAAAACTATTTGGTGATAACACAATAACATAGAATCTAGAAATCATAAATAGAAATAAAAAAATCTCATAAAAGGGGGAAAGGCGCCAAACTCCAAGATTGGTGAATAACTTCACCTACATGCATCTAACTCGAAGATAGACATATATGTTTATAACTTCTAAGATGGGTATAATTCCATAATAACTTCAAGATAGGCGAGAGCCTATAGAACTCCAAGATTGGTGCGAGATCTATAAACTCCAAGATAGGTATAAGTCCGATAAACTACATGATAGGTACAAGACCTATAAAAACTCCAAGATAGGTACAAAACCTATAGAACTCCTAGGGTGAGTCATAAACTCATCGATATAAGCATTATATACTTTCAAATAGCAACCGAATAGATAACGCCATGTGTCCCACACTACACGGGTTTACTTAAACGTTTACTATACAATAGCAAACTCCACTTGTGTTTATCAATGGTTCGGTCGAACAAGTTCATTAATTAACCGGTAAAACAAACGCGACCGTTCCATACCACTCTTTTTATTTAACTGTTTAAATCAATTCCTTATTCGATTGATGTCGTGCAATTTTATAAAAATATTTTGCTTTAAAATCATTTTTACAAAATATTGGTTTATAAGCTGGAATATATATATATATATAAGTGTTTGCACAAAAAATGGACAAACACCTCAAAGTTGTATGATTTAGTAGATCTTATGTTATTCTTAGTAACTTGAGCTATTTATGCAAATACGTAAAAAACAGGGGCTAAAATGTAAAAAGACACGCAGATTTATAGTGGTTCAGCCAGAATGTGCCTACGTCCACTTTATATATTATTTCTCTTCTTTTGTTGTGGTTACAAGTACAAAGCTTTGGTACAAGTAAAAGAAAGTTGTTTGAAGAGTTCCTTCCGTGCTTGAGCTCTCAAACTTGTCCCCCATTGTTGTACCCCTGCCCCTCTATTTATAGAGTGAGGCTAGGGGTAGGGGTCCAGGATATGTATAGTCGCTGATGGGCCTGGGCTGATGTGATCTGGCCTGGTATATCTTGGTTCGGCATTGCTTGGTTCGGAGGTGGTTGGAGTGTAGAGTGGACCGGTAGTTGTTGGTCCGGTGGGATGGAAGAATATTGGACCGGTGGCAGTTGGTTGGACCGGTGGCAGTTGGTTGGACCGGTGGCAGTTGGTCCGGTGGGATGGAAGAATATTGGTTCGGTGTTTGCCTAAGACTGCCGGACGGGTTCCTGCCGAATGGGCTCCTGCCGAATGGGCCTTGGAGGACGAGAATACCGGATGGGCTTAGGCGAGCCTGGATGGATGAGTCATGCTCCTTGGTCTCAAGGTCTTCTGGGTGAGAATGCGCCCAACATTTGCCCCCCAAAGTGGGGCATATGCCGGGATGTGCCGCGCTTTGTTTAGAAGATGATGACGTCAGTCTTGGATGCTTTCGCCGAATCAGATGGTCCGGTCGTCTACAGTTGCCTATAAGTAAGGGCCCAGGGTCTCTATTGCCTTCTACCGAACGAACAGCCAAGCCAAGTTAGCCGAATCAAATTCTGATCCTCTGCCGAATCATCCCAGCTTGCCGAACCATTTCACTTGCCGAACCAGGTACTCAATTTTCCTTAGCCGAATGGTTTTTTGTCTGTGTCCACTGAATGAAGTGCATGTGCCATACGTGCCGAATGAAATTTTCCAGATGAGAATGCCGAATGGAATCATATATTCAGTTTTAAGCATTTTGACTTTATGAGTGAAATTCCATATTATATACTTACTTGTTTACATCCTTTGTTCTAACACCATGCTTTTCCGGTGTTGTAGATAATGTCTCGTAAAGCGGAAACTCGATCAGACAAAAGGAAATCCGGGGGTGAAGGAGGTTCCTCTATCGTGCCCCCAGCTCAGCCGAATCCAGAACGTCACGGACCAACCCCGAGATCATTAGTGGACGGGTACGGTCCGCAGGAGCCTCTGAATTCTCCCCCGGACTGCTATCCCAGCTCCCTTAAGGAAGAGCAGCTTGATGTCATCTCTCGCTCCTTCGGAATTGACAGGGCGCGAATGCTGTTGCCAGGGAAAGATGTTATGCCATACGACCCTCCTGAAGGGTTCTTTGCTTACAGCAGATACCACTGCATGTGTGGTGCCATTCCGCCTCTTAACGCTTGGGTAACCAGCTTCCTCACATATCTCAAGGTGGCCCCATTCCAGCTTCAACCCAACTCCTATGCTATACTGGTGAGCCTCTTCATTATTTTCCAGAGGAAATATGGTCGTGCCCCTTCCAACCGGGAGATCCGGTACTTGTATAATCTGAGGGGCTACAAGAAGGGGTCTCCATACATTAGCTTGGAGTCAGCCGTGACCTTCAAACCGGTCTTGGATTTGTATTCTAAATTCAGTATGTTCAAGAAAGAGTGGTTCTTTGTCAGGGACGACTCCGTTTCAATTCGGCGCTTTACTTCTGGATGTAAGTTGATGCTTTTACTTACAATTTCCATTCTGATTGCGATGCTTCTTCTCATACTCTCTCATTTTTGCTAGCGACAAGTGGCTTTGCGATTGTGGAGACTGACCGCCTGGTTCAGACGGCGGCTGAGATAGAAGCTATTCTTGGGAAATATAGATCATCTGCCTTCCTGATCAGAAATGCGATCCTTCTGGAGTACAACTTAATCCTCCCACAGCAGTCAGTAGTTAAGCTGAGGGAGACGGCGGAGGAGAGGGCGGCTGCTCAGACCAAAGAAGGTGTTTCGGTGGAGAGTAGCAAGAGGAAACCTTTCACAAAACCTCCAACTATCGGAGGTAAGAAACTCAAGAAGTCGGACGGTCCCTCCCCCAGCAATTGTCCACTTACCCGGGAGGAGGAAGACATAGAGGAGGAAAGAGGCGAGGGTGGAGATGGTCGGGATGGTGACAAAGGTGGCGATGGCATCGGGGCCCTACTTCCTGGGCAAGCGGGCGAGATTCAGGAGTGGACGGATGATGCGTTCCACCAGGCTTTCGAGGGGCTGGATGAAGATCCGGCTTTGGTAGAGAAAACCGGGAAGGCGGACAAGGCCGGGACTGGTGCAAGTGAGTCTTCTCCGACCATTCCAGCCAAGGTGGCTCCGACGACTAAAGGTGAACTCTTGACTCCTGCATGCTTCATTAATGATAGGGACTTAGGAATATTTTATGACCCGCTCCCGTCCTGGAATGAAATCCAGGACTTATTGCAGTATCCCACTCCTCCTCAGGGTTTGTTCAACCACAGCTGTGTTTCTTTTCCTTTTTTAACTTGTAATTTACCGCGCTTCTCGAATCATATAGTGATGTAAGTTTGTGACACTTGTTCTTTATATCAGGAGCAGGCAAGACGTCCAAAGCCTCAGACCTTCGACACAGGCTTGAGCAATATAAGCTTTCCAAAACTTCTGCTAAGCCGAAGCCCTCGACCCAACGCTCCGGGGATGTAGTCGGCTACCGTCCTCTTCTTGGGGTCATCGAAGAGGGTATTCAGCAGAGGAAGAGGAGTCATCCTTTATCCGAACCTTCGCCCGGTCCTCAGCTTCCGGCTCAGCCTCCTCATGATATCACTGAAGAGGGTAGCGAGTTAGCACCCTCTCCGCACCCGTCCAGAAACCCTTCCGTTACTCATATCGACCGTCCTGACTTGGCTCGTAATCCGTTTGCGGGTCATCCTGATCTGGATCCAAGTTCCCACGACATTACCTTTGATGAGGTTACTGGTGAGCACCTTCTTCCCCGCAATCCCATGGTACGGGTGCTTGATGAAGCTAAGTCCTTAGATCTTGATCTACTTACCACTCGGATAGTTACCATGGGAGATGAGGCCAAGGCTAATATTGATTGGGTGGCGGAGGAGACTAAGAAGCTGATGGGGAATCATGCCCGGCTGGTTAAGGCCGGAGAGGAGATTGGGAGCGCCAATATCCGACTTCGATTGGTGGTTTCGGATCAGGCCAAACAGCTTGCGGATCAGGCTATTCAGATTTCTCAGCATGAGGCTGCTACTGGGCGACTAAGGAAAACCATGGAAGAGGCCAGTCGGGCCGAATTGCGGAAAATGGAAGCTACTTGCAAAGAACGGATTGATATGGCTATTGCCACGGTGGACGAGGTTCGGAAAGCGGATCTCGAGCAGGTGGAGGAATTGTCCGGGAAACTCGAGGCTGCAGAGCTTGCTCAAGCCAAGTTGAGGGAGGAGATGGAGGCAATGCGGGGATCCCTTCTGGTTGACTGCTCGAGATACCAATTGGAGAGAGATGCTGCCGTTGGGAGGTTGTCGGCTTCCGAGGCCCGGATGAGGGAGTTTGAGGAGAATGAGGGGATGATGGACGAAATGCTCCAGGACATGTACTTCCGTACCTGGAAGCAGGGCAACCTGTCCTGGATGGATGATTATCCCAGGGTCATGGCTAGGATTTATCTCCGGGCTCTGGAGGAGGCTAAGGCTGATGCAGATAAAGAGGGTGGTATGGTCTTCAATATGGATGTGGTCATTGCCCAGTTTACCGAGGAGGAGAAAGTGGCGGTAAAGGAGGGTATGCGGTTGCTTGCTGCTGAGGAGGCAGGTGTGCAGGTAGAGGATGACGACCAGGATGGTCAAGATGCAGGTGCTGGTAAGTCTTCCTTTTTAGTCTTTCTGTTAACTTGGTTGCTTATCACTAATGAATTCTTTTTATGACCGGACAGGTGGGCAACAGAGCAAGGACAAGACTCCGACGCAACCGGCTCCCTGATTAGACCTGGAAAATTCTTTTTGTAGACTTGACATGGTTGTATACGTTAGTCTTAAAATAGTAGAGTAACTTCTAAGTTGTAATTCTTGCTACTTGTAATAATCAACATTATTCTTGACGTGTAATTTTTTTTAACTTAAGCTGATTTTGTCGTTTCTTGAATGTTTGTTGCTATTTCGACATGTCGTATGAGAAATATAGCTGTGTATATTCTCGTAATTGAATTGTGTTTGATGTCAGATTCTGGTTTTAAATCATAATCTCATGACTTGCAATGTTAGCGTGTGGTGTGAAAAAATTAAATTATAGTCATGCATCTGCACATAAAGGAAGAAAATACCGCCTTTCATGTTCTGTTTGTAAATGGCAGTTTCGAATATCTTGTATGACCAAGCATGGAAAGCAGTTGAATGCCCTGCCACCTGATTGTGAATCTCTGCATCCATTGGTGGGTATCTCTTACCCTGTATCCTGTACTTTATGGTTTGTTATAGAGGATAGGAGGAAAGTTTTTTAAGTAAAATTGAAATATGCGAAATAGTAAAACTTCCAATCACAGAAGGCCTTCGATGTGCTTAAGTTCGTGGCAAACGGGTTTTGTAGTCACTTTCCCTAGCCGTGGGTCTTGGAGACATTCGTCACCCATCTTACGCCTCCGCGGGGAGTTAATTCTTTTTTACCACAGCCGCACTTAAGACACATCGGAGCCGAGATCGCGCACAGTAACTACCCGGGCCATTATGGCCTGTAATCGTGGGTATTATTCGATTTACTGTGGCCGGCTAGCGTGGGTGCCGATCGTCAACTGTGAACTGCCCCTGGCTGGCCACACCTTATGTTGGGGCTTATAGTCGGTTCACAGTTGCCGGCGAGCCTAACGCCGTAATGAAATGCCTCGGCTATAGTTGGCCTTCTCGGTGGCTTATAATCGGCTCATTACAGTTGGCTTTAAGGGCCGTCGCGAGCAATGAGTTAACCCGCAGCAGAGGGATGCTGGAGCGAAAGTGTCTCATTGGCGAGGGCATAGATTCGCATAGTACCTGCTAGGTCTTGTCCAGGTGAAGTTGTGTTGTGGAGTGCTTTGAATAGAAATGCTATATACTCAGGATTTTGTTCAACAGAAAAGGATAAAGTTAACAAGCAGCCAAGATACAAAGGAACAAGTTAAAAAAGAGACAAGGTTTTTTAAAGTGGTTCGGCATGAAAATGCCTACGTCCACTGATTCTCTTTGTTAATTCACTTCATATGGGCAATACAAGTTAAGAAAAGTATCGACGGAGGTGTTGGATGTTCCATGCCCTCTGGAACACCTCTCCGTCCACTGTTGACAAAATATAGGCTCCGTTGCGGAGATCTTTATGAATTACATATGGTCCATCCCAAATTGGGTCTAGTGCTCCGGGGCGAGGGAAGATTCGCTTGAGGACAAGATCCCCTTCCTGTAAGGTACGATGTTTGACTTTGGAGTTGTATTGTGCTGCCACTTTTTGCTTGTGGGCTGCTGTTTTGAGGGCTGCATCGTTTCTTCTCTCCTCGATTAGATCCAAAGACATGTGAAGGAGTTCTTCGTTCTCTTCTGGGTTATAGTGGATCCGACGGTGGGAAGGCACAATAGTTTCAACTGGGAGCATAGCCTCCGATCCGTATGCCAAAGAGAAAGGGGTGTGCCCTGTCGATGTTCTGAAAGATGTGCGATAGACCCATAGTGCCGTAGGAAGTTCATCCACCCAAGCGTCCTTTGACTTTTCGAGCTTCTTTTTTATTAGAGTTTTCAGAATTTTGTTGATTGCTTCGACTTGTCCGTTTGCCTGGGGATATGCTACGGACGAGAAGCTTTTATGAATTCTGTGTTCTTGGCACCAGTTGGCGAATTCCTCGCTGTCAAATTGAAGTCCATTGTCTGATATGATTTTGAGTGGGACTCCGTACCTGCATAGAACATTTTTGATCAAGAAGTTAATAACTTTTGCTGAAGATACTTTATTTAGAGGTTCCGCTTCCACCCATTTGGTGAAATAATCAACTGCCACTATAGCATATTTGGCCCCGCCTCGGCCCATTGGTAGCTCGCCGATTAGGTCAATTCTCCATATCGCGAAGGGCTGGTCATCTGAGTAATCTCGGTTGTTGGTAGCCGAGGGATCTTAGCAAATTTTTGGCATCTGTCACACTTCTTGACGAAATCTAAGGCGTCCTTGCTTAAGGTGGGCCAGAAATATCCGTATCGGAGTATCTTTTTTGCTAACGTTTGCCCTCCGGTGTGATCTCCACAGCTCCCCTGATGGATGTTGGATAAGATCTCCTTGGCTTCTCTCCCAGCGACACACCTTAATAACGGGTTAGAGAATCCACGCCGATAGAGGATGTCTTCTTGTATTGTGTAGCGGGATGCTCTCCTCAAGATCTTCTTGACTTCGTTACGCCCGTTGGGTAGAGTGCCACTTTGTAGGTAGTCTCGGATGGGAGTCATCCAAGCTGCTTCTTCGGTTGCAGCTATCAGATTCACTTGCTCAAAACTTGGGACCATTTGCTTTGAGACAGTTACTGCCCCGAAGATGGCGATGTCTTTCATGCTTGCTTGCTTTGCCAATTCGTCGGCCTCTTGGTTCTCTTCCCGAGGGATGCGTTTGACTAAGTAGTGGTCCAATCGGCTGAGAAGTAACTTAGTCTTCTTTAGATATGCTATGAGTCGTTCTTCTCGAGCTTGGAATTCCCCTAGTATTTGATTAACAATAAGCTGAGAATCGCTGTGAAGACACAAAGAATTGGCTCCGATCTCGATGGCAATTTCTAATCCGGCTATTACTGCTTCATATTCTGCATCGTTGTTGGTGGCAGCAAACTCCAACCTTATAGCATAGTGCAGTTTATTTCCCCTGGGAGTGATTATTACAACACCTGCCCCCGAGCCCTGTTCGTTCGATGCACCATCCACAAAGAGATTCCACTTGATATCTTCTGCTATGTCCAATTGCTCCTTATCTTCGTTGGTAGTGAATTCTGCAATGAAATCAGCCATGGCTTGTCCCTTGATGGCGGTGCGGGGGTGATAGGTGATATCATACTGACTTAGTTCAATGCACCATTTAAGTAGTCGCCCAGAAGTGTCAGGACGATGGAGTACCTGCCTTAGTGGTTGATCGGTCAGAACTTTGATGGAATGGGACTGGAAGTAGTGACGCAGTTTCCGTGATGTGATAAGTAAACAGTACGCTAGCTTCTCAAGTTTAGGATATCTGACTTCTGCCCCAGTAAACCTTTTGCTGACGAAGTAAACTGGTCGCTGCGTGCGGTTGTCTTCCCTTACCAAGGCAGCGCTTAGGGCGTGAGATGACACAGCAAGGTATAGGTATAATTCTTCGCCTTCACTTGGAGTCGAGAGTACCGGTGGTTTCTGGAGGTGTTCGATCAGGTTAAGGAAAGCGGTTAAGCATTCGTTAGTCCATTCGAACTTTCCTTTGTCTTTCTTTAGAGCTTCGAAAAAGGGGACGCACTTGTCCGTTGCCTTGGAGATGAATCGGCTTAGGGCGGCCACTTTTCCATTTAGGCTTTGCATTTCCTTTCGGGTGGACGGTGTCTTGATATCCCTTAGCGCTCGGACTTGTTCAGGGTTTGCTTCTATCCCTCTGGCATGAACGATGAATCCTAAAAACTTTCCTGATGACACTCCGAAGGAGCATTTTAGTGGATTCAACTTCATTCCATACTGTCGAAGTACCTGGAACATCTCGCCTAGGTGGCTCACGTGATCTTTGGCTTTCCGTGATTTCACTAGCATGTCATCCACATACACTTCCATAGTTTGTCCTATTAGCCCCACAAACATCTTGTTGACGAGGCGCTGGTAGGTGGCTCTTGCATTTTTAAGTCTGAAAGGCATTACCTTATAGCAGTATAAACCTCGATCGGTGATGAAACTAGTGTGGTCTTGGTCGGGAGCATGCATAGGAATTTGGTTATATCCTGAGTATGCATCCATAAAAGATAGGAGTTCGTGCCCAGCTGTGCTGTCTACAAGTTGGTCGATTCTGGGAAGCGGGAAGCAATCCTTTGGGCAGGCGTCGTTTAGGTTGGAGAAGTCAATGCAGGTCCGCCACTTCCCATTAGCCTTTTTTACTAGTACCGGGTTGGCAATCCATTCTGGGTAAACAGCTTCTCGTATGAAGTCATTGGCGAGTAGATTCTTTACTTCTTCATCGAGGGCTGCTGATCGCTCTGCCCCCATACTTCTCTTTTTTTGTTTTACAGGCGCCTTGGTAGGATCAATGTTTAATACGTGGCATGCTATGTCGGGGGAGATTCCGGTCATGTCAGCGTGTGACCAAGCGAATACATCCAAGTTGTGGCGGAGAAAATCAATGAGTTGTTCCTTCAATTCAGCTTTCAGTTGGGACCCAATTTTCAGTAGCCTACTTGAGTCGTGCTTGTCTACAGATATAAACTCCATAGCCTCTGCAGGCTCGGCGGTGGCCTCCTCCTCTTTGTCCCTAGGGTCTAATTCATTAAAAGGGTCGCTGGTGTATCGAAGAGGAGGGGCTTTCTTTAGTTGCTATGCTTCAAGGCTTTTTGTGCAGAGGGCAATCTCTACACCTTTCCCTTTATCCTTCCTGTGGTTGTTGCGAAGTTCGGTTACATAGCAGTCTCGTGCAATATCCTGGTCTCCTTCCACTTCCCCTACCCCATTGTCTGTTGGAAATTTCATTTTCAGGCACCATGGGGCTAGGACAATCTGGAAGTCAGACAAGGCTGGTCTTCCTAAGAAGGCGTTGTAGGCCGAATGGTTTTCTATCAGCACAAACGTCTGTTTCCTCACAACGGAGCGGGGATGGCTTCCAATCTCAACAAAGAGGTCCAGCTGCCCGAGGGGCATCTTTGCATCTCCAGTGAAACCGTGTAGTGATTTATCACAGGGAGATACATCCTTCATTGATAGCTTCATTTTGTCGAATGCGTGTTTGAACAGGATATTTACAGAGCTTCCAGTGTCTACCAGGATTCGGTAAACTTCGGCGGGACCGAGTCGGGCAGAGATAACCATGGGATCCATGTGAGGGTACTGTCTTCCTTCTAGGTCACGTTTACTGAATGTGATGTCATCACTTTCTTTCCGCTTTGGGTGGCGCTCTTCTATAACCGTATTGACACAGTCTTTATTGTCTCTAAGCGACTTCCCATATCTTTCCATCTCTCTCCAACTTCTGTCTGCGATGTGCGGTCCTCCTGAGATGGTATGGACCACTATCTTCTCTTCACTAGAGCTGCTAGCGTTGCGGTTTCCTCTGTCGGTCCCTGGTGAGGGTAGCCTTGGGTTTTCATTGGCAGGAGCTGGAGTCCTGTCTTGACTTTTTACATAACGTTCCAGTTTCTTCCTTCTGATGTGTTCCTCAATCAGATCTCGGAGATGATGGCATTCGTTGGTATCATGTCCGTGAGATTCGTGGAAGCGGCAGAATTTTCCAGACTTCTGTGCGTTATCTGATTCCTTCTTGTATGGTGGGCGTTTGTATCTAACTTCGCCTTGGGTGGCAATGAAGATATTTTCGACGGTCTCGTTCAAAGGGGTGTAAGTGTCGAATCTTGGTCCTGGCCGATATAGGCGCTTTTCTACCTTCTTGCCCCCAGCATTGTCTCTGGAATCATTTCTTCGAACGTCCCTCGCCACAGCAGGGGCGTTGCCATGGGTCGTCTTACTTTGCTGTCCTGACTGCCCCTCAACGGCAGCATCCTCAAGCCTCATGTATTTCCCGGCTTCATGGAAGAAATCGGGTAAAGTGGCTGGTGTTTCTTTTGTCAATCTTCTAGCAAATTTAGTGTCCGGATGCACTCCACTGCAGAGGGCCATTAGGATAAGCTTCTCATCGGCATCTTGAACTGCGGCTGCTGCGGCGTTGAATCTGGTTAGGTATTGCTGCAGCTTTTCTCAAGGTTTCTGTTTGACGCTGGATAAGGAATAAGCGTCCTTAGGTTGCTCCACATGAATGCGGAACTGACTGATAAATTTTTCTTTCAACATTTCCCATGAGCTGATGGATCCTTGGGGTAGATGACAGAACCAGGAGGTAGCAAGATCTGCTAAGAAGAGCGGAAAGCATTTGCACAGTACTCCCTCCGGTGCTCCACTCATGAGCATATGCTGCGTATACCTCTGTAAGTGTACAACGGGATCGGAGGTTCCTTTGTAGGGTTCCATTGTTGGCATCTTCCATTCTCGGGGGGTGATGGCAATTTCGATATTGCGGGAGAAAGGGCTGGTTACCCTAGCGCCTATCCCTCGATCTCTTTGCTCCTGTTGGACACACTCTCTGAATAAGCGTGCCATCCTTTCATCAGAACTTGGAGCAGATAGAAATGAGTTTGGTTCTGTTCTGTGGGATTGATTCCGTCCAGACGACCTGTAGGGATGGTATCGTCTATCATTCCTCATATTTTCCAGTGGCTGCCTTTGATCTTCTGGGAGCATGCTTGGGTCAGCTACAGTTGGCCCTTGCCTTGATCTCCCCCTGTTGGGTTCTGATCTAAGCACTTCCTCGGGTCCAACTTCAGGCTGAACTCTAGCTCGGCCCCGTTCACTGGTGTTTCTGTGGTTAGGCAGCATGACAGGCTCAGCTACAGTTGACCTTCGCCCGGTACCTTTCCCGTTGGGTTCGGTACCAAACGTTTCCTCAGGCCTAACTTCGGGTTGTGCTCGGTCTCGGCTCCTACCACGGCTACTTCTGCCGTTAGCTCCTTCGAAGAAGGAAGATCTTTGCTGTCTCTGAGATCCTCCAGACTGGGACTCGCCCCATGATTCAGTGTTGCGGTTGGATTCTTCCGCGTCCCTCAAGCGTGACATGAGATTGTAACGCCCCACCTCTATACCCAAGCTAACCAAGAACACTACGATGTAGTGCTGTCAATTAGCGCGGAGAATAAGGCTGTGGAGGAGCGACCATCCATGTAACTTCTTTGTGCGAGCACCGATACGTCAGATAGAATGGAATGCATATCTTTTAAGGAGGAAATCCGACATACCGGTACAAACACAAAGCTATCACACGGTGGCTATATATATAATCTTCGGAAAACAAACATAGAATTAATCATAACATAAATCAGTCACAGACATCCATATCACAAAGGCGGAAGAAGATATGAATAAATATATAACACATGAAAGTGTACATCAGAGTAGTGGTCGGAAAGATCCACGATAATACAAAAGAATAGCATCACGTGCTATACAAAAGAATAAGTACACAACATAGAGTCTATATCTCAAAGGTGTACATCCAAAAACTACTAATCTAAGTAGTTAGCCAAAAGTCAGAATAATCCTGAAGAGAAGTCAAGCAGAAGCACCTGTAACATCTCGGTCTGACCCGAGTATTATTTAGAAGAAAATAATAAACGGATCAGTCTAACTATAAATATCAGATGATATGGTATACAGTAAAAGGCATGACATGAACATGTAATAACCATAGCGACATACTACTATAAGTATGTAAATGATAATCAACAAAAGATTAATCAATATCACAAGAATCTTCTCAAAGATAAGGTAGGGTTTCATACCCTAAACTTGTATTCATAACAAGTCAATAACACATGAATTCACCAATGCACAAAAACTGATATCATATCAATGAAAATCATGAAAATTGGTGAAGCACAAAATTCCAGAAATCATCATCAGAAATCCAGAAAACACATAAAGGGGGGAGGCCTAACACATGAATGGGAGCATGAAAACTCACCTACGCGTAAACACATGACGAGATGATATCTCATGGAAGCTATCCATTAAATTTTCACACATGAATGGCCCGAAGACCATAGGAAATGTGATGGCGAAACATCACATGATCGGGGTATAGTCTCCCACGTAGACAAAGAGACATCGCTCAATCGCTAGTCTAAATCACAAAAATGATCGTCATGATCATAAGGAAGTGTCAATCACACCAAGCTAGTAAATATATGAGTTTAGCTTCATGTCCCATAACCACTTGCTTAACTTAAATATTTACGAACAAGCTGTAAATCTTCACTAGGAAATTGTCACAAAAAGGGTTCAATCGAACAAGTCCAAGAGCTAACCGACGAAGTGAACGCAAGCGTTTCATACCACTCGTTTTACTAAGTCGTTTAAGTCGATTTCTCATTCGAGTGAAGTAAAGGCTTGTATATACTAGTAGATTGAAAATCGGTTTGAGAAAACGAACTTTTGATACTTAAAATAGTGTTGAAATCGCTTTGATGAAAGAGTTTTGATATTTACTATTAGTATTGAAACCTTCATATATCTTTAAAGTGACAAGTCATAAAACGATGGTAGAACAAATCAATTCACGTACGAAGACGTGAGTAAAGTCCAAAGAAGTCAATCCCAAAACCATCAAAGTAGAAATTCTGATAAACGTTTTTCAGAAGAGATTGCCTACGCAGAGTAATACGGGGTTCGACCTGCCCGGTCAGGTCGCGGGGGTCCAGGGGGCAGCGCCCACGGCGGGGTGCGGGGCAGCGCCCCGTCACGGTACGACTTAGTGAAGGCGAGCTGGTCCAACGACCTAAGGAGAAGTAGGTCATACGACCTAAGGGAAGACTGCCGTGCAACCTAGCTGAAGAACAGGTAAAATGACTAAGTACAAACTCGCGAACGACTTACGACTTAGGGGATAAGGTCATACGACCTAAGTGGAGAATGCCACGCGAGCTAGCAGAAGAACAGGTCAAATGACCAAGTACTAACTCGCGAACGACTTACGACTTAAGGGAGGAAAGCGACTTAAGAGAAGCAGCGACCTACGACTTAAGGCTTTTAACTCCTGAACGACTTATGCCTTTAGCTCCTGAACGACTCAAGCCTTTAGCTCCTGAACGACTCAAGCCAGTAACTCGCGAACGACTCAGCCTTTAACTCGAGAACGACTTAGCCCACCCAGAACGACTCAACGCCTGGAACGACTTAACACTTTAACTCGAGAACGACTCAGGCCTTTAACTCGTGAACGACTCAGGCCAGACGAACAGAAATACACGCGCGCGACCTAAGCCCTTAACTCGTGAACGACTCACGACTTAGGCTTAACTCGTGGACGACTCAGCGAAGGCCAGAAACGACTTAAGGCCAGGAAAATCACCAAAACGCTGAAAATTGAAGTTTTTCGCCAATCCAATCCAAACCAAATGCAAATGTTGATGCAAATACAATAGGGGATCATTCCCAACAGTCCAAGATAGATATAGGCAAGATGTGAGATCAAAAATCTCACCTTTTCACGGAATTTGATGAAGATGGAGATTTGAGAGCAAGGCAAGAACACCACCAAGCTTGAATCAATGGTCTAAACGAGAATTTGATGTTGAATCTCGGATTTGCAATGGAATTTGTGTTTGGGAGTTTTAATTTCTCTTTCCCTCCACCATTTTTGAAGAAGCTTGAAGTGATGAAGAGAAGAGGGGGTGGGCTGAGTTAAGAAGGTGCAGTCCAACCCAAAGTCTCAAGCGGGAAAAGTGACGAAAATTTCACTATCTCCAAACATATCGAAGTTTACACTCAAAAAGATCGCAAACGTCATTTTGAACTCAATGGGGGTGGTCTCGAGTCCTAATTTGACCGTATGCAAAAAGTAGCTTTTCGGACTAACATCCGACTAACGATAAAATATTTAAATAAAATATTTAAATATAGAATTGATAGATATGCGGGTTGTTACAGACTCCCCTCCTTAAAGAAATTGCGTCCTCGCAATATATATATGGTGGAAATAAAAAGTAACAACCATAAAAGCATATTAACACAAAAGAAATTGGAATTAAGAAGTTTACCTCAAAGAGCATGAGAAAGTAATTCCGGATGTGTACGCTCGATGAATTCTCTAGTTTCCCAAGAGCAATCCTTAGGATTTGAGGACCATTGAACTTTAACCAGCGGAACATCTTTATTTCGAAGCCGTTTGATCTCCGAAGCAATAATTCGAACAGGATGCTGTTCATAAGTTAAATTAGGTGAAACTTCAATCTCTTCCACAACACCGGGCTCAAGAGTAGAATCGGAATCCCGAAGGCACTTCCGTAATTGAGAAACGTGAAACACGTCATGCATAGCAGAAAACTGAGCCGGTAATGAAAGGCGGTAAGCCATGGAACCAATACGTTCAGTGATAGGAAATGGCCCAATATATCGAGGCGCTAACTTTCCCGATCGACTGAAACGTACAACACCCTTCATTGGTGAAACACGAATAAATACATGATCACCAACAGAAAATTCTAATTTCCTTCTTCGGTTGTCGGCATAGGATTTTTGTCTACTCTGAGCTTCTTTCATCCTATGTCGAATAAGTTCAATCTTTTCTGTGGAATCTCGAATAAAGTCTGGTCCTAAAACCAGTTTCTCACCGGCCTCAAGCCAACAAGAAGGAGATCGGCATGGCCTTCCATAAAGTGCCTCGAAAGGAGCCATACCAATACTAGATTGGAAGCTGTTATTGTAGGAAAATTCAACAAGTGAAATATGATCTTCCCAACTTCCACCAAAGTCAAGAACACAAGCACGAAGAAGATCTTCAAGTGTTTGATTCACACGCTCAGTTTGTCCATCGGACTGGGGGTGATAAGCGGTGCTAAAATTAAGATTCGTTCCCAAAGCTTTTTGAAGACTCTTCCAGAATCCACTAGTAAACAATGGATCCCGATCACTAACAATGGAAGAAGGAACTCCATGCAGTTTAACAATTTCTTTGACAAAGAGTTTGGCCAGAAGAGGAACGGTTCGGTTTGACCGAACAGGAATAAAATGGGCGGATTTAGTAAGTCTATCAACAATCACCCATAAGCTATTATGACCCGAACGAGAACGGGGAAGGCCATCTATAAAATCCATGGAAATTTGATCCCACTTCCATACTGGAATCTCCAATGGTTGCAATAACCCACCGGGCCTTTGATGTTCAGCCTTAACAAGTTGGCAAGTCATGCAACACTTAACAAAGTTAGCGATATCAGATTTCATTCCCTCCCAATAATAAAGTCGCTTCATATCAGCGTACATTTTACTGCTACCGGGATGAATGGAATACTTGGAACGATGAGAATCTTCTAGAACGTCTCTACGAAGATCACTAATATTTGGTACGATAAGTCTACCAAATTTTCGAATGCCGCCACGAAAGTCGATATCAAAGTCTTTCAAACCTTCAATATCGGTTTTATCCTTAAGATTTTGGCCAAGCAAAGCCAATTCAGGATCTAGTTGTTGAGCTTCAAGAATGCGGTCTAATAAAGAAGGACGAGCCTCAAGGCTACATAAAACAAGAGATGAACACAAATCGGAAACGCGATCTCGAATTTCACAAGTGGATAAAAGTTCGAGATCGTTCCATTCAGATATCATCATGGAAACAACCGCTTGTTGTTTTCGACTAAGTGCGTCGGCAACACGATTCCCCTTTCCGGGAGTATAAAGAATGTCAAGATCATAAGAGGCAAGAAATTCGAGCCAACGCTGTTGACGCAAATTAAGTTCCTTTTGAGAAAATAAATATTTCAAAGACTTATGATCAGTATAAAGTATAAACTTTTCTCCCAAAAGATAATGTCGCCAAATTCGAAGGGCGAAAACGATAGCCGCGAGTTCTAAATCATGTGTGGCATATCTAGTCTCAGCCGGCTTTAATTGCCTAGAAGCATAAGCAATAACACGTTCTTTTTGCATAAGAACGGCACCCAAACCAACGCGACTAGCATCGGTATAAACGACAAAGTCTAGATTCCCCTCGGGAATAATAAGAATAGGAGCATCAGAAAGGAGTTCTTTTAATTTCTGAAAAGAAGTTTCACATTTGTCCGACCAAATGTATTTAACACCTTTCTTTGTTAAGCCAGTAAGAGGTACGGCAATCTTAGAAAAGTCTTTTATAAAACGGCGGTAATAACCTGCCAATCCGAGAAAGCTACGGATTTCAGTCACGCTCTCCGGTCTCTTCCAATTTTGAATCGCTTCAATCTTTGAAGGATCCACGGATATTCCGGATTCAGAAATAATATGACCGAGAAATTTCACACTAGATTGCCAAAAATGGCATTTAGAAAATTTTGCTTTTAGTTGATTGCTCCTAAGAGTTTCCAATACAATTCGAAGATGCTTTTCGTGTTCCTCCTTGGTTTTAGAAAACACAAGAATATCATCAATAAAGATGAGAACAAACCGATCGAGAAAATCTTTGAAAACTCTATTCATAAGGTCAACGAAATAAGCCGGAGCATTCGTTAAACCGAATGGCATAACTAGCCATTCATAAGATCCATATCGCGTACGGAACGAAGTCAAAGGAATACTATCCTCTGCAATACGAAGCTGATGGAAACCGGTAGCCAAGTCCAATTGTGAAAATACTCTAGCACCAGTGAGTTGATCAAACAGATCATCAATCCGAGGCAATGGATATTTATTCTTAATAGTAAGATCATTAAGCTTGCGATAATCGACGCAAAGCCTAAGTGTACCATCGGACTTACTTACGAAAATAGCTGAAGCTCCCCAAGGCGAGGAACTAGAGCGAATAAGTTGCTTCGTCTCCAACTCGGATAGTTGTTTACGCATCTCTTCGTTCTCCTTATTAGACATGCGATAAGGAGGACGGGTAATAGGTTGAGCTCCAGGTAAAAGATTAATTTTGAACTCAATTGCTCGTTTAGGTGGTAATCCTAAAACGGGCTCAAAAATGTCGGAAAATTCACAAACGATGCGAATACGAGAAATGACATCCTCCTCATCATCATTGTCATCATCACGAGGATTTAAAGAATATAATGATGCAACTAAAGCGGAATCCGAATCTTTAAGAATAATAGAAATCTGATTAACAGATTGCGGATGACGGAGGTAAATAGTCCGCTGAGGACATAGGATATGAGCTTCATAACGAGTAAGCCAATCCATACCCAAAATCATTCCAAAGCCTAAGTAACGCATGACATGCAAATCGGCTAGGAAAGAAAAATCACATAAAATAATCTCTACGTCTTTACAAAGTAAACTAAGAGTTGCGGATCCCCCAACCGGATTCGCAATTCTTAACGAAGTCATTAAAGCAGTAACACTTAAAGAAAAAGTATCGACAAGTTCTTTTGATATAAAAGAATGGGATGCACCCGTATCAAAGAGAACTCTAATTGGTTGATCATGAAATAATATAATGCCATCAAGGACAGAATGTGACATACCTTGACGGCCAGATGTGTTACCAGGGGCTTGAGCCACATTAAGCTTTCCCTCCTTCTGTTGAAGCCTTTTGCATTGGTGCATATAATGATCTGTGCCTTTACAGTAGCGGCAAGAGCGGGGCTTTGGACACTTGTTCGAATAATGGCCCTTAACACCACAGTTGTAGCATTTGTTATCATCAGAGGAAAAAGTCTTTGCAGTAGGAGCTGCTTGTTTACCCTTTTTGTTCGGGTAAGGACCTTTAAATTTGTTGGGCCTCTTTTTGTTGTTAAAGCCAGGTTTGGAAGCTACTACTTCAACATCACTTTCTTTATCAGCCTCTTCAAGACGAAGAGCGATATCTACAATTTGGTCGAAAGAAACTTCTAACTTCAAAAGTAATGGCTTCTTGAGGCTTTTGTTTAAGCCATAAACGAACCGCTGGTTCTTCTTCAGTGGAGTATTTATATATTCGACCCCATATTTGGAAAGGGATTCGAATGATGCGACGTAGTCCGCCACAGAAGCCTGACCTTGAACAAGGTCAATAAATCGCCGAGCCAATGTTACCTTTTCAGCCTCGGGTACGAATTTCGATTCGAAGCGTTCTCGGAAGTGCTCCCAAGTGAGGTCCGCTTCATTAATTTCGGAAGTGAGAAGTTCATACCAATCCAATGCTCTCTCTTGGAGCATACTGGAAGCCACTTGAACGCGGTGCAGGTCGATAAGGTTCATGCGAGAGAAAATTCGATCGCATGATTTTAACCAAGCTTGAACCTCGATAATAGGTTCGGAACCTTTGAAGGGCTTCCCACCCAAATTGGTGTAATCGCTGCACAACCGTGCAAATCCCGACTTTGGGTGAGTAGGTTCCGGGTTAACTCCAGCTGCTTGGGCATTCGTCACTAACTCAAGAAGCTGTTGAGTTGTCATAAAAACTCCATCTCGAGGAGCCGCAGTAGATGTCCCAGCTCTGGGACGGCCTGGTCTTGACATCCTCTTCCTTTAGAAAGAAAGAAGAGAAAGAAGAAGGTTATTCACCAATGAACATCAAGCAATCTTGAATGATGAAACAAGGAATCATAAAGAAAACAGGATAGTCGGTTCGAGGACTCGAACTAAATCCTGAAACACAACTCCTAAGGTGGACTTAGGACGATGACCCTTGTTAAGTTATTCTACATTGTTCCGAAGTTTGGCTCTGATACCAAGCTGTAACGCCCCACCTCTATACCCAAGCTAACCAAGAACACTACGATGTAGTGCTGTCAATTAGCGCGGAGAATAAGGCTGTGGAGGAGCGACCATCCATGTAACTTCTTTGTGCGAGCACCGATACGTCAGATAGAATGGAATGCATATCTTTTAAGGAGGAAATCCGACATACCGGTACAAACACAAAGCTATCACACGGTGGCTATATATATAATCTTCGGAAAACAAACATAGAATTAATCATAACATAAATCAGTCACAGACATCCATATCACAAAGGCGGAAGAAGATATGAATAAATATATAACACATGAAAGTGTACATCAGAGTAGTGGTCGGAAAGATCCACGATAATACAAAAGAATAGCATCACGTGCTATACAAAAGAATAAGTACACAACATAGAGTCTATATCTCAAAGGTGTACATCCAAAAACTACTAATCTAAGTAGTTAGCCAAAAGTCAGAATAATCCTGAAGAGAAGTCAAGCAGAAGCACCTGTAACATCTCGGTCTGACCCGAGTATTATTTAGAAGAAAATAATAAACGGATCAGTCTAACTATAAATATCAGATGATATGGTATACAGTAAAAGGCATGACATGAACATGTAATAACCATAGCGACATACTACTATAAGTATGTAAATGATAATCAACAAAAGATTAATCAATATCACAAGAATCTTCTCAAAGATAAGGTAGGGTTTCATACCCTAAACTTGTATTCATAACAAGTCAATAACACATGAATTCACCAATGCACAAAAACTGATATCATATCAATGAAAATCATGAAAATTGGTGAAGCACAAAATTCCAGAAATCATCATCAGAAATCCAGAAAACACATAAAGGGGGGAGGCCTAACACATGAATGGGAGCATGAAAACTCACCTACGCGTAAACACATGACGAGATGATATCTCATGGAAGCTATCCATTAAATTTTCACACATGAATGGCCCGAAGACCATAGGAAATGTGATGGCGAAACATCACATGATCGGGGTATAGTCTCCCACGTAGACAAAGAGACATCGCTCAATCGCTAGTCTAAATCACAAAAATGATCGTCATGATCATAAGGAAGTGTCAATCACACCAAGCTAGTAAATATATGAGTTTAGCTTCATGTCCCATAACCACTTGCTTAACTTAAATATTTACGAACAAGCTGTAAATCTTCACTAGGAAATTGTCACAAAAAGGGTTCAATCGAACAAGTCCAAGAGCTAACCGACGAAGTGAACGCAAGCGTTTCATACCACTCGTTTTACTAAGTCGTTTAAGTCGATTTCTCATTCGAGTGAAGTAAAGGCTTGTATATACTAGTAGATTGAAAATCGGTTTGAGAAAACGAACTTTTGATACTTAAAATAGTGTTGAAATCGCTTTGATGAAAGAGTTTTGATATTTACTATTAGTATTGAAACCTTCATATATCTTTAAAGTGACAAGTCATAAAACGATGGTAGAACAAATCAATTCACGTACGAAGACGTGAGTAAAGTCCAAAGAAGTCAATCCCAAAACCATCAAAGTAGAAATTCTGATAAACGTTTTTCAGAAGAGATTGCCTACGCAGAGTAATACGGGGTTCGACCTGCCCGGTCAGGTCGCGGGGGTCCAGGGGGCAGCGCCCACGGCGGGGTGCGGGGCAGCGCCCCGTCACGGTACGACTTAGTGAAGGCGAGCTGGTCCAACGACCTAAGGAGAAGTAGGTCATACGACCTAAGGGAAGACTGCCGTGCAACCTAGCTGAAGAACAGGTAAAATGACTAAGTACAAACTCGCGAACGACTTACGACTTAGGGGATAAGGTCATACGACCTAAGTGGAGAATGCCACGCGAGCTAGCAGAAGAACAGGTCAAATGACCAAGTACTAACTCGCGAACGACTTACGACTTAAGGGAGGAAAGCGACTTAAGAGAAGCAGCGACCTACGACTTAAGGCTTTTAACTCCTGAACGACTTATGCCTTTAGCTCCTGAACGACTCAAGCCTTTAGCTCCTGAACGACTCAAGCCAGTAACTCGCGAACGACTCAGCCTTTAACTCGAGAACGACTTAGCCCACCCAGAACGACTCAACGCCTGGAACGACTTAACACTTTAACTCGAGAACGACTCAGGCCTTTAACTCGTGAACGACTCAGGCCAGACGAACAGAAATACACGCGCGCGACCTAAGCCCTTAACTCGTGAACGACTCACGACTTAGGCTTAACTCGTGGACGACTCAGCGAAGGCCAGAAACGACTTAAGGCCAGGAAAATCACCAAAACGCTGAAAATTGAAGTTTTTCGCCAATCCAATCCAAACCAAATGCAAATGTTGATGCAAATACAATAGGGGATCATTCCCAACAGTCCAAGATAGATATAGGCAAGATGTGAGATCAAAAATCTCACCTTTTCACGGAATTTGATGAAGATGGAGATTTGAGAGCAAGGCAAGAACACCACCAAGCTTGAATCAATGGTCTAAACGAGAATTTGATGTTGAATCTCGGATTTGCAATGGAATTTGTGTTTGGGAGTTTTAATTTCTCTTTCCCTCCACCATTTTTGAAGAAGCTTGAAGTGATGAAGAGAAGAGGGGGTGGGCTGAGTTAAGAAGGTGCAGTCCAACCCAAAGTCTCAAGCGGGAAAAGTGACGAAAATTTCACTATCTCCAAACATATCGAAGTTTACACTCAAAAAGATCGCAAACGTCATTTTGAACTCAATGGGGGTGGTCTCGAGTCCTAATTTGACCGTATGCAAAAAGTAGCTTTTCGGACTAACATCCGACTAACGATAAAATATTTAAATAAAATATTTAAATATAGAATTGATAGATATGCGGGTTGTTACAGAGATGGTCCACCAAGGCTTCCTGCTGGGACGTGAAGCGGTTAGTTACTTCAACAACAACTCTGTCCAAATCTGCCCTAGTAATTGCTGTAGGCTGTTCTGTGGCAGGAGTGGTTGGGTTAGCCTGTCCTTCATTTGTTACCGTTGCTGGAGGAGGACGATTTACTTGATTTGTGACAGCTGGATCTGGAAGACTGCTGGATGCGATGTTTTTTCCTTTGTTAACATCTTTTCTCTGTTTGGGAGGCATGTTTTCCAAGTGGCGGACGATGCTGTTAGGAAAACTTGTTAAGTAGATGAAGCTGAAGCTTCGAGCTTCTAGTTCTCAGTGAAAGCACCAAAAATGTTTGCACAAAAAATGGACAAACACCTCAAAGTTGTATGATTTAGTAGATCTTATGTTATTCTTAGTAACTTGAGCTATTTATGCAAATACGTAAAAAACAGGGGCTAAAATGTAAAAAGACACGCAGATTTATAGTGGTTCAGCCAGAATGTGCCTACGTCCACTTTATATATTATTTCTCTTCTTTTGTTGTGGTTACAAGTACAAAGCTTTGGTACAAGTAAAAGAAAGTTGTTTGAAGAGTTCCTTCCGTGCTTGAGCTCTCAAACTTGTCCCCCATTGTTGTACCCCTGCCCCTCTATTTATAGAGTGAGGCTAGGGGTAGGGGTCCAGGATATGTATAGTCGCTGATGGGCCTGGGCTGATGTGATCTGGCCTGGTATATCTTGGTTCGGCATTTCTTGGTTCGGAGGTGGTTGGAGTGTAGAGTGGACCGGTAGTTGTTGGTCCGGTGGGATGGAAGAATATTGGACCGGTGGTAGTTGGTTGGACCGGTGGCAGTTGGTTGGACCGGTGGCAGTTGGTCCGGTGGGATGGAAGAATATTGGTTCGGTGTTTGCCTAAGACTGCCGGACGGGTTCCTGCCGAATGGGCTCCTGCCGAATGGGCCTTGGAGGACGAGAATACCGGATGGGCTTAGGCGAGCCTGGATGGATGAGTCACGCTCCTTGGTCTCAAGGTCTTCTGGGTGAGAATGCGCCCAACAATAAGTACACTCTTTAAACCATTGCTCCATTCATCTTTAAAACCATTGTTAAAGAGAATAAATAATATATATATATATATGTCTAACATTCTTTATATAGAAATAGGATTTGTACTTAAAAAAGATTTCGATAAAATGGTTTGATTTAGGAATCAGCCTTTTATAAATTCAAGTTGAAAACGTGCATCAAAATTTTTGTATTGTGCTAAGTATCCATAGAGAAGTTCTATAGTATAGAAACACCAAAATTAATTCATCAATCCACAAATCAAAATAAAGAAATGGCAATGAAATTGATATGAAATGCAACATCAGAATCAAGCAAATAACATCAGGCGATCAACTGGACAAACGGTTGGTGAAAGGGGAAATCGGGGACTAAAAGACCATAGCCTGGGAATCAATACGAGGCTACGACCGGTGCACCCATTGGGTAGATAGGTCCTTCGGATGCGTCGCCTGGGCTGAATCCCTGGTGGCTTCGTTGGCCCTCTGACGATCTGATTCCTGTCGTTTTTCATTAATTGACTCTCTAGGCATTTGAAGCACTATATAAGCACTCATGCAAGCATATAAACATATATATTGGATGCAAATCATGATTACATAAGGTGGGTTTTCAGCAAATTGAGAATCAAATTCAAAGTGACAAGAAAATCAACACCAAATTGACATCATATTCACTATAGATTCAAGCAAATTCATTTAACAGCAACATGCAGCCAATTTAGCCCAGAAGTGTGAGGTAAACTCACTTAAACAAATCTGAAATTGAAGATTATAGCTTGGATTCTCCTAATCTTTTCTATTTCAGCTTCAACCTAGGTTAGTTCCAAATATTGGAGAGGAATGATTAAAATCAGAGACTAAATCTGAAATTAATCGGCAAATAGATGCACAAATTAGTGGAAGAGATTACCTTTTCTCAATTTGCACTAGAATTAATTACAAACCTTATGATATTCAATTATGATTTGGGGGATTTGGTAACTAGGGTTTTGGGACTTAGGAAATTTTGTGTTTTATGGTTTACGGGAATAATATGAGAATGAAAATACTATTCATATGTTTCTCATCTCTTATTTCTCATTTGGGCTAACTGGGCTGAAATATGGATCCAATAGCAAGGGGTTGCTAATTTTCTAAGAGAAGTGTTACTATTCTATTTCATTTTATCATTGTATAACACCAATGTGTACTAAACAATGTTCAATTTAACCAACATTGGTTTCTTTAATTTTCCCAAAAAAATAACATGTCAAATTCTCATTTCTTATTAATAAATCTCAATATTATCTTTTATTTAAATTTACAACACTTATTGTGATAGTTTTAGAGATGAAAGATATTTGTCATATATCTCCCATTAAAATAAATAAGCAAATAAACCCTTGGAAAAATCATAATTTAAATTATAAAATTATTTCCATATATTTTATTGACTTATTTTCTCCAAGATTGTTCTTATATTATTAAATATAGGAATTAAATTACATAGAAGGACAATTCATTAAATTCCCAATTTACTTTATTCCAAGTCCGTTTTAAATTTGGAAATACAATAATTTTGAATTCCTTAAATTTATTTAATTAACTAGATATATTTAATTAAATCATATTTTAAATTTTAATTTTAGGTAATCTCGACTAGGGTTGTTCTAAAAACTATTATTCCCTATAATTGCAAACTGGACCGAGGTAAGGATTTGATAGGTGTGATCAGACAGAAGTGGCAAAGGGAGATAGTTGGAGATTGAGGACCAGATAATCAGGGTTGGAAAATTGCAAAAATCATGATCGATTCTTGAATAAGTTCCGTTGCCACTCCTATTCTTATTATTCTAGGAATACATGGCACCAAAATTCTTGATTGAAAGCAAGGATGAATCAAAGATGGATTGAATTAAAGGTTTTATGTCCCTAAGTGAAAGAGAATTAACACCACATCTATCAGAAAGACTAAGGCAGCAATTATAATTCGTATGGTAATCCATGAGTGAGTGTCATGTCTTAATGTGGGGATGAGATTTAGGAGTTGTTGTCTTGAAGCAATATAATTATCAACATATATGATTGATAATTAGAAGGAGGTAGAGGTAGGAATATGAGTAACATGGTAATGAATAATATGTCCGGTTGAGAGGATGGGGGATAAGGTGAAGATGAGAGGATGTGCACACTAGTATTCTACCATAAGGTGCTTCTAAAAGGTTGTGTAATGAATTCCATTGTGGGTTAAGGTAATTTGGAGCTCTGGAAGTTAAGTTATGGTTTAACTTAGTTTCCAGGAAAGGAAAAAAGTTGAAGCTTATAAATGTTGATTAGATTTTTGACATGACCTAACTTTGTTCTATTATGTGCCCCACTAATGTTCCAAATTCCTATGCTGTGTAACATGGGGGAAACTATTGTGATTGGAGTTGGTTTTTATTTCTACTACTCCTTGTTGAAGGAGATTTGATTTGTGATTGGAGGAATGAATGAGGTGTGAGAAGGCAGCAAACTTTCCTTTCCTAGCGTTTTTATATTTCTTGTTAGTAGCAAAGTTGCTATTTGTTGTTGCTAAAGTAGATGTGGTAGTTGGTTTATTTGAACGATGAAGGGATGAAAGTGAAAGCCAACATGGTGCTGATAAGATTTGGTCATAAGGTTCATTTGCTTCAGGGTCAATTGTATTATTGACAATGTCATCAAGTTTTGAGAAGGTTTCGGTGTTGATTTTGGCAAGTGGAGTAAGGGAGGATCTGGCAGTATTTGAAGGGGAATTAATTAGGGTTGGTTTTCCTTTTGAATAAATTGAGATGTATTTTGCATGGCACCATGCATTGGATGATCAACTATAACCCTTTCCGCGTGTTACTTTTTTTCTTCTTAAACGTTTTGGTTTTCATGATGCTTTGCTTCATAAGAAAGGCTGCAATCAGGGTCTACATTACTTGGTTTTATTTGCTGAGTATTAAAAGCAGAAACCTCATCTTTTTCTGTGTACACATGCACACTATTAATTGTGCACACATCATTGATTTCATGCTCTTGCACTTCCTCTTCAATGTTAACGTTTGGTTCAGCAAAAACCAATTCATTTACACTGAATAACTCCCCTTCCTCCAAACCAATCTGGACTTCAACATTTGACATTTCTTCCCCCTATAATTCTAAATCATGAAGAATTTGGAATTTATTGCCGGTTACAACTGCTTTCACGAATAGTTCAACAATTCCTTCCTTTTCTATCTCTATAGTGGCTTTCGGTCTTGTATTAATTTCTTTCTCAGTTTCCCCTCTTGTTTCTTAACAGATACCTTTTCATTTACTTTATTTCATTTTCCAAATACTACAACTTTAGACTTCCTTCTATTTTTAGACACATATTGCCATTTCTTCCTATTTATAACACTCTTCCACGTCTCCTTATTTTCCTTACTTTCTGACATTTTGTTCTTTCCCTATACCTCTTTATAAACACCTTTTCTCTCCTTTTTATTATTACTGGATTTTAAAGATGTTTGAATTATGTGCCCAAATTGTTCGCATTCAGAAAAAATTCAGGCTTCCAAAGTTAACTGACTTGTATTAGCTACTCACCCTCATCCAACAGTTGTACAGGAACTTGCTGAACTAGTTCTCTATCCTGTGATACTCCAATTAAACACTTTGCATATTCAATTCATTCTAATCTTTCTGTAGATTCAACCATGCACAAAAAATTTCCTAATCTATAGGTCAACAAATTGATTCCTAAATGAGTCCAAGCATACATGGGAATGTTATGGAGCTTAACCCACACAAGAACAACAAGTATACTACTACAAACATTTCCAACTAAGGGATCTCACTGCTTAACAGTAAAAAAATTATTTTTCATAAGAATGGGATCACCTTCAATTATTTTTCTTTTATCCTCCTCGCATGACAATAAAAATAAGAACATGAAGCCATCAGTTTTCACCTTTACCTATCCTTTGAGCTTCCATATCCTCATAAGATGCTTGATGATCGATGTCTACGATAACGACTTGTCTAGAAAAAATCCAACAAAAAAATCTTTCCAATTTTCATATCCTGCCTGTAGAATTTCATTTGAGGGAAAAAGTACATCGCCTAAGTAAGATAAGCTTAGATTAGCAGGAATGTATTTTCCTATATTCCACGGCTTGTGCTTGAAAAGAGATTTCCATGCTTTAGGTGATGGGCCTAAACCGCTTGAAGCGTAGATAGATGTGGTGGGAAGAGGATGAGCAAAAGTTGAAACAGAGGGTGCTTTTAATTGAGGGTCAGATGTAGGATAATGGAAGAAGGATTGGCACGTGGAGGGGGTCGGGATTAGGGATGAGTAAGCAGGAGCGACAAGACTAAAAATTTGGGGTTTGTGGATGAGGCATGAAAAGGTTGGTCTTCCATTAAAGGGGGAAAGTGCAAGATATGATGAACTTCATGTCCTTATTCATTCTTAGAATATATAAAAATGTCGTTAATTAACACCAGAATGAACCTATATGAATGCTCTCGAGATTCGGTTCACTAAATATACAAAGAAAGCGGGGGCGCATTGGTCAGTCCGAAGGGCATGACTAACCATTCTTACGAGCCACATCTTGTTCAAAATGTCGTCAATGATATACTATCCTCTGCCACTCTTAATTGGTGGAAGCCAGTTGTTAAGTCCAACTGCGAAAACACCTCGGCTCCACTAAATTGATCAAATAATCATTTATTTTATGCAAAGGGTACCGATTCTTTATGTCTCCATATTCAACTTCTTATAGTCAATACATTTTCTCAATGACCCATTCAGTTTCTTTACGAACACCAATGTAGCTCTTTAAGGATAACCGTTTGGTTTGATAAAATTCTTTCCTTCTAGATCCACTGCTACGCTTTTAACTCCTTCATCTCAGTAGGTGTCATTCTGCTATACTTACTATGAATACCTGATTGATTTCATCCTCCATGCCTTCTATGGCACTCAACATTGCACATACGTTAAAACTCGTCTCTTCAATTGTGTATACAATTTGGTCACAACAATCAGTGTGCTTTATGGATATTACTCTATCTCGATAGAATATCCTAGCATCATAGCGGCTTAACCAATCCATGTCCAAAATTATCCCAAAACCCACAAAATCAAACGCAAACAAATTGCAGGCAATCAAATGACCTAACAAATCAAACTTTACATGGTCACACCACATCCCAAGAGTTGCATAGCTGCCTATCAGATTCACAACACTTAGAGAAGTAATAAGGCATGTCGATTCTTACTTTAACTTATCTACTAAACATCGAGAGGTAAATGAATGTGATGCTCCAGCATCAGATAACACATTAACAGAATGTTATGAATAATAAGTGTACCTCCCAACACAGCCTTTCCCTTCTCCTCTGTAGTCAGTCCAGAAGCTCTAGGTTCTAAAACGAAAACCGTCCCCTTCTGAGCTTTGACCAGTTCAAGACACTTGTTCCTGAAATACCGCATCTTGTTGCAGTTATAACATCTCACAACTTTCTTATCCACAGCTTTCTTGCTTTCACCAGAATGACACTCATTAGCAAAGTGCCCTTCTTATTGTATTTATAGCAAGTCACTTTAGCGTTTCTCTTTTTTGGAACCTCTTTCTTCTGAGCTCCCTTTTGCCAAAGAACTTCCTCTTCTTACCTTTAAAACCTTAGTCTCCACATACTTATTCTTCTCTACAGACGCAAGTAAATCTTTATTCCTCAAAGCCATATCTATAACAACATCAAATGGATCTCTAAGTTGTGGCATCGTTGCCTAGCAATGTCCGACTTCAAAGCTCTGAACTTCTCGTTCTTCTTAAGCAAAGTATTAATGATGGCTTACCGATGTCTTGAGAACTCATCAAACTTCGTAACATACTCCAATACAGTCATTTCACATTGTTTCAGCTCCAAAATATTCCAAAACAAAGTTGACTTAGTTGCTTTAGAGAGAAACTTTTCCTCAAAGCTCTCTCTAAAGTCGGCCCAAGTAAGTTCCTCCTCCAAAACTCCTATGGTAACACTATTAACTAATACAAAGCAGCTCCTTGCAACTCCCTTGAAGTCAATCTCCTTTTCTGATCATTATTCAATCCTAGATCAGCAAAGATCCTCTCGTACTGAAGAAGCCAATCCTCTATCGTGATGGTAATCTCCATCCCGAAGAATGGTTTTCCCCTAAGCTAGCATAATCTCGACTTAATGCGGCATAGTTATTACGGGCATTCACTTCTAGTGCAGCAACTCTCGCGTTACTACATCTACTGCTCCAGCTTGCATCATATTGACAAAGAACTGATATATAGTCCCCATATCAGCTAGTGCTGTTTTGATACCCACATTAGCATTAATGTTTGCATCCACGTTTGTGTTGGTTGTTCAGTTGGCGTTCCAAGCATTAACCCGAATGTTTCCATTGGTTGCGGTGCTTCTACCTCCAAAGTTTAGTTTTCCACTGCTAATACCAATTCTGATAATTTACATACGAGTCTTTATAAGATAAAGAAGAATGTTCCAAGAGAAATGGGAGTGTATGGATAGATACACGTGTGTTTGTATACCAAATAATAGGTATATTATTATATTGATATCCCATACCCCAATTTTCATTCCTTCTTATTTCATTTGGGTTATGATTCTTTTTCAAAATATTATTAAGTTATAGGTAATCATGTGCTCGGATACCATGTTGTAACATCCCATATTTTAAGGCTCAAAAATATATACTAGTGATGCTATAGTCATCCTTAGCATTATTTTCCAATGACAAAATGAGATAAGTTATTATGTTATTAACATCGAGAGCATGAGAATTTAAAAATTTTCACAAACAATTTCATTCATCTATTTGCAAACTCGTTACAATTTAATCTCATAACTCGCGATTACATTGTTTTGACAAAATATAATAATTACAAATATAAACCTAAGAGCGACATATAAAGATGCCCCTTGGATGATCAGAGTCTTAATTACGTAGACTGTTATAGTACATGCCATTACATATATCCAATAAAAGCAGTTAAACTACTACACAACAAAAATAAATTTTAAATAGTAGTTTGCCTCCTACACTTCATTGGAAGCTTATTTGTCAAAACCTGAAATACCCTACTCTCAGCCTACTCAATTTCAAATTAAGCAGCCAAGGGTTTACGGGAAAATCGAAAACTTCGGGTTAGATAAAATGTTTGGTGCGAATATTATTAGTCCATCTCAAACCAAAATGTAGGTACTTAGTGAGACCACACCGCCGAGCGGAACGGGTTTCCCCTCACTAATACCCTACGAAACAATATGTAATCCATAACATGTCCTTCGTCCAAAATTGATTAGAACATAATCCTAACATCAATAACATGTCGCGCATGTATAGATTAAAATTAACAGTCCATCATTCACTAGGGTCTAAGGGTTAATCATTCCCATAATTACCAAATCCCATAAATGGTTCATTCAAGGACATAGTTTTCCCAATGTCACTATAAACCTTCATCAGTTTTATCACGCCAACTAAAAATCTATTAGGCCAACTCTGGCTAAAATATACATGGTAACCTAATGGTATTATAGTTTATTCAGAAGAAACATTAAAGGTCTCTGAAGATCAGTAAGAGAAAAATGTTAACGGTCTCCTAAAAAAGGTACGAGAAAACAAAGATGAGCAAACTGCTATAAGTACTTTCAGTGCATAACTCCAAATTTAGCCTTAATAAGCAAAGCCCTATGCATTGGAATCACAGTCCTAACAAACCAAGAGTTTAATGGCTGGAGGATAAGGCACGACCCTACCATAGTCTCCACCCAATTCTGGTTTTAAATAGTCGAGTCATGTCTTCTGGTTAGTCCAAGGCATCCTAACTCAATTTGATCTTCCTGATCATCGAGATGCAATGCTACTCACTTAGGAGTTAATTATGACCATACCCACTATTGGAACAACACTAGCTAGTCTTTAGTTACCAAATCCCCAAAGTCAAATTTTGGTGGTAGCATTTAGCACATAGGTGAGCATGTCAACAACTTATTATATGCAATAATAACCAATCAAAATGCAAATAGGAACATATAACACACAATAAATAATCCAAATATGTGTTCAATGTGATAGCTAATTATATATAAATATATATATGTATATATAATTACTTATTCAAAGTAATAACTTTCTTCATATATAACTCTTTAAATAGGCTAAAATATCCTTTCTTATCTTGGAAATCTATACAATCATCAAACAAAATCATCTATTTTTGTTTAAATAAATATTAGCCCAATATAGTGTTAAAATCATTCCCATGTTATAAAATTTAGGTATCATTTTTTCAGAACAAGTGCCATCGTGCCTTGATAAATTTCAAGCTTTGGGAGGTTAAAAAGGCTACCACCTATTGTCAAAATAAGCCATCATTCCTTTATAAAATTATGGCCCTCATGCTTTTAATAAATCATAGCCATCGAGCCTTAAATAAAACATAGCCATCGTGACTTAATAAAGACATAACCTTCATGCTCTTTTCATAAAACAAAGCTTTTGTGCCTTTTTAATAAATATAGTTTTCATGCCTTATCACGATAGGTAGCTACTATGAGTAAATGAAAATAAGGCCTTCATGAGATATAGCCTTCGTGGGTTAATAAAAGTAAAGCCACTGTGTCATAAAATAATAACTTTTTAAAAGTTGGCAAAGCATAACTATCATGAAAGATAACTATCATGGGTAAACCAAAACGAGGATTCTGAAGGCTGATAAAATCATAGCCATCGTGTGATGATCAAAATGGAGTCATCATTTGTCAAAGTAGAATTTTTTTAAAGGCAATTAAAAATGGAGCTATTGTGAATAATTTCCCTTATGGGTTAAGTGGCAATTCTGTAATTCTTTACAAAATGTTTATTTTCCTTTAGAAGTATGTACTCTTTACCAAATCCATAACATTTGTCCAAATATCATTGGCCAATAAACATCCTTTCAAAATTCTTTTAGAAATCCAAAGTGGAAATTTTACTGTTATTTTTCCAAAATATAATTTTCATTAAAATTATATTATTATCAAATTTTACAAACAAGTCCATTATGCAAAAAAAACTTCATATTACACTGTGAACAGTTGGGAAAAGTCCACAAAAATTCCTAAAAATCGTTATATGTTATCTTAACAACCCATTAAAATTTTGGACAAAAACAATTATTCTCGTGCTTTTACTTATTAAATTCCGAACTCAGCAGTTTTCTCTCTTGGAAAATTCATAATAATTTCGTAATTTGGATCTACATCGAATTCGAACCAAATACATCTAAACATAAATAGATGGATGCATATTATTCATCTTTGACCTTGTTGAAGTATTGAGATTTGCCTTAAATTCCTTCTCCCTAACTTTTTTCTTCTTAGTTGAAAATACTGATTAATGGTGGCTGACCTCTTCTTGATGTTTTTAGCTTGGTAATTGTAAATGTAATGAAATGGACAAGGTAAAGGCGAGAGAGTGGTATATCTTCTCTTACTCTTTTACCGTTCTATACTTATATTTACGTTTTAGTTACTTTAAATCACTCTCTTCATTACATTTCTTAAGGCTAACTCACATTAGTTAACTAATTTAACAAAACCCACATCCTCAACATCCCATTTAATTATCTTATAATAATTAAATATTCAATAATATGCAATAAAAATTATGGGTGTTACAACATCGATCCATCATATTTATAAAAAAAAGTGGTAATATAGTTTATATATCAAATAATAAAATCCAAATAGAAGTCTTTCTCTAATAAGTAAATAAGTATTAACAATAACTTCATAGTACTGCACAGCGGAAATAGCAATAACAGCTCCAAAATAGGTATATAAAAGCATAAGCCACCTACTCATCCTCTATACAGCTCCATGTGCAATCTTTTACATGCTATCTTTAACTCACTCATTTAATAATACCCAAGAGGAAAAGAGGCAAAGAAAATAATCTCGAATCAGACAAAAGTTTGGTATAAGCATTCTATAATCTTAAAAGAGATGCTAAAGTCGATATGTCATAAGTGGGAACATATAGTATGAGGAACCATACCTTTCCTATGCATCCAAAGGGCTAACACATAACATATATATAGATACATGCTAATCTACTACATCATCATATTGGTGTACTACTACAAAAATTGCGGTACAGGGTGCTGTTGATAGCAAAAGTGGCACAACACCCAAAGTCTTGTAGAAATATAGAAATGTAATAGAAAACATATGAAAAACAATGGGAACATCAAAGTTTTTAAAGTCGTTCGACAATCTCTGGACTACGTCCACTGAAATTTTTGTTAATTATAGATTTGAGAGTCACTAGTATAAGAAATTTACTGATCTAAAGGCCTAGAACAACAAATAGTAGCTTCCTTAGTGAATATAATGGAGGAGAGGTAGAAGATGAAGAAGATACTGAGTAAAAAGTCCTTTAGTTGCTATAGGTCTCTATTTATAGGGAAATCATCTAGTAGAGCCGGAGGCCCACGAGATACAAAATTCAGATCTTGACCTTGATCCGAAAGTGTATGAGGGAAAGACTGGGCCCACTAAGCTGTAAAATCAACTTGGTACTAATCAGAAGTGGTCGGTACCGGCTAGAAGTGGTTGGTACCGACCTGATTTCTGGAGTGGAAACCATGCATTCTTCCCTCCCCTGATCTTATATCCTTATTCGTTGTGTTCCTAGCACTTTTCCTTAAAGATGATGTTGTTTCTTATAGGTTCTATTATCACTTTCTCTCCCTTGCTTTCCTTCCGAAAATCCTTAGAGTTGTTCACATATTCCTTGAGAAATGAACTTCAACACGATCACACAAGCCATATTTCTATGTGTCAGAGCTTCATGCGGCCATAGGTTCAAATAAAGTGTTTGGTACCGAGTAGTTTCCTTAGCTCCAATTGGCCTCCAAATTCTTGAGTCCATTTTCGCTGTTCTTCAAAGCATATTCCCAAGTCTATGGATTATTTTGTCTTCGTCTTAATGTTCAGGTTCTGGTGAAAGTCTGCTTGGTCAAAAAGCCGAATAACAAGTGCCTAGTTATATTGCTCAGTAATACTGTAGCGACTCATATTCTACGTTTTGAATGATAATAAAATATATTTTTAAATCTGAAATTGGGTTGTATGAGGCTATAATTTCGGAAATGTTGATTGATATTCTCGACCCTTCGAAACAATTATGGAACATTTAACTCCTGAGAACTTGTTGTTAACGAATAAATTCGTTAACCCCAAAAGTGTAGTAAATTAGAGTAAATTCAAATAGAGGCCTTATTGAGGTCCGTCGAAGTCATCGAAGCGAAGTATGCACTCATGTCAAGTCTTAATCTAGTCAACAAAGCCAAAGACATGTGCCTCATCAAATAAGATTAAAGTTGGAGTCAACTCCAAAGTTTAAGGTCGAAGTCACATATGCTATGTAATTCCAAGGTCAAAGTCAAGCCGAATATGCTATACAAGTTCGAATTCAAGGTCAATGTGCTATGCAAGTTACAAATCCACGTGAATCAATGTCTGAAGTCAAATAATCGTTTAAGTCACAAGTTCAAATCATTCTAATATGTTATGTTATGCAATTGTTTGATTTCCAATTCCTTATGTATACGAGGATCCAATGATAAATAGGCTCTAAAACTCCCCAAATCAATTTAGGGTTTACAAAGTTTAAAAGGTAAGAAATGAGATGAGAGAATTTGGCCCTCAAAATGGCACCCCTAGGTCCATATTTATAGGGGTGAGTGGCTCCACTTCGCCGTTCATTGTCTTAGACAGGCTCATCTTCGGCATGCTTGACTTCGATGGTGTCATCTTGGCATTAGTCTCTTCGTTGTATAGTATCAATAAAAGGAGGCTCCATTCCTTATGTTGTCGGTGTCATTGAAGACTTCGATGATAATAGATGAGTAACGACAACGGTGATCAATAGCGGCACTGATGGTTGCTATGGGTATTGGTAGTGTTTACTGTTGATATCGGACGTGTTGCTTTTGTTAGTATGCGACATCCTCCAAACGTTTATGAAACATGCTGAATAGTAGATGATGCATAGTGTTAACCATTATCGAAGAGCGGTATCACGAAGCATTCCCTCGACGTTGGTGATCCTTGTTGTCATTATAGGGCAATACCTTCGAAGTGCTTATGAGTTGCGATACTGATAGAGTTTGGCATCAACAAAATGCACTATTGGTCACTTCGACGTACATTGACGGCTTATGACGTTGATTGTCTTCGATGGTTTTTCCTTTTCGGTTTGCATGCGACATTGTTCCTTTCCCTTATTGATAGAATGTGACATGAAGAGTTATGATACTGAAGTGATGCAGTGTGGCATTATTGATCATAGAACCCAATTCCTTCGACACTGATCATAAAAGGCGATGTCATCTTCACATCTCTCTTCTCGTATATCTTTGGAGTCAATAAAAAGTAGCATTGGTTAAGCACAAAGCAGCATCGATGATGTGCGATGTCTTCGAGGTCATGGATGGTGATAACATTTTTCATTGGCATCGACCCTATTGTTTTGACACTTGCGTATCACTGAAGTAGCGCACTGAACTTCTCCGATGACAATTATAGTAGTAACATTTGCCTCCCTAGTGCAGAAGAGCCGTTGACTTTTCAAGTCAACGGTTTTGACGTTGTTTTCACACCTATTGATAATCCTTCATTGATTTGGTCCTCCATTTAAAATTGATCTAACAACTCATGTGCATCCCTTTCTTTCTATAAATAGCAAGTTCTTCCTCTTTTCTTCTCTCATCTGCAAACGAGAACTCAAGCAAGAGATTAATAATTACCAAGCAAATTTAAATTTCTTTAATCTTCAAGCTATCAATTCTTTGCTCAGGTATAACTCTTATTGTTTGCAACAAAATTGGTCAGAAACACCCAGTAGAGTTTTGTAGAGAAATAAATAAGGAAAATATAAATGAAAATAGAGGAAATAAGCAATTAAATAACGGAAATTAAGCAAAAACAAGAACACGATGATTTATAGTGGTTCAGCATTGTTTTCCTACATCCACTTTAATGAATTGCTTTATTCACGACTTTGAATTCTGAGTACAATAGGGATCGGATTGGAATCCATGAATATAATGGAGTATAAAGAAAATAATAGCGTAAGGATTCCCAAAATGAACAATGAACCCCATATCTATAGGTGTAGGTGACCAAATATCTCCCTGAAATTTCGGCAGTATAATCTCAAGATGTTGACGAGGCGACCTAGAAAATTCCAAGTCCCAATTCCCAAGGAATAAGGGTCAGCCACGAGCCTTCTTAATGTCCACATGGCATGCTGCGAACCCTCTAGTGGGTCCCCGTAGTTGTTAGCTCCATGTTCCCAAAGTTCCATGTATACTTGGCTTTTGGATTTTGAGATATCGATCGATTTTCCCTGAGTTGTACCACTAAGCTAATGCGATCTGATCCCTTGCATAAGGGAGGGATCATACTCGATCCCTTATCTATGTGAGATAATAATCCATACATAAAACATTTCGTAGAGTCGTTCTCTTTGTCCTGTTTGATCGCTACTTCATATTATCGTCTATGCTTGATCTTTGGACTCCATGATCGTCTCTCTGGGCTACCGGCCTTCGTGATAGTCGAGTTTAACTTGTCCAATTAGTCTGAATATAGCCAGTCCAAAAGGCTAGGTAACATTTTCCCTCTAAAGTACGTCTTGTTTCAAACATGTCGTGCTTTGAATTGAAGCAAGTTAGAGTCATCGGGAAGAATTCCATTCAATTTCTTGAATAGTCGCTAACCTTCCATTGAATTATCTTTCCCGAAGAGTCGTATTTCTCTCCATTTGCTGTGACGCATGGTCGATATTCGTCGGTATAAATCTAGAGTACAATCTCTCAATTATTATCTATGCTCGGTTCCATTGAGCTAATAGGCCTTGGTTATCTGATCCGGTCTTTTCTCCAATAAATCCAAGTACGAATTCAATTTCTGTCAGTTTCAAGAAATTGAGTTTTGGGATGCACACATGCACGTTCCTATCGTTGGCTCCTGGACGTGATCGTATGCTCAGGGTCGTCGCCAATTCCTTGTAATTTAATTGCAACTGGATTGCAATTCCTTGTTTATATTTTTTTATAATGAAACATGGGTCGTAATAAGTCACTCGATAAGTAGGGATTCAAGTTCTATAGGGATGACGACCTTAGAGCCATAAGCAAGTGTGAATGGAGTATGGCTAGTCGTGGACTGTTGGGTGGTTCTTTATGCCCATAATGCTGATGGGAGTTCGTCGACCTACTTGCCACTAGCCTTTTCCTAATGCTTCTTCAGAATTGACTTTATGATTTTGTTAACAGCTTCGACTTGTCCATTAGCTTTAGGGTGAGCAACTGCCATGAACCTTTTGTCAATATGATTCCGACGGTAGAAGTCTTAGAATTCAGCACTGTCAAATTGGGTCCCGCTATCAATTACGATTGTTCGAGGAAGACCAAAATGAGAGATGATGTTTTGGACAACAAAGTTGATTACTTTTTTCATTGTGATCGCGGCAAAAGGTTTAGCTTCAGCCCATTTGCTGAAGTAATCAACTTCTACGATGGCATACTTCGCACCACCTTTAGAAATCGGCAAGGAGCCGATAATATCAGTACCCTAAGTGGAAAACGGCTATGGACTGACCATTTGATTAATTTCTGTCGGTGGGGCTCTAAGAATTTTTGCAAACATCTGGCACTTGGCACATCATCTAGCATAATCAGCTGCATCCCGATTGACAAATGACCAGTAATACCCGTAGTAGAGTATTTTCTTTGCTAGGGTTTGCCCCCCGATGTAATCACCACATCTTCCTTCATGGACTTCTCCCAAGACTCATTTGATTTCATCATAGGTGATACACCAAAGCAGGGGAATGGAGAAACCCTTTCTATACATGACTCCTTCTTGGATGATGTAGCATGAAGCTTTACGGAGGATCTGTTGTTTTTCATTCTTCCATTCAGGAAGGATTTCCCATTATAGGTAGTCTTTGATAGGAGTCACACGACTCCTTTTCCGGCTCCGTCTCTAGAACCCAATCAATCTCCATATGGTCGATGCTTAGAGCATTTAGTACTTCAACTAGGACAAAGCCCATTTGTTGCGCATCCCCAAAACTGGCCAGCTTGGCCAATGAGTCAGCTTTCTCATTTTGTTCTCTGTGGATATGTGTAATGGTGTAATACTCAAAGTTGGCCAATAGCTATTGGACCAGGTCGAAATAAGGAGCTAGTCGATGCTCCCTAGCCTGAAAATCTCCCCTTACTTGGCATACTACTAACCGGGAATCATAAAAGATTTGTAAAGTTTTCACTCTTAGTTCTCCGGCAAGTTTGAGCCCGACGATAAAGGCTGCATACTTAGCTTCATATTTGTTTAGGGAAGTCGAGTTTCAGAACTTAGCAGATTGTTCATTCCTCAAGAACCATTAACATGACTCCACCGCCAGAACACCAATAGTTGGATGCTTCATCTGTGTATATTTTCCATCGGCCGATCAGTTCTCCACCTCTCCGGAGAGTCGTTTGGGCAGTGAATTCCGCTATGAAGTCCACCAGTGCCTATCCATGGGTAGCTCTCCAAGGGAGATAAGTTATATCGAATTGGCTTAGCTCGATATTCCATTTAAGTAACCTTCTAGATATCTCAGTTTGCTGCAGGACCAATCCTAATAGCTGGTCGTGTAGACGTTCATGGGGTGAGCCTGAAAGTATTGGCGAAGTTTTTACGAAGTAATCAAAAGGTAGTATGTGAACTTTTCCAACTTCGGGAAGTTTCTCCTAGCACCTGTCAATTGTTTGCTAAAATAATATATTGGCCTATGGATCTGATTTTTTTCGCATAATAGTGCGGCACTCATGGCGTGTACCGACACCGCTAAGTAGATGTATAGGTCTTCATGATCCAGTGGCTTGGATAGAATGGGAGGTCTCTCTAAGTGATCTTCCAGAGCTTGAAAAGTGCCAATGCAGTCCGACATCCATTCAAAGTTCCTCTTCCCTCACCTAACCAAATCAAAGAAGGGAATACACTTGTTGGTGGTCCTGGAGATGAGCCTGCTTAGGGCGATGACCTTCCTATTGAGGCTCTATGTGGCTTAATCATATTCGGCACTTGGAATTTTCAAATTGCTTGAATCTTTTTGGGATTTGCCTCGATTCCATGAGAGTTAATGATGAAACCTAGAAATTTCCTTAGCGCAATGCCGAAATAGCATTTCAAGGGACTGAGTTTCATTCAATATTTTCGGAGAGCACTGACCATCTCTGCCAAGTCATCAATGTGGTCGTTTGATCGTCATGACTTCACAAGAATATCATCCACATATACTTCCATCGATGGCCCAATCTGGTCTTTGAACATCTGGTTGACCAGTCTTTGGTAAGTAGCTCCAACATTCCTTAGTCCAAATGGCATCACAACATAACAATATTGCTCTAGATAGGTAATGAATCTAGTGTGTTCTGGTCGGGGATGTGCATCGGGATTTGGTTTTATTCGGAGTACGCATCGATAATGAAAGCAGTTCATATCCATCGATTAAGTCTACCAGCTGGTCGATCCTCAGAAGTGGAAAGCTGTCTTTCTGACATGCCTTATTCATGTCTTAGTAGTCGACGCATGTCCGCCACATTCCACTAGCTTTACTTACAAGAACTTGATTGGATACACATTTTAGGTAGAGGGCGTCGCAGATAATCCTATTGTTTTTGTGTTTATCCACCTCCTCTTAAAGTTTAGAAGATCTCTCTGAATCCATGCCACGTTGCTTTTATTTCACCGGGACATGCCTCGAGTCGATATTCAATGCATGGCTCGTAGTACTCGGTGATATCCTACACATGTAAGAATGGATCCAAGTGAATGCATCAAGATTTGCAAGCAACAAATCAGCTAATTCCTTCATCATTGTTGCCCTGAGCTATGATCCAATCTTCAGGACCCGGGATGGTTCATCGTGGTTGACCGTAATGTCAATCGTTAACTCAACGGGTATAGCCTTGGATTCTTTAGGCTCCTCTTCTTTATATTTTGGGTCTATATCTTTATTGAACCGGTTGTGTTGCATTTTGATATTGGCCTTATGTGAGCTGAAAAATGCTTAAGTGGATTTGCCTAAGCAATGAGATCGGTTCTGATCCCTTGTATTAGTGGGATTGAACTAGCATATGGCCTTGAATCGGATGTTTACCACTTCAAACTCAAATAGATTGACATGTTTGTAATTGTATGGATTGTAACAGGTGTCCTGAATGAACTTAAATATGAACGTCAGATTCTTATATCGACGTGAAATATGGTTGGAATGGTCAGCGATGACGGTCACTACGGTCGAACTTCTGAGTTTTTCCATAACTACTATATAGTATTGAATTGTATTACATTGCACTGAATGGTACTTAGCACATGGGATGTCTTAATTGGGTTTGCGAAGTTGCTTAGGCGATAGGATTAGTGCTGGCCCCTTACCTAGGCAAGACTTGTAACTTCAGCACTTTAGTGGTGTATGTAAGCATGGAGTACGGCAGTTGGGTTTAACGTTGATCCCTATGTTCGTGCATCTCTCAAATGCATAGTCAATGGCATGAAACCCGGTCGGGATGGCATGTGTTGATGGTCGCTCTGGTCGAACTTCCAGATCTCGTCATGAGTTGATGAGTCTGATAGTGATGGGTTCTAGATGCTTTGAGCAATTATCTACAATGGTAAAGATCATTCTTAGAAGCACGTCAAATCAAATATCTAGTATTGTTCAGCCTTGTGTTGCATGCAGCTGCATAGTTGGTTCTTGCTTTGATATTGAATCTGATTGTGTATTCGAGTAATGTGCTTTGTACTTAATGTACTTGCGATTTGTTGCCGTCGTTCAGGTTGGTATGATAGCCAGTCGCCCATAAGCCTGGGCATCGACCAATGATTTTATCTCTAAGCATCTTTTTGGTTGCAGCTTCGAGTCATTATAAACACTAGGTATGAGTCACAGTATTGAAATATCGCAGTCAATTTTTGGATGATCACACTTCTTCCCCCTGTCTCGGGTTAATAAATGCACTACATGGATGGTCGAGTCTCATCCTAGTCATGTTCATACTCCCACCTAAACTCCGAAGACTTAGAGTTGATCGATGAATGGTCGGTTTGCATTCATCTTGATTCTCGCTCATGCCCCCAAAGTCAGGGGTATATGTCGATAAGTGGACGAGCATGTCACATCTGTTTTGGTTTTATACTCTTTCCCATCGAATCGTGGGATCGAGTTAGTTGATGGAAGGATGAGTCGCGCCTATTTTAGACTGTATTCTGGATTTTTCTTCCCGAGGGAATACTTCAATGCCCCGTCAGATTTCAGGCATGAATTGAGTACTGGACAGTCATTCATGTCTATTTTGATTTATGTTCTCCTATCGGACCAAGGGATAGAATTAGCTCAGGAGCGGTCGAGTCATGCTCATCTGGTTTTATACTCCTCATGACGGATCGAAGGAGGGTGATGGAGAATGAATGGTCAAGTCACACTCATTCATGGTTTATTCTCATATCGATGCTCTAGTGACTGGAATTATTTGACGGACGTTCGGGTCATATCCATTTGTGATTTGTGCGGATTGATATTGACCGTCGTTCCAGCGGCACGATATAGAAAGTTTGGATCGATATTGGCTTTTGATCTGACTGTGCGATATCGTCGGTTACTGATTACTTCGAATGTCATTCCAATTGGTTCTTTACTAAGGCTTCCTTACGGTCGCTGCCTTGAGTCGTAAAAAACACCAAGCCAAAGCTATAGTGAGTTGTCGTATTTAGCTTTCAGTAGTTTATACTCCTACCCCTTAGGTTAGCGGAGTTAGTTTGTGGATGATCGAATTTCTTCTTTGAGGAGTTTATATTTTTTCTGTCGAATTAAGGTTTGAGTTGGCGGATTAGTGGTGGAATCACATTCACTTATTTGTATATACTCTTAACCGCACTCCGTGGATTATAGTTAGTCGATGGGCGGTTAATCATATCTATTTGTTTTCGAAGGGATGGTTTCGACACCATCACTTCTTTACTTAGGAAATGGTTTTGAAGCAGATGCTTTCGACTTAAATATTTTTAAAGACCCTTTTTCTATATTAAAGTAAAACCCAAAAGGTTTCGAAAGAGATAGATTTAAATGGTTTCGAAACAGATGCTTTCGACTTTAATGGGTTTCTGATCCTTTTGCTCTAATTGAAGGCAGAATCCAAATGGTTTCGACCGAGAAGTTTTTCAAAGGTTTCGAAGGGGTAAATTTTTGAATGATTTCAAATGGTTTCCTCATGTTCTAAATTGAACCCAAAGTGCTTTCGAAAGGATTGAGTTTTGACTGTTTCGAAAGGTTTTATGAATGGTTTTGAAAGGGGTGGTTCTCTAGGGTTTCGATAGGGTCGAAAGGGAAGGATTTTCAGATGTTTTCAAAAGGCAATATTTAAAGGTTTTAAAGGAGGATGTCTAATGCTTTGAAGCTTCTGGATAAAAGAAAGGAAAAGTTTTTCCAATGTTTTTGAAAGGCAATATTTAATGGTATCGAAATGGTCTTTCAATGTCTTCGAAGGGGTTACCTTCAATGGTTTCGAAAGGGTTGGTTAAAGATTTTAAACAAAGGTTCCAAATGCATTAAATAGGCAATATAGCCTAAGTATTTTCAAGTTAAAAAGGGTTTTAACATGTTTTGGAAGGATAGTTAATCCTCATCAAAATTCATCAACATTATTTTGAGTAAAGTATATATGACATGGCAAAATAATTTAGAGTAAAGCTAAGAATATATTTTCCTTGTATAAGTATGATTTAAAAGGTTAAATCATTTTGAAAATGTTTTCGAGGAAAAAGATAAAGGGTAGATAACCCTAAGAAAATGATTCAGACAGTGAGTCCATTTTGATACGGACAGTTAGTCCAGTTTGCGGGAAGTCAGCCCAGTTTTATGGACATAATGTCCATTTGTTAGCATAACGGACCTTGTTATTATGTTGTGGACAAATAGTCTACTATTACCTGTTTTATGGACAGATAGTCCATTTATTAGCATAAAGGATACTGCTATTTTGATATAATCAATTTGATTAACCAGTTTGGTTGCAGGAAAGGATTTGCAAAATATATGTTTTGAAAAGGATATTAGTGGGGGGAAACCCGTTCCACTAAGCGGCATGGTCTCACTTAATATCGGTAAACCGAGATGTAACAGAATTATTCACACCAGGCATTATGTCCGACTCGATGTTTTTGTTTCCACTTAAACTCTCGGGTACTCAAAATTAATTTGAGTATGCTGAGGGTTAAGGTTTTTTGTATTTTTGGCGAATAAAGCTTCCAAAGACGAGCAAGTGGCTAACGGATAGCTAATTAGGAATTGCAGATTGTTTTGTTTATTTCCGTTGCGTATTAAGTCAGATATGACTATATTGCTTTGATCAACCAAGGGGGCATCGTCATATGTTGCCGTTGGCGTATTTTTGTAATGATTATAACTAATCTTTACCTGGGAAACGATATGGGATTATGTTACTTGGATATGACTTCGTTTTGAAATGTAATCGGTAAAAATTGTTTTTTTTGAAAATTGTTGATTTTGTTCATATTCAAATGCTTTTGATAATATGGATACCATTATCAGTACAGTATTTTGTCACCAGAAGTTAATACTATGGATGACTACAGCATTTGTAGCGCTTAGCTTTTGGCCTCCAGATACGTGATGTTACAACTTGGTATCAGAGCATGGTTTATGAGAAACTTTAAACTAAAAATGGTTTTTAAAACATAACCCAAAGGAATTAGAGTAAGATTGGTGTATAGGATAATGGTATAGTAAAGTACTTGTATTTGCTATATATAAGTATACACTTTATCTCTAGTCTCCTACCCTTGTTAGGTTATTTTTCTGTATCTCATAAGGTTTGAATATAGATATGGAAGGTAGAAGAGGAAGAGTTAACCCAGGAGGGGAGGGAACCGAAGGAAATGCCAGACCTAGTACAAGGAGAACCCAAAGTCAGGAACTAGCAGAGAATGTTGGTGCTGGAGTCCCGCAAGTGGACATAGGAGCTATGTACCATTTTTTTGTGAATATGATGCAAGCTGGAGTTGCAGCTGGAATGGTAGGAGGAGATGCTGCAGGGGCAGGAGTTCCGAAAGTTCCGGTAGTTAACCATTATGCTAAGCTGAGCATAGATTACGCTAAGCTTGGAGGAAAGCCTTTTCTGGGGACAGAGGATGATATAGAAGTGGAAAATTGGTTGTTGCACTATGAGAGAATCTTTGCAGGCTTGGGGCTCAATGATGAGCAAACGAGGAGGTTGGCCTCCAGACAGCTTAAGGAAGCCACTTTGTTTTGGTGGAACAATGTGACAGCTGGTGTCGATGAGGAAACTTTGTCATGGGCAGATTTCAAGGGAAGTTTCCAGGAGAGGTTTATATCTGCAATGGCACAATCTACTTTGATCGGAAAGTTTATTGAATTAGAGTAGGGAGAGATGTCCGTCCTGGAGTATGCTATAAAGTTCGAGGAGTTGGCCATGTATGGGTATGCTTCGGTGGATACTATGATGAAGAGCAAAGAGAAGTTTATCAGGGGGTTGAAGCCTGAGTTAGCCAGGGCTACCTTACCTCATATTAGAGATCCTTCTGACTTTGTAGTGGAGATGGCTTTAAGGCATGAGGAGATTCTTGATTCCCTAGAGAAGAGTAAGGCTAAAGAAGTCCAAGTTGGGCAGAATCAAAAGATGAAGTTCATTCCTAAGAAAGGTGCTCAGAAGGGTGGAGAAGCTAAGAAAGGGAAGTCTGAGATTGTTTGCTTCAAGTGCGATAAGAAGGGGTACTATGCTAATGAGTATCATGCTAGAAAGGCAAAAGAGGTAGCTGGAAAGAAGAATGTCAGGTGCTTCAATTGTGACCAGAGTAGCCATTATAAGAGCCAATGCAAGGAGCCCGCTAAGGATTGAAAGGGCAAGGTTTATGCATTGGAACCTGTTGCATCTAAGCCAACAGCCCAAGAGAAAGTTAATGCATTTTTGGGAGGTATGCTTCAGATTCATGGTATGTCTATTAGCGTTCTATTTGATACCGGTGCATCGCATTCTTTTATATCTAGATGTTTGATAGATAAGCTTAACCTAGAACCCACATTTTAGTAACTTTCTTACATGTTGTGAATCTAATAGAAGGGTATGCAACTCCAGGGTTGAGATGTGACCAGTTAGAGTTTGACCTGTTAGGTCATACTTTTGTTTGCAATTTGCATGTGTTTGATTTTGTGGGGTTTGGAATTATTCTTGGTATGGATTGGTTAAGTGAGTATGATGCTAGGATATTTTGCCAGGATAGGAAAATATCACTTAGACACCTAGATTGTAGTGATCGGATAGTTTATGCCATAGAAGGTTCTTGCGGTGAGATATATGCTTTGATGGGTGCTATGAAATTGGATGATGAGTTGAGTCGAGTTTTTGTGGTTAGAGAATTCGCATATGTTTTTGAGCCTGTAGTTGGATTGCTGCCGAAACGAGCCAATGAGTTTTGAATAGATTTGGTTCCGAGGGCAGAACCGATGAGTAGGCCGCCGAGTAGGATGACTCCTACAGAGACGAGGGAGTTGAAGGTGCAGTTATTGGATTTAGAAGGCAAGAATTTATCAGGCCGAGTAGTTCACTTTGGGGAGCAGCCGCAGTGTTTGCTAAGAAGTCGGATGGATCGTTAAGGCTATGTATCGATTATCGCATGTTGAATGAGAGGACGATAAAGTATCGATATCCATTGGCCAAGGATTGACGATTTGTTCGACCAGTTGAGTGGAGCCAAGGTATTCTCGCAGTTGGATCTGGCGACGGGTTTCCATTAGCTTAGAATAGCAGAGGATAGTATACCTTTGACGGCGTTTTGGATTGGATATGGGTCATGCAGATGGTTAGTTATGCCGTTTGGACTGACTAATGCGCCAGCTTTCTTTGTGGATTTGATGAACCGGGTTTTCCAAGATCAATTGGATATGTTCGTATTGGTTTTCATAGATGATACCTTGATATACTCTAAGGATGAAAGAGAGCATGAAGTTCATCTTAGAGTGGTGCTTGAGACGCCGAGGCAGCATCAGCTGAAGGCGAAGTTTTCAAAGTCTCATTTCTGGAAGAAGGAAGTGAAGTTTCTTGGTCATGTAGTCTCAAAGGAAGGGTTGTTAGTTGATCCGACTAAGATTGAAGCGGTGAATAGTTGGAAGAGACTCGAGAAAGTGACGAAGATAAGGGGTTTCCTTGGATTGGCTGGTTATTATTGGAGGTTCATTAAGGATTTTTTACGGATAGCGGCACCGATGACCAAGCTAACGAGAAAGGACGTAAAGATTGTGTGGACCAATAAGTGTGAGGAAGCATTCCATAGTTTAAAACACCTATTGACCCATGCTGCGGTTTTGGTTGTTCCGAAAGGGAATTAGGATTTGGTAGTTTATACTGATGCATGTGGAACAGGATTAGGAGCTGTGCTGATGCAGAGAGGTAAAGTGATTGCCTATGCTTCTAGACAGCTCAGACCACATGAGGTCAAATATTCGGCACATGATTTAGAATTGGCTGCAGTGATTTTTGCATTGGAGGTGTGGAGACATTACCTTTTGGGAGAGAGGTTTGAGTTATATACAGATCATAAGTCATTGAAGTATTTGTTCTCTCAGAAGGAGTTGAACATGAGACAGCAGAGGTGGTTAGAGTTTATTGCCGCTTATGATTTTGGGATTGAGTACATACCGGGGAAAGGCAACATGGTTGCAGATGCACTTAGCAGGAAACATCCGAACACCGTATTGGCGATGATTGCCGAGTGGAAAGATTTAGAAGCATTAGCTGATTGCAGAGTACAGTGGAGATCCGAGGCTAGGTCTTGTGGAGATACAGTTGTATTGTCTAGTTTGGAAGTTCAACCAGTGATGATCGAAAGGATTGCTTCTAAACAGATAGAGGATCCAGTTTTAGCTGAACGAATCAAAAAGATAAGGATGGAATCGAAAGCGATGACTAGAAAGATTTCAATCTTGACCAAAATGGGAGGTTGAGAAGGAAAGGAAGATTATGTGTTTCGAGTGTAGGAAACAAAAGGAAAGAAGTCTTAGAGGAATGTCATCGTTTGAAGTTCTCTATTCATCCAGGAGGTACCAAGATGTATTAGGATATGAAGAGGAGCTTCTTCTGGAAAGGTATGAAGCGGGACATTGGTTTATGGGTTAAGCAGTGCAGGATTTGCCAGTAGAAAAAGGCCGAACACCAGAAGCCGAGTGGGTTGCTTCAGCCATTAAATATTCCGGTATGGAAGTGGGATTCTATTTCCATGGATTTTATTGATGGGTTGCCAAGGTTGAGGAGAGGAAATGATAGTATATGGGTCATAGTGGACAGATTGACCAAGAGTGCATGTATCATTCCAGTTAGGTCAACCAGAACGGCACCTGTTTTGGCAAGGTTGTTTATGAAGAATGTGGTCAGACTACATGGAATTCCAAGTAGCATAGTTAGTGATAGAGATCCTTTATTCACTAGTGAGTTCTGGAAGAGTCTAAAGGAAGTTTTAGGAACCAAGTTCAAGATGAGTGTCGCTTACCATTCGAAGACAGATGTGAAAACGGAAAGAGTTAACAAAATCTTGGAAGATTTATTAAGGCTTGTGTGTTAGATTTTAAGGGATCATGGGAAGACCATCTTCATTTAGTCGAGTTTTCGTATAACAATAGTTATCGGACTAGTATTGGGATGGCATCATTTGAAGCTTTGTATGGAAGGCCATGCAAATCTCCCGTATGTTGGTTAGAGACCGAGGATAAGTTGGTTCTTGGTCCAGATTTGTTTAGAGAAGCTATAGAAAAGATTGAGGTCATTCGGGCTAGAACGAAGGAGACTCGGTCTAGGTAGAAGAGTTATGCAGATAAGAAACGAATAGAATAAGAGTTCTCAATTGGGGACCAGGTTTTTGTCAAAGTATCATCGATGAAGGGGATGATTAGATAGGGGGTTTCTTTTGGTTGGGGACCAGGTTTTTGTCAAAGAGTCACTACGACCCCTTTTTGTTGTCGTCGGTGACTTTCATTTGGTTTTGTGACTCCTTTTTGCCGGTTAGCCTTCGATTCGATAGGGGGTTGCTTCGGGCCAGGAGCGGTTGGTTTGGGCGATCTCCCTGCTCTGGTCGTATAGCGGTCATCATTGACCGTTATACGGACAGTATGGGTTATTGCCAACTTTCGTTGTTCTGCTCTGTGGTTACCCCTGAGATGCGACTCCTACCCACAGCGCGGGACTGTTTGATTAGTGACAGTCTGGCAGTGGTAGGGCTCCCATAGCAATTTGGGAAGCAATCTGATTGCGTTTCCACATTCTTATGTTTGGCTTTCTGTTCTTCGTCTGTTGTACCCGTCATCTTCACCCCCGCTCTCCCGTCCCTATCTTCCTGTCCATCTCCGGTTGTTTCTGTGTTGTCTTCTGTTATCGACTCTTCCTCTGTTTCTGTTTCCTCCTCCTGTGCTTTTCCCCCTCCCTCTCCTGACTGCTTCTCTTGGCTGTATGGATTGCGATTGGTTCGCATCCCTTCTCTCTTTCGATTTCCCTATGATCTCTCGGAATGTAGGGCTCCATCTCCCGTGCGATGCTCGTCGATGTGTTCGCGCCCCTTCTCTGCTTGTCCTCTGTCCATCTCCATTCCACTGATGAGCAAGGCCGAGATAGCGCTCCTTAATGAGCGTCTAGATTGCTTAGCTAGGAACTCATCTCCTTCGTCTTCTCCTGTTCGCTCCTCCTTATCTCCCTCCGTGTCGCCATCCCCTCCCGCTCGCTCGACGAGGCGCAGACAGCGGCGAGTTCCTCCTACCCTTCGCACCATTCGCACACGCTCTATAGCGGCGTCCGAGCGGATCGATCGATCTGCTCGTTTTTCACTGTATCTAGTTTGAGTTTGTGCTTTTTCTTCATCCTTGTGGGTGGTGTTCTGTTTTCGTTTTTTTCTTTCTCAATTCTTTTTTCCTCGTTCCTATGACGAACTTTCTATTCTGGAATATTCGTGGTATCGGTAATGATGCGACTTTGGCTAGGCTAAAACGCATTGTTAGGAAGCACTCGGTTGGATTGGTCGCTATCCTGGAACCCCTTATTGACCGGGCAGGCATTTCCAAGATTGTCTTATCCTTAGGATTTGGCGGTGGCTCTGCAAATGTCTCGGGTAAGATTTGGATTTTATGGTCCAAATCTTTTGCGACTCGACCTGTTTTCGATTCCCCTCAGCTCTTTTCGGTGGAGTGCACGTCGGCGTCCTTTGCTGTTCCTTTTCTATTCTCCGCTGTCTACGCCAAGTGTGATCGTTCGGAGAGACTAGTTCTTTGGTCCGACATTCTTGCTCTTGATTCTCTGGGAATCTATCCTTCTGTGTTAGGTGGCGATTTCAATATCGTCGCATGCCAAACAGAAAAAAGGGGAGGAGCGACCATCAATAGAGGGGCGATGGCAGATTTCAACTCATTCATTGCCTCCTCTGGCCTTTCCGAACTTCCCTTTGTCGGCTCTGCTTTCACCTGGTCTAACAACCAAGCGGGAGCGAATCGTATTTTCTCTAGACTTGACCGAGTGTTCGGTTCGGAGGATTGGTTTCGTCTTCCTTTTTCCTTCTCTATCGCCCATCTCCATCGTTCCTTCTCGGACCATGCCCCTTTGATTGTTCGTTGCTCTCCTCTATCGCTATCTGGGCCCTCCTCATTTCGTTTTCAGTGCATGTGGAAATCCCACCACTCTTTCCTACAGGTGGTTTCTGACTCTTGGAGCGTTCCTATTTCTGCCTCCCCCTGTACTGCTTTCGGGAGAAAGCTCTCGTGTCTTAAGGCTTGCCTTAAGGTTTGGAACATTCTAGTTTTCAAAAACATCTTCGATCGCGTTCGTATGGCAGAGGAGGCGCTTATCGTAGCCGAATCCTTGTTGGACGAGGAACCAACCGCTACTAATAAGGAGGCGTGGGTCATTGCCCAAACTTCCTTCTCTTCAGAGCTGCGTGTTGAGAACGACTACCTCCGTCAAAAGGCGAGGGTCAAATGGGTAGTCGCCGGAGATGCGAACTCCAAGTTCTTCCATTCTTCTATTCGGAAGAAGAATAACCTTCTAGCTATTCGCGAGATTTTGAGGCCCGATCTTTCTTCGGCTTCGGAGCCAGTGGAAGTCAAAGACATCATCCTATTCCATTTCCGCTCGTTTATGGGCTCATCTTCGGTCTCGGTGTCAGATCCGGCCCTGCTGGCTTTCATCCCTCCGGTGGTCCTCCCATCGGAAGGAACCACGATTGCGGATATCCCAACCGCGGAGGAGATCCGCGCTTGTGTCTTCGCTCTTAGCAAGGATAGTGCCAGTGGCCCTGATGGCTTTAACGGTGTCTTTTATAGGTGTTCGTGGCCTATCATCCAGGCTGATTTTTGTCTTGCCATTCAATCGTTCTTCTCCGAGGGAAATCTTCCTGCTGGATGGACTTCCACCAACCTTATTCTTATTCCAAAGTGTGATAACCCTAGGACTTGTGCGGATTTCCATCCTATTAGTCTGTGCAACTTTTCTAATAAGGTTATTTCTAAAATTTTGGCCACTCGTTTGGCTCCTTTCCTTGAACGCATCGTTTCTCCATCTCAAGCAGGGTTTGTGAAGGGGCGTCTTATCTCTGATAATGTCCTTCTCGCCCAGGAACTGATCTGCCAAATTGATCGGAAAGTTTGGGGATCTAATGTTGTCTTCAAACTGGACATGGCTAAGGCCTACGACCGCATGTCCTGGTTCTTCGTTCTCAAGGTCCTGAGAACCTTCGGTTTTCCGGAGGTCCTTATTGACTTGGTGTGGAGGCTCATCTCCAACTGCTGGTTCTCTGTCCTCATTAACGGCTCGGCCCACGGGTATTTCAAGGCTGGGAGGGGCTTACGTCAGGGCGACCCTCTATCGCCTTCTCTTTTTGTTATTGCGGCAGAGGCTTTTATTCGCGGTCTCCAATCTTTAACCATCTATGGTCAAATCCAGCGCTTCGGGATTCCTAGGGGTTGCCCTCTCATCTCCTCCTTATCCTTTGTAGATGACATTGTCATTTTCTCTAACGGCAGCCGTTCCTCTGTTCGGCGGCTTCTCAGCTTCATCCATCAATACGAGAGGTCTTCGGGCCAACTCGTTAATCCTTCCAAGTGTTGTTTTGTCCATTTGAAGGACATGTCTCTCTCCCGTGCCTGCTGGATCGAGACTACCTCCGGGTTCAAGGAAACATCCCTCCCCCTACCCTACCTTGGGATTGTCCTATATCGGGGTAGGAAACTTAACGCGCTTTTCGACCCCCTCACAGACAAAGTAAGGGGGAAGATTCTGCGCTGGAACTCGTCCATTCTTTCCCAAGCCGGGAGACTTGTTCTTATCAAATCGGTCTTAGATTCGATGGGAACTCATATTTTCGCGACGATGACCCCGACCTCTACTTTTTTCCGTTCTTACCAGTCGCTGGCCTCGTCTTTCTTCTGGGGAAGCAAGGACAACGCCCGTCGTCACCACTGGGTGTCGTGGGATAAGATTTGTCGCCCCAAAATTGAAGGCGGGTTGGGTCTTCGCAACCCCAGAGACCTTTGTGCGGCCTTTGCTTGTAAGTTGTGGTACAAGTTCGGCGCCAACAACTCCTTGTGGGCGTCTTTCCTCCATGCCAAGTACCACAGACTTGCGGACTCTGATTTTTCAGGCTCGCCTTCCTATGCTAGCGAGACCTGGAAGCACATGCAGTCTGTGAAGCTTTTAGCTGATTCTCATGGCAGGTTGTCTGGATGGGATGGTGCTTCGTTTTCTATTCTGAAAGCCTGGTCCTCAATCCGAACTCCTTTCCCCATTCACCATGAATTTTCCTTCATTTGGGATTCTCGCATTCCACCCAAGGTATCCATTTTAATGTGGCGTTTGTTACATGATGGGTTACTGCTTGACGAGAATCTTCAAAAGATTGGCATTCCATCTGTTTCCCGTTGTAAATGCTGTGGAAACGGTGAATCAGAATCTTTGAACCATTTTTTTTTGGCGGTTTCTCGTCCAGAGCGTGTTGGAATTACTTTGGCAACCTGGTCGGTGTTCAGAGCTCTCCTAGCTTTCCTCTTCAACTTCTCAATTCGTGGTGGGTTGGGAGTCTTGGGAAATCCCTTCGGTCTATCGTGTTCCGTTTGATTCCATGTCTCATCTGCTAGCACGTCTGGTGTGCGTGGAATAAGGCTATTTTCGAGAGTACTTCGATGGATCCTCCGTCTATTATCCATCGAGTTAGGAATGACGTCTTCCTGGCTTTCCGGGGTAGACCTTTCAGGGGTCCTATTAGCAACCGCTCTAGGCGGCTAGTTGGTCTTCTGTCGATTTCGTGCTCTACAATTGCCGCTCGTCTAGGCGTCGGCTAGGCCTCTGCCGTCGGGTGGTGTTTTCCTCCCAACTGGCTTGCCTCTCCCCCCTTTTTATTTTAATTCAGCTGCTTGTTTAAGTTTCAGGTATTTCTGCTGCCTCCTTGGTGCGATTTTGCTTAGTTTGGATTCGCTTTTGAGCTCTGTTTTCTTCTTGCCTGAGCGCTTGGGTCTGCTTCTCAGCAGTTTGTGGTTGTGGCCTCTTCATTCCTCTTTGGTGTTCTCCTACTACTTTTTCCTGTCTACACCTTTGGGCGGTGGCTTTGCCGGAGCTTGATGGTGTGGGCAGAACGGCGGCTGCCATGGATTCTCTCTGATTGTTTTGCTGCTTCTGTCTGGTAGTTCGCTTGGCTTGGTGTTCGTTGGTGGTATGTGGGGTGGTCTGGACTACACCTTATGGGTGTGGCGGGAGAGAGGGTTTTTTGGTTGTTTCGGTTTGTGGGCCTTGTCTTAGACTACTGACGGCCCAATGTCTCTATTCTGTCTTATTTGCTCGTCGTTTCTTTTGATGTCTTTTTCTATGGAGGAATATGTTCTCCATATGCTTCGCCTACTGATGTAAGCCTCTGGAGGAAGGCTTTATCCTCCATTTTGCTTTATATATATATGTTCTTCTTCTTAAAAAAAGAAGAAGAAGGGGATGATTAGGTTTGCAAAATCGAGGAAGTTGGCACCGAGATTCGTTGGACCTTTTCCTATTGTTGAGAGGATCGGGAAACTCACATATAGAGTTGAGTTACCGAGCAGTTTAGTAGGAGTCCACTATGTTTTCCATGTTTCTCATCTTAGAAAGTGTGGTGGAGATTCGAAGACTACTATTGCACCGACTGTGCTAGATGATTTAGTGGTAGAACCGGATTTGACTATAGTGAGGAAGCCTATTCGTATTTTTGAGAGAGATGAGAAGAGGCTTAGAACCAAGACGGTCAGATTAGTCAATGTCCAGTAGAGCGATGATGATAGGCCTGTACTTCGGAGATTGAGAGCAGGATTAGAGATACTTATCCTGACTTGTTTGATGGTTTGTTTTACCTTCTTGTTTGATTTGTTGTGTACCTTATCGTTTTGTTGTGTACCTTATCATAATTTCGAGGACGAAATTCTTTAAGGAGGGGAGTCTATAACACCCCAGATTTTTGGTAACATTATTTAGGATATTTAATTAGCTAAATAAAATAAAATAATGTGTTGAATAAGGGATTGAGATTTTATTTAATCAAGGGGTATCCGTGCCATTTAAACAATGAATTAAAATTAGAGTTTAAATTGAAATAGAGGAGGGGTAAAATAGGAAAGAGGCCAGTTTTATACCGTAAACCCTTTGGCCATGTTACCCTACACGTCCATTTCATTTTATCAAAATGTTTAAACTAAGGCCAGCCACCATTAACAAGGAAAAGAGGAAGAAGTGCTAAAGAAGAAGCTAATTCAATTCAAATACATTCACATCTCAATCTCTTTAATCTCTAAAGGTAAGGTGAATAATGTTTACATCTCATTTTTGATTGTATTTTCGGTTTTTAGATGAATGCCGAATATTTTGCATTGATTTGCCATGTTTTTGAATGATGGAATGATTATATATACTTATTGATGATTTATGTATGTTCATATTGATTTTATGATATTTTTTATGGTGAAAACCCTATAAAATGACATCCAAATTCCTTGCGAATTTTTATGAAGGTCGTAAATATTATTTTTGAGATGGATTTCAATTTTTAGAATTTTCTGAAATTATGTTGAATTTTCTAGTAAAGAAAATGTTAATTTGGGTTAATAATTGTTTATGGTTAAATAATAAAATATTTGGGTCTGGAATTTTTATATGTTGGAAAACATATTAAAATAGATTTTCTGGAAATTTTATAGAATTTTCCTAAGCGTTTTATGGGTTATATAAAATTATTTAAGGTATGAGACTTAAATCTTTTATATAATTAAGGAAGGAGAAGGGGCTTTTTGCAAAATAATTTAAATTTTCTTTCTGAAAGTCGGCAGCAGTTTTGAAAAATTGCAGTACTTTTTATTAGTAAAGAAAGAGGCAACCAATCAAAAGTAGACATGTAAAGCATGTTAGGTGAAAATAACTATTTGCTACTTGATTTTCACTGTTTCGACACCAACGGCACCAGGTTCCGCCTCCTCATCTTCGCTTCCGACACAGTCGAAACCAATGCACATGATATAAGGGAACTGGTGCGTAGTGAATTGGATTTAGGCAGAAGGTAGGGAGTCAAAACCATGGGTTCCGAAGAGGTTGAGGCATTACTTTGTTTTTAAATTAAAAATAAGCTTGCTTGCTTTCGACTTGGTTAGCTTTCGACTGGGTCAAATGGTTCTAAAAGGAATGGTTTTGATTGGGTTGTGCTTTTGTTTTAAATAATTACTTTCGACTAAGTCAATGCCTTTTTACTGCCGCTTTATACCTTTCGACCCAGATGGTTTCGAAAGGGTTGTCTACTTTTTTTTATAAAAATTGTGGCCACTTCTCCAATGTTTTCGAAACAATGGTTTCGACACCATCACTTCTTTACTTAGGAAATGGTTTCGAAGCAAATGCTTTCGACTTAAATGTTTTAAAGACCCTTTTTCTATACTGAAGTAAAACCCAAATCGTTTCGAAAGAGGTAGTTTTAAGTGGTTTCGGAACAGATGCTTTTGACTTTAATGGGTTCTTGATCCTTTTGCTCTAATTGAAGGCAGAATCCAAATGGTTTCGACCGAGACATTTTTCAAAGGTTTCGAATGGGAAAATTTTTGAATGGTTTCGAAAGGTTTCCACATGTTTTAAATTGAACCCAACGTGCTTTTCGAAAGGATTGAATTTTGATTGTTTCGAAAGGCTTTTATGAATGGTTCCGAAAGGGGTGGTTCCCCAGGGTTTCGAAAGGTTCGAAAGAGAAGGTTTTTCCAATGTTTTCGAAAGGCAATATCTAAAGGTTTTAAAGGAGGATGTCTAATGTTTTGAAGCTTTCAGAGAAAAGAACGGAATGGATTTTCCAATGTTTTCAAAAGGAAATATTTAATGGTTTCAAAAGGGTCTTTCAATGGTTCGAAGGGGTTACCTTCAATGGTTTCGAAAGGGTTGTTTAAAGATTTTAAACAAAGGTTCTGAATGCATTAAATAGGCAATATAACCTAAGTATTTTTCAAGTCAAAAAGGGTTTTAACTTGTTTTGGAAGGATAGTTGATCCTCATTAAAATTCATCAACATTATTTTGAGTAAAGTATATATGACATGGCAAAATAACTTAGAGTAAAGTAAGAATATATTTTCCTTGCATAAGTATGATTTAAAAGGTTAAATCTTTTTGAAAAGGTTTTCAAGGAAAAAGATAAAGGGTAGTTAACCATAAGAAAATGATTCGGATAGTTAGTTCATTTTGATCCGGATAGTTAGTCCAATTTGCGGGCAGTCAGCCCAGTTTTATGGACAGATAGTCCATTTGTTAATATAACGGACCTTGCTATTATGTTGTGAATAGATAGTCTAATTATTACCTGTTTTATGGACAGATAGTCCATTTATTAGCATAAAGGATATTGTTGTTTTGATATAATTAGTTTGATTAACCAATTTGGTTGGAGGAAAGGATTTGCAAAATATATGTTTTGAAAAGGATATTAGTGAGGGGAAACTCGTTCCACTAAGCGGCGTGGTCTCACTTAATATCAGTAAACCAAAATGTAACAGAATTATTCATACCGGGCTTTATGTTTTATTCAAAGTTTTTGTTTCCCCTTAAACTCTCGGGTACTCAAAATTAATTTAAGTAGGCCGAGGATTAAGGTTTTCAGGTTTTAGTCTTTTTGACGAGAAAGCTTCCAGAGACGAACAGGTGGCTGACGGATAGCTAATTATGAATTGCAGATTGTTTTGTTTATTTCCGCTGTGTATTAAGTTAGATATGACTATATTGCTTTGATCAACCAAGGGAGCATCGTCATATGTCGCTCTTGGTATATTTTTGTAATGATTATAACTAATCTTTACCTAGGAAACTATATGGGATTATGTAACTTGGATATGAATTTGTTTTGAAATGTAGTCAGTAAAAGTTGTTTTGTAGGAAATTTGTGATTTTGTTCATATTCAAATGCTTCTGATATTATGGATACCATTATCATTACCATATTTTGTCACCAAAAGTTAATACTGTGGATGAGTGCAGCATTGTAGCGCTTAGCTTTTGGCCTCTAGACATGGGATGTTAAAGTCGCATACATTTTGAATTGCTTGATGAACTTCTTAGCCAGTTTATTTAACAAGAAGATGGACCTGGGAATTAATCGCGCAAACTGCATGATCACTAGTCCCTCGAGGAATATGGGAAAGCATCAGCATTTGATTACGTCCTTTGCTTTGGCAAATCAATGTGCTCTTTATATATCCTGAGATGCTCTTGGGGGTCTATGTTTCTAGAATGCGCCAGCATGGTTGGTATATTGAATCTCCTTAGATATTTTGCATGTTGAACGGCTTTAGTGAATGGACTATGACTAGGGGAAATGTTCTAGTCGTCATTAGTTCGATCCGTTTTCAAGTTACGGCTGTTTGTAATGCTTATGAATGATATATGCATGATTGTCCAATGTTTGGATGGTTGAAAATGCCGACTTAATGACGAATAAGTTAGGATGTGGTCATGGATCGTTAATGATCCCCAAAATTTCCCAAACTGGGTGAGATTGATATGGAGTGACAAGAAAGGCCCCATAAGGCTATATTTCAAATCGATCGAAGTCCGTATGCTCAAGATATTAATGGATTGGTGATGACCTTGGGAATATGGTTCGGTGGTAATTTACTTGGAGTCCGACCCGAGAAAATACCGCTGAATGATATTAAATATTATACGATAATGCATATTTCCAGAGAAGAGAATATGAAAGCTGATTCATTAGCCAAGTTGTCCATCTCAAGAGATGCGCAGCTTATGGGAATGGCTCCGGTGGTGGTGTTCTCTACTACGAGCATCGACTAGATGGATATTGATTGGATCTTAGAGACCAAAGTAGAGAATGAGTCATGGGTGTATCCAATTAAAGACTATTTGCTGAAGCGAACTATCCCGAATGGGAGAAACGAATGTAGAAAACTCCTGCGTAAAGTGTCATGGTTTATTATACAGGAAGAAGTAATATACAGAAGAGGATTCTATGCTCCCTTACTATGGTGTGTCACCAAGGAAGAAGCTAGAAAATACTTGCCAATATGCATGAGGGAAGTTGTGGTGATCACAATGTGAGGCAAACTTTGGTAAGGAAGATACATCTCTGGGGATACTTTTAGCTAATAATCAACCAAGACGTGGCTGATTACACTAGAAAGTGCAATAGATGCTAGAGGTTTGCGCAGACTCCTATAGCCCCATCCATAGAGCTTACGCATATGGTCAACCCATAACCATTTGCGGTTTGAGGACTTTTCATCATGGTGTGTTACTGATGTCAAAAGGTGGAGCGAAGCATGCCATCATTGCAGTTGACTATTCACAAAGTAGGCTGAAGCGGAACCAATAGCCATGACCAGTTCAAAGAAAGGGATCGGCATGTGATGAAAAACGTCATATGCTGATTTGGAGTTCCTTAGAAGAATATCACTAACAGTGGAACCGAATCCAAAAGCGCGGAATTAAAAGATTTCTACAACAAGTATTTTTTTTAAAGAAATTTTCAGTTATATTACACCCATAAGCGAATGGACAAGTGGAGGCGATGAACAAGATCTTCATGTCCGTCCTGAAGAAGTAATTAACGAAGGCTTAGGGCTATTGGGTCGACAAAATGCCCCTAGCATGGTGGGCTTACCGAACGACTTATAAGTCCATGACTAGCCATACTCCATTTTCTTTAGCCTACGGATCAGAGGCCATGATTCTAATTGAATCGGAAGTTCCTTCTTATCGAAGAATTCATATCGATATGAAGGTGGACGAAGAACTCTTACTTAAGTCCGTCCATTTGATCGACGAAAAGAGGGAAGAAGCTGATTTGAGAGTAGCTACTAATTAGTATAGAGTAGCACGATAATTCGATGCCAACATCATAAACCGGACCACGAGATAGGCGATCTCATTTTGAAATGAGTCTTTCCTGGTCAGGGGCACTTGACCCAAATTAGGAAGGTCCTTTTGAAATTGAATGTAGGCTTGGAGATAAAACTTTCAAGCTAGCAACTATCGATGGAATCTCCATTCCATGGGAACAGAATAACAAGCACTTGAGGTTCTATTTTGCTTAAATGTATCTATATAGATATCTAAGTAGACTCTTATGTAATAAGGCAGATTTCGCCATTCTCATATCTATAAACAGAATTGGCTTTTCAGATCGATGGAACTATATTCTTAAAAGCTTGACTTTATGCTATATGAATAACGGCAAGATTGAACATTCCACGTTTTGAAAATGCAGATATTTTGGTAACTAGAGATAGGTGTTGATGGATTCCTTCAATTAATTATCGGGTCGTGGGAGTATAATCATGCTAGGGTCGATTGAAAGATTTGCCCTATACCTCTGACCTTTTACCAATGCTCGGAGATAGGCGTGCTCTAAGGCTGATGCCTTAAGATAGGCAAGGTCTAATGATGATACCCAAAGACACGCATCTGAAATGCTGGATCTTGGATATTGAACCCAGTGTGAAATTGAATTTTATTTGTTAAGTACAATTAGTAATTACGATCGATGCTTGAAGATAGGCAAGATGGAGCATGGATGCCTAGAGATAAACATCCAAACCATCGCTTTCCGGAGATAGGAAGTGGTGTAAGGCTACAACCTTATTTTTGGTCAAACAGAATTGGGCCATAGGTAAACGGGATAGGCCATGGAGTTGGCAAAGCAATTACAGTTTTGTTAGCTAAGGAAGAGATGTTTTGGTGATGATAAACAAAATGAAATAGGGAAATGTCACTAAGTAATGAAAAATATTTATTCATACATACAGAGTTATGATGAATAATATGATTTCACTGATTTAGAGATGATTGTCTCAAACTCATCATGCTAAGTATATAGGCATATAAATATAACGATAAAAAAGTAAAGTAAGACGATGAAAGAAAAACAATTTTATTCACAACTAAACTTTGAAAGCAAAAGCTGAGGCCATACCTTCACAACAACATCTTATATACACGTGCAAAACAAAAGGATTAAAACTAATAAATACATGAGAAAATGACATCTGATTGTTCTTATTCTTCCTCTTGTGCCTCCGCTTACTTTATGGAGAAGCTGAAGCATGTATTTTCTTATCTTTCACTTCCTTTTGGCTATATAAACCATCCTCGGGATCCTTATTCGAAGACTTGGAAGCATTAACATGAACACCAGCTGCTTAGAGTATAGAAGTTGGAAACATAAGTGGGTCAGTGGGCAAGGAAACCTAGAGTAGGGGAGGAATATCACCAACGTCTTTTTCCTTCTTAATTTCCTTAACCTTCTTGAGTTGTGAGGTCTGCTTTTCTAACATTGACGGTAGATTTGTGCTAGGTGGCCCCTATGATGGCTATGTCTTTATCGCTCGAGTGATGTGAGTATCATCTGTAATCTCTTCTACTAATGTGTGAATCTTTTCAATATCAAGACTTGGAACAGAAGCAACTAAAGAGGTTGGAACCAGTGTCGGGGCATAAACTATGAAGGACTCAGTCATTATAGGTTGGGTGCTTGGAGCTAGATATACATCAGTTAAAAGAGCAAGGGAAGGTGGACTTGAAACTTGAGAAAGTGAAAAATGGAGATTCGAAACTTCAATGGTTGTCGTCTGAGCCTTCTCGAACAAAAGAGAAACTGGTGAAATACCTCAAAGGGAAATAGAAGCTATCTAGGAAGGAGTCCCTGTCAAACATTCCTCTACAATGGGAGATAAAGCTCAAAACTTTAGAACAGACTTAGTCGGTGCATAACTAAGCTTCTTAAGATTGTATTGAACATGAGCCGAGGATGATGAAGCAGTCTGTACCATTGAAGTCACCATAACAGTTAAAGTTCTAAAAGCTTCGGAAGAAGGAATAACGGGCTCAAAGATTAAAGTCCCAAATGTGATAGAAGTAATGACACCAGAAGTAGCCGCCACCAAGTTGGTCGTCTCTACTTAGCGTCACCAAGAGATAAGAGTTGAACTTTCACCTAAATCCTTTGAGCTAGATTCGGGAAGGACCTCAACAGGCACCTAGGCAAGACTAAAGCCTCAAAACCTAACAGCACATGGCCTATGACAAGCACATCCAAATCCTCACAATCTAAAAGTTCGGCCTTTAGCACATCTTCATTGACCACGACCCCACCCAAGAGTTCTTTTTCTTATCTGATAATTTCTTCCCGAACCATGGGAAGTGCTCTAGGGGTATGTAATATCAAGCCACCTTAAATTTCCAAATTTTATAATGTAAGCAATGGAGGAAACCAAAGTGGACTCAATGCGACAACTCGCACATCCCGACACACCAATCCAAAGCCTAGTGTGACTTTCAGACTCGCTCATGATAAGAAATATGAGCTATCGGTTTTATAACATTGCAGCGACTAAAATAACAAATATAATATAAGATATACTACACTTTCAGAACTCACAACGGAAGGAGAAAAATATATAATACTGAAAATTATCCATCTTAGAAAATATCCCAAAACACAATCTTAGAAAATCAATACGTAGTCAAATAAAGAGTACAGAAAAATATCACTGCAAGTCTGATAAAGGGAATATAAAGTATCGATAAGATGGACAAATGTATACATGGAGACTCAACTGCTGCCCAAGTATGGGCCAATCAACTGCTGCCCTGTCCAGCTGTGGTGGGGAAAAGAAAGGAAAAAGGTGGGTCAGATAAAAGTCTGGTGAATGAGTACTAGCTTAATATATGGTGATCGTGTGCAATTAACTTTAATCTTACTTTAGGTGACCTAGGGTATACTATAAGTTTTCGTGTATTCCTAGGGTCCATTATTTAAGGAATTTTGTCCGACACATACATACACTACAACTTGTGCATGCTACTTACTACAAAGATCGAACTACAGGTTAAACCTCAATGTCTAACGATCAACCACTGCTTCTAGAGTTACTTGTCGTGGTAAAACTGCCACTAGGCTACTGTGGAATTAAACTCCCACTACTATCACAGCCACTGGGCTATTGTGGAATTAACTTTCCACTACTGTCACCACCACTTGGTTATTGAGGAACAAAATTACCCTAACTACGACTACACATAGCCCAACTAAGAATCGAAGAGGAAAACCTGAAAAGCCAACTCACCAAGGTGTCTCATCGTTTGCATCCTGTATCCGCCTCTCAACCGTAATACACGCCTCTTATTGCACATGTCAGGATCTAACATCTGAACTATACCATGTTATGTTAGTATTCATGCATGCTGGTACTCCCGTTGTGCCAAGCCCACACACTTCATCAGGCATCAGTTAGTGTTGTGCGTCTACCATAAAACCTCTTATGAGTTCCAATTACGATAAAATCGTCCCCAGTCGAATAATCGACCCCCATTATGTAAAGAGGTAACCAACAACGCAACTTCCTAGCATCATCTCATAGGGAACTAGTTTCCTTACAGCTTCTAACATACATACAAATAGCCTTAAATATGCTCACATAAAAATTAACATTTATATTAATTTTTATTACTAACTTGGGCCTTAGGCTGTGGTTCAGGATATGCATTTCAGGACATAACTAATCGATCGCTCAAGGTGAGTGGTCGACCTACCATAGTATAAAATTTAGAGGTTGTTTATTTATTCTCATTCAATTTTGATTACTAGAAAATTATATTAGTTAGCGTATATAGTGAACGAACCCTAAACAATTACAATGACCATTTTCTCTTGAGATTATACCCTATTTTCGTTGGTTTGATATTCATGCATTTAACCAGTTATATACTAAAAATTAACCAAAATTTAGAGCTTCAACTAAAAAGGGTTTACAAGTTTATCAGTTTACAGTAGCTTCTCTTTCTACTTCAGATTTCAGGTTTAATCATTAGGGTTTACAATTTACATTTGAAATTACTAACAACTTAGTTCAAGTAGAATTGGTTAAACTGAACTGTAATGATCAACTTAACAAACTTCTTCCCACTCATCTTAGATACAACCTTTACCAACAGGCTCCATTAGAGAATCTCCCTCCATAAGCTTACTCCTTCTAGATCATATTTACAATTGCCCTTTTGCTTTGATTTTATTTTAATTTTTAAAGAAATTTTAGATGTGGAGAGGAAGAATTTTGGAAGAGTTTCGATAGTTAGAATGTTTTCCATTGATTTTTAGGGTTAGCCTTGGTTTCAATTTATAAATGTTTGGAATGAATTTGGAACATTGATTTGGCCTGGCGAATATTTTGCTAACATCTCGTACGTACATCGCAATTTGGCAATGAAGAAAATGATCTCAATCGTTCGAACAAGCTCCAGAAGTCTCGAATTTTAAATGTGGACGGTTGACGTCTTACCCCCTTGGATCGATCGCTACCGATCGACCATCGACACATTAGGGTCGACCAGTCATTTTTTAAATTTTGGATGATTTTTATTTTAAACTTATTCCATTTTTAAATTTTCAAATGTCCGTGACTTCTCTGTACTAACTTCGATTTCTAAGTGTTATGTATAAAAAAAATTGTCTAGACAATCACTACGAATGCAATGGTTCAAGTTTCATAGCCAAATTCGGACTTCTGTGAAAACTTCATTTTAGTCCTTATTTTATTAAAATTTAATTTGATTTTTAAATTTCCGCTAAATTTTCGGGGTGTAACATTCTCCTCCTTTAAGAAGGATTTCGTCCTTGAAATCTCGAAGGATGGAAAAATGTAACTTACTCACACAACAATCAATAGCTACAACCCTCTACTCATCCATCATCCATCATCTATGGAAAATCATTGTCCTTAGAAATTTTATAATGCAATATGTACATATATATGCAGCGTGAAATGCACGTTAACCTATACTAATGCAAAGAGTAGCCAGTCTCCTAATCTAGTCGACCTCCTATCATGCAAATACTCATGTCGTGAATCCAAAATGTGTGCAACATCCTAAGTAAATATACTTGCAATTCTACATGTATGCACAACCATCCAGTCCATATGCAACATCCATATGCAAAATATCAAATAACACAAACAAAACTTAAGAGATAATGTTAATGTGTATATACTACCTAAAGGATATACTGCCTTAAACGTGTATAAGAAACAATCCAAAAAATACATCCGGTAGTATTCATCATCCATAACATGTTCTATTGACACGTTTACAACCATTCCTACTATCCTAGGGTCTCTACCTAATATGATATACCAAGCTATGTCCTATACATAAGTAGTCTATACTTATTAAACATAAATTGGAAACGTACCAGAAAAGAGTTATGGGTGGGTAGCATGGATCTTCTCCTCAAAATCCCATGTACAATCCATTAGATCATCTCCTCATTAGACTTTAACAAGTCTAATCTCCTTGTTACAAAGTCGCTTAGTACCATTCTCAAGAATACAAGTGGATGCACGACATACAAGTGACTCCTCCTCTATCTCCACTTCCCCTAGCTGACTCGGCTCGACCATGGTAGTTGTATCGTGTAAGCACTTCTGCAAGTGCGACACATGGAAAGCATCATGCACCCCCGCCAACTTCCTAGGATCGATAATGCCAACTTCCCTATCCTTAACTATTGGAAAAGACCCCACAAACCTTGGTACTAGCTTCGCCAATCTACCAAATCTCATAACATGTCTCAGGGGTGAAACCTTCAAAAACACCATGTCACCCATTATGACCTCTAACTCTGTATGTCTCATGTCAGCATAAGATTTCTGCCTCTCTTGAGTGGTCTTCATTCTCCTACAGATAAGTCCACTTTCTTTGATGACTCCCTCACCATTTCTGGCCTAAGAGTATTCCTATATGCAGTATCCCACCAACATGACGGTGATCTACTAGGTCTACCATATAATGCCTTGAATGATGCCATCCCAATGCTAGCCTGATAAATATTATTGTTGGTAAACTCCACCAATGGAAAATGATCCTCCCAAGAACCTCCAAAGTCCAAAATGCACATCCATAATAAGTCCTTCGATATTCGATTTACTCTCTCTGTCTCTCCGTCCATTTAGGAATGATATGCGGTGCTTAATCTCAATAGTCACCAAAGCCTCCTGTAGACTCCTCCAGATTACGCTAGTGAATAGCAGATCTCGGTTGCTAATTATGCTAGTAGGAACTCCATGTAACTTAATGACCTCTCTCTCGTATAGAGCTACTAACGATGCCGCCGTCCTTGTATTCCTCACTAGTATAAAATGAGCGGACTTGGTCAACTGGTCGATTATGAACCAAATGCTCTCATTCCCTCTCCTTCTCCTCGGTTAACCATCCACGAAGTCCATAGAAATACTATCCTACTTCCACTTAGGAATATCCAATGGTTGAAATAATCCTCTCAGCTTCTTCTGCTCTGCCTTTTCCCTCTAACAAGTCATACATCTAGCTACATACTCCGCTATATGCTTTCCTATACCGGCCCAATAGAAAACTCTCCTCATGTCGTAATACATGTTGTCACCATCGAGATGAATAATCATCCTAGAACGATGCAACTCATCCAATACTACATCTATCATATCCATACTAAGAGGAACACAAAGCCTACCATCCATCTGTAACCATCCTTTCGAATCAATTGCATAATGCCTCAAATGACTGGACTGCTTTCCTCTATTAAGCCTCTCAAAGATATCTACTAGCTTCTTATCTTCCTTCTGTTTAGACACAATATGTTCCGTTAATGTAGGCTACACTTCTAAAGCTGCTAATAATCCTAGGTTAATCTTTGATAATGGTTAGAAGTCAAATGTAGAAATTAACTCGAAATGATTCGACTCCAAGAACAAAGGACTCGGTACTGCATGCTGTCTGCTAAAATTTTTGGCCACTACATTACCTTTGCCCGAGGCATACGAGATATCAAAGTCATATGATGCAAAAGACTCCATCCACCTTTTCTTCCTCAAATTCAAGTTAGTTTGGGAGAACAAATACTTCAAGGACTCGTGATCCATATATAGCTCAAACCGCTTCTCTAAATGGTAATTCCCTATGCCTTGAGTGGCACAAGGGCCACCAACTCAAAATCATGGGCAGGGTAGTTTCTCTCGTGGGTCTTTAACGGCCGACCAGCATAACATACCACCTTTCCTTCTCACATCAAGATCACACCTAACCCTATATCATATGTGTTGGTATAAACTCTAAAGGGCTTCGTCCCATCAGGTAACACCAAAATTGGTGCACTAGTGAATGCCTCCTTCAACTTGATAAAAGCGTCTTCACATTTTGCATCCAATGAGAATACTAGATTCTTCTGAGTAAGACGAGTCAGAGAGGCAGAGATCTTCACGAAATCCTTAATGAACTTCCGATAGCAGCCCACTAAACTAAGGAAACTCCTCACCTCCGTGGCATTCTTCGACACCTGCCAATCCTGAACTGCTGCCACTTTATCAGGACCTACCGTGATCCACTTTCTAAGACAAAATGCCCCAAAAACCGTATCTCCACTCTCCAAAAGTAGCACTTCAAAACTTTGCCTTTAGTTTATGCGCATGAAGTGTACCATGCACTTCTTCTAAATGTAACGTGTGCTCTTCCCCGCTCCTTGAATAGACTAGGATATCATCTATGAATACCATGATGAACTTTTTAAGCAACCCTCTAAAAATTTGGCTCATCGAATCAAAAAAGTACGCGGGTGCATTGGTCAACTCAAAGGGCATGCCTAACCACTCATTAAGTCCATCGGTTGTGCGAAAGGCTGCCATATGTATACTATACTCAGCTACATGAAACCGGTGGAATTTGGTAGCTACAAGCTGTGAGAATACCTTAGCTCCAAGCAACTGATCAAAGAGTTCGTCTATATGGGGCAGTGGATGCCGATTCTTCTTTGTTTGTTTATTTAGCAACCTATAATCAACGTAGAGTCTTAAAGAACCATCTGCCTTGGTGGCAAAAACGACTGGTGCTTCCCATTCGAAAATGCTCCTTCTGATAAATCCCTTCTTCAACAACTCATTTACTTGCTTATTCAATTCACGTCTCTCTTTTGGAGCCATATTCCTTAATGTTAAGGCAACAAGTCTGGCATTCTCCACAAGATAAATTTGGAACTCAATCTTTCTTAGGGGAGGAAGACCAGTAACCTTGGAAAGTGTTACCACCAATTCTCACTTCAACCTTGTCGAAACCAAGATGAATAGAAGAGAAGGATGTACAAGAGATAATCGCATCAACAAAGCCATTTGAAGGAGTCGAAGGGATGCTACAGCCAACCGTCAGATGTATTACAAGCTTTCGAAAGGGTCAAAAGGGGTGAAACCACACATTCGCTTCAATTGCTTCCATTCAAAACAGATGCTTCCACCTATATGAAGACGTTTCAAATAAGTTAGGGAATACCTTTCGAAGGCAACAAATTGCAGCCACTCACAGGCGCGCCAAACCTTTTGAAGCTAAAGGTTCCGCCATCATTCATATTCCACAGAAGGATATTTTGTCGAAACAACCTCTTCAAAAGCATAAATAAGCCTTTAGAACTGGTCGAGACCATTCGCAATTAAGAAAGAGACCTTCCGCCTTAAAACCTTCAGCATCTCAACTCCTTCGAAGCTCCAAAGATCAACCTATCGATAGAGTCGAGTGCTCGTACCTTTTCTTTCCTGCAACAACATGGCAGCACAAAGTGGAGAGATGCACCTACCCCTTTTGATGAAGCTGAAAGCACTCAAATCCATTCAAATGCGATGCAGAAGGATGCGCAAGTGTTAATGGCGACGAAAGGTATCTAAGGCCACCTACCGACCAAGACGAAATCATTGATTCGAAAGGTGCCAACCTGAACCTATAAATAAGACCCTAGGGGTCTGTTTTGGGGGATTGGAATTCATTTACTGCATTCTTGTATTTTCTTAATTTTGTAAACCCTAATTTTGTCAATAAATTAGGGACATGATCAATTTGTACAATATTAGCTTAATGAAAGCAAGAATATGATTTGAATATGCAGGTGTTTTGAATCTCTTTTTCGATTCAGTTATTATCTGTTTGTGTTGACTTGGTCAAAGGGTCATCTTTTAAATGAGTCAAAACCCTTAGCTCAACCAATATTCTTAAAGTCTTAACTCCTAACCTCAAAACATCAAAAGGTCACCCTTCGAGTGAGTCGAAACCTATCCATTGAAATCGTTTCCTTGAATCATTAGAGAAAACCTTTAGAACATCACAATTGTTTCGAAAGGGGGCTTCGGAAGGATAATTCAACCAACTAAACAGGTCTGAAAGACTTAGAAGAAAGGGATATAGGAGTTTTGACTGAGTCAAATGATCGAATAAAGAGAAATTTTTACTACAACGACCTATTCGAAAGGTAGATTAAAGAGAGTAATAAGATTCTAACTACCCCTACCTAATCTAAAGGGGGTTTTGAAGGAGACTCCTACACTTTAAACTTTACTTTGGGGGTGTTGATAAGTTTTCTTGTTAACCTTTTTGGCGCTGGAAGGAGGGCTTAAACCTCCGATCTTGTTGAACTTCCAACTTTATTTTCCTTTAACCCAATTCTATTCCAAGCTTACCTACTGTAGACTTTACTTCATCATGATTAGCAAAGTCAAAAGATCCGTGCAAGGATCATCGGAGCCACATCCAATTGGATTCTCCCATGGAACAGTTAACGATTCAAATCTTTTTGAAGAACAGCTATTAAGAATGGAGGCCTTAAGGATCATAAGGAAAAAGAGAGTTGAATCCTATGATCCAAATAAATGGAGATTAAACCCTTTTCATATTGGCCCCACACCTATCTTTTCCTTAGGGGAAACGAAAAATGAAAGTGATAGCTTGTTTGATCAAATGAGGAAAACAATTCAATTCTACACTAAAGAAACAATCTTTGAAGAGGGAATGATGGCTGATTACAATGCCTTTGCACAAAAATGGCATTAAGCAATAAGTGGGACATTGCCTACATATGAACTTCAAAGGGTTTTAAAAAGAAAGCTGGTCATTGAGGGTGAAGCTCCAAAACTAAGTAATAAAAAATCCAGAAACCATCCTCAAAAGACAATCTTCAAGTCGAGAATCCCTAAGGAATGCAATTTGACAACATTAGTCGAGAATGTTTACCAGTTAACCAAGGAAGAGCTCAACTATTGGCCATCACAGAAGAAAATTCCTAAGTATGAAAGGAATCTGGGAGGACACTATTGTCACTACCACATGATGAATGGACATGAGACAAATCAATATAGAGCATTTGAAGGAATGGTGATCAGTTTCTTCAGACAAGGAAAAATAATGAATTTGTAAAGAGATCCTAATTGGATTCAATAAGGAACTACTTTACTAAGAAAGATCTACATGGTCGGGAGTAGAATTCTCCTTGCACTTGAACATCACATTAAACAGTTAAAGCCTTTGTCCGCACCGAGTTGGCCAGGTCAAAGCGCCTCCTGTAGGGAGGTTAGAGTAAGCCTTTATCTGCACCGCACTATGGCCAGGTTAAAGCATCGACAAGCCCTTGACTGTGCCACGCTATGGCCAGATCTAGGCGACTCCTGGAGGGTGTACGGAGTAAGCCCTTGGTCCCGCCACGCTATGGCCTGGCCAAGGCACCGAATAAGTCCTTGATCACGCCATGCTATGGCCAGGTCAAGGCACCTACTGGAGGGAGGACGGATTAAGCTCTTGGTCCCATCACGCTATGGCCTGGCCAGGGGACCGAACAAGCCCTTGATCGTGCCACACTATAGCCAGGTCAAGGCGCCTCCTGGAGGGAGGTTGGGTAAGTCCTTGGGTCCTGCTTATGGATAAGCTAACCAAGGGAACCAAACAACAATGGACTAAGACGTCCAAGCCCAAGAAGCGGCATATCAAACAACGGACTAAGACGTCTTAGCCCGAGAAGCGGCATATCAAACAACGGACTAAGACGTCCGAGCCCAAGAAGCGGCATATCAAACGATGGACTAAGACATCCAAACTCAAGAAGCGGCAAATGAAACAGCAAATACATACAAGAACTAAGGGGCAGAAACAGGTCAAAAGAGTCAAAACACAAGGAGCGGTACAGAATAGGAGGCTTAAATAAGAATCTACAGCCTCTGGTTAATTATCAAAAAGAACTCTGGACTTCACTTATTAATACCCAAATCTAGGTCTCGGGTTTTTACTAATAATCTATGGTCTTCATTATACCCAAATCTGGGTTTCGGGGCTATTACTATTAGTTACTGAACTTCACTCATTAATGCCCGAATCTGGGCTTAAGATTTCAATTATGAAGATTATTATTGTGGACTTCTGGTTTTCATCCACTAATACTCGAATCTGGCTTTCAGATCTTTTAACTTTCATCCGCTAATCCCGAATCTGGATTATAGAACAATTAGTATTAAGATTTCTACGAATTCCTAATCTTCAATTAAGTTCGAGATCTGTTTTACTAATGCCCAAATCAGGATCACTGGGCTTCTACTACAAACTTTTAGACAATGATTTTTTGACTTCTGTTAAACGATTATTATTGACTTCCTAAACATCTATAATTGAAAATCTGGAATTGAATTTCTGGTTCTCTATCAGTAGACTTTGGTTTTCTGTCAATATAGTTGAAGCTGGATTTCTGGTTCCCGCACATCATTACCAAAAATGGGTTTCAAGACATCCATTCATATTCAGTTATAGAATTATTTTTCACTTATTATCATATGTTAACATAATGATCTTTTAACCTCCGCAAGTAATGTGGATAAGCTTCTATATAGATTTCAAGTTAACGAAAAGGAATATTGTTTACTTCGTTCTTTTCAAGGAAAGGAGATCAGTAAAGAGGATTGAAAGATCCAGCAAATACAAAAATTATAGTACATATTATCAAAAAGCTAAATCAGAAACAACATTACAAGAAAGGACTACAGACCAGGTGATATTTACAAAATTTTCATAATTTATGAAATTATTTACAAGTATACGGTACAAATATATATTTCACAAATCTTGAGCAGCCTTATTTAGATTTTCAGCAATTAAAGGATCAACGATGTGACAAATTCCAATACGAAGAACTTCCTTAAGCTTCTCCTCTTTTTTCCTTATCTTGTTGGCGTCATCAATAGATTCAATGTGGATCTTTAAAGCACGATTAAAGGCTTTGTTTGCACCTTTGAGAGTTTTATTTTCCCTTTCTAAATTAGCAATACGCTTCTGAAAAAGATACTTTTCGCATTCAAGTTTCTAAATTTTGGCTGCATACTCATTTATGCGCTGCGAGTACCTCGCTTTCTGTTGTTCATCATAATATTTCATCATCTCAAATTTGTCTTTCCTGCACCATTCTCCTACTACCTTCTCGTCTAAGCCATGAGGAGGATTAGTCGTAGTAGGAAACTTTTGGATAGCAAGGGAAGTGGGCCTTGTTGATTTTGCAACAGATGAAATAATAGGAGAAGCTGGTAAATCGATGTTTGAAATGTTATTCACCATACTGAATTCTAGCGATTCACACTGAGCTTGACTATTTTTTAACTTAGTCTCTAAATCACTTATTTGTTAGAGAAGTTCGGACATCTTATGGTCAAAATCAATTGAAGGATTTGATTTAAATTAACGCTTTAGTTGAGAAATTGTTTTATCCTCGTTCTTGATATCCGCTTCAAGACTTTTAATCCGATCGTTAAGGCCTTTAACAATTATCTTCTGAAGCAAAAATCTCCTACGCCATTCTAGCGCTTCGGTGTTGCCTTGGAGATGAGTAGACAAAGGATCGCTAAAAAGCTTCCTCTTTTCAATATCTACTAATAATCTATCTCTAATACTGATAAAGCGAGATGTTGAATCAAATGAGAGCGGCGTTGTAGATAACTGTAACTCGTATTTAAACAAATAAAAAGAAAATAAAGTCAAGACTCGAATAATCAATCTCTTTTATTATAACAATAAAAGATTACAACATAAGTAGAAATTAAACAAAAAAGTACAATTGGACATTTGTTTCACACTTAAAGTTGAGCAACTGCATTTCTGACTTTACTCAAGGAATTAGCTGAAAGAATAACTGTTGAATCAAAAGGAGCATTAAATCCTTCTGGGGTAATAATTGGAGGATATTTGATATAGTCCCACTCCCCAGCAGGAGGACTATCACGACCACATATCAATTTACTACGATATGTCCGAATTTCCTTAAGAAGCTCTTCTTTTTCTTCACCAAGAAAATCGAAACGAAGACGAGGATGTTCCATGTAAAGTCTTTGCAAATCTCTAAGTAAGCAATATCTGGCTAATTTTGAAGATTTCAAAAGTGAAGCATTTTCTAGATAATCTCTTCTTAGTTTAATATAGTTGCTTAGATAATCTCTAGAAACAAGGCTGCTTGAGGGACATTCATTCTGTGATAACGTAATAAAATATAACTAAGTATAAATGGAAACTAGAGCAAGAAATTCACAAACCAATATTATTACATAATTAAGAATGTTCATCTGGTTCATACAAAATTGACTTTTTGAATAATTCAGAAACAAATTTGTCATTATAATATTTACGTTATGTAGGATGCAACTCATGGGGAATTGATTTGACTCATGGTAATTTCCAGTAGGCTTCCGGATGTGGATTTGATCCAAATTAATCCAAATATCTCTTGTGTAAACGCCTAAGTAGACCCCCACTAAAATCACCTAAATATGAAAAATCTATGGTTGGATGTCTACAATAGGCTTTGTATAGGAGGTCTACAAGGATGTTCCTTTCTTCAACCAACATCCAAAAGAGCGTAATTAATTCTCGATTCACTTTCAAAAGATTATCATATCGAAGGCCTGCCCTCCTCAGTCGTGAGGCAGCTTCTTGATCTTTGAAAGACGCTAACACTGCCACACTTTTGTTAAGCCTATGATACTTGTCAAAGAGGGTATTGTGTTCTTTTAATTGCTTATCTAACTCTCTATACAAGCTATTTATTTCTGCTTGTTTTCTTTCAAGCTTGGTTTTATATAGGTGGATGGATTTCCTCCTTATCTAAAATAAATGATGTAAACTATTATTATCTTGAAAGTGAAAGCCATTTAAACAAGGAATCCCATACTTGAGAAACGGGAACTGTAGTTTGAGAGACCTGCTATTTCTCTCTTTGTTCTTAAATGTTGATGTTTGCGGTCTCTTCTTGAAGGTCAGAAGGCTCTAGGGGTTCAGGTTGGCTTGCTTTATGGATAATTGGATCGGGGTTGACCTTTTCTGAAGACCTGATGTTGTCATCGCCATATTTTTCATAAACATTGGTGTGACCACCTCCGTCACCACCTGAACCCTGGCCTCTATCCTTGGTATCATCATTATTGTCATCATCATTATTGTTGACATCATCATCATCATCATTGCCGCCATCTTCCATGGTGGCTTCATCTTCTTCAAGTTCTTCATTGGAATCTGAGTCCACTTCGATGGATGGGACTTTGAAGGATAAGATTTTGGAGGCATCAATCGCCTCTCTCTCAAGAACTTCAACCCCCTGCTCCATTTCTTTGACTTTGGCCATAAATCTATTGACAAGAGAAGGGTCGAGTGAAGGAAAGCTAAAATCTGGGCAATTTTCTATGTTGTCGGCATAAGCAAGCATCAGGGCGTCCTCATAGGAGTTAACTATGATGTCATCGAGGGAAGTATTTAGAAATTGTGACACCCATTGCTTAGCATCAGAGATAGTATTGACAGCCAACTGTAGAGAAAATTACCTTTTCTCTAGCTTTTTCATGAGAGAAGATTCTTTGATCACCATTTGAGATTTTTCATCTTCAGCTTCCTTCAAAGCCATTTTCAAAGCCATAATTTCATCGGCTAGAAGTTGTATTGATTTCCTCTCTTTAGAAATAATGGATTCTGCCTCAGCGAGAGAGGCTTTCATTCTTTCCTGTTCTTTCATAGTAATATCTTGGTCAGCAGACAGGGAAGTGATTTGGCTTTTCAAAGCTGAGACTTCCTCTTGAAGCATGGAGGTCCCAGTAGAAGATTTTGATGCATTTTCCTAAAGAGAGTGTTTGTACCAAAATTGGGCACAACACTCTTTGGATGTGTTTGAAGAGATAAAATGAAGAATATAAATGGAAAAGGAGGGAAATCTAACAAACACACCAATAATAAGCAAGAAAATCACATAGAAACACACGGATTTAGAGTGGTTCTGCGTATGGCCTACGTCCACTATGAAATGATTGACTTTATTGATTTTTGCTTGCTGGTTACAACGTGTTACAATAGTAGAATTCGAGTACAATAGTGATTTCGGCAGAGTCTGGACGTAGAAGAGCCAAAAGTTCCCTTTCAGTAGGTTCTAGGCTGCTATTTATAGGCATAGGCGGCAAATATCTCGCTCAGATCTTGGAAGACCTCTTCTCTCAAGTGGGTGGGCCCACACGATCGATCATATGCTGTTTGCACTCGATCCATGATCGATACGAATGAATTTCGTATCGATCAATATTTCGCCCAATTGAGTCGAGATTGGTCATGAACATTCTTGTGGATGTAAAAAAACTCCTGTGAAAATTTGGTGGCATTTGGACTTGTAGATTTTGAGTTATGATCGATGCAAATTTGGATTTTTCGAAGGCTATTGAATTCGTATCGATGTTGTTCGTATCGATAGCTTCGCATCGACGGTTATGCACGTGATGTCTGATGACATGGCACTTGCTTTCAGGATCGATCCACGTTTTATGCCGAGTGACCGAGTCTTCCTTATGGAGGCGCCTCGTTCGTATCGATTTTGAATCATTCTTCGTACCGGTCTGTTGTACCTTACTTCGTATCGAATCCTGAAGCCATTTCATATCGATCGCTTAATGGTCACTTTGTATCGATGGATGAATGATCTCTTCATATTGATCACAGAGTAATCGATTTCGTATCGATGGGAGATGATGACTTCGTATTGACCTATGGACGATCGATACGAAGTATGTTTGAAAACTAGATCGATGCGAAATGGTCTTCCGTGTTACTGCCGATGGATACGAAGTAGACAGTCATTGATGGATACGAAGTGAGCTTGCTCACCGATGGATACAAAGAAGCTCAACTTCGATGGATACGAAGCTGGATGGATACGAGATGAGGTCCGAGGGTTGATGGATATGAACAGGATGGTTGCAAGGTGATGGATACGAATATGAGGGATACGAATTAAGCATGTCTCATGTGTAACTTGATCGGTCTATAACTTGAGCATACAAACTCCGATTGACTTGAAATTTAGAACACTGGCTTCCACAGCTTTGCTTGTCGTGTCATATAAATTGTAGCTCGATCCAGATTCGGGCAAAATTTATCAGTATCCATAGTGAACCTGTATATAACTGTTCTTCGGGATGATCTTTCATTGATTTCCAGTCAATTCCTTGGTGTCACGGCCTTGCTAAAAGGCGGGATAATAGAGAGAGCCAGCTTTTGGAAATCTAAAAGCAAAAGTAAGGTGCAAATCAGCATTCAAAGAGAAATAACGATATGAAGGATAAATAATGTGAAACGTACTAGAAGTTGTTGTTCTATAAGAGACCAGCAGTGACTCGCTGGGATAGGAACAAATGAAGGTGGGCGAATAGAAGCAAAGGATGAAGAGTTCAAGATAGATTGAACTATCTTATTGTTTGTACCAAAATTGGGCACAACACTCTTTGGAAGTTTTTGAAGAGATAAAATGAAGATATTAAATGGAAAAAGAGGATTATCTAACAAAAACTCCAAAAACAGATGATGAAAATAATAAGAACGCACAAAAACACAAGAATTTAGAGTAGTTCGGCGTGTTGCCTACGTCCACTGTGAAGTTGATTGCTTTATTGATGTTTCTTTGATGATTACAATTGATTTCAGCGTGTTATAGCAGTTAACAATGAATTACAGTAGTGAAATTCGTTTGCAGCAGCTTCAATGGAGTTTAGATCTGGATCCGGCAGAGTCTGTGCATTGGAGAATTCAAAGAAGAAGCAGATCCCCTTTTCTATATGCCCTGGGGCTCTATATATAGGTGTAGGAGACTGATATTTCGCTCAGATCTCGGGAGACGCCCTCTGGCACGTGACTAGGCCCGTGCACCCAAGCCCGCGAAGTTTCTGTCCGATCCGTGATCGATACAAATGGATTTTGTATTAATCAAGATTGTGTCCGATGGAGTCGAAATTTGGCGTGGGCATTCTTTAGCATGCACGTAAGTTCCTGTGAAAATTTCATAGCATTTGGACTTGTAGATTGGGAGATATGATCGATACGAATTAAGACTTTCGGTTGGTTGTTTCATTCGACTCCATCATTTCGACTCCATCATTTCGACTCGATCCCGTTCGACTCGATAGCTGCGTGTGATCAAGTGGTTACGTGGCGAGCGTCCTTCACATCGATCTGGAGCATACCCAGTTTGAATCGATGAAGTCAGTCTAGTTCGAGTCGATGGACGTTGGCTTGTTCGCATCGATGAAGGTTGCACAGTTAGAATCAATGAAAGCGCCCTGGTTCATATCGATTGTTGTGCTTTTCTTCGCATCGATGGGAGGCGTGCATTTTATATCGATTGGTGATCGATCGATATGAAGAGAGCCTTTAAGAATAAGCGATGCGAAACAGATGAAAGTGTTTGTTGCCGATGGATACGAAGTAGGCATTGGACGATCGAGTCGAACTGTTGCTTCCTGATGGATGCGGATCGATACGAAGTGGTCATTGACTGATCGAGTCGAACAGAGCTTGTCGATGGATGCGAAGTCGATTGAGTCGAACTGTGGCTTCCTAATGGATGTGGATCGATGCGAAGTGGTCATTGGCTGATCGAGTCGAACAGAGCGTGTCGATGGATGCGAAGTCGATCGATTCGAACAACGGCCACCTGATGGATTCGAACCCAAGACTGTTTCTCGTCCAATCTTGCATCGATCATAACTTGAGCATGTGAACTTGGATTGACTTGAAATTTGTAACGTTGACTTTTATGGCTTCCCTCGTCCTGTCTTGTCGATTGTAGTTCGATCCGGACTCGGACAAAATTCGTCGATATCCATAGTGAACCTGCGTATAACCGATCTTCAAGACAAACAGTCATTGGTTTCTAGTCAAGTTCTTGGTGTCACGGCCTTACCAAAAGGCGGGATAACATTTTCCCCCCAAAGTACGTCTTGTGGAAACATGATGTGCTTTGAATTGCTGCAATCTTCATTCTGAATAGTTATCGTCTTTTCGATGAAAGCTGTAATCTTTGATTGATTTTCTCGATAATGTAAACTGTCGACTGCCAACTGATGTACCCTGTACTGTTGCAACTGATTGCTGTATGCTAGTGGTTAGCCGTTTGTTGTTGTAATCGTTATCAAATGAGTTTCCAATTCCTGTAAATCTGGAACATTGAAGATTAGTCCGACATATATGCATAAATGTTAATCTAACTCTCGTTGACGTTCACGAGTCGTTGTCAGTTTATCTTATATTGAATTCCGTATCGATCCTCTCCTGAACCGACGTGAAATTCGTTGTAACAATGCTCGATGGTTGTTTTTGAATGTTCCTTCGTAACAATCCTCTCCTGAATCAATGTGAAGGGTTGAAATATTGTCTTTGCATCGATTTTTATTGCATTGATGGATACGAAATGATCATTTCGAATCGATGGATGTGGGGTTCGATGGATACGAAGCGGTCGTTCGTATCGATGGAGTTCAATGCCTTCAGAACATCCCCTATTGGGTATTTCGAATCGATGGATCTGGTTTCATTGGATACGAATAGACAATTCGTATCGATGGGTTCGAATTGATCGCTCATATCGATGTACTGGAGATGGAGTGGAAGATGATCGATACGAACAGCGGTTTCATATCGATGGATTCGAACTGTACAGTTCATATCGCTGCACTGTAGATGGAGTTGAACTGTGTTCGATACGAAGAAGGGCTTCGCATCGATGGATTTGGTGAAGACTTTGTATCGATACAGACTCGAGTTCATGGATTCAAACAGCTTGTTCGAATCGATCCCGTGGTGACGCTTTGTAGTCGGTCGAATCTACTGGGATGCGAATCGTTTTTTGCCTTCACGTTTGAGTCCATATAAATACTGTGGACTTAGCCACTTTTCACTTTTCACTTTTGTGCTTTGCTTTCGTATCCCTTGAGAGACCAAGAAAGGAAACAATTCTTCGCCTTCGAATCGAATCACATCCTTCAATTCCTTAAACTAGTTACCAAAATCAGGTAATTGGACATCCAATCCACGTTATAGCGATGGAATTCGAAATCGATCGCCAATCACACAATCGATCTCCAGGGATGCTAAGGCCATAATCGGTTCAGAGTGAGTTGTTGTGGATGAGTTATAAGTGTTCGCATCGATCAATCAAGGAAAGGGTTCTCTTCGTATCGGTATGGGGATGATGGAACTTTGTATCGATCCGTAGTTGAGTGAGTATCATGTGGAGGGATGAAACGACTTCGTATCGATGGGCAGTGGCTGGAGTTCGTGTCGATTGATACGTAATTGACTTCGATGATCGATTCGAAGTCGACCACTTGCAATCGATACGAAATGGGCATTATAAGTTGGTTTAAAGTCGCCAACGCTGATCGATACGAAATCGAAGCCTGTGATCGATGCAGAATTCGTTCCCCTGATCGATACGAAACGTATCGACTTGAATGTGATCGATACGAAGCGTATCGAGTCGAACACGATCGATACGAAATGTATCGATTCGAACTTGATCGATACGAGCAGCTGCATTCCAGATTGTCATGACTTGCATCTCTGGTGATCGACCTATGTCTGAGCCCTGATCGATTCGAAATCTTACACTACCAAATACTTGACTCCGACGAGCTTCAGCTTTGCATAACCGGACTTGACTATAGAACTATATACTTGACTGCCTTTCGAAGCTCGCCGATGGAACTATAATTTAACAAAATTTTAACAAACTTTAACTTGGATTGATTGCTAATATCTGGATGGCACGGTTGTGACGGTCAGCGATGATGGTCATTCCGACTGAATTTCGAAGTCTTATCGTTTACATGCTTTTTTTAAATCCGTAGAACTTGTCAAGTGATATGCAGCACTGCACTGCACAACACACTTACACACTTTACACTGGGGGATGCACGAGCATTATTGTCTGTTTAACAATGATTTTTCATAAGCTAGTTAGTCATGGAACCTTCAAGTTCACAGCAGCAGAAACTCCCGAGTTCAATTCCTTCAACCATTGAGATACCGGTCATTGAAGCCGAAGTTATAAATCCAGCTCCGGACGAGCTTCCAGGCGCCCAGTTCATTTGTCGTCCACAAGATTCTGTGCCGTTCGCAATCTCCGAAGATATGCTAGGACGGATTTGTTTAAGGCACGGCTTGTCGCTTGACGACGTGTTACTGCCTGGGCCGAATGATAGGCCACACGCTCCCCCGGAGGGGTTTACTGCTTTCAACCGTCATGCTTGCACAGCGGGGACACTTCCTCCTTTCAACCTATATATAAGGGCGATGTTATCATTCCTTGGAATAGCTCCATCCTAGCTACACCCCAACGGATACGCTTTGTTGAATAGCACCTTCCTTCTGTTTATAGAGATTCTCTTTCGACCGCCAAAGCCGATCGAGATTAGATATCTATTTAACATTAAGGGTCGTGGAGAATGTCCTTCTATCACTGTTATCCCGCCTTTTGGCAAGGTCGTGACACCAAGGAATTGACTAGTAACCAATGACGGTCCGTCCTAGAGACCGGTCACACACAGGCTCACAACAGATATCGACAAATTTTGTCCAAGTTCGGATTGAGCCAAAATTGGTAGGACATGACAAGCTAAGCTATGAGAGTCAACGTTCCAAATCTCAAGTCAATCCGAGTTCATATGCTCAAGTTATGAACGATACAAAATTGGATGAAAACTAATCATCGGTCGACTCGCTCCCTTCGACTCGCTTCCTTCGACTCGCTTCGCATCCCTCAGAAGTGCTTCCTTTGACTTGCTTCGCATCCCTCAGAAGTGCTTCCTTCGACTCGCTTCACATCCCTCAGAAATGACCCCTTCGACTCGCTCCACTTCGTGTCCATCATGGAGCCTTAGTTCGAATCCCTCAGGACACTCCACTTCGACTCGCTCGGCCAGTGCACGCTTCGACTCGCTCAATCTGGGCACGCATTGACTCACTCAGTCGATGTACATTTCGACTCGCTCGAGACGGCATCAAAGGTAGGGCGATTCAAAGACTCAAGCACCACGTCACCGAGTCGAACGGAAGCGAGTCGAAACGAGAGCGAGTCGAACCAAACAGCCATCGAGAATTCCATTTCGTATCGATCATATCTCCTAATCTACAAGTCCAAATGCTATGAAATTTTCATAGAAGACTACCTGAATGCTAAAGAATGTCCACGCCAAATTTTGACTCCATTGGAGGAAATCTTGATCGATACGAAATCTGTTTGTATCGATCACGGATTGGACCAAAACTTCACGGGCTTGGGCGCGCGGGCCTGGTCACGTGCCAGAGAGGGTCTCCCGAGATCTGAGCGAAATATCAGCCTCCTACACCTATAAATAGACCCCCAAAGCCAACAAAAAAGGGGTTCTTCTTCTTCTTTGAACTCTCCAACGCCCGGACTTCGTCAGATCCAGATCTGAACTCCATTGCTGCTGCTACCAACGAATTTCACTGCTGCAAATCATTGTTATTCGCTGTAATTTGCTGAAATCAATTGTAAACATCAAAGAAAGATCAATAAAGCAAACTACTTCATAGTGGACGTAGGCAATTCGCCGAACCACTCTAACTTCTTGTGTCTCCTTGCATTTTTCTTAGTTTCATACCTGAGATTTGGATTTTTTGTTAGATAAATCCTCTTTTTACATTTATTTTCTTCACTTTATCTCTTCAAAGACTTCCGAAGAGTGTTGTGCCCAATTTTGGTACAAACACTTTGGTGCTTTCGCTGATAAAAACCCAATTTTTCTCCTGCTCTTTGGATCTCCTATCTATATTGGATTGCATAAATCTAAGAAGAAGATCCAGATCTAGAACTTTGAAGCCCTTCCATTCTATTCAGATTTGCAATCAGATCTAGGAAAGGACTTCATCAATTCATTATGGTGAGCACACGTACCACTTCTACAGCTGCTGATCAAGGAGCACGGGACCGACAAAATCCCATGCAATCACCTCCATCCAACCAAATTGCTGCAGGACCTTCAGACCCATCAAGTCCAATCACTAGACAAGAATTCCAGACATTGCTTCAGGAGTTGAACCAAAGTCGACGGCAGCTAACTGAACAACTATGCGCCAACACAGAGTTGACTAACCAGCTAAATCGCCAAAGGCGAAGAAGATCCAGAAGAGACCAAGGTTCTCATTCTTCCACAGAAAGTTCAGCCTCCTCCGATGGCCAAACAAGATCCACACGTCCACGGCTAGGTGTAAGCTACACCCAAGCCACGGAGCACCAACCTGCTTCGAACCTTGGGCAACCTAGAGCTGGACCATCCGCTAGTCTCCGTACAGAACCCTCAACTCGAGGAGGAGCTGCTCCTTACCATGTTACCGGCAACATTGCTACTACCACCACTACCAGACGGGGAGGTGATGCTAGAAGCCAAGCTGATCCTCAACATAACCAACGGGAGCAGACTCCTGAGCCTTATGTCCTTGAGGATGTTGAACCAAGGAGGCGAGGCACGGACCGTCGACCGCGTCCGGTCCAGACTCGCGCTGTGGAACCCGACCACACCTTGGCACAACATGCTCTAAGTATCCGAACGCCGGATATACAAACGATGATCCGTTAAATGATCCGTGAAAGTCAGGGTCCCTATAATGACGACTGGGGAATCTCCCGAAGTCATACCCCTTTCACCAATGATGTTTTATATTCTGAACCACCTCGGCACTTCAGGATGACAGCTTTGCCAGTTTATGAAGGAAGTTCTGATCACAATCAACACGTCCTGAAATACGAATGGCCGATGAATGCCGCTAGAGCTGATGATGCAGTTAAGTGCCATAGTTTCCCCATTTCCCTAAGGGGCATCGCTACCATGTGGTTCACTCATTTTCCACTGCGATCCATCTCTAACTTTGACCAGATGGCCACCAAGTTTGTCGAACAATTCCGTATGCACGTGGCGAGGCCTAAGGACGTTAAAACTCTGTCTAGTGTTACGCAAGCTATCAGAGAAACATTTAGGCGTTATTTGGAGCGATTCCATGCTGCGTGTGTAGAAATAAGCAATCCCAATGATAACTCTATCCTGATGGCATTGACTAAGGGGATTGATGCTGATTCCGAGTTCGGAAATTGGTTAGCTGGAAAACCACCTACGTCATTGGACCGTTTCTATTCCAAGGCAGCCCAATTTCTGAGAAGGGAGGATGCGAAACAGTCTAGGAAGCAGGATGACGCAGGGCCCAACATCGAAGGAATCCAAAGTAACATCACTGTTAAACAATCCGGAGATAGTTATGGAAAAGTTCAGTTGAACATCCAAAATAAACAGAATCAACAAAGGGACAATGGAAATCAAAACAAAAGACGCGATCAAAATCGTGGTCCACGGCGTAGGGCTTCCATGTATGATAATTACACTCCATTGAACACGTCATTGGAAAATGTGTATTTGCAGACCTGCAATACCATGCAGTACAAGAAACCTGCCCCGAAACCACCACCTGAAAGACAAATCCAAACAGGAAAATTTTGCAGATTCCATGAGAGATATGGCCATAACACCAATGAGTGTCGTCACCTACAAGACCTCATTGAAAAACTGATACGGGAATGGAAGTTGGATTAGTATGTGCTGGCACCGCAGTCTGGTGGTGCGGGCCCATCAAATCAGAATCGCGCGCCAAATCAGGAAAGGCAGGAGGAACCCGCTCGTACAGGCGGGAGGCTAGTCATCAATATAATAAGTGGTGGTCCTCACCCAGCAGATCGAAGCAGGAAGGATATGGAGTCGTATGCCAGTTCTATCAGGCATGCGCTTCGAGTGTTGTAGTATTTTTGATGAAGGGGCTCCGCCCAAGCAACAGAAAACGATGGCAGACGACAACGTGTTCAGAAACAGAGACGCTGATAAATTTGAAGCCCCCACTATCGATCCACTGGTCATCTCAGCACAAGTAGGTCCCGCTTGGATGAAGAGGATCTTAGTTGACAGTGGAAGCTCTGTGAATATTTTGTTCAAGCGAGCTTATGATCAAATGAAAATGGAAGCCACGGACTTGAAGCCTTGTCAATCCCGAGTCCATGGTTTCAACGGAAGTGCTACTATACCCACTGGAATGGTGGAACTACCAGTAGAGTTGGGAGTTGGAGAATGACGGAGAGTATGGATGCTTCAGTTCATTGTTTTGGACATAGACACCCCTTACAATGCTTTCTTGGGCTGACCGGCCCTCGCTGAATTCAGGGCAGCCATCGCCCCATGGTGTTTGACTTTAAAGTTTCCCACTGATCATAATATAGGAATCATTCAGGGAGATCAGGCTACCGCTAGAGCTTGTTATATTGCTGAGCTACGGGAGGCGCAACGAAAGGAGAAAGGAAAATGCGTAGAGGAATCTCTCTACGTCTGTTTCGCCGATAATTGACAATTAACGCCCGGGCCCAGGCCCGGGCACCCCAGCCAATTCCTCAGGGATCTTGACCCGAGAGAAACTGAAGACGAAGGAGAATCTAAAGAAATTCAAGCATCCTTGGTCGAACTGACGATTGATGTCCCAGTTGACAGTGACGATGATTCGAAAATGATAAAGATTGGATCTCAGCTAAGCCAGCAAACTCAAGAGGAATTGGTTGAATTTCTGCGGGCAAATCTTGACGTATTTGCCTAGACACATTCCGATATGTGTGGGATCTCGTCGGACATCGCGAGCCACACTCTGAACATTGACCCGCGGCATGTCCCGGTCAAACAGAAAAGGCGTGGCATGGATCCAGAGAGATCTGCCGCCCTTAAAGAAGAAGTAGAAAAGCTTGAAGTAAACGGATTCGTTCGAGATGTGCTATATCCTGAATGCGTGTCGAATCCCGTGCTCATCCGAAAGCCGAATGGAAAGTGGAGAACATGTGTCGATTATTCCGACCTGAATAAAGCATGTCCCAAAGACAGTTTCCCACTCCCCAGAATTGATCAGCTAGTAGATTCGACAGCCGGGCATGAACTCTTATCCTTCATGGACGCGTACTCAGGCTACAATCAGATACCGATGCATTTACCCGATCAAGAACATACTAGCTTCGTAACCAATCTGGGACTTTATTGCTACAAAGTTATGCCATTCGGACTTAAGAATGCCGGGGCTACTTATCAACGATTGGTCAATCGGATGTTTGCCAATCAAATCGGGAAAACCATGGAAGTATATGTAGACGACATGCTTGTGAAGTCACAACTCTCCACCAACCATGTTAAAGACCTGGAAACTATGTTCAACATACTTCGAGAATACAAAATGAAGCTCAACCCACTGAAATGTCACTTTGGAGTTGCATCTGGAAAGTTCCTTGGGTTCATCGTTAACGCTCGGGGAATCGAAGCTAATCCTGAGAAGATTTAGGCAATCGGAAATCTTGAAACTCCAAAGACTATAAAGCAAGTCCAGAGTCTCAACGGAAAGGTAGCGGCATTGAGCAGTTTCATTTCAAAGTCCACTGACAAATGCATTCCCTTCTTCGATGTGATCCGAAAAGGGAAGCGAAACTTTGAATGGACCACGGAGTGTGAGGGCGCTTTCCAAGCACTAGTTCAACATCTATCCACACCTCCAATACTGTCAAAGCCTATTGATCATGAGAAGTTGTGTACATACTTGGCGATATCAGAAAATGCTATCAGCGCTGCCTTGGTTCGAGAAGAAGACGGGATACAGAAGCCAGTATACTACGTCAGCAAATGATTGACTGGGGCTGAAAGGAACTATCCGAAGCTAGAAAAGTTGGCCTACTGCCTTGTGATTGCATCAAGAAAACTCCGACCGTATTTCCAGGCACACCCCATTGTTGTTTACACCGACCAGCCGTAACGACAGGTTCTTTCGCGGCCTGAGACGTCTGGTAGGTTACTCAAGTGGAACATCGAACTGAGTCTGTTTGATATTACTTACACTCCAAGACGAGCAATCCAAGGACAAGTCCTCGCTGATTTCATAGTTTAATTTACCATTCCAGAGGACTTGCCCGAAACCAGTAAATCCCCCGAATACGTCTGGAAGCTATACACTGATGGTGCATCGAATGACCGGTGTTCGAGCGCTAGTGTTGTACTCGAAACCCCCGAAGGCCGATCCATATGCTATGCTGTGAAGTTCGATTTTCATGCGACTAATAATGAAGCTGAATACGAAGCCCTCTTAGCTGGCTTAAAACTTGCTAGGGATTTGAGAATCATCGCAGTTGAAATTTATTGCGACTCACAATTGGTTGTGTGTCAAGTACGGGGAGAGTATCAGGCAAGAGATCGAAGGTTAGCAGCTTACTTAGCTCGAGTTCAGGAAGTACTGAATCAGTTCGAGTACTACGCCATCTATTGTATACCTCGGGAGCGCAATCAAAAGGCCGATTCATTGGCGAAGCTAGCCAGCACAGGGGAAGCCCAGCAAATGGGCCTCATTCCCGTAGAAACGCTATCTTCCCCAAGCATCGACCGGACAGAAGTAAACTGGGTATGCGAAACCATTCCCGAAAAGGATTCATGGATGACCCCACTCAAAAATTACATTGAGCACGGAACCCTACCGGAGCGCAGGAGTGAAAAGAGACAAGTCCTTCGGAAGGTCTCACAATTTACCATCCAGAATGGACTTATGTACAGAAGGGGGTACTCAGTCTCCCTACTCCGGTGTATCGCTCACGATGAAATTAAACAAGTATTGCGCGATGTGCACGAGGGAGAATGTGGCGATCACACCGGGGGACGAGCACTTGCCAAGAAAATACTTTGCTACGGATATTACTGGCCTACCGTGAATCGTGATGCGTTGGACTATGCAAAGAAATGTTATAGGTGCCAGAAATATGCCTGAATTCCTAGAGCTCCTCCCACCGAGATAACGCAGATGGTCAGCCCATGGCCGTTCGCAATGTGGGGCATCGACATCATCGGGGCTCTACCCCAGGCAAAAGGTGGTGCGAAGTACGCCATCGTCGCAGTTGACTACTTTACAAAGTGGGCTGAGGCCGAAGCTCTCGCTACCATTACAACGAAGAAAGTAATCAACTTTGTGGTTTGTAACATCATCCGTCGATTCGGTCTCCCGCACACCATTATTACGGACAACGGAACCCAATTCGACAATGCTGAATTTAAAGATTTCTGCAAGCGATTTCACATCCAAAAGAAATTCTCTGTAGTTGCACACCCTCAGGCAAACAGGCAGGTCGAAGCTGTTAATAAAGTTATAAAATCCATTCTGAAAAAACGACTGGAAAAGGTCGGTGGCAAGTGGGTTGATGAACTTCCTATGGCTTTATGGGCTTCCCGAACAACCCACAAGACTGCAACCGGTCACACTCCATTCTCTCTTTCTTACGGTTCAGAAGCCATTATTCCAGTCGAGCTAAAAGTACCTTCTCATCGTGTGACATACTATAATCCAAAAACGAATGCTATATTACTTACGGAGTCTCTTGATCTACTAGATGAGAAGCGTGAAGAAGTTGATTTGAGGGCAGCTGCGCATCGAAGTCGAGTCGCCCGATTGTACAACGCCAAGGTCCGCCCGCGAACCTTTGGACTAGGCGATCTCGTCCTCAAAAGAATCTATCTGGTTCCTTCACATATGAAACCGACATTGGAAGGACCGTACGTTATTGAACGAAGGCTCGGAGATGGAACATTCAAATTATCGACTGTCGACGGTCTAACTCTGCCAAGAGCCTAGAATAGCGAGAGCCTTCGCCGCTATTACACATGACAGGCTATCTCTATCCATTTAGATTGCTTTCCTTTTTTGCAATTTGTTTCTATATTTCGAAATTAGAACTTGTAATAAGGCAACTAACTTTGCCATTCTTTCTTGTTTCAGCAATAAAATGCAATCTCTTCAAGCCAGAGCTGTGATTTACTTGAAATGCTTCATATGACCATCACTATGCACGGAGAGCTAAGTTTCACCATACGGTGGAATTTATTCAAATAGAGAGTGACTGTGATGCTACTAATCACTCGCTAAGTGAAACCCGAGCTCGGGGACCAACCATCGCATCAAAGTCAAGAAAGGATTGATACACGACGATCCTTCATCCAACTCTGTATTCCCTAGAGTGCGAAGCGGAGTATAAACATCAACTCCGTATTCCCAGAGTGGGAAGCGGAGTATAAACATCAACTCCGTATTCCCAGAGTGCGAAGCGGAGTATAAGCATCAACTTCGAACTCCCAGAGTGCGAGTCAGAGTATAAACATCAACTCCAAATTCTCAGAGCGCGAATTGGAGTATAAACATCAACTCCGAGTTCCCAGAGTGCGAACCGGAGTATAAACATCAACTCCGAACTCCCAGAGTGTGAGTCGGAGTATAAACATCAACTTCGAGTTCCTAGAGTGCGAACCGAAGTATAAACATCAACTCTGTATTCCCAGAGTGCGAAGCGGAGTATAAACATCAACTCCGAACTCCCAGAGTGCGAGTCGGAGTATAAACATCAACTCCAAATTCCCAGAGCGCGAATTGGAGTATAAACATCAACTCCGAGTTCCCAGAGCGCGAACCGGGGTATAAACATCAACTCCGAACTCCCAGAGTGCGAGTCGGAGTATAAACATCAACTCCAAATTCCCAGAGCGCGAATTGGAGTATAAGCATCAACTCCGAGTTCCCAGAGCGCGAACCGGAGTACAAACATTGACTCCAGATTCCCAGAGTTCGAAACGGAGCGTAAACACCAACTTCAAGTTCCCGAAGCGTGAATCGAAGTATAGATGTCAGCTCTAAACTCCCGGAGCGCGAGTCGGAGTACAAATGCCAATTCCAAGTCCCCAGATCGCGGACATATGATTGAAACTTAACCGGCGTAACCAACCACCGGTAAACGAATGGGAATCCCCGGAGTGTGGATATGATCATCGACAATCAAATGAGCATGGATGAAATACTCAATCTCCGCTTACCTCAGACATTCGTTCGGTGGCACTAGACTTAACATGTTATATGTAAGAAACGATCATCGACTGATGATCTACAACTCACAACCAAGACTGGGGGGCAAGACTTAAGCATCGACCATCGACTGAAGCAATGCGACGTCAAAATTCAACTCGCTTCCTAGTCGCAAACCATGTCCACAGTTTTCGAACTTGGCAAACAAAAACAAACTTGATTCAAAAGCTAAAACTTCACAAGTACACTTCAGATATTGAAACACTTGGACAAATACACAATGACAGAAAAGAAGCCAAAAAAGAGAAGTTTCATTTCTATTGTTTATAAAATAAGTTCGTATACAAGTTTCCAAAAAATTCCTACTAGCAGGGGCCGAACCCGCATCTATACACGGCCAACAAAATGAAAGTCAAAATACACCGGGGAAGCATGATTAATCTTTCTTCTTCCTTGGCTTCCTCCTCGATGTAGACCCGCTGAAGCCACCGCTAATCTTCCTCTTCGAGCCTTTGCTTTTCGACGGTTGGTCTTCAGGCGAGGGCATTATGTCAACGTCCTCCTCCGAACTCGTGTGAATAAGAATGCTCCCTGCGGGCGGAGTCGGAGGAACATGATCAATTACAGAAGGTGGAATGGGCACGCTAGTGAGGAAAACAGTACCACCAGGAGATATCATTCCGAGCGGAGCAGGTCCCGATGCTGCCATCCCACCTCCAAAGCTTCCGCCATGAGCCGCTGCTACCATTTCAGCGTCAATCTGAGCGAACATCTCCTCTTCGGTTACTGCTCGAGCCCCGCTGGGGGCATCGGCAGTCGGCATTGAAGAGCTTGTAGCAGGATCAGTTCCACTCATGACAGATGACAAGTCAGCAAGGGGATCGCTGTGACGGCGAAAGAGTTCATCCATCAGTTGCTCGTCAAACACCATTGCACTCCCCTGCATATCGTCGAGCGGGGCAGCTGTACTCATGGTGATTGCTTCGGTCACGATAGCCTCCTACGTTTGATATGATTTTTGAGTAGCAGAAGGCACCGCCGGTGCAGCATCAATCACTGGACAAAGAACAAGAGAACTGTTAGAACTTAACTCGATCGAAGATTTCGACTTAAGAAAGGTATGTTGAATGTTCAGAGTACCTTCCTCAGTATGACTTGTAAGCGACGGGGCAGCTTTAGTCATTTGCGCTGAGGCCAAAGAAATCTACGGCTGATCCGGATTATAGGCAGGAACAGCTTGAGGATCAACCGCAAGCAAAGATTCAGGCTGGGTTGACGCCGGAAGTTCAAGACTTGCATCATGGTGGTCAACTCCAGAACCCTCTCCCACTTCAAAGAGCTGGGCGCCAGGTCATTCCTTCTCACGCAGAATCATCAACTCATGGAGAATCTTCTTTTCATCCTCAGTCAGAATGCGATTCTCGAGTTCGAATTCATCCACAAACTCGTCCTGATGCGCCTCCTTCTCCTCCTCAACCAGTCGACTCCAAGCATTATAGAGATGCGTCGAAAAATCATCGAGCCAGGCTAGACCCCTTTGCCTCAGCATATTAGCGTTGTAAACGACGAGAAGGTCTTCGATGTCAGCCTCTAGCCTAGACTCGGCCAACTTCACCCTCTCCTTGACCTCAGTCTCCACCTTCTGGACTTTAGCCACAACTGCATCCCGTTCACCCCTGAGCAGAATAGCTTGTTCGCACGCCTCCTGGGCTGCGTTGTTCGCATCATCTTTCTCCTTGGCCATATCAGCAAATTTGGCCTTGAGTTCATTAAGCTCCTTGACCGCCGCATCCCGCTCGGCGGTGACTTTAGTATTCTGGTAGCCCATCTCCTCCACCAGGGCAACGTGAGTCTGTCCCAACCTCTCCATTGCTGCCTTCGCTTCGTCAGCCTTTTTATTGGCCTCAATCTCAGACTTCCGAGAAGACTCGGACTCAGCAGTAAGCACCTAAATGATCCGATCCCTTTGAGCGAGCTCGGTCTCCATCTTCTCAAGCGCTTTGGCTCGCTCAAAGGCCACTTTGGAAGCTTTCTCTGTAGGCTTAACCCACTCTCGGTATTGGGTGTAGATGTCGTGGACATAATCATGCATCGTTCCTTCTACCCCTGATGGAATTCTCTTTAAGTGAGGAGGGAAGACATAGCCATCGAAGCAGATATTCGGAAAATCCTTCCTCATCTGAGCCAACTTAAGAGCCCCTTCTCCTGTGGGTTCAGCTGGGACCTGCTCTGTAATCATGGAGGCTGTAGTCTCGACTCTCTGAAGATGAGTCTCAGTTCTAGAAGAATGAGAAGACGGCCTGTGACGAGGAGGTTCAGGCGGGTGTGAGATAGAAACGGAGGGTGGAGATGGAAGTCTAGGAGGCGGAGAGCGTGATCTGGATCGATGTTTGTACTCTCTGTCACGCCCATACCTGTCCTGGTTAGAGTATTCACGATCGCGATCTCTATCTGAATCCCTTCTGCGGGAATCATAGTAACCAGAAGCTTTTCGGGTTGAACGAAGATTCCCAAGCATCGATCCTCTTCCAGACATAGTACCTGAAAATGATAAACGAAGAAAGAGTTAGTGACTTCCTAAGTTGAACGATTTTCAGTTGTGAATCATGCAGTGTAGTGAAGTGTATGCATGTGCGATCCCCCGACCAACCGGAAATGTCGACCGCACTAATGGCAAGCGGTCCGCTCAGTTCAAAAGCACTGTCAAGCTCCTCCATCCCGGCGTCGTGTTGAGATGACACAAAATCCGGAATCGGAACATCGGCAAGCCCTTCGAAAAGATTCTCTACTTGCGGGGGAGGAGCCTCCGAAATTCTAATCCTCGGAACGGGCAAGGACACAACCATAGATTTAAATCTCTCAGGTTTAGAGCGTTTGTGAGCAGCAACCTTGCCTTTTCTTCTTACTCCCGAATCTTGGACATCGGCAAAAGGCCCAACCGGGAGCTCGGTATCGGTAGGTGTTCTTTCTGGATCAACTTCTTCGGCGATCACGACTGCGGGCGCTTGCGCTTCACCCATTTCTTCGGGACCACTCTATGTGTCCCTTCCAGTTGTATGCTCTGCCTCCGTTCTATCAGCCCGACCGTCCTTAAATTTCTATCAGACAGGACCAAGTCGATATGCCTCTCTTCGCCTAGGAACGCTTGAAGAACCCGAACAAGCTCTCTGAAGTATGCGTTGTCAGGACGAGAGGTTGCAGCTATAAAAAAGGAAAAGTATGTCAGTTTTGAAGTCAGTTACTAATATCTCAATGATTCAAGAGAGAAATGGCAACACTTATGCCTATCCAACAACCGCCTAGCCAATCCAAGGGGGCACCGAACGTAGAACCATTCGGTTTTATAATAACTTAGCCTTCCCTAGGAGCCCAGTACAATATGGCAGTTTCTGACCGCTTCCAAGAAGGTGAAAGAAGGGTTGTCTCCACGGCTCTTGACGTTGAATAAATATCTGATTTCGATCGGCTTCGGCGGTCGAAAGAGGATCTCCATAAACAGGACAAAGGTGCTGTTCAACAAGGCATACCCGTTGGGATGTAGCTGAGATGGAGCTATGCCAAGAAACGATAACATCTCCGTTATATATTGATTGAAGGGAGGGAGTGTCCCCACTGTGCAAGCGTGACGGTTGAAAGCAGTAAACCCCTCCGGGGGATCATGCGGCCTGTCATTCGGCCCAGGAAGTAGCACGTCATCGAGCGACAAACCATGCCTTAAACAAATCCGTCCTAACATATCTTCAAAGATACCCGACGGCACTGAATCTTGCGGATTACAAATAAACCGAGCCCCTATACGCTCGTCCGGAGCTGGCTCTATGACTTCGGCTTCAATAACCGGTACCTCTATGGTTGGAGGAATAGAACTCGGAGTTTCTTGCTGTTGTGAACTTGAGGGTTCCATGGATAGCTAGCTCATGAAAAATCATTGTTAAGCAGGCAATAACGCTCGTGCATCCCCCAGTGTAAGGTGTGTGAGTGTGATGTGCAGTGCAGTATTGTATGTCACTTAAGAAGATCTACTGGGTTAAAGAAAGCATGAAAACGATGAGACTTCGAAATTCAGTTGGAAGGACCGTCATCGCTGATCGTCACAGCCGTGCCACCCGGTTACTAACAATCGGTCCAAGTTAAAGTCTGTTGAAGTTGTGTTAGAGTTGCAGTTCCATCGACAAGCTTCGAAAGGCAATCAGATATGCGGAGAAACGATTGAGTCCAATTATGTAAGTTTGAAGCTTGTCGGAGTTAATTGTTCGAATGTGCAAGGAGTTTCAAATTTTTAATGTTCAATTCATATTGCTTACGAGAGCAGTGTTCGCATCAATAAGTTATGGTCGTGTGCGTATGAGCCAGACTTGGTCAAAAGGTTGGAATGCAAGTTCGACTCGATCCAGGAGCTAAGGATTCCAAATTGATCGGAGCGCAACACTCTGACTCGACCCAAAAGCCCCCAGTTCAACTCGCTCCCAAGACTATGTAGTTCGACTCGCTTCCAAGACTACGTAGTTCGACTCGCTCCCAAGGCTACACACTTCAACTCGATCCAAAGCAGCCGCTTCGACTCGATCCGAAGCAGCCGCTTTGACTCGATCCAAAGCAGCCGCTTCGACTCGATCCAAGACAGCTGCTTCGACTCAACCCAAGGCCATCCACTTCGACTCGATCGAAGGCCACCATTTCAAATCGATCAGACACAGCCCCTTCGTATCGATCCACAGATTCAAAGCATTCGACTCGATGCAAAGCTCCACCATCGATCGATACGAAGGCCTCCGCCTCATCATCTCGAAACCCCTACTCCAGATCGATACGAAGCCGAGGCCAAGGAATTTTCGATCGAACACGACTTTGTTTGATTTGGTGTTAAGAATCGAGTCTCCTCGTTTACGCGATGGTTTCGCTCAATGGATTACCAAAATTTGTCAATTGGTTCAAATAATTGATGGTATGAATCGGTTCGAAGGCAAGGATGTTCGTTCTTTCTTCTCGAGTTTCTGAGCGTTGCGAAGGCAAGGAAGGAGAGCGAAAGGTGAAAAGTGGAAAAAAGGCTAAGTACACACTATTTATATGGACTCGAAAACAAAAGGAATAGACGATTCGCATCCCGGTGGATTCGAACGCACGTTTCGACTCCATTTCCAGTGCATCGATGCGAAGCTCCCCTTCGTATCGCTTGACTTTGACTCGCTCCATTTCGACTCGCTCAATTCACATCCATCAGGGAAGTTAGCTTCGACTCACTCCACTTCGACTCGTTCAGTTCGTGTCCATCACCGAGTCGAACAAGCACTTCGTACCCATCAAACCCTGCATCCATCGATGCATAATCCCTGTTCGTGTCCATAGTTTCCAACTCCTTCCCTAGAGCATCGCTACGAACGGTCAGTTCGAATCCATCAAATCATGGCTTCCAGAGGCCAACTCCATCGAATCGAAATACTCACTTCGCGTCCATAAATTCAATGAAAAACGTCCTCAATGCTTCAACCCTTCACATTGATTCAGGAGAGGATCGTTACGAAGGAACATTCAAAAACAACCATCGAGCGTTGTTACATTGAATCTCACGTCGGTTCAGAAGAGGATCGATACGGAGTTCCGTATAAAATAAACTGACAACGACTCATGAACGTACAAACATCAACGAGAATCAGGTTAACATATATGCATGTATATCGGACAAATATTCAATATTCCAGATTTACAGGAAACATAAACTCGTCTAATAATGATTACAACAGTGAACAGCTAACCGCTAGCATACAGCAGTTAGTTACGACAATACAAGGTACAACAGTTAACAGTCAACAGTTTACATTGTCAAGAAAAACAGTCAAAGATTACAGCTTTCATCGAAAAGACGATAACTATTCAGAATGAAGACTGCAGCACTTCAAAGCACATCATGTTTTCACAAGACGTACTTTGGGGGGCAAATGTTATCCCGCCTTTTGGCAAGGCCGTGACACCAAGGAATTGACTAGTAACCAATGACAGTCCGTCCTAGAGACCAGTCATACACAGGCTCACAACAGATATCGACGAATTTTTCCCTAGTCCAGATCGAGCCAAATTGGTAGGACATTACAAGCTAAGCCATGAGAGTCAACGTTCCAAATCTCAAGTCAATCCGAGTTCGTATGCTCAAGTTATGAACGATACAAAATTGGATGAAAACCAATCACCAGTCGACTCGCTCCCTTCGACTCGCTTCCTTCGACTCGCTTCGCATCCCTCAGAAGTGTTTCCTTCGACTCACTTTGCATCCCTCAGAAGTGCTTCCTTCGACTCACTTCGCATCCCTCAGAAATGACCCCTTCGACTCGCTCCACTTCGTGTCCATCACGGAGCCTTAGTTCGAATCCCTCAGGACAATCCACTTCGACTCGCTCGGCCAGTGCACGCTTCGACTCGCTCAATCTGGGCACACATCGACTCGCTCAGTCGATGTACATTTCGACTCGCTCAAGATGGCATCAAAGGCAGAGCGATTCAAAGACTCAAGCGCCACGACACCGAGTCGAACGGAAGCGAGTCGAAACGAGAGCGAGTCGAACCAAACAGCCATCGAGAATTCCATTTTGTATCGATCATATCTCCTAATCTATAAGTCCAAATGCTATGAAATTTTCACAGAAGACTACGTGCATGCTAAAAAATGTCCACGCCAAATTTCGACTCCATTGGATGAAATCTTGGTCGATACGAAATCTGTTCGTATCGATCATGGATTGGACCAAAACTTCAAGGGCTTGGGCGCGCGGGCCTGGTCACGTGCCAGAGAGGGTCTCCCGAGATCTGAGCGAAATATCAGCCTCCTACACCTATAAATAGACCCCCAAAGGCAACAAAAAAGAGGTTCTTCTTCTTCTTTGAACTCTCCAACGCCCGGACTTCGTCAGATCCAGATCTGAACTCCATTGTTGCTGCTACCAACGAATTTCACTGCTGCAAATCATTGTTATTCGCTGTAATTTGTTGAAATCAATTGTAAACATCAAAGAAAGATCAATAAAGCAAACTACTTCATAGTAGACGTAGGCAATTCGCCAAACCACTCTAAATTCTTGTGTCTCCTTGCATTTTTCTTAGTTTCATACCTGAGATTTGGAGTTTTTGTTAGATAAATCCTCTTTTTACATTTATTTTCTTCACTTTATCTCTTCAAAGACTTCCGAAGAGTGTTGTGCCCAATTTTGGTACAAACATTCACCTTCTTGGAAGCGGTCAAGAACTGCCAAATTGTAACAGGCTCCTGGGGAAGGCTAAGTTACTTTAATACTGAATGGTTCTACGTTCGGTGCCCCCTAGATTTGCTAGGCGATGGTTGGATAGACGTAAGCGTTGCAATATTTCCCTTGAATTATCGAGATAATAATAACCGACTTCAAAACTGACATAATTCTCTTCTTTTACAGCCGCAATTTCTCGACCCGATGCTGGATATTTTAGAGAGCTAGTTCGGATCCTCCAAGCGGTTTCGGGCAAAGAGAGGCATGTCGACTTGGTTCTGACCGACAGAAACTTGAGGACTGTCGGGTTGATTGAGCGGAGGCAGAGCATAAGGCTGGAAGGGACACTTAGAGCGGTCTTGAAGAAACGGGTGAAGTGCAAGGCACCCGGAGTCGTAGTAGCTGAAGAAGTTGATCCGGAGAGAACGCCTACCGATAATGAGCTCCAAGCTGGGCCTTCTTCCGATGTCCAGGATTCAGGAGGAAGGAGAAAAGGCAAGGCAGTTGCTCACAAGCGTTCTAAATCCATGAGATTAAAATCTGTGGTTGTGTCCTTGCCCGTCCCGGGGATTAGGATTTCAGAGGCTCCTCCCCCGCAAGTAGAGAATCCTTTTGAAGGGCTTGCTGATATTCCGATTCCGGATTATGTGTCGTCTCAACACGACACCGAGATGGAGTAGTTTGACAATGCTCTTGAGCTGAGCGGGTCGCTAGCTATGAGTGCGGCTGACATTTCCGGTTGGTCGGGGGGCTGCACATGCATACACTTCACTGCACTGCATGATTCATAACTGTAAATCATCCAACCCAAGAGATCACTAACTTTTCCTTCGTCTCTCATTTTCAGGTACGATGTCCGGAAGAGGGTCAATGCTCGGCAATCTTGGCTCAGTCCGAAAGTTTTCTTCTACTTATTATGATTCCCGCAGGAGAGACTCAGATAGAGATCGCGATCGCGAGTACTCTAACCAAGATAGGTATGGGCGTGATAGGGACAGAGAATACAGACATCGATCTAGATCTCGCTCTCCTCCTCTTAGACTTCCATCTCCACCTCCTGTTCTTGTTCCACACCCGCTTGAGCCTCCACGCCACATGCCATCTTCTCACACTTCTAGATCCGAGACCCATCTTCAGAGAGTCGAAACCACGGCCTCCATAATTGTAGAGCAGGTCCCAATTGAACCCACAGGAGAAGGGGCCATTAAATTAGCTCAGATGAGGAAGGATTTTCCGAACATATGCTTCGACGGCTACGTCTTTCCACCTCACTTAAAGAGAATCCCATCTGGAGTGGAAAACATGATGCATGATTACGTTCATGACATCTACACCCAGTATAGAGAGTGGGTAAAGGCTGCAGAGAAAGCTTCCAAGGTGGCCTTTGAGCGAGCCAAAGCGATTGAGAAAATGGAGACTGAACTCGCTCAAAGGGACCGGATCATTCAAGTGCTCACTGCTGAGGCCGAGTCTTCTCGGAAATCTGAAATCGAGGCCACCAAAAAAGCTGATGAAGCGAATGTGGCAATGGAGAGGTTGAGGAAGACACATGTTGCCTTGGTGGAGGAGATGGACCATCAGAATACTACAGTTACCGCCGAACGGGATGCGGCGGTCAAGGAACTTAACGAGCTCAAGGCCAAATTTTCCAACATGGCCAAGGAAAGGGATGATGCAAACAACGCATCCCAGGAGGCGTGCGAACAAGCTGTTCTGCTTAGGGGTGAACGGGATGCGGCTGTGGCTAAAGTCCTCAAGGTGGAGACTGAGGTCGAGGAGAAAGTAAAGTCGGCCGAATCCAGGTTAGAGGCTGATATCGAAGACATTCTCGTTGTTTACAACGCTAACGTGCTGAGGCACATTGCCTGGCTTGATAATTATCCGGTGCATCTATACAACGCCTGGGGCCGATTAGTTGAAGAGGAGAAGGAGGCGCACCTGGGTGAGTCTGTGGATGAGTTTGAACTTGAGAATCGCATTCTGAATGAAGATGAGAGGAAGATTCTTCACGAGTCAATGATTCTGCACGAAAAGGAAAGACTCGGCACCCAGGACTTCAAAGTAGGAGAGGGTTCAGGGATTGACCATCATGAGGTGAGTCTTGAAGTTCCAACGTCAACCCAGCCCGAATCCTCGTCTGCGGTCGATCCCCAAGTCGTTCCTGCTTACAATCCGGATCAACCACAGATGTCTCCTGCTGCAGTGCAAGTTACTGAAGCCGTTCAGCCGCTTACAAGTCAAACTGAGGAAGGTATTCTGAACATTCCACATATCTACCTTAAGTCAGAATCTATATCAGAATTAAATTCTAACAGTTCTCTTATTTTTTGTCCAGTGATCGAGGCTGCACCGGCCATGCCTCCTGCTACTCAAGAATCATATCAGACGCAGGAGGCTATCATGACCGAAGCGATCACTGTAACTACAACTGCCCCACTTGACGATACGCAGGGGAGCACACTTGTGTTTGATGAGCAGCTGATGGAAGAACTCTTTCGCCGTCATGGCGATCCTCTTGCCGACTTGCCATTTGTTATGGGTGGAGGCGCTCCTGCTACAAGTTCTTCAATGCCAACTACTGATGCCCCCAGCGAGGCCCGAGCGGTTACTGAGGAGGAGATGTTCGCACAAATCGACGCTGAAATGGCAGCAGCGACTCATGGTGGCAGTTTTGGAGGTAGGATGGTGGCACTCGGTCCAGCCCCGCTCAGAATGATATTCCTGGTGGCACAGTTTTCATCACCAGCGTCCCCATTCCACCTTCCGCACTTGATCCTGTTCCTCCGACTCCGACCGCAGGAAGCATTCCTATTCATACAAGCTCGAAGGAGGATGTTGAGATCATGCCCCCACCTGGAGACCGACCACCGAAAGGCAAAGGCTCAAAGAGGAAAAATAGTGGCGGCTCCAGCGGGTCTACACCGAGAAGGAAGCCGAGGAAGAAGAAAGATTAGAAAAGCTTCCCTGGTTTATTTTGACTTGCATTTTGTCAGCCGTGTATAGATGCGGGTTCGGCCCCTGCTAGTAGGAATTTTTTGGGAACAAACTTGTATACGAATTTCTTTCATAAATAGTAGAAATGAAACTCTTCTTTTTTAGTTTCTTGTGTATTTGCTTAAGTGTTTCAATGTTTGAAATGCACTTGTAAAGTTCCAGCTTTCGAGCTAAGTTTGCCTTTCTGCACCGAGTCTGGAAACTGCGGACATGGTTCGCGACTGGGAAGCGAGTTGAATTTTGATGTCGCATCGCTTCAGTCAATGGTCGATGCTTAAGTCCTGCCCCCCAGTCTCGGGGATGAGTCGTGGAACATCAGTCAGCGATTGCTTCTCACTTGTAACGTATTGAGTCTAGTGCCACCGAATGGATATCTGAGACAAGCGGTGATGGTGCGGTTTATTCACGCTTGTCCGATTGTCGACTATCATATCCGCACTCCGGGGATTCTCATCTGTTTATTGGCGGTTGGTCACGCCGGCTTAAGTTACAATCGTACGTCCGCGCTCTGGGGACTCGGAATCGACATTTGTACTCTGACTAGCACTCTGGGAGTTCGGAGTTGATATTTATTCTTTAATTCAGGCTCTGGGAACTTGAAGTTGATCTTTATACTCTGTTTCGCACTCTGGGAATCCAGAGTTGGTGTTTATACTCCGTTTCGCACTCTGGGAATCCGGAGTTGATGTTTATACTCCGTTTCGCACTCTGGGAATCCGGAGTTGGTGTTTATACTCCGTTTTGCACTCTGGGAATCTGGAGTTGATGTTTATACTCTGTTTCGCACTCTGGGAATCCGGAGTTGGTGTTTATACTCCGTTTCGAACTCCAAGAATTATACTCTGTTTCACACTCTGGGAATCCGGAGTTGGTATTTATACTCCGACTCGCACTCTGGGAGTTTAGAGTTGATGTTTATACTCCGTTTCGCACTCTGGGAATCTGGAGTTGGTAAGCAGACGGTCAGTCACATCTGCTATATATTTTTGGATTTCGCTCGCACTCTGGGAACGAAAGGTGTATCAGGATCATGGATGGTCGGATCACATCCACTCTGAGTTAACAAGTGAGATCGTTAGATGGACGGGTCCATCCTCCTCAAACTTGGTGTAGATACGGACGAAGTCGTTAGGCGGACGGATCCACCCTCTTCGTTGACGTATTTTAACACACCAGTTCGCACTCTGGGAACCGGGAGTTAAATGAGGGATTGTCGTGTATCAATCCGTTTTTGACTTTGATGTGATGGCTTGTCCCCGAACTCGGGTTTCACTTAGTGAGTGACCGGTTGCATCACAGTCACTCCCTATTTGAATAAATTCCACAGTATGGTGAAACTTAGCTCTCTGTTCATAGTGATGATCATATGAAGCATTTCAAGTAAGTCACAGCTCTGGCTCGAAGAGATTGCATTTTATTGCTGAAATAAGAAAATATGGCAAAGTCAGTTGCCTTATTACAAATTCTAATTTCGAAATGTAGAAACAAATTGCGAAATGGATAATAAACTAAATGAATAAACATAGCCTGTCATGTGTAGTAGCGACGAAGACTCTCGCTATTCCAAGCTCTTGGCAGAGTAAGACCGTCAACGGTCGATAGTTTGAATGTGCCATCTCCGAGCCTTCGTTCAATAACATACGATCCTTCCCATGTCGGCTTCATATGCGAAGGAACTAGATAAATTCTTTTCCGGGCGAGATCGCCTAGTTCAAAGGTTCGCGGGCGGACCTTGGCGTTGTACAATCGGGCGACTCGACTTCGATGCGTGGCTGCCCTCAAATCAGCCTCTTCATGCTTCTCATCTAGTAGATCGAGAGATTCAGCAAGCAATATAGCATTTGTCTTTGGATCATAGTATGTCACACGATGAGAAGGTACTTTTAGCTCAACTGGAATAACGGCTTCTGAACCATAAGAGAGAGAAAATGGATTGTGACCGGTCGCGGTCTTGTGGGTTGTTCGGTAAGCCCATAATGCCATAGGAAGTTCATCGACCCACTTTCCCCCGACCTTTTCCAGTCGTTTTTTCAGAATGGACTTTATAACTTTATTAACCGCTTCGACCTGTCCGTTTGCTTGAGGGTGTGCAACTGCAGAAAATTTCTTTTGAATGTGGAATCGTTTGTAGAAATCTTTAAATTCAGCACTGTCGAATTGGGTTCCGTTGTCAGCAATAATGGTGTGTGGGAGACCGAATCGACAGATGATGTTGCGGACTACGAATTTGATTACTTTCTTCGTCGTTATGGTAGCAAGGTCTTCAGCTTCAGCCCACTTTGTAAAGTAATCAACTGTGACGATGGCGTATTTCGCACCATCGTTTGCCAGAGGTAGAGTGCCAATGATGTCGATGCCCCACATTGCAAACGACCATGGGCTGACCATTTGCGTTATCTCGGTAGGAGGGGCTCTAGGAATTCGAGCATGCTTTTGACATCTATCACATTTCTTTGCATAATCCGACGCATCGCGATTCACAGTAGGCCAGTAATATCCATATCGAAGTATTTTCTTGGCAAGTGCTTGCCCCCGGTGTGGTCGCCACATTCTCCCTCATGTACGTCGTGCAATACTCGCTTAATTTCATTGTGAGCGATACACCGGAGTAGAGGAACAGAGTACCCTCTTCTGTACATGATTCCATTCTGGATGGTGAATCGTGAGGCCTTCCGAAGGACTTGTCTCTTTTCACTCCTGCGCTTCGGCAGGGTTCCGTGCTCAATGTAATTTCTGAGTGGAGTCATCCATGAATCCTTTTCGGGGACGGTTTCGCATACCCAGTCTATTTCTGCCCGGTCAATGCTTGGGGAAGTTAACGTCTCTATGGGAACGAGTCCCATTTGTTGAGCTTCACCTGTGCTGGCTAACTTTGCCAATGAATTGGCTTTTTGGTTGCGTTCCCGAGGTATGCAATAAATGGCATAATAGTCAAACTGATTTAGCACTTCCTGAACTCGAGCTAAGTAGGCAGCCAGCATTCGATCTCTCGCTTGACTCTCCCCGTACCTGACACACAACTTACTATGAATCGCAGTAAATTTCCACAGCGATAATTCTCAAATCTTTGGCAAGCTTTAGTCCAGCTAAGAGGGCTTCATATTCAGCTTCATTATTGGTTGCATGAAAATCGAACTTCAAAGCGTAACATATAGATCGGCCTTTGGGGGTTTCAAGTACAACACCAGCACCCGAACACCGGTCGTTTGATGCACCATCAGTGTACATCTTCCAGACATATTTGGGAGATTCACTGGTTTCGGGCAAGTCCTCTGGGATGGTAAATTCTGCTATGAAATCGGCGAGGACTTATCCTTGAATTGCTCGTCTTGGAGTGTAAGTAATGTCAAACTGGCTCAGTTCGATATTCCACTTGAGTAACCTACCAGACATCTCAGGCCGCGAAAGGACCTGTCGTAACGGCTGGTCGGTGTAAACAATAATGGGATGTGCCTGGAAATACGGTCGGAGTTTTCTTGATACAATAACAAGGCAATAAGCCAACTTCTCTAATTTCTGATAATTCCTTTCAGCCCCAGTCAATCGTTTGTTGACGTAGTACATTGGCTTCTGTATCCTGTCTTCTTCTCGAATTAAAGCAGCGCCGATAACGTTTTCTGATATTGCCAAGTATATGTACAACTTCTCATGATCAATAGGCTTTGACAGGATAAGTGGTGTGGATAGATGCTGAACTAGTGCTTGGATAGCGCCCTCACACTCCGTGGTCCATTCAAAGTTTCGTTTCCCTTTTCGGATCAGATCGAAGAAGGGAATGCATTTGTCATTGGACTTTGAAATGAATATGCTCAATGCTGCTACTTTCCCATTGAGACTCTGGACTTGCTTTATAGTTTTCGAAGTTTCAAGATTTCTGATAGCCCAGATCTTCTCTGGATTAGCTTCGATCCCTCTAGCATTGACGATAAACCCAAGGAATTTTCCGGATGCAACTCCAAAATGACATTTCAGTGGGTTGAGTTTCATTCTGTATTCTTGAAGTATGTCGAACATAGTTCCCAGGTCTTTAATATGGTCAGTGGAAAATTGTGACTTCACAAGCATGTCGTCTACATATACTTCCATTGTTTTCCCGATTTTATTGGCAAACATCTGATTGACCAATCGTTGGTAAGTAGCCCCGGCATTCTTGAGTCCGATTGGCATAACTTTGTAACAATAAAGTCCTAGATTGGTTATGAAGCTGGTATGTTCTTGATCAGGTAAATGCATTGGTATCTGATTGTAGCCGGAATACGCGTCCGTGAAGGATAAGAGCTCATGCCCGGCTGTTGAATCTACTAGCTGATCAATTCTGGGAAGCGGGAAACTGTCTTTGGGACAAGCTTTATTCAGGTCGGAGTAATCGACACATGTTCTCCACTTTCCGTTCGGCTTTCGGACGAGCACGGGATTCGACACCCATTCAGGATATAGTGCATCTCGAATGAACCCGTTTGCTTTAAGCTTTTCTACTTCTTCTTTAAGGGCGGCAGATCTCTCTGGATCCATACCACGCCTTTTCTGTTTGACCGGGATATGCCGCGGGTCAATATTCAGAGTGTGGCTTGCGATGTCCGGTGAGATCCCACACATGTCAGAATGCGTCCAGGCAAATACGTCAAGATTCACCCGTAGAAATTCAACCAATTCCTCTTGAGTTTGCTGGCTTAGCTGAGACCCAATCGTTATCATTTTCGAATCATCATCATTGTCAATTGGGACATCGATCGTCAGTTCGGCCGGGGATGCTTGACTTTCTTTAGATTATCCTTCGTCTTCGGTTTCTTTTGGGTCAAGATCCCTTAGGAATTGGCTGGGGTGCCCGGGCCTAGGCCCGGGCGTTAATTGTCAATTACCAGCAAAGCAGACGTAGAGAGATTCCTCTACGCCCTTTCCTTTCTCCTTTCGCTGCAGCCTGATCTCCTTGGATGACTCCCACTCCACGATCAGTAGGAAACTTCAGGGTTAAACACCATGGAGCAATGGCTGCCCTGAACTCAGCAAGGGCCGGTCGACCCAAGAAAGCATTATAAGGGGAGTCCATGTCTAACACAACGAACTGTAATATCCGCACTCTCCGGCGTTCACCAACTCCCAACTCCACTGATAGTTCCACTACTCCAGTGGGTATAGTAGCGCTCCCATTGAAACCGTGGATTCGGGACTGACAAGGTTTCAAATCTTTGGCTTCCATTTTCATTTGGTCGTAAGCTCATTTAAACAAAATATTCACAGAGCTTCCACTGTCAACTAAGATCCTCTTCATCCAAGCAAGACCTACTTGAGCTGAGATGACCAGTGGATCGATGGTGGGAGCTTCGACTTTATCAGCATCTCTATCTCTGAATACGATGTCATCAATCATCATATTCTGTTGTTTGGCCGGAGCCCCTTCATCAAAACTACTATGACACTCGAAGTTCGCATGCCTGATAGAGCTGGCATAGACTCCATTTCCTTCCAGCTTTGGTCTACCGAATGAGGACCACCACTTATTGTATTAATAACCAACCTCCCGCCAGTACGAGCGGGTTCCTCCTGCCTTTCCTGATTTGGCGCACGATTCTGATTTGATGGGCCCGCACCTCCTGACTGCGGCGCCCTCACATACTGATCCAACTTTCGACCATGTATCAGTTTCTTAATGAGATCTTGTAAATGACGACACTCATTTGTATTATGGCCATAACTCTCATGGAATCTACAAAACTTTCCTGTCTGGACCTGTCTTTCTGTTGATGGTTTCGGGGTAGGCTTCTTGTATTGCATGGTGTTACAAGTCTGCAAATACACATTTTCCAACGACATGTTTAATGGAGTATAATTATCTTACATGGGAGCTCTACGTCATGGGCCACGATTTTGATCTCGTTTTTTGCCTTGATTTCCACTATCCCTCTACTGATTCTGTTTATTTTGTATGTTCAACTGATCTTTTACAGAACTCTCTCCGGATTGTTTAACGCAATGTTACTCCGAATTCCTTCGATGTTGGGCCCTGCGTCATCCTGCTTCCTAGACTGTTTCGCATCCTCTCTTCTTAAGAATTGGGCTGCCTTGGAATAGAAATGGTCCAATGACGGAGGTGGTTTTCCGGCTAACCAACTTCTGAATTCGGAATCAGGATCAATCCCCTTAGTCAATGCCATCAGGATAGAGTTGTTATTGGGATTGCTTATTTCTGCACACGCAGCATGGAATCGCTCCAGGTAACATCTAAGTGTTTCTCCGGGAGCTTGCGTAACACTAGACAGAGTGTTAAGGTCTTTAGGCCTTGCCACGTGCATACGGAATTGTTCAACAAACTTGGTGGCCATCTGGTCAAAATTAGAGATGGATCGTGGTGGCAAACGAGTAAACCACATGGTAGCAATGCCCCCTAGGGAAATAGGAAAACTTCGGCATTTTACTGCATCATCAGCTCTCGCAGCATTCATCAGCCATTCATATTTCAGGATATGCTGATTGGGATCAGAACTTCCTTAATATACTGGCAAAGTTGGCATCCTGAAGCACCGAGGTGGTTCAGCATATAGTACGTCATCGGTGAAAGGGGTATGACTCCGGGAGATTCCCCAGTCGTCGTTAGTGAGACCCTGACTTTCGCGGATCATTTGATGAATCATCATTGGTATATCTGGCGTACGGATACTTGGAGCATGCTGTGCCAAGGTGTGGTCGGGTTCCACAGCGCGAGTCTGGACCAGACTCGGTCGACGGTCCATTTCCCGCCTCCTTGGTTCAACTTTTCTGGGACATAAGGCTCTGGAGTCTGCTCTCCTTGGCTTCGATGAGGATCAGTTCGGTTTCCAACATCAACCCCTTGTTCAGTAGTGGTGGTGGTAGCAAGATTGCCTGTGACATGATAAGGAGCAGCACCTCCTCGGGATGAAGGTCTTGTATGATGACTAGTGGATGGTCCAGTTCTGGGTTGCCCAAGATTCAAAGCAGGTTGGTGTCCTGTAGCCTGGGTGTAGCTTACATCCAGCCGTGGGCGTGTGGATCGGTGATGACCATCAGATGAGGCTGAACTCTCTGTGGAAGAATAAGAACCTTGGTCTCTTCTGGATCTTCTGCGCCTTTGGCGATTTAACTGGTTAGTCAGCTCCTTGTTGGCGCACAGCTGTTCAGTTAGCTGTTGCCGACTCTGGGTCAATTCTTGGAGCAGCATCTGAAACTCTTGTCTAGTAACCGGGCCTGATGGATCTGAAGGTCCTGCAGCGTCTTGGTTTGATGGAGGTAATTGCGTGGGATTCTGCCTATCCCGTCCTCCCTGGTCAGCAGCAGTAGAGGTAGTTCGTGTACTTACCATGGTGAATTGATGAAGTCCTCTCCTAGATTTGATGCAAATCTGAATAGAATGGAAGGGGTTCAAAGTTCTAGATATGGATCTTCTTCTAGGATTTATGCAATCCGGTATCGATAGGAGATCCAAAGAGCAGGAGAAAAACTTGGTTTTCTCAGTGAAAGCACCAAAGTGTTTGTACCAAAACTGGGCACAACACTCTTCGGAAGTTTTTGAAGAGATAAAATGAAGAAATTAAATGGAAAAAGAGGATTATCTAACAATAACTCCAAAAATAGATGATGAAAATAATAAGAACGCACAGAAACACAAGAATTTAGATTGGTTCGGTGTGTTGCCTATGTCCACTGTGAAGTTGATTGCTTTATTGATGTTTCGTTGATGATTACAATTGATTTCACCATGTTACAGCATTTAACAATGAATTACAGCAGTGAAATTCGTTTGCAGCAGCAGCAATGAAGTTTGGATCTGGATCCGGCAGAGTCTGGGCGTTGGAGAATTCAAAGAAGAAGCATATCCCCTTTTCTGTATGCCCTGGGGCTCAATTTATAGGTGTAGGAGGCTGATATTTCGCTTAGGTCTCAGGAGACACCCTTTGGCACGTGAATAGGCCCGCGCGCCCAAGCCCGCAAAGTTTCGGTTCGATCCGTGATCGATACGAACGGATTTCGTATCGATCAAGATTGTGTCCGATGGAGTCGAAATTTGGCATGGCATTCTTTAGTATGCACGTAAGTTCCTGTGAAAATTTCATAGCATTTGGACTTGTAGATTGGGAGATATGATCGATACGAATTAAGACTTTCGGTTGGCTGTTTCGTTCGACTCCATCAATTCGACTCGATCCCATTCGACTCGATAGCTGCATGTGATCAAGTGGTGACGTGGCGAGCGTCCTTCACATCGATCTAGAGCATACCCAGTTTGAATCGATGAAGTCAGTCTAGTTCAAGTCGATGGATGTTGGCTTGTTCGCATCGATGAAGGTTGCACAGTTCGAATCGATGAAAGCGCCCTGGTTCATATCGACTGTTGTGCTTTTCTTCGCATCGATGGGAGGCGTGCATTTCGTATCGATTGGTGATCGATCGATACGAAGAGAGCCTTTAAGGCTAAGCGATGCGAAACAGATGAAAGTGTTTGTTGCCGATGGATACGAAGTAGGCATTGGACGATCGAGTCGAACTGTTGCTTCCTGATGGATGCGTATCGATACGAAGTGGTCATTGGTTGATCGAGTCGAACAAAGCTTTTCGATGGATGCGAAGTCGATCGAGTCAAACTGTGGCGTCCTGATGGATGTGGATCGATGTGAAGTGGTCATTGGCTGATCGAGTCGAACAGAGCATGTCGATGGATGTGAAGTCGATCGATTCGAACAGCGGCCACCTGATGGATTCGAACCTGAGACTTTTTCTCGTCCAATCTTGCATCGATCATAACTTGAGCATATGAACTCGGATTGACTTGAAATTTTGAACGTTGACTTTTATGGCTTCCCTCGTCGTGTGTTGTTGATTGTAGCTCGATCCGGACTAGGAGAAAATTCGTCGATATCTATAGTGAACCTGCGTATAACCGATCTTCAAGACGAACAGCCATTGGTTTCTAGTCAAGTTCTTGGTGTCACGGCCTTACCAAAAGGCGGGATAACACTTATCAAAATCACTTGCAGGCATGGGTGACGTGGGTCCAGAAGGGTTTAACTCCTGGGAGGGAGTTGGAGTTCCCAAGTCTTTTTGCATCTGCTCAATGACGTGAGGAGAGCAGGAAACGACGATGTGGGATAAAGGATCATCCTTCGAGGGAGTCATCATGGGTCGATCAATAGAAGCTTCAACAATTGGATTGTCCAAAGTTTTACCCATATTAACAGCCTCACCCTCCTCTAGTGGTGGAGAATCTGGAACTTCAACAATCTTGGCCTTCTTGAGGGATGGTCCTGCCATGGCCACTTTACCTAATTTTCTTTTAGCAGTCATCTTTGAACTAGCAATGGCCTGAGTCAAAGATGATGCACAGGATGTAGAAGTTGAGAGAGCCAGATCACTTGTGATTAGTTCAACCTGAGGAGCAGTTGCTGAAGGTTTAAAAAATTACAATTTAGTGAAGTAATCTAAGAAGTAATACAACAACAAACTGTAAGTACTATGTTTAAGCCTACCGGAGTGATCGGGGCAAATTGGAGACACAAGAGAGAAGTTCTTCGGATTACCCAAAGATAGGAAGCATTTTCTTTGAGAAGCATGTTGACTAAAGGAGGTTGACCGAGTACCCTTTGACCTATAGGTAGAAGGGAATGCTTTTGAAGGTTTGAGGGATTCAACAACGTAAGCCTATTTCCAATGCTACTCGAAGCAGCAATCAATAGCTTGACAGTTTTCTTATCCTTGTCATTTAGATCTTTAGCAGAAGGACCTACCCAAGAAGCGTAGATAGCAAAAGAAAGTAACTGAATAAAGATAAAGAATGTGATCAACTTATGAGGGGAAGAGAAGACTCCACATATATTGGGAAAGCATTTGACAAAGAAGAATTGCGTTTCCCAATCTCTAAATTTGTTTACACCCTCGAAAATTAGCTTTTTGGGGGAATTAGCTCTAAAAATTTGATTGTTCAGGTTGTTGAGTTTAACTAATCTAACTAGATAGTTCAAAACTTCAGCATTTAGTGACGGAATCCCTGACTCTAGAGCCATAAGTTCCAAGGATATAAGATATGTATATACATTTGGAGATAGCTGAATGGGGGCAATGCCCAGGTGGGTCAAGAATTTGGTCAAGAAATCCAGGAAAGGCAGGAAGCCACCATGCCAAATATGGTTAGCAGTGTAGGCGAAATATCCTTCAGGAGGATTGTGAATCGTGTCGCTATCGCTTAGGGGAATAGCTTCTACCCCAGTGATGCCGAAGTCAATTAGGATAGCGTCACCTCATCCAGGGATGATAATAAAAAATGTTTGGAGATTGCTTCAATATTCTTTGGAGAAGATTCCATCGTCAGTACTGTGTCTTTTTCTGGTTTCTAAAAGGTCTTTTTCAAGCCCATGATCCTTCCAGGTGAAATAGTTTCAGTAAAAAGTATAATTTGTTATATAACCAACATTTTTCAAGGATATCGAAAACCTATTACAACAACTCGAATATCAACCAAAATATGAAATTTCATATCCTTGAGAAAATGTTAGAGTCAGTTTAGGAAATGAAATTCGTTGAGCTTTCACAGTGTCGAAAGGGAAAATGGAAGTGGAACTCCAACAAACACCCTTCAACAATGTCGAAAGCTCAAGGAAAACTTTATTGTTAAAAGTAGTAGTTAAAGCCTACATAACTAAATTGGATATAAATATGCATTAACAAAATTTAATAAACAAGACAGGTAAACCTTTCAACACTATCGAAACCCATGAACTTTGTTTTACTAAGAAAATATGAATGCTGTCAAAACCCTATATGCCAATTGATTCGAAAGGTTTAGGTTTGAGCAATATCAATTTAAATGAAAAGGCTTTGGGACGTTTCGACAATATTTGTATAAATGATGGTCGAATCTCAATTAGTTACAAAGGGCGTCGAGAAAGTCGAAAAGGGTTTATTGTTTCGAAAGCATACTAACAACCAAACTTGATTCGATACAGTAGATTTCAATCAAGTCGAAAGGTTTGATTTGATTTTCAACTTAAACAAAATATGCTTTCCTCAATCCAATTTATGAAAAGAAAAATGAATTTCTAACTCCTCACATCTCCTAAAATAAATAAGAATTAGTCATGCACTAGAGATTTCGAAACCTATAAAATAAAAATTATTCTCTCGAAAGTATGTACTATGTAATCATTTAGTGAAGCGCATCAGGCAACTTCTTCGAAAGGTATCAGAATATACTAAAGCATACTTATGCTTTCGAAGAAGTCCACTTCATATTAAATACATCAACACTTTTGACGAGATCAATTAAGAGATAGATGCTGGAATTCCTTTCGACCCCATCGAAAGAGGTTGAGGAAGCAAAACAAAGTTAGCCGCCTTAACCCCTTTCGAAGGGGTAGAAAGGTAAATTACAATGTCAAGTTGCGATTCATATGGATTAAACTTCTCTATGAAGTAACTAGAAAACCCTTTCTTCCCCAAATTCAATTTAAACCCGATACTTTAAAAAATTAATGACAAAAATGATTTGAACGTGGGTTTTCAATCAATCATAATAAAAATCCCCAAAATGTAAATTCAAACCGAAAAAATTACCCAAATTGGATGAATTCTAAATATAGATTGACGAGGGAAATGGAATAAAATAAGCCATAAAGAGAAACCGAAGGGTACTTTCATATGAACGAAAAACAACTTAAATTATCTTTATCAAAATAAGAACAGCAATTCAAATTCAGATCTAAAGAATTTTAAACTAAAAATTTGGCGTGGAAAGTTGGTTCAAAAAGTAGGATAATAAGAACTTACTTTGAACTCAAGCTTCTGTTTGCTGGAAATAGGAGTTTATTAAGAAATTAAGAATTTTAATTCTAGCTGGAAGTTTCTTTTAATCGCAGGTAAATGAAAGAGGGGAAGAAAGAAGCCCGATTTATAAGAAAAGTCAACATGAAGAACAGACCATACGATAAATTTAAATAAACGGCCAAGATTTGTGCAAGAATATGAAAAGGCAGGAAATCTCAATGCTAAAATAAGTGAGAGTATCGAAGCAGATGACTTGAAAAGTAAGAGGCATCCCTTCGCAAGGGTGGGGCAAGTGTCACCACCAAATCTCACTTCAACCTTGTAGAAACAAAGAAGAATAGAAGAGAAGGATGTACAAGAGTTAATAGCATCAACAAAGCCTTTTGAAGGAGTCAAAGGGATGCTACAGCCAAAAGACAGATGTGTTACAAGCTTTCGAAGGGGTCAAAAGGGGCGAAAGCACCCTTTCACTTCAATTGCTTCCTTTCGAAATAGATGCTTCCGCGTATATGAAGAAGTTTCGAATAAGTTTGGGAATAACTTTCGAAGGCAACAAAGCAGCCACTCACAGGAGCACCAAACCATCCGAAGCTAAAGGTTCCACCATCATTCATATTCCACAGAAGGATATTTTGTCAAAACAACCTCTTCGAAAGCATAAATAAGCCTTTCGAACTGGTCGAAACCATTCACAATTAAGAAGGATACCTTTCGCCTTAAAACCTTCAGCGGCTCAACTCCTTCGAAGCTCCAAAGATCAACTTATCGATAGAGTCGAGAGCTCATACCTTTTATTACCTGCAACAACACGGCAGCAAAACGTGGAGAGGCACACCTACCCCTTTCAATGAAGTCGAAAGCACTCAAATCCATTCAAATGCTACGCAGAAGGATGCACAAGTTTTAACGGCGACGGAAGGTATCCAAGGCCACCTTTCGACTAAGATGAAAGCACTTATTCGAAAGGTGCCAACCCGCACCTATAAATAAGACCCTAGGGGTCTGGTTTAGGGGATCAAAACTCATTCACTACATTCTTGTATTTTCTTAAATTTCTAAATCCTAATTTTGAAATCAAATTAGGGGCTTGATCAATTTTTACAATATTAGCTTAATGAAAGCAAAATTATGATACTTTTGAATATGCAGCTCTTTTGAATCTCTTATTGGATTCAGTTATGATCTGTTTGTGTCGACTTGGTCAAAGGGTCATCTTTTAAATGAGTTGAAACCCTTAGCTCAACCAATATTCTTAAAGTCTTAACTCCTAACCTCAAAACAGCAAAAAGGTCACCCTTTGAGTGAGTCGAAACCTATCCATTTAAACCATATCCTTGAATCATTAAAGCCAACCTTTAGAACATCACAACTATTTTGAAAGAGGATTTCGAAAGGATAATTCAACCAACTAAACAAGTTTGAAAGACTTAGAAGAAATGGGTATAGGAGTTTCGACTGAGTCAAAAGGTCGAATAAAGAGAAGTTTTTACTGCGATGACCTTTTCGAAAGGTAGATTAAATGGAGTAATAAGATACTCATTACCCCTTGTTGGATGCGACTCCACCGAACCAGGAGAAACGATGACACTACCGGACCGAATACCTCCCAGATGCTACCGGACGAGACATAGCTACACCAACTACAAGGCTATCCCTGTCGAACCAACTACAAGGCTAACCCTGCCGAACCAACTGCAAGGCATCCCTGCCGAATCAACCTCCACCGAACCAGAGTGCTTCCGAACCAGCAACCCTCCATCCACTACCGGTCCAAGCACTGCCGAACCAACTCCATCCACCTGCTACCGAACCAGGGTGCTACCGAACCAACGCAAACCAAAGCCACTCCACCTACCACCGAACCAAAGTCCCACCGAACCAAAGTACTACCGGACCAAGACCTCATCTCCAACCATCTACTACCGAACCAAGGCATTGCCGAACCAAAGTTGCCAGGCCAGATTGCATCAGCCCAGGCCCACCAGCAGCTATATACCTCCAAGACCCCTGCCCCCAGCCTCACTCTATAAATAGAGGGGCAGGGGTACAACAATGGGGGACAAGTTTGAGAGCTCAAGCATGGAGAGAACTTTCAAACAACTTTCTTTTACTGGAATCAAAGCTTTGTACTTTTAATCTGAACTAGAAAGGAGAAATAATATATAAAGTGGACGTAGGCACATTCTGGCCGAACCACTATAAGTCTGCGTGTCTTTTACAGTTTAGTCCATGCTTTTCATATATTTGCTTAATTCACCCAAGTCATTGAGAACAATACAAAATCAACTAAATCATACGACTTTGAGGTGTTTGTCCATTTTTTGTGCAAACATTTTTGGTGCTTTCGCTGAGAACTAGATGCTCGAAGCTTCAGCTTCTTCCACTTAACCTTTTTCCTAACAGCATCGTTCATCGCTTGGAAACCATGCCTCCCAAGCAGAAAAAAGATGTTAACAAAGGAAAAAACATCGCATCCAGCAGTCTTCCAGATCCAGCGGTCATCGATCAAGTAAATCGTCCTCCTCCAGCAGCAGTACCAAATGAAGGACAGGCTAATCCGACCACTCATGCCGCAGAACTGCCCGCAGCAATTACTAGGGCAGATTTAGACAGGGTTGTGGTTGAAGTAACTAACCGCTTCACGTCCCAGCAGGAAGCCTTGGTGGACCATCTCATGTCACGCTTAAGGGATGCTGAAGAGTCCAACCGCAACACTGAATCATGGGGTGAGTCCCAGTCTGGAGGATCTCAGAGACAACAAAGATCTTCCTTCTTCGAAGGAGCTAACGGCAGAAGCAGCCAGGGTAGGAGCCGAGATCGAGCACAGCCTGAAGTTAGGCCTGAGGAAACGCTTGGAACCGAACCCAACGGGGGAGGTACCGGGCGGAGGTCAACTGTAGCTGAGCCGGTTGTACTGCCTAACCACGGAAACGCCAGCGGAAGGGGCCGAGCTAGAGTCCAGCCCAAAGTTGGACCCGAGGAAGTGCTTAGATCAGAACCCAGCAGGGGGAGATCAAGGCAAGGGCCAACTGTAGCTGACCCTAGCATGCTCCCAGAAGACCAAAGGTAGTCACTGGAAAATATGAGGAATGATAGACGATACCATCCCTACAGGTCATCTGGGCGAAATCAATCCCACAGAACAGAACCGAACTCGTTTCTATCTGCTCCAAATTCTGATGAAAGGGTGGCACGCTTATTCAGAGAGTGCGTCCAACGAGAGCAAAGAGATCGAGGGATAGGCGCTAGGGTAACTAGCCCTTTCGCCCGCAATATCGAAATCGCTATCACCCCCCGAGAATGGAAGATGCCAACAATGGAACCTTACAAAGGAACCTCCGACCCCATTGTACACTTACAGAGATACACACAGCATATGCTCATGAGTAGAGCAACGGAGGGAGTACTGTGCAAATGCTTTCCACTATTCTTAGCAGATCTCGCTACCTCCTGGTTCTGTCATTTACCCCAAGGATCCATCAGCTCGTGGGAAATGTTGAAAGAAAAGTTTATCAGTCAGTTCCGCATTCATGTGGAACAACCCAAGGATGCTTACTCCTTATCCAGCATCAAACAGAAACCTGGAGAGAAACTGCAGCAATACCTAACCCAATTCAATGCCGCAGCGGCCGCAGTCCAAGATGCCGATGAGAAGCTTATCCTAATGGCCCTCTGTAGTGGTGTGCATCCGGATACTAAGTTTGCTAGGAGGTTGACAAAAGAAAAACCAGCCGCTTTACCCGATTTCTTCCACGAAGCCAGGAAATATATGAGGCTTGAGGATGCTGCCGTTGAGGGGCAGTCAGGACAACAAAATAAGGCAACTCACAGCAACGCGCCTGCTGCGGCAAGGGACGTTCGAAGAAATGATTCCAGAGACAATGCTGGGGCAAGAAGGGAGAAAAGCGCCTATATCGGCCAGGACCGAGATTCGACACTTACACTCCTTTGAACGAAACCGTCGAAAACATCTTCCTTGCCAGCCAAGGCGAAGTTAGATACAATCGCCCACCATACAAGAAGGAATCAGATAACGCGCAGAAGTCTGGAAAGTTCTGCCGCTTCCACGAATCTCATGGGCATGATACCAATGAGTGCCATCATCTCCGGGACTTGATTGAAGAACACATCAGAAGGAAGAAACTGGAACGATATGTAAAAGGTTAGGACAGGACTCCAGCTCCTGCCAATGAGAACCCAAGGCTACCCTCACCGGAGATCGGCAGAGGAAACCGCAACACTAGCAGCTCTAGTCAAGAGAAGATAGTGGTCCATACCATCTCGGGAGGACCGCACATCGCAGACAAAAGCTGGAAAGAGATGGAAACATATGGAAAGTCGCTTAGAGATAATAAAGACTGTGTAAATTCGGTTATAGAAGAGCGCCACCCGAAGCGGAAAGAAAGTGATGACATCACATTCGGTAAGCGTGACCTATAAGGAAGGTAATACCCTCACATGGATCCCATGGTTATCTCTGCCCGGCTCGGACCCGCCGAAGTTTACCGAATTCTAGTAGACACTGGAAGCTCAGTAAATATCCTGTTCAAACATGCATTCGACAAAATGAAACTATCAACGAAGGATGTATCTCCCTGCAATAAACCACTACACGGTTTCACTGGAGATGCAAAGATGCCCCTCGGGCAACTGGACCTCTTTGTTGAAATTGGAAGTCATCCCCGCTCCGTTGTGCGGAAACAGACATTTGTGCTAATAGAAAACCACTCGGCCTACAATGCCTTCTTAGGAAGACCAGCCTTGTCTGACTTCCAAATTGTCCTAGCCCCATGGTGCCTAAAGATGAAATTTCCAACGGACAATGGAGTAGGGGAAGTAGAAGGAGACCAGGACGTTGCTCGAGACTGCTATGTAACAGAACTTCGCAACAATCTTAGGAAGGATAAAGGGAAGGGTGTAGAGGTTGCCCTCTGCACAAAAAGTTTGGAAACATAGCAACTAAAGAAAGCCCCTCCTCTTCGATATACCAGCGATCCCTTCAATGAATTAGACCCCAGGGACAAAGAGGAGGAGGCCACCGCCGAGCCTGCAGAGGATATGGAATTTGTATCTATAGACAAACATGACTCAAGTAGACTATTGAAAATTGGGTCCCAACTAAAAGCAGAGTTGAAGGAGCAACTCATCGACTTTCTCCGCCACAACTTAGATGTATTCGCATGGTCGCACGCTGACATGACCGGAATCTCCCCCGACGTAGCATGCCATGTACTAAACATCGATCCTACCAAGACGCCCGTAAAACAAAGAAAGATAAGTATGGGGGCAGAGCGATCAGCAGCCCTCGATGAAGAAGTAAAGAATCTACTTGCCAATGACTTCATACGAGAAGCCATCTACCCGGAATGGATCGCTAACCTGGTACTGGTAAAGAAGGCTAAAGGGAAGTGGCAAACATGCATTGACTTCTCCAACCTAAACGACGCCTGCCCAAAGGATTGCTTCCCACTTCCTCGAATCGACTAACTTGTAGACAGCACAGCCGGGCATGAGCTCTTATCTTTTATGGACGCATACTCAGGATATAACCAAATCCCTATGCATACTCCCGATCAAGACCACACTAGTTTCATCACTGACCGGTGTTTATACTGCTATAAGGTAATGCCTTTCGGACTTAAAAATGCAGGAGCCACCTACCAGCGCCTCGTCAACAAGATGTTTGCAGGGCTAATAGGACAAACTATGGAAGTATATGTGGATGACATGCTGGTAAAGTCAAGGAAAGCCGACGATCACGTATGGAGTCCCATCCAAAATCATATCAGACAATGGACTTCAGTTTGACAGCGAGGAATTCGCCAACTGGTGCCAAGAGCACGGAATTCACAAAAGCTTCTCTTCCATAGCGTATCCCCAGGCAAACGGACAAGTCGAAGCCGTCAACAAAATTCTGAAAACCCTAATAAAAAAGAAACTCGAAAAGTCAAAGGGCGCTTGGGTGGATGAACTCCCTACGGCACTGTGGGCCTATCGCACATCTTTCAGATCCTCGACAGGGCATACTCCTTTCTCTTTGGCATACGGATCGGAGGCTATGCTCCCAGTTGAAACCATCGTGCCTTCCCACCGTAGGATCCACTATAACCCAGAATAGAACGAAGAACTCCTTCACATGTCTTTGGATCTAGTTGAGGAGAGAAGAAATGATGCAATCCTTAAAGCAGCAGCCCACAAGCAAAAAGTGGCAGCACAATACAACTCCAAAGTCAAGCATCGTACCTTACAAGAAGGGGATCTTGTCCTCAAGCGAATCTTCCCTCGCCCCGGAGCACTAGATCCAGTTTGGGATGGACCATATGTAATTCATAAAGATCTCCACAATGGAGCTTATATTTTGTCAACAGTGGACGGAGAGGTGTTCCAGAGGGCATGGAACATCCAACACCTCCGTCGATACTTTTCTTAACTTGTACTGCCCATATGAAGTGAATTAACAAAGAGAATCAGTGGACGTAGGCCTTTTCGTGCCGAATCACTTTAAAAACCTTGTCTCTTGTTTAACTTGTTCCTTTATATCTTGGCTGCTTGTTAACTTTATCCTTTTCTATTGAACAAAATCCTATGCGTATAGCATTTCCACTCAAAGCACTCCACAGCACAACTTCACCTGGACAAGACCTAACAGGTACTATGCGAATCTATGCCCTCGCCAATGAGACACTTTTGCTCTGGCATCCCTCTGCTGCGGGTTAACTCATTGCTCGCGACGGCCCTTAAAGCCAACTGTAATGAGCCGATTATAAGCCACCGAGAAGGCCGACTATAGCCGAGGCAGCTCATTATGTCGTTCGGCTCGCCGGCAACTGTGAACCGACTATAAGCCCTGTGGCCAGCCAGGGGCAGTTCACGGTTGACGATCGGCACCCACGCTAGCCGGCCATAGTAAATCGAATAATACCCACGGTTACGGGCCATAATGGCCCGGGTAGTTACTGTGCGCGATCTCGGCTCCGATGTGTCTTAAGTGCGGCTGTGGTAAAAAAGAATTAACTCCCTGCGGAGGCATAAGATGGGTGACGAATGTCTCCAAGACCCACGGCTAGGGAAAGTGACTACAAAGCCCGTTTTCCACGAACTTAAGCACATCGAAGGCCTTCCGTGATTGGAAGTTTTACTTTTTCACATATTTCAATTTTACTTAAGAAACTTTTCTCCTATCCTCTGTAACAATCCCTGAAGTACAGGACACAGAACAAGAGACATTCGCTAATAGAAGCGGATACTCACAGCAAGATACGGGACCATATTCCGTACTCGGTCACACAAGACATTCAAAGCTGCCATCTACAAGCAAAATATAAAGGGCGGTATTTCCTTCTTTCATGTGTAAACACGTGACTATAATTTATTCACACTTCACGCTAACATTGCAAGTCATGAAATTATGTTTTAAACAAGAACCTGACATCAAACACAATTTAATTACAAGAATATGCATAGCTATATTTCTCATACAACATGTCAAAATAGCAAAAACATTCAAAAAACGACAGAATCAGCTTAAGTTAAAGAATTACACGTCAAGAATAGCGTTGTTTATTACAAGTAGCATAATTACAACCTAAGAGTTACGTTACTGTTTTGAAACTAACATATACAACAATGTCAAGTCTACAAAACGATATCCAGGTCTAATTAAGGAGCCGGCTGCGTCAGAGTCTTATCCTTGCCCTGTTGCCCACCTGTTCGGTTAGGGAAAGAATTCATTAGTGATAAGCGACCAAGTTAACGGAAAGACTAGAAAGGAAGACTTACCAACATCTGCTCCTTGGTCATCTTGATCATCATCCTCTACTTGCACACCTGCCTCCTCAGCTGCAAGCAACCGCATGTCCTCCTTCACCGCCACCTTCTCCTCCTTGGTAAACTGGGCGGTAACCACATCCATCCTGAAGGGCACACCACCCTCCTTATCCGCATCAGCCCTATCCTCCTCCAGAGCCCGTAGATAAACCCTAGCCATGACCCGGGGATAATCATCCATCCAGGAGAGGTTGCCCTGCTTTCAAGTACGGAAGTACATATCCTGGAGCATTTCGTCCATCATCCCCTCGTTCTCCTCAAGATCCCTCGTCCAGGCCTCGGAAGCCGACAACCTTACAACGGCAGCATCTCTCTCCAATTGGTATCTCGAGTAGTCAGCCTGAAGGGATTTCCGCATCGCCTCCATCTCCTCCTTCAACTTGGCTTGAGCAAGCTCTGCGGCCTCAAGTCTCCCAGATGACTCCTCTATATGCTCAAGATCCGCTTTCCGAACCTCATCCACCGTGGCAATGGCCATATCGATCCGTTCCTTGCAAATAGCCTCCATTTTCCGCAGTTCGGCCCGACTGGCCTCATCCATAGTTTTCTTTAGTCGTCTGGAGGCGGCCTCGTGCTGAGAGATCTGGATGGCCTGATCGGTGAGTTGCTTGGCCTGGTGTGAAACCACTAACCGCAGTCTTATGTTGGCACTCCCAATTTACTCCTCGGCCTTGACCAGTCGGGCATGATGCCCCATCAACTTCCTGGTCTCCTTAGCAACCCGGTCAATATTTGCCTTAGCTTCGTCCCCTATAGCGACAATCCGAGTAGTAAGCAACTCAAGGTCCAGGGACTTGGCCTCATCAAGCACCCTTACCATAGGATTGCGAGGAAGAAGGTGCTCACCAGTAACCTCATCAAAGGAGATGTCATGAGATGCCGGGTCAAGGTCCGGATGACCCGCAAACGGATTGCGTACTAAGCCAGGATGATCTATTGGGATGACGGTTGGATTCCCAGACAGATGGGGGGAGGGCATAAGCTCGGTATCCTCCTCTGTAATGTCGTGAATAGGCTGGAGTGGGGCCTGGGGTTCAAGAAGAGGTTCAGACGAAGATCGACTCCTCTTCCTCTTCTGTATATCTTCTTCGATAACTCCGAGAAGAGGACGATAACCGACTATGTCTCCCGGGCGGTTAGTGGAAGGCTTCGGCTTGGCGGAAGATTTGGAGAGTTTGTATTGTTCAAGCCTGTGCCGAAGATCTGAGGTCTTGGCCGTTTTACCCGCTCCTGATATGAAAACCAAGTGTCACCAACATGTATTGGGCCATCATTCAAGAATTAAAAGAGTAAAGAGAAATTCACCTTGAACCGCCGAAGATGCTTCAGTAGAGGCGCTCTCGGAAGATAAATCGACGCCGGCCCCAACTTTATCGGCTTTTTTGGACATCTCCGTCCCCTCCAAACCTTCGAAGGCTTGGCGGAAAGCATCATCCGTCCACTCTTGCATCTCGCCTACTTGCCCAGAAGACAAAGCCCCGACACCGTAGCCACCTCCAGCGCCTTCTCCTCCATCTTCGCCTTGCTCCTCCTCCACATCTCCCTCCTCCGGGATATCGGGACATGTGCTGGGAGAGGGACCGTCAGACTTATTGAGCTTCTTCCCCCCGACAACCGGGTGTTTCGAAAAGGGCCTCCTTTTACTGCTCTTTGACTCGGCCCCTTCTTTAGCTTGGGCAGCCTTCTCTTCAGCCGTGTCCCTCTGCTTGACCACGGACTGCTGTGGAAGGATCAAGTTGTACTCCAAAAGTGTAGCGTTCCTGATTAGGTAAGCAGCCGACCTATCTCTTCCAGTAGTAGCTTCTATTTCTGCTGCCGTCTGAACCAAGCGATCATTCTCCACGACCGCAAAACCACCTGTCGCTAGCAAGAAATAAAAACACATAAGAAGGAGCATTGCAACCAGAACGGGAATTAAAAATAAAGCTTTGACTTACATCCGGAGGTGAAGCTCCGAATAGAAACGGAATCATCCCTGACAAAAAACCATTCCTTCTTGAACATGCTGTACTTGGAGTATAAATCCAGGACCGGCTTAAAGGATACGGCCGATTCCAAGCTGATGTAGGGAGACCCCTTCTTATAGCCTCTCAAGTTGTACAAATACCGGATCTCCCGGTTGGAAGGAGGACGCCCATATCTCCTCTGGAAGATGACGAAGAGACTCACCAGAATGGCATAAGAGTTGGGCTGAAGCTGGAATGGAGCTACCTTTAGATATGTGAGAAAGCTGACTACCCAGGCGTTGAGAGGCGGGATGGCACCACACATGCAATGGTATCTGCTGTAGGCAAAATATCCTTCGGGAGGATCATACGGCATCGTTCCCGCATCTGGCAATAACATGCGCGCTCGGTCGATCCCGAAAGAGCGAGATATAACATCAAGTTGCTCGCCCTTGAGTGATCTAGGGAAGCAATCAGGAGGCAAGTTAAGAAGCTCTTGAGGACCGTACCCGTCCACTAGCGATCTCGAAGTGGGCCCATGTCGTTCTGGATTCGGTTGAACTGGGGGCACGATGGGAGATTCTCTTCTATCCGTAGATTTCTTCTTGTCAGAACGGGTTTCAACTCTGTGAGACATTATCTGCAACACGAAAAAGTACGTCGTTAAAACAAAGGATGTAGAGATATAAACAAGCAAGTGCGTACAATCTAGAATTTCATTTGTGATTCGAAACATAAAAGGTTCAAGGTTCGTTCGGCATTCAAGCTCCGGGACTCGTAGTCATAAAACTCATCCGGCAGTTCAGAACCACGAAAAGTTCGTTCGGCACTCATGCATCATAAACTCATTCGGTAGTTCGAGGCACGTAGGGTCATTCGGCACTCAAACCCCGGATTCATTCGGTGATGCGACACACAAAGGTCATTCGGCAGATCACCTGGTTCGGTATACGAAGGAAATCGGGAAATGATTGACTCGGCAGGATTCAGCAGTTGATTCGGAAATCTGGTTCGGCTATCTCGTTTGGCAAGAAATCACGGAGGCATATGTCCCATACTTATAGAAGAGCGCAAAAGGACCGGACCAAACGATTCAGCACTTAGAAGAAAACAAAGCGCAACGTATGCCGTCATACGCCCCGCTTTGGGGGGCAAATGTTGGATGCGACTCCACCGAACCAGGAGAAACGATGACACTACCGAACCGAATACCTCCCAGATGCTACCGGACGAGACATAGCTACACCAACTACAAGGCTATCCCTGCCGAACCAACTACAAGGCTATCCCTGCCGAACCAACTGCAAGGCATCCCTGCCGAATCAACCTCCACCGAACCAGAGTGCTACCGAACCAGCCACCCTCCATCCACTACCGGTCCAAGCACTGCCGAACCAACTCCATCCACCTGCTACCGAACCAGGGTGCTACCGAACCAACGCAAACCAAAGCCACTCCACCTACCACCGGACCAAAGTCCCACCGAACCAAAGTACTACCGGACCAAGACCTCATCTCCAACCATCTACTACCGAACCAAGGCATTGCCGAACCAAAGTTGCCAGGCCAGATTGCATCAGCCCAGGCCCACCAGCAGCTATATACCTCCAAGACCCCTGCCCCCAGCCTCACTCTATAAATAGAGGGGCAGGGTTACAACAATGGGGGACAAGTTTGAGAGCTCAAGCACGGAGAGAACTTTCAAACAACTTTCTGTTACTGGTATCAAAGTTTTGTACTTGTAATCTGAACTAGAAAGGAGAAATAATATATAAAGTGGACGTAGGCACATTCTGGCCGAACCACTATAAGTCTGCGTGTCCTTTACAGTTTAGGCCCTGCTTTTCATATATTTGCTTAATTCACCCAAGTCATTGAGAACAATACAAAATCAACTAAATCATACGACTTTGAGGTGTTTGTCCATTATTTGTGCAAACACCCCTACCTAATCAAAACGGGGTTTTGAAGGAGACTCCTACACTTTAAACTCTACTTTGGGGTTTTGGAAATTTTTCTTGTTAATAGAAAAGACATTTGGGTAATCTCTAACTACAGGCACTGTATATAGTTCATCATGTGATAGGTTTAATAAATATAAGTAGCTAAGCATAACTGATCCGTTGGGATCATAACAAACCTCGAAGCAATGTCTACTACATGTACTCAATCTAACAACCTTCCTATCACAGTTTAATATAGCTAGTGTCAAGGTGTAACTCATCTATAAGTCTACTACAAATGAAAGAATGTGAAGCCCCAATATAAAATAACATGTGACTAGATAAACCAGATAAAGTCAACACACTTTCGATCGTGAGATTCTTTCCTTATCTGCAAATGGTAGCATACTCGAACTAGGTACCGCATCTAGTGCATGTGTTATAACTATCTGGTTGAGGTCTACAGAGGTGCTTGACACTCTTGCTTTATATGCCCAAACTGACTGTAATTATAGCACTTGACATTTGAGCCCTTCGATCAGCATCCTTTGGCGAAATGCCCCTTCCCGCCACACTTCCTACAGTGCATGTCCTGGTTCTTAATCTTCCCTTTGGGTCCGCCTTCCCCCTTACATTGGTTCTGCTGTGCTTTTCCTCCAGCCTTGTTGTGTTCTTCTTCTCTGACTTTATCCTTGGAGACAGTGTTCAGTACGACCATCTCTATTAGACCCTCTTATGTAGCACCCATAGGAATGTGACTCGGAGCTAAACCTTAAATAGGTTGGTTCAGCCCCATAGCAAAATTCAAAGCCTTCGTAGGTGAGGTATCGATCAGTCCTATCCCAAATCTAACTAGCTCATTAAATTGATTTACATACTCTTTCACCAAAAGGTCTCCTTGCTTCAAGTGAATAAACTTATCTAACTACTCACCTTCCTCTGCCATAGAACGAAAATTCACATTGAATCGTCTTCAAAACACTCCCCAAGTGAATCTCCACCATCAGTCTCAGCTTCAACTACCTACCACCAAATATGAGCCTCACCCTGTAACTACCATGTAGCTAACTGCTTCCTAACCATATCAGTCAGACGCATCGGACCAAAAATCCTCTCACATGTATGAATCTGTGGCCATGAATAATGTAAGACTCAGTCCCCGCATATGGCTTTCCTCCAAGATTAGCGAAATCCTTGCATATCATAGCATAACATATGGCAGCATGTAGGTGGGCATGAACTGCACCTATCGCCCTCTCAGCGGGTCCTCTAGTAGAATTAAGCTCAGTTTGTCCCATTTCTTAAAGGTAATGGCAGAACTATCAGAACGTCCATGCCTAGAACCTCGGCTGCATCGCCCGAGCATGAGCCAGAACCTACGGGGTCGGTAATTTTCAATTTGTGAATTTTAAAATTTTATTAGTAAATTTTCATAGATAATATAGGCGTGAATAAGAGAGATTTCAATATGTATAAAATCTTTGGGAAGTTTTTGGAAATCTTTATTTATATACATATATATATTTTCAAAAACCCATTTTTGAATACTTTTGGAAAACATTTTTGGAAAAGCTTTTGAAAATCATTCACATTTTTTTAAAAAACTTTTCAAGTATGTTTTCTCACACAATCCTAATCCTTAAGGAATCCTGATCCTAGGCTCTGGTACTACATGTGACAACCCACACCTCCCGATAGACCGTTCCAAAACCCAGTATGCCTTTCAGACTCGCGTCATGTTTAGAAATACGACCTATCAAGTTTTATAACATTACAAAGACATAAATAACAAATATATTCTAAAATTTACTACACTTTCAGAACTCACAGTGGAAGGAGCAAAATATATAATACTAAAAATATCTGTCTCAGAAAATATTCCAAAACACAGTCTTAGAAAATTAGTATAAAGAAAAAATCAAATCAAGTCTGATAAAGGGAAAACAAAGTACTAATAAGATAGATAAATAGATACATGGAGAATAAATATGATAACAACCAACTCCTGTGATGGGCTCGCCTCTCCAAGTATCAAGAACGGGCCAATCACCTCTGCCCCGTCCACTTACGGTGGGGAAAATAAAGGAAAAGGGTGGGTCAGAGAAAAGTTCGATGAAGGAGTACAAGTTTAATATATGGTGATCATGTGTAATTAACTTTAAACTTACTCTAGGTGACCTAGGGTATACTACAAGTGTCTGTGTATTCCTAGGGTCCATTATTTAAGGGTTTCTGTCCAACACACACCAACACTACAACCTGTGCAAGATACTACAAGGATCGAACTATGGATCGAACCTCAATGACTAAGATCGGCCACTGCTCCTAGGGCTGCTTGTCATGGAAACACTGCCACTAGGCCACTTTGGAAGTAAACTCCTACTACTATCACCACCACTAGGCTACTACGGGATTAACTTTCCACTACTATCATCGCCACCATGCTACCAGGGAACAAACTTTCCCTAACTATGACTACACGTAGCCCAACTATGCATCATAAAGGAAAACCCAAAATGCCAACTCGCGAAAGTGTATCATCATATACATCATGTATCTTCCTCTCAACTGTAGTACATTCCCCTTATTGCACGCATCGGGATCCAACATTGTTACTTTACCATGTCATGTTAGTATCCATGCATAATAGGACTCCCATTGTGCTAGGCCTACACACTCCATTAGGCATCAATCAATGATGCATGTCCACCGTAGAACCTCTTATGAGTGCCAATTGCGAAAAAATCACCACTAGTCGAATAATTGACCCTTATTGGTTAAAGAGCATTTACCCAACACCGCAACTCCTAGCGTCATCTCATAGTTCCCTACAACTCCTAACATACATACAAATAGCCCTAAATAATCTCACACAACAGTTAAAATTTTTATTAATTTTTATTATTAACCTAGGCCTTAGGCCGAGGTTCAGGCTATGCAATTCAGGCCATAATCGGTCAACCGCCACATCCTACCAGTCGACCGGTTGCGGTCGATCGCTCAGGGTGAGTGGTCGATTGATCTTGGTATAAAAATAGGGTTTGTTTATTTTTATAATTTGATTTTGGTTACTGAATTTTTTTTATAATTAGCTTATATAGTAAACGAACTCTAACCAATTACAATGATCAGTTTCTCTTGAGATTATACCTTATTTCCATTAGTTTGATATTCATGCATTTTCCAAGTATATACTAATAGTTAACAAATCTTTAGGGTTTTAATTTAAAAGGGATTTATAAGTTTATTAGTTTATAGTAACTACACTTTCTAATTTCATATTTCAGGTTTAATAATTAGGGTTTACAATTTACATTTTAACTTACTAACAACCTAGATAAAGTAAAATAGGTTAAATTTAACTGTAATAATCAACTTATCAAACCTATTCCCGCCCACCTTAGGTCCAAGCTCTACAAACATGCTCCATTAGAAAATCGCCCTCTATAAGCTTGCTCCTTCTTGATCTGATTTGCTAATATCATTTTGCTTTGATTTTATTTTAATTTTTAAAGAAATTTTTAGAAGTGGAGATAAGGAATTTTGGCAGAGTTTCGACAGTCCGAATGTCTTCTGCTGATTTTACAATTAGCCTAGGTTTCAAATTATACAGCTTAGGAATGAATTTGGAACGGTAATTTGGCCTGGAGAATATTTTGCTAACATCTCGTATGCACATCGCAACTTGGCAATGAAGCAAACAATCTCAATCGTTCGAACCCCTACTCTTTTGGGTCGATCATTATCGGTCTACCATCGACACCCTTAGGTCGACTAGTCGTAGTTTTAATTTTGGGTGATTTTTTTATTTTAAGCTTATTCTATTTTTAAATTTTCAAACATCCATAACATTTCCGTACTAACTCCGATTTCGATGTGTTATATATGAAAATTATCTAGAAAATCACTATGAGCGCAATGGTGCAAGTTTCGTAAACAAAATTGTATGTCTTTAAAAGTTTCATTTTAGTCCGTGATTTAATAAAATCTAATTTTCTTCTTAAATTTCCACTAAATTTTTAGGGTGTTACACTCGATGTCAGAGTTGACCTTTTCTTCGATGGTAGCTAGGCACCTAAGCAGACTAAGCACCTCCATGAGCAACAGGAACGAGGCCAAGACTATGATTGTTATCTAGAAGTTGAAATCGTTTCATCTTTTCATTTGTCGAAAGAAATTTCATTTTTCACTCTTCGGTAGGAATTTTTTGCATAGTTTGGAGACTGCGTGCCAGAGCTGTACTACCGACTCTCCTTGAAATGTTGTATATTTAGGAGACAATAAAGTTAATGATTTGAATGGAATTAACTCCACTAAGACAAAGAGTGAAAATGGAACTTACATACTAATAGCCACCCATGAGCAAAGCCAATTGGATGGTGCATGAAGAAATATTCGACTTTAAAATTGGTGAGCTTGGTCTAGAGACAAATGATCACACAACGACCTTGGATGATTCTAGATAGTTCAGAGAAGTACTGTCTTGATGCTTTTTGAAATTGAATAGATATCTAATATCCTCCAATGTGGGCACCCTACCTAAATGGTGAAGGCAAACAATGTAAATGATTTTCAAAGAAGCATAGCCATTCGAGTGAAGTTGAATAACGACAAGCCTTATAAACTGGAGGATGAGTCGAATAAAATGATAGAATGGATGGACACCTCCAGAAGGACACATGTAGCGATTACAAGCTGTACAACCTTCGGGTGTATCATATGCCCTCTAAAAGGGCTCTAAAACCAGAACATCCTTGAAAGTAATACCATGCCTCTCACAAATTATTCTAAATGCCCGCTTCATTTAGTATAAATGCTGGAGAGTCCAAAGGGATGAAAAGAATTAACACGTTGTCAAGATTTATATCAAGGCATTATTAGCAAAATTTATACAATGTACGAACAGACTCAAATGATTGAAGTAGACTAAGGAATAGTGATGAAATAGATACAAACTGCTCAAAAAACTTCATAACTCGGGATGCACAAGTCGGACCCGAGCCAACCCTAGAGAAGACCTTAGCAAAATAATAGAAAACTTGAGTTAAGCTTGAAAGAAGGAATGAATGAAGACACAACCCAACTTAAAGGCCACTTCGAGTCAAGCCTGTAGCAAAACATAAGATGGTCAACTCGGCACCAAGTTGTGGGGCACAACTCAAGTCTAAGTTGTGATACATGGCTCGGGTTAGTTACAAGAATTTTGTGGGATGATGTGATGAACGTGCAGAATGTGCGTAGGGTAATTCGGAGAAAAATTCGCCAACTTTCATCTATAAATAGGAGAAGAGGATAACTTTAAGAGGACTTCTTTTCTGATCTCCATTCTGAACAATCAATTACAATGAGTTGAGAAATACAACTCTGAATCCAATCTTGTACAACTCATACCCGAGTTGAGTGATATTGACTTGTAAAATATACTTTGTAGGAGCAAAGTACAATTAATAAAAGACTATTAAATAGATGTAGGTTTGAGTATTTTCCGAACCACTATAAAATTTGTTTGTTCTTTCTTGCTCTTATCCTCTTTTCTATTATAAATTTAATATTTGATACTTCATTGGGTCTTTGTGCGATGTTTGTTCCAAACAAGGGGCAACCCTTGCATAAGCTTCATCTCCATTATAGAGGGAATTGCTTGTAAAGACTATCATGTCGAATGATAGGGTGGTCGAGTTTAAAGAGAAAAGGAAGTAGATGATGAAGGGATAATGAGGTGGATATTGAAGTAAAACTCGAAGCTATTGCGGGTGAAACGTAATTTGATGTGGACCGACCTACACCTATTGCAGAGAGACATATGGAACATCCATAGTTCAATAGATTATTAATGTCGGGTATGATGTAACTCTACTCTTTGTGTTGAAATTAAGCCCTGTGTAGTCAATGTATAAGACCCAATGGATGTCAATGGGTATTGACCGACCAGATCTTACACATTAGCTGGGGAAATGATGTGTAATTCAGTTTATGAAGTGTGTGCCCTATGTACATAGCATGACGTACACGAACATTCTATGTGGATAATTTACTCATGCTCGCAAACGAGCACCATCACGCTATAGAACCATGTGTCAGATTTTACCAGTTATCGTACCATTTACGATAATAGAATCGTTATTTGGAGTGACATGGAACTTCTCTTTATAGCGACACTAGAGTCAAGATTTCAACCCAAAGTAGTAATAAATGAGTTCATTAAACATCGAAGCACATTTGATGTGGTAGTTTTTCGAAATTATCGCATAGAACTCAACCATCGATCTACAATCGACCAAAATTTAATCAAAGTTGAACATCCTCATCTCTTATACTTGATAGAGGCTTGTCAAAATTTTTGAATCACTAGGCAATGCAAGAACTCGGTTGCAGATTAGGGGGACTCAAAGCTGACTCTAAATGCATAAAGAAAGAGGAAAACTCGAAACCATGCATAGGAAAACTAGGAAAAAAGCTTGAGTCAATCACGAGTAACCTAAGGGTATTCGAATTTAGGCCTTGGAAAGCCATAAATATGTATGAAGAAGGGGATGAATCACATAAATACAAATGCAGCTGAGCATGCATGATGCTAACATTAGACGCCAGCAATTCTGGCCAACTGCCGCTACCCATCATAAGCGTGGTCGAAAAGGGAAGGTCAAGTAGAGTCTTGATTGAATTATTAGCAAATTCGAGTGAATCGAAGATGAACCACACGACTCGACACTAACAGTGATTGTAAAAAGGATGGTGGAGGATTTGCAAATCGACGGTTGTGGCAGTCAAGGCTGGAATCGAAAATCAATGGTGCTGGAAAATGAATGAGTGAAGTAAAATTGAAGAAGGAAAAGTAACAAAGAGTAACTTACGTAAAAAAAGAAAAATACTTACATAAAAGTCGGTGCCAAGTCAAAGGTCTCAAGTTGGTACTGAGTTGGAAAAAAATTGTAAAGAAAGGGAAAATGAGAGAAAAAGAAAAGAAAATGAAAAGAGATAAAAGGAAACACAAGTAATGGAAGTGAAAATAAAAGGTAAATAGAAAAGAAAGGTGGAATCCTACCTGACTATATGGTTGAAGAAACTTTCAAAACTTCTATATCCGAACGATAAATCTAAATGGGATACTTCAACTCTTATATCATCTAAAGAGTATGATTCTGTAACTACTCAAAGCCATATGACTATCGACGCATTGCTTTGTGAAAATAGTTAGGAAGTTGAGGACATCTTTTAGACTATAGTTTCAAGTTGATAGCTTGAATTGATCCAAAGCATGCCTTGTTGATACAAGACATACTTTTGTGGGCAAATGTTATCCTGCTTTTGAGAAAAGAAATATCTCGACGAGTAAGAACCATGGAATGCTCGTGAAATCGAACCAAAAGTCCAAAAGTGCATGTCTAGAAACCATAATTCAGGTGAAATCCAAAAAATCGTTACTGAACCTTGCTTACCACTAGAAGGTACTTATCCATTCTCCAGAAATATTAAGTGAAAGGAAAAAAATAAAGAAGAACAACTCCAAGCTATAACTCGGTACCGAGTTGTGCCATGACTTGATACCTGGTCCTACTGACTTGAGTTGGAAAGCTAAAAAGATAACATCACCCAACAATGGGTTGGAAAGAACAAGTCATACTGACTTGACAACCAATTGCTGGTCGGGCTACAATCTTCTTCTTGAGTCTCTTCCCAAACATGGACAACGTTGGGAGAGGTTTCAGAGCTTATTTCATTGATTTTCATCTGTAAAAGGAGGGTAATTATAAAAAATGAAATCCTTTTCTTACATTGTGAATCAATAGTTTTATACCTAAGACTCTGTTGGATTCTTACTCATGTTGTAAGAAACCGAATTGTAAAATCACTATTGTAAAAGAAAGACGAAATCAATAAGAAATTTGAGAGTGGACATAGGCTATTGGTTCTAAATGAATGTCTATAAATTCTACGTGTTTTATTCCATTTTGAATTTCTTTATTTCTATAATCACTACTTATTATTCGATTGGATGTTTATCCCAATTTTGGTGCAAATAATTCGAAAATGAGATTCCACCAACTAAGAGTAGCTAGATAGTGTCCACTTAACCAAGTTTAGAACTAGATACGGTTCATGCGAGTGGTTAGTTATGCCCTTTGGATTTATCATTGCCCTTACGTTCTTTGTAGATCTTATGAACCGAATCTTTCACCATTAGTTGAATAGATTTTTTTGGTCTTCATTGACGAGGTTTTGGTGTATTCTATAAATGAGAGAAACCATAAGGTCCATGATGGATGTTGGAGATCTCAAGAAAACAAAAATTGAGCATGAATTTTTCAGAGTGTCATTTTTGAAAACGGGAGCTTAAATATCTTAGTCATTTTATTTTGTAGAATGGATTAGTGGAAGATCCATTGAAGATAGACTATTAATGATTAAATGAGACTTGGAGATGGTTATGGAGATAAGAAGTTTCTTGAGATAAACTGGCTACTACCGGAGATTCATAAAGGAATTCTCACCGATAACAACATCCTGGACTAAGTTAACTAGGAAGAACGTGAAGTTTGTATAGACTGGTATTTATGAAGGGTCATTTTAGGAGTTGAAGAAGTTATTGACCAATGCTTTTGCCCTGATCATTCCTGATGGGAATCAAGATTTGGTAGTATATATCGATGCATTTAGAACTACTACCGGTACACTGTTGATGTAGAAGGAAAGAGTGGTAATCTTAGGCTTATAGGCAGTTGAGGCCGCATGCGGTTCGATACCCGAGTCATGTTTTGGAGTTGGCAGCAGCGAGTTTTCCATTAGAAATTTTGAGGCATAACCTTTTATGAGAATGGTTCATATTATATTGGGGTCATTACTCCTTTAAGAATTTATTCTCCTAGAAGGAGTTGAATATGAGGAAATAGAGATGGTTAGAATTTCTGGCGGCATCTTCAAGAGACAAGATTGTCAAAGCTTTGAGAAACAGAAACGAGGTTGTCAAAGTTTTGAGAAACAGAAACGAGGTTGTCAAAGCTTTGAGAAGGAAAAAGAAAAATAGAATGCTTGCCATGATTGAGGAATGGAGGCATTAGAGGCCTTGGCATCCTGTAGAGTCCATTATAGCCTGAATATTTGAATGAGTAAAGATCTAGGCATATTAGCAAGTTTGGAATTAAGTCCAACACTTGCAGATAGAATTGCTGAAAGACAAAGATAGCGCCCATTGCTATCCAGTCAGGCAATTAGAGATGGGTGTGGATGTCGAGGACATGAAAGGATTAAAGATAGAATCGAACGGATCGCTTAGAAAGGAAGAAAGACTAAGTGTTCCAAATGCAGGACCTCTTCAAAAAGATGTCTTAGAGGAAAGTCGTCGGTCTAAGTTCACGATTCATCCTAAAGAGATAAAGGAATTGTAATACACTGAAAAATTTAATGAGAAAATTAATAAAAAATTAGATTAAAATAAAATAGGGACTACAAAGAAAATTTTGGCAAACATTCGAATTTGGCTTTGAAACTTGCACCATTTGCGTTTGTAGTGATTTTCTGGATAAAGTTCATGTATAACATTTCGAAATCAGAGTTGATATAGAGAAATTACAAACGTTAGGAATATTGAAAATAGAATAAGAAATTAAAATAAAATTTTCACAATCAACAAAAGGAACGGTCGACCCAGAGGGGTCGAAGGTCGATCAGTAATGGTTGACCTAGGTTAATGAGCCGTCGACCGTTAGTTGAGTAAAATCGAACGTTCCCAGTTTCCTATAATGTGTTTGAACGGACCAAATGATTGCTTTCCAAGCAAGTTGCTGAAGAGCCGACCAAATTTAAGAAAATATTCTGTAACCTTGATCTAATGGTGTAAACTAAATCACCCCTATAAATACCAGCCTAGTTTAATGCTAAAAGTCATTTAATAGAACACAATAATAAAACTCTGCCAAAATTTTCCCCCTTCCTCACTCTAAAAATTTCATAAAAAGTTAAATAAAAACAACTTAGAAGAAAACAAGTATTGGAATCAATGCGGAGCAAGAGGAGCTAGCGAATAGATGAGCGATTCTCGATCAAGACCAATTGAAAGAGCTTAGGCTTGAGGTGAGTGGGAACAACTTCGATAAGATGATTATTATAGTTAGATTTAGACAATTTTAATTTATTTAGGATGATAAAAACCCAAACTGAATATGCAAAACCCTACCTTGAAATCTATAATCTTAGAATAAGAGTTACAGTGAACTGTTAATTGGATATTGATGTATACACCCATTTTACACTTGAATTTACAAAATATAAACCAACAAACCTAAATTGAATTGCAAATTTATTATTAGACTGTTCATTTAGTAATTATGGTTCACCAATAACTGCTAACGACATTGTTTAAATAACAAATAAAAATCGACAATCAAAATCGCATAAACCCTAAAAATATTTCACAAATGGTTGATCCTGGACCCCCAACGGTTGACCAGTAGCAGTCGACCGTCGAGGAACAATAGTCGAGCATTCATAATGAAAATGGTCGATTGTGAACCCTGGCCTAAGGCCCAATTTGATAATAAAAATTATATAATTTTAGTTAAAAATTGTATCAATGGAAATTGTATGTTTAAGCCTATTTTGGGCTAAGTACATATGCTAGAGATTTAAGTCGGTTTCCTCTCTAAGGACATTAGGTCATCGCGGTATTACCCAATTAAGAATCGAGAGCCGAGTAAGACGACGTATTTCACAGATTGAGAGTTGGGAGTTGACTAGGGTGATGTATTTCGCAGACACAAATGGGGAGTTCCCCGGTGGATGTGTAACACTAATGGAGACGCCTACTAAGTGAGCCCAGTGTTAACGAGGGATTCTATAGACAGTTAGGCCTGGTGCAGCATGATAAAAGGCTATAGAATAGAAAGGAGCCAAGTACTAATAGGAGTTATTGTACGCAGGATTTGACGCGACGTGGTATAGGTGGACGTCGGTGCAGTACAATAAGAGGCATTTAGCACTACGATCGAGAGATGGACATGGGTGCATACGATGAGTCATACAGCTAGTTTGCATTTCAGGTTTCTCCATCCTGGGCTTAGTGATGGTATTGGTATTGGTATTGGTGTTGGTATTTATTGGAAAGCAGTTCCCATAGTCACCTATGAGTGGTAATTTCTTATTGGATGACTCCAGTAGCGTTTGTCGATCATTAGTGTGAGGTTAGATTTGTAGTTTGATTCTTTATGCTAGATAAGAACCCTTATGTATTGGACCTTAGGAGTTCACAGAGACTTGTTACACACCCTTCTTCACTTAGAATAATTTGAAGTTAACTGCACATGATCATCACATGTTAAACTTGTACTCCTTTACTGGACTTTTGTCCGACCCATTCTTTTTCCATCTTTTCCTCACCACACGTATACAAAGCAGCAGGTGATTGGCCCATTCTTGATACTTGGAGAGTTGTGCTTATCTTTGGATACTGCTTTTATCATATTTACTCTTCATGTATTATTCTATCATTTCAATACATTTTATTTCCTGGTATCAGACATCGAGAGATATTTTTCTATGTACTATGTATTGGACCACATACTGAAGATCTGAGACTGTGATTTGGTTATTTTCTGAGATGTACATTTTTCTATGTTATATATGTTTTATTCCTTCTGCTGTGAGTTTTGAAAGTTTAGTATATCTTAGATTATATTTGCCCATCTTAGTCTCTAAAATGTTAAAGGTTAAAAACCCAAAAATTGCATTTCTCGGCATGACGCACGGCCAAAAGCAACATTGAGCTTTGGGTTGGTGCATGTTGGAAGGTGCGGGTTATCAAAGTTGGTAACTGAGCATAGGTTTGAAATTCCATAAGGATTAGGACCGTATTGAGAGTATGTACTTAAATAGTTTTTTGAAAACAAAATGGATTTCGAATAGTATTTTCAAAATAGTTTCAAAAGGTTTTCAAAATGGATTTTTTTAAAAGTATATATACAAGTATAAATAAAGGATTATTTTCAAGGAACTTTTTAAAATTCTTGGTATTTAAAAACTCTTATTCATGCCTACGCTCTTTCTCATTCGTGCAAATGCTATCTCTTATTTCTTAATAGTATTTATGCTATCTGTGGAAGTTACTAATGAAATTCTTAACATTCACAGACAAAAGATGACTGTTCCCGTAGGTTCAGGCTCCAGAAATGCAGCTAATGTAACAACCCGAATTTAACCCATAATAATTTATTCGTTAATTAATGAAAAAATAAAATAACTTTGTGAAATTATCAGAATTGAGCTACGGGAGTTGCACCATTGTGTCCCTGGTAATTTTTTGGTCAATTTCCATTTATAGAATGTCAGAATCCAAGCAAATATGAGCAAGTTATGAATAAAACAAAAATATAGAAGAAAAAAATATGGCCTAGGTCGACCGATTGGTCGACCTAAGCACCAGGGCGGTCGACCGCCCGGTCGACCCACCTTACCTTTTTAACGAACGAAAGTTCGTTTCGTTCGTTCGAACGTTATACGCGTCATTTGCATTCTTTTAACCAATCCGGTCCTTCCGTTCTTGCATCCGATGGCTCCTATTCAGCCTATGACGTGGTTGCATCCTGTTCAATCCTCAAATCCAATGGTCCGAGATCCACTTCTACACCTATAAATAGAACCCTAGGCCTAACACTTTTTCTCATTCTAGATTTTCTCCGCTTGGGTTCACCTTTTCAAGAAGGACCCTAAAAGGAATAATTTTCCAAGGAGAGAATCTTTTTAATAAAAATATTTTAATACTCTCAAGTGTATCCGGGAAGACCAAAAGGAAAGAGCTTAGGACCACAGGTGAGTGATTGTAATTATTTTAGATTTCTTTCTAAGTAATTTAAAGTAATAGTGTTTCCAATAGTTGTAGTTTTTACTACGATTTTTGGAATAACCTTTTTAGTAATTTATTTATAGTTTTTTGAATTATTTTCAATCTATTTCTTTTATCTATTTTTAGTTAATTTTAGTTTAATTATGTTAATTATAGCTTTTCCATTTATTTACAGTTTATTTACAGTATTTTAATTTATTTACTATTATTTATGCGTTATTTACATCTTTTTCCTATGTTTTGGATTTTCTTCTATTTTCAGTTTTCTTTTATTTCTCCTACTTCTTCGCGTATGGAATAGAATAGATTAAATGCGAATATGGATTAAAATTATAAGAATACTGAAATAACGGAAGATAAGATGTAAATTGTAAAGGCTGTAATAATAATGGAATTAAGACTGAAATTGAGCTTAATTATGATATTAATGTTAGAATTGGACTAATTATAGATAATTGGCCTAGTTTTAACTTAGAATTATAACTAAAAAGGAGTATAAGATGAAAGGAGTTTATTTTTTTACACTTAGCCATTTGGGTTAAGCAAATAAGCTAAATTATAATGAAGGTTATAATAAGGAAAGAACAAAATGAAGCTTATTTTAAGACTTAGGATAAATTAATAAGCACGGCTAGCAAGAACAAAAGTAAAGGCTTATTTAAATAATTTATATAAGTTAATAAGCTAGAATTAAAGTAGGACCTGTACTAAATAGCATTCCCCTATTATTTTATGGACACGGTGTTTCACATAATCCTGAAGTGAGACGAGGGGCTCGATTATGCTAATGATGGTAGTAATTGGTCAATAAGTAGAAGTCCAAATCATGGGGATTTGGGCAAGGGGCGCAACTAGATATTGTTTGGATGACGGGCTAGTACCAACAGCATTTCCCCTATTTTCTATGGACACAATGATCTCACATTAGCCTGAAGTGGGATTGTAACAACCCGCATATTTTACGATTGTATATTTAAATGATTTATTTAAATACAGCATCGTTAGTTGGATTCAAGTCCAAAATGTCACTTTTTGCAAACAGTTGAATTGGGACTCGAGACCACTTCCATTGAGTCCAAAATGGCGTTTGCGACCTTTTTGAGTATAAACATCGATATGTTTGAAGTTGAGTAGAATTTTGACATTTTCACTTAGGGCTTTGGGCTTGGGTTTGGGTTTCAGCCCACTAACCCAATTCAACTTATATCCTAACTCCACCCCCTCTCCTATTCATTCATTCTATTATTTTCCTAACACTTCAAGCTTTAGAAAAATGGGGGAAGAGAAGAGGAATTAGAAATTCCTAAGCCCTAGATTCATTTGCAAACTCAAGTTCTAGCTCCAAAATCTAAGAGAAGCTTAGGTAAGCATCCTCTTCATCTTCTCCATCTCATTTACTTTTCAATTTCAGAAATTTCCTAAACCCTAACTTAGGAAATGTTTTTCTTTTGAGCTTAGATTGAAGCTTCTTGGGTTAAAATTGAAGAGTGATTGTTCTTGCCTTGCTCTATAGCTTCTCTCTTGTGTTTTTGGGTTTAAAGGTGAGTTTTTGAACTCACATCTATGTCTATAGCTAACATAGTTGTTAGGTAGTAATTCCAAACATCTATTCATGTTCATTTGCTTTTGATTTGAATTGATTTGGTGAATTTTCCAATTTTGGGTTTTTGAAGTCCAATTTTGTGAAAATCCTTTTATGGATGTTTGAACATGTTTTTGGGGTGTATCGAAGAGCCTATAAGGCCAGGTTGTCGCTTGGCATAAATCCCTAGTCGCCATTGCTCGATCGATCGTTTCCGGTAGGATTTTGCCCTTCATAGGGCTAGGCAGAGTTTACTATGAATTGCAGTTCAGTCGATTGAACTAGGAGGGTCAGTCGACTGAACCTGGGGGATAGAAAGTTTCTGACCCTGTGTCAGTCGACTGACCATTATGGTTCAGTCGACTGAACCTAGAAACAGAAAGTTTCCAGGCATAGTGTCAGTCGACTGACCATTATGGTTCAGTCGACTGAGCCTGGAAACAGAAAGTTTCCAGGCATAGTGTTAGTCGACTGACCATTATGGTTCAGTCGACTGAATCTGCTATCTCAGCCTATTTGCCTATTTTTGAGCGAATTTCCATTGTTCATCGATTTATGTCGATCCGATTAGTTGTTATCGCTTTTATCAACTTTGATGACTTCTTTTTCGGGATTTTTTCGGGAATATCCATTTTAATGGATTTGGTATCGATTTCTTTGGATTTGATTTACGTCTTCGAATGTGGATTTTGGTGATTGATTGTTCCTACAATCATTTCTGTGATTTGTCACTTTAAAATATAAAGGTTTTCTATACTAGTAGTAAATATTCAAACTCTTTCACAAAACCGATTTCAACGTTATTTTCAATACAAAGCTCGTTTATAAAACCGTTTTTCCAATCTATTAGTATATACAAGCCTTTACCTCATTCGTATGAGAAATCTAATTAAACGGCTTAGCAAAACAAGTGGTATGAAACGCTTGCGTTTACTTTGTCGGTTAATTCTTAGACTTGTTCGATTGAACTCTTGTGACAATTTTCTAGTGGAAATCTACAATTTGTTCGTAAATATTTAAGTTAAGCTAGTGGTTATGGGACATGAAGCTAAACTCATCTATTTACTAGTTTAGTGTAATTGACACTTCTTATTGATCAATGGTGATCATTTTGTGATTTAGACTAGCGATGTGCGATGTCTATTTGTTTGTGTGGGGACTAAAAACCCCGTTTGTGGAACTTCGGTTCAATTTGGTGGGGTAGCGACCCATGGTCTTTGGGCCGTTTGTGGAGCTTTGGCTCAAAATTGATGGTTAGCGACCATGGAATAGCGTTCCGTTTGTGACACACGTGTTGGTGAGTTTTCATGCTCCCGTTTTTGATAGGCCTTCCCCCTTTGTGATTTCTAGATTTCTAATTGATGATTTCTAGAATTTGTGTTTCACCAATTTTCGTGGATTGCATTGATAAGCTCTATCAATATTTGTGTTTGGTGAATAATTTAAAGAATATGTGATTCTTTTTGGTGTTTGAGACGATTTGAGATATTGTATGATTTTTTGTTGTTGTTAAATGTATACTTGTCACAGTATGACATTATTGTTATCATACGTATTTGTCATATCTCTTATTCTAGCTCATTTTATCTGATATTTATTGCTAGACTGATCCGTTTATTATTTTCTTATTAAATAATACTCGGGTCAGACCGAGATGTTACAGGTGCTTCTGCTTGACTCCTTATCTGGGATCATCTTCTGACTTTTGTCTAACTACATTAGATTGGTTGTTTTTGTTGTTATACATTTGAGATAGAGACTCCCTGATGTATACATATTCTTTTGTCTAGCACTTGTATCTATTCTTTTTTGATATTGTGGATCTTGTTTGACCACTACTCTGATTTACACTATTATGTGTTATATTCATATCTGTTTTCGCCTTTGTGATATGAACATCTGTGACTGATTTGTGTTATATTTATTTCTATATTTGTTTCCGAAGTCCACCTAGCCACTGTGTGGTTGCTTTGAGTTTGTATTGGATATGTCGGGTTTCCTCTTGAACTAAAATGTCACTTATATTATCTGGCATATCGGTACTCGCACAAAGCAATTACACAGATGGTCGCTCCTCAACAGCCTTATTCTTCGTGCTAGTCGATGACATTACCCTGTAGTGTCCTTGTCTAGTGTGAGCATAGAGGTGAGGCGTCACAGGTATGAGGGGCACACTTATGCTAGAGCTTGAGGTAATAAGAAGACCCAATAGGTTGAACAACAGGTAACATGAGCATGGTGGCGGTTACACGTGCTACTTCCATTCGGGTGCTCAGTAATCGTTATGAGTTCCAAGTGCTTAGTATGTGTGCCTTTCATAGGCACCATTGCCTTTTGTATAGGGAGCTATATAACATCTAGTCCACAGTAGATACTTTGCGTGTCATTCGTAGACACCATTTCTGTGTAGCGAGTTATATAGCGTCTAGTCCGCGGTAAGGTCTATGGAGTAGCAGGCCGACCAAAGGGTAGAATTAGGATTTCAGCCTAATTATAGGATTAAGAATTCAGCCTAATCAAAGCAGCTATCAAAGATAAGTGCAAACAATCAAAGTTAATCAATTATGATAATTCGTATTTATTTCCAACTTATTCCTTATCCCTATTTCCTTTGTTTCTAAAACTGTTGTAAGGTCTATTACTTTTACTTTGCTTAAAGATTCTAGTAATTACTATCATTCACAAGACATTTAGTCTAACCCAATCCTCTAGTTTACCCTTTTTCTCCCCCCATAGGCAATCAGGGGCAAGGAAGATTGACCGTAGCTTCTTGGAGATTTAGAGACCCTATCATGTATTTCTTCTTTTTATTTCCAGCGTTTTGTTCTTTTATTGTACTGGCACTATATTGAGGGAAAGTTTGTGTTTGTACTCTGGTTTTTCGGATGAGACTTTATTTTCAGAAGACAATTGTATTTGGTATTTGGAACATATGTGGCTTGTCTGAATTATTTATGAAGTATTAGTTTTTAAAATCACTTATTGTTTTTAATTACTTCCGTTGTGTTATTATCTACCTATTTTGTCTTGTGAATCTTAGTCTCTGCTAGCTTTAGTTATACCTACAACGCACCACGTCTTTTAGTGTGTCCTTTTGGGTATACTAAGAGGTGTGGGGTGTTTCACTTGGTATCAGTGCCTAAGGTTACAGGATTCCTAAAAATTTATTTTAAAAGTAAAGTATTTTTCAAAATAACTTGCTTTAAAGTATTTTTCAGAAAAGAACTCTTAAAAGTTCACTACGCCATAAATGACCTTCTGCAACACTTTTGCAAGGTGTTGCCAGCTAAAATGTTGCGACAGCTATAAAATTTTGGTCCTACTGCAACGTTGCATTTTTGGTGTTACCTTAGCCATAAAAATGTGTTGCTTTAGCTAAATAAGTGTAACACGATGCAACATTTTTATATAGTGTTGCAATAGATATATTCAAATTAAAAAATTAATAAAATTAGCAATCCGCGTGAATACGATCCAACGATCTACATTTAATCTGGTTGTTAAAATGGATCACCACTGCAATTTGGACCAAAATTTCGTTTTCCCGCCTAAACTAGTTCAGATCCCCTTTTGGTTTTCATTTCAATTCGTCTCCTCCCATTCGCCTCCTCCCAGTCGCCTCCTCCCATTCGCCTACGCCACCAAATTGTCTCCCTCCTTTTCTTCTGCTTCCTCATTCGCCTCCGCCACCAAATTGTCACCCTCACCCCCAGCTACCCCCTGACCCATCGCGACCATCTAGCTCCAACTAGAGCCCTGTCACGACACCAAAACCCAAAGCCAAACAAAGTTTTCCGTTCAAACCCCTTTTGCCACCGCTGTCGTCGCCATCAACTCTCGCCTCCAACAGAAGACCTGCTCGCCACCAACCCCTCTACCTTTCTCCTTTAGACCACTTCACCTGAAAACCCTTCTAGCGCCTTAATTTCTCCCAAAACCCGAACTGCTGCCCTCGAGATTTTGGTTCACTTCGTACTTTCCATCGCAAGTTCAGAGCAGATCCCAGGCTGATCTCTTCGTACTTTCCCCTATGATTGCGGTTGCTTCACTTGGTACTGGTAATTTCAATAAGATAGTATGCCCCCCATATGTTTGTGCAAATGCTCCTTTAACACTTGTTAATGTTTCAGAATCTGGCTGGGTATGTACTGCTTCTGGATGCCCTGTTCCTCCATCGCAAGTCCATCGCAAGTTCATAATCTGGTTGGTTGGTTCACCATTGAATCTGGATGTAGTTGTATTGGTTGAAGGTTAGTTGGTTGGTTTGGTAAGTTATGGAAGTGATGGTGGAAGTTGGTGATGCAGAGGAGTTTCAGTTGGCAGTGTGATGCCTGAATGTTGGCAGAGAGATGTAGACGGAGTTTGGAGTTTGACAATGATAGAGTGTTGTTGTGTATTGGTTACGGAGAGAACCTAATGTGGTGATTGGAAATTGAAAAGAGTTTGCAGTAGAGTTTTGGTGTTTGGCCGTAGGGGATTCAAGCAGATTTAGGCGAGGAGATGGAGGATAGGAATTAAGCTCAGTCTTCATTTGTGCATCATTTTACGTCGTTTCAAAGAAGGCTCGATCTTCCGAAATCGGATGAATCGGTCGATCCCCGTCGGGACTGCGGTGCCCCGGACCCCGCCGGCGCTGCGCTCGGACCCGCTTCTCGGCTCGCCTTCGGCTCGGCACTCGGCTCGCCTTCGGCTCGGCATATATTTGTCAGTGTCGGTGTATGTATAAATTGAAACTGCATATGTAATGAGTGAACTGAGTGATGTAGTGAGGAATATCTGTATATGTGAATATCAGTGTTATATATCATTGTATTGTAAAATATTGGAGTCAGGAATTTGTACAATTTCAAATGTTGAAATAAAATATTTATTTAAATAAATTACTGTTTAAATATCAAATTCTGTGTAATAGCATTTTATTAAATAAATATTTATTTTTATTAAAAAATCAAATATGCTCTACATTGTGGGCCCCACAAATTCAAAAAGTTCATATCTATAGCAACATTTTGGAATGTTGCTACAGATACCTATGGGTGTTGCCATAGACCCAAATAGGGTTCTATTGCAACAATATTACTTATGTTGCCTTAGATAGTCAAAATGTTGCCTTTGAGGTCTAAGGCAACGGCAAAAATTGCATCACCCTAAAAGTGTTGCCATAGACCTATGGCAACATTTTTCGGGCCTGAGCCAACATTTTTTTTGTGTTGCAGTAGGCCATTTATGGCGTAGTGGTTGTTTTTAAGTATAAAAGAGTTTTTATAAAAATCCCCTCAAAAATCCAGTTCGATCTCCCTTCGACTCTTTCCTAAACTATCGTTTTCTTTTCATAGAATGGTGAATGCCCCGTACCTTCCTGAGGCCATTCCAGTCCCGGCCTGGTTTCGTACCTATCTACAAGACACAAATTCAGAGGAGTACAGGCAAGCGCCCAACCCAGCACCAGCGGATGGGAATTCCATCAACCCATCTGCCGCCGTCAATTTCTCTAAGCTTTGTAAGGATTTTGCAAGTTTGGGTGGAAAGACTTTTTCTGGTAAGGAGACTTTTGTGGAGGCAAGAGCTTGGCTTAGAGACACAAAGAGGATATTTTGACTAGTGGGATTAAATGATCAGCAACGAGTTCAGCTAGCATCTTGGCAGTTGAAAGAGGAGGCTTCGTATTGGTGGGAGGTGATTGATTTAGAAGGAAGAGAGGTTACTTGGAATGGGTTCCTGGAGCGATTTGATAGGAAGTTTTTGTCTTAAGCAGAGGAGAGTGTTCATCTAGAGCAATTTATTAATTTGAAGCAAGGAATCTATCGGTGGAGGAGTACATCAATCAATTTAATGAATTGTCTCGGTTCGGAATGGAGTTGGTAAATACGCCGCACAAGAAAGCTAAGAAGTTTGCGAAGGGATTGAATCAGCCCCTTCAGGGATTGTTGTTGACTCACATACCGATGGGAGATACTTATGAGTCTTTGGTAGAGATGGCACTTATGTCTGATGCAGTCAAGGAAGGAGAGTCTAAGGAAATTGTTAAGCTGGAAGGTCCAAAGAAGAAATGGTGGAGGAACAACTAAGAGAAGAAGAAAGGCGATGGCCCTAAGACGCAGATTAAGAAAGGATTGAGGTGCAATAACTGTGGAATTATGGGACATATCGCCAGGGATTACAAAAGGGAGAAGATGAAGGGAAAGTGATTTAATTGCAGGCAACCTAGTCACTTGAGTAAGAGTTGTCCCCAAAGGACGGGACAGGGAGCTAGTACACTAGTTGCGCAGATTCAGGCGTTAGATGCAACACCTTCGGGCGGCATTCGGGATAGAGGTAGGAAAGTCACAGTTGAAGGTTTGATTTCCATTTCTGATTTTCCAATTCGAACTTTATTCGATTCTGGAGCATCACACTCTTTTATCTCTAGTTCTCTTGTGGATTGTTCGCACTTAGACATTTCTTTAGTAGTGGACCCCATCGTTGTTTCAAACCCCATAGGAGGATCGACACTTATCTATGGTTTGTAGGGTTTTCAAAATTTATATCCTAGGCATAGAATTTGACTGCGATGCCTATGTATTAGGATTTTCGGGATATAGGATGATCTTGGGGATGGATTGGCTATCCACATATGGAGTTATATTAGACTGCGAGAGGAGAGTCGTTAGACTAGAGACATGCAACGGTAGGACTCTCGAGGTTTCTTGCAACCCGCAAGGGTCAGTCATGTTGAGTTTCCTTTATTCCCTCGATTCTTCATCATCAGAGTTAGTTTCGGTTCCTATCGTCAGAGATTTTCCAAAGGTCTTTGAAGAGGTTAGGGGACTACCCTCTAAGAGAGAGATTGACTTCATGATTTATTTAACTGAGAATGCTAAGCCAGTAGCATTACCTGTGAGGCACATGGCACCTGGGGAGAGGAAGGAACTGAGCAAGCAGATCCTTGAGCTTTTGGAGAAGGGTTTCATAAGAAGGAACATATCGGAGTGGGGAGCACTAGTCGTCTTCGCTACTATGGCAGATGGTTCTCTTCGACTTTGCGTTCACTACGCCATAAATGGCCTACTGCAACATTTTTGCAAGGTGTTGCCAGCTCAAATGTTGCGATAGATATAAAAATTTGGTCCTACTGCAACATTGTATTTATGGTGTTACCTTAGCCATAAAAATGTGTTGCTCTAGCTAAACAAGTGTAACACGATGCAACATTTTTATACAGTGTTGCTATAGATGTATACAAATTAAAAAATTAATAAAATTAGCAATCCGCGTGAATACGATCCAACGGTCTACATTTAATCCGACTGTTAAAATGGATCACCGCTGCACTTTTTACCAAATTTTCGTTTTCCCGCTTATGTTGGTGTAGATCCCCTTTCAGTTTACCATATTCACGAAATCCCCAAATTCATACTTCCAACAAATTCACGAAATCCCCAAATTCATACTTCCAGCAAATTCACGAAATCCCCAAATTCATACTTCCAGCAAATTCACGAAATCCCCAAATCAAAAAACAAATTCACGAAATCCAGCAAATTCACGAAATCCAGCAAATTCATACTTCCAATTCGCTGTTGCTAACAAAATAAAAAAGGCACTGTAACTAGAAGCTGCCTTCAATGCTAGGTCAGATCTAAATTTCCTATGCCTGAATCTTGTTGTTGCTGATTCCACCTAATGCCTGATGAGTTTTGTTGTTTACTGCCGCCCATTTGATCTTTGCTCGCTGTTGGATCTGGATCTAAGCAGAAGTTCGTCGTTGTTCGATGCAGCCGCCTTGAAGAAACGCGATGCCTCGTTGTTCTGATGGAGTCGCTTAAGTCGCAATGAAGTTTTTGCCTCTGACTTCGCTTGAATTGAAGACGTTTCCTCAGCTTGCGTTTTTGTCAGTGTTCGTGCTCTGACTACGGCTCTATTGATGATGTTTGTGGTTCTTTGACACTTAGGGTTGAACTTGAAAGTGTTGGTGTTCAGATAATGGTTTGCCAAACTTTGGATTGCAATGGTGTTGGTCTTAAACGTGGAGAAGGTTGTGTGCTAATTGCCCACTGTCCAGATTTTGGTCTTATTGGTGATTGCTGATGTGTTGAGCACTGTCGTGATGATAATATCTTGCTGCTGATGCTGAAATCGATTGTGTAGTTCAATGCTTGTCGTAGTTGATAGCCTGATGTCTTGAATCTGGAAGCGATTCCTAAGGTTGATGTAAGACTTTCGTTACACGAACACAACGATCGGATTGAGGTGAAGTTTCTCTTGTATATCATATTACTGCCTATGTTTCTCTTGTACATGCCTGATGCATTCACTGTTTTTGCTTGATAGGCTGCCTATGTGTTGATGATGTAATTTGATGAGGCAGTGAGTGGGTGTTTTGTGAAAGAGGTTGGGAGTGTGGTCAGTGTTTGGTAGATGGTCAGTGTTTCAGGCAATTGTGTTTCAGGTAAGTGGTAGATGGGCAGTAGTTCCGATGGGCGATGAAGTTGCTGAGGATGGGGTTTGCTAAGTTCAGTCTTCATTTGTGCATCATTTTACGTCGTTTCAAAGAAGGCTCGATCTTCCGAAATCGGATGAATCGGGCGGTGCCCCGGACCCCCGCCGGCGCTGTGCCCGGACCCGCTTCTCGGCTCGCCTTCGGCTCGGCACTCGGCTCGCCTTCGGCTCGGCATATATTTGTCAGTGTCGGTGTCTGTATAAATTGAAACTGCATATGTAATGAGTGAACTGAGTGATGTAGTGAGGAATATCTGTATATGTGAATATCAGTGTTATATATCATTGAATTGTAAAATAGTGGAGTCAGGAATTTGTACTATTTCAAATGTTGAAATAAAATATTTATTTAAATAAATTACTGTTTAAATATCAAATTCTATGCAATAGCATTTTATTAAATAAATATTTATTTTTATTAAAAAATCAAATATGCTCTACATTGTGGGCCCCACAAATTCAAAAAGTTCATATCTATAGCAACATTTTGGAATGTTGCTACAGATACTTATGGGTGTTGCCATAGACCCAAATAGGGTTCTACTGCAACAATATTACTTATGTTGCCTTAGATAGTCAAAATGTTGCCTTTGAGGTCTAAGGCAACGGCAAAAATTGCATCACCCTAAAAGTGTTGCCATAGACCTATGGCAACATTTTTCGGGCCTGAGCCAACATTTTTTTTGTGTTGCAGTAGGCCATTTATGGCGTAGTGGTTGATTATAGATTATTAAATAAGCTCACGAAGAAGAACCGATATCCACTCCCTAGGATTGATGATCTTTTTGACCAGTGAGATGGCTCTTTGGTATTCTCCCAGCTTGATTTAGCCATAGGATTCCATTAGCTTAGGATCGCCGATGACAGCATAGATAAGATTGTGTTTAGGACTCCAGATGGATTTTATGAGTGGTTGGTTATGCCTTTTGGGCTAATAAATGCCCCAACATACTTTATGGACTTGATGAGCCGCGTCTTTAGAGAAGTCCTAAATAAGTTTGTGGTGGCATTCGTGGCTGACATCTTGGTATTTTCCAAGAATATGGAAGAGCATGCTGTTCATTTAGAGGAGGTTCTTCGTACACTTCGTAGTCATCGTTTAAGAGCTAAGTTTTCGAAGTGTCACTTCTAGAGAGAGAAAGTACGTTTCTTGGGGCATGTGGTCTCGAAGAAAGGTTTGGTTGTTGACCCCACTAAGGTGATTGCAGTGCAAGATTGGAAGGCCCCCAAGAACGTCACTGAAGTTAAGAGCTTCCTAGGATTGACGGCTACTATAGGAAGTTCATTAGAGACTTTTCCAAGATTTCGGCACCACTCACGCGCCTTACTAAGAAGAATAAAACTTTCATGTGGGACGTGGATTGTGAGGATTCCTTCACAAAACTTAAGAGAACCCTTACCAGTGCACCAGTGTTAGTTCTACCCGATAGAGGTAAGCCTTTTACTGTATACACCGATGCATGTGGGACGGGTCTAGGAGCGTTGTTGATGCAAGAAGGAAGGGTGGTATGTTATGGTAGTAGGCTGCTATAGCTTTTGCACTCAAGTCTTGGAGTTAGCTGCTATAGCTTTTGCACTCAAGTCTTGGAGGCACTATTTGCTTGGAGAGAGGTTTGAACTTTTCACCGACCACAATTCATTGAAGTACCTATTCTCGTAGAAGGATTTGAACTTGAGGCAGTAGCGGTGGATGGAGTTTTTGGCGTCATACGATTTTGAGATAGATTATACCCCTAGCAAGGGTAATGTGGTTGCAAATGCATTAAGTAGGAAGAAGGCAACCCTTAGTCCTTTGTTCGTAGAGTGGAGGAGCTTGGAGTTTATTTCTACTTTTGATTTTAAGCCCTCTACGGAAATTACCCCTGGAATGTTAGCTACGCTTGAAGTGAGGCCTACCCTTATGGATCAGATTGGCTCGAGGCAGCGAGAGGATTCGGAGCTCATTAGCATTATGGATAGGATTAGCCGAGGAGAGGTCTCTAGGCATCTCCAACATTATTCCATGGATGGAAAAGGATGGCTTAGAGGAGATGGGAGGCTTTGTGTTCCCCGCACTAGTGATTTGTCAAAAGCAGTTTTAGAGGAAGCACACCATTCCCGTATGACTATTCATCCGGGTGGTGACAAGATGTATAGGGACATGAAGAGGTTGTTTTATTGGAAGGGCATGAAGAAGGATGTGGCGAAGTTTGTAGCTAAGTGTCTTATTTTCCAAAGTGTTAAGGCAGAGCAGTAGAAACCTAGTGGATTACTTCAGCCCTTTGATGTGCCAGAGTGGAAGGGGGACGACATTTCGATGGATTTCATAGATGGTTTACCGTTCTAGAATGGGGAATACTAACATTTGGGTAATCGTAGGTTGTTTGACCAAAAGTGCCCAATTCATTCCTGTTAAGAGCAAGAGGATGGCATCATAAGGAGGGGAGAATGTAACAACCCGAAATTTAACCCATAATAATTAATTCGTTAATTAATGAGATAATAAAATAACTTTGTGAAATTATCAGAATTGATCCTCGGGAGTTGCACCATTGTGTCCCTGGTAATTTTTTGGTCAATTTCCATTTATAGAACGTCAGAATCCGAGCAAATATGAGCAAGTTATGAATTAAACAAAAATAAAGAAGAAAAAAATATATGGGCTAGGTCGACCGATTGGTCGACCTAGGTACCAGGGCGGTCGACCGCCCGGTCGACCCGCCTTACCTTTTTAACGAACGAAAGTTCGTTTCGTTCGTTCGAACGTTATACGCGTCATTTGCATTCTTTTAACCAATCTGGTCCTTCCGTTCTTGCATCCGATGGCTCCTATTCAGCCTATGACGTGGTTGCATCCTGTTCAATCCTCAAATCCAATGGTCCGAGATCCATTTCTACACCTATAAATAGAACCCTAGGCCTAACACTTTTTCTCATTCTAGATTTTCTCCGCTTGGGTTCACCTTTTCAAGAAGGACCCTAAAAGGAATAATTTTCCAAGGAGAGAATCTTTTTAATAAAAATATTTTAATACTCTCAAGTGTATCAGGGAAGACCAAAAGGAAAGAGCTTAGGACCACAGTTGAGTGATTGTAATTATTTTAGATTTCTTTCTAAGTAATTTAAAGTAATAGGGTTTCCAATAGTTGTAGTTTTTACTACGATTTTTGGAATAACCTTTTTAGTAATTTATTTACAGTTTTTAGAATTATTTTCAATCTATTTCTTTTAGCTATTTTTTAGTTAATTTTAGTTTAATTCTGTTAACTATAGCTTTTCCATTTATTTACAGTTTATTTACAATATTTTAATTTATTTACTATTATTTATGCGTTATTTACATCCTTTTCCTATGTTTTGGATTTTCTTCTATTTTTAGTTTTCTTTTATTTCTCCTACTTCTTCGTGTATGGAATAGAATAGATTAAACGCGAATATGGATTAAAATTATAAGAATACTGAAATAACGGAAGATAAGATGTAAATTGTAAAGACTGTAATAATAATGGAATTAAGATTGAAATTGAGCTTAATTATGATATTAATGTTAGAATTGGACTAATTAAAGATAATTGGCCTAGTTATAACTTAGAATTATAACCGATTGGTCGACCTAGGCACTAGGGCGGTCGACCCGCCTTACCTTTTTAACGAACAAAAGTTCGTTTCATTCGTTCGAACGTTATACGCGTCATTTGCATTCTTTTAACCAATCCGGTCCTTCCGTTGTTGCATCCGATGGCTCCTATTCATCCTATGACGTGGTTGCAGCATGTTCAATCCTCAAATCCAATGGTCTGAGATCCACTTCTACACCTATAAATAGAACCCTAGGCCTAACACTTTTCTCATTCTAGATTTTCTCTGCTTGGGTTAACCTTTTCAGAAAGGACCCTAAAAGGAATAATTTTCCAAGGAGAGAATATTTTTAATAAAAATATTTTAATACTCTCAAGTGTATCCGGGAAGACCAAAAGGAAAGAGCTTAGGACCATAGGTGAGTGATTGTAATTATTTTAGATTTCTTTCTAAGTAATTTAAAGTAACAGGGTTTCCAACAGTTGTTTTTACTACGATTTTTGGAATAACCTTTTTAGTAATTTATTTACAGTTTTTAGAAATATTTTCAGTCTATTTCTTTTAGTTATTTTTTTCAGTTAATTTTAGTTTAATTCTGTTAATTATAGCATTTCCATTTATTTACAGTATCTTAATTTATTTACTGTTTTTTATGCGTTATTTACATCTTTTTCCTACGCTTTGGATTTTCTTCTATTTTCAGTTTTCATTTATTTCTCCTTTTCATCGTGTATGGATTAGAATAGATTAAACGCGAATATGGATTAAAATTATAAGAATACTGAAATAACGGAAGATAAGATGTAAATTGTAAAGGCTGTAATAAAAATGGAATTAAGACTGAAATTGAGCCTAATTATGATATTGATGTTAGAATTGGACTAATTAAAGATAATTGGCCTAGTTATAACTTAGAATTATAACTAAAAAAGAGTATAAGATGAAAGGAGCTTATTTTTTTACACTTAGACTTTTGGGTTAAGTAAATAAGCTAAATTATAACGAAGGTTATAATAAGGAAAGAACGGACTGAAGCTTATTTTAAGACTTAGGATAAATTAATAAGCACGGATCGCAAGAACAAAAGTAAAGGCTTATTTAAATAATTTATCTAAGTTAATAAGCAAGAATAAAGTAGGACCTATACCAAATAGCATTCCCCTATTATTTCTATGGACACGGTGTTTCACATAATCCTGAAGTGAGACGAAGGGCACGCTTATGCTAATAATGATAGTAATTGGTCAATAAGTAGAAGTCCAAATCATGGGGATTTGGGCAAGGGGCACAACTAGATATTGTTTGGATGATGGGCCAGTACCAAAAGCATTTCCCCTATTTTCTATGGACATGGTGATCTCACATTAGCTTGAAGTGGAATGAGGGGCACGCTTATGCTAGAGCTTGGGGTAATAAGAAGACCCAATAGGTGGAACAACAGGTAACATGAGCATGGCGGCGGTTATGCGTGCGACTTCCATTCGGGTGCTCAGTAATCATTATGAATTCCAAGCGCTTAGTATGTGTGCCTTTCGTAGGCACCATTTCCTTATGTGTAGGGAGCTATATAATGTCTAGTCCATAGTAGATACTTTGCATGTCATTCGTAGACACCATTTCTGTATAGGGAGTTATATAGCGTCTAGTCCGCAGTAAGGTCTATGGAGTAGCAAGCCGATCAAAGGGTAGAATTAGGATTTCAGCCTAATTATAGGATTAGGAATTCACCCAAATCAAAGCAGCTATAAGAGATAAGTGCAAACAATCAAAGTTAATCAATTATGTTAATTCGTATTTATTTCCAGCTTATTCCTTATCCCTATTTCCTTTGTTTTCTTTTATATACTAGAACTATTGTAAGGTCTATTACTTTTACTTTGCTTAAAGATTCTAGTAATTACTATCATTCACCAGACTTTTAGTTTGACCCACTCCTCTATTTTACCCTTTTTCTCCCCTCATAGGAAATCAGGGGCAACGAAGATTGATCGCGCTTCTCTGAGACTTAGAGACCCTATCATGTATTCCTTCTTTTTATTTCCATCGTTTTGTTCTTTTATTGTACTGGCACTATATTGAGGGAAAGTTTGTGTTTGTGCTCTAGTTTTTCTGATCAGATTGAGATTTTATTTTCATAAGACAATTGTATTTGGTATTTGGAACATATGTGGTTTATCTAAAGTATTTATGAAGTATTAATTTTTAAAATCACTTATTGTTTTTAATTACTTCCGCTGTGTTATTATCTATCTATTTTGTCTTTTGAATCTTAGTCTCTGCTAGCTTTAGTTATACCTATAACGCACCACATCTTTTAGTGTGTCCTTCTGGGTATACTAAGGGGTGTGGGGTGTTTCAGCTAAGATCTTGGGCGTGAACTTCCCTTTATGGTTTTGTCAGTATCTTCATGTTAGGGGATATGCCGAGCTCAATGGCATTAGAGAGCCCACGAAGAGAGCAACGAGTAAGGTTCTTGGCTGCCCATGTACTGCTTTAGATTTTACTAAGCCATCCAAGGATTTTCTAGTCTTGGGGGTAAACCCTTCATGGGGATGGACTCTTACGCGGATTCAAGGTCATGGATCCGCACTTGTGAGAGGATATTTGATCTGGTGGGTTTGACTACTATTGTGAGGAGGTCGTTAGCTACTTGGCGGTTACAGGGAGAGGCACTGAGTTGGTGGAAGGTTATTGAGTCTGAGACTAATGGAGGTGATATTACTTGGGATGAGTTCCATAGGAGATTAGAGATGAAGTTCCTTTCTAGGGTGTAGGAAGGCATTCAACTAGAAATGTTTATCCATCTTAAGCAAGAGGACATGACAATCAAGGAATATATAAATCAGTTTAATGAGCTAGCTATATTTGTGTGGAGTTGATTAACACACCACACAAGAAGGCATTTAAATTCACTAAGGGACTAAACCAACCTTTCCATGATTTAGCTGTGAGTCACATTCCGATGGGCGCTACCTATGAGCGGTTAATAGAGATGGTGTTACTCACTACCATCTCCCAAAAGGAAGTAAAAGGGGAGGCCCAAAAGACTAGAGAGAAAGTGCAACAAAAGAATAAGAAGAAGGGAAGATTTGGGCCAAAGGGAAAGATTCAAAAGAAGAATTTATAGTGTAATAAGTGTGGCAAACCATGGAACTTTGCTAAGGAATGTAGGGTGGATCTCTCAAAGGTGAAGTGTTATAACTGCAATTAGTTTGGGCATGTGAAGCATGCTTGCACATCATAACTGAGAGCTCCTACTCAGGCTTCTACTTAGGTGGTTCGACTTATGCACCAGAGGCTATCCCTAGCTCGAGTGCACAACCACTGGTGGAAAGGGGTAAGAAAGTGGTGATCGATGGTGTGTTGACTCTTTTTGGTTTATCTATTCGCACTTTGTTTGACATAGGGGTTCACATTCCTTCATTTCTAGTAGACGTGTTGATGACTTACACTTACACACTAATATAGTCATGGACCCTATAGCTGTGTCAACCCCCGTAGAAGGATTAGCCTATTTGTATATGGTATGTAGGGGTTTGAAGTTGCTTATGTTGGGGGTTGAGTTTGATTGTGACACCTTTGTATTAGGATTTTCTGGGTATGGATTGTATCGGGCATGGATTGGATGACTATGTATGGGGCTATTTCAGACTGTGATAGATAGGTAGTTAGATTGAGTAAGTATAGTGGACGTAGCTTGGAGGTTTATTGCAACCCCCAAGGATCGGTTATGCTGAGCTACTTATATTCGTTGGACCTATCACAAGATAAGCTTAGTCAATGCCTGTAGTAAGAGATTTCCCAGATATCTTTGTTGAGGTTAACAGTCTTCCGCCCTAGAGAGAGATTGAGTTTAGGATATATCTTGTTAAGAATGCTAGACCAGTTGCCTTACCACTAACGCATATTGCTCCAAAAGAAATACATGGGTTGAATTAGCAGGTTAATGAGTTGTGGAGGAAGGGTTTTATTTGATGGAGCATTTCTGAGTGGGGAGCACCACTCGTCTTTGCCACCAAGACAGATGGTTTCCTAAGACTTTATGTCGATTATATGGTGCTAAATAAACCGACAAAGAAGAATCGTTATCCTTTGCCCCGCATAGACGATCCCTTTGATCGGTTAGTTGGAGAAACAGTATTCTCTCAGTTGGATTTGGCTATCGGGTTCCATCAGCTGCATGTAGCTAACGACAGTATTCAGAAAATTGCATTATGTGCACCCGATGGATTATACGAGTGGTTAGTCATGCCCTTTGGACCGACCAATGCACCTGCCTACTTTGTTGATTTTATAAGCCGAATTTTCAAAGTGTTGCTTAATAAGTTCTTCATGGCATTTGTGGATGGTATCCTAGTCTATTCGAGGAGCGAGGAGGATCATGTGTTGCAGGTAGAGGAGGTGCTCAGTACCTTCCGTGTGCATAAGCTTAAGGCGAATTTTTCAAAGTGCAACTTTTGGAGAAAGGAAGTGTGCTTTTAGGGATACATCATCTCAGAATGTGGCTTAGTAGTTGATCCTAGTAAGTTGGCAGCAGTTCAGGATTTGCATGCATCGAAGAATGCCACAGAAGTTTCCTAGGTTTGGCAGGCTACTATCGGACGAAGCCATTTACAGTTTATACTAATTCCTGTGGTATGGGATTAGGTGCGGTCTTGATGCAAGAAGGAAAGGTGGTGAGTTGAGTCGGCAGCTAAAGACCCATAAGGGAAACTACCCTACACATGATCTTGAGTTGGCGGCCATTGTTTTTGCACTCAATTCATCGAGGCATTACATTGTAGGAGGGCGGTTTGAGCTATATATAGTTCAAAATTCCTTAAAGTATTTTTTCAGCAAAAAGGACTAGAATTTGACAAGGCAAAGGTCGATGGAGTTCTTGGCATCATATGACTTCGATATCCCTTATACCTTAGGCAAGGGTAATGTAGCGGCCGATGCTTTGAGTCGACAGTGTGCAATGTTGAGTCCCTTTTTTTGATTGGAGGCATTTGGAGTACATTTCTACCTTTGATTTTCGACCATCATTGGATATTACCATAGGATTACTAAAGGATTTAGATGTTCAACCTACATTGATGGAGCGTATTGGATCTAGGAAGAAGGAGGAAAAGAAGCTATTTTATATATTTGAGAGGATTGTAGAGGCGAGGCATTGAGTCATTTGAGGCATTATGCTATTGACTCGAAAGGATGGCTACGAACGGATTGTAGGCTTTGTGTTCCGAATAGAATGGATTAGGTGGATAAGGTACTAGATGAGTCTCACCGTTCAAGGATGACCATTCATCTCGGTGATGACAAGATGTATCACAACATTAGGACAGTTTTCTATTGGTCTGGTATGAAGAAGCAAGTTGTGAAGTATGTAGCTAGATGTATGACTTTCCAGAGGATAAAGGTAGAGCAGAAGAAGCTGAGAGGATTGTTCCAGCCATTATATGTTCCTCAGTGGATGTGGGTGAGTATTTCCATGGACTTTATAAATTGTTTACCGAGGAGTAGGAGAGGAAATGATAGCTTTTGGATCATAGTCGATCGGCTAACTAAGTCCACTCATTTCATACCAGTGAGGAGTACGAGGACAAGGGAATCATTGGTGGATTTATATATGAGAGAGGTCATTAGGGTACATGGAGTTCCTATGAGTATAGCTAAAGACCGAGATCTGCTTTTCAGCAGCGAGTTCAAGAGGAGCCAACAAGAGACATTGGGGACTGAGCCGAGTTTGATTATCACATATCATTAGTAGACTAATGGGCATACAAAGAGAGTAATTAGGTTTAGGAGGATTTGCTATGGATGTGCATTATAGACTTTGGAGATTCTTGGGAGGATCACTTGTCGCTAGTGAAGTATACCTACAACAACAGTTATCAAGCGAGCATTGGGATGACACCACTCGAGGCATTGTACGGTGAACCCTATACATCACCATCAGGTTGGTGGGATACGATGGATAGTATCATTTTTAGGCTAGACATAGTGAGGGAGACATTTGAGAAAGTGAAACTGATCCATTGAAGAATGAAGACTGCTTAGGATAGGCAGAAATCTTATGCTGACAGGAGACGTATAGAGTTAGAGTTTGTAGTAGGAGACAAGGTATTTGTGTAGGTTTCACCCCTTAGGCATGTTATGATGTTTGGTAGATCGGAAAAGCTAGCATCGAGATTTATAGGACCCTTCCTGATAGTGGTTAGAGTAAGGAAGTTTGCATATAGAGTAGAGCTTCTAGAAAAGTTTGCGGGGGTACATGATGTTTTCCATGTGTCACACTTGTGAAAGTGCTTACATGATACGTCTACCATGGTCGAGCCGATTCAGTTAGAGGAGGTGGAGGTTGAGTGAGAGTCACTTGTTTGCCATGCACCCACTCGTATTCTAAAGCATGGAACGAAGCAACTCTGCACCAACGAGATCATACTTGTTAAAGTCCAATGGGGAGACAACCCACCAGAGAGTACATGGGAGGCCGAGGAGAAGATCCATGCTACCCACCCACAACTATTTGCTGGTACAATTCCAATTTAATTCTTATAAGTATAAACTTCTTGTAGGGTTTAGATGGTATACCCTTTAGGTAGAGACCAGTGGAAGGTAAGAATGGTTATAAACATGTCGATAGGATATGTTATGGATGATGGATGCTAGCGGATGTATTTGGATGTATTGCTTGAGTTGTTCTCTTTTGCACGTTAGGTAGTATATCTTTCAGGTATACACACACATTCACACTTGATAGCATGTTATCTCTTGATTTTTGTTGTGCTGGTGGATGTTATGCATACAAGTTTTATTGTTGTGCACACATATGAAGTTGGAAGTATGTTTACTTAGGATGTTGCATACATCTGGATGCATGGCATGAGCATTCACATGATAGAATGTCTACAGAATCAGTAAACTGCCCACTCTTTTGGATTAGAATAGGTTCGCGTGCATTTTATGTTCCATATATCTTTACATATTGCATTAGAAACATCTCTAAGGATAATGATTGATCATGGCTGATGTATGAGTATATGGTTGTAACTATTGGTTGATGTGTGTATGAGCTATATTTTTCCATCCATTGAGATTTCGGGGGTGAAATTCTTTTAAGAGGGGAGAATGTAACACCCTGAAAACTTAACAAGAAATTTAATAATAAAATTAAATTAAAATAAAATTGGAACTAAAAAGAAAATTATCACATGCGTTCGAATTTGGCTAAAAAACTTGCACTATTATGTTCGTAGTGATTTTCTGAACGAATTTCTTATATTAAACTTCAAAATCAAAGTTAACAATGAGAAGTTATGTCCGTTAGAAGGATTGAAAATAGAATAAGAAATTGAAATAAAAATTTCTCAAATCAACAAAGGGAACAATTGACCCAAAAGGGTCAAAGGTCGACTAGTAGTGTTCGACCTAGGGTAATGAGCGGTTGACCGTTAGTTAAGTAAAATCGAGCATTCTTTGTTTCCTGTGACGTCTTTCAAAGGATCAGATGTTTTCTTTGCACGCAAGTTGTTAGTTAGCGGATATGATTTCAGAAAATATTCTCTAACCTAGATCTAACGGCCTAAACTAAACCCAACCCCTATAAATACCAGCCTAATCTAACCTTAAAACTCACTAAATAGGACATGGTAAAAAAACTCTGCCAAAATTTTCTCTCTTCCCTCACTCTAAAAATTTCTTAAAATTTAAATAAAAACAACCTAGAAGAAAACAAGTGTTGGAATCAAGGTGGAGCAAGCAGAGCTAGCGAATAGAGGAGCGATTCTCAAACAAGAGCAATAAGGAGAACTTAGGCATGAGGTGAGTGGGAACAACTTTGATAAGATGATTATTACAGTTTGATTTTGACTGTTTTAATTTATTTAGGATGTTAGAATCCTAAATTAAATATGTAAAACCCTAACTTGAAATATGTAATCTTAGAATAAGACTTACAGTAAATTGTTAATTGAATATTGATGTATCACCCGTTTTACACTTGAGTTTGTATATCATAAACCAAAAAACCCTAAATTGAATTACAAATTGATAATTAGGCTGTTCATTTAGTAATTAGGGTTCACCAATAACTACTAACGATATTGATTAAACAGTGAATAAAAATTGACAATTGAAATCGTCAAAACCCTAAATTTTGTTCCCGAAAGGTCGGCCTTGGACCCGCAGTGATCGACTTTGGACCCCCAGTGGTTAACCGGTAGTGCTCGACCATCAGGGAACATCGGTCTACCGTTCGTAATGAAAATTGCAGATTGTGAAACTCGACCTAATGCCCTAGTTCATAATAAAAATTATATAATTTCACTTAAAAATTATATAAATGGAAATTGTTTTCTTGAGCCTATTTTAGGCTAAGTACACATGATAAAGTTTTAGGGATGCCAGTTCCCTATTTAAGGATATTAGGTCATCGCAAGCTTGCCACGATAAGAGCCAAATATGCGATGTAGCCCCTGGTAGTTGTCCTACAGAATACTATGCCAGTGAGCAATACATGGCTGGCATGGTTAATCGGTTAGTTGAGGAAACTAAAGGAAGAAAGAATGAGGATTGGGGTTTCACTCCAAATAGAACCCCCTTTACAGAGAACATTCTAGGAGAAGAGTATCCCAGGAATTTTAGGAATGCCAATTATGACATCGTACAATGGAACTACCGATCCTAGACAATATTTACTTAAATATGAATGGCACATGGACAATGCTAGGGCGACGGATGCTGTTCAGCATAGATGCTTTACCATTTTCTTGAGAGGAATCAGGTCGATGTGGTTCAATAGGTTAGCTTTGAGATCCATATCGACTTTTGATGAGTTAGCCAGGAAATTCATGGAGCAGTTTCGACTGCATGCTATATGACCCAAGGACGTGATGTCCTTGTCGAGCTTATCACAAGGGCCTAAGGAGTCGTTGAAAGGTTTCTTGCACCGGTTTAATGTTGTTGATACTGAAGTAAGTAATCCGAAGGGGATCTGGTATTCATGGCTTTCGTCTGGACCATACATCCATGCACAAATTTTGGTAGATAACTAAAGATGAAGCAACCTACAACCATGAAAGAGTTCCATAAGTAATTCGAAAGAGGATCCGATATTCATGGCTTTGGTCCAGGGCATACTCCCAAACATGGATTTTGGTGGATAACTAAAGATGAAGCAACCTACGACAATGGAAGAGTTCCATTGGAAGGCTAATCAATTTCTGCAGTTGGAGGAGGCTAGTTAGCTTCAGGCAATGCCGACAATAGATAGTTGAAGGAGGTTATCCAGAGCAACGTAGCATAAAGAAATCTTGAGATAACATTGGTAATGGGGCAACTAATGTTGGAGACTCTATAAACCAAAAGAAACAGAATCAAGGCACTGGTAGTAGGAGTAACAACAACAAGAAGCATCCAAGGAATTTGAAACTGTAAGATTACACTCCTCTGAACGATACATTGGAAAACATACACCTTGCTACTCAAGGAACGAAATGATATAAGAAACCACCAAGGAAGGAGGCAACCTAGTAGAAAAGGCGTTTCAGAAAGTTCTGTCATTTCTGTGAAACTCATGGACACAACGCGAATGAGAGCCGGCATTTTAGGGATCTTGTTGAAGAAAAGATAAGGAAAAATAGGCTCCAACATTATTTCAAAAAACCACAGGAAGGTTCTTAAATCCCAAGACTCCCAGGGCCGCCTGCCCAAGGGAATCAATCTATCCCAAGCAAAGAAGGGCCAAGACGAAACATTGAAAAATTGGTTATTAATACCATAACCGGAGGACCATATCTTATTGAGAAAAGATGGAGGGCAATGGAGCGTTATGTGAGCTCACTAAAGCACATGCCACAGGATGGCTTCTTTTTTGTCAAAGATGGAGTTCCGACCAAGTAGCAAAGGATGATAACTGATGATATCATATTTAGAAATAGAGATGCTGACGGAGTCGAAGCATCGACTTTCGACACCATGGTGGCAACAAACGGAATTGGATTGGCAAATGTAGATCGATTATGGGTAAACACGGGGAGTTTGGTGAACATACTGTTTAGAGGAGAACATTCAACCAAATGAAGATCAACATGAAGGAGGCGATAACCTATAAAACCAAGATTCAAGGATTTGTGGATGAAGCGAACAGGCCGATTGGGTTGATTGATTCGCCTATCGAAATAGGCGAAGGAGATCACATGATAGTCCAAATTCAAAAATTCGTTATCACAGAGGAGTGCTCAATATGCAACGCCTTCTTTGGCCATCTAGCTCTTGCTGATTTCAGACTAGCCTGCTGGTGCCTTGGTGTTTAGCGATGGAATTCCCCATAGAGAACGAGGCTGGAGTGGTGAAAAGTGACCAAAGTGTAGGAAGAGAATGCTATATCGTGGAACTCAAAGAAGTGAAGTGACGTGAGAAAGGAAAGAATGTGGAGAGAACTCTCTGCATTTAGAATTCGTGTAACACCCCTAATTTTTGATAATATTATTCAGGAATTTAATTAGATAAATTAAATAGAATAATGTAAATGTTAAGTGATAAGGAGGTTGATATTTGAATAAATATAATAAGGTTGTGCTCACTTAAATAACTAACTGGGCTTAAGAATGGGTTATAAGTTAATTAATTTACATAAGGGTATATTGGGAATTCCGCACACAACCGTTACCCTTATATACTCTCGTTCCTACCATTTCATTTCCCATTCACGTCATTTCAAAAACGAAAAATAAAACGTAAAGAGGAGCCGGGCATTAAGAGAAATCAAAGTAAAGCTAGGGATTCAAGCTTAGGGGAAATTAATCTTAATCCAATCTCCTTATCTTAATCAAGGTGAATAATAATTCCATCTCTATTTTGATTTATAATCATGTTTTCGGATTTAAGGGTAAATTCATTTTATGATGATTTGGATGATGATATGCTTGAATTAAAATTTGTTTGATTTAAAGAAGAATGTTTATATAAGATTATACACGGTTTTAGGGCAAAACTGATTTATGTTGATGTTTAAATGCATTGGAAAATTTTTATGTTATGTAAAACATGATTTTGGAGTTGGGTTTTAATTTTGATAATTTTCCAAGCCATGGAAAGATTATTATGAATTTTCAAAGGAAAACGTGGTTAATTGGGTTTATAAATTTATTTTGGAAAATATATTAGGAATTTGGGTTTGAAATTTTGATATGTTAGATAACACGATTAAAGTGAATTTCTGGAATTTTTGGGGATTTTTCCTAAGTGATTTGCTATGCAAATTAAATTATTTTAGAAGAGGAACTTCTTTGCAATATTGGTTTTGCTTAATGGAAGGGCTTATTTGCTAACTTAACCATGGTTTAGATATGAAATTAGCGGCAGTTATTTTAGTAAAGAATTTGAAAAGTGAAGGCAACCATCTTGTGTTTACACGTGGCAGATTGCTTTAAGTAGTATTAAAATAGGTTTACCTAGAAAAGTTAGTTCCGCCTTCTTTAGAAGTACCTTTCAACTCAAAGCTTCCGCCTTCAACCAAGTCAAAACCCACTAAGCCGTAACCAATACACAAGGTATCACTTAGATGGTATGTACTGGATTGGAGAAAGGTAGAAGGCTTGGTGTCGAAAGAATGGCCTCTGATGGGGTCGATACCTTTGTTTGTTTTAAAAAGAGAAGCACATGCCTTTGTTTTAATTAAGCCTTCGAAGTAGTCGAAGCATATGTTTTTGAAAGAGGTTTTCCAAATGCTTTTGAAGGGGTTGCCAACAACTTATGTTTTAAAGAGTAAGCTTTCGAATGGGTTTCTTTACTTATAAAATAATGCTTTCGAAAAAAGGGGTTCCGACCTAGTCGAAGCCCTGCTGCCGTTCATTAGCCTTTCGAGTGTATTGAAGTTATCAATGCTTTTGAAAGGTAGCTTTTGTTTTTAAAAACGTTTTAAGCCTCTTCCTAAATGCTTTCGAAAGGATCTAAGGGTTTCGAAGGCAATGGCTTCGAAAGTGGTTTCGACGCTATCCTTTAATGTTTTGTGTAAATGATTTGAAGATTTTGAAAGGGATGGTGCCGACGCCATCATGTTTTCCCCAATGTTTTTATATGACAAAGGATGGTTTCAAAAGAGATACTTTCGTTTATATCACTTTGGCCAAAATAATATTTTAAGTACAAACCCAATGGTTTCGAAAAGGGGACTTTTTACGGTTTTGGAAGGAATACTTCCAATGGTTTTGAAAGGGGGACTTTCAATGGTTTTGGAAGGGATACTTCCAATGGTTTTGAAAGGGGTACTTTCAATGGTTTCGAAGCTAAGCTTCTAAGTGTTATTAAGTAATACTTTAATATGTTCGAAAGGTTTCGAAAGGGAAGTTTTAAAGTGTTTCGAAAGGCAGGGGCCTAATGTTTTGAAAAGAGATTTATATGCTTTCAAAGGAGGTTATCAGCGAAGTCGAAAGTAAGGTTTTGAAGGTTTCGACAGCCTTAGTTTTTAAAGCAAATAACCCAATATCATTTTTGAAAGAAAACCATGGCATAAATATATAAAGTGTTTTGAAAAGGAGTTTTTGAAGAAGTTTTCTTTGATTAAAGGTTAAAGGGACTAACCATGTTAATGTGTTTGCTTCTTCATATATGTATATATTCACATTGTTTTGGACCCTTAACTGTATTTTGGGGAAGGGCAGATAACCAGCTAGGTTGACCCAATAGTGAATATAAATTAAGTTAACTCCTAAATGAGTAGAATTGCATCCAGGTGGTTAGAAAGACCAGAATATAGGATGCTAAAATATATTAAAGGAAAAGATATTGGCAGGGGCCAATAGGTTCTCAGTAAGCCCATGAAAACTGTGTATCGGAAAAGATATTGGTAGGGGCCAATAGGTTCATAGTAAGCCCATGAAAACTATATATAAAGGAAGATTTCAGAAAGACAAGTTCATAGTAAGCCCATGAAAACTATGATTTGATACTGGCAGGGGCCAGTAGGTTTGTGCCAGTAGGTTTGTAGTTAGCCCATGAAAACTATATTCGGATTAAGATATTGACATATGTCAGTAGGTTCCTAGTCAATCCATGAAAACTAGGATAAGTGTAAAGATATTGGAGTCACTAATAGGTTCATAGTGATTCCATGAAAACTATGTAATTGGACAGGGAGTCCTTAGATATTTTTACTGGTTATTAGTCAGCCCATGAAAACTAATAGGTTAATAGTAATCCTAGAAACTATAATTAAGACAGGCGGTCAGAATGAATGGGGATGGGTAATCCAGAATTGATTCATTTGTTTTGCATATCATCAAATTATATTATTTTGAGATGTTTTAACCATTGTGGATGTAGGAGCACAGTATATGGTTTTATAAAGGTTTTAAGATACTAGTGAGGGGAAAACCTATTCCGCTAAGTGGCGTGGTCTCACTAGATATCTAAATGGTTTGAGATGGTAGATTATTATTAAAACCAGGCTTTATGTCTGACTCGAAGTTTATGTTTTCCCTTTAAACTCTCGGGTACTCAATTGATTTTGAGTAGTTTGAGAGTTGAGTTTTTCAGGTACCTCATTAGACGAATAAAGCTTTTGGAGACGTGCAAGAGGCATGATAGCTATATAGGGTTCTCTTCTATTTGATTCCGCTGTGTTATTTGTAATGGAAAAGTTGTTATATTGTCTGTATCTCTGATCATTCAAGGGGGCATCTTCATATGTTGCTCTTGGCGTATGTTGTAATAAATCGATTTTCTCTGAACGTGGTTAACGATTGTGGGATTATGTAATGAATTGGAAATGTTTTGAAATGGAATGTGATCTTGTTTGAAGTTTTAAATTTTTTCCATATTCATGTGTATCAATGAATCTAACACCGCCGTATTTGGTTGTCGAGGATTAATAACTACGGATGACTGCAGCATCCGTAGCTGTTAGTTTTGTGCCTCTAAGTGGAGGGATGTTACAATTCGCAAGCATAGAAATCAATGACTATACCCTATCTCAGGAACCATAACCATTTTAATAAGGCTATGGATCCCAGGAAGCAATCAGGGGAATGGCGACCGGCGTTGGCTGTGCTGACGATGACTGTTCTAATCGACATGGATGATCCTACTTAGGTCCTGAGATTGGATCCCTGCTCAACACAAATTTAAGAAAGAAATTGGTGAATTTCTTCCGAGGAAACTTGGATGTATTCGCCTAGACACACTCAGATATGTGTGGGATATCGCTGGAGATAGCATGTCATGCACTGAATATTGACCCTAAGCTCACACCGATGAAATAAAAAAGGTATGGTCCGGGTCTGGAGTGATCGCTATGTTGAAGGAAGAAGTGGATAAGCTATTGATGAACGACATTATCCACGACACTTTATACTCAATTTGGGTATCCAATCCCGTCTTGGTGAAGTAGTCAAATGGGAAACAGTGAACATGCATCGATTACTCAGATTTGAATAAGACATGCCCGAAGAACATATTTCCTTTGCCCAGGATTGACCAACTATTAGACGAAACTACAGGACATGAGTTGCTCTCCTTTATAAATGCTTATTCGGTCTATAACCAGATTCCGATGCATATACCGGATCAGTGGATATAAGCTTTATAATGGATTTAGGATTATACTACTACCGAGTAATGATGTTCGACTCGAAGAATGCTAGAGCCATATACCAGAGATTGTTAAATTTTATGTTTAAGAATCAAATCGGGCAACAATTGAAGTATACGTAGACGACATGGTTGTGGAATCACACGTGTCATGGAACCATTTGGATGACCTTTTAGAAATCATTAAAGTTTTATGAAAATATAGAATGAAGCTAAATTCGTTAAATTATTCTTTCAGAGTAGTATTGGGAAAGTTTCTGGGATTTATTATCGATGTATGAGTCATCGAGTCTTATTTGGAGCATATCGATGCTTTGAGGAAGGTAATTGCCCCAGCCACAAAGAAACAACTTCAGAGCTTGAGTGTAAAGATTGTTGCTTTGAGTCGGTTCATCTCATGGGCGACTGATAGGTATATACCCTTCTTCGATGCCCTCAGGATCGGTAAGAAAAACATTGAATGGAATCAAGATTGCCAAAATGCCTTCGATGAATTATTCAGGCACATGGAAACGTCGTCGGTGTTATCTAAACTATTGGATGGGGAGAATTATTTGTTCACTTTGTAGTATCCCCTCATGGGCTGAATGCACCATTGGTACGTGAGTAGGCGAAGATTCAATAGCCAGTTTACTACATCAGCAAGTGGTTTGCCGGAGCAAAAAAGAATTACACGGAGTTGGAGAAATTTCTTGCTGGTCACGTATAGGAAGTTACGACCGTATTTTTAGGCTCATCTGATCAAGGTACTAATAGATCAACCTTTGAAATGAGTATTATACCAACACGAGAGTTCAAGAAGGTTTCTAAAATGAAATATTGAGTTGAGCCAATATGACATTACTTACCATCCAAGGAGAGCGATAAATGAGCAGGCATTAGTAGACTTCATCGTTGAGTTTACCATGCATGATTATAACGAGGAAGAGGATGCTACAATTGTAGTCCCTTATCGAAAGCTATTCATTGATGGTGCTTCAAACGAATATAGCTTGAGGCAGGAGTAGTATTTGAGATGTCGGAAGGATGGTTAATCTGTTACGCACTGAAGCTAGAGTTTCCTACAACTAATAACGAAGCCGAGTATGAAGCGCTAATAGCGGGATTGAGGATAGAAAAGAAACCGGGATTAAGACACTGTAAATACTCACTGATTCCCAACTAGTGCTTTGTCAAATCAAGGAGTACAAGGCCAAGGGTCCGAGACTAGCCCCTTACCTATCAAAAGTGTTGCAACTGCTCGATGACATAGAGCATTATATGATAACACACACCCTAGAAAAGAAAAGGCAGATTCATTAGCTAAGCTAGCTAGCTTTGGGGAAGTGCAGCTAATGGGATTGGTTCCGGTGGAAGGTTTAACAGCTCCGAGCATCAATCAAATGGACATCGACTGGATTCTGGAGATCACAAAAAAGGAGGAGTCATGGATTACCCCAATCAAGGACTATTTGATCAATGGAACTCTCCCCATATTTAGGAAGGATGGAAGAAACTTCTTCGTAAAGCGTCGCAATTCATGATGCATGAAAGAGTACTATAAACGAGAGGATTTACTATGCCTTTACTTTGGTGTATAACTAAGGATGGGGCTAAGAGGATCCTCATGGAAATCCATGAGGGCGGTTGTGGTGATTACACCACGGGGCAGACTTTGGCAAAGAAGGTACTTAGCTACAGATATTTTTGGCGGATGATAAATCGAATGCTGCCGACTACACAAAACGGCGTAACCAGTGCTAGAGATTTGCAAAGATTACAAGAGCCCCATCAATGAAACTCACACAAATGGTCAGTCTCTGGACATTTGCAATTTGGGGAATCGACATTATCAACGTGCTACCGATAGCGAAAGGAAGTGTCAAATATGCTATCGATAAGTGGATTACTTCACGAAATGGGCCATAGTGGAACCACATTCGATGATTACGACATAAAAGGTGATCAATTTTATAATGAAGAATATTATTTATAGGTTCGGAGTATCTTAAAAGATCATCACAGACAATGGAACCCGGTTTGAGAGTGTCGAATTCAAGGATTTCTACCACCGATACAACATTGGGTAGAGATTTCCACAATAGCACATCCGCAAGAAAAAGGACAAGTGGATGCAGTGAACAAAATCAGCAAATCCACCTTGAAGATGAGATAAATAGAGCTAAAGGCAGCTGGGTTGACGAGCTTCCACAACATTATAGGCTTATAGGACGATAGAAAAGTCAGCAACTGGACACTCGCTATTTGCTTTGGCTAATGGATCAGAAGCGATGATCCCGATAGAAATGGAAGTCCCTGCTCATCATAAAAGGCATTTCAACCCAAAACAGAACGAGGGTCTCTTGCTTGAGTCCCTCGATTTGGTTAGGAGAAAAGGGAAGAAGGATAATTGAGGGTAGCTTCCCAATAGAAAAGGGTAGCACGACATTTCAACACCAAGGTTTGCAACCATACCTTTGAGGTAGGGGATCTTCCTCTGAAACGAGTTCTCCCAGGTGTGGGGGCGCTTGGCCCAAACTGGGAAGGACCCTATGTGATCGATCGAAAGCTTAGAGACGAAACATTCAAGTTGGCAACTGTTGATGGAATCCTTATCCCTTGTGCAGAGAACAACGACTTGCTGTGACACTACTACATTGGGTAATGTAATAAGGTAGGATTTGCATTCCTCTTATTCACGAATAAAGTCAGCCTTTTGAACCAATGGAACCATGTTCTCGAAAAGAAAACCCACATGCTGCACGATTAGTAGAATGGTCGAGAACGACCCCTCTGGCCCCAGATCATGGATGAGGAGTATGTTCCCAAGGACCGATCGGATAACTCGGCCCAAGTTCACTTAAACCTTCAGGAATTCGTCATTGCCTGGAGATAGGCGACGACGAGAGGGTTTCCCCATTCAATCAAACCTTTAGGACTTCATCATTGCCCGAAGATTAGCAAAGAGAAGCAGGGTTGACAACCCTATCCATCAAGAATCTAGCATTGCCTGGAGATAGGCGATGCCAGGAAGGTAAATCGCATCCTTAAGGAATCTGGTGTTGCCCGGAGATAGGAGATGCCAGCAAGGAAAACTCTAACTTTGGGAATTCATCATTGCCCAAAGATAGGCGACGACGAGAAGGTTCCCTAATTCACTTAAACCATTTGGAATTCGCCGTTGCACATAGATGGGTGATGACGAGAGTTTTCCCCATTCAAACAAATCTTCAAGAATTAATCATTGCCCTGACGACAATGAGAAGATTTGACGTTCCCATCCTTCAACAATCTTTTGTTGCCCAGAGATATACGACACCAGGATGGAAAAATCTATCCTTTAGGAATTCGTTGTTGCCTAGAGATAGGTGTTGGTGAGAAGGTTCTATAATTCACTTAAACCTTTAGGAATTTGTCGTTGCCCGAGGATAGGCAATGAAAAAGTTTCCTCATTCATTCAAATCTTTAGAAATTCGTCATTGCCAAGAGATAGGCAATGATGAAAAGGTCTGAAAACTCGTAGCATTCAAGAATCTGACATTGCCCGAAGATTGGAAACCTTAAGAAGAAAGAAAAACTAAGGAGGCGATCGAATAATTCAACCCCCACCTTCAGGAACCCGCCATTGACTAGTGATTGGCGACATCATGAAGGACATCTACTTTGCGTCGATTTGACAGCTCGGCCCAACCGGTCGGAATCGATTGGATAATTCGATCCCAACTTACAGGAATTAGCCATCGCCCAGAGATATGCAACGTCATCGTGTAGTAACTTTCAAGGCAGATCAAATAGTTTAGCCTAGGTTTCCAGAAGACAGCAAAAGGATCGGGCGAGTAAATCAATCCTAACTTGCAGGAATTTGAATCGCCCGAAGGCAAGCAATGTTAAGGAGAAGCAATTGGAATCAAAACCATCTATATGCTAGTATTCAGATATTTAAACTAGTGCCTAATTAAATTTCAACAACGGGGCTAGCGACCGAGCATAACGTGCTCATTCGAGGATCGGCGACGATGGTCATGAAGGTTCAAAAACAAGCATTATCAAGTTTTTCCAATCAAGGATCGGGATAGGAAAAGCACACATAGATTGGGGGCAATCGGATAATTTTCCCCATGATACTTCTATCTTGTCAAGGCCTGAAATCTGGCACTCGGAGAGATAAATCCTATGAACAGGGATAAGCGCATAGCAAAATCAAATGGGAAAGAAAATAAATATCCCAACTGCTGCTCTACAACAGTTTGGAGTAGCATGGAACCGGGATTGTTCACCACTACCAACTAGTCGAAAGGAATTTAACCAAAAATAAACACAGAGCTAGTTCGGTCCTAACAGAACAATTTTGTAGTTATAAACAGAGCCCACATCGGAATACGGCCTAAGCAACTGCAGGTATATTATTTATATGCGTAGCGTTGCGGTAAATAAACATATTGCATAGAAACACACACACACACACACACATGCATATATATATATATAATTGTAGGTCATGCAGTTTTAGTATAAACACGGGCAGTTATACATAGACAGGAACAATACATAAAGTTGCGGAAAGTAAATGGAACAACGATACAAGACAAAATGGAACTTTTTCATTACTTTATCCATTATGTTCAAAACGGAGAGGGGGCCGCTTTCGCACAAACATGGCCTTTTTGATGCGAAGAAAAACAAAACAAACACAAACTCGATCACCAAAAACCAAAATAAGCCACCGCGCAATCATGCTCTAAGCATCCTCTGTTCGCCATTCCATTTCTTATAGCTTGGGCTGCTAGAACTGCTGGTATGCTTTTTATGTTTGTAACCACCCTTAGGTTTCTTCTTTTTTGGAGTACCATACTCAGAGTGGGTAGTCTCACCACTTTTTGTGGTATGGGGGTCATTAGGTTTGCTAGCAGCAACTTTGGAAGGCCTAATGTTAAGCAGGGGAAGCTTGGATGTGGGGCTCGTAGGAGTCGAAGATGCTGGTTCACGGTGCCAAACTCGGACTTCACCTAGATTTTATCATAGTCAGCTTTCAACCTCTCCACCATTGTGACATGATCAGTTTGATCCATAGCACTGACAATTGTGATGTCTTCTTCCTAGGAGAGGGAAATGTCCTCCAGCCCTCCAAGGTCAAAATCTTCTGAGAATCAGAACCGGGCTCAAAACAGGAGGGCGTGACTGGAGTGATAAGTCTTGTAATGATAGAAGTTGACACGTTAAAGATTACAGCGTATCCCAAGCCTCGAGTAGGTGACAGCGGGGGAGGAAGATGCGGTTGACCAAGAAGTTGAAAAACAGAATAGTAAAGGTCAGTGATGGATTCATGAGAGAACTAAAGATTTTCAAAGACTAGCGAAACAATAGATATACCTGAGCCTGGACTTCGTTCCATAGAAGATTTGAGGAGCACCCTGACTTTAGTTGAGTGCACTTCTGTGTGGCTTACAAAAGGGGGGATGTACGGTTCAATAGAAGTAACGGTTGCAAAGGCTAGGATGATATGGGTGGTTTCATAACTAATACCCCCGGACATTGGAGTGGTCACCATAGGCTCCCCATATTTTGGAGTAAATGATTCGTGCTGACCCGATGAGCTTGGGTCTGCAAGAGCTTTTGTTGCGGCGGCGGCGTCGTCCTCGGTAGCAAGGATGGCCTTTCCCTTTGCAATCTTTTGTATATCCTCGACATCTAGGTACTCGGCCATGAGCTCTTCTTCGGAGTGGTTGTCCTCGTATGCCGCAAGTCGTCGTAACACCTCTTCCCAAGCATTGGTGAGCATCTCGGGGTAAGCATCTCTTAACCACTTCAGGTTCTTATGTAAGACAATACTGGCATAAAAGTGTAGGAAGTTCAAGTTAAGCTCTTCTCTCTCCCGAACTTTTTCCTCTTGGAGCTCCTTAACTTCTCCTTGAGTAATAGTAAGTTTAATGTCAGTAGTAAGCTTCTTCGTCGTTAGCTGCTCCAAGATGGTACAAATCTTGTAATTCTCCTTCTGAAACTTTTGCAGTTTGGTCGCCTGCTCATTATAATGCTCCACCTTTATTCCCATACTAACAAAGGATACCACATGGTAATCTCGTCTGCTAATATGGAGATTAAGGCTGGAAAGGAGCGACCATCCATGTTTATTCCTTTGGGCTAGCACTATCATGCTTTTACCTTTATATCTGAATCAATATAATGGCGTAACCAGACTCAACATAAAGCAATAGACATTTTGGCTAATATAAATCAAAACAATATATTATACAACACAGAACATAGAATCACAAATCACAGCGGAAATTATAATACATGTTAAAAATAAAATATTAAATAGAGTGAGTCTACAAAAGAGAATACTAAACTCGTTTATATACAAACAAGTCATTACCTCCCATACACGAGTCATGCAAATCATATACACAAGGACTATAGCCTAATTGACACATGATATATATATATATATATATATATATATATCTCCAATGCTAGCTCAACATCCAAGGTCACTGAATCATTGTACCTGACAAGTCTCGGTCTGGCCTAAGTATTATAAAGTAAAGGGGTCAAGCTATCTCTAAATAAAACTGGGTGAGATCACACAATATATTTGAGTAGGACAAGATGATATAGTAAACACTATAATGTAAGCAAATGATCTCCTCAAATGGATGTATCACATAAAAAGTGAGATCACAGTAATGAGCATTCAAAAATCTTAATAATATAGCAATATCTATATAATGTGCCCAAATCACAACAAAAAGGCATCAATACAAAAATCACATGTTATTAAATATTTGATGCTTATAATAACCAATCATCTCAAAATATAGCGAATTGAAATATCTCACAAAATCAGAATCACAAACAAGAATGAAAGCAAGTCAAAACCAGAAGACAAGCATGAAAGCAAGGGAAAACCAAAAGACAAGCATGAAAGCAAGTCAAAACCAAAAGACAACCATGAAAGCAAGGGAAAACCAAAAGACAAGTATGAAAGCGAGTTAACCAAAAGACAAGCATGAAAGCGAGTCAACCAAAATACAATCATAAAAGCGAGTCAACCAAAAGACAAGCATGAAAGCGAGTCAACCAAAAGACAGGAATAAGAGCGAGCCAACTAAAAGACAAGCAAGAAAGCGAGTCAACCAAAAGACGAGTCGATACCCACCAATCACGCCTTGGTGCATGCCATAAAAAAACAAGCCGATACTTCCCGTATATACCTAGATGCGTAACATCCCAAAGACAAGCCGATACATGGTGATACTCAAATATTTACTAAGAGATCGTAAATTCCACTAAGCTAAAATAATAATTGTTAAATACTTTCAATTAGTATTCTAACTAATGTCCCATAATCACTTAGTGATACTCGAATATTTATTAAGAGATTGTAATTTCCACTCAGCTAAAATATTAATTATTAAATATATTCACTTAGTAATCAAACTAGTGTCATCCCAAGTGTCTCATAACCACTAGGCGATACTGGAATATTTACTAAGAGATTGTAATTTCCACTTGGCTAAAATATTAAGTGTTAAATACTTTCAATGAGTAATCAAACTAGTATCGCCCCAAATGTCCCATAACCATGAAGCGATGCTCGAATTTTTACTAAGAGATTGTAGTTTCCACTTAGCTAAAATAGTCCATCATAAGCGTCAAAAAATTAATCGATAAAGTGGTACATGGTGTTCATACCACTAACACTGCTAAATCGTTTAATCAAAATTCTCATCTAATAGAAGTAATATTTTTATATAGATATTACTTCTTTAAAATCATTTAAATATTAGTCCAATGACCTTAAAATAGCTGTATATATAAAATATGCTACGATATAAATATATAATTTTATGTTCAGCTTTAAAGACACTGTTATTATTATAAATTATATAATAATCTTCTTCATCAAAATACTTTTAAATATAAGATTCAAAACCATATTACAATCAAGAATTTTAAAATCAGTAATATATTTTATATAAGCTCTATAAGCGATTTCTAAAGATTATATTTGATATAACTAGTTTAAAGATGATTTCTTTTCATATATAATGTATTTAATATATATATATTATTCTAAATAATTTAGAATAATGGAAATTCGTTAAAATTTGAAATCATCAAAATTCCAGAAATTTCAGAAATCAAGGATGCAGAAGAAGGAAGAAATCTAGAATCCAAATCCATAATAAATAAAATAAAAGAGTTTTATATTAATTTTATATATACAAGGATATAATTTCTCAAAATCACTTTTAAATCCTTAAATTCATTTTACGAAAGATTTGTTTATTTACAAAGGCTTTTGAACTCTTCAAAATCATTTAACCTCTTTTATAACTAAAATCACTTGAAATTGAAATTGTTACTTTCATAACAGCATTTATAGTATAATACTATATTTTATCATTTGCCTCTAACAAATTTCCAAAATTATAATATACTTATAATAGTAAATTTAAAAAGGTATTGAGAATAAATATTACTTATTTTTAAAAGCTTTGGTTAGTATGAAATAAGATATAAGTTAATAATACAATATAGTTTACCTATATTATATGAAATAAATTCCAATAAGGATCAAAATTGATAAATTCTCATTTAAAAGTTCTTTTCAAAACATTTGAACAATTCAAACAATAAATCCATCAAAATGCAACTTTTGGAGCCAACATCGCTCTATAAAATATAATTCCATAACATGAAATCATTTAGTGATCCGAGTTACTTTCCAATGACTCCAACCATAAAAAAAAGAATGTATTTCTATATAAATTAATAAAATTCAATTTGCAATCAAACAAAGCTCTATTTGCAAATTAGCCTCTTTCTATCCACATAACACCAAACAATCAATTCTTATCTATATCATTTGATAAATAGGAGAAATCACCACATGCAACAATATTTTTATCAGTTAATCCATTCATAATCAATATTCATCGAAATTGAAATGACGAAGAGCATGTGGTAGACAAATAATATTGTAGCGATAGGTGTGTGATTTTAATAACTCACCATAACCTTTTGTTTGTTCGCTTTACTGCCTTCATGTTTGCACACACATGAAGCTCCGGACGTTGATTGTGACCCTACCCCAGCTCATGTACAAATGCTCCAATATTTGTCGCCTAATTCGAAGTCAACAACTACCAACGATCATCTCCAATAGGTTGCGACTCCTCCACGAACGCTCCACCGCATGCGCTCCCATTGGCCTAGCCTCCTTCCACGTGCGCATCTCTTCCCCCACTACTATCAACAATGACTTCGATCCCGGATTCGTTTGTGAGTTTTTTTTTCCTTTCATTGATAAGAATTTGGAAATTAGGAATTTGGGCTAACAAAATTGAATGAGTGCTTTGCCTTGTTCTAAAATGTGATAAGGAAATGTATGGGTATATTATAGTCAACTTTCCTCTACTCCCCTCATTCCAATTTTGTCCTTTATTTTAATTATAAATTTTCGTTTCAAAACTACAATTTATATCAACTCTTCTTGGTTTGCATCCAAGTATATTTTAATGTTTTATCAAATTTAAAATAAACTCTTACCCCACCAAAATTTGTTAATATTGTACTCCACAAAATATATTTTTGCAAATTGTGAAAATTATTCAAATTCAGAAATTATTTCTACTCATTGATTAATAATTTTTTTGTTAATACCAAGTTAAACATCATTTCCAATTTATTTCAACCATACAAAAGTAATTTACACTTTATAATATTTTACATTTATTAAAACATTTAATTTAGATTTTAATATTTATCCAAGAGGAATTTTCATTCGCTAATTCAATTTATTAAAATAATTTCTGTTATTAAATTGACCTTGTTTGATTAAGAATTTATTTCCAAAATAATACTTATTATAAATCAGATTCAAATACTTTTATCTCGATTAAATTTATATAATATTATGGCTTCGAATCAAGGTTGTTACAGACCTCCTCCTTTAGGGAAATAACGTCCTAGCAATTTCTTATAGGAAGATGTCACACACACTCAAATGCTAACACTCTTTCGTATTCTATAATCAAAAAGAAACTCACTCAATTCTCTACGTGATTAACATTAGAATCAAACTTATCGTATGTTATAAATTTAAATAGACTCATTTATTAACTTTTTTTCTTCGCAAATGAAAAATTTACTGAAAATTTTTCAAGTGCTAGAATTTTCAAAAAATTTCGACAGTCTCTTTTGTACAAAGAGCCGTTTGCAATTTCACAAATAATATATTCAATATACATCGACCATACGGTCTTAAATACAATATATATCCATATTTCTAGCATTTCTATATTTTAAACGGTAGGCATGCCTTTATTTTAGCATTTTAAAGCAAGTTACTTAACTTATTTTCGAGCGAAAGCTAGCAAAAATTGCCCATTAGTCGCACTATGCCTTCTAGAGCTCCTGTACTTAACTTATCTTCCAACATTAGTCATATGTAAATAAGTATGCATAACCTTAACATAGATAGCAACTTGCTATTTAAAACTAGGCCACTTCTCGATAGAGTTTTAAAGGTCAAACATCTCAAAATTAGGTGAGGGTTTTAAAGTATATTGTTACATATTATACTAGCTCTCAAAATAATTTCTGGATTACTAAAATGTGAAGAACTACATGTGTTATAGCATTTTATCTATAGGAGTGAAACTAAAATTACAACGGAAACGCATGCCCAAATGAGAAAACATTGTTTTTAGCCTAGAAACTGTCAAAAAATGCTTAAAACAAATTTTTTTCGGTATTGTCATAGCTTTCCGAAAAGTATAAGATTGTCTAAATCGAATAGACGTTTAAGATTTATGGTCAGAACAATATGCTGTCAAAATTCCAAAATACAATGCACAAGTCATATTTTGGTTTCAAATTAAACCGGTTTTAAACATTATTAAGCTTCAAAATTCCAAAAAGCGACGAACACAAAACTTGTTCTATATTAAAATATTCAATAAAAAAAGAATCATCAAAATCAGACAAATAATTCAAAAGTCATGTCCAAATTTGTTAAGCACTTTTCAAAATATAAAGTTTATAAAATAAACTCCTCTTTCACAACTCATTTCATTTTTTTTCAATAAAGAACATAACCATCTATGTGCTCTTCCCCCTCTTAGGCATTAAAACCTTCTTATTATTATCATTATTATACCCCAAATAAGAATTCCATACCGTCAAAATCCATGCCATTTAAAATGTTTCCTACAAATTATCTTTCATTTCATTTAAAAAAATGATTTCCGGATTTAAAACCCTTCAAGAATCAAATATCTGAGGATAAATTCAAAATCATAAGTAATTTCATTTCAAATAATCAAACATTCCCCTATAATATTTTCAACCATCCTCAACCCTTTTCCAATTTATAACTTCTTCATTTAGAAACTTTCAATTGAAATTTTCAATTCTTATTTTTTTTCCAATCTCCTTCTTTTCTCAAAATTATAAACTTACTTCATTTTGAAAAACTTACTTTCCAAATTTATTTTACCAATTATTATACAAAATGCATTCCATAACTTGTATATACTTTGTTTTTTCACAAACCATCCATTTAAAAAAAATTAAACACATATATAATCCAAGACACTATTTCATAAATGTTGTGTATGAGTATAATATTTCAATTTTCGTAAAAATCAATTGATATATTTTTAAAAACTAAGAGCTATAAATATTCAAAGTCACTTTAGCAACTAACTTGCAATGTCAAAACAAATTTTCTCCTTCCAAATACTTATGCTATTATTATTATTATTTCAACAATAATTAGATTTTTCATTGTATTTATTTCTTTTAAATCTATTCCAAAACATGTTCATCCTTTATATGTGTGTGTGTGTGTATTCTTGTGAGAAATTTTCACTTTTATTTATTTTCCGTAATTCAAAAGGATCTATTATATCTATAGATATATCCTTAGAAAATGTTTTTAATTCAACTTTAGCAGGTATGTCCATATATATATATATAATTCCCAAACTTAACTTATTGTAAAATATACTACGTCGTCCAGCCACTAGCTTTTAATGACTCGTCTCTTCAAGTGGTTGCAATGTTGATTATCTAGAATTTTACATCAACAATACCTCGCCCTACAACTTTCTTTTAATCCCATGGCCGCACATATGTTTTAAAAATATCTAAATTTAGAAAAATAAATCATTAGCTAACAATATATTATATAACATAGAACACAGAATCACAGATCACCGTATAAATTATAAAACATAACAAAAATATTACATAGAGCAAGTCCACAAAAGAGGATAATAAACTCGTATACATATAAACAGGTCATTATCTCCCATACACGAGTCATACAAAACATATACATACGGACTATAGCCTAAACGATACATACATACATACACAAACACACACACATATATATATATATATATCTGTTTGTGTGTGTCTATCTCCAATGATTGCTCTACATCAAGGTTACTGAATCACTGTACCTGACAAGTCTTGGTCTGATCAGAGTATTATAAAACAAACGGGCAAGACTATCTCTAAATAAAACTGGGTGAGATTACATAATGTACATGAGTAGGACAAGATGATATAGTAAACACTATAATGTAAGCAAAAGATCTCCTCAAATGGATGTATCAAATAAAAAGTGAGATCACAATAATAAGCATGCAAATCTAAACAATATAGTAATAACCATATAATATGCCCAAATCACGAAAAAAGGCATCAATACCAAAATCACATCATAAAATATTTGATGTTTATCACAAGCAATCATCTTAAAATACTGTGAATCGAAATATCTCACAAAATCAGAATCATAAACTAGAATGAAAGTAAGTCAAAACCATAGGACAAGCATGAAAGTAAGGAAAAACCAAAAAAACAAGCATGAAAGCGAGTCAAGCAGAAGACAATCATGAAAGCGAGTCAAGCAAAAGACAAGCTTGAAAGCGAGTTAACCAAAAGACAAGCATGAAAGTGATTCAACCAAAAGACAAGCATGAAAGGGAGTCAACCAAAAGACAAGCCGATACCCGCCTGGATGGATGCTATGAAAGACAAGCCGATACTTGCCATACTTGCCTAGATGCATGATATCGCAAAGACCATTTTTGATCTATAGTGTTATATGCATTATGATGTTAAATACATGAGTTTCCCCCAATATTCCATAACCATATGGTGATACTTGAATATTTACTAAGAGATTATAAATTCCACTCAGTTAAAATATTAAGTGTTAAATACTTTCAATTAGTGATCAAACTAGTGTCGCCCTAAATGTCCCATAACCACTTGGCAATGCTTGAATATTTTCTAAGAGACTATAATTTCCACTCGGCTAAAATATTAAGGGTTAAATACTTTCAATTAGTAATCAAACTACTATCGCCCCTAATGTCCTATAACCACTAGCGATACTTGAATGTTTACTAAGAGATTGTAATTTCCACTCAGCTAAAATATTAAGTGTTGAATACTTTCAATGAGTAACCGAACTAGTGTGGTCCCAAATGTCCCATAACCACTAGGCGATACTCGAATATTTACTGAGATTGTAATTTCCACTCAGCTAAAATATTCCATCATAAGAGTCAAATAATAAACAGATAAAGTGGTACATAGTGTTTCATACCACTAGCACTACTAAATCATTTAACTAAAATTCCCATGTATTAGAAGTAATATTTTTTTATTAAATTACTTTTAAAATCATTTAAATATTAGTCGAATGACCCTAAAATAGTTGTATTTATAAAATATGCTACTATATACATATAGAAAGATAATGTATATAATTTTATATTAAGCTTTAAAGACACTATTGTTATTAAAAATTCTATAATAATCTTTGTTCATCAAAATACTTTTAAATATAAGATTCAAAACCATATTTCAAATCCGAATTTTGAAATCGGATATATATTGTATATAAGGTCTATAAGTGATTTGTAAAGACGATATTTAATATAACTAGTTTAATAATGATTTATTTTCATATATAATGTATTTAATATATATATATATATAGAGACTATTCTAAATAATTTAAAATAATGGAAATTCCCCAAAATACGAAATTATCAATATTCCAGAAATTTAAGAAATCAAGGAAGTAGAAGAAAGAAATCAAGAATCTGAATCCATCATAAATAAATAAAAGAGTTTTAAATTAATTTTATATATATAAGGATATAATTTTCCAAAGTCACTCATAAATCCTTAAATCCATTTTACGAAAGAGTTTTCTATTTACAAACACTTTTGAATGCTTTAAAAATCGTTTAACCTCTTTTATAACTAATATCACTTGAAATTGAAATTATTACATTCATAACAACTTTTATAGTATATTACTATATTTTATCTTTTGCCTCTAATACATTTCCAAAATTATAGTATACTTATAACAGTACATTTAAAAAGGTTTTAAGAATAAATAATACTTATTTTTAGAAGCTTTGGATAAAAATTATTAAATAAGGTATGAGTTAATAATATAATATCATTTACCTATAATACCATAAAATAAATTCCAATAAGGATCAAAATAGGTAAAATCTAATTTAAAAATTCTACTAAAACATTTGCATAATTCAAACAATAAACCCATCAAAATGCAATTCTAGAGCCAACATAGCTCTATAAAATATAATTCCATAATATGAAATTATTCAGTGATCCAGGTTGCCTTTCAACAACTCCGGTTACACAAACAATGAATGTATTTCTATATAAGTTAATAGAATTCAATTTGCAATCGAACAAAGTTTTATTTGCAAATTAGCCTCTTTTAATCCCACAAAAATCCATATAACACCAAATAATCAATTCTAACCTATATCGTTTGATAAATAAGAGAAATCAAAACATGCAACCATATTTCAATTAATTCATCCATTCACAGTCAATATTCATCGAAATCCAAATGACGAAGAGCATGCAATAGACAAATAATATTATAGAGAGGTGTGTGAGTTAAATAACTAAACTTAACCATTTCTTTGCACACTCCATTGCCTTCATGTTTGCACACACCTGAAGCTCCAAACTTTGCTCATGACCCTGCCCCGGCTCACATACAAATGCTCCAGGATGTGTCATCTAATTTGAAGTCACCAGCCACCAACGATCATTTATACTAGGTCGTGACTCCTTCACGAATGCTGCACTGCATGTGCTCCCATCGGCCTGGCCTCTTTCCACGTGCGTGTCTCTTCCCACACCTACGATCGACGAAGCCTTCGAGCCCGCGTTCGTCCGTGAGTTTGTATTCTTTCTTTCGTTGATGAGAATTGGGAAACTAGGGATTTGGATAAGAAAATGGAATGTGGGCTTTGCCTAGTTCTAAAATCTAATAAGGAGATGTATGGGTATATTATGGTCAACCTTTCTCTTCTCCCTTTATTCCAATTTTATCATTTATTTTATTTATAAATATTCATATCAAAACTACAGTTCATATCAACTCTTGTTGGTTTTCATGCAAGTATATTTTAATGTTTTATCAAATTTAAAATAAACTCTTCCAAACTTGGTAAATTTTATACTTACCAAAATATATTTTAACAAATTATACAAATTATTTAAATTTAGGAGTTATTCCTACTTGTTGATTATTAATATTTCTGTTAATATCAAGTTGAACTTCATTTCCAATTTATTTCAACCATGTAAAAGTTATTTAAACTTTAGAATATTTTACATTTATTAAAATATTCTATTCAAATTTTAATATTTATCCAAGAGGAATTTTCGTTCACTAATTCAATTTATTAAAATAATTTTTGTTATTAAATTGTCCTTATTTGAGTAAGAATTTATTTCCAAAATAATACTTATGATAAACAAATTCAAATACTTCTATCTTGATTAAATTATTATAATATTACGGCTTCGAATCATGGTTGTTACACTCATTGATAGTTTGGTCCCTGGCCTGAATGGTCTCATCTTTCTCAGTGAGTGCCAGGTCCCTCTCGGCCACTTGTTTTTACAGCTCGGTGCCCTCTTTGTGGGCGACTTTCAACTCATTACACATCACGATCTGAGCACGGTAGTGAACCCACTACATCTCCTCCCTCGGACTGTCAGAGCTGGCTTTAGCATTAAGAGTCGCGTCTCTCTCTCGTAAACTTCACCAAGTCCTATTCCTAGTGCTTGATGATCCGTTTGAATGTCTCTTTCTCGAAATCGAAGGAGTTGATGTTGGCGTAGTTAAACTCGTTGACTTGGGAGAGGGCATAACACAACCACTTAAAGTCATACCCTTTTTGAATGTGCCATTGAACGCACTGGGCATCCCTGTCCGCAACTTCTTTTTGAACATCATGCAGGAAAAGGTCGTAAATGCTACCTGCAAGCATGGTAGACCAGAAGGAAGAGAATCCGAGGGAGAGTAAATCCCTTTAGAGTATGGAGGAGAAATAGCAGACTAGATTGGTAAGTAGGAACATGCTCCGGAGAAGAAGATTGAAGTTCACTGCATGGTGGAATGGTGCCAGAAGAAGCGTCGCGGTGATCATGAAATTCACTCGGCTGCTTGGATGGGTCACGCGACAGCCCTTCTACGGCATCTTTTTTCTTCCTTTCTCTTTCTCTTTTGACCCATTAGTTATCTTATGCTTCTCGCTCTTTTCTCCTGCAACTCTTGTCCTCGGCCTCTCAACTTTGATAGCTAGAGCGAGGCTGAAGAGGGTCAAAATTTTGTCCTCTAAATTTTCGACATTAGGTGAGAGACTTTGATGCCTATCACGAACTACGGGACCTGAAATAAGAAAAATATGTTATAAATGTCTAAATTTCAAAACATGAATGAATGCAAGGATGCAAGTCCGTGAACCTAGATATTTGTGTGGTGTCGATGACCCCCTAGTTACTCTACAGACCATGTTCGCATGGACGTAAAGATGGAGTCTCGCCACCTTCATCTATGTTTACTCCGGGAGAGAAATTGAAGTAAGGAGAGCCTTCGGCAAGAAGATTAATAATGGGGATATCGAAGTCGCCTAAACTAGCAAATACATCACCAAGAACACAACCTCAAGGAATTATCTCACTTGGAGGCAACTAACTTTTTCTTCAGCCCTTTACGAAGTTTCAACGACAACATACTCTATGGGGGCGAGCTAGGAACTTCAGGGCCTTTGTGAGGTGTCTCACCAAACGATTTGCCTTTTTCTACGCTAGCATGATCGTCACTATCGCTATGACTGGTGCCCTCTTCTTCCTCTTCAATAATTAGTGCTTTCCCCTCTCTCCTTCCAGCTCTATCACTTTCTTCGAGGATTGGTGACATTCCAATTCCTTTGTCCCATTCTCTCCGGATGTCACCAATAGCGCACCTCCTCTTTTAGCAGGTTCCTCACTAAACCCGATGGACCTTCTACCTCAACTTGTAGATTCTTGTCAGAGCTGCGAGTAAGAATAGTGGTTTGAGCAGGTGCTCTGGAGCTACTCGGAGAAGTCAGATCAGCGATGGCAATCCTGTCACGGGGCAGTAGACCACATAGTCGGAGATTCTCGTTAGCAATGAGATAGGCAATGGTGTGTTGATGAAAGCTGACCTCCCTTAATCCATTCAAAGTGTTGGAATGTTCGGCATGATCATCTCAAGCAGGAATTCCTACAACCAAATAAACAACAGGTTAAGTGCTTGAATGGAGAAAACACATGCACATAGCAAATGGAAGGAAAATGTAACATCCCCTATCTAGAGGCCCAAAATTAAGCGCTATAGATGCTGTAGTCATCTATAGTCTTAGCTTTCGGCGACTAAATATGGCTATGTTAATGGTATCTATAATATCAGAAGCACTTGAATATGAAACAAAACACAGATTTCGAAACAACATTTCTTCATTACATTTCAAAACAGAAGTTCCATATTCTTAACACATAATTCCAATATGTTCCCAGGCGTAGATAAAATATACTTATTACAAAATACACAAAGAGCGGTATATGAAGATACCCCCTTGGTTGATCAGAGTCATATAGTCATAATTGACTTAATACAAACACAGAGGAAATACAACAAGACATAAAATTGCAACTCCTAAATAGCTATCCGTTAGCCTTCTACTTGCCTCCAGTAGCCTTATTCGTCATTATACTAAAACCTGGAAAAGACCTTAACCCCTCAGCCTACTCAAATCAATTTTGAGCACCTGAGAGTTTAAAGGGAAAACATAAACTTTGAGTCAAACATAAATCCTGGTGTGAATAATACTATATATCCTGGTTTAATAAGTTAAGTGAGACCACACCGCTTAGCGGAACGGGTGTCCCCTCACTAACATCCTTTTAAAACATATCTTTTGCAAAACCTTTTCCTGCAACCAAAACAACCAAAACTGGTTAAATAATGTAAAGCATCATTATGTAAACATACATAGATATCAGGTAATAAATGAACTATCTGTTCAAACACATAAGTTTTATTTGCTTAACTTTTAACCTTTGGCTGACTCGGGCCTACCAGACAATATAAACAAAATCAATCTAACACATGTTAGATACTCCTCTTCTGGACGTTCCATCCTTAACTATATATCAAGCACTTCTCTTCTGGACGGCTTGTCCCTAACTTAATCATCTCCCAGGTCTTCCTGATCCTAATAATTTTTCGGTCTCATCAATAACCTATATGTATACAAACATATATTCCTTTCGGGGTGTAATCATAATTTTAGTCTAACTATGACCAAGCTCTACACACTGAATTTTGGACAACAATTAGCTGGGGCCAATAGCTAATGTATAGGGCGCGACCCTATACCAGTCCCATTTGGTATTCTAATATCTGAGTCATTTTCACTTAGGGATCCCCTCCCATAATTTTACTTGAAAACATTTTCAAAATGATTTAAAACCTTTAAATCAAACTGACAAAAGGAAAATAAATAATCTTTATGCTTTACTCAAAATCACATTGCCACGTTATATATATATATATAGACATATTATTTACTCAAACTTTAGTTGATGAAAACATTTAAATATTTGAAAGTACCCCTTTCGATTCCATTGAAAGTACCCCCTCTAAATCCTTTGAATGCATTTCTTTCTAAATCTAGTAAAACCCTTTATTTATCTAGGCCAAAAGGCAAAAACCTTTCCTTTCGAACCCATACTTCAAACCTTTCGAAACCATTAAAAATTATTATCCCGCCTTTTGGGCAAGGTGGTATACAGGCGGATTTAACCCAATAGACTTCACGATTGTCGAGGCTGGAATGTCATGAATTTGGTTTAGGAGAATGGATGGACAGTCAATCATGGATAATAAATATGAATATAAAGCCAGGATATAGCATAGTCGATGGATAAACGATGCAGGGTACTTGAAATATGTATTTTGGCAAAGGTCGAGTTGCTTTTGGACATCCAAGGAGTTGCTTCGAGTCATCCAAGGGTTTGCTTCAGGTCAGGAAAGGGTTCACTTCGGGTCGGCATGATTGGCTTCGGATCGGCATTTTGCTTGGGGTCGGCATTTACTTCGAGTCGGCATATACCCTACTTCGGGTCGGCATTGAAGTGGAGGTCGTATCCCATAGGGTCGGCATTTAGGAGAAGTGCTTCAGGTCGGCAAAGAATTAACTTCGGGTCGGTGTGGCATTCACTCCAAGTCGGTGTTGACAATACTTCAGGTCGGCAGACATGGATTCAGGTCGGCATTTGGTTGGAGGTTGCATCACTTCGAGGGGTCAGCTACATGATGTAACATCGGGTCGGCGTGGCTTCAGCTCCGTGTCGGCATGAGCTACACTTCGGGTCGACATAAGGGATGCGAAGTCAGGTCAACGTATAATCGATCTCGGGTCGACATGTGAATCTGCTTCGGGTCAGCACTATCTTCACTTCGGGTCGGCACTAGGGTCGGCAAATAAGATGGAGCTTCGGGTTGGCATATGGAAGTGCTTCGGGTCGGCACTTGGGTCGGCACTCGGGTCGGCACACGAACTACTTTGGGTCAGCATAGGATGGAGGAGTTGGGCTCGGTGATCGTCGTGGTGGGCCCATGTAGGTGAGGAGGCCCTGTAGCTGGGATTTCACCTATAAATACAGTAGGCGTGGCTTTAGAAAATGGGATCTTCACTTTCTTTCTCTTCATCTTCCACCTAGAGGCTACTCTGTAATTTCTATTCAGAATTTCAAGATTGTAACTGTAATCAAATTTCAGTATAATAAAAAGGATTTTTCTGCAGTGGACGTAGGCCGGAGTTAGCTGAACCAATATAAATCTTGTCTTTCTTACTTGCTTTCATTTTAATTTTTGTTATTCGTCATATTATACTCTCTAAATATAATGTATCTGTGATCTGTGACTGGATATTGGTGCTTTCGCTTGTAATTGGGTGTCGGTGGTCAATTTTGTCGCCAACAAAAACCTTCCTTTCGAAAGCCTTAAAAACCTTAGACATCCTATCTTAAAACACTTTAAAACATTGCCTTAGAAAACCTTGGAAAAACCTTCCATTTCAACCCTTTCGAAACCATAATAAAATAGGACCTTTTGACCCCTCCGAAAGCTACCTTTCGACCCCTTCGAAAGCTACCTTTTGACTCCATCAAAAGCTTCGCTTTCGACCCCTTCGAAAGCTTGGATTTCGACCTCTTCGAAACCATTCAGTAAATAATACCTTTAGAAAGTATTAAACCTTAAACACATAAACCTTTCGAAAACTCATTGGGCTCAATTTAAAAACATGTGGAAAATCCTCTTTTAAAACCTTTCGACCTCTTCGGAAGTTTAGCCTTCGACCCTTCGAAAGCTCCCCTTCTAAAGCTTTGCTTTCAACCCCTTCGAAAGCTTAAAAACCTTTCTTTTGAAATAATAGGCTCCAGCCTTTTTAATACTTTAAAATACCTCTTTCGAAACCTTGGGTTATACTTCAATTAGAATTAAAAGGGTAACACATCTAAGACGAAAGCTTCCTTTCGAAAGCATGGGAGAAGCGGCTAGTTTTTTAAAAGACAAGTATACCTTTTGACCTTGTCGAAAGCATGACTTTGAAAGGTAGAAAAGCAGAAGTTACCTTTCGGCCTCATCGAAAGCTTTAAACCTTTACTTTAAATATTTGACACGGTCGAAAGCAACCAAGTCGAAAGCTTGTTTTCGAAAGCAAAGCAGGCGTTACTTTTGGCTTATAAAAGAAACATACTCCAACCTCTTCGACAACTAAGGTTTCGACCAAGTACCCTTCGACCTTGTCCAATACATTACGTACCAAGTAACTTGATACCATATGCATTGGCTTCGAAAGCAATGATGTCGGAAGGTCTGGATCAGAAGCTTTGATGCCGAAAATGGTTGAAACATGCTAAAAGAATGATTTTCTTGTTTTTAACTTAAAAGATATAACTTTTCAACTAACCTGCCTTGTTTGTCAAATTCTTATTGGTTAATAAATTCTTTTAAGAAAAGTGCTGCCAATAGTTTCGAAAAAACAATTATTTTATTTTATAAAATGCCCCTTCTCCTTAATTAAATATATAAAACATTTAAGTTGCATACCTTAAATAATTTTATATATTCATCAAAACACTTAGAAAAAATCTGGAAAAATTCTAGAAACTCTATTTTAATATGTTTTCCAAATATAAAAATTTCAAACCCAAATAATATTTTTTTTAACCGTAATTAATTTATAACCCAATAAATCATTTTCTTCACTCGAAAATTAATATAAATTCCACATTAATTCAAAAAATTATGAAAATTAAAATCCATCTCTAAAATATCAATTCCAACCTACATTTAAATTTTCAAGGCATTTGGATGTCATTTAATTGGGTTTTCATATCAAACATATCATAAAAACTAATATGAACATGTATAATTCACCAACAAGCATATATATAAATTTAATCATCCAAAACATCACATAAACTTGCAAAATAATTTCGGATATAACTTAAAACCGAAAATCATAATAAAATGGGATGTAGTAATCATTCACCTTAGCTTTGAGATTAAAAGATGTGAGTTTTGATGTTGAATTAGTTAATTAACTTCTTTCTCTTGAACCCTAGCTTTATCTTCTCTTGAGAATGGAAATGGTGGACGACCTGGATGTTTTAATTTGTTAGAATGAAATGAACGTAAGTTTCATTTCCTAAGGGTTTAGGGTATAAGGCTCTCTTATTTCCTATTTTTCCCTTCCTTATTTCCTAACACACTAGTTCATGTTATTTCATTTTGATTCTTATTCAATATGGCGCAGCTACCTTTAGATAAATCAAATCTCAATCTATTAATCCTCACATTATTTTATTTAATTTAGCTAATTAAATATCCTAAATAATGTTATAAAATATGGGGTGTTACAGAAAAGAACTCATTTCCAAACAACCAATGCCCGTTGAGACCACACGGGCCCCGAACGAAAAAGTACTTGTTTTTGAAGTACGAGCATTTATTATGGATAGTTAATGACTTTACATCTATAACATGCCTTGATTATCATATAGCAAGGAGACTCCCACCTTTGCTTAAAGTGCAGGAGGTAAGTAAGCTCTAGGAAAGTGGGAATCCAATTGAAGCGGTTGATGAAGAGCACATACAAAAAGCTTCGGAGAGCATAACCGTTTGGATGGACTTGAGCTGGAGCCAACCTAAGCTCTTGGCAAACCATGCAAAGAAATGGATTGAAGGGTGGCACAGCACCATTGAGACATAATTATCTATTAGTGAATCCCTATAGAGGGAAATGTGCTCGTTCAGCATGACTAGGAAGCCGTACGTCATCCTTAGGAATTTTATGCTGACAACATATAACCTGATGCATTTTTAATGAAACGACGGTGGGCATTTAATCGGGCAGATCATTCAAGACCCTTAGACCAATATATTCATTCAAAGAGGGAGGTTGATTTTGCAGTGGGTCCACTAGTTCAACTGCAAATCCATAACTTGGCCAAGATCAAACGTTCGGGCCTGATACGAATAGAAGGAGAAGCCTAAGCTGTGGAGGATCCAGCTTCAAGAGGAGTAGACGTGCCCTCATCAGACTTGAATCGAGAGGCTCGACGAGTCATTCTAAACAATAAAACTTAACTTTCAACATGGTTAGGTATGTTTTACTTTAAGTATTGAGCCCATGTAACCAGCGACTGGAATCTAAAGGATGTTAACATATGTTGACCAATCAGATTTCGATCATTGACCAGGGCAAGTGGAAGTGCTAATCTATGCAGTATGAGTCCCGTGACCTACACACAACAAAGGGACCATCGTGTGTAGATAACCTACACATGCTAGGAAATGCATCACTTTGCACAATGAAACCAATTGTTTGAAGTGGCATGAAAGCTTTTCTTTGCAGGAACACTAGAATGCGTAGTGATTCAGTACCTTATGCAATGGAGTTATTAGAGTATCGAAAAATGTCCAATTATGATCGTTCTTTCGAAGTAAATCGTCTCATTGGCGTTTAAACAATGGTGTCCAATCAGTTAGGCATCCACAAGTGTTAACTATGGGTTATGATCGATGGAAACACTTCAAGTTAAGCCTAAGCCAAACCCTAGAGTAACCTAGGTTCTGTCTTGGCCAACCATAAACCGACTTCACCTATGGTACAACCAACATCAACGTCAGCCATCTTCACCAGGTTTAACTACCCACCTTGTAAGGATTCGATGTAGATCTAAGAGAAAAGTATTCGGGTCAAGTCGAGTAGAGCAGCAATGCCGATCTAAAAGTGGACTTGCACCTGGTTATGACGGCGAGAAGGCAGTTGTTGTAACACCCCGTAATTTTACGATAATGAATTAAATAGAAATTTAATAAATAAATACCAACACTAGAAATAGATGTTTTTCCTCAAACTTCCTAATTTGGTTATGAAACTTATATCGTTGGGTTCGATGTTATTTTCTGATCAATTTTCATATATAAAGTTTTTTATCAGAGTTCAAACGAAAATGTTATTAGGATTTGAAGTTTTTGAATCAATAATAATTATATATGTAATTACAATAATAAAAGTTAATTAATGCTAATTACTAACATTAATGGAAAATTAAACGTTAAAAAATGTTAACATTAAATCAAATCTAAGAAATATAAATAAGTGGAAATAAATTATTGCAATAATATTTAAAAGGAATGAAACAAACATAATCGTTCAAAACAAGCAACAAAATTAACAAATCAAAGCACTCAGATAAATTCACTAATTACAAACGGCATGGTCAACCCAAGATTCACCCAGGTCGACCGGTTGTGATCGACCCAAGGTCATAAGCGGTCAATTGTTGCCATGGTAAAATTAATAGTAAACTTTGGACTAAACGGCCCAAATTTAAAATAGTCCAATCAAACGGCTTGCATTGATTTGAACCCCTATAAAAATAGGCCTAGACCCTCACTTTTAAGCTCATATTTTTGTAGCAACATTAGAGCTCTACCATTTTCTATTCTCCTCCAAAATTCTAAATTCTTGGAAATAGTTCTAGTTTATACGTATATAAATTAAAGAATTGTAGAAGATGATTGAGGAAGAGAATATACTCAAAATAAATTGCCAAAGTCGAAGTAAATTGTAAATATGAATCTAAAATAAAAATTAAACTCCAAATTTCTTTTCGAATTTAGATTTCTAACAATCTATATTCGCTATCAATGTATAAATCCAAATAGGAAGAAAAAGGGAGTCATAGTGGAGTAAAATGGATTAGATCTGCATATTTGGAAAGCTAAAAAGGTGAGTGGGAGGATTATATACTTTTGTATAATTTTAGATTTATATCGTTGTAGATATATCCATATATGCCATAAATGTAAATTGGAGTTGTAGGCTAAATCTGTACACATGAAATGAAACTAAAAACCCAGCCTACATACTCTGCAATTGTTAACGTGATATCTATATATGTTATATGAATGTAAACCTATAAAAAATTTGGGATATAGCGGTCCCTAAATTTATTATTGAAAAATACTAAACTATGAATTTGTAATTAATGTAATAATTCCATATTGATATTTAAATGGATAATAAGAATGTAAAGTAAAGAAATCACAGTAAGATTTTAGGGGTTTAATTGGTATTTTTATTTATTGGAATATAAGATGTTGCAATGTGAATTTCTATATACTATCAAGTTCAAAATAAATAAAAGTGTACAATTTGAAATGAAAAGGAATACACCTAAATGAAAGAGATGTATAAAATAAGGAATATTTATCATATTTTGTACCGTCTATTTCAAGAACTATGAAACGATAATTCCTTGTATTTACGAATGCAACACACATCTTCCTGTTGGATAAGGTATATAAATTTACAGTGTTAACCTTTCCATATCAGAAAAACGTAATTCCATTGTACTAAAATGCAAAAAAAATACCTAAATGTTAAATAAAAAGATAAAAGTGATAAGAACATCCTAAGAGACATGACATAATGTGACGCCCCACCTCTATACCCACGCTAACCAAGAACACTACGATGTAGTGCTGTCAATTAGCGCGGAGAATAAGGCTGTTGAGGAGCGACCATCCGTGTAACTTCTTTGTGCGAGCACCGATATGTCAGATAGAATAGAATGCATATCTTTTAAGGAGGAAATCCGACATACCGATACAAACACAAAGCTATCACACGGTGGCTATATATAATCTTCGGAAACAAATATAGAAATAAACGTAACATAAATCAGTCACAGACAATTCATATCACAAAGGCGGAAATAGATATGAATATAACACAAGAAAGTGTACATCAGAGTAGTGGTCAAATAAGATCCACAATAACACAAAAGAATAGATACAAGTGCTAACCAAAAGAATATGTATACATCAAGGAGTCTAATCTCAAATGTATACAAACAAAAACTACTAAACTAGAGTAGTTAGCCAAAAGTCAGATGATGGCTCCAGATAGGAAGTCATGAGGAAGCACCTGTAAAATCTCAGTCTGACCCGAGTATTATTTAAGAAGAAAATAATAAACGGATCAGTCTAGCTATAATTATCAGATAAAATGAGATAGAATATGAGATATGATAATAGAGCGTATGATAACAAAAAGGTGTCATACTATGATAAGTATACATTAGAAATCCCACAAAAGTCATACAATATCTCAATAATCTCAAAACAGAGAAAAGAATGTCATATTCTTAATTTCATTCACCAAGCCACAATAAAATGACATACTCATCAATGTCAATGGTAAAAGCTGGTGAAACATAAAATTCCAGAAATCAATAATTAGAAATCCAGAAAACACATAAAAGGGGGGAAGGCCTATGAGCCGAATGCTCCACGAATGGTCCGAAGACCTATGAGCCGAATGCTCCACGAATGGTCCGAAGACCGATGAGCCGAATGCTCCACGAATGGTCCGAAGACCGATGAGCCGAATGCTCCACGAATGGTCCGAAGACCGATGAGCCGAATGCTCCACGAATGGTCCGAAGACCGATGAGCCGAATGCTCCACGAATGGTCCGAAGACCGATGAGCCGAATGCTCCACGAATGGTCCGAAGACCGTAGGGTGCTACCCTAGAAATGTGATGGCGAAACATCACATGATCGGGGTATAGTCTCCCACGTAGACAAAGAGACATCGCTCAATCGCTAGTCTAAATCACAAAAATGATCGTCATGATCATAAGGAAGTGTCAATCACACCAAGCTAGTAAATATATGAGTTTAGCTTCATGTCCCATAACCACTTGCTTAACTTAAATATTTACGAACAAGCTGTAAATCTTCACTAGGAAATTGTCACAAAAAGGGTTCAATCGAACAAGTCCAAGAGCTAACCGACGAAGTGAACGCAAGCGTTTCATACCACCCGTTTTACTAAGTCGTTTAAGTCGATTTCTCATTCGAGTGAAGTAAAGGCTTGTATATACTAGTAGATTTGAAAATCGGTTTTATAAACGAGTTTGATATTGAAAATAGAGTTGAAATCGTTTTGATGAAAGAGTTTTGATATTTACTACTAGTATTGGAACCTTTATATTTTTAAAGTGACAAGTCATAGAAGTGATTGTAGAAACAATCAATTAGAAAAGTTCACATTCGAAGACGTGAATAAAATCCAAAGAAATCAATTCCCAAAACCATCAAAGTAAGAAATTCTGATGAATGTTTTTCAGATAAGGTTTGCCTACGCAGAGTCAGGTCGCGGGGGTCCAGGGGGCAGCGCCCACGGCGGGGTGCGGGGCAGCGCCCCGTCAAAACGGTACGACTTAGTGAAGACAAGCGACCTAAGTGTTAAAAGGCGGGCGACTTAACAAAGTGGCCGATAATAAATGATAACAACTAAAAGGGAATCAACCCGACTTGATTAGAGTTGGATATTCAAGCTAAAAAAACAACTAGGCAAAACACAGCAGATTCAGACGTTTGAGATCAAGAATTCAGACGTCTGAATCTGGAAAATAAACTATTTTCCAGAACAGAATTCAGACGTCTGAAATCTAGTAATAGGCACATTTTAGCCTATTTCTTTTCTGGTTCAAAACGAACCAATTCAGACGTCTGTAATTTTGATTCAGACGTCTGAATGCTGGGAGAAGAAAATTCCCAGTATTCCATTCAGACGTCTGAACCATTCGTTCAGACGGCTGAAACTGTTATTCAGGGCATTCCCTGAACCTAGGCCAAAAAATGGCCAAATGACATCGATAACGATCGGTCGAGCAACAACGACTCAATAATTGCACAAGGATAAGTGTTAGGAATTCATACCTAACAATCGAAGATAATTATTGACTTAGATGTGAGATAAAAATCTCACCTTTGAACCCAAACAAATGAAGAAGAAGCTTGAAAGCAAAGGGAGAATCAACCACTCTTCAACACAACCCAAATGAGCTTGAATCTATGCTCAAAAGAGAAACATTTCCTAAATTAGGTTTAGGGAATTTTCAGAAATTGAAAGGAGAACGGGTTGGAGAAGATGAAGAGAAAGCTTACCAATGGGTTCTCTTTGAATTTGGAGCTAGAAGAAGGATTTGCAAATGAACTAGGGCTTAGGAATTTCCATTTCCAATCTTTTCCCCCATTTTTGATGAAGCTTGAGTATTAGGAATAAGAAGTGAAGTAATGAAGAGGAGAGGGGGTTGGAACTGAGTTAGTAAGTGATTAATGGGTTCAGCCCAAACCAAAGCCCAAAGTGAAAAGTGGCAAAATTCTCCTAACTCCAAACATATCGAAGCTTACACTCAAAAAGATCGTAAACGACATTTTGAACTCAATGGAGGTGGTCTCGAGTCCCAATTCGACTGTTTGCAAAAAGTAGCTTTTCGGACCAAAATCCGACGAACGACGAAATATTTAAATAAAATATTTAAATATGAAATCGATAAATATGCGGGTTGTTACACATATATAAAGATGGAAATTAAATAAAAAGAAACTGACAAAAGCCAAGGAAAAACTAAAGGGGTAAAAACGGAATAAAAAAAGAAAAAGGGCAAAAGAATGGAAAAAGGACATTGTAAATCTTTTAAAAAGAAAGTGGTAAATAGTCTTAAATCAAGTAAGGTATAAATGCAAAAGAAATAAAGAATTACAATTAGCAGTAAACTATAGAGGCAAGATAATTATGTAAGAATGAAAAAAGATATATATAAATAATATGTACATAAATACATACACACACACACGTAGCCTCGTGTATGCATTTATGACAGGTATGGACTATTAAAGTTAATATATGATTAAATGAATAGAATGACATAGTCATTAGAATAGGTTGGATTGCGAGGTCAGTAGTGTTGCACAATAGAAGTCTGCCCACCTCAAGGGGCTACCAGCAATTGTGTATGTATTATACTGATGTGATACATATCCAACCATAGGACCCATGAAGAGTATATGCTTTAATCTAAACTGGATCATGAGCGAAGAATGGCACTATGTCCCCATGTGTTGGTACCAAATAAAGGAGTAGGGCTATGCATAGGCCGAGAACGTCATCAGTCCTTAGCGGTCAACGAGAAAGACAAGAGTTACACTGTAACAGCCTAAATTCCAATGGTCCAGATTTTTCGCAAGAATGCTATAAACCAAGCCCACTGAAACCCGAGTTGGGTATCTGGTATCCTGCAAATAGGAAAAGATAAATATATCAGAGCTCAATTAATTATCTCACAGCGGAATTGACTAAAATATAATAGTAAGTAAATACTCACCCAAATAATAACACTTTCTAAGCAAGTGTCGCAAAGCTGAGAAGTCTCTGTCATCTACCTAACCTGTAGGATGATATGAGGAGGAGGTTAGAACAAAAGTTCTGGTGAACGGATAAGTTATATACTTCTAGGCTTAATTCTACATATACTATTTTATTTTCATTTATTCTTATATTAGATTCATTAGGTTACGATACTCTCACCTCTGCTCGTGAACCGCGCCGATCAACTCCATAGTAGACAAAAGCCTAATAACTAATATATACATATATGTAGCTATATACCAAATGACCATATTGGTCATAGGTACCACCCATGGTACCTTCCGTATCCTTCTCGAAAAGGACACCATCGTCTAGCTTCGAGAGCGTTCTGTAACTACATCTGTAAAGGACCACTTCGTATGACCTATAATATAAATTCTCCTCTACTTACAACGAAAATGTAAATTGCATCCGCACTCGTCTATAGGAGTGCTCAGATATCAATAATGTACCACCCAGTGCGTACGTTAAGGACTACGTAATCGTTCTGTCTACTATATGAGTCCCACCAAGAAGGTCTAACTGATACGGAACTCGGTCGAGGATTTTCTATATCTATAAAGGATTGTTTCGTTAGGCTTACAATACATATATCCTAGTTGGTATGTCCCTTTCTCTTTTTGGCTATGGCCCCATGCAGCTACCCCTCAACTAATCGAAAGACTTCTAAAGAGTTAAGTGGTTGTTCCCTACTACAAACAATCTAACATCCAATTGGCGGTGCCCCTCCATCTAATGTCTCGATAGTGAAAGTATCATTGGACTGTCGGTTTAAATCTAGTCTTTCCCGAACTCACTCTTGGTCTTGATGCTGGCCGATATCCACATGCGACTATCCTTAACCTTAGTGCAAGTACTGGACATACGAATACCCTACTCCGAACACCAATCCCTTCTTACTGCCTACAAAGGATCCTCTTCGTTAGGCCTATAATGCAAATGCAGTCAAGGCATACTCTTTTGATGGAACACCTACAGACCTGCCTCCGGGTGTGCATCTTCGTTAGGCCTTCGTCCTTTGGGATGCTCCAAACGCATTTCGATTCTTTTATTAGACCCTAAGTCTAATCATTTAATTTGCGTTTAGTTTGCTTTCTTATTTATTCGACTACCTCTTTTAATTTAATTAGCATACTCTTTCCCCCGTCTAATAGGGAAAGCTGTTAGTATGAGCCAGATTTACTATCTTGCTTATTTAACTTAATATATAAATTCTTAGGTTTCTTAAAATAAGCCTCTTTTATTATTTCTGTTTTATTTGCTAATTAACTTAATACAAGTTATTTAAATAAGCTTCTATCATTATTCTCTACTATCACCACTTAACAATTTGTTTTAAGTTTCACGATAAGCTTTTCCGTTCTGATTTCACAATTATAACCTATGTTATAATTCTACTTGGAATTGTTACTTTTTCTTCTTTTATAGTCCATTATACAATTACAAGTGTTTCTTGCCTAGTCTGTCTTCTTTTATTACGATATAGAATTTTCTTTAATTTCCTAATATTACATGATTCACTTATCATAATAATTGCCTAGTTAAATAGCCTGCGCAGTAAATGCAGACTCAGGTTTCTTAAATTTCTTCATAGCCTCAAATTCATAAATTAATAATTTTCTTGTTTCAAATCATACTTTACTTTATTGTCTGATATTTTAAGAAGTAATTCTATTTTATTCAGTTGGTTATGAAGACTATATAATCCATTTCCTTATTTTAATGTTGAATAACACTATAAACAATAATCCGTAACTGCAAGGTGTCTCTTTTACTATTTTGGAGTAGTGTAAAATACAACGGTTTCTCTATTTTACAATAATTTCCCCTTTTTATTTCTTTTATTTTGGCAGTTACGTTTATCGTTATCTTTTAGCTATTAAATTATGGAAATGTATCTCATCTTCTAACCAACCAATTAATCTAATAATTACCCCCAAATTAACTTTTCCCTGTTTCAATGCAATTTATTACAGTAATTTTATTTCTCAACTGTTATTATTTTACATTTATTTTCTTTCATTTCAGTTTTCTTATTTATATAATCCATATTCACGTTTTATCTATTCTAATCCATACGCGAAGAAAGAAAAGAAGGGATGGAAGAAAATTGTCGCTTGCATAAAAATCCAAAACGTAGAACAAAAGATGAAAATAAGGCATAGAAATTAGTGTTTAGATATTGTAAATAAACTGCAAGTTTTCTCATAGTTTATCCTAATTTAATTAATATGATTAATTACCGAATAAAATTTTCTAAACGAGAATCTAACGATAATATATCTTAAACTTCAAAGATATATAAATAAATCCACTCACCTGTCGTCCTTAGCTTCGCTTGTGCTCCGCCTGGTCGTTAAGGAAATTGTGGGGACGCAATTTCTTTAAGGGGGAAGTCTGTATCAACCCTATTGTTAGTTATCTAATTAATTAAAATTAATTAAGGATAATTAATTTATAATTGTAATTTCTGAAATTTAATTGTGGAAGTAAATTTAGTGTTGAGAATAATTGATTAGATTTAATTAAGGAACGAGTTTCATTTCTTAAATAGGATTTCATTTTAAAATTTGAAATATTATTAAATCAATTATTTGAATTTGGTGTTTAGAGTAAAGTGTTAATATTCAGAATTTTTGTTGAAATGCAATTTTTAGATTGTTAATCGGTTTTGTAAAATTTGAGAAATTAATGAATAATTTTGTTAAAACATTGTTAGAGGAAATTTTGGTTTACTAATGATATAACTAAACAAATATTAGTAACACTTAGGAGAATTAGCAATACCTTGTTGGTGGATTCTTATCTCAACTCTCTTGACCCTTTAGTGCAAATAAGAGAAAGTATCTCTCCTTAGTATACATTCCCGTTCATTCTAAAGTCAGAAAAGAGAAAACCAAAAACTAAATTCCTCCTTCTCAAAGCTTTAAAATCCTAGTTTCTAATTTCCAAATTCAAAGCTTAAATCAAAGGGATTTTATCCAATAATATAGTGTAAGTGCTTTAAACCTTATCTATATCCTTTAGAATTCTAAAAGAAAGATTTTGATCCCATTTTTGATCAAATTGCTTGCTGTTCAAATTTTTTTCTTGAGTATTTAGGTGATTTTGGAGAAGCTAGGAGGTTAGCAAGGCTTAAAAGAGGATTTAGCAAGCTAAAAGAAAATAACAAGTGAGTTAATCACTCATACTTCTATCTCTAACCAATAAGAATAATTGTTAATTGTTGTTTGAATTGAATTGGTTGGTTTGTTGATTGAATTACTTTGAATTTGATTGTGAATGGGTTGCTTGAATTTGGTGATTATTTGATTGTTTGCCAAAAATAAATTGCGAAAATCACTGCTGTAAAACAGCGATATCTTAGTGTAAAATGCTCCAAATTGACTCAATATTTTTGTGGTAAAATGTTCTTTCAATAAGCTACAAGTTATATTTTAATCACTTTTTCAAATTCGGCAGTTTAAGGGGTTTAAATCGAGTTTGAAATTGATGTTATAACACAACCATATAAAAATTTTCTGAGTTAATACTTGAGAGTAAAATGGACATAACTTTTGATTTATGAATCCAATTGTATTAAAACTTTTTGAAGTAGAAAGATAATCCAATGAGGAAGAACTTTTGTTATAATCAGATTCTTGGATTTTGAAGATTTCCGGGTCAAAATCGGATTTTTAATAGAGTAATAGTCTCCGACCTGTCAAATTTTCTGAGCTAAAACATTGTTAGTAATTTAAGCATATCGTTCTCATTTTTATTGGAATTTGATAATTCTTGAAGTTCTGGAAAGCATGGACTCTGTGATATAACTTTCATGTTTTGTGTTTGGATAATTTTGAAATTTAAATGGTCAAAAAACTTGTTTCTTGTCGCTGGCCTGTCAATGAAAAACAATGTTAATAAATTTAAATCTGGAAAATTGTTTTGGCCATAAATTTTTTGTTACTTATTGGAATTTAATTATTCTTGAATTTATGGAAAGCATAGACTCTGTGCTACAACTTTATTGTTTTATGTTTTGTAAAATTTAAAGATTTAGGTCGTCGAAATTGAAGATCTTTAACACCTAAATTTGAGCTCAATTTAAAGATTTAGGTTTGTCTTCTTTTATTACGATATAGAATTTTCTTTAATTTCCTAATATTACATGATTCACTTATCATAATAATTGCCTAGTTAAATAGCCTGCGCAGTAAATGCAGACTCAGGTTTCTTAAATTTCTTCATAGCCTTAAATTCATAAATTAATAATTTTCTTGTTTCAAATCATACTTTACTTTATTGTCCGATATTTTAAGAAGTAATTCTATTTTATTCGATTGGTTATGAAGACTATATAATCCATTTCCTTATTTTAATGTTGAACAACACTATAAACAATAATCCGTAACTGCAAGGTGTCTCTTTTACTATTTTGGAGTAGTGTAAAATACAACGGTTTCTCTATTTTACAATAATTTCCCCTTTTTATTTCTTTTATTTTGGCAGTTACGTTTATCGTTATCTTTTAGCTATTAAATTATGGAAATGTATCCCATCTTCTAACCAACCAATTAATCTAATAATTACCCCCAAATTAACTTTTCCCTGTTTCAATGCAATTTATTACAGTAATTTTATTTCTCAACTGTTATTATTTTACATTTATTTTCTTTCATTTCAGTTTTCTTATTTATATAATCCATATTCACATTTTATCTATTCTAATCCATACGCGAAGAAAGAAAAGAAGGGATGGAAGAAAATTGTCGCTTGCATAAAAATCCAAAACGTAGAACAAAAGATGAAAATAAGGCATAGAAATTAGTGTTTAAATACTGTAAATAAACTACAAGTTTTCTCATAGTTTATCCTAATTTAATTAATATGATTAATTACCGAATAAAATTTTCTAAACGAGAATCTAACGATAATATATCTTAAACTTCAAAGATATATAAATAAATCCACTCACCTGTCGTCCTTAGCTTCGCTTGTGCTCCGCCTGGTCGTTAAGGAAATTGTGGGGACGCAATTTCTTTAAGGGGGAAGTCTGTATCAACCCTATTGTTAGTTATCTAATTAATTAAAATTAATTAAGGATAATTAATTTATAATTGTAATTTCTGAAATTTAATTGTGGAAGTAAATTTAGTGTTGAGAATAATTGATTAGATATTTCTAAACGAGAATCTAACGATAATATATCTTAAACTTCAAAGATATATAAATAAATCTAGTCACCTGTCGTCCTTAGCTTCGCTTGTGCTCCGCCTGGTTCACAGTCCTTCTGGATCACCTTCTTCCAATGTGTATAATATTTTAATTTAGAAGATCTTCTCCTTAGAAATTGTTTTCTATTTTTGTTTCAGCCTTAGGTAATGAACCCATGGGGGAAAATCTAATTGTGAAAACATAGCTAGGCCTAAGGTCCTATTTATATTGGAGCTTGGGGATCTCAGACTATCAGATTCTTGGATTGAACCTGGAGCTACCACGTCACATGGTCTTTCGGAGCCATAGGATTGAAGAACGTATGGCTCAGATCGCACAAAAAGGAGGAAACACGTCACGGTATAAATCTAGATGAATCTTCGTCCAGATTGCGAGCGGGTCGACCGCCCCAGCAAGCGGTCGACCGTTGCATCCATAGGGTCGACGTCCTGGTCGGCCCATATCCATGTTATTTATTATATATTTTTTTCGGGTTCGATCGCTTATTTTGTTTCGTTCTTAACTCCTTCATATCAGTTCGGTTTTAGATAAGTTATATATGGAAACTGATCAAAAAATTGCCCTGGACGTAATGGTACAAGTTTCGAAGCCATATTCCGAAAATTCCAAAATTATTTATTTTCGCTTATCGTTATATGTTACATTTTAACTATATAAAAATGCGGGGTGTTACATTCTCCCACCCTTAGGAAATTTCGTCCTTGAAATTTGACAACGGTAAAAATTTATGTAATCTCTCGCATTAATTGCAACCATTTTGTGTACATCCAATTTTGCAACCGTCCGTGCTTTTGTGCAAAAGTGCTTTTTCAAGCCAAAGTACATGCATGTACATAAATCTCTAAGCGTTATCTCCTATGTGAATGCTTTTTAGTTTAAAAGTTAACTTTTAAAACATGATGCACACAACCTAAATATACTTGCCATTTCTATATGAATGCAACTTATTGAAAAATTAAAATATTTTTCACCTAATTTTTCTCACACTCCTATTAAATAGGGGTGTAGTTCAACTAATTTTTTGTCCAAATCCTAACACACAACTTTTAATATTCGAATTTCAGAAAAATCTAATTTTTTGAATTCGAGTTCTTATGTTAAAAAGAAGACAGAAAACAGAGAAACTTCATTTTTCTCTGATTTTCTTTTTCGTACATCTTTCCCCGTACTTGGAATTTTGGGTTGCTATCCTATAAAAACCCCTTTTTAATTTTTTTTCCAAGTAGGTTTAAATAAGAAAATAGCTTTTTAAATCTTCAGTTGACGTTTCCGTCGCTTCTTTAATTTTCCTTTTTGTTATTCTTATAACGTTCTTATGTCCTTATTTTCCACTTATGAATATCACAAAAATAAAGAGAGAGAAAACAACGATACTGACATACTACCATAGAATTTTAAATGGATACTTAAGAGTACAATTTTTATAACTAAAAAGAGAAAACAAACCCTACTACAATACGATACAAGATAGATGACATACGTAGGCTAACCTTGTCATCATCTCGGGCTAGGGGGCCTATGCCCCTGTCTGCCCTTACACATGAAAGCTCTCATAAAGGAATCCAAACAGCTAAGGTGCTCCTCCTACCGCCTAGTGCTCACCTTAACCTCACGTTGAGACCTATCTAACTCATCTTGCCTCATAGTTATCTCCTGCCGCCCCTGAAGAATCTTTGCTTGCTCCTTAGTGAGCCGCTCTTGCCTTTTGGTAAGAGTCCGAAACTTATCCTCGTAGCTCATCGGTGGAGGGGGCTGAGAGGGTCCTGCTCCCTCTCCCCAAGATACATATCGATGTCCATATTCCCACGTACTTTACGTCATGGGCTCTGATGGCCAAGCGGGCCATGGCGACTCGGTATGTCCTACGCCACCTCCAAACGGTGGCGTGGGAAAGTGCTGATGCTCATGAAAGTACTGGGGTGCCTGTCAATGTGGTGAGGGCTATCGTGATGGCTGCTACTCGTGCTCCTGCTCCTCCTGCGGAGCCTAAATCTGGGCCAATCCTATGTGCATCCTCCTTAGAGTGGATGAATCTATCATTGGGTGGGTCTGCTCACCGTATGTCTCTCTCTCCATCTCAACCCCGGCCCACCAGAAGACTCGTGTCTAAAGGTGACAGTAAATCATAGTGGATCGGTGAAGTCCGGTCACTGTCATATACTGGGCCATAATCGTCCTAGCCCAGTTCACCTGCAATCCTCCAAATATGGCATAGGTGGCCCGCTTCACAATAGGGTATATCTGATCAAAACTCCCCGTCTTAGGGAAAAGGTTATGCTGTAGAATGCGGATAACTAACCTAGCTAATGGGGTCAACTTCCCAGCGCTCCACTCGAGGTGCTGGGGTCTAAAAGAATCTGCTACAAAACATCCAGGTTCGTCATCTCAACCCGCCCAACCTCTAAGCCACCCCCTGATATCTAAAATACTAGCCAACTGAGACTCGGTGAAAACTATCCTAACTCCCTTGACCTCCGACTGGAAGGCCAACTCCTCATCCTTATCGCTAGTACGTAAGTTATCATCAAAAAGACGTACTAACCTAGGATACGCTCGCTGCTCGAATGTCTCATGGCTAAAAATCTGTCGCAACCCTATGTTCAAGAAGAGCTGCACTAAATGTATGCCCGAAAAATCAGTAAACTTCATCGCCTTTCCTTGCAGAAATTGGTACACGGCTGTATTAGAATAAGACTGCACTATACGCCTATCACTCTAACACCAAGCTATCTCATGTTGTGTGAGGTGGGGAAAGAGGTGAACTAGAGAGGGTCTTGGAGGCATGGTGAAAAACTCTCAAATCTGCGGTAATGCCGTGACGCGCTTTGATTTGGCACTAACGGCGAGTCAAACGATGGAATTTTGGAGGAATTTGGGTGGTTAGAAGGGTGGATTTTTAGGTGCGGCTTCTGTCTTCGGGGAGGAAGAAAAAATGACAAAGGGGAGCAAAAATGAGCAGGAGAGGGGCAAAGTACGTGTATATACGCGTGCAAGTTGCAAGCGACCGGTCGACCGCACGGTCGACAGGCCGGTCGACCGCTCGGTCGACCTGATCGGTATGTGCAATATATATATATATATATATATATATATATATATATATATATATATATATATTCATCTCGTCCGCCTCCCCTTGACTAATCGAAGCCGACGCAAATTCTACCCACTACCGGGCTATCTGAGTCACGGTTACGACTTTGGCTAAATATCCCGGTCCGCTTTCCACCCTCCAAGTGGAGCCTTGACGCCTTCTATACTTCAATTGAGCCTAAATTAATGTCCATAAGCTTGCTCCAGCCACTTAAATCGTCTAACCCATAAAATTCTTTTTCAAAACAACTTAAATTTCTTTATAGCCAGTAAAATTATTTTTACGTACTTATAAACCTTTTTGTACTTAAATAAGGATTTCAAAATACGTTTCTACTCGGCTAACACATATGTTGCGTAAAACATCGTCACTAAAGCCCAAAATGCTAGTTTTCAATTAAAATCAATAATACCTAAAAAAAATTTCTAATTGTATATCTCTACTTTCAAATTCAAAAATGCTTCTAAAATTGTTTTCCCCTTATTTAAACCAATAAAATCATAAAGCTATAAACTTCTAAAGTTAGAACTTGAAAATCTTTCAAAACTTTTCAAATTCCTAAGAGTTTAATTGCTGGGCTGGACTAAAAAGTGGCTTTTTAATTTGCTTTCACCTTTCCAAATATCCCTTACTGAATCCAAACATCATTGCCATATGAGGTCTTTTAGCTTTTGGAATTTCCTCGTTCCAAGTTTTGATATACTGAATTATTTTCCAAAATTTCTCCAACTATTGATTTACTTAAAAGAATGGACTTCTCTTTGGGGTTTTAAGAGTACATATATATATTATGCTAAAATATAAATACGTTTACTCACTATCTACCTAGGAAATCTAAACCTAGGCTCTGATACCAAATGCAACAGCTCGAATTCCAGCGATCCGAATTTTTCGCAAGAATGCTAAAAACCAAGCCCATAGAAACCCGAGTTGGGTATTTGGTATCCTGCAAATATGCAAAGATAAATATATCAGAGCTTAATTAATTATCTCACAGCGGAATTGACTAAAATATAATAGTAAGTAAATACTCACCCAAATAATAACACTTTCTAAGCAAGTGTCGCAAAGCTGAGAAGTCTCTATCATCTACCTAACCTGTAGGATGATACGAGGAGGGGGTCAGAACAAAAGTTCTGGTGAACAAATAAGTTATATACTTCTAGGCTTAATTCTACATATACCGTTTTATTTTCATTTATTCTTATATTAGATTCATTAGGTTACAATAATCTCATCTCTACTCGTGAACCGTGCCCATCTACTCCATAGTAGAAAAAAACATAATAACTAATATATACATATATGTAGCTATATACTCAATGACCAAATTGGTCCTAGGTACCACCCATGGCACCTTCTGTTTCTTCCTCGAAAAGGACTCCATCATCTAGATTAGAGAGCGTTCTGTAACTACATCTATAAAGGACCACTTCATAAGACCTACAATACAGATGCTCCTCTACTTACTACAAAAACGTAAATTGCATCTGCACTCGTCTATACCAGTGCTCGGATATCCACAATGTACCGCCCAGTGCGTACGTTGAGAACTACGTAATCGTTCTGTCTACTATCTGAGTCCCGCCAACAAGGTCTACCTTATACGGAACTCGGTTTGGGATTTTCTATATCTGTAAAGGATTGCTTCGTTAGGCTTACAATACAGATATCCTAGTTGGTATGTCCCATTCTGTTCGTGGCTATGGACCCACGTAGCCACCCCTCAACTAATCGAAAGACTTCTAAAGAGTTAAGTGGATGTGCCTTACTGCAAAAAATCTAACATCCAATTGGCGGTGCCTCTCCATCCAATGTCTCGATAGTGAAAGTATCACTGACCGTCGGTTTAACTCTAGTCTTTCCCGAACTCGCTCTTGGTCTTGATGCTGGCCGATATCCGCATGCGACTATCCTTAACCTTACTTGCAAGTAGTGGACATACGAATACCCTACTTCGAACACCAAGCCCTTCTGACTACCTATAAAGGATCCGCTTTGTTAGGCTTACAATGCAAATGCAGTCAAGGCATACTCTTTTGATGGAACACCTACAGACCTGCCTCCGGGGATGCTGCTTCGTTAAGCCTTCATCCTTTGGGCTGCTCCAAACGCATTTCGATTCTTTTATTAGACCCTAAGTCTAATCTTTTAATTTGCGTTTAGTTTGCTTTCTTATTCCATCGGCTACCTATTTTAATTTAATTAGCATATTCTTGCCCTCGTTTAATAGGGAATGTTGTTAGTATGAGCCACATTTACTATCTTGCTTATTTAACTTAATATATAAATTCTTAGGTTCCTTAAAATAAGCCAATTTTATTATTTCTGTTTTATTTGCTTATTAACTTAATACAAGTTATTTAAATAAGCTTCTATCATTATTCTCTACTATCATCACATACCAATTTGTTTTAAGTTTCACGATAAGCTTTTCCATTCTTATTTCATAATTATGACCTATGTTATAATTCTACTTGGAATTGTTACGTTTCTTCTTTTATAGTCCGTTATACAATTACAAGTGTTTCTTGCCTAATCTGTCTTCTTTTATTATGATATAGAATTTTCTTTAATTCCCTAATATTACATGATTCACTTATCATAATAATTGCCTAGTTAAATAGCCTGCGCAGTAAATGCAGACTCAGGTTTCTTAAATTTCTTCATAGCCTCAAATTCATAAATGAATAATTTTCTTATTTCAAATCATCCTTTACTTTATTGTCTGATATTTTAGGAGTAATTCTATTTTATTCGATTGGTTATAAAGACTATATAATCCATTTCCATATTTTAATGTTGAATAACACTATAAACAATAATCCGTAATTGCAAGGTGTCTCTTTTACTATTTTGGAGTAGTGTAAAATACAGTGGTTTCTCTATTTTACACTAATTTCCCCTTTTTATTTCTTTTATTTTGGCAGTTATGTTTATCGTTATCTTTTAGCTATTAAATTATGGAAATGTATCCCATCTTCTAACCAACCAAATAATCTAATAATTACCCCCAAATTAACCTTTTCCAGTTTCGGTGCAATTTATTACGGTAATTTTATCTCTCAACTGTTATTATTTTACATTTATTTTCTTTCATTTTAGTTTTCTTATTTATATAATCCATATTCGTGTTTTATCTATTCTAATCCATACGCGGAGAAAGAAAAGAAGGGATGGAAGAAAACCGTCGCTTGCAAAATAATCCAAAATGTAGAACAAAAGATGCAAATAAGGCATAGAAATTAGTGTTTAAATACTGTAAATAAACTGCAAGTTTCTCATAGTTTATCATAATTTAATTAATATGATTAATTACCGAATAAAATTTTCTAAACGGGAATCTAACGATAATATATCTTAAACTTAAAAGATATATAAATAGCCACCTGTCGTCCTTAGCTTCGCTTGTGCTCCACCTGGTTCCACAGTCCTTCTGGATCCCCTTCTTCCAATGCGAATAATATTATAATTCAGAAGATCACCTCCCTAGAAATTATTTTCTATTTAGGGTTCAGCCTTAGGTAATGAACTCATGAGGGAAAATCTAATTGTGAAAAGATAGCTAGGCCTAGGGTCCTATAAATATTGGAGCTTAGGGATCTTAGACCGTCAGATTCTTGTATTGAACTTGGAGCCACCACGTCACAGGGTCGTTCGGAGCCATAGGATTGAAGAACGTATGGCTCAGGTCACACAAAAAGGAGAAAACACGTCACAGTATAAATCTGGACGAATCCTCGTCCAGATTGCGCGCAGGTCGACCGGGCGGTCGACTGCCCTTAGCAAGCCGTCCACCGTGCGGTCCACCGTTGCATCCATTGGGTCGACCTCCTGGTCAGCCCATATCCATGTTATTTATTATATATTTTTGTTCGGTTCGATCGCTTATTTTGTTTCGTTCTTAACTCCTTCATATCGGTTCGTTTTTAGACAAGTTATATATGGAAACTGATAAGAAAATTGCCCTGGACGCAATGGTACAAGTTTTGGAGCCATATTCCGAAAATTCCAAAATTATTTATTTACATTTCTTATCATTATATGTTACATTTTAACTATATAAAAATGCGGGTTGTTACATACACCTAACGGGCTACATTTCCTACTATTGTATGAACCACGTTAGGTCATGCATCATCATGTTATTTGCTAGTTTGTTTGTTAAGAGGCAGGCTAGTTAACCATATTTGATAGGTCGTTCAAAACATGGGGTAGCCCATGGAGCTGAGTCTATAGCCGATGCGGCTGAATCTACGATGGGGAAGAAGACAAGAAAATTCTGAAAAATGCAACATAGAGCATGACTAGATTATTCTAAAGTCGTTATTTGACACTATGGGAGTTCCACGGTACGTGTGGCGACGAAAGCATGATACGGTGAGGGTGATGGACCCTGATGGGGTGTTGAGCTAAGGGATACCAGTGAGATAGTATCCTAGTCCAATGAGGGACCATGCTACTTATGCATACACACACAAAGCAATATTCTAGTATGGGTAGATGGGACGTATCGTGCGCATATGAAAATTTGAGATGGCTAACTAAATGTTAAAAGACATAACATGTAATAGAGGACAATCAGCATAAAGTAGTGTTATGTATAAAGTGTATAATTTACCAGTCACCAGAAAGTTTTTCTAACCCCATCCTCATTACAACCCACGGGATAGGCTAAATGGACAAATATTGGTACAAGGCGAGAATAGTAGAAGGTCATGTTCCTTATTCATGCTCGACATTAACAAGGACACTAGACATTAGAAGTGTCAAATCTTGGCCAATGACTATATGACTTATTATATTTTATTATTCCACTATAAATTATATCATCAGTGCTCTGATATAAATTCATCTGTTTATTTATAGGATACCAAACCAACGATCCGTACTTTGGTAGACTTGGATTTTCGATTTAGCGAAAATTTCGACCCAATATTGTGCGCGCTGTTACATTTGGTATCAGAGCTTAAGTTATTTGATCTTAAAATTTTGGAAATGTTCAGTGAATGTATTTGTATTTTTCCTATAAATATGAACATATGATATGCCGAATCCTATCAATTCTGACTATAGAGTAGTTGCAACCATACACTGAAATATGGATAAGTGGATTATAAATCGAAATAATGAAAGAAGTTGAAGGTATACACCTTACCCGATTACACCATGGAAAATAGGTCGTATGGAAAGATGTTGACTTAAAAGAGCATGAGTGCGACATATGGAAGGTCCCTAAAGCTGGAAAGTACATGAGTCCCTATTTGGGCCCCCGATAGCCCAATGGTTATAGATCCCTGTATGATGTCGATTCATGATGTACAAAAGGTCTTGATAAAGGTAAAGTAAGAATCCATATGTTGTAAATATCCGGAAGTAATTAAGTTTTTGAAGGAAGGTGTGAAGTTGTCAATCCAATATAATAACCATATTTGAATATTTGGAAAAGGAAGAGAAGTCCAAAAGAAAGGACGAATAAAAATCGACTCCAAGTCCGACCCTATGTAAAGGAATTCAATATAAAATTTGAAAATATTTCAGTATAAAAGTTTGAGAAAATATATGTATAATATATTTGAAATTATTTTCAGAAGAATTTTTTGAAGTCAAAAAACTACTATTTTTTAAAAGTAAGTAAATATCAAATTTTCAAAAAAAAAATATATAAATAAATAAATATGTAGTGTTAAATAAAAAGTTTTAGTATAGAAATTTAATTTTGTGGATCGAAAATAACAGTAAATGAGTTTCAATAAAAAGGTTAATTCTTTTGGAAAAAAATAGTATAGTGTATGTAGGTCGTTAGTTTTTCTAAGATGAATTTTTTTTAATGTTGGAAAACTCTTTTTTTTAGGGGTGGACAATAAGAAGTAGTATGAGTTTAAAATGGGTAAATGGTACAGGAAAGAAGACTAGACCTCGAAAATAAAAGCAGCGGGCGAACACAATGCCATGGTTCAATAAAGAAGACTATAGGTTGGGAGAAAAGTCAATAAAAAGGAACCATTAACTAAGAGTAGTTTCGGTAGGAGAAAGATAATAGTAGTAACATTATGAAATACAAATAGAAACAAAGTTAAGAATTTGTATAAAATAATGTTAGTAATTAGAAATAGCATTAGGAGGCTATAATATGTGTGTGTATAATGCTAGTAATTTAATTAGAAACAACGTAGAAAATTGAAGGAAAAACAAAGGAAAATGGACATATTCCATTGTTATGCGCATTTAGTATAAGTAACTTTTAAAAGTCTCCTCACATGATATTAGAAATTCCGCCAAGGAATGGAAGTGGAGATAGTATGAGTGATAAGAAATGATCGAGTGAGAGTTGTTCTTATCGACTCCAGTTTATATTATCTAAAATTTTAGAAGGTGTTTAAGAAATACTGTAAAGTGCAATTTGGGAAAGAAATGATTTGGTGTAACTAATGAGTTTTTAAATGGAAAATTTAATAAATGGTCAAATTAAAAATCCTAATTTTTAGGAAGTAAAAGTTGAAGAAGTCTTTAAAATGAAAATTTGATTTGAAGGAAAAAGAAATAAACTTTTTAAAATTAAATTTGCTAACATTTTGTTTTAGACTTAATGAATAAGCTAAATTCAAATAATTTAAATTATAGTTTTAAAAATTAAGACACCAAGTATTTTTGAATTTAGTAAAAGGTCTCTAAGGTATACTTTTAGAGACAAAAGGTTTGAAATAAAGTATTTTGAAGTTTTTAATTTTTGGAAAAAAATGATGAAGACCAAACCAATTTTTTTAAATATGGAGTAGATACCAATGACTGCCTAGGTAAGATAGGATAAATGATAAGGCTATGAAGAAGATATCAATGATTACTCATATAGTTGTAATAAGAAATTCCCTTAGAGTGTAAAGAATACAGGTGAGAACCTAGAAATGTTTTGTTAGACATGTGTGCAAGCCATAAGAAGAACCTACAAGCGAATGATAAATGGTATTAAAGTACACTTCTATGGGTTTTGGGATATGCCAGTATAAAGAATCAAAGAGAAAGAATGTAATTACAAAGATTTAAGAGTACTATCAAGAGATTTGGATTAAAAGAAGGTAATGAGATGGAAAACACACATAGAGGATATTGGTAGACTTAAAGTTAAGAAAGGCAAAATAAGGGGTGGAAAAGTTATTCTCCCAAGCCAGTTTCCAATGAATTATTCAAAATACACATAGTTTGTATTTCCTATCCACTACAGTATGGGAATGCACAGTTTATTCCATAATTGGGTGTGGTGATGGAATTAATGAATATATCTTATTCATCAAAATCCATAAAGGACGGTTAAGACATGTGGATTAGAGAATGATGGCATGTTAGAAAGGTCCAAAGGTAGTAGTAGTTGTATTTCCTTGCCGTATGTTTTTCTTTTAGTTAGTTTGTAAGCATTAGTTATTTCTGTTATGTTAAAGCACGTATGATATTTATGAAAATGTTCCTTTTTATGTGTTTTCTTGTGTGGACCGCGATATATTGGGAAAACAATAAGATAAGGAATTTTCAGGAAAGACGCTTAACTAATGCAAAAGGAAAGAAAATATTAAAAGGCTGGAAGTATAAAGTAAATTAAGTAAATTTATTTAATTAGCTACTAAAGTAAAAAAAAAAGGTTTAAGTCCAAAATCGTAGAAAATTTTTAGGAAGATAAATTTTGACAAGCGAAGGACAGAGAAAGTTTATTGCGGAGCCACGGATCAATGTCCTTGTACCTTAAAAGCCGAAATGTATAATTGAACTTGTGTGCTGGTTGCTATTATAAATAAAAAAGCTTTGGAACTTTTGTCGTAAAATTAGGTGAAGTCCACTATGGACATTATTTTGTTGACTAAACCCTGGTTGCATGAGATGTGGCAAAAATTTGTTTTGAAAAAATATATTATATGTATACTTTTAAGAATTTTGTTCAAAATTCTTGGTTTTGAAAAATAAAGTACCTTGGAGAAAAGCTTTTGAAAATATTGTGATGAAAAATTTTAAAGCCTAAAATTTTTATCGATATTTTAAGAAATAATATAAAAATATTTTTAAGCAGGAAAAAAGAGGGGTTTTCAAATTTTGGAAATGCCACATAAATGACATAGAGGAATAGTTGACAGGTAGGTTAGTAAGATTTTACTGTGCATTAGAAGTGGCAGTAAAATAAAATACGATTCGTGACAAAGGAGAAAGCTGTTATAGCTATGGAATCACTTTCTTCATACCTTGTCAGTAAGTGAACTTAAATTGATTTTATAATCAATCTGTTTTAAAATTTTAATTATTCAAAATTAAATTTACTTATGCGGACTGTACTTGGGAAATTAGGAAATAATTGGTGGCAAAAGAGGTGGTTCCAAGGTACATAAGACAAGGATGGAAATATGCAATTTTCCATCTAGACCCATTTTAGGCATAAGAAGATAGGTTTAGAAAACAGGATTTTTCAAACTTGAATGTTAGTAATGATGTGTCAGGATTTTGGATGATAGGAGTTGGATGAAGAATTTGTAGAACTATGCTTCTATTCATAGAAGATTGGGAAAATTTGGATGCAAAAAAGGTTTTTTGTTTCCAAAAGTTGCATGCATATAGAACTGCCAATATATTTTGGATGGTTGCACCATATTTTCAAAATTGATTTATAAGAATGCATTCATATAGGAAAATTGTTTGTACACTAATAGGTTAGTTAGTTTACAATGGCCATAAGTTAGTTGCATTGTTTGGTCCTTAAGGAATTTCGGGGACTAAATTCTTTTAAGGGGGAGAATGTAACACCCTGTGATTTTGCGATAGTGAATTAAAAAGAAATTTGATAAATAAATATAAATGCTGAAAAATAAAATTTTGCAAACTTCAGAATTTGGCTACAAAACTTATACCATTGGGTTCGTGGTGATTTTCCGATCAATTTTCATACATAAAGTTTTCCAATCGGAGTTTAAACGAAAAGTTATTAGCATTTGAGGTTTTTGAATCAGAAATAATTATATATGTAATTATGGTAATAAAAGTTAATTAATGCTAATTACGAACGTTAACGGAGGATTAAACATTAAGAAACGTTAACGTTCAATCAAATTTGAGAAAATATAAATAAGTGGAAACAAATTATTGCAATCAGATTTAAAAGGAATGAAACAAACAAAATTGTTCAAAGCAAGCAATAAAGTTAACAAATCAAAGCCGGTAGATAAATTCAGTAATTACAAACATCATGGCCGTCCCAAGATGCACCAAGGTCGATAGGTAGCAGTCGACCCTAGATCATGAGCGGTCGACAGTTGCAAGGATAAAATTGATAGCAAACATTGGCCTAAATGACCCGAATTTAAAACAGTATAATCAAACAGCTTGCATTGATTTAAACCACTATAAATATAGTCCTGGACCCTCAATTCTAAACACATATTTTTAGAGTGATGCCAAAGCTCTGCCATTTTCTATTCTTGTCCAAAAATTTAAATTCTTTATATGTATACAAATTGGAGAATTGTAGAAGATGATTGAGGAAGAGAATATGTTCAAATCGAATCGCCAAAGCTAAGGTAAATTGTAAATCTGAATCTAAAATACAAATCAAACTCCAAATCTCATTTCTAATCTTGATCTCTAAAAATCTATATACGCTTGCGGTGTATAAATCCAAATAGGGAGAAAAAGGGAGTCAAAGTGGAATAATAAGGATTAGATCTGGAGATTTGGAAAGCTAAAAAGGTGAGTGAGAATATTATATACTTTTGTATAATATTATATTTATAATGCCTGAAATGTAAATTGGAGTTGTAGGCTAAATCTATACACATGAAATGAAACTGAAAACCCTACCTACATATTTGCCATTTGTTAATTTAATATCTATGTATGTTATATGAATGCAAACCTGGAAAAAATTTGGGATATTAGCTGTCCCTAAATTTATTATTTAAAAAATAGTAAACCATGAATTTGTAATTGATGTAATAATTCCAAATTGATATTTAAATGGATAATAAGAGTGTGAAATAAAGAAATCACAGTAAGATTTAGGAGTTTAAGTGGTATTTTGATTCGTTGGAATATAAGATGTTGCAATGTGAATTTCTATACATAATCAAGTTAAAAATAAATAAAAGTGTATCATATGAGATGACAAGGAATACATCTAAATGAAATAGATGTATAAAATAGTGAATTTTTATCGTATTTTGTACTCTCTATTTCAATAACTATGAAAAAATAATTCCTTGTATTTCCAAACGCAATATAAATCTTCCTGTTGGATATGATGAAGAAATTTACAGTGTTAACCTTTCCATTTGAAAAAAACATAATTCCAACGCATTCAAATGTAGAAAAATCCCTAAATATTAAATAAAGAGATAAAAGTGATAAGAACATCCTAAGAGAAAATATGCACGACACAAATAAAGATGAAAAATAAATAAAAAGCTGAGAGTGGGCAAGGATAAACTAAAGGGGTAAAAAGCGAATAAAAATTAAAAAAGGGAAAAAGGGCAAAAGAAAGGAAAATAGGCACTGTAAATCTTTTAAAAAGAAAGTGGTAAATAGTCTTAAATCAAGTAAGATATAAACGCATAAGAAGTAAAGAATTACGGTTAATAGTAGATTGTAAATGCAAGATAATTAAGTAAGAATGAATGATAATATATATAAATTGTATACATACATACACACACATATATAAACACACATTGCCTCAAGTATGCGTTTATGATGGTTTGAACTATTATAGTTAATAAATGATTAAAGGAATAGAATGACATTGTCATTGGAATAGGTTGGATAGCGAGGCCAGTAGTGTTACATAACACAATTATACTCACTACAAGGGTCTACTAGAAATTATTTATACATTGTATTGATGTGAGACATATCCAACCATAGAACCCATGGAGAACATGCGCTTGTGTATAGATGAAGGAATACCTCTATAGATAGAAGAGTCTGCTTCAAGGATAGGTAAGAGGGGTATCACCTTGATTGCAATAGGAAATCTAAATAAGATCGTGAGCTAAGAATGACACTATGTCCCCACATGTTGGTACCAAATAAAGGAGTTGGGGTGTGCATAGGCCGAGGACGTCATTAGCCCTTAGCGGTCAACGGGAAAGACACGGGTTAGACCTAACGGGCTACACTGTCTACTAGTGCATGGACCACGTTAGTTCATGCATCGCCACATTGTTTTCTAGTTCGTTTTTTAGGAGACAAGGCTAGTTAACCCCATTAGAGAGGTCTTTCAAAATGTGAATGGGTAGTCCATAGAGCTGAGTCCATGGCTGGTGGGACTGAATCCACCATATTTATAATTCGTAGAGATGTGCCTACAACCGAGAAGCAAACAAGAAAATCCCTATAAAATGCAAAAAAGAGCATGGTTAAATTGTTTTAAAGCAATTATTAGGCACGATGGGAGTTCTTCGGTACGCGTGGCGATGATAACATGATACGACGAGGGTGATGGATCCTGACGGAGGGCTGAGTTAAGGGATACTAGCGGGGATTGTATCATGGTCCAATGGAGTACCACGGTACTTATATATACACATATACATACATACATAAATACATACACATATACATATTTATTTATGTAGATAACTATAGTCTACTACGGGTAGATGGGACGTATCATACGCGTATGTAAAGTCAAGGCGAATGATTAAATATTGAATGAAATAACACGTAGGACAATCAGCAGCGTTATGTATGAAGTGTATTATTAACCAATACCAGAATGTTATTCTGACCCCTTCGTCACTACAACCCATGGGATAGCTCAGACTGTAGGTACTGATACAAGGCAGGAATAGTGAACGGTCATGTTCCTTTTGCATGCTTAACACTGACAAGGACACTAGACGTTAGAAGTGTCAAATTTTAGTCAGTGACTATGTGACTTATTATATTTTATTATTCCATTGTATGTTATATTGTTATTGCTCTAATATGCATTCATTTGTTTATTTTTAAGATACTAAACTAATGATCCGTACTTTAGTGGACTTGGCTTTTCGATTTGGTCAAAATTAGGGCCCACTGGGTTGTGGGTTGTTGCGGTGGCGGTCGGTATCAAGCGTCGGGGAGAACTTTGGGTGATGGAAAACTGGTAGGTAGAAATCAAGCAGAAGTTGCAACTGGTGGTCGAAAGACTCAAAGGTTTCGGTAGCAAGCAGAAAGGCACGATAAGAAGAAGTGAGATGAAATTTTTTTCTAAGTCCCCAATTTATAAGAAATCGGAAGCTTGAAAGCAGTTAGTACCAGAGCTTTCTCTCACTAACGAGATGTATTTCTGCCCAAAAATTTGGCAGAAAGAGCATGCTCGTTTAAGGCATGGACCGATCTTTATAGTGTAGATCTTGTCCTTGGCACGAAGAATGGAACTCTATCTATACAAAGTAGTTAAAGAAATATCTATCGAGTGAGAGCAATGCTTCGAAGCAATACTTGAACGATGGACCAGAAGATGGGACTTAATAAATTACAATTCGATTGGAGCAAAAGAGAGCACTCGGTACCGAGAGGCACCTTTCGGTACCGAGAGGTCTTTTGTCCAATTTGGTTGCCCTTAAACTCCATGAACTTCAAGTACTATCTAAAATAATTATCTTCAAGTGCTTTTCTCATAGAATATACGAGCAACTCTAAGGATTGATGAGAAGAAAGCAAATAAAGCAAGATAACACAAGTTTTATCGTCGGAACCATCGAAAACAACTCAAACTCTACATAAATGAGTTTGGACAACAACAAGCAAGAGATAGGAAAACAACACGAGGGGAGAAAGTTGGGTTTGCGCCCAACAAATCCTCTTGGTACCGAGAGGTACATCTCGACACCGGGAGGTCTATCTTGGGATTAGGTCGGCGTGCCCCCTTCTCTACTTGTGGGCTTGCATCTGGACTTTGAACAACTCAAGCCTGTAGACTTACAGTGTTGTTTCTCTATAAATACCAGCCCTATAACAACCAAAAAGGAACTTTTTCTTCTGGACTTGAGACTCTGGATCTTCTTCATCTCCTATCTCTCTACACATTAGTCACCTAGGCGGGCTATTTTTGGCCGTTTTAGGCTTAAGAACCTATCAACCCTTTGTGCTAGTGACTCTAATCTCTCCCTAAACCTCTATAAAATCCATAATAAATAAAAGTATAAATTAGGTGTAGGCCAGAGATTGTCGAACCATTATAAAAATCTTGTGTCTCTTTAATTTTCTATGCTTTTTGCACTTTTCTACTATTTCCACTAGATTTAATCCTATAAAAGGTCATATTTGTGTGTTGTGCCACTTTTGGCATCAACGGATGGGATCCCAATTCCTCGAATATGGAATAGCAAGCACAAACCACGCTATTTCAGTTGATTTCCTTTTTTTCACATAAGACATCCTATTCTTAGGGATTTGATTTAATAATTAAATGATTTGTCATTCTTTTGTTCGTGAATAAAGTATAGTTATTGAATCAATGGAACCATATTCTTAAAGTCTGACTTTGTGTTGCGCGATCGTGGCACAATCAGACATTCTATATTTTGAAAAACCAAGTGTCTAGGTACTCAAATATATGTACCAATGAACTCCTTTAATCCATGATCGAGTTGGTGGAGTATAATCATACTGGAGTCAATTAGATGATTCACCCTTACACATCTATTCTTCGACCAATCAACAAAGATTGGCGAGGTCAAGGATTGATGCCCATAGATAGGCATCCAAGACACCAACTCCCAGAGATAGGATTTTGTGTAGAATTGAATCTTTTACAGGTACAACTTCATTTATGGCTGGACTCGATAAATTCAGTCGAAGATAAATAGAATCGATCGATGAAATGTGGTTTCTTAGTCTAATGAGAAATGTTTGGCCAATGATAAATGTTACTAAGTAACATAACAAAATTGACCGATTGCATAAGTTAATTCATATGAACGAAGTTAAAATGAATAACAACATTTCACAGATCAAATCACAAGCATGTATAATATGTGAGTAATTGTATTACAGATGATTGTATATCTATACAAGCGAGAAGGTACATAGGTAAGAAAATGAATAATGCAGTAAAGTAAATAAGACAAAGTTAGAAGAAAAATAACTTGATTGCTTCCTCCTTTTCATGTACAAAATCGATAGTCGTACCCACCCATTAACAGCCCATGTATAAAGTAAGAAAAAGAAAAGGAACTATCCTTGCTAATGTTTCTCCCATTTGATCTTCTTCTTTTCCTCTTGGATGAAGGAGGTTTCCTCTTTGACTTGTCAGCAACCTTTAGAGGGGCAAGACAAACTTCGAGGTCCTAATCCTAATTATAATCACTCTTTGAATCGGTATATGATTTAGGAACAACAACAAATATCCTGACAGCAAGAAGATTGGAAGTCGAAATAAAGAAAAGGGGAAGCGATAAGGACATAGAGAAGGGATTGAAACATTCCCCAAGCCTAATTCTTTCTTTTCAACCTTTAACTTGGACTAGTTAATAGCATTCCTCTTTTCCATAGACGGCCCAACTATGGGACCTTTAATATCAGTAATAATCACATCCACATTGCTCATCGAAAATTATGGATCGTCTGTGATTTCTTCATTTAAAGCAGTGATCTTTTCATCATCTTGGATGACATATGGAAACCCTCATGTCTGTCATCTAATATAGCCTAACTCTTAAGTGATCAAGTGCCAAACTCTTATCCTTATAGAAGTAGAAGCCAGGGCAGAAGATGAGCTTGCTTCCAGGGGTGTAGAAGATGTAGCACTGGTATAAATATGAGGGGATCGTCTAAGATCATTTATTCTATACTAAAAGCTTGATAGCAAACCCAATTAGTTATAATTTTTATCATTGCTTTACTTGGATTAAAACCCGTGTAGCCAATGAACAAAATCCAACGTATGTCGACGTGTGTTGACCAATTGATTTCTATGCATTGACCGGGGTTATGCATTATATCAATTTATGTATGTGTCATATGTCCCAAACATGGTGTTTGAGAACACTCGCTGTAGATTACCGATCAGGCTAGCAAACGAGCTTTGTCCAGTAATGGAATCGTGCGTCAGATTTTACCCATTATTGTAAGATACACAATAGCAGAACCATTATTCAAAGCGACACGAAACCTTTCTTTGCAAGATTGCAAAAGTCCAACAAACGATTTTAAGTGTTGTTGGTGGTAAAATCCCAAGAGTATTTGGGCATGGACCTGTTGAACACTGGAGTGTGTTCGATGTAATGACTTCTTGGAATTGTCACATTCAGACTTAAGCCACCGATCCATATTCAATCGATGCTTGAAGAAAACTTAATATCCCCAAATGTCCTACTATGTCCCCGCAAGTAATAAAGTAAACCTGAGAATGGAACTATGAAGCACGAAGTTCTCCTCAAGTTTTATAAAGGAGAGGAGAAAATGATAAGAGAGGAGGGAGGTGAGGGCTTGAGTATGAATCGATGGCCAGATCTTAATGATAGTGTACTAAGTCAAGAGATGACGGCGATGACAAGATTGACATTGGAAAAGTGAACCAATGGCAATAATGATGGTAAAAAAACGATGGCCACCCACCTTAGATTCAAGGTCTAGAAGGTGGTGGTGGTGGTGGGAGTTGGTCGAGATTTGGATGATGTTAGTGCTTGAATGCTCGACGATGAGAGGTTGCAGCGCTTCGAGTGGCGGGGGCGCTAGAGCCTATGGTGGCGGTGGTGAATGTCTTGGATCATGGGAGGACAAAAAATAAAGATAGAAAAACTAAAGGAAAGAGGAATGAAGATGAAAGTGTGAAAAATTCAAAGTATTATTTATGTTACTACCAAAAATTCCTTTCGACTTGGTCGAAACCTGTTTGAGCAAAAGGCAAAGAATAACAAGAGGAAAAAGCTCCAGGTAGACCTTCCGAAAGAGTCCAAGGGATGCTACGGCCAAAGTCCAAAAACTTTATAAACTTTCGAATGTGTCGAAAGGATGCTACAATCAAGATTCAGAAGGTTCTTACATTTCGAAGGAGTCGAAAGAACCCTTCCGCCTCCAGTGACCACCTTTCGACTAGGTAATTCAATATGCATGAAGACCTTTCGAATGAGTCAAAGCAACACCTTTCGAAGACAATGAAGAACTGCTCTATGTATATGCGCCAAACCTTTCGAAACCAAAGGATTTCCCTTCATTTAAATCACTCGAAGGCATGTATCGGCTTGAACAACCCTTTCGAAAGCTATACCAAGCCTTTCGAGCCGGTCGAAGCCATTATTGTTCAGGAAGGTTTTGCATCAAGTCACAAACAAGAACTCAGCAGCACCTTAACACCATCGAAACCACTAAACAAAGCCTATTGACAGAGTCGAAAGCACTTACAAGGCAATACAAAGAAGAGAGGCGCAACCATTCTTTTCGACAAAGGCGGAAGCATACTAGAGTTATTTCCGCAGACACCTTTCGACCAAGTCGAAAGCCTTAGGGTCAAAGGTGCTGACCTGCATCTATAAATAAGACCCAAGGGGTCATGTTTTGGGGATCTGATCCTTTCCATTCTAAACTTGTATTTTCTTAATCAAAAGAGTTGTAAACCGTAATTTCCAAATTGATTTGGAGATTTTGAGTAATAAAATCATCCTTATCTTGCGAAAGGGAAGTTGTCAATTTTATAGATTACAGTACTGTTCTTAAATCTTTTATCAGGTCTAACATTGTGTTTCAGGTGTCGCCTATATTGAAAGGACCTTTCTGACGCAGTCAAAACCTTGCCTATTCAAATAACTTTAGTAAAATGCTTCAAGCTATCTCCCCCTGGTCTACTGCTTTCGACAATGTCGAAACCTAACCATAGTCCACTTAAACCTTGGATTTACACAAGGAACCTAAGGATCCTGCTTTCGACGAGGTCAAAACCTATCTCCAAATTACCGTGACTTGAGATTACTAATCCTAATCAAAGATGGTTAAGTCCACAGCTTTCGTGAAGGTCGGAACCTCTACCTCAGACCCTTGACCAAAGCCCAAGCCACCTAACAGCTTAATCCCATGACAGGGTCGAAACCCCTTAAGTCAACCTTCATCTAGTGATTCGAAAAACCATCCATTTGGATTTAGCTTTGGCTTCGAAAGGAGAGCTTTTGAATGGAAAACTCAGTTATCTTAGCAAAATCGAAAGGTTGATATGGAAAGGAAATAACCGTTACGACTGAGTCGAAAGGTCGGCCTAAGAAAGTTTTCACTACAACAACCTATTTCGAAAGGATACCAAAGTAAACACACACATTTCATACTTCTCAACTCTTCTACAAGAAACCACAAGGAATTGACATTGTCCTAAAAACTCTACATTGGGGTGTTGACAAGATTTCTTGTAAACAATTTATATGTTCAACACTTGGAAATGGTCGGTCTAACCAAAGGTGGTCGGTATTAAAAGGTTTAGTTTCCATTTTTTTTCTTAAAAAAGAAAGGAGTCTATTTGACCAAGGAATGGATTAGCTTTCAAAAGATTATCGGTAGTGACTGAAGACTTCAGATGGAAGATTTCAACTTTTCAATTTGTAGGAATGATGTGGCTCAACAACATTATGGGGCGAAATACCAATACTCTAACGGCACATGTGATGCTCCAAGAAAGTAGTTTAGAGAATGGAGACATCTTTGGAGATAGAATCCTATCGCATGTCTTAATACAAAGCATGCTACGTTGCCCATAAAAGCATGCTTTCGAGGGAAAGTGTTATCCAGAATTTGAACCAAGCGATTTCTCGATAAATCTGGGAAGATGATGAAGAAATGAATCAAGAAGCTTAGGGGATCTCAAGGTTGTTGAATGGATGAAACACGGGAAGTTTGGCTAAGTTTTGCACAAAGCAAAACTAGTTGGTACCGAGAGATCCCATTAGAAAAATGCCTACATCATTACATCTAGTAGGCCATCTAATGGAAAACATCCTGGCTATACACTGAGTAAATAATCTCAGTGGTAACTGCTTAAAGCACGTATCGAGTGTACAATCCCAATGGCAAACTGCCTAAGGTATATAACCCCAATGGTAAACTTCTTATTGAAGCATCGAGTAAACAATATCAATGGTAAATGCTTCCTATGCTCTATAACATTTAACTACTAGTAAAGGGCCGGTAGACAATTCAACTCCTCTATAGGTACATTCGGCCAAACTGTGTAACCCTTACTAACATGAATATCTCTACATCTCTCTCATAGTCTGCAAGTTAACACGTGCAACTGAGGCACTAATAGTAGCGATAAAAGAAGCTAGTGGTGATATAATCGCATGCCTGCGATTGAGTATCACTTTCTATAGCATCATCAAGTTACATAAACTCATGAACATCAAATAAATGGGAAGCAAAGTCCCCAAACATCTCTACTTGACCTCTACCAGATCCAAATTCAACTTGGACTATCTATAGGTGATTAGTTGACTAAATAGACATGATCAATCAACTGTATGCCTTTCTATTTTTTTTCCTTTTAAATAACACATTGGTCGACTAATTAAACACTATAGGTCAACTATTTAACAAGTCAGTCGGTTGATGGCATAAATCACTCAATAGATTGACCCTAAAAGTACACTAGTTTTACTCGGGCAGGACTCGAGCAATTTCGAGGCTTTCTCTGAGCAAGTTAGTCGACTCTTATGGTGCGCCAATCGATCATTTGCCTGATGTTAGATTTTTCAACATTTTTAACTTGTTATTTTTGCTTGGTTTAATTCATTCTCTTGTTCTATCTTTTATCAAATTTCAAATATAACTTCTAGGTTGATAAAATTTCATTTTCGATAATTGTTCGTACCCAACAACAGCCTTTAATATACATAGATACAATTTATTCATTTATTTCATTTTACCTTTCTAAACTTGGGGCTTGCCTCATGTTTTTTTGGGTCTTGGCCGGAGTTGGCCTCAGGTAAGCCTTGATTAATCCTTAGGCATCCCGGGGTGTTTTTGACTTTTGCCAAAATTTTGAATTCCTAATGAACTAAACTATGGTCTAAATAAAATTTTATCGACTACAAGGATTCAAAGCTACGTAATTTTTAAGGTGAATTTGTAATACAATTTACCCTCCCTTAATGCATCCCAATTCTAGTGCCAAAGCAATGAAATAGAGTTTTGCAATTTATCTAATTCGTATAAGTTATAAGCTAAAAACATTAATTAAAATTTTAAATTATATTTAAACTTACATGGATATATAAACATAAGTTAATGCTAATCTAACAACAAAGTCATTTTGTAAATAAACCCAAACCTCAGTCTGCTGTTTTGGTTAATTTTTGGTAGAAAGCTCCAACCCCTTGTCTGATTTGATTTGAATTCAGCGTCTTCCTTCTTCTATTTGTCCTGCTAAGGTTTAAACTATATTCTCTTTTCTGTTCTATTTGATTTGGAATTTTATTTAGAGGATTTTGTTTTAGAATTAAGGAAGAAGGAGAAAAAAGAATAAATTTTTAGATCTAGACTTAGTGGAAACTATGGACGAAGGGAAATGAGAATTAGGTGAGCTTGGGTCATGTATCCTTCCAAATTATAGCCGAAAACAACCCGAAATCCCCCTAGTTTCACTTGGACATAGATCCGCTTGCTCCGAAAAGGTGCACTATAGTAAACAATCTGTATCTCGTTCATCGAGTCCTCTTTTCTAATGTTTTATATATGAATTTAGACTAGAAATTTTTTACTTGATGCAATAGAAAAGTTAAATGTCCAAATTACTTCTTATGTGGAAAATTAGTTTTTCAACTTTATGTAAAACTATCAGAATGTCCTTTTTTGTTCATTAATTATTTTTTTTAAGAATCTATGGTTTATTAAATATTTTTGATGATTTATGCTTTACATTAGTAGGGTACTATTGTAACATTTGTACCTGTGTGTACTTATGTGAATATGACTTTAAACTATCATAGTGTTAGTGCAACTTTTGTTCTTCCTTATCATAGTTTCAAGGATGAAATTCCTATAAGAATGGGAGACTGTAACACCTCATATATTGGAGTGTCATAATATGGCAAGTTAAACTAATAAAAATTTAATAAGTGATAATTAATATAATTTAATTAAGAAAATCGCTAAAGGGAAACTTGATTAATTGGGTGTATGACACTTAAAATATTAATGGAATTGACCAAGAGTGATTAGTGTAATTAAATTCGTCCATTAAAGATATAATTAAATTTAAAATAGAACATAGAATGAAGGGGATCTTGTATTAAAGGAAATAGATTAAAGAGATTAAGCAAGAGCGATTTTAGCCCAAGCCAAAATCATTAATATATATACTTTTTCCATATCCTCATCTTTCTTACATTCTTTCTTGGAATGAAATAAACATAAAAACTCTATCAATACCAAGATTGGCCACCATTTTAGAGAGTGAAAGAGGAAATCAAAACTAAAACCTCAATCTTTTAATTCTAAAGGAAAAAAGAGGATTTCGATTGAGCTTTTCTAATCTTGGTTTGAAAAAATTTCTCTAAAATCCTTCCAAACCAGTTTAGGTTTGAATTTTATGTTACTTGGATGATTGAAACGTTGTAAAACATGCTTTAATAATTAGAAATGAAATTCTATGTGTTTAATGATTTAAATGAATTGAATTTGATCATGTTTTAGGGTAATGCACGATTTAATATTCTCTAAATGTTATGAAATTTTAATAAGATATTCTCAATCATAAATGTAGATGATTTTTAACTTTCATAATTTTTGGATGAAGCAATAATTAATTATGAATTTTCCAACTGAAAAATGGGTAATTTCTGATATAAACTTGTATTTAACAATATTTAAACTAACTATTTTGTTCTAAAATTTTTTTTATAGGTAGAAGAATATGTTTTAAAGTTTTGGTGAACTTTTGGTAATTTTCCACTTACTTTTGGAATTGTTATGAATTAAATGGGTAAAGAAATTAATATATAATTAATGAAAAATAACTAAAGAAAAGATTAATCAAAGCAGTTACATCCTCAGATTTTTCAGCAAATAATTTGTAAAGTAAAGAACGGTGTATAAATGACATATGTATAGGATATTTTAAAAGTCATTATTTCATAAGGCAAAATATGATTTTTCACTTAATTACGGATTTGTCATTGGGACTTACGGTAGCATTGTTTAGGCCTGCGATAGCCCTAAGTTTTAACACTCGATAGCTTTAAAAAGAGAAAGCATGTGAAATATTCGATGGCCTAAAATTATTGACCATCAATGGCTATTAGACTTCGATAGCTGTTCAGCTTAACAAGCAATAACTATTCCATTTGGCATGCATTAACTTGACCTTCAATTGCACAAAGTTAGGACATATGATAGGTTTGGCATGTAGTAGGTTTGACATGCGATGGTTTTGGCATGTGATATTTTTGGCTCGTGATAGGGTTGACATGCAATACATTTTAATCTTGACTCGCAACAACATTGGGTTATAGCAGCTTAACCATGCGATAACTTTATGTTGCAATTGCTTAGCCATGCGATAGCTTTGGTTTGTGATAGATTTGACATGTGGTAGGTAGCCTTTGGACTAGGTATGTAATAGCCAGGGGTGCTAAAAATCCTTAAGTATGATAGGAGAATACTTAGTAGCATTTTGGAAGCAAATTTCTAAAAGAAATGTCAAATTTAAATTTCATAGGGATGAAATTAAGATAAAGTAAAATAAGTTTAACATGGAAATTTATTTAATATAAAAGAATGAAATAAGCTTAGGGAAGCGAAGAAATGATTGTAGCATAATTAAAGATAAAAATGTTTTATCAAAGAATGTGTAGGGTACACAACAAAGGAATGAAAGAAATCGATTAAACCCAAGACCATGAAATATACCAAATCATTAAGTTGTTGGACGACGGTGTGCCAAGACCTGTGCAGTTAAAGCGCTTGGCAGATTTAAAGCGGTGGAGGTGCAAAAAGTCACAGTGGGGATACAGCGAGGATATAGCAGGATATAGCGGATGGCTCTAAAATAGCATATAAAACTCGTATCTAATGTTTTTTTACAAATATATAGATGGTAATTAAATAAAAAATTACCATTCAATTGAATTATAATTAATACATAAATAATTTTAAATAAAATCATGTGCGAATATACTTTAAATAAACGTAAAACTGCTATATAACATAATTGAATTTAGTAGAATATTAGAGTATTTTCATTTATGAGAATATATTAAAAATTAAATCAAATAAATTAGTTTCATAATTTTTATAATGTATAAATGCAATTTTTCAATTCATTTTATTAAAGAAGATATAGCGGAAAGAGCGGAATATAGCAGAAATAACGGGATATAGCGGAAATAGCGGGGCTTAAAGCGGAAAGGCTATATTTTGGGGCTATATGGAAAAATCGTTGCGGTAGAAATCCGCTATGAGATATAGAGGGGTTATAGCGGGGTAATAGCGGGGCATTAACTGCACAGGCCAAGACTAATGAAGTCTAAAATTCAATCATATATGCTAGGGTGCTAAGAATTGGGAAGTCTACATAACTCAATTAAAAAAAAGTATCAAACTTAAGTGTACGCTCATATGAGTGTACCAAACATCTTAATGGATGTATTGTAATGAATGAGTAAACAATGTAAAATGAAAGTGTTTCTAGGACTTGCAGAGGCTATTGACACTTTGTAAGGTCACTTGCTAGAATCTATTTAGGGTTCTTACATTCAGCCTTCTTAGAAAGTCAAGGTGGCTCTAGTCAAAGTGTCTCCTATGGTGGAATGAATGGCCCTTTCATCGGTGACGTTGTTCGAAAAAAAAATTAAATGAATGATAAATGCGCATAGTGAGGTTACCAAAAAATAAGTTAATAATGACTTTAAGATCAACAGCTAAATAAGAGTCTAGGTGATGTTTGTGAACGAGACTAATGATTGCATGACCTGGATTATAAAACCATGATGATAAGTATATGGTACACTTAAAATATAATAGGTGAATGTGCAAATAAGACATGGTCTTTAATTGAATGTTAAGTATAGGTAATACGTATAACTGAAATGATGTTATATGTATGCTCATGAAGTAAAGACTGTTTACATGATATGACGTAATGAATCAGTCGGGGAAAAACACATTCCATGATTTAGCGGTGTGGTCTCACTATATGTTTATTTTAGGGTAAAGTTTTACTCGTACTAGGTTTTATATCTGTCCTTTGTTTTTATTATTTCCTATAAACTCACGGGTACTCATTTGAGTTGGCCGAGTTATTGGTCTTTGACATGTTACTTTTGGGAAGACGAATAAAGAAGCTGAAGACGAAATAGGAGGCTTGTAGCTAATATTGTTTTTGTATTCCGCTATTGTAAAACTAGGGAATTTAACTGGTTAAGTGTTCGTGTCAGCATCATCATATGTTGGGCACGACTATTTATTTGTGTTTATTATATATATTACCCCTATGTGGGCATGGTTGGTATTATGAAAATGTAACCTGATAATTTATGTAATGGAAAATATTTATCTATTATGTATACTTACTACTGGGAATAAAATATATATATATTAATCTCATTTTGTCACATGAAAATAATTCTATTGATGAATGTAGCATCATCAGTGTTCTTTATTTGGCCTCAAAATAGGTTAAGTTACAATGGTTGCACGGATTCTAAAGCACTATAAACATTAGAATTTAACATCCTATGCTAATACCCTTCTTATTTTCTTAATTAGGCTTCAATTAGTGGTGATTAATGGAATTTGGCTAAGAAATGGAATAATACAGGTTAGAAGGATTTTTTAGGAAGAAGACAAGTGATTAATGGCTACTATGGGTGCTATAAATAAACCTAATCTTGAAATCGTTAGCTGGCTTAATTATGGGCCGAGTTAATTACCCAACAATCTCCCTAGAAACTATACAAACTTCAAACAACCATATCTCCTAAACTATAAGGTGAAAAAAATTATTACGACCACTCTACGAATAGATAAACCATCAAATCTTCCTTTTGGTAGTGGTTTTAGACCCTAATTTGGCTTCCTTTAAATGTGATAGCTCTTAAAAGATTTCCAGGATCAAAACTGCTCATAATTTATTCTAATGGTAAAAAATATCGATAATCAACATTTCCCAAAGTTATAATCTTTTGTACATAATTTGGATATAAAAGTAATAACTCTATAATCCACCGTTATGTAAAAGAGTGGGTCATTACATCCCCCCTTTAAGAATTTTGCCCCCGCAATTCTAATCAAACAAAATAGATACTAAGCATGCCTAAAAGTCTCACAGTCATTGTAACCATCAATCACGAATAAACTTGTGGTAATACCCTAGCATGCAAAGTAATAAATGAATTAAAACAAAAGATTAAATACATAATCTAACAATAAAATGGAATCTTACCAAGAAAAAGCTCCATTAAAAAGGACCTCGACTTTACTTAGTCTCCTAAGTATTATTGCCTTCGCTTTCGTACTATTGAACCATTGCTAACGTCACCATCTTCCACTTACGTTACTTTATACTATGTTCAACTATTTGAATAGGCCTACGAGGTCTCGAGTTTCACGATCAACTTCAGTATCAACCAGATGATCTAGTGTAATAGTCACATTAGATTCATGCACAAACTTCCTAAGATAAGAAACATGGAACAATTCGTGCACACCTGCAATCTACTGAGGTAAGTCAGTCTAATATGCTGATTTCCCTATACTCTCGAGTATCATAAAAAGACCTATAAATCTTGGTGCCAACATCCGCTTGTTATCGAATCAAACGGTATTCTTCAACGGAGAAATTTTGAGAAATACCATATCAGGAACATAGAACTAAATATCACGACGTCTCTTATCAATGTAGATCTTCTATCTTTCTTGGGCAGCTTTCATTCATTGCTGAATGATCTTAATATTCTCTGGAGTCTCCGTTATCATATCTCTCCCAAGTATTAGTTTCTCATGCACTTCCCGCCAATATGAAGGGTCATTGCATGGTTGATCATATAATTCCTTAAACGGCGCCATACCAATGCTTGATTAATAACTAGTATTGTATGCGAAATCCAGTAAATGCAAATGATCATTCCACAAGCCTCCAAAGCCAAGTACACAAGCTCGTAAGAGATCCTCCAATATATGATTCACTCTTTTGATCCGACTGTCATTTTGTAGGCGAAAAGCTATACTTAAATTGCAGGTCCGTCCCTAATGCCTCTTGTAAGTTGTTCCAAAATCCCTTTGTGAATAATGGGAATTGATCGCTTATAATGCTATTGGCATAAAATGGAATTGTACTATCCACTTCATTTACAAGTCAACTAGCTTTGATGTCATTTTACTTGACTTTATTGGTGTAAACTGAGAATTCATTGTCAGTATATCGACTATGGCCCAAATGCTTAGATATATAGGTGATTCCTGAAGATGTTTCAACAATTACTAAGACGAAACGTCACATCGTCCATCCGTTGGAGCTTCCCCTTCTCTTTCTTGAGTCCATCAATGAATTATATACGCTTATTGGTTGCTTTTGAGATGAACCTCCTCAAAGTGGAAATATTTTCGTTCAAGTTATTCATTTATCTCCTTATTCTCAGGCACATAATTTGTTTCAATGCCTCAATCTGTTTTGTATTAACTTTAATGCCCTTAGAGTTCATGATGAACCCGAATTCATTTACCAATTCAACTCCAAAAGAACATTCAATAGGTTAACCTTCATTCCATACTTTTGAAGCATATCAAACATCTCTAATAAATGCTCCACGTGGTTTGTCGATCTCTCTGACTTCACCAGCATATCTTCCATGTACACCTACATCATTCATTTGACTTGCTTTGGAAACATTTTGTAAACTAGAAATTGGTATGTACCCTTGCAATTTTCAAACCAAATGACATTACCTTTTAACTATACAGCCACAGATCCATGATAAATCTTGAAAGCTCTTGATTTAAAACATGCATTGCAATTTAATTGTAGCTGGAATAAGCTCCCATATAAGAAAAAAAATGTGTCCTTTTGTTCCATCCATGAGTTAGTATACTTATAGAAGTGGAAAGTAGTCCTTTGACCATGCTTCATTCAATTTGAATAATCGATACATGTCTACTACTTTCTATTCGGCTTCTTAGGCATCATTGACACAATCGGGGTAGAACGATTCATCGATAAAGTTGTTCTCCAACAACTTATCACTTCTCCTTTAGCACAATGATTTCTTTGATTGCATACTATGCTTTTTCTGCTTCAAAAGAAGGAATGTTGGGTTAATATTCAGTGTATAGCATGCAACTTTAATCGTAATCCTGCACATATTAAAATGAGTAAAGGAAAAAACATCATTATTTTCCCTTAAAAAAACATTAGCAATACCCTCTTTATCTTTAGACCAAGATGAGAAACAACCTTGACTACCTTCGAAGGATCGTCTTCATCTATTAGGGTTTCATTGATAGCTCCATTTATCCCTCCATTGCCTTGACAGAACTTTTCAGCAAATCCATAGCTTTGTAACTGATCTCTATTGAACTCGAGCTGAGTCCCAAACAGTAGTTCTTATGCATTTTGTGATTTAACGCAAAAAAGCTTCACTGCATTCTTTCCTTCTCTCTACATCTAGCATCCTTAGGCTCAGATAAATAGCACTTTCTTCCACTGCTCTAGTTTCCTTTAATCGCTCCAACTTGATTATTTATGGGAAACTTCATAGTTAACACCTTGTAGCTAGAGCAATTCTAATATCAGTTAGGGACAGTCGAGCAAAGATGCATTATTTGCCAAGTACTCATAAACCACCACAAACTTCTCGACTTACACAGCCCTATAGGATTTATCCTTTAATTGTACTGTCAAATTAATGTAACCAACGGAACTTGTTGCCCCTCCATTGAAATCCTATAAGTGAGAGTTACATGACAACAAATCCTTCACATTCTATCCCATCTCATAAAAGTATAGTTAAACAAAATGTTCACCAAGCTTCTACTGTCAACTAGCACTCGATGAACAATAGTTGCCTATATCTTGGGTATTGTCCCTATCGGATCAAAGGTTGATGTCTCGATCTCATCTGCGTCTCTATTCAAAAAGACTATCATCATCTATACGCTTCAACTTCTTCATAGCAGTACCATCCTCGATAGCAAAACATGTTTCTTACAGGGGATTCTTCAAGGAACTCCCATACTTTTCCATCTTATTCAAACTCTTTTCTGCAGGATGCTGGCCATTAGAAATCATATTTATAATCATATCACCTCTGAGTGAATGGTGGTCATCCCCAATTGTACCTTATCCATTATACCTAGTTGGCTCCCTCAAGGGTTGGTTATTTCATTATCCACCATCCTACGGGTTCTTCACACAATGAAGCAACTGCTTCTTCCTTATCAACTCCTCAATCTTGCCTTTCAAGTGTTTGCACATATTTATAATGTCCCCATGTGTTTCATGGAAGCAACAATACATCCAAGATCTTCGCTCCTCCTCCATTGCTTCCTTCAGAGCTAGTTTTCTATATTAGATAGTGTTTTGGGTCGCTAGATAAATATTTTGCACAGAATCTTCTAACTTCATATATTTCTTATTTCTCGTGAACCAAAAACATTTCATACGGTTTTCTTGCCTTCCCCCAAGTTAATTATCCTTTTACATATTTTTATTAATTTTGTTCCCATTACCATCATCCCACCTCACAGCTTCATTGTTGTAAACACCCCACCTCTATACTCATATTACCCAAGAGTATTACTAAGTAATACTGTCAAATAACACAGAGAATGATGCTATATGGAGTACACACATGAATATTCCCTTAGGCTAACATTGGTACGTATTAAAACATCAAATAAGTAACTCGCATATACATACATAGTATCGACACAAAATAATAAATACGCGTACCTCCAGGATAGAACAATACATAATGTATAGCAAATCATAGAGAACACAGAGTCAGAATCACAGTGTGTGTGTGTGTGTCTATATATATAACAGACTATAAGGATAAATAACATCTTAAATGTCAACTGGCTTAATGAAATACAACAAATAATCAATATATGACTCGGTGTCATATATATACGGGGAATCAAAGTCATACGAATATCATACAGCAATCCGAATATAAGTCTCCTTTAAGTCTACTAAAACACTTTCTAGTCATATTGTACATGTACCTGAAATATCTCGGAATGACCCGAGTATTACATAAATAACATACGGGTCAGACTATATCTAAATCAAAGGTCTATGAATTTAGGTGACACTGTATAAACTAGTAATAATAATATGATAACACTACCAGAGAAACTCAAGTCAACGGCCAAAACATCAATATATATATATATATATATAGGTATGGAAACATATGCATGGAATATAAATATAAGACCCTAGATAATCATCAAACCATCACATAACATGAATAACTCAAAACCATACATAAAGATGTCACCACCCATTTAAAAGCACATCAAAATAAAAATACCAGAATCGACATAAATGGGTGAATCACATATATACATAAATTATCATCTAAGTCTAGAAAACATTGATAAGTGAGATATCACCAAGTATAATCAGGCTAGCACCTAGCATTGCCCAAATATATCTTTCAATCTCAATAAATAGAACATCATCATCAATTCAAGCGGAATAGGATAGGCTGCCTATTAATTTAATTTTAAAAAAATGAAAATCCTTCATATTTTCGACATCTATTACAAGTATAATCTCATCTCCTCATATATGAACTATCAAAATATATTGTGATGGGAAATGATTGTACAACAGACTCGAATTCCCAATTTGAGCTATATACACACACACATCAATATGTAGGTCGCCTAGCTCATATATACTTAAGTGAGTTGAATCAACAGTATATGCCAATCTATCACTCCGTTAGTACCTGAAGGAAGACCGATAGCACGAAGCAAGCTCTAGAGACACGAAGTCTCTATAGTCTTAGTTACCTCCATGGTATCCAGACATGTATCAACCGATGTGCTCATCAACGTGAGGACCGAGAAATCATGACACTGCTCCTGCCCCTAAAGGTAACAAACTTCTGTTCTAGGTGACACATAGGCGAACGCACGTATCGAAAGCAAGAAGCTCTATATATATGGTGTCACTGTTTTGGAGTGCGACCCCACGACTAGGCTGCTAGGATGGATTTTAGCTATCTGGTTCTCTCCAACGCTAATAAAATGAGTACATCATAATAGTACCATATAGAACTATACATATAGACACAAAGTCATGCTCATCGTTAAGCATATAGTCATACTCGCTGAATTATAGACATGAAGCCATCCTCATCACTACATGTATCATACCACACTCATAACACTATTCCCATCACATGAGTGTCATTTACTTACAACGAATAATTGAATAAATATCATAATAGCATCCTGTATTGACGCGTGATACATAAATATTTATTCACTGTTTGTAAACTACACACATATTAACACATATAAAAACATTAGAAGTAAATGTTAATAATTATTTTAGAATTAAATTAAATTTCTAAAAAATTAACTTATTAAACATATGAATATGTATCATAAAACATTAATTAAATTTATTAATTACAAAATTTACATTAAAATGCTTAAAATGTTAATTAAATATATGAATTAATATCGGAGCCAATATGTACATATAGCTTCAGAAGAATTCAACACATACTTAATAAAAATGAATATGATTAGGAAAAGAGATACTATTAAAACTAGTATTAAACAAGAATATGAAACTCCCCAAAATTTAGATTTACTAAATAAATGGACAACCAAAAATTGAACCTAAGGTAATATACCAGTTAGGTAATTTTGAAAAACTCGGTTCTAAACAAGAGTTAAAACTACAGAAGAATCAATTTCACTTGATAATAAAGAAATGATTTTTAAACTATTAAGTGAAAAAGATTTACAGCCTTCTAGGCAAACACACAAATTTATTCACATAGGTTTAATACAAAATTGCATTTAAACATTTAACTCTTGAAGGTCTGCCAGAAAGTTTTATAGCTGCTTTAAGAAATGGCAGAAATTTAGATTGGAAAAATTCATTAATGGGACTAATATAGTCAAGTTTAGCGCATGGTCCAGTTTATTTTAATGTTTATCCTAATTTACAACTCTCTTTATCTGATGTTAATATTTTAGAAGCTATTAGTTTAAATGTTAAGACCCATGGATGTAATTGCATTCCAAGATCCAAAGTAATGTGCATTTGCTATAGAATTTACTATAAGCCTTTATACACTATAAACCCCCAACGTAGATTGGTTGATGAACCTTTAAATGAAACTATTTTAATAGAGACAAATTTTAGTCAGTCTAATATAACTACAAGAAGGTCATTAAAATGGGAGGAAATTCCTCTTCTAGAAAATTGGAAAATAGAAAGAGCCGTTCCTTCACAACCAGTAACAAATAATAGTATTACTAATATTATACAAACCCCTGAAGGAACTATTCAAATACAAATGGATAATAATCTCCCTAGGCCTAGTTCTAGTAAAACATAATTATAGAAAACAAAATCTTTTCACTCTCATATTTCACCTTTCGATTATACTGTTGAATCTCCATCAAGAATGTCCACATCTCAAATTAGAGAAACTGAAAGAAAATCGTCCGATGATGGATCTTTAAAAGATAACCCTGTGGAAAAATTATATGTAAACAGAAATAATATTGTAAAAGCTATTTACAACAAACAAGAAGCGGATATAACCGAATCAGAAATGATTTTTTTTATTTAATGGATTATATAACCAAAATAGATTTTAGCCATAGCTCTCAGGCCAGACAGAAAATTAAATTTGAGTTTATTCTTCCAAAATGGGAACCATTTAGAAAATGGTTTTAAAAAAAATTTCAAAAGAAGAACAGAAATATTTTCAAGATGAATTCTATAAATTCACATCTGAAAGAAATATAATGTTTCCCTTCGTTCCTTGGTTTATAGCAAATTATATTGAATAATATATTTCCGTAATTGAAAGAGATTATAAACTTTCAAATGGAAATCTGCTAAAGGAAGTATATCCTCATCAACAATCTTTTCAAATAGGAAAAAATGGCAAGTACTTAAGTTTTAATGCATTTTCTAAAATACTAGAAAATGATACATTACAAATTACTGTAAGACAAATAAACCAAATATTTGAACAATAAAATTATGCAAATCTTTATTTAGCTGTTATTGGTGAACAAATTACCTCATTACATAACAAAATAGAAAAAATATTTTTTGCTCTTAATAATATAAAACCTAATGTTTCAATTACAACTGAAGAAGTAAGTGAAGTAATTGCAACTTCAAGTCTTCAACCTCCTCCCGAAATTAGAGGTTTTAAGTTAAAAACAGAATAAGAATTAGAAAAGGTTTTTAAATTAAGGTCAGAATCCGACTTAGAAAAATTCCTAAAAAAAGAATGGATTATCTCATATTAAATACTCTTGAAGAAGAATCTTCTCAGCAAAACAACATTAACCAAACGGTTTAGGATGAAATAAATCAGCTTGAAAAATATGCATACAAGCCTTCTCAAAAATTATTTTACTATAGGAGACCTTCTTCTATGGATACTTTACCTGAAGAACCAGATTTTATTAGCAATAATAGCTACAATGGGAAAAGTATATATGAATGGAATATCGACACATTTAGTGAAAAACAAATATTTAATGTAGCTCAACGTATGCTAATGTATAGTACAGTTTGCAAAAATAATGGTAAAGAATGATAGTTGCTGGTTTTACTGGCCAACTTAAAGGTTGGTGGGATAACTATCTTCCTGCATCTCATAAAAATGAAATTTACATCACAGTAAAACAAAAAGATGGACAGATGGTTCAAAATGCTATATATACTTTAATAGTTAGCATTCTAGAACGTTTTACTAGAAGGGTATCGGATAATAACGAAAGTGTTCGTAAACTTTTACAGAATTTAAGATGTAAAACATTAACAGATTTCAGATGGTATAAAGATACATTTTAAATAGAGTGATGGAATTACTAGAGAGTAATAGCTCTCACTGGAAATCAAAATTTATTGATGGACTCCCCTCCTTATTTGCAGAAAGGGTAAGGAAGTCACTAAGAAAGGATAAAATAATTATTCCTTATGAAAGTTATACTTATGGTAAACTTATTGGAACATGTATTCAAGAAGGTTTATCATTATGTAATGAAATAAAATAAAATCAACAAATAAAACGCCAAATTTTGACTGAAAAAAATCAATTAGGACAGTTTTGTTGTCAATTTGGAATGTATGTTCCAAACATTAAAAAATCTCATAGAAAATATAATAAATTTAAGGAATCTTTTTGTAAAAAGAAGAAATTTTATTCCCATAAAAAGTTAGAGCAAAAGGCTCAAACAAAAGAGGAAAGATTAAATAAAAAGAAAAATAAAATCATCCACTATTATAAATATGGAAAAGTTGGACATTATGCTAATAGATGTAAATTAAAAAAGAAAATTAATAACTTACAAGATGATAATGAATTAAAGGAAACATTATCAAAACTTCTATTAAATTCTAGCTCTGAAAATAATTTAGAAATAGAGTCTAAAAATGATTCAGATTATTTAGTTACTTCTGAAAAACTCAAAGTTCTTAATGAAGAATCATCAGAATCTGATGAATGTTGTGAACCTTGTAGACAGGGAGAATCCTGTCTAAACCCAATAATAAGTAGTGAAGATGAAAAGGATGAATTTTAAAATCCTCTCACAATTCCAACATTTGAATATAAATGTATTAACTAATAATAGTGTTATAGAATTTTTTAAATTAGTCAAAGACCCAGAATTAAGATAAAAAACGATTGATCAGAAGGAAGATATTCCAGAAACAAGCAAAAATAATGAAACATTAACCGAGACATTTCAGAATATTGGTAGTTCTAAAAACCCATATTCTATGAATGAAGTTCATAAACTTTTAAAAGAAAGACAAAGGGTTGAATATCCTTCTACTATCGAAGATCTTAATAATGAAATCCAAAACCTTAAAAAGGAAATTCAAATCATAAAAAATGAAAATAGAAATCTTGATTATAGACTTTCTTTTCTAGAACAAGCAGAAGAAATTATCCCCATTGAAAATAATTAAATAAATTGTTCTCAAATAAAAATACCAGAACAAGAAGAATTTCTTTCAAAATTAGATATCGTTATATCTCAAAAATGGTTTAGTAAAATATCTCTTTTAATTGATAATCATTTAAGAAAGGAATTAACTGCGCTTGTAGATAATGGTGCAGATATGAATGTAATTAAAGAAGGAATAATTCCAACTAGGTATTTTCATAAAACTACTAATTCATTGAGTCATGTATGAGGAGAAAAACTTGATATTAAGTTTAAGTTACCACAAGCTTGTATATGTAAAAATAAAACTTGTATTTCAACAAGCTTTTTATTAGTAAAAAAATATCACTAATCAAGTCATACTTAGAACACCATTTATAGAAAAAAATTATCCTATAACAAATATTGATAAAAATGGAATAGCAGGTATATATGAAAATAAGCCTATTATTTTTGAATTTATAACGAAACCTTTTACAAAGGTCCTACATGAAATAAAAGATCTTTTGACCCAAAAAACTTATCATTTAAATTTTTTAAAACAAGAAGTCATTTCTCTTAATATAGAGGAAGAACTCCAAAATCCAAAATTACAAGAAAAAATTAAAATGATTTATAACTAATTTTCTATGGAAATTTGGAATGATCATCCAAATGCCTTTTGGGATAGAAAGAAGCATTGTTAGTCTTCCATATGAATAAAATTTTGATGAAAAGAAAATCCCTACTAAAGCAAAACCATGTCAAATGAATTTTGAATATTTAGAGCTGTGCAAAAAATAAATTGAATCATTATTCCAAAAAGGTTTAATAAAACCATCTCAATCACCATGGTCATGTACTGTATTTTATCTAAATAAACATAATGAAGAAGAAAGAGGGGTACCTATATTAGTAATAAATTACAAACCTCTTAATAAGGTTCTGAAATGGATTAGACATCCAATTCCTAATAAAAAGGATTTATTGGATAGGCTATATGATTCCATCATATTTTCTAAGTTTGATTAAAAACCTGGCTTTTGGAAGTTCCAAATTTCAAAATCTGACCAATACAAAACTACTTTTAATGTCCCGATTGGACATTATGAATGGACAGTAATGCCTTTTGGTTTAAAAAATGCTCCCTCGGAATTAAAAATAACACTGAATGAAATTTTTATTCCATATAGTGAATTTATTATAGTATATATTGATGATATTCTAGTATTTTCTAAAGATATTGGAACACATTTTAAACACCTGGATATTTTTAGAAAGATCATTATTCAAAATGGTTTAGTGATATCATGAGCAAAAATGACTTTATTTCAAACAAATGTAAGATTTTTAGGCCATAATATTGAAAAAGGAAAATTAATTCCTATAAATAGAAGTATAGAATTTGCCTCAAAATTTCCTGATATAATAGCTGATAAAACACAATTACAAAGGTTCTTGGGTAGCTTAAATTATATATCCGCTTATTATATTAATTTAGCTACAGATGTTGCTATCCTATATGATAGATTAAAAAAGAATCTAGGTCCACTGACAGAACAACATACTCAAGCTGTTAAAAAAATAAAAGAAAAGGAAAAAAATTTCCTTGTCTAATGCTTTCAAATCCAAATTGGGAAAAGATAATTGAGACAGATGCATCAGATATAGGATTTGGTAGAATTTTAAAACAAATATGTCCAAAGACAAAACAAGAATACCTTGTCAGATTTCACTCAGGTAAATGGACTAATGGTCAAAAGAACTATGCAACCATAGCCAATGAGATTCATGCTATAGTTAAATGTGTTTTCAAATTTCAAGATGGTTTATATAATCAAAAATTTATTTTAAACCTAATTGTAAATCGGCTAAATATATGTTTAGTAATGATTTTAAACATGATGTGTCAAAAAAAATGTTTGCCATATCGCAAGCACATCTAGCACCTTTTGATTTTGAAATCCTTTATAAAAAATGTGAAGAAAATAGTCTTCCTGATTTTTTAACTCATGAATTTTTATAGGACAATGATCCCTAGAGGAAGGGTTAATTCCTCCTACAGAGGAAAGGGTAGAGGAAATATGCTCTTGGCCCAACATGGCAATAAAAAACCATTTGCTGAAAATTTAAAAGCCACTTCAGGGAATAATGATCCTAATGATCCTTTATTCAAGTAATTTTTCGAATTTAAGAAAAAACAAGGGGCTAACAGCAAATCTGGTTCGTCATCATATGCTAGCATAACTGGCAATGAAGAAGCTAAAGAAAATATAACCACTTATGCGGAAAATCCACATAGAGAAATCATACTTCTCTTAGAATTTAATGATATAAAAAGGGAGAATGATCCCTAGAACCTACTACAAAGGAATCTTGATAATTCATCATTTACTGTCACGGCATATCAGCAAAGGGCATATTATGAGGCAATAATAAAAGCCTCTGAGACCTGTGAAATAACCCATTTTAATGCAAGCGATCCCAATATTTATAGTTTCAGTAAAATAATTATTAAAAGGCTGATAATGCCTGAAGAATGAGGATTGTCTACCCTTAAAGAAAAAGAAATGTTTTTACCTGATAAGAAGATTTCTATTAGGTATAACTATTGGGACTATGTAGAAGCACTACATAAAGTACTTCTTTATGAAAATAGTAAACGGAAAAATTCATTTTTTATTTTGCGGGGAAGTTTATAGACGACCAATACCAAATTGGTTTATGGACCAGTGGACAAAATATGGAGCACCGCTTGATATTCTTCTAGAAAAATTAATAGAATTATATTCGGAATGAGTTGATGTTTCACCAAGATTAAGTGATCTTGAACAGTATTTAATGATATCAGGAGCAGGCCCACAATATTTCTTTATTGAATCTTCCATTCCTTCGATTTGAAAATGGAAACCAAAAATAGGATATACCAACAAGGAAATACCTTGTTTACACAGATGTTTCTTTACAAAATTCTGGGACAAATTAACCAGAATTAACAATAGTACAGGTCAGATATTTGGCCGAGGAATGATATCAGAAATAGGAAAAAAGGTAAAATTATATCGGGAACAAGAATATGTAATTCAGCATAAAGAAGCTCCAAGCCCATTCCAACATATTATCGGAAAATTGAAGATGCAAAAAGGAGCAGTCACTAAAGAAGATATTCTTTATGCCTATATTGCAGAAATAAAGAAAGATTTAATAAAAAATCTTGGTAAGGAAGATACAAATTCAGACACATCAATGGCTTCATCAAAAGCTAAAGACATAGCCGAGGAAGATCAATTCTCAAGCCTAAATGATGAAGATTTTGCTGAGATATTCAGCAAGCTGGAAAAAGAGGCCCACAATATGGAAAAAGACAAAGGAAAAATGATTCTGGATTAATAATTGTTTAGTGATCTAGCAAATTTGATAAGACTACCAGTTGTAATGATTCTGGATTAATAATTGTTTAGTGATCTGGCAAATTTGATAAGACTGCCAGCTGTAGAAGATAAAGTTCTTTTGAAAAAAGGACAAAATACCTAACACACTACCTAATAAAAAGGACAAGATGCTGCCTCCCACTTTAATAAAGTGGACACCTAAGCTATGGATTCCAAAATTTTGGAATCCGAAATTAATTGGTCTGAATTCCATTTTCGTGTACAGCTTAGCCTACAAATAAAGATAGGATTCGGTTAAAGAAGGCATACTTCATTCTTCCATCCATTCTCTTCTCTACTCAACCTTCTGCCATTATAATATATAAGTGTGTAATATTTGAAGTGTGTAAAATAAGGAAGAACATACTAATTCTACTTAAAATAAGGAAGAACCTATAATATAAGTGGAAATGGTCGGTTCTTCCTTATTTTACACACTTCAAATATTACACACTTATATCATAATGGCAGAAGGTTGAGTAGAGAAGAGAATGGATGGAAGAATGAAGTCTGCCTTCTTCAACTGAATCTCATCTTTATTTATAGGCTAAGTTGTACATGAGAATGGAATTCGGACCAATTAATTTCGGATTCCAAAATTTTGAAATCCATAGCTTAGGTGTCCACTTTATTAAAGTGTGAGACAACACCTTTTCCTTTTTATCAGGTAGTGTGTTAGGTATATTGTCCTTTTTTCAAAAGAACTTTATCTTCTACAGCTGGCAGTCTTATCAAATTTGCCAGATCATTAAACAATTATTAATCCAAAATCAATACAGCTGGCAGTCTTATCAAATTTGCTAGATCACTAAACAATTATTAATCCAGAATCATATTACCTTTGTCTTTTCCCATATTGTGGGCCTCTTTTTCCAACTTGCTGAATATCTCCGCAAAATATTCATCATTTAGGTCTAAGAATTAATCTTCCTTAGATATGTCTTTAGCTTTTGATGAAGCCATTGATGTGTCTGAATTTGCATCTTACTTACCAAGATTTTTTATTAAATCTTTCTTTATTTCTGCAATATAGGCATAAAGAATATCTTCTCCAGTGACTGCTCCTTTTTGCATCTTCAATTATCTGATAATATGTTGGAACGGGCTTGGAGTTTCTTTACACTGAATTACAGATTCTTGGTCCCGATAGAATTTTATCTTTTTGCCTATTTCTGATATCATTCCTCGGCCAAATATCTGACCTGTACTATTGTCAATTCTGGTTAATTTGTCCCAGAATTTTGCAAAGAAACATCCGTGTAAACAAGGAATTTCCTTGTTGGTATATCCTAATTCTAGTTTCCATTTCCGAATCCAAGGAATGGAAAATTCAATAAAGAAATATTGTGGGCCTACTCCTGATATCATTAAATATTGTTCAAGATTACTTAATCTTGGTGAAACATCAACCTATTCTGAATATAATTCTTTTAATTTTTCTAGAGGAATATCAAGAGGTGGTCCATATTTTGTCCACCAGTCCATAAACCAATTTGGAATTGGTCGTCTATAAACTTCCCCGCAAATTTTTATAAACCATGAATGTTTGTGTTTATTATTTTCATAGAGAAGTACTTTATGTAGTGCTTCTACATAGTCCCAATAGTTATACCTAATAGAAATCTTCTTATGAGGTAAAAACATTTCTTTTTCTTTAAGGGTAGGCAACCCTCATTCTTCAGGCATTATCAACCTTTTAGTAATTATTTTACTGAAACTATAAATATTCGAATTTCCTACATTAAAATGGGTTATTTCATAGGTCACAAAGGCTTTTATTATTGCCTCATAATATGCCCTTTGCTTATATGCCATGACAATAAATGATGAATTATCAAGATACCTTTGTAGTAGGTTCCAGGGATAATTCTCCCTTTTTATATCATCAAATTCTAAGAGAAGTATGATTTCTCTGTGTGGATTTTCCACATAAGTAGTTATATTTTCTTCAGCTTCTTCATTGCCAGTTTTGCTAGCATATGATGACAAACCAGATTTGCTGTTAGCCCCTTTTTTTTTTAAATTCGAAAAATTACTTGAATAAAGGATCATTAGGATCATTATTCTCTGAAGTGGTTGTCAATTTTTCAGCAAATAGTTTTTTATTGCCATGTTGCGCCAGGAGCATATTTCCTTTACCCTTTCCATTGTAGGAGGAATAACCCCTTACTTAGGGATCATTCTCCTGCAAAAATTCATGAGTTAAAAAATCAGGAAGACTATTTTCTTCACATTTTTTATAAAGGATTTCATAACCAAAAGTTGCTAGATGAGCTTGCCATCTGGCAAACATTTGTTTTGATACATCATGTTTAAAATCTTTATTACACATATATCTAGCTGATTTACAATTAGGTTTAAAATAAATTTTTGATTATATAAATCATTTTGAAATTTGAAAACACATTTGACTATAGCAAGAATCTCCTTGGCTATGGTTGCATAGTTCTTTTGACTATTAGTCCATTTACCTGAGTGAAATCTGATATGGTATTCTTGTTTAGTCTTTGGACATATTTGTTTTAAAATTCAACCATATCCTATATCTGATGCATGGTCTCAATTATCTTTTCCCAATTTGGATTTGAAAGCATTAGACAAGGCAAATTTTTTACCTTTTCTTTTATTATTTTAACAGCTTGAGTATGATGTTATGTCCATGGACCTGGATTCTATTTTATTCTATCATATAAGATAGCAGCATCTGTAGCTAAATTAATATAATAAGAGGATATATAATTTAAACTACCCAAGAACCTTTGTAATTGTGTTTAATCAGTTATTATATCAGGAAATTTTGTGGCAAATTCTATATTTCTATTTATAGGAATTATTTTCCTTTTTCAATATTATGGCCTAAAAATCTTACATTTGTTTGAAATAAAGACATTTTTTCTTTTGATATCATTAAACCATTTTGAATTACGATTTTTCTAAAAATACCCTGGTGTTTAAAATTTGTTTAAATATCTTTAGAAAATATTGGAATATCATCAATATATACTATAGTAAATTTACCATATGGAATAAAAATGTCATTCATTATTTTTTTAAATTCTGAAGGAGCATTTTTTAAAACAAAAGGCATTACCGTCCATTCATAATGTCCAATCGGGACATTAAAAGCAGTTTTGTATTGGTCAGATTTTGAAATTTGTATCTGCCAATCGCCAGATTTTAAATCAAACTTAGAAAATATGATGGAAACATATAGCCTATCTAATAAATCCTTTTTATTAGGAATTGGATGCCTAATCCATTTCAGAACCTTATTAAGAGGTTTGTAATTTATTACCAATCTAGGTACCCCTCTTTCTTGTTCACTATGTTTATTTACATAAAATGTAGTACATGACCAAGGTAATTGAGAAGGTTTTATTATACCTTTTTGTAATAATGATTCAATTTCGTTTTTGCACAGTTCTAAATATTCAGAATTCATTTGACATGGTCTTGCTTTAGTAGAGATTTTCTTTTCATCAAAATTTTCTTCATATGGAATATTAACAATATGCTTCTTTCTATCCTAAAAGGCATTTGGATTATCATTGCAAATTTCCATAGAAAATTTGTTATAAATCATTTTAATTTTTTCTTGTAATTTTGGATTTTGGAGTTTTTCCTTTATATTAAGAGAAATGACTTCTTGTTTTAAAAAATTTAAATGATAAGTTTTTTGGGTCAAAAGATCTTTTATTTCATGTAGAACCTTTGTAAAAGGTTTAGTTATAAATTCAAAAATAATAGGCTTATTTTCATATATACCTTCTATTCTATTTTTATCAATATTTGTTATAAGATAAATTTTATCTATAAATGGTGTTCAAAGTATGACTTGATTAGTGATATTTTTTACTAATAAAAAGCTTGTAGGTTATACAAGTTTTATTTTTACATATACAAGCTTGTGGTAACTTAAACTTAATATCAAGTTTTTCTCCTCCTCCATGACTCAATGAATTAGTAGTTTTATGAAAATACCTAGGTGGAATTTTTCCTTCTTAAATTACATTCATATCTACACCACTATCAGCAAGCGCAGTTAATTCCTTTTTAAAATGATTATCAATTAAAAGAGTTATTTTACTAAACCATTTTTGAGATATAACAATATCTAATTTTGAAAGAAATTCTTCTTGTTCTGGAATTTTTATTTGAGAACAATTTATTTGATTATTTTCAATGGGGATAATTTGTTCTGCTTGTTCTAGAAAAGAAAGTCTATAACCAAGATTTCTATTTTCATTTTTTATGATTTGAATTTCCTTTTTAAGGTTTTAGATTTCATTATTAAGATCTTCGGTAGTAGAAGGATATTCAACCCTTTGTCTTTCTTTTAAAAGTTTCTGAACTTCATTCATAGAATATGGGTTTTTAGAACTACCAATATTTTGAAATGTCTCGGTTAATGTTTCATTATTTTTGCTTGTTTCTGGAATAACTTCCATCTGATCTAACATTTTTTATCTTAATTCCGGGTCTTTAACTAATTTTAAGAATTCTATAAGATTATTATTATTTAATAAATTTATATTCAAATCTTGAAATTGTGAGAGGATTTTATAAAATTCATCCTTTTTGTCTTCACTACTTATTATTGGGTTTAGACAGGATTCTCTCTATCGACAAGGTTCACAACATTCATCAGATTATGATGATTCTTCATAAAGAACTTTGAGTTTTTAAGAAGTAACCGAATAATCTGAATCATTTCCAGATTATATTTATGAATTATTTTCAGAGCTAGAATTTAATAAAAGTTTTGATAATGTTTCCTTTAATTCATTTCCTGCTTGTAAGTTATTAATTTTCTTTTTTAATTTACATTTATTAGCATAATGTCAAACTTTTCCACATTTATAACAGTGAATGATTTTATTTTTCTTTTTATTTAATCTTTCCTCTTTTCTTTGAGCCTTTTGCTATAACTTTTTATGGGAATAAAATTTCAGTTTTTTACAAAAAGATTCCTTAAGTTTATTATCTTTTCTTTGAGATTTTTTAATGTTTGGAACATCCATTCCAAATTGACTACAAAACTATCCTAATTGATTTCTTTCAGTCAAATTTTGGTGTTTTATTTGTTGATTTAATTTTATTTAATTACATAATGATAAACCTTCTTGAATACATGTTCCAATAAGTTTACCATAAGTATAACTTTTATAAGGAATATTTATTTTATCCTTTCTTAGAGACTTCTGAAGTGACCCACTTCTCTATTCATTTATTTATGGTGAATTTCTGTTAGATTTTTTTTAACAATGTATATATATATATATACTTTTCAATGGATCACTTCTCTTAATTTAATTTCCCAAGATCCTAAATTTTTACTAATATAAATATATTAGTATTTAAATAAATTCTATCATTTATATATATGAAGATATATAAATGGTTCTTTGCTTATCAGAGTGATTAAAACAGCAAAGCAACTCATTCCCACCTTATTTCTCATATTAGAGATTTGGTGTCACATAGCCATTTCTATTTATTATATATATATATATTTCTTTTTAGTACTCAAGCTTGATTAACTTTAGGATTAAATATCCTAGTTCTCTTATTTTCTTGTTCTACCTCACAAATTAATTGACTCCTGAATTTACAAGCCATACCTTTTAATCCTGGGATTTTGTAATCTAATACTTATTGTTCTATATTAAGTAAAAGGTGTTCAACCTAACTCATGCTTATTAGTTTGGCTTGTGTTACTCATTTTAATTTCGAACAACTTTTATATCAGGTGAAATATCCATGCTTTGATTTATAAAGTTGCAATAATCATGTGAATGTTGAAATGATAAACTAATTTAAAGGCTAAGCAGAGGAAAACAATACAGTCAGATCAAAGTGCTAACTCAAACTATAATGCTAAACAGATGCTAAGATCATGTGTGCTGTCAGTATGCTTAAGGCAAGGTAAACAAAAAGGATCAGACAAAATGCAAGACTTCCAGGTGAACTTATGATGAAGACATCTAATGTTTTCTATGAAAGAGAACAATGATAGTTGTAACAACCCGGTTTTTCGCGTCAGTTTATAAATGACGATTAAATCATTGTTAATTGCTAGTGTAGATTCTAATCGAGTCGGAATCCTTTTTGTAAAAGTTTATTATCATCATTAGACGATTACTTTTCCTAGCTATTTGTTTTGGAGTTTTAAATCGGTTTGAAATTCCTTTGATAAAAATTTGGTTAAGTAAATAGGTGATTTTTACAAATTTAAACCTTGGCCCATGTTCTATCTTTGGGCTATGTTATAATAATATCTAGAGGCAAATTGGTTCCTCCATTCATTCGTTCAAGAACCTGGTCCCCTCTTTCATTTTTCGAACCCTAAAAATAAAAAACGAGAATAAATGGCGCCCAAATTCTTCTTCGTTCGTTCGAAACTAGGGCTTCAAAAGTTAGTAGCTGCTCGTCAATGCCTCTCGTTTGCTCCTCGTCTCCAAATTAGGGTTTCGAAGAAATTACAACTCGATCATCCTCTCAGCGGATTAGGGCATGCTTGTCTCGTTCGCCCACTTCGAATTTTGGGCCTCTGTCGATTTCAATTGCGAGATTAGGTTAATTCTTCGAAGCAAGGTGAGTGTCCATCACTCACATCTAATTCAGAGTTTATCATTTTTGAACTTGTGATTTCTTGGTTCGTTTGAATTTTGAAGTCGATCTTCATTCGTCTGGAAATTGATTTTTGTTCTTGTTGTCTTTGGTTTTGAATTGGTTTTGCCGATGATGAATTTTTGGGGTTTGCGTTTATAAGAATTGGTCACTATCCTATTTCTCGATTTCTTGATATTGTGACAACTTGATACACATGGTTTTGATTTTGTACTGCATTGAATTCGAACTTGTCACCTGATCTTTGTCACATTGTTTCTCGGCATTGAATAACTCGTTTTACTAGAGGCTTTGATTTCGTTATCATTGCGATATTGTGGCTCACTGTTTGTGTCACTATTTGTTCATCTTGTAGCATTGCTTTACAGGGCATTGACATGAGATTTTACCTTTCTGTATGCTTGATTGAGTCTTCGAGTTGTTTCGAACTATTGTCGTATCTCATCCTGCACACTGCTACTTGTCTGTAGCCTTTGTTGAGTCTCGTTACGTTGGCTAGTTGATTCACCTGTTTGTTAGTTGAGCTGGATGTTGTGTAGACTGATACTCCTTTTTGATTGTTGCTTTGGTCATGTACACTGGTCGGGGCTTTGAAGTCTGTCATTTATTGAGTTGTTGTCTGCATTCCACTGTAGATTCTTTTGAATCATGTTGTTACATGCCTGGATCATATTGACTAATTTGATTTGGTAAGTGCTTGTATCCCCACTATAGCATAATATGATAATTCCATTGCATGACATTTAGTTCTGGTTCCTTGTTGCATTTGGTATACAGTTTTGAACCCTGTTAGTATCCAGTAGCACATGACTTTTGCATATACATATATATGTATGTGCTTGTTTCAGTTTGGTATACAATCTTGACCTGTTGCACTGTGGTTTCATGCCTTATGTTTGCATACATCCTGCAGGCTGGTTGATCAATACATAGCTTTTAATTTATGTTGCGTTTCATTTGCTTGCATATATCAGTCGCTTGGCCCTGGGTTGTTTACCTGTAATTGCATTCACTTCATGCTTGCATTATTTTGGTCTGGCCCTGTTGCTTGCTGTCACTTACTTGGTGTAGTGTGCTCTGTTGTTGTCTGGACAATGGCATTATTTCAGTGTTTCATCACTTAAGTCATTCGAGACATTGGGTCTGCATACATATGCTTTGACGCTGTTTTGATTTGTTGAAGCTTTGCATTTGTGTTGAGTCATGACAACCATGGCTTGACCTTTGCATTTTGTTGTTGGTTGCTGCCTTCGGTCTGCACTTGAATCTGGTTCACTCCGACCTGATCTGGTGCATGTTACATCCATGAACCCTTCACTACATTCATTTGTGTTGGGCATTTCTTATACTTGTGGCTACCGGGTCAATACTTGCAGTCCACTGAACTGTTGCATCACTTATGTTTTCCATTATTCATATAGGGGCTGCACTTGTCCTGTCCCTTGGTTCATTGTAGTTTGGTTTGGGTTTGAGCATCACTGATCTGATATACATTGGATTTGTTTTTCTCATCACACTTGAGTTGAATCCGGCTGAAACGCTCGGGTTTGACCTTGTGCTCGCGTTGTGATTTTATTTGAATGGCATTTGAGTTGGATCCGTTGACTTTTGAATTCATTGATCTTCTGAGTATTCATAGACTGTATTGGCGAGGCAGTACACGTTAGCGTGTACTGCAGCCAATCAGCTTTGTTGTTTTTAAATTGACATTTCAATTGTTTAAATTGATTTGGATTGCTAATTTGTTGTTTAACACTACTTAGTGTTATATCTGCCGTTATCCGATTCTCTTATCGAGAAGTTGGATATACGAGATTTTCGTGACTGTCGTCTATTTGATATTTAAATTATTACTGCCTATATGCACTAATAAACTGGTTTGAATTAGACTGACCTGGGTATTATTTTCTTTTGAATGTAATACTCGGGTCAGACCCGAGTTATTTCAGGTTGTAGATTTTCTTCTTTGAGTTGCCGTTCAGGATATGAAGACTTTTCACATCTTCTGAAGTTGTCAGTGTCATTTTGTAGTAGTCGTGTCATTGTATAGAACGATATGTATTCATGTATATTAGTCAATAATGTACTTGTATATATAACTTCTAGAGTCGACAGTTGTAGTTGTATCATATGTATTGTGTCAACTATGTATTAACTGACATTAGTTATATATATATATGAGATTTTTGTTACTCTGTGTTCCGCATTTATATTATCTATGTTATTGTTATATCTAATGTCCTAAACTAATATGAACTATCGTAGTTTGTTTTATACTGATAATTGGATATGTCGATGGGAGTAAATAAATAATGGATGAAAAACAAAAGTATATACCACTCCTATCGAGATAACCAATATTAGTGTAAGGCCAATTACGGATGGTCGCTCCTATCCAGCCTTATTCTTCGTAATAATAGACAGTATTTCTTTTAATACTCTTTGTTATTGTGAGCATAGAGGTGGGGCGTCACAGTTGGTATCAGAGCTTGGGGTTTATGGACGTAATATAAAACATAACTTGGATGGAACATATGTTACAACTATTAGTCGATGTTTTATCTGTAATTTGAGTCAAAACTAAAGTTTTGAAATTTTGATGCAAGTTTTTAAATATCATTATTAAAAAATAAAAAGTGAAACTGTGTTTTGTTGATTTGATTGAACTGTGTTCTGTTTATCAGAGTGCGCAGCGGAAACAGTGAATCTGTCTTCGCTGAGTACAACTGACAATCTTTTTGATTTAAAAAAAAATCAAAATACGAAATTGATATGAATTTCATTTGTTGTTTACATAGCTGTAGTTATTTTGTTTCTTTGAGAATTTCGAATCCGAAGAAATTACAGTTATGTGATTTTTTTTGTTGAAATTTCCGCTGGCTTTCTTTCGTACTAATCATCTATTGATTAGTTTGTGCTGTTTTGAGTTGTCTTCATTGAAGATACACTCTAATGATTTCCTTGTTTATATTGTAATGTGCGTGCAAATGAATTGCACGTTACTGCATTTATTTTACGTTGAACCGATGCTAGGTTATGAAACGTATTTTGTTGCCGTTATTTTATAACGGGATTTTTACACCAATGCTAAATTTTTGAAGCACGATGTTTTGTGGCATTTTGATGAATGAAAATTCTCTGATAGTAAATTTTGATGTAAATTGTTTTGATGTGATTTTGACGTTTTAAAATTACTGTCGCTTTGGCTTCAGTAACCGTCAAATTTTAAAAGTGGATTTTCAAGCGGTTATTCCGCAATACTGATTTGTGACCGTTTTTACGGTATTTTGAGAAGTACAATTTCCTTATCGAAATTGTTACTAATATTGCTGCTTTAATCACGTGATGGGAAAATCGTTTTGAAATGAAAATTGTTTTATAAAATTTTAGCAGTTTGCGTTTTCAAAAGAATGAGAAAGCGACTTAAACGATTCAGCAAAATCGAGGATTATGACCCCTTTCTTTTACTGTTTCGCTTAACTCCGGACTTGTTCAGTTGAGAATGCGAATTGTTATTTTTACAAAATAAATAAAATTGTTTTCAGAAATTTTAACAGTTTGCGCTTTCAAAAGAATGAGGAAGCGATTTAAACGTTTCAGCAAAATCAAGGACTATGACCCCTTTCTTTTACTGATTCGCTTAATTCCGGACTTGTCCGTTTGAGAATGTGAAAGGTAATTTTACAAAATACACAATTTTGCACTTTCAAGGAAACGATGAAGAGAATCAAACGATTTAGTAAAACACGTGGTATGGGACATGTGCGTTTGCTATTCGATTAATTCCGGACTCGATAATTGAAATATTTGATGATTTCGTGTGCTTTCGAGCCACTATGAGGACCTCCGGGTCATTTGTTGGGCTTTCGGGCCACTCTGCGGACCTTCGGGTCATTTGTTGGGCTTTCGGGCCACTCTGCGGACCTTCGGGTCAAATACCAGTACTAGACCTTCGGGTCACTCTGCGGACCTCCGGGTCAATCTGATGGACGCCAAAATTATGTTGAGTACTTGGTAGGCTTCGGCCACTCTGAGATGCACGTGCGGCGAATTAAAAACTCGCCATCTGATGGGATCGATCCAAGCTTTTATGTTGATTTTCTAGTCTTCTTAATTGATTTCTAGATATTTGTTGTTTCCAATTATCTGCAGGTAATTGGATATTTGTTGATATGAGTTCTGATTATCGTTTTTGATAATCAGATATTTGTTGTTTCTAATTATCGCTTGTGATAATTAGATATTTGTTGATATGAGCTCTGATTATCGTTTTTGATAATCAAATATTTGTTGTTTCTAATTATCGCTTGTGATAATTAGATATTTGTTGATATGAGTTCTGATTATCGTTTTTGATAATCAGATATTTGTTGTTTCTAATTATCGCTTGTGATAATTAGATATTTGTTGATATGAGCTCTGATTATCGTTTTTGATAATCAGATATTTGTTGTTTCTAATTATCGCTTGTGATAATTAGATATTTGTTGATATGAGTTCTGATTATCGTTTTTGATAACCAGATATTTGTTGTTTCTAATTATCGCTTGTGATAATTAGATATTTGTTGATATGAGTTCTGATTATCGTTTTTGATAATCAGATATTTTTTGTTTCTAATTATCGCTTGTGATAATTAGATATTTGTTGATATGAGCTCTGATTATCGTTTTTGATAATCGGATATTTGTTGTTTCTAATTATCGCTTGTGATAATTAGATATTTGTTGATATGAGTTCTGATTATCGTTTTTGATAATCGGATATTTGTTGTTTCTAATTATCGCTTGTGATAATTAGATATTTGTTGATATGAGTTCTGATTATCGTTTTTGATAATCAGATATTTGTTGTTTTTAATTATCGCTTTTGATAATTAAATAATTGCTGATTTGAGATTTAATTATCGCTTTTGATAATTAAATATTTGCTGATTTGAGATTTAATTATCGCTTTTGATAATTAAATATTTGCTAATTTGAGATTTAATTATCGCTTTTGATAATTAAATATTTGCTGATTTGAGATTTAATTATCGCTTTTGATAATTAAATATTTGCTGATTTGAGATTTAATTATCGCTTTTGATAATTAAATAATTGCTGATTTGAGACTTAATTATCGCTTTTGATAATTAAATATTTGCTGATTTGAGATTTAATTATCGCTTTTGATAATTAAATAATTGCTGATTTGAGATTTAATTATCGCTTTTGATAATTAAATAATTGCTGATTTGAGACTTAATTATCGCTTTTGATAATTAAATATTTGCTGATTTGTGATTTAATTATCGCTTTTGATAATTAAATAATTGCTGATTTGAGATTTAATTATCGCTTTTGATAATTAAATAATTGCTGATTTGAGACTTAATTATCGCTTTTGATAATTAAATATTTGCTAATTTGAGATTTAATTATCGCTTTTGATAATTAAATATTTGCTGATTTGAGATTTAATTATCGCTTTTGATAATTAAATAATTGCTGATTTGAGATTTAATTATCGCTTTTGATAATTAAATATTTTCTGATTTTAGATTTAATTATCGCATGAGATAATTAAATATTTGTTGATTCAGATTTAATTATCGCTTTAGATAATTAAATATTTGCTGATTTGAAGTTTAATTATCGCTTGAGATAATTAAAAATTTGTTGATTTTAGATTTAATTATCGCTTTAGATAATTAAATATCTGTTGATTTGAGAAATTTGATTATCGTTTTTGATAATCGAACATTTATTGAATTTGAAATTTGGTTATCGTTTTTGATAATCGAATATTTGTTGAATTTGAAATTTGATTATCGTTTTTGATAATCGAATATTTGTTGATTTGAGAAATTTGATTATCGTTTTTGATGATTGAATATTTGCGATTTTTGAGATTTGAGCTTCGTCTTTTTCTCTGGTGATTCAGGTGAGTAATTTGATTTACTCACATTCAATTCGTGCTCTGTATGGGATTTCTGCTCTGTTTTTCCTTCTCTTTTAGTTGCTGGAACTCAATTGATTCTTGCTTTAGACAGTCGCCTGATTTTGATTCCTTGATCCCCACGATGTTGATTCTTTTGATTTGAATCAGTCGAACCTTTTGATTTCTTATCTAATACTTCCCCGCTGACACTTGCTTTGCTTATACCTTCGACATTGCCATGCTCTTTTGGTTGTTACCTTTTATCCATTTATTCCCTATGATTGCGTGGACGCAATTTCTTTAAGGAGGGGAGTCTGTAACAACCCGGTTTTTTGCGTCAGTTTATAAATGACGATTAAATCATTGTTAATTGCTAGTGTAGATTCTAATCGAGTCGGAATCCTTTTTGTAAAAGTTTATTATCGTCATTAGACGATTACTTTTCCTAGCTATTTGTTTTGGAGTTTTAAATCGGTTTGAAATTCCTTTGATAAAAATTTGGTTAAGTAAATAGGTGATTTTTACAAATTTAAACCTTGGCCCATGTTCTATCTTTGGGCTATGTTATAATAATATCTAGAGGCAAATTGGTTCCTCCATTCATTCGTTCAAGAACCTGGTCCCCTCTTTCATTTTTCGAACCCTAAAAATCAAAAACGAGAATAAATGGCGCCCAAATTCTTCTTCGTTCGTTCGAAACTAGGGCTTCAAAAGTTAGTAGCTGCTCGTCAATGCCTCTCGTTTGTTCCTCGTCTCCAAATTAGGGTTTCGAAGAAATTACAACTCGATCATCCTCTCAGCGGATTAGGGCATGCTCGTCTCGTTCGCCCACTTCGAATTTTGGGCCTCTGTCGATTTCAATTGCGAGATTAGGTTAATTCTTCGAAGCAAGGTGAGTGTCCATCACTCACATCTAATTCAGAGTTTATCGTTTTTGAACTTGTGATTTCTTGGTTCGTTTGAATTTTGAAGTCGATCTTCATTCGTCTGGAAATTGATTTTTGTTCTTGTTGTCTTTGGTTTTGAATTGGTTTTGCCGATGATGAATTTTTGGGGTTTGCGTTTATAAGAATTGGTCACTATCCTATTTCTCGATTTCTTGATATTGTGACAACTTGATACACATGGTTTTGATTTTGTACTGCATTGAATTCGAACTTGTCGCCTGATCTTTGTCACATTGTTTCTCGGCATTGATTAACTCGTTTTACTAGAGGCTTTGATTTCGTTATCATTGCGATATTGTGGCTCACTGTTTGTATCACTGTTTGTTCATCTTGTAGCATTGCTTTACAGGGCATTGACATGAGATTTTACCTTTCTGTATGCTTGATTGAGTCTTCGAGTTGTTTCGAACTATTGTCGTATCTCATCCTGCAAACTGCTACTTGTCTGTAGCCTTTGTTGAGTCTCGTTACGTTGGCTAGTTGATTCACCTGTTTGTTAGTTGAGCTGGATGTTGTGTAGACTGATACTCCTTTTTGATTGTTGCTTTGGTCATGTACACTGGTCGGGGCTTTGAAGTCTGTCATTTATTGAGTTGTTGTCTGCATTCCACTATAGATTCTTTTGAATCATGTTGTTACATGCCTGGATCATATTGACTAATTTGATTTGGTAAGTGCTTGTATCCCCACTATAGCATAATATGATAATTCCATTGCATGACATTTAGTTCTGGTTCCTTGTTGCATTTGGTATACAGTTTTGAACCCTGTTAGTATCCAGTAGCACATGACTTTTGCATATACATATATATGTATGTGCTTGTTTCAGTTTGGTATACAATCTTGACCTGTTGCACTGTGGTTTCATGCCTTATGTTTGCATACATCTTGCAGGCTGGTTGATCAATACATAGCTTTTAATTTATGTTGCGTTTCATTTGCTTGCATATATCAGTCGCTTGGCCCTGGGTTGTTTACTTGTAATTGCATTCACTTCATGCTTGCATTATTTTGGTCTGGCCCTGTTGCTTGCTGTCACTTACTTGGTGCAGTGTGCTCTGTTGTTGTCTGGACAATGGCATTATTTCAGTGTTTCATCACTTAAGTCATTCGAGACATTGGGTCTGCATACATATGCTTTGACGCTGTTTTGATTTGTTGAAGCTTTGCATTTGTGTTGAGTCATGACAACCATGGCTTGACCTTTGCATTTTGTTGTTGGTTGCTGCCTTCGGTCTGCACTTGAATCTGGTTCACTCCGACCTGATTTGGTGCATGTTACATCCTTGAACCCTTCACTGCATTCATTTGTGTTGGGCATTTCTTATACTTGTGGCTACCGGGTCAATACTTGCAGTCCACTGAACTGTTGCATCACTTATGTTTTCCATTATTCATATAGGGGCTGCACTTGTCCTGTCCCTTGGTTCATTGTAGTTTGGTTTGGGTTTGAGCATCACTGATCTGATATACATTGGATTTGTTTTTCTCATCACACTTGAGTTGAATCCGGCTGAAACGCTCGGGTTTGACCTTGTGCTCGCGTTGTGATTTTATTTGAATGGCATTTGAGTTGGATCCGTTGACTTTTGAATTCATTGATCTTCTGAGTATTCATAGACTGTATTGGCGAGGCAGTACACGTTAGCGTGTACTGCAGCCAATCAGCTTTGTTGTTTTTAAATTGACATTTCAATTGTTTAAATTGATTTGGATTGCTAATTTGTTGTTTAACACTGCTTAGTGTTATATCTGCCGTTATCCGATTCTCTTATCGAGAAGTTGGATATACGAGATTTTCGTGACTGTCGTCTATTTGATATTTAAATTATTACTGCCTATATGCACTAATAAACTGGTTTGAATTAGACTGACCTGGGTATTATTTTCTTTTGAATGTAATACTCGGGTTAGACCCGAGTTATTTCAGGTTGTAGATTTTCTTCTTTGAGTTGCCGTTCAGGATATGAAGACTTTTCACATCTTCTGAAGTTGTCAGTGTCATTTTGTAGTAGTCGTGTCATTGTATAGAACGATATGTATTCATGTATATTAGTCAATAATGTACTTGTATATATAACTTCTAGAGTCGACAGTTGTAGTTGTATCATATGTATTGTGTCAACTATGTATTAACTGACATCAGTTATATATATATGAGATTTTTGTTACTCTGTGTTCTGCATTTATATTATCTGTGTTATTGTTATATCTAATGTCCTAAACTAATATGAACTATCGTAGTTTGTTTTATACTGATAATTGGATATGTCGATGGGAGTAAATAAATAATGGATGAAAAACAAAAGTATACACCACTCCTATCGAGATAACCAATATTAGTGTAAGGCCAATTACGGATGGTCGCTCATATCCAGCCTTATTCTTCGTAATAATAGACAGTATTTCTTTTAATACTCTTTGTTATTGTGCGCATAGAGGTGGGGCGTCACAATAGTAGTCACTATTCTATTGAATGATGGAGATGCTCATTACAAACAAGACCATATGCATCTACCATTTACCACAGGGTTTGATCATGACCCCATACTACCAGATTTGAATTAAGTATCTAGATAATAGGAATTAGTTAAGTATAATTGCAGTGAAGTCTACAAGTACCAAGCATGCATATGAGCTTATTACACCAAGCAATACAAGTTTTCACTGGGAAAATCAAATGCTCTAACCAGATTCAGGCTATGCCTTCCAGCCTTAGCATAAGCTTATATCAATTATAAGTCATGGTTAAGCCTTACTGGTTATTCAATTTAGGTTCAACTCAACCTTTACAAGATTCATTGATTGTGCTATATTTCTTTCTCCCTATGATTGTTTCAACTCTACCATTTAAAAAGTTCATCTGACCTTACTAAAGGAGACATGAGCACATATCAAATTACATGGCATGATCTCCTATATCTTACTTCATCAGAGACTATGTAGATCAATTCCTTAAAACAGAAACCCACATATGCATATATATAATACTTAAAAATTCCTACAAGTTCTCTTCTCAGAAAAACAAACACATAACAATCCAGAAAATACTTAAACCATAATGATATTTTTGGCCCGGTCTAATTATTACAACAAATCTGCCAAACTCCTTAAACATTCTAAATGCAAGTAAGTCTTCAATTGTCCATGCATACAAGTTTCCTATGCTTCCTTTCCTACAGCAATATCTAGAGCTGCCTCCATAAAAATGAGACACCCTAGATGTTACAAAGCAACAAATAGGGTCAGAATATAATTCTGGTATGAGTGAAATCAAAATGTAATATCTTGTCATTTTTAAATTGTAGTGCAGAGTATCAATATGCTTGAAGCAATTTGGATTCATGATGCAACTGGATATATATATATGTATGTATCTAAGCTCCTACCACATTCATGCACACAAGCAACCATTCAATCATTCAATACAGTATACATGTACACACACTCTTATGGAATTAACTCGTTTTAATTTCCATAGTTCAACTTCAAAACTTGATTTATCAATTTAATTTGGTCATGTCTCTTTGCCATTGAACACCATGTGTGCATTGCAAGGGACTCAATTCTGTTAACCCCTGCACAAAGGCCTATAGGACTTAAACAAGTCATGCACATACCCATCATACTCCTTATGATGAATAGATCAAGGCTTTTCTCCTAGATTAGTTTTATAATCTAGTGACCAGTCTCATTTCTTATTTCAGAAAGATTTATTAACTCCTGAATTGCTTTTACTTTCTTTCTTTTTCTATGAATCAGAGAGAGAGAGTTAATATTACTCAGGGATTTCAACTGACCCTACATTCATTCATGAAAATCATGTTTTCATTTCATTTTTCTTTCCAGTTGTCTCATTCAAAATTTGTTTTATCACTTGTATACTCCTGTATTCCAGAATGTCATGATCTCTTAACAAATCCAGTAGAGTTCTATTAAAATTCTTATGCTTAATTCTATTGTGAACATAGGGTAAGGTTTTTAGAGAAAACCCTTAAAACATTTTTAACCTTAGATCTGAACAAATCAGCACATAAATAATTTATTGCATTGTTCATCCCTAATTTAAAACAAACTAGACATAAGCATGAACCTCCTTTGTTCACACTGCCTGGCTTATCTTTCAAATTTACCCTACTTCATAATAAAATTGTATTTATCTTACTATCATAAATACAAACTGATGGTTCATGGTACTGGATCCATCTCAGAGATCATGGCATCACTATTATCAAAAAATCAAATGAAACATATCAAAGCATCAACCAAAGATTTATCAATACACCAACCATGCTCAGCATTCATTAATTCAGAGAAAGAAAAACAAGTTGATCAAGCACAAAAGAAAATAAAATGGCTGCCCTTAACTTGGGTCTTAATGCCTTAGCCTCATGAGATTGATTAATCACTCACCTTTCCCTTCTTTTTCCCCGAGATTGCCTAAGCTTGCAAACAGTGTATGTTCTTCTTTTTTTTCAATGTGTTTCTGTTTTCCCTCCGAGAAAAACCTCTGCTTCTTCTCTTGATTTAAATCATTTTTACTAGGGTTTTACTGAAGGGAAAAACCCTTTTTATCCTCACATCACTCAAAGAATTATGTGTGTGCTGTTATGGCTAAATGTGCCATTTTCCCCTGGTTTCTTTTTCTGGTAAAAGCAGTTATCTACTGCTTTTCCCTGTGTACATGCAATTTGCATGTTTCACTTGTTTATTATTTTCATGTGGCTTATTTTTTTAATACCTTTTATTATGCCCGAGTTATTTTCCATTCCTAGCTATTACCTCAGCCTATTTGTTTACTCTTGACTTCTTTCAAAATTTCTACTTATGTATAACTAATATAAAACTGGTTTTTAAGCATTTTAATTTATCAAAGAATATATCATTTTCTCCTTACTTAATTGTTGAAAACAATTTTCTCTTTACTGAATTATTTTTATTTTCTTTATGTTAAACTGTAATATATATATGTATATCCTCTTTATCAATTAACCTCTGGTTAATATTTCAAACCATCTGTTTTCTCTTGATAAGTAAATGTATTCATATTCTTAATTACCCTGGTGTTCTTTCCTTATTTACCTTATGTTTATTCTTTCTGGGTATATATATATAAATACAACATATGGTAATATATGTCCATATATACACTCAGTTATATATCCTCTTCCCTCTGAAATACCATTTCTTCTTACTATTTATATTCAAGATATATATATATATATATATATACATGTGAATATAAGACTTACTCAATTTAGTTATTATTACTTTTAACTCATTCTCAATATTTATCTTCAGACTACATATATATATATTTGGTTTTGAAAGTTTTTTTTTCTAATTATTCTAATCTCAATAATTTGGGTCTTCACATACTCTCCTCCTAAAAGGAATTGTGTCCCACAATTATTCTCTCATACATTTCCATCCAAATGTATACAAAGCTTAATTTCTATTAAATGAAATTTCAGGAACTCATTCATTCTCAATCAATCAAACATACATAAATAATTTTAAGGTCTCATAACAATTTTTAAACATACCTCAAGCAGAAAACAGCTTAGGATATTTATCCTTTATCCTCTCTTCAGCCTCCCAAGTGCAATCATTCCCATCCAAACTCCATTGGATTTTAACTAGTTTAATTATTTTATTTCTCAGTTTCTTTTCTTCTCTAGCCACAATGCCCACTGGTTCCTTTTTATAAACCAGATTTTCTTGAATTTCAACATGTGTAGGAGATTCAAGAATGTACTCTTTATCATGCACCCATTTTTTCAATTGGGATACATGAAATACATCATGTATTTTGCTCAATTCCTCTAGTAACTTCAACCTATAAGCTAAAGTCCCTATTCTTTGAACAATTTCATATGGTCCTATATACCTTGGTGACAGTTTCCCTGCTTTGCCAAATCTCAATATTTTCCTCATTGGTGAAACTTTGAGAAACACATAGTCTCCCACCTCAAATTCTACTGGCCTTCTCCTTTTATCTGCATAGGCTTTCTGTCTCTCTTGAGCTACTCTCATTCTTTGCCTCACTAGTTCAATTCTTGCAGAAGTTTCTTTTACATGGTCTGGTCCAAGCAACACCCTTTCACCAGCCTCCATCCAACATGCAGGAGATAAACAAGGCTTCCCATACAAAGCCTCAAATGGAGCCATTCCTATAGTGGACTGGTAGCTATTATTATAAGCAAACTCAGCTAAATAAATATGATCCTCCCAGTTGCCTCCAAAATCAAGTATGCATGCTCTCAGCAAATCCTCTAAAACTTTATTAACAATCTCAGTTTGCCCATCTGTTTGTGGGTGGTAGGATGTGCTTAGGCTTAGTTCTGTCCCTATAGCTTCTTGAAAGCTACTCCAAAACCTTGAAGTAAACAAAGTATCTCTATCACTAATGATAGTCTTGGGGATGCCATGCAATCTCACTATCTCCCTCACAAACAATTGAGCTAGCTTGTGAGCATTTCTGTTTGAACTTATTGGGATGAAGTGTGCTATTTTTGTGAGTCTATCAACCACTACCCAAATACTATCATTTCCCCTCTTGTTCTTGGCAAACCATCCACAAAATCCATTGATATACTCTCCCATTTTCAAGTAGGCACTTCCAAAGGTTGCAATAGGCCTGAGGGTCTTTGATAGTCTGCCTTTACTTGTTGGCATGTCAAGCAATTTGCCACATATTTTGCTACTGCTCCTTTCATTCCTGGCCACCAGTAATTTCTCTTGAGATCATGGTACATTTTTGTACCACCTGGATGGATAGTATATTTTGTTTTGTGATGCTCATCCATAACTTCTTGCTTTAGTTCCTCTACATTTGGTATGCAGAGTTTCCCCTTTTTCCTTAAGTATTCTTTATCATCTACCTCATAGTTTTCCACTGTCATGCCTTGTGATATCATGTTCTTTTTCTCCTTCAAATTTATATCTTGATTCTGCATTTGTCCTATTTTATCAACCAGTGTTGATTTTAAGGATATGAGGCTTACTTTACCATATTCAATCATCTTACTGTGTGTCTTATCTGATACCCTAGTTTCTTCTTTCACTTCCACCTCACTAAGAATTGTCAAATCCTTGAACTCTGCCATCATTAAGCTTGCCAATTTAGCTTGATGTCTGCTTAATGCATCTGCTACTTTATTAGCTTTTCCAGGGGTATACAATATATCAAGATCATAGGCAGCTAGAAATTCTACCCACCTATGTTGCCTCATGTTCAAATCTTTTTGGGAAAACAAATATTTAAGTGACTTGTGATCAGTAAACAATTCAAACTTAGCACCTAATAAATAATGTCTCCATAGTTTTAATGCATAAACCACAGCAGCTAGTTCTAAGTCATGTGTAGCATACCTAGTTTCATTTGGCTTGAGTTGCCTTGATGCATAAGCTATGACTCTACCATGTTGCATAAGCACTGCCCCCAATCCAGATCCACTAGCATCTGTGTAAACTACTAATTCTTCATTACCCTCTGGCACTTGTAAAACTGGAGCTTCTACCAGTGCCTTCTTTAGTGATATGAAAGCTTGTTCACACTTCTCTGTCCACACATAGAGTTGCTCCTTTTTAGTTAACTTGGTCAATGGGATAGCTATCCTTGCAAAATCTTTTATAAATCTCCTATAATAGCCTGCCATTCCCAAAAATGACCTCACCTCAGTCACTAATTTGGGTCTACTCCAAGATTGCACTGCCATCACCTTATTTGGGTCTACACTAACCCCTTGTTGTGATACGATGTGCCCCAAAATTTTTACTTCATTCTGCCAAAATGTACATTTAGAGAATTTGGCTTTTAAATCATGTGCCCTCAGTCTAGATAAAACCAGATGCAAGTGTTTTGCATGCTCTCCTTCTGATTTAGAATACACTAATATGTCATCAATAAAGACAACCACAAATTTGTCTAGAAAATCTCTAAATGTTCTATTCATTAAATCTACAAAATATGATGGTGCATTTGTCAATCCAAAAGGCATCACCAAAAATTCATATAATCCATACCTTGTGTTGAAGGCAGTATACTTAATACTTTCTTCCTCCACCTTCATCTGATGAAACCCAGAGGCTAAATCTAGCCTTGAAAAGACCTTTGCTCCATTTAATTGATCGAATAGATCATCAATTCTGGGGAGTGGGTATTTGTTTTTAATGGTGACTTTGTTTAGTTCCCTATAATCAATGCACATCCTCAAAGTACCACCTTGCTTCTTCACAAATACAACTGGAGAACCCCAGTTTGAACTACTAGGCCTTATGAAGCCTTTCTGCTCCAGTTCTTCCAACTGATGTTTCAACTCCACTAGTTCTTTAGGACCCATCCTAGTAGGTTTCTTGATGATTAGACTTGCTCCTGGGATTAGTCTTATTTGAAATTCTACTTGCCTATTTTCTGGAACACCTTTGACTTCACCAAAGACATCTAGGTATTCATTTATAATCTTTATGTCTTCCAGTGTTAATTCTTTCTCAGTCATGCTATATATTTGGTTAAGGTAATTGATTTTAGCAATTTCACTCATGATTATAATATTCTTACCATCTTCTATTTTCAGAGAAATAGTGAAATTTTCCAAAATCAAAATTGCTTTGAATTTGCTCAACCAATCTACCCCTAAAATAATTCCTATTCCAGGGTATTTCAAAACAAACAAATCAGATTTAAACACATTTCCTCCTATGTTTAATTCTACCCCCAGACATTTTAACCCTAGCAAACAAGAGCTACCCAGTGGGCTTTGAATAAACAAGGGATTATTAACTAAATAGCATGTGAGAGTCAATTTATTCACTATGTCTTGGGATATTAATGAATGTGTTGCTCTAGTGTCATATATAACTGAGATGGGGTGATCTTTAATTAGAAGTATACCTTCCAATTGTCTAGAACTTCCAACTGCAATTGCTTTTGCTTTGCCCTCAAGTGCTCCTACCTTTGCTCCCCTTTTGAGTTCTGGGCAGTTCCTTTTAATATGGCCTTCCTTCCCACAATTATAGCAGCTGAATGGTGCCTTCTTGGTTGCTTGACACTTATTACTCATGTGTCCTTCTTTGCCACAATTGTAACAAGTGACCTTCTTCTTAGCTTCCCCAGTGGTTGTTCCTTCCATTTTCTTATCCACATTCTTTTTGTCATAGGGATGTGTCCTATTTTTCCCTTTCTTTTAATTGTTAGCCCTCATGCTCCTAAATTTTTCTCTTGCATTGTCATGTTGTTCAAAGGAAAGAGCAAGGTCTATGACTTGATCAAATGTGTTATCCTTGTATGGTAACATTGCTCTACCCAGACCTGCATTTAGTCCTTGGATAAATCTTGAATTCTTTGATTCTTCATCTCCTATAAGCATAGTTCCATACTTGGATAAACTCTCAAATCTTTGAGTGTATTCAGTCACACTCATTGGTCCTTGCCTTAGCCTTATAAATTCCTCAAGCAATGTTGCCTTAGCTGTTGCTGGAACGAACCTTGCCTCAAGCATTTCCTTGAATTGATCCTATGTTATCTCATTTTCTGGCCTTCCTATGATGATCACCACCCACCAATCTAAAGCTGCTCCTTTAAGTCTCCTTGAAGCTATCTGCCTCTTCCTTTGGTCATTAATTTGCATATCTGCAAATATCCTTTCCAAAGTTCTCAGCCATGTCTGCACTCCCCTAACTCCCTCAATGCCTTCAAAATCCTTGCCTCCTAAATTTGAAAATGTCTTCAACAGTTTGGCTAGTTCCTCATGAGGATTCTCTTCCCTGTGCACTGCTCCCTCTCTAAATGCCCTCACCAAATCTTGCAAATTGACCATTGGTGTTGTATTGGAGGGTCCTACTCCATGACTTGGTGGTCTTCCTACCATGATTCATTATTCAATTGCATAGCTTGTTAGTCATTTTTCTAATTTAATTATTTTATGCAATTTATTTCTACTGTGGATATTTATTTCCATCATTATTGTATATATATTTATTTTTATTTTAGAATTTTATCCCTTCAAGAAAATTGGATAATCTATTTATGCTATGTTTTAACAACATAGCTTTGATACTAACTGAAGTGATCCACTTCTCTATTCATTTATTTATGGTGAATTTCTGTTAGATTTTTTTTAACAATGTATATATATATATACTTTTCAATGGATCACTTCTCTTAATTTAATTTCTCAAGATCCAGAATTTTTACTAATATAAATATATCAGTATTTAAATAAATTCTATCATTTATATATATGAAGATATATAAATGGTTCTTTGCTTATCAGAGTGATTAAAACAGCAAAGCAACTCATTCCCACCTTATTTCTCATATTAGAGATTTGGTGTCACATAGCCATTTCTATTTATCATATATATATTTCTTTTTAGAACTCAAGCTTGATTAACTTTAGGATTAAATATCCTAGTTCTCTTATTTTCTTGTTCTACCTCACAAATTAATTGACTCCTGAATTTACAAGCCATACCTTTTAATCCTGGGATTTTGTAATCTGATACTTATTGTTCTATATTAAGTAAAAGGTGTTCAACCTAACTCATGCTTATTAGTTTGGCTTGTGTTACTCATTTTAATTTCGAACAACTTTTATATCAGGTGAAATATCCATGCTTTGATTTATAAAGTTGCAATAATCATGTGAATGTTGAAATGATAAACTAATTTAAAGGCTAAGCAGAGGAAAACAATACAGTCAGATCAAAGTGCTAACTCAAACTATAATGCTAAACAGAGGCTAAGATCATGTGTGCTGTCAGTATGCTTAAGGCAAGGTAAACAAAATGGATCAGACAAAATGCAAGACTTCCAGGTGAACTTATGATGAAGACATCTGATGTTTTCTATGAAAGAGAACAATGATAGTAGTCACTATTCTATTGAATGATGGAGATGCTCATTACAAACAAGACCATATGCATCTACCATTTACCACAGGGTTTGATCATGACCCCATACTACCAGATTTGAATTAAGTATCTAGATAATAGGAATTAGTTAAGTATAATTGCAGTGAAGTCTAAAAGTACCAAGCATGCATATGAGCTTATTACACCAAGCAATACAAGTTTTCACTGGGAAAATCAAATGCTCTAACCAGATTCAGGCTATGCCTTCCAGCCTTAGCATAGGCTTATATCAATTATAAGTCATGGTTAAGCCTTACTGGTTAGCCAATTTAGGTTCAACTCAACCTTTACAAGATTCATTGATTGTGCTATATTCCTTTCTCCCTATGATTGTTTCAACTCTACCATTTAAAAAGTTCATCTGACCTTACTAAAGGACACATGAGCACATATCAAATTACATGGCATGATCTCCTATATCTTACTTCATCAGAGACTATGTAGATCAATTCCTTAAAACAGAAACCCACATATGCATATATATAATACTTAAAAATTCCTACAAGTTCTCTTCTCAGAAAAACAAACACATAACAATCCAGAAAATACTTAAACCATAATGATATTTTTGGCCCGGCCTAATTATTACAACAAATCTGCCAAACTCCTTAAACATTCTAAATGCAAGTAAGTCTTCAATTGTCCATGCATACAAGTTTCCTATGCTTCCTTTCCTGAAGCAATATCTAGAGCTGCCTCCATAAAAATGAGACACCCCAGATGTTACAAAGCAACAAATAGGGTCAGAATATAATTCTGGTATGAGTGAAATCAAAATGTAATATCTTGTCATTTTTAAATTGTAGTGCAGAGTATCAATATGCTTGAAGAAATTTGGATTCATGATGCAACTGGATATATATATGTATGTATCTAAGCTCCTACCACATTCATGCACACAAGCAACCATTCAATCATTCAATTAAGTATACATGTACACACACTCTTATGGAATTAACTCATTTTAATTTCCATAGTTCAACTTCAAAACTTGGTTTATCAATTTAATTTGGTCATGTCTCTTTGCCATTGAACACCATGTGTGCATTGCAAGGGACTCAATTCTGTTAACCCCTGCACAAAGGCCTATAGGACTTAAACAAGTCATGCACATACCCATCATACTCCTTATGATGAATTGATCAAGGCTTTTCTCCTAGATTAGTTTTATAATCTAGTGACCAGTCTCATTTCTTATTTCAGAAAGATTTATTAACTCCTGAATTGCTTTTACTTTCTTTCTTTTTCTATGAATCAGAGAGAGAGAGTTAATCTTACTCAGGGATTTCAACTGACCCTACATTCATTCATGAAAATCATGTTTTCATTTCATTTTTCTTTCCAGTTGTCTCATTCAAAATTTGTTTTATCACTTGTATACTCCTGTATTCCAGAATGTCATGATCTCTTAACAAATCCAGTAGAGTTCTATTAAAAATTTCTATGCTTAATTCTATTGTGAACATAGGGTAAGGTTTTTAGAGAAAACCCTTAAAACATTTTTAACCTTAGATCTGAACAAATCAGCACATAAATAATTTATTGCATTGTTCATCCCTAATTTTAAACAAACTAGACATAAGCATGAACCTCCTTTGTTTACACTGCCTGGCTTATCTTTCAATTTTACCCTACTTCATAATAAAATTGTATTTATCTTACTATCATAAATACAAACTGGTGGTTCATGGTACTGGATCCATCTCAGAGATCATGGCATCACTATTATCAAACAATCAAATGAAACATATCAAAGCATCAACCAAAGATTTATCAATACACCAACCATGCTCAGCATTCATTAATTCAGAGAAAGAAAAACAAGTTGATCAAGCACAAAAGAAAATAAAATGGCTGCCCTTAACTTGGGTCTTAATGCCTTAGCCTCATGAGATTAATTAATCACTCACCTTTCCCTTCTTTTTCCCCGAGATTGCCTAAGCTTGCAAACAGTGTATGTTCTTCTTTTTTTTTCAATGTGTTTCTGTTTTCCCTCCGAGAAAAACCTCTGCTTCTTCTCTTGATTTAAATCATTTTTACTAGGGTTTTACTGAAGGGAAAAACCCTTTTTATCCTCACATCACTCAAAGAATTATGTGTGTGCTGTTATGGATAAATGTGCCATTTTCCCCTGGTTTCTTTTTCTGGTAAAAGCAGTTATCTACTGCTTTTCCCTGTGTACATGCAATTTGCATGTTTCACTTGTATATTATTTTCATGTGGCTTATTTTTTTAATACCTTTTATTATGCCCGAGTTATTTTCCATTCCTAGCTATTACCTCAGCCTATTTGTTTACTCTTGACTTCTTTCAAAATTTCTACTTATGTATAACTAATATATAACTGGTTTTTAAGCATTTTAATTTATCAAAGAATATATCATTTTCTCCTTACTTAATTGTTGAAAACAATTTTCTCTTTACAGAATTGTTTTTATTTTCTTTATGTTAAAATGTAATATATATATGTATATCCTCTTTATCAATTAACCTCTGGTTAATATTTCAAACCATCTGTTTTCTCTTGATAAGTAAATGTATTCATATTCTTAATTACCCTGGTGTTCTTTCCTTATTTACCTTATGTTTATTCTTTCTGGGTATATATATATAAATACAACATATGGTAATATATGTCCATATATACACTCAGTTATATATCCTCTTCCCTCTGAAATACCATTTCTTCTTACTATTTATATTCAAGATATATATATATATATACATGTGAATATAAGACTTACTCAATTTAGATATTATTACTTTTAACTCATTCTCAATATATATCTTCAGACTACATATATATATATTTGGTTTTGAAAGTTTTTTTCTTCTAATTATTCTAATCTCAATAATTTGGGTCTTCACAACTTCCTTACTCTTTTTGCAAATAAGGAGGGGAGTCCATCAATAAATTTTATTTCCATTGAGAGCTATTACTCTCTGGTAATTCCATTACTCCGTTTAAAAATGTATCTTTATACCATCTGAAATTTGTTAATGTTTTACATCTTAAATTATGTAAAAGTGTACGAACACTTTCGTTATTATCTGATACCCTTCTAGTAAAACGTTATAGAATGTTAACTATTAAAGTATATACAGTATTTTGGACCATCTGTCCATCTTCTTGTTTTATTGTGTTGTAAATTTCATTTTAATGAGATGCGGGAAGATAGTTATCCCACCAACCTTTAAGTTGGCCAGTAAAACCAGCAACTACCATTCTTGCAATAGTAACATCATTATTACCATTATTTTTGCAAACTGTAGTATACATTAGCATACGATGAGCTACATTAATTTTTTTTTCACTAAATGTGTCAATATTCCATTCGTATATACTTTTCCCATTGCAGTTATTATTGCTAATAAAATCTGGTTCTTCAGTGAAAGTATCCATAGAAGAAGGTCTCTTATAGTAAAATAATTTTTTAGAAGGCTTGTATGCATATTTTTCAAGCTTACTTATTTCATCCTGAACCGTTTGGTTAATGCTGCTTTGTTGAGGAGATTCTTCTTCAAGAGTATTTAATCTAAGAATATCCGTTTTTTCTTTTACGAATTTTTCTAAGTCAGATTCTGACCTTAATTTAAAAACCTTTTCTAATTCTGATTCTGTTTTTAACTTAAAACCTCTAATTTTAGAAGGATGTTGAAGACTTGAAGTTGCAACTACTTTTCTTACTTCTTTAGTTGTAATTGAAATGGTAGGTTATATATTATTAATAGTAGAAAATATTTTTCTATTTTGTTATGTAATGTGGTAATTTGTTCACCAATAACAGCTAAATAAAGATTTGCATGATTTTGTTGTTCAAATATTTGTTTTATTTGTCTTACAGTAATTTGTAATGTATCATTTTCTAATATTTTAGGAAATGCATTAAAACTTAAGTACTTACCATTTTTTCTATTTGAAAAGATTGTTGAGGAGGATATACTGCCTTTAGCAGATTTCCATTTGAAAGTTTATAATCTCTTTCAATTACGGAAATATATTGTTTAATATAATTTGCTGTAAACCAAGGAACGAAGGGAAACATTATATTTCTTTCAGATGTGAATTTATAGAATTCATCTTGAAAATATTTCTGTTCTTCTTTTGAAATTAAAAAAAAACCTGTAACAACCCGGGGTTTTAAAATAGTTGATTATCGTCAAATGACGATTTAATTGGTTAAACAACTGCAATTCGAATTTTTATTCAAGTTGACATTCGTTTATATAAATGGTGATTGGAGTTTCTATATCGAGTGGAAATACCTTTGATAAAAATTGTTAAGTGTTAGTGGGCCTTTAAAGCTAGCCCATGCTTTATTTTATTTGAGTGCCTTATTATCAAACGAAAACCGGGTCTTCCTCATTCTTTTTTTTTTCGTTCGAAATCAAAAGAAAAAAAATGGAGGCGGCTAGGTTATTCGTTCGCGTCCCCAAATTAAAGAATTAGGGCTTCTGTCAATTGGCTTCAATCGACTTCGTGATGCCTGCTTCGTCCCAGCTTCGATTCGTACTGCGCGGTCTTTGGAGTTCTTCGAACGAGGTGAGTGAACCATCACTCACATCTAATCCATTCTCAAAAACTAGGCTTTTGTGCTCGACTTTGTTTGTGGTTGATGCCTTCGTTGATTTTAACAAATTTGAATAAATTTGATACTTGATGCTCTCGGTCGATTTTTGCCAATGATGTTAATTTCAAAGTATAGGGTTCGGTCCCTTGAATTCTCGTTCGTATGAAACTGGTTGATTTCGTCTGATGATATTTTGAGTTTATCCACTGGTTTCCCTGGCCATTTCTTTTTCGTTTGAGGTTGGAAATTGTTGATTGAATTTCTTCAGTGACTTTGGCTAGTTCGTTATTTTTGTTGTTGGTATGAATTATTTCGAATGAGAGTTGCTTGTCTTCGCCTCGGCCATTCGAATATAAATTGATGTAGATGATTTGTCTGGGTAACTCGGTTTTTGTTTTAAATATTGGGATCAATCACTGACTGGTCCCAATTTCTTGAACTTTTCGGTTTCTGTTCAAAACCATTCGATCTCATTAGTCGTCACAGTAGCGAATTTCCTACTTGACCTTGGCTTTGATGGTTGACCCACGGTTATGAGTTGTTCTGAGCAATTGGAGCTAATTTGTTGTGCTCATTTGTTTTGAGATGTTCGTTTTCGGGGATAATTACTGTTCGTTTTGGGTTTGACAGTTTTATGTTCGTTCGTGATCACCACGATTTCGATTCTTGACGGCTTTAGTTACTTGAATTGTTCGAAGGCTTGCTGGTGTAGCGTACTCCAGGTTAGAATTTGTACATACAGGGTGCACTGCATATCAGTTCATTAATGTATGTGGTCTTTGCTTCCATTTACATGTGTGGTCAGGCCTGTCCAATATAAGAAGCAGTGATGTTTTTCCTTGTAGTCTTCATTGCTCTGTCCTCTTCTTGGTAGTCTAATACTCTTGCGTTGGTTGCGGTCTGCATTTTGGTCTGTTCCACTATTGCATTCAAATTATCATATCTGCAGTTGATAATCAGGTCTGCATTTGACCATATATATTGTTTACATTTTCCAATGCCATTTAGTTGACTCTGTTTCGACTTCACTTCATGTATATACTTTGGGCTATGGTTGCATCCCACATTGAACTGGTTCATACCCATTTACCGGTTCAGTGTAACTTGGACTTTGATGTGTAGTTGTTCGTACTTGCCTTGGTTTTGGAGTTTGGCATTTCCTTAGCATACCTGACTTTGGCCTATTGCTTAGAGTTTGTTGACTTTGATACATTAGTCATGTACCACTCGGCTTCACACAGATGCTTCACTTGTTCTTCACTCACCTGTTGGATACATTGCTGTTGTAGATGTTGATGTTGTTACGGCTTGATCTATTGTAGTCATTGGTGTACTTGAGTCAATGGTTTGCTTCATTATGTACTTTAGTCTGATACTTGTGTAAGTGCTTGTATTTGGTTGTCTGCATATACATGTTGGAGCTCTTAATTCTGGTCTGGTGGTAGTTTTGCATTCATGTTAAGTTGACTGGTTTCATTTTGTATGCTGCTTTGACTTTGGCATTTGATATGCTGTTTTACTGGTGCATCCTTGTTTCAGTGATGTGATTCTTTGTTTTGGATTGTTGCTTTTGCCTTGAGTATTTGTATACTCCTGCAGCTTTGTATATGGCTATTCTTTGGTCTGCCTGGTCTGGATTTGTGTTGATTGTATGTAGCTGTCTTGATGCATTCGAATTTGATTTTCGAATTACACCTGAGTTGAATCCGGTCTCAAAGACCCGGGTTTGACCCTGTCAGTTTATTTATGTTGACTTCTACAGTTTTGATTGCTGTTAGTTTTCACCGTCCTGATGATTTCCAGTACTGTGTGGCGAGGCAGTGCACGCGTGCGTGTACTGCAGCCACATAGAAATTTGATTTGATTGATCTTTTGAGATTGCTGATTTGCTGATTAACACTATTTAGTGTTATATTTATCGTTATCCAATTCTCGTATCGAGAGTTGGATATACGAGATTTCTGTGATTATCGTCTATTGACTATCTGATTATTATTGCTGCTATGCACTAATAACTGAGTTTGAATTAGACTGACCCGTGTATTATTTTCTTTTGAATGTAATACTCGGGTCAGACCCGAGTATTTCAGGTTGTAGATTTCTTTCTTTGAGTTGCTGTTCGGGATTGAAGACTTTTCACATCTTCTGAAGTTGTCAGTCATTTTGTAGTAGTCGTGTCATTGTATCGAATGATATGTATTCATGTATATTAGTCGATAATGTACTTGTATATATAACTTCTAGAGTCGACAGTTGTAGTTGTATCATATGTATTGTGTCAACTATGTATTAACTGACATCGAGTATATATATATATGAGATTTTTGTTAATCTGTGTTCCGCATTTATATTATCTGCGTTATTGTTATATCTAATGTCCTAAACTATTATGAACTATCGTAGTTTGTTTTATACTGATAATTGGATATGTCGATGAGAGTAAATAAATACCACTCCTATCGAGATAACCGATATTAGTGTAAGGCCAATTACGGATGGTCGCTCCTATCCAGCCTTATTCTTCGTAATAATAGACAGTATTTCTTTTAATACTCTTTGTTATTATGAGCATAGAGGTGGGGCGTCACAGTTGGTATCAGAGCTTGGGGTTTATGGACATAATATAAAACATAACTTGGATAGAACATATGTTACAACTATTAGTCGATGTTTTATCTGTGATTTGAGTCAAAACTAAAGTTTTGAAATTCGGATGAAATTTTTTTATATCTTTATTTAAAAATAATAGTGAAATTGTGTTCTGATGATATGATTGATATGTGTTCTATTTATCAGAGTGCGCAGCGGAAACAGTGAAACCGTCTTCGCTGAGTACAACTGATAATCTTTTTTATTTAAAGATCAAAATACGAAATCGATATGAATTTCAATTGTTGTTTACATAGCTGTACTTATTTTGTTTCTTTGAGAATTTCGAATCCGAATTGAGGATTCGAAGAAATTGCAGTTATGTGATTTTTGTTGAAATTTCCGCTGGCTTTCTTTTGTATTAATCATCTATTGATTAGATTTTTGCTGTTTTGAATTATCTTCATTGAAGATACATTTGAATGATTTCTTTGTTCATTCTGTAGTACGTGCAAAAATTTGAATTGCACGTTACTGCATTTATTTACGTTGAACCGATGCTTGGTTATGAGACGTATTTTGTTGCCGTTATTTTTGTAACGGGATTTTTACACCAATGCTAGATTTTTGAAGCACGGTGTTTTGTTGACAATTTTAATAAATGAAAATTCACTGATGTCACATTTAGATGTGAATTATTTTGATGAGATATTTGATGTTTTAAAATTACTGTTGCTTTGACTTCAGTAACAATCAAACTTTTAAAAGTGGATTTTCAAGCGGTTATACCGCAATGCTGATTTGTAACCGTTTTTACGATATTTTGAGAAGTACAATTTCCTTATCGAAATTGTTACTGATTTGCTGCTTTAATCACGTGATTGGAAAATCGTTTTAAAATGAAAATTGTTTTATAAATTTTTAACAGTTTACGTTTTCAAAAGAATGAGAAAGCGACTTAAACGATTCAGCAAAATCGAGGATTATGACCCCTTTCTTTTACTGTTTCGCTTAACTCCGGACTTGTCCCGTTGAGAATGTGAATTGTTATTTTTACAAAATAAATAAAATTGTTTTCAGAAATTTTAACAGTTTACGCTTTCAAAAGAATGAGGAAGCGATTTAAACGTTTCAGCAAAATCGAGGACTATGACCCCTTTCTTTTACTGATTCGTTTAATTCCGGACTTGTCCGTTTGAGAATGTGAAATGTATTTTTACAAAATACACAATTTTGCACTTTCAAGGAAACGATGAAGAGAATCAAACGATTTAGTAAAACACGTGGTATGGGACATGTGCGTTTGCTATTTCGGTTAATTCCGGACTCGTTAATTGAAATATTTGATGATTTCGTGTGCTTTCGAGCCACTATGAGGACCTTCGGGTCATTTGTTGGGCTTTCGGGTCACTCTGCGGACCTTCGGGTCAAATACCAGTACTAGACCTTCGGGTCACTCTGCGGACCTCCGGGTCAATCTGATGGGCGCCAAAATTATGTTGAGTACTTGGTAGGCTTCGGCCATTTGTTGTTGCACGTGCGGCGAATTAAAAACTCGCCATCTGATGGGATCGATCCAAGCTTTTATGTTGATTTTCTAGTCTTCTTAATTGATTTCTAGATATTTGTTGTTTCTAATTATCTGCAGGTAATTAGATATCTGATGTTATGAGATTTAATTATCGTATCGATAATTAAATATTTGTTGTTCTAATTATCGCTTGTGATAATTAGATATTTGTTGATATGAGTTCTGATTATCGTTTTTGATAATCGGATATTTGTTGTTTCTAATTATCGCTTGTGATAATTAGATATTTGTTGATATGAGTTCTGATTATCGTTTTTGATAATCGGATATTTGTTGTTTCTAATTATCGCTTGTGATAATTAGATATTTGTTGATATGAGTTCTGATTATCGTTTTTGATAATCAGATATTTGTTGTTTCTAATTATCGCTTGTGATAATTAGATATTTGTTGATATGAGTTCTGATTATCGTTTTTGATAATCGGATATTTGTTGTTTCTAATTATCGCTTGTGATAATTAGATATTTGTTGATATGAGTTCTGATTATCGTTTTTGATAATCGGATATTTGTTGTTTCTAATTATCGCTTGTGATAATTAGATATTTGTTGATATGAGTTCTGATTATCGTTTTTGATAATCGGATATTTGTTGTTTCTAATTATCGCTTGTGATAATTAGATATTTGTTGATATGAGTTCTGGTTATCGTTTTGATAATCGGACAATTGTTGTTTCTAATTATCGCTTGTGATAATTAGATATTTAAGATTTAATTATCGTCTTTGATAATTAAATATTCGTTGATTTGAGATTTAATTATCGCTTTAGATAATTAAATACTTGTTGATTTAAGATTTAATTATCGTCTTTGATAATTAAATATTTGTTGATTTTGGATTTAATTATCGCTGTTAGATAATTAAATGTTTGTTTATTTTGGATTTAATTATCGCTGTTAGATAATTAAATATTCGTTGATTTGAGATTTAATTATCGCTTTAGATAATTAAATACTTGTTGATTTAAGATTTAATTATCGTCTTTGATAATTAAATATTTATTGATTTTAGATTTAATTATCGCTGTTAGATAATTAAATATTCGTTGATTTGAGATTTAATTATCGCTTTTGATAATTAAATATTTGTTGATTTGAAAATTTGATTATCGTTTTAGATAATCGAATATTTGTTGAATTTGAAATTTGATTATCGTTTTTGATAATCGAATATTTGTTGAATTTGAAATTTGATTATCGTTTTTGATAATCGAATATTTGTCGATTTGAGAAATTTGATCATCGCTTTTGATAATCTAACAATTGTTGATTTGTTTTCTGATTATCGTTTGAGATAATTAGATAGTTGATTTGTTTTCTGGCTATCGTTTGGATAATTGGATGGTTGCTGATTTTATTGAATCGCTGTTTTCTATCTATTTCTGTTAATAGTCAGAGTTTACTGATTTTGAAATTGTGTTTTCCAGTTAATTGTTGAATAACTGAATATTGTCAGTTTGCTATTTGTGAATTGTGCTTCATAATTATCTTTGTTGATAATTATATTTTGTTGTTTTCTAATTATCGTATCGATAATTAGATATTGCTACTTTTGAGATTTTTGTATTTCTGAATATCTAACTATAGTTGGATATTGCTGATGATTGCATTTATTCGGTTTTGATTGTTTTCTGATTATCTTTTGATAATTGGACTTTGTTGAGATGTTGTGAAATTCTTTTATGGAATTAAAAGATTACTTTGGCATTTGAATTCTCGACTTTTATTTTTCTAGCTTAACCAGTTTATGTTAGAAGAATAATAGTGGTTGACGACCTTAATTATGAAAATTGCGGGGACGCAATTTTTATAAGGAGGGGAGTCTGTAACAACCCGGGGTTTTAAAATAGTTGATTATCGTCAAATGACGATTTAATTGGTTAAACAACTGCAATTCGAATTTTTATTCAAGTTGACATTCGTTTATATAAATGGTGATTGGAGTTTCTATATCGAGTGGAAATACCTTTGATAAAAATTGTTAAGTGTTAGTGGGCCTTTAAAGCTAGCCCATGCTTTATTTTATTTGAGTGCCTTATTATCAAACGAAAACTGGGTCTTCCTCATTCTTTTTTTTTTCGTTCGAAATCAAAAGAAAAAAAATGGAGGCGGCTAGGTTATTCGTTCGCGTCCCCAAATTAAAGAATTAGGGCTTCTGTCAATTGGCTTCAATCGACTTCGTGATGCCTGCTTCGTCCCAGCTTCGATTCGTACTGCGCGGTCTTTGGAGTTCTTCGAACGAGGTGAGTGAACCATCACTCACATCTAATCCATTCTCAAAAACTAGGCTTTTGTGCTCGACTTTGTTTGTGGTTGATGCCTTCGTTGATTTTAACAAATTTGAATAAATTTGATACTTGATGCTCTCGGTCGATTTTTGCCAATGATGTTAATTTCAAAGTATAGGGTTCGGTCCCTTGAATTCTCGTTCGTATGAAACTGGTTGATTTCGTCTGATGATATTTTGAGTTTATCCACTGGTTTCCCTGGCCATTTCTTTTTTGTTTGAGGTTGGAAATTGTTGATTGAATTTCTTCAGTGACTTTGGCTAGTTCGTTATTTTTGTTGTTGGTATGAATTATTTCGACTGAGAGTTGCTTGTCTTTGCCTCGGCCATTCGAATATAAATTGATGTAGATGATTTGTCTGGGTAACTCGGTTTTTGTTTTAAATATTGGGATCAATCACTGACTGGTCCCAATTTCTTGAACTTTTCGGTTTCTGTTCAAAACCATTCGATCTCATTAGTCGTCACAGTAGCGAATTTCCTACTTGACCTTGGCTTTGATGGTTGACCCACGGTTATGAGTTGTTCTGAGCAATTGGAGCTAATTTGTTGTGCTCATTTGTTTTGAGATGTTCGTTTTCGGGGATAATTACTGTTCGTTTTGGGTTTGACAGTTTTATGTTCGTTCGTGATCACCACGATTTCGATTCTTGACGGCTTTAGTTACTTGAATTGTTCGAAGGCTTGCTGGTGTAGCGTACTCCAGGTTAGAATTTGTACATACAGGGTGCACTGCATATCAGTTCATTAATGTATGTGGTCTTTGCTTCCATTTACATGTGTGGTCAGGCCTGTCCAATATAAGAAGCAGTGATGTTTTTCCTTGTAGTCTTCATTGCTCTGTCCTCTTCTTGGTAGTCTAATACTCTTGCGTTGGTTGCGGTCTGCATTTTGGTCTGTTCCACTATTGCATTCAAATTATCATATCTGCAGTTGATAATCAGGTCTGCATTTGACCATATATATTGTTTACATTTTCCAATGCCATTTAGTTGACTCTGTTTCGACTTCACTTCATGTATATACTTTGGGCTATGGTTGCATCCCACATTGAACTGGTTCATACCCATTTACCGGTTCAGTGTAACTTGGACTTTGATGTGTAGTTGTTCGTACTTGCCTTGGTTTTGGAGTTTGGCATTTCCTTAGCATACCTGACTTTGGCCTATTGCTTAGAGTTTGTTGACTTTGATACATTAGTCATGTACCACTCGGCTTCACACAGATGCTTCACTTGTTCTTCACTCACCTGTTGGATACATTGCTGTTGTAGATGTTGATGTTGTTACGGCTTGATCTATTGTAGTCATTGGTGTACTTGAGTCAATGGTTTGCTTCATTATGTACTTTAGTCTGATACTTGTGTAAGTGCTTGTATTTGGTTGTCTGCATATACATGTTGGAGCTCTTAATTCTGGTCTGGTGGTAGTTTTGCATTCATGTTAAGTTGACTGGTTTCATTTTGTATGCTGCTTTGACTTTGGCATTTGATATGCTGTTTTACTGGTGCATCCTTGTTTCAGTGATGTGATTCTTTGTTTTGGATTGTTGCTTTTGCCTTGAGTATTTGTATACTCCTGCAGCTTTGTATATGGCTATTCTTTGATCTGCCTGGTCTGGATTTGTGTTGATTGTATGTAGCTGTCTTGATGCATTCGAATTTGATTTTCGAATTACACCTGAGTTGAATCCGGTCTCAAAGACCCGGGTTTGACCCTGTCAGTTTATTTATGTTGACTTCTACAGTTTTGATTGCTGTTAGTTTTCACCGTCCTGATGATTTCCAGTACTGTGTGGCGAGGCAGTGCATGCGTGCGTGTACTGCAGCCACATAGAAATTTGATTTGATTGATCTTTTGAGATTGCTGATTTGTTGATTAACACTATTTAGTGTTATATTTATCGTTATCCAATTCTCGTATCGAGAGTTGGATATACGAGATTTCTGTGATTATCGTCTATTGACTATCTGATTATTATTGCTGCTATGCACTAATAACTGAGTTTGAATTAGACTGACCCGTGTATTATTTTCTTTTGAATGTAATACTCGGGTCAGACCCGAGTATTTCAGGTTGTAGATTTCTTTCTTTGAGTTGCTGTTCGGGATTGAAGACTTTTCACATCTTCTGAAGTTGTCAGTCATTTTGTAGTAGTCGTGTCATTGTATCGAATGATATGTATTCATGTATATTAGTCGATAATGTACTTGTATATATAACTTCTAGAGTCGACAGTTGTAGTTGTATCATATGTATTGTGTCAACTATGTATTAACTGACATCGAGTATATATATATATGAGATTTTTGTTAATCTGTGTTCCGCATTTATATTATCTGCGTTATTGTTATATCTAATGTCCTAAACTATTATGAACTATCGTAGTTTGTTTTATACTGATAATTGGATATGTCGATGAGAGTAAATAAATACCACTCCTATCGAGATAACCGATATTAGTGTAAGGCCAATTACGGATGGTCGCTCCTATCCAGCCTTATTCTTCGTAATAATAGACAGTATTTCTTTTAATACTCTTTGTTATTATGAGCATAGAGGTGGGGCGTCACAAAACCATTTTCTAAATGGTTCCCATTTTGGAAGAATAAACTCAAATTTAATTTTTTGTCTAGCTTGAGAGCTAGGGCTGAAATCTATTTTGGTCATATACTCCATTAAATAGAAAAATTCATTTCTGATTCGGTTATATCCGCTTCCTGATTGTTGTAAATACGTTTTACATATAATTTTTCCATAGGGTTATCTTTTAAAGATCCATCATCAAACGATTTTCTTTCAGTTTCTTCTATTTGAGATGTGGACGTTCTTAATGGATATTCAACATTATAATCAAAAGGTAAAATATGAGAGTGAAAAGATTTTGTTTTTGATAAATATGTTTTACTAGAACTAGGCCTAGGGAGATTATTATCCATTTTATTTGAATAGTTCCTTCAGGGGTTTGTGCAATATTAGTAATACTATTATTTGTTACTGGTTGTGAAGGAACAACTCTTTCTATTCTTCAATTTTCTAGAAGAGGAATTTCCTCCCATTTTATTGACCTTCTTGTAGTTATATTAGACTGACTAAAATTTGTCTCTATTAAAATAATTTCATTTAAAGGTTTATCAACCAATCTACATTGGGGGTTTAGAGTATACAAAAGCCTTATAGTAAATTCCAAACAAATGCATATTACTTCAGATCCTGGAATGTAATTATATCCATAGGTCTTAACATTTAAAGTAATAGCTTCTAAAATATTATTTGAGAAGTTTTATACTTATTCTCAAAATTTTCCTCCTAATAACTTTCCAAACCTATTTTAGTATTACATCTCCATTACACTCATTTGTAATTCATAGATAAATTTATCACATTATACCTTAATATTTACAAAATCTTCTTTAAATCTCAGTCAATTATTCAGAAATAACTCATAACTTATACTAACACACAATACATAATAATATTTATTTATTCTTCTATAGAACACCCTTCTTTATTCAAATAATTTATCAAAACTATATAATTTTCAAGACGTAACTCATAACATTACCTTTTAAAACATTCTTCAAAATCAATAACTTATTTGTAAAATGTTTACTATATTTCTTTTACATAACATTTATCAATAATTTAAAATTAATTCACCTAAAGTTTTATACATTCATTAGTGAATTAATACCATTCCACATTCCAAAGTAGTAAATCTTTAAATTATATACATTCTTACATCTCAAAATTCCAAATACTATAACATTTAAACATTATAAATTATATCAAAAAATTATCAAATAGATATTCATATTCGCAAATTCTCAAACACTATAAAATATAGTGATACTGCCTTGCACTTTATTATAGTGATTTACTATTACCACTTTGTTGCAATATTGACTATGAAATCAATACTGCCTTGCCAGTGATCTCAGTTGTCACTAATGTCCAATGACTACATCCATCACCAAAAATATATCCAAAATGTTTAAAAAAATCTTTTACAACACATTATCAAAATAATGAATATAAATACTTATTTTCAAAAACCATTTCAAATATTTGTTTCCAAAATTCACTTTCCAAACCAAATATAATTAAAATATTTAACACATTCAAAATACTTTAAATTGCTTAAAATAATTATATCTTTTGAAAACACAATGTGCAAATGCCTCGTTCTAGTGTTTTAGGAACCCCTATTGATAATGTTAGCCAAATGCATTGATTGGAATTCTTAAACCACTCAATAGACATATTAACACATGTTTTATTTCAAAAATGTCTATCAAAATTATTTTCACTAATTATTTACAATATTTATGATGTACTCTTTTATAAAGATTTCTAATTAAAACATTCATTTGACTATCAAAACCATTTAATAATAACAAACTATATTTGTTTATATTAAGAGTCTTTATTTCTATCAAACACTTAGTCACATCAAAACATTTTCAAATTGCCTTTAAACACACACATAAATTTAGAAATTGTAATGACCCAAGATTTTTAGGAATTTATTTTTGAAAATATAAATAAGTTTAAAATAATTTTTAAATTAATTTTAAAAGAAAAGGGGGGAATTGATATGGCTTGATATGGTGTAACTATATGTGTGTACATGTGTGCACAGGAAATACACATGAATAGAAGCTTAATTCCTGAATGATATGAATGAACACATGTTGATGTGTATGGATATATATATATATATATATATAGATAAATAGATTAAATCCTTAAAAACTATATGCATAAATAAATATATATATATGTATGGATGCTACTGATTGTATTTGAGTGTACATGTGCATATGTGTTCAGTAAAAATAATGTATAGATATATATAGGTGTACTAATTATTTCTGTAAGACTTATATATACGTATATGTATGCTAATCAAATACCAGTGTTCAAATCAGTAAAATAAAAATACACAAATATATTTTTCATTATAGGCAGAAAGAAAAGAATGAAGATATAAAAGGAGTAATCCTTTTATAAATAAATAAGGGAAGTACATGTTATTTAAGTGAAAGATAAAAATAGAAAAATAAGATAAAACAGAGATATACTTTGTATATGCAGAATTAGGAAGAACACTTGATATATATATATATATATAATAACTAATGGAAAGCAAGTCACACTTTTAGCATGATAGTAGACAAGAGGAAAAGCATTTTTTGGAAAAGTAAAATTTCTGAAAATAACCAAAATGATAAAACCACTTTTCTCTTCACAAACTTGAGCCGGGGAGGGTAAGATTTTGGGTTTAAACAAAATGCAAATGGCATGATTTCTGATGGGAAAAAATGACTTTAGCTAGCATCTTAAACCCTAAGAAGAACCCTGCATAAATAAGCAGTGATAAGAGGAACCTTCTCTTCTTCCCTGATAGCTCTTGAGAAAAATATATATATCATCTAAATATTAAACAAGTGAAGAAAAGGGTTTGAAGGCAGAAGCATATCAATCAACTGAGAAGTGAAAGAGAGCTAGGTGAGAAAACTCACTCAAAAATCTAAGGCACTAATTCCTAATGAAGGCAGCCAGTTTACAAGTTGATTTTTCTTAAAAATGTATTTTCATATGTGGTTGTCTTTCTTTGATTTCAGAGATGAAAATGCTTTGATCTTTAGTTGGTTGTTCTGCTTGTTTTTCTTATATGAAAGTTCTAAGTATTATTAGTATACATGTTTTAAAAACCCAGATCTCCCTGATATGTTAATATTTAGGAAAATAAGTAAATACCCAGAGAATCAAATGATGAATGTAGGCAAGTAGTGTTGGTTTTGGCACAACCCAGAAAATATAAACATGTTGAGCTGCAATATACTTGTGTATAGGTGCTGAGGTTTGAGACAAAAAGGAATTAGGGGTGCAATAGGGTTGCCTATGTGTTGATGCTCCTGATTCAATGAAAATATATAAATAGTCATATACAAAGCAAATAAATTTTGTGATTCAGTGAAACTTGGTCAGTCAGAGTTTAACTTAAGCACAGATGTTTGCAAAAAAAGAAAAACTCTCTCAAAAAGCCATAAGTCAATGTTAGTTGTCTATACCCCTTTTAAAATGCAAGAATATATATATATGCAGAGTCTTATTTAATAGACACCTATGTTTAATTGCCTGTTTGTCTTTGTTTGGTTATGAATGATGTAACGATCCGCTATTTTGGACCATTCAAATCGACAATAATCCACACATGTCTGACTTGAATAATTCAAAACAATAGATTGTTAATTTAAATTTGGCAAAACTCAGCATATGTAGTAAATAAATCAATCACAGATCACAGACACAGAGTAATACAATAATACGCAGCGGAATAGATAAAACTGTAGTTCATGAAGCTACTATATAAACATCAGAGTTAGAAATAAAATACAACAGAATATCTCAAATGCAGTGAAGTCTCCAGTACAACAGATGACTTCTCTGAACAAATCAACTAGAAGAGCTGAAAGCTGAGGCGATAGTTGGATCTCCAAAGGAAGCTCCAAACTCCAAATGTGAGTCTCATATGCTATATCACTCGGTCTGACCCGAGCGTAAAGCAAAACACAAAACACTCGAGTCAGGATTAACATTCTTATATCAATAAATCCAACTCAAGTGAAATATCAACTGAAATACAAGTAACTTAAAGGATGTTTGGGATAACCATCCTCTAAGGATCCATGGAACTATCTACAATGTAGAGATATACACTATAACACCATGGTCATTTAAATTAAATTTAAACTTCAAAACCCAAATATCATTTCATTTCAAATATATCTATTTTACAAATAGTATATATATAGGTTAAATAATTTATAAAGTAAAGTATTTATAATTTCCTCAAGTCTCACAAATCGATTCATATTAACTCAAATTCCAAATTCAAATTTATTCAAAGCTCAATTCATCAATTCAATTCAGTTCAAAATATACCATTTAAATTTTCAATATATTTCAAAGCTTTAATATTCAACATTTCAAAGTTAAATTTAACAGTTTCATATAGCACTTGTTTTAACTTTATTATTACTTGATCAGGGAATATTCACTTAATAAATTCAATATCATTTAACTAGCCTTAAATTTCATTTTTACTAAATATTTCCTTAAATTTATTTAAACAAGAAATATTCATTAAATTATTTAAATCAAACTCAAGTTATAAATCATATTTAAATTCCAATTTCAATAAGCTTTATATTGGTTTAATTAAATAAAATTCTTTACTAAATTCAAATTATCATCCCCACCTTAACTTATTCAAATTTTTACCAAAATCTATTTTGAAATATAAATTTTTTACTTAACATATTATATGTATTAAATCCATCTTAATTAAATTAAATATCATTATTAAATCTATATATATCATTACCATTTATATATAAAATTTTAAGAATCAACATTTGTTAAAACCATATATTTCTTTCCAAAACCATAGAATTCAATTTCAAAATATTTATATGTATATGGACCAACGGTGTCTGTATATATATTTATCATACGGTTAAGTGATACAGATATTTATCATTTCAATCCGAATTTTAAATATATACGGGTAGATATAATTTCGACTCGTAATCCCAATTTCAATTCAAATGAAAATCGCTTGGGTTTATCATTTCAACCCATAACGATTTTCTCCTATTCTAAAGTCCGTTCGGGTATGTATCATTTCAACCATAGTGGATTCTATACTAACAAGGAACTTGCAGAGTGATAACAGATAATATAAAATACAACAAACGGCATATATCATCAATAACAATATAATATAAACAACAGGATATGGTGTCATATCCCATAGGTGAACAGTTATTGATAATAGCATATATAGTAATTTAAATAACTACAGCAGCATATTTCAATTGTCGTTTCAATTGAAGTCAAATTTAATAAATACAAGAACGTAAATCGTGAGTGATTGCTCACCTTTCGAGGCTAGAGATGAACGAGAATGAGATAGGCTACGAATCCAAGAACGAATTCCAAAGCAAATTAAGATTGAATGCAAACTAGACGAACAAGGCTGAAATCAAGAATTGATGAACTGAATAAGAATCAGTTTGATGTATATAGGAATATTTGTTATTTTATTAAAATAAATAATTTAATCTAAGACAAAAATTAAAATAAAATACATACTTGAAATAATAAGAATCAATTCAGTTCAAAACCCTTTAAATTCATGTATATTCTCTTTATAAAACTATACTTAAACCAATATACAAATGCAGACACCACATAATATATGCAAACAAAAGTGTATATGTGAATAACTAACTATGTGTAAACAAATATGCAGACTTGACCTTATATATACTAACATATACAAATATGTGACTAACCTATACGTATTGTACCACCCTACATGAATAATATAACATGCATAAAACACGTTATTAAAACCAAACACATATATGTATGTTAAAACATATATATACTAAGATGGACAACACAATATACAAATATGTATCAAAACTGTTTAAACACTACTTATCTACATATTAATATATACTTACAAACTTTATATCAAATATATATACAAATATATATAACAAACAACTATAGGTATATAGTTTTTCTCAAAGCATCAGTAAACAATTACTAACGTATTTAAAAATTCATATAAACTACATATAGTACACACACTATATATAATATATATACTAGCATACCTTTATATATACCTTATACTCTAATGTATATAAAACCGAAATACAACCTTGATATATTATATAAAATATATAAGAACAGTTATATAAATATATATATATACAGGTTAACAAAGCATATTTTTCTTAAATAAATACATAAACTATACGACTGCATAGCATACATATACAACAGCCATAAAAATCTTTATGAAACTGTAAAGCTATAAAATAAAATAACAATATGTTCAAATCGTAAATTCTAATACGCATGTATATAAAACCGACTTTAAGAATCCAAATAAAACTGTAAACTCAAATATAACTCTATAAGCTATATATATATACACGTAACAGATATATATATATGACTACACCTAAACAATATATGCATGACATAAAAAAAAATACACACACCTTTGCAAAACAAAGGAGAAGGAGGCTCGGTGCCAGGAAAGTGCACGAGGCAGTGGAAGATAGACGTGGGAGGGGGCTCACGGTAGCCATTTGTCAAGGCAGAGGAAACTAGCATGTGGGGTGCGGTGACAGTTTGGCAAGAGGGGGAGAGGAGGAAGGCCCAGGTGATCGGTTCACGTGAAGTGGGGTTCAGTTGTCCGCCCGAGTGTGTGAGCTAGTTAATTGCGTGGTGGTGAGAGGTGAATGAAGAGGTCGGTGAAGCAGGGGATGGAGTTGAAGGTGGGAACGAGAGTGCTGCCATGCTTTAGTGAGGAGATCTCGGTGAAAAGAGGAGGTAGGGAGAAGAACAAGTGGCACTTTTATAAAATTTTCCCAGATCCAAAAATGAGATCTGAAAAGAAGATGTACAGCGCACAAACCAAATCACAATATATTTTCTTAAGCGAATGGGCAGGAGAAAACATAACAGATTAGTAGGAATATTGAAAGCCCAACGGTCATTTATTAAATTCAAAAATAATAAAAGCACAAACTGCGGATATTATACGTTTGCTAAATGAATGGTCACGGAAGCCAAATAGTTCGAAAACGGTTACCGATACGGTAATCGTTTTATTGATTCCGTGGTGTACCAGATCCAGAAACATACAAATAAATATACTGTGAAGATCAGCATGACGAGCTAATCAAAACGGTATACAGATATTAGTGGTACGATCATCCGATCAAAAGTCGATAATCGGTACCGAAAATGCTGCTATTTCGTACGGGAAATCCAAACGGAGCTAGAAACGTCCGAATTTCGCGAAACGAATTTCGTAGTCTGATTCAGAATGCTCGTAATAAATTTTCTTCTGTTGACATATTTTGGTTTCGGAAAACTTTTAAATTCACTGTTATTAACCGGTTTAAATTGAAATAAAATTTCACAGGAAAAACTTCAATATTATCAGATGAAAATTTACCAGTTTCTATATTAAAATAGACGTATTCCAAATAATAAATTTTTATTTCCAAATTTTATTGTTTAAATTTCACAAAATTTCAATTAATTTAATAAATAAAATCACTAAAAATTTTGGGTCGTTACACTCTCCCCCACTCAAAACTTTTCGTCCCCGAAAAGGAAGGAGGTAGGAGAATAGAACAACCAGAAATAAAAGTAGATTGAAAGTCAAGATTAAACAATTAATTTGAACTATATAAATTTTACTTAAAATTTGAAAACTTCATTTGCAATTCAATTGTCTTATATACTTTAAAACTTTTCAAGACCCATTTGCAAAATTTCTTGCTTCCTTTACAATTACCATTTATATGCTTAAATAACAACTTTATAAATATATGAAAACTATTTGAAAACAATTATTTACATTATTACTTATATTTACAAAGAAGCTATTTGAAAACATTAAATCCATAATTCATAATTTATTAATTTTTATCTCAAGATACTTTTCAAATACTATAAATAAACAAATAATCATTTACTTTAAATATGTTTTATTAAATTAATAACTTCTAAAATATTTATAACACTAAAATTTTCTATTAAACCATGTAGTGTATAAATAAACAATAATTAAAAAGGATATAGTCAACAAGGAAAAGGAGGAATTGGAAAAACAGAATATAGGTGAATAAATAAAGCTGAGCAGATAAGGTAGATTCAAAGAATAGTATCGGGCACGAATAATTAATTCAAACCATAAGAATTTCAATTTCAAATATTAATACAGAATTTCTTTGTTGAAAATACCTTTATCATAAAATACTTTTATAACTCGATGTTTCAACAAGTTTATCCTCGTTCCTGTAGACTCTGGTAGTGCGTTGATCAGGCGCAAAACTAGAATTCTCCAGGTGCTTAGTAGACTTGTTTCAACACCCAGTGAAAATACTGGAAAACTTTTAAAAACAGATATGGAAAGTACAATCCAAACAAAACAAACAAAACCTTTGTCTAACCATGGTTCGCAGATACACAATGGTTACGCCTGGTTCCCCCAGGAAACAATCCATATCCGTAAGCTTTCTCAACCCTGCGAGTTACGCCATGATGACTAGTAGAAGGCAGGGTACACAATGGTTACGCCTGGATCCCCTAGGAAACAATCCGTACCCCCAGGCAAGACTCAGCCAATCATTTGCGCTACTATTCGCGACCTACATAGATGCAGGATACACAATGATTACGCCTGGATCCCCCAGGAAACAATCCGTACCCCTAGGCAAGACTCAGCCAGGTAGTTGCGCTATGCAGTCACGATCATAAGACCATGGGTAACGCCATGGAATTCGAAGGACACTCGAGTATCATATCCGTAAAACCAAAAATCAGAGAGAATAATATCGATAGAATGAATCCAAGATGTGGCCACAAATCGGATATCAAGCAGAAGGCACTTTCCATATCTTTTCTTCGAAAATATGTATCATATAGTACCTTTTCAAATCACTTTCAAATATCGTACTTATATAAAATCCATTATATATAAGATTTAATTTTCAAATCAAATACTTTTCCAAAATCAAAAGTATATCAAATCACACTTATATAGACTTTAATTATATAAGATTTCACTTTTCAAATTGAGTACCCTTTTCAAATCCATAGTTTTCGAATCAATTTCATACTCATACAAATCAATTTTATATAAGTTCGACAACTCCCAAATCAAGTATTTAGTAACACAAGGTTCTCAAATTTCAATTTGTTTCAATATCAGTCCAATTTAAATATCATATACAATTTCACCAAATTATTTCTTCTCAATTTAAATATCTTTAGTTCCAAAGTTTCCAAAATAATAAATTTAGGAAATAAATCCAAATTTCCAAATCAATATAATTAAGTCAAACAATTCATTTCCAAAATCAATGGTTTTCAAAATCATCTTATATTTACATAAGGTCCATCTTATATAAGGATCAAATTTTCCAAAATAAATTTCGTTGTATGAAGAGCCATATGGGATTGAATATCTTTGCTTTTATGGGTTATATATCTTTGTAATTTTAAATTGGAAATTTTCTTTTAGTAAGCAAAGATATTCTAACTCGACAGCTTTCAATTTCAACGTCAAAATATCTCAATGATATTAGAATATAAGATGTACATACGTCATCATTCCGCAGAATCACATTTGATCGCTCGCTCGATCACACAAGTTTGCTTTCGAACCAGTATTGTCCATTCGACTTCCCTAATGCGGATTTCGATATGGTTTCTCGACTAGAATCTATCAGTCTCCTTGCATAGCCATATACTATGATATAGAATTCTAGAATCGAGCCCAAAATCCATATCAAATATTTGCCATCAAGAATCGAGTGAAAAATCCTAACACGAAATGGTGTAATTCACCTCGAACTTGTGTACTCAAACTTGGATCAAATTAATTATGCGAATAAAACTGCATACGTACAACTTATGTATCTATTCCAACTCGTTAAATATATAGTTTTATAAATATGTTACCCAGTTAAAACATTTAACTAAATTTTATTCAAAATATATTGAAGACCAAATTCTTTCCAAAACATTTCAAATCTAAATTTCATATTAGAAAAAAATTAAAATAGTCTTATTCATTTACTTAACAAAATAGTTTCAACTTATTTAAATCGTATTACTACATATTTTAAACATAAATACCAAACTTATATACTTTATACTTTTCGAAATTTCTTAGCTTTGAAAAGTTAACCTTGATTTGGAAGTGCTCGAACCTTCAAAATAGTTGAAGAAATCATTTTCAAATTCAGGAGTTGGAAATCAACAACAAATCAGTAAGTCAATTTCAAAAGATAGGTTTATATCAAATTCGAAACTGAAGGACTGAACACCGGCTTACTTCAAATCATTTCAAATATATATACATATATCTTTTAAACATCAAATCTTACTTCAAAATTTGAAATCAAAATTTGTTTCGCAAAATCACTCGCGTAGAAATGCTACTAAAGTGGCCTCTCCCCCACTCTGAAACTCGAAAATCAATGTCGATGATGCGTGCACTCATCACCGGAATTATTTTCCAACGACATAAGTGAGTTCTGGACTTCTATTTTCTCAAACTTCTTTTGAAATTTCTTCGAAATCATTCGAAACTTATTTAAAATCATTTGAAACATTTCTTATTCGGAAAATATTTTTAAATCATATTATTATTATATATTTCAAATCTTAAAACCAATTTCAAAATACCGGAGTTCAATTCTCGAATTTCAAATTTAAAATCCTTTAGTTATAAATCATTTTTATATAAATCAATTTCTTATATAACTTCAAAATTTCAAATCCTTTCAAAAATTCAAATTCTTATTTTTTAAAGGTATATATAATCCTTATTGAAAACATTTTCACCTTTATATATAGAATATAATCATACTTATAAAAATTCGATATATAAAACAATTTCTAAAATACAAACAAACCTGATTTTCAAAGGATGATTTAAGAATGGATTTCAAACAAAGATAGAGATTCAAATTAGAGGAACTCTTAATCAAATAGAATTCTGATTCGAAGATAAGTTCGAACGAAAATGAGATAATTAATTACAAAACAATAGATCGATATAGTTATATAAATCGCGGGCGACCTTAACCGATCAACCGTGATTTCAAAATAAGATCAGTGCAGAATTCTGAGGCAAATCGACATTCGATCGCCAGAGATAGAATTCGACATAACAAAATATGGCAGCGTCGTAAACCGAGGATACAGAAATCCTTGGTGGATCAATGCCAATTGTAAAGGAGTTTCACCCCTTTACAAATCATTCAAAGATTGGCGAGATCGCCTATTCTTATAGAGATCATTCGAAGTGGAGTTATGGGATACTCCAGAATCAAAAGAATACAAATAAGGAGAGACAAGAATGAATTTTGGAACCGCAGGGAACGTTCCAAAGTTCAAAGGAAAATCGAGTCAAAAGGAAGAGATTCAACTCGAACGAAGGTGATTCTGTAAATAAATTTACTATATATGCTAAGCTTTGCCTAGAGCCTGGCTCTGATACCAACTGTAACGACCCGCTATTTTGGACCATTCAAATCGACAATAATCCACACATGTCTGACTTGAATAATTCAAAACAATAGATTGTTAATTTAAATTTGGCAAAACTCAACATATGCAGTAAATAAATCAATCACAGATCACAGACACAGAGTAATACAATAATACGCAGCGGAATAGATAAAACAGTAGTTCATGAAGCTACTATATAAACATCAGAGTTAGAAATAAAATACAACAGAATATCTCAAATGCAGTGAAGTCTCCAGTACAACAGATGACTTTTCTGAACAAATCAACTAGAAGAGCTGAAAGCTGAGGCGATAGTTGGATCTCCAAAGGAAGCTCCAAACTCCAGATGTGAGTCTCATATGCTGTATCACTCGGTCTGACCCGAGCGTAAAGCAAAACACAAAACACTCGAGTCAGGATTAACATTCTTATATCAATAAATCCAACTCAAGTGAAATATCAACTGAAATACAAGTAACTTAAAGGATGTTTGGGATAACCATCCTCTAAGGATCCATGGAACTATCTACAATGTAGAGATATACACTATAACACCGAGGTCATTTAAATTAAATTTAAACTTTAAAACCCAAATATCATTTCATTTCAAATATATCTATTTTACAAATAGTATATATATATAGGTTAAATAATTTATAAAGTAAAGTATTTATAATTTCCTCAAGTCTCACAAATCGATTCATATTAACTCAAATTCCAAATTCAAATTTATTCAAAGCTCAATTCATCAATTCAATTCAGTTCTAAATATACCATTTAAATTTTCAATATATTTCAAAGCTTTAATATTCAACATTTCAAAGTTAAATTTAACAGTTTCATATAGCACTTGTTTTAACTTTATTATTATTTGATCAGGGAATATTCACTTAATAAATTCAATATCATTTAACTAGCCTTAAATTTCATTTTTACTAAATATTTCCTTAAATTTATTTAAACAAGAGATATTCATTAAATTATTTAAATCAAACTCAAGTTATAAATCATATTTAAATTCCAATTTCAATAAGCTTTATATTGGTTTAATTAAATAAAATTCTTTACTAAATTCAAATTATCATCCCCACCTTAACTTATTCAAATTTTTACCAAAATCCATTTTGAAATATAAATTTTTTACTTAACATATTATATGTATTAAATCCATCTTAATTAAATTAAATATCATTATTAAATCTATATATATCATTACCATTTATATATAAAATTTTAAGAATCAACATTTGTTAAAACCATATATTTCTTTCCAAAACCATAGAATTCAATTTCAAAATATTTATATGTATATGGACCAACGGTGTCTGTATATATATTTATCATACGGTTAAGTGATACGGATATTTATCATTTCAATCCGAATTTTAAATATATACGGGTAGATATCATTTCGACCCGTAATCCCAATTTCAATTCAAATGAAAATCGCTTGGGTTTATCATTTCAACCCATAACGATTTTCTCCTATTCTAAAGTCCATTCGGGTATGTATCATTTCAACCCATAGTGAATTCTATACTAACAGGGAACTTGCAGAGTGATAACAGATAATTTAAAATACAACAAACGGCATATATCATCAATAACAATATAATATAAACAACAGGATATGGTGTCATATCCCATAGGTGAACAGTTATTGATAATAGCATATATAGTAATTTAAATAACTACAGCAGCATATTTCAATTGTCGTTTCAACTGAAGTCAAATTTAATAAATACAAGAACGTAAATCGTGAGTGATTGCTCACCTTTCGAGGCTAGAGATGAACGAGAATGAGATAGGCTACGAATCCAAGAACGAATTCCAAAGCAAATTAAGATTGAATGCAAACTAGACGAACAAGGCTGAAATCAAGAATTGATGAACTGAATAAGAATCAGTTTGATGTATACAGAAATATTTGTTATTTTATTAAAATAAATAATTTAATCTAAGACAAAAATTAAAATAAAATACATACTTGAAATAATAAGAATCAATTCAGTTCAAAACCCTTTATATTCATGTATATTCTCTTTATAAAACTATACTTAAACCAATATACAAATGCAGACACCACATAATATATGCAAACAAAAGTGTATATGTGAATAACTAACTATGTGTAAACAAATATGCAGACTTGACCTTAAATATACTAACATATACAAATATGTGACTAACCTATACGTATTGTACCACCCTACATGAATAATATAACATGCATAAAACACGTTATTAAAACCAAACACATATATGTATGTTAAAACATATATATACTAAGATGGACAACACAGTATACAAATATGTATCAAAACTGTTTAAACACTACTTATCTACATATTAATATATACTTATAACTTTATATCAAATATATATACAAATATATATAACAAACAACTATAGGTATATAGTTTTTCTCAAAGCATCAGTAAACAATTACTAACGTATTTAAAAATTCATATAAACTACATATAGTACACACACTATATATAATATATATACTAGCATACCTTTATATATACCTTATACTCTAATGTATATAAAACCGAAATACAACCTTTATATATTATATAAAATATATAAGAACAGTTATATATATATATATATATACAGGTTAACAAAGCATATTTTTCTTAAATAAATACATAAACTATACGACTGCATAGCATACATATACAACAGCCATAAAAATCTTTATGAAACTATAAAGCTATAAAATAAAATAACAATACGTTCAAATCGTAAATTCTAATACGCATGTATATAAAACCGACTTTAAGAATCTAAATAAAACAGTAAACTCAAATATAACTCTATAAGCTATATATATACATAACAGATATATATATATATGACTACACCTAAACAATATATGCATGACATAAAAAAAATACACACACCTTTGCAAAACAAAGGAGAAGGAGGCTCGGTGCCAAGCAAGTGCATGAGGCAGTGGAAGATAGACGTGAGAGGGGGCTCACGGTAGCCATTTGTCAAGGCAGAGGAAACTAGCATGCAGGGTGCGGTGACAGTTCGGCAAGAGGGGGAGAGGAGGAAGGCCCAGGTGATCGGTTCACGTGAAGTGGGGTGCGGTTGTCCGCCCGAGTGTGTGAGCTAGTTGCGTGGTGGTGAGAGGTGAATGAAGAGGTCGGTGAAGCAGGGGATGGAGTTGAAGGTGGGAACGAGAGTGCTGCCATGCTTTAGTGAGGAGATCTCGGTGAAAAGAGGAGGTAGGGAGAAGAACAAGTGGCACTTTTATAAAATTTTCCCAGATCCAAAAATGAGATCTGAAAAGAAGATATACAGCGCACAAACCAAATCATAATATATTTTCTTAAGCGAATGGGCAGGAGAAGACATAACAGATTAGTAGGAATATTGAAAGCCCAACGGTCATTTATTAAATTCAAAAATAATAAAAGCACAAACTGCGGATATTATACGTTTGCTAAATGAATGGTCACGGAAGTCAAATAGTTCAAAAACGGTTACCGATACGGTAATCGTTTTATTGATTCCGTGGTGTACCAGATCTAGAAACATACAAATAAATATACTGTGAAGATCAGCATGACGAGCTAATCAAAATGGTATACAGATATTAGTGGTACGATCATCCGATCAAAAGTCGAAAATCAGTACCGAAAATGCTGTTATTTCGTACGGGAAATCCAAACGGAGCTAGAAATGTCCGAATTTCGCGAAACGAATTTCGTAGTCTGATTCAGAATGCTCGGAATAAATTTTCTTCTGTTAACATATTTTGGTTTTGGAAAACTTTTAAATTCACTGTTATTAACCGGTTTAAATTGAAATAAAATTTCACAGGAAAATAAACTTCAATATTATCAGATGAAAATTTACCAGTTGCTATATTAAAATAGACGTATTCCAAATAATAAATTTTTATTTCCAAATTTTATTGTTTAAATTTCACAAAATTTCAATTAATTTAATAAATAAAATCACTAAAAATTTTGGGTCGTTACAAATGATATGGAATGCCATGACATGAATGCTTGTTTTAGTGAAATGATTCACTGAATGGTTTAGTCATGAAAAATCAAAAGAGTTATTATTAACTTAAAACTGATTAGGAAATGGGGTCAAGAGCACTGCAGGAATGACTTGTGTTCTTGAGCAATACAAGTTGACACATGGCTTGTTTAAGTCCTGAGATCTTTGTGTAATGGAGTGAATTAGTCCATTACAATGTGTCCATTGATTCATATAATTGCAGATGAGGCCAAGATAGATAGATATATCAATGTAAGAAAATTTGATATAAGGAGGAACTAGAGTTTTCCTGGAATGAAATCTGAGTAGGGAATAAATGATTTGATTCATTTTGGTGATTTCCCTGTTTTGTATGGATGCTTGTTTGATTTATGACTGAGTTGTGTGAATGTATGACTGCACCATGTCTTTTTAAGGTTTCTGGAAAGGAAGACTTAAGTGTGCACCTGCACACTGACACAGAACATGCACACCATGATTTATTTGTTTACTAAAGGCAGGATATATATATATATATATACATATTTCAACTTTAACTTGATTTACAAATTGTTTTAGTGGATTTTCTCATACCAGACATGTGTCTGACCCTAGTGTACTAATGGCATATGTGGTGTCTCATTTAATATGGGGCAGCTTCAAATTCATTTTCAGGGACTGCAGCAACTAAGTAGGAGTACGAGCAAGGCTTTGAGAAGAAGATTATAGCATGCTAAAATTAGTTAGATTAGAGCTTAAAAGATAAAATCTACATGTATTGTTATTTTTAAATTATGACTTGTATTAAGTACGAAATGATGGATGGATATTTTGCTAAGTATTTTGCTAAGGAATTGACTTGTAACTGAGTTTATAAAATTTGGATATTATCTGAAAAGTTGAAGAAGTTAATCTATGATTTTTGTATGTAAATCTGAGCAAGAATACTATGATAAATGGAACGGTTATATTTTATAAATGTATTAGTCAATCTTGAGTCTTTGAAAAAGATTAAGTATTGGAAATCTGGATAGTGAGTCTCAATAAACAATAGGGTCTATTCTTTCATTATGACATATGCATATAAGAGTCAAAAGGCACAGAGAAAATGTGTTATGTGTCTTCATATTTTGATAATGCAATTTGTTCTACGCAAATGTTTTATACCTTGTTCTTGATAAAAGGAAGAATCTGTAATATAGGAGTTGGAAGCCATGTCCATGATAGTTGTATATATGCATATTTAAATATGTTTTGTTCAGATATAAGCACACCGGTTATCTTTGTATTTTAACATGAATTTGAATTCCTTTTCATTAAGGCTTTGATCAAAATGCATTTTAAAATCCTATGTCTTATTCCAGAACAAAGGGTCTGGTTGAACCATGTTTTGGATATCCAAGGTCTCAGTAAACTCACTCATGTTTGCATTTCATTTAGCTTAGCATCCTGGCATCAAAGAATTAAGTTTTTGGAATATGATATCTCACTCAAAATATTCCAGAAAAGAGTTTGTACTCTAGACAGATTTTAAAGAAAATCAAACATAGATAATGATATAAACTTATATCATTTTTCAGAGCATAAACACTACACCATCAATTTAAAGGCAATCATAACACAATTATAATGTTTTTAGGAATTACACTTCATTGAGAATACAGCGAGAAATCAAGGGTTAAAAAAATCATATTGTTACCTATATGGATGGAATTTTATTGTATGAATTAAATTGAACTATGGATGGATAGATTAAATTTAATCAATCAAAATTATCCTCTTGTTTACCATAACTCTGATTAAACAAGAGAGGCACATGCATCTTCATATGTGTGTGCATATTTTTGTGAATACACTAATATACCTATATTCGTAAAGATTTTGATCCTGGATAAGTTAATTATTTGATAAAAGGAAAAATGACTCTAGGTTTTAGAAATATATATATATAATAATAAATATATATATATATATATATATATCTATGTAAAAAAAAATCCTTACAAATTAAGGTATAAAAGAGAGGGTCATTTCATTTGGTATCAGAGCTATGTTAATAAAACATAGTTGAAAAACTGAAATCAAATTTTTCTTTGAAACTAAAAACTTAAGAAATAAAATATAAGTAAAATATTTTGTAGGGATTGATCACTGGATGATCAAGTTTGAGTTAGAAAAAGAAAAACTAACCAGCTATGTAAATTATTATTAGCAAACTATGGTAGGAAGACCACCAAATCAGGGAGCAGGATCCTCCAATGCACCACCAATGGTCAATCTACAAGATTTGGTGAGAGCATTTAGGGATGGGGTAGGGCAAAGGCAAGAAAATCCCCATGAAGAGCTCTCAAAATTACTCAAGACTTATACTCATTTAGGAGGCAAAAGCTTTGAAGGGACAGAAAGTGTTATGGAAATTCAAGCATGGTTGAGAACATTGGATAGGATTTTCAATGACATGCAGCTTAATGATCAAAGGAAGAGACAAGTGGCTTTAAGACAGCTAAAAGGAGTAGCTTTAAGCTGGTGGGAAGTAATCATTATAGGGAGAAATGAGAATGAAATCACTTGGAATCAATTCAAGGAGATGTTGGAAGCAAGATTTGTGCCATCATCAGCTAAGACCACTTTACTAGAAGAATTTATTAGACTCAGGCAAGGAGCTCTGAATGTCACTGAATACACTCAAAAGTTTGAGGGGCTTTCCACATATGGAGCAATGCTAGTGGTAGATGAAGCATCCAAGAATGATAGGTACATTAAGGGTTTGAACCCAGGACTTAGCAGAGCCATGTTACCTTATGCTGACAGGACTTTTGATCAAGTTAGACTTGGCTTTGAGATTAGAGCAGCATGACAAGGAAAGGGAGAAGTTCAGAAATTTTAAGAATAATAACACTAAGAAGGGTAAGGGGAGATATCACCCTTATGATAAGAAGAAAGAAGAGGCCAGTAACAAAGGCACTGGAGATATCAAAGCTAAGGAAACCAAGAAGAAAATTGTGTGTCATCAATGTGGAAAGGAAGGACACATCAAACCAAGATGTCCAGAATTGAAAGGAGGAGCTTTCAAGTGCTATCTATGTGGGAAAGAGGGGCATATGAAGAGAAATTGTCCTGAGTATAAACAGCAAGGAAAATTGGCAAACTTGGAAGGCAAAGGCAAATCCACAGTGGAGATTAATGCTGAAAATCACAATCAAGTGGAAGGTACACTATTTATTTGTACCATACCCATAGCAGTAGTATATGATACTGAGGCAACTCACTCTTTGATTTCTTATGAATTAGTTAAAATGCTAAAATTGAATTGCATATTGGTTGAAACCCCATTGCATATAAAAAGTCCACTGGGGAGTTCTAGTGTTTTAAATATGATTTGTGTGGATGTGGAATTAAACATAGGAGGAGATACTTTTATTTCCAATTTATATATTTTAAACTACCCAAACATAGGTGTTATATTGGGGGTAGACTGGTTAAGGCAATTTAAAGCCATAATTAACTTGGATTCATCCACCATATCATTGCAAAACCTTAGAGGCCAGAGAATCACAATTTTGTGTGAAGTAGCTAAGGAAAGAAAATTGTATCATTTAATTGGCTTGGAAAAAGATTTCAGTGAACTTACTATTGAAGAAATTCCCATAGTAAATGAATACTTGGATGTGTTTGGGGAGGTTAAGGGTGTTCCAAACCATAGACCAGTGGAATTCCAAATTCATTTAGTTCCAAGAGCAAGCCCAGTGATTAAAAAGCCAACTAGAATGGGGCCAAATGAACTAAAAGAATTAAAGCAACAGTTAGAGGAATTAGAAGAAAAGGGTTTTATAAGACCAAGTAATTCTTGCTGGGGAGCACCAGTGGTATTTGTTAAGAAACAAGATGGTTCCTTAAGACTTTGTATAGATTATAGAGAATTGAACAAAGTAACTATTAAAAATAAATACCCATTGCCAAGAATATATGATCTTTTTCATTAATTAGTTGGGGTAAGAGTGTTTTCTAGACTAGACTTAGCATCTAGTTTTCATCAAATGAAGGTGGAGGAGTCAAGTATCAAGTACACTGCCTTTAACAGTAGGTATGGGTTGTATGAATTTCTGGTTATGTTATTTGGCTTGACTGATGCACCATCATACTTTGTAGATTTAATGAACAGAACCTTTAGAGTTTATTTAGACAAATTTGTGCTGATTTTTATAGATGACATTTTAATTTATTCCAAAACAGTGGAAGAACATAAAAGTCATTTGCATCTGGTTTTGTCTAGATTGAGGGAAAAAGATCTAAAGGCAAAATTTTCAAAATGTGCATTTTGGAAAGAGGAAGTACATTTCCTTGGCCATGTCATTTCTGCCAAAGGAATTTCTATGAACCCCAATAAAGTAATAGCTATTCAAGCATGGAAGAGGCCTAGCACTGTGATTGAAGTGAGATCATTTATGGGGATGGCAGGATATTATAGGAGATTTATAAAAGATTTTTCAAAAATTTCTACACCACTTACTAACCTAACCAGGAAAAATCAAGCTTTTGTTTGGTCAGAGAAGTGTGAGAAGTCTTTTGAACAGTTGAAGGAGGCATTGGTGAATGCTCCAATCTTGAAAGTACCCCAGGGAAATGAAGAATTAGTTGTATACACTGATGCAAGTGGGTTTGGCTTGGGTGCAGTGTTGATGCAACAAGGCCAAGTCATTGCATATGCATCCAGACAACTCAAACCCCATGAAGTAAGGTATGCCACACATGATCTTGAATTAGCAGCTGTAATCTATGCTTTGAAACTTTGGAGACATTATTTGTTAGGAACTAAGTTTGAACTTTACACTGACCACAAGTCTTTAAAGTATTTATTTTCACAAAAAGATTTAAACATGAGGCAACATAGATGGGTGGAGTTCTTAGCTGCTTATGACTTGGACATACTCTATACACCAGGAAAAGCAAATAAAGTTGCAGCTGCCTTGAGTAGACAACATGCTAAATTAGCTATGTTGATGAAGGAAGAATTTAAAGATTTGTCTATACTCACTGACTTGGAAATTGAAGCAAATAATAAGGTACAGATGGTACCAGTAGAAGGAGATAAGAGTAAAGGAAAATTGAGTTTAATGTCTCTGCAATCAGATTTAATTTTGAAGGTAGGAAAAATGCAAGAACAAGACACAAACTTATTGGAGAAGAAAATTCTCATATCAAAAGGGAAGGAAGTGACAAATTACCATATTGATAAAAATGGTTATTTAAGAAACTAGAATAGAATATGTGTTCCAGAAAACATGGAGTTGAAAGAGGAAATATTGAATGAATATCATAGAAGTAAGTACTCCATATACCCAGGTAGTACAAAGATATATCAAAATTTAAAAAGAGATTTTTGGTGGAAGGGAATGAAATCAGATGTAGCCAAATATATTGCAAGATATATGACTTGCCAACAAGTCAAAGCTAAAACACAAAAGCCATCAGGGTTGTTACAACCTCTTAGCATACCACAGTGGAAATGGTAAGATATATCTATGGATTTCATAGATGGACTACCTAGATCTAAAAGAGGAAACACAAGTATATGGGTGATAGTTGATAGGCTAACTAAAGTGGCACATTTCATCCCAGTCAAATCAGAAAGGAATGCACCAAAATTAGCAAAAGTATTTATGAAGAAGGTGGTAAAATTGCATGGCATTCCCAAAACTATTGTGAGTGATAGGGATACCATCTTCACATCACGGTTCTGGAAAAGTTTTCAAGAAGCCATGGGAAGTGAATTATGCTTAAGCACTGCCTTCCATCCACAATCAGATGGGCAGACTGAGGTGGTGAACAAAGTTCTAGAGGACTTATTAAGGGCATGTGCACTGGATTTTGGATGCAACTGGGAAGACTATCTTCATTTAGCTGAATTTACATACAATAACAGCTATCAAAGCACCATAGGGATGGCTCCATTTGAAGCCTTATATGGCAAGCCATGTTTGTCACCTGTATGTTGGGTAGAAGCAGGAGAAAGAGCTATTTTAGGTCCTGAGTACATACAAGAAACTAAAGAGAAAATTGAGTTGGTAAGGAGAAGAATGGCAGCAGCTCAAGATAGGCAAAAGAAATTTGCAGACATGAAAAGGAAGCAGGTGGAATATGAAGTAGGAAATTTTGTTTTCATCAAAATCTCACCTATGAAAAATGTACTGAGGTTTGGGAAACAAGGCAAGTTAACCCCAAGATATATTGGGCCATACAAAATTCTGGAAAGAATTGGTTCCTTGGCATATAAGTTGGAATTACCAGAAAACATGCAAGGGATGCATGATGTTTTTCATGTATCACAATTGAGAAGGTGGGTCCATGACAAGGCAGAAATATTTGAGACCCGAACCCAAGTGCAAATAAATCCTAATTTGATTTATGAAAAGGATCCAGTGGGAATTTTGGCAAAGGATGTGAAGAAGTTGAGGAATAAATCACTGAAACTTGTGAAGGTACAGTGGAGTCTTGATCCTAGTGATTGCACATAGGAATTGAAGACAAAGTTAGGATGAACTACCCTAAGCTATTTTCAGATTAAAGGTAATTCTTATTTTTAATTTGCTTTCCTTTTGGATGCATGTATTTTTAGTTATTGTGATAGAACTAAAAATCTATTGGGTTGAGAATGTATTTGTTCTCTGAATTAAGTTTAAAATTGATTTAAGCTTAGGAGAATTGTGGGACACAATTTCTAAAAGGTGGGGTGTATGTAATGGCCCAAGATTTTTAGGAATTTATTTTTGAAAATATAAATAAGTTTAAAATAATTTTTAAATTAATTTTAAAAGAAAAGGGGGGAATTGATATGGCTTGATATGGTGTAACTATATGTGTGTACATGTGTGCACAGGAAATACACATGAATAGAAGCTTAATTCCTGAATGATATGAATGAACACATGTTGATGTGTATGGAAATATATATATATATATATATAGATAAATAGATTAAATCCTTAAAAGCTATATGCATAAATAAATATATATATATATATATGTATGGATGCTACTGATTGTATTTGAGTGTACATGTGCATATGTGTTCAGTAAAAATAATGTATAGATATATATAGGTGTACTAATTATTTCTGTAAGACTTATATATACATATATGTATGCTAATAAAATACCAGTGTTCAAATCAATAAAAATTAAAAATACACAAATATATTTTTAATTATAGGCAGAAAGAAAAGAATGAAGATATAAAAGGAGTAATCCTTTTATAAATAAATAAGGGAAGTACATGCTATTTAAGTGAAAGATAAAAATAGAAAAATAAGATAAAACAGAGATATACTTTGTATATGCAGAATTAGGAAGAACACTTGATATATATATATAATAACTAATGGAAAGCAAGTCACACTTTTAGCATGATAGTAGACAAGAGGAAAAGCATTTTTTGGAAAAGTAAAATTTCTGAAAATAACCAAAATGATAAAACCACTTTTCTCTTCACAAACTTAAGCCGGGGAGGGTAAGATTTTGGGTTTAAACAAAATGAAAATGGCATGATTTCTGATGGGAAAAAATGACTTTAGCTAGCATCTTAAACCCTAAGAAGAACCCTGCATAAATAAGCAGTGATAAGAGGAACCTTCTCTTCTTCCCTGATAGCTATTGAGAAAAATATATATATCATCTAAATATAAAACAAGTGAAGAAAAGGGTTTGAAGGCAGAAGCATATCAATCAACTGAGAAGTGAAAGAGAGCTAGGTGAGAAAACTCACTCAAAAATCTAAGGCACTAAGTCCTAATGAAGGCAGCCAGTTTACAAGTTGATTTTTCTTAAAAATGTATTTTCATATGTGGTTGTCTTTCTTTGATTTCAGAGATGAAAATGCTTTGATCTTTAGTTGGTTGTTCTGCTTGTTTTTCTTATATGAAAGTTCTAAGTATTATTAGTATACATGTTTTAAAAACCCAGATCTCTCTGATATGTTAATATTTAGGAAAATAAGTAAATACCCAGAGAATTAAATGATGAATGTAGGAAAGTAGTGTTGGTTTTGGCACAACCCAGAAAATATAAACATGTTGAGCTGCAATATACTTGTGTATAGGTGCTGAGGCTTGAGACAAAAAGGAATTAGGGGTGCAATAGGGTTGCCTATGTGCTGATGCTCCTGATTCAATGAAAATATATAAATAGTCATATACAAAGCAAATAAATTTTGTGATTCAGTGAAACTTGGTCAGTCAGAGTTTAACTTAAGCACAGATGTTTGCAAAAAAAGAAAAACTCTCTCAAAAAGCCATAAGCCAATGTTAGTTGTCTATACCCCTTTTAAAATGCAAGAATATATATATGCAGAGTCTTATTTAATAGACACCTATGTTTAATTGCCTGTTTGTCTTTGTTTGGTTATGAATGATATGGAATGCCATGACATGAATGCTTGTTTTAGTGAAATGATTCTCTGAATGGTTTAGTCATGAAAAATCAAAAGAGTTATTATTAACTTAAAACTGATTAGGAAATGGGGTCAAGAGCACTGCAGGAATGACTTGTGTTCTTGAGCAATACAAGTTGACACATGGCTTGTTTAAGTCCTGAGATCTTTGTGTAATGGAGTGAATTAGTCCATTACAATGTGTCCATTGATTCATATAATTGCAGATGAGGCCAAGATAGATAGATATATCAATGTAAGAAAATTTGATATAAGGAGGAACTAGAGTTTTCCTGGAATGAAATCTGAGTAGGGAATAAATGATTTGATTCATTTTGGTGATTTCCCTGTTTTGTATGGATGCTTGTTTGATTTATGACTGAGTTGTGTGAATGTATGACTGCACCATATCTTTTTAAGGTTTCTGGAAAGGAAGACTTAAGTGTGCACCTGCACACTGACACAGAACATGCACACCATGATTTATTTGTTTACTAAAGGCAGGATATATATATATATATATATATATATACATATTTCAACTTTAACTTGATTTACAAATTGTTTTAGTGGATTTTCTCATACCAGACATGTGTCTGACCCTAGTGTGCTAATGGCATATATGGTGTCTCATTTAATATGGGGCAGCTTCAAATTCATTTTCAAGGACTGCAGCAACTAAGTAGGAGTAAGAGCAAGGCTTTGAGAAAAAGATTATAGCATGCTAAAATTAGTTAGATAAGAGCTTAAAAGATAAAATCTGCATGTATTGTTATTTTTAAATTATGACTTGTATTAAGTACTAAATGATGGATGGATATTTTGCTAAGTATTTTGCTAAGGAATTGACTTGTAACTGAGTTTATAAAATTTGGATATTATCTGAAAAGTTGAAGAAGTTAATCTATGATTTTTGTATGTAAATCTGAGCAAGAATACTATGATAAATGGGACGGTTATATTTTATAAATGTATTAGTCAATCTTGAGTCTTTGAAAAAGATTAAGTATTGGAAATCTGGATAGTGAGTCTCAATAAACAATAGGGTCTATTCTTTCATTATGACATATGCATATAAGAGTCAAAAGGCACAGAGAAAATGTGTTATGTGTCTTCATATTTTGATAATGCAATTTGTTCTACGCAAATGTTTTATACCTTGTTCTTGATAAAAGGAAGAATCTGTAATATAGGAGTTGGAAGCCATGTCCATGATAGTTGTATATATGCATATTTAAATATGTTTTGTTCAGATATAAGCACACCAGTTATCTTTGTATTTTAACATGAATTTGAATTCCTTTTAATTAAGGCTTTGATCAAAATGCATTTTAAAATCCTATGTCTTATTCCAGAACAAAGGGTCTGGTTGAACCATGTTTTGGATATCCAAGGTCTCAGTAAACTCACTCATGTTTGCATTTCATTTAGCTTAGCATCCTGGCATCAAAGAATTAAGTTTTTGGAATATGATATCTCACTCAAAAATATTCCAGAAAAGAGTTTGTACTCTAGACAGATTTTAAAGAAAATCAAACATAGATAATGATATAAACTTATATCATTTTTCAGAGCATAAACACTACACCATCAATTTAAAGGCAATCACAACACAATTATAATGTTTTTAGGAATTACACTTCATTGAGAATACAGCAAGTAATCAAGGGTTAAAAAAAATCATATTGTTACCTATATGGATGGAATTTTATTGTATGAATTAAATTGAACTATGGATGGATTGATTAAATTTAATCAATCAAAATTATCCTCTTGTTTACCATAACTCTGATTAAACAAGAGAGGCACATGCATCTTCATATGTGTGTGCATATTTTTGTGAATACACTGATATACCTATATTAGTAAAGATTTTGATCCTGGATAAGTTGATTATTTGATAAAAGGAAAAATGACTCTAGGCTTTAGAAATATATATATATAATAATAAATATATATATCTCTATGTAAAAAAAATCCTTACAAATTAAGGTATAAAAGAGAGGGTCATTTCAGAAATGCTAATCAATAAACCATTTCATATGATATTTTATAATATCAAATAAACACCATTCATATTTATTTATAATAAGTATAAATCAATAATTAAATTCATTTCACATCTTTGATATATTCAAATATTCACCAAGCAATATTTAAAATTAAATTCAACACAACCATTTTCAATAATCAAATAAAAATGTGAATCAACAATCAATACACTCAGCTGAAACTGATAGATAAATTTTCTGCTACGCACTTTGATTAAAATCAATCAAAACACAACGACACAATGCCAAGCCAAAACATAACGATACAATACTCAACATCAATACAAATAATATTTGTTGGACTAACTCCTTTCATCCTTGTTAATCCAACCATTTTATACTACATACTTGAAAAAAAGTGAAACAAATTATATAGTATATATATAAAATTACAAATACGTTCCTTGATGATTACCTCTCCCGTAATCATCATATATATATATACACCTACTACCTAACACACCCAAGGGGACAGGAACTCTAAGTCTCATCTAAGGTCATGACTTGTGTCTCTAATATGCATTATTATATTGTTCTAAACCTTGTTTTGATACAAAATGCAAACACAACGCCTCTATTCCCATATTACCCAAGAGTATTACTGAGTAATACGGAGAATGAGGCTACATGAGGTACATACGAGAATATTTCCTTAGGCTAACACTAATTAAAACATTAAATAAGTAACTCACTTATATGCACACCGTATCATCACAAAGCAATAAACATGTGTGCCTCCAGGATAGAACAATACACAATATACAACAAATCATAGAGAACACAAAGTCGGAATCACAGTGATAATATATATATATATAACAAACTATATGGATACATAACATCTTAAATGTCAACTAGCTTAATGCAATACAACAAATAATCAATATACAACTCAATTCATATTTGTTATATACATACATACATACATATATATATATATATATACAGTGAATCAAAGTCATGTGAATATCATACAGTAATCCTAATATAAGTTTCCTATAAGCCCACTGAAATACCAGCTAGTCATATCGTCTCTGTACCTGAAATGTCTTGGACTGACCCGAGTATTACATAAATAACACATGAGTTAGATTATGTCTAAATCAAAGATCTACGAATATAGATGACACTGTATAAACTAGGAATAATAATATGATAACACTGCCAGAGAAACTCAAGTCTATAGTCAATACATCAATATATATATAAATAAATATATATATATATATATATATATATTGGTATGGATATGGAAACATATGCATGGAATATATAAATATATGACCAATGGTAATCATTAAAGCATCACATCACATGAATTACTTAAAACCATATATAAAGATGTCATCACCCATATAAATACACATCAAATTAGAAATCCTAGAATCAACACAAATGGATGAATCACACATATCCAGAAATTATCATCTAAGTCTAGAAAACATCGATTAGTGAGATATCACCAAGTATAATCATGCTAGCACGCAGCATTGCCCAGATATACCTCTCAATCTCAATAATTAGAACATCATCAATAATATATGCAGAATAGGATAGGCTACCTATCAATTTAATTTAATAAAAATACGAGAATCCATTATACTCTGGACATCTATTACAGGTATAATCTCTTATATATGAACTATCAAAATATATCATGATGGGAAATGATTGTACGACAGACATGAAGTCCAATGTAGAGCCATATACATACACACACACACATCAATATGTAGGTCATCCAACCCATATCTACACTAAAGTGAGGTGTATCAATAGTATATGTGAATCTATCACTTCATTAGTACCAGAAGGAAGACTGATAGCACGAAGCAAGCTCCAAAGACATGAACTCTCTATAGTCTTAGTTACCTCCATGGTATCATGACATGTATCCATCGATGTGCTCATCAATGCGAGGACTGAAAAGTCACGACACCGCTCCTGCCCATATAAGTAACAAATGGTTGGCATAGATGACACATGGGCAAATGCATGTAGCAAAAGCATGAAGCTATACATATATTAGGTGTCACCGATATGTGTTCAACCCCAAGTTTTGGTCGCTAGGGTGGATTCCAGCCATCTGGTTCTCATCAACGCTAATAAAGGGAGCACATCGTAATAGTGGCATATAAAACTAATACATATAGACAAAAAGTCATGCTCATCGTTAAGCATGTAGCCATACTCGCTGAATTATGGACATGAAGCGGTACTCATCACTACACGTATCACCTAACACTCATAACACTATTCCTATCATGTGAATATCATTTATTTACAATGAATAATCGAACAAATATCACAACAGTGTTCCATACCACTACATGATACTCATATGTTTATTCACTGTTTATAAACTACACTAAAATACCATGATATAATATATGCAAAGTCCAAAGAATAATCAGAGAAATATTATCGAATACCCCATTCTAAACGGTATTATAACTTTGTTGTTTAGATTTCTCGTCACATGGAATTAGATATCCTGAAATCATATAGAAGGATGTCATCATTGTATCATATCAAAATCTCCAAATAAATTTATATCAATGGTGAATCACTCATATCATCCAAAATCAATCGTAGAAAAGATGTAATAAATATAACGGGAAACATTTGATTAATTATTTATGCCAAGTATAAGTAAATAACTTTAATTCAATATACTATAATTAGTAAAACTTTTAATAAAATTATATAAATAAAATAACTAATTCTCTATAAATCAAATAAAGCTTCAATGATTATAAAATACTTCTAACTTAACCGGTTTTATACTTTTATATCCTCAGAATAATTTGTATAATCAGGTACTGCTCATTTCATAATTGTCTAGAATTACATATGATTTATAAATAATTTATTTAATGTCCAAATTTAAATAGAATATTACTTCATAATCTCATATATACACATGCATATATACATGCATGCATACATACATATATATCTATACGTATATATACTATATAAGTTATCTAGTAATGAATCATTCGTAACATCCTACCCATATTATCACATACGAAAACATTAGAAGTAATGTAAATAATTATTTTAGAATTAAATTGAATTTCTAAAAAATTTAAATTATTAATATATGAAAATGTATAATAGAAATTTAATTAAATTTATTAATTACAAAATTTAATGCTTAAAATGTTAATTAGATTATATTTCTTTTTTGAAGAATTTATTTCAACTTTTATAAGATTATAAAAATCAAAATCTAGTTTATTCTTCAATTAATTTATTTATTAAAATTAATAAATGTTACATTTATAAATTCTCATATAAACTTCACGAATACATTATACATATTTATTTTTATTATACTTTAATTTTATATGATTTATTAAATTTTTTTTTTATTCTTATATATATATATATATAACAGACTCAGCCACCGGTCGATTGATCATGGTCGGTTGGTAGCCCTAGCTGGTCGACCCAAATTGAAGCGAAATGTTGGCTTCCTCTTAAATTTCGGTGACTTACGAACTTTTGCATGCTCATTTTCTCACAACACAAAACACACATCACATACCATCTAAACATCAGTCCAAAACAACTTACATACAACGATATATATATATATATATATATATCATGAATTTTATGTTTTATGCATAGGTTTGTGAGTGAAAATACCAATCTATATTCATGCCTCTTCTTCTACCACTCTTTGCTCACATGCATCATTCTAGACTACCAACGCACAAACAAATGATCCATTTTTCATTCCTTTCAGGTATAGATGAGAGTTGTGGATCATATATTAGAATTTAGAAATTTATAATAATTAGTTTCTTTTGTTCTTGAGTTTCTAAGTGATGAGGGTTTTGTTGTTTTCTTCAGGAGGAAGATAATGATATTGAAGAAAGTATACGTGATTATTCTATGAAGTGGAGGAAACTCTCAAAAAGGAGTTCTGGATTTAGAGTAGGCAATAAAATTTAGGGTTTGGGCCCTAAATATAAACAACCTTTTTTTCCTTCTATTTATAACTATTTTTCCTTTTTTGTCTATTTAATTTAAATAATTTCAAATTTCTATTTCTAATATATTATTTCCCAAACCCATATTTAAAATATTATATAACTTTTTATAAAACATAGTTTCTACATTTCTATGTTATTTAATTTAATTATCACATATTTATAAATTAAACCCATTTATTAAATTGATTATAAAAATTATTCTCTTTTAATACTTAAAAATTCAGCATAATCAATTAATTTATTATTATTAACATTAATTAATTATTACTTAAAATTCAGTTTGTTATAATTACTTTTCACCAAACTTCTTAGTTTTCCCAGCCTTACATCATTCAATCTATCATCCCATTCCAAATATAGAAATTGATTTACTTTCTTATAAAAAAATGTCAATGTAGTTAGCTTCTTCATAGTAAGCCACTTCCCAAAATTTGCTTTCTTATAAAAAAAGTGTGTCCTTTGGATTCCTCATTTACGAGACAACAACATTAAATCATTTCAAATAGCTTTTCAATTATTTCTTCGTTCTCTACTTCATGTTAGTTAACAAAATCGCGTCCTTCGGTTGTACATAATTTACCCTGAATTAGCTTATAAACTTTTTAGCTGATTGATCAAAGGACCTAAGGGATCCGAGCTCAAACCTAAAACACCTCATGGTCATTACTCTCTCCAGAAACAAAGCGAAACATCTACATTTAACAAAAGTCATTTACTCTAGCACAATCCATATGCCAATCGTACCTCACGAATGTTGCAAGTAATTTGTTAGTCAATTATACATTGGCATGGATGGCATTACGAATCTTCGTGGATACTATGCCGCTATAATCTCCATCAATAAGAGATGGTCTCCAAATCATCCTCGCATCCTTGGAAAAATCACGTTATTACACTATTTATAACTTCGTCATCTCCTTTAATCTTCCCCTGAAGGGGATTATTGGTTGCATCACCGTGTGCATGGTTCAACCAACCACTACAGTGGTTAGTGCCCAAACACTCAAGGTTAACATTCTGATACTTTGGTCCCTCCATCTTTAAGGATACTGTGTGTCTTGCCTATCTTCCTTTCATGTTGACTTTATTGACTGCATCCTCGGTATCGCTCTCTCATGAGTGCTTCCCTCAACATTCCCTCTAATCCTTCCATCAATATGGCTTACATCACTATCCCTTTTCCTCCTAATGTGATGTTGTCTACCACCACCGTTGTGGGATTGATCGATACTGGATGATGATGAATTAGTAACATATGGTCTTTTTGAAGTGTTTGTTCAAGGGACTTGATTCTATTTAGCATTTACCTCTCCATCTCTATTTTGACTAATCCTACGCCTTGTTGTAGAACTCACTTCATCAAATCTTGTGAGAGAATTATTTCTTCCTTTGCGTTCTCTAGCACAAGATTTGTGACGAGCGCCCTACACCACTGGCACCCAAATGTGATAATTTGTATAGTAGCGTACGCTGCAACAGTGCCCGGTCCATGTAGAAAGATCACCAAAAGGGTAGTAAAGCAAAGCAAAATAATCGTAGTCTGTCATATATCTCACAAGCATCGAATAAAATATAATAATAAACATCTCAGATATAAAACAGGCAAGACGGTAATAACTGAATGAATCACATAAATTAGAGTACTCAAACCTATATTGTTATACAACATAAGTGATAGAGTTTATACAACTGACAATAAACTCAAAGGAGATAACTATCGCTAAATATATATAATAGCACTAGTAAGCTCCATAGTGTTGCACAGCAGAATGATAAGCAATAATAGCTAAATATAGTAATATGAGAGTATGTGAAACACCCCACACCCCTTAGTATACCTAAAAGGACACACTAAAAGATGTGGTGCGTTGTAGGTATAACTAAAGCTAGCAGAGACTAAGATTCACAAGACAAAATGATTGATAATAACACAGCGGAAGTAATTAAAAACAACAAGTGATTATTAAAAAATAAAAACTTCATAAATACTTCGAAAAAACCACATATGTTTTAAATACCAAATACAATTGTCTTATGAAAATAAAATCTTAGTCTCATCAGAAAAACCAGAGTACAAACTAACTTTCCCTCAATACAGTTCCAGTACAATAAAAGAACAAAAGGCTGAAAATAAAAAGAAGGAATACATGATAGGGTCTCCAAGTCTCCAAGAAGCTGCGGTCTATCTTCCTTGCCCCTGTTTGCCTATGGGGGGAAAAAGGGGAAAATAGAGGAGTGGGTCAGACTAAAAGTCTGGTGAATGATAGTAATTACTAGAATCTTTAAGCAAACTAAAATAAATAGACCTTACAACAGTTCTAGTATATAAAAGGAAACAAAGGAAATAGAGAGAAGGAATACGAGTTAACTTAATTGATTAACTTTGATTGTTTGCACTTGTCTTTGCTAGCTGCTTTGATTAGGTTGAATTCCTAATCCTATAATTAGGCTGAAATCCTAATTCTACCCTTTGGTCGGCCTGCTACTCCATAGACCTTACTGCAGATTGGACGCTATATAGCTCCCTACACAGAAATGGTGTCTACGAATTACATGCAAAGTATCTATGTGGACTAGACGTTATATAGCTCCCTACACAGAATGCAATGGTGCCTACGGAAGGTACACATACTAAGTGCTTGGAACTCATAACGATTACTGAGCACCCGAATGGAAGTCGTACGCGTAACCGCCACCATGCTTATGTTATCTGTTGTTCCACCTATTGGGTCTTCTTATTACCTCAAGCTCCAGCATAGGTGTACCCCTCATCCCACTTCAGGCTAATGTGAGATCACCGTGTCCATAGAAAATAGGGGAAATGCTGTTGGTACTGGCCCGTTATCCAAACAATATCTAGTTGCGCCCCTTGCCCAAATCCCCATGATTTGGACTTCTACTTATTGACCAATTACTACCATTATTAGCATAAGTGTGCCCCTTGTCTCACTTTAGGATTATGTTAAACACCGTGTCCATAGAAATAATAGGGCAATGCTATTTGGTACGGGTCCTACTTTAATACTTGCTTATTAACTTAGATAAATTATTTAAATAAGCCTTTGCTTTTGTTCTTGCTATTTATGCTTATTAATTTATCATAGTCTTAAAATAAGCCTCATTCTGTTCTTTATCTTATTATAACCTATGTTATAATCGTGCTTATTGCTTAACCCAAGGTCTAAGTGTAAAAATAAGCTTCTTTCATCTTATACTCTTTTTAGTTATAATTCTAAGTTATAACTAGGCCAATTATCTTTAATTAGTCAAATTCTAACATTAATATCATAATTAGGCTCAATTTCAGTCTTAATTCCATTTTTATTACAGTCTTTACAATTTACATCTTATCTTCCGTTATTTCAGTATTCTTATAATTTTAATCCATATTCGCATTTAATCTATTCTAATCCATACACAAAGAAGAAGGAGAAATAAAAGAAAATTGAAAATAGAAGAAAATCCAAAGCGTAGGAAAAGGATGTAAGTAATGCATAAATAACAGTAAATAAATTAAAACAGTGTAAATAAACTATAATTAAATGGAAAGGCTATAATAAACTAAAATCAACTAAAAAGAACAGCTAAAAGAAATAGACTGAAAATAATTCTAAAAACTGTAAATAAACTACTAAAAAGGTTATTCCAAAAATCGTAGTAAAACTACAACTATTGGTAACCCTATTATTTTAAATTACTTAAAAATCTAAATAATTACAATCACTCACCTGTGGTCCTAAGCTCTTTCCCTTTTGGTCTTCCCGGATCCACTTAAGGGTATTAAAATATTTTTATTAAAAAGATTCTCTTCTTGGAAAATTATTCCTTTTAGGGTCCTTTCTGAAAAGGTGAACCCAAGCGGAGAAAACCTAGAATGAGAAAAAGTGTTAGGACTAGGGTTCTATTTATAGGGGTAGAAGTTGATCTCAGACCGTTGGATTTGGAGATTGAATAGGATGCAACCACGTCATAGGCTGAATAGAAGCCGTCAGATGGAAGCACGAAGTGACCAGATGGGGCTAAAGAATGAAAAATACGTGTTCGAAAACCTCTGGAACGAAGAAAACTTTCTTCATTCCATACCCGTAGGCGGGTCGACCGGGCAATCGACCGCCCCTCCCCCTAGGTCGACCGACCGGTCGACCTAGGGCCTATTTTTTTTTTCTTCTTCTTTATTTTTGTTTAATTCATAACTTGCTCATATTAGCTCGGATTCTAACGTACTATATATGGAAATTAACCAGAAAATTACCACGAACACAATGGTGCAACTCGCATGGCTCAATTATGATAATTTCACAAAGTTATTTTATTATTTCGTTAATTAATGACTTAATTATTATGGGTTAAATTTGAGGTTGTTATAGTATGGCCTCCTGCTCATCACCTATCCAGCTCCATGTGCTTACCAGACCTGATATCCCTAATCCACTCATTTAAGAGTACTCAGAATAATAGGAAGAAAAGCATAAAATCCTAAGTCAGACAGTCTGGTGTGAGCAGTAGAAAATCTCAAATAATGCAAAGTCAATATACTAGGACAAATAGTATGGAAAATCGTACCTACCCTGTCTTTACATCCACAAAGTTAGAAGATAACATGGAATATGCTACTCTACATCGTAATCATGTTGGTGTACTACACATCAAAGTACTAATGGGTGTCTAGATATTTACATCGACGACATCAACGTTGTCACATTCCTAGAGTAATAAGCAACCAAAGCAAAGATAGCATCCATCATCCTACCTAACATTCACTCACTTAGTGCGTCAGATATATGATAACTCGACCAACTGTAATGTCAAGGACTACACAATGTCCCGGTTGCTCGATACTTAAATCAATGCCACTAAGTGGGCCAGGAACTAGACTACCCGTATGATAGTCTACGGTGAGGCTGGCTCTAATGTCAACGGACTCTACCTCCTCATCACTAGGTCATAACATCAATGGACTCTAGTAGCTTATGTGATCCAGGTCCTAATGTCAAAAAGCTTTGATCGCACCATCATAACCCCTGCATAATGAATACCAACCGAAACCCTGAGTATCATGATCCCCCTGCACGCATCATCCATTGTAGAGCTCATTCTAGAACTGTGACGGCCCGGGTTTTTCCGACGTCTATAATCGGGTATATAACTGATTTTAATTTTGGAATACTGATTTATAAGTCGAACGAATAAAATTCTGATAATTAAAATATCTGAATATGAATATAAATTGGTTTAAACACTATATATGAACTTAAGTTATAGCATTTTGGGGATGATGATCTGTATAGGAAATATATATATGAACTTCACTTTTCGAATTTAGATAAAATATCCATAAATATAGAGACTCAAGCCTTATGATGTTGAAATTTACATATGTATATAAGTATATAAATATGCAAGTATTTGAATGTGTACCACGAGAAGTAATATATATATATATATATATATATGATATCATAAAATAGATATGGGAATATGTATAAGTGCAAATATATATATATAAACAAAAGGATAGATACATATACCAATTCACATAAGGATATTTGTAAACATAAGAGGAGACAATACCATAAATGCATTTCAAAATCAAATCTCATAAATAGCATATCAGCCTCCATATTGAACAAATCAAGTCATTTCAAAATAAAGTATACATATAAGATGTAAAAATAAAATTTATAAAGATATAAATAAAAGGAAACTTGCTGTGTACAATGTAGAGCAGCAGTATATACTTTCTTTATATTTACCTCCTTCATGTCTTCATTTCACTCATTCGAACAACCAAGGTACAAAGGCAAGCAAAATAAAATATGTAGGTAGCTTGTAAATAAATAAAGGCAAGAAAAAATTCTAAGCAAAGTAACAAAACATCATATACATAAAAACATCTATGAACATGAAAAGATAAGATGGGATAAGGATGAAGGACATTTGCATTTAATGCTAGCACTACATAGGGTCATTTCGTTCAAAATCATTGCAGTGTTTACCAAATGGTTGCCTGATCAAATAAGAAAAATCTCTGACCCTTTGTTGTACAAGTAAAATATACAACCTGTATATTTATTTATATATATCATCTCATTTTTTTCATTTCATTCATTCGAAAACTAGCAAGTTATGAAGGAAAAAAAAACTACAACTTGAAGATTAAATACAGCAAACTCAACAGATAAGATCATCAAAAGCAGGCAGTATGTTTTTCTCAAAAACAAGTTGATTAAGTTCAAAAATCAAACTACTTCCAGGAAGAAGCTTCTCTGTCCTTCTTTAAACTGTGAGTATACATACCCAAGAAACTTTAATTAGTTAAATCTCGACTTCTTATGATAAGTTTAAGCATGGTTGTGCGAAACTTTAGATTGAATCTTGAACATAAATTTGTTCTGTTATCTGATAAACTATGAAATGTCTGCTCACTCCATTATGAAAAAAAATTCCTTATCTTATTATCCAGTTGATGATTTTGGATGTTATAAACTAGGAAAGTGTTTGATTTTGGGTATAGTTTATGTTAAAAATAGTTTGGATGTAAACCATGTTGTATAGTTCAGCAGAGTTCCCATTTACAGGGATAAAACAGATTTTAGTGAAAATTTGATAAGTTTAAATTATGAATTCAAGCATGTGATCTGATTACTTATGGGGAAATACGAATTTTAGAAGAAAGATTATGATTTCTAATGCACCATAGTTCGATAAATTGTTGAATAACTTATTTACGTTCAAAAAATTATTCTAGTCATCTTCGTCGTCGAGAGAGGTTGCGATTTGTTTTGGAAGGGGGAGGTGGTCCTAAGCAAGAGTTCGACCATGGCGGAATTTTCGATAAATGCTTGGATGATGGGGAGCGATCGAGTTTAGGGTTTAAAGCCCTATTGGGTTTGTCTATGTCGTCGAGTCGATTTCTCCAACGTGGGTGAGTCGGACTGGGTCGGGGTGTGGGGATAGGTGCGTGAGGTTACGGCGGAGCTCTGGACGGAGTCGCGAAGCTTCTGGCGACGTCACGCGGCGGCGCGAGACGTTTTGGTTCATAGTGTTGGTTCCAGTGGGTGTTCGTGTAGTTCAATTTTTATTTCAAGCATTATCGTTGAACCTGGGTGTTCGAGTTCGTCGGCGAGGTCTCCGCCGACCTGTTGGTGATCGAAGTGATGATCGGAAGTGGTCAGGCATCGTGTGCACGTACATATGTGTCAATCGTATCTGTTATCTTAGGTGATTGGGGAAGATGAGCATTTACTCGGGGACGTTGATTTTTGGCTCGAGTCAAATGCCGCGTTTGTCTCGAAGGTTGTTGTGTGAGTTTCGACGTGGGGTAGGAACGTGATTAGCTCGAGTAAATGATGTTTGTGCTCGGGTCAGTACCCTAGTATTATGCTGGGTTGATAAACGAAATCAAGTTTCAAAATTTATTTAAGTAAATAAGTTTCAAAGAAGTATAAATCACGATCTAAAGCAAAGCATTAGCAGTTGAAACAAGTTTTCAAAATTTCAAATGTTTGAAATTATTTGTTTAGATTATTATGTAGTAGGAAATTCCTATAGGTTTTAAAGATGATGAAAATAATGCGATTGAATAAATACAAGTTATTTAATAAGGATGAAAGTTGATTAATGTAATCAATTTAAGGGGACAAATAATTAATTTAATTATTAAGACAATTAGTTAATTAGTTTGAGAAATCAATGTAAGGGATTGATTTATTAATGTGATTAGTTTCGGCAATTAAATAAAGGAGAATAATTTAATTAAAAGTAAATTACTTAATTGAAATTTATTAATGATAACTACTTAAATCATTAAATGTCATTAATTAAGGTAGGTAATGTATGGGCAATCTCTAAATGTAATTTAATAAATGATAATCACTCAACGTAAGTAATTTAAAGGATTAATTTGTTAAGAATTAATGTGTAAAGGATTAAGAATTTAATTTGTAATTAAAGGTTAAATTAAGTGAGGAAAATTAGTCAAGAGTGGTTAATTAAGATGGATAATTAAAAGACAATTAATTAATTGGCTTGTAATTAATTAATGTTAAGTAAAGGTAATCTAAGTGATTAAAGGATTAGTAATTAATTTAATTAGTAGAATGATTTTTTGAAATGATCCATTTTGCACATGAATGATTAAATGATGATTAAATACCTTAAATTGATTTATATCTCTGATATGGAATGTTTATGATATGATTGGATGGACAGTGATTACTATTAAGTATGAATTGCTGTGTAAAAGTGTTATCCGGTAATTTAAGTTGAATTATACTTCATTGAATAACTTAGGTTTAAAATTTCCAATTGGTTTCGAAGAGACTGGAGTCGGGTATTGGTAAATACCCGAAACCACTTCAAATCTTCATAGAATTGTACGTGAAATAAATAAGCTGAAATAAAATGCTTTAATTGAATTGGACCATTTAATCTAAGTTTGAATACTTAGAAATTGATGTCTGTGATAAGTGATGTCTATAACAATTTGTGAAGTTGTAAATTGATGTAAGTGACACCGGGTTTATATAGTTATATTCTTTGTATTCCATGTTAGATGGGTTTACTCACGCTGGTTTCCAGCCTGACCCGGGTGTTACTTTGATGTAATGCTCGGGTCAGACCGAGTGTTACAGATTTTCAGGTAGGACGTTCTAGAGCTCAGGAGACGAGCTGGATGGCAAGTACGTATAGAGTATTTCCGCTGCAGTATATTATTGTATTTCTGAGACATGATTACTGTATATATTCAGTGACTGTGGATATGTAAAACTCTGATGTATTAAAATGTAATCGACAGATATAGTAATCTTTTGTAAAGTGTTATTATTTACTATTATATTTTATCCGCTGCGAATGTGAGATGTTAATGTTTCTGTTCTTCTTCTTCTACCTCTTTCTTCTTTTTCATAACTATTTGGAATTTTCGGCTTCGAAAATTCCGGGTCGTTACAAGAACTGTCCTTACAACTCCCGTCTGAAGTCATTGCAGTTAGGAACTATTGTAATATCCCCTATCTAGAGGCCCAAAGCTAAGCGCTACAGATGCTGCAGTCATCCATAGTATTAACTTCCGATGACTAAATACAACTAGGTTAATGGTATCCATAACATCAGAAGCACTTGAATATGAAACAAAATCACAAATTTCAAAGAAAAAACATTTTACTGATTACATTTCAAAACACATGTTTCACATTCAAATTACATAATCCCATAATCGTTTCCCATGTTAAGATAAAATATAATTATTACATAAATACGCCAAGAGCGACAAATGATGATGCCCCTTGGTTGACCAGAGTATTATATAGACATAACCGTCTTAAATAAGACACAGCGGAATAAAACAAAGCAAAACAGCAACTCCTAAATAACTATCCGTTAGCCACTTGCTCGTCTCCGGAAGCTTTATTCGTCAACCTACTAAAACCTGTAAAACCTCAACCCTCGACCTACTCAAATCAATTTTGAGCACCCAAGAGTTTAAGGGGGAAAACATAAACTTCGAGTCAGACAAAAAGCCTAGTGTAAATAATACTATACATCTCGGTTATTTGATATTAAGTAAGACCACGCCGCTTAGCAGAATGGGTTTCCCCTCACTAATATCCTTTTAAAACATATCTTTTGCAAACCTTTATCCTGCAACCAAAACTGGTTAAAACCATAAAGCATTATTATATATACATATCAGGTAATAAATGAACTATCTGTTCGAACACTATAGTTTTGTTTGGCAGCTTTGGCTAAATACTAACATTTGGCTGACTCGGGCCTACCAGACAATATGATCAAAATAATCTAACACGTGTTAGACACTCCTCTTCTGGACGGTCTGTCCTTAACTATCAGTTAAATATTCCACTTCTGGATGGTTTGTCCCTAACTTAACATCTCCCAGGGTCACCTGTTCCTAATGGTTTTGCGAGCTCACCAATAACCTATCTATCTACAAATATATATATTCCATTCTGTGTGTAATCATAATTTTAGTCTTACCTATGACAAAGCCCTACACACTGGAATTTTGGACTAAATTAGCTGGGGCTAATAGCTAATGTATAAGGCGCGACCCTATTCAGTCCCATCTGGCATTCTCATATCTGAGTCATTTTACTTAGGGCAACCTTCCCTTAAATTTTCCTTGAAAACCTTTTCATCTCAAATTGATTTAAAACCTTTAAACCAAATGTAAACAAGGAAAATATATACTCCATGCTTTACTCAAAATCACCTTGCCATGTTATATATACTTTACTCAAATCTTTGTTGATGAAAACATTTAAACCTTTGAAAGTACCCCTTTCGAATCCATTGAAAGTACCTTTTTCGAAACCAAGTAAAACCCTTCTTTCACCTAGGCTGAAAGGCAAAAACATTCCTTTTGAAACCATTCATAATCTTCCTTTCGAAACGTTGAAAAACCATCCCTTCGAAAGCATTAAAACCTTAGACATCCTTCTTCAAGACCTTTAAACATTACCTTTCGAATACACTGGAAAACCTTTCCTTCCAAACCTTTCGAAACCATAGGGAAACCACCCTTCGGAACCATTCTTTAAAACCTTTCGAAAGCCTTTGGGTTCAAGTAAAACATGTGGAAACACCTTTCGAAACCATTTGGGTTCTACCTTCAGCAGAGCGAAAGGGTCATAAAACATTTAAGTCGAAAGCACTCATTCGAAAGCATTTCCTAAGCAAAGAAGTGATGGTGTCGAAACCAACCTTCCGAAAGCATTGGAGAAGCGGCTTAGTCTTAAAAACAAAGTTTACCTTTCGAAACCATTAGCGTCGAAAGGTAGATAAGCGGCAGCTAAGGGCTTCGACCTAGTCGAAAGCATATACTGAAAACAAAGGCGCAACCTCTTTAAAACCATTCTTTTAAACCATTGACCTAGTCAAAAGCTATACTTTCGAAAGCAAAATAGGTGCATTTTTATTTAAAACAAAGTAGCGCTTCAACCCCTTCAGAACCTATGGTCTCAAACCAGTACCTTCCGCCTTAGTCCAATTCACTACGTACCAATTACTTGATTCCAGGCGCATTGGTTTCTATGGGATGGAGGCGGCAGTACTTGGTCGTAAACCCCTGTGTCGAAAGTGGCGAAACATGCTAAATGCATGTAAAAACTGATTTTTACTTTAAAAAGAATTTTTTTTTTCAACTAACCTGTCTTGTTTGTCAAAATATTATTGGTTGCAAATTTTATTTTCTAAATGCACTGCCAAAGTTTTAGAAATAAATAATTTAATTTATTTACAAAATACCCTTTCGCCTTTAATAAATATATAAATCATTTAAGTCCCATACATTAAATAATTTTATATATTCATCAAAACACTTAGAAAAATTCTATAAAAATTCCATAAAATCATTTTTAATATGTTTTCTATCATATATAAATTTCAGACCCAAATTATATATAACTTAACCATAAATTATTTTAAACCCAATAAATCATTTTCTTCACTAGATAACTAATATAAAATCCACATTAATTCGGAAAAATTATGAAAATTAAAACCCATCTCTAAAATATCATTTCTGAACTATATCTAAAATCGCAAGGCAATTGGATGTCATTAAATAGGGTTTTCAAATTAAAACTTATCATAAAATCTATCTGAATAAGCATAAATCGTCAACAAGCATATATAAACATTTAATCATTCAAAAACATGGCATAATTGTGCAAAATACTTCGGATTCATCTTAAAACCAAAAACAATTAGAAAATGAGATGTAGTCATTATTCACCTTAGCTTTTGAGATTAAGGATTTGAGATTTGTATGGATTTAAGTTGATTAAGCTTCCCCTTGATTCTCTTATCTTCCTCTAGTTGCTTCTAATGGTGGTCGGCCTCTTAGTTTAGTTTTTGAAAATGAAATGAATGTATGCATGAATTCCTAAGGATTTAGGGTATAAGAATATTCGTATTCCAACTTTGCCCTTGTCTATTCCCTTTGTCTAATTTTATTTCATGTTATCTCGTTTTGATTTACTCATTAACATGGCACGGCTACCCCTATTAATCACAAATCTCAATCCCCTAATCATCACATTACATTATTTTATTTAATTTGCTAATTAAATATCCTAAATAATGTTACTAAAAATATGGGGTGTTACAATCTCCCATCCTTAAAGAATTTTGTCCTCGAAATTACGATAAGGTACACAACAATCAAACATAAAGGTAAAACATACCATCACACAAATCAGGATAAGCGTCTCTAATCCTGCTCTCAGTCTCCCAAGTACATTCTCTCTCATCGTCGCTCCACTGGACTTTCATTAATCTGACTGTCTTGTTCCTTAGCCTCTTCTCATCTCTCGCGACTATACGAATCAGCTTCCTAACTATAGTCAAGTCCGGCTCTACTACTAAGTCCTCTAACACGGTTGGTGCTATAGTACTCGTCGGGTTTCTAACACACTTCCTTAGCTGAGAAACATGAAAAACATCATGGACTCCTGCCAAACTGCTCGGTAACTCTACTCTATATGCGAGTTTCCCGATCCTTTCTACAATAGGAAATGTACCTAAGAATCTCGGTGCCAACTTCCCCGATTTCTCGAATCTAATCACACCCTTCATCAGTGATACCTTAACAAAAACATGACCCCCAATAGAGAACTCTAGGTGTTTCCGTCTTTTGTCTGCATAACTCTTCTGCCTAGATCGAGCTTCCTTCATCCTAGCTCGAATCAACTCAATCTTCTCTGCAGCTTCTCTAACCAAATCCGGACCAAGAACCAACCTATCCCCAGTCTTTGACCAAGAAACTAGTGATTTGCATGGCCTTCCATACAAAGCTTCAAATGGTGCCATCCCTATACTAGTCTGATAATTATTGTTATATGAGAACTCGACTAAGTGTAGATGGTCTTCCCATGATCCTCCAAAATCTAACACACAAGCTCGTAACAAATTCTCCAAGACTTTGTTAACTCTTTACGTTTTCCCATCGGTCTATGGATGGTAAGCGGTACTCATCTTTAGCTTGGTTCCTAAAATCTCCAGTAGACTCTTCCAGAACTCACTAGTGAACAAGGAATCTCTATCGCTTACTATACTACTAGGAATTCCATGAAGTCTAACTATATTCTTCATAAATAACTTAGCTAGAACAGGTGTCGTCCTAGTTTACTTAACTGGAATGAAATGGGCACTCTTGGTCAGTCTGTCCACTATGACCCATATACTTTCACTTCCTCTACTAGATCTTGGCAACCCATCAATAAAATCCATAGAAATAGAATCTCATTTCCATATCTGAATATCCAATGGCTGTAGCAACCCACTTGGTTTCTGCTGTTCGGCTTTTACCTGTTGACAGTTCAAACACTACTTCACCCATAAGCCTACATCTCTCTTCATACCTTCTTAGAAGAAACTTCTTTTCATATCTTAATACATCTTAGTTCCTCCTAGATGAATAGTGGATTTTGAACGATGGCATTCCTCCAAAATTTCATTCTTTATGTCTCCAACATTAACCACCCATTCTGGTCAAGACTAAAATCGTTCAAGTCATCGCACTCTGTTCCTTCCTAATTATTAACCACCCATTCTGGTCAAGACTAAAATCGTTCAAGTCATCGCACTCTGGTCAAGACCAAAATTTCATTCTTTATGTCTCCAACATTAACCACCCATTTTGAATGATGGGTGGTTAATGGTCATCACATCATTTCTTAGATTGGCTGGATATCACCGTCTTTAGTCTCTTCCAATTATTAACAGCTTCGATCTTATCTGGATCGACTGACAAGCCCTTCTTTGAAACCACATGACCAAGAAACTTCACTTCCTTCTTCCAAAAATGACACTTCTAAAACAACTTCACTTCCTTCAGCGTCTCAAGCACAGCTCTAAAATGAACTTCATGCTCCCTTTCATCCTTAGAGTATATCAAAATATCATCTATGAACATCAACACGGACCTATCCAAGTGTTCTTAGAAAATTCACTTCGTCAAATCCACAAAGAATGCCGGCGCATTAGTTAGTCCGAATGGCATCACTAACCATTCGTACGATCCATATCTAGTTCTAAACGCCATCAAAGGAATACTATCCTCTACTACCCTAAGCTGATGAAAACCTATTGCCAAATCCAACTGAGAAAATACTTTGGCTTCACTCAACTGATCGAACAAATCGTCAATTCTAGGCAACGGATATTGATTCTTTATCGGCTTCTCATTCAACTTACGATAATCGATACATAACCTCAACGATCCATCCGACTTCTTAGCAAACACTACGAATTCTTCCCAAGTTGAACTACTAGGCCTAATAAAACTCTTGCTTTCCATGTCTACCAGCTGCACCCTCAGCTCCCTCATCTCTATAGGTGTCATCCTACTTGGCGGTCTACCCACCGATTCTGCTTCAGGCACCAAATCTATCTGAAACTCAATGGCTCATTTCGGTGGAAATCCTACTACAGGCTCGAAGACATCCATGAATTCTCTAACCACGAAATGCGATTCAACTCATCTTCCAACTCCACTACACCCAACAAAGCTTTCACCTCACAATTAGGGCTTTCTACGGTATATACAATCCAATCACTACAATCAGGGTGTCAAAGCGATATCTTCCTATCATTGAAAAATATCCTAGCATCGTACTCACTTAACCTCCATACCCAATAGAATTCCGAACCCTACAAAGTCAAACACATGCAAACTGCAAACAAAGGTATGACCTAGCAAATCAAACTCTAAGTGGTCACACTTCATCCCAAGTATCGCATACCCTCCCATTGGATTTGCAACCCTTAAGGAAGTAACTAAGTATGTGGGTTCTAGGTTAAGCTTATCTACCAAATAATGAGATATAAAAGAATGCGATGCACTAGTATCAAACAGAACCCTAACAGACATACCATATATCCGAAGCGTACCTCCCAACACTGCCTTTCCTTTCTCCTACGCTGTTGGTCCTGATGTAGCAGGCTCCAATGAAAATACCTTTCCTCTTCCATCTTTAGCGGGCTGTTTGCATTGATTCTTATAGTGTCCAATCTGATCACAGTTAAAACATCTGATGTTCTTCTTCCCGATCACTTCCTTCGGCTTTCCAGTACGACACTCATTTGCAAAATGCCCCTTCTTGTTGCACTTGAAGCACACAACCTCAGACTTTCCCTTCTTGTTGCACTTGAAGCACACAACCTCAGGCTTTCCCTTCTTGTTGCACTTGAAGCACACAACCTCAGACTTTCCCTTCTTTGCTGCTCCACCTTTATGAGCTCCTTTCTTATGAAAGAACTTCCTCTTTTGGACTTGCCCAATCTAGACCTCCTTCGCCTTACTCTTCTCTACAAAAGCAAGCATCTCCTTCTGTCTCAAAGCCATCTCTACAACCACATCACAAGGGTCTCTAATATAAGGTAATGTAGCCCTCGACAACTCAGTCTTCAACCCCCTTATGAACTTCTCATTCCTCTTCAACACATTATCCACGGTAGCATACCCATACCTAGCCAACTCCTCAATTCTTCTAGCATACTCCAAAACTGACATCTCTCCCTGCTCCAACTCAGCAAACTTCCTTAGCAAAACAGACGGCACCATCATAGACATAAACCTCTGTTGAAACCTTCTCTTAAACTCAGCCCATGTCATCTCCTCTTCATTTACTCCAGCCGTCACACTATTCCACCAAAATAAAGCTACACCCTGAAGCTGTCTCGAAGCAAGCCTCCTCTTCTGCCCATCATTGAGCCCCATGTCTGTATCCTCTCATAATGCAGCAACCAGTTCTCCACTTCCATAGCATCCTCAGTTCCAATAAAGGGCTTCCCTCCAAGCCTAGCATAATATCTTGTAACATCCCTAATTTTTGATAACATTATTCAGAGAAATTTAAATAGATAAATTAAATAGAATAATGATGATAAGTGGAATGAGATTTGAATAAATTATAACATGGGCTGTGCTTAATAATAAAAATTTAATGGGCTTTAATTGGTTTAAAGGATAATTAGTTCACACATGGGCATACTAGTAAAAAATAGCCTCTTTATTTTACATGGCTATATATTTCTCACTGTTGTCCATTCACGTTCATTTTTCTCAAATCAAAAATAAAACACAAAAACCCTAAGATAGCCGGCCATTAACAAGGAGGAAAAGAGGAATTTCAATCTAAAGCTAAGGATCAAAAGCAAGGGAAGATTAATCAACAACAAATCTCAAATTCCTTATCAAGTTTAAGGTGAATAATAATTTTCTACCATCTCTATTTTATTCTATGATTGTGTATTTCCGGATTTATGTTTAAATTCGTTTTTATAATGATATGGATGATGATATGCCTGAATTATGTTATGATCGAATTACTTTAATTCATATACATATGAATTTGCTCGGTTTTAAGGGAAAACCAAGGATTATTGATTTTAAAATGCCATGGAAAATTTTTATGTGAAGTAAAACATGATTTTAGAGATGGGTTTTAATTTTCGGAATTTTCAAGCTATGGAAATTTTACTATGAATTTTTGATGATAAATGTGATGTAATTAGGTTCAAAATTTATTCTGAATATTTCAGGAAGAAATTGGGTCTAAAATTTTAATATGTTTGATTACATGATGAAATCGAATTTCTATGATTTTTGGGGGGTTTTCCCAATTGATTTACTAAGGAAAGTAAATTATTTTAAAAGAGGGACTTTTCTGCAAATGTTGGTTTTATTATATGGAAGGGCTTAAAACGTTATGTTTCTTTGATTCAGACCTAAATCAATGCGGCAGTTTTTAATGGTAAAGTATTTGAAAAGTTTTAAAGTAGCCAAGCAAGGAATTACAACTAGCAGGTTAGTTATAAAGCAATTGCCATGTTTAGTTATAAATCAGCGTTTTAGAAAAAGGTGGTTCCACCTATTTCGGAGGCACCTTTCGACTCCTTTACCTCCGCACCATCTTAGTCGAAACCATTTCTGTCGAAACCCACATAGTCGGAACCAATGCACTAGGTATCAATGGAATTGGTAAGTATAGGAAGGTAGGGTGTCGAAAGATATGCTTTTGTCAGAGTCGAAACCAAGGTTCACTTTTAAAAAGATAAACGCCTGCCTAGTTTTTGAAGGACTTTCGACTGAGTCGATACCCTATAGAGTCAAAACCTTAGTTTGTTTTCTAAAGTTAAATTCCTGCCAGGTTTTACTTAAAGCTTTCAACATAATCGAAAGTCATGCTTTCGAAAGGGACTTTATAAATAGCTTTCGAAGGGGAACTTTTTCTTTAAATAAGAAGCTTTCGAAAAGGTAGTTTCCAACCTAGTCGAAACCTAGTCGCTATTTTCCTTCCGAAGTATTGAAGTCATCAATACCTTTAAAAGGTTATCCTTGTTTTTACCTAGGTTAAGCCGCTTCCTAATTGCTTTCGAAAAGGGTTGGGTGTTTCGAAGGTGATAGAGTCGAAAGGGGGTTTCAACTCTATCCTTCGAAGTTTTGATTTTTAAAAGGACTTTGCTCTCGACAAGATGGTTCTGACACCATCAACTTTTCCCTAAATTATATTTTAGTTGGTTTCGAAAGAGATACTTTCGTATATAACCATTTTGACCCAAATGATGTTTTAAAGAGTAGCCCAATGTTTTCGGAAGGGTATTTTATTTGTTTCGAAACTATGTTTTAAAGAATGCTTTCTTGATACCATCGAAAGGTATCATTGGTTTCAAAAAAAGTTTTGAAAAGAGGTTTTCTATGCTTTCGAAGGAGGTCATCCAGTGGTTTCGAAAGTGATGTTTTAAAGTTTCAAAACAAATAACCCATTCTCATTTTTAAGGAGAAACCGTGGCATAAATAAAGATTTTGGAAATATTATTCACATTGTTATTAACCCATAATTGTATTTTTGGGAAAGGGCAGAATAACCAGTTAGGTTAACCCGGTAGTAAATATAACTTAACAAATGTTAAAATATTAATTAAAGATATTGGCAGGAGCCAATAGGTTTATAGTAAGCCAATGAAAACTGTACAATATTAGCAGGGGCTAATAGGTTCATAGTCGGCCCATGAAAACTATGATTTGATACTGGCAGGGGCTAGTAGGTTTGTAGTTAACCCATAAAAACTATATCCGGATTAAGATATTGACAGTCAGTCAATAGGTTCCTAGTTAGCCCATGGAAACTAGTCAGCCCACATGAAAACTATATGATATTTTTCTGACTCAAAGTTTTTGTTTTCCCCTTAAACTCACGGTTACTCAATTGATTTTGAGTAGGTTGATAGTTAAGGTTTTCAGGTGTTCTTTTAGACGAATAAAGCTTCCGAGGACATGTAGGAGGTAGGCTTATTATTAGAGTTCTTTTATTTCTATTGTGTGTGTTGGGCGTGTTCTCACCCAGAAGACATGGAGACCAAGAGACTTGCTTCATTCGGCAGACTCATTCGGCAGCCCCATTCGGCAGACCCCATTCGGCAGGCACCATTCGGTAGACCTCGCTCAACCCCATTCGGCAGGCACCATTCGGCAGACCTCACCCGAACCACCTCCTACCGAACCAACCGAACCAACCTTCCCAACTCCCACCGAACCACCTCCTGCCGAACCATCTCCACACCGAACCAACTCTCTCTCGAGACTGCCGAACCAACCCTCTTTCGAGACTGCCGAACGAACCTCCTACCACCGGACTAAACGCTACCGGACCAAGACGTGCCAGGCCAGATCACGTCAGCCCAGGCCCACCAGCAGCTATATACATCCAAGACCCCTGCTCCCAACCTCACTCTATAAATAGAGGGGCAGGGGTACAACAATGGGGACAAGTTTGAGAGCTCAAGCACGGAAGGAACTCTTCAAACAACTTTCTTTTACTCGTATCAAAGCTTTGTACTTGTAATCATAAAAAAAGAAGAGAAATAACATATAAAGTGGACGTAGGCACATTCTGGCTGAACCACTATAAATCTGCGTGTCTTTTTACAGTTTAGTCCCTGTTTTTTACGTATTTGCATAAGTCGCTCAAATTACTAAAAATAACATAAGATCTACTAAATCACACAACTTTAAGGTGTTTGTCCATTTTTTGTGCAAACATTTTTGGTGCTTTCACTGAGAAATAAGGCTCGAAGCTTCAGCTTCATCCGCTTAACAAGTTTTCCTAACAGCATCGTTCGCCACTTGGAAAACATGCCTCCCAAACAGAGAAAAGATGTTAACAAAGGAAAAAACATCGCATCCAGCAGTCTCCCAGATCCAGATGTCACGAATCAAGCAAATCGTCCTCCTCCAGCAACAGTAACGAATGAAGAACAGGCTAACCCAACTACTCCTGCCACAGAACAGCCTGCAGCAATTACTAGAGCAGATCTGGACAGAGTTGTGGTTGAAGTAACTAACCGCTTCACGTCCCAGCAGGAAGCCTTGGTGGACCATCTCATGTCACGCTTAAGGGACGCTGAAGAATCCAACCGCAACACTGAATCATGGGGCGAGTCCCAGTCTGGAGGATCCCAGAGACAGCAAAGATCCTCCTTCTTCGAAGGAGCTAACGGCAGAAGTAGCCGTGGTAGGAGCCGAGACCGAGCACAGCCCGAAGTTAGGCCTGAGGAAACGTTTGGTACCGAACCCAACGGGGAAGGTACCGGGCGAAGGTCAACTGCAGCTGAGCCTGTCATGCTGCCTAACCACAGAAACACCAGTGAACGGGGCCGAGCTAGAGTTCAGCCCGAAGTTGGACCCGAGGAAGTGCTTAGATCAAAACCCAACAGGGGAAGATCAAGGCAAGGGCCAACTGTAGCTGACCCAAGCATGCTCCCAGAAGATCAAAGGAAGCCACTGGAAAATATGAGGAATGATAGACGATACCATCCCTACAGGTTGTCTGGACGGAATCAATCCCACAGAACAGAACCAAACTCATTTCTATCTGCTCCAAGTTCTGATGAAAGGATGGCACGCTTATTCAGAGAGTGTGTCCAACGGGAGCAAAGAGATCGAGGGATAGGCGCTAGGGTAACCAGCCCTTTCGCCCGCAATATCGAAATTGCTATCACCCCCCGAGAATGGAAGATGCCAACAATGGAACCCTACAAAGGAACCTCCGATCCCGTTGTACACTTACAGAGGTACACGCAGCATATGCTCATGAGTGGAGCAACAGAGGGAGTACTATGTAAATGCTTTCCGCTCTTCTTAGCAGATCTTGCTACCTCCTGGTTCTGTCATCTACCCCAAGGATCCATCAGCTCATGGGAAATGTTGAAAGAAAAATTTATCAGTCAGTTCCGCATTCATGTGGAGCAACCTAAGGACGCTTATTCCTTATCCAACGTCAAACAGAAACCTGGAGAAAAGCTGCAGCAATACCTGACCAGATTCAACGCCGCAGCAGCCGCAGTTCAAGATGCCGATGAGAAGCTTATCCTAATGGCCCTCTGCAGTGGGGTGCATCCGGACACTAAATTTGCTAGAAGATTGACAAAAGAAAAACCAGCTACTTTACCCGATTTCTTCCATGAAGCCGGGAAATACATGAGACTTGAGGATGCTGCCATTGAGGGGCAGTCAGGACAGCAAAGTAAGACGACCCATGGCAACGCCCCTGCTGTGGCGAGGGACGTTCGAAGAAATGATTCCAGAGACAATGCTGGGGGCAAGAAGGTAGAAAAGCGCCTATATCGGCCAGGACCAAGATTCGACACTTACACCCCTTTGAACGAGACCGTCGAAAATATCTTCCTTGCCACCCAAGGCGAAGTTAGATACAAACGCCCACCATACAAGAAGGAATCAGATAACGCACAGAAGTCTGGAAAATTCTACCGCTTCCACGAATCTCATGGACATGATACCAACGAATGCCATCATCTCCGAGATCTGATTGAGGAACACATCAGAAGGAAGAAACTGGAGCGTTATGTAAAAAGTCAAGACAGGACTCCAGCTCCTGCCAATGAAAACCCAAGGCTACCCTCACCAGGGACCGACAGAGGAAACCGCAACGCTAGCAGCTCTAGTCAAGAGAAGATAGTGGTCCATACCATCTCAGGAGGTCCGCACATCGCAGACAGAAGTTGGAGAGAGATGGAAAGATATGGGAAGTCGCTTAGAGACAATAGAGACTGTGTCAATACGGTTATAGAAGAGCGCCACCCAAAGCGGAAAGAAAGTGATGACATCACATTCAGTAAACGCGACCTAGAAGGAAGATAGTACCCTCACATGGATCCCATGGTTATCTCTGCCCGACTCGGTCCCGCCGAAGTTTACCGAATCCTGGTCGACACTGGAAGCTCTGTAAATATCCTGTTCAAACACGCATTCGACAAAATGAAGCTATCAATGAAGGATGTATCTCCCTGCGATAAACCACTACACGGTTTCACTGGAGATGCGAAGATGCCCCTCGGGCAGCTGGACCTCTTTGTTGAGATTGGAAGCCATCCCCGCTCCGTTGTAAGGAAACAAACGTTTGTGCTGGTAGAAAACCATTCGGCCTACAACGCCTTCTTAGGAAGACCAGCCTTGTCTGACTTCCAGATTGTCCTAGCCCCATGGTGCCTGAAAATGAAATTTCCAACAGACAATGGGGTAGGGGAAGTGGAAGGAGACCAGGATATTGCACGAGACTGCTATGTAACCGAACTTCGCAACAACCACAAGAAAGATAAAGGGAAAGGTGTAGAGATTGCCCTCTGCACAAAAAACCTTGAAGCATAGCAACTAAAGAAAGCCCCTCCTCTTCGATACACCAGCGACCCTTTCAACGAATTAGACCCTAGGGACAAAGAGGAGGAGGCCACCGCCGAGCCTGCAGAGGCTATGGAGTTTATATCTGTAGACAAGCACGACTCAAGTAGGCTACTGAAAATTGGGTCCCAGCTGAAAGCTGAATTGAAGGAACAACTCATTGATTTTCTCCGCCACAACTTGGATGTATTCGCTTGGTCACACGCTGACATGACCGGAATCTCCCCCGACATAGCATGCCACGTATTCAACATTGATCCTACCAAGGCGCCTGTAAAACAAAAAAAGAGAAGTATGGGGGCAGAGCGATCAGCAGCCCTCGATGAAGAAGTAAAGAATCTACTCGCCAATGACTTCATACGAGAAGCTATTTACCCAGAATGGATCGCCAACCCGGTACTAGTAAAGAAAGCTAATGGGAAGTGGCGGACCTGCATTGACTTCTCCAACCTAAACGACGCCTGCCCAAAGGATTGCTTCCCGCTTCCCAGAATCGACCAACTTGTAGACAGCACAGCCGGGCACGAACTCCTATCTTTTATGGATGCATACTCAGGATATAACCAAATTCCTATGCATGCTCCCGACCAAGACCACACTAGTTTCATCACCGACCGGGGTTTATACTGCTACAAAGTGATGCCCTTCGGACTTAAAAATGCAGGAGCCACCTACCAGCGCCTCGTCAACAAGATGTTTGCAGGGCTAATAGGACGAACAATGGAAGTATATGTAGACGACATGCTGGTGAAATCATGGAAAGCCAAAGATCACGTAAGCCACCTAGGCGAAATGTTCCAGGTACTTCAACAGTATGGAATGAAGTTGAATCCACTAAAGTGCTCCTTCGGAGTGTCATCGGGAAAATTCTTAGGGTTCATCGTCCATGCCCGAGGGATTGAAGCAAACCCTGAACAAGTCCGAGCATTAAGGGACATCAAGATACCTTCCACCCGAAAGGAAATGCAAAGCCTAAATGGAAAAGTGGCCGCCCTAAGCCGATTCATCTCCAAAGCAACGGACAAGTGCGTCCCCTTTTTCGAAGCTCTAAAGAAAGATAAAGGAAAGTTCGAATGGACGGACGAATGCTTAACCACTTTCCTTAACCTAATCGAACACCTCCAGAAACCACCGGTACTCTCGACCCCAAGCGAAGGCGAAGAATTATACCTATACCTTGCTGTGTCATCTCACGCTCTAAGCGCTGCCTTGGTAAGGGAAGACAACCGCACGCAACGACCAGTTTACTTCGTCAGTAAAAGGTTTACTGGGGCAGAAGTCAGATATCCTAAACTTGAAAAGTTAGTATACTGTTTACTAATCACTTCACGAAAACTACGTCACTACTTCTAATCCCATTCCATCAAAGTTCTGACCGATCAACCACTGAGGCAGGTACTCCATCGTCCCGACACTTCCGGGCGACTACTTAAATGGTGTATTGAGCTGAGTCAATATGATATCACCTATCACCCTCGCATCGCCATCAAGGGACAAGCCATGGCTGATTTCATTGCAGAATTCACTACCAACGAGGATAAGGAGCAACTGGAAATAACGGAAGATATCAAGTGGAATCTCTTTGTGGACGGTGCATCTAACGAACAAGGCTCGGGGGCAGGTGTGGTAATAATCACTCCCAGGGGAAATAAACTGCACTATGCTATAAGGTTGGAGTTCGCTGCCACCAACAACGATGAAGAATATGAAGTAGTGATAGCTGGACTAGAAATTGCCATAGAAATCGGAGCCAATTCTTTGTGTCTTCACAGCGATTCTCAACTTATTGTTAATCAAATACTAGGAGAATTCCAAGCTCGAGAGGAACGACTCATAGCATATCTAAAGAAGACCAAGTTGCTTCTCAGCCGATTGGATCAGTACTTAGTCAAACACATCCCTCGGGAAGAGAACCAAGAGGCCGACGAATTGGCAAAGCAAGCGAGTATGAGAGACATCGCCATCTTCGGGGCAGTAACCATCTCAAAGCAAACGGTCCCGAGTTTTGAGCAAGTGAATCTGATAGCCGCAGCCGAAGAAGCAACTTGGATGACTCCCATCCGAGACTACCTACAAGGTGGCACACTACCCAACGGGCGTAATGAAGTCAAGAAAATCTTGAGGAAAGCGTCCCGCTATACAATACAAGAAGACATCCTCTATCGGCGCGGTTTCTCTAACCCATTATTAAGGTGTGTCGCCGGAAGGGAAGCCAAGGAAATCTTATCCAACATCCATCAGGGGAGCTATGGAGATCACACCGGGGGGCAAACATTAGCAAAAAAGATACTCCGATACGGATATTTCTGGCCCACCTTAAGCAAGGACGCCTTAGATTTCGTCAAGAAGTGTGACAGATGCCAAAAATTTGCTAAGATCCCTCGGCTACCAACAACCGAGATTACTCAGATGACCAGCCCTTGGCCCTTCGCGATATGGGGAATTGACTTAATCGGCGAGCTACCAATGGGCCGAGGCGGGGCCAAATATGCTATAGTGGCAGTTGATTATTTCACCAAATGGGTGGAAGCGGAACCTCTAAATAAAGTATCTTCAGCAAAAGTTATTAACTTCTTGATCAAAAATGTTCTATGCAGGTACGGAGTCCCACTCAAAATCATATCAGACAATGGACTTCAATTTGACAGCGAGGAATTCACCAACTGGTGCCAAGAACACAGAATTCATAAAAGCTTCTCATCCGTAGCATATCCCCAGGCAAACGGACAAGTCGAAGCGGTCAACAAAATTCTGAAAACTCTAATAAAAAAGAAGCTCGAAAAGTCAAAGGGCGCTTGGGTGGATGAACTTCCTACGACACTATGGGCCTATCGCACATCTTTCAGAACATCGACAGGGCACACTCCTTTCTCTTTGGCATACGGATCGGAGGCTATGCTCCCAGTTGAAACTATTGTGCCTTCCCATCGTCGGATCCACTATAACCCAGAAGAGAACGAAGAACTCCTTCACATGTCTTTGGATTTAATCGAGGAGAGAAGAAACGATGCAATCCTCAAAACAGCAGCCCACAAGCAAAAAGTGGCAGCACAATACAACTCCAAAGTCAAGCATCGTACCTTGCAAGAAGGGGATCTTGTCCTCAAGCGAATCTTCCCTCGCCCCGGAGCACTAGACCCAATCTGGGATGGACCATATGTAATTCATAAAGATCTCCACAACGGAGCCTATATTTTGTCAACAGTGGACGGAGAGGTGTTCCAGAGGGCATGGAACATCCAACACCTCCGTCGATACTTTTCTTAACTTGTATTGCCCATATGAAGTGAATTAACAAAGAGAATCAGTGGACGTAGGCCTTTTCGTGCCGACCCACTTTAAAAAACCTTGTCTCTTTTTTTTGTTCCTTTGTATCTTGGCTGCTTGTTAACTTTATCCTTTTCTGTTGAACAAAATCCTGAGTATACAGCACTTCTATTCAAAGCACTCCACAACACAACTTCACCTGGACAAGACCTAACAGGTACTATGCGAATCTATGCCCTCGCCAATGAGACACTTTTGCTCCAGCATCCCTCTGCTGTGGGTTAACTCATTGCTCGCGACGGCCCTTAAAGCCAACTGTAATGAGCCGATTATAAGCCACCGAGAAGGCCGACTATAGCCGAGGCAGCTCATTACGGCGTTAGGCTCGCCGGCAACTGTGAACCGACTATAAGCCCCAACATAAGGTGTGGCCAGCCACGGGCAGTTCACAGTTGACGATCGGCACCCACGCTAGCCGGCCACAGTAAATCGAATAATACCCACGATTACGGGCCATAATGGCCCGGGTAGTTACTGTACGCGATCTCGGCTCCGATGTGTCTTAAGTGCGGCTGTGGTAAAAAAGAATTAACTCCCCGCGGAGGCATAAGATGGGTGACAAATGTCTCCAAGACCCACAGCTAGGGAAAGTGACTACAAAACCCGTTTGCCACGAACTTAAGCACATCGAAGGCCTTCCGTGATTGGAAGTTTTACTATTTCACGTATTTCAATTTTACTTAAAAAGCTTTTTTTCCTATCCCCTATAACAATCCCTAAAGTGCATGATACAGAGTAGGAGATACTCGCCAATGGGTGTAGGGACTCACAGTGGCAGGACATTCGACTACATTCCATGCTCGGTCCTACAAGATATTCAAGACTGCCATCTACGATTAAAACATGAAAGGCGGTATTTTCTTCTTTTATGTACAAATACATGACTATAATTTGTTCACACCACACGCTAATATTGCAAGTCATAAAATTATGGTGTAGAACCAGAGTCTAACATCAAACACAATTTAATTACAAGAATATACATAGCTACATTTCTCATACGATATGTCGAAATAGCAACAAATATTCAAGAAACGACAAAATCAGCTTAAGTTAAAAAATTACACGTCAAGAATAAAGTTGATTATTACAAGTAGCAAGAATTACAACTTAGAAGTTACTCTACTGTCTTAAGACTAACAGATACAACAATGCCAAGCCTACAAAAAGAATTTTCCAGGTCTAATCAGGGAGCCGATTGCGTCGAAGTCTTGTCCTTGCTCTGTTGCCCGCCTGTCCGGTCATAAAAAGGATTCATTAGTGATAAGTAACCAAGTTAACGGAAAGACTAGAAAGGAAGACTTACCAGCACCTGCTTCTTGACCATCCTGGTCGTCATCCTCTACCTGCACACCTGCCTCCTCAGCAGCAAGCAGCCGCATACCCTCCTTTACCGCCACTTTCTCCTCCTTGGTGAACTGGGCAGTGACCACATCCATACTGAAGACCGTTCCACCCTCTTTATCTGCATCAGCCTTAGCCTCCTCCAAAGCCCGAAGATAGATCTTAGCCATGACCCTGGGATAATCATCCATCCAAGAGAGATTGCCCTGCTTCCAAGTTTGGAAATACATGTCCTGGAGCATGTCATCCATCATTCCCTCATTCTCCTCAAACTCCCTCATCCGGGCATCGGAAGCCGACAACCTTTCGACGGCAGCATCTCTCTCCAATATGTATCTCGAGCAATCAGCCTGAAGGGACCTCCGCATCACCTCCATCTCTTCCCTCAACTTAGCTTGAGCATGCTCTGCAGCCTCAAGTTTCTCGGACAATTCCTCCACCTGCTCGAGATCCGCTCTCCGAACCTCATCCACCGTGGCAATAGCCATGTCAATCTGCTCTTTGCAAGTAGCTTCCATTTTCCGCAATTCGGCCCGACTGGCCTCTTCCATGGTTTTCCTTAGTCGCCCAGTAGCAGCCTCATGCTGAGAAATCTGAATAGCCTGATCCGCAAGCTGTTTGGCCTGATCCGAAACCACCAATCGAAGTCGGATATTGGCGCTCCCAATCTCCTCTCCGGCCTTAACCAGCCGAGCATGATGCCCCATCAGCTTCTTGGTCTCCTCTGCCACCCGATCAATATTAGCCTTGGCCTCGTCTCCCATAGTGACTATACGAGTAGTGAGTAGATCGAGATCTAAGGACTTGGCTTCATCAAGTACTCGTACGATGGGGTTACGGGGGAGAAGGTGTTCGCCAGTGACTTCGTCAAAAGTAATATCATGAGAACTTGGATCCAGATCAGGATGACCCGCAAATGGATTACGGGCCAAGTCGGGACGGTCGATATGAATAATAGAAGGGTTTCCGGACGGGTGCGGAGAAGGTGCAAACTCGCTACCCTCCTCAGTAATATCATGAATAGGCTGAGCCGGAGGCTGAGGACCGGGCGAAGTTTCGGATAAAGGATGACTCCTCTTCCTCTGCTGAATACCCTCTTCGATGACCCCAAGAAGAGGACGGTAGCCGACTACATCCCCGGAGCGTTGGGTTGAGGGCTTCGGCTTAGCAGAAATTTTGGAAAGTTTATATTGCTCAAGCCTGTGTCGAAGGTCTGAAGCTTTGGACGTCTTGCCTGCTCCTGATATAAAGAACAAGTGTCACAATCTTACATTACTATACGATTCGAGAACACGCGGTAAATTACAAGTTAAAAAAGGAAAAGAAACACAGCTGTGGTTGTACAAACCCTGGGGAGGAGTGGGATACTGCAATAAGTCCTGGATTTCATTCCAGGACGGGAGCGGGTCATAAAATATTCCTAAGTCCCTATCATTAATGAAGCATGCAGGAGTCAAGAGTTCACCTTGAGTCGTCGGAGCCACCTTAGCTGGAATGGTCGGAGAAGACTCACTTGCACCAGTCCCGGTTTTGTCCGCCTTCCCGGTCTTCTCTGCCAAAGCCGGATCCTCATCCAACCCCTCAAAAGCCTGGTGGAACGCATCATCCGTCCACTCCTGAATCTCGCCCGCTTGCCCAGGAAGTAGGGCCCCGATGCCATCGCCACCTTTGTCACCATCCCGACCAACTCCACCCTCGCCTCTTTCCTCCTCTATGTCTTCCTCCTCCCGGGTAAGTGGACAATTGCTGGGGGAGGGACCGTCCGATTTCTTGAGTTTCTTACCTCCGACAGCTGGAGGTTTTGTGAAAGGTTTCCTCTTGCTACTCTCTGCCGTAACACCTTCCTTGGTCTGAGCAGCCGCCCTCTCCTCCGCCGTTTCCCTCAGCTTAACTACAGACTGCTGCGGAAGGATTAAGTTATATTCCAGAAGAATCTCATTTCTAATCAAGAAGGCAGATAATCTATATTTCCCAAGAATGGCTTCTATCTCAGCCGCCGTCTGAACCAAGCGGTCTGTCTCCACAACCGGAAAGCCACCTGTCGCTAGCAAAAATGAGAAAGTATGAGAAGAAGCATCGCAATCGGAATAGAAATTATAAGTAAAAGCATCAACTTACATCCAGAGGTAAAGAGCCGGATTGAGACGGAGTCGTCCCTAACAAAGAACCACTCTTTCTTGAACATGCTGAATTTAGAGTACAGGTCCAAGACCGGCTTGAAGGTCACAACTGACTCCAAGCTAATATATGGGGACCCCTTCTTATAGCCCCTTAAATTATACAAGTACCGGATCTCCCGGTTGGAGGGAGCACGACCATACTTCCTCCGAAAAATAACGAAAAGGCTCACCAGTATGGCATAAGAGTTGGGCTGAAGCTGGAATGAGGCCACCTTTAGATACGTGAGGAAGCTGACTATCCAAGCATTGAGAGGCGGGATAGCACCACACATACAATGGTACCTACTATAAGCAAAATATCCTTCGGGAGGATTGTATGGAATGACTCCTGGGCCCGGCAGCAGCATGAGGGCTCTATCGATCCCAAAGGAACGAGATATAACATCGAGCTGCTCCTCTTTGAGAGAGCTAGGAAAGCAGTCAGGCGGGGAATCCAGCAGCTCCTGGGGACCATATCCATCCACTAATGACCTTGGGGCGGGCCCATGACGCTCCGATCCTGATTGAGCTGGGGGCACGGCCGAGGACTCTCCTTCACCCCCGGATCTCTTCTTGTCTGATCGAGTTTCTACTTTGCGAGACATTATCTACAACACCGGAAAAGCATAGTGTTAGAACAAAGGATGTAAACAAGTAAGCATATAATATGGAATTTCACTTAAAAAGTTCGAAGTATGAAACACATGTTCACTCGGTACAATAGTTCATTCGGCGAACAGATGCAGCACTTCAATGGTACATTCGGTAGTATAATATAAGTTTTCATTCGGTGCCCAAAGAACCAAGTTCGTTCGGTAAATCAGGACCAAAACTCGTTCGGCACTAAGCCCTATTCTCATTCGGTAGTGCGATACAGGAAGCATTCGGCTTTAGAAACCTATCATGTTCATTCGGCTTTAGAAACCTATCATGTTCATTCGGCGAAAGGACGTATACCTGGTTCGGTGCGAGCTTGATTCGGCAAAAAGTTGATTCGGCTAAACTCGTCTCTCTGGTTCGGTTGTTCGGTAAGGAAAAGCAAAGGGGGTATAGCCCCTATATATAGACAAGCGAGAGGCAACCGGATCAGCCGGTTCGGCATTCCTCGCCGAACGAACCTACCTCAACTACAGTAAACAACCAAAAACAAAGCACGCCATATTCAAGAATATGCCCCACTTTGGGGGGCAAATGTTGGGCGTGTTCTCACCCAGAAGACATGGAGACCAAGAGACTTGCTTCATTCGGCAGACTCATTCGGCAGCCCCATTCGGCAGACCCCATTCGGCAGGCACCATTCGGTAGACCTCGCTCAACCCCATTCGGCAGGCACCATTCGGCAGACCTCACCCGAACCACCTCCTGCCGAACCAACCGAACCAACCTTCCCAACTCCCACCGAACCACCTCCTGCCGAACCATCTCCACACCGAACCAACTCTCTCTCGAGACTGCCGAGCCAACCCTCTTTCGAGACTGCCGAACGAACCTCCTACCACCGGACTAAACGCTACCGGACCAAGACGTGCCAGGCCAGATCACGTCAGCCCAGGCCCACCAGCAGCTATATACATCCAAGACCCCTGCTCCCAACCTCACTCTATAAATAGAGGGGCAGGGGTACAACAATGGGGACAAGTTTGAGAGCTCAAGCACGGAAGGAACTCTTCAAACAACTTTCTTTTACTCGTATCAAAGCTTTGTACTTGTAATCATAAAAAAAGAAGAGAAATAACGTATAAAGTGGACGTAGGCACATTCTGGCTGAACCACTATAAATCTGCGTGTCTTTTTACAGTTTAGTCCCTGTTTTTTACGTATTTGCATAAGTCGCTCAAATTACTAAAAATAACATAAGATCTACTAAATCACACAACTTTGAGGTGTTTGTCCATTTTTTGTGCAAACAGTGTGTTTTGTTTGTAAAGGCAAATTATTTTCTTGCCTATATATATACTCTGATCAACCAAGGGGGCATCTTCATATGTCGTTGTTGGCGTATTTTATAATAATTATATGTTATCTGAACATGGTCTGCGAACTGGGATTATGTAATCAATTTGGAATATTTTGAAATGGAATGTGGAATTTGTTTGTTGTTTAAATTTTTTCCATATTCTTGTGTTTCTATGTCTCAATGTATTTAATATCACTGTGTTTGGTCGTGGAGGATTAATAACCATGGATGACAGCAACAAACGTAACGTTAGTTTTGGGCTTCCAAATAGGGGGATGTTACATCTCTGCTTAAGATAGCATAATGGTTGACCACCGGAGCTTCCTAAACTCCTACTCCAGCATTTCCTCCAACCATTCCAGCAGCAACACCCGCCTGCATCATATTCACAAAAAACTGATACAGGGCTCCCATATCCACTTGTGGAACTCCAGCACCAACATTCCCTGCTTGTGCCTGACCTTAGTTTCTCCTGGTATTCGGTCTGGCATTTCCATTTGTGGTGGTGCTTCCACCAAGATTCATTCTTCCACTTCTAGCGTCCATATCTGTATTCAAGCCTCGTGAGATACAGAAGAATAGCCTAAGAGAGATAGGAAACTAAAGATATAGCGTATTCTTATATATAGTAAATACAAGTACGTTAGTATAGTGTTATCCCATACCTCAATCCTACTCTAATTCCTTAGGATTATGTTTTCAAAAATCATTTTTAGTTAATTTTTTGTAAACCTATGCTCTGATACCAAGTTGTAACATCCCCTATCTTGATGCCCAAAGCTAAGCGCTACAGATGCTGCAGCCATTCATAGTATTAACTTCCGGTGACTAAATACGGCTATGTTAATGGTATCCATAATATCAAAAGCACTTGAATATGAAACAAAATCACAAATTTCAAAAAACAACAACATTTTACTGATAACATTTCAAAACACATGTTTCACATTCAAATTACATAATCCCATAATCGTTTCACATGTTCAGATAAAATATAATTATTACATAAATACGCCAAGAGCGACAAATGATGACGCCCTTTTGTTGACCAGAGTACTATATAGACATAACCGTCTTAAATACAACACAGCGGAATAAAACAAAACAAAACATCAACTCCTAAATAGTTATCCGTCAGCCACCTGCTCGTCTCCGAAAGCTTTATTCGTCAACCTACTAAAATCTGTAAAACCTCAACCCTCGGCCTACTCAAATCAATTTTGAGCACCCGAGGGTTTAAGGGGGAAAACATAAACTTCGTGTCAGACATAAAGCCTGATGTGAATAATACTATACATCTCAGTTATTTGTTATTCAGTGAGACCACGTTGCTTAGCGGAACGGGTTTCCCCTCGCTAATATCCTTTTAAAACAAATCTTTTGCAAACCTTTATCCTGCAACCAAAACAGGATAAAACTGTAAAGCATTATTACGTAAACATACATATCAGGTAATAAATGAACTATCTCTCTGAACACTATAGTTATGTTTGGCTAACTACTAAACTTTTACTGACTTGGACCTACCAGACAATATGATCAAAATAATCTAACACGTGTTAGACAGTCCTCTTCTGGACGGTCTGTTCTTAACTATCTGTTAAATATTCCTCTTCTGAGCGGTCTGTCCCTAACTTAACATCTCATAGAGTCACATGATCCTAATGGTTTTGTGAGCTCACCAATAACCTATCTATATACAAATATATATATTCCCTTCTGTGTGTAATCATAATTTTGGTCTTACCTATGACAAAGTCCTACACACTGGAATTTTGGACTAAATAAGCTGGGGCTAATAGCTAATGTATAGGGTGCGACCCTATACCAGTCCCATCTAGTATTCTAATATCTATGTCATTTTACATAGGGTAACCTTCCCTTGAATTTTCCTTGAAAACCTTTTCATCTCAAATTGATTTAAAACCTTTAAACCAAAATTAAACAAGGAAAATATATACTTCATGCTTTACTCGAAATCACCTTGCCATGTTATATATACTTTACACAAATCTTTGTTGATGAAAACATTTAAACCTTTGAAAGTACCTCTTTCGAATCCATTAAAGGTACCCCTTTCGAAACCAAGTAAAACCCTTCTTTCACCTAGGCCGAAAGGCCAAAACATTCCTTTCGAAACCATTCATAATCTACCTTTCGAAAATGTAACGACTCGGGTTTTGCCCGTTCGAAAATCAACATCCGTACTTCACATTGTACTAGAATGCCGCAGATTCGACCGTTCAAATCCGATTCGCCGGAGCTATAACACCATTAAGTATAACAACACAGCGGAAGAAATGAATAATACATTGATATACAATATCTGATACAACAGAGTGATACAATGAATATCAATATACATCAGAGATATGATACAACAAATAGCAGCGGAAAGAAAATAGATAACACCAGCAGCGGATAGAATGTCTCCAAGATAAGCAACGTCAGTCCATGAACTCCAAGAACTGAACTAGCTCTAGATAATCTACTAAACCTAAATATCTGAAAAACCCAACTTTAGACTGCCCGTGTGGAAAATAGTGGGTACCCAGAGTTTAGGAAGGGAACAATAAACTCCGGATCAGTCATGGGACTGGTGTGAGCAACAAAAACAGTTTATCTTTAATACAAGCAACAAAGGCTTTTAAACATTGAAATCCGCAATGCTTTTCGAAAATGAAACTACCATAAGGCCTCCCGCCACACACACAATGCAATCGCAAACTTGGAGGAGATTTCTCCTTATGATAGTCAAACATGCTTACTACGCAAAATCATTCGATATTATTATCATTAGTGCATAGTGTAGGAAAACATTTCGAAAATATAATATCAATCTTAGCCAACATACAACCATTGTTGTATGTCTACTATAACTACTACGTTCAGTAGCAGGTTACCGCCACATTCCATAGCAGGTAATACAACTAAAACCGTACAGGGTTCGTATTGCTTCTTTGGATTTCCAACAAATGATCAGGCTAAGGAACTTCCTTACCGAAATAGAAACGCCTCTGGAAAGACGCCCTGGATCCTAACCGGATCTCTGCAAACAAAAGGCCGACGCTACCTCACGCTGTACAGCTGTAACTAGGTAACTAACACACGAGTCATGTCATCCCCCGGTCGTTACCGACCTTTATCCGAGGGCCCTCGATCACAAAGCAACAACCACAAAGTATAATAACTGTGCAGCATCCACATAGGTAAAATATCTGGGCTCCATACCATGATATCACCTTTTATCCAGAAGGAAATGACATACCCTAGGGGCGCTACCCCTACAAACCTTTGCCGCAACATTCCTGTTTCGACCATTACCGGGTTGTGAGGCTCGATGAAGTCTCGTCCACAAAGCCACGCTTTTTCACAAAGCCACGCTTCGATCAACAAATGATCAGCAGCACTTCGTATGCCACATTACCAAATTGGGAATGTATCACTAGTAACCATCAACTACATAACCTCTGAGCTCGTACGTCTCAGAGAAGGGTGTTAAGCTAAGAGAATAAATTCTCCGCCACCAACAGAAATGTATTTGATAGAAACCAGCTTTACATCTCAAAGTGTAATGTCAGACACACATCCATACAAGTATGTTCCGGGTTCGAACAGAACCGAAGGCACTTCCGAAGAAGCCCTTGCAAATCCGGGTATTCACAATCTCGATCGGACTTCCCATCACTTAGGGAATCTCTATACCGGAGCCATGATGTAGAGAAAATCGATAGGTCATCATATCGCTCTCGCAAATACCCGGTCTTCACCATCGGTCTTCAAATGTTATCCATATCGTCGTATCACTATTCGGAATGGGTTATATGACACAAAGGTCCTCTCCCGGCTAAACCGAATAACGAGCGCAATTAAAAAATCATGTGGATACTGGGGTCTCAGTTAAATCACAGCTTAAAAGCTTAAAACTTTTCATTCGAATGGTAAAACAAATTACCATTTCCAATCTTTTAAACAAAAAGATTTATTTCAAAAACCTTCAATGGTTTAAACAATTTCCACACTTTTAATCTTTTAAACAAAAAGATTCAATTCAAAAACCTTCAATGGTTTAAACAATTTCCACACTTTTAATCTTTTAAACAAAAAGATTCAATTCACAAAGTTAACCCCATTCACAAAGATTCATTCATAGATTTTCAAAACAATTTCCATTTTAATAGATTTACTCGTTAAATCTTTAAATCAAGATTTAACTTATAGCTTTCAAAACTCGTTTCCAAAGATTCATTCATAGCCTTTCAAAACAATTCTATTTCAAGTTGGATTAACTCGTCCGGTCTTTGAAATCAAAGACTCATTTCATAGTTTTCAAAACATTTCAATTCTATTTCAACTTGAAATTCTTTCAACACAAATTGGAAGTTCATTACTTATGTGAAAGCTTTTATTATTTGAAAACGAATAGTTTTCGTTTCGGAAAAATCCAGTTATATTTACACGAGTTAAAACCCTTGAATTAAATTCAAATTCCCAAATCAATACTTTTAAAATGGTTTAACCCATATATAACTTGTACAGCATCTTTAATCCCTAGTTTCAAATCATAGAATTCAATTTAAAACTTGAATTCAAATTTAAATCAAATTATTTAAATTTCAAAACTCGATTAAGTTATTCAAAATAACTTTTATCTTGAAATTCCATTTCGAAAGCTTTTCATATTAAACCCAAGTTCCCAATTTCAAAATCAATTGAAATTAAAATTTCAATTTCAAAAACATTAAACTTACATCATCTGTGACTTAACCGATTTCCACGTGAAATCCATATTTGTGTGTGTATGGTGTAGTCCAGGGGTTTCACACAATAGTGCACAACATCAATCATCAAAGATATATCGATAAGCGGTAAAATCTATAACGCTTATCTTCATTCACAGATCATAGATAAAATAAATTTATCAGTCACAAAGATTCACTATTACAATTCGATGTGGGTTTCGGATAACCAACTGGAATCCGACTCCCTGTCGCATCGAAATTCAAATGTCGTTTTATGGGTCAAAGGTTTTCATATTCATATAACAGTATATTCATCACAGATATAACAGCTCAGCACAAAACAATTCATATTACAAAGCATCACAATCACAAACAGGGATATCAAACAGTCTAATCATCCAGTAGAATCAAAATATTCATAAGTAGAATTAATTTAATTATCTGATTAATCTAAATCAAATAAATTTCTATGAATAAACTTTCTAATTATGGCACATTAATGATCAATTAATTACGAACCATTTAATGAATTATCCTTTAATTAATCATATATTAACCCTTAATTGATAATCAATCCTTAATTATCAAATTATTAAAGTCATTAATTTCTCTTAATTAATTTCTTAAGAAATCCTTATCATTTATTAATTAAATTAATTAATTAATTTAAAATTCCTTAATTAACTTGATTAATCTCAAAACATTAAAACTTTAATGTTCCTTAAGATAAAACATTATCTTTATTAACATCTTAATTACATATTTCAAAACTTTGCTTAATTTTTTTTTTATATATAAAACTGTTTTGTATCTTAACCTTCCAGACCCGAGCATTTTTAACGTTTCCCCGAGCCTGCTATAATCTTTCCCGAGCAAAAACCATTATCTGCTTCGAGTCTCCCCTCCATTTTCCCAATCCATCACAACTGATACGCCACCAGATCGTACATGTGCACGATCACGACTGCCGCTGATGGTCGAAGCTGCGGCCACCAACAGATCGACACTCATCCCCTAACACCCCACAAACACCCAGAAGCCCATCGCATCGACGAGATCAATATTTTTCTGTTGGCCTTAAACTGTAGCCAAAACTGACCATCATTAAATTGCCTCGATCACCCACCTCAGGCCGACAGCAAACGCGTGCTCACACTCGAAGCTTCCACGATGTCCAACGCGCACGCCAGCACTGGCGCGATCGACTCCGGTCGATGGACGACGACGCGGCAACACTTTTTTCCGACCGTGACCCAATATGAACATTTAGCCCTAAAATGATCTCGTCATCACTCTGCGATGATTTATAAATTCGACTTGCATTTTTCTGATGATTTCCACTCTTCAACCTAGCTACAACTTAAATCTCGAGGACCACAAACTCTTGGATTATCAGAATTTGGCAAAACTACATTTTCTTGATCAACACCAATTTCTCAGTACATATGTTCTTTAAAAAACTGATTTTGCTTTTAAAAATCATTATTTGTGACAAGAATCTAGATCGTAGTATTGAAAATAGGATCTAAAATATTTGAATTTTCACATAGTTTGCATTATGACTGTGTTTTCAATTTTTTTTTCTTTTTCCAGAGAAGATGTAGTTCACCTTGCTTGAATTCATTTCTAAAACTTGAGATATGTCAAAATAAACAACTTTTGTTTGAGTACTGAGATCAACCAAGGATCAGAGACAGGAAAGTTAGATTTTTGTACAGGATTTTAAATCTCTGTAACCTGGAAATAAATTGATTCAAACTTAGATTAACAGACACAGACAAAGATGTGTACAAATCCATGGATTCTGTGCATACAAATCAGATGTTCAAAATTTGTTTATAGCCCATATTCAAACAACATGTCAAGCATCAAAGTTAAAAATGTTTACTCACAATGATTTTCCAGAAAGAAAACAGAGCCTTCTTATGTCACCCCAAACTTGAAAGAAAATACCAGCTGAAGCTTTTGAATTGTTGTTTTAATTGTTTCACGTTGTATGATGATTTTTTTCTTTTTACTTCAGATGTTTTCTCAGTTGTAATTGAACGAGCTGATATGAGGAAGGCTTGATAAAGAAAATGAGCTCACTGGGTATTCATTTTGTACAGGGTATTATAATGTTGGTTGTACAATACAAAGTGATATTTTTATACAATGGTCAGTGATTTTTATTTCAAATTGGAGGCCGATAGTACCTTGCATTAATTAACATTGTCATACTTTTTATTTCGTATGTACTTATGTTTCCATTTGCAAACACTCTTATATACTTTTGTCTTTTCATTTTGCAGGTGTACTCGTTCATATTTGTTGTTTATGTTTGATAGATATTTATTTGTATTTCTTACTTCTTGGTTAGTTCACACTTGAAAGTATTTCATCCTTTGTATTTTGTTTGTTTGGTTTCTAACTTGTCTGCCTACTTATATTTGTTTTGGCCTTACTACTTTGGAATATAAATGAAATTCTATATTTTAATATGTTGTTAAATTTCTTCTAATTTATTTCTATTTATACTCTATTATTTATTTTTCTTTAATATTTATTGTTTTACATTAAATTTATAAATTCAAGTTATTATTAACCATCATTTGTAATATTTATTACTATCATTTATTATTATTAAACCATTCATTTACGATTTAATTTCAAATCCAATATATACATACATATATATATAAATTCAAATTTACTCATATATATCCATATACAATATTTACAATTTTAAATTAAATGATTTATATAGAATAAATTTGATCCAGGGAAACTCGCTTCGATTTACAATGAATTTTTTTTCAATTTTTATTCAAAAATTCGTTTAATTATCAATTTAAATGTAATTAAAATTCGGGGTCGTTACAAACTTCCCCCCTTAAAAGAATTTCGTCCTCGAAATTACCAAGGAGACAAAAAGATAGATGAAGAATATTTCATCAACTCAAACTGAACATTTATTCTGCATTTGGCTCACCAAATTAGAATATCAATAACAGATACAAGAACGAATCTGTTTAACACTTCACAAGATACTCGGGTTATCCAGATTTACGAAATATGCAGAGGCATCGGTTAGTTCAAAGGGATAACTAACCATTCATAGAATATATCGGGACCCAAAGAATAGATAGATATATAGATATAATTTCAAAACTTTCAGTTTAGAACTAAAGCATATCTATCAACCATAGCAATCAAAGCAACCAATTCATCCATACAAACAATTTTGGTCCATTCAGAGTTTATTGTCCCATATTAATATATCGAATCTCTTCCTGGATCTACCAGAAACTATCGATGCATTGAGAAGAAGATGCTGAACAAAAGAGATTGATAAAGAAAAGATTGTTTCCTTGTTGTTATAGGATATTGACCATTTATAGTCGTATTCCCTTGTCCCCTATCTCATCCTCTTTTTGCACTCATACTCACTATCAGTAGATAGCAAGAGAATTTACTGAGGCATTCAGATGGATATCTGAGAATTACTCATTCTAGGGTATACTTCACCCCATCTCTAATGAGCTACTTAACGTGTTATACTCCTGAGCTAAAGTTCAACCTTAGCTCTGATACCACATGTAACGACTCGGGTTTTGCCCGTTTGAAAATCAACATCCGTACTTCACATTGTACTAGAATGCCGCAGATTCGACCGTTCAAATCCGATTCGCCGGAGCTATAACACCATTAAGTATAACAACACAGCGGAAGAAATGAATAATACATTGATATACAATATCTGATACAACAGAGTGATACAATGAATATCAATATACATCAGAGATATGATACAACAAATAGCAGCGGAAAGAAAATAGATAACACCAGCAGCGGATAGAATGTCTCCAAGATAAGCAACGTCAGTCCATGAACTCCAAGAACTGAACTAGCTCCAGATAATCTACTAAACCTGATTATCTGAAAAACCCAACTCTAGACTGCCCGTGTGGAAAATAGTGGGCACCCAGAGTTTAGGAAGGGAACAATAAACTCCGGATCAGTCATGGGACTGGTGTGAGCAACAAAAACAGTTTATCTTTAATACAAGCAACAAAGGCTTTTAAACATTGAAATCTGCAATGCTTTTCGAAAATGAAACTACCATAAGGCCTCCCGCCACACACACAATGCAATCGCAAACTTGGAGGAGATTTCTCCTTATGATAGTCAAACATGCTTACTACGCAAAATCATTCGATATTATTATCATTAGTGCATAGTGTAGGAAAACATTTCGAAAATATAATATCAATCTTAGCCAACATACAACCATTGTTGTATGTCTACTATAACTACTACGTTCAGTAGCAGGTTACCGCCACATTCCATAGCAGGTAATACAACTAAAACCGTACAGGGTTCGTATTGCTTCTTTGGATTTCCAACAAATGATCAGGCTAAGGAACTTCCTTACCGAAATAGAAACGCCTCTGGAAAGACGCCCCGGATCCTAACCGGATCTCTGCAAACAAAAGGCCGACGCTACCTCACGCTGTACAGCTGTAACTAGGTAACTAACACACGAGTCATGTCATCCCCCGGTCGTTACCGACCTTTATCCGAGGGCCCTCGATCACAAAGCAACAACCACAAAGTATAATAACTGTGCAGCATCCACATAGGTAAAATATCTGGGCTCCATACCATGATATCACCTTTTATCCAGAAGGAAATGACATACCCTAGGGGCGCTACCCCTACAAACCTTTGCCGCAACATTCCTGTTTCGACCATTACCGGGTTGTGAGGCTCGATGAAGTCTCGTCCACAAAGCCACGCTTTTTCACAAAGCCACGCTTCGATCAACAAATGATCAGCAGCACTTCGTATGCCACATTACCAAATTGGGAATGTATCACTAGTAACCATCAACTACATAACCTCTGAGCTCGTACGTCTCAGAGAAGGGTGTTAAGCTAAGAGAATAAATTCTCCGCCACCAACAGAAATGTATTTGATAGAAACCAGCTTTACATCTCAAAGTGTAATGTCAGACACACATCCATACAAGTCTGTTCCGGGTTCGAACAGAACCGAAGGCACTTCCGAAGAAGCCCTTGCAAATCCGGGTATTCACAATCTCGATCGGACTTCCCATCACTTAGGGAATCTCTATACCGGAGCCATGATGTAGAGAAAATCGATAGGTCATCATATCGCTCTCGCAAATACCCGGTCTTCACCATCGGTCTTCAAATGCTATCCATATCGTCGTATCACTATTCGGAATGGGTTATATGACACAAAGGTCCTCTCCCGGCTAAACCGAATAACGAGCGCAATTAAAAAATCATGTGGATACTGGGGTCTCAGTTAAATCACAGCTTAAAAGCTTAAAACTTTTCATTCGAATGGTAAAACAAATTACCATTTCCAATCTTTTAAACAAAAAGATTTATTTCAAAAACCTTCAATGGTTTAAACAATTTCCACACTTTTAATCTTTTAAACAAAAAGATTCAATTCAAAAACCTTCAATGGTTTAAACAATTTCCACACTTTTAATCTTTTAAACAAAAAGATTCAATTCACAAAGTTAACCCCATTCACAAAGATTCATTCATAGATTTTCAAAACAATTTCCATTTTAATAGATTTACTCGTTAAATCTTTAAATCAAGATTTAACTTATAGCTTTCAAAACTCGTTTCCAAAGATTCATTCATAGCCTTTCAAAACAATTCTATTTCAAGTTGGATTAACTCGTCCGGTCTTTGAAATCAAAGACTCGTTTCATAGTTTTCAAAACATTTCAATTCTATTTCAACTTGAAATTCTTTCAACACAAATTGGAAGTTCATTACTTATGTGAAAGCTTTTATTATTTGAAAACGAATAGTTTTCGTTTCGGAAAAATCCAGTTATATTTACACGAGTTAAAACCCTTGAATTAAATTCAAATTCCCAAATCAATACTTTTAAAATGGTTTAACCCATATATAACTTGTACAGCATCTTTAATCCCTAGTTTCAAATCATAGAATTCAATTTAAAACTTGAATTCAAATTTAAATCAAATTATTTAAATTTCAAAACTCGATTAAGTTATTCAAAATAACTTTTATCTTGAAATTCCATTTCGAAAGCTTTTCATATTAAACCCAAGTTCCCAATTTCAAAATCAATTGAAATTAAAATTTCAATTTCAAAAACATTAAACTTACATCATCTGTGACTTAACCGATTTCCACGTGAAATCCATATTTGTGTGTGTATGGTGTAGTCCAGGGGTTTCACACAATAGTGCACAACATCAATCATCACAGATATATCGATAAGCGGTAAAATCGATAACGCTTATCTTCATTCACAGATCATAGATAAAATAAATTTATCAGTCACAAAGATTCACTATTACAATTCGATGTGGGTTTCGGATAACCAACTGGAATCCGACTCCCTGTCGCATCGAAATTCAAATGTCGTTTTATGGGTCAAAGGTTTTCATATTCATATAACAGTATATTCATCACAGATATAACAGCTCAGCACAAAACAATTCATATTACAAAGCATCACAATCACAAACAGGGATATCAAACAGTCTAATCATCCAGTAGAATCAAAATATTCATAAGTAGAATTAATTTAATTATCTGATTAATCTAAATCAAATAAATTTCTATGAATAAACTTTCTAATTATGGCACATTAATGATCAATTAATTACGAACCATTTAATGAATTATCCTTTAATTAATCATATATTAACCCTTAATTGATAATCAATCCTTAATTATCAAATTATTAAAGTCATTAATTTCTCTTAATTAATTTCTTAAGAAATCCTTATCATTTATTAATTAAATTAATTAATTAATTTAAAATTCCTTAATTAACTTGATTAATCTCAAAACATTAAATCTTTAATGTTCCTTAAGATAAAACATTATCTTTATTAACATCTTAATTACATATTTCAAAACTTTGCTTAATTTTTTTTTTATATATAAAACTGTTTTGTATCTTAACCTTCCAGACCCGAGCATTTTTAACGTTTCCCCGAGCCTGCTATAATCTTTCCCGAGCAAAAACCATTATCTGCTTCGAGTCTCCCCTCCATTTTCCCAATCCATCACAACTGATACGCCACCAGATCGTACATGTGCACGATCACGACTGCCGCTGATGGTCGAAGCTGCGGCCACCAACAGATCGACACTCATCCCCTAACACCCCACAAACACCCAGAAGCCCATCGCATCGACGAGATCAATATTTTTATGTTGGCCTTAAACTGTAGCCAAAACTGACCATCATTAAATTGCCTCGATCACCCACCTCAGGCCGACAGCAAACGCGTGCTCACACTCGAAGCTTCCACGATGTCCAACGCGCACGCCAGCACTGGCGCGATCGACTCCGGTCGATGGACGACGACGCGGCAACACTTTTTTCCGACCGTGACCCAATATGAACATTTAGCCCTAAAATGATCTCGTCATCACTCTGCGATGATTTATAAATTTGACTTGCATTTTTCTGATGATTTCCACTCTTCAACCTAGCTACAACTTAAATCTCGAGGACCACAAACTCTTGGATCATCAGAATTTGGCAAAACTACATTTTCTTGATCAACACCAATTTCTTAGTACATATGTTCTTTAAAAAATTGATTTTGCTTTTAAAAATCATTATTTGTGACAAGAATCTAGATCGTAGTATTGAAAATAGGATCTAAAATATTTGAATTTTCACATAGTTTGCATTATGACTGTGTTTTCAATTTTTTTTTCTTTTTCCAGAGAAGATGTAGTTCACCTTGCTTGAATTCATTTCTAAAACTTGAGATATGTCAAAATAAACAACTTTTGTTTGAGTACTGAGATCAACCAAGGATCAGAGACAGGAAAGTTAGATTTTTGTACAGGATTTTAAATCTCTGTAACCTGGAAATAAATTGATTCAAACTTAGATTAACAGACACAGACAAAGATGTGTACAAATCCATGGATTCTGTGCATACAAATCAGATGTTCAAAATTTGTTTATAGCCCATATTCAAACAACATGTCAAGCATCAAAGTTAAAAATGTTTACTCACAATGATTTTCCAGAAAGAAAACAGAGCCTTCTTATGTCACCCCAAACTTGAAAGAAAATACCAGCTGAAGCTTTTGAATTGTTGTTTTAATTGTTTCACGTTGTATGATGATTTTTTTCTTTTTACTTCAGATGTTTTCTCAGTTGTAATTGAACGAGCTGATATGAGGAAGGCTTGATAAAGAAAATGATCTCACTGGGTATTCATTTTGTACAGGGTATTATAATGTTGGTTGTACAATACAAAGTGATATTTTTATACAATGGTCAGTGATTTTTATTTCAAATTGGAGGCCGATAGTACCTTGCATTAATTAACATTGTCATACTTTTTATTTCGTATGTACTTATGTTTCCATTTGCAAACACTCTTATATACTTTTGTCTTTTCATTTTGCAGGTGTACTCGTTCATATTTGTTGTTTATGTCTGATAGATATTTATTTGTATTTCTTACTTCTTGGTTAGTTCACACTTGAAAGTATTTCATCCTTTGTATTTTGTTTGTTTGGTTTCTAACTTGTTTGCCTACTTATATTTGTTTTGGCCTTACTACTTTGGAATATAAATGAAATTCTATATTTTAATATGTTGTTAAATTTCTTCTAATTTATTTCTATTTATACTCTATTATTTATTTTTCTTTAATATTTATTGTTTTACATTAAATTTATAAATTCAAGTTATTATTAACCATCATTTGTAATATTTATTACTATCATTTATTATTATTAAACCATTCATTTACGATTTAATTTCAAATCCAATATATACATACATATATATATAAATTCAAATTTACTCATATATATCCATATACAATATTTACAATTTTAAATTAAATGATTTATATAGAATAAATTTGATCCAGGGAAACTCGCTTCGATTTACAATGAATTTTTTTTTAATTTTTATTCAAAAATTCGTTTAATTATCAATTTAAATGTAATTAAAATTCGGGGTCGTTACAGAAAACGTAGAAAAATCATCCCTTCGAAAGCATTAAAACCTTAGACATCCTTCTTCAAAACCTTTAAACATACCTTTCGAATACATTGGAAAACCCTTCCTCTCAAACCTTTCGAAACCATTGGGGAACCACCCCTTCGGAACCATTCTTTATAACCTTTCAAAAGTCTTTGGGTTCAAGTAAAACATGTGGAAACACCTTTCAAAACCATTAAAAATTAACTCCTTCGAATCCATTTGGGTTCTAACTTCAACAGAGCAAATGGATCATAAAACATTTAAGTCGAAAGCACTCTTTCGAAAGCATTTCCTAAGCAAAGAAGTGATGGTGTCGAAACCAACCTTCCAAAAGCATTGGATAAGCGACTTAGTTTTAAAAACAAAGTTTACCTTACGAAATCATTGGCGTCGAAAGGTAGATAAGCGGCAGTTAAGGGCTTCAACCTAGTCGAATGCATATACTTAAAACTAAGGCGCAACCTCTTTAAAACCATTCTTTTAAAACCATTGACCTAGTCGAACGCTATACTTTCGAAAGCAAAATAGGTGCATTTTTATTTAAAACAAAGTAGCGCTTCAACCCCTTCGGAACCTATGGTCTTGACCCAGCACCTTTCGCCTTAGTCCAATTCGCTACATACCAATTACATGAGACCAGGCACATTGGTTTCGATGGCATGGAGGCGGCAGTACTTGGTCGTTACCCCCTTGTGCCGAAAGTGGCGAAACATGCTAAAAGCATGTGAAAACTGACTTTTACTTTAAAATGGATTTCTTTTCAACTAACCTGCCTTGATTGTCAAAATATTATTGGTCGCAAATTTTCTTTTCTGAAAGCACTGCCAAAATTTCATAAATAAACAATTTAATTTATTTACAAAATACCCCTTCTCCTTTAATAAATATATAAAACATTTAATTCCCATACATTAAATAATTTTATATATCCATCAAAACACTTAGGAAAATTCTACATAAATTCCTGAAAATCATTTTTAATATGTTTTCTAACATGTATAAATTTCACACCCAAATTATATATAACTTAACCATAAATTATTTTAAACCCAATAAATCATTTTCTTCACTGGAAAATTAATATAAAATCCACATTAGTTCATAAAATTATGAATATTAAAAACCATCTCTAAAATATCATTTCTGACCTATATCTAAAATCGCAAGGCAATTGGATGTCATTAAATAGGATTTTCACATTATAAATTATCATAAAATCTATCTGAATAAGCATAAATCGTCAACAAGCATATATAAACATTTAATCATTCAAAAACATGGCATAATCATGCAAAATACTTCAGATTCATCTTAAAACCGAAAACAATTAGAAAATGAGATGTAGTCATTATTCACCTTAGCTTTTGAGATTAAGGATTTGAGATTTGAATGGATTTAAGTTGATTAAGCTTCCCTTTGATTCTCTTATCTTCCTCTAGTTGCTTCTAATGGTGGTCGGCCTCTTAGTTTAGTTTTTGATAATGAAATGAACATATGCATGAATTCCTAATGGTTTAGGGTATAAGAATATTCTTATTCCAACTTTGCACTTGTCTATTCACTTTGTCTAATTTTATTTCATGTTATCTCGTTTTGATTTACTCATTAACATGGCACGGCTACCCTTATTAATCACAATCCCCTAATCATCACATTACATTATTTTATTTAATTTAGCTAATTAAATATCCTAAATAATGTTACTAAAAATATGGGGTGTTACAACTATTCTCGACAGCCATCGTTGGTCGTAAAATATCATCGTTTGTCCCGTAACCTTCCTCTAATGGTTCCTTCAATCAAAAACGTAATCCTCAACTCTAGGTCTCGAGGTATAGCTGTAACAACCCGCACCTCACTCAACTAACATATGAACCTATGTCACATATACACAAAGCAAAAATGCATTTTCTCCCTATTTACACATAATAAAAATATAAAAACTTGTATACATACAAAATAAAACATTTTCTATCATATAAAATGATTAATTTGTATTTTTAAATATTTTTATTATTAAATTCCTTTATTTAACAAAAATGCACTATTTGCTAAAGTAAATGAATAAAACCATGTTTTTAACTCCTTAAATTCCACAAAATTTATTTTATCACTTACAAAAATATTTCAAACCATTTCAAAACTTTATTTATAGTCAAAACTTATTTTTAACCCAATTTCCACCTTTTATTTCAATAAACAACCTCTAAAATTCAAATACTTCCTTTAAAAATTATTAAAAGAAGTAATTGGCAATAATTAATAAAATTATTGCGTTTTCTCTAAATAAAAATTATTTTCCATTCATTATTAACCCAAAAAAATAAAATAAAGCTTGGAATTTCATTTTCTTATTTTAAATTCCAAAATTCATTGTTTATTCCCAGTAAACAATTTAATTTCTCCAATTTATTTTAATTCACACTATTAAATCATAACTACCGTTATAATTTAATATTTACAGGTAATCTCCAAAACCAGGGTTGTTACAGACTCCCCCCTTAACAAAATTACGTCCTCGCAATTCCTAGAGAAGAATTTGTATTCAACTATTTAATTTCATCAATGTGACTAAGTTGGGGACAATATCAGCGTTAAGTGAGGTGCGGGCTATTACATTGGTATCAGAGCCATACCCAGTCGGAATTGTGGTCTGTACGTGTTACAGCCACAACGCCTAGGTGGTCTTGTGTTCATGGGCCAACGAGGACATTGGACTCTAAAGGGGGGATTGTAACACCCCTTCAAAATGGGAATAATAGTCCCATATCATGGAAAAACACTATGAAGTGAGTGCTTATATACCAAAGCCTTCACCTCATAACAACGTCGACGCCTTTTGAGGAACAAAACCCCACACCTTGGGTTAGCCCACGAGGCGGAGGTGACTAAGTTGGGTACAATATTTGCATTAAGTGAGGTGCGGGCTGTTACATTGAGTGAGGTGCGGGCTGTTACAATAGCTATCCATTGTCGAAGCCATTACTTCCCACCATGGAATCACCATCATAGAATCACGCGTCACCGTCGTCAAAAATTTTCACCAAATCTTATGGTTCGGTACCGACCTTACCCTTAGCCTGAAGTAGAAGCACTAAAGTTCAAAGTAATGTAAATGTGAAGGCTCGAATCATTTGTCCCTGTGACTCGAAGCAAACATCGCATTGACTCGAAGTAAGCATAGGAATGACCCGAAGTAGCCTACCATGGATCTAAGCACCACCGACCTGACTCCTCCAAACATCACCATCGTTCCATCCCATCACCGATCCAATACTTAAGCACAAACAGCCAGCACTTTCTCTAATCCATCCCCTTCACCTAACCAAGCCACCGACCCAAACCCCATGGATCGATACCAATCCATGGACACTGATCCAACCCTTAGTCAAATTTCCTTCCCAAGGTGCAACACCAAGCAAGCTCACGCCTAACTCGAAGCAAACATGCCTATGACTCAAAGCATTTCTTTACTGATCCATCAATACCGAACCACCCTCTTTTGCCCATAACTCAAGCAAACAAACTCCAAACGACTTGAAATTTGAAACGTAGCTTTAGGGTACCCTCCTTGACCTACCATATGGATCGCAAGTAAATTGGATGACCTGACCTTCATGGGTCATTACCGATCCAATACTTGTTCCTAAAACTAAATCGTCATTCGATCACCATTTTCAACCATTCAAACATTATACATTGAAGCAATCATTACATACAATATATCCTAACAAGCATATATCCATACACATCAAAGTAAAACCTAAATTTAAAGGTATAATAATAAAAACATGGGAGATCCATAAGAACATGAATTTCACAAATCTTTGCCAAATCATTTGAAATTAACATATGTGATTAAAGTGGGTTTAAAACATATTTCAGAGTATAAAAATCATTTTAAAAGATCATTTTAAGGCATATAATGATTAATTAGTAAGTGAGAGGCCTAGACACTCACTTAAATCCAAAGCAATCCTAAGTAGGCAAGAAATCTAAGTTGAACAGGAGCTCCAGGTGATCTCCAACATCAAATCTTATAATCCAAGAGCTAATTGAATTAATCTCCTTCTATTGACAAGATTTGGCTAATTAAAGTAGGGTATTGGATAACTTTTTGGCTTAGAAGTGGTTAATGGTGGATTTATCTCTATTTTTTAAGAAGTGTGTAATGATGTAGAGAAGTTCCATTAGTCCCATCATGATGCCAATCCCGAAATGGGCTTTGGGCCTAGCCATTAACTCACCACAACTTCTTAACAATATTCTGTTTTCCCATTATGACCACTCTACAGAAAGATAAACCATCATCCCCATCTAAAGGAAGTGGTTTCAGACCCTAATTCGGCTCATGTCAAATGTTATAGGACATACATTATTTTTAGGTTCAAAATCGTCCGATGAAAATTCTAAGGATGGAAAATGTCTGTAGTAGTTATTTTCCAAAGTTATAGATCATACAACCCTAAATAAAAATAATATTAATAATCTACGATCCTTCAATACATAGTATACAGGTCATTACATTCTCTCCCTTTAGGAATTTGTCCCTCGAAATTCCAAACAAATCGACAGGGTTATCCCGCATGCCTAACAACTATATACAAGCATAGGTAACCATCACACATCAAACATGCAAATACAATAGCAACAAACATAAATGATAATATCTAAGCCTGTCTTAGCATGCATGATACTATACTAAGGTATACTTCGTGACATCATAAGTGAAAGTAAAAGCGATAAATAGAAAGTCTCATCGATTAAAAAGCTCTGGATATGCTATCCTCATGCTCTGCTCGATCTCCCAAGTGTAACCGCCTTCGTCTTCACTCCGTTATACCTTCACTAACCTCACTGTCTTTCTCATAAGCTGCTTCATATCACGTCCAACGATATGAATAGACATACAAGGTCTCAAAGCCTTTGGTTTAATCTCGATATCATCTAGTTGATCTGATGCGATAGTTATGTTTGAGTCATGCATAAATTTCTACAAGTGAGAAACACGGAACGCATTGCGCACTCCCTCCATTCTCTTAGGTAAGTCAACCCTATAAACAAGGTTCCCTATCCTCTATAGTATTGAAAAAGGACTTATGAACCTTGTGCCAATTTCCCTTTACTACCAAACCGAATTACATTCTTCAATAGAGAGACCTTTACAAATACCATATCGTCGAAAGAGAACTCTAGATCACTATGTCACTTATCGGAGTAGCTCCTTTGTCTGTCCTAACTGGCTTTCATCCTTTGCCAAATAATCTCGATCTTCTCCGAGGTTTCTCTGACTATATCTAGCCCAAGTATCAATTTTTGCTCACTTCCTACCAACATGAAGAAGCGTTACACAGTCGGCCATACAATGCTTTAAATGGTGCCATACCGATGTTGGATCAATAACTATTGTTGTATGAAAAACTCAACTAGATGTAAGTGATCATCCGCCGAGCCTCTAAAGTCGAGTATAAAAGCCCATAAGATATCCTCTAAGATGCGATTCACTCTCTCAGTTTGACCAACAGTTTAAGGGTAATAAGTTGTACTCAGATGTAACTCTATCCCCAACGCCTCTTCTAAGCTCTTCCAAAAACCGCTAGTGAACAACGGGTCTCAGTCACTCACAATGCTCTTTGACACACCATGGAATCATATTGTCCATTTCACATACAATTTAGGCAGCTTGGCTGCCATTCTAGTTGACTTGACGGGTATTAATTTGGCACACTTGGTCAATCAATCGAGTATGACTCAAATGTTGTTGTACCCTGCTCGAGTCCTCTACAGTCCATCGAAAAAATCCATCGAAACTTGTTCCTATTTCCAGTCGGGAATTTCTAGCGGTTGCATCAAACCACTATGCTTCTTTTTCTCTACCTTAACCAACTGACAGTTCATGCATTTCAAGATGAATGTCCCAACTTCTTTTTTCAACCCTTCCCAATAATAGGTCCGCTTCATATCACAGTACATCTTATTACCATCGGGATGGATAGTCAATCTCGATGATGACATTCTAGTAGCACCTCATCCCTCGACCTATCACATTAGGAACAATCTCCCGCCTCTACAGAGCCAACCATCTCGGTTAAGTCTGTATTGTATCATCTCTTAAGACTTTACTCCAGCTTCAACCTTAGAAATAATCTCAGCAATCTAGCATAAAGCCAATAACTAGTACCGATCCGCTGAATCAGAGTAGGCCTGATAGTCAAGCTCGCCAATATCTCTAGCTTTAGCATGCATCTAGGTTAGAAATTACAGCCAACATTATACTCTAACTGCGCCCACTCTAGGAACATAGCTCCCAAGATGGCATGTCTCCTACTCAATGCACCAGCAACTGCATTCCCTTTCCCCGATATATATGCAATATCAGTGTCGTAGGAGGACAGGAACTCTAACCATCGCTACTGGCAAAGGTTAAGATCCTTCTATAAAAAGAGTTACTTCAATGGTTTATGGTCAGTGAAAAGCACGAACCTCTCTCCTCCAAATCTTTAGTGCAAACACAATCGTTGCTAACTCCAAATCAAGGGTCGGGTATATCTTCTTATGTTTCTTTAGTTGTCAACTAGAATATGCAACAACTTTACCCTCTGCATCAACATCGCGTCCAATCCGGTACAATTAGCATCAATGTATACCGGCATCGCTTCATTCCCGCTCGGTATGATCAATATTGTTGCACTCATCACTTTTCTTTTAGACTCAAGAATACATGCTCACATCTCTCATCCCAAGTAAAAGTCTGATTATTTTTTGTCAATTGAGTCAACGGTGCCCCTACATTGGAGAAATCCTGGATAAATCATCTACAATATCCAGTTAACCCCCAAAAACTTCTTACATCCGTGGCGTTTTTGGGTCGAGTCTAATCTTGAACTACTACAACTTTTGCATGATCCATGGTAATGCCCTGGTTAGAAACAACATGACCTAAGATTCTCACTTCCCTTCTCTAGAAGTGACACTTCAAAAAATTTGCTTTTAGTTGGTGCTCTTTCAGCACCTCAAGCACAATCCTCAAATGCCTTTTGTGTTCCTCCTTTGTCCATGAATAGAAGAGAATATCAACGATGAACACAAGAACATATTTATTTAGCTGACCCTTGAAAATATAATTCATTAAATCAACGAAATATGCCACCGCATTAGTTAGCCCGAACGACATAACCGACCACTCATAGAAAACAGACAACGTACGAAATGCTTTAATCGGCATACTCTCCTTCGCTGCTCTCAGTTGGTGAAATCACATCGCAAGATTCTACTAAAAAAATACTCTAGCACCATGAAGCTGATCAAATAAGTCATCAACACATGGCAGTGGATATTTGTTCTTCCACATTATTTTATTTAACTCATGGTAATCAATACACAATCCACGGGAACCATCTGCCTTTGTGGAAAATACTACAGGCCCTCCCCACTCAGAAATACTTCTATGAATGAATCGACATCATAATAGGTCATTTACTTGCACCTTGAGCTCCCACTGCTCTTTAGGTGTCTTCCTCCTCAAAGGCATCACTATTGTTCTTGCACCTTTAACCAAATCAATACGGAACTCGATCTCTGTGTGTGTGAAAGTCCGATCACCTCCTTGAATATGTTAGGATATCCCATAGCAATAGGCACTGGTAACAACTCGTCGTATGGGATATCAATTGAATATAGGAAGAATATCATTACCTCGCTATCTGGAAGGCAGCCTAACACTACAGTTCAGCTACCATCACCAGTAACTTCTCACAATCCACCATCACTACATATTCATGAAGCTGGTCCATACCCAGAATAATACCAAACCCAAGGAAACTTTAAATAAAGCAATCACAATCAAAAGAACATCAGTGACCCAATAAGACCAAACCATGAAAAATATGCACAGGTTACTAGAGCCTCCAACAGGTTTCATCACAATCAAAGGTCGGTCAACTACTTCGAGTTCCAATCCATATCTAAATAATATGTCACTAGATATAAAGGAATGTGAAGCCCGGTATTGAAAAAACACATATGGGAATATCATAATGGATAACATACCTAGAATAATGATGCCTCCCCCTTCTCCTTTGCTGATGGAGCATTCGATGATGTCGGACCGGCATTGATAACAGATGCTTTCACCACTTGCTACCGCTTCAACGACTCTGGACGGTCCTCCTGAATATGCCCAACCCTATTACAATTGAAGCATTTCTTTCCCTCGACCCTGTAGTCCTTGCTAAAGTGGCCTTTCCCTCCATAATTATAACAAGTAGGTCCACCTTTAAGCTTCTTATTTTTCCATCCTTATTCCGAAGTTGCTTTCTCTTATTGTTCCATTTCTTCTTGCCACCCCAGCTAGATTGTGGCTTTGGCTCTTCTTTAGGAACAATAGATTTCAGCTTCGGATATAGACGCTCATGCCTTAAGGCCTTTTCGACTATGATCTCAAAAGTCTCAACAATGTGGCCTACGAGCTTCTCTCTTAAGTAATCATCCAAGCCAATGATGTACTTCTCGTTCTTTTTGATGGAGTGTCTATAAAGGACATACCATACTTCAACAGGGAATCGAACTCAACAACGTACTCAGAAAGAGTCATATCTCCTTACTTTAGATCCATAAAATTACAGAACAAGACCGACTTCTATGTTGTGGGAATAAACTTCTCTTCGAATCGGGCTTTGAACTGGTCCTATGTGAAGTGGTCTTCGAGAGTGGCGACTTTCATAACATTCCACCAGTTTCATGGCTCGCCCTAGAGCAGCTAGGAAGCAATCGCCTTTTTATTGCATCATTCAGCTCTACGTCATCGAAAATCCTTTCGCACCTATCAAGCCAATCTTGCACTTCCATCGATGACTCTGTTCCTTAGAATGGTTTACCAATAATGTAACGACCCGATATTTTCAAACATTCGCATCCATTATAAGTGTATAGGTAGGCACAAATGCCGGAGTTGAATTGCTCAAAATACCGTGTTGTAATTAAAATTTGGCAAATCTCAGAATATACAGTAAATAAATATAATCACAGACACAGAGTAAAATAATGCAGAGGAAGTAAAAGAAATAGTAGTTCATGAAGCTACTATCTAAATATGTCAGAGTTACATAAGATACAACAGAAGAAATAAAGTACAACAAAAGTGTCAATAAAATAACCAAGTACAAGCTGAGTAGAACAACGGAACTGAAATAGATAGGACAAGACAAGCAGATAATCTCCAGCGATTCAAATCTCCAAGCGAGTGGAAATCCAAATCTGTGAATAACTCAGGCAGACCCGAGCGTAAAGCAAAACACAAAACACTCAAGTCAGGACAATATATACTTATATAATGTAAACCAACTCAAGCGAACTGTAAGAAGGGTACAAGTAACTTAGAAGATGCTTGGGACCGCCCATCCTCTAAGGATCCGTTAAAATATCTACTATGTAGTAATATTCGCTATTATAATAGTGTCTAAATAAGTAAAGTATAATCATATAGAAAATAGCGTTAAGGGGATGGAGAACCTTAATGCGGTCAGATCTTAAAATCATAATCGTAGTAAAGCTCGATATGGTAGGTGACACGGCACAACTAGGCAATGCCAGGGTAGATATACCAATTACGCACACGGACTGATGGATACGGATAGCAGCCACTACCGTTCCACCTCGAACAACGCTACCAAATCGGAGGATGGCCATCTAATCAATCACAAGTAAGAGTATAATATCGAAGAAATGTGTCCGAGAAGAGGTGTTACCTCACTGGTCCGAGATCGCTCCTGTTTTAGCCACCTTATGCCAACTCACGGGAGTTGGGTCCACGTAACATACCTTAAGAACGTCGCCACCATCCTACTTCATTCTGGAATCTCCACCGCGTACACGGTTGTCAAAGTGGTTTTCGGTATCGACAGAGAGTATGTCCATATCCGATCCCGGTCTCTTTGCCAACCAATCGTTATTATAACCCATGGTTATAACTTTTAAAAACAATACTTTACTTCAAAATAAATTATCATTTCAAACCATATCTTTATCAAAATAAAGATTAAATCAATTCCAAACCATTTCCATATATTTAAATTTTCATATCATTTCAAAACTTCATTTCAAATCATTTTAATAAAATATCATATCCTTACAAAACTTCATTTCAAATCATTTTAATAAAATAAAATATCCTATCAGTTCAAATCCAAATATTCAACTTTAAATACCTTTTAAATTCAAAGATATCGTTCATTTACTATCATTTCAAATCACCTTTAAATAGTTTATATTCCAATCAAAATAATTCATTTAAACCTTTTAAAAGTGTAATTATTATATTTTCAAATTAAGTATTCAATTTCCAAAGTTTCAAACCATTCTGAGTTCGTTTACTAAGTCAAAAACCCTAATTATTAAAATTTCAGCATTTCACAGCATTTAAAAACAACTGCTATAAGTTATATTTGAAAACATTTTTAATTCAGCACTTAAAACTGCTGTTAAAACTCAGTTTTAGTTTAATTATAGTTCAAAACAGAAAAGACGGCATTTCAGAAGTGCTACGGTAGTTCAGATTTTAAAACAAGGGTTAAATTTGGTTTCAGCAAAGACTGCAGACCATTATAGCATTTCCAGAGAATGATATAATAGGCCTGAGTTCAATATTAGCCTATAAGTTCCACTACAGCAACTACAGCATTTCAGAAATGCTGTAATAGCTCTTTTTACACAATTTTAGTTCAAAACAGAATCTATAGCATTTCTGAATGCTATTAAAAGTAGATTTCAAGTGTTAGTGTATTTCCAGCAATTAAATAACTTCAATTTAAAACACATAAACATTTTAAAAATCATATTTTAACGTTTAAAATGTTCATTTACATATCATTTAACATATATCTTTTTCACAATAAATTTCTTATAATTTAATCCAATTTTCAACAATTTACTTAATAAGTTTAAGTGTAAAAGTTCCATTCTTCACATTTCAACAAATAGACTTAACACTTCAAATTTAAATTACCATTTCACAATTTAACAAAATTTCCAATTTTATTTAATTAACTTAAACCTTTAATTAAAACCAAATTTCACATTTCCTAGTCAAGTTATATTTTAAAAGATCACTTTGAAACATTCATTTATTTAACCACTTAAATTCATAGAAAAATCAATAATACTTTAATAAATCACTTAAATTCAAATTTAATCAAATTATCATATTTACCATTTCCAAATAAAATTTAATATCCATTTTATTTTATATAACTTAAATATCATTTTAACCAAAATTCCAAATTTCCAACTTAAGTTATATTTCAAAAATCCGGTTAAACCATTCATTAATTACATTTTTAACACATAGAACAATCATAATTTCTTTAATTCAAAATATTTCAAAATCTGTTTAAATCAAATTTCATAAATTTATATTTTTAAAATACTTAAAAATATTCAAAACACTTTATAAAATAACCACGGGCCTGTATATAGTTTTCTAGCCTAGGTCAAGTGATACGGATATGTATCATTTCAATCCGTAGTTTAAAAAGAAAAATCCGGGTTCTATCATTTCAAACCCGCAATCCCAAGTTAAAATAAATTAAATAAAAACCATTCAGGCCTATCATTTCAGCCCATAATGATTTTTCCCTATTCTAAAGTCCGTTCGGGTATGTATCATTTCAACCCATAGTGATTCTAGTCTACAGGGAACTTGCAATGGTGATAACAGATATAAATAACAGAATAACATTAAATAACAGTAACATATGATATAACAGGTGTAATAACAGGTGTGAACATCATATGATAATAATATAAGCATATATAACATGATAATATATTTCTACAGATTGTCAATTTACTAGTTATATAGGTACATATTGTCTAGTGAGAATAACTCACCTGTTTGTGCTGGAGATATCAAAACCAATGACACAATGGAAACAAAAGTAGGATGAAAAGACTACGGACTTGAGTGGAGAGCGAATCCAATCTACAACTCTTGTGTACAACCCAAAACAAACAATCAAAACAGCAAAATTCAATACGACTTTAAAAATGCAATAACATTGAAATAAAAGGAGATACGACTACGCAGTCTTTTGCTTTGCCTTCTCTATTGTTTGGTATGGCTTTGGGCTCTGATGTGGTTCAGATGTGGTCAAGTTTTGGGTCAGGTTTGGGCTAACATAGCTCAGGTTCAAGGCAAGACAAGGTGGGGTTTGTACATGAGGAAGTGATGTGATTTTTGAAGGCAATTAGGTGATTTTTGTGCCAAAACAAGGTTTGGCCTTGGGAATTGTGCTCAGCCTGGGGTGAGTTATGACTGGACAGAGGTGGGGAGGGGTGTGTTGTGGTCAGGTCAGGGAGGTGGTGGTGGCTATGGTTGTGGTTTGGGTGGTGGTTGAGGTGGGTGAGCATGTAGAGGTCAATAAACATGGTTTTTAGGCATCTAGGTTGAAATTTGGGGGGTTTTACCTTCAAAATGGTTCGGCTATGGTCAGATCTGGTGGAGTGGGGGCTGGTGGTGGTCGGGAAGAGATGGAAGGAGGTGGTGGCAGTGGAATAGGGGTAGAGGCCGATCTCAATCAGGGAAGAAGGCAAGCAAAATAGCATAGAAAAAGAAGAAAAGCAGGAAGAAAGAGATGGAGGCCATTACCTAATTTTCTCTAGCCATGAGAAACAATTGAAGATGGGATATTTTTTCACGTGAATGCCAAATGAGATGACGGCTACACTAGGGTTTTACATGGCTAGGCAATTAATTTTGAGGAGTTAAAGGAATTAAAGGATTTGGTAAATAAAAGGGCTTCCGTTTCAAAGCGTTACACAACCTTTCACATTTCTTTCCTTATAAATCTTTATATAAACAAAATATTTCAGAAAAATACTATACAAACCGAAACTAAGTAAAGATATAAGAAAATAAATAATAAAATTTAAAGAAATTAGAAAAAACAATAAAAGAAATTGCTTAAAATACAAAACAGTGTCCAGAAATTACAAATAAATCACCATTGACTTTGGAAAATTATTAACTTTATTTTAAAAATATTCTAAAACAAAATTTGAAATAAAAATTACTTTTAAAACATTTTCAAAGTGAAATAAATAATTAAGTTTTAATTAAATAGAATTTAAAATAAGAAAATAACTTAAAAATGCAAACTAGGCTTTAAAAATTAGAAATAAATTCAATACACTTTGGAAAAATCTTATTATCACTTTAAAAATATTTAAAAGACAAAATATATATAATATGGCATATGTATACAAATTAGAATAAGATATGACCAATAAAATATTATCTATATAGGTTAAAATAAACAATATTGTTAAATAAATCAATATACACACAATATTGTAAAAAGTATAACTTTCACAATTTAAATCCAATTTCAACGAAACGAAAAGCAGTATTCATGATATTTAATCTATTTTCATAATAAAAGATAAAATTTAAATTTTCAAATATTTAAAATTTAAATTTAAAAGTCAAGGTTTGACTATATTGACAAAATTCATATTTTCTGGAAATAATCAATTTATTTATGTTTGGAATTCTAATTGACATCAAAATTCAAATTTATATTTAAAATAACAAAATTTATTCTTTTTCATAAATAAAGCTTTTAAATCTGGAAATATCAATTTAAAAATAATTGTAAAATACAGGGTTGTTACACTCTCCCCCACTCAAAACTTTTCGTCCCCGAAAAGGAATGAGGTACGGGAAAGCACAGAAAAGATAGAGTGAATAGAATTAAGAAAAGATGATAAGAAGATTGGAATTATACCTGATAACTATTGTTATAGGTAAGTTTAACAAAATGGAGGTGATCAAATCAAGAACACAAACATGAAAAAGATCCTCTAGAGTCTGAATCACCCCTTTCACTTGACCGACGGTCTATGAATGAAAAACAATGTTCAGATCCAGATGAGTAACAAAGATTTATCAAAGATTACAGAAAGATTTCTAAACCGAAAGATTATAGAAAGATGCTTATACCAGTTTGTAGCAAGATGAGGGAAAATAAGGACAACCAAAAGATGGTTTGAAAAACAAAATAAGATAATAATTTGAAACCATAATGCTTTTAAATCATAACAATTTAGGGATGTTTATCATTTGGAAATCATACTACTAAAATCATAACACTTTGGAATTGTTATTCTAAAAAAAACATAATACTTTGAAAATCATAACACCTTTTAAAAATAATCTTTATTTAAACCATTTTAATTCGAGGTCAAATAATATTCATTTTAAAGTTGTAACATTTCTAAGTTCATTCAATTATAAAAATTTCCAAAACATTGTATTTTCAAAATAGTAGCACTTATAAAATGCTACAGTAGATATATTAGTATTTCAAATCAGTTCAATTTCAGAAATATTCATTTGGATATCTTTTAACTTATGACTTATTAAAACAAACCTTTATGAATGGAATATCCAAATTAAACTATACTTCGTTTATTAAGTCAAAAGTTCGCTATTTTACTTAACTCTTAATTTAACACATAACCTAACTCTTTATTTAAAATACCCATTTCATAAATAGATATTCCTTTAATAAGTTACACTTAAAATTCCATTTGAAAACCAAATCCTCAATTATCAAATTTTAGTGATGTTAAAATACATTTTAACTATTTATATCATAATTATTCATTTTTCAAGATATATCTATTTCATAATTAAAATATTTATCATAGCAAATATAATAATCAAATTTCTTTACACATTTATTCATTTAGAAATCAATTAAACTATGAATTCAAGTTAAATAAACTTTATTACAAAATGTCTAATTCAAATGTATTTTATTTTATCTATTCAAAGATACATTATTTATTATACAACATATTCATTTTAGGAAATAACTTTTATTGAATTCCTAGGTTAGACTTAAGGTTCCATATTAAATCAAATTTGATTATTAAGTTATTTAAATAAAATCTCTTTAAATCCCTTTTTCACTATTTACCTCTGTCAATCTTTTATAACTGAAATTATTCTTTAAGATGAAATTTAATAATTAATTTTCCGGTTTCCTTCAAACCAGTTAGAGATAAATAAATATATGTACATAATATGTCAAATCAATTTAAATCATATATCTATATATATTATAAATCAAATCATATTTAGAAATTCAAATAAATTAAATCTTTCAAAACAAAGCTGTAGTAAGACTACAGAATGGTCTCTTCGGTTCAAAACTCGAAAATGAATGTCGATGATGCTGCAGTCATCACCGAAATTATTTTCCAACGACAAAGAGAAGAGCACTAAATTTTTAAATTTTAAAATCCTTTAGAAACATATTTCTACTTAGAAATACTTTAAATAATTTATCCTTTTACAACTTTAAACACAAGGTTTGAAATCCATCGGAAATTAAATTCTTAAATTTCTTGTTTTAAATTCATTTCAGTTCCCAAATAAATTTATAAACAACTATTTATAAATTCATTTATAGAACTATAAATGATAAGATCCATAAATTTTCTTATATCTCAAAATTTATTTCATTAATCAAATTTTAAAATAATATTGTGTCAGTTTGTTCTGTCAAAGTGTTTTAGAAATCCTATCGATAGCGTTGATCAGACGAATTGATCGGAAACCCAAATCAACATCAACAACTCAAACAACACAATCTATAAAACAAAACATAGATTTACAAGTACAATTTAAAATGTTTGGAGATAGTTTAGAAACAAAAGACAAGATGGTTAAACAGAGTAGAGAGATGGGTAAGCTTAGATAAATCGCGGACAACCTTAACCGGGTCAACCGTGACTTAATGAATAAGATCAAATGTGGATTTTCTGGGGTAAATCTACATCCGATCTCAAGAGATAGAGTTTGGAATAACAAAAGATATTAGCATCTAAATCAAGGATAGATATAAATCTCTGGTGAATCGATGCAAATTTGTAAAGGAGTTTCCCCCTTTACCAGAAAATTAGAATATTGGCGAGACAACCAATTCACTATAAAGATCATTCGAAGTGGAGTTATGTGATACTCCAAAGTCAAAAGAAGATGAATAGTGAGGGACAAGAATGAATTTTGGAACCGCAGGGAACGTTCCAAAAATTCAAAGGAAATTCGAATCAAAAGGAAGAGATTCAAACTCGAACGAAGGTGATTCTGTAAATAAATTTACCATACATTCTAAGTTTTTCCTCAAAACCTCGCTCTGATACCAACTGTAACGACCCGATATTTTCAACCATTCGCATCCATTATAAGTGTACAGGTAGACACACATGTCGGAGTTGAATTGCTCAAAATACCGCGTTGTAATTAAAATTTGGCAAATCTCAGAATATACAGTAAATAAATATAATCACAGATCACAGACACAGAGTAAAATAATGCAGCGGAAGTAAAAGAAATAGTAGTTCATGAAGCTACTATCTAAATATGTCAGAGTTACATAAGATACAATAGAAGAAATAGAGTACAACAAAAGTCTCAATAAAATAACCAAGTACAAGCTGAGTTGAACAACTGAACTGAAATAGATAGGACAAGACAAGCAGATAATCTCCAGCGATTCAAATCTCCAAGCGAGTGGAAATCCAAATCTGTGAATAACTCAGGCTGAGCCGAGTGTAAAGCAAAACACAAAACACTCGAGTTAGGACAATATATACTTATATAATGTAAACTAACTCAAGCGAACTGTAATAAGGGTACAAGTAACTTAGAAGATGCTTGGGACCGCCCATCCTCTAAGGATCCGTTAAAATATCTACTATGTAGTAATATTCGCTATTATAATAGTGTCTAAATAAGTAAAGTATAATCATATAGAAAATAGCGTTAAGGGGATGGAGAACCTTAACGCGGTCGGATCTTAAAATCATAATCGTAGTAAAGCTCGATATGGTAGGTGACATGGCACAACTAGGCAATGCCAGGGTAGATATATTAATTACGCACACGGACTGATGGATACGCATAGCAGCCACTACCGTTCCACCTCGAACAACACTCCCAAATCGGAGGATGGCCATCTAATCAATCACAAGTAAGAGTATAATATCGAAAAAATGTGTCCGAGAAGAGGTGCTACCTCACTGGTCCGAGATCGCTCCTGTTTTAGCCACCTTATGCCAACTCACGGGAGTTGGGTCCACGTAACATACCTTAAGAACGTCGCCACCATCCTACTTCATTCTGGAATCTCCACCGCGTACACGGTTGTCAAAGTGGTTTTCGGTATCGACAAAGTGTATGTCCATATCCGATCCCGGTCTCTTTTCCAACCAATCGTTATTATAACCCGTGGTTATAACTTTTAAAAACAATACTTTACTTCAAAATAAATTATCATTTCAAACCATATCTTTATCAAAATAAAGATTAAATCAATTCCAAACCATTTCCATATATTTAAATTTTCATATCATTTCAAAACTTCATTTCAAATCATTTTAATAAAATATCATATCCTTACAAAACTTCATTTCAAATCATTTTAATAAAATAAAATATCCTATCAGTTCAAATCCAAATATTCAACTTGAAATACCTTTTAAATTCAAAGATATCGTTCATTTACTATCATTTCAAATCACCTTTAAATAGTTTATATTCCAATCAAAATAATTCATTTAAACCTTTTAAAAGTGTAATTATTATATTTTCAAATCAAGTATTCAATTTCCAAAGTTTCAAACCATTCTGAGTTCGTTTACTAAGTCAAAAACCCTAATTATTAAAATTTCAGCATTTCACAGCATTTAAAAACAACTGCTATAAGTTATATTTGAAAACATTTTTAATTCAGCACTTAAAACTGCTGTTAAAACTCAGTTTTAGTTTAATTATAGTTCAAAACAGAAAAGACAGCATTTCAGAAGTGCTGCGGTAGTTCAGATTTCAAAACAAGGGTTAAATTTGGTTTCAGCAAAGACTGCAAACCATTATAGCATTTCCAGAGAATGCTATAATAGGCCTGAGTTCAATATTAGCCTATAAGTTCCACTACAGCAACTACAGCATTTTAGAAATGCTGTATTAGCTCTTTTTACACAATTTTAGTTCAAAACAGAATCTATAGCATTTCTGAATGCTATTAAAAGTATATTTCAGGTGTTAGTGTATTTCCAGCAATTAAATAACTTCAATTTGAAACACATAAACATTTTAAAAATCATATTTTAACGTTTAAAATGTTCATTTACATATCATTTAACATATATCTTTTTCACAATAAATTTCTTATAATTTAATCCAATTTTCAACAATTTACTTAATAAGTTTAAGTGTAAAAGTTCCAATTCTTCACATTTCAACAAATAGACTTAACACTTCAAATTTAAATTACCATTTCACAATTTAACAAAATTTCCAATTTTATTTAATTAACTTAAACCTTTAATTAAAACCAAATTTCACATTTCCTAGTCAAGTTATATTTTAAAAGATCACTTTGAAACATTCATTTATTTAACCACTTAAATTCATAGAAAAATCAATAATACTTTAATAAATCAATTAAATTCAAATTTAATCAAATTATCATATTTACCATTTCCAAATAAAATTTAATATCCATTTTATTTATATAACTTAAATATCATTTTTAACCAAAATTCCAAATTTCCAACTTAAGTTATATTTCATAAATCCGGTTAAACCATTCATTAATTACATTTTAACACATAGAAAAATCAAAATTTCTTTAATTCAAAATATTTCAAAATCTGTTTAAATCAAATTTCATAAATTTATATTTTTAAAATACTTAAAAATATTCAAAACACTTTATAAAATAACCACGGGCCTGTATATAGTTTTCTAGCCTAGGTCAAGTGATACGGATATGTATCATTTCAATCCGCAGTTTAAAAAGAAAAATCCGGGTTCTATCATTTCAAACCCGCAATCCCAAGTTAAAATAAATTAAATAAAACCATTCAGGCCTATCATTTCAGCCCATAATGATTTTCCCTATTCTAAAGTCCGTTCGGGTATGTATCATTTCAACCCATAGTGATTCTAGTCTACAGGGAACTTGCAATGGTGATAACAGATATAAATAACAGAATAAAATTAAATAACAGTAACATATGATATAACAGGTGTAATACCAGGTGTGAACATCATATGATAATAATATAAGCATATATAACATGATAATATATTTCTACAGATTCGCAGGGTGTCAATTTACTAGTTATATAGGTACATATTGTCTAGTGAGAATAACTCACCTGTTTGTGCTGGAGATATCAAAACCAATGACACAATGGAAACAAAAGCAGGATGAAAAGACTACGGACTTGAGTGGAGAGCGAATCCAAACTACAACTCTTGTGTACAACCCAAAACAAACAATCAAAACAGCAAAATTCAATACGACTTTAAAAATGCAATAACATTGAAATAAAAGGAGATACGACTACGCAGTCTTTTGCTTTGCCTTCTCTATTGTTTGGTATGGCTTTGGGCTCTGATGTGGTTCAGATGTGGTCAAGTTTTGGGTCAGGTTTGGGCTAACATAGCTTAGGTTCAAGGCAAAACTAGGTGGGGTTTGTACATGAGGAAGTGATGTGATTTTTGAAGGCAATTAGGTGATTTTTGTGCCAAAACAAGGTTTGGCCTTGGGAATTGTGCTCAGCCTGGGGTGAGTTATGACTGGACAGAGGTGGGGAGGGGTGTGTTGTGGTCAGGTCAGGGAGGTGGTGGTGGATATGGTTGTGGTTTGGGTGGTGGTTGAGGTGGGTGAGCATGTAGAGGTCAATAAACATGGTTTTTAGGCATCTAGGTTGAAATTTGGGGGGTTTTACCTTCAAAATGGTTCGGCTATGGTCAGATCTGGTGGAGTGGGGGCTGGTGGTGGTCGGGAAGAGATGGAAGGAGGTGGTGGCAGTGGAATAGGGGTAGAGGCCGATCTCAATCAGGGAAGAAGGCAAGCAAAATAGCATAGAAAAAGAAGAAAAGCAGGAAGAAAGAGATGGAGGCCATTACCTAATTTTCTCTAGCCATGAGAAACAATTGAAGATGGGATATTTTTTCACGTGAATGCCAAATGAGATGACGGCTACACTAGGGTTTTACATGGCTAGGCAATTAATTTTGAGGAGTTAAAGGAATTAAAGGATTTGGTAAATAAAAGGGCTTCCGTTTCAAAGCGTTACACAACCTTTCACATTTCTTTCCTTATAAATCTTTATATAAACAAAATATTTCAGAAAAATACTATACAAACCGAAACTAAGTAAAGATATAAGAAAATAAATAATAAAATTTAAAGAAATTAGAAAAAACAATAAAAGAAATTGCTTAAAATACAAAACAGTGTCCAGAAATTACAAATAAATCACCATTGACTTTGGAAAATTATTAACTTTATTTTAAAAATATTCTAAAACAAAATTTGAAATAAAAATTACTTTTAAAACATTTTCAAAGTGAAATAAATAATTAAATTTTAATTAAATAGAATTTAAAATAAGAAAATAACTTAAAAATGCAAACTAGGCTTTAAAAATTAGAAATAAATTCAATACACTTTGGAAAAATCTTATTATCACTTTAAAAATATTTAGAAGACAAAATATATATAATATGGCATATGTATACAAATTAGAATAAGATATGACCAATAAAATATTATCTATATAGGTTAAAATAAACAATATTGTTAAATAAATCAATATACACACAATATTGTAAAAAGTATAACTTTCACAATTTAAATCCAATTTCAACGAAACGAAAAGTAGTATTCATGATATTTAATATATTTTCATAATAATAGATAAAATTTAAATTTTCAAATATTTAAAATTTAAATTTAAAATTCAAGGTTTGACTATATTGACAAAATTCATATTTTCTGGAAATAATCAATTTATTTATGTTTGGAATTCTAATTGACATCAAAATTCAAATTTATATTTAAAATAACAAAATTTATTCTTTTTCATAAATAAAGCTTTTAAATCTGGAAATATTAATTTAAAAATAATTGTAAAATACAGGGTTGTTACAACCAAGACTAGCAAAGTCTTTGTTCAGCTTAGCGAAATTGGATCTAGACACCCGCATCGGAGCACCACAATCCATAGCAACATTTGGAGCGGCTACTTGAGTATTTTGTAGCATGTTCTGCATCATGTTAGGGAGCATGGTCTACAGGTCAGGATTACAGCTCCTAGGACAGCTCCTTCTTCGACTCCAGAGATGGAGTTCCTAGCAGCATTCCTTGTTTGACGACTGTCATTCAATCTATAATAAGGATGATTGGTCCCTTTAAAAGGAATTATGCTTAAGTAGTACTCTGTGTGTAGTGCGACTTATATACTACATATATATATATATCTTATATATAAAGCCAATACTTCAAGAGGTGAAGCCTTTTTCGGATTGCCAATACTACCCCAGCCTTATTCGACACAGAAAATTATATCATACGGTCAAATTTGTCTTTTCTACACCACGTTTCTGACCCATTTCTTCAGCACGTTTTTAACCTATCTATACCATGTTTTTCCCCTACCTATTTCTTCATGCCTCAATTCCTTTGCCCTAAATACTCCTCACCTCGCTTCCCAATCTCAAACCATGGAAAAAAACTAGGCCTGAAATCAAAGCAGACTTAAGTGGTTTGCATATGGAATTCACCATAGACTAAATAATAGTACGGCAGTAAAGGTTTTGGGTATGACTTCTTTCGTTTCTTTTAATTTCAGATATAATTATTCTTCTTTTGTGACTGAATTGTGTGGATTTGCTTTTAAAATTATTATTGGTCTGAAAGTTCATGATGTTATTGCTATGTTATGTATCGTATTTCTATGATATAAAGATTTTGAAAGCTTGGATTTACGTTTGCAACCAGACTGGGTTGAAGTAGGGCTACAGAGGGTTTGGGTAAGTGTTATTCAATGCTTTACAAACCGTAATTAGATTAGGTTCTTAAAAATGAAAGTAAGTTGCGACTTAATGCAATTTATTTTTGTATTTTCTTACAGAGTTAATCATTTTTTTGTTCAAATTATTACAGAATTTTGAATCCCAGGCCCTAAAATTTCATAGATCTTATTTAACCTAGCATGTCCTACAAAGGAGAGCCGGACTTCATAATTTGGTTACAGGTATTGCTTTTTAGACTATAGCTATTTTACATTGAAGGATTCTTTTTAGACTGTAGCTATTTTTTCATTAAAAGATTTATAACTTATGACACCATAATATTAATATAAATTTTCTATCACTTCCACTAAAACTGCTAAAACTAATGACACAAAGCACTAGGCCACTATAATTTTGCAAATGACATAGTTTGTATATTCTTCTCTGAACAATTCATGTGTGGATGACTTGGACTATAGTGTTTATGGAAAACTAAAGAAGGGATGATGTTTTTTGAAGTTCATTACCATAGCAGTAAGATATACTTATATTTGTTATTATTTGAAACTTATAAGAATGTAGTATTATCATTACAGAATTTTTTTACAATAGATTAAAATAAGATATGCATATTACACTAATATATATGGTTGTGTGTTGGATTTTGAAATTGAATGTACATTATAAAGTTTTTTTCCTTACAATAATATTAAATTAGGCTAGGTTTATTAGTAAATTTGTAAGATGATTCAAAAATAAAGCACCTACTATATGTGTTCTTCATACAAAGCATTATTTTAACATTGTGCATTCTCAAATTTTTTCTATGGCTTCATAGCATTAGTTGGATACCATCTGGCTACCTTTTATTCTTTTGAAAACGTGGCATCCACAAAATCCATATAGTTTTTGAATATCATAGGAAACTATTTTTATTTGTACATGTTGATATGACTTTAATTTTACTCTTCTTTTTTTCCATTTAACCGTTCACTATCTACGTTTTGTAGAGTGGTTTAGAAAACACCAACACACTTTCTAATTTAGTAACTTTTACTCTTTGCATTGTGAAATACAATAATATCTCTATTCACCTCTAATCCTTGAATCATTACCTTGGATATACACCAAGGAAGGACTGGGTCTTAGAACTTATTACATGAATTGTGTTCCTATAATGATCCTTCAAAATTGAACAATTAAGTATAAGTAACAACTGATGGTAATCTAAATTTTTATGCAATGCTAAAAATGAATTTTAAAATAATGCGGTTTTTCTTATTTGGTCATAGTTTGAGAAAATTTTAAGGAATCAATTTGCACTTCCTAATAAAAATATAACATATAAATATATTCTTCAACGCTTCTTTTGGAAAATAAATTCTATATTTGTTATTAATTATTCTATTTCGTTAAATTTTGATTTTATATGGTTTAATTCTCTAGATTGAACTTTTCTATAAATTTCATTATCATTAAAACTCATTTATGAGTTGATTTAAACTCCAGATCTACCAGATCAGGCCTGAGCAATTTAATGCAATCTAATGATGTTCTGAAGCTGGGAGGTGATGTTACTGTTCAAGTTGTCACGGGGAGGAAAGTCGCAGGTGCAGGTGATGGTACTGTCGATGTTGTCATCGGGAGGAATTTTATAGGAGCAGGTGATGGTTCTGTTGAAGTTGTCAGAAGGAAAGTCGTAATAGCTCAGATGAAAACTAAAGGCAAGGGATTAGAAGACAGAACGAAGTGAGTATGTATTTTTTTCCTTACATTCTGTAAATATGTTTTTGGATTATTTGGAGTAGTTGCAGCATGTTATGGCCTGCATAATTCAACCTGAAAAATATGCTTGACTTCCTATACAACTTATTATCAGTTATTGTCAACGCATTTAGTTAATGTTATGTTTGTATTATGTACCTTAATATTAGTTTTTACCAACTTCCGATCTTTTCCTTTGTTGTGTTGTTTGCAACTTTTCAGATATATATTGCAGATGCCTATTTTTCTTTGTTACTTAATTTTTCATGTTATGCTCAGTTTTCATTATTTTCTACCATTAACTACACATTTACGGTGATCTTTCCCTTCAATGACTAACTTTTATTTTCCCTTAAATGACTAAAGCAATGTCATTTTCGGTAAATTATATTACTTTATAGTAATTTTTTTATTAATATTAACTTTTGTATCTATTATCATAACAATTTCAGGATGGAAGCTTTCAAACAGTTTAAGATTAAGTGATGATAACGGCATCCAAAATTGAAAGATAGCGTCTAACCGATATCTGCCCTTGAATAACAGTGAGATCTTAAAATTATCTTTCTAAACAACATCAAGGTACTCTATTTGTGTTTCAATAACTTAGTATATGTTTCGTTTTCTCTTTACTGATTTTGTAACTAATTCATCCAAGGTACTCTATTTGTGTTTCCATAACTTAGTATATGTATCTTTTCCTCTTTACTGCTTTTGCAACTGATTCATTCTATCATACGGTAATAGGCTGTTAGTTCCATCTATATTCAGACAGATGATAAAGAATACTTCTATGAATATGTAATGGACATAGGAATATTTGTTTCTGTAACTATATTTAATTTTCTTTTATAGTTCTTCATTGTGTTTTTTGAGAGATTTGACAGGTGTGTCAAGTCAGAAAAATCTTGCAGAGGAGCCATGCCATGAGATGAAGTAATAGGGAGGTCATGTGCTGGGACGTAAGGGCAGTTATGCTTGAATCTCATGCAATTCAGTTGGCTTATTAAATGAACAAGTTGTTGTTCTTTGTTGATTTAGTCTGTGTATTGCAAGGCCATAGAGAAGCTCATCAAGGCCTTATAATGGTGTGCAAGACTGGGGGCACCAAGGCATAGGGGCGGCAAGACCTGTTTACAGCAGCAATTGTGGGAACAGTAAGGTCTGGGCATGGTAGTAGCTAGCAATTGGAGATACGAGCTTAATTGCTATGAGTAGAAGGTTGCTGCAAGCCAGGGCCTGTTGTGTGCATACTGAAGTGGAGTGGGGTAGGTTGATGTAGCAAGACAAAGAGGGGATGAAAGTGTGATATTCTTGGCTCAGGACAGGAATACCATTCAGTTGAGATAGTGTGTGTTGAATGAGTTAGCTGGCGAACCAGAGATGATGGACTGTTGCTGACGATAAGCATATGCAGTTGAGGCGGAGAGTGCTAATTGGGGCTGGTAGGGAACTGGAGATGGTGAATTGTTGCCGACGATATTAATCTAAGGTGCCTAACTTTCACGATTTATTAACCACTATTCCTTATTCTGGAACTTTCGAGGGTGGAATGCTTCTATCTGATGTACTATACGTGCTTCATCTTTCTTGGTGGTATGAGTATTGTTTGGTTTTTGATCTTTGGTTCTTCTGCCTGCTGTTGTTTGGATGGTGTTAGGCGTTTTGGGTTTTTAGTTGGTGGAGCAAAGTTGTATTTTAATCAAATCTAATTAAGGAAATTTCCTGTTTTCTTATTTATATTTTAATCAAATCTAATTAAGTTATTAATCTATTATTCAGATTGATACTTGGTTAAGATAAAATGAATTACCTTTTACCTAGATATGGTATGATAGCAATTTCATATTGTATATTTGTTAAATTTTACACAATATTTTTAAAAACAGTTGGATAATGATTGACACACATCAGAACATTGCATGGGCTTTGGAATTGTGCATGAAATATAGTACACTTTTTGCTGGCACCAGAATTGGGCTATAATAATGAAACATGTAGTATATAACGCACATATTGAACATCTGCATGCGAAACCAAAAGAAATATATATACAAGAAGGCGCGAAGGCATTTATTACCCAAGGCTAATAATATTATGCGCGTTAAAAAAAATATTTCATAGAAAAAAAACAAGCAATATGTTCATATTGTAGGCTCATGAAATATATATACATGCATATGAGGGTGTCAGCTCATGAAATATACATGCATGTTGATAGTAAAGAAATAATATGTAGCTACAACAGAAGAGAGAGTGATTAACTTTTGCAATGGCTGTGCTGATTTTGAGCACCATTTTTTAGGTCTTTATCCAGCAGTGGCTTTAAGGATGTCCGCAATAATGTCATTTACGTACAAAATCAAATGGACATATGTAGCTTAAATTTTTTCTGAGCCAGTAATCATGTATAAATAAGTTTTGTTCTTTGAAATTCTATTGTTTGATTACATATTGCACAAATGTGCAACGACTTTGCATAGCTATTTTGTAACTACAAGACAAGATTCCTAAATTGAAAACTAGAAGACAACCAATCTACCTCCATCTCGAATATAAGTAAACCTATGTACCTTTGATTTTGAATGCAATTTTTTTTGTTATTCATAACATCCCATGTCTGCTTTTCATGTCATTTTCAGTAAATTATATTACTTTTTACTATCAGATAGTTTGTGAGCTACAATATGTCATTTTGTTTCCTTCTCATCACAAAATGCTACCATATCTATTTCAGATTACCTACCATATGTAATGAAGAACATATTCTATTTTCGTTAGGAACCAAAGTTGTTGTCTACGGTTTGCATGAACCTGAAAGAATAATTCATAATTCCATACGTTTATTACTTTTCTTTTTCTCCACATATGGTCGGTATAATATAAAGCTTCTTTCCATGTTTGATACAAACGTTCCATATACATGTCCATCGATGTGGATGCATTCTGAAAGTCAGTATCCAAAGCATGCAATATTATGTGTACATCAAAGTAATTTTATAAAATTCAAAAAACCTCATACACATTGTTTTTTAACACCAGTTCCTTCTGCGCACGTGCATCGCACGTGCCAACCTACTCGTATATATATATATATATATATATATATATATATATATTATTTTGAGTACCAAAATGTATAACAAGTGCGTGCTCTCGTATATATACACACACTCGATCTAGTCTAAGGCAAGAATTCCTAACATATATCTACTGGACCATGGTTTCCTTTAGGTTAAGCGACGTAACCTCAGCTCTGATACCAAATGTGATGACCACCCTATGTCACCAAAATGTGATAACCTGTATAGTAGTGTCCGCTACAACGGTACCTGATCAAAGTAGAACAATCACCAAAAGGGTTGTAAAGTAAATTAATATCATCATAGTACCTATCATATATCCCACAGTGCATCGAATAAAATATAATAATACACATATCAGATATAAGAAAGTAATAACTGAACGAATCATAGAAATCAGAGCACTCAGTTCATACGGCTATACAACATAAGTCATAGGGTTTATACAGCTTATAATAAACTCGAAAGTGATAACTGTCTCTAGATATGTATAATAGCACTAGTAAGCTCCATAGTGCTGTATCACAGAATGATAAGTGCGAAAAGCTAAATATAGTAATATAGAGTATAGCTTCTTGCTTATCACTTGTTTAGCTCCACATGCTCATCAGACCCAATTTCCCTAATCTACTTATTTAAGAGTGCCCGAAATAATAGGAAGCAAAGCATAAAATCCCAAGTCAGATAAAAGTCTAGTGTGAGCAGTAAAAAATCTCAAATGCTAAAAATTCAATATACTAGTACAAATAGTATGGAAAATCATACCTAACATGTCCCTGCATCCAAAGAGTTAGCACATAACATGCAACATATCCTAATCTATATCGTAATCATCATTGTGTGCTATATATCAAATTATTAATTATTGTCCAGATATCTGTATCGATGACATATACGTTATGTGACATTCGTAGGGTGATAAGCAACTAAAGAAAACATAACATCCATCATCTATCCTCACATTCACTCAATCAGTGCATTGGATATGTGATAACTTAGTCGACCGTCATGCCAAGGACTACTCGACGTCATGGTTCTGCGGTAATTGAATCAATGCCACTCAGTAGACCAGGAACTAGATTGCCTTTCTGATAGTCCAGGTTAAGGTAGGTTCAAATGTCAACAAACTCTACATCTTTATTAGTAGGTCCTAACGTCAATGGACTCTAGTAGCATACATGATCTAGGTCCTAACGTCAACAGACTCTGATCTCACCATCATATTCCCTTGCTTCACGGGTACCCATCGAAACCCTAAGTATCACAAATCTTATAGTTTGTTACTGACTCTGCCTTTAGCTTGAAGTTGATGCACTTATGGCTGGAAGTAAATGTAAACTTGAAGGCTCGAAGCAAGTATCCTTGTGACTCAAAGAAAATGCCTCACTAACTCGAAGTAAGCATAGGAATGACCCAAAATATCCCACTATCGATCCAATAGCTCTAATCCAAGCACCACAAACCTGACTCCCTGAACCATCACTACTGATCCATCCCATCACCGATCCAATACTTCAGCATAAACAGCCAAGCTCTTTCCCTAAGCCATCCCCTTCATCTAACCAAGCCACTGACCCAAACCCCATGGATTGATACTGATCCATGGACACTGATCCAACCCTTATCCAAATTTCCTTCCCAAGGTGCAACCCCAAGCATGCTCATGCCTAACTCGAAGCAAACATGCCCAAGACTCAAAGCATTTCTCTACTGACCCATCAACACTGAACCACAATAACTCGAGCAAACGAACTCTAAACGACTTGAAACTTGAAATATTGCTTTAGGGTGTCCTCCTTTACCTACCATATGGAGCACAAGTCAATTGGACAACCTGACTTTCATGGGTCGTCATCGATCCAAGACTTGTTCCTAAAACTAAATCGTTATTCGATCAGCGATTTCAACCATTCAAACATCACACATTCAAGCAATCACTACATACAATATATCCTCACAACATACGTCTATACACATCAAGTGAAGCCTAAATCTAAAGATATGACTATAAGAACAAGGGAGAACCGTAAGAACAAAAATTTCATAATTCTTTTCCAAATCATTTGAAATTAACATATGTGATTAAAGAGGGTTTAAAACATATTTTAGAGTTTAAAAATCATCTTAAAGCGTCATTTTGAGGACTATAATGACTAATTAGTAAGTTAGAGGTCCTAACCACTCACCCAAATCCAAAGAAATCCAAAGTAGGCATGAAATCCAAGATGAACACCAGCTCCAAGTGACCTCCAACATCAAATCATCAAATCGAAGTGTTAATTGTGTTAATCTCCTTTTAGTGACAAGATTTGGCTAATTAAGTAGGGTTAGGGTAACTTATTGGCTTAGAAGTTATTAATGGTGGTTTTCTCTCTATTTTTTAGGAAGTGTGTAGTGATGGAGAGAAGTCCCATTAGCCCCAACATGACGCCAATCCCAAAATGAGCATTGGGCCTAGCCATTAACTGATTAGTTACCCATTAAGCTGTTCAAAATCAAGTGAAACTTCAAACGGATATAGCTTCCTAACGGTAAGTCTATTTTCCTATTATGAACACTCTATAGAAAGAGAAACCATCATCTCGATCTAATGAAACTGGTTTCAAACCCTAATTGGTTCCAAATCTTGATTCGGCTCCTGTCAAAAGTTATAGGCCATACAAGATCTTTAGAGTCAAAATTGTCTAATGAAAATTCTATGGATGGAAAATGTCTCTAGAGGTGATTTTCCAAAGTTATAGAATCCTGTGACCCTAAATAAAAATAATATTAATAATCTACGATCCTCCGATATGTAGAATATGAGTCGCTACAAGATTGTTCTCCTTGAGGGCATGCCTCATCATATCAGATTACCAAGCAAACTCCACCATGAATGTATGTTGCATTGCTTCCCCGTTGGTTAACTTTAGCTACAATTCCTTCTAACTCCTTTATAGTAACAAGATATGGTGGAGGTTGCATGGTTCCACTAACACTTTGCTTTCTAGCACTCTCTTCGCCATCAAACCCTCTAGCTTGCTTTCCCAAATTCTTTCATGGAGCCATTTGATCTGACCTCCTTATAGATTTTATTCAAATTCGATTAGCACAAGAAATTTAGCCGTCTCTTCAAGTTCTCTATAAGAGCACCAAAAAATGCTAGCTAAAAAATTGGTAAAACAACACCAAAAGACTGTGTATAACCAAAAACCTTTATGCAATCTTTGGCTATGATTATATGTGAATTGTTGTCTTTGATTTTAGGATTATGGTTATTATAATTCACTATTTCAAATCAAATCAACTAGAAAACAATACAAATATGTAAAAATAGGAAGAATAGAAAAAGAATTGAAAGATACATAATTTATAGTATTTTGATTATGTCTACATCCACTTCGAATATGTTCAATTACTATTTTATACAGAATTTAGAAGCAGACACAGTTATAATCTTGAAATTCAATAGAGAATGATAATGGTCAAACTTCCACGTATAAAAGAAATAGTACCATTATCCCTCTTTGATTGAATAGAACCCACATTTATAAATGTAGTTAGTTATTAGTAGCTGTGCCTTTAGTCAATCTTCGTTGCTAGTCCACTAGAGTACATCACATATCCAGATCCAAGAGAATAGGAGGAATAATATGTCATATATGACCAAATCATTGACACCAATCCATCCTTGGATCAGTACCATCTTATAGATATGGATGCTCCACCTCTCTATTTCATTTATATATCTTTATTACTTTAAGCACTAGTCCTTCCTTGATGCTTCTAAGTCAATTTCTTCAATAATTTCATGGATAATAATAATAGTAGAGGAAATTTGATGAATAAGTAAGGATTCATCGATGGATCGATATTGATCCATGGACTTAGCCATATTTCCTCTTCATTCTTCGTGTTATTCTTATGCGTTGTGGTCTTTGAGTCTTATATCCATTCCTTCATCGTTTTGAGTCCTAATATCATTGAATCATCACTTTTGAAAAATTATGGATAATAATGGTGTTTGGTATAAAGAACCTCTGATGGCTCTGGGAGGATTATGATCACATCGTTATTGATATGACGCTAAAATGATGTAAGATGAATGTGACCGTGTAGAGAGGAAAGGCTAGCCCTTCATTGAATCCGGTGTCATCGATTAGTTTTTCAATCCCAAAAATCTAGTAGCTCTAAGGAGGGATGGTAAGAAGCTTTTTGATGAAAAGTTCAAAATGTTACATTGGGATCACTTCCAAGCTTCAAACTAAGGAGTTTGTAAATACTTTTATCACCGATATCCATGTGGATTCCACTCTTATGCCACCAAGTGTCCCAGCAACTAGCTCAGTAGTTGCTGAAGCTCTTATGCCACCTCCTTTATCTTTTGAGGCATTGTATAATGCCCCTGATTCATATGTCATAGTGCAGATGTAACAACCCGTAAAATTCAATAAGAAATTAAATAATTAAAATAAGGATAAAAGTGGAAATTTTGTAGATGTCAGAATTTGATCACAGAAGTTGCACCCTTGCATCCTTGGAATTTTCTGATCAATTTCCATAAAAAATATGTTGAAACCAGAGTTCTAATGGAGGAGTTATGGAAATTTGAAGTTTTCAAACTTAAAATTTAAATATTTGAATTTGAATTAAAAATGTGAAGTAGGTATATTGAAAATTAAATTTAAATAATAGTAAAGTTAAGGAAGACTTAACGTTTAAGTAAACATTAATTATAAATTGTTTAACGTATAAACTATATAAGGTATTTAATAAATAAATAACATAAATCAAACGAAGGAATGGAACGGTCATAGGGAGGGGACCGGTCGACCCTTGAACTACGACCGGTCGACCAATGACGCTGAAGACAGCTAGGGTTTGCTTATTTTAAAAGGTCTGTATTTTATTTTTTTAAATCCGACGATTTTGGTTCATTCTCACCTCTATAAAAAAGCCCATAGAACACCAGTTTTCCTTCATAAAATTTTGTAAGCAATGGCAAAGCTCTGTCAAAATCTTTCCCCTTGGGTTTTCAAAAACTGTAAACTTTCTGGTAAGTAATTCTAATTTATAATCCCTAATTTAAATTAATCCTTCTTCTCCCTATCTTCTGGTTTCTGAAATCTAATCATATATATACACCATCTATTTATTGTACAAAAAAGGGGAAAGATAAAACAAAGAATTATGGGCGGTATAAATCAAATCTCATCTTCTTCTTCTTTAGATTCCAGAATTAGTTAGGATCTTCAAGTAAGTGATTTAGACGTTTAATTCTTTTAATTTCTAATTCTAGATCTAATTTCTATATACAATTCAGTTTGTTGTATATTCCAAAAGAGGGAATTTGAAAGCAAATTAGACAGGGTGGAATCAAATCTATTTAGGAAGTAAACAATTCTCTGTGAGTGGAAACATCACATTTTTATAATTGAATAGTATTTATTTGTATTTGATGTATGCCATGGAAAATTTTGGTAAAAAAAATATGACATCTAAAAACCCAAGAATTTCCCAAAATAAATATCAATCTTGGTATATATTAGAATTATAATTATTTTGGGTATTAATATATTATAATCTAATTATTTGTTTAGAATTAGATAATCTATGGTCCATTCAACCTATTTTCTCTGTTTTAAATTGGGGTATTAAAGGGTTCAAAAAGAAATAAATTAGAAATGGTGTGTAAAGTATGACTTGAATTTTTTGTAGTTTGCACTGCCTATTCCTATCACTTAAATAAATAAGGAACTCCTTTCTCAGTCTAAAATGATGTATATAAAGATTGAATTGAATATAAAAGATATAATTTGTGAAGATTTGTTCTTTAAAAGAGAAAAAGGATTCTAATTTATTAATATGTAACAAGTTGTGGGTATTCCATGTTTGTATGAATCTATTTTATTTGGCTATAGTTGTAGCAGTTCTTGTCGGAATTGTAGATTTGTATGAGATTGATATTTAAAATACCTTAAAAATGAATTATTATCAAATTATGGTAACGTAACGATTAGACCTTAAATTCTGCGCTTAAAAATATACGTATATAATATTAACGTATTGTCTATTAAAACCAAAAACATATTGATTATAGCGTATTGAGCGTGATAATAAGTATTATTAGAATTGTTAGGTAATGTTAATTCGTAGGAAGGAAGTTAGTGTAAATTAGATAGTTAATCCTTAATTCTGTGCAGTTAAAGCGCCTTGCCGCTCCATAGCGTTTGAGGTGCGAAAATTGTAGCGGAGATATATCGGTGATATAGCAAGGTATAGCGGACGACTTTAAAAAGAGGAATGATGAACATTTTACATTAAAAAGAGGAACAATTATTACTTATTATTTCCCACCAAGCAAAACAAGTTATAATAAAGCAAAGATAAACAAAGTTGACACTTAAAAAGTTAGAACTAGTTATAATAACCAACAGCGTATATCATTGTTACATCAACTTTGAAGTTACCATAAAACTTAAAAGCAAGACATCAAGTAAAATGCTTATTTATAGGAAAGGGGGATATAGTGGGGCAACAAAATCGGGGATATAGCGGATTATTGCCCCAATATTGGGGATAATAGCGGATCCGCTATATTTGGCCGCTTTATAGGAATATCGTTGCCCCAAAAGTCCGCTACAGGATATATCGCGGATATATCGGGGCAATATCGGGGAATTGACTGCATAGCCTTAATTAGAGGCATAATAAGGGGATACCTTATATGGCCTTAATTATTAGTCGTGTAGGATGGTATATGTATATAGTTGGTATACATATAAGGCATGACAAGTTATAGGGATGCGAGATTAGTCCAAAGGTACATAGAAGTCTCTCCAGTTAAATCTGACTACCAGCGGAGTGGCTTTGCAGACTAATGTGGGACATTGCCTATAATAAATAACCACAGTGGATGCGAGGTTAGTTCCAATTCTGTATAGTAAATTGTCCAGTCAATCTGGCTTCCAGTACCTACGAATACATAGCAATGTGAGACATCACAAGTGGGTTATGGGTCATAAGTTGCGCTTTTGGATGCGGTAGGTGAAAACCTTAGGAAGGGTCCGCTTCAGGTTAGAGGTGTTAAGTGGCTATGGTAGGGTTTGTGTAACATCCCCTACTTGGAGGCCCAAAACTAATGGCTATGGATGCTGCAGTCATCCATAGTTGTTAATCATCGGCGATCAAATATGGTAATGTTAGATACATTGATATTATAGAAACACATCGATATGGAAAAAATATAAAATCAACAAACAACTTTCTCATTCCATTTCAAAACATTTCAAATTCATTACATAATCCAAATACGAGAACTACGTTCTGAGAAAACATATTTATTACAACATACGCCAAGAGGAACATATGAAGATGCCCCCTTGGATGACCAGAGTATATATAGGAAATTAAACAACTTAGCCTTTACAACAACACAGGGGAATCAAAATAAAAGAGAACTCTACATAGCTATCATGCCTCCTGCACGTCTCCGGAAGCTTATTCGTCTAAAGTGGTACCTGAAAAGCTCAACTCTCAAACTACTCAAAATCAATTGAGTATCCGAGATTTTAAGAGGAAAACATAAACTTTGAGTCAGACATAAAGCCTATAATAATCTACCATCTCAAACCATTTAGATATCTAGTGAGACCACGCCACATAGCGGAACGGGTTTTCCCCTCACTAGTATCTTAAAACTTTATAAAACCATATACTATGCTCCTGCATCCACAATGGTTAAAACAATTCAAAACAACATGATGATATGGAAACAAGTAAATTAATTCTGGATTTCCCATCCCTATTCATTCTGACTAACCGTCTCATTTATAGTTTCTAGGGTCACTATTAACCTATTAGTTTTCATGGGCTTACTAATAACCTATTTAGTGTTTGTGGACTCCCTATCTGATTTCATAGTTTTCATGGGCTTACTATTAACCTGTTTAAATTTATGGACTCCCTGTCATATTTCATAGTTTCATGGATCCCTAAGAACCTATTGGCTGCTGCCAATAACATCATTGGGTTCTCCCTGAACCTATTGATAATTCTAATAACTCCCTCTTATCCTAGTTTTCATAAGTTGACTAGGAGCCTATTGACATCAGTCAATAACTTAAACCAGTATAGTTTTCATGGGTTCACTACAAACCTATTGGCCTCTGCCAATATCAGTTCTAATCGTAGTTTTCATGGGTTTACTATGAACCTGTCTCCCTGACAACTTCTTTTTATACATAGTTTTCATGGGTTTACTATGAACCTATCTCCCTGACAACTTCTTTAATCAATATTTTAACATCCTATATTATGGTCTATTTGACCTCCTGGATGCAATTCTACTCATTCAGGAGTTAACCCAAATTATATTCACTATTGGGTCAACCTAGCTGGTTGTTCTACCCTTTCTCCCCAAAATATAGTTATGGGTTCATTTCAATGTGAATATATGCATATATGAAGAAGCAAACATAATAACTTGGTTAATTCCTTTAACCTATTAATCAAGTAAAACTTCTTCAAAAACTCCATACTTAAAATAATTTCAAAATTCCTTATTTATTTATGCCATGGTTTTTCTTTAAAATAAAATTGGGTTATTTGTTTTGTAAACTAAGGCATTCGAAACCTTAAAACATTACTTTCAAAACCCCTGGATAACCTTCTTCGAAAGCATAGAAAACTTCTTTTCAAAACATTACATATAAACCTTTCGAAGCTCTTTAATCATATCTTTCAAAACCAAAATATACCTTTCGAAAGTATTAAAACATTACTTAATAATCCTTAGAAACATAGCTTCGAAAACAATGAAAATAACTCTTTTGAAACCATTGGGTTTTGCTTTAAAAACATCTTTTTGGTCAAAGTGAATATATACGAAAGTATCCCTTTCGTAACCTTTAATCTTCATATAAAGTTGTCTGGGGAAAGTTGATGGCGTTGACACCATCCTTTCCAAAGCTTCAAAACATTTAAGTAAAACATTGAAGGTTAGCATCGATAACCCGTTTCGAAGCCATTGCCTTTGAAACCCCTGAACCCTTTCGAAAGCATTTTGGAAGGGGCTTAGTACATCTTTAAAACAAAATCTATCCTTCAAAATCATTGATGATTTCAACACACTCGAAAGGCAAAAGAACGGCAGCAGGGCTTCGACTAGGTCGGAACCACTGTTTTCGAAAGCATTGTTTTATAAACAAGGAACTCATTGGAAAGCCTATACTTAAAAATGAAAGATGGCAACCTTCTTCGAAAGCTATTTAGAAAACCCCTTTTGATAGCATATGTTTCGACTCCTTCGAAAACTTTAGTAAAAAAAAGGTAGGCGCTAACATTTAAAAGCAAAGCAAAGGTTTCGTTCCCATCGGAAGCTATGTTTCGACACCATGCCTTCTGCCTTCCTCCAATCCACTACGTACCCATGTTGATACCTTGTGTATTGGTTTCGGCTTTGTGGGGTTTCGAATTGATTGAGGGCGGAAGCTATGAGTCGAAAGGAGCTTCTAACAGAGGCGGAACTCACTTTTCTGGGTAGATCTGATTTAATACCAATTAAAGCAAACACTTTCTAACTAACCTGCCTACTTGTAAGCATATGATTGGTTTCCTCAACTTTTCAAACCTTTTAAACAAAATAACTGCGGCATAATTTCAGATCTAAACCAAAATTAATTTATCAAATAAGCCCTTCCATCATGCAAAACAATTAAATCATTTAGGTCCTCCTTCCAAAATAATTTAATTCTCATAGTAATTCACTTAGTGAGAATCCCTTAAAATCACAAAAATTCACTTTTAATATGTTGTCTAACATATCTAAATTTCAGACCCAAATTCTCAACATAATTTCTGAAATAAATTTCTAAACCCAATTTACCATATTTTCTTTTGAAAATTCATAATAATCTTTCCATAGCCTGAAAAATTATCAAAATTAAAATCCAACTCCAAAATCATGTTTTACATAACATAAAATTTTCTCATGGCATTTGAAATCATTTATAGTCAGTTTTTATCCTAAAAATCGAATAAATCCATATATGAACAATTTGATTTAAATCAAACATGTCATAAATCCAAGCATGTCATCAACCAAATCATCATTAAAACGAATTTAGTCTTAATCCCGAAAAAAAATGATTATAAACAAAATAGAGATGGTATAAATTATTATTCACCTTGACTAGGATAAGGAGATTGGTTTGAGATTAAGATTTATTCCCCTTGCTTTAATTCTTAGCTTGATTTGAATTTTCTCTTCTCCTAGCAATGGCCGGCTCTAAGCTCTTATTTTTATATGTTTTTAATTTTTGTGAAAATGAGAAATGAACGTGAATGGATGGCAAGCCATGGTGAAATGACCCTCCTATTTCTACCCTAATTTCATAAGGATTTTTTTTTTCTTCATCAAAGGGGATTTAAATCAAATAGAAATCAAAATGCCATACAAGCTATTGACATAGCCACTTATTTCTTTTCTAAATAGGTAAATTAGGCAAAATCAGCAGTTCAGACGTCTAAATTCTTACGACAGGCGTCTAAACTTAATCCCAGACGTCTAACTAATTATGACAGACGGCTCAGAGATCTAAAATTGAAACAGAGAGAAAAAGACAATTTTGAACTAAATTCAGACATCTAATTTTTTGTGACAGACGTCTATATTTAACCTCAGACGTCTAAATTATTATGACTGACGTCTAAGTTTAATCTCAGACGTCTAAATTATTAAGACCGACGTCTAAATTCGATCTCTATGTACATGCATATGCACATTCAATTTATATGTGTCTGGATGTCCACCTACATTCATTTACACTTTTAAGTTTGATTTAAACTTCCTTTGAACTATCAGAGATGATATATAGATTGATCGTTCATTACAAATATATTTTCCAAGGTCATTTTCTTTTTCCAATAAACAAAATATATCCAGGATCAAAACAATTAACCAATATAAATATATCAGTACATTCACAAAGATATGCACATACATGTGAGGATGTATATGCCTCTCTTGTTTGAATCAGAGTTCTGGAAAACAAGAGGATATTGGATTGATTGGATTTAATCAATCCACACATAGTACAGTGTTATATGCAATAAAAATTCCATTCATGTTTGATTTTCTTCTTATAAAATCTGTCTGGAATTTAAAATGCATTGGGTTAAAATCTGAGTGAAATTCAGATTCCTATTACAAATACAAAGGAAAAGGTGTGTTAATATTTGCACAAAACATGTTTATGTGCGTATATAACTGCAACTATTTGGATCTGACTTTCAATTCCCTTATTACAGATCCTTTCTTTATTCAAAAATAAGACATGAAACATTTGTATGTAACAAGTTAAATTATGGGAACCTTGCAGTCTTATAAAAACATTCAACCAATGCCTATTATCTTTTGTATACATATACCATGGTAGAAAGATAAAACCGTTTAATTTTTCTGAGAAACAACTATCCAGATTTTCCAAAACTAAAATCCTTTCTAAAGGCTCAAGATTGACTAATACATTTATAAAATATAATCATTTAATTTAAACATGGTGTTCTTACTAAATCCACTTACAATATTTTGATTAACTTCTTTAATATCAGATATTAACTAGATTTATAAATTCCAGATACAAGTCAATCTCTTAATAAAATACTTAACCAAATATCCATCCCATATCCAACACTTAATACAAGTAACAATTTAAATCATTAATACATGCGGATTTTATCATTTAGGCTCTTATCTAACTAAGTTTAGCATGCTATAATCTTCTTCTCAAAGCCTTGCTCCTACTCCTACTTAGTTGCTGCAATCCCTGAAAAAGCATTTGAAACTGCCTCATTTTAAATGAGACACCCCAGATGCCATTTGCACACTAGGGTCAGACACATGTCTGGTATGAGAAAATTCACAAAAGCAATTAGTTAATTAGGTTAAAATCAAATTAAATACATATAAATAAAGTTCTGCCCTTTGGAATCAGATCATACTTGTGTGCATGCTCTGTGTCATTGTGCATGTGCACACTTTAGTTTTTCTTTCCAGAGACTACATATATAAATATGGCACATACATTCAAGCATACAATTCAGTCATAATCAAACAATCATTCATACCAAACAGGAAAATAACCAATATGAGTTAAATCATTTATTCAGTCCTCATATTTCAATTCTGGGAAAAACTCTAGTTTTCTCATCATATCAAATATTATTCCCTTGGTATATTTATCTATCCTGGTCTCATCTGCAATATTTATGAATCAATGGACACACTGTAATGAACTAATTCACTCCATTACACAAAGATCTCAGGACTTAAACAAGCCATGTGTCAACTTGTATTACTCAAGAAAACAAGTCATTCCTGCAGTGTTCTTGACCCCAATTTCCTAATCAGGTTTAAGTTAATAATAACTCTTTTGATTTTTCATGACTAAACTATTCAGTGATCCATTTTACTAACTAAAAACATCCATAGCATGGCATCTCATATTATTCATAACCATACAGAGACAAACAAGCAAACAACCATTGGTGATTAAATAAATAAGGTTGTGTATGTATATATATATATGCTGGTATTTTAAAAAGGGTATAGGCAACTAACATTAGCTTTTGGCTTCTGAGAGAGTTTTTCCTTTTTGCAAACATTTGTGCTTGAGTTAAACTCAGAATGACCTGGTTTCACTGAATCACAAAATTTTGTTTGCTATGCATATGAACATATATATTTTTTCATTGAATCAGGAGCATCAGCACATAGGCAACCCTATTGCACCCCTAATTCCTTTTTGTCTCAAGCCTCAGCACTTATACATGAGTATATTGCAGCTCAATTTGTTTTCATTTCTCTGAGTTAAGCCAAAACCAATACTTCTTGCCTATATTCAACATTTATTTTATGTTCCTAAGCATCTACATATCAGAGATCTGGGTTCATAAAACATATATGTATACTAACTACACATAAAACTTTCTTATAAATAAACAAGTAGAACAACCAAAGAGAATCAAAACATTTTCAGATTCAAAATCACAGATAAGCATTCATATATGAAAATACTCTTTTAAGAAAATTACTTATAACTGGCTGCCTACATTAGGACTTATTGCCTTAGATTTTTGAGTGAGTTTTCTCACCTAGCTCTCTTCTTTGCTTCCTTAATTAGTTGATAAACTTTTGCCTTTAGCCTCAAGCTCTCTTCTGTAATGACCACGACTTTCTCTTCATAGAAAGTCGCATCGTTAATAAGAAAGAAAGGGGTGAGAAATAGAAAAGAAGAGAAAGATAAAGAAAACAACACAAATACTCACAGCGGAAACGGAACAAAATATAATATATCATATAACTATTACATAGTATCATATACATCTATCAGAGTTACACAGATTACACATCATATACTAGACAGTTATAAACATCTGTCTAGTTATTACAACTCAATACAAAACAAAGATCTAAACAAGATCAACACAGCGGAAACTACTATCTATATCTACAACGCTGAAGCCTCCTGCTCCATTGCTCCTCCACAATTCGTCAAGGCTAACCTGAATCCCTTGGCTACTCGTAAAAATTTGAGTACCCAAGAGTTTATAAAACAGAAATAAACAACTTGGGTCAGACATGGGTCTGGTGTGAGTAACAGGTTAAACTTGCTTAACTTCAAAACCTTTTGAAAGAAAAGGTATCACGTAAGACTTCCCACACATAAACATGGGTAAGTTTTTACCTTACGCTAACCAAAACATTTGATAGGAAATCCAGTTATATTATAATAGGGTCTAGGGTTTTCAAGTAAAATACAAAAATAGCTGAAATGCTTACATCTCACATTCCAACATAGTTGGGCACAACTAATACGTACGGCACTTATTGGAGTTTGGATTCCATACAATGGCAGGGCTACCGGGGTACCGCCCGTCACAGTACGTGGCCTAGATCACCGTACCGAGGATCACTCCCAATCCCCTGCAACACAAGGTCGGAACATCCCTTACTGGATAATTCCCGCACAAGATACCTCACGGTTGGGATCAGCAACCGCACCACTAAGTCGAAAATAGAAAGGGACATCTAGACAGAGGTAACCTTGTCCTACTTGGGTGCTACCCACTAACCTTGCTGCACCTCCCCTGTTTTAGCCATTCCCGGTTTGTGAGGCTTGAGGTCACGATTACCTTAGAAAAGAACACATCACTTAGAATGCTCATCGTCCACCTGACGATGTTCTGAAAGCATTCAATCCATACAAGTTCGTTCCGGGTTCGAACGAAACCGAAGGCATTATCTCGTTACACTCGTTTTGGAATCACCCTCAGAGTTAACGACAATAACCCTTGCACTCTGAATCTTCATCTTCACTTGATTCACGACCTATCGTTAATTTGGATCGATGTGGTATTCGGGTCTCCAGACCTGGAAATCCGGTATACGGAAACCCGATCCCGGTCTCATCGAAATCCAAAGCGTATCTTTTAAGGCCAAGTTGTTTTAAAGGTTAAAACAATTTAATTCATTATCTTTATTCACAAAGGAAGATAACAGATAATCAACATTATCAGATAATCCATACAATTCAACTAACATCCATATCACACAGCATATATCTCATCAGAGATATCAATCAAAGTCAAGTATCCAATACTAACACCCATTCATAAGTAATGATTTATATCATCTTAATTTAAATTGAATTAAATTAATTACTTCATTTTATAAATCCTTCTTACTTAACCATTAATTAATTACAATCAATTAATTAATTATCCTCTAATAATTCATTTCAATTAATCATCTTTGATTAATTATCTTTTAATTACATCCAAGTAATTTATCTTTATTTAATTATTTAAATTGATTATCCTTAACCACTTATAGTAATTAACCTTTAATTACTTCATTAATTAATTAACTAAAATTAATTAACTTAATCAACTAAAATTAATTACATTAATCCTTAATTAATTACATTGATTAAACACTTCATTTATTAATTATTACTTAATTAACCAATCTTAATTACATCATTAATTATATTAACTAATGATCCTTAATTACAACTTAATTATTAATTTCTTAATTAAATTAATTACATTAAGTAATTAACCTTTAATTAAACAACATTTATTAATCACCCTTGATTAATCTTCAATCAGTAATTAATTACCCTTAATTACTTTCATTAACTAAATTAATTACTCCTTAATTAATTTCTTAATTAATCCCTTGATTAATTATTCAAAGTAATTAACTCAAATTACTTCTATTAATAAAATCATTTATTCAACTAATTACTTCCAGTAATTATCTTATTATTTACTCCCCTAAATAATCTTACCTTAATAATTATATTAAGTAATTATTATCAAATCATCTCTTGATTATTCTAAATTAATTAAACTTAATTAATTAATTTAACTAAATCAAATTAACTTCAATTAATTACAATAAGTAATTAATTCTTAATTACTTCCAATAAGTAATTACATTTAAACAAATTCATAAATGATTATTCTTAAATTAATTCAACTAATTAATTATCAAAATTAATCCTATTAATTCATTATTTAATAACCCATAGTTAATGACTTCATTAACTATTATTTAATTACTTTCCTTAAGTAATTAACTTATATTAATTATTATTAATCCTAAATTAATAAATCTTAATAACCAATTTATTAATCTCTAATTACTAAATTAATTAAGTGTTAACCATAACTTAATTAATATTTAATTACTCTATTTATTAACTCTTAATCATTAATTAATACTCTAATTTATAATCCTCAATTATAAATTAATCATTCCTAATTAATTTATCTTAATCATAAATAAATTAGTTTAATCCTTTAATTATTTACTTAATTAATCCAAATGATTAATAAATCAAACAAATTAATTATCCATTAAATCTCCTAATTAATTTATTGAACACAAATCTTTAATTTCTTTAAGATAAAACATTTTCTTATTGATAAACAAGTTATCATTTACAAAGTATTAAATTACAAATTTATTAATCTAATTCATTTATTAATTAAATTAATTTACTATTTTAATTATCTTAAAGATTTAATGATTTAAACTTTAAGATAAAAACATTTCTTATCAAAGGTTACATTATCATCCTTAAATACATTTGAAAACATCCATTTCAAATTAACTTTTAACTTTCATTTTAAATTCCTTATTTAAAATGAATACCAATTTATTTTTAAAAGTTTTAAAACCAATTTAAAACTTTTACTTGTTAAAAATTTCTTATCTCTTATAAAAGAATTTTAAAAAGAGTTTAAACCAAATTCTTTTTTTAAATTTCAAACATTTAAATCTAACTACCATTTAAAACATATTTAAAACATATACATTTATAGAACTTATTTATTTCAAATCTTTAAGATTCAAAACCAACTTGAATCTATATAGTTAAACTTGATTTAAATTCTTATTTAAAAATTTTCTTTACAAATTTAAAACCAGTTTAAATTTTATAAACAGACAGTTTAATAGCCTGTCAACACAAAAGTTCTCGAGCCCAGCCTATTTTGCTTCGAGTCGCAACCCTAATTCCCCCGAGACTCTCACGAACAAAACCCGAGAAAACTCGAGTAGCCTCACTGTTAAAACCCAGACTTTCCCATACACACTCACGACCGTGTGCACATGCACGGTCAACTTCATCAACTCCGACCACCCACGACTACTCCATCTCATCGGCGATCGTCCACAACCCAAACTTCGATCATCCAAACTTCAATCCATTTGCGAAAACGAATCGAGACCCAAAATTCGAAACTGGAACAGGAACTACTATTTCACCCAAACCTGTCAACATCTCCTCGCCTTCGAAATCTCGACCACCAGAACGCTAGCGACTTCGGCGACGAGTTCATCCACGTCACGACTATCAATTTCCAGAGTTTTGTCGAACTCGATCCATCCTAGACGAAATGATGCTCGATTTCTCTAGACTGGTAATAACTAGGTTTAAAAAAATTAAAACTTAAATCGTTTCTTCCTCACTGCCTTAATTTGATTTCTAATAATTTTCCTTATATCCATGATCATCCCACTATCCTTACTGAAGAATTCAACATCCCAGTTTCATTGAGATAATCAAAATTACCAAAAATTCATTTCTGACTTAAGCTAGAACTGCTCCTTCAATTCGAAACTAAAAATTTTGATTTATATTTTAAAAATCGAATTTTAGTATAAGAACTCAACTTATACTCCTGGAATAATGAATCTAGACTTTTGAATTTTTCACTTACAAGCTATTTGCTCTGTTATATTTCTTTACAGAGACATATCAGTTTTTATTTTATATTTAATAAAATTTCAACTAACATCTATGTTATATACTCATACTTGGTTTAATCTTAAGCCATCATAAGGATTTGAGCATGAAATAATTTATTTTGATCAGGATTTTAAAACTGGCATATTAGAACAGGCAATAACATATCAAAACATACATGCATTCCAATCTCTACATATTACAGAGAATTTCATCACTTACACACATGATTATCACAGGAGAATCAAGCAACTACATTTATTTAAGTTAGTTTTAAATAAAAACTGTTACTCACCTTAAACAAAGAGGAACAGAGGCAGTTTTTATCACTCGAAGACTTTAACTTGAATGCTTCTTGAAATTTGCTTTGCATATTTGATTTAATAACTGGAGTTGCTGAAACTTAAATTGCTTTAAACCTACATGCAAGTTGGCTTCCAGGTTGAAAAATGACTGCAAGCAGTTTGAATTGCTTCCAGAGATGAAAAATGCATCAGTTGCTCTGAGTTGATTCCAGATTGGAAAATGAAGATGTTTGCAGGTTTTGAAAAATGCAGACTGACTTGAGATTTGATTTTGGAAACTTGTTTACAAATTGTTGAATTTAGTTTTTGGTTTGAGGCATTTGATTCTCTGATTTGTTTCAGAATTGAAGTAGAGGAAAGATCTAATTTGTTTTTCTCTTGGCTTTGAAAAAGAGTTTAGAAAGAATGAATTGAGGAAATGCAAATGTTTACATACATGTATATTTTTGATTTTATAAAATAAAAGAAAAAGAAAATAAAAAGACACTTGTCACATAGATTAATCCATTTATTTACACATGTTTAAACAAGGCATTAGTTAAATGACACTTGTCTTTTAAGTATTTATCTTATTTTTATTTAGTTTAAAAGTAAATAAAAACCTTTTCTTATTTATTTAAACACTTATCTATATATATTACTTATTAAAGATAAACAAAAGCTAATTATACTTATAAATAAAAGTTTATACAAATATTTTAAAATCCAAAACAATTTAAATATATATTCTTTTGAATTTCAAAACTTTAAATTCAAATTTAAATAAAATTAAATCCTAAGATTCAATTTAAAAGTCAAGTTATACATATATACAACTACTTATCAATTTAAAAATAACAATTCCATATTCTTTAAAATCCTTCATATTTATAAAAATAATACATTATACTTGTTATTTGAAAATAACATATCTTATAATTTAAACAAGAGATTATATTATCAAGAAATATTTAAAAAGAAATAAAACAAACCATTTTGTAAATCTTATTTATTTAAACTTAAGTTAAAATATCTCTTAAACAATTAAACATTTACTTAAAGTAATTTAAAACTATAAGATTATTTATTTAAATATCTTTGAAAAGTCCATATTAATTTAAATCTAAATTTCCAATTTACCAAAGCTTCTATTTACAATATATATAAATAAATATATATATTCAAAATAGAAAATATCTTATTAACTTTTAAAAGATAAAATTACCAATTAATACTAATTTAATCAGATTATTAAATTAAATTCAAATCTTATTATCAAAGATTATCCATATCAATTTAATTATTCAACAGATTATTAAATTGATATTGTTAAAATTTCCGGGATATTACATTCCTCCCCCCTTAAAATAATTTCGTCCCCGAAATTTAAACAAAGGTAATCTAATAATCTTATTAAAGATTTTAATTCAAAACACAAGCATATACTATCATCCATATGCTAACAACCATAGCAACCAATTCATCCAATCAAACAATTCTAACTATCTAGACTAAATTCTAGATAAAATTCCTCGAGTTTCCCCAAGTATATATATATATCCGGGATACTCGCTCTACAAACAATCTAAACTATTAAGCTATAGATCTCCTAAACATCTAGATCTACAGAACTAAACAGAATATCAGACTACAGACGAGTCTGACTCAACTACCCAACTTCCCAAAACTGCAGATTCTAAAACCAGAGATAGATCAAATACGTATTCCCTCAGAGATACGTAAAACTCAATGAATTCCAGTTATCCAAACTGACAATTCAACCAAGTAGACCAATTACTTATCCAAATCAGAACACAGACGAGATCCAAACATAACTCTACTTCACAACATCAGTAGATTCCAAACTTACTTCTCCCATCCATAGATACACTCCAAACTGCTTCGCTGCTCAACTCTGATCTGAAGTAGGACACAAGCACAGACTGGACAACTCATTCCAGAAATAAGGTTCACTGATCCATAAAGAAAACTCAGATACTCCATCAAAACTTGAGCTGTTTCACCAACTCCATCTCTAGGAAACATCCTTCCACTAGACTGAATCACCGGTATCACTCTTGGAATCCAGTCGATAAGAAAACTCAACCTTCAGATGCGGACAAACTTCTGACTTCTCTGAAGACATCCAGAAAATTCTGACAACCCAAGAGAACACTCAGACAATCGCAAGTCACTTTTGCGATCAACCCATCCTAATTCCAAAGAAAACTGTCCTCTCTTTACCAATCAGAACAGCTTACACTTATTTATCCAATTTATCGAAGAAATGGATCCACTCTGCTGCTTCTGATCTTTACTTCCAGAAAAACTGCTCATCCAGAAAACTTCCTGCCATCACAGAATACTCCGAGCTGCACTGCTGCCACAAATGCTCCTATCCAAAGCTCTTCGAGAAACTCGGACTCCAAACCAACAGAAACACCGTGCTGAACTCAGTCACAACACCGAAGCATACACACTTCCTTAATCTTGTTCCAAAGAAAACATCTTCAGGAACATCCATAGTCACTGTATCTCATCATACAGCTACTATTACCTGAGATACCATCACTCGCTTCTGTTCTCCGACAGATCCAACTCTACTCATCCAACTCCTAAGATGAACTCCGAACCTTAACAGGTTTCCTTCAGAGATTGTGAAATCCTTACACAACTGTAAAGTTCACTCGAGGCGATATTAGGTTTACAGTCTCGACAAATACACTTCCAACCTCAACACTCAGACTCCTAATCTTAGATGATAAATTATTATCATCTCAACCAATCATTACAAATACCATATACATTTAAAATGATACTTTTTTTTTATATAGAAATTATATCTGGGTAAAATTATTTCATTTACCTTTTTAAAACAATATTGTGTCCGTTGGCCTGGTTCAAGTGTTTAGAGATCCCTATCAATAACGTTAGCTACTCGTATTGACCAGAATCCATATACCACTCAACCGATCAATTAACACAATATAAAACCATTTTATATAACTAACAAATACGCGCTCTCGTATATATATATACTCAGACTCAAACAGGTTGCTACAGATCCTGTCTCAAATGAACAATCCTTCTGAACTTAGGTATTCACTCAACCTAGTGTTCTGATATTCACTTAACCAAAAGCTTAGGCATTCGCTCAACCTATGCTCTGATACCACTGTAACGACCACGACTTTCTCTTCATAGAAAGTCGCATCGTTAATAAGAAAGAAAGGGGTGAGAAATAGAAAAGAAGAGAAAGATAAAGAAAACAACACAAATACTCACAGCGGAAACGGAACAAAATATAATATATCATATAACTATTACATAGTATCATATACATCTATCAGAGTTACACAGATTACACATCATATACTAGACAGTTATAAACATCTGTCTAGTTATTACAACTCAATACAAAACAAAGATCTAAACAAGATCAACACAGCGGAAACTACTATCTATATCTACAACGCTGAAGCCTCCTGCTCCATTGCTCCTCCACAATTCGTCAAGGCTAACCTGAATCCCTTGGCTACTCGTAAAAATTTGAGTACCCAAGAGTTTATAAAACAGAAATAAACAACTTGGGTCAGACATGGGTCTGGTGTGAGTAACAGGTTAAACTTGCTTAACTTCAAAACCTTTTGAAAGAAAAGGTATCACGTAAGACTTCCCACACATAAACATGGGTAAGTTTTTACCTTACGCTAACCAAAACATTTGATAGGAAATCCAGTTATATTATAATAGGGTCTAGGGTTTTCAAGTAAAATACAAAAATAGCTGAAATGCTTACATCTCACATTCCAACATAGTTGGGCACAACTAATACGTACGGCACTTATTGGAGTTTGGATTCCATACAATGGCAGGGCTACCGGGGTACCGCCCGTCACAGTACGTGGCCTAGATCACCGTACCGAGGATCACTCCCAATCCCCTGCAACACAAGGTCGGAACATCCCTTACTGGATAATTCCCGCACAAGATACCTCACGGTTGGGATCAGCAACCGCACCACTAAGTCGAAAATAGAAAGGGACATCTAGACAGAGGTAACCTTGTCCTACTTGGGTGCTACCCACTAACCTTGCTGCACCTCCCCTGTTTTAGCCATTCCCGGTTTGTGAGGCTTGAGGTCACGATTACCTTAGAAAAGAACACATCACTTAGAATGCTCATCGTCCACCTGACGATGTTCTGAAAGCATTCAATCCATACAAGTTCGTTCCGGGTTCGAACGAAACCGAAGGCATTATCTCGTTACACTCGTTTTGGAATCACCCTCAGAGTTAACGACAATAACCCTTGCACTCTGAATCTTCATCTTCACTTGATTCACGACCTATCGTTAATTTGGATCGATGTGGTATTCGGGTCTCCAGACCTGGAAATCCGGTATACGGAAACCCGATCCCGGTCTTATCGAAATCCAAAGCGTATCTTTTAAGGCCAAGTTGTTTTAAAGGTTAAAACAATTTAATTCATTATCTTTATTCACAAAGGAAGATAACAGATAATCAACATTATCAGATAATCCATACAATTCAACTAACATCCAAATCACACAGCATATATCTCATCAGAGATATCAATCAAAGTCAAGTATCCAATACTAACACCCATTCATAAGTAATGATTTATATCATCTTAATTTAAATTGAATTAAATTAATTACTTCATTTTATAAATCCTTCTTACTTAACCATTAATTAATTACAATCAATTAATTAATTATCCTCTAATAATTCATTTCAATTAATCATCTTTGATTAATTATCTTTTAATTACATCCAAGTAATTTATCTTTATTTAATTATTTAAATTAATTATCCTTAACCACTTATAGTAATTAACCTTTAATTACTTCATTAATTAATTAACTAAAATTAATTAACTTAATCAACTAAAATTAATTACATTAATCCTTAATTAATTACATTGATTAATCACTTCATTTATTAATTATTACTTAATTAACCAATCTTAATTACATCATTAATTATATTAATTAATGATCCTTAATTACAACTTAATTATTAATTTCTTAATTAAATTAATTACATTAAGTAATTAACCTTTAATTAAACAACATTTATTAATCACCCTTGATTAATCTTCAATCAGTAATTAATTACCCTTAATTACTTTCATTAACTAAATTAATTACTCCTTAATTAATTTCTTAATTAATCCCTTGATTAATTATTCAAAGTAATTAACTCAAATTACTTCTATTAATAAAATCATTTATTCAACTAATTACTTCCAGTAATTATCTTATTATTTACTCCCCTAAATAATCTTACCTTAATAATTATATTAAGTAATTATTATCAAATCATCTCTTGATTATTCTAAATTAATTAAACTTAATTAATTAATTTAACTAAATCAAATTAACTTCAATTAATTACAATAAGTAATTAATTCTTAATTACTTCCAATAAGTAATTACATTTAAACAAATTCATAAATGATTATTCTTAAATTAATTCAACTAATTAATTATCAAAATTAATCCTATTAATTCATTATTTAATAACCCATAGTTAATGACTTCATTAACTATTATTTAATTACTTTCCTTAAGTAATTAACTTATATTAATTATTATTAATCCTAAATTAATAAATCTTAATAACCAATTTATTAATCTCTAATTACTAAATTAATTAAGTGTTAACCATAACTTAATTAATATTTAATTACTCTATTTATTAACTCTTAATCATTAATTAATACTCTAATTTATAATCCTCAATTATAAATTAATCATTCCTAATTAATTTATCTTAATCATAAATAAATTAGTTTAATCCTTTAATTATTTGCTTAATTAATCCAAATGATTAATAAATCAAACAAATTAATTATCCATTAAATCTCCTAATTAATTTATTGAACACAAATCTTTAATTTCTTTAAGATAAAACATTTTCTTATTGATAAACAAGTTATCATTTACAAAGTATTAAATTACAAATTTATTAATCTAATTCATTTATTAATTAAATTAATTTAACTATTTTAATTATCTTAAAGATTTAATGATTTAAACTTTAAGATAAAAACATTTCTTATCAAAGGTTACATTATCATCCTTAAATACATTTGAAAACATCCATTTCAAATTAACTTTTAACTTTCATTTTAAATTCCTTATTTAAAATGAATACCAATTTATTTTTAACAAAGTGTTAAAACCAATTTAAAACTTTTACTTGTTATAAATTTCTTATCTCTTATAAAAGAATTTTAAAAAGAGTTTAAACCAAATTCTTTTTTTAAATTTCAAACATTTAAATCTAACTACCATTTAAAACATATTTAAAACATATACATTTATAGAACTTATTTATTTCAAATCTTTAAGATTCAAAACCAACTTGAATCTATATAGTTAAACTTGATTTAAATTCTTATTTAAAAATTTTCTTTACAAATTTAAAACCAGTTTAAATTTTATAAACAGACAGTTTAATAGCCTGTCAACACAAAAGTTCTCGAGCCCAGCCTATTTTGCTTCGAGTCGCAACCCTAATTCCCCCGAGACTCTCACGAACAAAACCCGAGAAAACTCGAGTAGCCTCACTGTTAAAACCCAGACTTTCCCATACACACTCACGACCGTGTGCACGTGCACGGTCAACTTCATCAACTCCGACCACCCACGACTACTCCATCTCATCGGCGATCGTCCACAACCCAAACTTCGATCATCCAAACTTCAATCCATTTGCGAAAACGAATCGAGACCCAAAATTCGAAACTGGAACAGGAACTACCATTTCACCCAAACCTGTCAACATCTCCTCGCCTTCGAAATCTCGACCACCAGAACGCCAGCGACTTCGGCGACGAGTTCATCCACGTCACGACTATCAATTTCCAGAGTTTTGTCGAACTCGATCCATCCTAGACGAAATGATGCTCGATTTCTCTAGACTGGTAATAACTAGGTTTAAAAAATTTAAAACTTAAATCGTTTCTTCCTCACTGCCTTAATTTGATTTCTAATAATTTTCCTTATATCCATGATCATCCCACTATCCTTACTGAAGAATTCAACATCCCAGTTTCATTGAGATAATCAAAATTACCAAAAATTCATTTCTGACTTAAGCTAGAACTGCTCCTTCAATTCGAAACTAAAAATTTTGATTTATATTTTAAAAATCGAATTTTAGTATAAGAACTCAACTTATACTCCTGGAATAATGAATCTAGACTTTTGAATTTTTCACTTACAAGCTATTTGCTCTGTTATATTTCTTTACAGAGACATATCAGTTTTTATTTTATATTTAATAAAATTTCAACTAACATCTATGTTATATACTCATACTTGGTTTAATCTTAAGCCATCATAAGGATTTGAGCATGAAATAATTTATTTTGATCAGGATTTTAAAACTGGCATATTAGAACAGGCAATAACATATCAAAACATACATGCATTCCAATCTCTACATATTACAGAGAATTTCATCAATTACACACATGATTATCACAGGAGAATCAAGCAACTACATTTATTTAAGTTAGTTTTAAATAAAAACTGTTACTCACCTTAAACAAAGAGGAACAGAGGCAGTTTTTATCACTCGAAGACTTTAACTTGAATGCTTCTTGAAATTTGCTTTGCATATTTGATTTAATAACTGGAGTTGCTGAAACTTAAATTGCTTTAAACCTACATGCAAGTTGGCTTCCAGGTTGAAAAATGACTGCAAGCAGTTTGAATTGCTTCCAGAGATGAAAAATGCATCAGTTGCTCTGAGTTGATTCCAGATTGGAAAATGAAGATGTTTGCAGGTTTTGAAAAATGCAGACTGACTTGAGATTTGATTTTGGAAACTTGTTTACAAATTGTTGAATTTAGTTTTTGGTTTGAGGCATTTGATTCTCTGATTTGTTTCAGAATTGAAGTAGAGGAAAGATCTAATTTGTTTTTCTCTTGGCTTTGAAAAAGAGTTTAGAAAGAATGAATTGAGGAAATGCAAATGTTTACATACATGTATATTTTTGATTTTATAAAATAAAAGAAAAAGAAAATAAAAAGACACTTGTCACATAGATTAATCCATTTATTTACACATGTTTAAACAAGTCATTAGTTAAATGACACTTGTCTTTTAAGTATTTATCTTATTTTTATTTAGTTTAAAAGTAAATAAAAACCTTTTCTTATTTATTTAAACACTTATCTATATATATTACTTATTAAAGATAAACAAAAGCTAATTATACTTATAAATAAAAGTTTATACAAATATTTTAAAATCCAAAACAATTTAAATATATATTCTTTTGAATTTCAAAACTATAAATTCAAATTTAAATAAAATTAAATCCTAAGATTCAATTTAAAAGTCAAGTTATACATATATACAACTACTTATCAATTTAAAAATAACAATTCCATATTCTTTAAAATCCTTCATATTTATAAAAATAATACATTATACTTGTTATTTGAAAATAACATATCTTATAATTTAAACAAGAGATTATATTATCAAGAAATATTTAAAAAGAAATAAAACAAACCATTTTGTAAATCTTATTTATTTAAACTTAAGTTAAAATATCTCTTAAACAATTAAATATTTACTTAAAGTAATTTAAAACTATAAGATTATTTATTTAAATATCTTTGAAAAGTCCATATTAATTTAAATCTAAATTTCCAATTTACCAAAGCTTCTATTTACAATATATATAAATAAATATATATATTCAAAATAGAAAATATCTTATTAACTTTTAAAAGATAAAATTACCAATTAATACTAATTTAATCAGATTATTAAATTAAATTCAAATCTTATTATCAAAGATTATCCATATCAATTTAATTATTCAACAGTTTATTAAATTGATATTGTTAAAATTTCCGGGATATTACATTCCTCCCCCCTTAAAATAATTTCGTCCCCGAAATTTAAACAAAGGTAATCTAATAATCTTATTAAAGATTTTAATTCAAAACACAAGCATATACTATCATCCATATGCTAACAACCATAGCAACCAATTCATCCAATCAAACAATTCTAACTATCTAGACTAAATTCTAGATAAAATTCCTCGAGTTTCCCCAAGTATATATATATATCCGGGATACTCGCTCTACAAACAATCTAAACTATTAAGCTATAGATCTCCTACACATCTAGATCTACAGAACTAAACAGAATATCAGACTACAGACGAGTCTGACTCAACTACCCAACTTCCCAAAACTGCAGATTCTAAAACCAGAGATAGATCAAATACGTATTCCCTCAGAGATACGTAAAACTCAATGAATTCCAGTTATCCAAACTGACAATTCAACCAAGTAGACCAATTACTTATCTAAATCAGAACACAGACGAGATCCAAACATAACTCTACTTCACAACATCAGTAGATTCCAAACTTACTTCTCCCATCCAGAGATACACTCCAAACTGCTTCGCTGCTCAACTCTGATCTGAAGTAGGACACAAGCACAGACTGGACAACTCATTCCAGAAATAAGGTTCACTGATCCATAAAGAAAACTCAGATACTCCATCAAAACTTGAGCTGTTTCACCAACTCCATCTCTAGGAAACATCCTTCCACTAGACTGAATCACCGGTATCACTCTTGGAATCCAGTCGATAAGAAAACTCAACCTTCAGATGCGGACAAACTTCTGACTTCTCTGAAGACATCCAGAAAATTCTGACAACCCAAGAGAACACTCAGACAATCGCAAGTCACTTTTGCGATCAACCCATCCTAATTCCAAAGAAAACTGTCCTCTCTTTACCAATCAGAACAGCTTACACTTATTTATCCAATTTATCGAAGAAATGGATCCACTCTGCTGCTTCTGATCTTTACTTCCAGAAAAACTGCTCATCCAGAAAACTTCCTGCCATCACAGAATACTCCGAGCTGCACTGCTGCCACAAATGCTCCTATCCAAAGCTCTTCGAGAAACTCGGACTCCAAACCAACAGAAACACCGTGCTGAACTCAGTCACAACACCGAAGCATACACACTTCCTTAATCTTGTTCCAAAGAAAACATCTTCAGGAACATCCATAGTCACTGTATCTCATCATACAACTACTATTACCTGAGATACCATCACTCGCTTCTGTTCTCCGACAGATCCAACTCTACTCATCCAACTCCTAAGATGAACTCCGAACCTTAACAGGTTTCCTTCAGAGATTGTGAAATCCTTACACAACTGTAAAGTTCACTCGAGACGATATTAGGTTTACAGTCTCGACAAATACACTTCCAACCTCAACACTCAGACTCCTAATCTTAGATGATAAATTATTATCATCTCAACCAATCATTACAAATACCATATACATTTAAAATGATACTTTTTTTTATATAGAAATTATATCTGGGTAAAATTATTTCATTTACCTTTTTAAAACAATATTGTGTCCGTTGGCCTGGTTCAAGTGTTTAGAGATCCCTATCAATAACGTTAGCTACTCGTATTGACCAGAATCCATATACCACTCAACCGATCAATTAACACAATATAAAACCATTTTATATAACTAACAAATACGCGCTCTCGTATATATATATACTCAGACTCAAACAGGTTGCTACAGATCCTGTCTCAAATGAACAATCCTTCTGAACTTAGGTATTCACTCAACCTAGTGTTCTGATATTCACTTAACCAAAAGCTTAGGCATTCGCTCAACCTATGCTCTGATACCACTGTAACGACCACGACTTTCTCTTCATAGAAAGTCGCATCGTTAATAAGAAAGAAAGGGGTGAGAAATAGAAAAGAAGAGAAAGATAAAGAAAACAACACAAATACTCACAGCGGAAACGGAACAAAATATAATATATCATATAACTATTACATAGTATCATATACATCTATCAGAGTTACACAGATTACACATCATATACTAGACAGTTATAAACATCTGTCTAGTTATTACAACTCAATACAAAACAAAGATCTAAACAAGATCAACACAGCGGAAACTACTATCTATATCTACAACGCTGAAGCCTCCTGCTCCATTGCTCCTCCACAATTCGTCAAGGCTAACCTGAATCCCTTGGCTACTCGTAAAAATTTGAGTACCCAAGAGTTTATAAAACAGAAATAAACAACTTGGGTCAGACATGGGTCTGGTGTGAGTAACAGGTTAAACTTGCTTAACTTCAAAACCTTTTGAAAGAAAAGGTATCACGTAAGACTTCCCACACATAAACATGGGTAAGTTTTTACCTTACGCTAACCAAAACATTTGATAGGAAATCCAGTTATATTATAATAGGGTCTAGGGTTTTCAAGTAAAATACAAAAATAGCTGAAATGCTTACATCTCACATTCCAACATAGTTGGGCACAACTAATACGTACGGCACTTATTGGAGTTTGGATTCCATACAATGGCAGGGCTACCGGGGTACCGCCCGTCACAGTACGTGGCCTAGATCACCGTACCGAGGATCACTCCCAATCCCCTGCAACACAAGGTCGGAACATCCCTTACTGGATAATTCCCGCACAAGATACCTCACGGTTGGGATCAGCAACCGCACCACTAAGTCGAAAATAGAAAGGGACATCTAGACAGAGGTAACCTTGTCCTACTTGGGTGCTACCCACTAACCTTGCTGCACCTCCCCTGTTTTAGCCATTCCCGGTTTGTGAGGCTTGAGGTCACGATTACCTTAGAAAAGAACACATCACTTAGAATGCTCATCGTCCACCTGACGATGTTCTGAAAGCATTCAATCCATACAAGTTCGTTCCGGGTTCGAACGAAACCGAAGGCATTATCTCGTTACACTCGTTTTGGAATCACCCTCAGAGTTAACGACAATAACCCTTGCACTCTGAATCTTCATCTTCACTTGATTCACGACCTATCGTTAATTTGGATCGATGTGGTATTCGGGTCTCCAGACCTGGAAATCCGGTATACGGAAACCCGATCCCGGTCTTATCGAAATCCAAAGCGTATCTTTTAAGGCCAAGTTGTTTTAAAGGTTAAAACAATTTAATTCATTATCTTTATTCACAAAGGAAGATAACAGATAATCAACATTATCAGATAATCCATACAATTCAACTAACATCCATATCACACAGCATATATCTCATCAGAGATATCAATCAAAGTCAAGTATCCGAATACTAACACCCATTCATAAGTAATGATTTATATCATCTTAATTTAAATTGAATTAAATTAATTACTTCATTTTATAAATCCTTCTTACTTAACCATTAATTAATTACAATCAATTAATTAATTATCCTCTAATAATTCATTTCAATTAATCATCTTTGATTAATTATCTTTTAATTACATCCAAGTAATTTATCTTTATTTAATTATTTAAATTAATTATCCTTAACCACTTATAGTAATTAACCTTTAATTACTTCATTAATTAATTAACTAAAATTAATTAACTTAATCAACTAAAATTAATTACATTAATCCTTAATTAATTACATTGATTAATCACTTCATTTATTAATTATTACTTAATTAACCAATCTTAATTACATCATTAATTATATTAATTAATGATCCTTAATTACAACTTAATTATTAATTTCTTAATTAAATTAATTACATTAAGTAATTAACCTTTAATTAAACAACATTTATTAATCACCCTTGATTAATCTTCAATCAGTAATTAATTACCCTTAATTACTTTCATTAACTAAATTAATTACTCCTTAATTAATTTCTTAATTAATCCCTTGATTAATTATTCAAAGTAATTAACTCAAATTACTTCTATTAATAAAATCATTTATTCAACTAATTACTTCCAGTAATTATCTTATTATTTACTCCCCTAAATAATCTTACCTTAATAATTATATTAAGTAATTATTATCAAATCATCTCTTGATTATTCTAAATTAATTAAACTTAATTAATTAATTTAACTAAATCAAATTAACTTCAATTAATTACAATAAGTAATTAATTCTTAATTACTTCCAATAAGTAATTACATTTAAACAAATTCATAAATGATTATTCTTAAATTAATTCAACTAATTAATTATCAAAATTAATCCTATTAATTCATTATTTAATAACCCATAGTTAATGACTTCATTAACTATTATTTAATTACTTTCCTTAAGTAATTAACTTATATTAATTATTATTAATCCTAAATTAATAAATCTTAATAACCAATTTATTAATCTCTAATTACTAAATTAATTAAGTGTTAACCATAACTTAATTAATATTTAATTACTCTATTTATTAACTCTTAATCATTAATTAATACTCTAATTTATAATCCTCAATTATAAATTAATCATTCCTAATTAATTTATCTTAATCATAAATAAATTAGTTTAATCCTTTAATTATTTACTTAATTAATCCAAATGATTAATAAATCAAACAAATTAATTATCCATTAAATCTCCTAATTAATTTATTGAACACAAATCTTTAATTTCTTTAAGATAAAACATTTTCTTATTGATAAACAAGTTATCATTTACAAAGTATTAAATTACAAATTTATTAATCTAATTCATTTATTAATTAAATTAATTTAACTATTTTAATTATCTTAAAGATTTAATGATTTAAACTTTAAGATAAAAACATTTCTTATCAAAGGTTACATTATCATCCTTAAATACATTTGAAAACATCCATTTCAAATTAACTTTTAACTTTCATTTTAAATTCCTTATTTAAAATGAATACCAATTTATTTTTAACAAAGTTTTAAAACCAATTTAAAACTTTTACTTGTTATAAATTTCTTATCTCTTATAAAAGAATTTTAAAAAGAGTTTAAACCAAATTCTTTTTTTAAATTTCAAACATTTAAATCTAACTACCATTTAAAACATATTTAAAACATATACATTTATAGAACTTATTTATTTCAAATCTTTAAGATTCAAAACCAACTTGAATCTATATAGTTAAACTTGATTTAAATTCTTATTTAAAAATTTTCTTTACAAATTTAAAACCAGTTTAAATTTTATAAACAGACAGTTTAATAGCCTGTCAACACAAAAGTTCTCGAGCCCAGCCTATTTTGCTTCGAGTCGCAACCCTAATTCCCCCGAGACTCTCACGAACAAAACCCGAGAAAACTCGAGTAGCCTCACTGTTAAAACCCAGACTTTCCCATACACACTCACGACCGTGTGCACGTGCACGGTCAACTTCATCAACTCCGACCACCCATGTGACGACCGCCCATGACCCCTGCACCGAATCTAGAGAAAGTGCGCTGTAAAGTGTGCCAGGCGACCATGGACGATTGTCAAGGTAAGATTTAAAATGAAAGAATCTATCGTATTACTCACAGCGCATGGACAAAATACAATAGAACATATGTATAGTGAAGCTTTACAGAACAAAATGACATCATATAAAACTCCATAATAGTTGAATACAAGCATCCACATAGTCAATACATCCAGCCTCACTACATATCTCTCAGAGAATACAAAACAGCGGAATATCCAGTACATATAATAAGAAGATAATATGCAATCCTCCAGCTCGTCTTCGATATCAGCATCGTGAGAAGAGAACAGCACCTGTCACCTGCTACCTAGTCTGCCCGTCCCAAAATGGACGAACAGCCCAAGGCAATAAGAATTAAAAACATAAAGCCTTGAGTCAGACAACAGTCTTAGTGAGCAGTAAATTAACTAACAACATACCAAAAGAGCATAAAGGAAAAAGGAATAGGAATACAACCCTCCCACTCCAACCTCATTCAACAGTGATAGCCCCCAGACACACACTAAGCAGAAGCAAACATAGCAGAGCATACAATTTAAAGGAAAGCTACTATCACTCGAGTCAAGGGCGATGTTTTCCAAGTACCAAGGCCTAAATCAGATAAGCACCCAGAAAATACCGCTCTTGAGTCCGAAATGACATTACAACCAAACATCCATGACTCTGGCTATCACTGTTATCATTGCTTCGATATCACCGTTAATTGAATGACCGGCACATTCTTTCAGCCGTCCGTCGAGGGCTAATGGAAACCCCGGTTCTAGACATAACTCCCGCACGTCGTCGCAGCCCATGCCTAGGACTATCGAATCTGCCCAGAGTACTCGACCATCAACAGTTGGCCGTTGGGACTATCGAATCTGCCCAAACGTACTCTTGCTTAGAGCATGCTAGAACCTTCAACAACGATGCTATCCAAACCTCCTAGTCATCCTCCTCGACGACTATTCTCGAATCCATTCATTATCCTCAACTCGAATCATATCACCGAGTTATCAACATGCTTGGAATGATCCCGTCTGGATTAGACCAAGTCTTCACCATATGATTGCCTCGCTTTATTACATCTTTGCAAAGCCTCATCTCAACATATCATCAAGTCTATGCATAAGAGCTTCATCATCCCGCTACATATGCCACGAGCAGCTTTTCCACTTCAAGAGCCTTTCCCTTAGCTTTTGAATCACCTTCGATCTAAATCTAATCATCGATCATCTAGTTCATAACAATCAATCAAATCAAACATCAATCCAAGCAATCAAGCATTCAAAAATGATCTAAGTAGACAATTATAACTATAATGGCATTTTCGTAATTAAAGAGTTGAAAGTCCAATAGGCATGAAAACATGGATTATATCTCTACAAACTTGATGAATGAACTTGCATAAGTTAACATATGATAAAATGGATGCAACATCATCATGAACAATGGATCTACAAGGATCTACACATAGGATGAAGAAAATGCATGGAAATCACTAATTTAACACCAAATCGAGCCAACAATCCGATCTACTCCTTTGGATCCGTGTGAGAGATAATCACCACTCACCAAATCACCTAAACAATCCAAAAGATAACAACTTCAGATCTGGACAGCGAAGAACTAAGCTAGATCCGACAAGATCTCACTTCAAACGAAGAAATCTCTCTTGAAAAGATGAAGATCTTCAATCTAAGCTCTTGAATCTTCAATCTTGATCTTCGATTTGGATGGATGGAAGCACTAGATTAGAGTGGAGAAAAGAAGTGAAGAAGTGTAGAAGTCGAGCTCTTAAAATGGCAGCACTTCGTCGCTTCAAAATCCGGATCCCAAAAAGTGAGAACAACCCCTCCTATTTATAGCTGAAAACTGCCCTTAAGTCGTGACTAGTCTATCTCCTAAGTCGTTTCCGACTTACGACTTAAGCCCCTACGACTCAGCAACCCCCTACGACTTAACCAAGCTACGAGTCAACACACGCTCCTACGACTTAACCTTCATCTGTCTACGACTTATAGCATCTTCCAACTCAACACAAAGACTACGACTCATCAGGGTACGACTCATCAGGGTACGACTCATCAGGGTACGACTCATCAGGGTACGACTCATCAGGGTACGACTCATCAGGGTACGACTCATCAGACCAATCCTTAACTCGGCAACGACTTATCAAATAGCTGTGGTTACGACTCAACTGGTCAGACGACTCAACTAGGCTTACGACTTACGACTTAGTAAGTATACGACTCATCTCTTAACTCGTCCAGTCCTTAAGTCGCGCCTACCCCTTAAGTCGTTCAAACGACTTATCCTTACCCCCTTAACTAGCCAAGTCCCTGAGCCGCTCCCATCTCCTGAGTCGTATACGACTCACGACTCATCCTAAGTCGTGAACGACTTAGGACTTAGGCAAATTTTGCCTAAAATCTGAAATGGCCCAAAATGCTAAAACTCCAGATTTGACGAACTTTTCGATCCATGAAAATACGGGTCGTTACATTCTCTCCCCCTTAGGAATTTCGCCCCCGAAATTCCAAGCAAACAAAGCAATCAAAGACTATTCTGTACGCCTACCATTCATAGCAATCAACAAACCATGCATCCAATTCTAGCTTAGCGTACAGAATTCTAAGACTTAGAACAAGTTACAATGTTGTTAGATGATACGACACCTTAGGGCCATACCTTGAAGAGTTCGGGATGAGCTGCTTTCATCCTCTCTTCCACCTCCCACGTACAGTCGTTATCATCATCACTCCATTGTATCTTGAGTAACTTAACTACCTTCCTCCTAAGCTGTTTCGTGTCGGTTTCAACAATACGAAGCGGCTTACGAGGTCTTCTATCGACTGGATCAACTTCGAAGTCTTCACAGCTATCAGCAGAAACCACTGTATTCGAGTCGTGCACATACTTCCGTAGATATGATACATGAAAAACATTGTGCACACCCGACATCTTCTCAGGTAACTCCAACCTATAGGCTAGCTTTCCAATTCGCTCGATGATCGGGAATGGTCCAACAAATCTTGGAGTCAATTTTCCTTTCTTCCCGAATCGAATAACATTCTTTAGTGGAGAAATCTTCACAAAAACCATATCTCCTGCGTCGAATTCCAAATCCTTTCGACGCTTATCAGCATAACTCTTTTGACGGTCTTGGGCTGCCTTCATTCGTTGCCGAATGATCTCTATAAAATCTGAAGTCTGACGAATCATCTCTGGCCCAAGCATCAGCTTTTCTCCAGTTTCCAACCAACATGTTGGAGAGTTACACGGTCTTCCATACAATGCCTCATACGGTGCCATACCAATGCTTGACTGGTAACTGTTGTTGTACGCAAACTCCACCAAATGAAGGTGATCTTCCCATGATCCTCCGAAATCTAAAACACAAGCTCTGAGGAGATCTTCCAAAACTCGGTTGACTCTCTCGGTCTGACCATCTGTTTGGGGATGATAAGCTGTACTCAAACACAACTCGGTTCCCAAGACTTCCTGGAAGCTCTTCCAAAATCCACTAGTGAACAATGGGTCTCGATCGCTCACTATACTCTTCGGAATACCATGGAATCGAACTATCCACTTAACATACAACTCAGCCAACTTTGATGCAGTCCTAGTTGATCGAACAGGAATGAATCGTGCACTCTTAATCAGACGATCCACAATGACCCAAATCCCTTCATTTCCCGCTCTGGTTCTAGGCAATCCATCAATAAAATCCATCGACACATGTTCCCACTTCCATGTAGGAACTTCTAAGGGCTGAAGCAATCCACTTGGCTTTTTCTGTTCAGCCTTTACCAACTGGCAGTTCATACATTTGGAAATGAAATCTCCAACATCCTTCTTCATGCCTTCCCAATAGTAGGTTCTCTTCATATCCCGATACATCTTGTTTCCACCTGGATGAATTGTCAACTTCGAGTGATGACTTTCCTTCAGAACTTCACTCCTCAATTCATCTATATCGGGAACCACTAGTCGTCCTTGCTTTCGAAGCCAACCTTCTCTATCGACCTCGAATCCTTTATCCTTTTCTGGCTCCAATCCAGATTCCAATTCACGGATAATCTTGACAAGCTTATCATCTCGCTCTTGACTCTCGCCAATCCTTTCCACAAGAGTCGGTCTTATCGATAAGTTTGCCAACATTTCAGGTTCCAATTCGCATCTAGGCCTGAAGTCAAATCCAGCTAAATACTCGAGACTCTTCCATTCAGAAAACATGGCTCCCAATCCTGCATGTCTTCGACTTAACGCATCAGCCACTGCGTTATCTTTTCCCGGAGTATAAGCTATACCAAAGTCATATGATGCCAAAAACTCTAGCCAACGTTGCTGCCGAAGATTCAAATCCTTTTGGGAGAAAAGATACTTCAACGACTTGTGATCCGTAAACAACTCGAATCGAACTCCCAACAGATAATGTCTCCACATCTTCAGAGCAAATACAATCGCCGCTAATTCCAAATCATGAGTTGGGTAATTCCTTTCATGCGGCTTTAGTTGTCGACTGGCATACGCAACAACTTTATCCTTCTGCATCAGCACTGCTCCAAGTCCAGTACCACATGCGTCGGTGTAAACCACCATCTCATCATTCCCACTTGGAATAGTCAAAACAGGAGCACTCGTCAGTCTCTCTTTCAGGATTCCGAAAGCTTGCTCACACTTAGCATTCCAACTGAACACTTGGTTCTTCTTCGTCAATCATGTTAACGGTGCAGTTATCTTGGAGAAGTTTTTGATAAACCGTCGATAATATCCTGCTAATCCAAGAAAACTTCTCACATCAGTTGCATTCTTAGGTCTAACCCAATCCTGGATTGCTACCACCTTAGCGGGATCAACCGCTATTCCATTTCCAGAAATCACATGGCCTAAGAACCTCACTTCACTCTTCCAGAAGTGACACTTCGAAAACTTAGCCTTCAGCTGATGTTCCCGCAAGATTTCCAAAACAATACGCAAGTGCGTCTTGTGCTCTTCTTCCGTTCTGGAATAAATCAGAATATCATCCACGAACACAAGTACGAACTTGTTCAACTGATCTCTGAACACTCTATTCATAAGATCCACAAAATATGCTGGCGCGTTAGTCAATCCAAACGGCATTACCAGCCACTCAAAGAAACCGGATGGTGTCCTAAAAGCAGTCTTCGGCACACTATCCTTAGCCACTCTCAACTGGTGAAATCCCGTTGCCAAATCCATCTGAGAAAACACCTTAGCTTCGTGAAGCTGATCAAACAAGTCGTCTATCCTCGGCAATGGATACTTGTTCTTCTTAGTCACTTTATTCAGCTCACGATAATCCACACACAATCTCAACGACCCATCTGCCTTGGTTGCAAACACAACTGGTGCACCCCACTCGGACACACTACGCCGAATGAATCCTTTCTGCAAAAGATCATCAACTTGCACCCTCAACTCCTGCTGTTCCCTAGGCGCCATCCGCCTAAGAGGCATCACAACAGGTCTGGCTCCTTCAACTAGATCTATACGAAACTCGATCTCTCTATGCGGCGGCAACCCTTTGACTTCGTCAAAGACATCCTCGAATCTATTTGCGATCGGCACTAAAGACAGTCCATCCCGTGGAACAACTAGCGAATACATGAAGCTCATGAAGACGCCTTCCTCATGCTTACATCGTATAACAATCTTTCGCCCTTCCACATTCACGACTGTCACCTCCAGCCTCTCACAATCAACCTTAGCCGCATACTTTCTAAGCCAGTCCATACCCAAGATAATTCCGAACCCCGCAAAGTTCAGAACAAAGCAATCACAAACAAAAGAGCAACCATGACTCGACACAACTAGACCACGGCATAACATACACAAACAAGACGAACCCCCAACTGGATTAGTCACAACCAATGGCCTATCAACAATATCCGGTGCCAAACCTAACCGGCCTACGAGTTCATTACAAACAAACGAATGTGACGCTCCAGTATCAAACAAAACTCTAACTGGAACACCACATAGGAAAAGAGTACCTTGAACAACCACACTCTTTCCTTTCTCTTCAGCAGTAGGAGCTTTCGAAGACGACGGAACAGCTCCTAAAGCATAGGCTTGCACAATCTGCCTGTCCTTCCTTGGTTCTGGACAATTCTTCCTGAAATGCCCCGGCTTGTCACAGTTGTGACACTTCATCGGTGCCTTCGGATTCTTACAATCCTTATAGAAATGGCCCTTCTGCTGACAATTGTAGCAAGTCACCTCGCCTTTCGGCTTCTTCTGGCCATCCTTACCCTTCTGCTGCTGCTGCTGCTTCCTCTTCTGGTTTCCACCCTGCTGTGGTTTAGACTCTCCCTTGGTAACAGCAACAACAGGTCCTTCCTTAGGAAACAGACTCTCATGCCTAAGAGCTTTCTCCACCAGCTTCTCAAATGAATCGTCCAAATGATCCACCAACTGTCTCCCAAGATAACTATCCAAGCCGGTCACAAACTTCTCATTCTTCTGATAAGCAGATTCAATATACGACCGGGCATACTTGGACAAAGCTTCGAACTCAGAAACATACTCAAGAACTGATCTTCCACCTTGCTTGAGCTCCACAAACCTCTTGAACAGAACAGACTTCTGGGCTGTAGAAATGAACTTAGCTTCAAATCTGACTTGGAATTGCTCCCAAGTAATCTCTTCTTCCGGAGTAGTGATGGTAATAGAGTTCCACCAATCAGAAGCTCTCCCTTGAAGCTGCCTTGATGCCAACTTCCTCTTAGTTGCATCATCAATTCCCAAATCACCAAAGATCCTTCTACAAGCATCTATCCACCTCTGGACCTCAATAGTTGATTCTGTTCCCAAGAAAACCTTCCCTCCAAGAGCAGTATAATCCTTGCACAACTTAGCAAAATCCACTGGTTTCGGAGTTTGGACTTGAACTCCAACATCAACTGCTGCCCCCGGAACTGGTATCCTTCTCATGATCGAAGTCATCATAGCTTCGAACATGGCTGCATAATCAGCAGTCCCTTCAGTAGCACGGCCTCCCCTAGCAGCTGGTCTCCCTCTTCGACTCATTCTCAATATCTATAAAAAGGAATGATTAGAACATCTAGAGAAACAACTGCATAAAGGACTAACTTACTGCTAAACTACTATATTATATATAGTAATCATCCATCAAAATACAATTACGTCTCTCATACGTAGTTACGACAGCGAGCGTTGGGTAAAATCGATTAACCAATGCTCTGATACCAAATGTGACGACCGCCCATGACCCCTGCACCGAATCTAGAGAAAGTGCGCTGTAAAGTGTGCCAGGCGACCATGGACGATTGTCAAGGTAAGATTTAAAATGAAAGAATCTATCGTATTACTCACAGCGCATGGACAAAATACAATAGAACATATGTATAGTGAAGCTTTACAGAACAAAATGACATCATATAAAACTCCATAATATTTGAATACAAGCATCCACATAGTCAATACATCCAGCCTCACTACATATCTCTCAGAGAATACAAAACAGCGGAATATCCAGTACATATAATAAGAAGATAATATGCAATCCTCCAGCTCGTCTTCGATATCAGCATCGTGAGAAGAGAACAGCACCTGTCACCTGCTACCTAGTCTGCCCGTCCCAAAATGGACGAACAGCCCAAGGCAATAAGAATTAAAAACATAAAGCCTTGAGTCAGACAACAGTCTTAGTGAGCAGTAAATTAACTAACAACATACCAAAAGAGCATAAAGGAAAAAGGAATAGGAATACAACCCTCTCACTCCAACCTCATTCAACAGTGATAGCCCCCAGACACACACTAAGCAGAAGCAAACATAGCAGAGCATACAATTTAAAGGAAAGCTACTATCACTCGAGTCAAGGGCGATGTTTTCCAAGTACCAAGGCCTAAATCAGATAAGCACCCAGAAAATACCGCTCTTGAGTCCGAAATGACATTACAACCAAACATCCATGACTCTGGCTATCACTGTTATCATTGCTTCGATATCACCGTTAATTGAATGACCGGCACATTCTTTCAGCCGTCCGTCGAGGGCTAATGGAAACCCCGGTTCTAGACATAACTCCCGCACGTCGTCGCAGCCCGTGCCTAGGACTATCGAATCTGCCCAGAGTACTCGACCATCAACAGTTGGCCGTTGGGACTATCGAATCTGCCCAAACGTACTCTTGCTTAGAGCATGCTAGAACCTTCAACAACGATGCTATCCAAACCTCCTAGTCATCCTCCTCGACGACTATTCTCGAATCCATTCATTATCCTCAACTCGAATCATATCACCGAGTTATCAACATGCTTGGAATGATCCCGTCTGGATTAGACCAAGTCTTCACCATATGATTGCCTCGCTTTATTACATCTTTGCAAAGCCTCATCTCAACATATCATCAAGTCTATGCATAAGAGCTTCATCATCCCGCTACATATGCCACGAGCAGCTTTTCCACTTCAAGAGCCTTTCCCTTAGCTTTTGAATCACCTTCGATCTAAATCTAATCATCGATCATCTAGTTCATAACAATCAATCAAATCAAACATCAATCCAAGCAATCAAGCATTCAAAAATGATCTAAGTAGACAATTATAACTATAATGGCATTTTCGTAATTAAAGAGTTGAAAGTCCAATAGGCATGAAAACATGGATTATATCTCTACAAACTTGATGAATGAACTTGCATAAGTTAACATATGATAAAATGGATGCAACATCATCATGAACAATGGATCTACAAGGATCTACACATAGGATGAAGAAAATGCATGGAAATCACTAATTTAACACCAAATCGAGCCAACAATCCGATCTACTCCTTTGGATCCGTGTGAGAGATAATCACCACTCACCAAATCACCTAAACAATCCAAAAGATAACAACTTCAGATCTGGACAGCGAAGAACTAAGCTAGATCCGACAAGATCTCACTTCAAACGAAGAAATCTCTCTTGAAAAGATGAAGATCTTCAATCTAAGCTCTTGAATCTTCAATCTTGATCTTCGATTTGGATGGATGGAAGCACTAGATTAGAGTGGAGAAAAGAAGTGAAGAAGTGTAGAAGTCGAGCTCTTAAAATGGCAGCACTTCGTCGCTTCAAAATCCGGATCCCAAAAAGTGAGAACAACCCCTCCTATTTATAGCTGAAAACTGCCCTTAAGTCGTGACTAGTCTATCTCCTAAGTCGTTTCCGACTTACGACTTAAGCCCCTACGACTCAGCAACCCCCTACGACTTAACCAAGCTACGAGTCAACACACGCTCCTACGACTTAACCTTCATCTGTCTACGACTTATAGCATCTTCCAACTCAACACAAAGACTACGACTCATCAGGGTACGACTCATCAGGGTACGACTCATCAGGGTACGACTCATCAGGGTACGACTCATCAGGCCAATCCTTAACTCGGCAACGACTTATCAAATAGCTGTGGTTACGACTCAACTGGTCAGACGACTCAACTAGGCTTATGACTTACGACTTAGTAAGTATACGACTCATCTCTTAACTCGTCCAGTCCTTAAGTCGCGCCTACCCCTTAAGTCGTTCAAACGACTTATCCTTACCCCCTTAACTAGCCAAGTCCCTGAGCCGCTCCCATCTCCTGAGTCGTATACGACTCACGACTCATCCTAAGTCGTGAACGACTTAGGACTTAGGCAAATTTTGCCTAAAATCTGAAATGGCTCAAAATGCTAAAACTCCAGATTTGACGAACTTTTCGATCCATGAAAATACGGGTCGTTACAACCCACGACTACTCCATCTCATCGGCGATCGTCCACAACCCAAACTTCGATCATCCAAACTTCAATCCATTTGCGAAAACGAATCGAGACCCAAAATTCGAAACTGGAACAGGAACTACCATTTCACCCAAACCTGTCAACATCTCCTCGCCTTCGAAATCTCGACCACCAGAACGCCAGCGACTTCGGCGACGAGTTCATCCACGTCACGACTATCAATTTCCAGAGTTTTGTCGAACTCGATCCATCCTAGACGAAATGATGCTCGATTTCTCTAGACTGGTAATAACTAGGTTTAAAAAATTTAAAACTTAAATCGTTTCTTCCTCACTGCCTTAATTTGATTTCTAATAATTTTCCTTATATCCATGATCATCCCACTATCCTTACTGAAGAATTCAACATCCCAGTTTCATTGAGATAATCAAAATTACCAAAAATTCATTTCTGACTTAAGCTAGAACTGCTCCTTCAATTCGAAACTAAAAATTTTGATTTATATTTTAAAAATCGAATTTTAGTATAAGAACTCAACTTATACTCCTGGAATAATGAATCTAGACTTTTGAATTTTTCACTTACAAGCTATTTGCTCTGTTATATTTCTTTACAGAGACATATCAGTTTTTATTTTATATTTAATAAAATTTCAACTAACATCTATGTTATATACTCATACTTGGTTTAATCTTAAGCCATCATAAGGATTTGAGCATGAAATAATTTATTTTGATCAGGATTTTAAAACTGGCATATTAGAACAGGCAATAACATATCAAAACATACATGCATTCCAATCTCTACATATTACAGAGAATTTCATCACTTACACACATGATTATCACAGGAGAATCAAGCAACTACATTTATTTAAGTTAGTTTTAAATAAAAACTGTTACTCACCTTAAACAAAGAGGAACAGAGGCAGTTTTTATCACTCGAAGACTTTAACTTGAATGCTTCTTGAAATTTGCTTTGCATATTTGATTTAATAACTGGAGTTGCTGAAACTTAAATTGCTTTAAACCTACATGCAAGTTGGCTTCCAGGTTGAAAAATGACTGCAAGCAGTTTGAATTGCTTCCAGAGATGAAAAATGCATCAGTTGCTCTGAGTTGATTCCAGATTGGAAAATGAAGATGTTTGCAGGTTTTGAAAAATGCAGACTGACTTGAGATTTGATTTTGGAAACTTGTTTACAAATTGTTGAATTTAGTTTTTGGTTTGAGGCATTTGATTCTCTGATTTGTTTCAGAATTGAAGTAGAGGAAAGATCTAATTTGTTTTTCTCTTGGCTTTGAAAAAGAGTTTAGAAAGAATGAATTGAGGAAATGCAAATGTTTACATACATGTATATTTTTGATTTTATAAAATAAAAGAAAAAGAAAATAAAAAGACACTTGTCACATAGATTAATCCATTTATTTACACATGTTTAAACAAGTCATTAGTTAAATGACACTTGTCTTTTAAGTATTTATCTTATTTTTATTTAGTTTAAAAGTAAATAAAAACCTTTTCTTATTTATTTAAACACTTATCTATATATATTACTTATTAAAGATAAACAAAAGCTAATTATACTTATAAATAAAAGTTTATACAAATATTTTAAAATCCAAAACAATTTAAATATATATTCTTTTGAATTTCAAAACTTTAAATTCAAATTTAAATAAAATTAAATCCTAAGATTCAATTTAAAAGTCAAGTTATACATATATACAACTACTTATCAATTTAAAAATAACAATTCCATATTCTTTAAAATCCTTCATATTTATAAAAATAATACATTATACTTGTTATTTGAAAATAACATATCTTATAATTTAAACAAGAGATTATATTATCAAGAAATATTTAAAAAGAAATAAAACAAACCATTTTGTAAATCTTATTTATTTAAACTTAAGTTAAAATATCTCTTAAACAATTAAATATTTACTTAAAGTAATTTAAAACTATAAGATTATTTATTTAAATATCTTTGAAAAGTCCATATTAATTTAAATCTAAATTTCCAATTTACCAAAGCTTCTATTTACAATATATATAAATAAATATATATATTCAAAATAGAAAATATCTTATTAACTTTTAAAAGATAAAATTACCAATTAATACTAATTTAATCAGATTATTAAATTAAATTCAAATCTTATTATCAAAGATTATCCATATCAATTTAATTATTCAACAGATTATTAAATTGATATTGTTAAAATTTCCGGGATATTACATTCCTCCCCCCTTAAAATAATTTCGTCCCCGAAATTTAAACAAAGGTAATCTAATAATCTTATTAAAGATTTTAATTCAAAACACAAGCATATACTATCATCCATATGCTAACAACCATAGCAACCAATTCATCCAATCAAACAATTCTAACTATCTAGACTAAATTCTAGATAAAATTCCTCGAGTTTCCCCAAGTATATATATATATCCGGGATACTCGCTCTACAAAAAATCTAAACTATTAAGCTATAGATCTCCTACACATCTAGATCTACAGAACTAAACAGAATATCAGACTACAGACGAGTCTGACTCAACTACCCAACTTCCCAAAACTGCAGATTCTAAAACTAGAGATAGATCAAATACGTATTCCCTCAGAGATACGTAAAACTCAATGAATTCCAGTTATCCAAACTGACAATTCAACCAAGTAGACCAATTACTTATCCAAATCAGAACACAGACGAGATCCAAACATAACTCTACTTCACAACATCAGTAGATTCCAAACTTACTTCTCCCATCCAGAGATACACTCCAAACTGCTTCGCTGCTCAACTCTGATCTGAAGTAGGACACAAGCACAGACTGGACAACTCATTCCAGAAATAAGGTTCACTGATCCATAAAGAAAACTCAGATACTCCATCAAAACTTGAGCTGTTTCACCAACTCCATCTCTAGGAAACATCCTTCCACTAGACTGAATCACCGGTATCACTCTTGGAATCCAGTCGATAAGAAAACTCAACCTTCAGATGCGGACAAACTTCTGACTTCTCTGAAGACATCCAGAAAATTCTGACAACCCAAGAGAACACTCAGACAATCGCAAGTCACTTTTGCGATCAACCCATCCTAATTCCAAAGAAAACTGTCCTCTCTTTACCAATCAGAACAGCTTACACTTATTTATCCAATTTATCGAAGAAATGGATCCACTCTGCTGCTTCTGATCTTTACTTCCAGAAAAACTGCTCATCCAGAAAACTTCCTGCCATCACAGAATACTCCGAGCTGCACTGCTGCCACAAATGCTCCTATCCAAAGCTCTTCGAGAAACTCGGACTCCAAACCAACAGAAACACCGTGCTGAACTCAGTCACAACACCGAAGCATACACACTTCCTTAATCTTGTTCCAAAGAAAACATCTTCAGGAACATCCATAGTCACTGTATCTCATCATACAGCTACTATTACCTGAGATACCATCACTCGCTTCTGTTCTCCGACAGATCCAACTCTACTCATCCAACTCCTAAGATGAACTCCGAACCTTAACAGGTTTCCTTCAGAGATTGTGAAATCCTTACACAACTGTAAAGTTCACTCGAGACGGTATTAGGTTTACAGTCTCGACAAATACACTTCCAACCTCAACACTCAGACTCCTAATCTTAGATGATAAATTATTATCATCTCAACCAATCATTACAAATACCATATACATTTAAAATGATACTTTTTTTTATATAGAAATTATATCTGGGTAAAATTATTTCATTTACCTTTTTAAAACAATATTGTGTCCGTTGGCCTGGTTCAAGTGTTTAGAGATCCCTATCAATAACGTTAGCTACTCGTATTGACCAGAATCCATATACCACTCAACCGATCAATTAACACAATATAAAACCATTTTATATAACTAACAAATACGCGCTCTCGTATATATATATACTCAGACTCAAACAGGTTGCTACAGATCCTGTCTCAAATGAACAATCCTTCTGAACTTAGGTATTCACTCAACCTAGTGTTCTGATATTCACTTAACCAAAAGCTTAGGCATTCGCTCAACCTATGCTCTGATACCACTGTAACGACCACGACTTTCTCTTCATAGAAAGTCGCATCGTTAATAAGAAAGAAAGGGTGAGAAATAGAAAAGAAGAGAAAGATAAAGAAAACAACACAAATACTCACAGCGGAAACGGAACAAAATATAATATATCATATAACTATTACATAGTATCATATACATCTATCAGAGTTACACAGATTACACATCATATACTAGACAGTTATAAACATCTGTCTAGTTATTACAACTCAATACAAAACAAAGATCTAAACAAGATCAACACAGCGGAAACTACTATCTATATCTACAACGCTGAAGCCTCCTGCTCCATTGCTCCTCCACAATTCGTCAAGGCTAACCTGAATCCCTTGGCTACTCGTAAAAATTTGAGTACCCAAGAGTTTATAAAACAGAAATAAACAACTTGGGTCAGACATGGGTCTGGTGTGAGTAACAGGTTAAACTTGCTTAACTTCAAAACCTTTTGAAAGAAAAGGTATCACGTAAGACTTCCCACACATAAACATGGGTAAGTTTTTACCTTACGCTAACCAAAACATTTGATAGGAAATCCAGTTATATTATAATAGGGTCTAGGGTTTTCAAGTAAAATACAGAAATAGCTGAAATGCTTACATCTCACATTCCAACATAGTTGGGCACAACTAATACGTACGGCACTTATTGGAGTTTGGATTCCATACAATGGCAGGGCTACCGGGGTACCGCCCGTCACAGTACGTGGCCTAGATCACCGTACCGAGGATCACTCCCAATCCCCTGCAACACAAGGTCGGAACATCCCTTACTGGATAATTCCCGCACAAGATACCTCACGGTTGGGATCAGCAACCGCACCACTAAGTCGAAAATAGAAAGGGACATCTAGACAGAGGTAACCTTGTCCTACTTGGGTGCTACCCACTAACCTTGCTGCACCTCCCCTGTTTTAGCCATTCCCGGTTTGTGAGGCTTGAGGTCACGATTACCTTAGAAAAGAACACATCACTTAGAATGCTCATCGTCCACCTGACGATGTTCTGAAAGCATTCAATCCATACAAGTTCGTTCCGGGTTCGAACGAAACCGAAGGCATTATCTCGTTACACTCGTTTTGGAATCACCCTCAGAGTTAACGACAATAACCCATGCACTCTGAATCTTCATCTTCACTTGATTCACGACCTATCGTTAATTTGGATCGATGTGGTATTCGGGTCTCCAGACCTGGAAATCCGGTATACGGAAACCCGATCCCGGTCTCATCGAAATCCAAAGCGTATCTTTTAAGGCCAAGTTGTTTTAAAGGTTAAAACAATTTAATTCATTATCTTTATTCACAAAGGAAGATAACAGATAATCAACATTATCAGATAATCCATACAATTCAACTAACATCGATATCACACAGCATATATCTCATCAGAGATATCAATCAAAGTCAAGTATCCAATACTAACACCCATTCATAAGTAATGATTTATATCATCTTAATTTAAATTGAATTAAATTAATTACTTCATTTTATAAATCCTTCTTACTTAACCATTAATTAATTACAATCAATTAATTAATTATCCTCTAATAATTCATTTCAATTAATCATCTTTGATTAATTATCTTTTAATTACATCCAAGTAATTTATCTTTATTTAATTATTTAAATTAATTATCCTTAACCACTTATAGTAATTAACCTTTAATTACTTCATTAATTAATTAACTAAAATTAATTAACTTAATCAACTAAAATTAATTACATTAATCCTTAATTAATTACATTGATTAATCACTTCATTTATTAATTATTACTTAATTAACCAATCTTAATTACATCATTAATTATATTAATTAATGATCCTTAATTACAATTTAATTATTAATTTCTTAATTAAATTAATTACATTAAGTAATTAACCTTTAATTAAACAACATTTATTAATCACCCTTGATTAATCTTCAATCAGTAATTAATTACCCTTAATTACTTTCATTAACTAAATTAATTACTCCTTAATTAATTTCTTAATTAATCCCTTGATTAATTATTCAAAGTAATTAACTCAAATTACTTCTATTAATAAAATCATTTATTCAACTAATTACTTCCAGTAATTATCTTATTATTTACTCCCCTAAATAATCTTACCTTAATAATTATATTAAGTAATTATTATCAAATCATCTCTTGATTATTCTAAATTAATTAAACTTAATTAATTAATTTAACTAAATCAAATTAACTTCAATTAATTACAATAAGTAATTAATTCTTAATTACTTCCAATAAGTAATTACATTTAAACAAATTCATAAATGATTATTCTTAAATTAATTCAACTAATTAATTATCAAAATTAATCCTATTAATTCATTATTTAATAACCATAGTTAATGACTTCATTAACTATTATTTAATTACTTTCCTTAAGTAATTAACTTATATTAATTATTATTAATCCTAAATTAATAAATCTTAATAACCAATTTATTAATCTCTAATTACTAAATTAATTAAGTGTTAACCATAACTTAATTAATATTTAATTACTCTATTTATTAACTCTTAATCATTAATTAATACTCTAATTTATAATCCTCAATTATAAATTAATCATTCCTAATTAATTTATCTTAATCATAAATAAATTAGTTTAATCCTTTAATTATTTACTTAATTAATCCAAATGATTAATAAATCAAACAAATTAATTATCCATTAAATCTCCTAATTAATTTATTGAACACAAATCTTTAATTTCTTTAAGATAAAACATTTTCTTATTGATAAACAAGTTATCATTTACAAAGTATTAAATTACAAATTTATTAATCTAACTCATTTATTAATTAAATTAATTTAACTATTTTAATTATCTTAAAGATTTAATGATTTAAACTTTAAGATAAAAACATTTCTTATCAAAGGTTACATTATCATCCTTAAATACATTTGAAAACATCCATTTCAAATTAACTTTTAACTTTCATTTTAAATTCCTTATTTAAAATGAATACCAATTTATTTTTAACAAAGTTTTAAAACCAATTTAAAACTTTTACTTGTTATAAATTTCTTATCTCTTATAAAAGAATTTTAAAAAGAGTTTAAACCAAATTCTTTTTTTAAATTTCAAACATTTAAATCTAACTACCATTTAAAACATATTTAAAACATATACATTTATAGAACTTATTTATTTCAAATCTTTAAGATTCAAAACCAACTTGAATCTATATAGTTAAACATGATTTAAATTCTTATTTAAAAATTTTCTTTACAAATTTAAAACCAGTTTAAATTTTATAAACAGACAGTTTAATAGCCTGTCAACACAAAAGTTCTCGAGCCCAGCCTATTTTGCTTCGAGTCGCAACCCCAATTCCCCCAAGACTCTCACGAACAAAACCCGAGAAAACTCGAGTAGCCTCACTGTTAAAAGCCAGACTTTCCCATACACACTCACGACTGTGTGCACGTGCACGGTCAACTTCATCAACTCCGACCACCCACGACTACTCCATCTCATCGGCGATCGTCCACAACCCAAACTTCGATCATCCAAACTTCAATCCATTTGCGAAAACGAATCGAGACCCAAAATTCGAAACTGGAACAGGAACTACCATTTCACCCAAACCTGTCAACATCTCCTCGCCTTCGAAATCTCGACCACCAGAACGCCAGCGACTTCGGTGACGAGTTCATCCACGTCACGACTATCAATTTCCAGAGTTTTGTCGAACTCGATCCATCCTAGACGAAATGATGCTCGATTTCTCTAGACTGGTAATAACTAGGTTTAAAAAATTTAAAACTTAAATCGTTTCTTCCTCACTGCCTTAATTTGATTTCTAATAATTTTCCTTATATCCATGATCATCCCACTATCCTTACTGAAGAATTCAACATCCCAGTTTCATTGAGATAATCAAAATTACCAAAAATTCATTTCTGACTTAAGCTAGAACTGCTCTTTCAATTCGAAACTAAAAATTTTGATTTATATTTTAAAAATCGAATTTTAGTATAAGAACTCAACTTATACTCCTGGAATAATGAATCTAGACTTTTGAATTTTTCACTTACAAGCTATTTGCTCTGTTATATTTCTTTACAGAGACATATCAGTTTTTATTTTATATTTAATAAAATTTCAACTAACATCTATGTTATATACTCATACTTGGTTTAATCTTAAGCCATCATAAGGATTTGAGCATGAAATAATTTATTTTGATCAGGATTTTAAAACTGGCATATTAGAACAGGCAATAACATATCAAAACATACATGCATTCCAATCTCTACATATTACAGAGAATTTCATCACTTACACACATGATTATCACAGGAGAATCAAGCAACTACATTTATTTAAGTTAGTTTTGAATAAAAACTGTTACTCACCTTAAACAAAGAGGAACAGAGGCAGTTTTTATCACTCGAAGACTTTAACTTGAATGCTTCTTGAAATTTGCTTTGCATATTTGATTTAATAACTGGAGTTGCTGAAACTTAAATTGCTTTAAACCTACATGCAAGTTGGCTTCCAGGTTGAAAAATGACTGCAAGCAGTTTGAATTGCTTCCAGAGATGAAAAATGCATCAGATGCTCTGAGTTGATTCCAGATTGGAAAATGAAGATGTTTGCAGGTTTTGAAAAATGCAGACTGACTTGAGATTTGATTTTGGAAACTTGTTTACAAATTGTTGAATTTAGTTTTTGGTTTGAGGCATTTGATTCTCTGATTTGTTTCAGAATTGAAGTAGAGGAAAGATCTAATTTGTTTTTCTCTTGGCTTTGAAAAGAGTTTAGAAAGAATGAATTGAGGAAATGAAAATGTTTACATACATGTATATTTTTGATTTTATAAAATAAAAGAAAAAGAAAATAAAAAGACACTTGTCACATAGATTAATCCATTTATTTACACATGTTTAAACAAGGCATTAGTTAAATGACACTTGTCTTTTAAGTATTTATCTTATTTTTATTTAGTTTAAAAGTAAATAAAAACCTTTTCTTATTTATTTAAACACTTATCTATATATATTACTTATTAAAGATAAACAAAAGCTAATTATACTTATAAATAAAAGTTTATACAAATATTTTAAAATCCAAAACAATTTAAATATATATTCTTTTGAATTTCAAAACTTTAAATTCAAATTTAAATAAAATTAAATCCTAAGATTCAATTTAAAAGTCAAGTTATACATATATACAACTACTTATCAATTTAAAAATAACAATTCCATATTCTTTAAAATCCTTCATATTTATAAAAATAATACATTATACTTGTTATTTGAAAATAACATATCTTATAATTTAAACAAGAGATTATATTATCAAGAAATATTTAAAAAGAAATAAAACAAACCATTTTGTAAATCTTATTTATTTAAACTTAAGTTAAAATATCTCTTAAACAATTAAATATTTACTTAAAGTAATTTAAAACTATAAGATTATTTATTTAAATATCTTTGAAAAGTCCATATTAATTTAAATCTAAATTTCCAATTTACCAAAGCTTCTATTTACAATATATATAAATAAATATATATATTCAAAATAGAAAATATCTTATTAACTTTTAAAAGATAAAATTACCAATTAATACTAATTTAATCAGATTATTAAATTAAATTCAAATCTTATTATCAAAGATTATCCATATCAATTTAATTATTCAACAGATTATTAAATTGATATTGTTAAAATTTCCGGGATATTACATTCCTTCCCTTGCCTTATGATTTCTATGGTGTTGTTTTCTTTCTTCTTCTTTTTTTCAAGTTCTTTTCTGAGAAGGAGAGGAGGCTGCTGCATATACATGTATATATATACAGGGTCTTCCTTAGGGTTTTGGGTATTGGCTAAAGCCATTTTTGCCCACCAGAAAAATCATGTTATCTGCATTTTATTTAAACCCAAAGTTCTACCCTTCCCGGTTTAATTTAGGTGAAGAGAAAAGTGGTTACATTCTTTTTGGTTAATTTCAGAATTTTGCTTTTCAGAAAATACTTTTTCCCTTTGTCTACAATCATGCCAAAAATGTGACTTGATTTTATTATTTATCAAATACTCTTCCTAATTTTGCCTATAGCAAACATTTCTCTGCTTTATCTTATTTTTCCTATTTTTAGCTTTCATGTAAATGGTATGTACCTTCTTTATTTATTTACAAGAGGACTACTCCTTTTTATATCTTCAGTTTTTCTTTCTCTCTTCCTATATACTAAAATATGTCTGTATATTTTATCTTCCTAATTTGAACTCTAGTATTTTATTAACACATATATATATTTATATATGTCTTACTGAAATAATTAGTACACCTATATATATATATATATTTATACATCATACTGTATTGACACACACACACATGTACACTCAAAAATATTCAGTAGTATCCATATATGTATATTTACTTATGCATTCAGCTTTTAAGGATTTAATCTATATATATATATTTCCATACATATCAATATGTATTTATTCTTAGAGTTCAGGGATTTTAGCTTTTGTTCATGTGCATTTCCTATGCACACATGTACACACATACTGATACACTATCAAGCTATATCACTCCCCTTTCAAAATTAATTCAAAAATTATTTTGAATTCATTTATATTTTTCAGAATAGGTTCCTAAAATCTTGGGTCATTACATACACCCCTCCTTTTAGAAATTGTGTCCCACAATTTTCCTAAGCTTAAAATAAATTTTAAACTTAATTCAGAGAACAAGTACATTCTCAATCAAATAGGTTTTTAGTTCTATAATAACTAAAAACATATGCATCTAAAAAGAAAACAATCAAAGATCAGAATTACCTTTAATCTGAAAATAGCTTAGGATAATTCATCCTAACTTTGTCCTCTAATTCCCATGTGCAATCACTAGGATCAAGACTCCACTGTACCTTCACAAGTTTCAGAGATTTATTTCTCAACTTCTTCACATCTTTTGCCAAAATCCCCACTGGATCCTTTTCATAAATCAAATTAGAATTTATCTGCACTTGGGTTGGGGTCTCAAGAATTTCTGCCTTGTCATGGACCCACCTTCTCAATTGTGATACATGAAAACAATCATGTATACCTTGCATGTTTTCTGGTAATTCCAACTTATATGCCAAGGGACCAATTCTTTCCAGAATTTTGTATGGTCCAATATATCTCGGGGTTAACTTGCCTTGTTTTCCAAACCTTAGCACATTTTTCATAGGTGAGATTTTGATGAAAACAAAATTTCCCACTTCATATTCTACCTGCCTCCTTCTCATGTCTGCAAATTTCTTTTGCCTATGTTGAGCTGCTGCCATTCTTCTTCTTATCAACTCAACTTTCTCCTTAGTTTCTTGTATGTACTCAGGTCCTAAAATAGACCTTTCTCCTGCTTCTACCCAACAAACAGGTGACAAACAGGGTTTACCATATAAGGCTTCAAATGGAGCCATTCCTATGGTGCTTTGGTAGCTGTTGTTGTATGTAAATTCAACTAGATGAAGATAATCTTCCCAGTTGCCCCCAAAATCCAGTATACATGCCCTCAACATGTCCTCCAAAACTTTGTTTACTACCTCAGTCTGCCCATCTGATTGAGGATGGTAGGCAGTACTTAAAACATAGTTCACTTCCCATTGCTTCTTGAAAGCTTCTCCAGAATTTTGAAGTGAAGATGGTATCCCTATCACTCACAATGGTTTTGGGAATGCCATGTAACTTTACCACTTCCTTTATAAAAATTTGAGCTAATTTTGGTGCTGTTCTTTCTGACTTGACTGGGATGAAGTGTGCTACCTTGGTTAGCCTATCAACTATCACCCATATACTTGTATTACCTCTCTTAGATCTAGGCAGTCCATCTATGAAGTCCATAGATATGTCTTCCCACTTCCACTGTGGTACACTAAGAGGCTGCATCAACCCTGATGGTCTTTGGGTTTCAGCCTTGACTTGTTGGCAAGTCATACATTTGGCAATGTATTTAGCTACATCAGATTTCATCCCCTTCCACCAGAAGTCTCTTTTCAAATTTTGGTACATTTTTGTGTTGCCTGGGTGTATGGAGTATTTACTTCTGTGATATTCATTCAATATCTCTTTCTTCAATTCTGTGTCCTCTGGTACACACATCCTATTCTGGTATCTCATATAACCATTTTTATCAATATGGTGATTCATCACTTCCTCCCCTCTTGAGAGGAGCACTTTCTTCTCTAATAAGTTGGCATCCTGTTCTTGCATTTTTCCTACCTTCAAAATTAAATCTGGTTGAAGTGTCATTAAGCTTAACTTCCCTTTATCTTCTTGTGCACCATGCATCTGCTCATCAATGTGCACACCACCATTCTCCCCAATTTCTAACTCAGTTAGCAAAGACAAGTCTTTAAATTCTCCTATCATCATCATAGCCAATTTAGCATGCTGTCTACTTAGAGCATCTGCAACTTTGTTTGCTTTGCCTGGTGTATAGAGTATGTCAAAGTCATAGGCAGCTAAGAACTCCACCCATCTATGTTGCCTCATGTTCAAATCTTTTTATGAAAATAAATATTTCAGAGACTTGTGGTCAGTGTAAAGTTCAAACTTTGTGCCTAACAAATAATGTCTCCAAAGTTTTAAAGCATAGATCACAGCTGCTAATTAGAGATCATGTGTGGCATACCTTACTTCATGGGGTTTAAGTTGTCTGGATGCATATGCAATGACTTGGCCTTGTTGCATCAACACTGCACCCAAGCCAAATCCACTAGCATCAGTGTATACCACTAATTCTTCATTTCCATGTGGTACCTTTAAAATTGGAGCATTCATCAATGCCTCCTTCAACTGTTCAAAAGACTTTTCACATTTTTCTGACCAAACAAAAGCTTGGTTTTTCCTGGTTAGGTTAGTGAGTGGTGTAGAAATTTTTGAAAAATCTTTTATAAACCTCCTATAATACCCTGCCATCCCCATAAATGACCTCACTTCACTCACAGTGCTTGGCCTCTTCCATGCTTGAATAGCCACTACTTTATTGGGGTTCACTGAAATTCCTTGAGCAGATATAACATGGCCAAGGAAATGTACTTCCTCTTTCCAAAATACACATTTTGAAAATTTTGCCTTTAAATCTTTTTCCCTTAATCTAGACAAAACCAGATGCTTATGTTCTTTCACTGTTTTGGAATAAATCAAAATGTCATCTATAAAAATAAGCACAAACTTGTCTAAATAATCTCTAAAGGTTCTATTCATTAAATCTACAAAGTATGATGGTGCATTGGTCAAGCCAAATGGCATAACCAAAAATTCATACAACCCATACCTAGTGTTAAAGGCAGTGTACTTGATGCTTGATTCTTCCACCTTCATTTGATGAAAACCAGATGCTAAGTCTAGTCTAGAAAATACTTTTGCCCCTGCTAATTGATCAAAAAGATCATCTATTCTTGGCAATGGGTATTTATTTTTAATAGTTACCTTGTTTAATTCTCTATAATCTATAAAGAGTCTTAAGGAGCCATCTTGCTTCTTAACAAATACCACTGGTGCTCCCCAGCAAGAATTACTTGGTCTTATAAAACCCTTTTCTTCCAGTTCTTCTAACTGTTTCTTTAATTCCTTTAGTTCATTTGGCCCCATTCTAGTTGGCTTTTTAATCACTGTGCTTGCTCCTGGAACTAGATTGATCTGAAACTCTATTGGTCTATGGTGTGGAACACCCTTGACCTCACCAAACACATCCAAATATTCATTGACTATGGGAATTTCTTCAATGGTTAGTTCACTGAAATCTTTTTCTGAGTCAACTAAGTGATATAGTTTTCCTTCCTTAGCTACTTCACATAAAACTGTGATTCTCTGACCTCTAGAATTTTGCAATGATATGGTGGATGAGTCTAAATTAATTATGGCTTTAAATTGCCTTAACCAGTCTACCCCCAATATAACACCTATATTTGTGTAATTCAAAACATATAAATTGGAAATAAAAATATTTCCTCCTATGTTTAATTCCACATCCACACAAATCATATTTAAAACACTAAAACTCCCCAGTGGACTTTGTATATGCAATGGGGTTTCAACCAATATGCAATTCAGTTTTAGCATTTTAACTAGTTCATAAGAAATTAAAGAGTGAGTTGCCCCAGTATCATATACTACTGCTATGGGTATGGCACAAATAAGTAATGTACCTTCCACTTGGCTATGGTTTTCAGTGTTAATCTCCACTGTGGCTTTGCCTTTTCCTTCCAAATTTGCCAATTTTCCTTGCTGTTTGTACTCAGGACAATTCCTCTTCATATGCCCCTCTTTCCCACATAGATAACACTTGAAGGCTCCACCCTTCAATTCTGGACACCTAGGCTTGATATGCCCCTCCTTTCCACACTGATGGCACACAATTTTTTTCTTGGTTTCCTTAGCTTTGACATCTCCAGTGCCTTTGTTACTGGCCTCTTCCTTCTTCTTATCATAAGGGTGATACCTCCCTTTACCCTTCTTGGTATTATTGTTCTTAAAATTTCTGAACTTCTCCCTTTCCTTGTCATGCTGTTCCAACCTCAAAGCTAAGTCTATTACATGGTCAAAAGTCCTGTCTGCATAGGGTAACATGGCTCTGCTAAGTCCTGGGTTCAACCCTTTTATGTACCTATCATTTTTGGATGCCTCATCTGCCACAAGCATTGCTCCATATGTGGAAAGCCCCTCAAACTTTTGAGTGTATTCTGTGACAGTCATGGTTCCTTGTCTAAGTCTAATAAATTCTTCTAGCAAGGTAGTCTTTGCTGATGCTGGTACAAACCTTGCTTCCAACATCTCTTTGAATTGATTCCAAGTGATTTCATTCTCATTCCTTCCTGCAATGATTACTTCCCACCAGCCTAAAGCTACTCCTTTTAGCTGTCTTGAAGCCACTTGCCTCTTTCTTTGATCATCAAGTTGCATGTCATTGAAAATTATTTCCAATGTTCTCAACCATGTTTGAATTTCCATGATACTCTCTGTCCCTTCAAAGCTTTTGCCTCCTAAATGAGTATATGTCTTAAGTAATTTTGAGAGTTCTTCATAGGGATTTTCTTGCCTTTGTCCTGCCCCATCCCTAAATGCTCTCACCAAGTCTTGCAGATTGACCATTGGTGGTGCATGGGAAGATCCTGCTCCCTGATTTGGTGGTCTCCCTACCATAGTTTGCTAATAATAATTTACATAGCTGGTTAGTTTGATTGGTAATTTTATTATTTCAGTGGTTTTTTTTTTCACACTGAAAACATTGATATATATATTTAGTTCCTTTAAATTTTATTTCTATCTAAGAACTTGATCTTTACTTCTACTATGTTGAATAACATAGCTCTGATACCAACTGAAATGACCCTCCTATTTCTACCCTAATTTCATAAGGATTTTTTTTTCTTCATCAAAGGGGATTTAAATCAAATAGAAATCAAAATGCCATACAAGCTATTGACATAGCCACTTATTTCTTTTCTAAATAGGTAAATTAGGCAAAATCAGCAGTTCAGACGTCTAAATTCTTACGACAGGCGTCTAAACTTAATCCCAGACGTCTAACTAATTATGACAGACGGCTCAGAGATCTAAAATTGAAACAGAGAGAAAAAGACAATTTTGAACTAAATTCAGACATCTAATTTTTTTGTGACAGACGTCTATATTTAACCTCAGACGTCTAAATTATTATGACTGACGTCTAAGTTTAATCTCAGACGTCTAAATTATTAAGACAGACATCTAAATTCGATCTCTATGTACATGCATATGCACATTCAATTTATATGTGTCTGGATGTCCACCAACATTCATTTACACTTTTAAGTTTGATTTAAACTTCCTTTGCACTATCAGAGATGATATATAGATTAATCATTCATTACAAATATATTTTCCAGGGTCATTTTCTTTTTCCAATAAACAAAATATATCCAGGATCAAAACAATTAACCAATATAAATATATCAGTACATTCACAAAGATATGCACATACATGTGAGGATGTATATGCCTCTCTTGTTTGAATCAAAGTTCTGGAAAACAAGAGGATATTGGATTGATTGGATTTAATCAATCCACACATAGTACAGTGTTATATGCAATAAAAATTCCATTCATGTTTGATTTTCTTCTTATAAAATCTGTCTGGAATTTAAAATGCATTGGGTTAAAATCTGAGTGAAATTCAGATTCCTATTACAAATACAAAGGAAAAGGTGTGTTAATATTTGCACAAAACATGTTTATGTGCGTATATAACTGCAACTATTTGGATCTGACTTTCAATTCCCTTATTACAGATCCTTTCTTTATTCAAAAATAAGGCAGGAAATATTTGTATGAAACAAGTTAAATTATGGGAACCTTGCAGTCTTATAAAAACATTCAACCTATGCCTATTATCTTTTGTATACATATACCATGGTAGAAAGATAAAACCATTTAATTTTTCTGAGAAACAACTATCTAGATTTTCCAAAACTAAAATCCTTTCTAAAGGCTCAAGATTGACTAATACATTTATAAAATATAATCATTTAATTTAAACATGGTGTTCTTACTAAATCCACTTACAATATTTTGATTAACTTCTTTAATATCAGATATTAACTAGATTTATAAATTCCAGATACAAGTCAATCTCTTAATAAAATACTTAACCAAATATCCATCCCATATCCAACACTTAATACAAGTAACAATTTAAATCATTAATACATGCGGATTTTATCATTTAGGCTCTTATCTAACTAAGTTTAACATGCTATAATCTTCTTCTCAAAGCCTTGCTCCTACTCCTACTTAGTTGCTGCAATCCCTGAAAAAGCATTTGGAACTGCCTCATTTTAAATGAGACACCCCAGATGCCATTAGCACACTAGGGTCAAACACATGTCTGGTATGAGAAAATTCACAAAAGCAATTAGTTAATTAGGTTAAAATCAAATTAAATACATATACATAAAGTTCTGCCCTTTGGAATCAGATCATACTTGTGTGCATGCTCTGTGTCATTGTGCATGTGCACACTTTAGTTTTTCTTTCCAGAGACTACATATATAAATATGGCACATACATTCAAGCATACAATTCAGTCATAATCAAACAATCATTCATACCAAACAGGAAAATAACCAATATGAGTTAAATCATTTATTCAGTCCTCATATTTCAATTCTGGGAAAAACTCTAGTTTTCTCATCATATCAAATATTATTCCCTTGGTATATTTATCTATCCTGGTCTCATCAGCAATATTTATGAATCAATGGACACACTGTAATGAACTAATTCACTCCATTACACAAAGATCTCAGGACTTAAACAGGCCATGTGTCAACTTGTATTACTCAAGAAAACAAGTCATTCCTGCAGTGTTCTTGACCCTAATTTCCTAATCAGGTTTAAGTTAATAATAACTCTTTTGATTTTTCATGACAAAACCATTCAGTGATCCATTTTACTAACTAAAAACATCCATAGCATGGCATCTCATATTATTCATAACCATACAGAGACAAACAAGCAAACAACCATTGGTGATTAAATAAATAAGGTTCTGTATGTATATATATATATATATATGCTGGTATTTTAAAAAGGGTTTAGGCAACTAACATTAGCTTATGGCTTCTGAGAGAGTTTTTCCTTTTTGCAAACATTTGTGCTTGAGTTAAACTCAGAATGACCTGGTTTCACTGAATCACAAAATTTTGTTTGCTATGCATATGAACTTATATATATTTTCATTGAATCAGGAGCATCAGCACATAGGCAACCCTATTGCACCCCTAATTCCTTTTTGTCTCAAGCCTCAGCACTTATACATGAGTATATTGCAGCTCAATTTGTTTTCATTTCTCTGAGTTAAGCCAAAACCAATACTTCTTGCCTATATTCAACATTTATTTTATGTTCCTAAGCATCTACATATCAGAGATCTGGGTTCATAAAACATATATGTATACTAACTACACATAAAACTTTCTTATAAATAAACAAGTAGAACAACCAAAGAGAATCAAAACATTTTCAGATTCAAAATCACAGATAAGCATTCATATATGAAAATACTCTTTTAAGAAAATTACTTATAACTGGCTGCCTACATTAGGACTTATTGCCTTAGATTTTTGAGTGAGTTTTCTCACCTAGCTCTCTTCTTTGCTTCCTTAATTAGTTGATGAACTTTTGCCTTTAGCCTCTAGCTCTCTTCCTTCCCTTGCCTTATGATTTCTATGGTGTTGTTTTCTTTCTTCTTTTTTTTTCAAGTTCTTTTCTGAGAAGGAGAGGAGGCTGCTGCATATACATGTATATATATACAGGGTCTTCCTTAGGGTTTTGGGTATTGGCTAAAGCCATTTTTGCCCACCAGAAAAATCATGTTATCTGCATTTTATTTAAACCCAAAGTTCTACCCTTCCCGGCTTAATTTAGGTGAAGAGAAAAGTGGTTACACTCTTTTTGGTTAATTTTAGAATTTTGCTTTTCAGAAAATACTTTTTCCCTTTGTCTACAATCATGCCAAAAATGTGACTTGATTTTATTATTTATCAAATACTCTTCCTAATTTTGCCTATAGCAAACATTTCTCTGCTTTATCTTATTTTTCCTATTTTTAGCTTTCATGTAAATGGTATGTACCTTCTTTATTTATTTACAAGAGGACTACTCCTTTTTATATCTTCAGTTTTTCTTTCTCTCTTCCTATATACTAAAATATGTCTGTATATTTTATCTTACTAATTTGAACTCTAGTATTTTATTAACACATATATATATTTATATAAGTCTTACTGAAATAATTAGTACACCTATATATATATATATATATTTATACATCATACTGTATTGACACACACACACATGTACACTCAAAAATATTCAGTAGTATCCATATATGTATATTTACTTATGCATTCAGCTTTTAAGGATTTAATCTATATATATATATTTCCATACATATCAATATGTATTTATTCTTAGAGTTCAGGGATTTTAGCTTTTGTTCATGTGCATTTCCTGTGCACACATGTACACACATACTGATACACTATCAAGCTATATCACTCCCCTTTCAAAATTAATTCAAAAATTATTTTGAATTCATTTATATTTTTCAGAATAGGTTCCTAAAATCTTGGGTCATTACACATGGATATTTAAGGGTTGCGGAATTAAGGTGTGACTATTTCCCAATATGCCTTTGTGCAAATTAATTTGCTTAAAAACCATTCTTAAGCTCATTAATTTAATTAAGCTCGGCCCTTAGTTCTATTTTCAAATCTCAATCCCCATATCAATCTAATTATTTACATTATTCAGTTTAATTTATCTAATTAAATCTCTTGAATAATGTTATTAAAATTAAGGGTGTTACAGTCTGCCTCTTTCTTAGGTAAAGTATTAAGCGGCCTAATTCGATTTCTTATGATGTCATTAAGGATGAACCATGTAGGGACCCGCCTTGAGGTTAGGTCTTCAATAACGAGGATTTACAATTTTATAGGTCTTAAATGATCAGAGTCTGCCTGAATCTCATTAAAGAGGTATTAAGTGGGTCGTGTGCTACCTCTTACATCGAAAATGCTAGTTACGTTCTAGATGTATAGTCATGTTAGAAGAGCATTCGGGCATATGGTTGACTTTGTACAGTCATATGAGAAGGGCCTTTGGGCTAACAGTTGACTTTAGTATAGTTGGATTGGAAGGGTGTAACAACCCGCATATTTATCGATTTTATATTTTTATATTTAAAATCGATAATCGGATGTTAGTCCGAAAAGCTACTTTTTGCATACGGACAAATTAGGACTCGAGACCACTCCCATTGAGTTCAAAATGTCGTTTGCGATCTTTTTAAGTGTAAACTTCGATATGTTTGTTTCCGAAGATTATATATAGCCACCGTGTGATAGCTTTGTGTTTGTATCGGTACGTCGGATTTCCTCCTTAAAAGATATGCATTCTATTCTATCTGACGTATCGGTGCTCGCACAAAGAAGTTACATGGATGGTCGCTCCTCCACAGCCTTATTCTCCGCGCTAGTTGACAGCACTACATCGTAGTGTTCTTGGCTAGCGTGGGTATAGAGGTGGGGCGTCACAGCTTGGTATCAGAGCCAAACTTCGGAACAATGTAGAATAACTTAACAAGGATCATCGTCCTAAGTCCACCTTAGGAGTTGTGTTTCAGGATTTAGTTCGAGTCTTCGAACCGATTTATCCTGTTTTCTTTATGATTCCTTGTTTCATCATTCAAGATTGCTTGATGTTCATTGGTGAATAACCTTCTTCTTTCTCTTCTTTCTTTCTAAAGGAAGAGGATGTCAAGACCAGGTCGTCCCAGAGCTGGAACATCTACTGCGGCTCCTCGAGATGGAGTTTTTATGACAACTCAACAGCTTCTTGAGTTAGTGACGAATGCCCAAGCAGCTGGAGTTAACCCGGAACCTACTCACCCAAAGTCGGGATTTGCACGGTTGTGCAGCGATTACACCAATTTGGGTGGGAAGCCCTTCAAAGGTTCCGAACCTGTTATCGAGGTTCAAGCTTGGTTAAAATCATGCGATCGAATCTTCTCTCGCATGAACCTTATCGATCTGCACCGCGTTCAAGTGGCTTCCAGTATGCTCCAAGAGAGAGCATTGGATTGGTATGAACTTCTTACTTCCGAAATTGATGAAGCGGATCTCACATGGGAGCACTTCCGAGAACGCTTCGAATCGAAATTCGTACCCGAGGCTGAAAAGGTAACGTTGGCTCGGCGATTTATTGACCTTGTTCAAGGTCAGGCTTCTGTGGCGGACTACGTCGCATCATTCGAATCCCTTTCCAAATATGGGGTCGAATATATAAATACCCCACTAAAGAAGAACCAGAGGTTCGTTTATGGCTTAAACAAAAGCCTCAAGAAGCCATTACTTTTGAAGTTAGAAGTTTCTTTCGACCAAATTGTAGATATCGCTCTTCGCCTTGAAGAGGCTGATAGAGAAAGTGATGTTGAAGTAGTAGCTTCCAAACCCAGCTTTAACAACAAAAAGAGGCCCAACAAATTTAAAGGTCCTTACCCGAACAAAAAGGGTAAACAAGCAGCTTCTGCTACAAAGATTTTTCCTCTGATGATAACAAATGCTTCAACTGTGGAGCTAAGGGCCATTTTTCGAACAAGTGTCCAAAGCCCCGCTCTTGCCGCTACTGTAAAGGCACAGATCATTTTATGCACCAATGCAAAAGGCTTCAACAGAAGGAGGGAAAGCTTAATGTGGCTCAAGCCCCTGGTAACACATCTCGCGGTCAAGGTATGTCACATTCTGTCCTTGATGGCATTATATTATTTCATGATCAACCTATTAGAGTTCTCTTTGATACGGGTGCATCCCATTCTTTTATATCAAAGGAACTTGTCGATACTTTTTCTTTAAGTGTTACTGCTTTAATGACTTCTTTAAGGATTGCGAATCCTGTTGGAGGTTCCACAACTCTTAGTTTGCTTTGTAAAGATGTGGAGATTATTTTATGCGATTTTTCTTTCCTAGCCGATTTGCATGTCATGCGTTACTTAGGCTTTGGAATGATATTGGGTATGGATTGGCTTACTCGTTATGAAGCTCATATCCTATGTCCTGAACGGACTATTTATCTCCGCCATCCGCAATCTGTTAATCAGATTTCTATTATTCTTAAAGATTCGGATTCCGCCTTGGTTGCATCTTTATATTCTTTAAATCCTCGTGATGATGACAATGATGATGAGGAGGATGTTATTTCTCTTATTCGCGTCGTTCGTGAATTTTCTGACATATTCGAGCCCGTCTTAGGATTACCACCTAAGCGAGCAATTGAGTTCAGAATTAATCTCATACCTGGAGCTCAACCTATTACCCGTCCTCCTTACCGCATGTCCAATAAGGAGAATGAAGAGATGCGCAAACAACTATCCGAGTTGGAGACGAAGCAACTTATTCGCTCTAGTTCCTCGCCTTGGGGAGCTTCAGCTATTTTCGTAAGTAAGTCCGATGGCACACTTAGGCTTTGCGTCGACTACCGCAAGCTTAATGATCTTACTATTAAGAATAAATATCCATTGCCTCGGATTGATGATCTGTTTGACCAACTTAGTGGTGCTAGAGTCTTTTCACAATTGGACTTGGCTACCGGTTTCCATCAGCTTCGTATTGCAGAGGATAGTATTCCTTTGACTTCGTTCCGTACGCGTTATGGATCTTATGAATGGCTAGTTATGCCATTCGGTTTAACGAATGCTCCAGCTTATTTCGTTGACCTTATGAATAGAGTTTTCAAAGATTTTCTCGATCGGTTTGTTCTCATCTTTATTGATGATATTCTTGTGTATTCTAAAACCGAGGAGGAACACAAAGAGCATCTTCGAATTGTATTGGAAACCCTTAGGAGCAATCAACTAAAAGCAAAATTTTCTAAATGCCATTTTTGGCAATCTAGTGTGAAGTTTCTCGGTCATGTTATTTCCGAATCCGGAATATCAGTGGATCCTTCAAAGATTGAAGCGATTCAAAATTGGAAGAGACCGGAGAGCGTGACTGAAATCCGTAGTTTTCTCGGATTGGCTGGTTATTACCACCGTTTTATAAAAGACTTTTCTAAGATTGCCGTTCCTCTTACTGGCTTAACAAAGAAAGGTGTTAAATACATTTGGTCAGACAAATGTGAAACTTCTTTTCAGAAATTAAAAGAACTCCTTTTTGATGCTCCTATTCTTATTATTCCCGAAGGGAATCAAGACTTTGTCGTTTACACCGATGCTAGTCGCGTTGGTTTGGGTGCCGTTCTTATGCAAAAAGAACGTGTTATTGCTTATGCTTCTAGGCAATTGAAGCCGGCGGAGACTAGATATGCCACACATGATCTAGAACTCGCGGCTATCGTTTTCGCCCTTCGAATTTGGCGACATTATCTTCTGGGAGAAAAGTTTATACTTTATACTGATCATAAGTCTTTGAAATATTTATTTTCTCAAAAGGAACTTAATTTGCGTCAACAACGTTGGCTCGAATTTCTTGCCTCTTATGATCTTGACATTCTTTATACTCCCGGAAAGGGGAATCGTGTTGCCGACGCACTTAGTCGAAAACAACAAGCGGTTGTTTCCATGATGATATCTGAATGGAACGATCTCGAACTTTTATCCACTTGTGAAATTCGAGATCGCATTTCCGATTTGTGTTCATCTCTTGTTTTATGTAGCCTTGAGGCTCGTCCTTCTTTATTAGACCGCATTCATGAAGCTCAACAGCTAGATCCTGAATTGGCTTTGCTTGGCCAAAAATCTTAAGGATAAAACCGATATTGAAGGTTTGAAAGACTTTGATATCGACTCTCGTGGTGGCATTCGAAAATTTGGTAGACTTATCGTACCAAATATTAGTGATCTTCGTAGAGACGTTCTAGAAGATTCTCATCGTTCCAAGTATTCCATTCATCCCGGTAGCAGTAAAATGTACGCTGATATGAAGCGACTTTATTATTGGGAGGGAATGAAATCTGATATCGCTAACTTTGTTAAGTGTTGCATGACTTGCCAACTTGTTAAGGCTGAACATCAAAGGCCCGGTGGGTTATTGCAACCATTGGAGATTCCAGTATGGAAGTGGGATCAAATTTCCATGGATTTTATAGATGGCCTTCCCCGTTCTCGTTCGGGTCATAATAGCTTATGGGTGATTGTTGATAGACTTACTAAATCCGCCCATTTTATTCCTGTTCGGTCAAACCGAACCGTTCCTCTTCTGGCCAAACTCTTTGTCAAAGAAATTGTTAAACTGCATGGAGTTCCTTCTTCCATTGTTAGTGATCGGGATCCATTGTTTACTAGTGGATTCTGGAAGAGTCTTCAAAAAGCTTTGGGAACGAAGCTTAATTTTAGCACCGCTTATCACCCCCAGTCCGATGGACAAACTGAGCGTGTGAATCAAACACTTGAAGATCTCCTTCGTGCTTGTGTTCTTGACTTTGGTGGAAGTTGGGAAGATCATATTTCACTTGTTGAGTTTTCCTATAATAACAGCTTCCAATCTAGTATTGGTATGGCTCCTTTTGAGGCACTCTATGGAAGGCCATGCCGATCTCCTTCTTGTTGGCTTGAGGCCGGTGAGAAACTGGTTTTAGGACCAGACTTTATTCGAGATTCCACAGAAAAGATTGAACTTATTCGACATAGGATGAAAGAAGCCCAGAGTAGACAAAAATCCTATGCCGATAACCGAAGAAGGAAATTAGAATTTTCTGTTGGTGATCTTGTATTTATTCGTGTTTCACCAATGAAGGGTGTTGTACGTTTCAGTCGATCGGGAAAGTTAGCGCCTCGATATATTGGGCCATTTCCTATCACCGAGCGTATTGGTTCCATGGCTTACCGCCTTTCATTACCGGCTCAGTTTTCTGCTATGCATGACGTGTTTCACGTTTCTCAATTACGGAAGTGCCTTCGGGATTCCGATTCGATACTTGAGCCCGGTGTTGTGGAAGAGATTGAAGTTTCACCTAATTTGACTTATGAGCAGCATCCTGTTCGAATTATTGCTTCGGAGATCAAACGTCTTCGAAATAAAGATGTCCCGCTTGTTAAAGTTCAATGGTCCTCAAATCCTAAGGATTGCTCTTGGGAAACTAGAGAATTCATCGAGCGTACACATCCGGAATTGCTTTCTCCTGCTCTTTAAGGTAAACTTCTTAATTCCAATTTCTTTTGTGTTAATATGCTTTTATGGTTGTTACTTTTTATTTCCACCGTATATATTGCGAGGACGCAATTTCTTTAAGGAGGGGAGTCTGTAACAACCCGCATATTTATCGATTTTATATTTTTATATTTAAAATCGATAATCGGATGTTAGTCCGAAAAGCTACTTTTTGCATACGGACAAATTAGGACTCGAGACCACTCCCATTGAGTTCAAAATGTCGTTTGCGATCTTTTTAAGTGTAAACTTCGATATGTTTGGAGCTAGTCAAAAATTCGACCATTTTCACTTTGGGTTTGGGTTTGGTTCAGCCCTATGATTTAACTTAACACTCCAAACTGAAACCCCCTCTTCATTCACTCCCTCCTCCTCTTCATTTCAGTTCTAAAGAGATTAATGGTGAGTGGAATGGGAAATTAAAACTCTAAAACCCTAGTTTCCATCTACAAATCAAGTTCTAGCTCCAAATCAATAGAAGAAGCTTTGGTAAGTCTCCTCTTCTTCTTCCCCAACTCACTCTCTTATCAATTTCAGAAATTCCTAAACCTAATTTAGGAAATGTTTCTCTTTTTAGCTTAGAATCAAGCTTGTTGAGTTGGGATTGAAAAGAGATTGTCATTGCCATTGCTCTATAGCTCCTTCATACTTGTGCTTGTGTATAAAGGTGAGATTTTTATCTCACATCTTAATCTATATTTATCTTCGATTGTTAGGTATGAATTCCTAACACTTATTCTTGTGCAATTGCTTTTGGTTTGGATTGATTTGGTGAATATTCCAATTTGTAGTGTTTTGAGTTCAATTCTTTAAAAATCCAAACTTTGATCTTTGATCATGATTTTTGTGATGCATTGAAGAGCGTATATGGCCGGGTAGTCGATTGGCGTAAACCCTTAGTGCCGTTGCTCGACCGATTGCATTTCGGAAGTGATTGGCATTCATTTGATTTGGCATGGGAGTGCTGGAAACAGGCTCCGGTCGACCGACCTCAGAGTCCGGTCGACCGACCTGCTACTCTAGAATCTCCCTGCCTCTGTTTGGAAGTGCAGATTACAGGCTTCGGCCGACCGACCTCAGGGTCCGGTCGACCGACCTGCTACCCGAGCACTTCTGTCTCTGGTCCGGTCAGCCGACTCAGGGAGTCCGGTTGACCGACCTGCTCCTATTTGCCAGTTTTTCCTATATTGCTTATTTGTTTGAACTTCCAACTTTAATCGATTCGTGTGGTCTCCTATTTGTTGTTATCATCTCTAAGACTTTGATGACTCCTCTTTCGGGATGGTACCTCGTTGGGTCGCTCGACCCTATCCCCCTTAGGTCGTTAGACCTCATTTTGTCCTCTCTAGGTCGAACCCCGTATTACTCTGCGTAGGCAATCTTGTCAGAAAAACATTTATCAGAATTTCTACTTTGATGGTTTTGGGATTGACTTCTTTGGACTTTACTCACGTCTTCGAACGTGAATTGATTTGTTCTAAAATCGTTTTATGACTTGTCACTTTAAAGATATATGAAGGTTTCAATACTAATAGTAAATATCAAAACTCTTTCATCAAAGCGATTTCAACACTATTTTAAATATCAAAAGTTCGTTTTCTCAAACCGATTTTCAATCTACTAGTATATACAAGCCTTTACTTCACTCGAATGAGAAATCGACTTAAACGACTTACTAAAACGGGTGGTATGAAACGCTTGCGTTCACTTCGTCGGTTAGCTCTTGGACTTGTTCGATTGAACCCTTTTTGTGACAATTTCCTAGTGAAGATTTACAGCTTGTTCGTAAATATTTAAGTTAAGCAAGTGGTTATGGGACATGAAGCTAAACTCATATATTTACTAGCTTGGTGTGATTGACACTTCCTTATGATTATGACGATCAATTTTGTGATTTAGACTAGCGATTGAGCGATGTCTCTTTGTCTACGTGGGAGACTATACCCCGATCATGTGATGTTTCGCCATCACATTCCTAGGGTAGCACCCTACGGTCTTCGGGCCATTCCTGTGTGAAAAATTTAATGGATAGCTTCCATGAGATAGCTTCTCGTCATGTGTTTATGCGTAGGTGAGTTTTCATGCTCCCATTCATGTGTTAGGCCTCCCCCCTTTTTATGTGTTTTCTGGATTTCTGATGATGATTTCTGGAATTTTGTGCTTCACCAATTTTCATGATTTTCATTGATATGATATCAGTTTTTGTGCATTGGTGAATTCATGTGTTATTGACTTGTTATGAATACAAGTTTAGGGTATGATACCCTACCTTATCTTTGAGAAGATTCTTGTGATATTGATTAATCTTTTGTTGATTATCATTTACATGCTTATAGTAGTATGTCGTAATAGTTATTTCATGTTCATGTCATGCCATTTACTTTATACCATATCATCTGATATTTATAGTTAGACTGATCCGTTTATTATTTTCTTATAAATAATACTCGGGTCAGACCGAGATGTTACAGGTGCTTCTGCTTGACTTCTCTTCAGGATATTTCTGACTTTTGGCTAACTACATAGATTAGTAGTTTTTGGATGTACACCTTTGAGATATAGACTCTATGTTGTGTACTTATTCTTTTGTATAGCACGTGATGCTATTCTTTTGTATTATCGTGGATCTTTCTGACCACTACTCTGATGTACACTTTCATGTGTTATATATTTATTCATATCTTCTTCCGCCTTTGTGATATGGATGTCTGTGACTGATTTATGTTATGATTATTTCTATGTTTGTTTCCGAAGATTATATATAGCCACCGTGTGATAGCTTTGTGTTTGTATCGGTACGTCGGATTTCCTCCTTAAAAGATATGCATTCTATTCTATCTGACGTATCGGTGCTCGCACAAAGAAGTTACATGGATGGTCGCTCCTCCACAGCCTTATTCTCCACGCTAGTTGACAGCACTACATCGTAGTGTTCTTGGCTAGCGTGGGTATAGAGGTGGGGCGTCACAAAGGGCCTTCGGGCTTATAGTAGATTTTGTACATATGTTATATAGTTGAACTGGAAGAGCATTTGGCTTACTGTTGACTTTATAAGTATGTTATTATTTTAACATGTAAGATATATTTCTTAATTAAAGAATACTGCCCAAGTATAATTATAGTAAAGCTTGAAATTTCGATTTCACCAGATTTGGTTAAAGCATGGTGGGGGGTTCTCGCATTGTGAACTGTGAAGAAGCTTTGTCTCTTACCCCTACATGTCCCAAGGTTGGTTAGTTAGGCAGTAAAAAGACTGGCCGAGATTTCAAGAGGTTAATTGTAAAATCAGGATGTTTTGGGTTACCATTTGTGGCCACCACCATTTAGGGTGACCATTTGGGTTGTTACAGCTGTTATCATAGCTTAGGTTACCCAGTAATAGAGATAGCATACGTAAGAGTAGTGTATTAGTTATTTTTGAAAGTATTTTTCAAAACCTACTATATATAAATATGTTTATGTACTTAAATTTAATTCACTCTATATTTTTCGACTATAGAAGTAGTTGCGACAATACTCCAAAAGGATGGGAGGCGACTATAGGTTGGAAGGATAAATAAAGTAAGGAATATGCGACGAAGGTCGTACCGTTAGGAATGTTTTTGGAAAATATTGTAACTCAAAAAATTAATAGGGAAATATGTGTGCAATAAATAAGGAGTTGCAATAATTTAATAAGGATATAAATGGATTAATTAAAGAGATTATTAGGATAATTATGGAGCAGTAAAGAAGTTTTAATAGAAAAGGTTGGATAAATAAATAAATGTCTTTAGAAATTGTTTTGTTAGAATAATAATCATTTACAATGGACAATCAACATTTATAAAAATAGTAAATAAGCGTTTAGGTAATAACTAAACATTACAAAGTAGTATAGTTGTAAACATTCAAAAGTAAGGGATGAAAGAAGAAGAAAATGCAATAGAGAAGACAATTAAAAAGGAGTAGTTACTTTGAAAAAGATTTTCTAAAATCTAACCACATGCGAAAGAGTTTGATAAAAAGATTTTCTTTAGAAACTTCCTTGAAATGTTTTGAATGGATTTTTCATAAGATTTATTAAGATATTGTTGTTTGAAAAAGTTAGAAAATTGGAAAAGCATAACTTAAAAAAAAAGTTAAGAAGTCAAAAATTTTGATTAAAAGGTTTTTGGTAAAAGGGGTTTCAATTTTTGAAACTCTTATTTTAAAAAATAGTTGAGTTAAAAAGTTCTCGGTTTAAAGATTTTCGATAAAGGAAATTTTCTTTTTGAAATAAACGTAAAATAGAGTGTAAAATGGACTCGATGATTTTTCCTATTTCATAAATTTGGAAGTTCTTTTAAAATTCTTCTTTTTAGAAAAACCTAAAAAAATTAAAATGGAACCTGATTAAAATGATGCAAAAGCCATTTAAGTAGGAAAAATATGAACAGAGGTAATATTGGGAAATTTGGATATGAAAAGTGTTAAGAACTTACGAAATAGGATTAGTAATCTAGTTAGAGATAGAATAGGAGAGGAGTAATGAAAATGGTATAGAAAATTATAGGATAAGAATTTACCTTATCTACTCCACTTTTCATTGTTTAACATTACAAAAGATATTTATGTATGTTTTGAATTAAAAGACCAGCTTTTAAGGAATAAATTTTTGGTACAGAAAGTTTTTGAAAGAGGGAAATTATTTCTGCTTCTTTTTGGGATTAAACAATCCTTTTTGAAATTTTGATAGTTTTGTTTAATAATTGAGTTTTTGAATGTTTTGGGTTAAAGACCATACTTTTAAAGAAGTAAGTCTTTGAACTAAAAGTACTATAGAAGGGAAATTATTTTACTAAGTAATTTTAGAACCTTTAAATTCTGGATTAAGAATAAAGCTGTAAATGTTTGGAAAATTTTGAAAAGTTGGGTTCAAATATTTTTGGAAGGTTTTGTTCAAATGTTTAATTAAAATGGGATAGATATAGGGAATGAAATAAAACAAGGTGTTTAGATGACTTTAAGAATTCAATTCCCCAAATTGGTTTTGGAAGTTGGAAATTCTTTTGAAAAGTATGCTTAATTCTTTTGCAAGTTTGAATTTCAAATGTCGCATACCAGCATTCTAAGTTTATTTTATGAAGTAGATAGGGATTACTATATAGGAAAGAAAGGTTAAAGGTTTCGGGATATGAAAAAAATGAGAATAGTATGTACAACCTCATTTGGAAATTTGAAATCAATCCCAAGCATTTATTTGTAGAATGTTGATAAGGCAGTAAAGATATTCCAGATCTATAATTAGGTTGTAAGTTATGTTGACCTTGGAATGTGAATTTTCATATTTTGTTTTATTAGGAGGGGCTCCGTGTAATTTCCATAAATTATCTAATTCCTTAAATGAATAAAAGTGTGGTGTTTGAATTGACAAAGGGAAAGAAATGTGTAAGATATGAATATTCATTTTCGTAGTTTACACTATCTATTTGAATAAAAGAAAAGGAAATAATCCCTTGTAATTTCAAATAAGGCAAAAGTATCACTTGTGGTTAATTTATGGAAATTTTAACGGTAATCCTATTAGAAAGGATGGCTCTGATAAAATAAAATATGGAACAGAATGTTAAAGTATAATTAGAAATAAGAAACATATAAATAGCGTAATTTACAATGGTATTCGTATTAATCATAAACCGCGTAGTAATTATAGAACTAGGAATTATGGCAATAAATTTGTAATTAATAAAAAATAAAAGGGATTAAATAGAGACTTTATAGATAGGTTGCCTAGGAGTCAAAAGGGCATTGATGCTATTTAGGTTACAGTAAATTGGCTCATTTTACTTTAATTGGAAGTAATAGGACTACAACATCTCTAGCACAGTTATGTCAAGGAAGTGGTGCAACTACATGGAGTTGTAGATAACATTGTTAGTGATAGGGACCATTTGTTCACTAGGCAATTTTGGAGGAGTTTGCAATCTGCTTTGGAAAAAACTTTGAATTTAGAAGATTTGTTGAGAGCTTGCTTCATTGATTTTGAAGAACCTTGAAAAGGGTAGAATTGTTTAGATGGTGAATGAAGACCGCATAGGAGCGTTAGGGGTCCTATGCTGACAGACGAAGGAAGGGATTGGAGTTTTTAGTTAGAGACATGGTATTCATTAAGGTTTTCCACTTAGAAAGGTTATGAGATTTAGTACATCTAGGAGGTAGGCACCAAGGTTCGTTGGGCATTTTCTGATTTTATGAAGAGTGGAGAGAAACTGGCTTATTAGGTGGAGCTTCCGAATAGTAGGAGTCCACGATGTCTTTCATGTTCCACACTTGAGGAAATGTTTGCATGACAATGCCTCAATATAAAGCCTGATCAGTTAATTCATGTTGAAACGGAGCCTATCGACCCCCCGCGCTACCGCGCGCATTGTGGAGTACGATATTAAGAGGCTTTGTAATGAAGAAAATTAGATTTGTTCGAGTAGATGGGGAGATAATCTAGCGGAAAGCACATGGGAAACTAAAGAAAAGATGAATGTTTCTCATCCCAAGCTTTCCTTAGGTAATTTTTCTCTTTAAAAATATAGGTATTTGGTTGCATCATGGTTGCTAGATTGGATGGTAGGAGACGGTTGCCACACTTTTTACTGTTAATTTTGCACTCATATGGAATTTTATGTTTATCTAGGATGCTTACACACAAGAAAACCTTGCATTCGCACTAGGATTGAGCTCACCTATAGTATGTTTGCATACATAATCACGTTGCATTTTTGGTTGAGTAGATGGTTTTGTAGACTATTGTAAATAAATTGGTTGTATAATATGGTTGTTGAGTGCGCTTTACACTATCTTCCCTTGGTGATTTCGTGGGCGAAATTCTTTTTAAGGCGGGAGAATGTAACACCTAGTAAAATTTAATAAGAAATTTAATAATTAAAGTAAGGATAAAAATGGAAATTTTGTATATTTCAGAATTTGGTCGCGAAAGTTGCACCATTGCGTCCGTGGTGATTTTATGATCAATTTCCAAATATAATATGTTGAAATCGAAGTCCAAATGGAGGAGTTATGAACGTTTGAAGTTTCGAATTTAAAATTTAAATATTTGAATTTGAATTAAAAACGTGAAGTTGGAAAATTAAAATTTGAATTTAAATAATAGTTAACGTTATGGGAGACTTAAAGTTTAAGTAAACATTAATTATAAATTGGTTAACGTATAAATTAAATAAGGATTTTAATAAATAAATTAACATAAATCAAATGAAGGAAAGCAACAGACACGGGGAGGGGACCTATCGACAATACGACCGGTCGATCGCTAGTAGTAGACCGGTGGTTGAGGCAGTCGACCGGTGATGCTGAAGGTGGCCAGGGTTTTCTTATTTTAAACGGTCTGGATTTTATTTTTTTAAATCTGATTGTTCTGGTTCCCTCACACCTCTATAATAGACCCCTAGCCCCACTTTTTCTTCATAATATTTTGTAAGCAACAGTGAAGCTCCGTCAAAATCTTGCCCCTTAGGTTTTCAGAAACAATAAACTTTTTGGTAAATAATTTTAATTTCTAATCTCTTATTTAAATTAATCCTTCGTCTCTGTATCTTCTGATTTTTGAAATCCAATGTATATGCAATCTATTTGTTGTACATTCATAAAAGGGGAAAGATCAAACAGAGAAGTAGGAGCAGTATGAATTGGATCTCATCATCTTCTTCTTCTTTATACTCCATACTCGATTAGGATTTTTAGGTAAGAGGTTTAGATATTTAATTCTTTTAATTTTTTATTCTAGATCTAATTTCTATATACAATTCACTTTGTTGTATATTCCAAAAGAGAGAGATCTGAAAGGAAATTAGGCGTGGTGGAATCAAATCCAGTAAGGAAGCAAACAATTCTTTGTAAGTGGGAATATCAAGTTTTTCATATTTTTGTAACTGAACAGTATTTATTTGGATTTGATGTATGCCTTGGTAAATTTTGGTAAACGAAAATATAACATCTAAAACCCTCAGAATTTTCCTAAGTAAATATCAATCTTTGTATATATTGGAATTATAATTGCTTTTGGTATTAACATATTAGAATCTAAATATTTGTTTAGAATTAGATAATCTGTGGTCCATTCAACATATTTCCCCTATAAAATTGGAGTGTTAAAGGGTTCAAAAAGAAAATAAATTAGAATTGGTGTGTAAAGTATGAATTGAATTGTTCGTAGTTTGCACCGCCTATTTCTATCACTTAAATAAACAAGGAACTTCTTTCTCACTCCAATATAATTTATATAAAGGTTGAACCAAACATAGGTGATCTAATTTGTGAAGATATATTCTTTATAATAGAGGAGGAATTCTAATTTATTAATATGTAACAAGTTGCAGGTATTCCATGTTTGTACAAATCTATTTTATTTACCTATGGTAGTGTAACGACTTGTCTTTTCGACCCTCAAAAGTGGACATTAATACATCCACGGTATTCACGTTTAGAGCATTTTTAAGTGCCGGAAAGATAGATTGTTGGAGGGAAAGAGAAAATAGAACTGAACCTCATATCGCGACGAGTAATATACAATATACAACAGATCGTTATAAAAGCAAAACTATAATAAACATATATCAATTAGAGTATACTAATCTATCATCAGCCAGGACAATTATACGAACATGTCCTCACAATTGCTGATAAATTCAACCAGCAAATGCAGCGAAACAAAATATACGTAAATATGTTTGGAGGCATCCACCTCATCTCCTGAAGCTCCAAAGTATATAGACTAAATCTGAAAAACATGCTTGGGCCGACCCAAGCATTATAAGAAAATAATGCCCGGATCAGTCTGGTAAATCAGCTTGAGAAACACAGATCAAATGGATTTTTAATTTTATAAAACCTTTCAAAATAAAGGTATCTCATAAGACCACGCCGCACATAAACATGGACTGGTTTTTACCTTACAATAACAAAACCATTTCAAATAGAAAATTCTGTGATATTATAATAATGTCTAGGTTTTAAAGTAAATATCGAATCATGGCTGAAATGGTTACATTAATTACATTCTAGCATATATGGTACATAATCAAGTCTGAAAGGCACGTATTGGAGAATGGATTCCACACATGACAAGGTAAGGATCTACCTTCCGTACAGTACACCTCTAGAGAAAGTGTATCAAGGCTGCTTTAATTGCACCTCTACTACTGAGGACCGGCCTACCCCTTTCTGGATAGTATCGAATATGAACATCTCCCGACTGTTAAATTGATAAACTATTTCTGTGGCCACATGCATACATAATCAGAAAATGTCGATCTAGATACAAGTGATGATCACACCCTAATGAGAGCGACCCACATAGCCCTACTGTATGTCCCTGCTTTAGTCATTTTCATTATGAGGTTTGAGGCTACGTTTTACCATTTATATGACAATCCCACATAGAATGCTAACACTTCCCTCCAGGCAACAATGCAATATCAGCATTCATCCATACAAGTTGTTTGGGGACTAAACAAACCTAAGGCACTACTTCTACTACATCCTCAAGATTAGTAGCAAGTAGCCCTTGCACACCAAAGAACTGCGTCTTCGATTATCTTCAAGATATCTCTAATTCGAATGCTTATGTTGGTTCGAAGTGGTTTTCGGATAATATATCCAATCCCGGTCTTTCCAACGATAGTTTCAAAACTGGCCAAGATTTGGTAGTCGGTTATCTAACTATCAAATAAACAAACAATCCAACCAGAGATATAATTACAAATGGAAACCAACTCTAGTTAAGCACATAAGCAACCACTAAGCCTCTTTAATTAAATCCTTTCATTAATTAAAATCACCTTTCAAATATTTTTGTTAAAATACCTTTATCAGAAGATGTACTCACAAACCCACTTTACTCTTTTAATACTTGAAAAATATCGATATACTTATCTCAACTATATAAGTATACTCATAAAACATTTTACTTTCAAAACTTAGAAAACTTTCCATATACTTAAATCAAAAGTATAAGTATATTCACAAAACATACATCCCCAATACATAGGAAATGTACCAATATACTTATCTCAATGGTATAAGTATATTCATAAATCTTAAGAAACCTTTCATTTTCCAAAACTGTAACATTCCCCCTTTTGACCGCCTCCAGTCGGTAATTAAACCAACTCGAAACGTTCAAAAAGACGAATTGTTATTTAGTTTATAAGGTTTAAACAGAATCAGCCACAGAAACACAGAATAATAACACTGAATTAAAACAAATGAGAATTTATTTCATTACTATAAATCTTTTTATAATACATCAGAGTTTTATACAATTTTTTATACTGATACAGCGGAATATTTAAAATACAATTTTCTTCTGAAAACTAAAGCGATTCTTTACTCTCTCTCTCTAACTTCGCTGCTCGAAAATCTTCAAGCTGTAAAAATACTCGGTCTGACCCGAGTATTATATTCAAAAGAAAATAATACACAGGTCAGTCTAATTCAAACCAGTTTATGAGTGCATATAGGCAATAAGAATTTAAATAGACGACAGTCACAATAATTCTCGTCTATCCAATTCTTTTAACAAAGAAATCGGATAACGAAAATATAACACTAAACAGTGTTAAACAATAAATCAGCAGATTTAAATCATCAACAGAGATAGATAAACAATTTATCAAATTGACTAAATCAATTTAAAACAATTGAAATTGTCACTTCAAAAACCATCAAGACTCGATTGGCTACCATACACGCACGCGTGTACGGCCTCGCCAATATGGCATAAAAATCAATGCATCACGACGCAAAGAAATATCAATTCAAAACTGTCAATTCTGGGTGGCTGCAGTACACACGTACGCGTGCACTACCTCGCCACCACCGAATATAAAGTCATCACATAGAAACAAGGGTAAAACTGCAACGAAAATGCAGCCACCACTTGAAGTGTCAAGTGCCATCATATAAGACAGCAACTAAAAGTGATATAGGTATATGTACCCAAACCAAGAAAATCATTTCCAGAGAAAAAAAAATGCAATTCGAACATGCATATATACATATCAAATGATGTATATACATACGTGACTGCATATATATACATGAAGACTAAAATGCAACTGGATGCAAACGGTCTCAAAAAAAAACATGAGTGTACGAAAGGTAACATATATAATACTGTAACTGGACAGTATTTACTTCATAGTCTAGAACAAGGCAAAATGCCAAAGTCGAAGCACATAGGCGAAAACAACAAACCAGATAAAAGAATGCCAACATGATGAAGTTAGTGCCAACAAAAATGACAGCAACTCGGTCATCTCACGAATTGTTTAAATGCAGACAGCAGTGAAGTGTCATATACAAACCAACCAAAAATTCTTCATTTTTGTTTTAAAAACCATCGATTAAAGTATAGATTCAATAAATATTCTTGAACTCGTAATTTACAACAATTTATTTTTGTCGAATATCGATTTGAAACCTGTAACCAAGTTTACAGTGGAAATATAATTTACTGTATGTTCAAACAACTTTGGAAAAATATTATTTGAGATTAACATCTTGGTTGTTTGAAAAAAAACAAATCTTTGTAATGATTAATCAGTAAAAGGATATTAGTTTGAACAAATATAAACCCTATATTCATTGGCAGAGAACACAACAACATCCAACATTACATACAGACTGAAGTAAATTCAAAACAATTATAGATGAGATTTTAACTGTTTCCGAATGAATTTAAAACTGTTCCAAAAATTTAAATTTACTCACTTGGATAACTTGATGAACAGAGATGCTTCAAAATTTACAGACAAGCACTCAGAAACTCACATATAACATTTATGCAGATCAAACATCAACACAGTAATTCATAAGCAAAAGGTTTTACTCAATGCAAATTACTTCAAACAAATTTATACCATATCCTCATCCTTATAACATGATTTTTCAATCATTTACAGCAATTAATTATGACCCGAGCTATCCAATTAATTATAACATGATATATGAAATTCCATTAATAACCGAATACAGCAATTACTGATATCAAATCCAAACAACATTGTGAAAAATCGGGAATATGTAACACAGTAAGTTCAAACATATTCAAAACATTTTTTTTTCTTTTTATTCTTTTCTTTTTTTTTCTTTGTTTTAGATCCAAACAACATTGAAATAAAGTCGAACGACCAAAGCACAGATCAGACGAACGAAGAATTAGGGTTGCGAACCCTATATAAACACCAAACTTCACGAGAATATATGAATTCGAACAAAATTCATATAACAAAATTGGACAATCAGAGAGTCGAACTACAAAAATTGAAACCACAATAACCATGAAACAGAAACGAATGAAAATCACAGAGTTTCGAACTCTAAACAAATTCAAAGCAAGAATTAGATGTGAGCAATTTGAAATTACTCACCGATGATCGAAGCGGGTAGGAGCAGCCGCGATTGAAGAGGAAGATGGAGACGAGCGAACGAAAGCCCAAATTTTTTCTGAAGCCCTACGTTTCTAGATTGAAGAACGAAGCCGCCATAGAATCGAGACGACGCCTAGGCTAATTCTTTTGGGGACGAAGAAGAACCTCGTGGCCGCCATTTTTTATCTTCGTTCGATTGATTTAGGGTTTTGAATGAATAGGAAGTAAAGGGATCGGGTTTGGGTTTTAACCGAGACAAGGATGGCTTAGGGTATGGTTTTATTTTATTTTTTTTTCTTTTATTTTTTTTTTGTTTTTATTAATAAACTTATGCTATTTAAATTTTGTAGATAAAATTTATTTCCTTTTAAACATCATTATTTATTTTACATTTATTTGCATATATCTTAGCAATTTCAAAAATGTAGAGTTTTAATTTAAATTGAACAAGATGAACTTGATTTTAAAATTCAAAGATTTTATATTGTAAAATTTTAAAGAAAATTTCCTTTTATAAACGTTGTTTATAAATCCCGATTCAAATTTAAATTCAAACACATTTCTCATTTTAAACTTGAAAAATTCGAACAATTTCACAAATTTAAATCAAAATTTAATTCAATTATTAATTTAAAATAATCTAAAATTTTGGGATCGTTACAAACTCCCCTCCTTAAAAACTTTTCGTCCTCGAAAAGGAAAGGTTGTTAAAATTTCATTAATATTTATACCCTACACAATTTTTACTAAGCTTAAAGCTTATTACAAATAAATGAATATATGATTCATTCCGTTTGTTTAATCTCACTAGTTTTGTTTATTTTCTCCTTTGTTCATTGATTTCTACAATCATTGATTTCTAAAATCAAAACGCAAAAGTCTTTTATCAACATTTTCAATTTACAACTCAGATTCAAACTTAAAATTCTTCACGTTAGAGATTTATATAATATATTTCTTCCAAAGCTGTGGACTTTCAAAACATTACAAAGATCCTCTTCCTTAGTTCATTAAGTTGGAATTTTTGTAATTCTACTTCATTTCATTGATTCACTATTTACTGTTTGAAAATACTTGCTAACTCGAAATTTAACAAGTCCATCTTCGTTCTCACAGACATTAGACATACGCTGGCCAGGCGCAGGTCTAAAAATCTCCAAGTACTAAATATACTTGCTTCAATTCCCAGTGAAAATACTTTTAAAAATTCTTTTAAAAAATGGATATGGAAAGCACGTTCCCCCATGGATTACAGTTCCACCCGGCGGTTACGCTACTATCCCAGTAGAGTCGCTTGTGGCTGTAGATTTCACATCTCTTAAATTTCGCCATGGTTGTCGCCATAGATTGCAGTACACACGGCGGTTACGCTACTATCCCAGTAGAATCGCTCGTGTCTGTAGGCATCACGCCCCTCAAATTTCGCCTGGCATTAGATTGCAGTTTACTCGGCGGTTACGCCACTATCCCAGTGGAATCGCTTGTAACTGTGGGCATCTCGCCCCTCAAATTACGCTAATCATCAATCAAATCTAATCTCATCGCGATGAACTATCGCGAAGGATTTCCGATTCAAATAGTCACTCTGACTAAAATTCTACGTAGCTACGAATTTCAAATGGACACTCATCGAGAGTTCCAATACCTTCTTTAATAATAAATGGAAGGTACTTTTCCATATCCTCAGTTTAGAAAACATAATATCATATATGTAGTACTTTCATTTCACATTTCGTACATATCATATCCATGTAAACATACATAAGATTTCCATAACAATGTCTTTCTAAACTAACGGTTTCAAATTTACCGCATTCATATATATAAGTTCTAAAACTTACATATTCCATATTCATAACAAAATAGAGGATTTCAAAATTTTCCTCTAAGTCGATTTGGAAATTTAAGGTTATCTCAAACCTAATTCATATTCATAATTCCATTCATTATCGACTTTCACATTCGATTTAAATTACACGCTACATCGTCAATTCTCAACACAGAATTGATGTCTATCGATATATAACCTCTGAGCTCGTACGTCTCAGAGAAGGGTGTTAAGCTAAAAGAATAAATTCTCCGCCACCAACAGATATATATTTAATAGAGATCAATTGCTATGTCATCAATTCACAATGTTAGACATGCAATCCAAATCATCATCTGAAATTCAAAGCTCAACTTATATTGTCTTTGATGTCGAAGTTAAACTCAATTTTAACTCAACGATTCAATCTTTTTGAAAAACTTCAAATTGAACTAATTGTTCGAATTCTCATTTAACTTTTCAACTTCGACTTCAAAAAAAATGAATTTCAAATCATTTATTCCTTACGGAATATATTCACAACATTTCATCTTTGGAAAAACATTTCCATACTTATTTAAAAATAAGTAATTCACAAATCCATTTATTTTCAGCATTTGAAAATATTCGATATACTCAAATCAGAATTAAGTATATATTTCATTTTTAAGGAAATCACTCTTTTACACATTTATTTGAGTTAAAACGAATGTTACGTAAAACATCGTTACGACAACTCAAAATCACTAGTATAGGGATTCGAAATTTAGATAGATGTATAAATCCCAATACTACACAAAACATTTCCTTTCGGAAATCATTTACTATAACAACAGTGTTATAGTCCACTATTTCCTTATATTCGAAAACGTCTATTTCAACAATGAATGTTGAAATATATGGTTTCGATATTCAATGCCTTTGAAAACATCTTTTTAAAACAATTAACTTCGTTTTAAAATATCATATTCCTAAACATGTCCATTTCATTCAATAATATATTCACGGTCCAAAATTGTGAATATACATCGTTTAACAAACTATACAGAATTTTACTTATCAAAATAAGTCAGTTTCGAATTTATAAACAACGTTATAAATTTTATTCCTATTCATAAAGACTTCAATTCATAAAAATTGCTTTATTAACCATTCCTTTATAACTCAATTTTATATCAGAATTTTAATTTACAAGTAAATTACTTATAAATTCTTTTATTTCGCAACTTCGATTCATTTTACAACTTCACAATTTTTAATTCTGTAATTTCCATTCACGTATGAAATCCATTAAATATTGCACTTTTAACACTTATACAAATTATTTTAAAATTCCAATATAATATCAACACTTTCAAATCTTCAATTTAAACCGTTTATAATAATTCAAAATTCCATTTTAAACTATTATACAAATTTTATCAATTTTCTATTTCCAAGATAATCTACTAGTTCTTTAACACATCATTCATCGACTTGATTTCCAATTTAAATCACATTTGATTTATTCACATTGGTTTTTTACTAACATTCATTCATATTCAATTAGTTCACATTCACTAATTCATATTCAAGTCAGTTCGCTTTCAATTCAAATCAAATTTGATTCTATTTAGATTTCTTACCTTCCAATTTGAATTCAATTTACATAGCTTTCAATCCATTAATACAATTTCATTAATACTTAATGAATTTCCATACGATCAACTAGCAACCAATGCACATTCAACATAACCAAATTTATTTACTTTGCTTACATTCAATTTGGTTCAACATACTTAATTTCAATTGGTTTATATTCCAATTCTGATTGATTTCTTATACTCACCATATTCACAAATTCACTTTTACAATTAAAGTTGAATTTCCTTTATATAACTCAAATTCATATTCATTACTTCACTTTATCAATTCATTTTGATATCAAATTCAACTTGATTAAACATTACTTAAGCCATGTTTCATTTATCTTCACTTGCATTTATTTTCACTATACAACTTAAGTTCGCCTCAAATTTATTTGAAATTCTATTTTATTTAACTTTTCTAAAGTCAAATTCATATCACATTTAAAATTCAGATTTTGTTTTACTTAACAAAACTGTTTAACCATTTTAACAATTGGTTTTACTTAATTTTCTCATTTTTATAAGTTAAACAACTTATTAATTTAAACTTTCCAATTCATATTATATAATCACTTCTCTTTCAAGTTTAAATTTCTATTTCAATAATTTATCAAATCCAGTTCAATTTATTTAACTTCCTTTAGTTAAATTTCAAATCCAAATATTTATTAATGCTAACTCAATTCAATTTAACTTTTCTTAAGTTAAAAATCTTTATTTTCAAAAACAATTTTATACTTCTTTGGATTTGAAAAACGTTTCCTTTTTAAAATGTTTCTAGTAACTATTCATATTAAACATCATAAACTAAGCTTTGTGTAAACCAAAGCTCTGATACCACCTTGTAACATTCCCCCTTTTGACCGCCTCCAGTCGGTAATTAAACCAACTCGAAACGTTCAAAAAGACGAATTGTTATTTAGTTTATAAGGTTTAAACAGAATCAGCCACAGAAACACAGAATAATAACACTGAATTAAAACAAATGAGAATTTATTTCATTACTATAAATCTTTTTATAATACATCAGAGTTTTATACAATTTTTTATACTGATACAGCGGAATATTTAAAATACAATTTTCTTCTGAAAACTAAAGCGATTCTTTACTCTCTCTCTAACTTCGCTGCTCGAAAATCTTCAAGCTGTAAAAATACTCGGTCTGACCCGAGTATTATATTCAAAAGAAAATAATACACAGGTCAGTCTAATTCAAACCAGTTTATGAGTGCATATAGGCAATAAGAATTTAAATAGACGACAGTCACAATAATTCTCGTCTATCCAATTCTTTTAACAAAGAAATCGGATAACGAAAATATAACACTAAACAGTGTTAAACAATAAATCAGCAGATTTAAATCATCAACAGAGATAGATAAACAATTTATCAAATTGACTAAATCAATTTAAAACAATTGAAATTGTCACTTCAAAAACCATCAAGACTCGATTGGCTGCCGTACACGCACGCGTGTACGGCCTCGCCAATATGGCATAAAAATCAATGCATCACGACGCAAAGAAATATCAATTCAAAACTGTCAATTCTGGGTGGCTGCAGTACACACGTACGCGTGCACTACCTCGCCACCACCGAATATAAAGTCATCACATAGAAACAAGGGTAAAACTGCAACGAAAATGCAGCCACCACTTGAAGTGTCAAGTGCCATCATATAAGACAGCAACTAAAAGTGATATAGGCATATGTACCCAAACCAAGAAAATCATTTCCAGAGAAAAAAAAATGCAATTCGAACATGCATATATACATATCAAATGATGTATATACATACGTGACTGCATATATATACATGAAGACTAAAATGCAACTGGATGCAAACGGTCTCAAAAAAAACATGAGTGTACGAAAGGTAACATATATAATACTGTAACTGGACAGTATTTACTTCATAGTCTAGAACAAGGCAAAATGCCAAAGTCGAAGCACATAGGCGAAAACAACAAACCAGATAAAAGAATGCCAACATGATGAAGTCAGTGCCAACAAAAATGACAGCAACTCGGTCATCTCACGAATTGTTTAAATGCAGACAGCAGTGAAGTGTCATATACAAACCAACCAAAAATTCTTCATTTTTGTTTTAAAAACCATCGATTAAAGTATAGATTTAATAAATATTCTTGAACTCGTAATTTACAACAATTTATTTTTGTCGAATATCGATTTGAAACCTGTAACCAAGTTTACAGTGGAAATATAATTTACTGTATGTTCAAACAACTTTGGAAAAATATTATTTGAGATTAACATCTTGGTTGTTTGAAAAAAAACAAATCTTTGTAATGATTAATCAGTAAAAGGATATTAGTTTGAACAAATATAAACCCTATATTCATTGGCAGAGAACACAACAACATCCAACATTACATATAGACTGAAGTAAATTCAAAACAATTATAGATGAGATTTTAACTGTTTCCGAATGAATTTAAAACTGTTCCAAAAATTTAAATTTACTCACTTGGATAACTTGATGAACAGAGATGCTTCAAAATTTACAGACAAGCACTCAGAAACTCACATATAACATTTATGCAGATCAAACATCAACACAGTAATTCATAAGCAAAAGGTTTTACTCAATGCAAATTACTTCAAACAAATTTATACCATATCCTCATCCTTATAACATGATTTTTCAATCATTTACAGCAATTAATTATGACCCGAGCTATCCAATTAATTATAACATGATATATGAAATTCCATTAATAACCGAATACAGCAATTACTGATATCAAATCCAAACAACATTGTGAAAAATCGGGAATATGTAACACAGTAAGTTCAAACATATTCAAAACATATTTTTTTTTTCTTTTTATTCTTTTCTTTTTTTTTTCTTTGTTTTAGATCCAAACAACATTGAAATAAAGTCGAACGACCAAAGCACAGATCAGACGAACGAAGAATTAGGGTTGCGAACCCTATATAAACACCAAACTTCACGAGAATATATGAATTCGAACAAAATTCATATAACAAAATTGGACAATCAGAGAGTCGAACTACAAAAATTGAAACCACAATAACCATGAAACAGAAACGAATGAAAATCACAGAGTTTCGAACTCTAAACAAATTCAAAGCAAGAATTAGATGTGAGCAATTTGAAATTACTCACCGATGATCGAAGCGGGTAGGAGCAGCCGCGATTGAAGAGGAAGATGGAGACGAGCGAACGAAAGCCCAAATTTTTTCTGAAGCCCTACGTTTCTAGATTGAAGAACGAAGCCGCCATAGAATCGAGACGACGCCTAGGCTAATTCTTTTGGGGACGAAGAAGAACCTCGTGGCCGCCATTTTTTATCTTCGTTCGATTGATTTAGGGTTTTGAATGAATGGGAAGTAAAGGGATCGGGTTTGGGTTTTAACCGAGACAAGGATGGCTTAGGGTATGGTTTTATTTTATTTTTTTTTCTTTTATTTTTTTTTGTTTTTATTAATAAACTTATGCTATTTAAATTTTGTAGATAAAATTTATTTCCTTTTAAACATCATTATTTATTTTACATTTATTTGCATATATCTTAGCAATTTCAAAAATGTAGAGTTTTAATTTAAATTGAACAAGATGAACTTGATTTTAAAATTCAAAGATTTTATATTGTAAAATTTTAAAGAAAATTTCCTTTTATAAACGTTGTTTATAAATCCCGATTCAAATTTAAATTCAAACACATTTCTCATTTTAAACTTGAAAAATTCGAACAATTTCACAAATTTAAATCAAAATTTAATTCAATTATTAATTTAAAATAATCTAAAATTTTGGGATCGTTACAAAAACCATACTCAATTTGGTTAAAAACAATTGTCATTTAAAAACATTGATAACAATAAACCTAAAAAACTTTCCTTTTTGTGTAAGTAAATAGATCGTATAGAAATTAGACCAAATATACTTACCACCACTTCCCGATTTAAAATAGTACTAACCTTTGATTAGAAATGAAATCAGCCAAGTTAGAAAACTATCATTGCCTTGACACACATTCTTAATTCTCAAGATAGAGATGAGTTTCCATACCTCCAAATTTTGTGTTAAGTATGAAAAGATTACTATCCATACCATCGTATTTAAAACAATCATTTATGGAAATCAAGTCTCATTCCTTTTATAAAATTCTTTTTATAATCTCTTTTACATTTACTAAACTCCGTTTATAAATTTTCCAAATATTATTGTAAAACTCCTTTTATAAATTTCCAAATATAATTATAAAACTCCTTTTATACTTAACATGCCTTCGTTTCAAATAGGATCAAATCCTTTTCACAAAACGGTCATTTCATATATCATTATAAATTCACATATGTGATTTATTTTCCAGTTTATCAAAATGATATAATTTCCCTTTTATAAATATCATTTATAAATTTATTCTTTTTGCCTACAAAATACCATTTATAAACTATATTTTATTTATAAAATAACATTTATAAATCTATCCTTTCAATGCAAGATTATATAAAACATTTCACAAATATTTATTTCAAAATATTTCTATCTTCTTCTCACAACAAAATCACTTTATAATAAAGATAAATCCATTTATAATAACATTCATTATTACAATAACTATTGTATAAAAATTAATACTTCTCAAAATACTTTTAAAACATAACGAAATAAATTAGAAAAGTTTAACAAAAAGTTAAAGTAAACTAGAGAAGTTTAAAAATCCATTTTGAATAAAATATCATAGAAAATCTCAAAAATCATATATTTAAAATCAATCTCCTAGTCAAAACTATTTTCAAATCATAACAATAAATCATAGTATTTCAAAATACTAAAATGAGGCCAATAGTTATTAGAGCACTTAACCAATGTTATTAATAAATTTATCACTAAAAAGGTTCAACTTTTAACATATATCAATGTCTCATCCAGTATGGCCAATGTAACGGCCCGCTATTTTGGACCATTCAAATCGACAATAAATCCACACATGTCTGACTTGAATAATTCAAAATATCAGATTGTTAATTTAAATTTGGCAAAACTCAGCATATGCAGTAAATAAATCAATCACAGAATCACAGACACAGAGTAATACAATAATACGCAGCGGAATAGATAAAATAGTAGTTCATGAAGCTACTATATACACATCAGAGTTAGAAATAAAATACAACAGAATATCTCGAGTACAGTGAAGTCTTCAGTACAACAGATGACTTCCCTGGACAAATCAACTAGAAGAGCTGAAAGCTGAGGCGATAGTTGGATCTCCAAAGGAAGCTCCAAACTCCAAAGGTGAGTCACAAATGTTGTATCACTCGGTCTGACCCGAGCGTAAAGCAAAATACAAAACACTTGAGTCAGGATTAACATTCTTATATAAATAAATCCAACTCAAGTGAAATATCAACTGAAATACAAGTAACTTAAAGGATGTTTGGGATAACCATCCTCTAAGGATCTTTAGAACTATCTACAAGGTGGAGATATACATTATAACACCGTGGTCATTTCAATTTAATTTATACTTCAAAATCCAAATATCATTTCATTTCAAATATTTTAAACAAGAAATATTCATTAAATTATTTAAATCAAACTCAAGTTATAAATCATATCTCAAAACCCAATTTCAATAAGCTCTAAATTGGTTTAATTAAATAAATTTCTTTACTAAATTCAAATTATCTTCTCACCCTTAACTTATTCAAATTTTTACCAAAATCTATTTTGAAATATAAATTTTATACTTAACATATTATATGTATTAAATCCATCTTAATTAAATTAAATATCATTATTAAATCTATATATATCCTTACCATTTATATATAAAATTTTAAAAAAATCAACATTTGTTAAAACCATATATTTCTTTCCAAAACCATGGGATTCAATTTCAAAATATTTATATATATGGACCAACGGTGTCTGTATATATATTTATCATATGGTTAAGTGATACGAATATTTATCATTTCAATCCGAAATTTAAATATATACGGGTAGGTATCATTTCGACCCGTAATCCCAATTTCAATTCAAATGAAAATCGTTTGGGTTTATCATTTCAACCCATAACGATTTTCTCCTATTCTAAAGTCCGTTCGGGTATGTATCATTTCAACCCATAGTGAATTCTATACTAACAGGGAACTTGCAGAGTGATAACAGATAATATAAAATACAACAACAGGCATATATCATCAATAATAATATAACAGATACTGGTGTCAGATGTCACAGGTGAACATATACAGATAATAGTAATAACAGGCATATAAATACTAGATACTGGTGTCAGATGTCACAGGTGAACATATACAGATGATAGTAATAACAGGCATATAAATACTAGATACTGGTGTTAGATGTCACATGTGAACATATACAGATGATATATAACAATTTAAATAACTACAGCATCATATTTCAATTGTCGTTTCAATTGAAATCAAATTTAATAAATACAAGAACGTTAATCGTGAGTGATTGCTCACCTTTCGAGGCTAGAGATAGATGAGAATAAGATGAGTTACAAATCCAAGCACGAATTTCGGAACAAATCACGATGGACATGAGTTCGACAATCAAATCTGATAAATAAGAATTGATGAGAAAAAATCAAATTGGCTTGATATAGACTGAACGAAACACATACAGTATATATTACTTTAAATCAATACAAAATTTGAAACATCAACTTATTTTAAATCTGTATATAAATTTAAAATCAATAAATGACTTTCAAGATCTATATATATATATATATATATTTATTCTGAATTAATAGTTAAATCCCAAAATGTACTATATCCCAAAATTTTGAAAGCCAAGTTCACACATACACACGAACTCATACATGTGTTCAAACTTAAAATTTAATATTGTTTAACATACCTTTAAAACTATACTTCAATAACATAAACTAAATATTGAAATTTATATACATGCAGCACTAAATAAGCTTTATTAAATGAACATTACATGCAACCATACATTAAGATATGTTACTATAGACACTTGTATACTAAAACAATCAACAAGAGTATAAACTAAGATATAATATATATATATATAATATACCATAAAGTATCAGGCAAAACCGAGGTTATGCAGACTTAACTTGAAATATACTAGCATATCCAAATTTGACTTGTAATACACTAACATATGCAGACTAGACTTGTAATATACTAACATATACAATTAACATATGCAGACTTGACTTGTAATATACTAACATATGCAATTTACATATGCAGCAAACATACTTTATAAAATATGCAACAAACGTGAGATCTATTTGCTATCATTTTATACAATTACTATACTGTAATAAAATATAACTTATATATTTAAATAAAAATAAATATAACTAACCAAATAAAATTACCTTAGACATCTTTATAAACTAACCTACACACAGACTATATTATATGCAGACCAAAAGTACAAAACAAGCTGGCATAAAAATAAACCTTTATAAATTTAACATTAAAACTTTATATCTTACTGTAATCATACATAGGCTACTACACAAATATACCCACACTCACCTATACATAACAAGCATTCGGCTAACAAAGAGGAGGCAAAGCTCGAAGGATGGTGGCCAGAGGCTGCCGAGGGGAGGAGGAAAGTCAGGTGGTGAGGCGGAGTCACAGGCTGAGGTGAAGGGGAAGGCTGCGGCAGTAGGCGCGAGTGGGCTCAGAGGCTGCGAAGGCTTCTCGGTGGACGTGGGGAAAGAGGAAAGTGATCGGAGCAAGGTGAGGTGGCCAGGGACGAGTTTAAAGGATGCCTACGCTTGTGTGGGTGGAGGCGATTGACAAGGAAGGCCGGATCTGAATGGGAGGAGCGGACTCAGGCGGGTTGCTGTCAGGGCGGAGGAGACGCGGGTGGAGATGGTTGCCAAGCAGTTGGTGGGGATGAGGCTGCTGCCATGATGGGTTGTTTTGTTGTGTGGGTGATGAGACCGGAACAGGTGATGGTTGTGAGGAGGGAAAAGAAAAGGGAGAAGGGAGGAGAGAAGTGACAGAGGAATACAAAAATGAAATGAGAAGACAAAGTGATTTTATAAATGAAAGAAAAAAATCAAAGGAATGGCAACGGGTCACACGTTGGATTACAGAAAAGCATGCTCAGAACAATAAACAAGAACGAATATTCAGGGAAAAATTAATTCTTTCCAACCGTTGCAAAGATTGAATGGATAGGAAAAATAAAAGTAATAAATGAAATCTCAATGTTCACGTTCTGATTTAGCAGAGAAATTAAAGCAAATTATTATTGTGGTCCCGCTGCACGTTTCAAAATTTAAAACCGAAAGAAACAGTAAAGTCGCAGTTTAAGGTACCGTTACAACGAATAGTTTATGGTTTCCATCACATACCGGACCTCAAAATACAGAAATAAATATACCGCAGAGATCAACACGATAAGACGATCAAAACGGTAAACAGATATTGGTGGTACGATCATCGGATCAAAAATCGATAACCGGTACCGAAAATGCTGCTATTTGGTCAGAATTAAGATAAACGGAGCAGTAGAAGTCCAAATTTGGAAAAACGAATTTCGCAGTCTGATTCAGAATGATCTGAATAAATTTTCTCCTGTTGACATATTTTGGTTTCGGAAAACCTTTAAATTCACTGTTATTAACCGGTTTGATTTGAAATGAAATTTCATAGGAAAATAAACTTCAATATTATCAGATGAAAATTTACTAGTTGCTATATTAAAATAGACGTATTCCAAATAATAAATTTTTTATTTTCAAATTTTATTGTTTAAAATTTCACAAAATTTCAATTAATTTAGCAAATAAAATCATAAAATTTTTGGGTCGTTACAGCCAAACTATCAAGTTTTAACATTTAACAATCTATATAATAGGTATCTAACTAGAATTAAAAATCACAACGGTGAGAAATCCGAATTTCTCTATAAAATTCCATGTATTTCATTTTATATGACATTCACTTTTTAAAGCAGAAATTTAACCAAAGTAACCCAATAAATTAGTCAAATACAAAAGTAATTATTTTTATCTACTATACATCATTAGTATTCAATCAGATATGAGATAACTCACTGAAATTCCAATGGACACTTAAGCATTCCAGTTTGATCTAGAATCGAATGACGTTCGATTTTATCTTAAAATTTAACTTGCTCCAAACTTAACGAAAATACTTCTAGTGCGTATATAATGCTATTACGAGCATAATGCAAAAGACCGCACCTCGATTGGACCTTGTATGAAATAGTTTAAATAAATTTTTTGAATTAATTACAACAATTAATCACTCAATTAATTAATTTAAAATATAATTAACTTAATCACCTAATGTTCTTACCTCTTCCCCCAAAATTTGAATTCATGTGCATGCACAAGCACCATTGCTGTGCACACACGACCAAGGATATGGGGCATCGCTCGACCGTTTGACGAATGGACTTCCCCAGTCATCCTCTCTTCGCGATCTCGACTCGCCGGACCTGTCCAATCAACACTCAACCTCATAGTTCAAATTTCGACCTGAACCCTAGCACGCGACAGTAAAAATGTCATGATCGACCTCTTGCGATCACACGACCTCCAACTACCACCAATCTCTGCTCTCTGTCCCCTAAGCTTATTTTTGGTCTTCGCTTCGCCAAACACTTCCTCAAACCTCACCAAAATCTAACCCTAGCTTCAGCCCCAAATGTTGACTTCGGCCAAATCAGATCGCACCTACTTCTGCCTATGTAGAATCGAAGCACATCCAGATACGAGTTCAAAGATTCATGTTTTACAATTTTCATTGAGTATTTTGTTTAATTTTAATTTTTAAAGGTAAAAACTTAGCATTTGCTTTTACTGTAATAACGAAAATGAAAGAGGTGGAAAATGAAAAGTAAACGATGAGAGTGAGAAAAGTCTTGGTATGTTGAGTAAGCTAAGTACTGAGTTTGCTTTATTATGCAATTTCCGGCGCATCGCTATACATAATTCCTTTAGCGTAAGAACTGCGAACGACAAAATAAAATACGACCATGCATAAAAATGCTATAAAATTACAAAATAATATACATTGGTTGTCTTATTCTATAAAATTTCAAAAATACGTCAAACTACAATTTAAATATTTTTTAAATTAAAAATTATAAAAAACCAAATAAATTAAAATAAAAATACATTATTAAAAGTCGAGACGTTTTATTAAAAATTGATTTTCTTATTATTTATTAAATTCGAATCAAATCTGAATATTTAAATAAATTAAATATTCCCATTCGAGATGTTAAAAATTTCGGGTCGTCATAGGTAGTAGCGGTTCTTTTAGGAATTGTAGATTTGTATGAGATTAATATTTCAAAATAGCTTGTAAACAAATTATTATTGAATTATTGTAACATAATGATTAGACCTTAGATTCCGCGTGTAAAAGTATACACATGTAATATGAACGTATTGACTATTAAAACAACTAACATATTGATTATATCCTATTGAGCGTGATAATTAGTATTATTAGAATAGTTAGGTAATATTAATTTGTAGGAAGGAAGTTTGTGTAAATTAGGGAGTTAATCCATAATTAGAGGCATAATACTTATATGATCTTAATTATTAATCGTGTATGATGATATATGTATATAGTTGGTATACATAGAAGGTATGACTAAGTTATAGGGATGCGAGGTTAGTCCAAAGCTACATGGAAGTCTCCCCAGTTAAATCTGGCTAACAGGGTTGTGGATTTACGGACTAATATGGGACAACGCCTATAATAAATAACTACAGTGGATGCGAGGTTAGTCATAATTCTGTAGAGTAAACCTGCCTAGTCAATCTGGCTACCAGTACCTACGAATATCCAGACTAATGTGAGATGTTACGAGTGGTTATGCATCATAAGTTGCACTTTTGGATGCAATAGGTGAAATCCATAGGAATGGTCCGCTTTGGATTAGAGGCATTAAGTAGCTATGGTAGGGTCCTCCTCTTTCTTAGGTGAAGTATTAAGTGGCCTAATTGGATTTTACGATGTCATTAAGAAAGAACCGTGTAGGGACCCGCCTTGGGATTAGGTCTTAAATGATGGAGATCTACATATTTTATAGGCCTTAAATGATCAGAGTCTACCTGAATCCCATTAAAGAGGTATTAAGTGGTTCGAGTGCTTCCTCTTACATCGAAAATTCTAGTTACGTTCTAGTTGTATAGTCAGGTTGGAAGAGCCTTCGGGATTACAGTTGACTTTTGTATAGTCAGACTGGAAGGGCCTACGGGCTTAAAGTTTACTTTGTATAGTTGGACTGGAAGAGCCTTTGGGCTTACAGTTGATTTTATACGTATGTTATATAGTTGGACTAGAAGAGCCTCCGGCTTACACTTTACTTTATATGTATGTTATGATTTTAATACACAAGATATATTTCTTGTTACCCAAGTATATTTATGGTAAAGCTTGAGATATCCATTACACCAGACAGTTGTTGTTCTAACCTATTCTTCATTACAACACTAGTTAGAGAGAGTAATGCTGGTTTAGGAGACGAAGGTAGAGGTGAAGACTTATGGCAGTTGTCTATCAATTTATGCTTTTTTAATTATTTTTATTGTAACCATTTCAGATGGTTATGTTATTTTGAAATATTATGTATGGAGGCCTTATGTAGACATATTGTAATATTTAACATGTTATGTTTCCGGTTTTCTTTATGAGATTGGTACTTGTTTCTAATTATTTTATCCTTTCCGATGTAAGATTCTGAAAATATAGATAGATAGCTCTATGTAATATATATTATTTTAATTTTATCAACTTAAAAGATCACCTAGAAATGGGCCAAAAGTTCGATTGGCTTATGTTAGGTCTAAATTAGGTCTGTTTCGGGACGGGTTGTTCCAACACCTTCTTATTCCTTTTCTAAGAGCCCAGATATCACCAATTACCGAGGAAGAATATGATCCTTAATGAATCAACACAAAACCACTTCCAAAAGTTCCTGGGGATGCCAACTTGCATTTTATAGAAGATATTCTGATTGATTCTCCTTAACTTCGAAGTTACATTTATATCCCCTTAAAGATCATGTTTGCGCCAAAATTGGCCACAAACCCCAAATATCGTGAAAGCACCAGTGTATGAACACAAATCAGCAGTATATAATCACAAATCAGAGATCTAAGTAATGTAGAGGATAAAAAAATGAAGAATAATAAACTTAAAACGGAAAGAAGCAGACAGAGACACATGATTTATAGTGGTTCGGCTATCTCCAGCCTACGTCCACTCCAAAAGTTAATCTTTTATTGACTTTCCTTGCTGGTTACAACTGATTACAGCAGATTATAATAATAGAATTCGAGTACAACAGCAGTTATGGAGTGCAAAGTTGAATCGGGCAGAGTCTGGACGTTGAGAAGCCAAAGAAGATCCCTTTTATGTAGGCTCTGGGGTGCTATTTATAGGCGTTCCATGCAAATATCTCGCTCGAACTTCAGGAGACTTCTTATGGCACGTGAGTGGGCCCACGAGATCGGACCCATGGAGTTTCGACTCGATCCGTGATCGATACGAACGTAATTCGTATCGATCAAGATTTTGTCCAATGGAGTCGAAACTTGGTGTGAACATTCCTTAGCTTGTACGTAGGCTCCTGTGAAAATTTTGTGGCATTTGAACCTGTGGATCTCGAGATATGATCGATATGAAATGTAGCTTCCTCAACGTCGTCTGGTCTGTATCGATCAATTCGTATCGATACCTGTTCGTATCGATGCCCTTCACGTGCGTGCTGGTGAAGTGGCCTTACCCTCAGGGCGTGATCCATTTTCCACGCCGCGTTGAATGCCTCTTCCTTCGATTCATGCACATTTCCAGTTCGCATCCATCTGCTCGCAGTGGTACGTTCGTATCAAATTTGTTGTTTGGCTTCCCATCCACCTGTTTGGGTCTGTTAGTTTGTGTCTATTACTTCGCATCCACAAAGCCGACCTTCTTCGTATCCTTCCCAAGTGCCCTCTTCGTATCGATCTACAAGCGATCAATACGAAATGTCCAGTCAGAGTCTTGAAACCATTGTCTCCCCTTCGTATCGATCTGCAGCGATCGATATGAAGTACACATGTGCATCTATCCGATCGATTTGCACTGCATCAATGTGAAGTATACCGATTCGAAGTTAGTTCCTACGTTCCACCCTGATCGATACGAATTAATCAAGTCGAATAAACCATTAAGCACCTATCCATCCAACCCAAATCCACAACCATCGAGTCGAAATCCATCTGGCCATCTCACCTGATCGATACGAACGCGCTGTTCGTATCCATGTTGATCGATACGAAAGTATTGATTCGAAGCATGCCCCTATTCTCGTCTGGACCGACTCGAAACCATCGAGTCGAAACCTTCTTTCCTCCTCTGATCGATACGAATGCCTTGTTCGTATCCATCAATTATCTTGAGCAAATGAACTCCGTTTGGCTTGAAAATTGAAACGTAGCCTTTCCTAGCCTTGATCTTTATTTCCTATCGATCCCGCCATGATTGGAGCTCGGCCAAATTTTGACGACATTGATCACAGCCTTGTTTCCAATCGATTTCTAATCCTGATATCCATCACTTTCCAGCTAGTTTGTTGATATTCCAGCCTTGACCAAAGGGTGGGATAACATTTGCCCCCCCCCAAAACATGCCTTGTGATAGGAAGGGGTGTTTTGAATAGTTATGAATCTGATATCTGAAGTCCATAGCCATATCATCCAAGTGCATCGTTCTTGACTGCTCCGAGTTGATGTCTGATTCCAAATCCAATAACCAAAGCTTTAGCCAATTCCATATCCATCCGAACTCGACACCCGAGTTCTAATCCATCCTTATCCAATAACCAACAACCGAATCTCGGACCCCTCCGGGTCGATATCCAAATCAGTAACCACTCCGGGTTCTTGCCAAGCGCAATCCACACTTAACGACCGTGGCCCAGTGTCCCTGGGCGTTAAATAATTGCCATGGCTTAAGTCCTAAGCCAAATCCTGGTCGTTGTGGACCCTTGTCGAGCATAGTCCATACTCGACGACTTGAAATTATAATCGATAGATATTGTGGGGCCTAAGTCCTAGGCCGAATCCTAGTCTCTCTGGACCCTTGCTGAGCATAGTCCATACTCGACGACCTGAATAAGCCAATTCTCCACGTTCGGACGAAGAGTCTTACCCCTTGCCGGGCATAATCCATACCTGACGACCATTTACCAAAAACTAGATGAAAATCCAATCAAAATCCAATCCAAAATCCAAATCAAATCGGAAAACCAAAAATCCATATCCAAAATCAAAACCAATATCCAAACATAAAAACAATCATCCAAACGAAAGTCCAAACCAGAAAACAAACAACATCGGGAGATCAAACCAAACTCCAAAACCAAGCCAGAAAAAACAAATATCCAAACCAAAAGAAAAAGCAGATTTCGCAAACCATAGCGTCGCGGTTTATCATCATTCAGAGCATGCCTTGGGGTCATCTCCGTCCCCGTACATGAGTAAATGATTTGGCCGTTTTTCAGCAGTTCGCTACTTATTTCATATCATTCCTATCAATTGATAACCAATCAACCATCATTCCTGGGCCTCGCGCCATCGTTGTTTGAGGTAGACGGTGGTTGCTCCTGCTCCACCGCCACATTCCGGGCCCCGACATATTGTCGCAACTGTCCATTCCTTACATGCTCCTCAATTATGTCCTTCAGATGCCTGCAACTGTTGGTATCATGTCCATCTAAATCGTGAAAAAGACAGTGCCTCCCTGATGCCCTTTCACATTCCAAGGGTTCTCTCCTAGCTGGCCTTCGGTAGGGAAGGCGATTCCGAGTCTCCATGAATATGCGTTCCAATGTCTCGTTTAATCCTGTGTAAGTGGAAAACATTGGTTCCCTCCACCCGCTTCCTAGCTTTTCCTGATTCGTCATCCAGCTTCCTTTTTTCTTTATCTTTATCCGAGCCTCCGCTGGATGCCCACCATCCTCAGCTGCGTTCACCTCCTTTAACTTCATATCCAAACATGCATCTTCCTACCGAAGGAATCTTTCAGCTTCGTGAAAGAATTCCCCGAGATCCACTGGTGGATCCCGTATTAGAGATACTTTGAAATCTGAATTCTCCCTGACTCCTGATACTGCTGCCATTAAAACCATCGATGGATCCGGCCGATCCACCAAAGCAACTGCCGCATTGAATCGAGTTAAGAAAGCTCTGAGCGATTTGTCTGTTCTTTGCTTTACCGACGTTAGCGTCATCACGTTCTTTGGTCTTTTAATATGAACCCAAAACTGCTTCAGAAACCTATCCACCAATTATGTCCATATCCTAATAGATCCCTCTTCCAGCTCTCTGAACCACATAGCAGCTATATCCGTCAGGTACAGAGGGAAACATCGGGCCATCACTTCCTCCGATGCCCCCAGCACTTCCATATGTCGTGTGTACCTCATCAAGTGATCAGTAGGATCGGCCTTGCCATTGTATACCTCTAGCGTGGGTAGCTTGAACTATGGTGGGTTCCGAGCCATTCTAATTTCATGAGTAAACGGACTCCTGTTTACTCCTTCCAAATCTCTGTTTGTCAATCCTCCGTGCATAGTTCGCCTGATAACCTCCGCCAATCCAACGTTGTCCGTCAAGGGCTGCCCCCCGTGTCCCTGAGGGAATTCCGGTACGCATTCCTCATCATGTGCTCTTGCATTCCTGCCAACATCTTGTTGTGTAGTGTCAACTGGAATTCCTCCATGAACTGGTCCATCGTTGCGGGGTGGTGTGCCCCCGAGCCTGGATCCATCCAGGTTAGCAGTTTTGTGCTGATCAGGAGTTGTGCCTTGCTAAGCTGCTCCGTTAGATTGCCTGTTTGGTCCTTCTGCTCCAACTTCGTGGATCTGAACTCCTGAAGCTCTAGCTGTTCCTGCTTTCCCAAACTGCCTGAGCAAGTTCTGCATCATCTCCTCCTGCCTTTTCAGAAACTCTTCATGCATAGCTCCCATCATCACCTCCATCTCGTCTCTGGTGATGAAAGCTGAAGTCTGATTAGCCCCTGATGATGCCTCCTGACTCCCTTCATGCTGACTTCTCTCGGCTCTTTATCTTCTACTTGATTGCCTTGTCATAGCTCTTAATCTGAATCCTTAAGCCTTCAAATCTAAAGTTCAGATCTGGTATAGCGGGTGCTAGTCCTTCTCAGTCAAAGCACCAAAGTGTTTGCGCCAAAATTGGTCACAAACCCCAAATATCATGAAAGCACCAGTGTATGAACACAAATCAACAGTATATAATCACAAATCAGAGATCTAAGTAATGTAGAGGATAAAAAATGAAGATTAATAAACTTAAAACGGAAAGAAGAAGCTAGAGACACATGATTTATAGTTTCGGCTATCTCCGGCCTACGTCCACTCCAAAAGTTAATCTTTTATTGACTTTCCTTGCTGGTTACAACTGATTACAGCAGATTATAATGATTGAATTCGAGTACAGCAGCAGCTATGGAGTGCAAAGTTGAATTGGGCAGAGTCTGGACGTTGAGAAGCCGAAGAAGATCCCTTTTCTATAGGGTGCTATTTAGAGGTGTTCCATGCAAATATATCGCTCGAACTTCGGGAGACTTCTTCTGGCAAGTGAGTGGGCCCACGCGATCGGTCCCATGGAGTTTCGACTCGATCCGTGATCGATACAAACGTAATTCGTATCGATCAATATTTTTTCCAATGGAGTCGAAACTTGGTGTGAACATTCCTTAGCTTGTACGTAGGCTCCTGCGAAAATTTCGTGGCATTTGAACCTATGGATCTCGAGATATGATCGATACGAAATGTAGCTTCCTCAACGTCGTCTGGTCTGTATCGATCAATTCGTATCGATACCTGTTCGTATCGATGCCCTTCACGCGCGTGCTGGTGACGTGGCCTTATCCTCAGGGCATGATCCAATTTCCACGCCGCGTTGAACGCCTCTTCCTTCGATTCACGCACATTTCCAGTTCGCATCCATCTGCTCGCATTGGTACGTTCGTATCCAATTTGCTGTTTGGCTTCCCATCCACTTATTTGTGTCTGTTACTTCGCACATACAAAGCCGACCTTCTTCGTATCCTTCCCAAGTGCCCTCTTCGTATCGATCTGCAAGCGATCAATATGAAGTGTCCAGTCAGAGTCCTGAAACCATTGTCTCCCCTTCGTATCGATCTGCAGCGATCGATACGAAGTACACCTGTGCATCTATCTGATCGATTCGCACTACATCAATGTGAAGTATATCGATTCGAAGTTAGTTCCTACGTTCCACCCTGATCGATACGAATTAATCAAGTCGAATAAACCATTAAGCACCTATCCATCCAACCCAAATCCACAGCCATCGAGTCAAAATCCATCTGGCCATCCCACCTGATCGATACGAACGCGTTGTTCGTATCCATGTTGATCGATACGAAAGTATTGATTCGAAGCATGCCCCTATTCTCGTTTGGACCGACTCGAAACCATCGAGTCGAAACCTTCTTTCCTCCTTTGATCGATATGAACGCCTTGTTCGTATCCATCAATTATCTTGAGCAAATGAACTCCATTTAGCTTGAAAATTGAAACGCAGCCTTTCCTAGCCTTGATCTTCATTTCCTATCAATCCCACCATGATTGGAGCTCGGCCAAATTTTGACGACATCGATCACAGCATTGTTTCCAATTGATTTCTAATCCTGATATCCATCACTTTCCAGCTAGTTTGTTGATATTCCAGCCTTGACCAAAGGGTGGGATAACAGATCACAACTTTTTTTTTCCATGTTTCAGGGCCTTATAGTGCTCCATCGATGATTATCTTTTCAACCACACGATCCATTAACACAATAATTTCCAAACCTAGATTGAATGCTGAAAAGATTGGGATTCTCCTCTAGATGGATGACTTACTCATCGATTAGAGGAAGAATGTGACAACCTAAATATTAACACCGAAAATTAATGTCAAACTCGGATAAAATAAACTCAAACACTAATGTAAGATATTAAAATATTGGGTTGTTTGGTGAATAATTGAAAGTGTTAATTCTAAACACAGTTAATATACCTCACAACAAAATTAAATAGAAATATATCATTTCAAAAAGTGTACAATATACAGGAACTAGTAGAACATATAAATATCAGCATTATCTATACATCCAATTACTACAGTCATAACAAAATTTACAATCTATACAAATATAATATAATGGAAATAATCAACTTGAAGATGCTAGATGCAGTCTTTAATTAGGCTTCCTTTTTCCTTCTACCACTTTTACCTATAAACTTTAATAATATATCGACATACAAATGTAAAGAGAATAATGTGTCAACTAGTTTTGATTGTGCCCAACACTATGCAAACCAGTCCAACAAAAAGGATTCAGTAGCTATTACGTAAGGAAAGACAGCCTATGTACCCGTTTAGGACCATGCTCATGTAGTTCTAATTTCATACCCGAAGCTTCTCTTCTCTTGCAACTATAAATGTTAGGATATGACAATATATTACCAGCATATCAGCCAAAGCACGGCACATCCATGACATTACAAAATAGGTAACAACACCTTATATACATACACAATAAAAACCTATAAAATCCATTTTCTACCAATACCAATCGAAGTATCAAACAAACACGATATCAAATAATACAAGTGATTATACTAATTCAAAAATGATAATCACAATAGTCACATGTCAACAATAATAACAACCATCGGTGATACCAATAATCCCACAAGCTAACAAAAGGTAAATTTTAACAATCATATATATATACCACCATTAGGTAAATACCAACCAAATATCAATTACTAATCCAGTACCAACAAATGGCCCTCAAACTACATGTCACGGACAATAAGTACCGACTCGCTCAACTAATGGGCAATAATATGCGATGTCACTCCATTTCTAATATTGTAAATCATTCTATTTTAATTTATTAATCCTTCTTATGTATAGTATTACTACCCTCATAATAGTAGTAATAACGGCGCTAATAGCCTATTATATATTTTAAGGTATACGCTCTTACTAATACATTCCAAAGATATTGATTCACTTTAAAGCACACTTATTCCATATATGAATCATTTATTCAATAATAATTCATTTTTACTTGCTTTAATGTATTTTACTGCAGTAAATATATGTTATTTTCTTCCCTTATTCATACATTTTAATTATTACTATATTATTTGGCTTTAACAAACTTACTAATGTAAAACGTTAATTTATTCATAATATTAATTTATCATTATTATTTATGAATGTACTAAAAAGTTCGTATATAATAATATTATGGTTTAAAATACTCTTACCGAAAGCATTATTTATAAGTTATATATATGGTTCCTTTTGTGATAGTTTTACATGTAGATTTAATAAAATATACTACAAATCATCTTATAGGGTATTTGTTATACCTTGACTAGCCAACAAAACCCTATAATCGTCGTTTAGTTGACGTTTCAACGTTGAATCACAATTGAACTATATGGACAGTCGAGAATGTTTTGTCAACTTCTGATCAACAGGAGCGCCAAATGAACAAACGAACCATGCCTGTCACTTCGACTTATCGATAAGTCCGATTTGATATATGATAAGATAGGGTTTTGGTACTTCTGATTTTAGGAAGGATTTTTAATTGGTGAATTTCTTTCGCCATTAAACATTGACTTGAGGGATTTTGGGATTAGGGAAGAATTTCTAAAGTGGAGGTTTCTCCTTAGGGTTTTCTAATTTCATTTATATGGGTAGTTATGCGGGTTTTGTTATTTACAACCGTTCGGCTCAAAAGTGATTACATACTCTATTTTAACACTGTAAAGCTATTATTTCACAAACTATAATTCCAAATATATCAAACTTATACTCTAAACTAATCATCTCGAGGAGATCTATGCAACAATTATAATCATTCATTAACATTCATTGTGTCGATTTGATATTAAAAATTCATTTTTATTAATGAACATTCATTGTGCCAAATTTGTGGGTTGTATATTCTCCTTCTCTTAAAAGAATTCTGGCCATGTAATTCACCTAAAGAATACACCATAAAGTAGATAAAATATCAACCATATCATACGTTCGATTTTATAATCATGCACTAAGTATAGGAAGCATACCAATCACAAATTTACTATTTTGAAGTATTCTACTGTCACCGAATACCACCATCATCTATGTCAAAAAATTAAGCACATATTGACAACAAGTAATGCAAATTTTCATGCATATATATATATCATCGTATCATGTACATTTTTTTAACCATGCAACCCAAAGTTATAGCATGTAAAAGAAATATTCATCAACAAAGAATAAAACAACTAATCACGGTACATATCTACCACAATGCATCTCATGTATCTTAACAACCCATGCATTATAGCTCATAACAAAAGTTCACAATAAAACATGTACGCACAAGGAAATAATATCCCAATATTTACCCTCATCCATCACATTATATTTTGCAGAAGTTAACCAATTGAAGATCAAAATGCTAATATAACATCATTATAAACTAACATTACCTTTACCATCTTCATAGTTATTTCTCTCTATCAATTTAGTCTATCTTTTATATTATTTCAACCATCGTTATTTCCATGACTGTAACACATAGTTACCACGTATTCAAAACAGTTAGGATAATGAACAAGGTTGACAAACATCCACTTACTGGTCATTGAAGCAATGGAAAAGGTGGACTACACCTCCTTGTCAATAGGCTTTACAAATTATTTTACATATTCTAGCATATATTTTTTTTCCTATCGTGTGCTCTATATGAAGGATGGCCCATATGCCATATCTTGAGTGTATTACAGATGACCTATTAAACTAAGGTTCAAGTGCAGTCTATAGTGCATTAGGTAGAAGTCTTTATCTCCCTTGGTCTATACACCGAATGTGATAAGACCCAGCCACATATATTAACCAACTCGTCTCATATCAATCATACCAAATACTTCCTTATCAACAATCTACCAATATCATTTCATGTCAATCATATTAACATATCTTTATCATCAATTTACTCGTACTGATACATGCGTTCACAACAATAATCATCTTTAGGTATCATTTAAACACGCGTTCAACAATCATCAAATTAGGGTATCATTCATAAATGCGTTCAAAATAATCATCAAATTAGCTCTAGCATATACATTACATCCATCATTGGTTCACTATGTAAATACACACACACACACACACTTATATGTGAAATTTTTCTCAGCCTTCCTAGACTCCCAATTGACTTATTGAATATAAATGTCGATTACCAGCCACTGTGCTGAATATTAGATGGTCGTATCCATACCTATCTGATCCTCTTAGACTGAAGGAGCAGATCATGAAAGTTATAGTAACAACCAGAGCTATGTCAAAGAATTCAACAATTCATTTCATATTTTTCATAGTATAAAACATAATAAAACTTGTCAATGCCGAATGTCACACCATACAATATTACATACACAAACAACATCCTAATGTTACCACTAGATTGATAAATTGCCCTTCAACCATTTATAGGTCTTTCAAGGTCTAGGTTCAATATAGTCTCAACACAATATTCAAATGTCTGACCTACTATTTCAAACATCTGACCAAACATTCAGACATATGTTTTCAAAATTCAAACGCCTACCTAAAGTTGAACTACAGGTTTTTCGAGTTTTTATTATATATTTCAACATCTACTTGATTGTGTATTTCCACTTTCTCACTGTTTGATTAATATTTATTCAAGTATGTACATTCCAGTTTATTATTTTATGACTAAAATATAAAATATATTATTTGAGTATAATGTACACCTTTATATAATAATTTCATATATTTTTCCATGTTATACCCATACCTCATTCGTCTTATTAATAATTGTGATATTACCTTCTTTGGCATAACCTTTTCCCCCTCATGTTTCTTTATCACCTTTTAATAATGTTTGTTCAAATATAGTTAGCATTTTACTTCCATATCAATTTTATTACCAATATCCAAATTTATGCATATATCAACATATATATTTGTTTAACAAGGCCACTAACCTAATTTAGGCCATAACTGGTGAATTAAAAACATATATGATCGTAATTAACATAGTTAACAATTACCATACATTTATATATATCTATTTTCTTTATGATTCACTGAGTGCTTTAAATTATTTACAGTGCCAAAAATGGTCAACAACCCCCCACTCAATTCAAGTAGAGCTTGAGGTAGCACATAAAATATTGGTATTTAAACCTAGAGTTTTATCTAGTAACATATCCACTTTGGTAAATCAGTAGTAAGCTCGTTTATTCTTGGTCAGTTTAATATAAAATGCCAAGTCAACCAAAATATTCAAAATTACAGGTATATTGGATAAATAATGTTATAAATGTCAAACCGACTAACACGTGTTATAAAATCATAGGGGAAAATATAATATTAATTTGAAGTCGCTAATTCACTAAATTTATGAATCCATAAGTATAAGTAAATCATGCTATTATTTATCTATACTTAATTGATTTTTTTTATTATCAGATATAGCTAATAAATTTCCAAACCAAATGTCTAAAAAAACTAAGTGAATAGTAAATATTATACAACTTACGTTGTATAATCAAACTCACACCTCAAATAATGGAGAGTGTAACGCTATATAAATTAAATGTTTAACGACATATATCAATATGAGCATTTATGGAAAATAAACACAGGATAAGTTTTCCGCTACTCTTGTTGTTCTAATCCGATCCCTTAACTACTCTTACGATCCTGAAGGAAGCCTATCACATAACTAGCCAATCCAAATAAATTGTCTTTTCTATCTTATGAAACTATGTTATACCACTATGACTAAACAAAATATGTTCCTTGACTCGCTCTAGTCTTTCCAGTGCATGCCTCAATAAAAGTCGACTTTAACAACTATCATGTGGCACAATTAGTATGCAAAATAAGTAAATAAATACAACATATAAGGAAACCTGTCATAACAAGGTAACCAACCAAAATAACCAAAAATAAGAACACAACTGATAAGTAAACAATAATAAGACAATATAAGAAAAAGAAATCAACATAAAAAAATAAGTAATAAACCATAAAATAGCCATGCTAAACCAAGGAAAACAATTTTCCTAACTTAGCTAATTACAATAAAAATATTAAAACCCTACAACCAACACAAATAAAGCAAGCAAATGAAATCAATCAAATGGAATAAAATCTTAAGCAAAAATATCACTACCCTATCCATCCAAGTGGATAACCATATCATCATAACCCAATGCTCTAAAAGAGAATAGACAATACATCCCTACAACTTGCTAGGATAACCCGCATACAATAGGCATGGCTACTTCGTCATAATCAATTTTTGATGAACCCAAAACTCATACCGTCTAATCATCTAAAGCCCCTGCCATCAATTCTAGTCGCCTAGTCTTTCAAAATTACACATGTAATTTTTACAAGGATAAATAACCATTGTAGACTTCCTAATAAAACATTGTCCAACAATATATAAATATACCTTGAAATTATTTCATAACCAATTTTTTTTACCAAGACGAAAAATCTTTTAAATAAATTACTCTTATTGAAATATTTAACCAAACTAATATCCTTTCGACATAGTTTTTTTCTTCTAAAATCAATTATATTTAAATATTTTCTTAGATAAAATATTTTTTAGAATATCCTTAATTAACCATAATATATTTTTTCCCAAACAAAATAAAAAAATTCTTTTCAGAACACTTTCAAAACAAACATTACTCATATATAACTTAGTATTTCTTATAAAATTTCTTCAAAAAATGTATTTTCTTTTTCAATAAAATTTCTTCCAAATTATTCACTATAAAAATACCTTTAAAAATTTCCTAAATCATATTATCATTAACAAAATAATTTTTACAAAACATTTCCAAACTCAAAATTAAATTTAACTAAAATATTTTTCCAACCAGTTCGAACTAAGTATAATTTTACATAATGTTTTAAGTAAGATATTAGCTAAACACTTTCTTCACAAAATAACTTTATAGTAAAAGTATTTTATTTCTCAATTTAAATGTTTTACCTTTACATTGCATATAAATTTTCAATAAATTGGTTTAAATCAAAAAATATGGATATATTGTCTGACAAATCCTTTTCATTAAACACTTTACAAAAATTTGATGTGATGTATGTACAACTCGAATCATAAATAGCATCCAATCCCTTCTATAAGTGTTATTTCTACCTCACTTCTATTTTTCAAACATAGGTCGTCATAAATAAACATCATCTAAATGTTGGATAATGAGGTTATAACTACAATCAAAGTGGATAAAAGTAAGCAGACATGCTCCCACGCTTTACTTTTAAGTTAACCTAAGGTGTAAATTTATCTACTCTATACAGTTTAAACCTACCTAGGCTCGGGAACTTGCAAAATACTCTTTGGTACAAAATGTGACAATAGTAAATTTTTAACAACCAAATTTATTGTCAAACTCGAATAAAATAAACTTAAACATTAATCTCATATATTAAAAACCTTAGATCATTAGGTGAATAATTTAAAGTACTAATTTTAAATATAATTAATCTACCTTGCAATGGAATTAAATAGAAATATATGATTCAAACAATGTACAATATAAAAGAACCAGCACAACAAATAAATATCAACAATTATCTGTGCATCCAATTACAACATTCATTACTAAGTTTACAAATTATACAAATATGATATAATAAAGACATATTAAATAATCTACCTATAGATGCTAGATGAAGTCTTTAGTTATGCTTCTGTTTTCCTTCTACCACATTTACTTCAAAACTACAATAATATATGGACATACAAAAGTAAAGAGAAAAATGGTGTCAACTAGTTTGGGTTGTGCCTAACACCACGCGCCCTAGCCTAACCTAGGGAATCCGTTGGCTATTTCATATGAAAAGACTGCCTACGTACCCTTACAAGAACTATCCCACGTAGTTTTATTTTCATACCTTAACATACTCTTCTCCTACAACATAAACGTTAGCACAGGATAATATTTTATCAGCAGATCAACCAAATCACAGGCATATCCATAATATCATCCCTAGCATGACAATACAAAATAGGTAGCAGCACTTTAACATGCATACAAAAAAAAAAGTCACCAAATCCATATTTCTACCAATAACAATCAGAGTATCAACCTAACACCAAATATCCAGTCATACAGATGGTTACACAATGTTTGTGCCAAAATTGGTCACAAACACCCAATAGTTGTTGAAAGCACCAGTACGTAATCACAATTCACAGATAATAAATATGTAGAGAAATAAAAATGAATAACACTCAGAAAATTGAAAAGAATAGCAGTAAATGACATAGGATTTATAGTGGTTCGGCGATCTTGCCTACGTCCACTCTGAAGTTGATGATTTTATTGCTCGGTCGTTGAAGATTACAATTTCTTTTAATGTAGTACAACCGATTTTATGATCTAAGTCTGAATCTAAGGTAGCAGTGGTGATTTGGAGTAAGTCTGGCAGAATATGGGCGCTCTTTAGCACTTAAAATTGTCCGACCCCTTTTCTGAATGACCAGGGGCTCTATTTATAGGTGTAGGAGGCTGATATTTCGCCTAAATTTCGGGAGACCAGTTCTGGCACGTGAGGGGGGCCTACATGCTCGCTTTCAGGAAATCCGGGCCCACTTTGGGATCGATTCGAAGTCCATTCGAATCGATCAAGAAAACATCCAATCGAGCTGAAATTTGGTGTGGACATTCTTCAACATGTACTTAAGCTCCTGTGAAAATTTCATAGCATTTGGACTTATAGATCTCAAGATATGATCGATTCAAGATTGTCTTTCCGGTTGCTGTGCTCTGTTCGAATCGATCCTCTTCGAATCGATAGGGTCGAATCGATGGCCTAGTGAGCGAAGGCGTTGACATGGCGCGTGCTTCCCGGGTTGATCCAGCTTTTGCTCGGAGTTTTACTGGGTCGACTCCGTGTTTTTTGCCGCTTTGACTTAGTCGATTCGAAGGCTCTACTCATGCATGGATTCGAACTGAGACTCGTTCGTATCGATCGTATGTACTCTAGTCGATCGATACGAGAGTGTCATAGCAAGATGGATTCGAAGCAACATCCCTTAATGGATACGAATGATGATGGTCCAATCGATACGAAGACTGGCTGACTGATGGATGTGGGTTAAGGATGGCTGATCGATGCGAATCGAAGCCAACTGCTGATGGATTCGAACAGGGAGACGCTGATGGATTCGAACAGAGGTGTTGCCTATGGATTCGAATAAGGGTATTCTCCTTTATTTTGCATCGATCATAACTTGAACACATGAACTCGGATTGACTTGAAATTTGAAATCTTGGCTTTCATAAATTTGCTTGACGTATCTTATCAATTGTAGCTCGATCCGGACTCGGACAAAATTCATCGATATCCATGGTGTTCTTATGAAATAACTAATTCCCAGGACGGATTGTCATTGATTTCTAGTCAGTTTCTTGGTGTCACGGCCTTGCCAAAAGGCAAGATAACATTTGCCCCCCAAAACATGCCTTGCGATAGGAAGGTGTGTTTTGTAGTTTCATAAGCTGGATGTTCGTATCCTGTCATTGACTTGTAAAGAACTTGATAGTCTTTCCTGACCACGAACGACGATCGTTCACGACCGTATGTCATTTGAGGTAATATGGGACCGTTTGAGGTCGAATGCCGTTCGCGGCAAATAACGAAATGGGACCGTTCGCGGTCGGATGCCATGGAAAGAAGAATGTGATCGTTCGCGATCGAGTGTCGTTCTAGACGAATTATGATGGATTGTGACCGTTCGTGGTCGTATGGTGCACGAGATAAAATGTGATCGTTCGGGATCGGATACCGCACGAGGCAGAATGTGATCATTCGCGATCGAATTTCATACTGGGTGAATTATGACCATTCGTGGTCAGGTGCCGCACGAGGTAGAGTGTGATCGTTCGCGATCGAATGTTATATTAGATGAAGTGTGACCGTTCGCGGTCGGGTGCCATACAAGGCAAATAGTGACCGTTCGTGGTCGGGTCCCGTTCGAGGAAAATGGTGACCGTTCGTGGTCGGGTGTCGTTCAAGGCAAATGGTGACGTTCGTGGTCGGGTGCCGTTCGAGGCTGGTGGTGACCGTTCGAGGTCGGGTGCCGTTCGAGGCAAATGGTGACCGTTCGTGGTCGGCTGCCGTTCGAGGCTGGTGGTGACCGTTCGAGGTTGGGTGCCCTTCGAGGCAAATGAGTATGCCCGGGGGGACTTAGTATTATAGATGTTAGGTTCACGTTCGGGTGAATTTCTGAATCATCGATCGTGGCGGTTCGTCGCCATACAAGGTGTGCTTGTGGGACCGTTCGCGATCCAAAGCATACGCGAGTAACTTCTTTTACAGAATTGCAAATATCAAACTAACGTTCACATGAACTCCATAACAGAAATATCCAAACAAGCAAAGTCTAAATGTTTAAATCAACATGAAACAAAAGCAAAGCAAGGATGTCAAAGTGTAAATTCTCACTATGAGACGGTCAATAATCATTCAGAGCTTGCCTGTGGATCGTTCGCGATCTTCCACATGTGTAAATGATTTAACCGTGTTAGTGAGAAGTTTACGACCCATTCATCGTTATTTCAATCAATTAATAACCATACGTTGCCCCGGCTCGGGGCCACCCCTTGCTGATGTAGACGGTGGCCGCTCTAGTTCCACTGTTGGAGCTCGCCTTCTCACATACTGAAGTAGCCTTCCGTTCCTGATGTGCCCTTCCACCTCATCCTTCAGATGTCTACAGTCGTTGGTGTTATGACCATTCAGTTCGTGGAATAAGCAATATCTGTCTGATTTCCTTTCGTCAACAGTGGGGTCCCTTCGTATTGGCCTACGGTAGGGGACTTGTTCTCGGGTATCTTGGTAGATTTGCTCTAAACTCTCATTCAGCTCCGAATAAGTGGTAAATCGTGGCTCCCTCCGTTGTCGCTTTGACCTGTCATCATTTTCTTCAGCCTTTCGCTTCCCTTTACCAGTCTCTGCACCTTTTCCCGGTGAATTACCGCCTCTAATTGTGTAAACATCGATTTCTTCTTCTCTTTCTGTACGAGCATCCTCTAATCGCAAAAACTTTTCGGCTTCATGATAAAACTCTCCCAGGTCCGTGGGTGGATCCTTAGTTAGTGAATTCTTAAACTCCGTGCCATTAGATATTCCAGATACAGCTTCCATCATGACCATAGATGGATCTGGTCGATCCATTGATGTTGCTGCCGCATTAAATCGTGTCAGAAAATTCCTCAGAGATTCCCCGACCTTTTTTTAGAGTCGCCAAACTCATCACATTCTTGGGTCTCGAAATATGAACCCTGAATTGTCTCATAAACCTTTCTGTCAAATATGTCCAAGTCCCGATGGAGCCACTCTCCAGTTGTCTAAACCATAACGCTGCAATGTCCGTCAAATACACTGGAAAGCACCGGGCCATGACTTCCTATGATGCCCCCAGCACTTCCATATGCCTCATATACTTCGTTAGATGGACCGCTGGATCCGTCCTCCCATCATACATTTCAATCGATGGTAGCTTGAAGTTTGGCGGATTCCTGGCCTGCCTGATCGTAGGAGTAAAGGGACTCCTATGTACATCCTCTAGATCTCTATTGACTAGTCCGCCTCTCATGGCTCGCCTGACCATCTCTGCCAGCCTGTCGTTGTCGTCAGGTTGTGATCTTTGAGTGTCACCTTCGTTCTGCCCCCCTGGCTGAGTGTTCATCCCTCTATTTCCACCACGTTGCTCGGATGCCCCTGAATCTCTTCCTAGGATTGGATCAACATGCTCTAAGTGTATGCCCCCCAGCTCCGGCGCTGCGCCAGATGGTCCTGCTCTGTTCTGGATTCCGGTTGTTCCTTGATTTTGCGCTCCACGTTGTCCAATTTGTTGAAGCAAATTCTGGATCATTTCCTCCTGTCTCTTCATCATTGTCTCCATCTCATCCCTGGTGATGAAGATCGATTCTTGGTTTGCCCCTGAGGAAGCCTCTTGACTTCCTTCATGCTGACTTTGCTCTAGTCTCTACCATCTACTTGTTTGTCTTGTCATGATTCTTCGGATCTAAATCTCTTAGCCTTCTGATTCAACGTTCAAATGATAGAACACCTGAGTTCAACCTTCTCAGTGAAAGCACCAAAATTGGTCACAAACACCCAATAGTTGTTGAAAGCACCAGTACGCAATCACAATTCACAGATAATAAATATGTAGAGAAATAAAAATGAAGAACACTCAGAAAATTGAAAAGAATAGCATTAAATGACACAGGATTTATAGTGGTTCGGCGATCTTGCCTACGTCCACTCTGAAGTTGATGATTTTATTGCTCGGTCGCTGAAGATTACAATTTCTTTTAATGTAGTACAGCCGATTTTATGATCTAAGTCTGAATCTAAGGTAGCAGTGGTGATTTGGAGTAAGTCTGGCAGAATCTGGGCGCTCTTTAGCTCTTAAAATTGTCCGACCCCTTTTCTGAATGACCAGGGGCTCTATTTATAGGTGTAGGAGGCTGATATTTCGCCTAAATTTCGGGAGACCAGTTCTGACACGTGAGGGGGGGGCCACATGCCCGCTTTTAGGAAATCCGGGCCCACTTTGGGATCGATTCAAAGTCCATTCGAATCGATCGAGAAAACATCCAATCGAGCTGAAATTTGGTGTGGACATTCTTCAACATGTACTTAAGCTCCTGTGAAAATTTCATAGCATTTGGACTTATAGATCTCAAGATATGATTGATTCAAGATTGTCTTTCCGGTTGCTGTGCTCTATTCGAATCGATCCTCTTCGAATCGATAGGGTCGAATCGATGGCCTAGTGAGCGAAGGCGTTGACGTGGCGCGTGCTTCCCAGGTTGATCCAGCTTTTGCTCCGAGTTTTACTGGGTCGACTCCGTGTTTTTTGCCACTTTGACTTAGTCGATTCGAAGGGTCTACTCATGCATGGATTCGAACTGAGACTCGTTCGTATCGATCGTATGTACTCCAGTCGATCGATACGAGAGTGTCATAGCAAGATGGATTCAAAGCAGCATCCATTGATGGATATGAATGATGATGGTCCAAACGATACGAAGACTGGCTGACTGATGGATGCGGGTTGAGGATGGCTGATCGATGCGAATCGAAGCCAACTGCTGATGGATTCGAATAGGGAGACGCTGATGGATTCGAACAGAGGTGTTGCCAATGGATTTGAATAAGGGTATTCTCCTTTATTTTGCATCGATCATAACTTGAACACACGAACTCGGATTGACTTGAAATTTGAAACCTTGGCTTTCATGAATTTGCTTGACGTATCTTATCAATTGTAGCCCGATCCGGACTTGGACAAAATTCATCGATATCCATGGTGTTCTTGTGAAATAACTATTTCCCAGGACGGATTGTCATTGATTTCTAGTCAGTTTCTTGGTGTCACGGCCTTGCCAAAAGGCGGGATAACACACAAAACCAAAAACAATAATCACAAGTCAAACAACAATTCCAACCATAAGTGATACCAACATTCATACATGCTAAAAAAGGGTAAATTCCAACAATCATATATATACCGCCATCGAGTAATACTAACAAAATAGTGATTACCGATCCAAATACCAACAAATGGTAGTCATCTCCCAAACAACATGTCACAAACAAAAAACACTGACTCGCATAATCAATGGTCAATAATATGTGGTATTACTGCATTCTCAACATATTAAACATTCTTACAATCTATAAATCCTTATTATATATTTTATTACTCTCATAATAGTAGCAAAAATTATGATACTACTTTATGTTATATAATTTATAGTTTACGTTATTATTTATATATTTTCAAAGATATTAGTTCCATTTAAAGCCCATTTGTTTAATAAATAAATCATTTATTCAATAATAGTTCATTTGACTTGCTTGAATGTATTTTAGTGTTACATATTTAATAGATGATATTTTTTTCTCTTATTTAAGCTTTTTTAATTAGTATTCTATTATTTGGATTTAAAAAACTTATTAACGAAAAAAATTAATTTATACTTAATATTAATTTATTGTTATTATTTATGAATTTCTTTAGAAATTCGTAAATAACAATATTATGAAAACTAACCTTTTAAAATAATATTATTAGACGCGTTATTTATAAATAACTATATATGGTTCTTTCTGCGACTGTTTTACGTGTATAATCAGATAATCCACTACTAGTCATCATTATAGGGTATGTGTTATTACTTGACTAGCTAACTATACCCTATCACAATTATCGTATTTAACTATACAGTTTTGTTTGTGTAATAGTTTAATATGCAAACATCCATCCAACCAATATAATGATAAAATAGGAAGCAATATCAATCCAATGATATTAAACAGATAAAAATATCAAAATAGGTAAACAATCGGTGAATGAACATAACTATGTATCAATAGGATATATAAATATATGGGTTTCTATTTAATATTTTAATATTTGAAGATGTAAATACTTTTGATCTTTGAAATTCGCTAAGGCGCTTTCACTAGCAACCTCAAAACTCAATAAGCCATATGCCAAAATGTTCAAAATCTCACCACGAACCTAAGATAATAAACTATGCATGAAATGGAGGTCATATGCAAAAGTTATAGTGATTAGGAGTCGTAGTGTTTAATTTGCAATTATTAAAAATATAAGGACTAAGTCAGAATTTTACCATCTACTATCATGTGTGTGAACCCATCCTAGCACCACCCTCAATCGTTCAATGTCACCTCTTACTACACCCAACCGTTGATCCAAGACCACCAACGTATCGCCCTTCTCGTCACTGACCAGACCAACCGCCTCTATTTACCCCGCCATCGTTATTACTTCGTCGCTAAGTTTTTCGAGTTTCTTTGAATTTTTCTAGACATTCCAGTATTCATCTGAATGACAACCACCATGGATGAACTCAACCCATCTACACAACGGTTGCCATAGACCGTCATTTAATGGTTGTTTCATTGCTGAACCAAAATTGAACAATATGGACGATCAAGAATGCTTCATAAACTTTTGATCAACTGGAGTGGCTGATCTTGTCTCTTTGCCTCATGGAGAGCTTGTATTTTATATATAATAAGATGGGGTTTTGGCAATCTGAATTTCAAGAATGATTTGTAATTAATAAATTTCGTTTTCTATTAAAGCATGAATAGAGGGATTTTGGGATAAAGAAGAAGTTCTAATGTGTAGGATGCCCTCAGAATTTTTAACTTCATTTATATGGGCAATTATGCATGGTTTGATTATTTATAATCGTTCGTCCCAAAAGCATTTACATACTCTATTTAAACACTATAAAGCTACTATTTCACAAATAGTAACTCCAAATCAATCAAACTTATACCCAAAACTAACAGCTCGAGGAGATCAGTGCAATGGCTATAAATTCAACGTCTAAATTACTATTCTACTAAATATTAATTTTAGTTAATTAACATTGATTATGTCAGATTTCGGGGTTGTTACAATGAATGCAAGGTTTATCGTGAACATATTCCTGGGAAAGAGCCAACCATTCTAAAATCCTTTACAACTGGGAAGTTGGCACTCATCGAAGTCTAGTAGGAGAGAATGGGCAAAGTACTTGCTCAAAAATTAAACACCCCACCTTTGATCGAAGACTCAAAGCCCAAAGATGCTACGAGAAATTAATTAGAGTGTAAAATGGCCTAACCGGGTTCCGACACTCCTCTGTTAGAAGGATCGTCATCGGGGAAGAGGAAGAAGATCACTCTTAGACCCCCAAGAAAAAGAACTTCTCTGCCTTTTACACTTCTTTTGTATTTTTATTTTTTATCCATTATCTTGTACGGGTATAGGTCCCAATTGTATATGTAAAATTATAGATGAATTATAAAGTTATTTTTTATTCAATTATGTCCCTTTCCATCATGAATTTAACTTTATGTATTTTCTTTACCTGCAAATAGTCAAATCTATGCTAGTATCATTTTTAACATCTCATGCTAAGTGACACCAACATGTATATGTATGATTCTGTGTTTTGCATTTGTTTATTTAAACCCTGTATGAATAAATAGAATATCATAATTATATAGTATATTTTACTTAGCTTTACTTATTATGAGTTAAACTTATCCACTCAATTGTAAGTAAACTATGTTTTTCCTTCAACTTTTCAATGGTTTTTCTCTCATGTTCATATGAGAGCCATTGTATTTTCTATCAGGTATGTTTTACTCAAAATGATGTTTATACATTGATGCATATCTCTAAGCATTGATGTCATCGGCATTTGTTCTGAGCATCTATTATCCATTGATGCTTATCTTTGGGAGTTTGCCTCCGGTGTCGTCAATCTCTGAGCATATGTTAAGGAGTGTACATTGGGGGTGAATTATCTTATTTTCCACCGGTTATATTATACGCCAGCGAACCAATCTCGATTCAAGGGAGTTCGTCTGTTAAACCAAATTATAGCTTAACATTGATATAAATAGAATTCAAAATACATCCATAATTAAAACAATATAGGTCAAAATGTCCAAAATATGCAAAGTTCAAATCATTCTCTTTTCATATGCAATCAAATTGAAATTTGAGAATAAATGCAATTTTATTTATTCAATGTTCAATATGCAATAAATAGAAGTCATCCTCTTTTAGTCTAATTTAAAGATTATAAATGGAGTTAATTTGCAAATTGATATTTTAAAAGGTCCTTATATTCAAATTTTCAAGCCAACCTCTTCTTCGTCGGCCATTAAAGGAGATCTCAAGCTCCCAAGGAAGATTTAGAAATGTCCAACCCCAAATTAAGATTTGTGCTAAGAGAGGGAAAGCAGAGAGAAGCCTATTTTTAGGTGGGGTAGGTCTCTATTTATAGAGGTTGAAGAGTGGTATAGCTTGCTTGGATTGGTTGATCAAAGTTGTTGTGGATTGATGACTTGGCAAGACGGATGATCTTGATGGTGTTAGTTGTCATCATCTCAATACACTAGTAGTTCATGCGGTTCACTATCTTGTCCATGTATTAAAAGGGTGTGGTCTGGTTGTATAAGAGTGCTTTGAAGCCATATTACATAGAATTACCTTCATATTAATATACTACTTCTTTATATGGGCTATTGCTAGCACTTCCCTATTATGTAATGGCTGTGAGAAATGCGGATTAAGGATCTTAAGGCTAGAATTAACACTAAAGGGGTGGTGAATAGTGTTTTAAGAAATTTGTCAATCTTTTTGAGTTTATCTTACTTTGTTAACAATGTATACACTAATCAAACACAGATATGAACACAGAATCAAACACAGATGCAAATATAAAGTAAAAGAAGTAAAGGAAAGAATACACCAGATTTTATACTGGTTCGGAATTACCCTACATCCAGTCCCGCACAACTAAGTACGGATTTCCTTTCAAAAGCAATTCAACAATTACAACCCTCGGTTTCAAGGCTACGAGGTACACCCTCCAGAATCACAATCCTCTGGGTAGAGATACTTGATTTCCGGGGCAACAAGTTCACCCAATTGATTTCCAGGGCTACAATCACACCGTCTCTCGCTCAATTGATTACAAAAAGTCTATAACTTAGATTAGCACTTGGATCTTGTAGAGATAGTAAAGAGAATCAAAACCAGAAATTATCTTGTTAGATTCGATATTGATTTCGGTAGAGTAATGGTGTAATTTGTAAATAAGAAAGTGGAGAAGAAGAAGAGAAGTTAAATCAGAGAAAAGTATTATAAAATTCGTTGAAACTGACCCCTATTTATAGAAGAACAACAGCCATGACCATTCATGAAAAGTTATGGCGAATAGACACTTCTTTTGAAATTTGAATTTTGAATTAAACTGTCACCATGTCGACATGGTACCTATGGGCATGTCGACATCCCTCAGCCAAATTTGATGTTTTGAATTTCTATAAAAATAATATTTATCTTATATTAAAAATTTATAAATATACTTGAATATAGTTGAAATTCATAAGTAAATATAAAGAACAATATATATATATTATTTAACTATAATTTAAATCAAAGTATAAATAATTTAAAAGTTAAATATATTATTTGAAAAGATAGTTTAAAATCAGGAGAAATTTTGACACTGAAAATAAAGATGTTTTGAGGCTAAAATTATTTTAAAAACGTAATCGAGGGTTTTGAATCTTTTTAAAAGGAAAGTTTTGAAATCATTTCGAAAACAAGATAATTTTGAAAAATCATTTGAATTAAGCTTAGTGGATACAAAACAATGTCCCACTAGATTTTCGTAGGTTCCATCCTACTTAGGGTTCCATCCCTTTAACGGGCTCGAAGTGGATTCCATTCCACGAATAAAATAGATTTTAAGATGTCAGTGCCTTTCTATGAGTTTTAACAATATTCCTAACTATATAACTTATCTTGGAAACTTGAACTCTTAATAATCTTGATACTCATGAGTCTTCTATCTCTATATCTTGAATCTCTATACTGTACAGTCTTCATTCTTGATACCTACATGGTTAGATCCTGCATATACATATATATCTAAACTTGTAATGTTAGTATTTATATGTTATAATCTATTCTAAGGTTGTTGTCATCAAAACCATCATCTCATGGACTAACAATGGCTTCTAACTCCCACTTGTAATGGTTTAAATAACGAACTCTATATTGATTTGAATTATCAATTCACAATGGCTTGACAGCTTGAATAGTTTATTCACAATGGCTTGATAGCTTGGATAGTTTATTCATGATGGCTTGAATAATTATTTTCAAAGTCGTTACACAATGGCTCTCTAACACATGGAAGCTCTATTATCACATGATAAGTCTTCACGATGGCTCCATGATGTTAATGGCTTTATTCAATCAGCATATGATGACTTCACTAACACACGATAACTCCATTTACTAATGATAGCTCCATTCATCCATGATAGTTCTATATATATATATATATGAAGCCTCTAAATAGGACATGACGACATTTAATTGCACATGATGGCTTTCGTCTACATATGAAGGCTCCAAATAGACGATGACCTCTAATTGCACAAGATGGCTGCCATCTACATATAAAGGCTCCAAATAGGACACGATGACCTCTAATTGCACAAGATGGCTTATGGCTTTTCAATCTGTTATTAGGATTACATTTTCCTCCCCTTGCATAAGAAGTTTCTTATGCTTTAGCTTATGTAAACTTATGTTCTTGCATTGTTTCTTTTTTCCCCACTATTTACCATTCAATGGGTGCTTCATCCTTCATTGTTGATTATTTGTGCTACTTCAACTTGCTATAACTTTTAGTCCTTAAAACTACGACTTTCCATAAAAAGGTTCTTCAAAATGCATAGGTTTTGCAACCCATTAGAAATATTTTTATTTGCAATGACCATACTTATTGAAAATATTTTTTATAGTCAATAATTTTTCACAAAGTTACTCGAAGATATCTTTATAAAAGATATCATAACTTCATTTGGAAACCATTTGATATGAAAATCAAATATATATATATATATATATATATATACACACACACACACTTATTAAAGTATGGTTTTTTTAAGAATGAATTTTTTTCAAAGTAAGGAAATCTACTTGAAACCTTTTGAGAGTAGCTTTTATTAGAAATAATTAATGTTGTGATAAGATAGAAATTTCCAAAGTTTTGAGGGAAATACATTTTTCTTTTTCCTATTCTGAGTTTTGTTGTTCATCGAATCAGGAATTCAGTCGACTGTCCTTTTTTAGATGGTCGTTTTCATATACCTTGCCTAATCGTCAAGGTTTCCATTAACCAACTCCCATTGATTGGTTCTTTGACCAAACTCGACGATGGGATCAAAGGCTTAATTAACCATCACTCTTTAGATAGTTGTTTTGGCCAGGTCTGAAGGAGGGACCAAAGACTTTTCATCCATCTTCCTTGGATAAGTGCTTTGACAAGGCTCGACTACAGGATCAATGGCTTAATTGACCATCATTCCTTGGATGTTTGCTTTGGCTAGCCCCGAAGGCAGGATTAAAGGCTTTTTGTCCTTCTTCCTTGGATAGGTGCTTTAACTAAGCCCGATACCATGATCAAAGGCTTAATTGACCATCACTCTTTTGATGGTTGCTTTGGCCAAGTCCGAAGGCGGGAATAAAGTCTTTTCGTCCATCTCCCTTAGATGGGTGCCTTAACCAGGCCCAATGATGGGATCAAAGGCTTAACTGACAATCACTCTTTTAATGGTATCTTTGGCTAGGCCCGAAAGTGGGACAAAAGGCTTTTCGTTCATCTCCCTTCAATGGGTGCTTTGATAAGGATTGGAGGCAGGATCAAAGGTTTAATCGACCTCCCTTGGGTATAAAGTGTGCCTCTGCTTAACTAATCTCGCTAACCTCGTCAGGTTAGGAGCTAATTCAAACATATCACATCTCAATCTGAAGGCTTTTTTGTTGGAATGATCCCTTTGAAATCCATCATCTTTTTCTTAAACTGTTGGAATTTTATATCTTTTATATTTCATCTATATTATGTCTACATAACTAATAGAAGTTTAGTAGTAGAGATTTTTTCCGATGTTGATTTTGGAAATTACTTGCCTTTCTTGCCATTTGAATTCTGAATCATTCTCCTTGTGAGTTTTCTTGGACTGAGATACTTAAAAAATAATTCTTGTTGATATAACATGGCTCACAATATGGTTTTAGCTAATCTCGAAGATTTTTTTATAGGTTGTTAGTTTGGTTCTCAAGCATTTGTGATTTCCTTATATGGTGGAATCCTTACTTTGTTTGGTAGTATTACTTCAAATTCTGATACTGGTGAAAAAATAACATGTCTAATGGCTTTTTGTTTGGATTTCCCCTGATCGCAAGTCAGAATAGTTACATTACTTGAATTTTTGACTGAAATGTTCTATTTATGGCATTCTTAATCATTTTGTTCATGGTTTTTGTAATTTATAAAACCCAAGACTTCCTAGTAGATAATTTCTCGGCTTCTCCCATTCGGTAAAATAGTTTACTTGTTTCCATTTGTGAGTCTGACATCTAAATTGGAGTTGAAAAGGCTAATTATTATTATAGTGCTTTGTTGATTGTAGCATAGGAGGGAATAAAATCTTTAATTCCTTGTATTTAGTCTTACCTTATAACATTATTCCCTTTATCAATACTTATCTGATAAGTCGTATGCTAATATCGGTGGTCGCTGATTTTCGAAGGTGTGTGTGAAGTAGGGGACTGAAATTCTATCTCATCTTTATACTTGAGCTGGTGGTAGGAGTTTATCGCAAATAAGACCAGTAATCTATGTTTCGAGATTGGGGTTTGGGACTTTATTATTAGGAAAAGATCCATTTTTTGTAAAGAAATTCGTACTTGCGTAAACTCATGCCTTTAATTGAAGGGACTGAAAATTATATGATCTTTATTTACTTAAAAGGTTGTCCGTAGAAGAGAACCATAATAATATCTTTTCTAACAAACTTTATTGATCAGTAACTAAAGGTAGTATGCTCTCATTCAATATGTTTTTTATTCAGAAATCCATGATAATGAATGATTTGACTTTTCTTCCTGAAGTATAAGATTATATCTCTTATCATACTAAACCGAAAGACGATATTTCTGATCTTTACTAGACCATGAGCTATACTATGTAGGAAAGCCTTACTATCATATTGATTGTATGAAGATGGGTTATTTCTCTCCTGACATGTACCATCATAGTAAAAGGGAATTATGCTTTAAATTTCATCGCTGAGTAGTACTTCTTCCAATTAAAAGAATCTAGAAATTTAGAGTCTTGCTTAATGAAGTATTTAATCCTCATGGATTATTCCAATATTACTCGCTTAGCTTGAAAATCTCCAATACCAATTCTTATGAAATGGGTACTCATATTCTAACATTAGGATTCATGAGTTTGGATAATAAGCAATCCATGCTTTTTGATGTTTCTAATGGTTTTCCTAAAGCAAAAGGCCATGTTGATATTCTACAATTCTGATGGTCTACATGATTGGTTGCATGCATTTCGATAGTAGTAGTTTTTTCATCCCAAGCACTGTAAATAATCTTTGGAAACCCATTTGATAAGGAGATTCACTACTCTTAATAGGAAACTTAAGCTTTTGTTCTGTTATCATAAATTGAAATTTATTCAACTCGACAAACAAATGATGCTATTTGGAGCTCCATTACCAAACAATGATTAACGTTTTATGAGATAATTTGGAACTTTATAGATTCACTATTTTGATAGCAAGGTTATGGCTCTTAGTGATGGGCAATCCTTACCTTATAAACTGAGGAATTTCTTTGAGAAAAGTCAAATTTGGTTTTCATCATTGTCTTTAATAAACCAATAAGAGTTTTCCAATAACAAATTTTCCTTTTACAAATCAACTTTTGGTTTTATTTGAGCCAACGTATTGAAAAGGTTTTATAGAAATTTGATTTTATTCAAAAAATCCCTTCTCGATGTTGCTGCTAAGAAAGGTCTTTGAGAAATCCCGTGATAGGAAAGTAAACCTCAAATAAAACATTACTTGGTCATGGTTCATGAATTAGTAATTTTTTAATTGAGAGTAGACTTCTTTATCTATAGTTTCCATAAAAATTATAGCTTTAAAAAAATTAATCTTCCTCGAAGTAAAAATATACTCCTTTTTGTAAAATGGAAATATTCATTGAAAATTTCAGAAAACTACAAGTATGGTTTATCAAAATACATTTAGGGTTAAAGCTTTCTTATACTTCTTTGGGTATGTAAGAGGTGTGGTAGTAAATCCTTTGAACTTCAGAACACCTTTTCAAAATCATTCTTGATCCATGTTTTTAGATAGTAATACTTTATTTATAATGGAAAACATTATTTCCAATCTACCAAGTTTGTATAAAGTAGTATGCTAGTATCCCAGATTTTCCTTAATGAAATGATATTTCTCATTTACGAGTCCTAGAAGTCATGATTCATGAACTAATAGCCTTTGCAAACAAAAGATAGTTTTTATCAAGGATTTACCTTTGTGTAGAGTTGAGAAATATAAATAAGATTTTGAATACTAACTTTTTTAGGGACTCCTCTTAAGTAGGAGATTCTGACAATTTCGATCTCGAAAACATCATTATCATGGTGAAGAGGGGCATACTTCAACAATAGGAGTTTTATTTCCAAGAAAATAATGATAAGAAAACCAGAAGTCCGTATAATATGGAAATCCACTATGATGTAGAAAAGAATTCAAGTTCGGGTTCTATACGAATTCATCTGATGTTGGTAATCATAATAATATCTTATCTCAAGAATCCCTTTGGCTATGAATAAGGAGGATAAACTTCAACAAAGAGAAGTCCATAAATAATTTTTAATAGTAAGAGTTTTCTCATCCAAATAAGAAAACCAGAAGTCCATACGAAAAAGAAATCCATCACCATATAGAAGAGAGCCCTCACTCAAGTTCTATAAGAACATGTTTGATATAGGAAACCATAATAATACATCATCTTGAGAATCCTATCAGGTATGAGTAAAAAGGAAACCCTTCAATATAGAGGTTTTTATGATAAGAAATCAAAAGGTTCACAAAGAATTCCATTATCTTATTAAAGAGAATTTGAATCCAATCTTCTACTGAATAGAAGTTTTAATTTGATAATGGGAACAAGAACATCATGAATTTATGAGGACAATAAGGTTCATCGCCTTTGAATATTATACAGCCTTTGCCTTTCATGCTTAATAACTTTTCTTTAAGAGACAAGAGTCTATTGGATAATAGTAAAGAAGATTAGGAAACCATTAATCAAAGAAATCCACTATCGCTTAAGAAGAAATCCGAATTCATATTCATAAATAACAGATGGAGATTTTCTAGCTTCATTTATTTAACTAAATGATTTAGAAGATGACATGCCAAGTTTCGTTGTTCGTGTTTGACAGATAATCTAGAATCCCATAACTTAACAAATAATCCAAAATGCCTAAAATACCCAATGTTCAAATCATTCTCTTTTCATATGCAATCAAAGTGAAATTTGAGAATATACGCAATTTTCTTTATTCAATGGTCAATATGCAAGAAATACAAGTCATCCTCTTTCATTCTAATTAATAGGTCATAAGTGAAGTTAATTTGCAAATTGATACTTCAAAAGGTCCTAATGTTCAAAGGTTCAATCCATCTTCTTCTTCGTCGGATATTAAAGGAGATCTCAAGCTCTCAAGGGAGCTTAGAAATGTCCAACACCAAATTATGATTAGTGCTAAGGCAGGTAAAGGAGAGAGAAGCTCCTTTTTAGGTAGGGGTGGGTCTCCACTTATAGAAGTTGGACAGTGGTATAGTTTGCTTGGATTGGTTAACCGAAGTTGTCGTGGACTAGTGACTTTCCAAGGTGGATGATCTTAATGGTGCCACTTGTTATCATCTCAATACACTATTATTATCTTGGTTATGGTATCAAAAAAGGTGGTATGGTTATGTTACACCCTAAATTCTAAAAGCCATTGCGAGCAATTAGAGGTCACCGTCTCCTATTTGGAGCCTTTATATGTAGCTGGAAGTCATCGTGTGCAATTAGAGGTTGTTGTGTCCTATTTGGAGCCTTGTTATGTAGATGGAAGCAACTGTGTGCAATTAGAGGTCAGCGTGTCCTATTTGGAGCCTTCGTATGGAGATGGAATCCATCATGTGCAATTAGAGATCATCATGTCCTATTTGGAGCCTTCATATGCAGATGGAACCCATTGTGAGCAATTAGAGGTCATCGTGTCCTATTTGGAGCCTTCATATGTAAACAGAAGCCATAGTGTCCAATTAGAGGTCATCATGTCCTATTTAGAGCCTTCATATATATAGAACTATCATGTTTGAATGGAGCTATCATTGGTAAATAGAGCTACCACGTGTTAGTGAATTCATCGCGTGCTGATTGAATAACGCCATTAACATCATGGAGCCATTGTGAATAGTTATCATGTGATAATATAGCTTTTGTGTGTTGATAGAGCCATCTTGTGATGACTTAGAAAATGATTATTCAAGCCACTGTGAATAAACTATCCAAGCTATCAAGCCATCGTGAATAAACTATTTGAGCTATTAAACCATTATGATTGATAATTCAAAGCAATGGAGAGTTGGTTATTTAAACTATTATAAGTGGGAGTTACAGGCTATTACATAATAGGGAAGTGCTATCATGAGCCCATATAAAGAAGTAGTGTATTAATATGAAGGGCATTTTATGTAATAAGGCTTCAAAGCACTCTTATACAACCATACCACCTTTGTTGATACCATAGCCAAGATAGTGATCCGCATGAACTACTATTGTATTGAGCTGATCAAATGGCACCATCAAGACCATCCATCTTACTAAGTCACCAATCCATGCCAACTTCGATCAACCAAACGAAGCGGCCTATACCACTCTCCAACCTCTATAAATAGAGACTCACCCCCACCTAGAAAGGTCTCCTCATTCTCGGTCTTATCACAAATCATAATTTGGGGTAGAACATTTCTAAGCTCCCTTGAGAGCTACAAATCTCCTTTAATGGTCAACAAACATGAAGATGGCTTAAACTTTTAAAGATAAGGACCTTCTGAAATATCAATTTGCAAGTTAACTCTGTTTATGATATTTGAATTAGAATGAAAGAGGGTGAGTTTTATTTCTTCCATATTGAACATTGAATAAAGAAAATTGCATACATTCTCATTTTCATTTTGATTGCATACGAAAAGAGAATGATTTGAACTTTGGATATTTTGGGCATTTTGGACATTTTGGTCTATATTATTTTAATTATGGATATATTTTGAATTCTAATTATTTCAATATTAAGCTACAATTTAGTTTAATAGATAAGAGTGCTTTGAAGCCCTATTATATAGAACTCCCTTCATATTAATATACTACTTCGTTATATGGGCTATTGCTAGCACCTCCTAATTATGTAATGGCTAGCAACCCCCACTTGTAATGGTTTAAATAACTAACTCTCTATAGATTTGAATTATCAATTCAAAATAGCTTGATAGCTTGAATAGTTTATTCAGATGTCTTGATAGCTTGGATAGTTTATTCATGATGGCTTGAATAATCATTTTCAAAGTCATCACACGATGGCTCTATCAACACATGAAAGCTCTGTTATCATATGATAACTCATCACGATGGCTCCACGATGTTAATTGCTTTATTCAATCAGCACACGATGATTTCACTGACATGCGATAGCTCCATTTACCAATGATAGCCCCATACATCCATGATAGTTCTATATATATATGAAGGCTCCAAATAGGACACGATGACCTCTAATTGCACACGATGGCTTCCATCTGCATATGATGGCTCCAAATAGGACATGATAACCTCTAATTGCACACGATGGCTTCCATCTGCATATGATGGCTCCAAATAGGACATGATAACCTCTAATTGCACACGATGGCTTCCATGTATATAGAAGGCTACAAATAGGACACGATGATCTCTAGTTGCATAATATGGCTTCCATCTACATATGATGGCTCCAAATAGGACATTATGACCTTTAATTGCACACGATGGCTTCTATCTACATATATAGGCTCCAAATAGGAGGCGATGACCTCTAATTACATACAATGGCTTTTTCTTATCAATATTTTCTTAGAATTTCAAGTGCAACACCGTTGGTATCTTTCTATGAGTAACTACAGCCATCCGATCTACTCTGAGACACGTGATGTTTGCGTTATAGATTTCGTTATGTATAATTTAACTTATTGATTACAGTTACATTGACTCAAAAAGAAAAATTTATAAAAATCTATTATGAATGTCGCCTTAAACATAGAATTAAAAATGTCCAAAAAATTACAATAAAATTAAATCAAGTGAACTGCAGTGCACATACTCGTTATTCCATATCCATGGAATTGGGTCCCCATCTACAGTCGATAGCTTGAAAGTGTTATATCCAAGCTTCTGGTTCATCATGTAGGGTTCTTCCTAATTTAATAAAACTACCACAGGTTTAGAAGGTTCTGTTTCAAAATAAGGTCGCTTCTCTCAAACCAACAGTCCTAAACGTTTGGACTGATTAACTACTTTGCCACTCTTTGTTCATAAGCGGCCACCATCAGATCCCCTCTTCTCGCTTTTTGTCCACCTAGTTAAGGGATGCTAGCAATAGCTACTCATTCATATCAGGCTCATAATGCATCTACCAGTGAGAAGGCACTTAAGCTTCCTTCAGTTCATTACCTCAGTTCTGTATGACAATGTGAGAAATGTATGTCTAGTTATGGAATTGGGCATCATTCGATGAGCCCGCATTACTAGTGGTAACAAATCATCCCAATTTCCTTTTTCCCACTTTATCCACTTTTTAAGGATTGATTTGATGATCTTTTTCATTGCTTCCACTTGTCTGTTTGCTTATGGATGTGCTACCATTGTGAAACTCTTTTGAATTCGATGTCACATGTAGAATTCATAGAATTTTGTGCTTTAGAATTGAGTTTTATTATCGGTTATGACCTTCTGTGGTACTTCAAACCTACACAAAACATTTATCACTTCAAAGTCAATCAGTTTCATTAAAGTGATATTGGTGAGTGGGTCTGCCTAATCCCACTTAATGAAATAGATCACCACAACAATTGCATATTTCGCCCCTTCTTATGCCATCGGTGGCACTCTAGTTATATATATTCCCTTAAATGAAAATGTCCATAGCCTAAACATTTGCATAAGCTCGTTAGATGAAGCTCTTGATATCTTTGCAGTTTTGGCACCTATCGCATTGTTTGAAAAACTTTATTGCATCTCAAGCGATAAGCCAAAAGTACTTACATAGTCGTACCTTATTTGCCAAGTTGGCCCCTAATGTGATTTCCACAACATCATCGATTAAGGGCCTCAAGGATCTTCTTTCCTTTGTCTTTGTCAACACACTTGGCAAAGGGTAGAGAATCCTTTCAAAACATAATGCCATCCTGCAAAATATAACGCGACTCCTTTTGCTTAAGCTTCTACGTTTCGTTTCTACACTTCTAAAGGATCCCCTTCAGTGAGTACTCCTTAAATGGTGTCATCAATAACTCTGTATGGCATCTAATACAATCTTACGTGCATCTAAACTAATACTCATAACTTTTTGCTTACTAACTACACATTATTAATTGTTCATGGATTGTAGTCGCATACCTAAGCGTCTATGTTGTAAATGAATCATATTTTAACATCATAATCACCTTAAATAATTTAAGGTTGGGTTATTTCAATTTCCATAAGCCGTTTTCATGTAAATCAATATATAATCATGTATGAATATAAATAAAACTTAAAGTAAGTTTCTCACTCACTCAAAATGACTTTTCCTCATCCAAAGTAACCAAAAAAAGCCTTCAGATATGTCCTTTCTTATGTAGTCCAAAATTATTCATCGTTGAATTGTATTTTGTTGATATAGGCTTAAAGATCTTGCCCCATTATAATTTGGACGATTTCTATTTAATTTTAATGATTGTATTTTGGTCTATGGGATTGGATATTTCTTCAGGGAAATGAAGGAGATAAGAGAAGGAAGTTATGTGATCTATAATGATGTAGAGATGGTATGCACACCTGTATAAGAGTATGGGGACTGCTTTGGGTTTTGGGTTGAAATTATTAAATCTATCATGTTTTAATAAATCTAATTTCTCTTATAACTTTCTCTTTGTAACTCCAAACATGTATAGTTTATAATTTAGTTTCGTTAGAAAAATATGATTTACACAATGGTAAAAGTTTCACGCTACAATTCATTCATTTGTAAAAAAAATTCCTTTTTACCCCTTATTTTAATTAATGTATTAATTGATTAGTTAAATAATTACTAGGTGTAAAATTATGGGTTACTACAGTATATAAATGTCTAGTGTCCTGAACATGGATGACTTGTACCTCACAATTGTTAGTGCGCTAACTGTCAAGATTTTCTTTGGACTTGTAAAGTCAATAATATGTGCAAAATTGAGTGTTGGACAAGGTTGGTGGTAACTTCAATCGGCTTTAATTTAAATGCATGGTTAGAAGGTGTACTTCAGTCTAGGTGATTATAAGAGACCTTAGGGTGTAATTCAGTTAGTGACTTAACAACACATCTAGAAGACCACATGGTTGATGCCAGCGGTTTAATGTGAGTCGGTTGAGTTAAGCGACCTAATGTAGGTAGCTTGATAGTTAGGTGTGGTTGTGGAGTAAGTGCGCACGAATTTGAAAACTTAACTTATAATCTTATCATTATCAGCATTGAAGTAACTCAAACAGGATTTTTTAGTTTGATCGGTTTGTTTTAATTAAACTCTTTAATACCCTCAAAAGAGCAGGAAAGATTATTCCACTTAACTAAGTAATTCGGTATGGGAAAGATGTGGAGTTCAGACGTTGGTCCATGGGTGAACTCCTTTATGTTTTATCCACTTCATTATGTTACATCTTATTACTTTTATGTAATGTGTAGCTCTGTGGTCCACTTGTGGTTATTGATCTGTTTATCTTTACTATATTTAACATTATCCTTGTACCGATATGTATTAAACTTATTGGTTATGTGAGAAATATGCGACTACTTTGTTTTATTTACATGGCATATTTGAAATATATTACATTTATTTGGTGCGAGCAAGTTCCAAGCAATTAAATTTACATTACAGTTTCATGTAGCGGTGGTTTATTCATTCTCGAGCATTGAGATTTAGGAGTGAGTAGAGGGCCACTAAAGTTTCATTATCAAAGCACCAATTTACTGTACTTGGAGTGAAACCAAATTAGCTAAAGCTTAGATTGGTCACTTATTATAGACCATATACCATGCTACAAAATTACTTGTTACTTTATATATTATAGATGTTTTCTAAAATTCCTTCCAAACACTCGCCTTTCTTTTAAGTATAAACCTTTACCTAAAAGTGACCAGTTTATGAGCCAAGATTCCAAAGACCGACTTAGGAAATATCACAAGGGATATTATTGAAGTTCTATGGGAATATGAAAACTTCAATATGTATGCACCATATTCATTTTAGCAAACATATAAAATAACTTTTTCATTGATGTAAAGTGTAATGACCTTAATTTATACTAACATTATTTAGGGCATTTAATTAGATAAATTAAATGAAATAATGTAGATGGTTAAGGGATTGAGATTTGTAAATTAACCAGGGGGCCCTGCCTTAATGAATCTGTAAGCCAAAGAGAATTAAAATGGATAAGTAGGAGGAATATGATTAGGGCAAAATAGGAATAGACTATGTTCTTATACCCTAAAACCTTCTATTCTCCAATTCTCATTCATTTACAACATTCACAAACAAAACTAAAGTCTTAAATAAGATTAGCTGGCCACCATTAAGAGGTTCAAGAAGAAGAAAAGATAGGATTCAAGTAGGAAGCTTAAGCAAATCAATCAAAGGGAAAATCTCAACCTTCCTAACAACAAGCTAAGGTGAATAATGAACTTACATCTCATTTTATTGATTTTGGTTTCTAGTTAGATCCGAATTGATTTTGCAAATAATATGCCATGATTTATTTGTTTAAATGGATAAATATGTTGTTGATGATTTATATTACTTCATATAGATTTTATGATAAGCTTGGATTTGAAAAACCTATTAAATGACATCCAAATGACTTGCGTTTTTAATATAAGGTCGAAAACATTATTTATGAAGTGGGTTTCAAGATTTATAATTTTCTAAGTTATTATAGATTATTCGTGAATTTTCAATGAAGAAAATAGTTAAAATTGGGTTTAAATTAATTACGGCAATTATATGTTGATTTTGGGTCTGGAATTTAAATATGTTAAAAAACATATCAGAAGTGAATTATGGTAATTTTTGGGGAATTTTCCTTAATATTTTTCTATAGTTATAGAATTATTTAAGTTATGAGACTTAAATGTTTTATATGTTTATTCAAGAAGAAGGGCTTATTTGTTAAAATGTTTTAATTTGAAAATTTCTGAATTCGGCAGCACTTTTTGAAAAGGATTTTGATAAAGAAATGGGCTACCAATAATACAAATAAGGCAAGTTAGGTGAAAAGTAATTTCTTTTAAAAGGCTAAAGTCAGATTTACATAGATTTACTGCTTCACCACTTCCATCTGTTGGCTTTCCATGCCATACCTCCACCACACCAATTTAAAACCAATACATATAGTATCAACCCTTTGGTACGTAGTGGATTGGAGATAGGAGAAAGGTACAGCGTCGAAACCTAGCTTTCAAAGGGTAAGAAGCCACCCTTATTAACTTTGAATTACTTCAGTTTACAAAGGATGCTTTCGAAAGGGATATATTAGCTTTCGACTTAACTATTTTGCCTTTGTTTATATAAAAGAGCTTTCGAATGAGTTGCCACCTTTATGTTATAAAAGAAGCTTTCGAAAGGATAAAACCATGCTGCCGCATTCTACCTTTCAAACTAGTTAAGGCCACTTCCATACAGCCTAGAAACAATGGTTTCGAAAGGGTGCTTTTGCCTTCTTACTTTGAAACTGCCTTCTAAATTCTTTCGAAAGGGCTAGTTTCAAAACCATCCTCTTTCTTTTTCTTTGGACCAATGCTTTTGAAAGCAATGATTTCATCTCTGTTCATTTATGACCATTAGTTGTATTAAATGCTAAACCCAAATGGTTTCAAAAGGAATAATTATTAAAGGTTTCGAAGTAATGTCTCCACAATCCTTTACTTGAATCCAATGCTTTCGAAAGGGTTATATTAATTTTTTTGAAGGGGAGATCCCCAATTTTTTCAAAAGGTATACTTTAAATGTTTAAAGGGAAGGTTTCTAATGCTTTCAAAGGATAAGTTTAAATGGTTTTGAAAGAGGATGTCTAAGGTTCTATGTAAAGCTTTCAAAAAGGTTGTTTTCAAAGGTTTTAAAAGGAATTTTTTCAATACATTCGAAAGATATGTTACAGCTTTTCAACGTGTCTCAAGGTTAAAGTAGTTAACTTACTTTGGAATGGGTGCTTTCGATGAATTCGAAAGGGAGTGTTTAAGATTTTAGACAAAGGTTTTGAAAGTGTTGGTTTGGCCTAGTAGCCTAAAATCATTTAAGTTAAAAAGGGTTTTTAACTTACTTTAAAGGGAAAGATAATCCCATTGATATAGTTTCATCAACATTGTTTTGTGTAAAGTAAATACCATGGTATAAGTGTTTTGAGTAAAGCAAAGTATATGTTTTCTTATTTTATAAAGGTATGATTTCAGGGGTAAATCATTTGTAAAGACTATTTACAAGGAAATGAAATTTTAACAGGGTAGTTAACCCTAAGACAGAAAATGAAACATGAATAGGGTAGTTAACCCTAAGTATATGACTTAGATATTAGAAGACAAGATGGGACTGGTATTGGGTCGCCCCCTATACTTTAGCTATTAGCCCCTAGCTAAAATAAGTCCAACATTCCAGTGTGTAGTGCTTGTCATGGGTGGGACTAAATTGAGGATACACACAAAAGTGAGTGTACAGGGTAAAGATAGGTTACTAGTGAACCTGTAAAACCATTAGGTTCGATTGACCCTAAAAAAAGAAAGTTAAGGGCAGTCAGCCCAATGTTGTGTCTAATAGAAGTTAGATTATTGAGTACGTCTATTAGGCCCGAGTCAACCAATGGTTAATAGTTAGCCAGATAAAACTATAGCGTGGATAGATAGTCCAATAATTCATGTTTATTTTGCATATATGTTTTTGCTATTCTTGTTATAATCAGTTTGATTGCAGGATTTTGACCTGCACATGCTTCTCAAAGGGATATTAGTGAGGGTCTATTCCGCTAAGCGGCATGGTCTCACTTAATATCGATAAATCGAGATGTAATAGTATTTTTCACACCAGGCTTTAAGTCTAACTCGAAGTTTATGTTTTCCCTTTAAACTCTCGGGTGCTCAAAAATTTGAGTAGATTGAGGGTTAAGGTTTTTCAGGTTTAGTAGGTTGGACGATTAAGCTTCTGAGGACGTGCAGGAGGCAAAGTTAGCTATGTAGGAGCTATTTAGTTTTATTTCCGCTATGATATATTTATGACTGATATGTCTATCTAGTACTCTGATCATCCAAGGGGGCATCTTCATATGTCGCTCTAGGCGTAATTCTTAATAATTATATTTGATCAAAACCTGGGAATTGTTTTGGTATTATGTATCTGAATATGAAATATTGATTTGAAATGTAATTAGAAAAGTATTTTGAAATCTGTGTTGATTTTATTTCATATTCATGTGCTTCTGATATTATGGATACCATTAACATTATAGTATTTTGTCATCATAAGTTAATACTATGGATGACTGCAGCATTTGTAGGGCTTAGCTCCGGGTCTCAAACTAGGATATGTTATAGCTTGGTATCAAAGCATAGGTTTATGAAAACTTAAATCAAATTTGAAATCTAATATGATTTTGAAAACGTAATACTAAGTAATTAGAGAAAAGACAGGGGTATGGGATAACGTTATAGTAACGTACTTGTAATTGCTATATATAACTATACGCTTTATCTCTATTCTTCCATCTCACTTTAGCTATTCTTCTGTATCTGACAAAGACTTGAATGTGGATTTTAAAGATGTAAGATATGGATGCTAGATGTGGAAGAGTTAACATTGGTGGAGGAAGCACCACAACCAATAGGAATGCCAGACCAACACTAAAAGGAATCCAGGTCGGGCACAAGCTGCTAATGTGGGTGCCAGAGTGCCACAAACTGATATGGGAGCTATGTATCAGTTTTTTGTTAATATGATGCAGGCTAGAGTTGCTGCAGGTTTAGTCGGAGGAAATGTTGTAGGAGGAAATCAAGGAGCTCCGGTGGTCAATAACTATGCAGTACTAAGTAGAGACTATGCTAGGCTTGGAGGAAGCCATTTATCTAGACTAAGGGCACAAGTGAAGTGGAGAATTGGTTACTTCACTACAAAAGGATCTTTGTTGGTTTAGGGCTTAATGATGAGCAGAAGAGGAGGCTTGCTTCTAGACAGTTGCAAGGAGCAGCACTTTACTGGTGGAATAGTGTTATTATGGGAGTTAATGAGGAGACCATGACTTGGGCTGAATTTAGAAGGAGGTTTGAGGAAAGATTCATGTCAAAAATTGCCAAGTACACTCTGCTCAGGAAGTTTATGGAGTTAGAGCAGGGAGAAATGATAGTGCTAGAGTATGAAACAAGATTTAAGGAGCTATCGAGATACGAATATGCTACGGTTGATACAGTTATCAAAAGGAACGAGAAGTTCATATGCGGACTAAAACCTGAATTACCTAAAGCGGCTCTACCACATATCAGGGATCTATGCGATGTAGTTGTTGAGATGGCTTTGAGGCAGGAGGAGATGCCCGATTTTCATTATGGTTATAAAGTAGGGGAAGCTCAAAGTGGGGGGAACCAGAAGAGGAAGTTTTTCCATAAGAAGGGCGCTCAAAAAAGAGGAGCAGCCAAGAAGAAGAAGGCGATGTAGTTTGCTATAAGTGCGACAAGAAGGGACACTATGTTCATGAGTGTCGGACAGGAAAAGGGAAGAAAGCTGCTGATAAGAAAGAGGTGAGGTGCTTTAACTGTGATCAGATTGGAAATATAGGAACCAATGCAAGGAACCAGCCAAGGATGGAAAAGGAAAGATGTTTGCATTGGAACCAGCTACCTCAAGACCAACAATTGAGGAGAAATGGAAAGCTGTTTTGGGAGGTATGCTTTTGATTCATGGCGTATTAGTTAGAGTTCTATTTGATACTGGTGCATCATATTCTTTTATATCTCATTGTTTGGTAGATAAGCTTAACCTAGAACCCTCGTGTCTAGTTACTTCCTTAAGGGTTGCGAATCCGAGAGGAGGATATACGACACTTGGAATGAAGTGTGACCAGTTAAAGTTTGAGTTGTTAGGTCATACATTTGCTTGCAGATTGCATGTATTTGATTTCATAGGGTTCTAAATTATTTTGGGTATGGATTGGTTAAGTAAGAATGATGCTAGGATATTTTCCCACGATATGAAAATATCACTTAGACAACCTAGTTGTAGTGATCGGATTATATACTCCGTAGAAACCCTAGTTTTGGGGTAAACGCTTTGTTGGGTGTTATGGAGGAAGAAGACGAGTTAAACAAAGTTTTCCATGTTAGAGAATTCGCAGACGTCTTTGAGCCTATAGTTGGACTACCGCCAAAACGATCTATCGAGTTTCAGATAGATTTAATACCAGGAGCTGAACCAGTGACTAGACCGCCAAGTAGAATGACACCTACCGAGATGAAGGAGCTAAAGGTGCAACTGGTTAATTTAGAAAGTAAGAACTTTATCAGACCAAGTAATTCGCCCTGGGGAGCAACTACAGTGTTTGTAAAGAAATGGGACGGATCGTTAAGGTTGTGTATCGATTACCGTAAGTTGAATGAGAAGACGATAAAGAATCGATATCCGTTACCTAGAATTGACGATTTTTTTGACCAGTTGAGTGGAGCCAAAGTATTTTCCCAGTTTGATTTAGCAATAGGATTCCATCAAATTGTGGCCAAGGATAGTGTTTCTTTGATGGCATTTAGAACAAGATATGGATCATATGAATGGTTAGTAATGCCGTTCGGACTAACCAATGCACCAGCATTTTTCATGGACTTAATGAACGGAATCTTTTGGGAGCATCTGGATAGATTCGTGTTAGTGTTTGTAGATGACATTTTGATATACTCTAAAGATGAAAGAGAGCATGAAGTTCAACTTAGAGTGGTGCTTGAGACATTGAGGTAGTATTAATTGAAAGCGAAATTTGTGAAGTGTCATTTCTGGAAGAAGGAAGTAAAATTTCTTGGTCATGCAGTCTTAGAGAAAGGGTTGTCCGTAGATCCGGCTAAGATTGAGGCGGTAAATAATTGAAAAAGACTCGAGACAGTGACTGAAATAAAGAGTTTTCTTGGATTAGCTGGTTATTATCGGAGATTCATTAAGGGTTTTTCGCGGATAGCGGCACCGATGACTAAGCTAACTCGAAAGGATGTGAAGTTTGTCTGGATTGACAGGTGTGAGGAGGCATTCCAGAAACTGAAACACTTATTGACTAATGCACCTGTGTTGGTTGTTCCAAAGGGAAATCAGAACATAGTGGTGTACATGGATGCATGTGGAACAGGGTTAGGAGCTGTGTTAATGCAATGTGGTAAAGTAATTGCCTACACTTCATGACAGCTTAGGCCGCATGAAATTCGATACCCAACTCATGATTTGGAATTAGCTGCAGTAATTTTTGCATTAAAAATGTGGAGGCATTACCTTTTAGGAGAAAGATTCGAGTTGTACACGGATCATTAGACACCGATGTATTTATTCTCTCAGAAGGAGTTGAATACCTCTTTAGCTGAGGTGGTTAAAGTTTTTAGTTGCTTATGACTTTGGAATTGAGTACACACCGGGGAAAGGTAATAAGGTTGTAGATGCACTTAGTAGGAAACATCATAATGTAGTATTGGCAATGATAGTTGAGTGGAAAGATTTAGAAGCATTGAGTACATGTAGAATATAGTGGAGATCTGAAGCTAGTTCTAGTAGGGAAACTACTATGTTGTCATGCTTAGAAGTTTGACCGGTGATGATCGAAAGGATTGCTTCTAAGCAAGGGGAGGATCTATTATTAGCTGAACGGATCAGAAAACCAAGGGATGGAACGAAGAGCGATGACTTGAAAGATTTCAATCTTGACTAGAATGGGTGGTTGAGGAAGAAAGGAAGACCGTGTGTTCCGAAGGTGGGAAACATTAGGAAGGAAGTTCTTGGAGAATGCCATCGTTCAAAGTTCATTATTCATCTGGACGGTACTAAGATGTATCAGGACATGACAAGGAGTTTTTTCTGGGAAGGTATGAAGAGAGATGTAGGCTTATTGGTGAGGCAGTGTTTGAACTGTCAATGGGTAAAAGCTGAACATCAGAAACCAAGTGGGTTACATCATCCTTTGGATGTCCTGGTTTGGAAATGAGATTCTATCTCAATGGATTTTATAGATGGGTTGCCAAGCTCAAATCGAAGAAATGAAAGTATATGGGTCATAGTGGACAAGTTGACCAAGAGTGCCCATTTCATTCCAGTTAAGTCAACCAGGACGACACCTGTTTTGGCTAAATTATTCATGAAGAATATAGTTAGACTGCAAGGGATTCCTAGTAGTATAGTAAGTGACAGAGATTACTTATTCGCTAGCAAATTCTGAAAAAGTCTACTGGAGACTTTAGGTACCAAGCTCAAGATGAGTACAACTTACCATTCGCAGATAGATGGACAAACAGAAAAGGTTAACAAAGTCTTAGAGGATTTGTTATGAGCTTGTGTGCTAGACTTTGGAGGATCATAGGAATACCACCTACACTTAGTCGAGTTTTCATATAACAAAAGTTATCAGACTAGTATAGGGATGACACCGTTTGAAGCTTTGTATGGAAGGCCTTGCAAATCTCCCGTTTGTTGGTTAGAGACCAGGGATAGGTTAGTTCTTGGTCGGGATTTGGTTAGGGAAGCTGTAGAAAAGATTGAGTTAATTCAAACTAGAATGTAGGAAGCTCGGTCTAGGAAAAAGAGTTATGCGGTTAGAAGACAGAAAGACTTAGAGTTCTTCGTCGAAGATCATGTTTTCGTTAAGGTATCACAAATGAAAGGTGTAATCCGATTTGGAAAATCAAGAAAACTGGCCCCGAGATTCGTTGGACCATTTCCTATTACAGAAAGGATTGGGAAAATCGTGTATAGAGTAGAGTTACCAAACAGTTTGGTAGAAGTCCATAATGTTTTTCATTTTTCTCATCGAAGGAAGTATATATGAGATCCAGATACCACTATTGCACCAACTGTGTTAGATGATTCATTAGTGGAGCCGGATATGACCATAGTTAGAAAACCATTTCGTATAGTTGCGAGGGATGAGAAGAGACCAAGGAACAAGACAGTCAGGTTAGTCAAAGTCCAGTGGAGTAACGACAAGAGAGACTTTACTTGGGAAACTGAAAGCGGGATTAGAAATACTTATCCTGACTTATTTTATGGTATGTTTTACCTTTATGTTTGATTGTTCTAAGTACCGTATCGTAATTTCAAGGATGAAATTCTTTAAGGAGAGGAGTCTGCAATGACCCTAATTTTTACTAACATTATTTAGGGTATTTAAATAGATAAATAAAATGAAATATTGTAGGTGGTTAAGGGACTGAGATTCGTAAATTAATAAGGGAATTATGCCTTAATGAATCTGTAAGCCAAAGAGAATTAAAATGGAGTAAGTAAGAGGAATATGATGAGGGAAAAATAGGAAAAGACTATGTTCTTATACCCTAAACCATTCTATTCTCCGATTCTCATTCATTCATGACATTCACAAACAAAACTAAAGTCTTAAAAAAGCTTGGTCGGCCACCATTAAGAGGTTTAAGAAGAAGAAAAGACAGAATTCAAGTAGGAAGCTTAAGCAAATCAATCAAAGGGAAAATCTCAACCTTCTTACAACAAGCTAAGGTGAATAATAATCTTACATCTCATTTTATTGATTTCGGTTTCTAGTTAGATCCAAATTAATTTTGCAAATAAATATCATGATATAATTGTTTAAATGGATATATATTCTTGTTGATGATTTATGTTGCTTCATATAGATTTTATGATAAGTTTGGATTTGAAAAACCTATTAAATGACATCCAAATGACTTACTTTTTTAATATAAGGTCGAAAACATTATTTATGAAGTGGGTTTCATGTTTTATAATTTTCTAAGTTATTGTGGATTATTAATGAATTTTCAATGAAGAAAATAGTTAAAATTGGGTTTAAATTAATTACGAAAAATATATGTTGATTTTGGGTCTGAAATTTGAATATGTTAGAAAACATATTAGAAGTGAATTATGGAAATTTTTGGGGAATTTTCCTAAGTAATTTTCTATAGTTATAAAACTATTTAAGGTATGGGACTTAAATGTTTTATATGTTTATTCAAGGAGAAGGGCTTATTTGTTAAAATGTTTTAATTTGATAATTTCTGAATTCGATAACATTTTTACAAATAAGGTAAGTTAGGTGAAAAGCAATTTCTTTTAAAATGCTAAAAGTCGTATTTAAATAGATTTACTGTTTTGCCACTTCCATCTGTTGGTTTTCGACACCATTCCTCCAAAAACCAATTCGAAACCAATACACATGGTATCAACCCTTTGGTACGTAGTGGATTGGAGAAAGATGGAAGGTACAACGTTGAAACCTAGCTTTCGAAGGGGAAGAAGCCACTCTTATTAACTTTGAATTACTTTTGTTTACAAAGGGTGTTGTCGAAGGGATTATATTAGCTTTCGACTTAACAAGCTTGCCTTTGTTTATATAAAAGAGCTTTCGAATGAGTAGCCGCCTTTATGTTATAAAAGAAGCTTTCAAAAAGGATAAAACCATGCTGCCGCATTCTACCTTTCGAACTAGTAAAGGCTGCTTCCATACAGCCTTAAAACAATGGCTTCGAAAGTGTGCTTTCGCCTTCTTACTTTGAAACTGCCTTCTCAGGGCTTTTGAAAGGGTTGGTATCAAAACCATTCACTTTCTTTTACTAAGGACCAATGCTTTCACCTCTGTTCTTTTATGACCCTTGGTTGTATTAAATGCTAAACCCAAATGGTTTCGAAAGGAATAATTATTAAAGGTTTTGAAGCAATGTTTCCATGATCCTTTACTTGAACCCAATGCTTTCGAAAGGGTTATAATATTTGTTTCAAAGGGGAGATCCCCAATGTTTTAAAAAGTTATACTTTAAATGTTCAAAGGGAAGGTTTCAATGCTTTTGAAAAGGTTGTTTTTAACGTTTCGAAAGGCATATTTTCAATACATTCGAAAATTTTGTTTTGGCCTTTCGGCCTAGTGTCTCAAGGTTAAAGTAGTTAACTTATTTTGGAAAGGGTACTTTCGATGAATTTTAAAGGGAGTGTTTAAGATTTTAGACAAAGGTTTCGAAAGTGTTGTTTTGGCCTAGTAGCCTAATATCTTTTAAGTTAAAAAGGGTTTTTGACTTGCTTTGAAGGGATAGATAATCCCATTGATAAAGTTTCATCAACATTGTTTTGTGTAAAGTAATTACCATGGTACAAGTGTTTTGAGTAAAGCAAAGTGTATGGTTTCCTTCTTTTATAAAGGTATGATTTCAGGGGTAAATCATTTGTAAAGACTATTTACAAGGAAATGAAATTTTAACAGGGTATTTAACTATAAGAAAGGAAATGAAACATGAATAGGGTCGCGCCCTATACTTTAGCTATTAGTGCCTAGCTAAATAAGTCCAAAATTCTATCATGTAGGACTTGTCACAGGTGAGACTAAATTGAGGTTACACACAGAAGGGAATATATAGGGTAAAGATAGGTTATTGGTGAACCCGTAAAACCATTAGGTTCAGTTGACCCTAAAAAAGAAAGTTAAGGGCAGTCAGCCCATGTTGTGTCTAACATAGATTATTGAGTATGTCTGGTAGGCTCGAGTCAGCCACTGGTTAATAATTAGCCAGATAAAACTATAGTGCGGACAGATAGTCCATTGATTCATGTTTATTTTGCATTTTTTTGCTATTCTTGTTATAATCAGTTTGATTGCAAGATTCTGATCTGCAAAAGATATTCTTTTCAAAGGGATATTAATGAGGGGAAACCCGTTCCGCTATGCGGCATGGTCTCACTTAATATCAGTAAATTGAGAGGTAATAGTATTATTCACAATAGGCTTTATGTCTGACTCGAAGTTTATGTTTTCCCCTTAAACTCCTGTGTGCTCAAAATTTAATTTGAGTAGATTTAGAGTTAAGGTTTTTTAGGTTTAGTAGGTTGAACGAATAAGTTTCCGAAGACGTGCAGGAGGCAAAGTTAGCTATGTAGGAGCTATTTAGTTTTATTTCCGCTGTGATGTATTTATGACTGATATGTCTATCTAGTACTTTGATCATCCAATGGGGCATCTTCATATGTCGCTCTTGGCATAATTTGTAATAATTATATTTTACCAAAACCTAGGAATCGTTTTGGGATTATGTATCTGAATATGAAATATTGATCTGAAATTTAATCCGAAAAGCTGTTTTGAAATCTGTGTTGATTTTATTTCATATTCATGTGCTTCTGATATTATGGATACTATTGACATTATCGTATTTTTCACCGGAAATTAATATTGTGGATGACTGCAACATATGTAGCGCATAGCTTCGGGCCTCAAAATAGGAGATGTTACATAGAGATACATTAGTCACTTAACTTAACATGTGTGTGTATTTAAATAATAATAATAAATTCAATTTACATTTTATCTGAATAAATTCATCATACGATACATTACAGAAATATGTTTTCTTACTTTGAATACCTACATTTTAAATTTTCCACAATCATCTACAAAACTCCCTCAATTTCCTTATAATTTGTTAAATTTTGTTCACATAATTGAACTAAATACGTAGTCTTCAAACTAGTTAGATAAAAAAATTGATGAAACTACTTAAATAAATTTAATAAATGTTATTCCTTATTCCTTTTAATAAATCATAAAAATATGAAAATTTCAAAATCTATATCATATTATATTAACTAATAGGTTAGAAATTCGTCTAAATTTATATGTACATTAATCATACAGCGTAGATAATAATCACAAATTTAATTTATAATTTATTTGTATCAATATGCTTACCATACATTGTACTGTAAAATTCCTTATTCAACAATAAGTACCTACATTTTTTAATTTCTACACTCATCTACAAAACCTTCATCAATATCACATAATATTGTACATTTAAGTCAATATATTTAAATTAATTATATAATCTTAAATTTAAAATATTGAATAAGTTCAATTGACAAATTTTTGTTAATTCATTTAATAAATCCTAAATTATGATGGTTTCAGTATGTGTGTGTGTGTATATATAACATTCATATCAACAAAAGCGGTAAATTTAAATTAAAGTACAAAGATATGTGGATCACAAAACATAAAAAATATATATAAACAGTTTAACAAATTTAATTTATTGTTTATTTATCTCAATAAATTTTTTCATACATTGCACTGTAGGATTCTATTTCTAGCTTCATATGCCTATATTTTAATATTTCTACAATTATTCACACCCCCTAAATTATTTCCTAATATTTATATTCAAATACATATAAAACTACTTACGAAATCACAAATTTGAACTATTTAAATAATCATTATAAATATTTAGTCTATTCTTCTAATAAATCCCTAAAAATATATGTCAATTTATATATATATATATATATATATTATAAAAATGGGTAAATCATTTATTCAACTACAAAGATATATACATCACATAACATAAATTCTCTACCTAAACAATATTGGCAAAGTAAATTTGCAAATCAATTCTAATTCATTTATCTCGGAAATTTATCATATATTGCATTACAAAATTCTGATTTTAACTTCAAATAACCAAGCATTAATATTTCTACAATTTTTTACAAAACTCTTCTCAATTCTTTCTACTATTTACGGGTAAGTCCATATATTTAAAATAATTACGTGACTTTGAATGTAACATACTTAGATAAATTAGTTAAATATTATCTATTAGTTCATTTAATAAATCATTAAAATATGTAAGTTTCTACCATATTCAAATAAAAAAATGATAAAGTAAATTTTTACTTAAATATATAGGTATATAAGCTACAAAAAATAAATAACATAAACAATAATAAACAATTTATATTATAACTCAGTTATTTCATTGAATTTATCACACGTTGCATAACAAAGTTCCAGCTCTTTTGTTGGTTCTAAGAGTATTCTCTCTTCTCCTTATTCTCTCTCTTGATGTTTTATTTTCAAATCTACTTAACTTATTAATTTATACATATTTTATAATTCTCTACCATTATTTACATTCTGGTACGGATATTTTAAATTTATACAACTTTCTACAAATAATTGATCATTTACCTCCTACCATTTTATATTTATTAAGGTTAAAATATAAAATTAAATTATTTAAGCAAATTCAATTAGCTAAAACTCATTAACCAAATAGACTGTTAGGGAGGTTTGTCTACTATAGGGTTGCAAAACCAAATTGTGCAAAGCCAGATAAAAAATATACATGTCTTTAATACGTCATCTTAAATCATTTCAGTGTTATTTAATTTGTTCACTTCATAAATGTCTACTTAAACCACTTTAATTAAATCACATTAGTGATATTTAATTTGTTATCTCTATAAATATCTCCATAAGCATCTTCAATTTTAAATTTTCTCCAACATATTGTCATTTCATATTTACCTAAAATTAGTGAAAAACTACATCAAATATTTTTTTCCTTAAAATTATATGAATATACTGTCGGTTCCCACCTTTAGGCGGTTGTACTAGTATTCCTAATAAATACTAATGAACGACAATTTCAGTATGCATATCAGTATTGTACTAACCAAAGTGGTAAAATTGATTTTTCATTCAAATATAAAGATATATAAATCACATAATAAATAAGAAAACTAATTTTTATTTAACTTATTTTAAAATATTTATCATACTTATATTGTAAATTATACTTTTAACTTCAAATACATACATTTAAAACTACCACAATTATTCATAAACACGGCTCAATTTTCACCTAACATTTTAAAATTTCAGAGATATATTTAAATTAATTATGAGGTCTTATATTTAAACTAATTGGATGAATGCAATTAACTAATATTCGTTAATTCATCAACTAAATTATGAAAATTTCAATTTATAAATCATATTAACAAAAATTATTTAAAAAAAATTCATCAAAGTAAAGGTACGTAAGTTACATAAAATATATACATAAACACTACAAGAAACAACAACATTTCCGACAGCTTAAAACTATCGGCGGTCGTCGGTAACCGTTGGCAACCGTCAAAAATAACTGTCAGAACAAGGTCATCGAAGGATGGTCTTTTCGACGATTTTTTGATGGCTCCGTCGATTTGTTTCCGATGGTTGGCGATGACATTTCTGACGGCTTCCGACACCCCATCGTGTATATGTGGTAGGTTATGGTTTGCTCAAAGTGTTGTCGGCGGCCATTGAAAACTGTCGAAATACCTTGAAAAACAGCCATCTAAAGTGGTCGATGGCCATCAGAATGTTATTGCCAAACGGCTGTCGGAAGCGATCGATGGCTGTCGGAATGTTATTGCCAAAGGACCGTTAGAAGCCGTCGATGGTCGTTGGAAATTTGGAAATTTTGTTATGCCAGCAGCCTTTCACACCCAACCACACATACATATCAATATATCAATATCTCAATTTCACATATATATATAACTCATATATATCCAAGCCCAAATCACATATATAACATTAAAAATAACAAAACATCAATATTTACAAAAAAAATAAAACTCAAACACCCCCAACATACTCAAACATCCAACAACATCTCAAAATACATCCCAAAACGTATCAAACAAGTCAAACATCATCTCAAAACAACTCAAATCAACCTCACACACATCTAACTTCTCAAAATGTATCAAACAACTCAAATCAACCTCACTCATCTCAAACATATCCAAACAAATCCAACTCTCGAACACCATGCCAACAAAGTCAATCTACCTCACCCATCTCAAAGATGCATATATGTACAAACATAAAAAATCATACCTATCACTGCTCATCACCTCCGAATCCACCTGACGAGGGAAATGATCCATGCTCCTGCACATACACAGCAAGGCGCTCATCCAACTTGGCCACTCCCCAGCCTGACGCCTTTTTTGTTCCTCCAGCTCCGCAATCTTCACTTCCAACTCTTGAATCTTTGTGTTGTCCTAGTATTTTTTTAGATGCTTTGCCAGCGTCTGGCTTGTAACATTATTTAACAAAGTGCATGAGTTTCATATATTGTGAGTAATAAAATTAATATGTCATACATTATTCATAAATATAATATATATATATATATAAACATTACCTCTTGATTCTTGAAACCACAATGGCTAATCTGTGATGTCGGCTCTACGACTGCATCAAAGATTGCATCCTCCTCATCAGTGTTCAGCTCTTCCCGCCTCGATCACACAAGCACATTCTTTCGTTCTTGTATGAATTTTTCCTACGATTCCAAATAAAATATTAATTAAATTCATACTTTAAATTGTTTATAACTTATTATTCAAAGTGACTATTAATAACTTATAATTTAAAATATTCTTACCATGGCATGTTGTGATCTCGAGTCGTGCCATGTGTATGTTGTTGTGCCATCTTCATTTTCATGCTCAATGAAATGAGTACAAGCAAACATGTCCATGTACGAAACGGGCCCTCCACGCTCTCTTTCTTGAAAAAATTATTATGTATTATTAGTATACATATACAATATACAATGTAATAATTATCTATAATCGCGATTAATAAATTTACCAACTCTTGATGGTAACGCTGAAATGATTTCGAACCCTTGCAGTGTGTGGCTGGATTTTTATTTCTATTCGTAGTGTTTGTCTACGACTCTTCCTATAAATTTAAAATTAACATTATATTTGACATTTGTAAATTGATGCAATTATTATACCAATTCAACTAAATTTTAGTAAATATATGAGACTAGTAAACTTACCTTTGCTTCATCACTATCCCAGAAAGCAACCCAAGCTTGCTGTAAGCTTTTACTCATTCACTCAAGATTTTTCCACCCTTTTTTATGCTCGACGTCGTATCACGGTAGTTTTTACGAATCTTCTTCATCCAATAATCTCTGCTCAGGAGAAGGTTAGGTTCTTGTAGCTCTACTACCCCTTGCACATTGAAAACAATTAAATTATACATTTATACTTAGTCAACAAATTGTAAAGTGATATATATAAAATGAAATATAGATTTACACTTACAATTTATTCCTGCCAGATACACTCTAATATGTGAGGTGGAATCCAGTCCCACCTAGGCCATCCCCCAGTCATTCTACTCTTGTAAGCATCCTTGGAAATATCCAGAACAACTTCTGAGGGATCCAGCTCAAAGCCCTTGTATTAAATATGATATTGACCTTTAATAAGCTATGAATAATATATCATACACAAAATATTTATGACGTTCCAATAAATTTGATTCTTACCCACTCGCTTTAACTATTAGTGGCATTATGGGACGCTCCACCTACTGTTATGGGCCGCTGCCATCACCTCCCACGTCGATCCCTCTTTGACTAGAAGAGCGGCACCATATAATATCTGTCATAAACATTTCATTTTATTAAATGATAACATATCATTTAACTTTGGAAAAACATATTATTATTTTTTGAGAAAAATTTAGCTTTAATAATCATATAAATTACCTTCTATCAAATTGTACATTAATAATCAGTCTTCGTCATTTTTTGATTCAGACTCAGTCTCATACTCTATATCATTTTCCTCTGTACTCTCAAATGTTTCTATAAAACATTTGATTCATCGTTTAGAGTCACAAAATCGATATAATCATCGGTTATTATTATTTCATTATTTTGCTCGAGATCTGCCCGATAAGCTTGTTCGTCTAGAGTATTCTTTCCATCAAACATAAATCTTGCCCTTGTTTTAAAAACTACCGGCCAATCTGCTTTATCTTTTTCTAGAGACGTATATGAAGCATAATTAACTTGTAGTGCTTGTTTGGCTAGTATAAAAGGATCATACTTATGGTAATGTGTGGTATGATCTATTTCAATAAGAGTATGATCTTTGTGCACATTGATTCTAGAACCTGGAACATTGCCGAACCAATTACAACTAAATATAAACACTTTCTTTGCAGGTCATGTAAAAATATCAATTCCAAAACCTTGATTAACACGCCTAAAAATTATTTACATAATTATCCGAATCATCACCGCCTTTAACAAATACATCGGTATTATTAGTTAATTTTTCGACACCATAGTCTTTGGTGTTGAATTTAAATCCATTGACAAAGAATATTGGATATGTCTCAACATTTCTTTTTGGTCTCAGCACAAGATGTTTCAATCCTTCGTCAACTACACAATTTCATGGATCATAAACGTACTTTGAAAACCAATCAGCGAATTCTTTATCAAGATTGCGACGTGGATGTTATGATTGGTAAATACTGCAGACATATATAATATATTGCATTATAATTGATAATTATAATTGAGATAAATATGAATGTAGAAATACATATATCCAAAATTATTATTTAATAGCACTTGACAAATGGTGCAACTTTGGCACAATTAAGAAGAACATATGTGTATGCTACATGGTAATCTCTATCGTCTAAGCATAGTTCCACACATTTTTCAACAGGTTGGCTATGTTATCTAAAAATAGATAACATTCCTTCAAAAGAATCTTGTTCAACACCTTCATAGTTACGCGGGACAGTTTCAAACAATAAGTTCACATAGCCACTGAAATAATGAGAGAAAAAGAACGTAGCTTCTTCTTTGATTTATGATTTGCAAATCGAACCTTCAACTCATGCTTTTTGTCTAACTATTTTATTCATATGATTTAAGTACCTATAAAAAAATTATTTCAAATTAAATTTTACTTATGTAATTAAATTAGTATTTTTCATACTTAATATTATAACCTCTCAAATGGATACATCCATCCATATTGCACAGAACCTCGAAGACGTGCTTCAGATGGAAGATGAATAGGTAAATGCTCCATTATATTAAAGAAACCTGGAGGAAATATTTTCTCCAGTTTGTAGAGCAGTATAGGGATATTTACTTCAAGTTTACGTAGACGTTCAACTTCTAACGTGGTTGAACAAAGCTCTTTATAAAAAAACTAATGTTTCGTTATAACTGTCTAAACTTTTACGGGTAATAGTTCTTTCAAAATGATAGGTAACAAATTTCCATCATTACATGGCAATCATGACTTTTCATCCCACTTACTTTATTGTTTTTAAAGTCGACACATCTATCAATATTGAAAGAAATCCTATTAGGAAATCTTAATCCTTCCACTCAGTTTAACACAAGTTATACTTGGTTATTGTCTAACTCATAGCATGCATTGGGATTTTTACTGTCATTTGGCTTGATATGAAGCTCGGGACGCTTACATAATTCTTTTACATCACATCTTGATTTCAAAATGTCCTTAGTCTTACCCTTAACATTCAAAATCGCATTAAACACATTATCAAACATGTTTTTCTCATTGTGCCTTATGTCAATATTATGAAGAAGTAGATCTTTTCAATCAGATAACTTCCAAAACATACTTTGTTTACACCAATTATGAATCGTCGATTTACCTGAAATTTCAATTTGTTCTCCAGTTTTACGTATCTTTGGATATTCCTTTACAAGTTCATGTATTCCTTCGCTTGACCAAATCGTTGGTGGTTGCATAGTCTCTACTCTATTAGTTGTAAAGTTTTTTTTATCTCTTCTAAAAGGATGATTAATATGGACAAAACACTGATGACAATCAAGCCATGAAATTTTCTTCCCTTGCGGTAAAGAAAATGCTCATATTTTTACCATATAATAAGGACAAGCTAGACGACCGACCGTACTCTAACCTGAAAGCATTGTATATGCAAGAAAATCACTAACAGTCCATAACAAAGAAGTGAACATACAAAAATTCTTTTTTTCGAAATGACGTATGTTTCAATTTATTTATATATATTAATGTTTTATTAATTATGTAAAATGTTATCGTTATACACTAATTTTTTAATATTTTAATATTTTATTAAATATATAATATTTGATTCCTTTAACTTTTTTTTATAAAATCCTAATATTTTCAATTTTAATAAATAATGAATATTATATTATATTTCACTTTATTACTTCCTACTTTGATGGTCGGTCATTCTGCTTCCCATTACAAACACAATAATAATTATATTTTGTAAACCATTTCATTTTAAATGATTCAAATAAATTTCGCTTGCACTTTCCTTTTTTCCCTATATCGTACACATATGCGTATACACAAGGAACAAAAAGGAAGTGCTATCGAAAATTTATGAACCGTTTAAGATGAAATGATTTAAAAAATATAATTGCTTTATTTTGTTTGTAACTTATCCGATGCAAGGACAAATCTGACAAATATTATATCAGATGGATATCGATGTCTGTTTTGCACTAAAAATGAATATCTATAAAACGATCATATAAAATACTTGTTAGATGGGGCCAAAAACTCTCTAAGAGATTTTGACAAATAAATTACATTATACACTAATTTGTTTATAATAGCAATAACACTAATTCATTATTTAAACTTCGTAACAATTAAAAACTAATAAAAACTTGTTTTCTTAAACATATTTTAGCTAACACTAATTTCAATTTATTACACTGCGATAAAAATTAAGTTTATACACTAATTTGTTTATATATATTACCACATACACGTAAACTAAATTATTTTGTTAACATTTTAGACAACACATACATTAATTAACACTAAATTATGTTACATTAATACAAATATATAGTAGTCAACCCAAATTAGCTATAATTATACATTAATTATCGGATTTAAACACTAATAACACTAATTAACATTTCCCAATCAACCAATATACACAATTATAACCAATCAATAGGCTATTACCAAAAATATACGCACAAATTGATACAATTTTATTATACTTCGGATCAATTTGTTTAGGGAAATAATGTACCCTATTTTTGATGAATCGAAGGCGTAGGCGGTTGGAGTTCATGAAGAAATTGACGGATTACGACGGTTGATGACGGGTAGACGGATTTGAGTGGATTTGGGGGTTTAGGTTTTGTGATTGAGGGTTTAAAAAGTGTAAATGAGGAAGAAAACAGCTTCGATTGCTACTGTATATGCAATTCTGACGATTTTCGATGGCCGTCGATGGCTATTTTTTCGACAGTTTTCGACGGCTATATTTATATTTTCTCTCCACTTAAAAAATAAATTAAGTTTAATTTAATTTATCATCAAATTTTAATTTTCTATAAAAATTTGAAAATGTTTAAAATAACGCAGTTTTGTTTCTAACTATTAAAAAGGTTATTTTATTCATTATACAATAAATTTTTAACGATTTGATAATTAATTATGAATTTTAAATGTATTTAAAATAATAAATTCAAATAAAATAAAATATTTAGTAAAAAATAAATTTGTTGAATCTTATATCCACAAGTTATTTTGGGCATATGGTCGAAATATGAAAGGAAAATAAATAGGTTTAAGGTATTAAACTTGATTTTTCAAATTTATAGCTATCCGTCGACATTCAGACTTAAACCTTTCGTTTGAAGGTCAAATGATCTTCAAACGAGACAAAATTCAAACAATATATACTATATTATGTATTTATCCAATCCATATGGTTGGGTTTAAAAAAAAATACAGAAAAAATTTAGACTTTAAACATGTCATTTTCATAGAAGTTGTCATAATAATACATATCAATTGTAATACAACTCCTTAGAAATGAAATATTTTGAGTCTAATTTTTTTCCTTTCAATTTTTTCTCGATTCTATATGTGCAAATTGGATAAATACATTATAAAGTATATGTGTTAACCCAAAAAATGGATCAACACCCAATTCTAATTGTGAAAGAACCAGCCCTGTTTATCAGGATAAGAAAATAGAGCAGGACGCTCTCAAGATTACAGAAAAAATAGAATAAGGTAAAGGAAAACACGATATTTATAGTGGTTCGGCTATTAACGAAGCCTACATCCACTTTTTAACTTTTGTTATTGAATTGACTATTGATCACAAGTACAAATTGATTACAATTCTAACGGTTGAATAAAGGGAGATCAGACCACCATTGATGGAGACAAAAGGAAGGATCTCAATTATCCCATGGCAGCCATTGTGAGGGAGAAGAAAGTTGAAGAATCTTCGTAACAGAGTTGCTTTAGTGATTAGAACAGCTAGCCCCCTTTCTGTTGAAGGTAGAATGGTATTTATAGAATTTTGAGAGCATTTGGATCGGAGTCATTGCAGTAGAAGCCTACAATTGTCCATAGGAAGAAGCACCAAAAGTTTGATGGGATTCCAAGCTCTTTTTGGATCAGCACCGATCCAATTGGATTGGTACTGTTCCAAAGGGCAGTACAGTTTTTGCACATCTTCTTTCGTTTTGGCTTTTTTCTTGCTTATGAGGCTCTCCGTGTAATTTTATCACTTGTTGACCTGTTTTGATGATGATTTGCTAATGAGTTTGACTGAACTTTAGTTTGACTCCGATAAGTGCTTACTTCGCTATTCTCGATGCTTGGATTGTTATGGAACTTGGTAAATGGACTTAGTCGAGGTATTTAAACATAATGCAAGTGGTTTGGAAGAGTTTGGGGCCAAACATTTGGATAGGTACTGATTCAACTTAATCGGATCGGTGTCGATCCAAAGTGTTTGCTTATTTTAAGGTCAAACTTTCTAGGCTCCTTTATCTCATGTTTGGGGCCAAACATTTGGATCGGTACTGATCCAAGTGCTTAGGAAAATTTTGGCCTTCTTATCTTTTTTTTATATACAGGTCGGATCTCCATTTTACCATTCTTCATTTTCGAGTCGAGTCGATCCAAAGCGATTCTTACTTCGCTGATCCGCCTCCTGACGCCGCTGGAACGCCGCCGCTGCCGATTTTCTGCTCTGACACCACTAACCACTGCCTCTAGGAGTCTCTTATGCCGTTCTTTCGCCATAATTTTGCATGCCCCAGCTATCGCCAATCCAATCATTGGCCGATCCAAAGGGTTTGTGATTTGAGCCACCTTATCTTAAAGAATTCATTATCACTCTCTTCAATTTCGAAGGTCGGTGAAGTGGGTTTCATCATATCATGATTGATTGGCGATGGATGCGCGTTAGCGAAGGATATGGTTGAACATTCGAGTTGATTATGATTTTATGGAAGAAATAGTAGATCAAGTTTTGGGCTATTACGGAATGAAACTAGGGTTTTGCTTTGGTGGTTGACGTGTTTTGCTATTTCCATCCACAAAATCAAAATTGACTTGCATCGAGTTACACATTTGCTCCCAGCATTGGTTCTTGCGAATTGATTTCGGTTTTCCTAGGAGGTGATAATAACTTCGGACAGCGTCCTGTATGCGGCTTAGTTTGTTATCATCTTCTAGGAAACTAAGATTGACTTATGCTGATAATTTCCTTCCTAACTCTGACCCATCGACTTACAGTTGTTCGCTTCAAACTGTTCTTGTCATTATGCAGTCAACATACTTGGAATGAGAAGTGCTTTCCATATTGCTTCGGACAACGGATCTGTTATCGATCGTTGATCGATAGCGGGTTAGTGTCGAAGAAAAGACATAAACAGCTGATATAGATTGCTTTTTCGGTGTGAGCGTAGTGTTTACACGGAATGGTCTGTACGCATCGTTCAGGATGCCGAGCCTATTCTTGTATAGATTACACATCACATACACTCACGGTTCATATTTGGGATTCGATCGGTAGTTGGTACATGTCAATTACCTCCCGAATTCTAAGTATCAACCGCGTTAAGCGTTCATAGTTTAAGGATTCGGTGCTCCTGACCTTTTTGAATAAAAGCTTTCTTGTATAGGATGATGCGCAAATCTTCCTGTCGCAAGTCGATCGAAGGAAGTTCGCCAATTTTCAAAGCGGAATCCTCGTAGATCCCGTTTGGACCTGCTTCTTTTATAGCCTCGGGATAATATGGTCGTCTAATTCATGTTGGCTCCATCGTCGACCTTACTCCTCCCAACTTCAAAGTTTTACTTGATCCTCCGGAGAAAGCCCCTTCGATTCTTACCCATAGAGCGCGGCAGAGCATTTGCCTGCGATATGGCATCCCGAAGAATGATGTGCTTCTACCGTCAAGAGGAGAATTTGCTCATCGACCACCTTCTGGGTACGTGGCTTGCCATCATTACATGTGCATGTATGGTGCGGTGCCCCCATTCAATCATTTTCTTATGGCGACCCCTAAGAACATGGGGCTAGCTCTATTCCAGATTCTCCCGAATGGCTACGCTATGCTCACCTGCCTATACGTCCTGTTCATGCGAACACTCAATCGCGCTCCGAGTTTCACCGAGTTGTAGTATCTCTGGCTATTTAAAAAGAGGGAGGCTAATCCGTCCCTTGTTTATATCGAGGCGCAATGTAGTCGGAAGCTTATACTTAACCTTCCTAGCAAGGTCCCTCATTCAAAAACAAATTTTTCTTTGCCAAATGTCCAGAGGGGTTTACTTGCCTATGGATTACGGGGACTAAGTTTTTCTTACAATGCATGGAATTTCTTTTAGCTGCTGGAATGTCTTCTGAACGATCATCTATTCTTTTGCGGTCCTTTCGAAGATCAACAAAGACCCAACACTCGGCCCCGTTCTTAGTGCCCTTAAAGTGGTCGATGTTCGAGAGTGCATGATTAGATTTCTGCTTACGGATGAGAATCTCCACCATTGCAGCCTTTTACATCTCAGGAGATCCATCAGATTCTTTAGTGCCCCCTTTCATTCCCGAACCCAAACTCGCTCAGTCTCCTCTTCTCACGATTCCGATGAAGGTGAGGACGACGATGATGGAGAAGGAAGTGAATTGGCTGGCGAGTCGAAGAAAACTCCTGAAGAGGCACAAGTTAAAGTTGAAGTTGACAATCCACCCAAGATGCTTTCGATTCTGGAGGAAAAAGAAGAAGAGTTGGTTCACTAGGCGGGCAAAGCTCCTTTGATTGAAGAAAAGAAAGTAGGAGAAATTGTTGAAGGACTCCCCCTAATCGAAGAGTAAATTAACTGTGATACAGACACTAACAAAGGCAATGCCAACTTAGGCGACAAGGCTCTAGAGTCGAGTCCCGAGCATACTCCCTTACCTCCTTTGAGAGAGCATTTTAGGGAAGCTTCTCCCAATAACGATCTTGTTCCTAGCCCCTCGCTGGGAGGTACCGATTTAGACCTAGGAGATACGAGTGATATTTTTGTAGACGTAGTTGACCTGATGAGTGGCTTTACTTTGGAAAGGTTTACTTTCCAGCCTACCCGGATAATTCCTACGGAGATGAACGTCCCGACGTTAATTGGTGATCGATCCGGTTCATGTACTTTGCTAGGATTGATAAACTGTAGCACTCGCTTCACTAGGGCTACACATTTTACTGCTATCCCATTAAGACATTTTAATAGATTTGATGCTTTTTCTCTAAAGTCGTTCTGTCATTTGCTGTAGGGATCATGTCTCATAGCTTCTACGGTGATCTTAGCTGAACACTTGAGTCTCAGCATCCACAAAGACATTCATCCAGACATAACTCCTCCTGTGAAACCGATGAAGAGAGAAGGAAGAGAAAAGTCAGATAGGTAGAAGCGGCCAAGAGAAAAGAAATTTGTCGCTGAACAGAGCCAAGAAATCGCTTCCCTATGTGCACAAATTTTGACTTTGGAAGCCGAGAAAAACAATTAGCTGTAGAGAAGGCTAGCACAGAGACCAGCTTTTCAGAGCTCCAAGATACTTTGTAAAACAAATGGAAGGCTTGGATGCCACTATTTTGGGTTTCTATGTTCTGTGCTTCATCAGGGTTGCCTCGATTATTTGGATCCATCGTTCCCTCGCATGCTCGCGGTGATATGGGAGGAAGTTCGAGCCTGGTTCGAAGATATGGGCTGCGGGTATACGAGGAGGAGCTGGCTCAAACCTACTTGAACGAGGGATCCCGCCTGGCTCTAGCAGAAGGCCAGAAAATCTTAAAACTGGAGAGAGAGAGAGTGTGTGTGTATCCACCGTTGTCATGGTCACCACTAAGGCTACTGCTGAATACTTTCCTTTCGGTCCGGGCGAGCCAACATCGCATATTCATACCGATGAGGGAATCATTTCAACTTCTCCCATGATTGTGCAGTTGTCGAAGGAAGGCAACGGCAAAGGCTTCGAAGTCATTGTGAACGAACAAACCCCTACTACAGGTAACTTTCTAATATTTCCCATGCTTGAAGATTTTCAATTCACGCTTGATGAAAATGCTGAGATAACCGCCCTTTATTCTGATATCGTAGATCAACCTTCTCTTCCCACTGAGTTGCCTTCTCATCATGACGCCGGGTCTGCTGCTATTTTGATTACGTCAACCGTTGATTTTGCTTTTGGCTTGCAGCACGATTGCCATTCGAAGTAAATTGAGGCGTTGCAGGGTCTGGATGACCCCTCTGTTTCTCAAGAGGAGAGCTTGGCGGTTGGTGGTGGACAAGAGCAAGCAGACCAAGGCAGCCAACTGGAGAGAGCAGAGACCGAGCAACCAAAGACTTTGCAACAGATGATTGCGGTGAAGAAGGAGAAGGTCGAAGCACAGTGGAAGTCATCAAAGGGCTCTTATCGACCTCGCAAGCATAAGGGGAAAGGAGGTTCCTTTAGTGCTCATGCTTCGTAGAGTGAGGGTGCCCCGGGTAAAGATAGGCTAGGGAAACTGCAAATTAGAGGTGGGAAAGGAGACCAGAGCAGTAGGGAAAAGACGTCTTGATTTGTCCTTTTCCTCTTTTGCTGTTTTATTTGATCACCTTTTGTACAAGTGTAGAGTCTGCACTTAATATTCTTTCGTTGTTGTCATTGTGATATTTTTTGTTTTTCTATCTTTTGGCCGATATTGTGTAGGTACGTCCCCCACATTTTGACTTTGTATAAAGAATGTTATAAATAATATAATGTTTTCATTTTGATTGTAACTTTACTTCTCTACTTCCCTACGTTTCATGCACTTATGTCGATTTTATTCATCACTTATTCTGTTTGGTCCTATAATTATTGCCAAAATTAATTGTTTGGAGTAACAAAACTGTAAAGTGTTTGATTATTTATTTATTTATTTGAGTATTAGTGTATGCCCCCTAGTTCACAGGGTTGTTTACTTCAAACATCGGATTTCCGATCGGCTGATTTGAGTGGTTCCTTGGATGTTTGCCATCGAGTCTATTTTTCAATTCCTATCTTCGGAAACTCACATTTTGGGAGATTGCACTCCGCTGGATTCATGTGACTTTACATCTTCTAGTAGGAGTGGATTCCCATTAGTCCTGCAATAAATGAGTTTCCCAGCATTGCAGAGGCAATGCTGGTACTTAAGAGTAGGCGCGGCTTATGAAATGCACGGCTTTTAAGGGTGTGCGCGGCTTATGAGATGCGCGGCTTTTAGAAGTTTGTGCGGCTTATGAGATGTGTGGCTTTTTAATATTGTGCATGACTTATGAGATGCGTGGCTTTTGAGATTAATATACCAGTCGATCCGGAACGGTTTAGAATTTCTCGACATTACCAATCTTCGGGTAATGCGAGGTGTTCATGCTTCGAGAGCGTGGTTCCATGACTCAAGAGGTGATGCGCGGCTTACAAGGATGCGTGGCTTTGATTTTGGGCGTTCCTGGTGTTGCCAGAGCAATGCCGGTTCTTTGAAGGCAGGGATCGAGTTCCGTCGATCCAATGGTTTAGGTCGATTTGCTTCCGTCGACTCGGCGAGTAAATGGGGCGTACTTAAGCATGGTTCCACTGTCTCAAGCAGCGATTAGATGGTTATGAGTCGATTTGACCCCGTCAACTCAACAGGTTACTTTGTGAACGCAGTTTCGTTGGTTCAGAAAGCAAAGCAATTTTATTAATAGAAGTTGAGCAAGTTCTACCTATTTGCAATGCCCTCGGTATTCCAGGATAGCTTATTTACTAGAAATAGGAAATACATAAAATACTTTAAGATAAAGTATGGACGCAGCGATTCACTGTTCCATGCTCGGGAATTTGGGTTCCATCAACAGTTGTTAGCTTGAATGTGTCATCCCCTAGCTTCTGACTGATCACATAGGGTCCTTCCTAGTTTGGCCCGTATGCTCCTGGTATAGGGTAGACCCTCTTGAGGACAAGGTCTCCCACTTTGAAGGTACTGTTGTGTACTTTGGAGTTAAAGTACCATGCGACCCTTTTGTGGTTAGTGGGGATCCTTAACTCGGCTTCTTCCCTCTTCTCGTTGATCATAGCGAGCGACTCGAGTAGGAGCTGCTCGTTTTGCCTCTGATTGAAATTCTGTCTTCGATGAGAGGGGACTTCCAGTTCGACGGGGATCATTGCTTCTAAACCATATGCCAAGGCGAACGGAGTATGCCCGGTCGTTGATTTATGTGTTGTTCTGTATGCCCATAGTGCAAGTGGAAGTTCATCAACCCAATTCCCTATAGCTTTAGTTGGCCACTTTTTGATGGTGGACTCGATGATCTTGTTTACTGCTTCCACTTGCCCATTTGCTTGTGGATGAGCGATCGCAAAAAAGCTCTTCTCGATTTGGAAGCATTTGCAAAAGTCTTTGAACTCGGGGCTTTCGAATTAAGTCTCGTTATCTGTGATGATTTTCTGTGGCACACCAAACCTGCAAATAATGTTTTTAGTGACAAAGTTAATGACTTTCTTTGTATTAATAGTGGCCAGTGGTTCCGCTTCGGCCCACTTAGTGAAGTAGTCAACAGAAACGATAGTGTATTTGGATCCTCCTTTTGCCATCGGTAATACACCAATCAGATCGATTCCCCTAGATTGCGAATGGCCATGGGCCGACCATCTGCGTTAGCTCCATTGAAGGGGTTCTTTTGATTTTACTGAATCTTTGGCATTGGTCGCATCGCCTTGCGTAATCTTCCTCATCGTGATTCACTGTTGGCCAAAAGTACCCATACTTGAGAATTTTCTTTGCTAGAGTTTGCCACCTGGTGTGATCTCCACAGTGGCCTTCGCGAACTTCTCTAAGGATCCTTCGAGCTTTGTCATCAGTCACACATCTAAGCAAGGGGATAGAGAACCCTCTTCGGTAGAGTATCCCATCCTGTATTATGAATCGCAGTGCCTTCCGGAGAAGCTTTTTCCTCTGGTTCCTATATGCAAAAAGAGGTCTTGTAAGCAAGTAGTCTTTGATTGGCGTCATCCACGTTTCTGTTTCTTTGGTGGTCTCAAAAATCCAGTTGACAACCATTTCGCTTATGCTTGGAGAAGTCAGGGTTTCAACCTGGACTAGTCCCATTGATTGAGCTTCTCCGGAACTGGCCAGTTTAGCTAATTAGTCAACCTTCGTGTTCTGCTCCCTCAGGATAAGAGTTATAGTGTAATGTTCAATGTCGTTCAGCAACACTTGCACTTTAGATAGATATGGGTTAAGGTATCCCCTCGAGCATGGTATTCGCCTTTCACCTGATAGACGACTAACTGAGAGTCACTATAGATGTGTATGGATTTTATCTCCAACTCTTTCACAATTTTTAGGCTAGCTATTAATGCCTTATATTCTGCTTTGTTATTTGTCGTTAGGAATTCTAATCATAAGGCATAGCAAACGGCTCGTCCTTCAGGAGTCTCGAGCACTACCCCTACACCCGAGTAGAAGTTATTAGATGCACCATCAATGAAGAGCATCCATCGTGTTTCCACTTCCGGAGTAATTTCTTCTTCATCATCCTGTAAGGTAAATTCGGCGATGAAATCTGCCAATGTTTGCCCGTTGATCTCCCTTTGAGGATGGTAAGTGATTTCATATTGACTCAATTCGATATTCCATTTGATGAGCCGCCTGGAAATCTTGGGGTGGTACAATACTTGCTCTAAGGGTCGATCGGTCAATACTCAGATCGGGTGTGCCTGGAGATACGATCTTAACTTCTTAGATGCGATCAAGAGACAATACGCTAGCTTTTCCAATTTCGGATAATTTTTCTCGGTCCCAGTGAACCATTTACTAATGTAGTATATGGGTCGTTGGATCCTTGCTTCTTCGCGTACAAGCGCAGCACTTAATGCGTGAGGTGAGACTGCTAAGTAGATGAATAAGTCTTCTCCGTCTACCGGCTTGGATAAGACTGGCGGGGTTTCCATATATCGTAGTTACTCTTCGAGTGTTGTTTGGCATGCCTCATTCCACTCGAAGTTCTTCTTTCCTTTCTTTGCGCGTCAAAGAATGGTATACACTTGTCGATTGCTTTTGAGATGAACCGGCTTAGTGCTGCCACCTTTCCATTCAAACTTTGTAACTTCTTCTTGTTCTTTGGGGCTTCGACTTCTCGTAGGGCAGTAATTTGCTCTGGATTTGCTTCAATGTCTCTGGCGCACACTATAAATCTTAAGAACTTTTTGGAGGCTACCCCGAAGTGACATTTAAGTGGACTGAGCTTCATCCCATATTTTCGAAGTATTTCAACATTTTGCTGAGATTATCCAAGTCATTGGCGGCTATTCATAATTTAACAAACATGTCATCCACATAGATTTCCATGGTTTTCTCGATCTGACACTTGAACATGGTGTTTACTAATCGTTGATAAGTTTCCCTTGCATTCTTCAAGTCGAACAACATCACTTTGTAATTGTAGAACCAAAATCCATAATGAAACTAGTGTTTTCTTGATCAGGTTTGTGCATCATGATCTGGTTGTATCCTGAGTATGTGCCCATAAATGATATAATTCATTCCCAACCGTCCCGTCCACAAGCTGATCGATTCTTGGCAGAGGAAAGTTGTCCTTCGGGCAGGCTTTGTTTAGATCCGAGTAGTCAATACAGGTTTGCCATTTTCCATTGGACTTCTTGCCCAAGACCGGGTTCGATACTCACTTGGGGTAGGTTGCATCGGGGATGAAGTTGCTCGCCATCAGCTTGTCCACTTCTTCTCTCAGTGCTTTGGACCCTTCGGGCCCTAGACTACGTCTCTTCTGCTTTAGTGGAGGGTACTTAGGATTGATATTAATTGTGTGGCATGCGATCTCGGGAAATACCCCGCACATATTGGAATGGGTCCAAGCGAATACATCCAGGTTGGTGCAGAGAAATTTAATGAGTTCAAGTCGCATCTTGTTTCCAAGATGTGATCCAATTTTCAGGACCCGTTTTGGGTCATCCATATCAACTTGGACAGACACCGTCAATTCAGCCGGTGGTGCCCATTCCTCCCCTGAACTCTTCTTTCTAGGGTCCAAAGCATTATCGAATCGGCTATGGTCCCCAGGCCAAGGATGGCTCTGTAGTTGCTATTCGGCAAGTTCACAAATGTAGAGAGTTCTCCCCACATCCTTCCCTTTTTTCCTTCTTTTAGATTCACATTGTTTCGCGATATAGCATTCCCTAGCGGCACTTTGGTTTCCTTTGATTGTTCCAACTCAATTCTCCATCGAAAATTTCATGGTTAAGCACCACTGGGCTAAAGAATTCTTGAAATCTGCTAGGATAGGCCTTCCTAGGAAAGCATTATAGGCGGACATTTCGTCTATGATCACAAAGGTTTGGATGAGGATGACTCTTTGGTCGCCTTCTCCGAGCTCTACGGGTAAATCAATCATTCCGACGGGCTGTTTGGGCTCGCCAATGAACCCCTGAATTTTGGTCCAGCAAGCAGATACATCTTTCATACTGATTTTCATCTGATCAAAGGTGCATTTGAAGAGGATATTCATAGAGTTGACACTGTCTACTAATAATCATCGGACCACGGCGGGTCCGATTCCTAGTGTCACAACCATGGGGTCAACAGTTGGAGCCTCTAAACCTTCAATGTCTCAACTTCGGAACATTGTATCATCACTTAATGTCATCTGCTGCTTTGCGGGGGTTCCATCTTCGATCGCGAACCACGTATCTCTCAGAGCGTGCTGCAACTAGCTTGCGTACCATTCCATTTCTCCCCAACTCCTCTATGCGGGATGAGGTCCTCCAGATATTGTTCCAATAAATAGTCTCTGGACAGTCCTCCTAGATCCCTCTTTGCCGGTTCTCGCTTGGTTTCCATAGTCCCGAGGAGCTTGGGGTGCCGTAGGCTGATCAGGGTTTTGCGGCTTCCTCACATACTGCTGAAGCTTATTTTCCCAGATCAATTCTTCAATCAGGTTCTTTAAGTGTCTGCACTCATTTGTGTTATGATCATGTGCTTCATGGAAACAACAATACTTCCTAGAGCATTTTTGTGGTTCAGTCGCCTCTTTCTTAGGAGGCTTCTTGTACTCCTCCATCCCTGTGTTGCGAGATAAATGTTCTCTGGTGTATTGTTGAGCGGGGTGTAATCTCTAGGCCTGAAGCCTTTGAGCCGCTTATTGTTACCATTTCGTTTGTTGGAATTCTGATTTTTCCTTTTCTGATTTCCTTCTTTTCCCATAATTCCTTCAACGGTCCCGGAGGTATTTATGTCTTGGTTCATCGCCATACCGTTCTGCCCAATGTTCGTCGATTGTAAGCTAGCAGATTTCCTTTCTAATTCTTGCGCCTCTTCCAATCTCAAGTATTGACTTGCCTTTTGGTTAAAGTCTTTCTTAGTGTGTAGGTTGTTACATTTTGATCCGTAACAAGCCGAATTCCAGTGGGTCTGGATTTTTCACAAAAATGCTAAAACCCAATCCCACTTAAACTCGAGTTAGGAATCTGGTATCCTGTAAATAGGCAAAGACAAATATATCAAAGCTCAATTAAATATCTCACAGCGGTATTGACTAAAATAATATAGTAAGTAAATACTCACCCAAATAATAACACTTTCTAAGCAAGTGTCATAAAGCCGAGAAGTCACTACCATCTATCTAACCCGTAGGATGTTATGAGGAGGGAGTCAGAACAAAATTTCTGGTGAATGAATAAATTATATACTTCTAGGCTTAATTCTACATATATCGTTTTATTTCCATTTACTTTTATATTAGGTTCATTAGGTTACAATACTCTCGCCTCTGTAAAGGACAACTTCGTAAGGCCTACAATACAGATACTCCATTGTCTTGCTCCGCGAGCGTTCTATAGCTACATCTGTAAAGGACTGCTTCGTAAGGCCTACAATACAAATGCTCCACTACTTACTATTATAACGTAAATCGCGTATGCACTAGTCTATGCCAGTGCTCGGACATCCACAATGTACCACCCAGTGCGTACATTGAGGACAACGTAATCGTTCTGTCTACTATTCGTATCCCGCCAACAAGGTCTACCTTGTACGAAATGCAGTCGGGGATTTTCTATATCTGTAAAGGACTTCTTTGTTAGGCATACAATACAGATGTTCTAGTTGGTCTGTCTCTTTTTCATCGTGGTTATGGCCCCACGCAGCCACCCCTCAACTAACCGAAATATTTCTGAAGAGTTAAGTGGTCGTGCCCTAATGCAAACAATCAAACATCCAAATGGCGGTGCCCCCCATCCAATGTCTCAATAGTGAAAGGATCATTGGCATGTTGGTTTAACCCTAGTCTTTCCCGAAATCGCTCTTGGTCTTGATGCTGGCCGATATACGCATGCGACTATCCTTAAACTTACTTGCAAGTACTGGACATAGGAATACCCTACTCCGAACACCAAGCCCTTCTGACTGTCTACAAAGGTATGCTTCGTTAGGCCAACAATGCAAATGTAGTCAAGGCATACTCTCTTGATGGAACACCTACAGACCTGCCTCCAGGGGTGCAGATTCGTTAGGCCTACCCAGAGGGCCATCCTAGAGTACCCTCACGTCGCGTTGAAGTCTTGTACTTCCGTGAAGCCCAAAAATACTATGTTGGACGTGGTTCTCCATTTCTGAAATCCGTGATGAACTGCTTCGTTAGACGCTTCATCCTTTGGGCTGCTCCAAACGCATCTCAATTCTTTTATTAGACCCTAAGTCTAATCTTTTAATTTGCATTTAGTTTACTTTCTTATTATGTTGGCTACTTATTTACCCTAATTAGTATATTCTTGCCCTCGTCTCACATCTATCTATTGTGAGATTTCCATTTATTTAATAGGGAATGTTTTTGGTATGAGCCACATTCATTATCTTGCTTATTTAACTTAATATAAATATTAAGTTCATTAAAATAAGCCTCTTTTAACATTCCTGCTTTATTTTCTTATTGACTTAATATAAATTATTTAAATAAGATTCTACCATTATTATTGCTCATTAATTTATTCAAAGTCTCAAAATAAGCTTTTCCGTTTTTATTACTTATTTATAACCTATGTTATAATTCTACCTGTAATTGTCATTTTCTATTCTTTTATAGTCCGTACATAATTCCAGCATTTCTTTTCTGTTCTAATCTGCCTTCTTTTATTATGATATAGAATATTCATTTATTCTCTTATATTATATAATTCACTTATCATAATAACTATCTTCTTAAATAGTCTGCGCAGTGAATGCAGACCTAGGTTCATTATCGTTTATAGCTTCAAGTTCTTATCTAATAATTTACTTGATTCATGTCATACTTTGCTTTATTATCTTCTATTCTAGGAAGTAATTCTATTTTATTTGGTTGGTTATGAAAACTAAATCCATTTCTATATTTTAATATGAAACAATACTATAACCAATAATCCGTAACTACTAGATATTTCTTTTACTATTTTGGAATAGTGTAAAATACAGTGGTTTCTCTATTTTACACTAATTCTCTTTTCTTTCTTTTATTCTAGCAATTACGTTCATTGTTGTCTTTTAAATATTAAAGTATAGAAATGTATCATATTTTCTAAACCAACCAATTAACCTTTTAGTTACTCCCAAATCCAGTTATTAGATTAATTAACTTTTCCCACTTTAACGTAATTTATTACAGTAATTCCATTCCTCAAACTTTTATTACTTTACATCTTATTTCCTTCATTTCAGTATTCTTAATTATTTAATCCATAGTCACGTTTAATCTATTCTAATCCATATGCGAAGAAAGAGGAGAAAATAGAAGAAGATTGACGCTTGCATAGAAATCCAAAACGTAGAAACAGATGTAAATAAATACTGATACTGTAAATGAACTGTAAATTCCTTATAGTTCAGCATAACTTAATTAATAGGATTAATTATTGAATAAAATTATCCAAACGGGAATTTAACGGTAACATATCTTAAACTTAAAAGATATATAAATAAATCCACTCACATTGCTAGCTTTTTAAATCTCCCTGTTTTTATTTCAGATCTGTCCCTAACATCTATATTCACCTCCCTTGTAATCCCTATTTCGAATTACAAACGATGTATTTACAGATCTATAATATTTGAAAGAGAAACGGAAGAGATTTGGATTAGAAATAGCAAATAAAACTCAGATCTAGGGTTTTACCTTTGACATAGCCTTCTAATTTGAACCAATTCCTAATTCCCTAATTACTTCTATTCTCTTTCTTTTTTGATCTAAATTCGTGTGAATTAGATCTAAAAAAATTTATTAAGAAAATGTAGAAGTGAAAGAAAAATGGCAGAGCTACTGTAGGCAGGAAAAAAAATGAGAATAAAAATGAGGCTTTGCACCTATATTTATAGTGGTTCAAATCGGTGCTAACCATTAGATATAAAACCCTAAAATCTAAAGCATACACTCATTCTATGGACATTAAATTAATATGTTTTCTTCTGCGTTTGTTTTTATTTCAAATTGATTCTCCAACAATCTTTTCATTAATCACTTCCCCTTCTCTCTCGCAATCTATGGAAACATATATTTTTAAATTTGGCGTTTCTTTTAAATAAGATTCCCCTATTAATCACCCAATTAATAGATTTCATATATACTATAATTAATTTACTATCCAATTAATCCCTGCCTGCACTGTGATTTCTTACCAAATTAATATGCCAATCAACACCATATTCATTCGTCACATATAGTCATATTAATTTGTTTTATTCCCACAATTATTGCATGCATATATTCTGCAATTGAATTTTGAATCACAATCTTAATTATATGTTACCATAAAACTCCATGTTTATTAATTCACAATTGATTACTTGCATAAATTACTCTTCCTCCATTTTATTCTCTTGCACTAACATATATGTTTCTAATCAAATCAATTAGTTGCTACAATATATGTTCCCTTTCTTGTCAGTACCTGTCAATTAATCACCTCTACTAATTAATTGAATATTAATTTCCCTTTTAAACAAACACCGTCAATTAATCTTCCCTATTAATTGATTTTATATAATTTCTCTCTCCAATTTATTTGTTACACAAATATATATGTATTCCAAATAATATTAATTAGTCGCCCCATTTACAAACATTTCTTTGTTTTAAAATTTCAAACGTATATAACTTAATTAAATTATTTGCATATATAATTGTAATTTAACGTGGGTTGTTACATGATCCATTTTCCGAATTCTATTTTGAGGTGGATGGCGCGAACCAAGGCCACAAAAACCCTATCCTCGTTCGGATTGCTTACTTCAGTCACCGTGGTGTTGAACCGATTCATGAAAGACTTCAGAGATTCATTTCGTCCCTGGAATAGGCTAGATAAGGACATAACCTCTTTTGGTTGTGCTGTGTGAAGCCTAAATTGATCAAGAAATCTTGTTGCTAGCTGATTGAAGGTGGATATGGATCTTAGCGGAAGCCTGGTGAACCACATAGAAGAAATTCCTTCCAGGAAAATTAGGAAACGTCTGCACCGAACGGCATCCAAAGCATTCGCTCCGTCCATGTACCAACTGTACTTATACAAATGGGGTTTCGGATCTCTCGGTCCGTCGTATGACAGGATAGTTGGCATAGTGAACTCTGTTGGGTATCGCCCATTCAGAATGTTATCAGTGAAGGAAGTTCGACTCGAAGCGGATCTCCATTCATCATCCCTTCTATCCTTATTTTCATCCATTAGTCGCTCGACCATGTCCACAATATATGCCTCGGATGTCCAGTAATCTGCGGGTTGGCTGTCAATGACTAAACCAAGTGTTTGATTTTGCAAACGATCTTGGTGAGTAAACTGGAACCTAGGCTCTACTATCTTCGGAAGAGTCGCTCCCTCAAAGTTCCATTGGCTTGCGGTTGGTCGAATAGGAGCAGTCTAGATATCCCTGGCGTTGTTGAATGCATTGGCATTTCCTCCCAACATGTCATTGTTGAATTGCTCACCGTCCTCCGAGTCGGAAAGATCCATCACTATCTCCTCCCGTGGGGTTTTTTTTCCAAGATTTAAGTTTGCAGCCGGTTGCCTTGCTGTTGGTGGAGTACTTGCATTTCCTTCCAAATCAATTCCTATAGTTCTACCTATCACACCTTTCTCATGCTGTTTTCTGTTTCTCCTGTTTAGTCCCGAGACAAAGGAATTCTCTTGTTCTACGACAGCTGTAACATTCCCCCTTTTGACCGCCTCCAGTCAGTAATTAAACCAACTAGAAACGTTCAAAAAGACGAATTGTTATTTAGTTTATAAGGTTTAAACAGAATCAGCCACAGAAACACAGAATAATAATAACACTGAATTAAAACAAATGAGAATTTATTTCATTACTATAAATCTTTTTATATACATCAGAGTTTTATACAATTTAAATACTGATACAGCGGAATATCTTAAAATACAATTTTCTTGAAATAAATGATTCTTTACTCTCTCTCTAACTTCGCTGCTCGAAAATCTTCAAGCTGTAAAAATACTCGGTCTGACCCGAGTATTATATTCAAAAGAAAATAATACACAGGTCAGTCTAATTCAAACCAGTTTATTAGTGCATATAGGCAGTAATAATTTAAATAGACGACAGTCACAATAATTCTCGTCTATCCGACTTTTTAAACAAAGAAATCGGATAACGAAAATATAACACTTAACAGTGTTAAACAATAAATCAGCAGATTTAAATCATCAACAGAGATAAACAGTGTTATTGGCTGCCGTACACGCACGCGTGCACGGCCTCGCCAATACGACATAAAAGATCAATGCATCACGACGCAAAGAAATATCAATTCAAAACTGTCGATTTGGGTGGCTGCAGCACACGCTAACGTGCACGGCCTCGCCAACAACAAAAGTGTGGCTGCAGTACACGCCAACATGCACTGCCTCGCCCTCGAGTACACAAAGTCAAGTCTAACAGCCAAAGTTCAAATGACTCAAGTGAAGCTACAGGTCAGCAACAAAACATGAAACAGTGCAACTGGACAACAAATAAATCAAAGTGTACACAGTAAAGTCTACAGACAAATGGTCAAAAGTGCACAAGTGAATCCAGTGCTAATATGAACAGGTTCAAGTGAAAAACTAACAGCATGCAAGCATAGGTGGATGTGCAGACTAGAATATGCACTGGAATGCGACAATGAAGTGTACACAACTCAAGAGCCAATGCCTACATGAAATGCACATATACAAACTGCATGATAAACCTATTACGCCACTCGAAGTACAGTGCAACAATAGCAGTGGCAACAAGAGCAACATGATGAACTAATAATGCCTCAGAAAGCTCAAGTCAGTACACAGTTAATCTTGAATTAAAGACATGAGTGCAGACAAACCAAACCCAAGATCTCATGAAACAGTTCAAATCCAAGCAGGAACTACTCACAAATATATGCAAACTGAAACTAGACCAGTAGACAAAATCAGAGTCGACACAAACAACAAAATTCAAAAGGAAGTGCAACAGTGCAAATTTGAACAAGTCAGGGTTCAAAACCGTGCTTTGAATCAAAAATGAACAAGTCACAGAGATGGTCAAAACCAGACAGTCAAGCCGTGGACAAAGGAGTTATCAACATCGAAGCAGTTTTTATCGGGTTTAAGATTATGAAACATGCCCAAAAATTTAAAAACTCAAACATGTCAGGCTACCAATTTTTTTTCCAGATTTTCGAAACTTACATGTACATCCTGAAGCTAACAAAACTGAAATGCATCAAAACTTCAAAATGTACAAGTACCAGACTTCAAGTACAAAGGACTCGAAGCATAAAGCATGATTCAAGCATGAATACTGGAATGCACCAGAGAATATGCAACTCTGAAATCGAAACATAATCCAGTGCAATGCAAAATGGATACAGGGATACATGTATGCAGCAGAGTCAAGTCAAAGCTGTGGGTTATCAACCAAGTAATACAAATGCCAGAAGATCGAGTCAGTGTACAACCGGGTGACAGTATCAAGTTTGTACCAAACCAAAACATTAAGACGAGGAAATCAATAAATCAATGGCCGAAGTCATGAAACAACAGGAAAAAATCAAATTCACCCCAAGTGAAAATTTCATAGGCCAAACTTTCCAGAAAAATCAAAACCAAAGTCTAACATCAATTCATAGCCGAGGTGGTCGAGGCTAGAATCGAACAGCAAGTTTCAAGAATGACCGTAATCAATTAATAGTTTTATCAAAATCAAACTTAATTTATTTCGCAAAATCAAGCTTTCACAACCAAGTTTAAAAACACTGCAATTTGAATCGAAGCCTGTTGAAGTTCCAGAAAATCAAGCTAAACTATGCAACTTAAAATAATAAATTATACGAATTCGAAAAGGGTCCAAGTAAACGAAATTGGAATAAGTTAAACATCAAACGACCTTATACGAATGAAATCACAGAGTCAAACAGGCAAAACACAGACGAATGCCAATTTATAAATTCGAATCTTAAAAGCACTAGTCGAAACTAGATGTGAGTGACTAAAATCACTCACCTTTGCAAATCGAACGAGAGCAAGGCGAAGGAAAACGAAGCTGAAGCTCTAATTTCTTTGTGGAGGAGAACGAACGAAAGCCCAATTTTTTTTTTCCAGATCGAAGGAACGAAAGATTGAAGCGGCCGCCATTTTTTTTTCTTTTCTCGATTTAGGTTTAGGGTTATACGAATGAGAAATGATAAAGGGAAAACGGGTAAAAGGTTTTTAACGAAACAAAGGGTATGGGCTGATGTAAGATATTTTTTTTTTCTTTATTATTTTTTTTTCTTTTTCTTTTTAAAACTGATTTGTTTTGTATTTAATTTTGTTGTTAAAATCTAAACTATGTATATATATTCATTTCGTATTAATAAAATTCAATAAGAGAATTCCAATCGATTTACAGTTTAAATAAAATTTAACAACCATTTTACATTGCCAATTGACGAAGATTTTATCGTTATAAAATTTCCAACAATAAACAACAAATTATCTGTCAACTTTAATCGTTCATCGATGATTAAAATTTGGGTAAAATCCAGGTTGTTACAGAAATTCAATTTTTGAATTCGATTTAATTTTATACGCGTTTATACGTCGTACGTTCATAAAACAATTCCGATAAATACGAAAATTGAAATCCAGTAATAATTTAATATTACGGACCCAATAAAACTGATTTCGTCAAATTCCGAGACTGTGCCTCGGAATACTATCTTTAAATTCAATTTCAAACGATACAATTTCAAAATTGAACAAATCGCTTTCAAATTCAATTCTGAAGCTTCTATTATCTTCAGTATTATCAATATGAATTTTCCAAGCCTTTAAATTATTTTTAACCGGCTTAAAATTGAAGATTCAAATTTTATTCAACTTTCAATAGATTAAATTCAAAAATTAAATCGCCAATTCATTCTGATAATTTGAAATTCAAGTCAAATCATGGTTCAAATATTTAAAATTAATTAAATATTTTCAATTTAAATTGTTCAAAATTCAGGGTCGTTACAAACTCCCCTCCTTAAAAACTTTTCGTCCACGAAAAGGAAAGGTTGTTAAAATTTCATCGATATTTTTACTCTAGTCAATTTTTACTAAACTTAAAACTTATTACAAATAAATGAATATAGGATTCATTCCATTTGTTTAATCTCACTAGTTCTGTTTATCTTCTCTTTTGTTCATTGATTTTCAAAAATCAAAACCCAAAAGTCTTTTACTAACATTTTAAATTTATAACTCAGATTCAAACTTAAGATTCTTCACGTTAGAGATTTATATAATATATCTCTTCCAAAGCTGTGAACTTTCAAAACATTTCAAAGATCCTCTTCCTTAGTTCATTAGGTAGGAATTTCGTAATTTTACTTTCAAATCATTGATTCACTATTTACAGTTTGAAAATACTTGCTAACTCGAAATTTAACAAGTCCATCTTCGTTCTCACAGACATTAGACATACGCTGGCCAAGCGCAGGTCTAAAAATCTCCAAGTACTAAACATACTTGCTTCAATTCCCAGTGAAAATACTTTTAAAAATTCTTTTAAAAAAATGGATATGGAAAGCACGTTCCCCCATGGATCACAGTTTACCCGGCGGTTACGCTACTATCTCAGTAGAATCGCTTGTAACTGCAGGTTTCACACCTTTCTTGAATTACGCCATCGTTGTTGCCATAGATCGCGGTTCACACGGCGGTTACGCTACTATCCCAGTAGAATCGCTTGTGACCGTAGGCATCTCGCCCCTCGAATTTCGCTTGGCGCTTAGATTGCAGTTTACTCGGCGGTTACGCCACTATCCCAGTGGAATCGCTTGTAACTGTGGGCATCTCGCCCCTCAAATTACGCTAATCATCAATCAAATCTAATCTCATCGCAATGAACTATCGCGAAGGATTTCCGATTCAAATAGTCACTCTGACTAAAATTCTACGTAGCTACGAATTTCAAATGGATACTCTTCACGAGTTCCAATACCTTCTCCAAAAATAAATGGAAGGTACTTTTCCATATCCTCAGTGTGGAAAACATAATATCATATATATGTAGTACTACATTTCACATTTCGTACATATCATATCCATGTAAGCTTACATAAGATTTCCATAACAATGTGTTTCCAAACTAACGGTTTCAAATTTACCGCATTCATATATATAAGTTCTAAAAACTTACATATCTCATATTCATAACAAAATAGAGGATTTCAAAATTTTCCTCTAAGTCGATTTGGAAATTTAAGGTTACCTCAAACCTAATTCATATTCACAATTCCATTTCATTATCGACTTTCACATTCGATTTGGATTTCACGCTTACATCGTCAATTCTCAACACAGAATTGATGTCTATCGATATATAACCTCTGAGCTCGTACGTCTCAGAGAAGGGTGTTAAGCTAAGAGAATAAATTCTCCGCCACCAACAGATATATATTTAATAGAGATCAATTGCCATGTCATCAATTCACAATGTTAGACATGCAATCCAAATCATCATCTGAAATTCAAAGCTCAACTTATATTGTCTTTGATGTCGAAGTTAAACTCAATTTTAACTCAACGATTCAATCTTTTTGAAAAATTCCAAATTGAACAAATTGTTCAAATTCTCATTTAACTTTTCAACTTTGATTTCAAAAATGAATTTCAAATCATTTATTCCTTACGGAATATATTCACAACATTTTATATTTGGAAAAACATTTCCATACTTATTTAAAAAATAAGTAATTCACAAATCCATTTTATTTTCAACATTTGAAAATATTCGATATACTTAAATCAAAATTAAGTATATATTTCATCTTTAAGGAAATCATTCTCTTTCACATATTTATTTGAGTTAAAACGAATGTTACGTAAAACATCGTTACGACAACTCAAAATCACTAGTATAGGGATTCGAAATTTAGATAGATGTATAAATCCCAATACTATACAAAACATTTCCTTTCGGAAATCATTTACTATAACAACAGTGTTATAGTCCACCATTTCCTTATATTCGAAAACGTCTATTTCAACAATAAATGTTGAAATCTATGATTTCGATATTCAATGTCTTTGAAAACATCTTTTTAAAACAATTACTTCGTTTTAAAATATCACTTTCCCAAAACATGTCCATTTTATTCAATAATATATTCGCGGTCCAAAATTGTGAATATACTTCATTTAACAAGCTATAAGAATTTACTTACCAAAATAAGTCAGTTTCGAATTGATAAACAATGTTTATAAATTCTATTTCTATTTATAAAGACTTCAATTTATAAAAATTGCTTTATTAACCATTCCTTTATAACTCGGTTTTATATCAGAATTTTGATTTATAAGTAAATTACTTATAAATTCTTTTATTTCGCAACTTCGAATCATTTTATAACTTCACATTATAAAACTTTTAATTCTGAAACTTTTCATCCACTTATGAAATCCATTAAATATTTCACTTTAACACTTATACAATTTCATTTTATAATTCCAATATAATATCAATCTTTTCAAATCTTCAATATAAACCGGTTATAATAATTCAAAAATTCCAATTTAATCGCATTTGATTCATTCACATAAAATTCTACTAACATTCATTCATATTAAATTAGTTCACATTCACTAATTTACATTCAAGTTAGTTTACTTCAATTCAAATCAAATTTGATTCTAGTTAAATTTACTTATCCTTCAATTTGAATTCAATTTACATAGTTTTCAATTTCCATTAATTCAATTTCATTAATACTTAATGAATTCTATACGATTAACTAGCAAAACCAAATTTATTCAATTTAACCAAATTTATTTACTTTGCTTACATTCAATTGGTTTATATTCTAATTCTGATTGAATTCTAATACTCACCATATTCACAAATTCACTTTTACAGTTAAAGTTGAATTTCCTTTCTATAACTCAATTTCATATTCATTCTTCACTTTATCAATTCATTTTGATATCAAATTCAATCTCATTCAACATTACTTAAGCTATATTTCATTTTATCTCCACTTGCATTTATTTTCACCATACAACTTAAGTTCGTCTCAAATCTATTTGAAATTCTATTTTATTTAACTTTACTAAAGTCAAATTCATATCACTATTCAAAATTCAGATTTTGTTTCACTTAACAAAACTGTTTAAACTTTTAAAAACTGGTTTTACTTAAACTTTCTCATTTTATAAGTTAAACAACTTATTAATTTAAACTTTTCAATTCATATTATATAATCACTTATCTTTTAAGTTTAACTTTTCATCTCAATAATTTATCAAATCAAGTTCAATTTATTTAACTTCCTTTAGTTAAATTTCAAATCCATATATTTATTAATACTAATTCAATTCAATTTAACTTTTCTTAAGTTAAAAATCTTCATTTTCAAAAACAATTTTATACTTGTTTAGATTTGAAAAACATTTTCTTCTTAAAGTGTTTCTTGTAACTATTCATATTAAACATCATAAACTAAGCTTTGTGTAAACCAAAGCTCTGATACCACCTTGTAACATTCCCCCTTTTGACCGCCTCCAGTCAGTAATTAAACCAACTAGAAACGTTCAAAAAGACGAATTGTTATTTAGTTTATAAGGTTTAAACAGAATCAGCCACAGAAACACAGAATAATAATAACACTGAATTAAAACAAATGAGAATTTATTTCATTACTATAAATCTTTTTATATACATCAGAGTTTTATACAATTTAAATACTGATACAGCGGAATATCTTAAAATACAATTTTCTTGAAATAAATGATTCTTTACTCTCTCTCTAACTTCGCTGCTCGAAAATCTTCAAGCTGTAAAAATACTCGGTCTGACCCGAGTATTATATTCAAAAGAAAATAATACACAGGTCAGTCTAATTCAAACCAGTTTATTAGTGCATATAGGCAGTAATAATTTAAATAGACGACAGTCACAATAATTCTCGTCTATCCGACTCTTTAAACAAAGAAATCGGATAACGAAAATATAACACTTAACAGTGTTAAACAATAAATCAGCAGATTTAAATCATCAACAGAGATAAACAGTGTTATTGGCTGCCGTACACGCACGCGTGCACGGCCTCGCCAATACGACATAAAAGATCAATGCATCACGACGCAAAGAAATATCAATTCAAAACTGTCGATTTGGGTGGCTGCAGCACACGCTAACGTGCACGGCCTCGCCAACAACAAAAGTGTGATAAGTACGTGATTGAAAATAAAGTGATCAGTCTAGCTATAAATATTAAGAAGAAAATAATAAACGGATCAGTCTAGCTATAAATATCAAATAAAGTGATATAGAATAAGAGGTATGACAAAAACGTATCATAACCATAATACCATACTGTGATAAGTACGTGATTGAAAATCAACAAGAGATTAATCAATATCACCAGAATCTTCTCAAAGATAAAAAAAGAATGTCATATTCTCTATTTAATTCACCAAGCCACAATAAATGACATACATATCAATGCCCATCGTAAATGCTGGTGAAACATAAATTCTAGAAATCAATATCCAGAAATCAAATAATCCGAAGCAACGACGTCGTACAACGTAACGTCCGATGATCCAGAGACAAAAATAAATAGGAACAACGACGTCGTACAGCGTAACGTCCGATGAACCAAAGCACAAATAAAAGGAACAACGATGTCGTACAGCGTAACATCCGGTGAACCAAAGCATAGGAAAATGGAACAACGACGTCGTACAGCGTAACGTTCGATGAACCGAAGCAAAATAAAAAGGAACAAAGATGTCGTACAGCGTAACATCCGATGAACCAACACATAGGAAAATGGAACAACGACGTCGTACAGCGTAACGTCCGATGAACCGAAGCAAAATAAAAAGGAACAACGATGTCGTACAGCGTAACATCCGATGAACCAACACATAGGAAAATGGAACAATGACGTCGTACAGCGTAACGTCCGATGAACCAACACGTAGTAAAATGGAACAACGACGTCGTACAGCGTAACGTCCGATGAACCAAATCACGATAAAACGGAACAACGACGTCGTACAGCGTAACGTCCGATGGACCGAATTAAAGAGACATCGCACATTGCTAGTCTAAATCACAAGAATGATCGTCATGATCATAAGGAAGTGTCGATTACACTAAGCTAGTAAATATAAGAGTTTAGCTTCATGTCCCATAACCACTTTCTTAACTCAAATATTTACGAACAGATTGTAGATCTGCACTAGGAAATTGTCACAAGAGTTTCAATCGAACAAGTCCATCAATTAACCGACGAAGTAAACGCAAGCGTTTCATACCACTTGTTTTGCTAAGCCGTTTAATTATATTTTCTCATACGAATGAGGTAAAGGTTTGTATATACTAATAGATTGGAAAACGGTTTTAAGAAACGAGCTTTGATATTGAAAATAGAGTTGAAATCGTTTTAATGAAAGAGTTTTGATATTTAATACTAGTATAGAAAACCTTTATATTTTGAAGTGACAAATCATAGAAGTGATTGTAGAAACAATCAATCATAAAAATTCACGTTCGAAGACGTGAGTAAAGTTCAAAGAAATCAATTCTCAAAACCATCAAAGTAAGAAGTTCGGTTAAATGGCTTTCGGATAAGATTGCTTACGCAGAGTTGTACGGAGTTCGACCTAGAGAGGACAAAATGAGGTCTAATGACCTAAGGGGGATAGGGTCGAGCGACCTAACGAGGTACTATCCCGAAAGAGGAGTCATCAAAGTCTTAGAGATGATAACAACAAATAGGAGACCACACGAATCGATTAAAGTTGGAAATTCAAACAAATAAGCAATATAGGAAAAACTGGCAAATAGGAGCAGGTCGGTCAACCGGACTCCCTGAGTCGATTGACCGAACCAGAGACAGAAGTGCTCGGGTAGCAGGTCGGTCGACCGGACCCTGAGGTCGGTCGGCCGAAGCCTGTAACCTGCACTTCCAAACTGAGGCAGGGAGATGCTAGAGTAGCAGGTCGGTCGACCGGACCCTGAGGTCGGTCGACCGGAGCCTGTTTCCAGCACTCCCATGCCAATCAAATGAATGCCAAACACTTCCGAAATGCAATCGGTCGAGCAACGGCGCTAAGGGTTTACGCCTATCGACTACCCGGCCTTATAAGCTCTTCAATGCATCACAAAAATCATTATCAAAGATCAAAGTTTGGATTTTTAAAGAATTGAACTCAAAACACTAAAAATTGGAATATTCACCAAATCAATCCAAACCAAAAGCAATGGCACAAGAATAAGTGTTAGGAATTCATACCTAACAATCGAAGATAATTATAGTTTAAGATGTGAGATAAAAATCTCACCTTTGAACCCAAACAAATGAAGAAGAAGCTTTGAAGCAATGGCAAGAGCAATCACTCTTCAATTCCAACTTAACAAGCTTGAATCTAAGCTAAAAGGGAAACATTTCCCGAATTTAGGTTTAGGAAATTTTTGAGATTGAAAGGAGAAAGAGTTGGAGAAGGAGAAGAGGATGCTTACCAATGGCTTCAACTTGGATTTGGAGCTAGAATTTGATTTGCAAGAGAGAACTAGGGCTTGGAGTTTTAATTCTTTTTCTTCTCCTCCATTAATCTTCTTAGAACTGAAAAGTGGAGGAAGAGGGAGTGAATGAAGAGGGGGGTTTTCAGTTTGGGGTATTAAGTTGGCTAGTGGGTTGAACCCAAACTCAAAACCCAATAGAGAAAGTAGCAAAATTCGACTTACTCCAAACTTATCGAAGTTTACACTCAAAAAGATCGCAAACGTAATTTTGGACTCAATGGGGGTGGTCTCGAGTCCCAATTCGACTGTTTGCAAAAAGTAGCTTTTCGGACCAAAATCCGACGAACGATGAAATATTTAAATAAAATATCTAAATATAAAATCGATAAATATGCGGGTTGTTACAGTTGATCACAAGTACAAATTGATTACAATTCTAATAGTTGAATAAAGAGAGATTAGACCACCATTGATGGAGACAAAAGAAAGGATCTCAATTATCCCATGGCAGCCATTATAAGAGAGAAGAAAGTTGAAGAATCTTCGTAACAGAGTTGCTTTAGAGATCAGAACAGCCAGCCTCCTTTCTATTGAAGGTAGGATGGTATTTATAGAATTTCGAGAGCACTTGGATCGGTGTCATTGCACCAGAAGCCTATAATTGTTCATAGGAAGAAGCACCAAAAGTTTGATGGGATTCTAAGCTAACTTTTTGGATTGGCACCGATCCAATTGATCGAATCGGTACCAATTCAATATCCAAAGAGTTGTGAAATTTTTGCATATCTTCTTTCCTGTTGGCTTTGTTTCTTGCTTATGAGGCTCTCCGCGTAATTTTATCACTTGTTAACTTGTTTTGATGATGATTCGCTAATGAGTTTGACAGATTTTTAGTTTGAGTCCGATAAGTGCTTACTTCCTGATTCTCGATGCTTGGATTGTTACAAAACTTGGTAAATGGACTTTGTCGAGATATTTAAACACAATGCAACTGGTTTGGAGGAGGCCAAACATTTGGATCAGTACCGATCCAAAATTATTGCTTATTTTTGGGTCAAACTTCCTTGGCTCCTTTGTCTCATGTTTTTAGGCTTTCTGGTAAAGTACTGAGTTGTTCTGGTTTAATCTAAATATTCTAACCTCTTTTGAATTTTGCTGGGTTAGAAACCCGGCTAACAACACGTGATTCGAATTTCATCTCGTTTGCAGATCATTTGGCCTCCAAACGAAAAGTTATTGGTATGAATGTAGATGAATGGCTATAAATTTGAGAATCAAGATCAGCACCCTAAGTTTATTTACTTTTTATCGTATTTTGGAGGTAGGTCCAAAGTATTTTGGATCGACATGAGATTTAAAAAAATTATTTTTCGCCGAATATTTTCTTTTACATGAATTTAGAATGTTAATGTAGTTAAAAATTCATAATTACTTATACAATGGTCAAAAAATATATTTAAATTCATAAAACAGTTCCACATCACAAATTTCACCGAAGTTGTATAATGGATGGACTCAAAGTTGTATAGATTGATCGTTTGAGTTTGATTTTCAATAAATTTAAAAATCGAATTACACAACAAAAGATTATCAGAAACATTAATTTAATTAACCACAAACTATCACAAAATTGTAGAATTAAATAAAAATATCTTTTATAATTTTTAGGAATTAAATTAGTATTTTTAAACAAATTTCAATAATTTAATTATGAGATTCATATTTAAACTAATTGGATAGTTCCTATTAACTAATATCCGTTATTTCATTTACTAAATTATGAAAATATGAAAATTTCAATTTGCACATCATGTTAACAAAAATTATAAAATTATTTTTTCATTAAAGTAAAGATACATAAGTTACATAAAATATACAAATAAACAATAATAACAAATTCAATTTAAAATTCATTTATCTTAATAAATTGAAATGTGTTATTAGATTATGTTTTTGTTCCTAAAATCTAAATTTTAAAATTTATATAATTATATATAAAAAAAACCCTCGATTCCTTTCTAATATTTATATTTAAGGCCATATATTATAATTGATTACATAACCTTCAAACAATTTAAATAATTTCATTAAAATATTATTCATTGATCCGCCGAACAGATCAGATCAATATGAACCATATTCATAACAAAAGAGGTAAAAAAAATTCATGTAAATATATAAATACATTAATCACATAACATAAATTATATACATAAATAATAATTACAAGTTTAAATTTTAAGCTGTTTATACCAATATATTTACTATGCATTGAATTGTAAAACCCTTTTTTACTGTCAAGCACCTACATTTTGAAATTTATACAGTTACTTACAAAACACTCCTCAATATTATCTAACATTGCACATTTAAGTCAACTTATTCAAATTAACTATACAATCTTGAATCTAAATTATTTATGAATATAATCTTGAATCTAATAAATGCTAAAATATAACTGTTTTAATATGCAGGAAAATGAGCACAGGGAAGAAGTTGTAAAAAAATTTAGTCTCAGGGACAACAAGTTTGTTTTTTAGTTTGAAAGACGCTTCCTAGTGCAAATAGAAAATGATAGTTACAACTATCATTCCGTAATTTGCACTAGGAAGTGTACTTCAGCCTAAAAAGCAAACTTGTTGTCCCTGAGATAAAAAAAAATTTCGACTTTTTTTTGAGCCTAAAAACCCCTTTAATATATATACAATTTTTATTTCACAAAGGTGATAATGTTAGTTTATCACTCATACCACATAACATTAAATAATATTCGTAAACAACATTAACAAATTTAAATTATTACTCATTTATCTCAAAAAAATTATCACATACTACGTTGAATTTTTTTGTTTTTAGCTTTATGTTACACCACCACAAAGCACAAATTACAACCATTTAGGAACAAAGTACCTTGACTTGTAATTCTATGGCCCATTATTTAGTTTCCAATGAGAGCTTAAACAGCGGACTTAATATCCGAGAACATATAGTTCAAAAGCATGAGTCAAGGTATCTACTGAGACCAAGATCGTCGTTCGGCTGAAACAAGAAGCTTAACCAAGGACAGAAGCTGCCAAAAGCAAAGGCAATTCAACAAGTATCAACAATCAATGAATTAGATAGCCCAGGCCGAGACCAACTGTTAGGATAAATAGAAGATATCAAAGAAGCTATATATACAAGTGTCACATTAGCAATTCGCATCAAAATGCACTCAACCAGATGATGACAAATGTTCAAATCTAAGCTGTACATAGGAAGCAAGGTCACCAATCCCAAAGGGAAGGCTCTCCACCAATGGTGTTACGTCATATTGCCTATAAATAGGCGGCAGTCCCAAGGCATATGGGATCTTTTGGGGTGCAAAAGGAACTTACATAAATCATATAGTACTTTCCTATATTAGAGCTCTATTCTAAAACTCATTAATGATAGAAATGCTTAGATTCAATGTAATAAGCCTCTCGGCTATACAAGGGTGACTAAATAAGGAAAGGACAATGGACATAGAGACTTTCGGCCCGAACCACTATAAAAGTCTCGGTGTTATTTACTTTCTGCACTTTATCTTCTTCTTGTTTACCATCATGACTTTATAGTTCAACCATCCGTAACTCCAACTTAATTACATCAGGTCTCGGTAACCTCATACCTTGGACTTATAACTCGACTGACTTTCGGGGATATACCTTTGACTTCGGGATGTTGGTGTAGATGAAATTATGCACTTATTTTTAGTGCTAGAAGGAGGGCCCAAACATCTGTGACCTCTCGGAAAAACCAGTAACATCATCCCTTTAACCATAACTAACTTTGAGAAGCTAACGCTGGAGTTGCCCCTCAACCTACATATTTGGCTTATTGAAGAGGATAACAATAAGAGATTGGTTACCCTCATTTCGGAGAAAGAGAATGGCGAAGAATATGATCCTGTTAATGAACTTTAAACTCTGCAAATCAGACAAGTCTAGGAGTATCTTTAGGAGTCTCTCCAAGAGTCTGCTCAACTCCGAGGGATGGTTAAGGCTATGGCAAATAAAATTAAGGATTGAGTATCATGATAATGACAAATAAAGTTTCTCTCTCCCTACTTAAAGAACACTCCCGATTGCCTCTACTTTGAAGGTCCAACGAGACCAAGTCCTAACTCCATTCAACCATAGCCTATCTCGGATATTTCTGAAAACATGTGCAGAACTACATTATCCAATGTGACGACCCACATTTCGGAAGGTTTAAATCGATAATAATCCACACATGTCCGACTTAAACAATCTAGAACATAGATAATCAATGGGGTTAATTAAGAAAAATGAGAAAAGAAGAAGAAAACAAACATAGAATCTCGCAGCAAAATGATAAAATATAATAATCAAATAAACGGTTCATGAAGCTGTTTACCATACATTTGATAATAATTTATATAACGTTTATCATAGTTATATACACAACAGGGATAAATAAAATAATGCAGCAGACAACGTGATGCAGGAATAATAATAGTAATAATATACCAAATCTTCGTCTTCGTCCGCCATAAAATGATCTTCAATGCACTGAAAAACTAAGGGCTGACCCGAGCGCAATGAAAAGACAAAACACTCGAGTCAGGACTAAAATATTCTTATGTGATTCAAATCGATATCGCAGATAACATGAGTGTCGTGGCATCACAGATGTTTACAGGGTTTTACATCTCCTATCCAGTGTATAACGTGTGTGCTATAACTTGAGAGATGTAACGGGATTTTCCATCTCTTAAGGATCTGTCAAAATATTTATATGTAGTAGAATACACTACATATATAATCTCTAATCAGTAAAATAAAAATTTTTCTTAGCGTTAAGGCTTTACACTGATCCCTCTTAACGTGTTTTTAAGCATTGACGTGCAGTTTGCATATAAAATAGCAGCAAAACCGTCGGTGGATAGGGATGCGTCGTGATACAACAACACTAAACCAAAATCGTAGGGGTCTCGTATAAGGATAAAAGTATGACAAGGCACATGAGGCAATGCCCAAGGTAGGATACTACCAGTTTTCCCTTCCCGGCTGGTGGTATATTTCATGATAGTAATACGAAGAAGTGTGCCTGCTAGAGGTAGCTAACCTCATTGTCCGGTACGGTTCCTGTTTTAGTCATTTCAAATTGACACAATTGTCAAGCTAATCCATCATCGTTCTCTTTCTTCAAATCTAGCAAACGATTCCAAATCCAACCACTTCGTTCTGGAGACTCTTCCGTGTACATAGTTGTTAAAGTGGTTCCAATATTGACAGAGAGTATGCCAATAAGAGGCCCCAATCTCTTTAATAACCAAATGTTGTTTTACACACCGGCTGGTACATTTAAATTTCGAAAACAATTCGTACTTGATATCAAAATATCATATTCGCTACAAAATCTAATCCATTTCGAAATTGTCATATTTACTAAAAATATACCATTTCATTTCAAAATCATTTTCACCTTAATATCCCGATTTCGCTTCCGAAATTATTTCGAATTTCAGTTTAGGTTATAACTTCATTTTGACCCAATTCGTATTTAAATCCAAGATTTAATTATAAACATTCCACTCCATTGACCAGTTTGAATTTATAGAAAATATTTTAAATAGTTTTAAAATAGTTAAATAGTTAAAATAGTTTAATAGAAAATAGTTTGAGTATTGAAAATGGTTTATATAGTAAAATAGTTTGGAAAATCAAAATAATTTGGATATTTTAAAATGATAGATTTTTAATAATTTATTTGAAAATAGTTTCAAAGTCAAACTTATTTAATTCCAAATTTTCCAATTCAAACCACTTTCAATTTCCATTCCATTTAAATTCGATTTAATTTCTTAAAATCAAAATCATTTAAATAATTTCAAACCAAAATTTTAAAATCATTTAATTTAACCAATCCGGTGTCCGTATATAATTTTCTATCCTATGGCCAAGTGAATCCATTATTTCAATTTAATTTCAAGGATGTATATTTATCATTTCAATACATAATAAATGTCATAGGTATATATATATATATCATTTCAACATATTTCTTAATTTATTCAAATAATTCAATTTATAGTTTTATATACTATAAATAATATACAGGATGATTGCAGGATATATCAAAATAAATAAACATCCAAATCATCCAAAACATTAATCAATAGCATCCATCACAATCAACATCCAAATCAGTCAATAAATCGCATCAATTAACCAATTATCAATAATCGAGAATTTTACTAGCAGTTTACTTCCCATTCAATTTAACCGTCAATTTAAATTTCTATCAGTTAATTCAGATGTCCATTTAAATGTCAATTAAAATTATCAAAAAACAATCAACAAATTTAAATCACTTCAAAATTTTAAATTTAACTAACATAAATATATTCTAGTACATCGTGAGCGTTATAAAATACTCGCCTTTTATTTTTGTTATCGCTTTCACGTTCTGATTTCGATTAAATTCGAATGCGTTTGAATTTAACTGAAAATTCTACAAGCTCTAAATCCAACCAGTTTGATTCCATAGTAAAGATCTCGATAATACGAACCCAACGCGACTGACCGAGTTGGATTTGGAACTAAAACGAACGAGTTATGAATTTTATAAGCATTGGAATTTTATTAAACGATTTATATAAATAATCACTATTTATTTTATTCCATTGTTATCAATAGGATAATAATTAGGTGTCCATACAAATGTGATAGCAGAACAGGGTTTATTTCTGCTAGTAAATGTGATTATTTCTTCCAATAGGGGTCCAATTAAATACAATTAGCGGAACGATGTTTTATTCTGATAAACAGACGTCTAATCATCTTACTTACTCCAATTTAAATCATACATATTTTTATCTTGCAATTAACGTCGATAAACAGAACATATAAATTTTAAACGGCTAAATTTGTTTAAATTCCGTATTTAAAACCTGTCCGTTTCAAATTGCTATAAACTTCCACTTATTCAAACCTGGCCAATAATTTTCATGACGACATAGTGCTTGGCGATACGAACCCATGGCAAAAAGTTTCGCATCAATCGGGTTTACGGTTTACTAGAAATAAATTTTTAAATATTCAAAAACCCTTTTTTCCAAAACATTTTATTTCTAAAAAAATTCTTTCCTACACTTCCATGGTTTTGGGCCGAAGCCCCAACTCCAAAACCCAAACTCGATATGCCTTCTTCCCCTAAATTTTCTCCAATTCCCAGTTGAACCCAGCAATCCAAACCCAAAACCAACGCCAAATTCTTCGATCGATGTGCTGCTTTCCTTGATCATCTTCCCAAATTCCTCGCAAGACTCGAGAACCCAACCGAAGCTACCGCGACACATCATCCAAAGTACGTCCACCTCCAACCTGGAACCTCACTTGCATGTGCACACCTACACGTGTGCACGTGCACACCTCGATGCTCCAACATACCTCGATCCGAGGCCACCTACAAACGCCGCCGACTACCCTCGACACGTTGGTACCGCCTACACCCCACGTCCCACCACTCAAAGTTCGACGTCACCACCGAAAGAAAGAAAACTGCCCAGGTTAGGAAAAACACTCGCCCACACTTCCATGACCATCGATCTCCAACACCACATACCCTATAGGACCGCCACCTTCAAATACATCACCCCCCACAACCTCGGCCCACTCGGTCAACGCCACCATCCCCAGTAAACGAGAATCCTGAAGCCCAAAATTTTAAACCTAAAACCCTAAAAACCACTCGCCAACCAAAGCCAAAATCAAGAATTGGCCATGGTGAACCTCTTGGCCTCGTCACCATGCTCCTCCTCGACCAAGCCTCGCCTTCCCTCGTCGACTACATCGGCAGAAATTATTTTTTTAGTGGATTTCGATCATCTCTCCATTTCTCACAAACCAAGCTATTAAAAATCACTAAAATTGCTATCTTCAACCCACAATCATGATTTCATACCCGATTCAAAGTTTTTAGCATGATGAAAATTTTCAAAACTGGGTTGTTTACTGTTATTTTGAAATTTCGCACAATATATAAAATAAACAAGCTTCAAATTATTTTTAGTGTGATCTTGATTCAAAAACAAATACTTCATCGGTTGACATCATCGGCAAATTCAAATCAAATTGGGAGATAATGATTTTTAAACTTGGGCATGTAAGAATATTTATCACTGTTAACATGGCAGAATAATATTAAAACACTTCTAGGCATTCCCATTTAAATCCTCACCTTAATCATGTTGAGATCTTTCCAACATCCAAATGTGAATCCAGGAAATGATCTAAAGTCGTGAAAAATCTTGTTTGCTCTTGAATTTTAGAAGGAACGGGTTTGTTTTACAGGATTTTGAAAACTGAAATATACACACATACATACCTCTATATATACATGTTAATACAAGATGTAATGATGTGTATGGTATAAGGTTTTTGGGCTCAAGAAGGATTTAGATCTTTAAGGTTGATGTACTAGGAATTTGATGGACTGAAAGGAAGTTTTGGTGGCAACTGAAATGAACTTTGGTGGCTGAGATATGAGGTTTGAGATGAAATAATATTTTTCAGCCTCCACTTCATTGTTGACCAGGAAATGTTTTCTTACTTATATATTTATTTTTCAGTTCTTCTTTCAATTTGACTTGTAAGTTTTTGACCAGGCACGTTTATTTCTTTTCTTCTTTCATTTTTTTTACTTGTACATTTTTTTGTTTACTCCTTACTTCTTTAATTCCATTCCATTTTATTCTAGGAGCTAATTTTTAATTCACTGTAATTTTGGAGAATGTAAAGTAGTATAAATAGTTTAAATTTCCACATTCATATTTCTTTTGATATTTACAAATGTATACTCAAAGAAATAAAAGTTTTGTTATTCTCTTTAAAAATGGTTTAATGGTTTTATTTAATTTTCTCATTTCCACCATATATTTTTCTTATATATTTTCTTCTTTTTCACTTACCATTATATATTGTTTTTAATTTATATATAAATTTTGTTGTTATGAATATATATATAAGAAATTCCAAATTAAATCAATTTTCTATTAAATAAATAAAATCTGGAAAATTCAAAATATTATCTTGATTAAAACTATTTATTATTACCGATTATCATTTTACAAGGGTTTTATTTTGATTAAAAGACTGTATTACTAGATATTAAAAATAAATATTCATAATTCAAGACGATAAAAATCCCGGGTCGTTACATTCCTCTCCTTTAAAAGAATTTCGTCCCCGAAATTGCTAAGGTAGGACGAATGATCCTAACCCATTAATTCTTTTTCAAAAACCCACTTAGTTAATTTACTATTTCACTTTCCTAATTCCTTTAGTTCCCACCCAAAAAAATTAGTTTACATTTCTAAACCAAAACCCCTTATTTCAAATTCAATTTGAAATCAACCTTTGGTTAACAAAATTTCCCAAAATTTTCCAAAATTTCTCTAACACCCTAAATTTCCGATTATCATCGATTTTGTTTCCACAACCCAAGTCTATAATTATACCATGGAGTTATTACGATTACAATTCAATTCACTAATTAATTTGTCCAATTGGTTCATTTCCAAATTAAAAATCTGATTTTTATCTCAAACATCACTTTATTTGGTTTTGGCTAGGGTTCAATTCCAATTTATAATCCAAATTTTAATTTCTATTCCTTTAACAAGTCAACTAACACATTTAATCGGTTTTCTTTTTCATTTCCTCAAATTTATAAGTTATTTAAACTTATTTATTCACAATTCATTAATTTTTCACTTAAATTGTATTCCATTCAAAATTTTATAATTTATAGTTATATAATCATTTTCCAACCAATTTTTTTATATATTCAATTCAATTTGATATGGTTTCGAATCCAATCCAATTTTATTTAACTGAACTTAAGTTAAATTTCATTCATTTTAACTTACTCAAGTTAAAATTTAATTCCAAAATTCAAATTTCTTACTTTTCTTACTTATTAAAATCATTCTCAATTTATAAGTTCATAACTTATTTCCTGAAGTTTTTTCCCACATTATTATTAAAATTCCAGAATTCAAACACCCGGTTTTTATTTCAAATCATTTGAAATCAATATATATATATATATAGCGGTTTTGGTTTAACAAATCATTTCTTTGGACTTTCAAAATCAACTAAATTTTATCCAAAAAAATTCCCTCGGAATTTCCAAAACAACACCCGTTTTTCAATAAAAATTTCCATATCAAATTATTTCTGTACCAATTCGTCACTTCGGAACAAGAAAATGAACGTCGATGACGCTGCAGTCATCACCGAAATTATTTTCCAGTGACCGAAGTGAGTTTAGTGCTTTTATTCCCTTTAAACCATTCTTAATATTTTTATTCAAAAATACTTCCAAAATAATACTATTATTATTTTTCAAAAACACTTTGAAATACATTTCAAAATTTCCGGAACTTAAATTCAAAACTTCTCAATTTAAATCCATTTTAATTTATAAGTCACATTTATATATTATACTTACATAATTTCACTTCCTTAAAACATTTCACAAATGTTTTATCATTGTTTATTTTATAATAAACATTTTTTATTAAGGCACACCAACCAATTAATGATAATAATCAATATTATCATTCCTAACAACCAAACACACTATATTAAAAGGGAGTGAGGATTAAGGATCTTAAGGCTAATTTAACACTAGAGGGGGGGTGAATAGTGTTTAATGGATTCTAAGACTTATATGGACTAAATTAAAATTATGACACAAACAAATGAAGAATTTAATGACAGAATAATCACAGAATAAAACACAGATGCAGAAAGTAAATAAAAAGCAGTAAAAGGAAAGAACACACCGGATTTTATACTGGTTCGGAGTTACCCTACATCTAGTCTTGTACCAAGGCAGAACACCTCATACAGATTTTTATTATACCAAAGTCGAGATTACAATCCTCAGTTTCTAAAGGCCTTGAGGTGCCCTCCTGTCTCATGAGTCCGGGGCAAACTCTCTTGATTTACGGGCCATAAGATTACCCAATTGATTTCCAGGCACAACCACGCCTTATAGAGAGACTCGATAAAATTTTGAGTACAAATTGATCCTATAACTCTGAATAGCACTTTGATCTTCGAGAGAGGGCAGAGAATCAAACAAGAATGAGATTCTAATTTGATTCACTTGAGAAATTGGCAGAATTTCGGCACGATCTTAAAAATATGAAAATTTTAGAATATGGATTTGTGGAGAAGAAGGAGTGAAGAAAATATGAAATTAGTTAGTTAAAAAATTCGTTTGCGTAGGCTATTTATAGACTAGTAACGGTCATAACCATTCGTGAAGAGATTTAAATGAATAGACACTTCTTTTGAAAATTGAAACTTTTGAATTTAACGGCCACCATGTCGACATGGGGTATCCCATGGTGTCGACATCCCTTAGTTAAAAACAATGTAAAATATGTTTTGAAAATGGTATTGGAAGGAAAACAAGATGAAATGATTCTAGTAAAATAAACTAATTTCCCATGTTTTAAAATAAAGAAGAGTAGAAAAATATATTTTTAGAATGTATATATAAATTTGATTTTAAATCTCAAGTATATATATATTATAAAAGAATATTTAAAAAATCAAAAGATAGTTTTAAAAACAAACGAAGTTTAAAACAAAAGTTTATTTAAAAACAAAAACAAAGAATATTTTAAGGCTAAAACAACTTTTTGAAAATCATTTGAAAAGATAATTTTTAAGGCTAAAACATTTTGAAAAGTAGTTTTGAAAAACCATTTTGAAAAACCATTTTGAAGTAGTTTTGCAAGCTTCTTCCTACAGAATATCTCATCACATCAGGACTCAAGAACTTGTACAAAACCAGGATGTTCGTGGGTTTGTAAGCCACTTGTCGTAGGTTTGTAAGCTACTTGTCGTGGGTTTGTAAGCCACTAAGAAGGTAGAAATGGGTTCCATCCCAAATGAAATATGGAATGAAGATTTCCATGCTATTATGAAGTTTTAATAATAAACTAGACTAAACTAGACACTTATCTTGAAATCTTGACCTTGATACTCATGAGTCTTCAAACTTGATTTCTTCATCCTTGATCTTTATACTGTACAGTCTTCAATAATCAGTACCTGCTTTATATATATCCTGCATAATAACATTCATATATATCTAGACAATAGTGTTAGTATATAAGTTATAATAAAATAAGTTACAAAGGTTGTTGTCATCAAAACCACTCTCTCCAGTTCCTAACATATATATACCCAAATAATTTTCTGAAAATTATTTTTTTATATAAATATAATCCAGGTAAAATTATTTCATTTACCTAATTTTAATACCATGTCGAGTTGCTCTATTCAAGTGTTTAGAGATCCCTATCAATAACGTTAATTACTCGTATTGACCAAAATCCATATGCCACTCAATAGATCAACCAATGCAATATAAAACAATTTTATATCACTAACAAATACGCGCTCATATCTATTAATACACTCAAACTCATTCTAGGGTACTACAGACCCTATCTCTAATGAGTTACCCCATCAAAGCCAAGGTTCTCGCTAACCAAAGCTCTGATACCAACTGTGACGACCCACATTTCGGAAGGTTTTAATTGATAATAATCTACACATGTCCGACTTAAACAATCTGGAACATAGATTTGATAATAACGTTAATTAAGAAAAATGAGAAAAGAAGAAGAAAACAAACGCAGAATCTCGCAATGGAATGATAAAACATAATAATCAAATAAACAGTTCATGAAGCTGTTTACCATACATTTGATAATAATTTATACAACGTTTATCAGAGTTATATACACAACAGGGATAAATAAAATAATGCAGCAGACAACGTGATGTAGGAATAATAATAGTAATAATATACCAAATCTTCGTCTTCATCCTCCAAAAAATGATCTTCAATGCGTTGAAAAACTCAGGGCTGACCTGAGCGTAATGAAAAGACAAAACACTAGAGTCGGGAATAATATATTCTTATGTGAGTCAGATCGATATCGCATATAACATGAGTGTCGTGGCGTTAGAAATGTTTACGGGGTTTTACATCTCCAACCTGGTGTATAATGTGCATGCTATAACTCGAGAGATGTTACAGGATTTTCCATCTCTTAAGGATCCATCAAAATATTTATATGTAGTAGAATACGCTACATATATAATGTCTAATCAGTAAAATAAATATTTTTCTTAGCGTTAAGGCTTTACATTGATCCACCTTAACGCGTTTTTAAGCATCGTCGTACAGTTTGCGTATAAAACACCTGTAAACCATCGGTGGATAGGGATGCGCCGTGATACAACAACACTAAACCAAAATCGTAGGGGTCTCGTATAGGGATAAAAGTATGACAAGGCATGTGAGGCAATGCCCAAGGTAGGATACTACCAGTTTACCCTTCCCGGCTGGTGGTAACCCCTAAGGCCCACCGCGTCCAACACTCCCAAAATCAGAGGGTGCGCACCAATCGATAACAATGTCATGATAATAATACGAAGAAGTGTGTCCGCTAGAGGTAGCTAACCTCATTGGCCAATACGGCTCTTGTTTTAGTCATTCCAAACTGACACAAGTGGCAGCCAATCCATCATCGTTCTCTTTCTTTAAATCCAGCAAACGACGCCAAATCTAATCCCCTTCATTCTGGAGTCTCCTCCGCGTATACAGTTGTTAAAGTGGTTCCAATATTGACAAAGAGTATGCCAATAAGAGGCCCCGATCTCTTTAACAACCAAACGTCATTTTATACACCGGTTAGAACTTTTAAATTTCAAAAACAATTCGTACTTGATATCAAAATATCAAATTCGCTTCAAAATCAAATCCATTTCGAAATCGTCATATTTACTCAAAATATACCATTTCATTTCAAAATCATTTTCACCTTAATATCCCGATTTCACTTCCAAAATTGTTTCGAAATTCAATTTAGGTTATAACTTCATTTTAACCCAATTCGTATTTAAATCCAAGATTTAAATATAAACATTCCACCACTTTGACCAGTTTGAATTTTTAGAAAATAATTTAAATAGTTTTAAAATAGTTAAATAGTTAAAATAGTTTAATAGAAAATAGTTTGAGTATTGAAAATGGTTTATATAGTAAAATAGTTTGGAAAATCAAAATAATTTGAATATTTTAAAAAGATAGATTTTTAATAATTTATTTGAAAATAGTTTCAAAGTCAAACTTATTTAATTCCAAATTTTCCAATTCAAATCACTTTCAATTTCCATTTCCATTTAAATTCGATTTTATTTCTTAAAATCAAAATCATTTAAATAATTTCAAACCAAAATTTTAAAATCATTTAATTTAACCAATCTGGTGTCCGTATATAATTTTCTATCCTATGGCCAAGTGAATTCATTATTTCAATTTAATTTCAGGGATGGATATTTATCATTTCAATCCAAAATAAATGTCATAGGTATATATCATTTCAACCTATTTCTTAATTTATTCGGAATAATTCGATTTACAGTTTTATATACTGTAAAATAATATACAGGATGATAGCAGGATATATCAAAGTAAATAAACATCCAAATCATCCAAAACATCAATCAGTAGCATCCATCACAATCAACATCCAAATTAGTTAATAAATCGCATCAATTAACCAATTATCAATAATCGGGAATTTTACTAGCAGTTTACTTCCCATTCAATTTAACCGTCAATTTAAATTTCTATAAGTTAATTTAGATGTCCATTTAAATGTCAATTAAAATTATCAAACAACAATCAACAAATTTAAGTCACTTCAAAATTTTAATTTTAACTAACGTAAAAATATTCTAGTACGTCGTAAGCGTTATAAAACATTCACCTTTTATTTTTGTTGTCGCTTTCGCGTTCTGATTCTGATTAAATTCAAACGCGTTCGAATTTAACTAAAAATTCTGCAAGCTCTAAATCCACCCAGTAAGATTCTATAGTAAGGATCGCGATAATACAAACCCAACATGACTGACCGCGTTGGATTTGGACCTAAAATGAATGAGTTATGAATTTTATATGCGTTGGGATTTTATTAAACGATTTATATCACTATACATTTTTTATTCCAATATGATCAACTAGATAATAATTAGGTTTCCATACTGTTAGTACCAAAATTGGTCACTAACCTCGTTGAGAAAGATTGTGTAGAGATATAAGTGATGAAGATAAATTCAAACAAGGAAGAATATGCTAACTTGAATGCAGAAAGTAAGAACACCGAATTTATAGTGGTTCGGCGTAATTGCCTACATCCACTTTGAGGTTAAACTTTATTGCTTTACTTGATGACTGATTACAGATACAATCCGTAGATCCAATACTTGAATACAATTGCTAAGTAAAGAGGATGAGTCTTCAAAGCGGCAAAGTCTCCCTAGTGTTTCCGAAAAAAGGTCCATTTCATTGTGCCCCTGCCCTTCTATTTATAGAAGAAGATGGGTTGGACTTCCTTCACGGGCTCAAGGCCAAGGTGACTTGGCCCATATAGGGCGATCTCAAGCTAGTTGGTCTATTCTTGCCGAACCGTACCTAAATGCCAAAACATGTCGACTGCATCAAACCTGTATATCCTCAGGCTCTTCTTGGTCAGAATCTTGTCGAGCGCTAACGATAATTTCTTCAACTGTCATCTTGTAGCCGGGCCAAGGTGCTGGTTAACACTTACCCCCCAAAGTGTGTCGAGTGAAGCAACATGACATGCTTTGAATCAGCGAGTATTACTTGTCTCTAGAAAGAAATCCATCGTGTTCCTTGAACAGTCATTATCCTTTAATTTTATCCTCCCAAGGTGTCGTACCCTTCTTTGGTCATCATGATGCTTGGTCGATTCCCAATGTTATAAATCCAGGGTTGTAGTTCATCAGTGGCCAACCGTGTCTGATTCTATAGTGCTAGTAAGTTTCGGCTATCTGATCTAGTCTTTTCTTAATAACCCTAAGCGAGAATTCAATTTACGTTGATTTCAAGAAGTCGAACTTTTTTGGATGTACACATGCATGTTTGGCTACATGTTCTTGCCATTGGCTCTCGAATGCATTTTATATGCTCACAAGTCATTGCCAATTCCATCTAGTTTAATAGCAATTCAATTGCGATTCCTTATTTGTATTTTCTGTGAAATAAGGGTTGTAATCAGCCACTTGACGAGAGCGGACTTCAAGTTTTACATGGATGACGATCTCAGAACAGTAAGCAAGGGTGAATGGAGTACGGCCAGTCACGGACCCATGGGTAGTTCTATAAGCCCATAATGCTGTTGGGAGTTCATCCACCCATTTACCTCTAGCCTTTTCCAAACTTTTCTTTAGAACAGGCTTTATGATTTTGTTCACATATTCATCCTATCCATTGGAAGGTCATAAGGACAGATGACGTTACGGACAATGAAGTTTATTATTTTCTTCATCTTGGTCATGGTTGATCTGCCTATTCGGTGAAGCAATCAACTGCTATGATGGCGTATTTTGCACTACCTTTAGGATTGGTAAGAAGAGGATGTCAATTCCCCCAAGTGGTAAACGGCTATGGACTAGCCATTTGAGTAATTTCCATCGGTGGGGTTCCTGGATTTTTGCAAACATCTTGCACTTTTCGCATTGTCTAGCATGATCAACCGCATTTAGATTGATAGTTGACCAGTAATACCCATAGTAGAGTATTTTCTTTATCAGGGTTTTTCCCTTTGATGTAATCGGCATATTCTTCTTCATAGACTTTGCTCAAGATATCATCATGGGAGATACACCGAAGCATGGGGATGGATAAACTCCTTTCTACACACGACTTCTTCTTGGATGATTTGGCGTGAAACTTTGAGTAGGATCTGTCGTTTTCCATTCCTCCGTTCAGTAAGAATTCCTCATTGTAGATAGTCTTTGATAGGAGTCAACCATGACACCTTTTCGGGCTCTATCTCCAAGACTTAGTCGATCTCCACCCGTCAATGCTTGGAATATTAAATATTTCAACCGAAACAATGTATGTCCATTGCGTGTCCCTAAAACTGGCCAGCTTGGCCAGTGACTGGACTCTTTTCATCTTGTTCGTTAAGTATGTGTGTAATGATGCAATACGTGAAGTCGGCAAGTACCTCTTGGACCTGGCCGAGATAAAGGGCAAGATAATGCCCCATAGCGAGATCAACCTCCTTAACTTTGCAAACTATCAATCAGGAATCACAAAAGATATGCAAAGTTTCCACTTTAAATTCTCTAGCAAGTTTGAGGCTGGCGGTCGAGGCTTCATAATAAGCATCGTTGTTGGTTACAGGGAAATCGAGTTTCAGGACATAGCACATCAATCGTCCCTCGAGAGTCATTAACATGAGTTCTACGCCATAACACTGATCAGTGGATGCTCCATCTGCGTACATTTTCCATCTGTCAGTTGGTCTACTACCCTTCGAGTAGTCATCTGATGCAGTGTATTTGGGTATGAGGTCTGCTAATTTCCATCCTTGGATAGCCCTTCGAGGGAAGTAAGTGATATCGAATTGGCTTAGTTCGATATTCTATTTAAGTAGTCTTTCAGATGTCTCAGGTCGTTGTATACCCGGTTGCAATGGCTAGTAGGCATAGACGTTGATAGGGTGAGCCCAAAAGTAAGAGTGGAGCTTTCATGATGAAGTCAATAGACATTGCGCTAGCTTTTGTAGCTTCGGGTCGATATCCAATGCATGGCTCACGATAGTTGGTGAAATCACACATGCATGTCAAAATGGGTCCAAGGGAACATATCATCATTTATTCATAAAAATCCAACTAATTCTTTTATCATCATTGCTCTAAGCTATGATTCGATACTCAACACCCGGAAAGGGTCGCCATGGCTGGCTGTAATATCGACTGTCAACTTAGCAGGTGCCATCCCAGATTCTTTGAGTTTTGATGTAACTATTTTGCATAACATTAAATGTGAAATATGGTTGGGACGACCAATGTTGATGGTGACTCTGGTCGAATCCTAGAGTCTTGTCATGAGTTATTAAGTCTAATAATGAAGGCCTCTGAATGCCCTAACAGATTATCAGCAAATGGCCAAATATCGGGCTTAAAAGTGCATTGAAGTAAATGTCGAGTAGGGGTCAGCCTCGAGTTACGTGCAACTATATAGCTGGATCTTGCTATGAGTTTGAATTTACTTGTATATTCAAGTAATGCACTTTCTATTCAATGCATTCATGATCCTTTACCCGTCCTTCGGGTTGGAGTGAAAGTCAATTGCCCATGAGCTAAGGTATCGATTTAATGATTCTATCTCTAGGCATCCTTTCAGTCATAGCCTTGAGTAGCTGTAAGCACTATATATAAGTTTCAATACTGAGCTATCGTAGCCAGTCTTTGGATGACCATGCATCTGCTCCCAGTCTCGGGTTTATAAATGTACTGCATGGACGGTTGAGTCTCGTCCTAGCTATGTTTATGTTCTCACCTAAACTCCAAAGACATAGAGGTGATCGGTGAATAGTCGGTTCACATTCTTCTTGCTTCTCGCTCGTGCCCCCAGGTCTGGGGCATATACCGATAAGTATGAAGGCCAGCCATGCCCACTTTAGCTTTACCCTCTTTCCCGTTGAATCGTGGGATCATGTCAGTTGATGGGAGACTAAGTCTCGCCTACCTTGGATTTTATCATGGTTTTTCATTTCGAGAGGAATACTTCGATGCCACGTCAGTTTCAGGGCATAATTTGGACAGTGGACGGTCATCCACGTCCACTTTGGTTCATGTTCTGTAATCAGATCTCGAGGTAAAGTTAGCAACAAATGCAGTCGGGTTATGCTCATCCAGTTTCATACTCCTCCCGACGAATCGAATAAGGGTGCTGGAGAATTTTTGACCAAGTATTTCGTGGTTTACACTCCTTTCCACACTCTAGAGGTCATAGTTTTTCAAGAAACATCCGAGTCACATTCGTATGTGCTTGGTGCACATCGGTATTGACCCTCGATCTGAGGAATGATATAGTCGGTTGCTCGTAACTTTGGATGTCGTTTCGATTGGTTCTGTATTGAGTCCTCCCTGCAGTCGTTGCCTCAAGTTATATGGAACGCCACGCTAAAGCTATAGTAAGCTGTCGTATTCATCTTTTTAGTGATTTGTACTCCTGCTCCCAGCATTGATTTGGCCATGCCACTAGTTGGATGGTCGAATTCCATCCTTAGCGAGTTAATATTCCTCCTGTCGATTTCAGGCAGGAGTTTGCGGAATAGAGAATGGTCGGAATCCACTCGTCTATTTATCGATGTTTATACACCACTCTGCATTCTGGTGACTTAGTGTCATTCTCCCCCCGATCGACTCGCGCCCAATTTGTGTTCATGCTTCGGCCCAAGCTCCGAGGACTTAGAGATTCGTCGAACGGTTTATGCTTTAGTCCACAGTTCGGGATGCGGAGATTTTCGTTAATTCATTTATACTCCAGTCCGCATTCCATGGACATAGAGTACTCTAGTCCGCTTCCGGGACTTAAAGGTTTTTCTCAAGTCGTTTATAATATAGTCCGTGCTCTGGGGACTGAGAGTACTGTAGTCCGCACTCTGGGGACGTAGAGGTTTTTTAAGCCATTTACACTCTAGTCCGCACTCGGGGGACTTAAAGCACTCTAGTCCGCATTCTGGGGACGTCGAGGTTCTTAAGTCATTTAAACTTTAGTCCGCACTCTGGGGACTTAGAATACTCCAGTCCGCACTCTGGGGACTTAGAATACTCCAGTCCGCACTCTGGGGACTTGGAGGTTTAAGTCGTTTATACTCGAGTCCGCACTTTGGGGACTTAGAGTACTCCAGTCCGCACTCTGGGGACTTGGAGGTTTTCGTCGTTTATACTCGAGTCCTCACTTTGGGGACTTGGAGGTTTTCGTCGTTTATACTCGAGTCCGCACTCTGGGGACTTAGAGTACTCCAGTCCGCACTTTGGGGACTTGGAGGTTTGAGTCGTTTATACTCTAGTCCACGCTCTAGAGACTTAGAGTATTCCAGTCTGCACTCTGGGGACTTGGAGGTTTGAGTCATTTATACTCGAGTCCGTGCTCTGGGGACTTAAAGTACTCCAGTCCGCACCCTGGGGACTTGGAGGTATGAGTCATTTATACTCGAGTCCGCGCTCTGGGGACTTAGAGTACTCCAGTCCGCACTCTGGGGACTTGGAGGTTTGAGTCATTTATACTCGAGTCCGCGCTCTGGGGACTTAGAGTACTCCAGTCCGCACTCTGAGGACTTGGAGGTTTGAGTCATTTATACTCGAGTCCGCGCTCTGAAGACTTAGAGTACTCCAGTCCGCACTCTGGGGACATGGAGGTTTAAGTCGTTTATACTCTAGTCCACGCTCTGGGGACTTAGAGTACTCCAGTCCGCACTCTAGGGACTTAGAGGTTTGAGTCATTTATACTCGAGTCCGCGCTCTGGGGACTTAGAGTACTCCAGTCCGCACTCTGGGGACTTGGAGGTTTGAGTCATTTATACTCGAGTCCGCGCTCTGGGGACTTAGAGTACTCCAGTCCGCACTCTGGGGACTTGGAGGTTTAAGTCGTTTATACTCTAGTCCGCGCTCTGGGACATAGAGTACTCCAGTCCGCACTCTGGGGACTTAGAATACTCCAGTCCGCACTCTGGGGACTTGGAGGTTTAAATCGTTTATACTCGAGTCCGCACTCTGAGGACTTAGAGTACTCCAGTCCGCACTCTGGGGACTTGGAGGTTTTCGTCGTTTATACTCAAGTCCGCACTTTGGGGACTTAGAGTATTCCAGTCCGCACTCTGGGGACTTGGAGGTTTTCGTCGTTTATACTCGAGTCCGCACTCTGTGGACTTAGAGTACTCCAGTCCACACTTTGGGGACTTGGAGGTTTGAGTCGTTTATACTCTAGTCCGCGCTCTGGTGCCTTAGAGTATTCCAGTCCGCACTCTGGGGATTTGGAGATTTGAGTCATTTATACTCGAGTCCGCGCTCTAGGGACTTAGAGTACTCCAGTCCGCACTCTGGGGACTTGGAGGTTTGAGTCATTTATACTCGAGTCCGCGCTCTGGGGACTTAGAGTACTCCAGTCCGCACTCTGGGGACTTGGAGGTTTGAGTCATTTATACTCGAGTCCGTGCTCTGGGGACTTAGAGTACTCCAGTCCGCACTCTGGGGACTTGGAGGTTTGAGTCATTTATACTTGAGTCCGCGCTCTGGGGACTTAGAGTACTCCAGTCCGCACTCTGGGGACTTGGAGGTTTGAGTCACTTATACTCAAGTCCGCGCTCTGGAGACTTAGAGTACTCCATTCCGCACTCTGGGGACTTGGAGGTTTGAGTCATTTATACTCGAGTCCGCGCTCTGGGGACTTAGAGTACTCCAGTCCGCACTCTAGGGACTTGGAGGTTTGAGTCATTTATACTCAAGTCCGCGCTCTGGGGACTTAGAGTACTCCAGTCCGCACTCTGGGGACTTGGAGGTTTGAGTCATTTATACTCGAGTCCGCGCTCTAGGGACTTAGAGTACTCCAGTCCGCACTCTGGGGACTTGGAGGTTTGAGTCATTTATACTCAAGTTCGTGCTTTGGGGACTTAGAGTACTCCAGTCCGCACCCCGGGGACTTGGAGGTTTGAGTCGTTTATACTCGAGTCCGCGCTTTGGGGACTTAGAGTACTCCAGTCCGCACTCTGGGGACTTGGAGGTTTGAGTCATTTATACTCAAGTCTGCGCTCCGGGGACTTAGAGTACTTCAGTCCGCACTCTGGGGACTTGGAGGTTTGAGTCATTTATACTCGAGTCCGCGCTCTGGGGACTTAGAGTACTCCAGTCCGCACTCTGGGGACTTGGAGTTTTGAGTCATTTATACTCGAGTCCAGGCTCTGGGGACTTAGAGTACTCCAGTCCGCACTCTAGGGACTTGGAGGTTTGAGTCATTTATACTCGAGTCCGCGCTCTGGGGTCTTAGAGTACTCCAATCCGCACTCTGGGGACTTGGAGGTTTGAGTCATTTATACTCGAGTCCGCGCTCTGGGGACTTAGAGTACTCCAGTCCGCACCTTGGGGACTTGGAGGTTTGAGTCATTTATACTCGAGTCCGCGCTCTGGGGACTTAGAGTACTCCAGTCCGCACTCTGGGGACTTGGAGGTTTGAGTCGTTTATACTCGAGTCCGCGCTCTGGGGACTTAGAGTACTCCAGTCCGCACTCTGGGGACTTGGAGGTTTGAGTCGTTTATACTGGAGTCCGCGCTCTGGGGACTTAGAGTACTCCAGTCCGCACTCTGGGGACTTGGAGGTTTGAGTCATTTATACTCGAGTCCGCGCTCTGGGGACTTAGAGTACTCCAGTCCGCACTCTGGGGACTTGGAGGTTTGAGTCATTTATACTCGAGTCCGCGCTCTGGGGACTTAGAGTACTCCAGTCCACACTCTGGGGACTTGGAGGTTGTTATTGAGAGTAGTCGTATTTCCACCCTTTAATTTATATTTCATCTACCGTATCGAGGCTAAAGTTGTCGGAAGAACAATCGAACCATGTTCGCTCATGGAATGGGATTCTGCCCCCAGCATCAAGGATGAAACTTTGAAAATGGACGGTCGATTCTCGTCCACTTGGTGATTATAGCTCTTCCAATCAAGTCAAGGAAGGAGGAATATGACAGATGGTTGGATCACATCCATGCTGGGGTTGGATAATCAAGTCTCGCACAATTTGCTTCGTATCTCTATCCAGAAAACGAGGATGATGGATTACTGGGTAGACAAAGTAAGTTGCATATGTTTCACGGTGCAGTCGCGTCCATGTATTGACAGCGATGGTTAGCGAGTAGGCAGTCTACCATAGCTACTTCAAGTTGAGCTTTCGAACAATCTTTCGTGTTCAGGGTAGGATTTGATGTGTAGATGATCAAATCACGTCCACTTTAGGCGGATCCCCGACGTCATTGAGCTTCATGAGGGGTATCTGTATTTTGTCGAACTTTGTTCTAAGACTCGATTGGAGTGGATGATCGGGCCATATTCATTTCGAGCCTTGTTTAGGTCTCCAAGTCAAATATGGAGGTCGATGGATGGATGGTCGGTTATGTTGGCTTTGTATTGGGATCTGACCGTGATGAGCTTTTCAGTCTCTAGTCCTTGGCCCCAAATCAATGGCACATGGTCGATAATGAGCGAACGAATCATGCTCGTCTTGATGAAACTCCACAAATCTGATTAAGTTCTGCGTAGATTGGTTGGAAGCCAACTTTGAGTATTGGTCACCTGCATCGTTTTAAAAGAAGTTTAGTTTAAGTCTGTTGCAATTCAAAGCACATTTCAAATTGAAATAGAAAATAATCCAAAGAAGTTTGGGATAAATCTCATTGATAAGTGGAGCAGCATCGTGTGCTTGCTGTTCAACTCTGCCCCTGGCCCCTTCTAGTGGGATGCCAACAGCCAACGGTTCAATTATTAATTATAGTTCTTTATTGATGGGCATCCGCAGTTCCTGGCTCGCCCTTCTTTGAGGCTTGCATGTACTACTGAAGCTTTCTTTTCTGAAAAAGCTTTTCGTTCACACCTCGGAGGTGTTCGTAATCGCCAGTGTCAGGATCAGTGTGCATCTTGGAATATACAACATTCCTCCGATTTTCTCTGGACTTCGATGGGCTCTCTCGAGGTTGGTTTCCAGTACCAATTTGAGTCGTGAGCTTCCAAGTAGAGGCTATCGATTGAATCTATCAAAGAGCATATGAGTCGAATTTTGAGATCTTGTTTTGTCTACTAGAATCAATGTCCTTAGCCGACAGGCCTACATTGTTATTTTTCTTAGTATGCTCCACTCCTCCTCACTTTAGTTATGATTCATTCTGTAAAAGAAAAGATCCATAGTCGTAGGAGGCTCTTTAGCTAACTAGCTGCCAAAATATATTTGGAGGTCGACTTTCCTCAAATGCGATTAGTATGATACCCTTGTTGGTATTTGGAATAAATTGCTTAGAGCCAAACATTGGTTTGCTTGGAGTCACTAAATTCGAAGTGCTGGGTCAGCGAAGAATGGTGCTTGGAGTCATCTTGGCGTTTGCTAGAGTCACATCATCTATGTTCTCCAACCTTTGGGAGTACCATTTGAATAGCGGTTGCTTGTCCGTTCCCTTGATGTCATTCATAAGCTGCCGCTAGATCCTCTATGCCCTGGTCGATCATGGGATGTCAGGGAAGTGGATAGAATGTTCCTTTATTAAGTTGAATTTTCGAAAATTTGGGTCGTACCCGAAAAAGATTTTTTTGTAAATAGGGATCGTATAAGAGACCGGTGTAACTTAAGTTTCGATCGGCATTGAGGGCCGTTTGGCATGACAAAGTTGCTCGGCATACAAGAGTGTTCGGCATCCACACTGTTCGGCATTCCACACTGTTCGGCATTCCACACTGTTCGGCATTCACACTGTTCGGCATTCCACACTGTTCGGCATTCCACACTGTTCGGCATCCACACCATTCGACATCCACACCATTCGACATCCACACCATTCGGCATCCACACTTTTCGGCATTCCACACCGTTCGGCATCCACACCGTTCGGCATTCACACTGTTCGGCATCCACACTGTTCGGCATTCCACACGCGTGTTCGGCATTCCATACATGTTCGGCTTCCACACTGTTCGGCATCCACACCGTTCGGCATCCACACCGTTCGGCATTCACACTGTTCGGCCTGGAGGTATGGATCGGCATTCGGATGTCGCTCGGCCTGGAGGTATGGATCGGCCTGGATACCGCTCGACATAGGCATTTTCTGGAGCGGTCGGCATACGCCTTTTCTGGAGCGGTCGGCATACGCCTTTTCTGGAGCGGTCGGCATACGCCTTTTCTGGGGCGATTGGCTGAATTGCCTTTAGAGGAGGGTCGGCCTTCATTCAACTTGAGTGCAAACTTCAACGTCCAATCCCCAGATCTTGCGTACATCAGTGAATCCAATCTACGGCTATCGGCTTCCTTTAGATGTCTTTCAAATATGAGTAGAATAGGAAGTTTTCTAGTAAACAACTGGATCTATCTCGCGAATATGGAAATCCACTAGTAGACGATGAGATCCAATCAAGCTGAGAATTCAATTCTCAGTGAAAGCACCAAAGTGTTAGCACCAAAATTGGTCACTAACCTCGTTGAGAAAGATTGTGTAAAGATATAAGTGATGAAGATAAATTCAAACAAGGAAGAATATGCAAATTTGAATGCAGAAAGTAAGAACACCGGATTTATAGTGGTTCGGCGTAATTGCCTACGTCCACTTTGAGGTTAAACTTTATTGCTTTACTCGATGACTGATTACAGATACAATCCGTAGATCCAATACTTGAATACAATTGCTAAGTAAAGAGGATGAGTCTTCAAAGCGGTAGAGTCTCCCCAGTGTTCCCGAAATAAGGTCCATTTCATTGTGCCCCTGCCCTTCTATTTATAGAAGAAGATGGGTTGGACTTCCTTCACGGGCTCAAGGCCAAGGTGACTTCGCCCATATAGGGCGATCTCAAGCTAGTTGGTCTATTCTTGCCGAACCGTACCTAAATGCCAAAACATGTCGACTGCATCAAACCTGTATATCCTCAGGCTCTTCTTGGTCAGAATCTTGTCTAGTGCTAACGATAATTTCTTCAACTGTCGTCTTGTAGCCGGGCCAAGGTGCCGGTTAATACATACAAATGTGATAGCAGAACAAGATTTATTTATGCTAGTCAATGTCCAAAAACACACTTATTCAGAGATAGCAGTAGAACGGTGGTTATTTCTGCCAATAGGGGTCCAATTAAATACAATTAACGGAACGGTGTTTTATTCCGCAAAATAGATGTCTAATCATCTTACTTACTCCAATTTAATTCATACATATTTTTATCTAGCAATTAACGTCGATAAATAGAACATATAAATTTTAAACGGCTAAATTTGTTTAAATTCCATATTTAAAACCTGTCCGTTACAAATTGCTATAAATTTGCACTTATTCAAACATGGCCAACAATTTTCATGACAACGTAGTGCTTGGCGATACGAACCCATGGCAAAAAGTTTCGCGTCAATCGGGTTTACGGTTTGCTAGAAATAAATTTTTAAATATTCAAAAACCCTTTTTTCCAAAACATTTTATTTATAAAAAATTTCTCTCCCACCCTTCCATGCTTTTGGGCCGAAGCCCCAACTTTTTCTTTTTTTTCTCTTTTTACGTTACAGTGTGCTTTTGTTTACAGGTTTGTTTTACAGGGTTTTGAAAACTGAAGTATACACACATACATACCTCTAAATATACATGTTAATACAAGATGTAATGATGTGTATGGTACAAGATTTTTGGGCTCAAGAAGTATTTAGATCTTTAAGGTTGATGTACTAGGAATTTGATGGATTGAAAGGAAGTTTTGGTGGCTACTGAAATGAACTTTGGTGGCTGAGATATGAGGTTTGAGATGAAATAATATTTTTAGCCTCCACTTCATTGTTGACCAGGAAATGGTTTCTTACTTATATATTTATTTTTCAGTTCTTCTTTCAATTTGACTTGTATGTTTTTGACCAGGCACGTTTATTTCTTTTCTTCTTTCATTTTTTTTGACTTGTACATTTTTTTGTTTACTCCTTACTTCTTTAATTCCATTCCATTTTATTCTAGGTGCTAATTTTTAATTCACTATATTTTTGGAGAAAATGTAAAGTAGTATAAATAGTATAAATTTCCATATTCACATTTCTTTTATATTTACAAATGTATACTCAAAGAAATAAAAGTTTTGCTATTCTCTTTAAAAATGGTTTAATGATTTTATTTAATTTTCTCATTTCCACCATATATTTTTCTTATATATTCTCTTCTTTTTCACTTACCATTATATATTGTTTTTAATTTATATATAAACTTTGTTGTTATGATTATATATATAAGAAATTCCAAATTAAATCAATTTTCTATTAAATAAATAAAATCTGGAAAATTCAAAATATTATTTTGATTAAAACTATTTATTATTAACGATTATCATTTTACAAGGGTTTTATTTTGATTAAAAGATAGTATTACTAGATATTAAAAATAAATATTCATAATTCAAGACGATAAAAATCCCAAGTCGATACATCCAAACTACCCCCCATCCATGAAAGAAGATCCGAAAGGAAAGAACTACTATGTTTATCATCAAGAGAATGGATAAAAAATAGACGAGTGTTGAAGACTTTCTCGAGCCATAGAAAACTACATGCAGAAAGGGAGATTGATTGAGTTTATTAAATAGTTATTTAATTATCTCATCTTTATAATTGTCCAACTTTGTTTCTATGTTTCAGGGGTTTCATTCGACCGAATATATACATGTACGCTCCCTTTTAAAGACAAAGAATGTTATATGGATCTTTATATTTGTTTACTTGCTTTTTGATCAAAGAAGCTAACTTAAAACAGACCTAGAAAACTCATATGGAGTCGGATTGACTTGAAATTTTGGGTGAACACTTAGAAGGCATAAAAGAAGGCGAACAAAAATAATGGTATCGATTGGAGTTACTATGATGGATCATTGGCGATCCATCTTGATAGGTCGCTGGCGACCCATGAAGGTTGGGCCCCACTACTTCAAATTTAGAGGGTAGGTCTGAAACACCCTCTAGAGCGTACCTCAAAAGTTTTGTCTGATTTCATTATGTATTGAGCGGGTTATGGATGATTCTTCTGGACCATATGACCTATGAAGACGGATGATTAAACTAACTCCAGATACTTGGATAGTACACTCAAAAGAACAAGTGAATAGCACTCAAAGAAAATCAACCAAAAATAATCTAAGGAGATGGATCGCTAGCGATCCATCACCTCTGGATCGCTAGCGATCCATAGGGATGCTTCGCGAGTCATCGTAACCTCTTGCATCTTGATTCATTGTCTCTTCTAAATATGTTTGCCAAGCTTCATAGCCTTACAAGCAACCTAGTTCGAGAAGCAAAGGCCCATCCGATTCTAGTCATAGATCAATCTAACTCATGTGTGAATCATCGTCAAAACAAGGCAACTAGCTATGAAATCACATAGAGAGCATCTACATAAGGAAAAGAATGCAACCCAAGTGAAACGATCTAATAATATTCTAACTACATGAATCGCTAGCGATCCATGACCTATGGATCGCTAGCGATCCATCAAGTTAGGTCCGGTCGCTGTGCAATTTTTGGAGCTCCTTCATTTCCTTGAGTTTAGGTCTCTAGCAAAATGGCTCAGCCCAATAGCTCTCCAATTCCTATAAATACTCACCTATCTGCAACATAAAGAGGATCTTCTGGACTGGCTGCTGGAACTCTGCGTAGATTATTCTTCACTCTTCTCCTCATATACAATAGTCATCTAAGGATTCATTGTGATTATCCAGTGAACTCTTGCACTTATGATTTGATTCTAACTTAGAAGATTCAATCAAATTGTAATCATATTCAACTTGTAACAGCAGTCAGTTAATAACAAAAGTTATAAAGTGGATGTAGGCTTTATTAACAGACGAACCACTATAAAAATCTCTTGTCTCTTTACTTTATCTACAAGTTACTATTCCTTTTTTCTAATTTGTTTGCTTTGATAAATAAGGCTGGTGCTTTCACACTTAATCCGGGGTGTTGGTCCATTTCTTGGGCTAACATTTTGGTGCTTTCACTGAGAACAAAGGTAGATCCGGAAACTTGAAGCTTGAATCTGTGATTGAGGAAAAATGAAGAGGCCTAACACCAGATCCAAAAATGGAGCAAGTCAACCAAAGCCCGGGGGCAGGTAGAAAGTATCCTCAAATTCTCACCAATCCAACTATGTAGCTAGAGAAGAAATGGAAAGGCTGATGAAGGAGATGCAGGATGGAATCTTGGCTAGGCAACAAGAGATGATGGAGGGATTCTTCCAAAGGTTGGGACAGCAAGATATTTCAGGGGCTGCTGGAATTCAGACCCTAGGGAACAATATAGGAGCTGCTAGAGTTAGATTAGAACGAGAATGAACGTTGCCTCCACGTCCAGAGAAACCGATACTTAGGGCAACAAGGGAGTCAACCTGGAGATCAGCGTTGATGATGGGATTAATATTGGAGTCGGCACCGAAAGGGCCAACAATGGAGTGACTATTGAAACTCAAAGAACTGGTGGTACGGGAGCTAATCAGAATACTAGGGTGCAACCGGCAGAGGAATATGTGACAGAGCTACCCCGGAGGAGCGGAGGACAGAATGAGACTATAAGAGTGGGGCAGAACACTGGTGTACAACTAGTGGAGTATGCACCGAATTTCCCTTGCCAAGAAAGAGGGAAAAACATCGCTTTCAGACGAAGACCTTCATTGGATGATGAAAATCGAATTGCTGAATTGGTAAGGAGGTTGGTTAAAGGAGGATCCACAGATCAGAGTTTGGAAGATCTGAATAGAAACCCATTTACTGCTAATATCTAAAACGCGAGAAAATCCTCCCAATTTCAAGCTTCTCGGGCTAGAAATGTACGACGGAAAAACCGATCCAATGATTCATCTGATGAGATATATCTGACATATCGAGGTATTGGGTGCTTCTGACAAAGTAATGGGATAGTGATTCCCATTATACTTGACGGATTTGGCGGCGAAGTGGTTTAGACAACTGGAGAATGGGTCCATTAGCACGTGGACCGAGTTAGTAAGCATATTTTTAAGACAATTCCGAGTTCACATCTCACAACCGAAGAATGTAATGACGTTGGCAAATGTGAAACAAAGGCCCAGGGAGACGTTGAGAGGTTATTTAACAAGATTCAATGCAACAGCGGCCGTAGTCGATAGGCCGGACCCATCAGTGATTTTGATGGTAGCAGTGTCCGGAGTCGCAAGCAAGAACTGCTTCAGGGCTGCACTTAAAAGGGATCCACCAATAGATCTTGCTGAGTTTTACGACGAAGCTGAGAGATATTTACGTCAACAGGATGCTGCCGCTGAAGATGAAGCTAAAGACGCCGAAGTTTATGCTGTGGATGGCAAGGGATCCTTTGGAGCAGAATTTGGAGAAGACAAAGGGAAAAGAGAAGCTGATGATTATTCTAGAGAACCGAAAAGACAAAGGAGAGAGCCCAAATTATCTTCCTACTCTAAGCTGACTGAAACTCTGGAAACGATATACCTAGACACTAGGGGGCAAATTCCCTATCGGAAGCCTCCGAGAAGAGAGCCCACTGATCGAGAGAAAGGATGTAGAAAGTAATGCATCTTCCATGAGCCGGGCGGACATGAAACGAATTAGTGCCGATACCTTTGTGATCTGATAGATTAACTGGTTTGGAACAACAAGCTGTCGTTGTACGTGAGGGACAGAGCTGCGATAGCATAGCCGGAGCAGCCGCCACCCACAGCAAATGCTTCAAGGAATGCCCAAGGATCTGGGTCAAGATAGATAATCCCATAACCAGGATGGACGGGAAGTCAAATCCGTCTGCTACTCTTTGCTTTGGTTTCTTTTTTGCACTTTTCTTTTCGTGTATTAGAGGTAAAAACAATAATGTTCCCAGACCGCTTAGACATATGCTAAACCTAGATTAGTTCCTAGGCGTGCTCTAAGTCAGATGTCTGGGATGACTGCTTAGGATAATCTCAGACCGCTTGGACGTGCACAAAACCTAGATTGGTCCCTTGCCACGCTCTAAGTCGGATGTCTGGGATAAACATTCAAGATTTTCTCTTATTTAATTTTTGCTTGTTTGCTTTGATCGAAATTTATAAAATCCACATTTAATGCAATGACTAATTTTGAACGCCATAGAGTCCCGATCGGAGAGACAGGGCCAGAGTACAAGGTGCAAGTCCCCTTGCCGGAGAGCAAGTGGATGGACTTATGCGATATCGAATGCCATAGTCCCGACTAGAGAGACGGGACCAGAGTGCAAGAAGTAATTCCCTTCACCGGAGAGTGAGCAGATAGGCTTACTTAATTCCCCTTAAGTTATTAACCAAATGATCGGGAGAGATCATCCCCTTGAATTGAAACAACAAACGATCCAAAGAGATCGTCCCCTAAACTAAAACTTAAATGATCACAAGAGATCGCGCGTTAAACTTAAATGGTTCTGGAGAGATCAAACTTTAAAAAAGATTTGATTTTGCGAAATGGATTTGAATGCCTTATAAATAGAATAAAACTGATAAATCCTGAATGAACACAAGATGATGTGGATATGTCATGTGATTTTGATATATAATTTGACTTTGATACATAATGTGACAAACTATGAATGAGAAGCAAAATGATAGTGATGTAAATCCCAAATGAACACGGGAGAACTAGATATATGCGATGTAATTAGAGATGTGTGATGTAATAGCTCTGAATGAAATCAGATAGATTGTGATGTATAGATTACACTTAGGTAGATTCTAGAGTCCTAGGCTGTGATAGGTATGGAACTACTTATAATTGGCAAGAGATTACGACGGAACTGAGCGATTCACCAAAGCTGAAGTGGTTAGAAAGCTAGACTATCGAAGACCGGAGATAGGAACTTGTTCCTAAGCAAAGCACACCTTTCATTAAAAACGTGTACTTTGGGAGGCAAATGTTTACCCGCTTTTGATCAAAGCAGCTAACTTAAAACGGACCTAGAAAACTCATATAGAGTCAGATTAACTTGAAATTTTAGGAGAACACTTAGAAGACATAAAAGAAGGCTCATAAAAAAATGGGATTGATTGGAGTTAGTACGATGGGTCGTTGGCGATCCATCTTGATGGGTCACATGCGACCCATGCAGGTTCGGCTCCACCACCTCAAATTTATAGGGTAGGTCCCAAACACCCTCTAGAGTGTACCTGCAAAGTTTCATCTGATTTCGTTAAGTTTTGAGCGAGTTATGGACGATTCTTCTAAACTAGATGACCCATGAAGACGGATGATCAAACTAACTCCAAACGACTTGATACTTAGATAGCACACTCAAAAGAACAAGTGAATAGCACTCAAGGAAAATCAGCCAAAAATAATCTAAGGAGATGGATCACTAGCGATCCACAGGGACGCTTCGCGAGTCATCGTAACCTCTTGCATCTTGATTCATTATCTCTTTTAAATATGTTTGCCAAGTTTCATAGCCTTACAAGCAACCTAGTTTGAGAAGCAAAGACCCATCTGATTCTAGTCATAGATCAATCTAACTCATGTGTGAATCATCGTCAAAACAAGGCAACTAGCTATGAAATCACATGGAGAGCATCTACATAAGTCAGGTCAGGTCGCTGTGCAATTTTTAGAGCTCCTTCATATCCTTAAGTTTAGGTCCTTGGCAAAGTGGCCCAGCCCAATAGCTCTCCAATCGCTATAAGTACTCACCTATCTTCTAGACTGGCTGCTGAAACTCTGCTTAGATTATTCTTCACTCTTCTCCTCCCATACAATAGTCATCTAGGGGTTCAGTGTGATTCTCCGGTGAACTCTTGCACTTGTGACTTGATCTAACTTAGAAGATTCAGTCAAATTGTAATCAAAATCAACTTGTAACAACAGTCAGTTAATAACAAAAGTTATAAAGTGGATGTCGACTTCGTTAACAGCCGAACCACTATAAAAATCTCTTGTCTCTTTACTTTATCTGCAAGTTACTATTCCTTTTTTCTATTTTGTTTGCCTTGATAAACAAGGCTGGTGTTTTCACACTTAATTTGGGGTGTTGATCCATTTTTTGGGTTAATAATATTTGAAGAAATCTCTTATCTTACCAAAGACGCTCCTTTTGGGTTTAGCTCTTTCTTATTTCGGTAAGTGCAATCTAGTTTCGGTACCCATAAAATTTAACCTAGTATGTCCCCCTTTTTAGTTATTTCCTATATTGTGCCTGCATTTAAAGTTCAAGGGTCGGAAACTCTTTTATTGACCTGACGAGGTTAATAAAGCGTTTTCCTTTTTTCTTAAAAATGATAATTTTCTCAATAATTCTCTTTCTCAAACTTAAATTAAATATGTTTTCTACCTAATGATAAAACCTACTAACTACACAATTTCAAAAATATTTTACAATCTGAAAAGCATTCTTTGCAAAAATTCATATTTTCTTTGGAATGACCACCAACTTAAAAGTAGTTTGAGATGGCCGACACAAGTCGAAAGTGATTGTAGATGACTGACACCAATCAAAAGTGGTTGTAGATGGCCGACACTAGCCAAAAATGGATATAGATGGCCGACGTCGGCCATAAGTGGTCATAGATTGAGACCAAATGATAAGTTGGTAAACCTCGCTATAAGAGCACCTCCATAGTAATTCGCAACAAAGGTAAGGCCAATATCACTTAGGTTTAAAAAATGTCAAAAGGTGAAATGCAGGCTGATGTTGAGCCACGGTCAAGTAGTACCATGCGCTGGGTAGATTCCCAGTTTGATTAGAGTGTTGGGTAGATTCACAATTGATAGTGAACCATGGTCAAGTAGTACCATGCGCTGGGTAGATTCCCGATTGGATTATAGTGTTAGGTAGATTCCCAATGATAGTGAGTCATGGATTAGAAGTGCCATGCATTGGGTAGATTCCTAGTTCGATTAGAGTGTTGGGTAGATTCCTAATGATAGTGAGCCATGGACAAGAAATTTCATGCATTAGGTAGATTCCTAATTAGATTAGTGTGTTGGGTAGATCCCAATGATAGTGAGCCATGCACAAGATGTGCCATGTAGATTCTCATCTAGATGAGAATACTGGGTAGGTTCCCAACCATAGTGAGCCATGATCGAGAGGTACCATGCACAAGATTAAAAACGGATAGAATTCCTAATAAGGTTAGAATTTTAGGAGGAGAGTTCCTAAGTAAAATTGAGCATTGGGCAAGAATCCCAATCCAAGCCAAAAGGATGGCATCAAGCTTATAAGAATAGACATTGAAAACCCCAATATGGAAAGACACCAAGGGGCAAGAAGAACCCCGAGATAGAATTAAAAAGGACAAGCAAAATAGCCTGAGCCGAAAGAACTAGTCAACCGAAAAGACAAAAGAGGACCTCAATGTTATAAACAAATTATCCAATTGATTATTAGTACATTTGGAACACAATATACAAAAAAAAGGGCAGTGTCTCATAGGCATTTATACACATTCCCAACCCTAGTTTCAGCCTACTTCACGGCCCCCTCTAAGTGAGATTTGAAACACTCCTCCATCTTGTCGTATATCTTAGATATACATTCCTTCTTAAATTGCCTGAACAAGATCCTTCAATCATCCCTAGTACAAACAAGAATGTTTGATGCATCGGCACGGGGCCAAAGGTGAACTCCTTTTAGATTGAGAATGTTAGGCATGAGACTGGGAAGAGACAATTGTAGTCCTGTGAGCAGAAGAAAGAACCATAGCGGAACGACCTCTACCTCTACCCCTTCCACGAGCTGGAAGGGCAGTAACCATAACTTCATTAGTTCACTTATTTTCATTTTTAATTTATTGTAGTTTGATTGTCGAAAAGAGTAAAAGTAGACGCCCATAAACTAGAAACAACAGATTCTAAAGCCTGGCTAGTAGCCGGCACTGCCTCCGGAATAGCAGACATCTTCCTGGATAACTCTTTGAGATTACACTTTAAGGATTCATTATTTTTCAAGACGGCATGGATGTTGGTACCAAGATTAGGGTTACACTCATTAATTCGGCTCTTTTATCATCGAAACTCCGTTGCAAAGAGGCACAATCCCCCTATAGTTCTAAGCAGTTGGGACATGATTGGCCCTAAAAGAAATTCGAATTAAAAGCAGAATAGACAGATCGTCATAAAGGTAATTCTATTTCATTCCACAGAGAATTAATACAAATAGTGAGAAATGAAAAGTACTTAATTCATGCTCTCTTGAGATAGGCAAATTTCTCTTTAGTACTTTAAATTACCTTAAGGCCTCTACTCTTAGTATCAACAAGGGACCCTGAGGGTCTGACCATATTAGAAAAAGTAATATCCTTTCCTAAACCACCCTTCGGTACAAATAGTTCCGAAGGAGAAGAGTCTACTAGAGGCCATCTAAGGTTAGCTTTCGGAATGCATTAAGGAACGTATTCCGAGACATGTTTGCTATCAGGAGTCTTCCCTTCAGTAATAACTAAGGGTGGTGGGGTTATACTCCAGCAATCAGGAAGAGCCTCTAGAGTTATAGTTAAGCTTGGATCATAGAACCTTCCCTGGAAAAATAACCTTTTGTTTTTTAACTGTGAATCTCTCGGATGCAGTTTAGAGAATCGGGAAAATTCTTAGAAGACGTCCTCTCTATCTCCTAAAGCAAGTTTCTATTGGCCTCTAAAATCTAAGATCCGATTGGTTAACCTAGTACGTCTAAGCCTAAGTGACTTAATAAATTTGGCAGAGGTTTGGTCATGTGTTTTATGTACCTCTTCAACCTTATTAGACAACTCTACATTTCTTAAGCTACTGGATTTTAGTTGGGTTTTGCGGGTGCCTATGGTCGCTGGCGGTTTCGAGTTTTTGGTTTTATTTCTCTTCCATAATACATTAATGAGAGGTGAAACTAGACTTCCTCTGTTTAAACATAGTTAAGGGAAAAGTACTTCAGAATAGATGTTATGAAGTCGGTAAGGAAATAATTTATCAAGAACCTAACACCAGATGAATGTACCACCAAAGTCAATGGTCACAACAAAAAACAACATAAAGAAAGTGTATTAAAGATTATTACAAACCATAATTAAAACATCATTGATAAGAGGATTCTAGGATTCGAAATCATGACGTACCTCTCCACTATTGTCACCTTCTTCTCTAGGAGCCGAGTGTTCAACACTTGGAGAAGCTCGGGCTTTCCCATACCTCTGGGAAAACCTGCCTTCAATCATTTTACCATTAGGATTAAAGTCCATAGGGAGAATCACACACTTGTCTCGATTATGCTCATAAGCTTCGTAATAAATTTTAAAGACTTCAGCGGTAGCCATCTTCTCAGCCTCTTCTTTAGTAACCAAGTCCGAGACCCCTTACTTAGCTTCCGCTAACTCCCCTTCGGCCTTTTGACACTTGGCCTTCTGCTCTTTTAAAGCCTTTTCCAGTTCAGTACTTTTAGTTTCCAAAGCTTTTAGCTCCAAAAACCTCTTCTCCCTCTCGTCCTAAGCCTTCTTCTTGGCTTTCTCCTTGTATTCAGCAAACTGTTACCCCATGGATTCAGTCTTATCTTTGTATTCGACCAATTGTCTCCCAACAGCATCATCCTTCTCTAACTCTCCCTTCATCTTCTAAAACCCTCGATGTACAACCGAGAAGTCGACTAAAGACTGAAAAAGAATGTTATTACAAAAACTAAAGGAATAAATATTTCATAGAAAAGAGGAAGATATTTACTCTAAGGTGATCCTCCATCCCAATACTCATCATCCTCCCATAATTACTAATGTCATTAGCTAACTCCACTTTGGAGTTCCCTACAACCTTAGGCAGATATTCTTCAATAGCAGAATGGTTTACCCCGATCACCTGGTCAACCTGATCCCTTGGAGATAAAGCTAAAATGAGAGTATCTGGGGTGGGCACAGCTTTAGCAGAAGAGATGTTCCTTTTTATATTTCTTGGTTAGGGATGGATCCTTCAAAGCTTGCTTCGGTTGAGTAGAAGTGGAAGTAGATGATGGCTTGTTCAAGAGAAACTCTCATATTGCAAGCATATCGTCAGAGGCCACTACCACATAAAAAAAGAGAAATCATGTTAGATAAACAACTTATATTTCATGAAAGTAATATCTTAGAATACATGCTATAAAATATTCAAAACAGCGGTCCACCCTCGGGGGCAGCCCTTGTCTTTCGATCTCGGTGTTTTTAGGGTCAGAACGGGTGGATTCTTCAGGATTACACAAATAAATCATGTCCATGAGGATGGTTTCGGTTGAAGGGGGATTATACCTAAGAAACTTAGCCGAGGATGATAATAACCCATAAGCCTTGAGATTAGCCTCGGCAAAAACAATGTGTCTAAGCCTTTCCTCTTTCGAAATTTTCATCACCTCCTCATACCTAAAGTTGAAGAGATCCTCGATAGTTGGAGCCTTGTCCCTCCCAAGTTTGGCTAAAGAGATAAAAGAGAAAAAGATATTAGGGAACAAAGTGATTAAAGCTTTGAAGTGAGAGCACTCTAAATAGATATTAGGGAACAATGTGTATATATTTACATCCATATTTTATCTATTTTTATTTAAACAAATGTCATATTTTGGCATTTTAACATGTTTAAAACCAGAATTTAATTATTTTCAAATCATCATATATTCATCTACATACAGGGGCAAAATAGTCATTTTTGTGCATGTATTAATTTGGAACTTTTTACTTGGACATTTTTCATCATTTTTATAGGAATTTGGATGCATATGGAAGAGGGTTTTATGAAGATACATGTATGCACAAATGAATACAAAGGAAGGATGATGGAAATAATTCAAGCTCATGATCATGGAGGACCCCACCCAGATACCTAAATCTACAATTAGAAGCTAATGGACAACTAAGTGGAGGTTAAAGCTTTATGCATATTTAATGAAGGATTAATTAGTGGCTAATGGTTACTTGGTGGACACACTTCCTAAAGGGCATTTTGGGAAGCACCCTAAAAATTTAATTAGGGTTTTATGCATGTATAAATAGTCCTCTTATGTACATGTAAATATCTTCCACTCTTTGAAATTAGTTAGGAAATCAAAATGAAAGTTGTAAGCTCTATGTTTCATGAAATAAAAACGGCTTCCTAGCCTCTTTCTCTTCTCTTTTCTACTTGTTTTTTTTACTTTTATGCTTATGCTTATTTCTATGCTCTTCTCTTTTCTTTGTTAGTAGATTAAATTTACATTCATGCAAGTAGTGTAGCTTTGTTTTTATGCAAGTAGTTAGTAGTTAATCTCTCTTTCTTCGTTTGCTTAATTTCCATTTCTTTGCTTTTTAATGTTGAAATTTACAAGTGTTGATTTGATAACACAAATGAGTAGCTAAACCCCTTCAATTTAGGGGTAATGAATCTCTCTAACTTTATGTAATTTCAACATTTTTATGATTTATGATCTCTTTTGGTTTGTACTTCATGAAAGTGAATTTTGATGCAAGTTTATACAAGTGGGTTTGATAGCTTATGTTGCTTTTGCAAATGAGATATTCTTATTCAACATAAACACAATTTACATCATCATTTGCTAATTGATTTTTGATTTTGAAAAGAAAGTAAAAACAAAATTTGATGATCTATCTTACTAGTTATAATAGTAAATAGATCATACTTAAAATAGCTTTTGCTCTGGCTTCATTTTCATGAGAATTTATAAGTGGTATAATTGTTATATTATAGTTTGATGGTTTAAATTATGTTAATTAATAACATAAATAAACCATACTTATGATCAATGCAACAATTATTTCACTTAATATCATAACTAGAGATCATAAATTATTTGTTTGATGATTTACAAAAATAGGAGAGTGGATTTGCCTCTAAATTATTCTCTAATCTCATAGTTTAATCTCATTTTCCTTCTAATTTTAGCTTCATTTTGTTTACAAATTGTAGTTAACAATCTTCTCTCCACTTTTGTCTAATTTGATTGATTAGAAAATTCTAAAGTCTAGAAAATTCCCTATGGATCAACTCGTACTCACCACGTACTAAAATTGTACGCCGTGCGCTTGCGGTTAAAATTAATTCAAAATTTATTGGCATTTTTCTAACTCAATAGAAAATTTGTCGTTAAACAAGTTTTTGGAGCCGTTGCCGGGGAATTTGTTTTGATTTTATTTTCTATTCTTCGAATTATTTTTATTTGATTTTTGTGTGTGTTTGCATTAAAAAAAATATTGTGTGTTTGTTGTTTTATTTTTGTTTTCAATTTGTTGTGTGCATGTTTTAGTTTTCGATTTGCATTTGCATATTAGAAAAAAACACATACACAATTTCATTTGAAAAGAAAAAAAAGTTCATTGCATTTTTCAATTTTCATTTCATTTTCAGTTTCCAATTACAATTTTCAATTGCAATTACATATACATTTTTTTACAACTGATTTTACATATACATTGCATTCTACACTTCTCTGTTGATGTTACAAACTATCACTGTGCACAAACCAAAACTGCCTCACTACTTCACAAATCTTCCTTCCCCTTCATACAACAACATATACCACCAATTGCATACAAAACTTCACTGCGAACTGCCACAATCATCATCCCACAGTTACCAATCTCTACTGCCACTACCTGCTTATACATAACATCCTCCACTTCAACTACCCCTTTCAACAGTCTTCATTATCTCAAAAAATCTTACTATCTCATCGAACAATCAATCATCAACTTATTGCAGCTACTCTCACACATCAGACAAACATCTCCTCTGCATAAACAACAACCACCTTTGCCTCCCACTGATACATCCCCTGCTACTCCATATATCCACCACAAATCATTCAAACTTCCTCTTAGTCAACCACAAGTACACTAGGCTACAACATCATCACAAATTCCCACCTTCACCACAAACATTTCGACCACATTCTCCTACTACTACAAGCAACTGCTACATTGCCATCACCTAAAATTAAAACCAAAACAAGCAACTGCTACATTGTCATCATCCGCTTGCACTTGCCTCTTCATAGTGCCTTCACAACACAAACCAATTTCTACATCCTCCATCAAAACAACTAACTGCCGCTTCATCAAAAATCTTTGAAATACCAAGTCATTTGCTTCAAAATTTCGACACAGCGCAAAAACAACTCCTCCTACATATCAAAACATACAACCACACCACTGACTTCTGCCATCAACACAACTCAAACTACACTTTTCCCCATCATATCGTGCTGCCCCATGAGCAACGCTTCTCTCCCATCAGCAACTTCTCTGTCACCCTTCACTCCAAACAGCAGCCATCTGATCAACTATTCCACAAACCATAATTTACTACCCTACCACCATCTTAACCACATCTCCTTCCATCACATCATTCATCAACCCACAACAACAGTAACTTTTCACCACCACTCGATATGCAGCAACCCCTTGATCACATCACTGCAGCTATCACTACAGTTATCACTGAATTTCCTTTGTGAATACTTTGTGAAAAAGGAAAAGTATCACTGAAGTTATCCACAGCAGCATCCTCCTGCTACCCCGTCGATGAACAAGTCTGCCCAAACAACTTCACCAAATCCACTCTCAGTCATCACGACAGCCTTCAATAACTCGAATAACTTCGAAGCCTACATCACAACGACGACCCAAAATTCCATCCCCTCGAACCAATCGCGATCCCCAAACTAACTTGAACTCGAGAACACATCACCGCGACCACCTTTGCAACCTCCGCTTCATCCAACCGCCTCCACATACCCAAATCACCTGAAGCACAAACCAAAACCTCAATTCGGCGTTCCATCTCTACACCTCATCAATCGCGAACCCACGACACTGAATTGCCTTCTCAAAATCAAAACGAGTTTGAACTTTCACAAAATCGAAGTGCTTAAATTGCGATTTTGAATTTAGGGAAGAGTTGTTTTACTCGATTAGAACAAGGAGTTGATTTGGTCAATTGAAATGAGTGATTGTACTGAATTGAAGTGTTTAATAGAAACGAGTAGTTGAATTAAAAAAATAAATAAATAAAAAGAAACGTGTTTTCTTTGATTAGGTGGGCCGGGTAAATTTGTTTAGGCTAGGGTTTCATATTTTTTTTCCATTTTTTCTTTTCATTTCCTTTAATTTCCTTTTGTTCTACTTAAAAAAAATTCTTTCGTTTGTGTAGTTTTGTTTAATATTGATTTCTCTTGTTTTTATTTTCCTTTGTTTTGATTTTTTTTTTCTTAAAAAAAGAGATTTCTTTTGTTTAAACGTCCATTCCATCCTTCTTTTAAAAACTTGCCTTTGTTTTTATATCTAAAAAAAAAATTTTAATTTCTTTTCTTTTGTTTAACTTGTTTTGTTTAGTTTGTTTTTAGTTTCATCCTTGTTTAAAAAAAACTGTAAATATATCTTGTTTTTATTTTCAGGTTGCCAAAGCAGAAAATCAAAAAGGTGGAATTGCTTGCTTAATAATTGCTTTGCTTTGCTTGCTAATTGCGCTTAAAAAAAATCGCCGCTAAATTTTTTTTGCAAATAATCTGCACGCTCTGGTATCGTGCCCCCATCCCTTGTTTTTATTTGAATTGCATTGTTGGTTGCTTGCATTTTCATTTATATATAAAAAAATTTCAAAATCCAAAAACAAAAACAAACTTCATTTTAGGTGCATTGTAAATTCATATTTAATTTTTGTTTTGCATTCATTTCATCTTATTTTTATTTTCTAAGGGCAATACCCCAATTCACAAAAGGTGAGGGATTTCATCACCCTTTTCTTAGCCCACAAATTGCATTTCATCGTAGAATTTGACTAATAATAAAGGTTAGACATTCGACTTAAGGGTGTCATAAGCTCATCTGGGGCTTAATTGTATCTTCACAATTGTTTTCTTTGAACAATTTTATTTCTTGGTGTCTAGACTACGGCAGAGTAATAACCATTTATAAATATCACAGTGATTCGTAAATATTATTGTGGTTGTTCCTCTGAAGGTACTTAAACTTTCGACTGCATTGCTACGGTGATTCGTGGTGCACCGACAACCTCTGCCCGTTACCTGGCTGAGAAATATTTTTGTTGACTTAAGACAAAGTGTGATTATACAATTTTGGGTTAGGAGCTACTAAGGACAGAAAACTGTAATTAAGTCCTTTGCATTCATTTAGTTGCATTAGTTCATGTATATTTTAAAAAATATATAAAAAAAATACAAAATCCAAAAAAAAATTTGTAAATTTTACTTAACTTAGTTTTAATTCCAAAAAAAAACAAATTCCTTTTCCTTTCCTTTGAAAATTTTCAATCAAAAAACAAAAATCCAAAAATATATATAAAATCTTTTCAAAAAGAAAAAAAATTAAATTCAAAAAAAAAATCAAATTTCCCATTTTCTTAAAAAATAATATATTTTTTCTTTTCTTTTGGTAAATATTTGAAAATTCAAAAACAAAAACATAAAAAAAATTTGAAAACCCAAAAATCAAACTTCTCTTTTGAAAATGAATTTCACTTGGTAAATAGTTTTCTTCCTTGTAAAAAAACAAACAAATTTTTCACTTCGTTTTTCAAATCTTCTTTCAATCTCTAAACTCATTTCTAACTTCTTTCTCTTTTCGACTTTCACTTGTGCATGAGTACTTGGACTCGTGGCACAACAACAAATCGTTGGACTCGCGACTCAACAACTAATCGTTTAACTCGAATAGACGATCCTCCTGGAATGGAGAACGAGAACGCCCCTCGAACTCTTATGGATAGAATCTTTCCCGATAGAGTTTCTATTCCATCTTGCATCACATTACCTGCCCCTACGGGTAACCATTTCGAAATTCACTCGAACCATATTGCCAAACTTCCAAAATTTGGCAATTTCGAGCACGATGACCCCTATATTTTCTTGACTAAATTCGAACAAGTTTGCGCAACCATTAAACTCCAGCAACTTTCCGATGATGGAATCAAACTTTGATTAACATCATTCGCTCTTATGGATTACGCTGAAAAATGGTTGTACAGCTTACCATCAAACTCGATTAAAACGTTGGAAGAATTCGTAAAACTTTCTTAAAAAAGTTCTACCCCTTAGAAAAAGTGAGTAGAATCTGAAACGAAATTGTAAATTTTCATTATTTCAAGGGGGAACCATTCGGAAAATATTTTGAAAGATTTAAAGAGCTTTTGATAAAATGTCCACACCATATGTAACATCCCGTCTATTTGGACGCTTTAAGCAGACACGCATGCCAAACTTAAACCATTCAAAAGGGCAGATTGTTATTGGGGTAAATAAGAAAAAGAGAAAGAATTAAAAAAAACAGAATCTCATAGTGGAATGACAAAATATAATAATTAAATAATAGTTCATGAAGCTGTTTATAAAACATTTGATTATACTTATACAATACAGAAATTAGAGTTACACATATCAGAGATAAATACATAACATTGCAGGGGAACAGTATGATGCAGTGGAATAATATGGTAAATAATAATAATACAATCTTCATCTTCGTCCTCCGGAAATAAGGTCTTCAAATCCTGAAATGCTCAGGCTAGCCCGAGCGAATTGAAAAGACAAAACACTCGAGTCAGAACTAAAAGATCTTATGTGAGTTAAATCAACGGTAAATAAATATGAGTGTAAACGACATCGGAGATGTTTATGGGGTTTGACATCTCCAATCCAGTGTCTAACGTGGGTGCAATAACTTAAAAGATGTTCGGGATTCACATCTCCTAAAGATCCGTTAAACTATCTACTATGTAGTACAATACGCTATTATAATAGTGTCTAAAGTAAAGTATACTATTTAAAAATAGCGCTAAGGCTTTACATTTTTCACCTTAACACATTTTTAGTTATGCCAATAGTCTATACAGTACCGTAACTCCCCGTAAACTGGAGCCGCCAGAGGATACCACATAGATATGACATAAAACAAACTCGTAGAAGGCGCGCTAGGGTAGGTGACACGGCACAACTAGGCAATGCCAGGGTAGATATACCAATTACACTTTCGGACTGTTGGTAATGTATAGCCGCAACTACCACCCAACTCGAAACACACTCCCGAGTAAAATCGAAGGGTGGCCACCGAATAAATCATAAAGTCAGAATATAGATCGATGGAGTGTGTCCAATCAGAGGAGCTACCTCATTGGCCCGTCGATTGCTCCTGTTTTAGCCACCTTATGCCAACTCACGGGAGTCGGGTCCACGTATATACCTCATATAGGATCGTCACCACCATCCTACTTCATTCTGGAATCTCCACCGCGTACACGGTTGTCAAAGTGGTTTTCGGTATCGATAAAGAGTATGCCATATCTGATCCCGGTCTCTTTACCAACCAATCGCTTATTACACACCGGATGGTTCTTTTACATTTCCAAAATCGTTTCATAATTGATATCAAAATATCATATTCAATTCAAATCATATCATTTTCGAAATCATTACTTACTTTCGAAATCATATTCGCTTTTGAAATCATATCACATTTGAAATCCTAACTCGATAATTATATTTCCTTTCAAAGTCAAATTCACAATTTATATCAAAATATCATATTCACAAAACTACACCACTTTTAAATCATATCGTTTCAAAATCTTAATTTCTTCCAAAAATCATATTCCCAAAACAGGTTAAGTCCTTGCTTCAAAATCATCATTTCAATTTATTATAACATTCAAAATTCCAACTTAGGTTATAACATCATTTGGCCTTATTTTCTTTTTAAAAACAATGAATTGAATTTAAACACTTTCACTTTACTTGGTTTGGAAATTTAGAAATGGTTTAAATAATTATAAATAGTTAAAATACTCCAAAATAGTTTTAATTCTAGGTAAAGTACCTTTAAATTGATTTAAGATAGCTAAATAGATTTAATTTAGATTAAATATAATTAAAATAGATTAAATAGCTTAAAATAGATTAATTAGATTTAAAATAAATTATAATGGTTTAATTAGTTAAAAATAAATTAAATTGGTTTAAAATAGTCAAATAATTTATATAGTTAATATTAGTTAAATAGTTTAATAAATTTGAAAATCTTAATAATTATAAATATATTTTAAAACAGTTTATATTAAAATATGAGTTTGGAATTTATATCAGTTTAAACTACTCATTTCATTTCAACATATTTGGACCATTTCAAATTTCCAAATCGACAAACCAAATTTCAATAAACTATCGAATTTCATATCGTTTAAATCCATGTTCAAAATATCAATATGGATTACTCCAACTTCAACATATTTCAAAGTTATTTCCAAACAAATTCAATAACTCAATTTCGATATAATTTCATTTATACATAAAAGTTTAACTTTAAACTTCCGATTTACTTTCTTAAAGAAATTCCTTTTTAAACCAATTCGCATTTCAACACAAACTTGATTTTCAATAATACTTCAATTTACATAAATCAAATTTTATTTCAAAACATCAATTGATTAAATTCAAAAATTTAAGGATTTTAAAATCATTTAATTTAACCAATCCGGTGTCCGTATATAATTTTCTACCCTAGGGTCAAGTGATATGGATATTTATCATTTCAATCCGCAATTTAAATTTTATATTTACGATATATATCATTTCAATCCGCAATCCTGAAAATATTAAATCCATAAAATCGCTCGAGTCTATCATTTCAACCCATAACGATTTTCCTTAATCTATTGATCATTCGGGTATGTATCATTTCAACCCATAGTGAACTTGCAGTTTATAACGATATAAAATAAAACATCCATTCATCCAATATCACCAATCAACATCCATTACAAACATCATCCAAGTCAATCAATAAATATCAATATATAACTGATAATCAATAACAGGTATTTAACTGGCAATTTATATTCAATAATAAATTAAATAACGATTTAATTCAAATAAATTCAAATTAACCGAGATGATGATTTAAAATATACCAAACAGTCATAAATAAATTTCTAATTACATCAAAAAATTAATTTAACAATCATAAGAAATTTTAGAAGTTGTGAGTGGGTTAAAACACTCACCTTTGAATTTAAATTGAATTTAAATCCAATTTAAGCCCAAAATTCAAACGGTCTCAGAATTCACCCAAACAAGCGTCAAAATATCAGGAATTTCGATACGATCCCAGCGGATCAAACCGTGCGTGAATTGAACCTCGTATGCAAAAGTTACGACGGTTAGAAAATTTGAATTTAAATTTAACTAAAACAAAGTAAAAGAAAAAAAGAAAAAGGGTTTACCACTACTGCCACATCACAATGTACAGCCCATCTACACGCGTTTAAACCCAGTCACCCCATTCGCTCGAATATGAAAACTGCCGCCACCTACCTGACAAAATCGCCACCAAAACGCCATCGTTGAACAGACTTGGAGCTGCCGTACGCTACCCCAGTGCGAACTGACCCTACTCGCCACACGCGGCACCTTCTCGTCGCCGAACTGAGCTCCAAAAGCCAGCCGCCGCCGGTTAGGTTAAAACCCTAATCAAATTATAGGCGATGATCCACCCGTTGATTCGCCAAACAAACTACACTGATGAAGTCCCCTCGGTCCACTCTACAATACCCACAAATCGATTCTACGATCGGACAAGTTTGAACGAGGCACGATGAACGGCCGTGAATAGTTTGACGTTTACTGAACAAACGATGAACCAAAACAAAAAACGAATTGCCGATCTGAGATGCGCTCATCGAGAGCTTCAAATCGATATATAATTCGCTATTGTTTGAGGAGATTGAATTTTTTGATTTGGTTTTGATTTTGAATTTGCAATTGGGAATTAGGGTTTGTCTGCCATTGGAAAGAGAGAAACAAATGAAATTGTACGTACAGACAAACTAAGTTGAGGAACACTAGGGTTTATAACAGGTTATTTATAGACAAAGATGAAAATAGAATGGACCGGATTGATTTGGATTGAAAGTTGAACGATAAACGACCCGAAAAGCCCGTTCTAACTCCGGAACGAAAATGGGTCATCCCATATATCAAAATAGATGTTATCGATATTTTTAAATTCAATGGAATAGGTTTCAGGTCTTATTTCCATCGTATGAAGAAGTTATATTAAAATCAGCTTATTTCAAATTGATTTCAATTGATTTCAATTAAATTGATTTCAAGGCGTTTCGAGCCCGTACGATCAAATGACAAGTCCGATCTTTTCGAAACTTGAAATCCTACAATAATTCACCGTTACGGATCCGATGAAACTGGTTTCGTCGAAATCCAAGTTAGTGGCCAAAATGGCTATTTTCACATTAATTAAATAAATTAATATTAAATTAATAAAATCACATTTTTATTTCCAATTTAATAACTAAAAAGTTCCATCATTTCCAATTACTTGTGTAATTACAATAGTTTAAAACGAATTTACACATCAATTTAAAGTTAATTATTTTACCAATTTCAGTGTTTGATTTCAAATTCCAAAAATTCAAAGGTTATAAATTCTATTTCCCATAACTCCATTTAATTGACTTAAATCCTGATATTCAATCAATTGTTACCCTATAGGTATAATTATCATTGGTTTATATTTATTACATTAATATTTTCCAATTTCATCTTAATTTTAATAACGTAGTGTTTAATTTCATTTACTTACAATAAATCCATTTATTATGAATTGAATTCCAATTAATTATAATTAATTCCAATAAATTGATTTGATTCAATTCCAATCTTTATACTAAATCCACTTGTTTCACATTTCATTACATTAATATATTCCATTCCCATCTTTTATTTGTATTATAGACTATATTTCAAAATTTGTAAATTTGCCAATTACACACATTAATTAAGATTCTAAATCTAATTAATTATTTTATCTTAGTTCCATTCCTTTATTACATCAATTATTACTTTATGAATAAATTTACATTCCTATTTATTTTATTACATTCACACCTTCAGTTATTGCATTAATTCTCATTAATATAACATTAAAGTTCATTTAATTCTAGTTGATTTCCTATTTAAATTTAGTAGACCAATTAAATAGGTAACTTATAACAATCATTACCAAAACTTTTTATTTCATACAATAATTAAATATTTACGTTTTTTTTCTTATATTCAATTTTATAACCAAGTATAACAATTTACATTATTTCATCATTGGGATTTCATTTCAATTGCCAAAAATTAGTTTTAGTTACCATTGTTACATTTCATTTTAGCATTCATTTCATTATTAAACTACAAAGTTTTTATTTCTTCCAATTTTAATTACCAAAATCTCATTAAATTAACAAATTTAAATCATCAAAAATTACGGGTCGTTACACCATAACTTCGAAAAATGGTCGATTTGCCAAATCTTATACGATGGACTCGAAAACAGCTCACGAACCATGCTTGAATCAATGTGCCAAGGCAACTTTCTTGCCCAACATCACGACGATGCTTGGAAATTTTTGAAAACCTCGCCGAAAAATCATCCCAATGGGAATGTTCGAATGAAAAATCAATTTACTCACAATCAAGTGCACACTCGATAGGATCTTCTTTTGCTTTGGAAGCTAAGATCGACGCAATGATTAAAAAATTTGATACCATTTTCTCATCGAATCAAATGAACCAAGCTTCCCAACCGATGTGTTATAAATGCAACGATCCTAATCATATAGCCGATCAGTGTCCCAATTCTGTCGAACAAATCAATGCTTTTCAATAAAGCAAAAAATGACCCGTTTTCTCCAACGTACAATCCTGGTTGGAGAAATCTTCCGAATTTTGCTTGGAACCAAAACAATCCCAACACGAATATGGTTCGTCCAAATTTTCAAGCATTCCCGAATAATGCTTCGAATCCTCCCTTTCAACACAATCATTTTTAACCAAATTTTGCGGGTCCGTCTCATAATCAACCGCAACAATCAAATTTTCAGCCAAATTCTGTTCATCCTCCCCAAGACGATAAACTTTAAGTTCACTTGAGAAAACTCTTGAAACATTGGCTAAAGAAACTACACAAAGCCTTCAATCAAACAACAATTTGCAAAATCTATTGACCTCATATATGCAAAACACAAACCAATCAATTGCAAAACTTGAAATGCAAATGAGTCAATTTGCCACGTCTGTGAGCGAACGTGAACAAGGAACATTCCCAAGCCAGCCCCTTCCAAATCCCAGAAATCAAAATGCAAATTCAAATCAAGCCCATGTTGTTCAAGATAGCAACGTCACACAATTGAATGCTATCACAATTCTACGTTCCGGTAAACAAGTCGATAATCAAGTCGTTAATCCAAACGATTTACCGGAAACCTCTCTCGACACTTCTAAAACAACAAACGAATTTGAACAGAACGTGGAGCCAAACGTTGAATCGAATGCCAATCAAAATTCTTCTTCTACTCGAGTAGACCCGCCTACCGAGTATCGTGTTCCATTTCCACATCATCTTCGACCAAAGAAACACTCGGACCAAATGGAAAAGATGTTGGAAATTTTTAAACAAGTCAAAGTTAACATTATGTTTCTAGACATCGTTCAGCAAGTCCCCACGTACGCGAAATTTCTGAAGGACTTGTGCACCCAAAAGCGACACACTCAAGTGCCCAAAAAAGTCTTCTTAGCCGCCAGTTTGAGTGAAGTCTTGCCCCAATCCATGCCCGTTAAATACAAAGATCCCGGCTGCCCTATGATTTCCTGTACAACTAGAGACAAGGCGATTAACAAATGTTTGATAGACTTAGGCGCGAGTGTCAACTTGATTCCATACTCCGTGTACGAACAATTAGGCTTAGGTGAGCTCAAACCCACAAAAGTTATGCTTCAATTTGCCGATCGTTCCATTAAGAAGCCCATGGGAGAAATCGAGGACGTACTCATTCGAGTAGGGCAATTCATATTCCCCGTTGATTTTATCGTTCTCGAAACACAACTAGTGACAAATCCCGCGAGTCAAGTTCCATTGATTTTAAGCCGACCATTCTTAGCCACCTCAAATGCCTTAATCAATTGTCGTAACGGTTCGATGAAAACTCTTTTGGAAACATGACTTTGGATCTCAACATTTTCAATCTTGAAAGCCAATCAAATGAACCTCGCGACTAAACATTGTAAGTTAGTGCCATTCACGAAATTCGAAAACGAGACACTTGACCTTAACCACGAACGTGAAGCCGAGTACGAAAAATTGTTTCACGAAATTCCCAACGAAATTGAATACACTCTTCCCTTTGAATCGATTCCAGTTGAGTCTGAATCTCAACCCAATTCTTTAATCGAGCAACTCTCGAAGTTGGACCTCAAACCACTTCCCGATCACCTTAAGTACGCATACTTAGGTGAAAATGAAACTTGTCCTCTCATTATTTCTGACGATCTTTCGCTTGACCAAGAAGCTTCTCTTCTCTCTATTCTTTCGAAAAATAGAGAAGCAATTGGATGGTCCATTACCGATATTAAGGGAATTAGCACTGTTATTGTCCAACATCGCATTCACTTAATTGACGAAGCCAAACCCATTCATGACGTGCAATGAAGGCTTAATCCAAAAATGAAAGATGCGGTGCGTGATGAAATTCTTAAACTTCTCGACAACGGAATCATTTACCCAATCTCTGATAGTTCATGGGTTAGCCCAATTCACGTTGTACCGAAAAAGTCTGGGCTAACCGTTGTCAAGAATGATTCAAACGAACTTATTCCAACTCGTACTCAAACGGGTTGGCGTGTTTGCATTGACTATCGAAAACTAAATGCCACAACACGAAAAGATCACTTCCCTTTTCCCTTCATTGACCAAATGCTCGAACGTTTAGCCGGCCATAAATTTTACCGCTTCCTTGATGGTTATTCTGGCTATAACCAAATTCCAATTGTTCTCGAAGATCAAGAGAAAACGACTTTCATGTGTCCATTTGGTACCTTTGCTTATTGACGTATGCCATTCGGAATTTGTAACGCTCCTACTACCTTCCAACGATGCATGGTTGGCATCTTTTCTGACATGATTGAGCGCTTTCTAGAAGTTTTTATGGATGATTTCTCTATCTTTGGTGATTCTTTTTCCGATTGTTTATATCATCTTGAGTTAGTTCTAAATCGATGTAAAGAAAAACATTTGACTTTGAATTGGGTAAAATGCCATTTTATGGTCAAACAAGGCATAGTCCTTGGACATATCATCTCAAATAAAGGCACTGAGGTAGATAAAGCGAAAATCGATGTCATTGCAAACCTACCCATTCCAAAATTTGTTAAGGACATTCGATCATTTCTAGGACACGCTGGCTTTTACCGACGCTTTGTGAAAGACTTTAGCAAAATCGCTCGTCCTTTGACGACTCTCCTCAGAAAAGATGTTCCATTCGATTTCAACTCTGAGTGTATCTCTTCTTTTGAACGTCTTAAGAACGAACTCATTTCTGCTCCAATCATTTGCACGCCCAATTGGGATCTCCCATTTGAAATAATGTGTGACGCCTCAAACTTTGCAGTTGGTGTTGTCTTAGGACAATGCATCAACAAAATTCTTCATGTCATTTACTACGCAAGTATGACTTTGAACGATGCTCAACTCAACTATACAACAACCGAAAAAGAGCTTCTAGCTGTTGATAGGTTCACACATCACGGTCTACACTGACCATACTACTCTTCGGTACCTTTTTGCCAAACCTAAATCCCGTTTGATTCATTGGATCCTTTTACTTCAAGAATTTGACCTTATAATCAAAGACAAAAAAGGATCCGATAATGTCATAGCCGATCACTTATCTCGTTTTCCAAACGCACCATCTTCTTTGACAATCAATGAAAACATCCCCGATGAACAACTTCTTTCAATTTCTATCGATCCATGGTACGCTGATATAGTGAACTACTTGGTCACTAAAGATACTCCCTTATCTTGGTCCAAACAGGACAAATGCAAATTCATGTCCCAAGTGAAATATTTCTATTAGGACGATCCATACTTGTTCAAATATTGTCCCGAACAAATCATCTGACGTTGCATTTCGGATAATGAGATCAGGAGTGTTCTTTCGTTTTGCCATGATCAAGCGTGCGGTGGACATTTCGGTCCTTGAAAAACTGCGGAAAAGGTGCTTCAATGTGGTTTCTATTGGTCTTCTCTTTTAAAAGACTCATTCGAATTTCGCAAAACTTTCGATCGATGTCAAATGCTTGGGCGAATTTCTTGATGAGATATGATTCCTCTAAACCCCATTCTTATGATCGAAATCTTTGATGTTTGGGGTATCGACTTTATGGGACCTTTTCCCAATTCTTTTGGAAACTTGTATATCCTTTTCGCCGTCGATTACGTCTTAAAATGGGTCGAAGTCGTTCCTTGCAAAACCAACGACCATAGAATTATTGTGAAATTTCGTAAAGAAAACATCTTTTCGAGGATTGGCACACCTCGCACAATAATCGGTGATAATGGAACCCATTTTTGCAATCGATCTTTTGAAACATTAATGAAGAAATACTCGATGACCCATAAGTTATCCACTCCATATCATCATCAAACTTGTGGGCAAGTTGAAGTTTCAAATCGACAAATAAAACAAATCTTGGAGAAAACTATTAACAAAAATCGAAAAGATTGGTCTCAGAAATTGACCGACACGCTTTGTGCTTACCATACTGCTTTTAAAACTAACCTTGGGATGTCCCCATTTCATTTAGTTTACGGTAATGCTTGCCATTTACCCGTTGAAATCGAACACAAAGTGGTGTGGACAATAAAGAATTTAACTTTGATCTTGAGAAAGCTGGCGAAAACCGAAAACTACAACTCAACGAACTAGAAGAACTTAGGAACGACGCGTATGAAAACGAGAAAATTTACAAAGAAAGAACAAAAGTTTTTCATGACAAGTCAATCCTAAGAAAAACGTTTTCGCCTAACCAAAAAGTTCTTTTATATGACTCAAGACTTCATTTATTCCTTGGGAAACTTAAATCGAGATGGACCGGACCATTTGTGGTACGAACTGTTTTTCCACATGGTGCCGTAGAAATAGAACACCCTAGGGATGGATCGATTTTCAAAGTCAACAGTCATCGTTTGAAACCTTTCTTGGAATTGCCAAGTAACCAAGAGGAGGAGCCCATGATCCTTCATGAGCCAAGCTACGTCTAGTAAGAATGTTAACCCTCTTTTATAAATATGTACATATTTTTCCCCGTTACACTTATTATACCGTGCATTGACTGTGGGGACACAGTCAAAATTAAGTGTGGGGGAGGGGGGGTCTCATTTTCAACTTTTTTAAGTTTCATGGCATTTTTGAATTTTCATTATTTTTTAACCTAAAAAAAACTCAAAATTTCTAATCTCAAAAATATTTTCTTTTTAGCATTTTGATTTAATTTTGAAGAAACACTATGGGATAAGTATAAATTTTGGTTAATAAATTGAAATTTTTGAAAATTTATTTGTCTTAACAAAAATAAAAACGAAGTTTTATTACAAATAACAATGGTTTAACTAGTATATATGAAGGTTCATATGTGTTAATTATGAAGTATGTTCTAATTGAAAATCTTTGTTTAAAAAAATGGTAAATTTAAAGTAAAGGATATAACATTTTTATCTTCTAAGTTAAATGGTGCTAAGACGATTTTGCAACACTCTTTCTAAAAAAACAGAAAAAAAACAAACACAAATATATATATATATATATAAGTAAAAAAACATTTGTATATATGTATATATTTTTAACATCTAGAGTCATGTGTTCACACTCGTGTGTTCACTCGTCATGCTCTGTACCCTTCTCACGTGAGCCCGAATGGCAGTGCACGATCGGTATATCTGGCCTCAGTTTATCTGAGTTAGGTGTATGTATATAAAAATTCTTTTTAATAATGCCTATAGTCGATAAGTGTTCACCCTTATGTGTTCACTCGCCACGCTCTGTATTCCCCTCACATCAGTCCGCAAGGCAGTGCACAGGTAATATATCTGGCCTCAGTTTACCTTAGTTAGGCATATGTAAATATTGTTAATGTCAATAAAATTTCCAAATAAGAGAGAGTAAGCAATTGAAATCTAAGCACTATTTTTACTTGTTTGATTTAACTTGCTATTGAAAAGAAATGAGAATACCGCTTTAACAAACTTTGATAATCAACTAAGGATCCATTTCATAATTACATTGTGTTATCAACCGAAACAACTAGCCAAACTATAATCTATCTGTTATGACAACTTGATTTTTATTGGAAATTTTGACGAGTAAATGACTTAAATTTTGAAGTTAATGACCAAAACTTATATTTAACTTCTTTGTGCCGATTTAAAAGTAAATCCTTCATTGTAAATATTTTCAAAACTTGCATTCATCTCATTGTAAATAAATCTTGCATTTTGTAAATATTTTCACTTTGCATTCGTATTTTGTGGATAGTATCCGCTGAAAACCCTCACGAGACAACACTCGTCCTACTGGGGACACCCAAAGGTTTAACGGCTTGTTGCATACGCTCAATGCAATCGTGCTCCCTACGAAAACGGATTTATCTTAATTTTCCTTTAGTCGAGGACGAATAAAAAGATAGGTGTGGGGGTATTTGATGTGCACGTAAATGTGCATATATTTACATACATATTTTATCTATTTTATTTAAACAAATGTCATATTTAGGCATTTTAACATGTTTAAAACCAAAATTCAATTATTTTCAAATCATCATATATTCATCTACATACAGGGGCAAAATAGTCATTTTTATGCATGTGTTAATTTGGTTTACTTGGACATTTTTCATCATTTTTATAGGAATTTGGATGCATATGGAAGAGGGTTTTATGAAGATACATGTATGCATAAATGAATACAAAGGAAGGATGATGGAAATAATTCAAGCTCATGATCATGGAGGACCCTACCTACTTACTTAAATCTACAATTAGAAGCCAGTGGACAACTAAGTGGAGGTTAAAGCTTCATGCATATTTAATGAAGGATTAATTAGTGGCTAATGGTTACTTGGTGGACACACTTCCTAAAGGGCATTTTGGGAAGCACCCTAAAAATTTAATTAGGGTTTTATGCATGTATAAATAGCCCTCTTATGTACATGTAAATATCTTCCACTCTTTAAAATTAGTTAGGAAATCAAAATGAAAGTTGTAAGCTCTATGTTTCATGAAATAAAAATGGCTTCCTTGCCTCTTTCTCTTCTCTTTTCTACTTGTTTTTATTTACTTTTATGCTTATGCTTATTTCTATGCTCTTCTCTTTTCTTTGTTAGTAGATTAAGTTTACATTCATGCAAGTAGTGTAGCTTTGTTTTTATGCAAGTAGTTAGTAGTTAATCTCTCTTTCTTCCTTTGCTTAGTTTCCATTTCTTTGCTTTTTAATGTTGAAATTTACAAGTGTTGATTTGATAACACAAATGAGTAGCTAAACCCCTTTAATTTAGGGGTAATGAAGCTCTCTAACTTTATGTAATTTCAACATTTTTATAATTTATGATCTCTTTTGGTTTGTGCTTCATGAAAGTGAATTTTGATGTAAGTTTATATAAGTGGGTTTGATAGCTTATGTTGCTTTTGCAAATGAGCTATTCTTATTTAATATAAACACAATTTACATCATCATTTGCTAATTGATTTTTTATTTTGAAAAGAAAGTAAAAACAAAATTTGATGATATATCTTACTAATTATAATAGTAAATAGATCATACTTAAAATAGCTTTTGCTTTGGCTTCATTTTCATGATAATTTATAAGTGGTATAATTGTTGTATTATAGTTTGATGGTTTAATTATGTTAATTAATAACATAAATAAACCATACTTATGATCAATGCAACAATTATTTCACTTAATATCATAACTAGAGATCATAAATTATTTGTTTGATGATTTACAAAAATAGGAGAGTGGATTTGCCTCTAAATTGTTCTCTAATCTCATAGTTTTTAATCCCATTTTCCTTCTAATTTTAGCTTCATTTTGTTTACAAATTGTAGTTAACAATCTTCTCTCCACTTTGGTCTAATTTGATTGATTAGAAAATTCTAAAATCTAAAAAATTCCCTACGGATCGACCCTTACTCGCCACGTACTAAAATTGTACGTCGTGCGCTTGCGGTTAAAATTAATTCAAAATGTATCGGCATTTTTCTAACTCAATAGAAAATTTGTCGTTAAACATTCAGTAACAACTCGAGGATCATCTGCCTTCATGAAAAACCAGTGAGCGGTCGTTACCTTGTTAAGTGGTTTGATTAAAGGCATTTTCTTCCAAAATCGAAGTAAGTATAAGGGAACTGCGGAACTACCGGATGACCTATGTAAACCATATAAGTAATGTATCTCGGAAGTAGCCATGTTATGATACCCTTTCTTCTAGTACATGATTGCCAAAGCTGATAAGGTATTATACGAGACCAACCCAAGTTGGATTGGGATAATTCCATAGAATTCTAGGATATTAACAAATAAAGGAGCAAGGAGAAGTGATACCCCGTTTTCCAAATAAACTAGTGTCTAAGTAAATCACCCTTCAGGGGGATCACTCCAGTCATCTTCTAGACTTAGAGACTTAACCTCGACTCTCTCAACCCCATAACTCTCTATCCAATTCTCCAGCTCCCCTTGATCGGTTATAGGTTTGTTCATCGAAAGCTCTAAGAGGAGATCAATGTTAAACAAGCTATTCAATAAGAATTCTGAAACTAAACCATTTAAGGTCTTATGATCCAAAAGGGAATTGGGGTTAAAATTAGGTTCTACGGCCCGAACCGAAAATTCTAAAATCCCTTAAAGAACCATCTTGCCAATAAAGCGATTACCAACCTATGTAGGTGAAAGATTTGGTCTGGGGACATAATCTTGGTTTCGGAGATAACCGACATTGGATTAACTAATTGGACAATAACTCAAATCAAAATCAATCGTTAATATCACAATGGTGGTCAAAATAAAAAATTTCATAAAAGGGAAATGTTCGCAAATAATAATTACAGTAAAAGATACTAATAAAACCATAGAAAAAATGGAAGACTCGCTTATTCTAGTTGAAGATTTGCAGTAATATATAGAAGTCTCCATGCTTTAATGGAGAACGCAACTATTGGAAATATGAGTAGGGAGAGAAGGAAAGGGTTTATTAAATGCTTCAGGACCAACGGTAGAGATTACTTAGCTAATTGAGCCTTAGTCGTAGATTACATATGGCTAAATCAAAATGGGGATCATCCTATAGCAGAGAAAAGGAATGCACTTTTCAGAGAGGCCGATGAAATTGTGACAATTGGCAAAAGCATTTAATGCACGAACAGGAGCCGTATTTTAAAAATCGAACCTCGACTTTCCTTTAGATCTCGCAAAACAAGCATCTCCTTGATCTCACGGTCTCAAGTTGGATTTTTCCCCTCGGCATCAAAACAGTTACGCTTACCACATAGCTTAGATGAATTCAAGTGACAAACATAGTTCTAAAATTTTTGACCTCATGGTCTCAAGTTAGATTTTGCCTCTCGGCATCAAAACAGTTTCGCTTACCACTTAGCCTAGATGACTTCAAGTGATAAACATAGTTTTTAAAAGTTTTGACATTACAGTCTCAATTTAGGTTTTTCCTCTCGGCACCAAAATAGTTTCGCTTACCACTTAGCCTAGATGGCTTCAAGTGACAAGCATAGTTTTCAAAAGTTTTGACCTTATAGTCTCAAGTTAGATTTTTCCTCCCGGCATCAAAACAGTTTCGCTTACCACTTAGCCTAGATGGCTTCAAGTGACAAGCATAATTTTCAAAAAATTTGACATCACGGTCTCAGGTTAGATTTTGCCTCTCGGCATCAAAACAGTTTCGCTTGCCACTTAGCCTACATGGTTTCAAGTGACAAACATAGTTTTCAAAAGTTATGACCTCGCAGTATCAAGTTGGACTTTGCCTCTCGGCACCAGAACAGTTATGCTTACCACCTAGCCTAGATGGCTTCAAATGGTAATCATGGTTTTCAAAAGTTTTGACCTTACGGTCTCAGGTTAGATTTTGCCTCTCGGCATCAAAACAGTTTCGCTTACCACTTGGTCTAGATGACATCAAGCGGAAAGCACAATTTTCAGAAGTCTTTACCTTACAGTCCTAATTTAGATTTCTCCTTTCGTTATTTTAGCAATTTCACTTATCATCTAGCCAAGATAGCTTCATGTGGCAAGTATGATTTTAAAGTATTTGACCCCAGGGTCTAATTTAAAATTTCACCCTTCAGTTTTCAAAACCCTCTATATAAGATTAGATCTTTACAAGTTGTCTAAATGAAGCAGTGCTCACAAAAGTTCCTAGAATACTAGTTTGTCCGAAAGCTCAAGATCAACTTTATGATGGGAATGGAACAAACAAGCTAAGGACAAAGCATAATATACAACCATTCTTTCCAAAGTCCATCTCATACCAACCATATGAGGTGAACTTTGGGGGGGGGGCATGTGTTACACCATAATTTCCACAAGGCACAAATTACAACCATTTAGGAAGAAAGTGCCTTTGACTTGTAATTCCAGGCCCATTATTTAGTTTTTAACGAGAGCTTAAACACCAGACTTAGTATCCGAGAGCATATAATTCAAAAGCACAAGTTAAGGTATTGGCCAAGACCAAGATCATTGTTTGATTGAAATAAGAAGCTTAACCAAGGGCAGCAGTTGCCAAAACCCAAAGCACTTCAACAAGTACCAACAATTAGCGGCTCAGATAGCCCAGGACGAGACCAATGGTCAGGATAAATGGAAGATACCCAAGAAGCTATATATACACTATGGGAAAAAACAAATCAGACGACAAATATGCTCCGTTGTCTGATTACATGCCTATCTATCGTTAAATCCCGTGTCGCCTCGTTGCACATCAGACCACAAATATGCCCCGTCCTTTGGTATGCACTAACACAACAAAAAACACTAAACCATATGTTGCCTGATGTTATAATATCATTTGTTGAATTTCCTATTGGATAACATATAAATATTGACTGATATGAATAATTGTTCACAGAATGAAATAGATGAATCACAATTTTATTTAAATAAATTTTTATTTTACAATACAACTTTCAATATCACTCTACTTACGTTTTCAAATACATTACAACTTTCACTATCACTCTCATATATACAACATTTCTATACACTCATATATAACCTATTTTTACTCACACTCACTCATACTCACTCGAGTTTGTATTTGATATGTTGATCTTGATTTGCTTGCTCCAACTTGTGTCCAGTTATCTCTTATACCTATCAAATAAATAACAATGCAATAAACTAGAAAAAGAAACGAACCTAAATTGCAAAAAGAAAATTGAATATGAATATTAAATATTGCCTCAGTTTATGGGTTTTTTTCTTTTCATTTTTAGATAGGGAAAAATATATTTGTGCATGGACAACTTATGATATGCACAGTGTATCATTGTGAATATCACAAGGTCGGGCATCGATTAAACCTCACGGATAGCAAACCAAACATGTGCATAACCAGAAACAGACTCAAGGCACATTCACATGAAAAACAAAATGAGGTTCATCCAAGGAAGCATTACATAGTCACACATATATACATACATACATATGCATGCTTGTATATACATGGATATGAACCAAGATGGCATAACAAGTATCAGTTTCAAGCAGTAAATTACCACCAACATTCAGTTTCAGGCAACAAATCATAGAACAAGGGACAGTATCAGTTTCAAGCAACAAAGCAAAGTACAAGTATAGATCAATCACCAACATTCACACATATATACATACCTATGTATGTATATACATGGATGATATTGGAATCAAAGTGCACTGCAACATGATCAACTCAAAATGGTTTAGCTCAAAACAACAAGGAGAAGCAAGTGCATTGTATATGAAAACGTAGTAGCAGATAAACAAGGGACAAATGAAAACATATGAAAACATTAACGTGTATATAAAAACATACAAATAAACAAGGGACGGTTTCGACATAGGAGCAGCAAGACTCAAGTGCCCGTGCACATAGGAGTAGGTCAAGGTAGCTCAAAACGGTTCATACAAGTATATATGGACATGGTTCATACAAGTATACAAATTAAAATAAGGCAATGCCACAAACATTCACACATATATACATAAATATGTATGTATGTATATACATGTATACATGGACATGGTGGCAACTTCGAACTCCAAGTAGCACTAATGCAACAACAAGCATGAATCAAATCAGGGACTAAATAAAAAGTAACAGCAATGGTTCAGGACAAAGAAAGGACGGTGCAAATACAAGTGCAAGTGCAAGTGTCAGTGCAAATGCATTGATACAACGAACCATAAGGTCAATAAAAACTACAATCACACACATATATATTAGAGAACATACAAGTATATACAATTATATACAAGCACATACAAGTATATACAAGCACATACAAGTATATGCAATAACACATATACAAGCACATACAAGGCAGTGCCACAAATTAAAACAAGTGCAACAAATTACTTGATATGAAGCAGCGACAACATTCATACATATATACATACATATGTATGAATGTATATACATGGAAGTCTCAAATTACTTGATGTGAACTAGATCAGACTCATGTACAAAAGGTAGTTCACACACACACACACAAATATATATATATATATATATATATGAAAACATACATATAGATATGCAGATATAATTTGTGGCAGCATGGACCATCATCACATGATAATAAGTCTAGGAAGTTCAAGTCTAAGAAGTTCAAGTTCAAGATCAAAATGCAGTCATAAGATTCGAGCCATCAAAGTGCCACAAATTATGTATATACATGGAAGTATACATGGAAATATGTATATACATGTATGCATTGGCTTAGCAAGCATTCACACATATACACACACATATAAGTATACATATACTTGAGACAACAAGTACATATATACACATACATGGAAGTATGTATATACATGTATGCACTGGCTTAGCAAGCATACACACATACAAGTACATATATACACATACATGTGTATATGTACACATATACTTGAGACAATAGAGGAGTGCAACTCATGTGTAAGGCAAGACCAGCAAACTAGAAATACTGACACACACATGAGTACAAGTGTAGCTAAACCAACATGGGCAAGCAAACATGTATCAAAGCTTCACACATAGCTATATAGAAAAATAAGAAATGGTGTGACACATATATACATACATAGTATGTATGTATACACAGTGCAACCATCATGAAGTACATAGTTTAATTGAAAGTGTGCAAGACACACCATGGAGACAACAAGGACACAATTTCAGGCAACAATCAGAAACAACTCAAATTGGAACAACTAAAACAACTCAAAAGTTAAGAACATAGATTCATGATCAATACTTAAGGTAAATGCATTTCTACAAACTAAAACAACTCAAGGCATTTGTATACACAAATTCAAACACATTGCAACAATTTCGGACATCAGACAAGAAGAAAATTGAAATTCTCAAACAAAAAATATAGGGAATCAAACCCTATAAAGAGTGCCCAATTCATCATGGGCATATAATCGAAGTCGAGAACAATACAAAATTAAAAGTGGCATAAATCATACCGAGCAATTAATCAGTAATTCTCGACAAGTGATAGCAACCGCAAATTCAATCGTTGGAAATCGACAGTCATGTATCAAGATGACATCGCAAGAGCACCAAGATGACATCGCAAGAGCACCAGATTCAAACGAGGCAGTAATGAAATTTGAACAAAGCAAAGTACACTCATTAATCAATCAGACAAGCATCGTGAACTTTTTTCGTTCAGATAAATGATTTAGTGCAAAGGAGGGATTTTGGGCAAACGGGAAAAAACTGAAGTAGATGAAAGAACGAGATAAGAAGATGGGTCAAAGACAAAAGGAAGACAATTTAGGTTCTGATTTGATTTTGAGAAGAAGGAAATAAATTTTGAGAAGAGGGAAAGTTTTGAGAAGAGGGAAATATATTATGAGAAACGAAAATAAAAGAAAGCAAAGAGGGAAAATATGGAGCCAAAATATTGAGAAACGTGGCCACCAAAATATTGAAAGGGAAAATATGGAGCCAAAAAAAATGATAACTTAAATCAGACGATAGATAAAATGTTGTCTGAATAACAAGCATGTTCATAGATATTTCACGGGCTATTCAAACAACATATGAAAGATTTCACAAGCTATTCAAACAACATATGATGTTTTCTGATTCGCTTTGTGGCATAGTGATACAAGCTTTACATCAACAGTTCGCGTCAAAATGCACTCAACTAGATGATGACAAACGTTCAAATCTAAGTCGTGCATAGCAAGTCAGGTCATCAATCCCAAAGAGAAGGCCTCCACCAAGGGCTTTATGTCGTATTGACTATAAATAAACAACAATCCCATGGCATAAGGGGTCTTTTGGGGAGCAAAAAGAACATACATAAATCATATAGTACTTTCCTATTTTAGAATTCTATTCTAAAACTCAATAATGACAGAAACGCTTATATTTTATGTAATAAGCCTCTCGACTATATAAGGGTAACTAAATAAGGAAAGGATAGTGGATGTAGAGACTTTGGGCCCGAACCACTATAAAAGTCTCTGTGTTATTTACTATCTGCACTTTAATTATCTTCTTCTCGTTTACCATCACAACTCTATAGTCCAACCATCCGTAACTCCAACTTAATTACATCAAGTCTCGGTAACCTCATACCTGAGACCTATAACTCAACTGACTTTCAGAGATATACCTTTGACCTCAGGATGTTGGTGTAGACGAAATTCTGCACTAACACTTCAACTACCTACTTTAACATTTCAACAGTTATTTACCGAACTCCTTTCAATTCCTTCATGATATTTTATATTTAAATCTATATATTTAAAATACTTATGAAATATCAAATTTAAATTATTTAAATAATCTCAATGAATATTTAGTCTATTCTTCTATTTAATCCTAAAATTATATGCAAATACACACACACGACGAATTTTATTTATAGGCCCGAGAAAAAACATATTTTAACTATACACCTCATTCTAAATTTGTTGTAAAGCTGTGAATTCTTTTTCTTATAATAACATTTTATATTTGCACAATTTGAATTTGCTCAAGTACAAATCCCGGCCTGGTGACAACCAGGCATATTTCTGCAATAATTTTAAATGAGGCCTATAGTTTGAATATGTTTTTTTCTCGAAGCTATAAATAAAAAATTTGTGTGTATGTATGTGTATCACATAAGTTAAATTATGTACATAAGCAATAATAACAAAGATAATATGTAAATCAATCATGATTCATTTATATCAAAAGTTTATCATATATTACCTTACAAAATTCTGTTTTTATAACTTGAATAACTCCACATCAAATTTATACAATTTTTTTTACAAAACTTTCTCAATTCTTCGTACTATTTAACTTTAAGTCAATATATTTAAACTAACTATATAATTTTAGTTTAACTTATTTAAACAAATTTTGTTAAATAATAGACATACACATAAACTCACACACATACAAACTTTTTCGCACACACATACAAATAGCTAGTTACAATTACACCTCATTTTTGCTACACTTCAAATCCTACTGATTTCAACCACATGTTTCACTTTATATAGTTTTCTCTCCTGTCACTTATATAATTGTTTAAATCGAAACATGTGGTAGAAATCATGTGGATTTGAGGTGTAATGAAAATGAGATATAGCCGGAGCAAGGATCGACTACATTTCATTTTTGTTACACCCCAAATGCCCTGATTCAAACACATATTTTAATTTAAATAATTATAGAGGTGACAAGGAGTGAAACTATAATTATTTAAATCGAAACATGTGGTTGAAATCAAGTCTGAATCTCCTGTCTTCTTATTGTCTGTCCCTCTGTGCGACACACACTTCAGCCATTTATTTTTCATTATCATCTATTAAAGTTATATGGTAGGTCCCACAAATTCATTATTTTGTTGTCATGAGTGACTGTGATTTATTGTGGCACACTGAGACATCTAATATGAAGAAAATAGAATTGAACCCGTTGAAATCAAGAAGGATTTGAGGTATAGAAAAAACGAAGTGTAATCGATCCTGCCCTTTGTGTGTGTGTGTGTGCGCGCGCGTGTGTTTGTGTGTGTGGGGGGTGTGTGTACATACGTACACACATAATGAGCTAGGATCAACAGCCTCCATTATTTAGCACAATTTCATAGTCTTCTGATAGCAGACACAAGTTTACATTTAAATATTTATTATTTCTCTCTGCTCAATGTAAATTACACATAGCAATAATAACAATTTTAATTTATTATTAATTTATTTCACTAAATTTATCAAACATTGAATAATAAAGTTCTCATTTCAACATTAAAAGTGTGAATACAATATTTTATAATATCATCCTATGGATGCAAGGGGTACACTATTTGGAAATAGTACGTTAATAGATGTAAAGGATAAAAGAGATTCAGAAAGTACAGTAAATAATGAAAATATCTTAAGCTGAAAAATAATAGATAAAGTCCAAAGTAGAAAACAATATAATAAATACATAAGATTTTAATCTATTCGATTTCATATAAACAGGCTACTCATTCTTTTTCATGTGTTCGTTATCATTAAGTAATTCCAAAGAACAATTCATTTTCCTACTTGCTCTGCTCCTTAAAAGTTGTTGATGTACTAATCCCATCAATCATAGCATAGCCTTGGCATTTTGAACTTAAAAATGGAATGCGATTAATATGTTTATTTGGGTTATTAATAGTGCTATATCTAATCGGAAAAAGGTTTGCTGCTTGGGCAAAAAGAACCAATTTTTTTTTTACCAAATTGCAGTGCTCCAGAGCTTCTAAATCTCATCTTCCACCAAAAGAGAAAAAGAATTCTCTATCCAACCCCCCTTCCACACACCACAAAAATAGCATAAACCAAAAAAAAACAATTAACCTCCACACTCTTCCTCCATCTCTCTATATACCCTAACACAAAAACCCCATCTCTCTATATATACCAGACCAAACCACCATCAATCGATGGACGAAGAGTCACTAAAATCCCTCTCAATGGACTACCTCAACCTCCTCATCAACGGCCAAGCCTTCAGCGACGTCACTTTCAGCCTCGAAAACGGAGCTCGCCTCGTCCACGCACACCGCTGCATCCTCGCAGCACGCAGCCTCTTCTTTCGAAAGTTCTTCTGCGGCCCCGTCGAATCGCAGTCCGCCACGTCGTCGTTAGGATCTCCGAGAGGCGCCGGCGGCGGAGTTGTGATTCCGGTGAACTCTGTCGGCTACGAAGTGTTCATGCTTATGTTGCAGTTTTTGTACAGTGGGAGCACTTCAGTGCTGCCGCAGAAACATGAAGCTAGGGCTAGTTGTAACGAAAGAGGTTGCTGGCATACGCATTGTTCTGCTGCTATCGATCTTGCTTTGGACGTTTTGGCTGCTGCATCCGCTTTCGGGGTCGACCAGCTTATTATGCATACTCAAGTAATCTTGTTTTCAATTAGGGTTTCAGCTTTTTGAGTTATGATTCTCTTCCTTTTTTTTTTATGAATTTTTTGAGTTTTGTCTTTCTCCTCGTCTCTTCCTATCTTTCATACCGATGTTTTTGACTTTTTGATCGGTGGGTTCAAATCAAATTTGTTTCATGTTGATTTCTTGTTATATTTGATTGATGCAGATTTTCTACCTTTTGTTGAGTAATTGTGGTATTATTAAATTATGTTTCAAATTTAGATGCTATAATAATAGCTATATTGCAATTAGGATTTAGGGTATGGGTACTGTGTTGTTCTTTCAACTCTATATTTTGAGTACATATTTGACATTAATTGTTTTAAATCATTTATTCTTGAATCAGCCTTTTTTCTACTAGCTTTTGTTTGATTTATTGATTTCCTGATATTCTATGTATGTCATCTGCTTATTAATTCCACTCTTGTGTTTTTTATTTACACTTTTTTTTAACTTACAGAATAATATTCGTTCTACAGATAACATAGTAATTTTTTTTTCAATTTTATGCTTTTTCTTATCCTAACTATTCATTAGTTCTTTTTTTTTTTCCTAATTAATTTTATGTTTATAAATTACTACTGTTGCATGTTTGATCGACACTGTAGATTCTGAGTTTCTTTTGTGCCTGTCAGCAATTGGACATTAAACTAACTTCGATATTATTTGACTTACCTTTTCAAATTTCAATTGTTTTCTTTTCCACTCAAGTTTCTACATAAATTCATAATTTTGATCTGCTTTATTAAATTAGGGTTTTTAGTTTATAGTTGTTTCAACAATTGAAATGTGTTGCTTGCATGGCAATTCATTTAATTAAAAAAAAGAGAGTTAGCTTTCTCTTATTTATCACCATTAACAAACCTAATTCATTTTAGCAGTTTCACTTAAATAATTACTAGGCCATACATACTCAATATTTCATGCAAAATTAAATACCTTTGTACGAAGTAGATGACTAACATATGTTTCCTTCTTAAAATTGGTACAGAAACAACTAGCAAGCATTGTGGAAAAGGCATCAATTGAGGATGTAATGAGAGTCCTACTTGCATCTAGGAAGCAAGAAATGCATCAATTATGGAGTACTTGTTCACACCTAGTTGCAAAGTCCGGGCTGCCACCGGAAGTTCTAGCCAAGCGTCTCCCAATTGATATTGTTGGAAAGATTGAAGAACTTCGCTTTAAATCAACTCTTGCTCGAAGATCTCCATTTTTAGCGCATCATCATTCTTTGAAACTAGGAGGTCATTCTTCTAATGACATTGAAGATCATCAACAAAAAATTCATCGTATGCGCCGTGCCCTTAATTCATCTGATGTCGAGCTGGTAATTTCCTTGATATATCTTCTTAACAGTTATGATTTTTTTACAATGAATTGCATAAAAACAAACGCAGTTGCGATCTTTATTTTTAAATGAACATGAAGGTATGACATACGAAAATTTTCACACTTCATAAGAAAGGGACTACTAAAAAGGCTACTATGCAACATTTTTCCCAATCCTCATTCTTTGATTTTCCTGAAAATCTCTAGTCGGTGTTTGTGTACCTATAGATATTAGAATTACCCTTTTTTGTGTGCATATGATTATTTTTTTGTTGGAGAAATTGTCATATATTCTTATAATTATAAAAACTAAGTTTAGATCCCTTCCAATTTCGTTTTATAAAAAACATTCTTATTTTCTGAAAAATAGGTGTATACGTAATTCAAAGGGTTCCATAACTTACAATCGCATACAATATACAACTTGATAGCCACTCTTAAATTTGAAAACGAGTGATGTAAAAAACGATAAATTATAAAAAAGAAGGAAATATAAAATAGTTTCCAAAGGGGATGTAAAAAAAATTAAGTTTTAGAAAGAGGAATTAATCCTTAATTTCCACTTTTATTTATCATGTTGATATCCTCACCGAAATTTAAATTATTTTAAACTCATTCAAACGGCATGTTAGTGCCATTTAATAAAACGAGGCGATTGATTTTGAATGTATTTTTACATGTTAGAACTTTCATACTAATCTTATAATCGATGAAGACAATCTTCATGTAAGAACATTATATCTGCAAAAGATTAGCTAATTCCAAGATCAATATAGATACGAAAATATTTATTGTAAAATTTGGGAGAATTAACTAGTTGGAATTAGAGACCTTTAATATATGTAAATGTATATGGACATGTATACATGCAAATGTATATGTATGAAATTTTGGCTTTCATTTCCCTTGGCACTTCAGATGTACGGGCATTGTACATAATTTCAAATACGGTAATTCATAATTAGCACCACTCAACTTTTTTTTTTTTCAAGAGATAAATATATAGCAAAATGGAGAAAAAAAACCTTTCTTCGAGGCTCACAAAAGAAGGCAAGGCATACGGAGAACATATGCATGGTCACACAGATAATATGGTTACAAATTACTCTGACCTTCTCTATCTGAGGTTTAATATCAAAACTTATAGAGCTGTTCAATAAATTAATGTGTTGTGGAAAAAATTAGTGTCTACTACCAGGCAAATGATCATACTTACATAGAAACTACGGTACCTGGTATTAATTCGTAAACTGAAAGGCAGTACCTTACGATCAACAACACATACACATTTTACATGAATAATTTACTTATTAATTCTTTTAAGTTATAAATCTTAATACATAAATAAATTTACATACGACCAAATATATGAATGACAGGTAAAACTAATGGTAATGGGAGAAGGCCTAAACCTAGATGATGCCCTAGCCCTCCACTATGCAGTCGAGAACTGCAGCCGGGAGGTCGTAAAAGCCCTCCTTGAACTAGGAGCCGCAGACGTAAACTGTCCAGCAGGTCCTACAGGAAGGACACCCCTACACATAGCATCCGAAATGGTATGCCCGGACATGGTAGCCGTGCTTCTAGACCATCATGCTGATCCCAGCATCCGTACCCTCGATGGTGTAACACCTTTAGACATCCTTCGATCTTTGACCTCCGATTTCTTGTTCAAAGGGGCGGTTCCAGGTCTGACCCACATAGAGCCCAATAAGCTCAGGCTGTGCCTCGAGCTTGTGCAGTCTGCTGCTATGGTGATGTCGAGGGAAGATGCTGCTAATGGCAATGCAAGTAACAGTGGTGGTGGTGGTGGTGGTGGTAATATGAGTTTGAATTTGGACTCGAGGATGGTGTATTTGAACCTTGGAATGGTTGATCATCCTCATGTTCAAATGGATGATGATGGTGGTGGTGGTGGAGGTGCTAATAGTAATAGATCACATGGGGGTAGTGGTAATATTGGAGGGTCATCTTTGTACTCTCCTCATCATCATTTTCACTGAATTTACTCGTTTGCTTGTGGAAATATATGTTTGGGTAACTATTATTACTACATGATGATATCAAATGCATTTTATACATTAGATTTGCTCAAATTGGTGAAATGTCATTTCATCATGATCTTGATCACTTTTTTGATTGCTAGTTAGTGCCTCTTGTAATGTGCTTGGTTCTTCTACTCTTATTTTTTTCTTCAATCATGTGCATTCATTTTTAGTTGAGTAAATAAAAACCACTCTTTGACAATCGGTTATTATACATACGTCTCACATGAACGTTGTTAGTGTATCCTTTGAAAAATTCAAACCAGATCTCTCTTGTATGAATGACTTTAATTTGCTCAAGTGAAAAAGGACGTATATGGTATGTTGGTGTACCAGTGCTTTGCTTCTTTTTTTTCTTTGGTGACTCTATTTTTGTTCTTGTATAGTAAAGAGTGTTATTTAAGTAAAAAAATTTGAAAGCTTTTGACTTGCAATGTAGCAATGATATACTTTATTATGATTTGGTGATGCCAATTTAAAGTAAAATAAAATAAATTTTGCATGTTTTATAGGTCTATTATTTGTTTTCTTGGAACTTTAAGGAAAAATGTTGATTGATCATGTGCATGAGACAAGATTACTACTTGGTTAGTTCTTGGACATTTTATTTTGATTTTAGTTTTGTGGGGAATTCTTGTATCTCAATGCTTTTATTGTTGGAGAGGCAAAGCATGTGGAAAATTTTAAGAGGGAGACAACAAGAATCTTGCTAAATTAAATTGAATGATGGAGGATAATAATATCTTTCCACTTTTTATTGCGTATCATTATAACTTTTGTTTCTAATGCCCTATCCGTTGTTCATTACATCATTCAATCTCATTTTTCGAGAACTTTATTTATCATCTTTATATTTTTAGTTATCTATTTTAAATTTCTATTCCACTGATATACATTAATTGTTTACCTTTTTTTTCTATATCATTACATCTCAACTAATTCTACAAATATGTACAAGGTAAAAAGTGAAAACAATGAAACTAATGAAAAAAAAAAATCCCTTCTTAACTAATTTCTGAATTATTATTGTTATAATTTCATATAATTAGGGAAACAGGTTTGTAATTAGACTTACTATTCCATCATTGGTACAATTGTTCTCTTCCAGGCCATTATAATTGGATAGTAGAAAGATTGCTAAAGATCACAGGTAAAATAGTGAATTCTTGGTGATAAAATGCATGGAATCATTTCCTAAAATTTGTTCTCATTTGTATATGTACATTCTGCAACTTTTGAAATACTGTCATTAATATTGCACAGTGTTGCTTGTGATCGGTTGTTGTGTGTAGTACCCATTTATGGAGGGGCAGGTAATTCTATCTCAGTTTTTTCCATTGCATTTCATAACTAGTTGGTATTTACCTACATATTCACTTTTCTTGTTGTGCCTTTTGTTTGCATGTGTGCATATATATGAAAGCTATTGAGTTGTCACAATTGATGCAACAGATACATTCCACTGTGTTTACCTTTCTCTTTTACTATGTTTCAAGCGTACCATATAAATTGTTTATACTTTTAGCCATAATTTAAATTGATAACCGATTGCAAAAGGCATATATGTTTTACAATAAGTCGACATTAGTGTGTACAAGCACTTGTATTTCCAAATGATTGGGATTATATTTAATATATCTAATGGTTTCAAAAAACTCTACTGGTTTAAGTATCAAGTGATATAGCGCTCCAGAATAGATTTTAAAAGCTTTGGGTTCTTTGGAATATTAAAATAAGTGTTCTAAAATAATGTAGCACCGTAATTCTTAAAAATGAAAAAAAAAAAAAAATAGAAATGGTAAACTACCCTACTGTTACCTTCCAAACTTTAAGTTAGTATTATATCACAAAAATTACCAGAAAGATGTTAAAATTTAAAAAACAGGCATTGGTTAGACTATTGTTTTAATTATGCAATTAATTATTCCAGATTTGCTGTATAAACACTTTCCTAATCTTAACAAATACCAATATGGCAATATCGGAAATAAAATAAACTTGGATTTAAACCTAGACAGTGACGTACAATCTAGCTACTTAGGCTTTGGGATCACTGAATTGACAAGTCCAAACATGGCTATCATTGATTAAAGGTTGTACGAATATCAATTCAATGTAGTTTTAAAATCTAAGCATCCCATAGATATCACTATCACACACCATATATGTGAGCCATACTTATGTGTATATATATTATAAAACAACACGTTCTAAAATGGTAAAAGTCAAAATTAGACATGAGTGGTGTTAAAGTTTCCGGAAAAGATAATTTTGCTATGCAAAATATGTGTAAATGTGTCTTCAGTTTATGGCGCAATGAAAATAGGATGACTAGATCCGGTAACAGATCCAAGTTCAAGTCCATTTAGTTGTTTGATAATGCCATTTTGTTTTGCGAAAAGGATAGTGAGGGTAGTGAAATGTGAATGATTGTTCATGTCTATTTGTATTTTTATTTATTTTAAATTGTTTTAAATGTTTTTTAATAAATATTAATAATTTATATTAAATTATATATCAATGAGATAATTCTGAAATTAAAATACAGATACATTAAAAAAAAAATTGATACACCAGAATTGAAAACAATACAATGGATATAATACGAATACACATAATAAAATAAAATTTGTATGGATTAGAAGCAGATTTGTTGATCAAATATTGCCGGTACTAATGTTGTGTTTCATCTGTTTTAACTGAACCATCAACCAACTTCGTGCAGTTTCATCGCTCAAAACAGTGAATATTTCTTTTTTTCCACTACCATTAGAATTTTTAATGCTTCTCCAACGTCAGTTTGTTCATTCGTCCCGACACAATTTGAAAGAGCGGCATACAATGAAGACGATGTGGTAGAATTTGCACTGTTTGTATATATTATTGGATTTAGGCTTGCGATAGTGTCGGGCTTTACGTTCCAAAAGAGATTTCTTTACTTGACATTCATATATCACATCAAGAGGATTACTCACATTTCCTTTGCTTTCGTTTCAGCGTCTTCTATCTCCCCCACTACGAATTTTGGTACTAGAAGATGAACCAAGATCAACGGCAAGTGTAGAAGACGTGGTGGGGAAAAGCTGGGTTGGTTGTACTTTAACATCTTCGACATTATTGTATATTATATTAGAGCTTAGATTTGGCTACTAGATAGTTGGATAATCATATACTTTCTAACGGTCGAAAATAACATCCATGGCCTCCTAATTATTTTCTCCCTCGCGATTCTCTGAGTATATCGCTTTCGCTTGTTGTTTTCTTTTCGTTTTAGTGCTCTGGTTTCTCTGCTGGTTGTTTTACTCTGCGGCGTCTCATCTCTCGGCTCTCGTCTCTGTCCCTCTAGGGTTAGGTTTTATGGATTTGGGGGTTTTTCTGTTCCGTGGTACTTTCGCGAATTCTTGCCCATCCTTTGATAGCATTGCAGCAGCGCTTCTGGAGGTGGTGGCTCCTCCTATTTCGGTCTGCTTCTCCAGCTCTGTTTCGATTGAGGTTGGGGTATTCTCTGTTAGGGCTTTCTCGATACTAGCTCGGTTCAAATTTCTTGTGGTTGATGGGTGTTTCTTGGAATTGATCCCCGATTCTAGTGCGTGTTTATCGGTATCATCTCGAGGCTCGTTCGCTGCTTTTTCGAGGCCGGTGCCTGATACTCTGCCTGAGTATAGGGCGTCTTGTTCTAGTTTGGTTTGGCCTTTCGTAGGTCCGGAATTCACTTCCCGATTCGCTCCGAGTCTTTGCTTTGGGGATTTGGTTTCTGATTTGGCCTCGTGCCAGTCGGATTTGGTTTTTGGTTCGTTTGCTGATGATTCTGTTAGCGATTCCGCTGGCAACTTGGCGGTTTGTGGCTCCAATACGACCAACAGCCGAGAGTTCACCACTCGGTTTGTTCCGCAACTGTCGTTTGTTGGGGCTGCTGCGGCTGCTGGCTGCCCGGTTGAGGCTTCTTTCGTTTTTGGTACTGTTGGTGAGTTAGGTGCTGCCTATGCTCTAGGGGAGATGGAGCTTTCCACCTTTCCTCTCCTAGCTGCTTGGCCTATGGTTGCAGTGGTGCCTAGCTGTGCCCTTTTGGCATCGGCCGAACCTGCTGTGGCAGTTTTTGACAGCGTTGGATCGGTTTTGGCCACAGACCTTTTGGTGCTCTCCTCTCTGTCATGCCCGCAATGTGCGATGGATCCTACTCCGCCCGTGCAGGTATGTGAGACCTATTGCAGTCCGGTATGTTCCCCGTTCTCCTGTTTCCTTTCCGTAGTTATTTGTGATTTGTCACTTGTTATCTGGTTGTCGACCGATGTGGTCGGCCTTTGTTGTTTGAGCATTGACACATGTCCGTGTGTGCTCCCTGACACTGCCGTCTCGTCTGAGATCGGGGGTGTGTCAGGTCACTTTTTGTCGATTGCTTCGGAACTGTTGGGTTTTGTTTCAAAGTGGGGTGTGTCAGAACCAAAGAGGGGTTCTATCTGTTGGGTTTTGTTTCTGAGTCACTACGACTCCAGTTCTGTGTTGCTTGTGACTTGGTTGCTTTCTCGTTTCCCGGTATTGATAGTATTCTGTCGGGGCCATCAAACAACTCAGTGGGCCTGGAGCGATTGGCGTGGGCGGTATCCTATCTCCTTATCTGTGCGTATAGTGATCGTCTGTGATCACTATATGGACAGCATGGGAAACTGTCAGCTTTCGGCGCTCCGTTCTTCTGGTTCCGCTGCTTGGTGCGCCTCGCGAATCTTACCTACTTTGCGGGGCTGTACTTTTAGTGACAGTCTCGTTTTGGTAAGATTCCCACAGCAAGATGGGACGCATCCAGATTGCTCCCTTACACTTGACCGGTTTTATTGCTGTCTCCCCCGCGTCGCTCTTCCTTTCCGTATTCACCCGGATCAAGACCAGCAGTTTGTTGAGTCGGGGGTACGAGATTCTGTTATCCCTTCCTCCTCCTACATCCACTTTTTAGCGGCTCCTATCTGGCCCGCTACTGATCGGATCAGGTGGCAGTTTACAGTTCGCCTGATTCGCCTTCCCTTCTGCTTACGATTTTCTTCTGCTCTTTCTACTCCTTCGGTTCCTTCGGGTCCATCTTCTTCTTACTGCACAGCAGAGTGCTCCCTCCTCTCTTCTTCTTGCTCTCTGTCCATTACCATCCCGATGATGAGTAAGGCAGAAATTGCGCTACTGAACGCGCGCCTTGACTGTCTGTCCAGGAACTCTTGTACGGAGGTTGCTGGGGCTTCTCGGTCGGCCTCGACCGTTAGTGAGGAGTCCTCTGTAGCTTCTTTTGAGCCCACGGTTTCTTCTGTTCGTCCGCCCCGTCGCAGATTTCGTAGAGTTCCTTCTACTCCTCGCACCATCCGTACACGCTCTATAGCGGCGTCCGAGCAGGTCGACAGATCTACTCGACACTCTCTGTATCTTGTCTGAGCTAGCAAGGTCATCCTGCTTGTTGTGGTCTGCTTTTTCCTTTTTCTGCTATTTTCGTCATGTCGAACTTTCTCTTCTGGAATGTTCGCGGTATTGGCAATGATGCATCTTTGGCTAGGCTAAAACGCATTGTCCGAAAACATTCGGTGGGTTTGCTTGCTATTCTGGAACCTTTTCTAGATCCGGTGGGCATAAACAGTACCGTTTTATCTTTAGGTTTTGGCGGCGGGTCTGCCAACGTCTCGGGTAAGATTTGGATTTTATGGTTCAAATCCTATTCGGTCCACCCTATTTTTGACTCTTCTCAACTATTCTCGGTAGCCTGCACTTCTTCTTATTTTGCTTCACCTTTTCTGTTTTCGGCTGTGTATGCCAAATGTGTCCGTTCGGAGAGGCTATCTCTTTGGACAGACATTTTAGGTCTCGGTTCACTGGGCTTTTCTTCCTCCGTGGTTGGCGGCGATTTCAATATCGTCGCATGCCAGGCAGAGAAACGGGGTGGAGCAGCCATCAACCGTCTTGCGATGGCGGATTTTAACTCGTTCATTGTCGGATCTGGTCTCTCTGAGCTCCCGTTCGTGGGATCGACGTTCACCTGGTCTAATAACCAAGTAGGACCTAGTCGTATCCTATCCAAGCTAGATCGGGTTTTCGGCTCGGAGGATTGGCTTCGCTTACCTTTCTCCTTCTCGGTTGTTCATCTTCATCGGACCTTTTCTGACCATTCCCCTCTGTTAGTTCGATGCTCTCCTTTCTCTCTGTCGGGGCCCTCTTCTTTTCGCTTCCAAAGTATGTGGAGATCTCACCATACTTTTCATCAAGTGGTAGCTGATTCTTGGTCCGTTCCCATCGTTGGTCCTCCCTGTTCTGTTTTCAGTCGCAAGCTGAAGCGCCTCAAGTGCAGTCTTAAGGCTTGGAACACGAACGTTTTCAAGAACATATTCGATCGTGTTCGGTCTGCCGAAGAATCTCTTATCATTGCTGAATCTTTGGTAGACGAGTCTCCGTCTTTATCCAACAAGGAGGCGTGGGCTTCTGCTCAATCCTTCTTTGCTTCGGAACTTCGTATTGAGAATGACTTCCTTCGCCAAAAGGCGAGGGTCAAGTGGGTGGTAGATGGCGACGCGAACTCCAAGTTCTTCCACTCTCTTATTCGGAAGAAAAACAACCTTCTTTCCATTCGGGAGATCTTGCGCCCTGATCTATCTTTGGCATCCTCGCCTGAGGAAGTCAAAGATACAATTGTGACTCACTTCCAATCCTTCCTAGGATCGCCATCGGTTGCCGAAACCGACCCTTCTCTTTTAGCTTTCATTCCCAGGTTGGTTCTCTCGCCAGAAAGTGATATCCTTGCGGAAGTCCCATCGCCTGAGGAAATCCGAGCTAGTGTTTTCGCTCTTAGTAAGGATAGTGCTAGCGGCCCTGACGGGTTCAACGGTACCTTTTACCGTTGTTGTTGGCCAATTATTCAGGCTGACTTCTGTCTTGCTGTCCAGTCATTTTTCGTCGGTAGTTTCCTCCCCTCTAGCTGGTCATCCACCAACCTTTTTCTCATCCCTAAGTGCGACCTGCCGCGTTCCTGTGGCGACTTTCGACCCATCAGCCTTTGCAACTTTTCAAATAAGGTTATTTCCAAGATTTTGGCTAGCCGTTTGGCCCCTTTCCTTGAGCGTATTATCTCTTCGTCTCAGGCAGGTTTTGTTAAAGGGCGCTTAATTTCCGACAATGTACTGTTGGCTCAGGAACTTATTTCCCAGATTGACAGGAAAGTGCGGGGCTCTAATGTTGTTTTCAAACTGGACATGGCTAAGGCCTACGATCGTATGTCGTGGTTTTTCGTCATAAAGGTTTTGAGAACTTTCGGTTTCCCGGAAACCTTCATTGACCTTGTTTGGAGGCTTATCTCCAACTGCTGGTTCTCTGTGCTCATTAATGGTTCGGCTAATGGGTATTTCAGGGCTGGGAGAGGTCTGCGCTAAGGAGACCCGCTCTCGCCTTCCCTTTTTGTGATTGCGGCTGAGGCTTTCATTCGCGGCCTACATACCTTAACGATTTATAGTCAGATTCAGCGTTTCGGGATTCCTAGGGGCTGTCCTCTCATTTCGTCTTTGTTGTTTGCTGATAACATTGTTATCTTCTCTAACGGAAGTCGCTCCTCTATTCGGAGACTCCTTAGTTTCATTCATCTATACGAGAGATCCTCCGGTCAGCTCGTTAACGCTTCTAAAAGTTGTTTCGTCCGTGCGAAGGATTGCTCAACCTCTCGATCTTCTTGGATTGAGACAACTTCTGGTTTCAACGAAACCTCGCTTCCTTTACCCTACCTGGGTATCGTTCTGTACCGTGGTAGGAAGCTTAATGCTTATTTTGACCCTTTAGCTGACAAGGTGAGGGGTAAGGTCATTCGTTGGAATGCGGCTCTTCTTTCTCAGGCTGGCAGACTGGTTCTCATAAAGTCTGTGTTAGATTCGATGGGAACTCATGTCTTTACGACTATGACCCCAACCTCCTCTTTCTTTCGGACGTATCGTTCTTTGGCCTCTTCCTTTTTCTGGGGCAACAAGGAAGACGATCGTCGCCATCACTGGATCTCGTGGGACACGGTTTGTCGCCCCAAGAACGAGGGCGGATTGGGGCTGCGCAACCCCAAGGATATCTGCTCTGCTTTCGCTTGCAAACTGTGGTATAGATTTGGTACTAACGACTCTTTATGGTCCTCGTTCCTTCACGCTAAGTACCATAGGCTAGCGGGCTCTAATTATACGGGTTGTCCGTCCTATGCTAGCGAGACTTGGAAGCACATGCAGTCAGTGAAATCTTTATCTGATTCCCATGGCGGTCGTTTAGGCTGGGACGGTGCCCCGTTTTTCATCCTCAGAGCTTGGACTTCGATTAGAATTCCTTCCCCCATCCGTCCTTTGTTTTCCTTCATCTGGGATTCTCGCTCTCCTCCAAAAGTTTCGACCCTGATGTGGCGTATCCTCCATGATGGCCTTCCATTAGACGAGAATCTCCAACGGATAGGCATCCCCTTAGTTTCCCGTTGCAGTTGCTGCGACAGTGGGGAATCGGAATCCTTGAACCATTTATTCTTCGCTGGTTCCACAGCCAGATCTTGCTGGAACTTCTTCGGAAATTTGGTTGGTGTTCGAGGAATTACCAGATCTGTTAACGATCTTCCATCAACCTGGTGGTCTGGGAACTCCAGGAAATCTCTTCGTTCGATCATTCATCGCTTGATTCCTTGTCTCCTTTGCTGGCACATTTGGTGTGCTCGGAACAAGGCTATCTTCGACAGTTCTCCTATGGATCCCGTGGTCATTATTCGGCGCGTCAGGAATGACGTATTCCTTGCTTTCCGAGGTCGGCCTTTCAGGGGACGCATGAGCCCCGGTATCCATCATCTAGTGGGTCTCCTGTCTATTACTTGTGCGCTGAGTTCCGCTAGAACTGGTGTTGGTTGAGTGATTGATCCAGTCGGTGCGTTGGTCCTCATCCGACGTTCTTGACTCTCTCACCCCCCCTTTTTAGTTTTGATGTGGTTGCTAGTTTTTCAGGTTCAGGTTTTGTAGGGAGTTTTGGTCGTTATCTTTGGCTGGGGTTGTTTCCTTCGGTTGCACTTCAGTTTTCCGATCTTCTTTTCGGCTGTTGGAATTCGGAGCTCATCGGGTCTTGTTGTTTGGCTGGTTGGGTATGCTTGAGGCCGCATGTTCTGGGTCTCTAGGATTACAGTGTTTTGGCTTGCGGATCTATATTGGTATTATCTTCCTCTGTCGGTGGGTGGTTTTCTATCTGGTGGACTGGCCTACACCTTTTTGGTGTAGCGGGGATGATGGTTGAGCGGTTGTTGGTTACTTCTTTTTCAGTTTTGTCTTAAAGTGCTGCTGTTAGCTTAGCTTTTTCTTTTTTTACTGTTATTTTCTACTGTTTTTTCGGATTGTGGGAGGCATATTTTGTATGTCTTGCCGTGTTTTGTGAGCCGTTGGAGAAAGGCTTGTTTCTCCTTTTTATAATAAAAAAAACTTTATTAAAAAAAAAAGATAGTTGGATAATCAGGGAATTTTGGCTAGCGCATGTGATTCTACATTTGGCGTAGCAGTGTGCGAGAATGGGGCAAATTCAGTAACACGTGAGCCGTTAAATATAATTTGTTGTTTGATAATGGGGCAAATTCAGACACAACTTAATTCCATTTAGTTGTTTGATAATGCCATTTTGTTTTGCGAAAAGGGTAGCGAAATGTGAATGATTGTTCATATCTATTTGTATTTGTATTTATTTTAAATTGTTTTAAATGTTTTTGAATAAATATTAATAATTTATATTATATTATATATTAATGAGGTAATTCTAAAATTACAATACAGATACATTAAAAAAAATTGATACACCAGAATTGAAAAGAATACAATGGATATAATACGAATACACATAATAAAATAAATTTTATATGGATTAGAAGCAGATTTGTTGATCAAATATTGCTGGTACTAATGTTGTGTTTCATCTATTTTAACTGAACCATCAACCAGCTTCATGTACTTTCACCGTTCAAAACAGTGAATAATTCTTTTTCTCCTCTACCATTAGAATTTTTAATGCTTCTCCAATGTTAGTTTGTTCATTCATCCCGACACAATTTGAAAGAGCTGCATACAATGAAGACGATGTGGTAGAATTTGCACTGTTTGGTATATATTGTTGGATTTAGGCTTGCGATAGTGTCAGGCTTTACGTTTCAAAAGAGATTTTTTTATTTGACATTCATATATCACATCAACAAGATTACTCATGTTTCCTTTGCTTTTGTTTCAGCGTCTTCTATCTCCTCCACTACGAATTTTGGTACTCGAAGACGAACTAAGATCCACGGCAACGGCAAGTAGGGGACGCGGTAGGGAAAAGCTGGATTGGTTTTACTTTAACATCTTCGACATTATTGTACATTATATTATAGCTCAGATTTGGTTGCTAGATGGTTGGATAATCTGGGAATTTTGGCTAGCTCATGTGATTCTTTATTTGGCGTAGCAGTGTCCGAGAATGTGGCAAATTCAGTAACACGTGAGTCGTGAATATAATTTGTAGTAATTATGCATTCTGTATTGGTCTTCTATACTTTAGAATTAAATTGTCAAATTCCTTCACACAATTAGTCTACCATTCCTCGGTATCAGATACAGTTTCTATTACAGGATCACACCATATCCTAGATTTATTGTAAAAACTTTGTTACATCATCCACTCTTTTCTTAGTGCTTCGTATTTGTGCGAACATGCTTATTGGTCGCTTCCGTTTCTCCAGAATACGCCTTCATTGCGTTATTGAGCTTTATTGCAATTTATTTATTCGCTCATTTCTTGTTATTTTTGACGACAGCATATGGATCCTTGATGCATCGTTGAAAGGGTGAGGGTGCAATATGAGATTGATTTCTTTACTTTTCCGTTGTTTTTACTACATTTCTAAAGAGGTGAAACGAGTGAAATTGATGCAGAAGAAGTTTCGAATGAATAGTGCTTACATGAGAAATGTGATTTAGTCGTTACAGTAAAATTGTACTGTTTACCATCGATGCGTTGGACAGTGTTGGACGTGCCCGACGCATCGACAATAGACGATCCAATTTCTCACGTTTAAGCAACGGATCAAATGGGATTGTTTAAAATTTCTGACCAATTTAAAATTTTAATTGGTTGGGCAAAAAATGCTAGCACGACCATAGTAAAACTAAATGCAATGAAACAAAGTCAAAATTTGAAAGGTCCTCGTGACCACGTTAATTAATGGTTTTGCTTCTAATGGTTGTCGGTGTAACTAGTAATCGTAATAACTCTGTGCAAGATTCTTTGAGTCCAATTCTAATTGGATATCAGTAGATTTTGAAGTTAAAAATAAGAATATAGTGAAAAGTGAACTCAGATATCCATAAGAACAAAGTTATGGAAATTGAATTGTAGACAAACCATATCATATCAGACATGACTGAAGTGACATGACATTATACAAACATAAATGGACAATAAATTAAACTTGAGATGATCAGTGTTCTTTCTCTTCTCTACTTACAGATCAACAGTACGTAAATTTTCTAATCACTTAATGAATTAAATACAAGTTGTTTCTTGAATTGGGCAATTTTGAGAAAGATGAAAATCAAAGGAGTAGTCTCTGCTTCTTCTTTAGACAGAACATAATACTGATACTGTTTACGAGTGTCAGAACAACAGTTTATGTTTCCTGATTCACGTGTCTGCTTTCATCTGTACTTTTCTTATTTTACCTGCTTCTTTTGAAGTTTTTTCCCAAAAATTATTGGGATCAAGACATTTTGACTACTGTAAGTAGATGATGTGTTTGTACGTGAATGGTGTTTGTATCAGTCCATTATTATGTAAACATTTGACATGTGCATGTAATTACCATTTTGTTGCTGCAATATTTTTGCTCATTATTGTCTAAAATTCTACTTTTAATTATACAGATACAATCATACAACTATACAATGTACTTTGTATAACGGAGGTAACAAATCCAATGTTACAATAACACTTTTGATTTAGTTAGCTCAGATTTAAAGTCGGCATATAACTATCTTCTTGCTTTGACTACTACTCATTTTGAGCTAACTTACATGAGGTGAGCAATGAAGAACTGAAGGTACCACCGATGTGGACGTGTCTTAAATGTTTTGTATGTATCATTCCTGATATATACAAAATACAAGTAATCTGAAAAGAATAAAGTCTGCAACATATCCAGATATTTTACCATTCACATCGATTCTGTATTAGATCAAATAAACTATAGGAAAATGAAATGTTTATTTTTCAGGTTTAACTCCGGTTCCGATGGATAGCCATTTATGGTTAAAGAGGGCGTATATGAACGTATCATGCATGTGCACTTATAAATAATACACGCGCGAAGGGTTAATCTTTGATTTATGGGGATCACAACTGTAGTATCTGGACTCAGAAATCCAAAGCCCAGATAGTAAAATCTAATCTCCATTTGCAGCTAGTTTACAAACAAAGGCCTGTTAAAAAACTATCAGACTGTCAAATATTATTTATGCTAGGGAACTTTGATTATTGTGCAGTAGTAACAAATTGGAGATTAAATCGGAAGAGAGAAAAAAAAAAGCATTACTTTCAGCCACCATGATACAGTTGATGTTCATTATTTGTTGTGATGCAAAATATTTATTACGTGTTTCAGGTAAAATTGGACCAGCCTCAGAACATACCCAAGTTGTTTGAAAAATATGCTCAAGATTAGAAGATGCAATACGGGACAGCAAGGGACTCTCAAGAAACACCACTACATATCCGAATCGATCAAATCCACTGTCTAGCAACATCCACTAGAGATTGAATCCGTCTCTAAAGAGATCTAGTAAGTGTTGTAGTAATTATGAATTGGAGAATTATAACAAAAGATATAAAGTAGATGTAGCTTAGAGATTGTCGAATCAATATAAAAAAAAATGCTCGTTTACTTTTTGTACGCTTTACTTCCTGTTATCTAGTATACCTGCCTGTGATTTCTGATCTGAATTTAAGAACGAACTTAACATAGACGAACACAGATCCCACCTTAAAGAAACTTGCTTTATGGTATCATTGAGGATCATAGGCTCTACCATATCTCTATTCTAGGGTGTTTGGTCAATTTTGATGTACATATTTTGCCGCTTTCACTGATAACTCAATCCAGATCATGAAGCCACAGACTAGAAAGTAAGGATCCAAGGAAACATTGTTCGAACGAGAGCAGTCTGCTCATAGAAGTAGTCAGAATGAAAAGTCCGGTTTGAGTCAACCGATCATCTATCTAACCAAGAAAGATGTGAAAACGATGATGAAGAATATGAAAGCTTCTTTCTTAGCTGAGCAACAAGAGACGATGGAAGCGTTTCCTAGGCGGATGGAACAAGTGGCACCAACGCAGATCAAGAGAGATCAAATTGGCAATTCTGTTAGCAACCTATCAAAGCCAATACCAGTGAACTAGCAAGACATGAAGCAGCCATAGACATATGGACTTTCTTACATCCGAACCGCCCGAAGCACTACTAAAATTGGTGAATTTAGAGGCGGTACTTTAGAGGCAAAATAAATAAACTGCCTCTTTTAGCAATAAAGTAAGGGCAGAAAAGTTACATGCCCCTATTACTATCATTAGTGGCTAATCTGAACGCCTCTGATTCAAAGATACTAAGCCTCTACCCCGATCCCATTAGATAATTCGTCTTCTTCAAATAAATTAATCGTCCAGGAAAGCAACGTAACCCTAGCTAAAATCCATTGTAAGCCGTAGCTCCAATCCGACTATCATACTCGAAGATTCAATGGAAAAACCCATATTTCAGCGTGTGTGGTTTTCAATCCAGGTTTGGATATTAGGTACAGCAACTTTTTCCTCTTGTTTTGAATCCATTTGAGATTTGACTGATTTGTCGTTCTATTTCATTTAATAATTGGACTTTATGGTTATAATTGAATTTCATGTATATGTATATTGTATATCTATATTCCAAGTTCATATAGTTGTTAAGACATAATTAGAAATGATTGATTAGTGAAAGAAACCACCAAGATTTGCAATTTTTACTTGTTTATAGTTTAGTAATTAGTAGAAGATTGGGTACAAAAGTTATGATATAATTTGTGGTTGACTAATTTTGTCAATTTTTTACTGGTATCTTACAAAATTAAATTTGAACACCATAAAAGTTAAATTATTTTGATAACCCTTCGCTCTGTAATTCTCCAGCACTACTCCTTCTTGTTTTTATGCATTGACACCAAAGTATTAATCCATGCATTAGAACATTTCACTTCAAGAAATTTTGCTGTTAATAGCAAACTGTGTCAGCATTGGAACAATTCTTGCTATCTTTCATTATTTAGATTGTAAAATTATTCATATATACGCTATGGTATGATGGTTTCCTAACAAAACAAAAGCTAAAAACTTAAAGCGGCAAAAGCATTTGCCTCCTGCTATTCTTACCCAAACGTTTTATATCAAACTCCAATTTCCATGCCTTCCCTTGTAAAATCATAACTTCCTCGCTTCTTTGCAACCCTATTTTCCTACCTTTTCACCAATCCGGTCTCCACCTTATCCAGTTCGAGTTCGAGTTTTCATAGGCCAATGGTTATCTGTTTTCCGGTAAACTACTTCCGTTTTTCAGTTTTTATTACATATCAGTTTGATTTTGTTACCGAAAGGTAAATATTGAGTTAAATTCACGTTAAGTGATTATTATTGTTTGATTTCATGTCAGTTGATGTAAAATAGGATTACTATATGTTTAGAGAAAACCTGTTTTCCTAATTTCTTTTCCAACTCCGCCTCCACCTCATTCCATCTGAGTTCTCTTGGACCATTGATAATGTGTTTTTAGGCAAACTACGTTTGTTTCACAGTTTTTATTGTTTATTAATTTGATTTTATTCTTTGGAAGCATTTAAATCCACGTTAATTGATTATTATCAGTGGATTTTACGTTGGTAGTTCTTAAAAATAGCGTTAGTCTTAATTTTATGTTAATTGACAAAATGATTGTTCATCTATTCTTGTACGCATAAATTTCTTTTGCAGTCTATTACCCAACTTAGCAATTGTAGAAAATGGTTTATACTTAAAGATTTTTTTAATATCAAACAAATGTAAGATTTTTTTATTTGAGAATATTTATAATTAATAATTGAATTAGTTTTGAATAATCGGATGGTTAGAAGAAAATTAGAAGTATTGGCTAGGGATACTTTGAGTTTGTCTTGTATGTTGACAACAACAAAAAAATTATAGAGCCTATTAGCTTATTATGCATAGATATATCTTAATGATTGAAAAGTCATCATATGAAAAAATACCATGAATAACTTTTGTACTAAACAACTATAGAAAAGAAGTCGCTCTTTATTTAGTGGTGATCTTAATTTCTACCCTTGATGTGGATATCTGTGTAATCTTAAGTATGCACATCTATAGTTAGCATAATCTCAATTTCTACCCTTAATGTGGATATCTGTGTAAATCTGAAGTAGTTTCAAGCATAGAATTTGTGTTTGTCAGCGTGTGTCCATCTAAAGCAAATTAGATAAGAGAGCTAGTATAGAAAATTTCCAGTAATAATTTAGAGTAATAATTTTATAAAACAAACCCCTATATAGGATACTAATTCTGAGTCTAGATATGGGGAGAACTATCTTTCTAATCATTTGAACATTCATATATTCTGTTATATATTAAAAAGATATGATTATGGTGAAATGGTATACAATATGTGCATAATTTTCTATTATATATTAAATATCTAATCAACGAGCCATAATGTAGTAGAATAAGATTGACATACTACATTATTCCTAAATATACACCTACTGGATATTTGAACTTATTTTGTTTAATTATTTATCCAAGTGACTAAAGTTTTGGTGATTAAGTTGATATTGCAAGAGTGAAGATGGATGTGATGAAGCCATGGACTGCAACTAGGGCAACACAAATACTTGAATTTGAAGATGAAGTATTGATTAACCTTACCTATGTTCTTTTAGATGGGAAAGTTTGCAAATTTGAAAGTTTTGTAAATTTTGATACACTTTACATGCAGTACGAAAAATATTAACTGTTGTTTAATAAGCAATGTAGGGAGTGGATGGAAAGCAAATTCAGATATAGTTAACTGGTAGTGCCATTACACTGTTGCATGGAAGAGAATTGGTACCCTTTTTCACCAAGATGCACATGTATGGGTTCTACCTAAAGAAGCTGGTGCTCAAAACATGGTTGTGTCAGCAAGAGAATGCTCCAGGTGCCTTCAGGTACACATTAAATCCATTTTATCAGTCAATTGGTACTTTCTCTAAACACTTAACCTACCAAATCATTTATAGAAAATGTGAATAAACTGATTCGTACTCTGAGTTTACTCTCTTAGTTTCATTTTGTGTTATTGTTAAGACCCCAATATCTCAATTTTGGGATTGAGAAGCTATAATCTTGTCTAGATCTAATACTCGTAATCATGTAAGTACCAACAGCTTTTAAGTGGTTTGTCTGTTGGGGCTAATCTTCAGGAGATAGAAGGAAAATCTTACTGGACATAGCTGATGCTTCAAAAGCAAATGAGGTGTCGATCAGAATTGAAAAGGAGGCTGATGTTGCTGTTACGCAGTCAGCAGGCTATCAAAAGGCGCGGATATTTCACCTCACTTTGAACTGGAATAGGAACTATATTCATTTGAGTTGTAACTACATGTTTCTAGGACCTAAAAGCAGTGTTTCGAAGACCCGGCCGTCAATCGAACCGTCATGCTCCAAGGTCGGAGGCTCAAATGGTTCAACCGGTCGGACCGTCGTCGGACCGTCGGTTCTTGACTAAGGTGATTTATGGGGCTATATGCATTAATAAGTAAAAAATATGGCGTAGATTGCAAAATTAAGTCACTGCAATAACAAAAGATTAAGGGTTTTGAGTGAAAAAATATATGGTGCCAGTTAATACCTTTCTTCTTCCTCCGTGCTTTTCCTCCGTGCTTTCCTGAACCCAAAAAGCCTTAAAAAATTTATCGTCAAATCGGAAATTAGTTAGATAAAATCATCGATTTTCAGCTTCTACTCAATATATTAGAGTTTTGATTGGTTTAATGACGGCTCGATGTAACCTCCGGCTCAACTCCGCTCCCGGCCGTCGTCCCCATCGGCTCACGGATAGCCGCGGTTGAACCTGCGGCCGGATCCGGTCTTCAAAACATTGCCTAAAAGTTAATGCACTTAATTAAATGTTATACATTAATAACACTGTAAATTACTAGTGTCACTTTCTATATCCATTCTTTTATGCGTAAAGGTTGATTGATTGTAAACTGATTGATCATGCAGATATTAAGCCTTGCCAACTCTTTATGTGCACTTGCAGAGATGGAAGATCCTATTGGACATGTTTAAATGAATCGAGGTCAGACAAATACATTTTTCAATGAAATTGTTGAATTAGCAAATTTAATATCACACTTGTATGTTATCACACTATAAATTTATATGCTGGTTTATGCTGTTAAGTTGCTTATATTTTTGTGACACATCCTTAATTTTTCTACTTCCTTTGCAATACAACTTACTACGATGATCCAATTGATTTTTTTTGTATGTGCTGCTCATTTAGATAACAAACGGCTTAATTTCTGGAAAAAATTTCGTCCCTGGGGTGTTCTACTGATAGTTTTGAATCATGACTTGATGCACTAGCTCAGGTAAAAAGAGACTTATAGCTCTTTCTTTTGTCTATACATTGTTCTGTTATATATTTTTTTCCTCCTCAAAATTGTCGCCTTGTAAAAACCTATTAGGGAACTCTTTGTAGGGGGTCTTGACATAATTCTAATAATCTTGGGGACCCTACTATATTTTTGATAATGTACAATACTTGCATGAATTTTGCATTATGGTCCTTGCTACTGGTTGGGAAAATATGTGTTTATAGTTCCTTTTAACATGTTTCCACATACCACATTTCTTTGCTATATGAAAGAATGCTACCTAAAATTGCTAATAAAATATATGTTTTTATGCATTTAAATATGTATGATATCATGGAGTATATCAACATTTGAACAAATGCAATGAAACATTACAACAAAAACAAAAATAGAAATAAGGATGATCAACCTTCCAGTATCATCTATTATCCATGTGTTTTCTCATTAAAACCATACCTGTTGTTTCCTTGAATTGTTTAGACCTTTTAGTATAGCACCATAGTGGGCTTTAGTTCATTATATGGTGAACATAAGAAAATCCTTTTTTTAGTTCAGTCAATTTCCTTTTCTCAGAGAACTAGTAAGATCATTTAATAAAGAAGTCTTATGTTTAAATTTTCTTTTGATTGCTTGAACAATGAAATTTCTTAATAATACATGTAGTTTAAGACTTTGAATTTTTTATTATCATTTTCCATGTTATAGCATGGTTAAAGATAACTGGTAAAAATGAGAGAAGAAAATATTGATGAATGAAATTGGATTGGACCACTGAATTGAACACATGTCGTATTATGTACCAATGACAACTAGCAAGCAGTCTCACCTGTAGGATCGATTTCACCCTGGGGGGTGAATAGGATGATACTAATAATTATAAAAATTTAATGCGGAAGTATAAACTAATTTCAACACAGATCACAGCAGAATAATAGCAACACAGATAATAGCAGAATATAAAAAGCAGAAAATAGAACACACAGATTTACCCAGCTTCGGCAAAACCCTGCCTACGTGCTGCCCATAAGGTTTCTACTAGAAATTAAGTAGTCAGACGCTTACACACATAAACTCGCGACACCAGCTACCAATTAACCTAACTCTACGCTCAAAACTCTGCCACAACTCTGCCACTGAGTTGCGAATTCTCGAACTACACCACCGTAGTTCGTCACCTAGTCACACGACTAGAAATTACAAAAGATTAAAAGAAAATACACAATTTAAAAACAAAACCCTAATTTAAATAAACTTAAGCCTAATAATTGCCGGCCCAAAATAAAAGATAATTGATAAAAAAATCCCCTTTATTCTCTTATACTATCGGTCGGTATCCTTGCGTTGAGAAAATATGGCTGCTTCCTTTTGTTCGTTCCTCTTTCACCAAATTAGGGTTTGTGAGATTTTGAAGACGCCAACTTAGTTGTTCGATCGAGTAGATGTTTCCCGTTCCTTGCTTTTGTTGATCGTTTGTCTCTTTGATTTGCTTTCGGCTTCTTCAAAATTGTCGAGCTTGAATGTTTAAGATGGTATGTGATTTTTGCTTTTCCAATATGCTTATGCTCGATGATTCGAGTTTTAATGATTGATTGCTTCTCTGTTTTTCTTGAACTCGAATGAATTATTGCCGATGATGCTTAAGGGTTTATATAGGGTTCGAATCCCTTTATTTTCGTTCGAATATATTATTCGAATTCATCTGATAATTTTGCTCTGGCCGTTCGATTCAACTTGAACGTTGGTGATTAATCTTGACTTGTTCACTTCGTATAATTTCGTTTACTTGATTAACATGGTTTTGATTTCTGACTTGGTTCGTTCTTTTTGCCTTGGTCATCACGGCTTTGATTTTGCTGGTGACTTCGGTTATGGTGATTTTGTGATGAAATTTTGACTTTGTTTGAAACTGCTACTTTGCTTGATTTTGTCATTTGAAATGATTTCTGGACTTTGGCATGTCTGTTCATCCCTGTAGCATACTCGACTTGTACCTTATTTTGTTCGCTGTTGCATGATGGACTCTGGTAGTTACATTGTTGTTCATGTAGATATGTACTTGATTCATGTTGTAGTCGAAACTCTGAATTGTTACACATATATGCACTTGATCACTTCAGCAGTTTGGATTTACAATTTCTTTCCTCCTTGACTTGATTTGAAACTTGTTAAACCCGTTATTGTTTTGAGGAAGATCATATTGTATTTATGTCTTTGAGCCTGGGCATGTGTGCTTCATGTAGTCTGCTCTGTGCATTGTAGTCTGTTGCTTGACCATATGCATTTTTGCTGTTGAAATTCATGTTGAGGCTGCACTTGAAGTTGTGTAGAACTACTGTCTTGTGTTTCATTGTTGCCAGGTCTGGTGGTCTACACTTTTGTACTTCTGATCATGCTACATTGTTCTCTTGTTCACTTGTATCTAATGTGCTATGCTATGGTTGTTTTTCGAACATGCTTGATGCATTACTCCATGTATTCATATAGTCTGGTGGCTTCACTTGCATATGAACTAAACCCTATATTGCTCTGGTGCCTCTGAGCCTGTTTGCAACTACTGTCACCAATGTAGTAGCTTTGCTTCTTTGCCTTGTATGTGGTATGTTGGCACTTGAATTTGGTCTGCACTTGTGTTGAATCCAGCTTATAGCTTGGGTTTGACCTTGTGCTAATATTGTGACATTTGTATTTCACTTGAGTTGAACCTGGCTTTTTATTAGGTTTGACGTCAAGTGTATATCGGTGTGCACGACCTTGTGGCATGTACAATGATACACTGTGCATGTCACAAGTTGTTCATGTATGATGAATTCAAATTTAAATGATGACGAATAACCCAAATAACCGAGGCAAATAATATTTTCAAAATACATTTTATTTTACACTGTAAAAATACTTTCTTTTCAATTTTACCGCGTTAGTGTTTATTTTGCAGATTGCTCGAATGCTGGATTCAATTTGGAATAGAGTTGAAGATCAAATACGAGTAAACGAGTGAAATGTAGTGAAGTGCAAATGTATGTATAGTGAAAAATGTGATGTGATTGAAATTGTAATGTAATTGAAATTTGTATATATATAGTGAGAGCACAACTTTGTACTATTCAAAATTGTAATAAAATATTTGTTTGAATAAAATATCTGTTTGAATTTAAATTCTGTGTTATTTATTTTATTCAGCAAATATTTATTTAATTATGTGAAAAATAAAATAGTACATTAAAAAATACATTTAATTGAATATATATATGTTTATTATCAAACAAAAATCATGTACTACCATATTCAACATCACATTGTCTTTCTGACTCATAATTTTATGGTACAATCCCCTTCTCTATTGTTTACACCTAATTTTTATATAAATTCGCAATGTTGTGTGTACGGATAAAGACATATCGATTTTAGAATATATTTTAAAATCTTAATAAAGAATAGAAATATAAAGCACTACAACAAAATAACCTATTTACAATGGGCAAAACCCGTTGTAATAGGTGTTTCGCAATGGGCCAACGCCCGTCTTATTAGGTGACGTTGTAATAATTATATAAGATTTTACAACGGGCATAAACCGTTGTGTGGACCATTGTAGCAGAGTATAATATGAGTGAATTTTTTTGAGAAACATGATATTGCAACCAACATGGACCGTTGTAGTGGAGTATATTACAACGTACTCAGCCCGTTGTAATAGATTTTAACTACAACATCCACAGTCCGTTGTTTTAGGCCCCGTCTACAACTTCAATTGCCTGTTGTAATTAGTCCCATCTACAACATCCACAGCCCATGTCATTTATATCTTTCGCAACTATTTTGACCCGTTGCAAAATAAATACAGAATAAAAAAAATAATTAGCTGCCAAGTCCGTACAGTACGCTTGTAGCAATATTTAATAATTAATGAATATTATCATAAAACAACCAAAATCACACATAATATAAGACTATAAAGCTACATTCACAAAGTTTCAACACATTCCAAAAGGAGTACATAAGTTTTTACATTCACAGTGGTCTAACACATAACTAGTTACAAAATACATAATAACTAGTTACAAAATACATATCAAGTTCTAAGTACTAACGTACATAACCCATAAAACCAAAATACACATACATACTAGGCCAAGGTGATGAAATCTTTCGGCCACGTGACGGTTGGCCCGACAGCCTCTTTAATAGTGGACATCTCTAAATTTGGTCTGTACAAAAAAGCTTCCGGTTCCACCGCTACATTCACTCATACCTTCCACGCATCAGGTCTAGGCTTTATGAAGTGTACCAAAGAATTAGGATCGATGTTAGCTATGGTTCCTTCTATTACTACATTCTTCTGCCAAATCCATAACTTGCACTTTATTTTGACCAAATTTTCGCGAGTTTCGTGATCATGACTCTGAAAATTGTTACTATCGCGGTGTGACTACAAGCAAACAAAAAACAGTTAACATTTGTAATATGGCAAAGGCAGTAGTGCTTGGTATCATAAATCTCAAACTACATAGCGAAAGAGGTGTTTGTAGCCAGGCGAAGTTTGCAATAGACTATACACACATTGCAACAGAGAATTCATGCCAAATGCCAAACAACAACAGAGAATTCATGCCAAATGCCAAACATGTTCAATTGTTTAATTTTTCCAAATCGTCTTTCTATCGGAAAGGCTAAATGAACTTACCTATTTTAAATGAAGCCGGGTGTAGGAGAAAAAACAAACCTGTTGTGCATATTTAAAGAAGTTGTAAAGGGGTGCAGTGTAGCATTTGTGTGACCAGTTCGGAGGAGTTGAAGCTATCTAAATACAATACGAAACCGAGGCAAAAAATAATTTTGATATAGGTATCATTTATACCTACGGAAACACTTTAATTAATTGGAGCAGTGTTTCTAACAAAGAAGTTTTACGAAATTTTCTCAACAAAGTAAATAGTAATTCCATTGACAAGGAAAATGGTTGAATGCAATATAATGATCACTTAATTATTTCATACATCAAACTGGTTATAGAAACTTCCTAATCCTTTTTCTTGGCAGAATTGCAAATGCAAGATGTCAAAAACGTGTTGGTGCGTAATTCATCCATAACAATAAAACTTCATATGCTTCTCCTGATTTTAATAAATTAATGTATTGAATGTATGGTCCTTTAATAGCTAGTGTGCATACTCTTATTGTAGTCTGGTGTGGTCGCAACTGATCTACTCATGTCTTGGCCAACACTAAACAGGTATAATTCTCAGTTAAATAAAATTTGATATATTCTAACTTGGCATGTCCATTAATTTCTTGTATGTTGCAGGCTTAATTTTTCATCAACATATTAGCTGAGCCACCAGAACTTGTAAGAATCTTATTTTTGTGCTTATTTATTACTGTAACGTCTTTGAGTCTTTTATAGTTTTACATTTAAATAAAGAAATATTTTAGATTAATGTTAACTGAAAATTTGTCATTTAGCTGTCTAAATTGTGAATGTAACTGAAGTATCATACTCCTTGAACAAGTTTGTTTATTTATATTTTTTCCATGATACATTCATCAGGTTGCAAAATACCTTGTTCCTGCTATATAAGATCAGTTCCTACTAGATAATTTAGGAGGCGAACATACATTAAATTTCTCATAGACATTAGCCTACTCTAATTTTTTTTTTCGGTTAAACTCTGACATTTATGGGCACATGGACTTCATTCAATAACTATTTTAGTATCATTTGATTCATTTTATAAAAGCTAATGTTTATGTATTTTCTGAATGCTATTTCAAATTAACCTTTCAACTGAGCACAATGCTGGACAAATATTTCACGATAAGCTTGCTACCGTAAATTTATTTGTTGAAAATTAAATATTAATTTGAAGATAAAAGTGTTCACTAACACTACATATTCAAACATGAGGGGAAATGAAAAATGTTTAATTTGTTTACTTAAATTTTATTTTTTGGAGGCTGGGGAAAAATACATATCCCAAAATCGGAAGGCAAAACTTTAATATGAGAAAACCATAACATAAATAACAAATATAGAAGAAAGTGAACTAATTAGAGCACTACTAGTTTACAATTTGGTTACTTTTGCATACAACAACAATATTTTATGGTCCAATAATTGAGACATAGCATATTAGTTACAAATAATTTTGCACTAATTGTCCAATGCTTCTCACCAAATTTAGTAAAAGTGATATACCATTCGCTCCTCATAACCTAAAATGCTGCAATAGTTTTAATATGTTTATTTCTACTTTGAATCATCTTCAAGGTAATTCATTAATTTTAACATGTTTTTTGCTTAAATAGTTGATACTCTTTTGATTTGACTATTTTTCCTGCTAATGTATGATTAAATATGCTGCTCAATTAAAATTAAAACCGTGTAACAGTTTTTTCAAACAAGTTTAAATTGTCAGTTTGTTGCTTGATGCTAACGCTAATAATGATATAACAATGACAATTTACAATCGTTTAGTTAGATAACTTTATGCATCGCCGGACCTTATCTAAGATTTATGGTTTAATGGAAGAACACTTGCCTTTTATTCTTAATCCTAGAATCACCCTACCATGATTTTTTTTAAATGTAATGAACTACCACTCTTGTATTTACTACTTTTTTTCAATGTGATGTTTCCCAAATGGTCTTAGTAACATATCAAATGTACAACTACTGTACCATATGCATGTCATTTATGAGTCTAGAATTTTTTTTCTAACCTAAGGCGTATGAGCACGAGGAGTCTCCATATCCGCCATAATATCCGCAACATTATCATTTTCCTTTGCATTCAGTCTCTGTAAAAAGTACAGGACATGCACTTAGTAATTCACAAACATATGTCGCTATATTTGCAATAAAATTTGCGCTTATATTTGCGCTACTGGCACTTAAACTCAAGAAACTACTGGCACTTATATTTGCGCAAAATAGAGCAACTAGACAATAGCTAATTAAATATAAACTTACCGTCCTCAGCAGTTTAGTCACCTCATCGAGTCTAGCCTCTAAGTGAGTTACTTGGTTTTCCAATGCATTCACCTTTTTTGAATTATTTGAATAAATATCAATTTGAGATGGTGCAATACCAAAGCCTAATCCTCTCACTCTTCCCTTATGTTCGTTGCCAAAAAGCGTTGACACTCCATCTCCAATTATTGATGTTGCTCCCTGGGAGTTCTGAGCATTACTATTGTGCTCTTTGATCTTGGTCTACAAATTAAAATAGATCTAATGTTAAGAAATAAAAAAGGGATACAGATAGTATACAGACAGTTCTACAAATTTCTGATACTTGTTCAAATATTTGTTCTCAGACTATGACGGTATACAGACAATATACTACCAGATTACAATCTCTGTATACAATTTCTGGCACCAAATCGTAACGCACCATTTATTTTGATTTGGTTCAGCCATGAAAACAATTAATTTTGGTATACCATCCATGTTAAAGCTGCGCTACTAGTAGCAAGTGGATTTTTTAATGATTTTTTTGTTTAGTAGCAAGCGGATCAACACCGTGAATTTCAGTCTTTTACAGTGCGTCGACAATACAAGTATTAACCGGCTAACCAAGAAATAAAAAAACACTTACAATACAATCGGCAACGACAGAATACGGTGGGTCTCCATTTTTTTTTGTGTGTGCTTCTACCCACAGCTCGTCTCTGCTAATATCTGATATTCCACTTTCCTTTTTCTGCAAATAATAATAATAAGAAGAAGAACCAAAGAAAAAAAATATAATCGATGTAAACATACATGCATTTCTTACCATATCTTCGGCTAATCTTGTGTAACCCTTCCTACTCATTGTGTGTGGAATTTTATTCTTCTCTCTCAATTCCCTATCTTTTTGCTAGTTTCCTACATAGGAGAAATTCATTAACAAACTATAATTTACCATCTAATATATAATTAATAAAATACAATTTATTACAGCAAATTTCTTCGATAGTTTTTCTTTCACAAAGTCATTCCACTCTCGAACATTTTCTACATTGTCCGGTCTGGGCATGGCTAATTTAGAGGAAGAGTCCAGACAAGTAGACCTACTTTAAGAGAAGAAATCAAACTTGACTTCGATTCTCTCCATCGTACTCCAACCATCTTAAGTAACAAATTATTATATACTTCATCTATAAAAATCCAAACTCTAGTGGTCCGTATTTTTCGCAAAAATGTTAAAAACCCAGCCCACTGAAGCCCGAGTTGGGTATCTGGTATCCTGCAAATAGGCAAATATAAATATATCAGAGCTCAATTAATTATTTCACAGCGGAATTGACTAAAATATAATAGTAAGTAAATACTCACCCAAATAATAACACTTCCTAAGCAAGTGTCGTAAAGCTGAGAAGTCTCTGCCATCTACCTAACCTGTAGGATGTTATGAGGAGGGGGTCAGAACAAAATTTCTGGTGAATGGATAAGTTATATACTTCTAGGCTTAATTCTACATATATCGTTTTATTTCCATTTACTCTTATATTAGGTTCATTAGGTTACAATATTCTCACCTCTATTCGTGAACCGTGCCCATCTACTCCATAGTAGATAAAAACCTAATAACTAATATATACATATATGTAGCTATATGCCCAATGACCATATTGGTCCTAGGTACCACCCATGGTACCCTCCGTATCCTCCTCGAAAAGGGCTCCATCGTCTCGAGAGTGTTCCATAACTACATCCGTAAAGGACAGCTTCATAAGGCCTACAATACAGATACTCCATCGTTTTGCTTCGTAAGTGTTTCGTAGCTACATCTATAAAGGACAACTTCAAAAGGCCCACAATACAGATACTCCACTACTTACTATGAAAATGTAAATCGCGTCCGCACTAGTCTATACCAGTGCCCGGACAACCACAACGTACCACCCAGTGCGTACATTGAGGACTACATAATCGTTCTGTCTACTATCTGAATTCTGCCAACAAGGCCTACCTTGTACGGAACTCAGTCGGGGATTTTCTATATCTGTAAAGGACCGCTTCATTAAGCCTACAATACAAGTATCCTAGTTGGTCTGTCCCTTTCTCGTTATGGTTATGGCCCCATGCGGCCACCCCTCAACTAATCGAAAGACTTCTAAAGAGTTAAGTGGACGTGCCCTACTGCAAACAATCTAACATCCAATTGGTGGTGCTCCTCCATCCAATGTCTCGATAGTGAAAGTATCATTGGACTGTTGGTTTAACTCTAGTCTTTCCCGAACTCGCTCCTGGTTTTGATGATGGCCGATATCTGCATGCGACTATCCTTTAAACCTACTTACAAGTACTGGACATACGAATACCCTACTCCGAACACCAAAGCCTTCTAACTGCCTACAAAGGTCCGCTTTGTTAGGCCTACAATGCAAATGCAGTCAAGGCATACTCTCTTGATAAAACACCTACAGACCTGCCTCCGAGGATGCAGCTTCGTTAGACCTACCCAGAGGGCCATCCTAGAGTATCCTCACGTCCCGTTGAAGTCTCGTACTTCCTTCTAGCCCGAAATAACTAAGTTGGACGTGCTTCTCGATTTCTGAAATCCATGATGAACTACTTCGTTAGGCGCTTCATCCTTTGAGCTGCTCCAAACGCATTTCAGCTCTTTTATTAGATCCTAAGTCTAATCTTTTAATTTGCGTTTAGCTTGCTTTCTTATTTTGTTGGCTACTTAATTTAATTTAATTAGCAAATTCTTGCCCTCGTCTCACTTCTAACTATTGTGAGATAACCATAGGTCAAATAGGGAACGCTGTTAGTATGAGCCACCTTCATTATCTTGCTTATTTAACTTAATATACAAATCCTTAAGTTCCTTAAACTAAGTCTCTTTTATTATTTCTGTTTTATTTGCTTATCAACTTAATATAAGTTGTTTAAATAAGCTTCTATGATTATTCTCTACTATCATTGCTTACCAATTTATTATAAGTCTCACGATAAGCTTTTCCTTTCTTATTTCATAATTATAACATATGTTATAATTCTACTTAGAATTGTTACTTTTTCTTCTTTTATAGTCTACCTTCTTTTATTATGATATAGAATTTTCTTTAATTCTCTAATATTACATGATTCACTTATCATAATAATTGCTTAGTTAAATAGCCTACGCAGTAAATGCAGACTTAGGCTCTTTAAATTTCTTTGTAGCCTCAAATTCTTAAATTAATAATTTTCTTGTTTCAAATCATACTTTACTTCATTGTCCAATATTTTAGGAAGTAATTCTATTTTATTTGGTTGGTTATGAAGACTATATAATTCATTTCCATATCTTAATATTGGATAATACTATAAATAATAATCCGTAACTGCAAGGTATCTTTTTTACTATTTTGGAGTAGTGTAAAATACAATGGTTTCTCTATTTTACATTAATTTCCCCTTTTTATTTCTTTTATTCTAGCAGTTACGTTTATCGTTATCTTTTAGATATTAAGTTATGGAAATGTATCCTATTTTCTAAACCAACGAATTAATCTAATAATTACCCCCAAATTAACTTTTTCTGTTTTAATGCAATTTATTACAGTAATTCTATTCCTCAACTTTTATTATTTTGCATCTAAATTCCTTCTTTTCAGTTTTCTTAATTGTATAATCCATATTCACGTTTAATATATTCTAATCCATATGCGAAGAAAGAAAAGAGAGGATAGAAGAAAACTGACGCTTGCACAAAAACCCAAAACATAGAAAAAGATGTAAATAAGGCATAGAAAATAGTGTATAAATACTGATACTGTAAATAAAATGCAAGTTTTCTTATAGTTCAACCTAATTTAATTAATATGATTAATTACTGAATAAAAATTTCTAAACGGGAATCTAATGATAATATATCTTAAACTTAAAAGATATATAAATAAACCCACTCACCTGTCGTCCTTAGCTTCGCTTGTGCTCCACTTGGCTCTACAGTCCTTTTGGATCCCCATCTTCCAAGGTGATTAATATTATAATTTAGAAGATCTTCTCCATAGAAATTATTTTCTTTTTAGGGTTCAGCCTTAGGCAATGAACACATGGGGAAAAAAATCTAATTGTGAGAAGATAGCTAGGCCTAGGATCCTATTTATATTGGAGCTTGGGGATCTCAGACCATCGGATTCTTGGATTGAACCTAGAGCCAGCACATCACATGGTCGTTCGGAGCCTTAGGATTGAAGAACGTATGGCTTAGATCGTGCAAAAATGAGAAAACACGTCACTACACGTACCTGGACGAAAATTCGTCCAGGCCGTGCATGGGTCGATCGGGCGGTCGACCGCCCAAAGCCAGCAGTCGACCGTGCGGTCGACCGTTGCGCCTATTGGGTCGACCTACTGTTCGGCCCATATCCGTGTTATATATATTTTTTGTTCGGTTAGTTGATTCTATTTCGTTCTTACCTTCTTCATATTGGTTCTGTTTTAGACAAGTTATATATGGAAACTGATAAGAAAATTGCCCCGGACGCAATGGTACAAGTTCCGGAGCCATATTCCGATAATTCCAAAATTATTTATTTTCATTACTTATCGTTATACGTTACATTTTAACTATATAAGAGTGCGGGGTGTTACATTCTCCTACCCTTAGTGTAACGACCTGAAATTTTCAACTATTCGCATCCATACATGTCGGATTTGAATTGCTCAAAATATTAGATTGTTAATTTAAATTTGGCAAAACTCAGCATATACAGTAAATAAATAATCACAGAATCACAGACATAGAGTAATATAACAATAATGCAGTGGAAACAAAAGAATAGTAGTTCATGAAGCTACTATAAATATAAATAGAGTTAAACAAGATACAACAGAAGTCTCGAATACATAGATGTCTCAATACAATAATCAAATACAAGATTAGAATACATCACTGGAATCAACTGAATAACTGAAAGCAGAATCGATAGATAGCTGGATCTCCAAGCGAAGCTCCAACTCCAAAGGTGAGTCTCAAATGTTGTATCACTCAGTCTGACCCGAGCGTAAAGCAAAACACAAAACACTCGAGTCAGGATTAACATTCTTATATCAATAAATCCAACTCAAGTGAAATATCAACAGAAATACAAGTAACTCAAAGGATGTTTGGGATAACCATCCTCTAAGGATCCGTTAAACTATCTACTATGTAATAATATACGCTATTATAATAATGTCTAAAGTAAAGTAAACTATTTAAAAATAGCGTTAAGACGTTACCCATATCCCCCTTAACACATTTTATAGTGCCAATAGTCTATACAGTACCTGCGTACCTCCAGATCGGGAGGCTTCGAGAAGATACTCCATAGGTACGACACAAATCAAACTCGTAGTAAAGCTCGCTATGGTAGGTGACATGGCACAACGAGGCAATGCCGGGGTAGATATACCAACTATGCACACGGGCTGGTAGAAAGGCATAGCAGCCACTACCGCCCACCTCGGAACACACTCCCAAATCAAAAATCGAAGGGTGGCCACCAAATAAATCACGAGTAATAGAATGGTATCGAAGAAATGTGTCCGATCAGAGGTGCTACCTCATTGGCCCGAGATCGCTCCTGTTTTAGCCACCTTATGCTAACTCACGGGAGTTAGGTCCACATATATACCTCAAATAGGATCGTCGCCACCATCCTACTTCATTCTGGAATCTCCACCACGTACCCAGTTGTTAAAGTGGTTTTCGGTATCGACAGAGAGTATGCCCATATCCGATCCCGGTCTCTTTAACAACCAAACGTTATTATAACACCGCGGTCATTTCAAAATAGTTTATCTTCAAAACCAAAATATCATTTTCATTTCAAAACCCAAATCAATACGATATCATTTCCGTTTCAAATATATCCATTTCCAAAAATCATATCACTTTCCAAAGTTATAACGTTTTCGAAATCATAGTCTTTTAAAATCAAAACACTTTGGAAATCACAACTTTGAAATCATAACACTTTTGAAATTATAGCATTTTGGAAATCATAACACTTTACTCTTAAACAGTTTAGATATTAAAATTAGTATATATAATAAAATAGTTTATAAATAAAATAGTTTATATAAATACTTATAAGTTAAGATAGTTTATAAATAAAAATAGTTTATATAAATAGTTATAAGTTAAAATAGTTTATAATAAAATAATTTATATTAAAAATGATTTATATTAAAATAGTTTATATTAAAATAATTTATAAAGTAAAATATCCATAGTTTTAAATATAACTTAAAATTACTTTATAAAATAAAATAGTTTCCTCGACTTTCACAAATCGATTCAAATCAATTCGAATTCCAAATTCAAATTTAATCAAATCTAAATCATCAATTTCAATTCCCATTTCAATTAAACATTTTCAAGTTATATCGATTTCAAATACCGATTTGAACCACAATAAACCATTTCAATTTCAAAATATTTCAAAGCTTCAAATATTCCACATTTCAAAACTAAATTCAATAATTTTATATATATATATCAATTCACTTTTCTATTATTTAGTTTTGAAATATTTACTTAATTATTTCAATATCATTTGAATACAACTTCAATTTACAAAATATCCCATTTAAATTCATATAAGTTTGAAATATCCATTTAAGTCGCCTTTAATCAAATTTCAAGTTGTAAAACACTTCTTTAAAATTTCAAATTCAATAAATTTCAAATCAAACTTATTTAAGTATAATTCTTAAATAAATATAATTTCAAATCAATTTCAAATTTAACTTTACAACCCGAATCATTACAAACTCTATATTCGAAAATATAAATTTTAAATAAATACTTAAACATATTATATATCAACTTTATTAAATCAACTTTATTAAATCAACTTTAATAAATCTTAAAAATCAATATTTATCAAAACCATATATTTCTTTTCAAACCCATAGAAATCATTTTCAAAATATTTATATATAGACCAACGGTGTCTGTATATACTTTTCTGCCCTATGGTCAAGTGGTACAGATATTTATCATTTCAATCCGCAATTTAAATATATACGGGTATATATCTTTTCAACCCGCAATACCAAATTCAATTAAATGAAAATCGCTTGGGTTTATCATTTCAACCCATAACGATTTTCTCCTATTCTACAAGATCGTTCGGGTATGTATCATTTCAACCCATAGTGAATTCTATACAAACATGGAGCTTGCAGAGTGATAACAGATATGATAATTATATACCAATAGTAACAGGCATATATCAACAGTATAAATAACAGATAATGGTGTCAGATGTCACAGGTGAACAGATACATATAAGGGCATATATATAGCAATGTGAATAACTAACAGTAGCATATTTCAATTGTCGTTTCAATTGAAATCAAATTTAATAAATATAAGAACGTTAATCGTGAGTGATTGCTCACCTTTCGAGGCTAGAGAATATAGGAGATAACACAGATACGAACACAGATACGGACCCTGAAATTTGATTACGAATCCAAGCACGAATTCGATGATCATGGATAATAACAAGGAATAGACGAGATCAAATCAGAATTGGGTTGATGAAGATAAATGGGTAAAAGTGAACTCTCATATATATAACTATATTCAAACACAAATAATATATATATATATATTCCAAAAGTGAACAAAATGTTTTCAAACAACATTAAACAATATATATATATATACACACACACACATTATATTTAAAACAAATATTTAAAACCAATATGCTTACCAATCAATATAAGACTTATACTGTATTAAAAATATACTTCGAAGTACTGACATAAACTATGTATGTTTGTACACAATTTATCTAAAACATAGTTATACTATAACTCTATACTTAAAGATTTATATAAACTGACTGACCCAAAACTATATACATCTATATGTAATAAATCAATTATAAATCCATACATTAACTCACCAGTTTACAGTTTTATATAGACAGACAACACATATAATATACAACTCATAAAATACCAGACATCAAATCTATACGAAAACAAAATATAAGTGAATCAAAATAAAGACTACCAGACTTTATACTATTGTATATAACTTATAAGACAACTTACATAAACAGATTTATACCTTATAAATAACCGCATATCCTATATATTGAATAATATACAAAATAGGTAAAATAAACATTTATATATACATATATACCACTGAAAAAAAACTTATATATATAAAATAACATATATAAATAAATAATTTAAACAACATTGTAACTAATGTATATAAAAGCCAAACTCATCATATTACTGTAAGCAATATATAAAACATATATATACGAAACAATATATATATGCAAAGTTTGGAACACAAATTAAAATAAATATATATGTATATCTTACATATTAAAATCAATATTGAGTTTCTGGACATATGTAAAACAAAATCTATACACCTCAAACCCAAAACACACTAACATATATATACCACTAACATATTATGCAAAACTAATATGCATACTTATTTCAAACAGATTATATATATAAACTGTAGTGTAAACTATATATTATATACCACACGCAAATATATATATCTAAACAGTAATTTTTTTTATATATAGATTTAAAACAACAACTTATATAACCATATAAACACACTACCTAAACAATTATATCTCTGACCTAATACAAGAAATATAGATATAATACCTTAGTAGTAAAAGGTGTAGGAGACAGAGTGTTTGGGTAGCTTGCACGCAAGTGTGGTCAGTGGGAAGGTTGAAGTCGAGGCTTGCGTGGAGCAAGGCCGAGGGGTGCGGGTGAGGAGTAGAACTGGTGGGGTCGATTTCCATGAGCGAGAGGGAGGGCGGAGGAGAAGGCTGCGCTGGCTGCTGGAGGTGCTTCTCTGGCAGGCCGAGCAAGGGAATTGAAAAGCGGAGGTGGAGTTGTGGGTTCAGGCGGTGGTTGAGGCCGAAGTCAGGTGGGATGGAGGAAGAATAGGTGGTCGGGAAAGAGACGAGAAAGAGGCCGGCTTTGGGCTTTGACATATGGTGGTGATGGCTTCAGATCAAAGGTGGAGGTTTGGGAAAAAGTGGAGACGATAGATCTAATTTCTTAGAAAAGCAGAAATGAAAAAGGAAAGAAAGGAAGAGACAGAGCTGTAATCAAACCAGAAATTATATCGCGATGGGAATAGTGAAAGTCCTTTGTTTATTTCAGAAAATAATAAAAGCATGCTATTTATATTCAACTGATGGGTAATTGAATAGTCAATTGGAAACCAATAGGCTAAAATAACGAACCACCGTGGCTAACCGTTTGCTGATTTCGCGGCGTACCGGAATTCTAAAAATAGAAAGGAATATACCACTGAGATCAACATGACGAGACGACCAAAACATATACAGATATCGATGGTACGATCATCCATTCAAATGTCGATACGGACACTGATATACGTTGCTATCCCGTACGGAAAAATCCAAACGGAGCTAGAAACGTCCGAATTTTGCGAAAAGGATTACGCAGTCTTACTCAGAGTATTCTAAATAAATTTTCTCATGTTGACATATTTAGGTTTCGGAACACTTTTATTATCATCAATTTTAACTAATATAAATTGGAATAAAATTACACTAGAAAATAAACCTAAAAATTATCTGATGAAAATTTACAAGTTGCTATGTTAAAACAGACGCATTTCAAATATCAAATTTAAATTTCAAAATTTTATTGTTTAAAGTTTCACAAAAAAATTCAATTAAATAAAATAATAAAATTATTAAAAATTTACTGGTCGTTACACTATCCCCCACTCAAAACTTTTCGTCCCCGAAAAGGAAGGAGGTAGGAGAATAGAAACAACCAGAAAGAAAAATAGGTTTGAAGACAAAATAAATTTAAAACCTTATAAATTTCAAATTAAACAAATTAATATTCAACATTTTGGTTTAATCCATAAGAGTTCAATCAATCCATCTATTTCTAAATTCTTTATCTTATTGTCTAGTCATCCTCAATTAACAATTTCTAAATCATCAATTTGTATAATCATTTATTATACTCATAATTTATTCAACAAATTAAATCCTTTTATCCCAAATTATTATTAAGTTTATTCCACTTAATATATCTTATCACATATATTATAAACCATATAAATTAATTTAAATCATATAAATTTCAATTTAAATTAATTTATATTCAATAATTGATTTTAAATTCAAGGTATTACATTAAGTTTATTTAATTTCAATTTATTAATCCCCTCAAAAAAAACTTACTTATCTCATTTATTATTCAATTAGCTCATTATTCTATTTATATCTATTAACATTTTTATAGTTAAAATTTAAGTGTATAACATTTGTTATAAGCACTCAAATTTTATTTATAAAGACATTTTATATTGTATATTATCCAATTACATATTCAACTTTTGAATAATTTAGGTAAGTTATGTTAGAATGAAATTGGGTATTATACAAGTAAACTTTCCAATTCAATCATTTCAAATTTAAATATTTATTCAAAATTTTAAATTCAGTTTATAATTGAAATCATCCTTTAAGAAAATTTAAGAATTAAATTTTCGATTAACTTCAAACAAATTTAGAAATAAATATATTATATTTTCAAATCAAATTTATAACCATATACCTAAATATACATTATAAGTTAAATCATACCCCAGAAATTCAAACCAAATTCAATTTTCAAAGCAAAAGTGTAGCAAAGCTACTGAGTGGCCTCTCCACTTCGAAACTCGAAAATGAATGTCGATGATGCGGCCGCCATCATCGAAATTATTTTCCTGCGACAAAAGAGAAGAGTACTGATTTAAACCTTTAAAATTCTTTTGAAAACGGTTTCTATTCGAAATACTTTAAATAATATACACTTTTAAACTTTAAAACCGAAGTTTGAAATCAACGGAAATTAAATTCTCAAATTCCCGATTTAAATTCATTTAGGTTTCAAATCAATTTATAAACCATGTTTATAAATTCATTTATAGAACAATAAATGATAATCAAATATTGTCATTTCAAACAACAATTCAATTAACTTATTAAATTCCAGAAAAACTGTACTTATATATATAATATAATCATACAAATTTATTTCATTTACCAAATTTGAAAATAATATTATGTTAGTTTGCTCTGTTTAAGTGTTTTGGAAATCCTATCGATATCGCTGATCAGACGAATCGATCGAAAACCCAAATCAACATCAACAACTCAAACAACATAATTTAAAACATTTTAATATAAATTTACAAATACACTTCCTCACTCAATAATTCCAGAAATGGATTTCAAAGTAACGATAGAGATTCAAATAAGAGAGATTCTATCCAAACTAATTCAACTAGAAGATAGGCTCGATAGGGTGATGAATAGATTCCAAAGAGAGAAACGAATGGATAGACTTATATAAATCGCGGGCAACCTTAGCCGGGTCAACCGTGATTTCAAAATAAGATCGAGGTAGAATTCTAGAGCAAATCGACATTCGATCGCCAGAGATAGAATTCAGGTATAGCAGAAGATAGCATCATCGTAAACCGAGGATACAGAAATCTCCGGTGAATCAATATCGATTGTAAAGGAGTTTCACCCCTTTACAAATTATTCAAAGATTGGCGAGATCGTCGATTTATTATAGAGATCATTCGAAGTGGAGTTATGGGATACTCCAGAATCAAGAAGCACGAATAGGGGAGACAAGGATGGACTTTGGAACCGAAGGGAACGTTCCAAAATTCAAAGGAAATCGAGTCAAAAAGGAGGAGATTCAAGCTCGAACGAAAGTGATTCTGTAAATAAATTTACCATATATGCTAAGTTTGCCTAGAGCCAAAGCTCTGGTACCACATGCAACGACCTGAAATTTTCAACCATTCGCATCCATACATGTCGGATTTGAATTGCTCAAAATTTCAGATTGTTAATTTAAATTTGGCAAAACTAAGCATATACAGTAAATAAATAATCACAGAATCACAGACATAGAGTAATATAACAATAATGCAGCGGAAACAAAAGAATAGTAGTTCATGAAGCTACTATAAATATAAACAGAGTTAAACAAGATACCACATAAATCTCGAATACATAGATGTCTCAATACAATAATCAAATACAAGATCAGAATACATCACTGGAATCAACTGAATAACTGAAAGCAGAATCGATAGATAGCTGGATCTCCAAGCGAAGCTCCAACTCCAAAGGTGAGTCTCAAATGTTGTATCACTCAGTCTGACCCGAGCGTAAAGCAAAACACAAAACACTCAAGTCAGGATTAACATTCTTATATCAATAAATCGAACTCAAGTGAAATATCAACAGAAATACAAGTAACTCAAAGGATGTTTGGGATAACCATCCTCTAAGGATCCGTTAAACTATCTACTATGTAATAATATACGCTATTATAATAATGTCTAAAGTAAAGTAAACTATTTAAAAATAGCGTTAAGGCGTTACCCATATCCCCTTTAACACAATTTATAGTGCCAATAGTCTATACAGTACCTGCGTACCTCCAGATCGGGAGGCTACGAGAAGATACTCCATTGGTACGACACAAATCAAACTCGTAGTAAAGCTCGCTATGGTAGGTGACACGGCACAACGAGGCAATGCCAGGGTAGATATACCAATTACGCACACGGGCTGGTAGAAATGCATAGCAGCCACTACCGCCCACCTCGGAACACACTCTCAAATCAAAAATCGAAGGGTGGCCACCAAATAAATCACGAGTAATAGAATGGTATCGAAGAAATGTGTCCGTTCAGAGGTGCAACCTCATTGGCCCGAGATCGCTCCTGTTTTAGCCACCTTATGCTAACTCACGGGAGTTAGGTCCACGTATATACCTCAAATAGGATCGTCGCCACCATCCTACTTCATTCTGGAATCTCCACCGCGTACCCAGTTGTTAAAGTGGTTTTCGGTATCGACAGAGAGTATGCCCATATCCGATCCCGGTCTCTTTAACAACCAAACGTTATTATAACACCGCGGTCATTTCAAAATAGTTTATCTTCAAAACCAAAATATCATTTTCATTTCAAAACCCAAATCAATACGATATCATTTCCATTTCAAATATATCCATTTCCAAAAATCATACCACTTTCCAAAGTTATAACGTTTTCGAAATCATAGTCTTTTAAAATCAAAACACTTTGGAAATCACATCTTTGAAATCATAGCATTTTGGAAATCATAACACTTTTGAAATTATAGCATTTTGGAAATCATAACACTTTACTCTTAAACAGTTTAGATATCAAAATTAGTATATATAATTAAATAGTTTATAAATAAAATAGTTTATATAAATAGTTATAAGTTAAGATAGTTTATAAATAAAAATAGTTTCTATAAATAGTTATAAGTTAAAATAGTTTATAATAAAATAATATATATGAAAAATGATTTATATTAAAATAATTTATATTAAAATAATTTATAAAGTAAAATATCCATAGTTTTAAATATAACTTAAAATTACTTTATAAAATAAAATAGTTTCCTCGACTTTCACAAATCGATTCAAATCAATTCGAATTCCAAATTCAAATTTAATCAAATCTAAATCATCAATTTCAATTCCCATTTCAATTAAACATTTTCAAGTTATATCGATTTCAAATACCGATTTGAACCACAATAAACCATTTCAATTTCAAAATATTTCAAAGCTTCAAATATTCCACATTTCAAAACTAAATTCAATAATTTTTTTTATATATATATATATATATATATCAATTCACTTTTCTATTATTTCGTTTTGAAATATTTACTTAATTATTTCAATATCATTTGAATACACTTCAATTTACAAAATATCCCATTTAAATTCATATAAGTTTGAAATATCCATTTAAGTCGCCTTTAATCAAATTTCAAGTTGTAAAACACATCTTTAAAATTTCAAATCAAACTTATTTAAGTGTAGCAAAGCTACTGAGTGGCCTCTCCACTTCGAAACTCGAAAATGAATGTCGATGATGCGGCCGCCATCATCGAAATTATTTTCCAGTGACAAAAAAGAAGAGTACTGATTTAAACCTTTAAAATTCTTTTGAAAACGGTTTCTATTCGAAAATACTTTAAATAATATACACTTTAAAACTTTAAAACCAAAGTTTGAAATCAACGGAAATTAAATTCTCAAATTCCTGTTTTAAATTCATTTAGGTTTCAAATCAATTTATAAACCATGTTTATAAATTCATTTATAGAACAATAAATGATAATCAAATATTATCATTTCAAACAACAATTCAATTAACTTATTAAATTCCAGAAAAATTGTACTTATATATATAATATAATCATACAAATTTATTTCATTTACCAAATTTGAAAATAATATTGTGTCAGTTTGCTCTGTTTAAGTGTTTTGGAAATCCTATCGATATCGCTGATCAGACGAATCGATCGAAAACCCAAATCAACATCAACAACTCAAACAACATAATTTAAAACATTTTAATATAAATTTACAAATACACTTCCTCACTCAATAATTCCAGAAATGGATTTCAAAGTAACGATAGAGATTCAAATAAGAGAGATTCTATCCAAACTAATTCAACTAGAAGATAGGCTCGATAGGGTGATGAATAGATTCCAAAGAGAGAAACGAATGGATAGACTTATATAAATCGCGGGCAACCTTAGCCGGGTCAACCGTGATTTCAAAATAAGATCGAGGTAGAATTCTAGAGCAAATCGACATTCGATCGCCAGAGATAGAATTCAGGTATAGCAGAAGATAGCATCATCGTAAACCGAGGATACAGAAATCTCCGGTGAATCAATATCGATTGTAAAGGAGTTTCACCCCTTTACAAATTATTCAAAGATTGGCGAGATCGTCGATTTATTATAGAGATCATTCGAAGTGGAGTTATGGGATACTCCAGAATCAAGAAGCACGAATAGGGGAGACAAGGATGGACTTTGGAACCGAAGGGAACGTTCCAAAATTCAAAGGAAATCGAGTCAAAAAGGAGGAGATTCAAGCTCGAACGAAAGTGATTCTGTAAATAAATTTACCATATATGCTAAGTTTGCCTAGAGCCAAAGCTCTGGTACCACATGCAACGACCTGAAATTTTCAACGATTCGCATCCATACATGTCAGATTTGAATTGCTCAAAATTTCAGATTGTTAATTTAAATTTGGCAAAACTAAGCATATACAGTAAATAAATAATCACAGAATCACAGACATAGAGTAATATAACAATAATGTAGCGGAAACAAAAGAATAGTAGTTCATGAAGCTACTATAAATATAAACAGAGTTAAACAAGATACCACAGAAATCTCGAATACATAGATGTCTCAATACAATAATCAAATACAAGATCAGAATACATCACTGGAATCAACTGAATAACTGAAAGCAGAATCGATAGATAGCTGGATCTCCAAGCGAAGCTCCAACTCCAAAGGTGAGTCTCAAATGTTGTATCACTCAGTCTGACCCGAGCGTAAAGCAAAACACAAAACACTCAAGTCAGGATTAACATTCTTATATCAATAAATCGAACTCAAGTGAAATATCAACAGAAATACAAGTAACTCAAAGGATGTTTGGGATAACCATCCTCTAAGGATCCGTTAAACTATCTACTATGTAATAATATACGCTATTATAATAATGTCTAAAGTAAAGTAAACTATTTAAAAATAGCGTTAAGGCGTTACCCATATCCCCTTTAACACAATTTATAGTGCCAATAGTCTATACAGTACCTGCGTACCTCCAGATCGGGAGGCTACGAGAAGATACTCCATTGGTACGACACAAATCAAACTCGTAGTAAAGCTCGCTATGGTAGGTGACACGGCACAACGAGGCAATGCCAGGGTAGATATACCAATTACGCACACGGGCTGGTAGAAATGCATAGCAGCCACTACCGCCCACCTCGGAACACACTCTCAAATCAAAAATCGAAGGGTGGCCACCAAATAAATCACGAGTAATAGAATGGTATCGAAGAAATGTGTCCGTTCAGAGGTGCTACCTCATTGGCCCGAGATCGCTCCTGTTTTAGCCACCTTATGCTAACTCACGGGAGTTAGGTCCACATATATACCTCAAATAGGATCGTCGCCACCATCCTACTTCATTCTGGAATCTCCACCGCGTACCCAGTTGTTAAAGTGGTTTTCGGTATCGACAGAGAGTATGCCCATATCCGATCCCGGTCTCTTTAACAACCAAACGTTATTATAACACCGCGGTCATTTCAAAATAGTTTATCTTCAAAACCAAAATATCATTTTCATTTCAAAACCCAAATCAATACGATATCATTTCCATTTCAAATATATCCATTTCCAAAAATCATATCACTTTCCAAAGTTATAACGTTTTCGAAATCATAGTCTTTTAAAATCAAAACACTTTGGAAATCACATCTTTGAAATCATAGCATTTTGGAAATCATAACACTTTTGAAATTATAGCATTTTGGAAATCATAACACTTTACTCTTAAACAGTTTAGATATCAAAATTAGTATATATAATTAAATAGTTTATAAATAAAATAGTTTATATAAATAGTTATAAGTTAAGATAGTTTATAAATAAAAATAGTTTCTATAAATAGTTATAAGTTAAAATAGTTTATAATAAAATAATATATATGAAAAATGATTTATATTAAAATAATTTATATTAAAATAATTTATAAAGTAAAATATCCATAGTTTTAAATATAACTTAAAATTACTTTATAAAATAAAATAGTTTCCTCGACTTTCACAAATCGATTCAAATCAATTCGAATTCCAAATTCAAATTTAATCAAATCTAAATCATCAATTTCAATTCCCATTTCAATTAAACATTTTCAAGTTATATCGATTTCAAATACCGATTTGAACCACAATAAACCATTTCAATTTCAAAATATTTCAAAGCTTCAAATATTCCACATTTCAAAACTAAATTCAATAATTATATATATATATATATATCAATTCACTTTTCTATTATTTAGTTTTGAAATATTTACTTAATTATTTCAATATCATTTGAATACACTTCAATTTACAAAATATCCCATTTAAATTCATATAAGTTTGAAATATCCATTTAAGTCGCCTTTAATCAAATTTCAAGTTGTAAAACACATCTTTAAAATTTCAAATCAAACTTATTTAAGTATAATTCATAAATAAATATAATTTCAAATCAATTTCAAATTTAACTTTACAACCCGAATCATTACAAACATTATATTCGAAAATATAAATTTTAAATAAATACTTAAACATATTATATATCAACTTTATTAAATCAACTTTAATAAATCTTAAAAATCAATATTTATCAAAACCATATATTTCTTTTCAAACCCATAGAAATCATTTTCAAAATATTTATATATAGACCAACGGTGTCTGTATATAATTTTCTGCCCTATGGTCAAGTGGTACAGATATTTATCATTTCAATCCGCAGTTTAAATATATACGGGTATATATCTTTTCAACCCGCAATACCAAATTCAATTAAATGAAAATCGCTTGGGTTTATCATTTCAACCCATAACGATTTTCTCCTATTCTACAAGATCGTTCGGGTATGTATCATTTCAACCCATAGTGAATTCTATACAAACATGGAGCTTGCAGAGTGATAACCGATATGATAATAATATACCAATAGTAACAGGCATATATCAACAATATAAATAACAGATAATGGTGTCAGATGTCACAAGTGAACAGATACATATAAGGGCATATATATAGCAATGTGAATAACTAACAGTAGCATATTTCAATTGTCGTTTCAATTGAAATCAAATTTAATAAATATAAGAACGTTAATCGTGAGTGATTGCTCACCTTTCGAGGCTAGAGAATACAGGAGATAACACAGATACGAACACAGATACGGACCCTGAAATTTGATTACGAATCCAAGCACGAATTCGATGATCATGGATGATAACAAGGAATAGACGAGATCAAATTAGAATTGGGTTGATGAAGATAAATGGGTAAAAGTGAACTCTCATATATATAACTATATTCAAACACAAATATAATATATATATATATTCCAAAAGTGAACAAAATGTTTTCAAACAACATTAAACTAAATATATATATATCTATACATTATATTTAAAACAAATATTTAAAACCAATATGCTTACCAATCAATATAAGACTTATACTGTATTAAAAATATACTTCAAAGTACTGACATAAACTATGTATGTTTGTATACAATTTATCTAAAACATAGTTATACCATAACTCTATACTTAAAGATTTATATAAATTGACTTACCCAAAACTGTATACATCTATATGTAATAAATCAATTATAAATCCATACATTAACTCACCAGTTTACAGTTTTATATGGACTGACAACACATATAATATACAACTCATAAAATACCAGACATCAAATCTATACGAAAACAAAATATAAGTGAATCAAAATAAAGACTACTAGACTTTATACTATTGTATATAACTTATAAGACAACTTACATAAACAGATTTATACCTTAAAAATAACCGCATATCCTATATATTGAATAAAATACAAAATAGGTAAAATAAATATTTAGATATACATATATACCATTGAAAAAAAACTGATATATATAAAATAACATATATATAAATAAATAATTTAAACAACAATGTAACTAATGTATATAAACGCCAAACTCATCATATTACTGTAAGAAATATCTAAAACATATATATACGAAACAATATATATATGCAAAGTTTGGAACACAAATTAAAATAAACATATATGTATATCTTACATATTAAAATCAATATTGAGTTTCTGAACATATGTAAAAAAAATCTATACACCTCAAACCCAAAACACACTAACATATATATACCACTTACATATTATGCAAAACTAATATACAAACTTATTTCGAACAGATTATATATATATAAACTATAGTGTAAACTATATATTATATACCACAGGCAAATATATATATCTAAACAGTATTTTATATATATATATAGATTTAAAACAACAACTTATATAACCATATAAACACACTACCTAAACAATTATATCTCTGACCTAATATTAGAAATATAGATATAATACCTTAGTAGTAAAAGGTGTAGGAGACAGAGTGTTTGGGTAGCTTGCACGCAAGGGTGGTCAGTGGGAAGGCTGAAGTCGAGGCTTGCGTGGAGCAAGGCCGAGGGGTGCGGGTGAGGAGGAGAACTGGTGGGGTCGATTGCCATGAGCGAGAGGGAGGGCGGAGGAGAAGGCTGCGCTGGCTGTTGGAGGTGCTTCTCTGGCAGGCCGAGCAAGGGAATTGAAAAGCGGAGGTGGAGTTGTGGGTTTAGGCGTTGGTTGAGCTCGAAGTCAGGTGGGATAGAGGAAGAATAGGTGGTCGGGAAAGAGACGAGAAAGAGGCCGGCTTTGGGCTTTGACATATGGTGGTGATGGCTTCAGATCAAAGGTGGAGGTTTGGGAAAAAGTGGAGACGATAGATCTAATTTCTTAGAAAAGCAGAAATGAAAAAGGAAAGAAAGGAAGAGACAGAGATGTAATCAAACCAGAAATTATATCGTGATGGGAATAGTGAAAGTCCTTTGTTGATTTCAGAAAATAATAAAAGCATGCTGTTTATATTCAACTGATGGGTAATTGAATAGTCAATTGGAAACCAATAGGCTAAAATAACGAACCACCGTGGCTAACCGTTTGCTGATTTCGCGGCGTACCGGAATTCTAAAAACAGAAAGGAATATACTACTAAGATCAACATGACGAGACGACCAAAATGTATACAGATATCGATGGTACGATCATCCATTCAAAAGTCGATACGAACACTGATATACGTTGCTATCCCGTACGGAAAAATCCAAATGGAGCTAGAAACGTCCGAATTTCGCGAAAAGGATTACGCAGTCTTACTCAAAGTATTCTAAATAAATTTTCTCATGTTGACATATTTAGGTTTCGAAACACTTTTATTATCATCAATTTTAACTGATATAAATTGGAATAAAATTATACTAGAAAATAAACTTCCAAATTATCTGATGAAAATTTACCAGTTGCTATATTAAAACAGACGCATTTCAAATATCAAATTTAAAATTCAAAATTTTATTGTTTAAAGTTTCACAAAAAAATTCAATTAAATAAAATAATAAAAAAAATAAAATTATTAAAAATTTACGGGTCGTTACACTCTCCCCCACTCAAAACTTTTCATCCCCGAAAAGGAAGGAGGTAGGAGAATAGAAACAACCAGAAAGAAAAATAGGTTTGAAGACAAAATAAATTTAAAACCATATAAATTTCAAATTAAAAAAATTAATATTCAACATTTTGGTTTAATCCATAAGAGTTCAATCAATCCATCTATTTCTAAATTCTTTATCTTATTGTCTAGTCATCCTCAATTAACAATTTCTAAATCATCAATTTGTATAATCATTTATTATACTCATAATTTATTCAACAAATTAAATCCTTTTATCCCAAATTATTATTAAGTTTATTCCACTTAATATATCTTATCACATATATTTTAAACCATATAAATTAATTTAAATCATATAAATTTCAATTTAAATTAATTTATATTCAATAATTGATTTTAAATTCAAGGTATTACATTAAGTTTATTTAATTTCAATTTATTAATCCCCTCAAAAAAAACTTACTCATCTCATTTATTATTCAATTAGCTCATTATTCTATTTATATCTATTAACATTTTTATAGTTAAAATTTAAGTGTATAACATTTGTTATAAGTACTCAAATTTTATTTATAAAGACATTTTATATTGTATATTATCCAATTACATATTCAACTTTTGAATAATTTAGGTAAGTTATGTTAGAATGAAATTGGGTATTATACAAGTAAACTTTCCAATTCAATCATTTCAAATTTAAATATTTATTCAAAATTTTAAATTCAGTTTATAATTGAAATCATCCTTTAAGAAAATTTAAGAATTAAATTTCCGATTAACTTCAAACAAATTTAGAAATAAATATATTATATTTTCAAATCAAATTTATAACCATATACCTAAATATACATTATAAGTTAAATCATACCCCAAAAATTCAAACCAAATTCAATTTTCAAAGCAAAAGTGTAGCAAAGCTACTGAGTGGCCTCTCCACTTCGAAACTCGAAATGAATGTCGATGATGCGGCCGCCATCATCGAAATTATTTTCCTGCGACAAAAGAGAAGAGTACTGATTTAAACCTTTAAAATTCTTTTGAAAACGGTTTCTATTCGAAATACTTTAAATAATATACACTTTTAAACTTTAAAACCGAAGTTTGAAATCAACGGAAATTAAATTCTCAAATTCCCGATTTAAATTCATTTAGGTTTCAAATCAATTTATAAACCATGTTTATAAATTCATTTATAGAACAATAAATGATAATCAAATATTGTCATTTCAAACAACAATTCAATTAACTTATTAAATTCCAGAAAAACTGTACTTATATATATAATATAATCATACAAATTTATTTCATTTACCAAATTTGAAAATAATATTATGTTAGTTCGCTCTGTTTAAGTGTTTTGGAAATCCTATCGATATCGCTGATCATACGAATCGATCGGAAACCCAAATCAACATCAACAACTCAAACAACATAATTTAAAACATTTTAATATAAATTTACAAATACACTTCCTCACTCAATAATTCCTGAAATGGATTTCAAAGTAAGGATAGAGATTCAAATAAGAGAGATTCTATCCAAACTAATTCAACTAGAAGATAGGCTCGATAGGGTGATGAATAGATTCCAAAGAGAGAAACAAATGGATAGACTTATATAAATCGCGGGCAACCTTAGCCGGGTCAACCGTGACTTCAAAATAAGATCGAGGTAGAATTCTAGAGCAAATCGACATTCGATTGCCAGAGATAGAATTCGGGTATAGCAGAAGATAGCAGCATCATAAACCGAGGATACAGAAATCTCCGGTGAATCAATATCGATTGTAAAGGAGTTTCACCCCTTTACAAATTATTCAAAGATTGGCGAGTTCGTCGATTTATTATAGAGATCATTCGAAGTGGAGTTATGGGATACTCTAGAATCAAGAAGCATGAATAGGGGAGACAAGGATGAACTTTGGAACCGAAGGGAACGTTCCAAAATTCAAAGGAAATCGAGTCAAAAAGGAGGAGATTCAAGCTCGAATGAAAGTGATTGTGTAAATAAATTTACCATATATGCTAAGTTTGCCTAGAGCCAAAGCTCTGGTACCACATGTAACGACCTGAAATTTTCAACCATTCACATCCATACATGTCAGATTTGAATTGCTCAAAATATCAGATTGTTAATTTAAATTTGGCAAAACTCAGCATATACAGTAAATAAATAATCACAGAATCACAGTCATAGAGTAATATAACAATAATGCAGCGGAAACAAAAGAATAGTAGTTCATGAAGCTACTATAAATATAAACAGAGTTAAACAAGATACAACAGAAGTCTCGAATACATAAATGTCTCAATACAATAATCAAATACAAGATCAGAATACATCACTGGAATCAACTGAATAACTGAAAGCAGAATCGATAGATAGCTGGATCTCCAAGCGAAGCTCCAACTCCAAAGGTGAGTCTCAAATGTTGTATCACTCAGTCTGACCCGAGCGTAAATCAAAACACTCGAGTCAGGATTAACATTCTTATATCAATAAATCCAACTCAAGTGAAATATCAACAGAAATACAAGTAACTCAAAGGATGTTTGGGATAACCATCCTCTAAGGATCCATTGAACTATCTACTATGTAATAATATACGCTATTATAATAATGTCTAAAGTAAAGTAAACTATTTAAAAATAGCGTTAAGGCGTTACCCATATCCCTCTTAACACATTTTATAGTGCCAATAGTCTATACAGTACCTGCGTACCTCCAGATCGGGAGGCTACGAGAAGATACTCCATTGGTACGACACAAATCAAACTCGTAGTAAAGCTCGCTATGGTAGGTGACACGGCACAACGAGGCAATCCCAGGGTAGATATACCAATTACACACACGGGCTGGTAGAAACGCATAGCAGCCACTACCGCCCACCTAGGAACACACTCTCAAATCAAAAATTGAAGGGTGGCCACCAAATAAATCACGAGTAATAGAATGGTATCGAAGAAATGTGTCCGATCAGAGGTGCTACCTCATTGGCCCGAGATCGCTCCTGTTTTAGCCACCTTATGCTAACTCACGGGAGTTAGGTCCACGTATATACCTCAAATAGGATCGTCGCCACCATCCTACTTCATTCTGGAATCTCCACCGCGTACCCAGTTGTTAAAGTGGTTTTCGGTATCGACAGAGAGTATGCCCATATCCACCGCGTACCTAGTTATTATAACACCGCGGTCATTTCAAAATAGTTTATCTTCAAAACCAAAATATCATTTTCATTTCAAAACCCAAATCAATACGATATCATTTCCATTTCAAATATATCCATTTTCAAAAATCATATCACTTTCCAAAGTTATAACGTTTTCGAAATCATAGTCTTTTAAAATCAAAACACTTTGGAAATCACATCTTTGAAATCATAGCATTTTGGAAATCATAACACTTTTGAAATTATAGCATTTTGGAAATCATAACACTTTACTCTTAAACAGTTTAGATATTAAAATTAGTAAATATAATAAAATAGTTTATAAATAAAATAGTTTATATAAATACTTATAAGTTAAGATAGTTTATAAATAAAAATAGTTTATATAAATAGTTATAAGTTAAAATAGTTTATAATAAAATAATTTATATTAAAAATGATTTATATTAAAATAGTTTATATTAAAATAATTTATAAAGTAAAATATCCATAGTTTTAAATATAACTTAAAATTACTTTATAAAATAAAATAGTTTCCTCGACTTTCACAAATCGATTCAAATCAATTCGAATTCCAAATTCAAATTTAATCAAATCTAAATCATCAATTTCAATTCCCATTTCAATTAAACATTTTCAAGTTATATCGATTTCAAATACCGATTTGAACCACAATAAACCATTTCAATTTCAAAATATTTCAAAGCTTCAAATATTCCACATTTCAAAACTAAATTCAATAATTTTATATATATATATATATATATATATATCAATTCACTTTTCTATTATTTCGTTTTGAAATATTTACTTTATTATTTCAATATCATTTGAATACAACTTCAATTTACAAAATATCCCATTTAAATTTATATAAGTTTGAAATATCCATTTAAGTCGCCTTTAATCAAATTTCAAGTTGTAAAACACTTCTTTAGAATTTCAAATTCAATAAATTTCAAATCAAACTTATTTAAGTATAATTCTTAAATAAATATAATTTCAAATCAATTTCAAATTTAACTTTACAACCCGAATCATTACAAACTCTATATTCGAAAATATAAATTTTAAATAAATACTTAAACATATTATATATCAACTTTATTAAAGCAACTTTAATAAATATTAAAAATCAATATTTATCAAAACCATATATTTCTTTTCAAAACCATAGAAATCATTTTCAAAATATTTATATATAGACCAACGGTGTCTGTATATAATTTTCTACCCTATGGTCAAGTGATACGGATATTTATCATTTCAATCCGCAATTTAAATATATATGGGTATATATCTTTTCAAGCCATAGTGAATTCTATACTAACAGGGAGCTTGCAGAGTGATAACAGATATGATAATAATATAACAACAGTAACAGGCATATATCAATAGTATAAATAACAGATAATGGTGTCAGATGTCACAAGTGAACAGATACAGATAATGGCATATATATAGCAATGTGAATAACTAACAACAGCATATTTCAATTGTCGTTTCAATTGAAATCAAATTTAATAAATATAAGAACGTTAATCGTGAGTAATTGCTCACCTTTCGAGGCTAGAGAATATAGGAGATAACACGGATACGAACACAGATACGGACCCTGAAATTTGATTACGAATCCAAGCACGAATTCGATGATCATGGCTGATAACAAGGAATAGACGAGATCAAATCAGAATTGGGTTGATGAAGATAAATGGGTAAAAGTGAACTCTCATATATATAACTATATTCAAACACAAATAATATATATATATATATATATTCCAAAAGTGAACAAAATGTTTTCAAACAACATTAAACAAAATATATATATACATTATATTTAAAACAAATATTTAAAACCAATATGCTTACCAATCAATATAAGACTTATACTGTATTAAAAATATACTTCAAAGTACTGACATAAACTATGTACGTTTGTACACAATTTATCTAAAACATAGTTATACTATAACTCTATACTTAAAGATTTATATAAACTGACTGACCCAAAACTATATACATCTATATGTAATAAATCAATTATAAATCCATACATTAACTCACCAGTTTACAGTTTTATATAGATTGACAACACATATAATATACAACTCATAAAATACCAGACATCAAATCTATACGAAAACAAAATATAAGTGAATCAAAATAAAGACTACCAGACTTTATACTATTGTATATAACTTATAAGACAACTTACATAAACAGATTTATACCTTAAAAATAACCGCATATCCTATATATTGAATAAAATACAAAATAGGTAAAATAAACATTTATATATACATATATACCACTGAAAAAAACTTATATATATAAAATAACATATATATAAATAAATAATTTAAAAAACACTGTAACTAATGTTTATAAAAGCTAAACTCATCATATTACTGTAAGCAATATATAAAACATATATATACAGAACAATATATATATGCAAAGTTTGGAACACAAATTAAAATAAACATATATGTATATCTTACATATTAAAATCAATATTGAGTTTCTGAACATATGTAAAACAGAATCTATACACCTCAAACCCAAAACACACTAACATATATATACCACTAACATATTATGGAAAACTAATATACATACTTATTTCGAACAAATTATATATATAAACTATAGTGTAAACTATATATTATATACCACACGCAAATATATATATCTAACAGTAATTTTTTATATATATAGATTTAAAACAACAACTTATATAACCATATAAACACACTACCTAAACAATTATATCTCTGACCTAATATAAGAAATATAGATATAATACCTTAGTAGTAAAAGGTGAAGGAGACAAAGTGTTTGGGTAGCTTGCACGCAAGGGTGGTCAGTGGGAAGGCTGAAGTCGAGGCTTGCGTGGAGCAAGGCCGAGGGTTGTGGGTGAGGAGGAGAACTGGTAGGGTCGGTTGCCATGAGCGAAAGGGAGGGCGGAGGAGAAGGCTGCGCTGGCTGTGCTTCTCTGGCAGTGTAACGACCCGAAAATTTTGATGGTTTTAATAAGATAATTAATTGAAATTTTGTGAAATTTTAAACAATAAAATTTGAAAATAGAAATTTATTATTTGGAATACGTCTATTTAATTATAGAAAATGGTAAATTTTCACCTGATAATATTGAAGTTTATTTTATGATATAATTTTATTCAAACTCAAATCAGTTAATAATTGACGGTAATAAAATGTTTTCCAAACTTGAATATTTTTATACAGTAAATTTCTAAATCTTCTTCTGAGTGAGATGTCATCTTTCGTTTTTCCAAATTTGGACTTCTACTGCTCCGTTTATCTTAATTCTGGCAAAATAGCAGCATTTCTGGTACCGATTATCGACTTTCCATCGGATGATCGTACCACTAGTATCTGTATACCGTTTTGATCGTCACGTCGTGATGATCTCTACGGTATATTTATTTCTGTATTTTGAGGTCCGGTATGCGATGGAAACAATAAAACGGTGTGTCGTACCGGTACCAAAAATTGTTACTTTCAACTTTACAATCCTTTTCAAATCTTTACCGTGACTACCAAGCAATAATTAATTGCTTTAATATTTTATGAAATTCAAACAGACTGCTGTTATCAATACATCATCTCAATTTGTTATACAGCTTTCCGTTTCTCTACACCTTTTATATTCTATTCATTCGAAATTTAGATAATAGATCATATTTTGCTTTACATTCATTCTTCTTCCCTGAAGCCTTACCCTCTTTCTTCCCCTTCATCTTTTTCCTCCACTTCTCCGGCCTCCCCTCCCTCCTTCACCGCTCCTTATCAGCATCTCGACCAACCGATCACCATACTCCGCCCATCCAAGCTTTTTCCCCTCTACCTCTTATCGCCGAGCGGCCCTAGGCAGCACCACCCCACTCACCAAGTGCCGAACCCATCACCGCAACCTCTGCCTCGGCCACCTCACTAGGCAGATCCACCTCTACCATCCACGCACCGAGCGCCAGCCTCCGACTGGTCTCCTCCTCTTCCCACTCCTTGCCGAGCTCTCTATCCTCTTTTCTTTTCTGTACAGGTGGGTTATATTTAAAGTTTTTACATATAGTTTGGTACGATCTGCTGTATATTGTTTTATAAAGTAAACATATAATATAGCAATACCCATAATTATATTTTCTTTAGCCTCTTTGTTGCCTTATTTATATATAAGTGTTGTGTAGTATTTTGTAATATGTTAAAGGGTATAAGATATAATATGTTCTAAACCTCTGTTATGTTGACGTGTTCCGTATAATATATAACCCTATTTATGTATATAAGTTAAAAAGGAAAGAAAAATTTGTCTTATGTTATATTTTACAAACCTGCTTATATATATTTTGTAATAAAACTACTTATCTGTGTCGTATAGATCTGTTATTTAAAGGTTATCTAAGTTATATATCTATACTCACTTTTGTATTTGTTGATTTCAAAATTGGTATAGCTGTATATAGTGTGTTAGATTTTTATATATCATATACATATAGTACATGTAAGCTGTATAATGGATTGTGTAACATATGTTGGGTTATAACTTACGTATAAAATACGCATATTATATATTTGTTTAATAGTCTGCACATGTTAGTATATTACAATCAAGTCTGCATTTATCCTGGTGATGGTTTGCATATATTATAATCAATATATGAGTCTAGTATATAGGTTGCTGTATGGGTTGTCTGTTAGTTGTATATCGGTTTAAACGTACATCTGTTCATATATATGTAGCTATAAAGTAACTATATATTAGCCTATAGTGCTGTGTCCTGTTAAGTGCTCTTGTAGGTTGTATAGTCACGACATAAAATAGATTTATTTCTAAAAAAGTATACAATGTATATACATCTCTTATATGTGACAATTTACGTGTATATTTATATATTTGAAATCTGGTAATAATATGTTGGTTGTATATATGGTTACGGGTCTGCAAACATATTTTATTGTATATATATATATACTATTAGGCTACATTGTATATTTATGCACTATTGACTTACATGCATGAGCCGGGTTTTATTATAATAATATATATATTTTAATTCTAATGTATGTTTTAAAAAATTATATATGTATATATAATAATATTTGATTTATAAATTCTAATTTTGAATATGGCAGTGTAAGTATAGTATTTTTAAGTATATGATTTATATATACATATATATTGAGTTTAATACATGTATTTTAAGATTCAAACAATAGATTTTGAAATACATACATATATATATATATATTTGAATGTATTTGAATTTAGAATATGATTTTATCTATATATATAGTTATATATATAAATTCACTTATACCATTTATCTTCATCAATCCAGTTTGATTCGATTTCGTCTATTCCAAGCTTTTAGCTCTGTTCGTCGAATTCGTGCCAATCCAGCCTTGCTTTGGGGTTCTTAGCCCATTTCTTTGTCAAACTCCTCTAGCCTCGAAAGGTGAGTAACCACTCACGATTTAGCGTTCTTATATTTATTAAATTTGATTTCAATTGAAACGACAATTGAAATATGCTGCTGTAGTTATTTAAATTGTTATATATGCTATTATCTGTAACTGTCCACTTATGGGATATGACACCATATCCTGTTATTTATATTTTATTTAAATTATTGATGATATATGCCTGTTATTATTTTATTATCTGCTATCACTCTGCAAGTTCCCCATTAGTATAGAATTCACTATGGGTTGAAATGATACAAACCCGAACGGACTTTAGAATAGGAGAAAATCGTTATGGGTTGAAATGATAAACCCAAGCGATTTTCATTTGAATTGAAATTGGGATTACGGGTTGAAATGATATCTACCCGTATATATTTAAATTTCGGATTGAAATGATAAATATCCGTATTACTTAACCATATGATATATATAAATACAAACACCGTTGGTCCATATATATAAATATTTTGAAAATAAATTCTATGGATTTGGGAAGAAATATATGGTTTTTAATAAATGTTGATTCTTAAAATATTATATATAAATGGTAATGATATATATATATATATATATATAAATTTAATAATAATATTTAATTTAATTAAGATTGATTTAATACATATAATATGGTTAAGTATTTAAATTTATATTTCAAAATAGATATTGGTAATAATTTGAATAAGTTAAGGTTGGGAAGATAATTTTATTTAATTAAACCGATTTGAAACTTATTGAAATTGAGATTTAAGATATGATTTATAACTTGGGTTTGATTTAAGTAATTTAATGAATATTTCCCGTTTAAATAAATTTAAGGAAATATTTAGTAAAAATGTAATTTAAGGCTAGTTAAATGATATTGAATTTATTAAGTGAATATTCCTTGATTAAATAATAATGAAGTTAAATCAAGAGCTATATGAAACTGTTAAATTTAACTTTGAAAATGTTGAATATTAAAGCTTTGAAATATATTGAAAATTTAAATGGTATATTTAGAACCGAATTGAATTAATGAATTGAGCTTTGAATAAATTTGAATTTGGAATTTGAAGTTGATTTGAATCGATTTGCGAGACTTGAGGAAATTATAAATACTTTACTTTATAAATTATTTAATATATATATTATCTTGGAAAATAGATATATTTGAAATGAAATGATATTTGGGTTTTGAAGTATAAATTAAATTGAAATGACTACGGTGTTATAGTTTATATCTCTACATTGTAGATAGTTCCATGGATCCTTAAAGGATGGTTATCCCAAACATCCTTTAAGTTACTTGTATTTCAGTTGATATTTCACTTGAGTTGGATTTATTAGTATAAGAATGTTAATCCTAACTCGAGTGTTTTGCTTTGCGCTCGGGTCAGACTGAGTGATACAGCATTTGAGACTCACCCTTGGAGTTTAGAGCTTCATTTGGAGATCCAACTATCGATTCAGCTTTCAGCTTTTCCAGTTGATTTGTTCAGAGAGGTCATCTATTTGTACTGAAGACTTCACTGTATTTGAGATATTCTATTGTATTTTATTTTTAACTCTGATGTTTATATAGTAGCTTCATGAACTACTATTTTATCTTTTCCGCTGCATATTATTGTATTACTCCGTGTCTGTGATTCTGTGATTGATTTATTTACTGTATATGCTGAATTTTGCCAAATTTAAATTAACAATCTGATATTTTGAATTATTCAAGTTTGACATGTGTGGACTTATTGTCGATTTGAATGGTCCAAAATAGCGGGTCGTTATAGTTGGTATCAGAGCTTTGGCTCTAGGCAAAACTTAGCATATATAGTAAATTTATTTACAGAATCACTTTCGCTCTAGTCGAATCTCTTCCTTCTGACTCGATTTCCTTTGAACTTTGGAACGTTCCTTGCGGTTCCAAGATTCATTCTTGTCTCTCCCTATTTGTATTCTTTTGATTCTGGAGTATCCCATTACTCCACTTCGAATGATCTCTATAAAATAATCGGCGATCCTGCAAATCTTTGAATGATTTGTAAAGGGGGTGAAACTCCTTTACAATTGGCATTGATTCACCGGAGATTTATATATCCCTCGGTTTAGATGCTGCTATCTCTAGTTATGTCGAATTCTACCTCTGGCGATCAAATGACGATTTTCCTTGGAATTCTGCATCGATCATATTCCTGAAGTCATGGTTGACCCGGTTAAGGTCGCCCGCGACTTGTATAAGTATATCTATCTTCTATTTTGAAATTTAATTATCTCATCTTCGTTCGAGCCTATCTTCGAATCAGAATTCTATTTGATTAGAGTCCCTCTAATTTGAATCCCTATCTTTGTTCTGAAATCCATCCTGAATCATCCTTTGAAAATCGGGTTTGTTGTATTCTAGAAATTGTTTTCTAAACCGAAATTATTATTTTGATAAGTATGATTATATTCTATATATAAAAGTGAAATGTTTTCGATAAAGATTATATACCCTTTTTAAAATGAGAATTTGAGGTTTCGAAAGGATTTTTAATTTTGAAAATTTATATAAGAAATTTGATTTATCTAAAAATGATTTATAACTGAAGGATTTTGTAACGACCCGACTTCCTATGCCCAGAAAGTCGCATCATTTTGAAGAAAGAAAGGGGTAGAAAATAGAAAAGAAGAGAAGAAAGAAAGAAACAACAACAACGATCTCACAGCGGAACGAATAAATTATATTAATAACATAAACTATTACATAGTATACAACACTTATCAGAGTTTACACAACTATACAACACATACTAGACAGTTATAAAACATCTGTCTAGATATTACAACTCAAATACAATACAAGACTCTAACACAGATATCAACACAGCGGAATACTATATCTACGAACGCCGAAGCCTCCTGCTCCATTGCTCCTCCACAATTCGTCAAAGCTAAACCTGAATCCCTTGGCTACTCGTAAAAATTTGAGTACCCAAGAGTTTATAAAACAGAAATAAACACTTGGGTCAGACATGGGTCTGGTGTGAGTAAACGGGTTAAAATTGTTTAACTTCAAAATCTTTTGAAAACAAAGGTATCACGTAAGACTTCCCACACATAAACATGGAAAAGTTTTTACCTTACGCTAACCAAAACATTTGATAGGAAATCCAGTTATATTATAATAGGGTCTAGGGTTTTCAAGTAAAATACAGAAATAGCTGAAATGCTTACATCTCACATTCCAACATAGTTGGGCACAACTAATACGTACGGCACTTATTGGAGTTTGGATTCCATACAATGGCAGGGCTACTGGGGTACCGCCCGTCACAGTACGTGGCCTAGATCACCGTACCGAGGATCACTCCCAATCCCCTGCAACACAAAGCCGGAACCATCCCTTACTGGATAATCCCGAACAAGATAATCCCGTAGTTGGCGCGACCAACCACACACTAAGCCGAATAAAAGAAAAGGGACCTCTAGACAGGGATCTATCTTGCTCTCAGTGGGTGCTACCCACGAAGCCTTGCTGCACCTCCCCTGTTTTAGCCATTCCCGGTTGATGAGGCTTGAGGTTACGATTACCTTTAATCAGAACATATCACTTAGAATGCTCATCGTCCGCCTGACGATGTGCTGAAAGCATTCAATCCATACAAGTTCGTTCCGGGTTCGAACGAAACCGAAGGCATTATCTCGTTACACTCGTTTTGGAATCACCCTCAGAGTTAACGACAATAACCCTTGCACTCTGAATCTTCATCTTCACTTGAGATTCACGACCTATCGTTAATTTGGATCGATGTGGTATTCGGGTCTCCAGACCTGGAATTCCGGTATACGGAAACCCGATCTCGGTCTCATCGAAATCCAAAACGTATCTTTTAAGGCCAAGTTGTTTTAAGGTTAAAACAATTCAATTCTTATCTATATACACAAAGATAGATAATTCAATAGATAATCCATATTATCATCCAAACAGATAATTCATATTAACATTTCAATCCAACCAAACATCTATATCATAGATCAGCACATCTCTTATCAGAGATATCAACAATGCAAAGCATTCAATATCATTCATCCATTCTTAAGTAATGATTTATCATATCTAATTAATTTAAAGTGAATTAAATTAATTACTTCATCCTATAAATCCTGCTTAATTAATTATTAATTAAACCAATTAATTAATCATTACTCTAAGTATCCATCTAAATTAATCATTCTTGATTAATTACCCTTTTATTACTTTAAGTAATTAATACTTAATTAATTTCACAAATTAATTATCTTAAACCATTCAGTAATTAATCTTTAATTACTACATTAATTAATTAACTATATTTAATTACATTAATCCTTAATTAATTACAATTAATTAATCATACTTAAATTAATTACTTTTATTAATCAAACTTGATTAAATCATTAATTAAATAATCCTTATTAATTAAATAACCTTTTAATTAATTAAATAATTAATTTTAATCAACCACTTTATTAATTAATTACTTTTTAATTAATTACATTTAGTAATTAATCTTAAATTAAACACATTTAATTAATCACATTAATTAATTAACCAAAATAATTAAGTAATTAACTCTTAATTACTTACCTAAGTAATTATCTTCTAATTACTTCATTAAATGATCTCTCTTAACTAATTACCTTAACAAGTAATTAAGGCCCATCATTAAATAATTCTTAATCCTTCAAATAATTTAAATTACTTTATAATTAATTAACTTTAAAACAATTATATTAATCAATTATTTAATCAAGTGATTATCCATTAATCACTTTCATTTAATTACTCCCATGAGTAATTTCCACTAATTACTTCCATCATTTTATTTAGAAATTTATTTTATATATTTAAATATAATTATACTTTAAGACAAAATAATTTTAAATCCTTAATTATAACTTAATTAAAAGTTAAATTTCAAATATCTTAAAGTTTAATAAAAAACTTAATTGAAATAAACAAATAACTTTTTAATTAAAGGTTCAAAAACATTTGATAAAGAAAAGAATTATTTAAGAAATGACTTTAAAACAAATTCCTCTTTTAAGTTTTCAAAACCTTTAAAACATGATTTAAAGTTTGCTCTTCTCCTGCTTCGAGTCCAACCCGTAACCCTCTCGTTTTCTTCGAGTCGAACAGTAAACTACGCGAGTCTTCTCGAGTCTCCTTGCAACACCATCCACTTCGAGTTTTCACGCAAAAGTCACGAGACCGTCCCGAGTCTAACCGATCAAAGAGCTTCTTCCCCAAACCTTAACATCACCAGACAATATCGTGCACACGTGCACGTGCACAGGACCACGGCAGCGCTTCGGCGATCTGCTCCACCTCCGGCAAGTCATCGTCGACCATCTCTACCCAATCGACTACCCAGAACCCACAACATCGCCAGAAATCAAAATCGAACAGAACGAGCCCCTGGACTAAAATTTCGATCGAAGGAAAACGACCTCGCGACGCCAACCCCGACCATCAGACAATGCGCCGCCTCGTCCCGAGCTGCACTACATCACCATGCTACTATCCTTACCCTCGCGATCCACTCCGGTGCCCAGTCGACACCGTAGAAAACCCAAACATCAACACGACCAAAAACAGCACTCAAACCCTACTTTGTCGATCTCTGTCCACCACAACTACTGATAAAATCAACCCCCATTTTTCCAGAGATCAACATCCCTAAAGCCATCCTCGACCACAACCCCAAGTCTCAAATCGTCCCCGATCTCCGGCGATTGACGAAATACCCAAATTCGAACAACTCGGCAAATCTCAATTTGTATCAAACTAAAAACTATGATTTTTATCTCTAAAATCATTATTTGCAATGATAAACTAGATTATGAATTCAATTCAGGAAATTGAAACATTTGATTTTTACTGATTAAATTTATTTCTACTGTAAAAACACATTTTTAAACTATAAACTAAACAATTTCACCTGGAAACTATTTCTAACAAGAATTTACATTGTAAAAATCATTTTTCTATTTATGATCGTAGCTACATATAGATTTGGAAGAAAGGTGTTTATATTTTTAACTTATTTTCTAACCTGTTTATAAACAGATAGTTGAAATTCATTCTACAGGCATGCATCCAGATAAATATACACAGTACATCATATATATATATATATACACATTCATACACATGAACATGAACAACATATTCCCACACAAACATCACATATATCTAGTTATGAACATAGATTTTAAACTGTTTTTAAAACTAAGGTTTACTCACCAGATAATAAAGCAGAGAACAGTGAGCATGTTCCAGGCTTGAATATCTGAAGTGTTTTGTTGATGAAAATCTTTGCATGCTTACAAACTGATGTTGAATTTGCTGTTGAATTTGAATCTTGCTGTTTGATTTATTTCTCTGATGTTCAGGTTGTTTTGAAGATTTTAAAACTGCTATTTGAATTTGCCTTTGATCCCCTTTTGCTTTGCATTTGAATTTCCAGATTTTTATCTTTCTCTTAGCATTTTGATTCCAGACTTTTTCTTCTTTTTGAGTTAAGATTTGAATTGTATTGTATATTTTTAGTAGAGAAAATTGAAGAAAGATGAATTCAGCTGAAAAGTGAAAACAAACTTCTTCTTTTTATTTTTATTTATTTATGACTTAATTTTCAAAAAATAAATTTAAGCCACTTGTCCCCTATAGTACTAATTTGCTTACACCTAAGCTTTAATGTTTACACATGTCTCTAGACCAATTTAATATGATTACAAGTGTAAATTCTTGTTTATTAATTTATTTAAAACATATACATGTATTTAAGAAATGTTTGCATAGATAAAATGTATTTATATAAATAAGCTTTTAGATTTTTACATATATATACAAATGTGAATTTATGTAAACAATTATAAATTACTTATGTTTTGATCATATTAAATGTATCATATGCTTGAGTATTTTTGTTTTACTTTATATATATACTTTCACAAAACAATTTATCTTATGATAAAAGACTATTAAACAATGAATCCTTGATTTAAATCTTAAATATCATTTTCAAAAGTATTAAATCAAATTATCCTTTCAAATTACAAATTATATATATATATATTATTAAGGTTTGAAAACATCATAATCAAATTTAAATCCAATACTTTTCCATTTCAATATATACAAATATTCTAAATGGAAAATATTTTTAACATTAGCTTTTATAATTACTCATATTGAAATTTAATACATAACTTCAAATAACAATATATATATACATATATATTAAAACTTGAAAACATAGTTTTATTAAATTAAAAGACTCCCCATTTATGATATATATACCAATATATATATATATATATACATTATAAATATAAAACATTTATATAAGTTTTAGAAAGATAAATCTTCCCAATTTTAAATTGTTAGAAAAGATATAAGTAAATATTTTCAATATTAAAATGTTATTAGTTTTCAAAAGAAATAAACTTGCCAATTTAAAATCTTATTAACCTTTAAAATGAATAAACTTGTCAGTTTATAAAATAAATCAACAAATCAATTTAATTATTAATAAAGATTATTAAATTGATATTGCCAAAATTCCGGGATATCACAGATTTTAAATTTTAAATTCGAGAATTGAACTCCGGTATTTTGAAATTGGTTTTAAGAATTTGAAATATGTAATAATAATATGATTTAAAAGTATTTTCCGAATAAGAAATGTTTCAAATGATTTTAATGAGTTTTGAATATTTCGAAGAAATTTCAAAAGAAGTTTGAGAAAATAGAAGTCCAGAACTCACTTATGTCGCTGGAAAATAATTTCGGTGATGAGTGCACGCATCATCGACATTGATTTTTGAGTTTCAGAGTGGGGGAGAGGCCACTTTAGTAGCATTGCTACGCGAGTGATTTTGCGAAACCAATTTTGATTTCAAATTCCGAAGTAAGATTTGATATTCGAAAGATATATGTATATATATATATATTTGAAATGATTTGAAGTAAGCCGGTGTTTAGACATCGAGTTTTGGATTTGATATAACCCTATCTATTAAAATTGATTTACTAATTTGTTGCTGATTTCCAACTCTTGAATTTGAAAATGATTTCTTCAACTATTTTGAAGATTCGAGCACTTCCAAATCAAGGTTAACTTTTCAAAGCTAAGAAATTTTGAAAAGTATAAAGTATATAAGTTTGGTATGTATGTTAAAGTATGTAGTAATATGATTTAAATAAGTTGAAACTGTTTTGTTAAGTAAATGAATAAGGCAATTTTAAAATTTTCTAATATGAAATTTAGATTTGAAATGTTTTGAAAAGAATTTGGTCTTCAAAATATTTTGAATAAAGTTTAGTTTAAATGTTTTAACTTAGTAACATCTTTATGAAACTATATATTTAACAAGTTGGAATAAATATATAAGTTGTACGTATGCTGTTTTATTCGCATAATTAATTTGATCCAGGTTTGAGTACACAAGTTCGAGGTGAATTACACAATTTTGTGTTAGGATTTTTCATTCGATTCTTGATGGCGAATATTTGATATGGATTTTGGGCTCGATTCTAGAATTCTCTATCATAGTATATGGCTATGCAAGGAGACTGATGGCTTCTAGTCGAGAAACCATATCGAAATCCGTATTAGGGAAGTCGAATGGACAATACTAGTTCGAAAGCGAACTTGTGTGATCGAGCGAGCGATCAAATGTGATTTTGCGAAATGATGACGTATGTACATCTTATATTCTAATATCATTGATATATTTTGACGCTGAAATTGAAAGCTGTCGGGTTAGAATATCTTTGCTTACTAAAAGAAAATTTCCAATTTAAATTACAAAGATATATAACCCATAAAAGCAGAGATATTCAATCCCATATGGCTCTTCATACAGCGAAATTTATTTTGTAAAATTTGATCCTTATATAAGATGGACCTTATGTAAGTATAAGATGATTTTAAAAACATTTGATTTTGGAAATGAATTGGTTGACTTAAATTATATTGATTTGGAAATTTGGATTTATTTTTTAAAATTTATTATGTTGGAAACTTTAAAACTAAAGATATTTAAATTGAGAAGAAATAATTTGGTGGGATTGTATATGATTTTGAAACTGAACTGATATTGAAACAAATTTAAATTTGAGAACCTTATTCTTTACTAAATACCTGATTTGGGAGTTATCGAACTTGTATAAAAATTGGTTTGTATAAGTATTATGTTGATTCGAAAACTATGGATTTGATAATGTACTCAATTTGAAAAGTGAAATCTTATATAATTGAAGTCTATATAAGTGTGATTTGATATACTTTTGATTTTGGAAAGGTATTTGATTTGAAAATAAAACCTTATATATAATGGACTTTATATAAGTATGATATTTGAAAGTGATTTGAAAAGGTACTATATGATACATATTTTCGAAGTAAAGATATGGAAAGTGCCTTCTGCTTGATATCCGCCTTGTGGCTACATTATGGATTCATTCTATCGATATTCTCTGATTTTTGGTTTTCCGGATATGATACTCGAGTTCCCATCGAATTCCATGGCGTTACCCATGGTCTTATGAGCGCGGATGCATAGCGCAACTGCCTGCCTGAGATGGCCTAGGGGTACGGATTGTTTCCTGGGGGATCCAGGCGTAACCATTGTGTATCCTGCATCTATGTAGGTCGCATTAGTAGTGAAACTGCCTGGCTGAGATGGCCTGGGGGTACGGATTGTTTCCTGGGGGATCCAGGCGTAACCATTGTGTATCCTGCATTCTACTAGTCATCATGGCGTAACTCGCAGGGCTGAGAAAGCTTACGGATATGGATTGTTTCCTGGGGGATCCAGGCGTAACCATTGTGTATCTGCGAACCATGGTTAGATAAAGGTTTTGTTTGTTTTTTTGTTTGGATTGTACTTTACATATCTGTTTTTTTTAGTTTTCCAGTATTTTCACTGGGTGTTGAAACAAGTCTACTAAGTACCTGGAGAATTCTAGCTTTGCGCCTGATCAACGTACTGCCAGAGTCTACAGGAACGAGGATAAACTTGTTGAAACATCGAGTTATAAAAGTATTTTCGAAAGGAAATTCGTTTCGTTATAAAGGTAATTTATTACAAAGGTATTTTTTTCAACAAAGAAATTATGTATTAATATTTGAAATTAAAACTCTTATGGTTCTAAATTAATTATTCATGCCCGATACTATTCTTTTGAATCTACCTTATCTGCTCAGCTTTATTTATTCACATATATTCTGTTTTTCCAAATCCTCCTTCTTTTCCTTGTTAACTATATCCTTTTTAAATATTGTTTATTTATATACTACATGGTTTAATTGAAAATTTTAGTGTATGAATATTTTAGAAGTTATTAATTAAATAAAACATATTTAAAGTAAATGATTATTGATTTATTAATAATATTTGAAAAAAAAACTAATAAATTTATGAATTTTGGATTTAATGTTTTCGAATAGCTTCTTTATAAATATAAGTAATAATGTAAGTAATTGTTTTCAAATAGTTTTCATATATTTATAAAGTTGTTATTTAAACATTTAAATGGTATTTATAAAGGAAACAAGAAATTTTACAAGTGGGTTTTGAAAAGTTTTAAAGTATTAAAGATAACTGAATTGCAAATGAAGTTTTCAAATGAATATTTCAAGTAAATTTATATAGTTTTAAATTAATTGTTTATCCTTGTCTTTTAATCTATCTTTTCTATTTGGTTGTTTCTATTCTCCTACCTCCTTCCTTTTCGGGGACGAAAAGTTTTGAGGGGGGGAGAGTGTAACGACCCGAAAATTTTGATGGTTTTAATAAGATAATTAATTGAAATTTTGTGAAATTTTAAACAATAAAATTTGAAAATAGAAATTTATTATTTGGAATACGTCTATTTAATTATAGAAAATGGTAAATTTTCACCTGATAATATTGAAGTTTATTTTATGATATAATTTTATTCAAACTCAAATCAGTTAATAATTGACGGTAATAAAATGTTTTCCAAACTTGAATACTTTTATACAGTAAATTTCTAAATCTTCTTCTTAGTGAGATGTCATCTTTCGTTTTTCCAAATTTGGACTTCTACTGCTCCGTTTATCTTAATTCTGGCAAAATAGCAGCATTTCTGGTACCGATTATCGACTTTCCATCGGATGATCGTACCACTAGTATCTGTATACCGTTTTGATCGTCACGTCGTGCTGATCTCTACGGTATATTTATTTCTGTATTTTGAAGTCCGGTACGCGACGGAAACAATAAAACGGTGTGTCGTACCGGTACCAAAAATTGTGACTTTCAACTTTACAATCCTTTTCAAATCTTTACCGTGACTACCAAGCAATAATTAATTGCTTTAATATTTTACGAAATTCAAACGGACTGCAGTTATCAATACATCATCTCAATTTATTATACAGCTTTCCGTTTCTCTACACCTTTTATATTCTATTCATTCGAAATTTAGATAACAGATCATATTTTGCTTTACTTTCATTCTTCTTCCCTGAAGCCTTACCCTCTTTCTTCCCCTTCATCTTTTTCCTCCACTTCTCCGGCCTCCCCTCCCTCCTTCACCGCTCCTTATCAGCATCTCGACCAACCGATCACGATACTCCGCCCATCCAAGCTTTTTCCCCTCTACCTCTTATTGCCGAGCGGCCTTAGGCAGCACCACCCCACTCACCAAGTGCCGAACCCATCACCGCAACCTCCGCCTCGGCCACCTCACCAGGCAAATCCACCTCTACCATCCACGCACCGAGCGCCAGCCTCCGACTGGTCTCCTCCTCTTCCCACTCCTTGCCGAGCTCTCTATCCTCTTTTCTTTTCTGTACAGGTGGGTTATATTTAAAGTTTTTACATATAGTTTGGTACGATCTGCTGTATATTGTTTTATAAAGTAAACATATAATATAGCAATACCCATAATTATATTTTCTTTAGCCTCTTTGTTGCCTTATTTATATATAAGTGTTGTGTAGTATTTTGTAATATGTTAAAGGGTATAAGATATAATATGTTCTAAACCTCTGTTATGTTGACGTGTTCCGTATAATATATAACCCTATTTATGTATATAAGTTAAAAAGGAAAGAAAAATTTGTCTTATGTTATATTTTACAAACCTGCTTATATATATTTTGTAATAAATCTACTTATCTATGTCGTATAGATCTGTTAGTTAAAGGTTATCTATGTTATATATCTATACTCACTTTTGTATTTGTTGATTTCAAAATTGGTATAGCTGTATATAGTGTGTTAGATTTTTATATATCATATACATATAATACATGTAAGTTGTATAATGGATTGTGTAACATATGTTGGGTTATAACTTACGTATAAAATACGCATATTATATATTTGTTTAATAGTCTGCACATGTTAGTTGTATATGTTAGTATATTACAAATCAAGTCTGCACTTATCCTGGTGATGGTTTGCATATATTATAATCAATATATGAGTCTATTATATAGGTTGCTGTATGGGTTATCTGTTAGTTGTATATCGGTTAAACGTACATCTGTTTATATATATGTAGCTATAAAGTAACTATATATTAGCCTATAGTGGTGTGTCCTGTTAAGTGCTCTTGTAGGTTGTATAGTCACGACACAAAATAGATTTATTTCTAAAAAAGTATACAATGTATATACATCTCTTATATGTGACAATTTACGTGTATATTTATATATTTGAAATCTGGTAATAATATGTTAGTTGTATATATGGTTACGGGTCTGCAAACATATTTTATTGTATATATATATACTATTAGGCTGCATTGTATATTTATGCACTATTGACTTACATGCATGAGTCGGGTTTTATTATAATAATATATATATTTTAATTATAATGTATGTTTAAAATATATATATATGTATATATAATAATATTTGATTTATAAATTTTAATTTTGAATATGGCAGTGTAAGTATAGTATTTTTAAGTATATGATGTATATATACATATATACTGAGTTTAATATATGTATTTTAAGATTCAAACAATAGATTTTGAAATATATATATATATATATATATTTGAATGTATTTGAATTTAGAATATGATTTTATCTATATATATAGTTATATATATAAATTCACTTATACCATTTATCTTCATCAATCTAGTTTGATTCGATTTCGTCTATTCCAAGCTTTTAGCTCTATTCGTCGAATTCGTGCCAATCCAGCCTTGCTTTGGGGTTCTTAGCCCATTTCTTTGTCAAACTCCCCTAGCCTCGAAAGGTAAGTAATAACTCACGATTTAGCGTTCTTATATTTATTAAATTTGATTTCAATTGAAACGACAATTGAAATATGCTGCTGTAGTTATTTAAATTGTTATATATGCTATTATCTGTAGCTGTCCACCTGTGGGATATGACACCATATCCTGTTGTTTATATTTTATTTAAATTATTGATGATATATGCCTGTTATTATTTTATTATCTGCTATCACTCTGCAAGTTCCCCATTAGTATAGAATTCACTATGGGTTGAAATGATACAAATCCGAACGGACTTTAGAATAGGAGAAAATCGTTATGGGTTGAAATGATAAACCCAAGCGATTTTCATTTGGATTGAAATTGGGATTACGGGTTGAAATGATATCTACCCGTATATATTTAAATTTCGGATTGAAATGATAAATATCCGTATTACTTAACCATATGATATATATAAATACAAACACCGTTGGTCCATATATATATAAATATTTTGAAAATAAATTCTATGGATTTGGGAAGAAATATATGGTTTTTAATAAATGTTGATTCTTAAAATATTATATATAAATGGTAATGGTATATATATAGATTTAATAATAATATTTAATTTAATTAAGATTGATTTAATACATATAATATGGTTAAGTATTTAAATTTATATTTCAAAATAGATATTGGTAATAATTTGAATAAATTAAGGTTGGGAAGATAATTTTATTTAATTAAACTGATTTGAAACTTATTGAAATTGAGATTTAAGATATGATTTATAACTTGGGTTTGATTTAAGTAATTTAATGAATATTTCTTGTTTAAATAAATTTAAGGAAATATTTAGTAAAAATGTAATTTAAGGCTAGTTAAATGATATTGAATTTATTAAGTGAATATTCCTTGATTAAATAATAATGAAGTTAAATCAAGAGCTATATGAAACTGTTAAATTTAACTTTGAAAATGTTGAATATTAAAGCTTTGAAATATATTGAAAATTTAAATGGTATATTTAGAACCGAATTGAATTGATGAATTGAGCTTTGAATAAATTTGAATTTGGAATTTGAAGTTGATTTGAATCGATTTGCGAGACTTGAGGAAATTATAAATACTTTACTTTATAAATTATTTAATATATATATTATCTTGGAAAATAGATATATTTGAAATGAAATGATATTTGGGTTTTGAAGTATAAATTAAATTGAAATGACTACGGTGTTATAGTTTATATCTCTACATTATAGATAGTTCCATGGATCCTTAAAGGATGGTTATCCCAAACATCCTTTAAGTTACTTGTATTTCAGTTGATATTTCACTTGAGTTGGATTTATTAGTATAAGAATGTTAATCCTGACTCGAGTGTTTTGTGTTTTGCTTTACGCTCGGGTCAGACTGAGTGATACAGCATTTGAGACTCACCCTTGGAGTTTGGAGCTTCATTTGGAGATCCAACTATCGATTCAGCTTTCAGCTTTTCCAGTTGATTTGTTCAGAGAGGTCATCTATTCGTACTGAAGACTTCACTGTATTTGAGATATTCTGTTGTATTTTATTTTTAACTCTGATGTTTATATAGTAGCTTCATGAACTACTATTTTATCTTTTCCGCTGCGTATTATTGTATTACTCTGTGTCTGTGATTCTGTGATTAATTTATTTACTATATATGCCGAGTTTTGCCAAATTTAAATTAACAATCTGATATTTTGAATTATTTAAGTTTGACATGTGTGGATTTATTGTCGATTTGAATGGTCCAAAATCGCGGGTCGTTACAGGCAGGCCGAGCAAGGGAAGTGAAAAGCGGAGGTGGAGTTGTGGGTTCAGGCGGTGGTTGAGGCCGAAGTCAGGTGGGATGGAGGAAGAATAGGTTGTCGGGAAAGAGACGAGAAAGAGGCTGGCTTTGGGCTTTGACATACGGTGGTGATGGCTTCAGATCAAAGGTGGAGGTTTGGGAAAAAGTGGAGACGATAGATCTAATTCCTTTGAAAAGTAGAAATGAAAAAGGAAAGAAAGGAAGAGACAGAGATGTAATCAAACCAAAAATTATATCGCGATGGGAATAGTGAAAGTCCTTTCTTGATTTCAGAAAATAATAAAAGCATGCTGCTTATATTCAACTGATGGGTAATTGAATAGTCAATTGGAAACCAATAGGCTAAAATAACGAACCATCGTGGCTAAGCGTTTGCTGATTTCGCGGCGTACCGGAATTCGAAAAACAGAAAGGAATATACTACTGAGATCAACCTGACGAGACGACCAAAATGGTATACAGATATCGATGGTACGATCATCCGTTCAAAAGTCGATACTGACACCGATATACGTTGCTATCCCGTACAGAAAAATCCAAACGGAGCTAGAAACGTCCGAATTTCGCAAAAAGGATTACGCAGTCTTACGCAGAGTATTCTAAATAAATTTTCTCATGTTGGCATATTTAGGTTTCGGAACACTTTTATTATCATCAATTTTAACTGATATAAATTGGAATAAAATTACACTAGAAAATAAACTTCCAAATTATCTGATGAAAATTTACCGGTTGCTATATTAAAACAGACGCATTTCAAATATCAAATTTAAATTTCAAAATTTTATTGTTTAAAGTTTCACAAAAAAATTCAATTAAATAAAATAATAAAACAAATAAAATTATTAAAAATTTACGGGTCGTTACACTTAGGAAATTTCGTCCCAAAATTTGACAAGGGTAAAATTTATGTAATCTCCTGCATTAATTACAACCATTTTGTGTACATCCAATTTTGCAACCATCCATGCTTTTTGTGCAAAAGTGCTTTTCAACACAAAGTATGTGCATGTACATAAATCTCTAAGTGGTACCTACTATATGAATGCTTTTTATTTTAAAAGTTTTTCTTTTAAAACATGATGCACACAACCTAAATATACTTGCAATTTCTATATGAATGCCATTTTTCAAAAAGTTAAAACATTTTTCACCCAATTTTTCCCACACTCCTATTAAATAGGGGTGTAGTTCAACCAATTTTTCATCCAAATCCTAACACATAACTTTTAATATTCGAATTTTAGAAAAATCTAATTTTCTGAATTCGAGTTCTTATGTTAGAAAGAAGACAGAAAACAGAGAAACTTCATTTTTCTTCGGTTTTCTTTTTCGTACATCTTTCCCCGTACTTAGAATTTTGGGTTGTTATCCTATAAAAACCCCCTTTTTAATTTTCCCAAGCATGGTTTACATAAGAAAATAGCTTTTTAAATCTTTAGTTGACGTTTCCATCGCCTTTTTAATTTGTTGTTTTCCTTTTTGTTATTCTTATAACGTTCTTATGTCCTTATTCTCCACTTGTGAATATCACAAAAATAAAGAGAAAAAGCATCGATATTGATATACTACCATAGAATTTTAAATTCATACTTAAGAGTACAATTTTATAACTAAAAAGAGAAAACAAACCTTACTACAATACGATACTAGATAGATGACATACGTAGGCTAACATAGCCATCATCTCGAGCTAGGAGGCCTATGCCCCTGTCCGCCCTACCATAGGAAAGCTCTCATAAAGGAATCCAAATAGCTAAGGCGCTCCTCCTACCGCCTAGTGCTCGCCTCAACCTCACGCTAAGACCTAGCTAACTCATCCGGTCTCCTAATCATCTCATGCTGTCCTTAAGAATCTCTACATGCTCCCTAGTGAGCCGCTCTTGCCTCTCGGCAAGGGTCCTAAATTAATCCTCGTAACTCATCAGTGGATGGGGCTGAGAGGGTCCTGCTCCCTCTCCCCTAAGATCCATATCCATATCCCCACGTACTCTGCTTCGTGGGATCTGATGGCCAAGCGGGCCATGGCGACTCGGTATGTCCTATGCCACCTCCAAACGGTGGCGCGGGAAAGTGCTGGTGCTCATGAAAGTACTGGGGTGCCTGCCAATGTGGTGAAGGCTGTGGTGATGGTTGCTGCTCGTGCTCCTGCTCCTCCTGTGGAGCCTGAATCTGGGCCAATCCTATATGCATCCTTCTTAGAGTGGATGAATCTATCATGGGGTGGGCCTGCTCACTGTAAGTGTCTCTCTCTATCTCAACCCCGGCCCACCTGAAGACCCATGTCCAAAGGTTCTAGTAAATCATAGTAGATCTGTGAAGTCCGGTCACTGTCATATACTGGGCCATAATCGTCCTAGCCCAGTTCACCTGCAATCCTCCAAATATGGAGTAGGTGGCCCGCCGCACAATAGGGTATATCTAATCAAAATTCCCAGTCTTGGGGAAAAGGTTATGCTGCAAAATGCGGATAACTAACCTAGCTAACGGGGTCAACTGCCCAGCGCTCCAGTCGGGGGTGCTGGGGGTCTAAAAGAATCTGCTACAAAACGGCCATGTCCATCATCTCAATCTGCCCTACCTCCAAGCCATACCCACTGATATCTAAAATACTAGCCAACTGAGACTCGATGAAAACTATCCCAACTCCCTTGACCTCCGACTGGAAGGCCAACTCCTCATCCTCATCGCTAGTACGTAAGTTAGCATCAAAAAGACGTACTAACCTGGGATACTTTCGCTGCTCGAACGTCTCATGGCTAAGAATCTGTCGTAGCCCTGTGTCCAAGAAGAGTTGCTCTAAACGTGTGCCCGAAAAATCTGTAAACTTCACTGCTGTGACGACCCGGAATTTTTAGATATTTGAAATCGAAATATTTAATTGATTTTAAATATTTTAAAGGTTAATTTTAACTTAAATTTCAAATATCTCTATTTATTGGATAATTAATTATTAAATTAAATAATTTGAATTTGGGTAAAATTTTGAATCTGGAGTTTTAAGCCTGCTAAAAATAATTTGAAGGCTTGGAAAATTTACATTAATAATACTGAAGGTGATGGAACTTTTAAAATTGAATTTAAAAGTGTTTTGTTCAGTTTTGAAAATATATCGTTTAAATTGATATTTAAAAATAGCCTTCCGAGGCACAGTCTCGGAATTCGACGAAACAAGTTCCATTGGATCCGTCATAGTGTATTATTATCGGATTTCAATTTTCGTAGAGATTGGAGTTGTTGTGTGAGCGTACGACATACAAACGCGCTGAAATTTATATCGAATTCAATATAATAACTGGATCCAAAAAGCTATCTTCTCCATATGGTCGAACTAGACCTCGAAACCTATTCCAACGTGTTCAGAATAACGATATAACGTTAGGAACGTCGGTCGTTGCATTTAAATTGGAGTTTGGGGTTTAGAATTTTGGACCACGAGATATTTTGGTTATTAAATTATATTTCTAGATGAGTATGAAATCAATTCAAAATTAAATAGAAGGGACACTGTAGCTTACCTTCTCAAGTACGCCATTCCATATCCATTCAAACCACGCATCTTATCTTTTTTTCCATCAATCAGCTGAAACAAAAACGAAATTACAAGAATGGTCGAAATCGATTCTATATAAAAAAATAAAAAAAAATGCCAAAGAAATCACATACTAATATCTTTCCCTTTCATCTCCTGATATTCACGAGTTCAAAACGAATCGAACCAGGAATCGATTTCGTTCTGCATCAAACAATGGCCGAACTTTAGAATTCCCAAAGCGAGTTCATATGATAAGTGAAGAGCAGCATGCGACTTTAATAGCTCGCGTAGGGGAGGGCTGAGGTCGCGACTCGGGAAATCGAGTCGAAATTGGGATCGGTCAAGTCGTCGGCGTGCTAGGGTCGCGTTCACAAAGCAGGCGGCGGGTTGCATGGCGATGGCAACCGCGAGTTCGAGGTCGCGATTAGGGCTTGGGGTTGCGACCGTCATGGTGGCAAGGCGAGGTTCGCCAGCTAGTTAGAAGGTAAATTCATTTTAGTTTACTAATTAAGTTAATTATACAGATAGTTATTTTAAAATAAAAACTGAGAACTTGATACTATAAGTAATTTAACTTAATTTCTGAAAATTGATTTTGTTAATTTCAAAACAGAAAATTTGCAGCAGGATATATAAAACAGCTGGTTTTAAATTTAGGCAGCTATATATATACATATAAAACAGCAAAAGGTAATTTGGTTTTTAATTAAAATTTTAAAAGGGTGTTTAATTTTAGAATTTCATTTATTAAAGGGAAATTAGTTTAAACTAAAATTATTAGCTAATTAAATTATTAAATGGTAATTGATTGTTCAATTTATTTCAAATGTTAATAAACCGTATAATGTTTGTACAAGGTCAAAAATAATGGAGAAACAAGCCGGTTTGGATCGGATTGCAAAACAAAAATTAAAGGTGAGTTAATCTCACTCATCTGGGTTTTATTTAAATTTAAATGGTTAAATTTAATATTTGGTTGAATGATTGAATTGATTGGATATGATATTATATAGTAGTATATAGTATATATTGGAGTGATTGATATTCCCGCATTGTATAGCGGATGAGACCCTATGCGCCACATAATAGCGGATGATAATATTTAAACCCATATACCGCGATATTCCTCCTCGAAGTGGAATTGGTATTGTGCTAACATCTGTGGATGCAGGGAAACAGGTTGGAGGGATCTAACTGGATTCCTCAAATTTATTTAGATTGTTTAATATGCTGTGTTATGATTATTAGACATTCTGTGATGAATTATATTGATAACTGGAATGTTGGATGCTATGGTTTGATTGGATATATTTGGACATTGAGTTATCAAAATATATAAATTTGGATTTTTGAAATAAAATAAAAGAGGAAACTTTAAGTAAATAATTATAGAAATTTGGATAAATTAAAGAATGAATTGGAAAGGAATAAAAGTTGATTTTTGAATTCAAATAAATAAAATTTCGAGTATGGGAAATGAGATTTTTTTTGAATAAATGGGGATAAGTGATTGTTGTAAAATCTCAAGTGTTATTATTTAAAGGAATAAAGAATTTATTTTAAAATTCAAGGTTTAAATTTATTTAAAAGGGATAAGAAAGGAATTTGGGAAATCTGAAATAGGTATTTTCAGTTTAAAAGATTTATAATCATAATTAAGAAAGTAAAATCTGAAGTTAATGGGTTTTTGAAATAAATTAAGTAAGTAAAGAATTTTATTTTAAATGGAGTAATTTTGGAAATCAATTGGAAAATTGATTAAATGTTTGGAATTGGGATTTTAAAAGGAAGTTGAGACCATGAAACTTATAAACTGGGTTATGAAAGTGAAAGTAATATATCAGTGGATATTTGGAAGAATAAATTGAAAGTGGGAATTTATTAAAGAAATGGGTAAATTTGTTTAAAAATAAATAGTGATTTATTTTTAAAGAAGTTAAAGAGAAGTGTATTTCCTTGAATAGCCAAGTACGTTTCCAAAGCAAAGTTTTAAGTATAAGTTAAAGGTTTTAAAGTGTGTTTTAGAAAATTTATTATTTTTCAAATGATTAAATTTTGAAGTAAGTATTTCTCAAATTTATTATAGTAGTAATTATTAAAAGTGATGTAGTATTTTGTTTTGGAAAGGATAAAATTTAGTGTTATATTGTATAAGTAGCTTTATTTGAAATATTCTTTAAGCATATATTTTTGAATAAAGTATTAAAGTAGTTTTTCATTTAAATGTTTAAAGCATATTTCCTAATATAGTATTTTAAATTACTTTAGAAATCTAAAGTGTTTGTACTTGGTGATTTCTGTGGAGATAGAAAATATTCGGGAAATTTATTCCGCGAGTGGAAATGGTTTGAAACTGTTTTCAAAAAGAGCTGAAAATGGAAATATATCTTGCTAAGATATTTGTGAGGTAAATAAGTAATTTGGAAAATTATTTATTGTTTAATGATTGTTGTGAATGTTAATTGATAGTTAAATCACCGACTATCAATATTGGCCAATCCGCTGATCGTTTCGAAGAGTCCGGGATCGGGATTAATTTTCCGAAAACCACTTCGATTTGATTTGTACGTTTTCATGGGGAAAACGAGTTCGGAGTCGAAGATGGAGCAGTGAAGTGCAAGGGCTAATCGCTACTAATCCTGAGGGAGATTCCAAAATGGATGTAGTAGGAATAGTGCCTTCGGTTCCGTTCGAACCCGGGATGGACTTGTATGGATGAATGCTTTCAGAACATCGTCAGGTGGACGGTGGGCATTCTAAGTGAAACGTTCTAAAAAGGTAACGCTTTGCCTTGAGCCTCATCAACCGGGAATGAATGAAAATCAGGGGTTATGTAGCAAGGCTATGTGGGTAGCGCCCATTAGGGTGAGATCATCCCTGTCTAGATGTCCCTTTTTATTTCGGCTGTGTGGCGGTTGGTCACGCCAATCGTGGGGTGATTTTACTCGGAATTACCCTTAGGTAGTTCCGGTCTTGTGTTGTAGGGGATCGGGCGTGGTCCTCGGTACGTTGATCTAGACCAGGTACTGTGACAGGTGGTAGCCCAGTGTCTAGTCATTAGTTGGAAATCCATTCTCCGTACGTGCCTTTACGGTTTTGTTTGTATACCTATTAGCTGGAATTTAATAGATGTAACAATTTCGGCTATTTGAATAAGTATTTGTATATAGACACTATTATAATATCAGAGGATTTTGATAAAAAAGTGTTTTGGCTATCGTAAGGTAAAAACCCGACATGTTTATTTGTGGTGTGGTCTTACGAGATGCTTTTGATTTCAAGGGGTTTGGAAAACTTTAATAATCCAATTGAGTGTGTTTTCTCACGCTGGTTTTCCAGACTGACTCGGGTGTTATTTTATTATAATTCTCAGGTCAGACCGAGTATTATAGGATACAGGTTATGATGCTGTGGAGCTCCGGAGACGAGCTGGATGGCGAGACGTATTCCTCGTATATGATGTATATTTCCGCTGTGGTGTTTATGTTGTGTATTCTGTATGTGGGACAAGTTATTATAACTGTCCTGAATTGTGATGTTGATTGTATTGTACTCTGATGTGGTATTCTGATGATGTATGTACAAACATATATAGTTTCTTTTCTGTAAAGATCAGTTATTAATTATTATATTTTATTCCGCTGCGATGGTTAGATTCTGATGTTGTTTTCTATTTTCTTCTTCTACCTCTTTCTTCTTTAACCCTAATGGTTCGTATTTCCATTCATTTTGAGTCGAAATGTTGGAAAATAGTGTCGATTCAAGGGGTACAGAACTGCGGGTCGTTTCAGCTGGTATCAGAGCTTAGGCTGGCGATAACCTTGGCTCTGGTGGGGATTACTCATTAAATAGAGTCCGTAGTTGTAACAACCCGCATATTTATTGATTTTTATATTTTTATATTTTATTTAAATATTTTATCGTTAGTCGGATGTTAGTCCGGAAAGCTACTTTTTGCATATAGTCAAATTATGACTCGAGACCACCTTCGTTGAGTTCAAAATGACGTTTGCGATATTTTTGAGTGTAAACCTCGATATGTTTGGAGTTAGTGAAATTCTTGCTACTTTTTCCCGCTTGTGACTTTGGTTTGGACTGCACCTTCTTTAGTTCAGCCCAACCCTCTTCCTTACTTCATTCACCATTTGTTTTAACATTCAAGCTTCATCAAAAATGGTGGTGGGAAGTGGAAATTAAAACTCCAAACTCAAATTCTATTGTAAATCCGAGATTCAACTCCAAATTCAAGTAGAAGATAGTGGATTCAAGCTTTGGATTGCTTCTCCTTGCTTTCAACCTCCATCTTCATCCATTTTAGTGAAAAGGTGAGATTTTTGATCTCACATCTTGCCTATAGATGTCATTGGGCTGTTGGGAATGATCCCCTATTGCATTTGTATGAATATCTGCATTTGGTTTGGATTGGATTGGGGAAAAACTCCAATTTTCAGCGTTTTTGGAAAATTCCTACACCTAGGTCGTTCTGGAGGGAGAGTCGCATCGGAGTTAGGTCGCTAGGTCGTAGGTCGCTCTGGCGTCGAAATGACTCTGCTTATATTTAGTTCAACCTGGACTTAGGTCATCCGTCCCTAGGTCGTAGGTCGTGAACCACTATTAGGTCGCTCGCGTGCTCCTAGGTTGCTTGGCCTGCATCCGTTAGGTCGTTAGACCCATTGCCAATTTAAGTCGCTGGCCTCTGGGTCGCGAGTCTTTAGGTCGCCAGTTTTAGGTCGTTGGACCTTATAACCTGATAGGTCATTGGACCTTATACCTTTTAGGTCGTTGGACCTTATTCCAGTTAGGTCGTGTGTCCCCTTAGGTCGCTCGCCTTTAGGTCGCAGATCTAAGGTCGCTTGGCCTCACTTGCCAAGTTAGGTCGCTCTGCCATTCCAGGTAGGTCGAAACCATTAGGTTGCTTGTTCCCTGATTTTAGGTCGTTAGACCAACTTCCGTTAGGTCGCTCGACCACAACCCCCTAAGTCCCAGCCCATTAGGTCGTATGACCTACTTTTCCTTAGGTCGCTTGGCTCGATTTCGTTAGGTCGTCTGACCTGTAGTTGTTAGGTCGCATGGCCTTGACTTCTTTAAGTCGCTCGACCCCGATACCTTATTAAGTCGCAACCTGTTAGGTCGCTGGACCACTCTACCAGTTAGGTCGCTCGCCTTTTTATCAGTAGGTCGTTCGACCTACATTTGGTTAGGTCGCTCTGCAAGCCTGGCCGCACTTCCTTCTTCTACTTTGATGGTTTTGGGATTGATTTCTTTGGAATTTACACACGTCTTCGAACGTGAATTTATGTGATTCGATTGTTTCAACAATCGTTTTATGACTTGTCACTTTAAAGATATATGAAGGTTTCAATACTAGTAGTAAATATCAAAACTCTTTCATCAAAGCGATTTCAACACTATTTTAAATATCAAAAGTTCGTTTTCTCAAACCGATATCCAATCTACTAGTATGTACAAGCCTTTACTTCACTCGGATGAGAAATCGACTTAAACGACTTTGTAAAACGAGTGGTATGAAACACTTGCGTTCACTTCGTCGGTTAGCTCTTGGACTTGTTCGATTGAACCCTTTTTATGACAATTTCCTAGTGGAGATCTACAGTTTGTTCGTAAATATTTATGTTAAGCTAGTGGTTATGGGACATGAAGCTAAACTCATATATTTACTGGCTTAGTGTAATTGACACTTCCTTATGATCATGACGATCATTTTTGTGATTTAGACTAGCGATTGAGCGATGTCTCTTTGTCTGCGAGGGAGACTAGACCCCGCTTTTGTGATGTTTCACCATCACATATATGGGGTAGCACCCCATGGTCTTCGGACCATTTCTGTGTGGAAATTTAATGGATAGCTTCCATGAGATAGCTTCTCATTCATGTGTTCACGTGTAGGTGAGTTTTCATGCTCCCATTCATGTGTTAGGCCTCCCCCTTTTTATGTGTTTTCTGGATTTCTGGTGATGATTTCTGGAATTTTGTGCTTCACCAATTTTCATGATTTTCATTGATATGATATCAGTTTTTGTGCATTGGTGAATTTATGTGTTATTGACTTGTTATGAATACACGTTTAGGGTATGATACCCTATTTTATCTTTGAGAAGATTCTTGTGATATTGATTGATCTTTTGTTGATTATCATTTACATACTTATAGTAGTATGCCGTTATGGTTGTTACATGTTCATGCCATATTATTTATCCTATACCTTATCATCTGATATTTATAGCTAGACTGATCCGTTTATTATTTTCTTATAAATAATACTCGGGTCAGACCGAAATGTTACAGGTGCTTCTGCTTGACTTCTCTTCAGGATTATTCTGACTTTTGGCTAACTCCATAGATTAGTAGTTTTTGGATGTACACATTTGAGATATAGACTCTATGTAGTGTACTTATTCTTTTGTATAGCATGTGATGCTATTCTTTTGTATTATCGTGGATCTTTCTGACCACTACTCTGATGTACACTTTCATGTGTTATATATATTTATTCATATCTTCTTCCGCCTTTGTGATATGGATGTCTGTGACTGATTTATGTTATGATTACTTCTATGTTTGTTTCCGAAGATTATATATAGCCACCGTGTGATAGCTTTGTGTTTGTATCGGTATGTCGGATTTCCTCCTTAAAAGATATGCATTCTATTCTATCTGACATATCGGTGCTCGCACAAAGAAGTTACATGGATGGTCGCTCCTCCACAGCCTTATTCTCCGTGCTAATTGACAGCACTACATCGTAGTGTTCTTGGTTAGCGTGGGTATAGAGGTGGGGCGTCACAGCTTGGTATCGGAACCAAACTTTGGAACAATTTAGAATAACTTAACAAGGATCATCGTCCTAAGTCCACCTTAGGAATTGTATTTCAGGATTTAGTTCGAGGCTTCGAACCAATTCATCCTGTTTTCTTTATGATTCCTTGTTTCATCTATCAAGAATTGCTTGATATTCATTTGGTGAATAACCTTTTTCTTCTTCTCTCTTTCTTAAAGTGGAGAATGTCTAGACCAGGCCATCCCAGAGCTGGACCATCTACTGTCACTCCCCAGGATGGAGTTTTTATGACCGCTCAACAGCTTCTTGATTTAGTAAAGAATACTCAAGCAGCTGGTCCTAATCAGGAACCTACTCATCCAAAGTCTGGATTTGCACGTTTGTGCAACAATTATACCAACTTGGGTGGGAAACCATTCAAAGGTTCCGAAACTATTATCGAGGTCCGGGCTTGGTTAAGAACATGCGATAGAATCTTTTCTCGCATGAATCTTGTCGATCTTCACCGTATTCAGGTGGCCTCCAGTATGCTCCAAGAGAGAACATTGGATTGGTACGAACTTCTTATTTCTAAAATTAATGAAGCCGATCTCACCTAGGAGCAATTCCGGGAATGCTTCGAATTAAAATTCGTACCAGAAGCAGAGAAAGTGGCATTAGCTCGTCGTTTCATAGACCTTGTTCAAGGTACATCCTCTGTGACAGATTATGTCGCATCCTTCGAGTCACTGTCCAAATACGGGGTTGAATACATCAACACCCCATTGAAGAAGAACCAAAGGTTCGTCTAGGCTTAAACAAGAATCTCAAGAAGCCATTACTTCTAAAATTAGAAGTTTCTTTCGATCAACTCATTGATATCGCCCTTCGTCTTGAAGAGGCAGATAAGGATAGTGATGTTGAAGTGGTGGCTTCTAAACCAAACTTCAACAACAAGAAAAGGCCTAACAAGTTTAAAGGTCCTTATCCCAACAAAAAGGGTAAGCAAGCAATTCCTGCTGCAAAGACATTTTCCCCCAGTGATCAGAAATGCTTCAACTGTGGTGCTAAGGGCCATTTTTTGAACAAGTGTTCAAAGCCCCGCTCTTGCCGCTATTGTAAAAGTCCAGATCATTTTATGCACCAATGCCCTAGGCTCCAAGAGAAGGAGGGAAAGTTAAACGTTGCTCAAGTCCCTGGTAACACATCTCGCGGTCAAGGTATGTCTCATTCTGTCCTTGATGGCATTATATTATTTCATGATCAACCTATTAGAGTTCTCTTTGATACGGGTGCATCCCATTCTTTTATATCAAAGGAACTTGTCGATACTTTTTCTTTGAGTGTTGTTGCTTTAATGACTTCTTTAAGAATTTCGAATCCAGTTGGTGGATCCGCAACTCTTAGTCTGCTTTGTAAAGATGTCGAGATTATTTTGTGTGATTTTTCTTTCCTAGCCGATTTGCATGTCATGCGTTACTTAGGCTTTGGAATGATTTTGGGTATGGATTGGCTTACTCATTATGAAGCTCATATCCTATGTCCTGAGTGGACTATTTATCTCCGACATCTGCAATCTGTTAACCAGATTTCTATTATTCTTAAAGATTCGGATTCCGCTTTGGTTGCATCTTTATATTCTTTAAATCCTCGTGATAATGATAATGATGATGAGGAAGACGTCATTTCTCTTATTCGCGTCATTCGTGAATTTTCCGACATCTTTGAGCCCGTTTTAGGATTACCACCTAAACGAGCAATTGAGTTCAAAATTAATCTTATACCTGGAGCTCAACCTATTACCTGTCCTCCTTATCGCATGTCCAATAAGGAGAATGTAGAGATGCGCAAACAACTATCCGAGTTGGAGACAAAGCAACTTATTCGCTCTAGTTCCTCGCCTTGGGGAGCTTCAGCTATTTTCGTAAGTAAGTCCGATGGTACGCTTAGGCTTTGCGTCGACTACCGCAAGCTTAATGATCTTACTATTAAGAATAAATATCCCTTGCCTCGGATTGATGATCTGTTTGATCAACTTAGTGGTGCTAGAATCTTTTCACAATTGGACTTGGCTACCGGTTTTCACCAGCTTCGTATTGCAGAGGATAGCATTCCTTTGATTTTGTTCCGTACTTGTTATGGATCTTATGAATGGCTAGTTATGCCATTCGGTTTAACGAATGCTCCAGCTTATTCCATTGACCTCATGAATAGAGTTTTCAAAGATTTTCTCGATCGGTTTGTTCTCATCTTTATTGATGATATTCTTGTGTATTCCAAAACCGAGGAGGAACATGAAAATCATCTTCGGATTGTATTGGAAACTCTTAGGAGCAATCAATTAAAGGCAAAATTTTCTAAATGCCATTTTTGGCAATCTAGTGTGAAGTTTCTCGGTCATATTATTTCCGAATCTGGAATATCAGTAGATCCTTCAAAGATTGAAGCGATTCAAAATTGGAAGAGACCGGAGAGCGTGACTGAAATCCGTAGCTTTCTTGGATTGGCAGGTTATTATCGCCGTTTTATAAAAGACTTTTCTAAGATTGCCGTTTCTCTTACTAGCTTAACAAAGAAAGGTGTTAAATACATTTGGTCGGACAAATGTGAAACTTTTTTTCAGAAATTAAAAGAACTCCTTTCTGATGCTCCTATTCTTATTATTCCCGAAGGGAATCAAGACTTTGTCGTTTATACCAATGCTAGTTGCGTTGGTTTGGGTGCCGTTCTTATGCAAAAAGAACGTGTTATTACTTATGCTTCTAGGAAATTGAAGCCGGCTGAGACTAGATATGCCACACATGATTTAGAACTCGCGGCTATCGTTTTCACCCTTCGAATTTGGCGACATTATCTTTTGGGAGAAAAGTTTATACTTTATACTGATCATAAGTCTTTGAAATATTTATTTTCTTAAAAGGAACTTAATTTGCATCAACAGCGTTGGCTCGAATTTCTTGCCTCTTATGATCTTGACATTCTTTATACTCCCGGAAAGGGGAATCGAGTTGCCAACGCACTTAGTCGCAAGCAACAAGCGGTTGTTTCCATGATGATATCTGAATGGAATGATCTCGAACTTTTATCCACTTGTGAAATTCGAGATCGCGTTTCCGATTTATGTTCATCTCTTGTTTTATGCAGCCTTGAGGCTCGTCCTTCTCTATTAGACCGCATTCTTGAAGCTCAACAGTTAGATCCTGAATTGGCTTTGCTTGGCCAAAATCTTAAGGATAAAACCGATATTGAAGGTTTGAAAGACTTTGGTATCGATTCTCGTGGCAGCATTCGAAAATTTGGTAGACTTATCGTACCAAATATTAATGATCTTCGTAAAGATATTTTTGAAGATTCACATCGTTCCAAATATTCCATTCATCTCGGTAGCAGTAAAATGTACGCGGATATGAAGCGACTTTATTACTGGGAGGGAATGAAATCTGATGTTGCTAACTTTGTTAAGTGTTGCATGACTTGCCAACTTGTCAAGGCTGAACATCAAAGGCCCGGTGGGTTATTGCAACCATTGGAAATTCCAGTATGGAAGTGAGATCAAATTTCCATGGATTTTATTGATGGCCTTCCCCGTTCTCGTTCGGGTCATAATAGCTTATGGGTGATTGTTGATAGACTTACTAAATCTGCCCATTTTATTCCAGTTCGGTCGAACCGAACCGTTCCTCTTCTGGCCAAACTCTTTGTTAGAGAAATTGTTAAACTACATGGAGTTCCTTCTTCCATTGTTAGTGATCAAGATCCATTGTTTACTAGTGGATTCTGGAAGGGTCTTCAAAAAGCTTTGGGAACGAAGCTTAATTTTAGCACCGCTTATCACCCCCAGTCCGATGGACAAACTTAGCGTGTAAATCAAACACTTGAAGATCTTCTTCGAGCTTGTGTTCTTGACTTTGGTGGAAGTTGGGAAGATCATATTTCACTTGTTGAGTTTTCCTATAATAATAGCTTCCAATCTAGTATTGGTATGGCTCCTTTCGAGGCACTCTATGGAAGGCCATGCCGATCTCCTTCTTGTTGGCTTGAGGCCGGTGAGAAGCTGGTTTTAGGACCAGATTTTATTCGAGATTCCACAGAAAAGATTGAACTTATTCGACAGAGGATGAAAGAAGCCCAGAGTAGACAAAAATCCTATGCCGATAACCGAAGAAGAAAATTAGAATTTTCTGTGGGAGATCTCGTATTTATTCGTGTTTCACCTATGAAGGGTGTTATACGTTTCAGTCGATCGGGAAAGTTAGCGCGTCGATATATTGGGCCATTTCCTATCACTGAACGTATTGGTTCCTTGGCTTATCGCCTTTTATTACCGGCTCAGTTTTCTGCCATGCATGACGTGTTTCACGTTTCTCAAATACGGAAGTGCCTTCGGGATTCCGATTCTATTCTTGAGCCCGGTGTTGTGGAATAGATTGAAGTTTCGCCTAATTTAACTTATGAGCAGCAGCCTGTTCGAATTATTGCTTCGGAGATCAAACGACTTCGAAATAAAGACTTTCCGCTTGTTAAAGTTCAATGGTCCTCTAATCCTAAGGACTGCTCTTAGGAAACTAGAGAATTCATCGAGCGGACACATCCAGAATTACTTTCTCAGGCTCCTTAAGGTAAACTTCTTAATTCCAATTTCTTTTGTGTTAATATGCTTTTATGGTTGTTACTTTTTATTTTCCATCGTATATATTGCGAGGATGCAATTTCTTTAACGAGGGGAGTCTGTAACAACCCGCATATTTATTGATTTTTATATTTTAATATTTTATTTAAATATTTTATCGTTAGTCGAATGTTAGTCCGAAAAGCTACTTTTTGCATACAGTCAAATTAGGACTCGAGACCACCTTCATTGAGTTCAAAATGACGTTTGCGATCTTTTTGAGTGTAAACTTCGATATGTTTAGAGTTAGTGAAATTCTTGCTACTTTTTCCCGCTTGTGACTTTGGTTTGGACTGCACCTTCTTTAGTTCAGCCCAACCCTTTTCCTCACTTCATTCACCATTTGTTTTAACATTCAAGCTTCATCAAAAATGGTGGTGGGAAGTGGAAATTAAAACTCCAAACTCAAATTCTATTGTAAATCCGAGATTCAACTCCAAATTCAAGTAGAAGATAGTGGATTCAAGCTTTGGATTGCTTCTCCTTACTTTCAACCTCCATCTTCATCCATTTTAGTGAAAAGGTGAGATTTTTGATCTCACATCTTGCCTATAGATGTCATTGGGCTGTTGGGAATGATCCCCTATTGCATTTGTATGAATATCTGCATTTGGTTTGGATTGGATTGGCGAAAAACTCCAATTTTCAGCGTTTTTGGAAATTTCCTGCACCTAGGTCGTTCTGGAGGGAGAGTCACATCGGAGTTAGGTCGCTAGGTCGTAGGTCGCTCTGGCGTCGAATGACTCTGCCTATATTTAGTTCGAACTGGACTTAGGTCGTCCGTCCCTAGGTCGTAGGTCGCGAACCACTATTAGGTCGCTCGCGTGCTCCTAGGTCGCTTGGCCTGCATCCGTTAGGTCGTTAGACCCATTGCCAATTTAGGTCGCTGGCCTCTGGGTCGCGAGTCTTTAGGTCGCCAGTTTTAGGTCGTTGGACCTTATAACCTGATAGGTCGTTGGACCTTATACCTTTTAGGTCGTTGGACCTTATTCCAGTTAGGTCGCGTGTCCCCTTAGGTCGCTAGATCTCTTAGGTCGCTCGCCTTTAGGTCGCAGATCTTAGGTCGCTTGGCCTCACTTGCCCAGTTAGGTCGCTCTGCCATTCCAGGTAGGTCGCAACCATTAGGTCGCTTGTTCCCTGATTTTAGGTCGTTAGACCTACTTCCGTTAGGTCGCTCGACCACAACCCCCTAAGTCCCAGCCCATTAGGTCGTATGACCTACTTTTCCTTAGGTCGCTTGGCTCGATTTTGTTAGGTCGTCTGCCCTGTAGTTGTTAGGTCGCATGGCCTTGAATACCTTATTAAGTCGCAACCTGTTAGGTCGCTGGACTACTCTACCAGTTAGGTCGCTCGCCTTTTTATCAGTAGGTCGTTCGACCTACATTTGGTTAGGTCGCTCTGCAAGCCTGGCCGCACTTCCTTCTTCTACTTTGATGGTTTTGGGATTGATTCCTTTGGAATTTACACATGTCTTCGAACGTGAATTTATGTGATTCGATTCGTTTCAACAATCGTTTTATGACTTGTCACTTTAAAGATATATGAAGGTTTCAATACTAGTAGTAAATATCAAAACTCTTTCATCAAAGCGATTTCAACACTATTTTAAATATCAAAAGTTCGTTTTCTCAAACCGATATCCAATCTACTAGTATGTACAAGCCTTTACTTCACTCGGATGAGAAATCGACTTAAACGACTTAGTAAAACGAGTGGTATGAAACGCCTGCGTTCACTTTGTCGGTTAGCTCTTGGACTTGTTCGATTGAACCCTTTTTGTGACAATTTCCTAGTGGAGATCTACAGTTTGTTCGTAAATATTTAAGTTAAGCTAGTGGTTATGGGACATGAAGCTAAACTCATATATTTACTGGCTTAGTGTAATTGACACTTCCTTATGATCATGACGATCATTTTTGTGATTTAGACTAGCGATTGAGCGATGTCTCTTTGTCTGCGAGGGAGACTAGACCCCGCTTTTGTGATGTTTCACCATCACATATATGGGGTAGCACCCCATGGTCTTCGGACCATTTCTGTGTGGAAATTTAATGGATAGCTTCCATGAGATAGCTTCTCATTCATGTGTTTACGCGTAGGTGAGTTTTCATGCTCCCATTCATGTATTAGGCCTCCCCCTTTTTATGTGTTTTCTGGATTTATGGTGATTATTTCTAGAATTTTTTGCTTCACCAATTTTCATGATTTTCATTGATATGATATCAGTTTTTGTGCATTGGTGAATTTATGTGTTATTGACTTGTTATGAATACAAGTTTAGGGTATGACACCCTATTTTATCTTTGAGAAGATTCTTGTGATATTGATTGATCTTTTGTTGATTATCATTTACATACTTATAGTAGTATACCGTTATGGTTGTTACATGTTCATGCCATATTATTTATCCTATACCTTATCATCTGATATTTATAGCTAGACTGATCCGTTTATTATTTTCTTATAAATAATACTCGGGTCAGACCGAGATGTTACAGGTGCTTCTGCTTGACTTCTCTTCAGGATTATTCTGACTTTTGGCTAACTCCATAGATTAGTAGTTTTTGGATGTACACATTGGAGATATAGACTCTATGTAGTGTACTTATTCTTTTGTATAGCACGTGATGCTATTCTTTTGTATTATCGTGGATCTTTCTGACCACTACTCTGATGTACAGTTTCATGTGTTATATATATTTATTCATATCTTCTTCCGCCTTTGTGATATGGATGTCTATGACTGATTTATGTTATGATTACTTCTATGTTTGTTTCCGAAGATTATATATAGCCACCGTGTGATAGCTTTGTGTTTGTATCGGTATGTCGGATTTCCTCCTTAAAAGATATGCATTCTATTCTATCTGACATATCGGTGCTCGCACAAAGAAGTTACATGGATGGTCGCTCCTCCACAGCCTTATTCTCCGTGCTAATTGACAGCACTACATCGTAGTGTTCTTGTGGGTATAGAGGTGGGGCGTCATAGTAGTACTCTAGAATGAGTTTGAGTGTATTCATAGATATGAGAGCATATTTGTTAGTGAATATAAAAATTGTTTTTATATTGTGTTGACTTATCGGTTAAGTGTTTTTTGATTCTGGTCGATATGTGGAATGCCACGACATCGATAGGGGTTTCTAAACTCTTAAACAAGATAAACAGACACAGTGTTGTTTTGAAAATAGGGTAGATGAAATAATTTTACCCAAAAATTATATTTTTGTATATAAAAGAAAAAAAAAATTCGTAAATTATTATAGCTATATATGGTTGCTTGGATGTTAAGAATGATAATATTAAATTATTATCATTGTTGTGTGGAAATTTAACTAGAAATTGAAATTAATCAAAGGTTAAGGAAATAAATTCATTTATAGAACGAAGTTTGAAATGTGAATTGTAAATGTGATTTATAATTTGAAATGGAATTCCAGAGAAATATTTGGAAATAAATTGTGATTAAAATTCCAGAGTAATGTTGAATATAAATTGGATGGATTTGAAATTTGGAATTTTGGGAAGTTTAAATTCCTTTGAGTTTGAAAATAATTTTCAAAGGTTTTGGAGAAATAATAGTGATATTATTTTGGAAGTATTTTGAATTGGATTTGAAATCTGGAGGGATTTGAAATTTAAAAATATTTGAATCGTATTTAAAGAGATAAAAGCATTTAACTCTTTTTGGTCACTGGAAAATAATTCCGATGATGATCGCGACATCATCAGTGTTCATTTTCGAGTTTCCAAGAGAGAAATTGCTGCCAATTTGTTTTAAATTGGAATTGTTTGCAAAAGTTGGGTTTGACTTTAGAGATGCAAAGGATTTTGGATATAATTGATTTCAAATGATTTTTGAAATACTTAAGATATTGTTGGAAACTCTGGAGTTGGTTTAATTGTTTTGGAATGATTAAGGAATTGTTTAAAATTCTGAAAGTAAATTGAAAATGTATAATCCCGAGTTAAAAGGTAAAATGTGAACGGGATTGATTGTAAATGGATGAAAGTATGGATATGAATAAGTTGTGACTTATAAAACTTAGAAGTGGAATAAATAAGCCAAAATAAAATTGTTTTGTATTTTGGGAAATGAATAAAAATCCAAACTTGAATTATAAAATAGATTGAACTCAAGAATATTAAGTGAATGATTTTTGAAGGTAAAAATCAAATTAGAATTTATAATGGATTGAATGAGTATACTAATTGAATTAAATTAGTAAAATAAAATGGAATTTGATTGGATGAGAATCAAATTAAAATAGAATGGGTGCAAGAAACAAAAATGAACTTAAGTTTTGAGATGAAAATAGCTTGAAGTAAATAAATAACTTAAAGTAAATTGTTGAATGGTTGTTGGCGAGCTTTGTGGAATGGTTTTTGTACGAAACGTGTTTGATTAATGAAATGAAATGCAAGTGATAAAATTAAAAATGTAATGAAAATGAGAATGTATGGATTGTGAATAAATTTAAAATGGAATTGAATAAAATTCTATGAATTGATAGAAGTAAACAAAATTGATTTTTGAATCAACTGACATGAATATGAGCTGTTTGGAATTATAAATGAATTGGAGGTAAGTAAGTGAGTTGTACATCACTTAAATTGAATGCAAGGGTAAGAAAAATGAGTGAAAGCAATTGAATTGGTGATTGAAACCTTATTAATTACTTATAAGAGCTGTTTGGTATGTATGGCTTATGAAATCCATGTGTTAGCTATTGAAAATGAGTGAAATGTGAATAAATTTTCTATATATGGCACTTACATATTTGAATTGAGTAAGTACATGTATAGGGAAGCCATGTGGCTGGATTTGGTTGCGCTAATTGCTAAAATAATAAGCCGCTTGCTTAAAAATGCTAAATAGAGGTACGCCTACGCAATAAAAATAGGAAATATGAACTGTTTTTGTTTTCCGACCGTGTGGGTCGATGTATATATATTTATATCTTTTGTCAAATTGTAAAAGCTCCTCTGTACAAAGGAGACTCTGCCAAAAATTTTCGAAAATTTTGGGAGTTAGAAATTTTTTAAAATTTTCACTAACGACAAATGATTTAAAATTGGAATTTGAGATAAAGGTAAATAAAATTCAATATTCAAAGTTTGAAGATAAATTGAATTCAAGCAAAATCGAAAATGAAAATCTGAATGAAAAACGGGAGAAGGTATTTAGATTTGAAAATAACTAATAAATTGAAGCAAATTGATTTTATATGGAATTGGAACTCAATTGGAGTATACACTTCAGTAGTGAAGTAGTAAAAATAAATATAAGAAATATTTATATTGAACTTAAGAAATGAAGAATGAAGTTCTTAAGTAAATTGGTATTGGGAATATACTAAGTAATTTTGGAATGGAGAAATATACTAAGTGAATAATTGAATTGTAACGACCCGGAATTTTCGAACCCAAAAATTCCAGATAGTTAGGAGAAAAAGAAAAGAGATAGAAGAAAGAAACAAAACAAGACACAGATTCTCACATTCGCAGCGGATCAAAATACAATATCAAATAATAATATCAATTATACAAAGAAAACTGTATTTGTTAATTTTCATCAATACATCAGAGTTACAACATATACACAAATCACTGGACAGATACAATTAACATGTGCCAAACAACTACAATATATCACAATGGAATACACTCCATACGTTCCTGCCATCCAGCTCGCCTCCTGAGCTCCATAACGTCCTTACCTGGAAATTTGTAATACTCGGTCTGACCCGAGCATTACCACAAAGTAACACCCGGGTCAGGCTAGAAACCAGCGTGAGTAAACTCATCTATAATGAAATTTCAATCCATAGAACTTATTTAAACCCGGGGTAACTCGTACTTTACTATAAGTAAACAACTTATATAGTCAACACTTATTTTCACAAAACAATATCTAAGTATCCAACTTAGTTTAAATGGTCCATATTATCCCAAACCGGCCTATTGATTTCACATATCAATCTATAAATAATTATAGAAGATTTCAAATCGAAGTGGTTTCGGGTATTAACTAATACCCGACTCCTGTCTCTTCGAATCCAATGTCATCTTAACCCAAGTTATTCAAATGAAATACAATTCAAACTTTACATACAGGGTGTCACTGTTTTAACCCAAACATATTATATCACATAGCATTCCATAACACATACCAGAGATATCAACTAATCTAAGGCATACAATATCATTCAATCATTCATAGCAAGATTAATCAACCATACCATCTCTAATTAATTTAATTAACCACAAATGAATTAAATTAATTACTTCAATTACTTTTAAGCCTTGCTTATTAATTACAAACCAATTAATTAATCATCCAAAATTTTTCCATTTTAATTAATCATCCTTGATTAATTATACTTTAATTACATTAAGTAAATAGCCTTTAATTAATTTCACAAATTAATTATCCTTAACCATTCACAATAATTATCCTTAATTAATTACTCAAATTAATTATCTTATAACCACCTACATTGATTAACTATCCTTTAATTAATCACACTCATTAATTAACTAACTCTTAATTAATTTCCTTAATTAATAAATCCTTTACTTAATTAACCCTTAATTAATTAATTAATCCCTTGATTAATCAATCCTATAATAAATTACACCAAGTAATTAATCCTTAATTACTTCCATTAAGTAATTATCCTATTGGTTAGTTATCCTCTATTAATTAACCTTTAATTACAAATTAAATTAATTAATCCTTAACAAATATATCGTTTAATTACTCGCATTAAGTAATTACCCTTTAAGTAATTAATCTCTAATTACTTACATTAGTTAACCTCTAATCACCAATTCATTAATTTCTAATTACCAATTAATGAATTTTTATTAATTAATTTATAATTCTAAACTATTGATTAATTAATCCTTAATTAATCAACTTTAATAACTTTCCTTAATTAATTAATCTTTAGTTAATAACCAATCAATTAAATAATAAATCTTAATTACCCAAGCCTTAATTACTTTTAAGATAATTCATTTATCTTAATCACTTTCTTAACCATTATCAAAATTAATAAACTTTGGAATTAATTATCATTAACTTAAAAAGCATTAAGTTAAATTAAAAATTTAAAACACTTAATCTTTCAATTACACATTTTATCCTTTAGTTAGCACTAATTACATTTCTAAATCAAGTTTTCTTAACAAATTTAAGTAAACAACTTATATAACTTCTTAAATCAATTACAAAAACATTTAATATAAGAAAATAGTTTTTAGGAGATAATCTAACCTTGATTTAATTTAAATTTAAAACTTGTTTTATTAAACTTAAAAAAAAAAACTGCTACCACATACCCGAGTTCCACCCTGGTGTATACTTGAGCCTAACTCGAGAAAATCCACATTCTTCCCCTTATATATATTATTTTAAAAACTGTTATACTTTATAACTTTAAAATCCTATGACCTCAAACACTCACGCACACTCGAACCCGAAGCCACACTCGAATCTCCAAGCAACAAACCCGAGCATCCTCCCGAGACCACAGCCTTCTTCCCCAAACCTCCACCGAACAAACCCAAAAACTCAGATATGCCTGTGCACATGCACTACTTTCCGGCGAAGCTCCGATCACTCTGGCCACCTCCGATAGGTCGACGACGACCCACACATACGATTCCGACCATCCAAGCATCCACCACAACCCCAAATCAAAATCGACACCTTCGATCAAACTGCAGTCAGAAAACTATCGCCTGAAAATTCCTCGAATCCACTACGCCGACCACCAGAAATCACGCAACTTCGATCACACATCCCCTAGCCTTCCACCCCGCTTTTCCATCAGGTCCGGTGCAACTCGATCACCCAGAGACGCTGTCGTGACCATAATTCTTACCTCGTCCCATTTTAGGGTTTAAAACCCATTACGACCCACCGCCGACACCACGGTGGTTTATCCACCCATCAGATATTTTTTCCAAGCTCGCCGAGCCTTTCCCCACCTCCAATCGAAACCTCGCCCACCAGAGTGCCTCCGGCCACCAGAATTTACTCAAAAACTAACTTCTGGTCAACACCGAAATACACACTCGATCCCAATCTAAAAAATTTGTTTTAACTCTTAAAAATCATGATTTAAGATGGGAATTCAGATTATATAAATAAAACAAAGGATTTTGATGATTGAAAATTTACATGTTTTTGGATTTCCTTGTTCTTTCTAAAATTTCTCAGAAAATTTCAAACTTAATTTATTTAAATATATTTTTAAACCTTAATCTATGTTTAAACAAACATATTTGGTTTGAAAACAAAAGCCCATCAGTGAATAGATAAGGAGATTAGGAATTTTGATTTAAATTTAAACTCTGTAACTATAAACAGTGATGAACATAAACATAACAGACATGCACATCTCAACTCATTAATATATCAGGAATCCATATACATGCAAGCATAATTTCTATCACACATTAACAGATCATCACATGCAAACCAATATATATATAGGTTTAAGAGTTTGCTCACCATAAATGGAACAGAGACTAGATTTCTTGTTCCAGGCTTTTGATTTGGAAATTTTTACATTTGATTTGAATTCCTTTGTTGTTGAATCTGAAACTGATGTTGATTCTTGTTGCATGCTTAGATTCAGGTTGAAACATAAATTGATTTGGCTTGAGTTGTTGTAGAATTCGTTTTGATTCTCACTGCTGTTTTGATTTCAGCTTTGCAAACTTGGTTTCCCAGGTTTGTATTTTTCTCAGTTTTAAATGTTTAAGAGGAAAAGAATGTTTTGAGAAAAATTTTACTGAAACATTTAACCAGATTTTTTATTTATTTAATCAGTTGCCACTTGTATACACTAAACTATACACTGGTAAATGCATGTTATATTTGTTTTACAAATGTCTTAACTATGAATTTTATGTTTATATCCTTTCCTCTAAATTATTTATAAATTATGTCTAAATCCCTACTTAATTATTTATTTATTTATATAGATTATTTATTTTATATTTACATATTTCTTGTGTACTTTAAATTTTATACTTATAGTTTTAAAAGATATACACATATCAAAGATTTATATTTATTTACAAATATACTAACTATATCTATTTCCAACTATATAAAAGAAAAGGTATTTTTAAATCTTTAATTAAATCTCACCTTACATATTTACAAACCAATCTTACACATATATATGTATAGAATTTTCAAAAATTTGTTTAAAGTTGATTCTATATATATATTTTATATTAGTTTTGAAAAGATAAATTTTGCTAAATAAATATTTATAAAAGAAGATCATTAAACAAATATTATCAAATGAATATTTATCTAGATATTTATAAGTCAGTATTTATTATAGTTAAAATTCATATATATACATATCCAGATATATTCTAATTATCATAATTTCATTTATTAATCCAAATAAAAATCAGTATTTCTATTAATTAACCCAGTTAATTATCAATTAACAGATGTTCCAAAATCCGGGTTATCACATGAATGAAGATTAAAACTGAAAGTTGTGAAATGGGATAATTGTGGATAAGTGAATAGAAATCAAAATGAATGTGAATAAAAGGAAATTGATATAGTTGATAATAAATGGATATAAATCCGTAGGATGTACGTATATTCTTTTATTCGCATAGCGATATGATCCAGATTCGAGCACAGAATTTCGAGATAGTTATATCGATCCGAGTTGGGATTTTTCACTCGATTTTCGACAACGAACCCTGGATATGGATTTTTGATTGATTCTGGATATTATCTATCATAGTTTGTGACTATGCAAGGAGGATGATGGTTTCTGATCAAGAAACCAGATCTGAGTCCGCACTAGGAAGTCGGGTGGACGATACTAGTTCGGAAGTGAAATTTTTTGATCGAGTGACCGATCGAATTTGATATTGCGTAAGGATGATATATGTGCATCGTACGGGCTTGAGTAAAGCAAATACTGAAAATTTGTAAAGTGATGAATAAAATGTTTTTGGGATTCTGTAATTGGATATTATTGCTAAGTAGGACACAGGTGTTTAAAAAGCCAAAAGGAAATTTTGATTTTTGATTTCAGAACATAAATTGAAATTTGCTCGGCAAAGGTATGTGTGTAACGATCCCGGATTTTTAAATAAGCTTGAATTGATAATTAATTTAATTTTTGAATAAATTAATTGTGAAATAATTGGTAATTAATATCAAATTTTAGTTAAACTATGAATTAATTGAGAATTAATTTGGATATTTGGGATAAATATGTATATAAAATAGATCGAGAATAGAATTTGAAATTGGGATTTGAATTTATATATATATATATATATACATTGGATTTGAATTAAAAGTTTAAGTAAATGGTTTAAAAATAATTTGAATTTATGAAATATATCTATGTAATTCATTTAGTATGTATTTAATTTCAAAACATTCTCTTTTAAATAATATGTATTAATACAAACAAAATAGACTACAAAAATAAAAATAGAAATAGATGTATATAAGATAAATTATAAAAATAAAATAAATACATAAATAAATTCAATCAACATGTTAATAAACCATGTAAAATATAAAGTAAACACATTAGATAAATTTAACCAACATATTAACTCCAGAAATTTATTTATATTATAAAATAATAAGACTAAAGAAAAATAGAATACATTCAAGTATGTAAACAAATCAAATTTGATGTGAATGATAATATGAAACAAGTAAACATATATATTAAAGTATTGCAAAAGAAGAAAGAAGTATATTCAAGTATGAACAAACAAAATTAGATAAGTATAAGCTTGTAAAATAGGACAAGCCTAATTAATGTTAGCCACAATTTATCATCTCAGCCACCAAGAGAGAAAAAAAATCTGTGACCCTATTGTACAAAAAAAATACCTCCCTTGTACAAACACTGTCTTCTCCATATGTACATCAACTCTATTTTAGTTCGTTCATCATAACTTAGCAAGCCTGAAAGAAAAGAAAAATAAACATTATTATCTTACAAACTCATCAACCTGGAAAAGCAAGATCAAAAACAAAATACAAATTCAACTCAAATCAAAGATCAAAGAAGAAGGTTTCACTTGCAAATTTTCAAAGCCTGGTTCAAAAAGAAACTCTGTTCTTTCTTCTGGAAAGTCAAAGTGAGTAAACTTTCTTTATTGAAATCTTAAACATATTTTATCTTGATAATCCTTGAAGTATGATGTGAATCTGCTTGTATGGTTGTGTGAATGCAGCTACATGTTTGTAAATGTATGTGTGCATGTCTGTATAAAGGAAAATTACCTCTGTTCTTACTTTACAGGTTTGAAACCTGTTCAAAAATGCAAATCATCCCACTTAAACACTTTTAGGATTTAATCTCTGAATGAAAAGTGTTCGCATGTGTGTAATATCAATTTTAAAATAGATTCAAGTGAAAAATATTGAGTAAATATTTTGAAATTAGAAATATACAGTGAAGAGTTAATTCAAGACAGAAAATCAATTGTCTGGGAATCGTGTTTCGATTCTATAACTCGATTCGTATTAGAAAATTATGATTTTAGGTAATGGTTTCAAGATTTTTAGGTTGACAAATCGAGTGATATTGGGAGTTGAACGGAAATTGAAGTTGTGTCAAATTCTGGTGATCAAGTGGAGTGTGAACTTCGGGTTTGAGGCTGGAGCACGCTTATAGGTCAGGGATCTAAGGAAAAATGGTGGAGGGATTTATAGTTCGCCGTGATGGTGGGTCTACGGCAAGTTATGGTTTAACAACTTGATTAGGACGACGTAGTGGTTGAAGTTCGAGTGTCACCAGGGTTGTATCGGAGTCAACCGGAGATGGGGGAAATGAAACGTTGGTTAGTGGCGAAGGTTCGGGTAGGACGGCGAGTTTTCCGATGGCTTGTGGCAGCGGGACGAGATGGATTTTGGCGATCGAGTTTGATGCCTAATGTGCTTGACTTGCTCGCATTCGATTTTCGAATTTGCTCGAAATTCTGTATGGCCGTTTGGGTGGAGATAGTCAACGATGACTTGATGGTGGCTTGAGCAATGATCGGAGAAGCTGGAACACGGTGTACACGTGCACGAGTATCTTCTCGTATCTGATGTTGGCCGTATTGCCTGAGACTCGGAAAAAATGGTGGGTTGTCTCGAGTTCGAACTCGAGTTTTAGCATAGAAAAAAATAATCGAGTGCAGCCCGGGTTTTCGCTCGGGTATTCTGGTGTTTGGCTCGGGTAAATGTTTGACCAGATTTTTGAAACAGAACCTGTTCTGTTTTGAAATTTTAAAGTTTAATTTAAATTTTAAAGTAAGTTTTGAACTGAGTTATAAATTAAAGTTTAATATATACATTTAAGTTCAGTTTGAAACTTAGTTTGGAAACAAAGTTTTTAAAATTTAAATTTGTTAAATAACTTAAAAGTGTTAAATATTTAAGTGTAATTCTTTTAATAAAAAAAGGGGATTTGAGTTTTAAATGGAATTTGAGATGTAAAGTGGGAGTTTTAATAAGTTAAATCAGAATGTGAAACTTGGGTTAAATCTAAATCTGAAAATCAAGATTTTGAAAAGAAATGAAGTTTATAAATTTAAAATGTTTAAACCAGTTTAAACATTAAAGTATACTTTTAAATATGTGAATTTAAAAGGAATTTGATTTAACTCTTTAAAATTTCTTTTATAACAAAATATTACTTTAACATATGAATCTGAAGGTTTTCAAAATTAGTTTTAACTTTATTAAAAATCAATTGGTATTCATTTTAAATCTTGAAATTTAAAAATGAATTTAAAGGTGAATTGAATATAAATGTTTCAACCTATTAATAAGTGATAACAAAATCATTAATAAGAATGAGATTTGTTTTAAGTTAATGAAGATACAATGATAATTTGTAATTCATTAATTATTAAGGATAATTTATTTATTTAATTAATTAATGATTTGGATGAATTAAATAAGTAATTAGAGGTTTAAATAAATTAATTAAGGTTTAAAGATTAATTAATTAAGGAATAATTAATTTGTAAATTAAGGATTATTAATTAAATAGTAATTAATAATTGAAGTTGATTAATCAAGTGATTAAGCAATAATCGATTTAAGGATAATGTGATAAATTAATTAAGGAAATTAATTTGAGAATAATTAATTTATTAAAGGTAAATTAATTAATAAAAGTGATTAAGAAATATTTATTAATTAAGGAGTAATTAATTTATTTAATAAGTAATTAAGAGTAGTTAATTACTAGATAAGATTAATCAAGAGTGATTAATAAATGGGGTTTAATTAAAGATTAATTACTTAATGTAATTAATGTAAATAGAGTAATTAATTAAAGGAGTAATTAGAGATCATTAATTAATATAATTAATGATGTAATTAAGGGTTGATTAATTTAGATTAATTAATCAATGATAAGTGATTATGAAGTAATTAATTAATGTGATTAATTAAGGATTAATGTAATTAATTTTAGTTAATTAATTTATGAAGTAATTAAAGGTTAATTACTGTAATTGGTTAAGAATAATTAATTTGTGTAATTAATTAAGGATAATTACTTAATGTAATTAGAGTATAATTAATCAAGGGTAATTAATGATTAATTAAAGAATAATTAATTAAATGTTTGTAATTAATTAATTATTAATTAACCCTGACTAGAAATTATCCATAGGCAAATGATTTGGTTTAGATTAATCAAATAGCTTAATTGGTTTCACTTATGGATGACTGTATTCTATTGAATGCTGTGAATTGTTTGATATTCTCTACTGTGTGATGCTTTGTGATGTAAATTTGTTTTAATTCAAGCTGTGATGAATGTAATTTATTTTATCTGTGATGAATGTATATTATTTATCTGTGAATTGGTAAATGGAAGATAAGCGTTATAGAAATATACCGCTTATCGATATTGATATGCTTAAATATGAGATGATGTGATGATTTGTAATGTTGCACTACTGTGTAAAACCGCTGGACCACACTTTTACACACACAAATATGGATTTCACGAGGAAATCGGTTAAGTCACAGATGATTTAAATTTAATCATTTTGAAATTGAAATTTCAATTTCAGTTGATTTTGGAAATGGATTTGGGTTAAATGTTAAAGCTTTTGAAAAGGAGTTTTTAAGATAAAAGTTATTTTGAATAACTTGGTAAAGTTTTTCAATTTAAATAATTTAATTTGAATTTGAATTCAAAAATTTGGAATTAAATCCCATGGTTGGAAATTATGGTTAAAGATGTTATAAATGTGTTTATATGAATTTAAACCATTTTAAAAGTATGGTTTTGAGAATTTGAATTTAACCCAAGGACTTTAACTCGTATAAATGACTCAGATTTCCCGAAATGAAAACTATTTGTTTTCAAATAATAGAAGCTTTCATATAAGGAATGAATTTCCAATTTGTGTCAAAAGAATTTCAAGTTTGAAATGAAAATGGTTTTCCGAGTTATGAATAAATCTTTGTGAAAGATTATTGAACCTTGTTTTGAAATTAGAAAGGTGTACCTTTTGTATAAAAGGTCGAAATGGAATTGTTTTAAAAGCTATCAATTAAATCTTTGTTTTAAAGATTGGACGAGTTAATCCAAATTGAAATGGAAATCGATTTGAAAATCTATGAATAGATCTTTGTGAAACTGGGTGAACTTTGTGAGATGAATCTTTTTGTGTAAAAGATTGAAAATGGTAATTTGTTTAAACCATTTGAAGAAAAGTTTTGGGTAATAAGTTGTGACTTAACTGAAATCCCAATATCCATATGTTTTTAAATATTACGCTCATTATTCGGTTTAGCCGGGAGAGGACTTTGTGTCATATAACCCATTCTGAATAGTGATACGACGTAAATGGATAGCATTTGAAGACCGGTGTTGAAGACCGGGTATTTGTGAGAACGATAGGATAACCTATCGATTGTCTCTGCACCGGGTGGCGCCGGTATAGAGATTCCCTAAGTGATGGGAAGTCCGATCGGGATTGTGAATACCCATATTGCAAGGGCTTCTTTGGAAGTGCCTTCGGTTCTGTTCGAACCCAGAACAGACTTGTATGGTTGTATGTCTGACAATACACTTTGAGATATAAAGCTGATTTCTTTCAAATACATTTCTGTTTGGTGGTGGAGAATTTATTCTCTTAGCTTAACACCCTTCTCTGAGACGTACGAGCTCAGAGGTTATGTAGTTGAAGGTTATCAGTGATATACTCCCAATTTGGTAGTGTGGCATGCTAAGTGTTGCTGTGTGTTGCTGATCATTTGTTGATCATTTGTGATCAAAGCATGGCTTTCGTGTAAAGCGTAGCTTTGTGGATGAGACCTCATCGGACCTCACACCCCGGAAATGGTTGAAACAGGAAAGATGAGGCAAGGTTTCAGGGGTAGCTCCCCTAGGGTATGTCCATTCCTTCTGGAAAAAGGTGGTATCATGGTATGGAGCCCAGATATTTTACCTATGTGGTTTCTCCAATCTCATTTACTGTGTGATTGTTGCTTTGTGATCGAGGCGCCTCGGATAAAGGTCGCAAACGACCGGGGGTGGCATATCTTAGGTTTACTACCTGGGAAGGAGGTAACCGGCCTTATGTTGGCAGAGAGCCAGGTAGGTTCTCGGGGCGTCCCTCCATAGGCGTTCCCATGTGGCATAGGAAGTTCCTTAGCCTGACCGTTTGTTGGAAAATCCAAAGAAACAATACGAACCTTGTACGGTTTTAGTTGTAGAACCTGCCATTTAAAATGGTAGCTATAGTAGGCATAGTATAATAGTACCTATGCTGGCTAAGATTTATATTATACTTTCGAAATGTTTTCTGCACTATGCACTAGTAATAATATCAAAAGAGTTTTTTTTGCGTAGTAAGCATATTCGACTATCATAAAAAGAAATCTCCCCCATGTGTCCGATTGCATTGTGTGTGTGTGCTGGGAGGCCATATGGTAGTTTCATTTTTCAAAAAAAAGCATTGCGGATTTCAATGTTTAAAATTCTTTTTTTTTGTTTTAAAGATAAACTATTTTTGTTACTCACACCAGTCCCATGACTGACTCGGAGTTTATTGTTCCCTTCCTAAACTCTGGGTGCCCACAATTTTCTACACGGGCAGTCTAGAGTTGGGGTTTTCAGATAGTCAGGTTTAGTAGACTAGTTGGAGCTAGTTCAGTGTTTGAAGTTCACTAATCGACGCTTGCTTATCTTGGTGCAACGTGATGGTGGTTCGAGCTTGATGTTGGAGTTGTTGGATTCATTCTCTTTTTCAGATCATTTGGAGTTATCAGTTCTGTTGTTTCCGCTGTAACATTATTTGTCTCTGATATTCTTGTATCATATAGATATCATTGTTGTATATCATTTTGGATATTGTATTCATTGGAGTTGTATATGATATTGTCCATTTCTTTCCTCCGCTGTGTTGTTATACTTAACGTGTTATAAGCTCCGGCGAGCCAGATTCGGCGTTTGAATCTGCGGCATTCGAGTACAAGTGAAGTACGAGTGTCGATTTTCGAAGGCCGAGCCAGGATCGTTATAGTGGTATCAGAGGTAAGGTTGAACTTTAGCTCAGGAGTATAACACATTAAGTAACTCATTAGAGATAGGGTGAATTATACCCTAGAATGAGTAATCCCTAAGATATCTGTCCGTGTACCTCAGTAAATTCTCTTACTATCCACTGATAGTGAGTATGAGTGCAAGAAGAGGATGAGATAAGGGACATGGGAATACGACTATAAATGGTCAATGTAACAACCCTGGGATTTTTATAACAATAAATTATCGTCAAATGACGATTTAATTTGGTTGCTAAGTGCTATTGACATTTAATCAGTTGAAAATTCTTTTGAATATTGGTCTAACGGTTATGCAGGCTTTAAAGTTGAATTTGTAGCCCATGCTTTCATTCATTGTTCTGAGGCCGAGATAATGATATTCGACCATTCCCCATTTTCGTTCATTTCTCATTCGAAACCCTTAATCAAAATAAACGAACGAAATAAAGAAATGGCGGCGCCGTTCGTTCGCCCCCCTTCCTCAAAAATTAGGGTTCGTGAGATTTTAAAGGCACCGTCTTTGTTGTTTGATCGAGAAGATGATTCTCGTTCCTTTGCTTGTCGATCGACCGTCTCCGTGTAGATTGCTCGGCTGCTTCCATTCGATCGGGCTCGTCTTTGATTTGGGTCTGGATTCGTGTTCTTCACTTCGAAAAAGGTGAGTTTACTCACATCTAATTCATACTTCAGTATTTATGATTTTCTTGGCTATTCGATTTCGTTTTAATATTGGGGTTGATTTCTGGTTTGTTTGCTCTTTCGCCTTGGCCATCACAGGGTTGATTTTCAGTTGACATCAGCCTTGACCTTTAAGCTAAAAATTGATTTTGTGAAAGTATTTTGGGTTTGTTGGCTTGATTGTTTACACTGCTTGCATATCCCCTCATACTTGCTGTATCATACTTGACTATCTCGGTTGTCTCGACCACACTTGGGTTTGCCTTCGAGACAGTCTGTAGTTGCTCTCATGATGCAGAGTGTTCATGTTGCCTTATATAGTCTTCGGCTGTAGTGTGAATTTTGTCTTCTGCTTCATTTTGTTTATCACCTGACTTCGGTGACTAGTGACTTCGATTTTGAACTGCGTATTTCGTTTTGGCTTTAGCTTTGAAACATTTTCAATGCTCTGCCCACTTTGAGTTGAAACTGTAGTTCCATTACCTCTATGGCATACCGTGGTATAACTTCATATATATATATATGCATTCATGTTATATATATCTGACTGTCTGTCACACTGTTTCATATATATGTGTTTTTGTCTCCTGTGATTAGCATATTGAACTATGCTTGAGATTTTGCCTGACTTTGTCTTGCTCGTATATTCATAGTATATATTCTTTGAAATACTCTCGTGTTTAATTCTGAGTTGTTCGATTTGCTTGATCATCACAGTATTGTTTTCTGGTGAACCACGTTGATTTCTCTGGCCAAGTGTTTATTGCTTTGTATTCTTTGCCACTTGACTTGGTCACTGCTACTTTGTTCTGTGCTATGAATTGCTCTGCTTTTCTTGGAATTATTCTTATTGTTTCGTTTTGAACTGGTCGAGTTCATTGCTATATTGTTTTCACTTGATTTTGGAACTGGCTTTGACTTGGTCCATTTATTTTTGTTAGTAGTTGGACTCGATACTATGTCGCTTGTCTTTGCCATTGATCTTGTATATTGGTTGCCAGATCATGTGCACTGACTTGAGTCTGGTTTACTTGATGGAAATTGGTCTGGTGTAGTTGTACAATTGTGGCCTCACTTCAGTTCACTGAACTGTACTGGGTTGCATTAACTTTATGCATACTTGATGTCTTGATTTTCATTTTTAACTTCACTGGAATTTGTTACTGTGATGCCGTATCTTTGGTGTCTTCACTCATTCGATTTTATACTTTGTTCATTTGTGGCTTCAGTCATGAACACTACATAGATGTACTTCACTATCACTTGCTCTTTGCTTTGAACTGCAGTTGGTTTTGACTTGTGTACTGCACTGTGCTTTACCTTTGAGTCAGGGGTTTGCTGTTGTGCATTTATGTGCCTCTTTGTTATTCATTTGAGTTTTGATATATAGTGGCCTAAATTGCTGGTGCATACTCTGAAGTTGCACTGGATTTGAGTGCACTGTCTTGACTTGTACTTGACTCACTGGTTCGAGTCACTTGTGCATGTCACTATGCATTTCTATTGCACTTGAGTTTCATTTTGATTGAGTTGATGCCATTTGGTTCTGGTTCGTTGATCTTTTGGGTATTTCAGGTTGTAGTGGCGAGGCAGTATACGCGTGCGTATACTACAGCCCTACCAGAATTGATGTTTTAAATTGATTATTTTGTTGGTGTCTAATTATCTTTTAGATAATTAGATTCTGATTTTCTAATTATTTATTTAATAATTGGATTTTGTGTTAATTGTCGTTTAGACAATTCTGTTGTTTTCTAAATTATCTTCATTGATAATCATTTTACTATCTTTGTTGATGATTTGGATTTGCTGATATGTTGTTTAACACTGTTTAGTGTTATATCTGCCGTTATCCGATTCTCTTATCGAGGAGTCGGATATACGAGATTTTTGTGACTGTAGTCTATATTGTTATTTGATTATTACTGCTTCTGTGCATTAATAACTGAGTTTGAATTAGACTGACCCGTGTATTATTTTCTTTTGAATTTAATACTCGGGTCAGACCCGAGTTATTTCAGGTTGTAGATTTCTTGCTTTGGGTTGCCGTTTGAGCTATGAAGACTTTTCATATCTTTTGAAGTGGTCTTCATCTTTTTGTAGTAGTCAGTGTATTGATTTAGGTTGATATGTATTCATGTATATTAGTCGATAATGTACTTGTATATATAACTTCCAGAGTCGACAGTTGTAGTTGTATCATATGTATTGTGTCAAATGTATTGTAACTGACATCAGTTATTATATATATGAGACTTTTTGTTTTATCTGTGTTCCGCATTTATATTATCTGTGTTATTATTATATTTATTGTCCTAAACTATTATAGCCACTGTGTAGTAGCTTTGAGTTTGTATCGGTATGTCAGATTTCCTCCTTAAATAAAAATGCATGTTATACTATCTGATATATCGGTGCTCACACAAAGCAATTACACGGATGGTCGCTCCTCAACAGCCTTATTCTCCATGCTAGTTGACAACATTACACCGTAGTGTTCATGGCTAGCGTGGGTATAGAGGTGGGGCGTCACAGTCAATACCCTGTAACAACAAGGAAACAATCTTTTCTCAATTCTTTTGTTCGTCATCTTTTCAATTCTTTGACGGTTCTTGGTAGATCCAGGAAGAAGATTTGATATATTTGTATGGGACATAAACTCCAAATAGGTCGAATTGTTTGTTTGAAAGAATTGGTTGCTTTGTTTGCTATGGTTGATAGACTTTAGTTCTAAAGTGAAAGTTTTGAAATTGTATCTATATATCTATCTATTCTTTGGGTCCCAATATATTCTACGAATGGTTAGTTATCCCTTTGAACTAACCAATGCCACTGCATATTTCGTAGATCTGGATAACCCGAGTATCTTGTGGAAAAATTAAAAAGATTCGTTCTTGTATCTATTATTGATATTCTGGTTTGGTAAGCCAAATGCAGAATAGATATTCAGTTGATTTGATGAAACATTTTTCACCTATCTTTGTGTCTCCCTGGCAAATTTCGAGGACGAAATTTCTTAAGGGGGGGAAACTGTAACGATCCCAGATTTTTAAATAAGCTTGAATTGATAATTAATTTAATTTTTGAATAAATTAATTGTGAAATAATTGGTAATTAATATTAAATTTTAGTTAAACTATGAATTAATTGAGAATTAATTTAGATATTTGGGCTAAATATGTATATAAAATAGATCGAGAATAGAATTTGAAATTGGGATTTGAATTTATATATATATATATACAATGGATTTGAATTTAAAGTTTAAGTAAATGGTTTAAAAATAATTTGAATTTATGAAATATATCTATGTAATTTATTTAGTATGTATTTAATTTCAAAACATTCTCTTTTAAATAATATGTATTAATACAAACAAAATAGACTACAAAAATAAAAATAGAAATAGATGTATATAAGATAAATTATAAAAATAAAATAAATACATAAATAAATTTAGACAACATGTTAATAAACCATGTAAAATATAAAGTAAACACATTAGATAAATTTTACCAACATATTAACTCTAGAAATTTATTTATATTATAAAATAATAAGACTAAAGAAAAATAGAATACATTCAAGTATGTAAACAAATCAAATTTGATGTGAATGATAATATGAAACAAGTAAACATATATATGAAAGTATTGCAAAAGAAGAAAGAAGTATATTCAAGTATGAACAAACAAAATTAGATCAGTAAAAGCTTGTAAAATAGGACAAGCCTAATTAATGTTAGCCACAATTTATCATCTCAGCCACCAAGAGAGAAAAAATATCTTTGACCCTATTGTACAAAAAAAATACCTCCCTTGTACAAACACTGTCTTCTCCATATGTACATCAACTCTATTTCAGTTCGTTCATCATAACTTAGCAAGCCTAAAAGAAAAGAAAAATAAACATTATTATCTTACAAACTCATCAACCTAGAAAAGCAAGATCAAAAACAAAATACAAATTCAACTCAAATCAGAGATCAAAGAAGAAGGTTTCACTTGCAAATTTTCAAAGCCTGGTTCAAAAAGAAACTCTGTTCTTTCTTCTGGAAATTCAAAGTGAGTAAACTTCCTTTATTGAAATCTTAAACCTATTTTATCTTGATAATCCTTGAAGAATGATGTGGAATCTGCTTGTATGGTTGTGTGAATGCAGCTACATGTTTGTAAATGTATGTGGTCATGTCTGTATAAAGGAAAATTACCTCTGTTCTTACTTTACAGGTTTGAAACCTATTCAAAAATGCAAATCATTCCACTTAAACACTTTTAGGATTTAATCTCTGAATGAAAAGTGTTCGCATGTGTGTAATATCATTTTTAAAATAGATTCAAGTGAAAAATATTGAGTAAATATTTTGAAATTAGAAATATACAGTGAAGAGTTAATTCAAGACAGAAAATCAATTGTCTGGGAATCGTGTTTCGATTCTATAACTCGATTCGTATTAGAAAATTATGATTTTAGGTAATGGTTTCAAGATTTTTAGGTTGACAAATCGAGTGATATTGGGAGTTGAACGGAAATTGAAGTTGTGTAAAATTCTGGCGATCAAGTGGAGTGTGAACTTCGGGTTTGAGGCTGGAGCATGCTTATAGGTCAGGGATCTAAGGAAAAATGGTGGAGGGATTTATAGTTCGCCGTGATGGTGGGTCTACAGCAAGTTAGGGTTTAACAACTTGATTAGGACGACGTAGTTGTTGAAGTTCGAGTGTCATCAGGGTTGTATCGGAGTCAACCGGAGATGGGGGAAATGAAACGTTGGTCTGTGGCGAAGGTTTAGGTAGGACGGCGAGTTTTCCGATGGCTTGTGGCGGCGGAACGAGATGGATTTTGGCGATCGAGTTTGATGCCTGATGTGCTTGACTTGCTCGAATTCGATTTTCGAATTTGCTCGAAATTCTGTATGGCCGTTTGGGTCGAGATGGTCGACGATGACTTGATGGTGGCCTGAGCGATGATCGGAGAAGCTGGAACACGGTGTACATGTGCACGAGTATCTTCTCGTATCTGATTTTGGCCATATTGCCTGAGACCCGGAGAAAATGGTGGGTTGTCTCGAGTTCGAACTCGAGTTTTAGCGTAGAAAAAAATAATCGAGTGCAGCCCGGGTTTTCGCTCGGGTATTCTGGTGTTTGGCTCGGGTAAATATTTGACAAGATTTTTGAAACAGAACCTATTCTGTTTTAAATTTTAAATTTTAATTTAAATTTTAAAGTAAGTTTTGAACTGAGTTATAAATTAAAGTTTAATATATACATTTAAGTTCAGTTTGAAACTTAGTTTGGAAACAAAGTTTTTAAAATTTAAATTTGTTAAATAACTTAAAAGTGTTAAATATTTAAGTGTAATTCTTTTAATAAAAAAAGGGATTTGAGTTTTAAATGGAATTTGAGATGTAAAGTGGGAGTTTTAATAAGTTAAATCAGAATGTGAAACTTGGGTTAAATCTAAATCTGAAAATCAAGATTTTGAAAAGAAATGAAGTTTATAAATTTAAAATGTTTAAACCAGTTTAAACATTAAAGTATACTTTTAAATATGTGAATTTAAAAGGAATTTGATTTAACTCTTTAAAATTTCTTTTATAACAAAATATTACTTTAACATATGAATCTGAAGGTTTTCAAAATTAGTTTTAACTTTATTAAAAATCAATTGGTATTCATTTTAAATCTTGAAATTTAAAAATGAATTTAAAGGTGAATTGAATATAAATGTTTCAACCTATTTATAAGTGATAACAAAATCATTTATAAGAATGAGATTTGTTTTAAGTTAATGAAGATACAATGATAATTTGTAATTCATTAATTATTAAGGATAATTTATTTAATTAATTAATGATTTGGATGAATTAAATAAGTAATTAGAGGTTTAAATAAATTAATTAAGGTTTAAAGATTAATTAATTAAGGAATAATTAATTTGTAAATTAAGGATTATTAATTAAATAGTAATTAATAATTGAATTTGATTAATCAAGTGATTAAGCAATAATCGATTTAAGGATAATGTGATTGTTGGGCGTGTTCTCACCCAGAAGATCTCGAGACCAAGAAGCTTGATTCATCCATCCAGGCTTGCCTAAACTCCATTCGGCATCCACCTCCTTCCATCGAACCAACACGCACACCACCTCAATGCCGAACCAAGTACCACCGGACCAACCTACTCACCTCCTTCCACCGAACCAGAGTAAACCACCTCAATGCCGAACCAAGTACCACCGGACCAACCTATTCACCTCCTTCCACCGAACCAGAGTAAACCGGACCAGCTCCACCAGGCTAGATTACGTCAACCCAGGCCCACCAGCTGCTATATACCTCCAAGACCCCTACCCCCAGCCTCACTCTATGAATAGAGGGGCAGGGGTACAACAATGGGGGACAAGTTTGAGAGCTCAAGCACGGATAGGACTTTCAAACGACTTTCTTTTACTTGTATCAAAGCTTTGTACTTGTAATCAAAACAAGAAAAGAGAAATAACATATAAAGTGGACGTAGGCACATTCTGGCTGAACCACTATAAATCTGCGTGTCTTTTTACAGTTTAGCCCCTGCTTTTCATATATTTGCATAAATCTCCAAAATCACTAAGAACAACATAAGATCTACTAAATCATACAACTTTGAGGTGTTTGTCCATTTTTTGTGCAAACATTTTTTGGTGCTATCATTGAGAGGTAGAAGCTCGAAGCTTCAGCTTCATCCACTTAACATTTTTCCTAACAGCCTTGTTCGCCACTTGGAAAACATGCCTCCCAAACCAAGAAAAGATGTTAACAAAGGAAAAAACATCGCATCCAGCAGTCTTCTAGATCCAGCTGTCACGAATCAAGTAAATCGTCCTCCTCCAGCAGCAGTAACAAATGAAGGACAGGCTAATCCGACCCCTCCTGCCACAGAACAGCCCACAGCAATTACTAGGGCAGATTTAGACAGGGTTGTGGTCGAAGTAACTAACCACTTCACGTCCCAGCAGGAAGCCTTGGTGGACCATCTCATGTCACGCTTAAGGGATGCTGAAGAATCCAACCGCAACACTGAATCATGGGGCGAGTCCCAGTCTAGAGGATCTCAGAGACAACAAAGGTCTTCTTCTTCGAAGGAGCTAACGACAGAAGTAGCCATGGTAGGAGCCGAATCGAGCACAGCCCGAAGTTAGGCCTGAGGAAACGTTTGGTACCGAACCCAACAGGGGAGGTACCGGACGAAGGTCAACTGTAGCTGAGCCCGTCATACTGCCTAACCACGGAAACGCCAATGAACGGGGCCGAGCTAGAGTCCAGCCCGAAGTTGGACCCGAGGAAGTGCTTAGATAAGAACCCAGCAGGGGAAGATCAAGGCAAGGGCCAACTGTAGCTGACCCTAGCATGCTCCCAGAAGATCAAAGGCAGCCACTGGAAAATATGTGGAATGATAGACGATACCATCCCTACAGGTCATCTGGACGGAATCAATCCCACAGAACAGAACCAAACTCATTTCTATCTGCTCCAAGTTCTGATGAAAGGATGGCACGCTTATTCAGAGAGTGTGTCCAACGGGAGCAAAGGGATCGAGGGATAGGCGCTAGGGTAACCAGCCCTTTCGCCCGCAATATCGAAATTGCTATCACTCCCCGAGAATGGAAGATGCCAACAATGGAACCTTACAAAGGAACCTCCGACCCCGTTGTACACTTACAGAGGTACACACAACATATGCTCATGAGTGGAGCGACAGAGGGAGTACTGTGCAAATGCTTTCCGCTCTTCTTAGCAGATCTCCCTACCTCCTAGTTCTGTCATCTACCCCAGGGATCCATCAGCTCGTGGGAAATGTTGAAAGAAAAGTTTATCAGTAAGTTCCGCATCCATGTGGAACAACCTAAGGACGCTTATTCCTTATCCAGCGTCAAACAGAAACCTGGAGAGAAACTGCAACAATACCTAACCCGATTCAATGCCGCAGCAGCCGCGGTCCAAGATGCCGATGAGAAGCTTATCCTAATGGCCCTCTGTAGTGGTGTGCATCCGGACACTAAATTTGCTAGAAGGTTGACGAAAGATAAACCAGCTACTTTACCCGATTTCTTCCATGAAGCCGGTAAATATACGAGGCTTGAGGATGCTGCCGTTGAGGGGCAGTCAGGACAGCAGAATAAGGCAACTCACAGCAACGCCCCTGCTGTAGCAAGGGACGTTCGAAGAAATGATTCCAGAGACAATGCTGGGGGCAATAAGGGAGAAAAACGCATATATCGGCCTGGACCGAGATTCGACACTTACACTCCTTTGAACGAGACCGTCAAAAATATCTTCCTTGCCACCCAAGGCGAAGTTAGATACGAACGCCCACCATACAAGAAGGAATCAGATAACGCGCAGAAGTCTGGAAAGTTCTGCCGCTTCCACGAATCTCACGGGCATGATACCAATGAATGCCATCATCTCCGAGATCTGATTAAGGAACACATCAGAAGGAAGAAACTGGAACGTTATGTAAAAAGTCAGGACAGGGCTCCAGCTCCTACCAATGAAAACCTAAGGCAACCCTCACCAGAGACCGGCAGAGGAAACCGCAACGCTAGCGGCTCTAGTCAAGAGAAGATAGTGGTCCATACCATCTCAGGAGGACCGCACATCGCAGACAAGAGCTGCAAAGAGATGGAAAGATATGGAAAGTCACTTAGAGACAGTAAAGACTGTGTCAATTCGGTTATAGAAGAACGCCACCCGAAACGGAAAGAAAGTGATGACATCACATTCGGTAAGCGTGACCTGGAAGGAAGGCAATACCCTCACGTGGATCCCAAGGTTATCTCTGCCCGACTCGGTCCCACCGAAGTTTACCGAATCTTAGTAGACATTGGAAGCTCAGTGAACATCCTGTTCAAACATGCATTCGACAAAATGAAATTATCAATGAAGGATGTATCTCCCTGCGATAAACCACTACACGGTTTCACTGGAGATGCGAAGATGCCCCTCGGGCAACTAGACCTCTTTGTTGAGATTGGAAGCCATCCCCGCTCCATTGTACGAAAACAGACGTTTGTGCTAATAGAAAACCATTCGGCCTATAACGCCTTCTTAGGAAGGCCAGCCTTGTCTGACTTCCAAATTGTCCTAGCCCCATGGTGCCTAAAAATGAAATTTCCAACGGACAATGGAGTAGGGGAAGTAGAAGGAGACCAGGACGTTGCTCGAGACTGCTATGTGACTGAACTACGCAACAACCACAGGAAGGATAAAGGGAAGGGTGTAGAGGTTGCCCTCTGCACGAAAAGTCTAGAAGCGTAGCAACTAAAGAAAGCCCCTCCTCTTCGATATACCAGCGACCCTTTCAATGAATTAGACCCTAGGGACAAAGGGGAGGGGGCCACCGCCGAGCCTGCAGAGGCTATGGAGTTTGTATCTGTAGACAAGCACGACTCAAGTAGACTATTGAAAATTAGGTCCCAACTAAAAGCAGAGTTGAAGGAACAACTCATCGATTTTCTCCGCCACAACTTGGATGTATTCGCATGGTCACACGCTGACATGACCGGAATCTCCCCCGACATAGCATGCCACGTATTAAACATTGATCCTACCAAGGCGCCCGTAAAACAAAAAAAGAGAAGTATGGGGGCAGAGCGGTCAGCAGCCCTCGACGAAGAAGTAAAGAATCTGCTCGCCAATGACTTCATACGAGAAGCCATCTACCCGGAATGGATTGCTAACCCAGTACTAGTAAAGAAGGCTAATGGGAAGTGGCGAACATGCATTGACTTTTCCAACCTAAACGACGCTTGCCCAAAGAATTTCTTCCCACTTCCCCGAATCGACCAGCCTGTAGACAGCACAGCCGGGCACGAGCTCTTATCTTTTATGGACGCATACTCAGGGTATAACCAAATTCCTATGCATGCTCCCGACCAAGACCACACTAGTTTCATCACCGACCGGGGTTTATACTGCTATAAGGTAATGCCCTTCGGACTTAAAAATGCAGGAGCCACCTACCAGCGCCTCGTCAACAAGATGTTTGCGGGGCTAATAGGGCAAACTATGGAAGTATACGTGGATGACATGCTGGTAAAGTCAAGGAAAGCCGACGATCACGTAAGCCACCTGGGCGAGATGTTTCAAGTACTTCGACAGTATGGAATGAAGTTGAATCCTCTAAAATGCTCCTTCGGAGTGTCATCAGGAAAGTTCTTAGGATTCATCGTCCATGCCAGAGGGATTGAAGCAAACCCTGAAAAGTCCGAGCGCTAAGGGATATCAAGGTACCTTCCACTCGGAAGGAAATGCAAAGCCCGAATGGAAAAGTGGCCGCCCTAAGCCGATTCATCTCCAAAGCAACGGATAAGTGTGTCCCATTTTTCGAAGCTCTAAAGAAAGACAAAGGAAAGTTCGAATGGACCGACGAATGCCTGACCACTTTCCTTAACTTAATCGAACACCTCCAGAAACCACCGGTTCTCTCGACTCCAAGCGAAGGTGAAGAATTATACCTATACCTTGCTGTGTCATCTCACGCCCTAAGCGCTGCCTTGGTAAGGGAAGAAAACCGCACGCAGCGGCCAGTTTACTTCGTCAGTAAGAGGTTTACGGGGCAGAAGTCAGATATCCTAAACTTGAGAAGCTAGCATACTGTTTACTAATCACATCCCGGAAACTGCGTCACTACTTCCAGTCCCATTCCATCAAAGTTCTGACCGATCAGCCGCTGAGGCAGGTACTCCACCGTCCCGACACTTCTAGGCGACTACTTAAATGGTGCATCGAACTAAGTCAGTATGATATCACCTATCACCCTTGCACCGCCATCAAGGGACAAGCCATGGCTGATTTCATTGCAGAATTCACTACCAACGAAGATAAGGAGCAATTGGAAATAGCAGAGGACATCAAGTGGAATCTCTTTGTGGATGGTGCATCGAACGAACAAGGCTCGGGGGCAGGTGTGGTAATAATCACTCCCAGGGGAAACAAACTGCACTATGCTATAAGGTTGGAGTTCGCTGCCACCAACAACGACGCAGAATATGAAGCAGTGATAGCCGGACTAGAACTTGCCGTAGAAATCGGAGCCAATTCTTTGTGTCTTCACAGCGATTCTCAACTTATTGTTAATCAAATACTAGGAGAATTCCAAGCTCGAGAAGAACGACTCATAGCATATTTAAAGAAGACCAAGTTACTTCTCAGCCGATTGGACCATTACTTAGTCAAACACATCCCTCTGGAAGACAACCAAGAGGCCGACGAATTGGAAAAGCAAGCAAGTATGAGAGACATCGCCATCTTCAGAGCAGTAACCATCTCAAAGCAACTGACCCCAAGTTTTGAGCAAGTAAATCTGATAGCTGCAACCGAAGAAGCAACTTGGATGACTCCCATCCGAGACTACCTACAAAGTGGCACACTACCCAACGGGCATAACGAAGTCAAGAAAATCTTGAGGAAAGCCTCCCGCTACACAATACAAGAAGACATCCTCTATCGGCACGGATTCTCTAACCCGTTACTAAGGTGTGTCGCTGGGAGGGAAGCCAAGGAAATCTTATTCAACATTCATCAGGGAAGCTGCGGAGATCACACCGGAGGGCAAACATTAGCAAAAAAGATACTCCGGTATGGATATTTCTGACCCACCTTAAGCAAGGACGCCTTAGATTTTGTCAAAAAGTGTGACAGATGCCAGAAGTTTGCTAAGATTCCGCGGCTACCAACAACTGAGATTACTCAAATGACCAGCCCTTGGCCCTTCGCAATATGGGGAATTGACTTAATCGGCGAGCTACCAATGGGCCGAGGCGGGGCCAAATATGCTATAGTGGCAGTCGACTATTTCACCAAATGGGTTGAAGCGGAACCTCTGAATAAAGTATCTTCAGCAAAAGTTATTAACTTCTTGATCAAAAATGTTCTGTGCAGGTACGGAGCCCCACTCAAAATCATATCAGACAATGGGCTTCAGTTTGACAGCGAGGAATTCGCCAACTGGTGCCAAGAGCACGGAATTCACAAAAGCTTCTCATCCGTAGCGTATCCCCAGGCAAACGGACAAGTCGAAGCCGTCAACAAAATTTTGAAAACTCTAATAAAAAAGAAGCTCGAAAAGTCAAAGGGCGCTTGGGTGGATGAACTTCCTACGTCACTATGGGCCTATCGCACATCTTTCAGAACATCGACGGGGCACACTCCTTTCTCTTTGGCATACAGATCAGAGGCTATGCTTCCAGTTGAAACCATTGTGCCTTCCCACCGTAGGATCCACTATAACCCAGAAGAGAATGAAGAACTCCTTCACATGTCTTTGGATCTAGTTGAGGAGAGAAGAAATGATGCAGTCCTTAAAGCAGTAGCCCACAAACAAAAAGTGGCGGCACAATACAACTCCAAAGTCAAGCATCGTACCTTACAAGAAGGGGATCTTGTCCTCAAGCGAATCTTCCCTCGCCCCGGAGCGCTAGACCGAATCTGGGATGGACCATATGTAATTCATAAAGATCTCCACAACGAAGTTTATATTTTGTCAACAGTGGACGGAGAGGTGTTCCAGAGGGCATGGAACATCCAACACCTCCGTCGATACTTTTCTTAACTTGTATTGCCCATATGAAGTGAATTAACAAAGAGAATCAATGGACGTAGGCATTTTCGTGCCGACCCACTTTAAAAAACCTTGTCACTTTTTTAACTTGTTCCTTTATATCTTGGCTGCTTGTTAACTTTATCCTTTTCTGTTGGAAAAAATCATGTGCATACAACATTTCAATTCGAGGCACTCCACAGCACAACTTCATCTGGACAAGACCTAACAGGTACTATGCGAATCTATGCCCTCGCCAATGAGACACTTTCACTCCAGCATCCCTCTGCTGCGGGTTAACTCATTGCTCGCGACGGCCCTTAAAGCCAACTGTAATGAGCCGATTATAAGCCACCGAGAAGGCCGATTATAGCCGAGGCAGCTCATTACGGCGTTCGGCTCGTCGGCAACTGTGAACCGACTATAAGCCCCAACATAAGGTGTGGCCAGCCAGGGGCAGTTCACGGTTGACGATCGGCACCCACGCTAGCCGGCCACAGTAAATCGAATAATACCCACGAATACGGGTCATAATGGCCTGGGTAGTTACTGTGCGCGATCTCGGCTCCGATGTGTCTTAAGTGCGGCTGTGGTAAAAAAGAATTAACTCCCCGCGGAGGCGTAAGATGGGTGACAAATGTCTCCAAGACCCACAACTAGGGAAAGTGACTACAAAGCCCATTTGCCACGAACTTAAGCACATCGAAGGCCTTCCGTGATTGGAAGTTTTACTATTTCACATATTTCAATTTTACTTAAGAAACTTTTCTCCTATCCTTTGTAACAATCCCTGAAGTACAGGACACAGAACAAGAGACGCTCACTAATAGAAGCAGATACTCATAGCAAGATACTGGACCGCGTCCCTTACTCGGTCACACAGGATAGTCAAAGCTGCCATCTACAAGCAAAATATAAAGGGTGGTATTTCCTTCTTTCATATATGACTATGATTTATTCACACCTCACGCTAACATTGCAAGTCATGAAATTATGACATCAAACACAATTTAATTACAAGAATATGCATAGCTATATTTCTCATACGACATGTCAAAATAGCAAAAACATTCAAAAGACGACAAAATCAGCTTAAGTTAAAGAATTACACATCAAGAATAGAGCTATTTATTACAAGTAGCAAAAATTACAACCTAAGAGTTACTCTACTATTTTAAGGCTAACATATACAACCATGTCAAGTCCACAAAAAGAATTTTCCAAGTCCAATCAAGGAGCCGGCTGCGTCGGAGTATTGACCTTATCCTGTTGCCCACCTGTTCGGTCAGAGAATGGAATCATTAGTGATGAGCAAACAGAGTTAACAAAAGAAGAAACTAAAGAAGAAAAGGTTACCAGCAACTTCCCCTTGATCATCTTGGTCGTCATCCCCTACTTCCACACCTGCCTCCTCAGCTGCAAACAACCGCATCCCCTCCTTCACCCTGGAACTTCTTTTTATCTGATCGAGTTTCTGCTTTTCGAGACATTTATCTGTAAACACCGAAAAGGCATATTGTTAGAACAAGAGTCATAATCGAAACATAACAAGCTAAGGATTCGTTCGCTTAAAAGCACCCAGAATACACGTTCATTCGGCATTCTCATCTCAAAAAGCCCATTCGGCATTCTCATCTCACAAAGCCCATTCGGCAGTCTCGTCTCAAGGAACTCATTCGGCATTCTCAACTAAAATTCATTCGGTACGAACGACACACACACTTCATTCGGTGAACACAAATGCAAAGCTATTCGGCGAAGGGAAATTGAGTACCTGATTCGGCAAGCTAAAGTGGTTCGGCAGTAGGTTAAAATCTGATTCGGCTATGAGACTGACTTGGCTCAGCTGTTTCGTTCGGTAGAAGGTAACGGAGGCCCTAGGCCCTTACTTATTGGCAACCATAGACGACCGGACCGGCTGATTCGGCGAAAGCATCCAAGCTAACGTCATTAGTTTTAAAACAAAGCGCGGCACATGCCAGCATATGCGCCACTTTGGGGGGCAAATGTTGGGCGTGTTCTCACCCAGAAGATCTCGAGACCAAGAAGCTTGATTCATCCATCTAGGCTTGCCTAAACTCCATTCGGCATCCACCTCCTTCCACCGAACCAACACGCACACCACCTCAATGCCGAACCAAGTACCACCGGACCAACCTACTCACCTCCTTCCACCGAACCAGAGTAAACCGGACCAGCTCCACCAGGCCAGATTACGTCATCCCAGGCCCGCCAGCTGCTATATACCTCCAAGACCCCTATCCCCGGCCTCACTCTATAAATAGAGGGGCAGGGGTACAACAATGGGGGACAAGTTTGAGAGCTCAAGCATGGATAGGACTTTCAAACGACTTTCTTTTACTTGTATCAAAGCTTTGTACTTGTAATCAAAACAAGAAAAGAGAAATAACATATAAAGTGGACGTAGGCACATTCTGGCTGAACCACTATAAATCTGCGTGTCTTTTTACAGTTTAGCCCTTGCTTTTCATATATTTGCATAAATATCCAAAATCACTAAGAACAACATAAGATCTACTAAATCATACAACTTTGAGGTGTTTGTCCATTTTTTGTGCAAACAGTGATAAATTAATTAAGGAAATTAATTTGAGAATAATTAATTTATTAAAGGTAAATTAATTAATAAAAGTGATTAAGAAATAATTATTAACTAGTGCGTCGCCCGTGCTACGCACACGGGCAAGTGTGTAATTAAAATCTGAGGTATTTATACTGTTATTAAAGATATGTATAATTGTTTAATTTGTACAACTAATTTTTTTGTAGATTACCGCACACTGGTAGAAGTTGTTCGAAGTAGTGTTTAGCTTATGTCGTTGGATCTACCACATCTGACCCGAATAGCGAACAAAACGTTTGCGTGCACATACATACATTTGTGCAAACAGTCCCTAGTGAATGAATGGTGAATATTTTTGATGGTTTCTTTGTTTGGTTTTCCAACTGCAATGTCAGTTGGATATTATAAGTTGTCCTAAATCGTTTGGAAATATTCCAAATTTAATAGCAAGCTGGAGGTTATTTGAAAGTGTAAGACACTTGGGAAGTAGTTACAAATGTAGAAATAATCAAGGCGTAGTCATATCCAAATCTAGTGATGTTGAGGTTTCGGAGATATGCAACTGCTGTCAGTGTATGAAATTCAAAAGCCATAGTACAAATGGAGAAAAAATTGTGCATATCATTTTATATAAACAATAGTGGAATATATGGTTTGTACATAATCAGAATAAAACAAAGAAAGAGGTATGATGTTTTCTGTTTTCTGAAATTTGAATTTTATTTGGATCTGTAAACTTATCGTAGTAACTTCGTTAGCTTAATCCAATGACAGACAAAATATATTATGAACATCCACAAATTTATTTATTTCACCCAGTGAACTAAAAAGCAAAACAAATAATCTGATTTGATCTTCAGGTATAGTTAGTTGTATAATGGTAGATCATTAACATAATTAAGAAAGTTTCTCCTTGAACCTGACATGAAAATGTAGGAGTTGTGTTGATTGAACTGCAATTACGGAAGGGAGAAAAATTGAGCTCCATCAGTAGTTAAAAAAACATTTGGAATGATTGATATCCTGAACAATGAACCAAGATCGAACAGTTGTTGAATACATATGAAAAATAGAAAACAGACCAGTAAATTATCAGTCGGAAATAGTCATAGTACAACGCTGGTTTTGACAAATATTTGTGTAAGTACACATAAATAGAAGCTTAGTGGAGCAAATTAATTCGAGCAAGTACGATGCAGATAACAACCGAGAGAGGAACCAAATAAAATACTTTAGAGGCTATAAACAATTACTGAAATAAAATAACTGACAGTAAATAAAAACCAATACTACCTAAAAGCAGGAAAATAAATTTGCATTCTTGAAGAGAATACGAAGCCTGTAGCATTTACTCTGACCCGCTTCAAATTATTTCATAAGTTCCAGCTATACATTCATAAATATTCAATATTTAACAACACATCCAAGCCTCGCCCTAAGACCGGACTGCCATGGTACATCACCCCTTAACTTACACTCATAACTATGCATATCTTAGTGGAGTGGTCAATTTGGTCATCGTCGTTGATGATGTCACTGTCGCCGTGTTCATGCAGCTGGAAGTGGAGGTTCTGTATCCACCGTCTGGACGCCTTCTTCTTCCTGTTGCTGTCCAAACTGGTTCCAAGGATAACACAATGAATAGTGTGTGCAACACGGGGAGTAGCATTGCTGTCCAAAGTAGCCACGGACATCCGCACTGCAATAAACACCACATTAGTATAGTACTAATGAAGAGCATGGGATGTGCGCAGGAAATGAAATATTAAACCAGTTAGTTATTGTTCAATGAAAGGACAACGATACGCACACGGGCATTTCCGCAGTTCAAAACTGTGAAGTAGCATTGCTAGATGTGAAATGATCTTTGAGTTCACACTTTCTTTCTTCCACTAACTTTAGGTAGAATAACGTGGACATGGATCAGTGGTACCAACTTTATATTTGTACTTGACGTAAAGTAATGAGTAAGAATATAAAAAGCATACATTGTCATATAGTTCTCTTTGTATATGGCATTTTTCAATGATTACCTTGCCATTTCTGTAAACTACTCATGTTATGCATTTGCAAATACTGTTTGTAATACAGTTTGTGCAAGTGTAATATATTTAGAAACCGGTTCAAAGTTACAACTGTATGAAGAGAGTAATAAATTTTTGATGATTGGGTGGGTGTACCAATAAAATAACTGCAGCAACATTTACCATAGCATCTTATCTGACATTGTGTTTATGGTAACTGCAAACACTGCTACGATCTCTTTCATTATTTTATGATAATCTAGGTTTTTTTTAATTTACATTTAATCACCAGCATGTAGAAACTGCTGTAAATGCTGTAAGGAAATTTAATATGGCTCCAATGTAGAATCTATAATTTGTCCTTTAAAAGAGATGGACAACTTATGTATGTTCATATAGGAAACTGTAATAATTTACAGAAGGATAAAGCTATATGTGTTAGGACTTAAGCCAGAAGCAGTGACATAGATACACAAAATTTATAGTCAGGACTTATATAAAAAAGAACAGTACTTAGTACTTAAAACAAACTGTGTAAACACTCCAGATCTAATAATCAATTATTGTAAATTGAATACCCAAAAAATCTCGTGTACTTGAATAAAGAGTACTACTGCTGAGATATTGTTGTCGGCCTTGTATGTATGTGGTCAGCCTAAAAATGAATACTGTGCATTTTCCAAATTCCTTTATTTTTCCAATAATCACCAACGACTCAAAACTCAGTTACGTAAATATTTCGGACATAGTTGCGAATGATTTACAATCCACAAATGAAGATGTAAGCGCGGAAAAAAATCTTAATTAAATCGTGCATTCCATTAAATCTTAAAACAGGTTTCCACTGTAGTAGAGAATTTGTGCAGTGTGAAACAAATTTGTCAGTTTAAGTTGGTAGTGGGCACAGACTGTCATATATTACGGAACTGTACCTGATGTTGAACGCTGAACAGAGTGTTGTTGTCAGAGGGTCCATGATGAAGTTGAACTGATCAGAAAGATATAATCAACTTGATCAATTTGCAGGCAAGCCTCTGATACTCATGTCAGCATCAACAAACATGAACCTGTTAATGAGCTGAACTGTTAACTGATAAAAAAAAAGTGGTGTGAAAACAAATTTCAGCATCTATGCATATAAGACCAGAAAATTGTCTTCCACCGAAGATTGTAAATATGGACTGTATAACAGTAAAAGTACCACTTGTACCAGTTATGAGTAATGTGGCGGACAAACAGGTTGACGTAAATTGATGCAAATAAGTAGTCATACAGTTTAATGGATCGCATACGTAAAGCCGTAGTATTGAAATTAGCAGAACAGTAGAGCATAACAATCACACATGTTGGGACAGTTTATGGAAAGGTAAAAAAAAGAGATAAAAATGTGGACTTCAACTAACCGCTAACCGGACAGAATGTACTGTTTGCCTGAAGCGTGTTGACACATGTTCAACGGAGAAGTGGTGGAAAAGAATTCTGATGACAGTGGGGATCCGTCTTCATGTCACCGTTCTGTACAGTGTTTGTATCAAGGTGATCAACAGTATCGTCCGAAGTAGCCATGGACACCCGCCCTGCAATGAACACCATATTTGTATAGCAGTAACGAAGAGCAGGATAAAGGATATACAACCGAGGATATGTTTGTTATGTTATCGTACAGTGAGTTGACAAATTGAGGGGAGGTGGTGTGCACAGTAATAGAAATAGTAAACCAGTTAGTTAATGTTAGTTTGAAGAAGTGGAGGTGGTGCAGTTGTTAAAAATTTGAAAATGAACTGTTGATATAGGACTGCTGAACATATGAGTTTGTGAATCCAATAGTCGAGTGCAACTAACTCCAAACTGGGATAAGTGCACTTAGAATCAGTTCTATTGTACGCAATACCACGTTTACCGGTCGCTATCTATTTCGCAATGCCAAATGTTAAAAATACCTGCTGAGCATTGAGTGCAGGAGGAGCATAATCTTGTATGAACAGCTCGTTGCCAAATCCCTGTCCTCAAGAGTACCTCTTCCTAGCAATTCAGCAAAACTGTACGTGGAGCAAAAAATTCGTCAGTTAAAGTTGAAAATGGACACAAATTGTCATACGTTACGAAAGTGTACCTGCTGTTGAAAAGTGAACATAATTTTGTTGTCAGAGTGTAGATGATGCAGTTGAACTTATCATAAATAGATATTGGGTCATTTTAAGAAAGTTATCTTAACTCTACTAACTACATATTACTTACTACATCTTCATTGGGTTGTTGTACATCTTACTATCTGAAATCAAAAGCCATATGAACAATCCAAGCAATTAAAAAAAAATACAAGGATGCAAGCAGTGGATCAATTAATGCATGACTTTCAACGTTGAATTTAGAAGATTACTAAGCATTATTTCAAACAAATATGTTCGTATTTGAAAGTAAATATGACATCCGGTTTACCAATATATAATAAAGTTTATGCAACCATAAAAGGACAACTATGGTAATTTAACTAGTTTAGATCTTTATTCCAAACAAAACCGAAATATATCCTATTACCATGTTTATCTCAAACTATTACATTAAAAAATTAACAAAAATAAATTTTATATATGATCAGTAGGTACAAAATCGACTGTATGCTGCAGGAATTAAAATATTAGAGGTGAAAATTAAGCTAGATAGTGGTAACAATACGTTAAACAATCAACTAATTTCACATGTGCTTAATATGACACTTGCTTATGTATCTTAATAATACCTCCCACTAATTAGTCAAAAAATTTGAACACTGTTCGATTACTATTGGCAAATCCTCGAAGTACAACAATGAAACTAAGAGTGAAAAGGAAATATGTAATATGAGATATTTATATCCTGAAAGCAACCATTTAATGATGACCTAGTCAAAGATAACAATATTATCATAAATTTTATTCTACTACCAAAAATGGATTCTGTGGATGAAATGAAAATCGACAACTGATCAGTGGAATCAAAGCTATTACATTCTTCGTTGAAAGGCCATGGAGAAATATTAATTGGCAATTAATAATAAAGCATCCTTAGTCCTCGATCATTTATATGCAAATAAAGGTGCTAGGAATATAATATACGCAAAAGGAGGGCACTCGCAAACTTTAAATCGATATCACAAGATTTATATGCAAATATTGAATCATATGCGTTGTTAGTAATTTTTTATCAATCATTTTCCAATAGTTAGAATACAGTTTATCATGCAGAAACTCTGTTTTTCATTCCACTGAAAAAGTTCTGTAGAAGACCTATACAATATTAAAATTTGACTGATTGCAATTAGTAATTAACAATGGTTCGTAAAATGTAGCCTGCTATATGGTGTAACAATAAGCTCTATAGTACAGAAAACTGAAAACAGTTGGTCATATGATCAGGAAAGCAATCATCTGAAATTATAAAACAGTACAACTAAAAGTTTAACATAGAGCAAAAATTTAAACCGTGTTAATCTATTCAAGTATTAATATTCAGTAAGCATAGGTTTGATGTATGCTCGCTTATGAAATTGATAGGGCAAATTGTTAAATCTACACTTATGTTTTATTTTTTCTCCCCTACTACACCCTGTCTACCAAATTTAAGATCGTTACGACATCCTGAACTTGCCAACAGCTTGTCGCATTGCTTTGATACAATTAGCATTCTTATTTAAAATTTAAAATTTTCATCTGCTTCGTAGATGTAGGAACATATCATCACTTAGATTTACTGTACAGTTGGCCTACCTACTGAATTATATGATGAATATGTCCATCCATGTCCGTTCTGTCAGCAGTAGGCCGTACGAAAATAGAAGGCGTACAGTATAGTGGTTTGGGAAGAAGAAAAACGTTAACAAAATTACGGTACACCTATCCATCATATAGTCAGTTGGAATACGATGATAAATAAACGCGTAACAGTACCAGTTACGACATAAAATTAGATAAAGTTATATCTTACCAACTTTGGAGAAAGGAATCAGCAGTGGAACTTCCAGAGGCAAGTGTTGTTCTGAACCAACAAAGTAAGAAGCGGACTTAAAAGTACGGAACTGTTGTCTGACTTTTACTCGGCTTTGACATGCACTACCAACATCAACGAACACATTGACTAAATGGTGACTATCAATTTGATATGCCTAAGCTCATTCCTGCACATAGCCAAACAACCGAATAAAATTTAAACTGATGCTAAATTTGTTCATTTACTTATTAGGCATAGAAGACAGCAGTAAAATAATGCATAGCACTCAAATCTTAAACATGAGGTTACCAACAATATTCTGTATTTGTAAAACACAATCAGCCTACCAATAGACAGGTGGACCAATGTTTGTTGCTGAATTTAAGGTAGAGAAGCCAATAACAATACCATAATTAACATTTGGTTTTAAAACAGTAGACATACCGGTATATCAAAAATAAAACAGATGTTTACATAAATAAAAAATGTTTACATAAATCAAAAAGAAGGAAGACCGATTTCACATCTTGGAATAATGGTGGGTAGAAGAGGAAAAGGAACTTGTCAACTGTTTGGTCGATAAAAGTTAAGTGTTTAAAAATCGACATTTTGTTTAACAGAAAAATGCTTTTTTTGCTTGGTTTATTAACAAAAAAGGGAGCGAGAGATGAGTTCGTAAAAGGAGGAAAGGAGAATAAAAAAAGTTGACCTAGGACGATATGCCAGAAATGACTGTTGTCTTACCGACAGGACTGACAGGTTGGGTAAAGCTCACCGTTATTGCGTACGTGCACCAAATATTAAAATCAATTTATATACATGTTAGGTTACAACTGTAAAATGAATGAGGAGGTGGCAGTTGGAACAGGCAACAGCAGAGACTGATTTTTGCTGTGGAACAGTCATTGTGTTCAATGTTGCATATGAGTTACGGTACGTATTCGTCTACAAAACGACGTCCGTAAACACATATGAGATACATGTAACTGACATTATGTGCTAAAATTCAAACTAATATAACAGCAGTTTGTTACACCGTACTCTGTGTGACTAATTCTGTATTACACTTACGTATCACAGCCTTTAATTTATGTACGTGACAAATAATAAGTGGTTAAAACTTGTAAGTACGTATATAATCTGTGAGCATAATCAAATTAAATCACAGCAGTATCACTGCCGTAGAGTGTGACGTGCAAAAAATTGAGAAGAAATTTGAAACCAACTGTGTTTAGCCATGTTCATAACTTTGCAATACTGATTGATTTAGTTGATTTGCAGCAGGGGAAAATATACAAAATAAGCCATGACCAGGGGACAGGAAAGAAGCGGAGTTAACGCTTTAACAGCAGTTTGATAGGAACAAAATGACGCAATTACTGAAAACTCTTACTAACCATGTGTGCTATTTATTGAACATTAAAAATAGTGAACAAACTACGTTGCAGTTGTCTGTATGTCTCCATATATATGTGGGGGTGTGCATGTGACTGTACAAATAACACTGCGCCCCTGAAAGGAGCAGATAATATGAAGGGGAAGTGGGGAAGGGAAAAAAAATTATGTTCCGAGTATAAAAAGGGTTAACAGTGGGAAGAACTGAATAACGGCCAGTCATATGAAAGTATGATGAAAAAATTTGTTAAACAGCAGGTACTGCAGTCCAAAAAATAGTACGAAGACAATCAGGGGGAATGGGTCATCAGATGATTACCTTTCCTGCAGTCATCCGTCTTAGCTACTCAGCACACAGTATCAACCCACTTCAATTCCTGCAGAAGTCAGTGTAGAGCAATTCAGCAGGGTGTATGTGCGATGTTGGACAACATACCGCAGTATATACCATATTTTGATTAACTATAATGACACATATATTACGAAGAAATATAAACATACAAACGTGAAACATGAGCATGAGTGGTAGGCATCATGTTCACAGCGTTATGTATATTACTTCCCTAACATCTGTTAACAGTACTATCTACAGCATAAACGTACAGGCTTTCAGAAACGACCAAATAACTTGTTGATCATTTTGCATGTTAAAATCGTTTCATCGAGGTGTCATAATACATAAAGTACAGATTGTAGGTGAACATAGCGGGACCGATAATTTCCAACCAAAGTTTTGAAACATCATTTTTTTCCCACAGTTAACTAACCTCGTGTTCGGAAAATATTTCATAGATGCTTCATAAACTCGCAACATATAAAATTTTCAAACAGTAAAGTGTTGTATTGAAAGAAAAATGAAAATGGGTCAATGACATTTGCAATGTGGCAAAGATGTTGTACTGACAACAGCGTTTGGGGTATGTAAGCGTGGGAGATGGTCGGAGGGAAAAACCAATATCTCTTCCTCTGTTTGAACATACTATGCTATATGCTGGCCAACAGAAAGTGTGCCGTACTGTCGTTTACCAGTATAATCGGCGAAGTTATGATGGCGTACCAGGGTAAGCGGAGATGAAAGTGGGCTACAGTAGTGGCGTACAGACAGTCAACCTTTTGTACCCACTTTACGGAGTTTCAGTTGGATGGAACGCAGTGAAACAATTTGATCTCAATGCTGGTAAACAGTTAGGGGAGGGAATGCAGAAAATGGTCAAACTGTAAGCAATAGCATGTGTGCGAGAACAATCCACATTTAGTGACTGGCAAGTGAAATTAACACAACGACACATATACAGTTGGGTTGCGTTAACGTAGAGTAAGGGATTAAACAACGGCGTTGTGACCGTTTCGAAAGTGATAACATCAGAAACGCGCTTAACAGAAAATGGTGAACATTGGGTGGTGCGTACGGCGGAGATTGGGTAAATTGTTGACGAATTTACAGGAAGCCCCTAAAACGTAAAAAGTAATATATAAAGAGTACTGACCTCTGCTGTGGCGAAGATTACGGCAGGGGCAAAATCGGCGCCAGACGAATTTGTAGTCGGGTTGATAGTTACAGCGGGGAAGAAGGGAGGTGAGGAGTAAGGGGCAAAGATTAGGTGAACCAACCGTGGGTTGTTGCAAAAGGGAGCGGGTAAACGGGAAAAGGGAAGAGCAGGGTAACGGGCAGAGTTACGGATGGGGAAAGGGAAGAGAGATGGTGTGGTTGAGGAGGGAGGAGGGTGAAAGCGGAGGGAAAGGTTTGGAATTTGGGTGGGAGGAAAAGTGAAGTAGACGTGGAGGAGTCACGGGATGTGGGGAAGAACAGTTTACGAACAGAAGTTGAAAACGACAGGGAGCGAACCAAGAAGGACACGTGGCGGCAAATGACTTCCCTGGTTTCTGCTTTCCTTTATAAGTAATAGATTAAGGAGTAATTAATTTATTTAATGAGTAATTAAGAGTAGTTAATTACTAGATAAGATTAATCAAGAGTGATTAATAAATGGGGTTTAATTAAAGATTAATTACTTAATGTAATTAATGTAAATGGAGTAATTAATTAAAGGAGTAATTAGAGATCATTAATTAATATAATTAATGATGTAATTAAGGGTTGATTAATTTAGATTAATTAATCAATGATAAGTGATTATGAAGTAATTAATTAATGTGATTAATTAAGGATTAATGTAATTAATTTACTTAATTAATTTATGAAGTAATTAAAGGTTAATTACTGTAATTGGTTAAGAATAATTAATTTGTGTAATTAATTAAGGATAATTACTTAAAATAATTAGAGTATAATTAATCAAGGGTAATTAATGATTAATTAAATAATAATTAATTAAATGTTTGTAATTAATTAATTATTAATTAGCCCTGACTAGAAATTATCCATAGACAAATGATCTGGTTTAGATTAATCGGATATCTTAATTGGTTTCACTTATGGATGACTGTATTCTATTGAATGCTGTGAATTGTTTGATATTCTCTACAGTGTGATGCTTTATGATGTAAATTTGTTTTAATTCAAGCTGTGATGAATGTAATTTATTTTATCTGTGATGAATGTATATTATTTATCTGTGAATTGGTAAATGGAAGGTAAGCATTATAGAAATATACCGCTTATCGATATTGATATGCTTAAATCTGAGATGATGTGATGATTTGTAATGTTTCACTACTGTGTAAAACCCCTGGACCACACTTTTACACACACAAATATGGATTTCACGAGGAAATCGGTTAATTAACAGATGATTTAAATTTAATCTTTTTGAAATTGAAATTTTAATTTCAATTGATTTTGGAAATGGATTTGGGTTAAATGTTAAAGCTTTTGAAAAGGAGTTTTTAAGATAAAAGTTATTTTGAATAACTTGGTAAATTTTTTCAATTTAAATAATTTAATTTAAATTTGAATTCAAAAATTTGGAATTGAATCCCATGGTTGGAAATTATGGTTAAAGATGTTATAAATGTGTTTATATGAATTTAAACCATTTTAAAAGTATGGTTTTAAGAATTTGAATTTAACCCAAGGACATTAACTCGTATAAATGAATCAGATTTTCTAAAATGAAAACTATTTGTTTTCAAATAATAGAAGCTTTCATATAAGGAATGAATTTCCAATTTATGTCAAAAGAATTTCAAGTTTGAAATGAAAATGGTTTTCCGAGTTATGAATAAATCTTTGTGAAAGATTGTTGAACTTTGTTTTGAAATTGGAAAGGTGTACCTTTTGTATAAAAGGTCGAAATGGAATTGTTTTGAAAGCTATCAATTAAATCTTTGTTTTAAAGATTGGACGAGTTAATCCAAATTGAAATGGAAATCGATTTGAAAATCTATGAATAGATCTTTGTGAAACTGGGTGAACTTTGTGAGATGAATCTTTTTGTGTAAAAGATTGAAAATGGTAATTTGTTTAAACCATTTGAAGAAAAGTTTTGGGTAATAAGTTGTGACTTAACTGAAATCCCAATATCCATATGTTTTTAAATATTACGCACGTTATTCGGTTTAGCCGGGAGAGGACTTTGTGTCATATAACCCATTCTGAATAGTGATACGACATAAATGGATAGCATTTGAAGACCGGTGTTGAAGACCGGGTATTTGTGAGAACGATAGGATAACCTATCGATTGTCTCTGCACCGAGTGGGCCCGGTATAGAGATTCCCTAAGTGATGGGAAGTCCGATCGGGATTGTGAATACCCGGATTGCAAGGGCTTCTTTGGAAGTGCCTTCGGTTCTGTTCGAACCCGGAACAGACTTGTATGGTTGTATGTCTGACACTACACTTTGAGATATAAAGCTGATTTCTTTCAAATACATTTCTGTTTGGTGGCGGAAAATTTATTCTCTTAGCTTAACACCCTTCTCTGAGACGTACCCATGTGGCATAGGAAGTTCCTTAGCCTGACCATTTGTTGGAAAAACCAAAGAAACAATACGAACCTTGTACGGTTTTAGTTGTAGAACCTGCCATTTAAAATGGTAGCTATAGTAGGCATAGTATAATGGTACCTATGCTGGCTATGATTTATATTATACTTTCAAAATGTTTTCTGCACTATGCACTAGTAATAATATCAAAAGAGTTTTTTTTGCGTAGTAAGCATATTTGACTATCATAAGGAGAAATCTCCCCATGTGTGCGATTGCATTGTGTGTGTGCCGGGAGGCCTTATGGTAGTTTCATTTTTCAAAAAAAAGCATTGTGGATTTCAATGTTTAAAATTCTTTTGTTGTTTGTTTTAAAGATAAACTATTTTTGTTACTCACACCAGTCCCATGACTGACTCAGAGTTTATTGTTCCCTTCCTAAACTCTGGGTGCCCACAATTTTCTACACGGGCAGTCTAGAGTTGGGGTTTTCAGATAGTCAGGTTTTGTAGACTAGTTGGAGCTAGTTCAGTGTTTGAAGTTCACTCATCGACGCTTGCTTACCTTGGTGCAACGTGATGGTGGTTTGTGCTTGATGTTGGAGTTGTTGGATTCATTCTCTTTTTCAGATCATTTGGAGTTATCAGTTCTGTTGTTTCCGCTGTAACATTATTTGTCTCTGATATTCTTGTATCATATAGATATCATTGTTGTATATCATTTTGGATATTGTATTCATTGGAGTTGTATATGATATTGTCCATTTCTTTTTTCCGCTGTGTTGTTATACTTAACGTGTTATAAGCTCCGGCGAGCCAGATTCGGCGTTTGAATATGTAGCATTCGAGTACAAGTGAAGTACGGGTGTCGATTTTCAAAGGCCGAGCCAGGATCGTTATAATGTATGAATTTCTGTATGAAATTTGATCATTTTCTTGTCTAGCCACTTGGCCTTTTGTTTTCTTTTGAAATTTGGGGGCCCGTAGAGGCGTTTTGTAGTTGTACCGAGTTAGCCGCGCAAAGGAGACGCTGGCAAAAAATTTCAAAATTTAGAGAGTTAGAAAATTTTTGAGAAAATTTTGATAATTTAAATTTGGTTTTAAATTTAAATTTGAATTGATAAGTAAGGGATATTGTTTGGGACTTATGGATAAGTTTGGAAAATTAGTAAGAGGGATAGTATGTCTTAAATAAAAGGATTGTTTTGGAAAATGTTTGGATTTGAGAAAATAGTTGACGGGGATTGAATCATTCTTCCTAACTAGTAATTTCGGGGACGAAATTCCTTAAGGGGGGAGGAATGTGACGACCCGAAATTTTTAGATATTTGAAATCGAAATATTAAATTGATTTTAAATATTTTAAAGGTTAATTTCAACTTAAATTTCAAATATCTCTATTTATTGGATAATTAATTATTAAATTAAATAATTTGAAGTAGGGTAAAATTTTGAATCTGGAGTTTTAAGCCTGTTAAAAATAATTTGAAGGCTTGGAAAATTTACATTAATAATACTGAAGGTGATGGAACTTTTAAATTTGAATTTAAAAGTGTTTTGTTCAGTTTTGAAAATATATCGTTTAAATTGATATTTAAAAATAGCCTTCCGAGGCACAGTCTCGGAATTCGACGAAACTAGTTCCATTGGATCCGTAATAGTGTATTATTATCGGATTTCAATTTTTGTAGAGATTGAAGTTGTTGTGTGAGCGTACGACATATAAACGCGTTGAAATTTATATCGAATTCAATATAATAACTGGATCCAAAAAGCTATCTTCTCCATATGGTCGAACTAGACCTCGAAACCTGTTCCAGCGTTTTCATAATAACGATATAACGTTAGGAACATCGGTTGTTGCATTTGAATTGGAGTTCGGGGTTTAGAATTATGGACCACGAGATATTTTGGTTATTATATTATATTTCTGGATGAGTATGTAGTCAATTCAGAATTAAATAGAAGGGACACTGTAGCTTACCTTCTTAAGTACGCCATTCTATATCCATTCAAACCACGCATCTTATCTTTTTTTCCCTCAATCAGCTGAAATGAAAACGAAATTACAAGAATGGCGGAAATCGATTCTATAAAAAAAAATGCCAGAGAAATCACATACTAATATCTTTCTCTTTCATCTCCTGATATTCACGAGTTCAAAATGAATCGAACCAGAAATCGATTTTGTTCAGCATCAAACAATGGCCGAAATTTAGAATTCCCAAAGCGAGTTCATATGATAAGTGAAGGGCAGCACGCGACTTTAATAGCTCGTGTAGGGGAGGGCTGAGGTCGCGACTCGGGAAATCGAGTCGAAATTGGGATCAGTCAAGTCGTCGGCGTGCTAGGGACGCGTTCACAAAGCAGGCGGTGGGTTGCATGGCGATGGCAACCACGAGTTCGAGGTCACGATTAGGGCTTGGGGTTGCGACCGTCATGGTGGCAAGGCGAGGTTTGGCAGCTAATTAGAAGGTAAATTCATATTAGTTTACTAATTAAGTTAATTATACAGATAGTTATTTTAAAATAAAAACCGAGAACTTGATACTATGAGTAATTTAACTTAATTTTTGAAAATTGATTTGGTTAATTTCAAAACAGAAAATTTGCAGCAGGATATATAAAACAGCTGGTTTTAAATTTAGTCAGCTATATATATACATATAAAACAGCAAAAGGTAATTTGGTTTTTAATTAAAATTTTAAAAGGGTGTTTAATTTTAAAATTTCATTTATTAAAGGGAAATTAGTTTAAACTAAAATTATTAGCTAATTAAATTATTAAATGGTAATTGATTGTTCAATTTATTTCAAATGTTAATAAACCGTATAATGTTTGTACAAGGTCAAAAATAATGGAGAAACAAGCCGGTTTGGATCGGATTGCAAAACAAAAATTAAAGGTGAGTTAATCTCACTCATCTGGGTTTTATTTAAATTTAAATGGTTAAATTTAATATTTGGTTGAATGATTGAATTGATTGGATATGATATATTATATAGTAGTATATAGTATATATTGGAGTGATTGATATTCCCGCATTATATAGCGGATGAGACCCTATGCGCCGCATAATAGCGGATGATAATATTTAAACCCATATACTGCGATATTCCACCTCAAAGTGGAATTGGTATTGTGCTAACATCTGTGGATGCTGGGAAATAGGTTGGAGGGATCCAACTGGATTCCTCAAATTTATTTAGATTGTTTAATATTCTGTGTTATGATTATTAAACATTCTGTGATGAATTATATTGATAACTGGAATGTTGGATGCTATGGTTTGATTGGATATATTTGGACATTGAGTTATCAAAATATATAGATTTTGATTTTTGAAAGAAAATAAAAGGGGAAACTTTAAGTAAATAATTATAGAAATTTGGATAAATTAAAGAATGAATTGGAAAGGAATAAAAGTTGATTTTTGAATTCAAATAAATAAAATTTCGAGTATGGGAAATGAGATTTTTTTTGAATAAATGGGGATAAGTGATTGTTGTAAAATCTCAAGTGTTATTATTTAAAGGAATAAAGAATTTATTTTAAAATTCAAGGTTTAAATTTATTTAAAAGGGATAAGAAAGGAATTTGGGAAATCTGAAATAGGAATTTTCAGTTTAAAAGATTTAAAATCATAATTAAGAAAGTAAAATCTGAAGTTAATGGGTTTTTGAAATAAATTAAGTAAGTAAAGAATTTTATTTTAAATGGAGTAATTTTGGAAATCAATTGGAAAATTGATTAAATGTTTGGAACTGGGATTTTAAAAGGAAGTTGAGACCATTAAACTTATAAACTGGGTTATGAAAGTGAAAGTAATATATCAGTGGATATTTGGAAGAATAAATTCAAAGTGGGAATTTATTAAAGAAATGGGTAAATTTGTTTAAAAATAAATATTGATTTATTTTTAAAGATGTGAAAGAGAAGTGTATTTCCTTGAATAGCCAAGTACGTTTCCAAAGCAAAGTTTTAAGTATAAGTTAAAGGTTTTAAAGTGTGTTTTAGAAAAATTTTAATTTTTTAAATGATTAAATTTTGAAGTAAGTATTTCTCAAATTTATTATAGTAGTAATTATTAAAAGTGATGTAGTATTTTATTTTGGAAAGGATAAAATTTAGTGTTATATTTTATAAGTAGCTTTATTTTAAATATTCTTTAAGCATATATTTTTGAATAAAGTATTAAAGTAGTTTTTAATTTAAATGTTTAAAGCATATTTCCTAATATAGTATTTTAAATTATTTTAGAAATCTAAAGTGTTTGTACTTGGTGATTTCTATGGAGATAGAAAATGTTTGGGAAATTTATTCCGCGAGTGGAAATGGTTTGAAACTGTTTTTAAAAAGAGTTGAAAATGGAAATATATCTTGCGAAGATATTTGTGAGGTAAATAAGTAATTTGGAAAATTATTTATTGTTTGATGATTGTTGTGAATGTTAATTGATATTTAAATCATCGACTATCAATATTGGCCAATGCGCTGATCGTTTCGAAGAGACCAGGATCGGGATTAATTTTCCGAAAACCATTTCGATTCGATTTGTATGTTTTCGTGGGGAAAACGAGTTCGGAGTCGAAGATGGAGCAGTGAAGTGCAAGGGCTAATCGCTACTAATCGTGAGCGAGATTCCAAAATGGATGTAGTAGGAATAGTGCCTTCGGTTCCGTTCGAACTCGGGACGGACTTGTATGGATGAATGCTTTCAGAACATCGTCAGGTGGACGGTGGGCATTCTAAGTGAAACATTCTAAAAAGTTAATGCTTAGCTTCGAGCCTCATCAACCGGGAATGACTGAAAATTAGGGGTTATGCAGCAAGGCTATGTGGGTAGCGCCCATTAGGGTGAGATCATCCCTGTCTAGATGTCCCTTTTTATTTCGGCTGTGTGGCGGTTGGTCGCGCCAACCGTGGGGTGATTTTACTCGGAATTACACTTAGGTAGTTCCGGTCTTGTGTTGCACGGGATTGGGCGTGGTCCTCGGTACGCTGATCTAGACCAGGTACTGTGACAGGTGGTACCCCAGTGCCTAGTCATTAGTTGGAAATCCATTCTCCCTACGTGCCTTTACGGTTTTGTTTGTATACCTATTAGCTAGAATTTAATAGGTAACAATTCGGCTATTTGAATAAGTATTTGTATATAGACACTATTATAATATCAGAGGATTTTGATAAAAAGTGTTTTTGCTATTGTAAGGTAAAAACCTGACATGTTTATTTGTGGCGTGGTCTTACGAGATGCTTTTGATTTCAAGGGGTTTGGAAAACTTTAATAATCCAATTGAGTGTGTTTCTCACACTGGTTTTCTAGACTGACTCTGGTGTTATTTTATTATAATGCTCGGGTCAGACCGAGTATTATAGGATATAGGTTATGATGCTGTGGAGCTCAGGAGACGAGCTGGATGGCAAGACGTATTCCTCGTATATGATGTATATTTCCGTTGTGCTGTGTATGTTGTGTATTATGTATGTGGGACAAGTTATTATAACTGTCCTGAATTGTGGTGTTGATTGTATTGTACTCTGATGTGGTATTCTGATGATGTATGTATAAACAGATATAGTTTCTTTTCTGTAAAGATCAGTTATTTTCTATTATATTTTATTCCGCTGTGATGGTTAGATTCTGATGTTGTTTTCTATTTTCTTCTTCTACCTCTTTCTTCTTTAACCCTAATGGTTCGTATTTCCGTTTACTTTGAGTCGATATGTTGGAAAATAGTGTCGATTCAAGGGGTACGGAACTACGGGTCGTTTTAACTGCCCTTCCTTGTAGAAACTCGTATGCGGCTGTATTAGAGTAAAACTGCACTTTCCGCCTATCACTCTGACACCAAGCTCTCTCCTGTGGTGTGAGGTGGGGAAAGAGGTGAACAAGAGAGGGTCATGGAGGCATGGTGGAAAAACCCTCTGATCTATGGAACCGGAGTATGGATCCGTGTAGATCTCGCAACGCGCTTCAATTTGGCACTAACGACAAGTTAAAAGGTGGAGTTTTGGTGGAATTTGGGTGGTTGGAAGAGGGGATTTTTGGGTGCGGCTGCTGTCTTCTGGGAGGAAGCAAAAATGAGGAAGAGAGGACAATGCACGCGTTTATCGCATCCAGTTTGCACTAAGACGGTCGACCCGCCTTAGCAACACGTCGACCGCTCGGTCGACCGCATGGTCTACCTGGTCGGCCTGATTTTTGTTTTCGTCTTCTAGTTGCCGCGTCGCCCGCCTCCCTTTAACTAATCAAAGCCTAAGCAAATTCTACCTACTACCGGGCTGTCTGAGTCGCGGTTACGACTTAGGCTAAATATCCATGTCTACTCTCCACCCTCCAAGTGGAGTCTTGACGTGTTATATACTTCAACTGAACCTACATTAATGTCCATAAGCTTGCTCCAACCACTTAAATCGTATAACCCATAAAAATTTCCTTTTCAAAACAGCTTTAATTTCTTTACAGCTAGAAAAAGAAAAAAAATATTTTTACGTACTTAAATAAGGATTTCAAAATATGTTTCTACTTGGCTAAGACAGATGTCGCGTAAAACATCGTCACTACAGCCCAAAATACCAGTTTTCAATTAAAGTTAATAATAATACCTATATTTTCTAAACTGTATATTTCTCTATTTTCAAATTCAAAAATGCTTTAAAGAGGTTTTTTCCCTATTTAAACCAATAAAATTATAAAGTTGTAAACTTCTAAAGTTAAAACTTGAAAATCTTTCAAAACTTTTCAAATTTAATTGATGGGCTAGACTAAAAAGTGGCTTTTTAATTTGCTTCCGCCTTTCCAAATATCCCTACTGAATCCAAATATTTTGCCATATGAGGTCTTTTAGCTTTTGTAATTTCCTCGTTCCAAGTTTTGATATACTGAATTGTCTTCCAAACTTTCTCCAACTATTGGTTTACTCAACAGAGTGGACTTCTCTTTGGGGTTTTAAGAGTATACATATATTAAAAATACAAATACGTTCACTCACTATCTACCTAGGAATCTAAACCTAGGCTATGATACCAAATGTAACAACCTAAATTCCAGTGGTCCGGATTCTTCGCAAAAATGCTAAAACCCAAGCCCACCGAAGCCCAAGTTGGGTATCTGGTATCTTGCAAATAGGTAAAGATAAATATATTAGAGCTCAATTAATTATCACACAGTGGAATTGACAAAAATATAATAGTAAGTAAATACTCACCCAAATAATAACACTTTCTAAGCAAGTGTCGTAAAGCTGAGAAGTCTCTGCCATCTACCTAACCTGTAGGATGTTATGAGGAGGGGGTTAGAACAATAGTTCTGGTGAATGGATAAGTTATATACTTCCAAGCTTAATTCTACATATATCGTTTTCCATTTACTCTTATATTTGGTTCATTAGGATACAATATTCTCACCTCTATTCGTGAACCGTGTCCATCTACTCCATAGTAGATAAAAACCTAATAACTAATATATACATATATGTAGCTATATGCCCAATGACCATATTGGTCCTAGGTACCACCCATGGTACCCTCCTCGAAAAGGGCTCCATCGTCTAGCTTCGAGAGCGTTCCGTAACTACATCTGTAAAGGATAGCTTCATAAGGCCTACAATACAGATACTCCATCGTTTTGCTTCGCAAGCGTTTCGTAGCTACATCTGTAAAGGATAGCTTCGTAAGGCCTACAATACAAATACTCCACTACTTACTATGAAAACGTAAATCGCGTCCGCACTAGTCCATACTAGTGCTCGGACATCCACAATGTACCACGCAGTGCGTACATTGAGGACTACGTAATCCTTCTGTCTACTATCTGATTTCCGCCAACAAGGCCTACCTTGTACGGAACTCAGTCAGGGATTTTTCCATATCTGTAAAGGACCGCTTCGTTAGGCCTACAATAAAGGTATCCTAGTTGGTCTGTCCCTTTCTCGTCGTGGCTATGGCCCCACACAGCCACCCCTCAACTAATCGAAAGACTTCTAAAGAGTTAAGTGGCTGTACCCTACTGCAAACAATCTAACATCCAATTGGCGGTGCCCCTCCATCCAATATCTCGATAGTGAAAGTATCATTGGACTGTTGGTTTAACTCTAGTCTTTCCCGTACTCGCTCTTGGTTTTGATGCTGGCCGATATCCGCATGCGACTATCCTTTAAACCTACTTGCTAGTACTGGACATACGAATAGCCTACTCCAAACACCAAACCATTTCGACTACCTACAAAGGTCTTCTTCGTTAGGCCTACAATGCAAATGAAGTCAAGGCATACTCTCTTGATGGAACACCTACAGACCTGCCTCCGGGGATGCAGCTTCGTTAGGCCTACCCAGAGGGCCATCCTAGAGTATCCTCACATCTCGTTGAAGTCTCGTACTTCCTTCTAGCCCAAAATAACTAAGTTGGACGTGCTTCTCCATTTCTGAAATCCATGATGAACTGCTTCGTTAGGCGCTTCATCCTTTGGGCTACTCCAAACGCATTTCGATTCTTTTGTTAGACCCTAAGTCTAATCTTTTAATTTGCATTTAGCTTGCTTTCTTATTTTGTTGGCCACTTATTTTAATTTAATTAGCATATTCTTGCCTTCGTCTCACTTCTAACTATTGTGAGATAAGCATAGGTCTAATAGGAATGCTGTTAGTATGAGCCACCTTCATTATCTTGCTTATTTAACTTAATATAGAAATCCTTAAGTTCCTTAAAATAAGCCTCTTTTATTATTTCTGTTTTATTTGCTTATCAACTTAATATAAGTTGTTTAAATAAGCTTCTATCATTATTCTCTACTATCATTGCTTACCTATTTATTATAAGTCTCACGATAAGCTTTTCCGTTCTTGTTTCGTAATTATAACATATGTTATAATTCTACTTGGAATTGTTACTTTTTATTCTTTTATAGTCTGCCTTCTTTTATTATGATATAGAATTTTCTTTAATTCTCTAATATTACATGATTCACTTATCATAATAATTGCTTAGTTAAATAGCCTTTGCAGTAAATGCAGACTTAGGCTCCTTAAATTCCTTTGTAGCCTCAAATTCTTAAATTAATAATTTTCTTGTTTCAAATCATACTTTACTTTATTGTCCGATATTTTAGAAAGTAATTCTATTTTATTTGGTTGGTTATGAAGACTATATAATTCATTTCCATATCTTAATATTGGATAATACTATAAATAATAATCCGTAACTGCAAAATTTCTCTTTTACTATTTTGGAGTAGTGTAAAGTACAGTGGTTTCTCTATTTTACACTAATTTCCCCTTTTTATTTCTTTTATTCTGGCAGTTACGTTTATCGTTATCTTTTAGATATTAAGTTATGGAAATGTATCATATTTTCTAAACCAACCAATTAATCTAATAATTACTCCCAAATTAACTTTTCCCGTTTTAATGCAATTTATTACAGTAATTCTATTCCTCAACTTTTACTATTTTGCATCTAAATTCCTTCTTTTCAGTTTTCTTAATTATATAATCCATATTCACGTTTAATCTATTCTAATCCATACGCGAAGAAAGAAAAGAGGGGATAGAAGAAAACTGATGCTTGCATAAAAACCCAAAACGTAGAAAAAGATGTAAATAAGGCATAGAAAATAGTGTATAAATACTGGTACTGTAAATAAACTGCAAGTTTTCTTATAGTTCATCCTAATTTAATTAATATGATTAATTACAGAATAAAAATTTCTAAATGGGAATCTAACGATAATATATCTTAACCTTAAAAGATATATAAATAAATCCACTCATCTGTCGTCCATAGCTTCGTTTTTGCTCCATTTGGCTCAACAGTCCTTCTGGATCCCCTTCTTCCAAGGTGTATAATATTTTAATTTAGAAGATCTTCTCCGTAGAAATTATTTTCTTTTTAGGGTTCAACCTTAGGCAATGAACCCATGGGGGAAAAAATCTAATTGTGAGAAGATAACTAGGCCTAGGGTCCTATTTATATTGGAGCTTGGGGATCTTAGACTGTTGGATTCTTGGATTGAACCTGGAGCCACAACATCACAGGGTCATTTGGAGCCTTAGGATTGAAGAACGTATGCCTCAGATTGCGTAAAAATGAGAAAACAAGTCACTGCACGTACCTGGATGAAAATTCGTCAAGGCCGTGCGCGGGTCGACCGGGCGGTCGATCACCCTAAGCCAACGGTCGACCATGCGGTCGACCATTGCACCTATTGGGTCAACCTACTAGTCGGCCCATATCCGTGTTATATTATTATTATTATTATTATTATTATTATTTTGTTTGGTTAGTTGACTCTGTTTCGTTCTTACCTTCTTCATATTGGTTCGGATTTAGACAAGTTATATATGGAAACGGATCAGAAAATCACCTTGGACGCAATGGTACAAGTTCCAGAGCCATATTCTGATAATTCCAAAATTATTTATTTTCATTAATTATCGTTATACGTTTCATTTTAACTATATAAAAATGCAGGGTGTTACATCATCCACCATGAATCTTGACTGCACAAAGTGTACAAAGTGGTAGTTATACACAGTGTAGAAGACAACAATAATGGCAGTTTTAAAGTAAATTATATTACATTTTTCAAGTGAATTATACCTATAAGGCTATAAAAGCTCACAAATATGCAATATATACCAAATCATATTATATTTCATTTCACATATATGTATATTCTTTTAAAAAAATGGCAGTATATGGCACAAAAAAATTAGTGTACTACAACTTTACTTTTTTGCTAATAATCTATCTCGTAGATCAGAGATAAAGGAATTGAATTGCATGTATTAAGGCTACATAGAGACGTATTTAAAGTAAGGCTTGCTATGTTAAAGTAATCGTTCTTGTTTGGCTGGAAGCATTTAAAAGCGTTAATATTTACAACGAATCCTATCTGTTCATTGCTAAAATTTCACACTCATTTTTCAAGGGATATTGATATATTGTTTAATGAAGATGGTGTCTTGAATAAAACACATATATTGTTTATATTGATATATTGATATTCATACTTGAATACAAGTCCATAAATATTTCTTTTACTCGTTGTCGACTTTTTCCACTCGGGAATAGTCACAGGTACCATCTCCCTTGCTAAGGTACCAAGATATGATGACAAGTGTTTAGAATTGGAACGTATTGGTTGACCTCGATCGTTGAATTCAACTTCACCCTTCTCATTCGGCGTCGAAGAAAACATTTTCATCATCGTCTTCCCTCTTTTTTTCTTGACCAGCTCTAGTCGAAAATCTTCATTAGGAATAAATGAAGAGTTGTTTAGGGCATCCATGGTGTTGAGTGAGTATGAGTAGATGGGAGTAATATTTGGAGAGTGAGCGACATTTGAAGGCTGTTTTTGTCGGGTGGAGGTGGCATTTCGGTAGCGTTTAAACTCTGCAGAGTATGCTTCTAAGGAGATCTTCTAACAGTAGGGATTAAATTCTAAAGAGTATGAGCGACTTCAACTTCACCATCTCTCGTTTCGTTGTTTTGTACACCGCCAGTCTTATCTTTTGCACATAAAGTTGCAAGTGCAGCTAAAGATTGCCTCTTTGAGTGTCTAGTTGCTGGCTTTGATATCTGAAATTAGCAAACAGTTGTCAGTGAATTAGTTAAAGTTCTCATGTTATATTTGCATGATGGTTCAGCATGAAATAGAAGCATGTATGCTTGTATTATTTAAATCATAGAAATATAAAGTTCTCATTTTATATTTACATGATGGTTCAACATGAAATAGAAGCATGTATGCTTGAATTCTAGCTAGATGTGTATAGATCAGGTGATCAACATGTATCAAATTAGTAAAAAGTGATGATTGAATTGTGGTAGTTATATTTTGTCAATTTTGTTGACAGTTGAGCTGACGTGTGTCTTAATGCTAAAGAGCAAGAATATTTCATCCAACTGAGTTTAAAGTAAAAATATTTCAAGAACATAGATATACAAATAAAATACTGAATTGGAATTAATTGAAGTCCTACGTTAACTTGAGTAAGCTATTTATACACAACAGTTAAGTAGAATATCGATTGGATATGGAAATATATCCATAATTTGAATAGAAGATTCATATATTGGACAGTTAAGTAGAATATACACAACAATTAAGTATAGGAAATGTATTATAAAAGCTAAATAGAATATATCTCATTTCAAATTGAAGAGATCTTCAATTAGTTTATGCCAAATAAAATTTTTACCTAAAAGACATTCACTATAATAAGAAATGAGGTATAGGAAATGTATTATAGAAAGTTCACTGTAAATTAAAACTAATTATTTAGGTAAAGACCGATTTTATATAGGGTGCATGTCTCGAGGAATTCAACATCATTACTAATATAACATGGTAAGTGCGATAATTAGTTTTTAGGATACATATAGCTTGAGTCCATATTTTTCTAACGTTTATAACAAAGTAAGAAGAGCCATCACCAATTTCACATGTTATTATGAAATTTATCCATTCAAAATTAAAATACATTAAAAGGAATGAAGCATTACTACATCAAATTACTGGATATTATGAGATGCATAATTGAATGGAATGCAGAATGATCAACCTAAATATCCATACAAAACCAAGATATATATAAAATGCCCACTGATTGATGTAGCTTTATAGAATTAGCAAGCTTATTAAATCAAGACTGAAATGCATTATATATTGTACAAGAAGTAGATAAAAGAAATCTTAAATGAAAGTACGCACTCTGTAATTATTTAGAAGTCTTATTGTTTGCTAAAATAGGCATTAAAAAGTAGATGTCGTCACTGTAAATGCTTCTTATAAAAAATAGTACAAAAATCGTTAAATACTTAGGATGTGAAATGCTTTGTTTGACTGTGGAATATAACATTTAAATATAGAATAATTACTTGTATTAAAAATCGGATGGTAATGGATTCAAATCCACGATAATGCTTAGGATGTAAAGATTCTTCTCTTTTGAAGCAAAGAAGCTAATCTAATAAACAAGTATTGATACAATAACAAAAATACATGTGATTAAAATTGAATTTTATCTATTAATATAGTGTTCTATTCTCCACTAAAAACGAAGCCTAAACACAAAAATTTAACTGAACATATATATACAATACCATCTTTTAAACAACCAAACATATGTGAGTAGTTCACTTTAAAATCTACCAAACTAGTTTCCAAAATTTCCATGATACTATTATTTTGTTCATCTCCAGAATCGTGATGGAAAATAAAATTCTAAAATGTAAAACTTGATGAAACTATTTTCACTTCAAGTCTTAAACAGTAAACAATAAAAAGTGATGAAATATTTCAGTATTGGGATAGTTATATTTTACCTCTCCTTGATCTTGCTGCTTTTTACCCATTGATTCTTCAAGTTCAAATGTCTTCTGCTAAGTGAGAAACCTGGAAAAAACCATAATATATAAATAATTAGAACACCATACTAACTAGTCATTGTTGTGAAATATAAAAATCCTAATATAAAATGGTAGTACTTTACGAAAGAACGATTATTTTTATCTCAGTTTTAGTAATCGGAATTGACGATTAATTAATATAACTATTGCAACACCCCGTATTTTTATATAATTAAATAATCAGATAATTATAAACATTGAAAATAAGCATTTCTGGAATTGTCGGAATTTGGCCTTGAAACTTATTCCATTGTGTCGGAATCTGATCAATTTACATATATAATATGTCTCGAACGGAGTTCGTATAAAAAGTTATCGACGTTCGAAGTTCTATATCGAGAAATAATTATACATGTAAATGTACGTAAATATATTAGTTATAAATAAATATATGTGCGTATGAAATTCTGGAAATAACGCACATTTGAATTTTAAAACAGACGCGCGTCATAAAGGTAATTAATTAACATTGCCATCATAAAGGAAATTAATTAATATCAGTAATTAAAGGCAATTAAATAACATTAGCAGGCAATGTAATCAAATCAGCTATTGGAGGAAATTAATTTACATTAATTGGTCACATGTGAAATTCAAAATAGACAAGTTTTATATTGGGAAATTAATTAAGCAATTGATGGCGATTAATTAGAATAAACAAGCAACATAAAAAAAGTTAAACGTTTATAATTTATAACGTTTAAAATTTAACGTTTATAAATAACATTTAATAAAACAAATAAAGCACGTTTAAAATCCAAAATAGACGTGCGTTATAAAGAGTATTAAATCAGAGAATTAATGAGAGTTAATTGGAATTAATAGGAAACGTTTAAACGTTAAACGTTTAAAAACAAATCAGGCGCGCTCATTCTATACCCTTTTGAACGGCCTGATTTGCATCGTTTTAAGCAGATGGACGACACTGTTTTGACTATCTATAAATAAAGAGGCAGGGCTATCCTTCAAACTCATATTTTTCTAAATGGGTGTGGAAGCCCTGTCACTCTTCTTTCTCCTCCAATTCTTCAGAAATTAGCTATTTTAGATTTACGCTTTCTGAATTACAAGTTGGAGATAGAAATTATAGGTCTAAAATAGAGATGTTCAAATAAAGTCGTCCGAATGAGGTAAAGTTCTCAGATCCGGTTCTTTAGTTTAATTATTTTATTTTTCTTCAATTAGACCCGAATTTCTAAATCCATATAAATCCCAATTTGTGGATCCAAATAGGGTTGCAAAAGGGAAGCCTATGGATAATAGAACTGGGTTAAAAATCAGATCTGGAACTTGGAGTGTTTTCTTTCTAGGTGAGTGGATTTAATTATATATCTTTTACATTTATGATATATTATCATTTGATTCCCGTTAAATAATTTTATTCAGTATTTATTTCAGTAATTAATTCTGTTAATTAGTTATGCCGAGACTATAAATTGTATAAAAGAGCTTATATGTAATTATTATTTATATGGAAAATAGTAATCAAATTAAATATGAATAATATTAGGCTTGACAGTTAGAGAACGGCATAAGCCTAAAAATAAGAAATTTACAGTTATTTACTTCTATTTTAAAAGTTGAAATTTAGCCTGTAAATGTTAGCTTCTTTTTATTCCTTTTTACGCAAATAAAATAGTAAAGAGAAGAACTCGCAAATACGGACTAAAATAGAAGAACTCTAGATTTACAGAAATTAGATGTAAATGATAAAAGCTGAAATAAAAAGAGAAAAATAGAAATTTGTAGTAAATTATGCTAAAACGGGGAAAAATAAATTAAAACGGAAAATTTAATAACTTGATAGGGAAGTTAGTGATAGATTAGTTGGTTGGTTTAGAAAAGAGAATACATTTCCATAGTTTAATATTTAAAGATAACGATAAACGCAATTGCAAGAATAAAGAAAGAAAAAGGGAATTAGTGTAAAATAGAGAAACTACTGTATTTTGCACTATCCAAAATGTAAAGAAATAACAAAAGAAATATTTTGCAATTACGGATTATTGTTTATAGCATTTCTTTTAGTATTCAGTATTAAAACATGGAAATGGATTTTTAGCAAAGTTTTTGAAACCAACCAAATGTAATTGAACTAATTCCTAGAACATAAGTAAATAAAGTGAAGAATTAAAGGAAGTAAAGAAGAAATCAAGTTAATAATTAAGACAAGACTAGAAGCAATCAGCAGAGATGTATCTAGATCTGCATTTACTGTGCAGATAATAGAATAAAAGAAAAGCGGTTATTATGATAAGTAAGTTTGTGATAGTCGGACGTAGTCCCAAGCCAAGATTGTCATATAATAAGAGAACAAAAGAGAATTCAATATCATAACAAAAGAAGACAGACTAGAATAGAAAAGAGATGCTTGTAATTATATTTATAATATATAGATTATAAAAGAATACAGTAGTGACAATTGCAAGTAAAATTATAAAATAGGGTACAATTAAGTAGAAAGAACAGAAAAAGCTTATTTTAAGACTTAAATTAATTTAATAAGAAAATAGAGCAGAAATAACTGAAGAGGCTTATTTTAATTAAATTAGATCTTGGATTAAGTTAATAAGCAAGATAATAGAAGTGGCCCATACCAACAGCATTCCCTTTCAGTCAGGAACTGATAGTCTTACAATAGTTAGGTGAGGCTGGGACAAGCTATGCTGATTAGGGTAAATAAATAGCCAACGGAATAAGAAAAGTAAACTTAATGCATAACAAAAGATTACACGTAGGGTCTAATAAAACAGTAAGATGCATTTGAAGTAGCCCAAAGGATGAAGAGCCTAACGAAGCAATTCGTCATAGATTTCAGCACAGAAGCAGCACGTCCAACTTAGATATTTTGGGCTAGAGGAAGTATGAGACTTCAACGAGACATGAGGGCACTCTAGGATGGCCCTCTGGGGTAGGAATAATAGAGCAGTCCCCCGGAGGCAAGTCTATAGGTGTTCCATCAAAAGAGTATGCCTTGACTGCTTTTTGCATGGCAGGACCATCGTAGGCAGTCAAAAGGGGTTGATGTTTGGAGTAGGATATTTGTATGTCACCATACTTGACTTGCAAGTATGTTTTAGTGGGAAGGACCCAAAAGGATAGTCGCATGCAGATATCGGGCCAGCATCAAAACCAAGAAGCGAGTTCGGGAAAGACTAGAGTTAAACCAACAGTCCAATAATTCTTTCACTATCGAGACATTGGATGAGGGGCGCAGCCAATTGGATGTTTAGATTGTTTGCAGTAAGGCACAACCACTTAGCTCTTTAGAGGTCTTTCGATTAGTTGAGGGGTGGCTGCGTGCGACCATAGCCACAATAAGAAAAGGGACAGACCAAGTAAATATGTACTGGTTTAAACATGGAAAATTGTGTGAAAATTTTTTTTGAAAGAAAAAGAGATATTTTTGAGATTTGAAAAATTGAAAAACATGTAAGTAACATATTTGAAAGGTACATATTTGGTTTTGAACAAGAAAACGTAGTTTGAGGAAAAAAAGAAAAGTTATGGTTTTAAAATAGGAAATATATAGAGAACTTTGCAGTTTTAAAAATATATATTATTTATTTTGATTAAATTCATAAACTAGTATTTTTGGGTTGTAGTAACGATGTTTTATGCAACATTTGTTTTGACCCAAATAAAAATGTATTTTGAAGATAATTTCTAAGTATAGAAATAAAGTGATTTGTAAGTACACTTATTATTTAAACAAGTATATGAAAATGTTTTTTAGTTATGAAGATATTAAAACAGTTTTGAAAATGAGTTCTTTTGAAAAAGGATATAAGTTAAATTAATAAATTTAGTAGGAAATATCTATTGTAGGTGAATATAGATTAAACATACTTTAATCTATTGGAATGAAATGAATAATGATAAATTTTCTAGAATCACAAATAAAAATGTTTTGTGCAAGTAATAGGGGAATACATGAAAGAGATGTACAAGGTATGAAAAACACCATATTTTGTATAGCCTGTTTCAAAAAAAAAAAGTTCTTTCTAATTTCACATATACATTAAATCCTTCTTTAAAGAATTCATAGAAGGTTTTAGCATTAATGATTTCTCATAAGAGAAAGTAATTCCAATACATTAAGGTATAAAACCATTAAGTATAGAAAGTTAGAAACTCCTCCAGGGTTAAGTAATTGGAAGAGTAGAAATGTTAAGGGATTTTTGATAAAATAATTGTTCTTGTCTACTCCAGTTTTAGTAAATTTGAAAATCTATGAAAAAAAGATATTTTGAAAGCATGTGATGACATTTTTTTTAGTTAAGGAAAAAAAAGAGAAAAATGTTTTAAGAACAAGCAAGACATGTTTTAAAGAAAAAAATGGTTTGGTGGAAAAGTAAATAAGTTTTTGGAAAGATAAAATTTTTAAGTAACCAAGTACCTTTGAATTTAACAGAAAACTTCAAAATAACACTTTCAAAGGCAAGAATTTTGTGATTTGATGTTTCAAAAATTTAGAAGCTTTAATTTTTGAAGTAAAATGATAAATACCAAACCAAACTGGAGTTTTAAATATGGAGTAGATATGAATCATTTCCTAGGTGCAATGGCAAAAGTGTAAGGCTATAGCAGCAATTACTCCTAGTAGTAATAATTAAAGTTCCTGTAAGGTGTATAGGACACTAGTGAAAACCTAGAAATGTTGCTTCATGTGTGTAGACTATAGAAGAATAGTGAAGTGATATTAGTAAGATAGTAAGACACACGTGGTTGGGAAAAAATGGAAGGTAAAGAGAAAATTTCCCCAAGCTTAGTTGCCTTTTTAAATAGAGACTGCATAGATTGAAACCCTTATCCATTGCAGTAAATGAGACTTAGTTATTCCTTTTTGAGCATAGAATAGAAGAGATGAATAGATCTTATTCGTCATGAGTAACACATCGTAAGTTGGTAACAAGTAATAGGCGGCAGGAGGAGTATATGAGTTACTTGGATTCCTATAATAGGACCTTTCTGTGTCAGAGTGGACATGGTCCTAGACCTCCTAGCCTAAGATGATAGATGTGCTTAGTTTCTATATTAAAAGACGAGTAAAAGCAGATAAAAGGTAACTAAAAGAAAACCAGTAAGATCTAAAGAAAGCAATAGAAACGTCAATAGAAATAAATGAGAATTGTAAAAGAAAAATACATCTTTCTCATAAATTAAGTTTGGGAAAAAGTTTGAAAAGAAAAATCGTTCTTATGTAAACCATGCTTGGGAAAGAAAATAGAGATTTTATAGGATAGTGGCATAAGTTCCAAGTACGAAGAGAGAGGTACGCAAAAGTAAAATGGAGAAATGTGAACTTCTTCCATTTTCCACCTTCTTTATAACATAAGAAATCGAATTTGGAAAATTAGAATTTTCTAAAAATTTAAAGTTGTGTGGTAGGTTTGGACGTAAAATTTGTTGAACTATGCTCCTATTCAGTAGGAGTGTGGGAAAAATTGGATGAAAAAAGTTTTGAGTTTTCAAAAGATTGCATACATATAGAAATTGCAAGTATATTTAGGATGTGTGCATCATGTTTTAAAAGGAATTTATAAAAGAAAAAGCATTCATATAGGAGGTACTGCTTATAAATTCTTGAACATGCATATTTTTTTTGATGTATTGCACAATGACACGGATGGTTGAAAAAATGGATGTACACAAAATGGATGTAATTAATGATAGGAATTACATAGTTTTACCCTTGCCAAATTTCGAGGATGAAATTTCCTAAAGGTTGGGAGAATGTAACACCTGTACTTTTATATAATTAAATAATCAAATAATTATGAGCAGTGAAAATAAGCATTTTTGGAATTGTCAGAATTTTGCCTTGAAACATATTCCATTATGTTCATGGCGATTTTCTGATCAATTTGCATATATAATATGTCTCGAATGGAGTTCGTATGAAAAAGTTATTGACGTTCGAAGTTTTGTATCGAGAAATAATTATACATGTAAATGTACGTAAATATATTTGTTATAAATAGATATATGTGCGTACCAAATTCTAAAAATAACACGCATTTAAATTTTAAAATAAACGCACGTCATAAATATAATTAATTAACATTGCCATCATAAAGGAAATTAATTGACATTAGTAGGCAATGTAATCAAATCAGCTATTGGAGGAAATTAATTTACATTAATTGGTCACGTGTAAAATTCAAAATAGACAATTTTTATAGTGGGAAATTAATCAAGCAATTGATGGTGATTAATTAGAATAAACAAGCAACATAAAAAAAAGTTAAACGTTTATAATTTATAACGTTTAAAAGTTAACGTTTATAAATAACATTTAATAAAACAAATAAGGCACGTCTAAAATCCAAAATAGACATGCGTTATAAAGAGCATTAAATCAGAGAATTAATGAGAGTTAATTGGAATTAATAGGAAACGTTTAAATGCTAAACGTTTATAATAAATAAAACGTTTAAAAACAAATCAGGCGCGCTCATTCTGCACCCTTTTGAACGGCCTGATTTTCATCGTTTTAAGCGGACGGACGACACTGTTTTGACTCTCTATAAATAAAGAGGCAAGGCTAGCCTTCAAACTCATATTTCTCTAAATGGGTGCGGAAGCCCTGTCACTCTTCTTTCTCCTTCAATTCTTCAGAAATTAGCTATTTTAGATTTACGCCTTCTGAATTACAAGTTGGAGATGGAAATTATAGGTCTAAAATAGAGATGTTCAAATAAGGTCGTCCGAATGAGGTAAAGTTTTCAGATCTGATCCTCTGGTTTATTTATTTTATTTTTCTTCAATTAGATCCGGATTTCTAAATCCATATAAATCCCAATTTGTGGATCCAAATAGGGTTGCAATAGGGAAGGCTATGGATAATAGAACTGGATTAAAAATCAGATCTGGAACTTGGAGTGTTTTCTTTCCAGGTGAGTGGATTTAATTATATATCTTTTATGTTTATAATATATTATCCTTAGATTCCCGTTAAATAATTTTATTTAGTATTTATTTCAGTAATAAATTCTATTAATAAGTTATGCTGAGACTGTAAATTGTATAAAAGAGCTTATATGTAATTATTATTTATATGGAAAATAGTAATCAAATTAAATATGAATAATATTAGGCTTGACAGTTAGAGAAAGGCATAAGCCTAAAAATAAGAAATTTACAGTTATTTACATCTATTTTAAAAGTTGAAATTTAGCCTATAAATGTTAGCTTCTTTTTAATCCTTTTACGCGAATAAAATAGTAAAGAGAAGAATTCTCAAAATACGGACTAAAGTAGAAGAACACTAGATTTACAGAAATTAGATGTAAATGAGAAAAGCTGAAATAAAAAGAGAAAAATAGAAATTTGTAGTAAATTATGCTGAAATGGGGAAAAATAAATTAAAAGGGAAAATTTAATAACTTGATAGGGAAGTTAGTGAAAGATTAGTTCGTTGGATTAGAAAAGAGAATACATTTCCATAGTTTAATATTTAAAAGATAACAATAAACGCAATTGCAAGAATAAAAGAAAGAAAAAGTGAATTAGTGTAAAATAGAGAAACTACTGTATTTTGCACTATCCAAAAAGTAAATAAATAACAAAAGAAATACCTTGCAATTACAGATTATTATTTATCGCATTTCTTTTAGTATTCAGTATTAAAACATGGAAATGGATTTTTAGCACAGTTTTTGTAACCAACCAAATAGAATAAAACTACTTCCTAGAACATAAGAAAATAAAATGAAGAATTAAAGGAAGTAAAGAAGAAATCAAGTTAATAATTAAGACAAAGCTAGAAGCAGTTAACAGAAATGTATCTAGATCTGCATTGCGTAGATAATAGAATAAAAGGAAAGCAGTTATTATGATTAGTAAATTTGTGACAGTCGGACGTAGTCCCAAGCCAAGATTGTCATATAATAAGAGAATTAAAGAGTATTCAATATCATAATAAAAGAAGACAGACTAGAACAGAAAAGTGATGTTTGTAATTATATTTATAATATATAGATTATAAAAGAGTACAGTAGTGACAATTGCAAGTAAAATTATAACATAGGTTATAATTAAGTAAAAAGAACAGAAAAGGCTTATTTTAAGACATAAATTAAGTTAATAAGCAAATAGAGCAGAAATAGCAGAAGAGGCTTATTTTAATAAACTTAGATCTTAGATTAAGTATATAAGCAAGATAACAGAAGTGGCCCGTACCAACAGCATTCCCTTTCAGTCAAGAACTGATCGTCTCACAATAGTTAGGTGAGGCTGGGACAAGCTTATGCTGATTAGGGTAAATAAATAGCCAATAGAATAAGAAAAGTAGACTAAACACATAAAAAAAGATTAGACGTAGGGTCTAATAAAACAATAAGATGTGTTTGGAGCAGCCCAAAGGATGAAGAGCCTAACGAAGCAGTTCATCACAGATTTCAACATAAAAGGAGCATGTCCAACTTAAATACTTTTGGCTAGAGGAAGTATGAGACTTCAATGGGACGTGAGGGCACTCTAGGATGGCCCTCGGGGGTAGGCATAACGGAGCAGTCCCCCAGAGGCAGGTATGTAGGTGTTCCATCAAAAGATTATGCCTTGACTGCTTTTTGCATGGCAGGACCATTGTAGGCAGTCAAAAGGGGTTGATGTTTTGAGTAGGATATTCGTATGTCACCATACTTGACTTTCGAGTAGGTTTTAGTGGGCAGGACCCAAAAGAATAGTCGCATGTGGGTATCGGGCCAGCATCAAACCTAAGAAGCGAGTTCGAGAAAGACTAGAGTTAAACCAACGGTCCAATGATTCTTTCACTATCGAGACATTGGATGAGGGGCACAGCTAATTGGATGTTTAGATTGTTTGATGTAGGGCACAACCACTTAGCTCTTTAGAGGCCTTTTGATTGGTTAAGGGGTGGCTGCGTGGGGCCATAGCCACGATAAGAAAAGGGACAGACCAAGTAGAGTATCTGTATTGTAGGCCTAACAAGGCAGTCCTTTACAGAAATAGAAAATCCCTGACTGAGTTCCATACAAGGTAGACCTTGTTAAGCGGGATTCAGGGAGTAGACAGAATGATTACGCATAGTTCTCAAGGTATGCACTGGGTGGTACATTGTGGATTTCTGAGCATTAGTATAGACTAGTGCGGATGCATTTTTACGTTTTCATAGTAGGCGACGGAACATCTGTATTGTAGGCCTTACGAGGCAGTTCTCTACAGATGTAGTCACAGAACGCTATAGGAGCAAGATGATGGAGTCCTTTGCGAGGAGGATACGGAAGGTACTATGGGTAGTACCTACGACCGATGCAGTCATTGGGCATATCAGTACATATATATATATCAGTTATTAGGTTTTGATCTACTAGGGAATAGATGGGCATGGTTCACTTGTAGAGCCAAGAGTATTATGAACCCAATAAACCTAATATAACAGTAAATGGAAATAAAATGGTATATGTAGAATTAAGCTTAGAAGTGTATAATTTGTCCATCCACTAGAACTTTAGTTCTGACCCTCTCCTCATAACATCCTACAGGTTAGGTGATGGTAGAGACTTTCCAGTTTTGAGACACTTGTTTGGAAAGTGTTATTATATTGGTGAGTATTTACTTACTATTATATTTTAGTCAGTTCCGCTGTAAGATATTTATCTAAGCTCTGATATATTTGTCTTTGCCTAGTTACAGGATACCAGAAACTCAACTCGGGCTTCAGTTGGCTTGGATTTTAACATTTTTTTGAAAAATCCGGACCCACTGGAATTCGGGCTGTTACAACTATGCATAAAACTAGGTATATTTACACTCTTTACAAATATAACAATGTATAAAACAAATATCAATAAAGGATTCTTATATCGTACCAAAATACCATCACAATCCTCCCTTTTATAACTTCATCCCCATAGTCAAGATCTCTATCATTAAGTAGTGACTCGTCTACTGGTTTGCTAGTTGACTTATCCTCCTTGTCATAGTTTTCCAACTCTTTAAAACCTCTTAGGGGCGCTCTAAGCACAACATACCAATTTGAAGAACTACTTTCTCTCCAAAACAACACTTGTATAGCTTTCATTGCTAAAATGAAAAGGTCGCTTGCAAATTGATTTTGGAACTGATGTAAATTGACTAATGTAAATCCATCTTCCACCTTCACTCCACGATCAATATTTGCCCAATCACACTGAACAAGGTAATTTGAAACTAGCGGTAGTCTAACAACAAAATCTCACGCAAAACCCCACAATATATTACTTTCTCAATGGGCCCATCTACACGAACAGTACTAGCCTCAATGGAAACACCACTATTTTGTGTAGACTTCTCGTGGTCTTTTGTATGAAAATGCCGACCATTAATAATATAACCAGTATAAGAAATTACTTGACGGCGAGGTCCATATACAAGCCAATTTATTAGTTTGCTAACATCAGATGTTTTTCTATCATCTTTAAACTGGAAAAGCATAATATTATATATAAAAGATCGATCACTATTTTGTGTAGACTTCTATATCAAACTTATCCATCTTAAAAGAAGATATAATGCTATCAACCTTTTCTTTAAACCAATGACTAAAAGTCTCCGAATGTAGTTTTGAAAGTTCCATATCATCTCGTGAAAGCTGGGGATGCAAACGTTTCAGCTCCTCGTTATGCATCATATATACGTAAATATACAAGTCAAAATCTAATTTATTACACACATAATAGTTGAATTGAACTTATACTTACTTTATATAAGACTCCATTTCCTCGATATTAAACAGCACATAATGATGAGCAGCATCAATCACCTCCTTAGTGACTACCATAGGTTTTCCTTTAGTTATAGGACGCCACTCGCTTTGTTTCACTTCAATTTTATTTTTTCTTCACCCAATTTCAAATGCATCTTTAATATATCCAGCACAATACTTCATGCATTCATCAGTAGAATAATGCTCAGCTATGCACCCTTCAGGTTAGGCTTGATTTTTAACATACCCCTACAGTGTTTTCATATATCTATTATTAACAAGATTTCTTGTCAACACCCCAAAATGATGCTAAGAAGGGTGAATAATCCTTTATACAGGTAGTGCAGAAAATAAGGTGTGAACCCTTTTAGAACTGCCTTTCGATTAGGCTTTATTTAATGATATTCCTCAAGCAAGCCTTTCGACTATGTCGAAAGGGTTGGATTATGGGTTAAGTGACCTTTCGATTCAGTTGGGTGGTTATGATATCTCCTTCGAAAGCCTTCCTTTCAATCTGATTGATATACCCTGAGTTAAGTTCTTTTAGATAGGTATCGAACTGGTTGGAGGCCTAAAGCTGTAGACTGGCTTGGGTTTTGGTTATTAAGCAGGATGGGAGGTTTCGACCTTGTCGAAAGCTTGAGGGGCTTATCTTTCTTGAGTTTAGGTGGGAAATCTTAAGCTTTAGTAGATCTGAGATAGGTTTCGACCTTGTCGAAAGCCGTGGGTATAATGTATTTAGGTTTAAACCTGTAATTTCAGGCTTTGATGTTTAGAGGATAGGCTTCGACCTTGTCGAAGGCTTTAGATCACAAAGTAGATAGCTTCGAATGGGTTACAAAAGTTATTGGGGGCTTGAAGAGGTATCATCTATGTCGATAGGATCCTCTCGATAGAGGTTAAACGTGGAATACAGAAGTGAATCCAGCAAAAGCTAAAATGAAATAGTAAAATAGCATAAAGTAATTGAAACTTCCCTTTCTCCAACTCCAAAGACTTTATTTCTCTAAATTCCCAAATTGATGTACAAACTAGGGTTACAATTCTTTTCTTAAGAGAATACAAGTTCATAATGAGAAGAATCGGATCCCCAAATCGTGACTCCTTGGGTCTTATTTATAGATGCAGCTTGGCACCTTTCGACCCTGATGCCTTTGACTGGGTCGGAAGGTAGCTATTGATTGACTTAAGCAAAGTGCCGCCTTTGTCAAAAGGTATGGTGGTTCTCCTCTTCTTTGAGTTATCTTGTAAGTGCTTCCGACTCTGTCGATAGCATTTGTCTTTTGGTTTTGATGATGTTGGTTATGCCCACGCTCTTGTTTTGATCTGATGCAGAACCCTTGCTGGACCACACTGTTTCGACCAATTCGAAAGGCTTACCATAGCTTTCGAAGGGGTTGCTCCAGATAATACTTGCTTCCTAGCAGTTTGAATGATGGCTAAACCATTGGTTTTGAATGGTTTGGCATATATTCAATGAGCTATTCTTCATTGTCTTCGGAAGGTGTGGCTTCGACTTGATCGAAAGACCTTCATCTAGTTGAGGCGTTGTCAATGAAAGCGGAAGGGAGCTTTCAACTCCTTCACCTTCTTCGAAAGGTAAGAACTCTCTAAACATTGATAGGAGAGACCTTCCAACACCTTCGAAAGGTCTTGAAGCTTTTAAACTTTGATGGCAGCATCCCTTCGACTTCTTCGAAAGGTTTGGCCTAAGCTCTTCTCTCTTGTTCTTTGTTTTAAGGAGGTCTTGACTTGGTCGAAAGGCGAGTATTTGGAGTAACATTTGCCCTCCCCCCTTGCGAAGGGTTGCTCTTGACTTTCCAAGTCAACTTTGTCAACACCTAAAAGCTTCCCGCCTTTAGTCTTCCCGCGTGAATCTGGACCATCCATTCAAATCTGATCCAACGGTGGATAAGTTTGGGCGACTTTTCTTATAAGGTACGCCTTTCTTCTTCTTCCTCTTTCACTTTTCCTGCAATCAAAATTTCATACACGAGTAAAAGAATTCTATAGATCCTCAAACTTCCATCTTGCTTTCAGAAATCAAAACAACCAACAAATCCAATTCGTAAGTTTTAAATTTAACCTTATTTTATTAACTTCAATCGGACTCTATCCTTCCAGATTTAAAATTGAAATTCGTTTTTTTTGAAAATGTTCGAATTTCGATTTTTTTGAAGGTGGATTTCAATTGATTTATTGAAAAGCTTTCTCTAATCTAGTTTCAGGAATTTTCAAAGTCTTATTTTTCGTTTATGATTTTGAAATTTACTATGGATGCTACTTAAACCCATTCCCTTATCGGGTTTGGATTTTATTTCAAAATTTTCTATTTTTTGTTCGTTGTTGGGAAATTTGGGTCTTTAACTCGATAATTACTTTAATACTTTTGAAATTGAGACAGATTGATTTCTGTTTGAATTTCTTTTCTTAATAGATCTTGGTTTTCTTATTCGTGAAGAAATTTTTAAAAACCTGGATTTGCAATCGGGTTTGGGGTTTAATTACACCCCATTCATTTACCCAGAAGTTTCTTGTGCTGATGAAAAATTTGGCGCCACAAAATGACTTTTCTACCCCTTCGAAAGAGATTGAGGCGGCAACATTGGGTGCTTCCTTAGCCTCTTTCGATGGGGTCAAAAGGTGTTGTAATGCAAATTAGATCATCCTTGTCGAAATGTTATGCTATTAGGTAGAAAGTAGGAACTCCTTCGATAGCAAAACATTTCGACTTAGTTGAAACCCATAGTTTTGATTGCAATCCACTCTTCATAGTTAATTTCTTGGAATCATTAGACCCCATTGACCCCTTTGACACCACTTTTGCCTTCTAGGTCAAAACCCCCCTAGAACTGTTTTTATCCAACTTTGTCGAAACGTCGTAAGTGCATATGAGTTTAAATTAGAACCTTTCGACTTCATTGAGTAGGTTGGGTTTCGACTACATCGGCATTTTTCTTTAGATAACCTAAGTTATTGGTGTCGACAATGTCGAAGGGTCCTGTTGTCTTGTTTATAGTGTATTTGTTTGTTTAAGTTTTTGAATTGATCCTAACTATCTTTCCTTAGCAACTAGGTTCCTACAGAGCTTTCGACACTGTTGAAAAGTGATGAATGAATAAATATTAGGGGTTTTTAGGCTCAAGGAAAAAGTTGAAGAAAACTTTAGCTTTAGGGACAAAAAGTTTGCTTTTTAGGCTGAAGGACACTTTCTAGTGTAAATCACAGAATGATAGTTGTAACTATCATTTTCTGTTTACACTAAAAATTGTCCTTCAGACTAAAAAGCAAATTTGTTGTCCTTGAGACTAAATTTTTTTGCAACTTCTTCCTTGTGTCTATTTTCCTGTAAATATTATATCTCATCCTTTCGACTTTGTCGATAGCTTAGGGAACACTTTTATTTAGGCTTTCGACAATGTCGAGGTATGATTGTTAAATGATGATGCTCTTTTCCTTTCAACCTTGTCGAAAGCCCTGGGTATTTGGTTTTTGACTTAAACTATTTGCACAATCTTGAAGTTTCACATTTGTTTTCATGTTTAAGTTATCTAAGTAGGTTTCTTTGACTAATTCTTGAGAGTATATTAAACTCATAATTAACTAAGAATTTTAACCAAAACATTTTCACCTGGTAGAATCATGAGTTCTCTAAAGAAAGCCAAAGCCATTTTCCAAGCGATCTTTCATTGCAATCCAAGATGATGTTAATGCCATTCTCAGTGATTTTGGCATCACCGGAATTGAAGCCATTCCCCCTCAGTAAACTAACACCATAAACAACCCTCCTGAAGGGTATGTTGCTTATATTGCCATCCACATCTGGCATGGTGGATTCTTGCCCTTCCTGGAGTTCTTATCCACATTTCTAACTTATGTTGGAATCACACCGATCCAGTAGTCTCCAAACTTCTACACTTGTCTCTAGAGATGATGGCGCTTGAATCTGGGCTTCCTTCTCTTAACATTGAAGTGTTAAACTTCTTAACTCGGCTGGTAAAACTAAGCAATCTCAACAACCAAATATACAGAGATAACCCCTAAAAAAAGTTAGTATCAGATGGGGTTAACAAATTAAGGGGCTAGGAGAACCAGTTCTTCTTCGTCAAATGATTTTCTAACATTCGCGGGACTTTCGCTTCTCCCCATAAGTCTTGACTTGTGTTGTTTTTCCTTACTTGATGTTTTCGGTTGCCTAATCTCTATTTTATCAAGTGTCCCTTCCAAGGAGCTTAATGAAGTCGATAAGAAAACATTTGACTCTCTTATTGCAGCGTTGATTCAAGTTGGGAGCAAACTGACGCTACTGACTCCCTCAAACTTAAGAAAGCATTCTCTTCTGCTATCGGGCTAAAAGATCCTAGGAATTCCACCCTCTGTCCAACATACTTCCCGTGGAAAACGCTTTCTATCCCTGGGAGACTCTTCAAATTTCTCCCACATGTCTCATATTTTCGCCGACCGCTCCAGTATGTCATAAGCCAAGTGTTCGCTTTCTACCTCTGCTGCTTCCTGAATTATTATGCTAACTTCAATTTATTTAAACTTTTCCTAGCTATTTCTCAAGGTACAGTGCCTGTCAGCGATGATACCCCTCCTTCACCAACTTCTGGAGTAACATCAATTATATCTTCCTTTGCAAAGTCCAAGCAAACTTTCAAAAGGAAGCTAATGGAATCTTCCGTAGATGATCCTCCGAAGACAATTGCTAAAGTTATAGATGTGGATGAAGAGGAGGAGCGCTTATCTTCTGAACAAGTTCTAATGAGCCCTGCTATTGAAGCCCCCACAAAAAAACTAGAGCAAACTCTGCATATTCCCGACCTTCTTTCTCGCATCTCCGTTTCTGATTCTCCAGCTGCAATTGACCAGATGCAATTGACTAGATGCAACTGGCCTTGCTAACGACTCCCTCCGTAAAGTAGATTCCTCTGAAACCATCGTCTTCTTCTCCTCCCACCATTAATTTTGTAGAAATGACCGAGTCCATCCTGCATTCTGAATCCTTTACTTCTTCTTGCCCGCTCTCTTTCACTCTAGATTTGGTGGGGCATTATCGCTTTCTAATGGAGCAACAACTTCTGGTAAGTTTCTCTTTAACTATCCTTATCATCATTGGGTTTTTCTTAAATCACTAACTTGTGTTATATTTTTCTTTCAAATTTCAAAGAGTTAGTTAGCTTTGATATTCAAAGTCTTCCGCTGAATCCTCCAAGCTTCAAGAGGAAAAGTCTAAGCTCAAAAACCAAGTGTCTTCACTTTCTGCTGCTAAGGATGACGCTTCCATAGAATTAGAACGAGTAAAGGCCTCTCTTGCTCGAGTTAAGTCTGATCTAGAGGCTGAAAGGTGTGCTCATCAACATGTTGCCGATGAGAAGCTTGCCATTGAGCTCACTTTGTAGGATTCAAAAGACGAGAAGGCTCGCCCGGTCACGAAGAACATCTCTTTGAAAGATAAATTCAAGAAGACCAGAGCTTCGCTTAAACTTGCCGTCCGTACCCTTACTGATGTTAAGCAGCAAGTATCCCAGTTTGTCGACGCCACCCTGGGGCAAATGATGCTGAAGAACTATAAAGATGCCCTTATGCTTGCATATACCGACAGCTACAAGAATTGCCCTGACTTCGGCTTTCCTTCACTTAATCATGCCCTACCCAAAAGAGTGATGGGTAAAATTAATCAGATGAAGCAGGGGATTGAGTCTATGGACAAGGGGGAAATTAATCCTTCTGAATTGCTTTCTTTTGATGTCCACTCCTTTGATATCAAGTCAGACTCCGAGGACGAGGGTGACATAGATGTTGCTGCTGAGGAAAAATATGATGAAGATAGCGATGGCAATTGTTCGTCGACGGAAATTCTATCGGTTTAGAAAACCGTCGAACGAATTTTGAAATAAAATAACCGCAAGCGCACGGCGTACTATTGAAGTACGTGGCGAGTACGGGTCGATCCGCAGGGAATTGATAATTTTAAAAATCTATTCAATCAAATTAAGCCAAAGTCGAGTGAAAGTTAATCAAGAAAATTAGAGAATTAACTAACTAACTAAAAGAAAAGAGAAGCAAATATTTGAGTTAAGTGACAATTTAGAGAATAAATCCACTCACTAGATCATGTAGTACAACATATATGAAATCATAATCTCTCTTTTATGGTCATTAGTGCTTTAATTGATGTGCCTATCATAAGTATGGCATATTTGTGCTATTAGTTAGCCAACATAAGCCATCAAACTTTGACACACCCCTTAAATCACTTACTAACTTTCATGAAACTTGACAATGAAAATGAAAATGAAATCTATTTTAAGCATGGCCTATTAACTATTGATTAGAAATATAGACCATCAAATTTTAATTTCAAATCACTTTCTTATGCCATAATCATATTTTGATGAAGAGGCATTTGTGTTAGTGATTGTTTAAGCATAGCCTATTTGGTGTCAACAATATAGGCTATCAAATTCAAAGCAAGAACAACAAATAAAACACTTCATTGATCATCATTAAACACAAAAAGAGAGCATGAATTAACAAATAGTTGAAGCTACATAATTAGAGAGCTTCATTACCCCTAAATTGAAGGGGTTTAGCCTCTCATATTTGTCATTTGATTAACAAATGTAGCTAGCAACATGAAAGCAAAAAGAAAGGAAAATGAAAGAAAATGGAAAAGAAAACTAATCTAATTGCATAAAAGAAAATCTACACTACTAGCATGAAAGGAAATGAACATGTAAGTAAAAGGAAACACTAATTAACATTGCATAAAAAGAAAAGTTACATAAAGTAGAAATGGCTAAGTAGCCATGAAAAGAGAAAGAGAGCTTTCTTTTATTTTGAGCCTAAACTAAAACTAAAGAGAGACTAAGAGGGGAGAGGGTTACATGAAACATAAGGGGATTTTATACATGTGTTAAACCCTAATTCATATTTTTAGGGAATGCCCAAAATACCCTTGAGAAAGTGTGGAGGCCAAGTAATCATTAGCTTCTACTAATCATCATTTAAGTGTACATGAAGCCATTAATTCCATAAGCATGTGCATTAGCCTCTAATTTGTACATTAAGGTAGGTGGGTAGGTGGGGTCCTCCATTATCTTCACTTTGAATTATTTCCATCTTCATTTGTTCTCTTCACTCTTGTGCATGCATATATTATCATGAAGCCACTTGTAAAATTCGTCAAATTTCCTACAAAACAACATAGAAAATTCCAAGTAAATTTTCACAATTTAATAAATGCATAAAAATGACCATTTTACCCTTGGTTGAAGATGAATATGCGATGATTTGAAAATAATATGAATTTTGGTTTAAACAAGTTAAAATGCCCGATATGATCATTTATTTAATTTAAATAGATTAAATATGGTGGTAAAAATATGCACATTAACGTGCACATCAAATACCCCCACACTTATCTTTTTATTCGTCCTCGAATAAAGAAAAACTAAGATAAATCCGTTTTCGTAGGAAGCACGATTGCATTGAGCGTATGCAACAAGTCGTTAAACCTTTGGGTGTCCCTAGTAGGATGAGTGTTGTCTCGTGAGGGTTTTTGATGCAGCGGATTAATCAAAACGTTCTTCAATCGGTGAAAGTAGCAATCGATGGATTGATGGATACTGAAATGCTTGAATTCGTTGATCCGAAGATACCGAATTCTTAGCTATCTCTGACTCGTTGATCCGAAGATACCGGGAAAGAGATCTACGATTCTTTGACGTTGATCTTGCGCACAAGATTCCGTGAATCGGCTTCAACAAACGAAGATTCGAGCGCACTCGAATGACATAAGTGGAGATAGGAGATACACTCGACTACCAATTGAAATTGAAAGCACAAAGCTAACAAAAGAGAATTTTATTCAATATTCAACAACCTTTTACAAATGTCACAACTCGCCTATTTATAGGCTTACAACACCACAGCACTTTACAGAGTACAACACGTTACAAACAGTTACCACATAACTCGACTTACCATAAGAAACACAAAACAAACGACCTAAAAGACAACGCATGTGATAATCACGCGCCCTAAAATTAACTCGGCAGCGACTCAAAATTAGGTCGGCAACGACTCAAGACATAAGTTGTTCGCGACTTAATTTGCAGCGACTTATACATTTCTCGGCTCCTTCTTTCACGAAATAAGGCATGGCACTACACGACTTATTGGAGATGAGCATAGCTCATTCACGACACAGGATTAGGGCTTAGGTCGCTTGCGACTCAATTGATGGAACCGCTGTAGAGTGAGGCCGTGATGAGGAAGGGGATGTGAAGTAGGTTGCTTAGGTCGCGAATCGTGGAGAGGGGTTTGATGGTATAAGTCGTAGCCGAGACATTGATGACTCGTGAGTCGGCAATTGATGAGTCGTAGGTCGCGAATTGATGAGTCGTGGGTCGGGAATTGATGAGTCGTGAGTCGCGGAATTGACTCGGTAGGGTTAAGTCGTGAGTCGGCTGGAATTGACTCGGTGGGGATAGGTCGTGAGTCGGTGGGGTTAAGTCGTGAGTCGGTGGTTTGGGCATGAGTCGCGGAGTGGAGGGTTGAGCGAGGAGTTGCGGCGAAGTAGCGAAGGATCCGAACGAGGTAACTACTCCATCAGTTTTCAGCGGATACTACCCACAAAATCCGAATGCAGGATGAAAATATTTACAAATGAAGGATTTATTTTAAAAGAGATAAATGCGAATTTTCGAAAATATTTACAAATGAAGGATTTTAAATTAACACACATAAGTTAAATATAGGTTTTGGTTATTATCTTGAAAATTTAAGTCATTTACTCGTCAAAATTTCCAACAAAAATCAAGTTATCATAACAAATAGACAATAGTTTAACTCGTTGTTTTGGTTGATAACATAGTGTAATTTGAAATGGATCCTTAGTTGATTATCAAAGTTTTTCAAAGTGGTATTTTCAATTCTTTTCAATAACAAATCAAATCAACTAAGTTTAAATGGTGCTTGGATTTCATTTGCTTACTCTCTCTTGTTTGAAAATTTTATTGATATTAACAATATTTACATATGCCTAACTCAGGTAAACTGAGGCCAGATATATTACCCGTGCACTTCCTTGCGGACTGATGTGAGGGGAATACAGAGCGTGGCGAGTGAACACACAAGTGTGAACACTTATCGACTGTAGGTGTTATTAAAAAGAATTTATATATATATATACACCTAGCTCAGATAAACTGAGGCCAGATATACCAATCATGCACTGCCTTTCGGGCTTATGTGAGAAAGGTACAAAGCATGGCGAATGTACACAAAAGTATGCACACCTGTCGACCGTAGGTGTTAATAGAAAATATTTACATATATACAAATGTTTTTTTTCTTTTTCAGATTTTTTTATAGAAAGAGAGAGTTTTTGCAAAATCATCTTAGCACCACTTAACTTAGAAGACAAAAAAATGTTATATCCTTTACTTTAAATCAACCACTTTTTTAAAACAAAGATTTTCAATTAGGATATATTTCATAATTATCACGTATGAATCTTCCTATATACTAGTTAAACCATTATTATTTGTAATCAAACTTCATTTTTATTTTTGTTAAGACGAATAAATTTTCAAAAATTTCAATTTAATAAACCAAAACCATATATTTATCTTATAGTGTTTCTTTAAAAATAAATTAAAATGCTTAAAAAAAATTGTTTGTTTTTTCTATTTTTTCTATTTTTTTTAAAAAATTTTGGAAAAATTGAAAATGATGGTGAGTCTCCCCTCACACTTGATTTTGACTGTGTCCCCATAGTCAACCCAAGTGGAAGGAGAAAAATAAAAATGAAAACATGACATTTATTCAAATGAAAATAAACGGCATTTACACGAGATCAGAAAGTATATCGTCAAAAAGTAAATGAAAGTCTTCCAAAAACCGATTCATTTGCCTCGTTAAATATACGAGACACAGCTTAAGCTCGAAAAACCAAATCGTAAAAGATTTCAAAGTTTAATGTTGATTTGGAAAAACGAATGTCGTTTTATTAAAAACCGTACGACTTGTTTTATTTTCGATGATTTTCGGGGTTGATAGAATAATTGATTGAAATTCAAATTTATTATCAAGCATATCATCGATTTCAAAATCAAAATGATGATTCAAATCGTCCTCTTCAGATTTTAACGACTCATCATCGAAAAGTCCAAAAAATTTGTGTTCATTGAATTCGTCTTCCTTATTTGGATTATCAACAACTTCACCGTATATATTAAGTTCAAAATCCAAAGTTGTTGTATTTAAATTTTTGGAATCAAGAAAAGGAAGGTTGAATCTTAAATTTGGTTCCGCACCCTCGAAAGAATTGAAATCCAACTCAATTACCGTGTTTTCAACAACTTCATTAAGATTGTTATTTTCAATTTCAAAAGTTGTTATTTGAAAATCGTCGATTTGGGTAAAAGATGGATTGTCACTTGACTCGCCACACATAGGGATTTGATTTTGTTTCTCACGTTGTTTCATATATGTTTCAAACAACGAATCCGTGTGATCATCGTAAATTTCGTTCATTTGTTCAACAAAATCCAATTTATAATTATTAGCTTGAGGATTTTCGATTTGGATTTGTTGAGAACAAAAATTTTCACTTGCATCATAGTCGAGATTATTCCCATTGCCAAAATTATTTGAAAAGTGTATCACATTTTCGTTTTGATTTTGAAATTCATTTTGGAGTTCAAAATTGAATTGGCATGGGTTATACTCGAAATCGTTTGAATTTTGAATTGAATTCAAATTTTGATTATTTTGAAAACTTTGATTTGAATCATTTCCCAAATATGAATTACACAAATCATTTATCATTTGATTTTGTTGTTTAGAGATTTCAAGTAAAGACGAAATGCTCTTTTCAAGATTTGAGGGTTGGTCATCGTTTTGAAAATTTTGTGGTTCAAAATTTGAATCATTTAAACAATAGTTGTTGTTAAAATATCCATACGAATTTGGAGTGAAATCATACGAATTATATTGATTTTCACAACTATTGTAAAATTCAAGTGAATATGGAAATTCAGACATTTTCAAGAATTTTTTTGGTTTTTTTTTATAAAGGAAAAATATTTACAAATAAAATTTATTTTTTAAAAGGGAAATTGATTTTTGTTTTGTTTTTTGGTTTTTCAAATTTTTTTTTTGTTTTTGAAAAGGTTTTATAATTTTTTTTTGGATTTTGGTTTTTCTAAATTTTTTTGGATTTTTGAAATTTCAAAGGAAAAGGATTTAAAAATTTCAAGAGAAAAGGAATATTCACAATTTTTTTTTAGTTTTGGACTTTTGAATTTTTTTGTTTTTTTTTAAATATGCATGAACTAATACAACTAAATGAATGCAAGGTTTAATTACAAATGATTTATCCTAAGTTAACCCAAAATTGAATATTTACAAATTGTCTTAAATCAACAAGATAGTTCTCGGCTAGGTAACGGGCAGGAGTTATCGGTGCACCACGAATCACCGTAGCAATGCAGCCGAAGGTTTAAGTACCTTCAGAGGAACAACCACTATAATATTTACGAATCACCGTAATATTTATAAATGGTTATTACTCTGCCGTAGCCTAGACATCAAGAAATTAAATTGTTTAAAGAAGACAACTTGCAAATATACAATTAAGAGCTATCGGTGTCTAACCGTTATTACTAATCAAAATTCTAGGATGAAATGCAAAGCAGAAATTAAACGTGTATTAACAATGCAACTACGAATGGATTTATTTTGTTTTTGAATTTTTTTTAAATATATATATGCAAATGCAAGCAATCAACAATGCAACTAAAATAAAAACAAGAGATATATACAATGCAAGGCAAATAAAAACAATAGATATATCAAGCAAGCAGTTTTTTTTTATTTTTGGCAAGCAAAGCGAAGCAATTATTTTTAGCAAGCAGCTCCTTTCCTTTTCTACTTTTGCAACCTGAAAATAAAAACAAGATATATATATATATATATATATATATAGTTTTTTTTTATATCGAAGAAGAAACTAAAATAAATGAAAAACAAAACAAATTCAAAACAACCCTCGTTTTTTTTGGAAGAGACTCTTTTTTTTTGGAAAGGAAACTTAAAAGTACTGTTTTACTTAAAAAAAATTTGTTTTTGAGAAACTTAAAGCTTAAACTAAAGCTAAAATAAAATAAAAAAAGAAATCAAACCAACCCACTATTTTTTTAAGAGACCAAAACCATCCCGTCCCACTTAACTATTACAAACCAATTTAAAACAAAACAAAATTTAAAAAAAAAAGGTGAAAAAAAGAAACTAAACAGAAAAAAAACTAAACAAAGCAATTTAAAAGAGGAAGAGATAATAAAACTTAAAACAAAAAATAGAAAAAATAAAAAAATAAATCACACAATCACAATCTCGACCCCGCCCAACAAAAAATAAACAAACAAAGACTTCACTCATTTCTGTCAAATGAAATTCGGCTTCCCTCTTTTCAAAATAAAAAACAAATTTAAAAGCGATTCTTCTCGATTCGAAGCTATTTCAGGGGTTGGGGGAAGGCGCGATGATGGGATCGATTCGAGGCAGCTACAGTTCGTGAGTTGTTTGGTTCACGATTTTGGACGGATGCGATGTCGCGTTCGAGGTGGAAGTGGCAGTTTATTCTCGAGTTTGGTGATGGTGAACTACAAGGGGAGATTGCAATGGGGTGGTTGCGTGTTCGTTCGATTGTGAATTTGGGGAGGAGTGTTTTCGAGGTGAAGTTAGCTGGGAGGGATCGAAGTGGTGATTTTGGTTTGGGGATACTCGGTGATTGGAGTCGCGTTTTTAGGCGATTGCTTTTGGGTTGTAGGGTGAAGGCGATTCAGAGTCGAGGTGATTTCTATTCGACGGAGATTCAAGCTTTGCAGAGGTGGTCGCGTAGTTCACTTGCGATGGCGAATGGAGGATTCAATTTGGCAGGCGAGGCAATTGTAGAGGGTAGCAAGTACAGTAATGCAGTGTTTTGAAGAGGAATTGTGGAACAGTCAGTTGTATGTAGAAGGTGGCAGGGTTGTTGATGGCACAGCAGTATGGATGATGGTTAGGAGGAGATGCTGGTGTGCAACTATTAGTGGCTCTGTAGGATCAGTTAGTTTAGAGGTGCAGCTACTATTGATGGGGTATGGCAGAAGTTGATAGTGGAGTGACCGAGGTGTTGGTTTTTGTTTGGAAGTTGGCATAACTGTTAATAGGGGAGGATGTGTGCATAGGATGGTGCACAGAAGTGATGAAGGCAGTGATTGATGTTTGGTAGTGATATGGTTGGTTTTGTGATGGGGATTGCCGAGCGATGTAGAGTGAATTTTGGAAATGATGGTGTGTTGTTTGTGGTGGAAATAGAGATGGTGATGGTTAAGGTTGCACTGGTTGACAGTGGTTTTGTTGGTTGTTGTGAAGTTTTGCAGGCAGGGGTAGATGACAGGAAACTGTGGTGGTGGAGGGGAATGTGAAGTTGAAGGTTTCGGTGATTGCTAATTGGATGATGAGGAATTATGATTTGCTGGTGGTTTGGGAAGCAGTTGCAGGCGATTGGCTGAGGAACTAGGGAACAATGTCGAACTGGGTAGAGCAAGTTGTGATGCGTTGCTGCAGTGCAGTGGTTATGGTCTCGGCAATGGTGTTTGGGGTTTGGCATAGTTTGCACAGGGGAGGTAGAGGATTGTGATAAGTTAAGTGATATTGTATTTTTGTGGCTGCACTATTGTATGGTCAGGTAATGATGGAGAATGATATTGAAGGACGAGCAGCAGAAGTTGATCAATTGTATGAATCAATGTAGCAGTGGGAAGATGTAATTGGTTTGGTAGCGGTGAGGAGCAGAACTGTGGATGGTTGTGAAGTTCGGTATTGCTGGCGGTTTCGTGCAAGCTATCGATGTATTGATGGTTTATATGGTGGATTGAGCAGAAACTTGTGGTTGGAGTGTTTGGCAGGTTGGTGAACTAATGGGTAATGGTTTGAGTGGTATGACAGTAGTGAATTTTTTTTTAGTGCAAGTTTGTATGTTTGAGTGTGAGCTCGGAGTTGTATACTGTTTTTGGTTATGTAGTGTGCAGTTGAATATCAGTGGGATGAGAAGACGATGCTCTTCGATGTAGGAAAGTTTGTTTGGCGACTTGGGTTCAGGTTGCGGATTTGCGATGTTCAGGAATGTTGTAGTGAATGACGAAGTGGCTTTGAGGATGATGAGTTATGGTATGCAGATGTATGTAGTTGAGTTGCTGAGATAGTTGGGGCTGTCAGTTGATATGTGCAAGTGGGAAGGGATGGTGGAAGAACTGATGAGCAGTGATATGGAGATGTTGAATGTTTGGCTGGCAGTTTGCTATTTATGTTTGCTTGAGGATATGGCAGAAGATGGAATGGCTGCTGTTTGAGAAATGAAGTATGGGTTGTTTGTGGGTTGCATAGGGGAGTGATGACAGCGGTGTGAATGATGTGTGCACAAAGATGTGCACAGATGCACAATGAACAGTGAAGTGAACAGTAACAGAGAGGGTAGTGAGGGTATATTGTTGAAAAACAGTGAACAAAAGCAATGTAGAACAGAAACTATAAAATGTAAAGAAAATGAAATAAAATGATTTTTTTTATTTTGAAATTGTGTATTTTTTTTTTGAAATATGCAAATGCAAATGGACAAACAACATGCAAACAAACACGCAAACAAATGCAAGCAAAACAAAAACAACAAACACACAATTTTTTTTTAAATGCAAACACACACAAAATATAAACACACAAAAATCAAACAAAAATAATTCGAAGAATAGAAAATCAAAATCAAAACAATTCCCCGGCAACGGCGCCAAAAACTTGTTCGTCGACGGAAATTCTATCGGTTTAGAAAACCGTCGAACGAATTTAGAAATAAAATAACCGCAAGCGCACAGCGTACTATTGAAGTACGTGGCGAGTACGGGTCGATCCGCAGGGAATTGATAATTTTAAAAATCTATTCAATCAAATTAAGCCAAAGTCATGTGAAAGTTAATCAAGAAAATTAGAGAATTAACTAACTAACTAAAAGAAAAGAGAAGCAAATATAAGAGTTAAGTGACAATTTAGAGAATAAATCCACTCTCTAGATCATGTAGTTCAACATATATGAAATCATAATCTCTCTTTTATGGTCATTAGTGTAACAACCCTGCTTTGGAGATTACCATGAATATTAAATTATAATGATGATTATAATTTAATATTGGAATTAATTGAATTAATAAGAATATAATGTTGTTTATTTTAATAAACAATGAATTTGGATTAAATTGAGTTAGTGTGATAAATAAATGAAATCCTGAATGTATAATTGATATTCTTGAGCGGAATAAAATTTATGTTTTATTTCGGGAATTTTCAAAATATGGTTGTTAAATTATATTGGAGTAAAATGTTAGTATTGGCAAAATTTAGAGTTATTGTTAGTATTGCTATTTTATTATCAAGAATAAGTGAAAAATAGATTCCATGTGATAAAAATAACATTAATGAGAGAAATAAAATATTTATTGATGATTTAGTCATGTATTAATATTTTGGAAGATGTTATATATTTTATTTGGCCAATTATGTCAATTTACAATTTATATTGTGATAAACTTGTGTTTTAATCTTTTATTTGGAATCTAGATGTTGTAACAATTCCAACGAACCCAAGTTTGTAGAAATCGGATTAATATTGAGTGAAATATGTACATAAGTAGATAGTACAAATAATTACATAAACACATAAATTAAAGTAGTACTAATGGGTATTTGGGTTGTACCTATCTCAGCCCAATAGATACTTCCAGGAATTGGTACGTATATTATGTCCCTTCGTTCATCTGACCCTTCTCCTCAAAATTGTCCAGAAGCTTTAAAATAAAAACTATGGCCTCTTGTTAAATCTTTGTCAAATTAAACAGTCCTAGCTGAAATCAATAGAGAAATCAGGTCTAAAATCACTAAAAGGTAATCTCTATCCATCTTTATCTCGAATTCATGAAGAAATCCATTTCTTTGTTTATTGAATAATTGTTCTTTTTTTGGTGTTTTTCTCTTGCATGTCCTCTTTTTAGCATTTGCAGCCGCCGGAGCACCTTCTTCCCGCTAAAGCTCCATCTCGAAGCTCGAATCAATTCTTTTTTCCGCTGCAATAGGTAAGCAAATGCTTACAACAAACCGTAAGTGAATTAGCTCCGTCTAGAATCAAAATATAGTGCGTATAGTTGAATATTACTATTGTTTGAATTTTTCTCAATTCTGTCCATTTTGAAGCAGAAACGAAAATTGGGATAACTTTTCTGTTTCTAATCCAAATTTAATAATCTTAGATGTTCCAGAAAGCTTATTTCGTTGGCTACAACTTTTATTTGTTGAGTTTGCAGCAATTTTGATGTTTGCTATGCTAAAATTGACAATTTTTGTCGCTGTCCCGAAAATGTATCAGTCCAGGCTTAACTTTTAATTTTTAGTAATTCTGGCATAACTTTTGCGTTTCAAATCGGAATTTCAAAATTTTGGATGTTCTAGAAACCTTAGAATGTAGGCTAAAATTTTTATGTTTTGAGTTTTCTTTAATTCTGAAGCTAGCTTTGTCAAAATCAAATTTATCTACTGCCATCCCGAGAGCAAAACCAATTCTGCTCTGTGTTTGACACTGGAACAAAATCGGCCATAACTTTTTCGTTTTTGGGCCGAATTCGATAATCTTATATGTTCTGAAAAGCTCAATTCATAAGCTACAACTTTTTCTTTAATCATATTGCCAGATTCTGATGTTTACAAGACTGAAATTATGAATGTTTATCTCAGTCCTGTTAATATACATATGTAACAGGCTTGGTTTAAGACTTAAAGTAAATTGATCATTAGTTTTAGATCGCTGATCGGAATTTGATGATCTTGGTCATTCCGGAAAGATTAGAAACTAAGCTACAACTTCTTCTTTAATTGCATTGCCATATTTTGAAGTTTTCTGTGCTAAAATCATAAATGTTTTTAAGCATTTTTAAGGGTTTTTAAACAAGCATTCTTTATTCTCAAATCTTCTATAAATCATTAAAAATTCATTTGTTTTCTTTAGAAAAATATTTTATAAATAATTTTATTTATTTTAAACATTTTTATGTTTTTCGAGCGTATGAGAAAGTAAATTAAACGGTTTAGTAAAACCATGAGATATGAGACTCGTGTGTTTACTTTATCGGTTAATAGCAAACTTGTACGATCGAAATAAATTTAAGGAGGTATTAGAGACCTCCTTGATGTTATCTGATTTGAGTTGTTTTATTGTACTTAATAGTAGAAACGGCATTTTACCGCATTAGTCTAATTGACTAATATTTGAAATAGTCTATTAGATAAAGACTATATGGATAAAGATTTACATTCGCCAATGAAATGAGGCGACATGTAAATGGATGGACACTACCACTTGGAACTCGTGTAATTGAAATACGACGAGTTGGATGTTTTTGTATATATTTGCTGATGAGATGAGGCAATGTATATAATTATATTATATGTTTTGATGTTTTCACATGAGCATTAATATTCGCCGATGAGATGAGGCAATGCATATATGTTTTGGGTTGATACTGTTTTATTATTTCTTTGAGATGTGGTATCAATCGATGAGTAGTAAATCATTAGGCGTAAATGCATGGTATGGGACGTGCATTAACACCTTTTGAGTTCCTATTCGTGAAGTTGTGACACATGGATTACTAGACTAGTACTAAAGACTTTGAGTGCTTGGGATTTGCAGTTTGATAGTCAAATTCCAATCATATTATGATATTACTCGAGTCTTATGACGTCACTGATAGGGATGGATGGAAAATTATAGGCTACGTAGTCGTGTGCGTAAGCACGAATGATATAGATGCACCTGATCCCGATCAAAATGATGTATGGTACCAAAGTACAGTACTAGTGTGGTGCAGCAGCGGAAATAACAAAATGATGATTCTGTGAAAGTAGCAATCGATGGAATGAAGAATACTGGATGGCCCAAATTCGTTGATCCGAAGATACCGAATTCTAGCTATCTTCGTCACGTTGATAGCGCACTATTCCGTGAAAGAAAATCTTCAATTCTTCAAGCGTTGATCAAGCGCACTTGATACCGTGAATCGGCTTCAACAATCGTTGAATCGAGCGCACTCGATTAACCGAAAGTGGATATAGGAGATTACACTCAACTACCAATTTGGTGAAAGCACAAAGCTAACAAAACAAAGTTTTTATTCAAATCAACTAAACTATTACAAATGACCACACATGCCTATTTATAGGCTACAACTCTACACGCCAAAACAGACAACACATAGGTCGGTCACGACCTTAAACAACACGACCTACGACCTACTTAGGTCGGCAGCGACTTAATAGACTCACACGGTTCAGCATTACAACACAGTTATACGCCCTATACAACTCACACGACTTATAAAGAACGACCTACGACTTAGCAGAAACGACACAACTTAGATCGGCAGCGGCTTAAGAACCGGCTTCAGAGCTTCTTCATGCGACTTAGCTTAGGTCGTATCTCGGTAGCGACCTATCACTTTCCAAAGAAATCAGCCTGCGTATGTTAGGTCGTTTGCGACTTAAAGAAGCGCAGGAGTTAGGTCGTGGCCGACCTAAAGATCTGGAGCAACTTAAAATCTTGCGACCTAAGCAGTTAAGTCGTAACTCGTTAGCTATGAGTCGTGAATTATCATAGGTCGCTGATCCACCTTCTCCCGCATAACTCGCATCCTCTGTTCCCCTGTTAGGTCGTGGTCGACCTAAAACTTCCCCCTTAGGTCATGTCCAACCTAAAACACGTTGCTTGTTAGCTCGCAAACTATCTTCGTTAGGTCGTGGATGACCTATAATTTCTTCCTTAGGTCGTGGACGACCTAAGTCTTGTGAGTTTAAAAGCTGCGCTGCATCATCCTCCCCGGGTTGAGAAAATTTCGTCCTCGAAATTGTAAGTTTTTCCACATCGGGTTGTTCATCCCCATAATAAGGTACGAGATGTTTAACATTGAACACGTCAGAAGTGTACACTTCCTCCGGCAGCTTCAACCTATAAGCATTTTAATTGATCCGTTTCACAATTCTTACAGGACCAATTTTTCTGGCTTTCAACTTGTTATAAGCACCCGCTGGAAAACGATCCTTTGTTAACACAGCATAGACCAAATCTTCTTCATTAAATTCAGCACCTCTTCGCTTCAGATCTGCGGATCTTTTATACCTCTCATTCGCCTTTCCCAATCATTCTTGAACGATTCTATGAAACTCTGTCAATCCTTCAACAAAATCAGCAGCTCTTTTAACTGTCTTCTTTGGTTGTGGTATTACCGTTAAATCCAACGGCCCCTTTGGCAAACTGGAATATACAATCTGGAATGGGCTGAATCCAGTACTCCGGTTCACTGCATGGTTATGAGCAAATTCTGCTTGACATAGCTTCATATCCCAACTCTTCAGATTGTCTTGTACAAGACATCTTAACAAATTTCCCAATGATCTGTTCACAACCTCGGTTTGTCCATCCGTCTACGGATGATAAGCGCTACTAAAGTTCAACTTCATTCCCACCATCTTCCACAAACTTAGCCAGAAATGACTTAGAAATCTAGTATCCATGTCTGAAACAATCGATTCAGGTAGCCCATTCAATCGATACACCTCCTTAAAGAATAACTGAGCGACTCGGACGGCATCCGCTGTCTTCTTACATGCGATGAAATGTGTCATTTTAGAAGACCTGTCCACCACAACGAATATAGAATCATTTCCCCTTTAAGTTCTAGGCAAACCCAAAACAAAATCCATGCTCACATCCACCCACGGTTTAGTAGGCACAGGTAACGGCATATATAATCCTGCATTTGTAGCGGTTTCCTTTGACACTTGACAGATATGACATCGTTCCACAAATCTCTCAACCTCTTTTCTCATCGATGGCCAAAAATAAGATTGTGAAATCAACTATAATGTACGGTCTCTCCCCACATGACCTTCTTCATGTAGCTCCTTTACAATCTTCATTCTCAAACTACAATCAGGTATGCACAATCGATTTCCTTTGAATAGAAAACCATCTATCATCATAAACTCATCTGTCTCTCCCTCCTTGACGTCATCAACAAACTTTGCAAAGTAAGGATCTTCAACAAACAAATCTGGCAACATCTCAAACCCTGTCACTTCTACCTTCATTGTAGTCAACAGATGATTCCTTTGACTTAATGCATCTGCCACTTGATTCGTGATTCCCGATTTATGCTTCACCACAAATGTAAATTGTTGTAAGTATGCAATCCACGAAGCATGCCTTGCAGCAATCTTGTCCTGTCCCTGCATATGCTTCAATGCCTCATGATCAGTATATAAAACAATTCTTTATGAAACAAATAATGTCTCCAATGTTTGATAGCTTGCACGATAGCATAAAATTCCATATCATATGTACTGTATCTCATCTTTGCTCCCGATAGATTCTCACTGAAATATGCAATAGGATGACCTTTCTGACTCAACACCCCTCCAATCCCAACCTTCGATGCATCAGTATGTAATTCAAACAATAACTGAAAATCCGGCAACACTAGAATCGGTGCTGTCGTCAAAAGCTCCTTGATCCTTTCAAAAGCAAATCCTGCTTCCTCCGACCATAAAATTTGCTTCCCTTTCATACAATCAGTAACTGGTGCCATCACGCTACTGAAGTGTGGAATGAACCTTTGGTAGAATGACGCCAAACCATGAAAGCTTCTAACTTCTGTAATCGTCTTGGGTTGTGGCCAATTTCTGATTGCTTCAACTTTATTTTGGTCAACCTGTATTCCTTCTCTCGATACAACATATCCTAGAAATAAGACACTCCGTGCCATAAACACACATTTCTTAGTAGCAGCGTAGAATTGTTCTTCACGAAGGATAATTAACACTTTCCTCAAATGCTGAACATGCTCCTCTGTACTAGCACTGTAGATCAGAATATCATCAAAGTAAACTACCACAAATTTCCCAATGTATGGCCTGAAAATTTGGTTCATCACCCTCATGAATGTACTTGGTGCATTTGATAGACCAAACGGCATGACCAGCCATTCGTACAATCCTTCCCTTGTCTTGAATGCTGTCTTCCATTCGTCCCCTGGTCTAATTCGTATCTGATGATAACCGCTCTTCAAGTCAATCATAGAAAAGATCACAGACCCACTAATTTGATCTAATAGATCATCAAGCCTCGGCATCGGAAATCTGTATCTGATTGTTATCTTGTTCAATGCTCTACTATCTGTGCACATCCTCCATGTTCCATCCTTCTTTGGTACCAACAAAGCTGGCACTGCACAAGGACTCAAACTTTCCTGAACTCGCCCATGTTCAAGCAATTCTTCCACTTGCCTTCTCAACTCCTCATGTTCTTTTGGACTCATTCTGTAGTGTGGTCTATGAGGTAACACAGTTCCTGGAACAAGATCAATTTGATGTTGAATGTCCCTCAACGGTGGTAACTCCGTTGGCAATTCTTCAGGGAATACATCGTCAAATTCCTCCAGCACTGGCTTTACTTCTTCAGGGATCTCAACCACTTCATGACTCTCACGTCCAATTAACAAAAACACTTCAGGCTCCTCTTCAACCTCTTTAACAAACTCCTTCAAGGATAATAAAGTATTCAGCTCTTCAATCTCCTCCAGTTTGTTTTCTTCTTGTTGTCGCTTCTTTGGAACTAGAGTAATCTTCGTGCCTTCAAACATGAAACTGTAACTGTTGGTACGCCCATCATGTTACACCGCCCTATCATACTGTCACGGTCTTCCCAGCAACAAACGATAGACATCCATATCGACCACATCACACCAGATTTCATCTTTGTATTTCTTCCCAATTGAAAAATTCACACAAGCTCTTCGTCCAACTTTCACCTCCCCACCTTTCCTCAACCAAGCTAACTTGTAAGGTTTCAGATGCTTCTCTGTCTTCAATGATAACTTCTTCACAGCTTCTGTAGAGATAATATTATCACAACTTCCTGCATCAATCACAAACTTGCAAACCCTTCCCAAAATAGTACATGTTGATTGAAAGATGTTACTCCTCAACCAGCTAGTTTCCTCCTCCTGTTTTGGTGTTAAACATGACCTCTTCATCATCAATGAATACCCTTCATCTCCTGACACATTCTCTTCCTCCTCATCGTGTGGCGAATTGGAACATTCAGCTTCTACATCCTCTTCTTCAACCTCAGCAATCATCGTTCGCTTCTTCGGCTTTGTACATTCATTGCTCTTGTGACCCATCTCCTGACAATTGAAACATTTGATACCACTATTGACCCTGGTCTTAGCAATTTCATTAACAACTGGTTTTGCAACAGCCTTTGAAACATTCACACTACTACTAGCTCCTTTCATTGGATTGTTAGAATTTGTAAACACACCACCTCCTCTCCTTCCTTGTTTCTCCCAAGCTAGAGCTTTCTGATGCGCTTCAGCGACAGATCTGGGATCACACATATTCACCATATCCTGTATCTACATTCTCAACCCTCCAACAAATCTAGCTGTCAGCTGCTCCTCCGTCTCCATGATATCGTTTCGTGCAATCAGCTGATAGAATTCATCTGCATAATCATTCACTGACTTCGTCCCTTGCCTCAAGTTCTGCAAACGTTGATACATAAGAGATTGATAGTTGTAAGGTAAGAACGTAGCTTTCATCAATTTCCTCATCTTTTCCCAAGATTCAATCTTTGACTTCACCATCCGTTCACGTGTCAGTTTGGTTTGCTGCCACCACGCCAAAGCTCTACCCCTCAACCTTGTAGCAACCAACTTCACTCTACGATGTTCTGGCACTTCCTTGAAGTCAAAAATCTCCTCCACATTAGAAAACCAATCCAAAAACTCCTCAGCTTGCATACCACCTTTGAATTCTGGAATTTCAGTCTTCATCCCAGACTCCCACTTGTGATCATACTCCGACTGATTTCTACCTTAGCCTCGTCCATGAACACTACCACCATCAAACTCCACTTCAAAATCAGATGTATATCGATGTCGATCCTGACCACCAACATCTCTACTACCATCGTGTCTTCCACCAACATCCCTTCTATCTACATTCCTTCGATCTCGATCATTCTCATTCCTATCACGATTTCGATTGTCAACATTTCTATAACAATCTCGACTCACACTTCAATGATCATTATCTACACTTCTCTCCCGATTGGAATGTGGTGAGACTCTACTTCCCCCATGGTTAGATTCAGGTGAAACCCTTCTCTGATTTTGATTCATCTCTAACATCATCTTCTCTAATCGACCAATCCCTTCATTAAGCTTCTCACTAAAATTTTCATTAATTCTTTGCTCCATCTCATCAGCTTCTTCTCTTCTATACAAAGCTTCTACGTTCTGATGGCGATTAGCTCTTCTTGGCGGCATTGTTAAATCTTCACAAACTCTACAATTCTCGGCTTGGACAAATCAAAAGATACCAAATGATGTACACGACCTTCACTTGCTTAGCTCGGCCGAAGCTCTTCAACACTTCAAAATTCAAACACAATTCGAACTTAGATCCAAAATGCTATGGATCGAAAACTCCCAAGTTGTTGCAATTTGTGATGAACACGATGAACAATCAACTCCTCAAAAATATAAATCTGAACTCCAATACTTCAAAACAAAGATGAACACTTCAACTTGCTCTCGGCCTAGCTCAAGATCGTACAAATCAACACTTCAAACTTCAAATTCTCGGCTCCAAGACTCGTTTAGCTATGATTGGCTAAACAAGCTCCGATACCAAATGGTGCAGCAGCGGAAATAACAAAATGATGATTCTGTGAAAGTAGCAATCGATGGAATGAAGAATACTGAATGGCCCAAATTCGTTGATCCGAAGATACCGAATTCTAGCTATCTTCGTCACGTGGATAGCACACTATTCCGTGAAAGAAGATCTTCAATTCTTCAAGCATTGATCAAGCGCACTTGATACCGCGAATCGGCTTCAATAATCGTTGAATCGAGCGCACTCGATTTACCGAAAGTGGAGATAGGAGATTACACTCAACTACCAATTTGGTGAAAGCACAAAGCTAACAAAACAAATTTTTTATTCAAATCAACTAAACTATTACAAATGACCACACATGCATATTTATAGGCTACAACTCAACATGCCAAAACAGACAACACATAGGTCGGTCACGACCTTAAACAACACGACCTATGACCTACTTAGGTCGGCAGCGACTTAACAGACTCACACGGTTCAACATTACAACACAGTTATACGCCCTATACAACTCACACGACTTATAAAGAACGACCTACGACTTAGCAGAAACGACACAACTTAGATCGGCAGCGGCTTAAGAACCGGCTTCAGAGTTTCTTCATGCGACTTAGCTTAGGTCGTATCTCGGTAGCGACCTATCACTTTCCAAAGAAATCAGCCTGCGTATGTTAGGTCGTTTGCGACTTAAAGAAGCACAGGAGTTAGGTCGTGGCCGACCTAAAGATCTGGAGCGACTTAAAATCTTGCGACCTAAGCAGTTAAGTCGTAACTCGTTAGCTATGAGTCGTGAATTATCATAGGTCGCTGATCCACCTTCTCCCGCATAACTCGCATCCTCTGTTCCCCTGTTAGGTCGTGGTCGACCTAAAGCTTCCCCCTTAGGTCGTGTCCGACCTAAAACACGTTGCTTGTTAGCTCGCAAACCATCTTCGTTAGGTCGTGGATGACCTATAATTTCTTCCTTAGGTCATGGACGACCTAAGTCTTGTGAGTTTAAAAGCTGCGCTGCATCATCGGAAGACAATAGCACGTGCAAAACAAATTTTATTGATAATTGATGATTTGATGAAATTTATGAGATTTGATGACTTTCTGGATGTTTATTGATGATTTATTTAACTTATTAACATCCTCCTTATGTATAACACGTATACTAATGACACTTCACTTGATTATCACATTGCACTTGTCGTTCATTTTGTTGAAAACAACAGGATGAATGTTTTCCTTAGCTATTACTTTTGAGTACCTTATCTACTGATAAGTTTAGTTGCCTGACCCGTGTGTTTTCACTCGGGTCAGACCGAGTTGCAGGTTAGTTGGATTGCTTATCTTTTGGTTCAGCTTGATCTTTTTGGGACACATCTATCTTCATGTTGGCTTGTTCATAAGCCTTTTTGGGTTTTCGCCTTTGTATTATTTGTATATTTTGGGATGTATATTTTTGGCACTAGCTACTTGTAGCAACATATGTATATAGTATTATATGGATATGTATGGTGATGTATATGTATATATATGACTGATCTGGGTTTACTGTTCTGTGATTGCATTTACTTCCACACTATATTGTTACATTATTTCTGAAATGTTTTAGTTAGCCTTCATAATGTGCGATGGTTATGTACTAGATATGTCAAACCACTTATGAGGTAAATGAAAAAAAATATAGACATATTCTTGACATGTATAGTCCATAGCTATTGTATGTTATGACGGTCGCTCCTATCCAGCCCTATTCTCTGCGTTAGTATACAGAATTACTTGTTAATTCCCTTTACTAACGTGGGTCTCGGGGTGGGGCGTCACAGCTTGGTATCAGAGCATCGTTTCAGAAATTAATGTAATAAATACAGAACAGTATACGAGATACCATACATTTAGTATAATACTTGTTACATGTAACATCCCATGAATCGTATCCCGTTTCAATTTGTCTTACCCTTGTCTTTTCTTTAAGTCTTTTGTGTTCCTTTTCGTTTCCTTTGAGGTAAATAGAAATGAATACGTCTAGGAATGTCTATTATATTCCGTAGTATTCCTTAATTTTCGCATTCGAATTTCTTATGAATATATTTACCCTGTGTAATCCTATCTATCTTATCTCTTCAGTTATGTCTGGAAGAGGTAGAGGACGTCACTCCGGGGCGGGACCGTCCAGTGGTTCTCGTCCTGAGGGCGTGTATTTATCCACCGATCAAATTCTTGAACTTGTTAGGAGCATTTAGCCTCCTACTTCTGATTCATCTTCTGCTCCTCAGAAGTCTGCCTTTGCACGTATGTGCAGTGACTTTACTCATCTAGGTGGCAAGCCCTTCAAAGGCACTGAGTCAGTTATTGAGGTCGAGGCCTGGCTCAGTACATGCGAGCGTATCTTTGGTCGCATGGAGATTTCTAGTCGTCACCGTGTTCTTGTAGCATCTAGTATGTTGCAAGAGCGAGCTCTTCATTGGTATGATCTTCTGATTTCCGAGGTTGATGAGTCTTCTCTTGAGTGGGACCAGTTCCGTGAGAGGTTCCAACTCAAGTTTATTTCCGAATCTGAGAGAGCCGTTCTAGCTCGTCGTTTCCTTGACCTTAAGCAAGGAAAGCTTTCTGTTTCTGATTATGTTGCTTCTTTTGAGAGCCTTTTGAAGTATGGCCATGAGCATATTTCGACTCCTCACAAGAAGAATCTCATGTTTGTTTCTGGACTGAAGAAGTATCTGAAGAAGGCCCTTATGATTCGTCTTGAGCTTTCTTTTGAAAAGCTTGTTGATGCGGCCCTTAGCCTTGAAGAGGTCGAGAAGGAAAAAGATAGTGATGTTGATGATAGTGTTCGGGCCAACCCGAACAAGAAGAGGTTCTTTGGCAAGCCCAAATCCTTTCCTTTGAAGAAGAAGAAGAAGTTTGGTGGTTCTTCTTCTCAGCCTCAGTCTGCTCCTTCAACCAAGTCTTTTGCTTGCTTCAACTGTGGTTCCCCTGATCATGCTGTCAGAGAGTGTCCTAAGCCAAAGCGTTGCCTCCATTGCAAGAAAGAGGGACATTTGGTTGCATCTTGCCCCAAGAAAGGGAAAGGACCTAGTCAGGGACAACTTCATGTAGCATCTGCTTCTGGTGATGCCTCTCAGCCGAAAGGTACATCCTCATCTATTCTTGAAGGTTCTATTTTATTCCATGATCGTTATATTAGAGTGCTTTTCGATACGGGTGCTTCTCACTCATTCGTATCGAAAGAGCTTGTTGTTGATTTGCATATGGATGTTTCTTGTCTACTTTCTTCTTTGCGGATTTCTAATCCTATCGGCGGATCCGCTACTCTTAGCTTATTGTGTAGTGATGTTGAGATTTCTATTTGTGGCTTTTCTTTTCGTGCGAATCTGCACATAATTCCTTTTCTTGGATTTGACATGATTCTTGGTATGGGCTGGCTAGTTAGATACGATGCCAGGATTCTTTGTTTGGAGCGAGTTCTTTTTCTGCGTCATCCAGATTCTCCAGATTTGTTGTCTTTATCGCTTCGTGATTCCGATGCTGATTCTATGGCTTCTTTATTTGCTCTTGATTCCTCTGATGTTGCTAGCGATGATGTCTCTCGCATTCCAGTCGTTTGTGATTTTCTCGATGTTTTCAAGCCTATTTCTGGTTTGCCTCCTAGGCGTGCTATTGAGTTCCGTATCAATCTTATTCCGGGTGCTCATCCTGTTAGTCGTCCTCCCACGAGGATGTCTACGCGGGAAAATGAGGAACTCAAAAAGCAACTTCTTGAACTTGAAGCTAAGCATTTTGTTCGTTCTAGTTCTTCACCGTGGGGTGCTGCGGTGGTATTCGTGAAGAAATCTGATGGTACTCTTAGGCTATGCATCGATTACCGTAAGCTTAACGAATTGACTATCAAGAATCGATATCCCTTGCCGCGTATCGATGATATGTTCGATCAGTTGAGTGGTGCCAAGGTCTTTTCTCAGCTTGACCTAGCCACGGGTTTTCATCAGCTCCGAGTCGCGGAAGATAGCGTTCCCCTTACGGCATTCCGCACTCGATATGGTTCTTATGAGTGGCTCGTCATGCCATTCAGATTGACGAATGCCCCTGCCAATTTCATCGATCTTATGAATCGAGTATTCTGGGAATATCTCGATAAGTTCGTCCTTGTTTTCATTGATGATATCTTGGTCTATTCCAAATCCATGGAAGATCATGTTCGACATCTTAGAATTGTCTTGAGTACTCTTCGCCGACATCAACTCAAGGCTAAACTTTCTAAGTGTCATTTCTGGGAGAAACAAGTGAAATTCCTAGGCCATGTTGTATCTTCCGATGGCATTTCTATCGACCCTTCTAAGGTCGAAGCTATTCAGAATTGGAAGCGGCCTGAGAATGTTCACGAGATTCGTTCTTTTCTTAGTTTAGCTGGGTATTATCGTCGTTTTATTAAAGACTTCTCTCGCATCGTGCTTCCTTTGACTAGCCTTACGAGGAAAGGCGTTCGATTTATTTGGTCTGATAAGTGTGAGGCTTCTTTTCAGCGATTGAAGGAGCTTCTCACTGATGCTCCTATTCTTGTGGTTCCTCATGGGAATCAAGATCTTATTGTTTACACCGATGCCAGCCTTAGTGGTCTTGGTGCAGTTCTTATGCAGAAGGACCGAGTAATTGCCTATGCTTCTAGGCAGTTGCGTCCGAATGAGGTTCGGTACGCTACTCATGATTTTGAGCTTGCAGCCATTGTCTTTGCTTTAAAGCTTTGGCGTCATTATTTGCTTGGAGGGCACTTCATCCTTTATACTGATCATAAGTCTCTTCGATATCTTTTTTCGCAGAAGGATTTGAATATGAGGCAACAGCGATGGTTGGAATTCCTCGCCTCATATGATTTTGAGATTGAGTATACCCCTGAAAAGGGTAATCGAGTTCCTGATGCGCTTAGTCGCAAGCATTCGGCTATGGTTGCTATGATGTTAGCCGAGTGGGATGTTTTATCTACTCTATCTTGTTGTGATATCTTCGATCGAGCTTCATCTCGTGATGCGCCTGCTTTGTTGTTTAGTTTGGACTCCCGTCCATCTCTCTTGGATCGTATTTTAGAGGCTCAGAGACGTGATGATGGTATTATACGTCTCATTCAGTCTTGCTCATCTGAGTCCCGTGATGAGGAATTGCAGGATTATTCGATTTATTCTCGAGGTCGCCTTCGTTTGGGTAACCGTATTGTTGTGCCTTCCGATTCAGCACTTAGGCGGGACATACTTGATGATTGTCACCGTTCTAAGTATACTATTCATCCAGGTAGTAGTAAGATGTATGCGGATATGCGTCGTCTTTACTATTGGGAAGGCATGAAGCGTGATGTAGCAAGTTATGTAAGAAATTGCATGACTTGTCAGCTTGTTAAAGCTGAACACCAACGTCCATTTGGTCTTCTTTAGCCTCTTGAGATTCCACTGTGGAAGTGGGATCAAGTTTCGATGGATTTTGTTGACGGCCTACCTCGTTCGAGGTCGGGTCATTCTAGCATCTGGGTTGTTGTTGATCGTCTTACGAAGTCTGCTCATTTCATTCCCATCAAGTCTACTCGTAGTGCTCCTTTCTTGGCTAAGCTATATATAAAGGAAATAGTGCGGTTGCATGGTGTTCTTTCTTCGACTGTTTGTGACCGTGATCCTTTATTCACTAGTCATTTTTGGACTAGTTTTCAGCAAGCTTTGGGCACAAAGCTTAATCTTTCGACAGCTTATCATCCTCAGTCTGATGGACAGACTGAAAGGGTGAATCGTATTCTTGAGGATCTTCTTCGTGCTAGCATTCTTGATTTTGGTGGTTCATGGGAGGATCATATCCCTTTGGTTGAATTCTCCTATAATAATAGCTTTCAGTCTAGCATTGGCATGGCGCCATTTGAGGCTCTTTATGGTAGACCATGTCGTTCTCCATCATGTTGGTTAGAATCCGGCGAGAAGCTTATTCTTGGACCGGATTCAGTTCGTGATTCTTCAGAGAAGATCGTTCTTATTAGACAGAGAATGAAAGAGGCCCAGGATCATCAGAAATCCTACGCGGATAACCGTAGGAAGCCTCTCGAATTCGCTGTCGGTGATCTTGTCTTTATCTGTGTTTCCCCGATGAAGGGAGTGATGCGCTTTAGCTCTACAGGGAAATTGGCTCCTCGCTTTATAGGACCGTTTCCGATTATTGAGCGTATCGGTCCCGTTGCTTATAGATTGTCTCTTCCATCTTATTTATCGGGTATTCATGCCGTCTTCCATGTCTCTCATCTTAGGAAGTGCCTTCGAGATTCTGATTTTATTATTGAGCCTTTCGAGCAGCATGATTTTGAGATCTCACCTAGCTTATCAACCGTTCAGCGGCCTATTCGATTGCTTGGTTCGGAGGTGAAACGCCTTCGAAGCAAGGAAGTTCCTCTTGTCAAGATTCAATGGTCGGAGAATCCCAATGATTGCACTTGGGAAACCAGAGAATCTATTGAGCGTTCGTTTCCGGATTTCCTTTCTTCGTTTGAGAATGGTGAGAAATCTTTTATCTCGAGCTTTGCTTACTTCTTTTGTTTGATTCAATGAGTTGTTATAGAATTTTTCCCTTGGGAATTGCGCGGACGCAATTTTATTAAGGGGGGAGTCTGTAACAACCCTGCTTTGGAGACTACCATGAATATTAAATTATAATGATGATTATAATTTAATATTGGAATTAATTGAATTAATAAGAATATAATGTTGTTTATTTTAATAAACAATGAATTTGGATTAAATTGAGCTAGTGTGATAAATAAATGAAATCCTGAATGTATAATTGATATTCTTGAGCGGAATAAAATTTATGTTTTATTTCGGGAATTTTCAAAATATGGTTGTTAAATTATATTGGAGTAAAATGTTAGTATTGGCAAAATTTAGAGTTATTGTTAGTATTGCTATTTTATTATCAAGAATAAGTGAAAAATAGATTCCATTTGATAAAAATAACATTAATGAGTGAAATAAAATATTTATTGATGATTTAGTCATGTATTAATATTTTGGAACATGCTATATATTTTATTTGGCCAATTATGTCAATTTACAATTTATATTGTAAATATATGAAAATTGGATTAAATTAAATAAAATAAATAATAAAAAGTGATAAACTTGTGTTTTAATCTTTTATTTGGAATCTAGATGTTGTAACAATTCCAACGAACCCAAGTTTGTAGAAATCGGATAAATATTGAGTGAAATATGTACATAAGTAGATAGTACAAATAATTACATAAACACATAAATTAAAGTAGTACTAATGGGTATTTGGGTTGTACCTATCTCAGCCCAATAGATACTTCCACGAATTGGTACGTATATTTTTTCCCTTCGTTCATCTGACCCTTCTCCTCAAAATTGTCCAGAAGCTTTAAAATAAAAACTATGGCCTCTTGTAAAATCTTTGTCAAATTAAACAGTCCTAGCTGAAATCAATAGAGAAATCAGGTCTAAAATCACTAAAAGGTAATCTCTATCCATCTCTATCTCGAATTCATGAAGAAATCCATTTCTTTGTTTATTGAACAATTGTTCTTTTTTTGGTGTTTTTCTCTTGCATGTCCTCTTTTTAGCATTTGCAGCCGCCGGAGCACCTTCTTCCCGCTAAAGCTCCATCTCGAAGCTCGTATCAATTCTTTTTTCCGCTGCAATAGGTAAGCAAATGCTTACAGCAAACCGTAAGTGAATTAGCTCCGTCTAGAATCAAAATATAGTGCATATAGTTGAATATTCCTATTGTTTGAATTTTTCTCAATTCTGTCCATTTTGAAGCAGAAACGAAAATTGGGATAACTTTTCTGTTTCTAATCCATAGATGTTCCGGAAAGCTTATTTCGTTGGCTAAAACTTCCATTTGTTGAGTTTGCAGTAATTTTGATGATTGCTATGCTAAAATTGACAATGTTTGTCGCTGTTCCGAAAATGTATCAGTCCAGGCTTAACTTTTAATTTTTAGTAATTCTGGCATAACTTTTGCGTTTCAAATCGGAATTTCAAAATTTTGGATGTTCTAGAAACCTTAGAATGTAGGCTATAATTTTCATGTTTTGAGTTTTCTTTAATTCTGAAGCTAGCTTTCTCAAAATCGAATTTTTCTACTGCCATTCCGAGAGCAAAACCAATTCTGCTCTGTGTTTGACACTGGAACAAAATCGACCATAACTTTTTCGTTTTTGGGCCGAATTCGATAATCTTACATGTTCTGAAAAGCTCAATTCATAAGCTACAACTTTTTATTTAATCATATTGCCAGATTCTGATGTTTACAAGACTGAAATTATGAATGTTTATCTCAGTCCTGTTAATATACATATGTAACAGACTTGGTTTAAGACTTATAGTAAATTGATCATAATTTTTAGATCGCTGATCGAAATTTGATGATCTTGGTCATTCCGGAAAGCTTAGAAACTAAGCTACAACTTCTTCTTTAATTGCATTGCCATATTTTAAAGATTTCTGTGCTAAAATCATAAATGTTTTTAAGCATTTTTAAGGGTTTTTAAACAAGCATTCTTTATTCTCAAATCTTCTATAAATCATTAAAAATTCATTTTGTTTTCTTTAGAAAAATATTTTATAAATAATTTTATTTATTTTAAACATTTTTATGTTTTTCGAGCGTATGAGGAAGTAAATTAAACGGTTTAGTAAAACCATGAGGTATGGGACTCGTGTGTTTACTTTATCGGTTAATAGCAAACTTGTACGATCGAAATAAATTTAAGGAGGTATTAGAGACCTCCTTGATGTTATCTGATTTGAGATGTTTTATTGTACTTAATAGTAGAAACGACATTTTAACGCATTAGTCTAATTGACTAATTTTTGATATAGTCTATTAGATAAAGACTATATGGATAAAGATTTACATTCGCCAATGAAATGAGGCGACATGTAAATGGGTGGACACTACCACTTGGAACTCGTGTAATTGAAATACAACGAGTTGGATGTTTTTGTATATATTTGCCGATGAGACGAGGCAATGTATATAATTATATTATATGTTTTGATGTTTTCACATGAGCATTAATATTCGCCGATGAGATGAGGCAATGCATATATGTTTTGGGTTGATACTGTTTTATTATTTCTTTGAGATGTGGTATCAATCGATGAGTAGTAAATCATTAGGCGTAAATGCATGGTATGGGACGTGCATTAACACCTTTTGAGTTCCTATTCGTGAAGTTGTGACACATGGATTACTAGACTAGTACTAAAGACTTTGAGTGCTTGGGATTTGCAGTTTGATAGTCAAATTCCAATCATATTATGATATTACTCGAGTCTTATGACGTCACCGATAGGAATGGATGGAAAATTATAGGCTACGTAGTCGTGTGCATAAGCACGAATGATATAGATGCACCTGATCCCGATCAAAATGATGTATGGTACCAAAGTACAGTACTAGTGGAAGACAATAGCACATGCAAAACAAATTTTATTGATAATTTATGATTTGATGAGATTTATGAGATTTGATGAATTTATGGATGTTTATTGATGATTTATTTAACTTATTAACATCCTCCTTATGTATAACATGTAACTGATGACACTTCACTTGATTATCACATTGCACTTGTCGTTCATTTTGTTGAAAACAACAGGATGAATGTTTTTCCTTAGCTATTACTTTTGAGTACCTTATCTACTGATAAGTTTAGTTGCCTGACCCGTGTGTTTTCACTCGGGTCAGACCGAGTTGCAGGTTAGTTGGATTGCTTATCTTTTGGTTCAGCTTGATCTTTTTGGGACACATCTATCTTCATGTTGGCTTGTTCATCATCCTTTTTGGGTTTCCTCCTTTGTATTATTTGTATATTTTGGGATGTATATTTTTGGCACTAGCTACTTGTAGCAACATATGTATATAGTATTATATGGATATGTATGGTGATGTATATGTATATATATGACTGATCTGGGTTTACTGTTCTGTGACTGTATTTTCTTCCACACTATATTGTTACATTATTTCTAAAATGTTTTAGTTAGCCTTCATAATGTGCGATGGTTATGTACTAGATATGTCAAACCACTTATGAGGTAAATGAAAAAAATATATAGACATATTCTTGACATGTATAGTCCATAGCTATTGTATGTTATGACGGTCGCTCCTATCCAGCAATTAGTAGACAGAATTACTTGTTAATTCCCTTTACTAACGTGGGTCTCGGGGTGGGGCATCACAATTAGTGCTTTAATTGATGTGCCTATCATAAGTATGGCATATTTGTGCTATTAGTTAGCCAACATAAGCCATCAAACTTTGACACACCCCTTAAATCACTTACTAACTTTCATGAAACTTGATAATGAAAATGAAATCTATTTTAAGCATGGCCTATTAACTATTGATTAGAAATATAGACCATCAAATTTTAATTTCAAATCACTTTCTTATGCCATAATCATATTTTGATGAAGAGGCATTTGTGTTAGTGATTGTTTAAGCATAGCCTATTTGGTGTCAACAATATAGGCTATCAAATTCAAAGCAAGAACAACAAATAAAACACTTCATTGATCATCATTAAGCACAAAAAGAGAGCATGAATTAACAAATAGTTGAAGCTACATAATTAGAGAGCTTCATTACCCCTAAATTGAAGGGGTTTAGCCTCTCATATTTGTCATTTGATTAACAAATGTAGCTAGCAACATGAAAGAAAAAAGAAAGGAAAATGAAAGAAAATGGAAAAGAGAACTAATCTAATTGCATAAAAGAAAATCTACACTACTAGCATGAAAGGAAATGAACATGTAAGTAAAAGGAAACACTAATTAACATTGCATAAAAAGAAAAGTTACATGAAGTAGAAATGGCTAAGTAGCCATGAAAAGAGAAAGAGAGCTTTCTTTTATTTTAAGCCTAAACTAAAACTAAAGAGAGACTAAGAGGGGAGAGGGTTACATGAAACATAAGGGGATTTTATACATGTGTTAAACCCTAATTCATATTTTTGGGGAATGCCCAAAATACCCTTGAGAAAGTGTGGAGGCCAAGTAATCATTAGCTTCTACTAATCATCATTTAAGTGTACATGAAGCCATTAATTCCATAAGCATGTGCATTAGCCTCTAATTTGTACATTAAGGTAGGTGGGTAGGTGGGGTCCTCTATTATCTTCACTTTGAATTATTTCCATCTTCATTTGTTCTCTTCACTCTGGTGCATGCATATATTATCATGAAGCCACTTGTAAAATTCATCAAATTTCCTACAAAACAACATAGAAAATTCCAAGTAAATTTTCACAATTTAATAAATGCATAAAAATGACCATTTTACCCTTGGTTGGAGATGAATATGTGATGATTTGAAAATAATATGAATTTTGGTTTAAACAAGTTAAAATGCCCGATATGATCATTTATTTAATTTAAATAGATTAAATATGGTGGTAAAAATATGCACATTAACGTGCACATCAGCAATGATGACGATGATGACCTTGCTGGAGACCAAGGTCTTGACGGAGATAGAGGGGGTCCTTTTGGAGCTTCTAAAAAGGATGGTGGCGATCAAGCTGAATTTCCTGAAAAAGAGCCATCTTCCCAGAAGTATATGCCACTTGCATCACTCGGGCCTTCTGCTCCTCTTGAAGACGAGCCTACTCCTGTTCAAACCGAGGATCCAAAAGAAAAGGAGTAGGCCTCCCAGGCTTCCATCCCAGTTTCTTAGGTATGGGATTCTCAGTTTAAATGTCTTTCACTTCAAAGATAATAATTAGTGAAAAATCATTTGTTTTAGATAAGGAAGAAGTATGCCCATCAATATAGGACTAAACTTGAAAGGAAACAAGCAGAAATTAACAAGTTATATAAGGAATTAGACAAACTGATAAAGGAGCATAACGTTCTTTCCAAAAAATATAATAATCTCGACAGTGTACCTCTGTACTAGCGTCCTTTAAATATCAGAGAGCTGTCCCCATATTAAGAAGAGCGCGCCTCCAATACGACGCTCTCTTAAAGGATAATCGAGAGTTACTTACTTTATTTTGGATGATGATTGAAGAAAGAGAAATTTGAGTTAATTTTTTGTATAAAGTTTATTGTAGACATCCGATTATAGACTTTTCGTACTTAGGTGAATTCAGTGGGGTTTATTTAGACGTTTCCATAAAAGATACTTAGACGAATTTGGATTTGACCCGCATCTTGGAGCTTATTTGGAATTTACCACGGGTCAGGTCAATTCCTCACAATCTCCCCGCTGAAAAGCCTAAGTACTATAAAGATAAATTTGTCTCTGAGTTTTGCACTAAGTCTATTTTATGTGAACCAGATGAGTGATTATAAATATGTAATAGTTTATTGATTTATGAATATATTTTTTAGCTCTACCTTTTATGTTTAGCTTTTCTTTATTATACTATTACAGAATGACTGTTCACTAGGTCGACTTGTTCCTAGAGATCATTTAGGCCAATATGTTAAACTGAGGAAATTTTATCATGAAAAGGCATCACTTTTAAAGACTTTGAAATTAGCAAGATATTGCTTTCTTCGAGATTTACAAAAACTTTATTTGGAATACCCTTGCCTTTGCTTTAACTTCCTTAGGGACGAGAAAGAAAAATTTCTTACGGAGATCAGAACATTTCATACAAAATTAATTTGCGGTTGCGATAGTCCTCCAGCTGGGAAGTGGGATTACAGCAAATACCCGCCAATCATTACCCCAGAAGGAGTCACTATTCCCTTCGACTCAACAATTACACTTTCTGCTAACTCACTAAATAAAGTTAGAAAAGCATTTTCTAAACTTTGATGTAATCCAGTTGCTTGTTGTATCTTTTAACTTCGTTGTTGTTTAAGTTGTAATTGGTTATTATAATAATAAAGATATTTTTTATATTCTGATTTTGATTCCATTTTATTTGTTTGCTTAAGTAGGAGCTACTGATATCCTCAACTTCTCTTCCTCGTAATTTATCGTCACACGTTGATGCTATTAGAGAGAAGCTATTGCAAAGAAGTGGAGGGATTGTGCCTAGCGATGACATCTTATTAGAATGCTTTAGTGGTAATATTGAGGCTGTGAGATGGCACAAAAGACATGTTCGTCAAAATCTGGAATTTTAGCACTTTCATGTCATTTCAGATTTTTAGGAAGATTTGTCTAAGTCCTAGGTCGTACGCGACCTAAGGGTTGTTGGCAACTTAGAGAAGATCTGCGACTTAAGAGGTTTAGGCGACCTAAGGAAATGTTGTGAGCGACCTAAGTTTTGTTAAGTGTTAGGTCGGCTGGGAAAGTTTGCGACCTAGTGGTTCTGAGTTAGCGACCTAGTGGTTCTGAGTTAGCGACCTAGTGGTTCTGAGTTAGCGACCTAGTGGTTCTGAGTTAGCGACCTAGTGGTTCTGAGTTAGCGACCTAGTGGTTCTGAGTTAGCGACCTAGTGGTTCTGAGTTTGCGACCTAGTGGTTACCTAGTTAGCGACCTAGTGGTTCCGAGTTGGCGACCTAGTGGTTCTGAGTTAGCTTGTTAGCGACCTAAGGTATTAGCTTGTTAGCGACCTAAGGTATTAGCTTGTTAGCGACCTAAGGTATTAGCTTGTTAGCGACCTAAGGTATTAGCTTGTTAGCGACCTAAGGTATTAGCGTGTTAGCGACCTAAGGAGATAGGTCGCATAAGTGTTAGGTCGTAGCACTGTTAGGTCGCGTAGGTTGCTAAGTTGTTAGGTCGCTAGGATAGTTTGTGTTAGGTCGCGTAGATCTATCTGTTAGGTCGTATGTTGTGTTAGGTCGCGCAGAAGTCTAAGCTGTTAGGTCGCAACCCAACTAAGTCATTGGTCGAAGGAAAGCGCATTGCTTTAGGTCGTCAAGTGTTAGGTCGCTGAGGAGTTGTCGTGCATCTGTTAGGTCGGAGAGTCTTAGGTCGGAGAGTCTTAGGTCGGAAACGACCTAGGGAGATAGCCGAGTTAAGCGACATAAGGAAATTTCTGCTATAAATAGGAGGGGTTGTTCTCACTTTTTGGGATCCGGATTTTGAAGCGACGAAGTGCTGCCATTTTGAGAGCTCGACTTCTACACTTCTTCACTTCTTTTCTCCACTCTAATCTAGTGCTTCCATCCATCCAAATCGAAGATCAAGATTGAAGATTCAAGAGCTTAGATTGAAGATCTTCATCTTTTCAAGAGAGATTTCTTCATTTGAAGCGGATTTGTGATAGATCTAGCTTAGTTCTTCGCTGTCCAGATCTGAAGTTGATATCTTTTGGATTGTTTAGGTGATTTGGTGAGTGGTGATTATCTCTCACACGGATCCAAAGGAGTAGATCGGATTGTTGGCTCGATTTGGTGTTAAATTAGTGATTTCCATGCATTTTCTTCATCCTATGTGTAGATCCATGTAGATCCATTGTTCATGATGATGTTGCATCCATCTTATCATATGTTAACCTATGCAAGTTCATTCATCAAGTTTGTAGAGATATAATCCATGTTTTCATGCTTATTGGACTTTCAACTCTTTAATTACGAAAATGCCATTATAGTTATAATTGTCTACTTAGATCATTTTTGAGTGCTTGATTGCTTGGATTGATGTTTGATTTGATTGATTGTTATGAACTAGATGATTGATGATTAGATTTAGATCGAAGGTGATTCAAAAGCTAAGGGAAAGGCTCTTGAAGTGGAAAAGCTGCTCGTGGCATATGTAGCGGGATGATGAAGCTCTTATGCATAGATCTGATGATGTGATGATGAGATGAGGCTTTGCGAGGATGTAATGAAGCAAGGCAATCATATGATGAAGACTTGGTCTAATCCAGACGGGATCATTCCAAGCATGTTGATAACTCGGTGATATGATTCGAGTTGAGGATAATGAATGGATATGAGAATAGTCGTCGAGGAGGATGACTAGGAGGCTTGGGTAGCATCGTTGTTGAAGGTTCTAGCATGCTCTAAGCAAGAGTACGTTTGGGCAGATTCGATAGTCCCAACGGCTAACTGTTGATGGTCGAGTACTCTGGGCAGATTCGATAGTCCTAGGCACGGGCTGCGACGACGTGCGGGAGTTATGTCTAGAACCGGGGTTTTCATTAGCCCTTGACGGACGGTTGAAAGAATGTGCCGGTCATTCAATTAACGGTGATATCGGAGCAATGATAACAGTGATAGCCAGAGTCATGGATGTTTGGTTGTATCGTCATTCGGACTCAAGAGCGGTATTTTCTGGGTGCTTATCTGATTTAGGCCTTGGTACTTGGAAAACATCGCCCTTGACTTGAGTGATAGTAGCTTTACTTTAAATTGTATGCTCTGCTATGTTTGCTTCTGCTTAGTGTGTGTCTGGGGGCTATCACTGTAGAATGAGGTTGGAGTGGGAGGGTTGTATTCCTATTCCTTTTCCTTTATGCTCTTTTGGTATGTTGTTAGTTAATTTACTGCTCACTAAGACTGTTGTCTGACTCAAGGCTTTATGTTTTAATTCTTATTGCCTTGGGCTGTTCGTCCATTTTGGGACGGGCAGACTAGGTAGCAGGTGACAGGTGCTGTTCTCTTCTTATGATGCTGATATCGAAGACGAGCTGGAGGGTTGCATATTATCTTCTTATTATATGTACTGGATATTCCGCTGTTTTGTATTCTCTGAGAGATATGTAGTGAGGCTGGATGTATTGACTATGTGGATGCTTGTATTCAACTATTATGGAGTTTTATATGATGCCATTTTGTTCTGTAAAGCTTCACTATACATATGTTCTATTGTATTTTGTCCATGCGCTGTGAGTAATACGATAGATTCTTTTGTTTAAAATCTTACCTTGACAATCGTCCATGGTCGCCTGGCACACTTTACAGCGCTTTATCTTTAGATTCGGTGCAGGAGTCATGGGCGGTCGTCACATTTGGTATCAGAGCATTGGTTAATCGATTTTACCCAACGCTCGCTGTCGAAACTACGTATGAGAGACGTAATTGTATTTTGATGGATGAATACTATATATAATATAGTAGCTTAGTAGAGTTGAGTCCTTTATGCAGTCGTTTCTCTAGATGTTCTAATCATTCCTTTTTATAGATATTGAGAATGAGTCGAAGAGGGAGACCAGTTGCTAGGGAAGGCCGTGCTACTGAAGAGACTGCTGATTATGCAGCCATGTTCGAAGCTATGATGACTTCGATCATGAGAAGGATACCAGTTCCGGGGGCAACAGTTGATGTTGGAGTTCAAGTCCAAACTCCAAAACCAGTGGATTTTGCTAAGTTGTGCAAGGATTATACTGCTCTTGGAGGGAAGGTTTTCTTGGGAACAGAATCGACCACTGAGGTCCAGAGGTGGATAGATGCTTGTAGAAGGATCTTTGGTGATTTGGGAATTGATGATGCAACTAAGAGGAAGTTGGCATCGAGGCAGCTTCAAGGGAGGGCTTCTGATTGGTGGAACTCTATTACCATCACTACTCCAGAAGAAGAGATTACTTGGGAGCAATTCCAAGCTAGATTTGAAGCTAAGTTCATTTCTACAGCTCAGAAGTCTGTTCTGTTCAAGAAGTTCGTGGAGCTCAAGCAGGGTGGGAGATCTGTTCTTGAGTATGTTTCTGAGTTTGAAGCTTTGTCCAAATATGCCCGGTCATATATTGAGTCTGCTTACCAGAAGAATGAGAAGTTTGTGACCGGCTTGGATAGTTATCTTGGGAGACAGTTGGTGGATCATTTGGACGATTCATTTGAGAAGCTTGTGGAGAAAGCCCTTAGGCATGAGAGTCTGTTTCCTAAGGAAGGACCTGTTGTTGCTGTTGCCAAGGGAGAATCTAAACCACAGCAGGGTGGAAACCAGAAGAGGAAGCAGCAGCAGCAGAAGGGTAAGGATGGCCAGAAGAAGCCGAAAGGTGAGGTGACTTGCTACAATTGTCAGCAGAAGGGCCATTTCTCTAAGGATTGTAAGAATCTGAAGGCACCGATGAAGTGTCACAACTGTGACAAGCCGGGACATTTCAGGAAGAATTGTCCAGAACCAAGGAAGGACAGGCAGATTGTGCAAGCCTATGCTTTAGGAGCTGTTCCGTCGTCTTCGAAAGCTCCTACTGCTGAAGAGAAGGGAAAGAGTGTGGTTGTTCAAGGTACTCTTTTCCTATGTGGTGTTCCAGTTAGAGTTCTGTTTGATACTGGAGCGTCGCATTCGTTTGTTTGTAGTGAACTCGTAGGCCGGTTAGGTTTGGAACCGGATATTATTGATAGGCCATTGGTTGTGACTAATCCAGTTGGGGGTTCGTCTTGTTTGTGTATGTTATGCCGTGGTCTAGTTGTGTCGAGTCATGGTTGCTCTTTTGTTTGTGATTGCTTTGTTCTGAACTTTGCGGGGTTCGGAATTATCTTGGGTATGGACTGGCTTAGGAAGTATGCGGCTAAAGTTGATTGTGAGAGGCTGGAGGTGACAGTCGAGAATGTGGAGGGGCGAAAGGTTGTGATACGATGTAAGCATGAAGAAGGCGTCTTCATGAGCTTCATGTATTCGCTAGTTGTTCCACGGGATGGACTGTCTTTAGTGCCAATCGCAAATGGATTCGAGGATGTCTTTGACGAAGTCAAAGGGTTGCCACCGCATAGAGAGATCGAGTTTCGTATAGATCTAGTTGAAGGAGCCAGACCTGTTGTGATGCCTCTTAGGCGGATGGCGCCTAGGGAACAACAAGAGTTGAGGGTGCAAGTTGATGACCTTTTTCAGAAAGGATTCATTCGGCGTAGTGTGTCCGAGTGGGGTGCACCAGTTGTGTTTGCAACCAAGGCAGATGGGTCGTTGAGATTGTGTGTGGATTATCGTGAGCTGAATAAGGTGACTAAGAAAAACAAGTATCCATTGCCGAGAATAGATGACTTGTTTGATCAGCTTCACGAAGCAAAGGTGTTTTCTCAGATGGATTTGGCAACGGGATTTCACCAGTTGAGAGTAGCTAAGGATAGTGTGCCGAAGACTGCTTTTAGGACACCATCCGGTTTCTTTGAGTGGCTGGTAATGCCGTTTGGATTGACTAACGCGCCAGCATATTTTGTGGATCTTATGAATAGAGTGTTCAGAGATCAGTTGAACAAGTTCGTACTTGTGTTCGTGGATGATATTCTGATTTATTCCAGAACAGAAGAAGAGCACAAGACGCACTTGCATATGGTTTTGGAAATCTTGCGGAAACATCAGCTGAAGGCTAAGTTTTCGAAGTGTCACTTCTGGAAGAGTGAAGTGAGGTTCTTAGGCCATGTGATTTCTGGAAGTGGAATAGCGGTTGATCCCGCTAATGTGGCAGCAATCCAGGATTGGGTTAGACCTAAGAATGCATCTGATGTGAGAAGTTTTCTTGGATTAGCAGGATATTATCGACGGTTTATCAAAGACTTCTCCAAGATAGCTGCACCGTTAACAGGATTGACGAAGAAGAACCAAGTGTTCAGTTGGGATGCTAAGTGTGAGCAAGCTTTCGGAATCCTGAAAGAGCGATTGACGAGTGCTCCTGTTTTGACTATTCCAAGTGGGAATGATGAGATGGTGGTTTACACCGATGCATGTGGTACTGGACTTGGAGCAGTGCTGATGCAGAAGGATAAAGTTGTTGCGTATGCCAGTCGACAACTGAAGCCGCATGAAAGGAATTACCCAACTCATGATTTGGAGTTAGCGGCGATTGTATTTGCTCTGAAGATGTGGAGGCATTATCTATTGGGAGTTCGATTCGAGTTGTTTACGGATCACAAGTCGTTGAAGTATCTTTTCTCCCAAAAGGATTTGAATCTTCGGCAGCAACGTTGGCTAGAGTTTTTAGCCTCATATGATTTTGGTATAGCTTATACTCCGGGAAAAGGTAACGCAGTAGCAGATGCGTTAAGTCGAAGACATGCAGGATTGGGAGCCATGTTTTCAGAATGGAAGAGTCTCGAGTATTTAGCTGGGTTTGACTTCAGGCCTAGATGCGAATTGGAACCTGAGATGTTGGCAAACTTATCAATAAGACCTTCTCTTGTGGAAAGGATTGGCGAGAGCCAAAAGCGAGACGATAAGCTTGTCAAGATTATCCGTGATTTGGAATCTGGAATGGACCCAGAAAAAGATAAAGGATTCGAGGTCGATCGAGAGGGTTGGCTTCGGAAGCAAGGACGACTAGTTGTTCCCGATATAGATGAATTGAGGAGTGAAGTTCTGAAGGAAAGTCATCACTCGAAGTTGATAATTCATCCAGGTGGAAATAAGATGTATCGGGATATGAAGAGAACCTACTACTGGGAAGGCATGAAGAAGGATGTTGGAGATTTCATTTCCAAGTGTATGAATTGCCAGTTGGTAAAGGCTGAACAGAAGAAGCCAAGTGGATTGCTTCAGCCCTTAGAAGTTCCTACATGGAAGTGGGAACAAGTGTCGATGGATTTTATCGATGGATTGCCTAGAACCAGAACGGGAAATGAAGGAATTTGGGTCATTGTGGATCGTCTGACTAAGAGTGCACGATTCATTCCTGTTCGATCGACTAGGACTGCATCAAAGTTGGCTGAGTTGTATGTTAAGTGGATAGTTCGTTTCCATGGTATTCCGAAGAGTATAGTGAGTGATCGAGATCCATTGTTCACTAGTGGATTTTGGAAAAGCTTCCAGGAAGTTTTGGGAACCGAGTTGTGTTTGAGTACAGCTTATCACCCCCAAACAGATGGTCAGACCGAGAGAGTCAACCGAGTTTTGGAAGATCTCCTCAGAGCTTGTGTTTTGGATTTCGGAGGATCATGGGAAGATCACCTTCATTTGGTAGAGTTTGCATACAACAACAGTTACCAGTCAAGCATTGGTATGGCACCGTATGAGGCATTGTATGGAAGACCGTGTAACTCTCCGACATGTTGGTTGGAAACTGGAGAAAAGCTGATGCTTGGGCCAGAGATGATTCGTCAGACTTCAGATTGCATAGAGATCATTCGGCAACGAATGAAGGCAGCCCAAGACCGTCAGAAGAGTTATGCTGATAAGCGTCGAAAGGATTTGGAGTTCGACGTGGGAGATATGGTTTTTGTGAAGATTTCTCCACTGAAGAATGTTATTCGATTCGGGAAGAAAGGAAAATTGACTCCGAGATTTGTTGGACCATTCCCGATCATCGAGCGAATTGGAAAGCTCGCCTACAGATTGGAGTTACCTGAAAAGATGTCGGGTGTGCACAATGTTTTTCATGTATCTTATCTACGGAAGTATGTGCACGACTCGAATACAGTGGTCTCTGCTGATAGCTGTGAAGACTTAGAAGTTGATCCAGTTGATAGAAGACCTCGTAAGCCGCTTCGTGTTGTTGAAACTGACACGAAACAGCTTAGGAGGAAGGTAGTTAAGTTGCTCAAGATACAATGGAGTGATGATGATAACGACTGTACGTGGGAGGTGGAAGAGAGGATGAAGGCAGCTCATCCTGAACTCTTCGACGTATGGCCCTAAGGTGTCATCTCATCTCGCGGTATTGTAACTTGTTCTAATCTTAGAATTCTGTACGCTAGGCTAGAATTGGATGCATGGTTTGTTGATTGCTAAGGATGGTAGGCGTACAGAATAGTTTTTGATTGCTTGGAATTTCGGGGGCGAAATTTCTAAGGGGGAGAGAATGTAACGACCCGTATTTTTACGGATCGACATGTTCGTCAAAATCTGGAATTTTAGCACTTTCATGTCATTTCAGATTTTTAGGCAGATTTGTCTAAGTCCTAGGTCGTACGCGACCTAAGGGTTGTTGGCAACTTAGAGAAGATCTGCGACTTAAGAGGTTTAGGCGACCTAAGGAAATGTTGTGAGCGACCTAAGTTTTGTTAAGTGTTAGGTCGGCTGGGAAAGTTTGCGACCTAGTGGTTCTGAGTTAGCGACCTAGTGGTTCTGAGTTAGCGACCTAGTGGTTCTGAGTTAGCGACCTAGTGGTTCTGAGTTAGCGACCTAGTGGTTCTGAGTTAGCGACCTAGTGGTTCTGAGTTAGCGACCTAGTGGTTCTGAGTTAGCGACCTAGTGGTTCTGAGTTTGCGACCTAGTGGTTACCTAGTTAGCGACCTAGTGGTTCCGAGTTGGCGACCTAGTGGTTCTGAGTTAGCTTGTTAGCGACCTAAGGTATTAGCTTGTTAGCGACCTAAGGTATTAGCTTGTTAGCGACCTAAGGTATTAGCTTGTTAGCGACCTAAGGTATTAGCTTGTTAGCGACCTAAGGTATTAGCGTGTTAGCGACCTAAGGAGATAGGTCGCATAAGTGTTAGGTCGTAGCACTGTTAGGTCGCGTAGGTTGCTAAGTTGTTAGGTCGCTAGGATAGTTTGTGTTAGGTCGCGTAGATCTATCTGTTAGGTCGTATGTTGTGTTAGGTCGCGCAGAAGTCTAAGCTGTTAGGTCGCAACCCAACTAAGTCATTGGTCGAAGGAAAGCGCATTGCTTTAGGTCGTCAAGTGTTAGGTCGCTGAGGAGTTGTCGTGCATCTGTTAGGTCGGAGAGTCTTAGGTCGGAGAGTCTTAGGTCGGAAACGACCTAGGGAGATAGCCGAGTTAAGCGACTTAAGGAAATTTCTGCTATAAATAGGAGGGGTTGTTCTCACTTTTTGGGATCCAGATTTTGAAGCGACGAAGTGCTGCCATTTTGAGAGCTCGACTTCTACACTTCTTCACTTCTTTTCTCCACTCTAATCTAGTGCTTCCATCCATCCAAATCGAAGATCAAGATTGAAGATTCAAGAGCTTAGATTGAAGATCTTCATCTTTTCAAGAGAGATTTCTTCATTTGAAGCGGATTTGTGATAGATCTAGCTTAGTTCTTCGCTGTCCAGATCTGAAGTTGATATCTTTTGGATTGTTTAGGTGATTTGGTGAGTGGTGATTATCTCTCACACGGATCCAAAGGAGTAGATCGGATTGTTGGCTCGATTTGGTGTTAAATTAGTGATTTCCATGCATTTTCTTCATCCTATGTGTAGATCCATGTAGATCCATTGTTCATGATGATGTTGCATCCATCTTATCATATGTTAACCTATGCAAGTTCATTCATCAAGTTTGTAGAGATATAATCCATGTTTTCATGCTTATTGGACTTTCAACTCTTTAATTACGAAAATGCCATTATAGTTATAATTGTCTACTTAGATCATTTTTGAGTGCTTGATTGCTTGGATTGATGTTTGATTTGATTGATTGTTATGAACTAGATGATTGATGATTAGATTTAGATCGAAGGTGATTCAAAAGCTAAGGGAAAGGCTCTTGAAGTGGAAAAGCTGCTCGTGGCATATGTAGCGGGATGATGAAGCTCTTATGCATAGATCTGATGATGTGATGATGAGATGAGGCTTTGCGAGGATGTAATGAAGCAAGGCAATCATATGATGAAGACTTGGTCTAATCCAGACGGGATCATTCCAAGCATGTTGATAACTCGGTGATATGATTCGAGTTGAGGATAATGAATGGATATGAGAATAGTCGTCGAGGAGGATGACTAGGAGGCTTGGGTAGCATCGTTGTTGAAGGTTCTAGCATGCTCTAAGCAAGAGTACGTTTGGGCAGATTCGATAGTCCCAACGGCTAACTGTTGATGGTCGAGTACTCTGGGCAGATTCGATAGTCCTAGGCACGGGCTGCGACGACGTGCGGGAGTTATGTCTAGAACCGGGGTTTTCATTAGCCCTTGACGGACGGTTGAAAGAATGTGCCGGTCATTCAATTAACGGTGATATCGGAGCAATGATAACAGTGATAGCCAGAGTCATGGATGTTTGGTTGTATCGTCATTCGGACTCAAGAGCGGTATTTTCTGGGTGCTTATCTGATTTAGGCCTTGGTACTTGGAAAACATCGCCCTTGACTTGAGTGATAGTAGCTTTACTTTAAATTGTATGCTCTGCTATGTTTGCTTCTGCTTAGTGTGTGTCTGGGGGCTATCACTGTAGAATGAGGTTGGAGTGGGAGGGTTGTATTCCTATTCCTTTTCCTTTATGCTCTTTTGGTATGTTGTTAGTTAATTTACTGCTCACTAAGACTGTTGTCTGACTCAAGGCTTTATGTTTTAATTCTTATTGCCTTGGGTTGTTCGTCCATTTTGGGACGGGCAGACTAGGTAGCAGGTGACAGGTGCTGTTCTCTTCTTACGATGCTGATATCGAAGACGAGCTGGAGGGTTGCATATTATCTTCTTATTATATGTACTGGATATTCCGCTGTTTTGTATTCTCTGAGAGATATGTAGTGAGGCTGGATGTATTGACTATGTGGATGCTTGTATTCAACTATTATGGAGTTTTATATGATGCCATTTTGTTCTGTAAAGCTTCACTATACATATGTTCTATTGTATTTTGTCCATGCGCTGTGAGTAATACGATAGATTCTTTTGTTTAAAATCTTACCTTGACAATCGTCCATGGTCGCCTGGCACACTTTACAGCGCTTTATCTTTAGATTCGGTGCAGGAGTCATGGGCGGTCGTCACAATAATAATAAAGATATTTTTTATATTCTGATTTTGATTCCATTTTATTTGTTTGCTTAAGTAGGAGCTACTGATATCCTCAACTTCTCTTCCTCGTAATTTATCGTCACACGTTGATGCTATTAGAGAGAAGCTATTGCAAAGAAGTGGAGGGATTGTGCCTAGCGATGACATCTTATTAGAATGCTTTAGTGGTAATATTGAGGCTGTGAGATGGCACAAAAGATATGTTATTCAGAAAATCATCGCCAACGGCCAAAAAGATCACATCACCCACCTCGAGGCTGAAAATAAAAGAAAAGATGAAACGATTACCACGCTTAAGCGACAAGTGAAAACAAATCCTTTTCTTGATTTTGATCATAAGATGTCGAGCTCATTCAACAAATATGTGACTTGGAGCTAAAATTAAAGGATAGTCAAGCACAATATGCTTCTTTGGAATTCATTATGAGGGACAAAATTTCAAGTATTGACTTGCCGGTCCCTCACTCTACTCCTACGGTTACTAAACCCACCAAGGTCAAAGCTTCTTGCGGCCGAAAAATTCCCTACTATACTCAACCCTCCCTCGGGCTTGGATGAGAACGCCGTGGGCAACTTGTGCACGAGAGTCAAGTTTGAAATAGCCAAATATTTTGATGAGCAACAGAAAGTCAAATATTCTCAAACTATCAATGATTACGCCGCCAAGAATCAAAAGCTCGAGCATGATATTTATTTCCTCCAAAAGCGCATTGCGGAATTAGAAAGGGATAACTAGACCCTTAGGGCAGCAAATAGAGCTTTCAATCGCACTCTAAAAACTAACATCGATGCCATTGATGACGAAAACAAAATAAGGAAGAAAGAGAAGAAACTCAAAGAAGTTCTCCATGCCGCTATTCGCCATGTAGTAGATCCTTCAATCGCCAAGACTCTCGACAAAGCTGCACATGACTTGTGATTTATCTGTATGTTTGATATGAATAAACTTGTTCTATATAAAGATGTGATTATCTTTATAGTTTGTAAATCATCTTATAACTTATGTAAATTATATAAATTTGGAAAGTATCACTTGATTTGCAATCCTTTTCTGTGATGTCATTTTTGAGGTGCTTTTTGATAGCTCATTCATTACTTTCAAATTTGCTGAATCCTTTATTTCTCTTAGCTGTGATAATTTTCTTAAAAAGTATGAAGCAAAAAATATTTCTAATTGTTAGCTTGAACTTGACATACCAGTCTGTGTATATTATTTGCTTAAATTAACAAATCATCTTGTTAACTGCTTGGGAGATAATCTATATCAAACATTTAAATCCCGTCTTCAGCTGCGATGAGAAATACTTAAGAATTTAATTTCAACCATTTGGCTGGAATATCTGAAATTTGCTGATAGAAATTCCTGCCCTATCACAAAGGCATAAATGTTGGAATGTAACCGTCAAGATATTTAATAAAGAACTAACTTCAGAAATCACCATCTGAACTTCGAAAGTAGAAATCCTTCAACCCATTCCTTGTCATTAATAGGATTTGGTAAATTAGAAATCCAAAACTCAGATTTGGAAACTCTTAATAGCGACCTTTACGACAATATTCTTTGACCCAGATTCAGGCATTTGTTATAAATAATAGAATTTCATTATTGAAATCCCACACCCAGATAGGGTTCAGATAGGTAATTGTCTCAATACCCAAATTCAGATATATTAAGATAATCAGTGATCGATAGAGATCTGAAACCCAGATTTGGGTATTAAATAATAGAGTTTTGAAATAAATATCGCGAAACCCAGATTCAGGTATTAATTGACGACATTTAGGTATGAAAGACCCGAAACCCAAATTCGGCTATTTATTGATGATGTTTAGAAATGAAAGTCTCGAAACCCAGATTCAGGTATTTATAAGTGGAGCCTTGCTCTACTCCTTTGATGTGTGAACCCTTCAGCTCTTGTATAGAAGTAATTTGTCAAGTTGCCTCTTGAGCTTGGACGTCTTAGTCTGTAATTTGAAATGCCTCTTTTTCGTGCTTGAACGTCTTAGTTCATGATCTGATGAGCCTCTTTTCGGGCTTAGACATCTTTGTTTATTACTGAATGTGCCTCCTCTTGGGCTTGGACATCTCAGTCCTTTATTCAATGAGCCTCCCCTTGGGCTTGGACGTCTCAGTCCTTTATTCAATGAGCCTCCCCTTGGGCTTGGACATCTTAGTCCAATATTTGATGGGCCTCTTCTTGGGCCTGGATGTTTTAGTCCTTTATTCAATGAGCCTCCCCTTGGGCTTGGACATCTTAGTCCATTATTTGATGGGCCTCTTCTTGGGCCTGGACGTCTTAGTCCATTGTTGTCCAGTGCTCTTGGTTCGCTCATCTTAGAGGCTAGAACCAAGGACTTACCCGACCTCCCTCCAGGAGGCGCCCTGCCCTGGCCCTTTTGCGGCACGGACATGGGCTTGTTCGGTGCTTTACCCTGGCCACCTTATGGCGTGGATAAAGGCTTACTCCGTCCTCCCTCCAGGAGGTGCCTTAACCTGGCTATAGCGTGGCGCGGATAAAGGCTTGTTTGGTGCTTTAACCTGGCTATCTTATGGCACGGCTAAATGCTTACTCCGTCCTCCCTCCAGGAGGTGCCTTGACCTGACCAGAGGTGCGGCCAAGGGCTTGTCCAGTGCTTTAACATGGCCATCTTATGGCATGGTTAAAGGCTTACCTGCCCTCCCTTCAGGAGGTGCTCTTGCACTGGCCATCTCGGTGCAGACAGAAGCTTTTCTACCATCTTAGGCAGTATTCAAATATAAGGAGTATTTCATCCCAACCATGTAGATTTCTCTTAGAAAAGCATCTCTTTATTGAATTTCTCTCAAATCCTCTTTACAAATTCACAGATCTTTCCTTGTCGAAAGAAATTTATAATCATCCCATCCAGGGCTCTGCAATGGTTGGTTTCATGGCCTTTCATCATATGGTAGTAGATGTAGGATCCTCCCAAATTTCTGTCATGTTTCAGTTTCTTTTTCTGTGATGGCCAATAGTTGAGCTCATCCTTTGTAAGCAAGTAAACGTTCTCAATTGATGTTGTTAAGTTGCACTCCTATGGAAGTCTAGACTTGAAGCTTGATTCTTGCGGATGGCTTTTTGAATTTTTGTTTCTTGGCCCTGTGTTTTCATGCTCTTCAATTGCTTTTCTTTTTGGCACCCTTTGTACACCTTGTGTAGAAAGTGTTCTTTTTATAATTGGTTGTTGCCATTTGTTCGCAAATGCATTATAATCAGCTATTATCTCCTTCTCAAAGATTGTGCCTTTGGAATAATGTTGAATTGTTTCTCTCATCCAGTTAAAGACATTGTCACTTCCATTTGTTTTCCTTCCAAGTGCAAAGATAGGGGTGGGGCCAACAAGAAAAGGATTTAGACTCCATTTTTCAAGATTATAAAACTCTGCTTTTTTCTTGTTTATAATTCTAAGAGCTTCTAGCCTCAGTCTTTGCTCTTCATCTTGATTGGAGTTCTTGATGAGCCTTGAAGGGATCTTTATCTCATGCAGTTCAGAGGATCCTTGTTCCAATCTCATGATCCTTCCAGCCATGATTTACCAAAGTTGATAAACTTGGAATAGGATTGAACTAAGCAGGGTTAGAGAGTAGTAGTGTTGGGGGTTTATCCAAGTCGGAGGTTTAAGCCCTCCTTCTAGCGTCAAAGATGTTAACAAGATTTCTTGTCAACACCCAAAAATGATGCTAAGAAAGGTGAATAATCCTTTATACAAGTAGTGTAGAAAAGAAGGTGTGAATCCTTTTAGAACTACCTTTTGATTAGGCTTTATTTAATGATATTCCTCAAGCAAGCCTTTCGACTGTGTCGAAAGAGTTGGATTATGGGTTAAGTGACCTTTCGATCCAGTTGGGTAGTTATGATATCTCCTTCAAAAGCCTTCCTTTCGATCTGATTGATATACCCTGAGTTAAGTTCTTTTAGATAGGTCTCGACCTGGTTGGAGGCCTAAAGCTATAGACTAGCTTGGGTTTTGGTTATTAAGCAGGATAGGAGGTTTCGACCTTGTCGAAAGCTTAGGGGCTTATCTTTCTTGAGTTTAGGTGGTAAATCTTAAGCTTTAGTAGATCGAGATAGGTTTCGACCTTGTCGAAAGCCGTGGGTATAACTTCTTTGGGTTTGAATCTATAATTTCAGGCTTTGATGTTTAGAGGATAGGCTTCAACCTTGTCGAAGGCTTTAGATCACAGAGTAGATAGCTTCGAATGGGTTACAGAAGTTATTGGGGCTTAAAGAGGTATCATCTATGGCGATATGATCCTTTTGACAGAGGTTAAACCTGGAATACAGAAGTGAATCCAGCAAAAGCTAAAATGAAATAGTAAAATAGCATAAAGTAATTGAAACTTCCCTTTCTCCAACTCCAAAGACTTTATTTCTCTAAATTCCCAAATTGATATACAAACTAAGGTTACAATACTTTTCTTAAGAGAATACAAGTTCAGAATGAGAAGAATCGGATCCCCAAATCATGACCCCTTGGGTCTTATTTATAAATGCAGCCTGGCACCTTTTGACCCTGATGCCTTCGACTGGGTCGAAAGGTAGCTATTGATTGACTTAAGAAAAGTGCCGCCTTTGTCAAAAGGTATGGTGGTGCTCCTCTTCTTTGAGTTATCTTGTAAGTGCTTCCGACTCTGTCGATAGCATTTGTCTTTTGGTTTCGATGATGTTGGTTATGCCCATGCTCTTGTTTTGATCTGATGCAGAACCCTTGCTGGACCACACTATTTTGACCAATTCGAAAGGCTTACTATAGCTTTCGAAGGGGTTTCTCCAGGTAATACTTGCTTTCTAGCAGTTTGAATATTGGTGGAACCATTGGTTTCGAAAGGTTTGGCATATATTCAATGAGCTATTCTTCATTGTCTTCGGAAGGTGCGGCTTCAACTTGATCGAAAGACCATCTAGTTAAGGCATTGTTAATGAAATCAGAAGGGAGTTTTTGACTCCTTCACCTTCTTCGAAAGGTAAGAACTCTCTGAACATTGATAGGTGAGACCTTCCGACACCTTCGAAAGGTCGTGAAGCTATTAAAATTTGATGGCAGCCTCCCTTCGACTTCTTCGAAAGGTTTGGCCTGAGCTCTTCTCACTTATTCTTTGTTCTAAGGAGGTCTCGACTTGGTTGAAAGGCGAGTATTTGGAGTAACATCTATAATTAAGATACATACATAAATTACTTTCATAAGCACATATACTATTAATTACTTTAAGTACTCATACCAAATTGTACCTCTCAAATGTATACATCCATCGATATTGTACTAGCCCACAAATTCTTACTTCCCTTCCTAAATGCATTTTCAAGTGAATCATGATGTCAAAAAAGGAAGGATGACAGAATCTCTCAAGATTGCATAGTGTTAATGCGACCTGATTCTCGATGGATTCTAATTTATCTTTATCAATCACCCTTTGGCAAATGTCATTATAAAACGAACATAGTCGTAGTAATGCATTCCTTGTCCCTTTAGGTAGAAGTCCTCTCACTGATACAGATAATAGTTGTTGCATCAAAACATGATAATCATGGGACTTAAGACTTGAAATTTTGTTTTTTCCAAAACAATTCCCAATATTCGAGCTATACCCATCAGGTACTTTCAAATTCCTCATTCTATTGTAAAAGATCTCCTTTTCTTGGTTAGTTAAGGTGCATGGCGCGGTTGGAAGTAATGCTTTGTTTCCCATGTCTACAGGATGTAACTTTTTCCTAATACCCAATACTTCTAAATTTTTGCGTGAATTAATACCATCTTTTGATTTTCCTCTAATATCAAGTAACGTACCAAGAATACTTTCACCGACATGCATTACATCAAGATTGTGACGCAAAAGAAGTATCTAAGAAAATCAAAAATGGAGTACAACTAATTAATAATAAAGTATTGATTACATAGATAGAAAAGAAGATGAAGTTTTGTTTCTAATTAAATTTTACCTGCGAATAAGGAAAATCAAAGAAAATAGATTTCTTATTCCACATTTGACTTCCTTTTTTCTTCCCATCTTCCCTTTTCCTTTTCTCTTTTTCTTTCTCTTTATCTTTCTCCATTTGCTTTTTCCCTATTCATTACAAATATCATTAACAATATCAAAGATTTGAGAACCGGTTTGTACTGGAGGCTTTTGTCTATTCTCTATGGTTCCATCGAACAAGTTTTTTCGTTGACGATATTCATGGTTAGGTTCAAGGAATCGCCTATGGCCTAAGAATCCACATTTTTACTAAATGGTAGCCACGTTGAGCATGTATTAATGCCACAAATAGGATATGCCCACTTACCCTTTACAGTGCAACCTGCTAAATTTCTATAAGATGAAAATAATTTATAGTCCACATCAGAATAGCATTTAATCTGAATTCACTGTGAGTGTATGCATCATACACTTTTACCCCTTTATCCCATAATTTTTTCAAATCTTCGATAAGTGCTTGTAGACACACATCGATATCATTCCCTGGTTGTCATGGCACAGGAATTAATAAAGATAACATCATATTATCTTTGTGCATATAAAGCCATGGAGGGAAGTTGTAAGCAACAAGAAACAATGGCCAACAACTATATGCACAGTTCCAATCACCAAAGGGATTAAAGCCATCACTTGCAAGGCCATGCCTTAAATTTCATGGATCAGATGCAAAGGAAGGATACATTCTATCAATTGTAGCTCATTGAGAAGAATCTACTAGATGATGTAATTTACTATATTCACTCTTATGATTGCTATGCCATCTTAATTGCTCTGCTGTTTCTGAGGACATAAGCATTCTTTTCAGTCTTGGTATTATTGGAAAGTATCTCAAGACCTTTGCAGGTATTTTGACTTGCTTTCCATCTTCCTTTGTCTTGTTCTTTTTCCAACGAGATTTACCACATTTTGGACAAAATTCACTATGCACAAGCTCTTTTCTAAATAGACAACAATCATTTACACATGCATGTAATTGTTTATAGCCTAAACCAAATGATTTAAGCAGCTTCTTTGTTGCATTTGTCGAATCAGGAAGCGTGTTTTCCATAGGCGGCAAACTCTTGAGAAGTTAAAGAAGTTCCGTAAATGCTGTGTAAGATACACCATTTCCAGCCTTGTGTTTGTAAAGAAGTATTGTAGCCGACAACTTTGTGTGGGTTGCACAACCAGGGTACAAAGGAATTTTAGCATTCTCCATTTTCTCCTTAATCTCTATCCCATGTCTTACATTAGCATGATCTTCCACCTCTTCATTACATATTTGTGTGTCTAAGTACATTCTATATGTATCCGTACTTCATCACCTTCATTTTCTAAAGGGCGTGCTTCCCTATGAAAAATCCATACATCATATGTTGGGTCAACTCCAGAACAAACTAAGTGTGATACAACATCCCTTGGCGATTGGCGGATAAGATTCGTACATTATGAGCTAGGGCAAATAATTTTTTCTGGATTTCCCTTCCTTTCTGCATGCCCATATACAAAATTCCAAACAGCTTGCCTATATTCTTTTATCATTATATGAAACATGAAAAGATCAATAATCCATCCTAAATAATAAAAAGTATGAAACTAATAAAATTGACGAAAACTTGGTAGGTGGATCCAGGCTTTGTCCATCTTGATAATCCTCTAATGTTACAACCTAATGAAAAGATGTTATGCCCAACAAAAAATATTAGTCTTTCTCATGATGAAATATCTCTTTAGGCATTCCTCCAAGCATATGTATTTATGAATGGTACTCTTAGTGAACTATTATTACAACCAAGGTAACAAAAATAACAATAATGCATTTGTCAATTATTAACCGATTTTCACGTCTAAATTGCAGAGAATTCTTGCTATTGTCAAGGGAAAAAGTTGGCATGGCAGTGTTAAACTCTGCAGGCACTGAACTCTATTCTGCTATCAATAACCCTTTTTTGGTGTTCTTTGGTTTCCAAACCGAAGCATGAATATACAAACCGAAGTGCTTGAAGTGTAATTTTCAGATTACATGCTTTTTTAATTCTCTTTTTTTGACAAGCTTCTCTATGTTATCAGCATTTTACATAATTTTAGCAAAGTTATCTTAGGTCAAGTTATTGATTCTAGGGGGAGTGGATGAGAATGGTCAAATTTGCTTGGAGCTGCGCATGCTATCCTTTTCACTTTTGTGGTTTATGGACTTTTATAAGCAAACCCAGGTCCAATTGGTTTGAAAATGAATCATGGCTTTGATTTACTTCAAGTTTGCAAGATATAAGAACTAGTATATGCATTTCTTTATTTACAGTTGATGCTACACCGAAAGGCAACCATTGATGTTATTTTTCTCTAATGTAACAGAAAAGTCATAGAATGAATGGTGTTTAGGGAAAATAAAGGGGAACAATACTATACATAATCTAGTAAAAAATCATGTGTAGTGTCTAGAGAGTCTAAACCAAACCAACCTGTTTGAAAAATGTACCACTATGTATAGTAAATAATTAATATATAGCAAAAATACTAATACTCAGTTCAATATTTAATTTGTAAGAGAAAAATATATCTCCTTATAAATCTTAAGACAACCAATCCAGACTATGCACTTCTATACGGACTATAAATAAATTAGAACATCAGCTAATGAAACCGCAGGTCAATGAAAAGGATGAGGCGCCAAGGTTAGCTAAACAACCGATCCCTTTGCAAACAAGTATGTTCAACTATAGCTATTTATTCAATGCATATTAGTTCATAGTAGATATTGTTTATGCACGGTGCTTTTTTCTACTTATAATGCATGCAAGTATTATGTCAGTTACTTCTCTTATTCTTTCTTTAGGTAAAATGTATGATATGGTTAAATTTGGGTTCCATGCTCATTTTATGAAAATAAAAATTCAAACTAGTTGGGTACAAGCTGATTTTACTAGTACAAGGTAGAACTGCAGTTATTAAAGTTATTGTATATGGCAAAGAGACGGAGAGGCTTTTTAAGCACATTGTGGAAGAACAGAATGCATGAAGATACAAATATCGTCTACTATAGCGAGATGTGAATCAATTAAATAGAATAAATTATTGGTATGAACTCTGCCCTCTTATTAGATGTGTTAAGTAAATCTCTTGGTGGATCTAAAGTTATTTGATGTTAATTATTGATTGACTTAATCTACATGTTCAACACCGTATTTAATAGAAATTTCATGGAGTAGGAACAAGGAAATAATGGTGCAAATTCCACTAGATATCAACCTAAGCAACCATAGCCTGTGGTGAGTTAAATCAGGCGATACAGGTACCTAATTCAACTATGTAATATGCACAAACATCTCGATAAATCACCTCACTATAGTTAGGAACTATATGCATATTTTATCATGATTGCATGTTGTGAAGTTATTGAGGCAATATGCATAGCAAAATCAATGCAGTAAAATGCATAGCAGGAGATAGGTTACGAAGTTAGCAAGCATAAATTAAAATTGATAGTATCATCTGAATAGCAATAAAATGACACATTTAAGCAAAGTAATGTATCGTCTCTCATTTTCAGTCATAAAATAATTTGCATTGAAATGTCATCCACAAGCGTTCCTAATTTATCGGTTCCAATCATAACAACTAAAATGAATATCCCTGAATTAACTTATGTTTAAATCAGGTATCAAAGGAAACCTTGATTTGTGATATGGAAACAAAGGCACATATACAAAATTAAATTGCCTTAACTGATTTTTTTGTTATATTTTGAGAAAAACTATAAAGATAAACAGATTTATAATGTTAACTAGAAGGACAATAACAATATCAAAATGCTAGAATGTACAATAGTACTTCAATAAACAAAAAATTATGGCTTAAAATAAGCAAATGTTGCATTTTCTAAAAAAGATATTTACATAATTGTAATCAAAGTAACTAGTTTTCTGTCGTTAATTAGCAAATAAAATAGCAAAAATCTAAATTCTCAAAACACATACGATAATCAACCTAAACATTTAATTTATAAATTGTTTAGTTTTTTGCGTCATACAAAATGTGTTCTGTAGATTGTATAATTTGCTTATGTGAGATATTTTTTATGTTAAGATATCTCAAGGACTTATAACAACCATGCGATATTAAAATTAAAGCATGCAACAACATTGATGAAATTTAGCATACCATGCAACTTTAGAAGTTAAATGTAACACATACCAAAGAAATCAAAGTATATCAGTACAATTTTTACATGGGATTTAGGATATATGTGACTATTCAGTATGATTTAATAAGCATTTAGGGTATAGTAGGTAAATAAATGACCATAAGATGTCAAGCAATAAGCATAAGATGTTCATAAGAAGTAAGAACATGCTTGTCAAATACTAATAGCATTGAGGACGACTACTGTAACTTTTGCAAATCTAAATAGAGGAAGAAAATTTGTGCATTTCTACCTGTTTATATATGCTAGTGTACTTACTTGTTCTTAGCTTTTACTAAAGAGCAGCAAGCTTATCTCAAATAAGTGATTTTAACATCAAGTGACCACAATACCTACATAGACAGAAAGTATTTAATCCTAACATACATCATGAACTTATGTACTAAAATACAAGTTATCAATACACTTATGTTTGAAGTGACATAATATATCCACAACTTATGTATTAATAACCTAACTTTGAACAAACTGTTGCACTGACAAGATAAAACAGTATAAGATTTAGTCATATTGATCTTGAAAAACATGGGATTTAAGCTTATATTGAGATGTTAAAAATAGGTCAATAATATATTTGGGAAAAATCAAACCTTTGCAAAAGTGCTTGTAGGGTCATCAATATCTGACAAGGACTCCAAAATCTTACCCTGTGTGCAAGGCAAAAGAATTTTAGCCAACTAGAGAATAAAAATTAGTTATTTAGAAAAGTAACAAGATGTACTACATATAATATACTATCTACATATGAAGTTCTACTTTGAAGCGTTCAACCTATATTGAGTTGAATTTGGCTCCATGGTTAGTTCTGTTAAACAAGCAAGTCATAATTCTGTAAAAATAGGCCATAATTTTCCACAGAACATCTTTAAAAAAATATAACCTATACGTACAACCAGCAATTTACAATTTTTTTACAGATAAAAGATCTAGAATCTAGAATTATGATTACATATAAACAATTGCAATATACGACATATCTCAGTGACAAATCCTCAATATGCCTTTATATCGATAGCTGCCACTATACTGTATTTGATAAATATCCGAACCTCAAACGATTTTGAAAATTACACGTATAGCGAAGGTGAATTGAATGTTAAAGCTGGCGGAATAGAAGGTGGCCAAGCGCGATACGAATTCGCTTAGAGTTCGTCTATGAGTTCACCTTGGAATTCGCCACCTTGAGTTCATATTTCATCTACGAGTTTGCCTTGGAGTTCGTCTACGAGTTCACCTTGGGATTCGCCGACTTGAGTTTGGATTCGTGTGCCCTAGTTTGGATTTGGAAGAGAACGTGATTTATGATTAAGGCGAAGAAAGTAAAGTTAAGTTAGGGCGGGTTGCTAAAAATTTTAAGTGGGCCATTAGCAAAAAATGGTCACGAGACAACGTAATGATTTGGTATGCACATATGTTATAAGCAAATAAAAAATTGTCAAGAAACATTGATAACATGATATTAGCAAATTGTTTTCTTATAAAAATTTGTTTACCGGCAATTTGTTATAAAAATTTCTTTATCGGCAATTTTGTTATCTGATATTTATTTTCTTAGAACTTGACTACAATTTGTGATAAAACTTATAAGAAAATAAAATTTTCTTATAAAATTTTGTATAAAATTTTGTTTACAGGCAATTTGTAATATTTTGACAATTTATAAGCAAATAAAAAATTGTTGAAATTGGCATCTACTACAGCGTGCAGAAGAAAATAATAACTGGAAATTATATTTTGACAATTTGTAACAATATGACAATTTATATGCAATTTGTATTTTATTTTTAAAAACTTAGTATAAAGTTACGTACTAATAATTGGAAAGTAAAATTAAGTATATTGGAATAGTGATTAAATCCTACTACGACGTCTAAAATAATCGAAGGCAACGACGATCAACCGTTAAGAGTTGTTGAAAATTTGCATCTACTACAACGTGGAGAAGAAAATAGTTGTAATTGACATTTATTACAACACGTAGATAGAGTTGAAAACTGATATCTAGTACAACGGGCCGAAAAATGTTGTAATAGGAGCTCTAATAGATCTATATTACAACGGGCCAAAAACTGTTGTAATAGATCAATATTACAATGAGCTATAACTATTATAATATAGTTGAGGATTGGAATCTATTACAACGGGACTGAACTGTTGTAATAGGACCATATTACAACGGGCTAGTTGAAAAGGTTGTAATAGATATACTCGAAGATGAAAACTTGCACCTATTACAACGGGCATTAAAAAACCGTTGTAAAAGTTGTCTATTACAACGGTTTTTTATGTCCCGTTGTAAAACATGCATTGTAAAAGGGTAATTTTGTTGCAGTGAAGATTGAGATGAAAATATGAGTCAATATACTTCATAACAGATAAGGCTCCATTTTCATTATTTGATTACAGTTATCCTTTACAACGAGGAAAATTACAAGGATGAAATAAAGAATAAAATCCATTCTACTTTTTTGTATTCAAAAGAGTGAGATATAGTATGATCTACTTATAAAACCACTATTTTGTCTTTCAATCAAAAAAGAAGAAAGCAAACAATGAAATTTCAATTTTTCTTTCAATGGCCTCATCATCTATTTGTGGCAGTTGTCCCTTGTGTTATGAGCCTTGGACCATTGATGGTACACATAGGTTTTGGTATTGTTTTTATTAACCTTATATTTGGATTTTTATTTTTCCTAAAAAATGAATTGTGTTAGTTGTCATATATCTTTTTGTTAAGCTAGCTTATTATATTTATATTTCACTAAAATACGTTTGTTTGATCATTTTATCAGAATTTATTGTATAAAGAAAATGATAATTAGATTAATCTTTGGACAAAAGGTAAATATTCATGATTTGACAATAAATAAATTTTTCTTTTCTCTCAAAAATGAAGGATAAATAAATTTATGATTTTTCAAAAATATTTTTTTTGATTTTTACTATGCAGTAAGATAGAATTTGGATGCTTCATTAGCAGCGCTAAAAAAAGGGGAAAAGGTCGACTTTAACTGGTGTTTGCGCCAAAATTGGTCACAAACCCCAAATGTCGTGAAAGCACTAGTGTGTGAACACAGATCAGCAATATATAATCACAGATTACAGATCCAAGTATTGTAGAGGATAAAAATGAAGAATAATAAACTTAAAACAGAAAGAAGTAGACAAAGACACAAGATTTATAGTGGTTCGGCGATCTTGCCTATGTCCACTCTGAAGTAGTTTGATTTATTGATCTTTCTTTGATGTTTACAAGTGAATTCAATGAAGTACAGCAGATAATTATGATTTGCAGCAGTGAAATTCGTTAGTAGTAGCAGCAATGGAGTTTGGATCTGGATCCGGTAGAGTCTAGGTGTTGGAGATCTCAAAGAAGAAGAAGAACCCCTTTCCTGTTGCCTTTGGGGGCCTATTTATAGGTGTAGGAGGCTGGTATTTTGCTCAGATCTTGGGAGACCCTCTCTGGCACGTGACCAGGCCTGCACGCCCAAGCCCGTGAAGTTTATCCGTGATAAACACGAACAGGTTTCGACTCGATCAAGATTTCATCCAATGGAGTCGAAATTTGGCGTGGACATTTTTTAGCATGCACGTAGTCTTCTGTGAAAATTTCATAGCATTTGGACTTGAAGATTAGGAGATATGGTCGATACGAAATGCGATTCTCGGTGGCTGTTTTGTTCGACTCGCTCTGTTCGACTCGGTTACGAATCAGCCCAGTTCGTATCGATGCGATTCCCTTCGTTCGTATCGATGACTTTGCTTTTGTTCGCCTCGATTGCCATGCTCTGTTATGTGGATGTGAAGTAGATCGAGTCGGAGCGTGGTTCTCTGATGGAGTCGTAGAGGAGCGAGTCGAAGAGTGATTCTGTGTTGGAGTCGAAGCGGAGAAGGCGAAGCGAGTCGAAGTAGGCAAACGGAGCGAGTCGAAGTAGGCAAACGGAGTGAGTCGAAGTAGGCAAATGGAGCGAGTCGAAGTAGGCACTTCTGAGTATTTGCGAAGCGAGTCGAAGCAATCATTGCTGATGGTTTCGAAGCGAGTCGAAGGAAGCGAGTCGAAGTTGTCACTTCTGAATGTTGTGAAGCGAGTCGAAGGAAGCGAGTCGACCGATGATTGAATTTCATCCAAATTTGTGTCGTCCATAACTTGAGCATACGAACTCGGATTGACTTGAAATTTAGAACATTGACTCTCATAGCTTTGCTTGTCGTGTTATATCAATTTAAGCTCGATCCGGACTCGGACAAAATTCATCGATATCCATAGCGAAGCAGTGTATAATCGATCTCCGGGACGAACTACCTTTGGTCTCTAGTCAAGTTCTTGGTGTCACGGCCTTGCCAAAAGGCGGGATAACATTTGCCCCCCAAAACATGCCTTGCGGTTGGAAGGTGTGTTTTGCGATGCCATAAGCTGGATGTTCATATCCTGTTGATGACCTACAAAGAAATTGATAGTTCTATTTGACCACGAATGACGATCGTTCGGGATCTATGTCATTCGAGGTGATATGTGACCGTTCGCGGTCGAATGCCATTCGCGGCGAATGATGACCATTCGCGGTCGGGGTGCCGTTCGATGCGATTTGTGATCGTTCGCGACCAGGTGCCGTTCACGGCGATTTGTGACCGTTCGCGGTCGGGTGCCGTTCGCGGCGATTTGTGACCGCTCGCGGTCGGGTGCCGTTCGTGGCAATTTGTGACCGTTCGCTGGCGATTTCCGTTCGTAGCGATTTTTGTGTGCCCCGGGGGGGGGGGACTTAGTGTTAACAACATCAGGTTTCACGTTCGAGTGAGTTTTCTGAGTTGTTTGTGGTGGCGGTTTATTGTCGTCTCAGAGCATGCCTGAGGACCGTTCGCGGTCCTTTACATGTGTAAGTGGCTTAGCCGTCATGGTATCATAAATGGCATGCTTTTATTCAAAACGAGTTTTTCAACAGAAATGTTCAACAAAATCAGGTTCAAATATTAGAAATGGAAAATAACAGGAAAACAAGGACGTCAAAGTGCAAACACCCACACCGTTGCGATTAGTAGTCGTATTAGAGCATGCCCGAGGATCGTTCGCGGTCCTGTACATGTGTAAATGACTTAATCGCGTTGGTGTGGAGTTTGCTACTTATTCATCATTACCCCAATCAATTGATGACAAGCTGACGCCTCGATCCTGAGCCGTCCCCAGTAGGTGCAGGTGGTGGTCGCTCCCGTTCCACCGTTGTCGTTCCCCTTCTTATATACTGTGATAGCATACCATCCCGGATATGTCCCTCAACCTCATCCTTCAAGTGTCTGCAGTCGTTCGTGTTATGACCATTCAGCTCGTGGAATAAGCAATACTTGTCGTATCTTCTTTCATTGTTGGTTGGATCTCTTCTCATCGGCCTTCGATAGGGAATCTGCCCCCTAGTATCCTGGTAGATTCGCTCCAAAGTCTCATTCAACTCCGTGTAAGAGGTGAATCTTGGTTCCTTCCATGGTTGTGCCGGTCCATTGCCATAATCCTTAGCTTTTCATTTCCCTCTATCAGTTCCTGAATCTGTTTTAGGAGGGTTTTCACCCTTGACCGTGTAAACCTCAGTTTCTTCTCCTTCCTCTCTTTCAGCATTTGCATCCTCTAATCGTAAAAATCCTTCAGCCTCATGATAAAACTCTCCTAGATCCATAGGGGGATCCCTTGTTAATGAATTCTTGAACTCTGTTCCATCAGCTATGCCAGATACAGCTGCCATTAAAACCATGGATGGATCGGGTCGATCCACCGATGCTGCCGCCGCATTGAATCGTGTCAGAAAGTTCCTTAAAGATTCCCCGGTCTTTGTTTCAGCGCTACCAAACTCATCACTTTAACTAGTAAGAGAATTGCTGCATGTATACCACCTATCAGCCACACTCTTACTGGGCTGAAAATCCATTAAACAGTTGGTAAATTTAACTTTTTTCAACTGTGAAGTTCAAAGCACTCATTGGTTTATCCATCAAGACAAAGAAAGTGACAACTAAATAACACTCATGTGGAACTTTATGTATGCCCTCTTAATCTTTTTCCTTTTTTAGAAACATCAACATATCTAGAAACAAAGGCCTCTTGCCATCTTTATATATGAAAAAATGCAAACCTGGCACATTATGTTTGCTATCCCTCCAAAAAGGGGTCTCTTAATTAATACATCAGTATGATAAAAAACACAGTCCTGTAGATCAACTTCAGTGAAAGTATAACTTCACTATTTTTAATGTTCAGTCTATTTTGCCCAAGACTATGCAAGATTATAACTTGCAAATAATGTTTCCATGTGTGAAATAAACTACTGTTTCTAAATGACATTTTGAGGATGATAAAGAAGAGACATTGGATTTTTCAAGCAAGTTATGTAACCCATGTTCAGGTGTCTTTCTTGCTGGCTGTGTTGCTTTCTCTCCATGACAATATGTAGTCATCAACCAGTTGTCTTTACTGTTTTTTAATGTTCCCTTTGTGACTGGAAAAAGGTGTATTATATTGGTGGTGACCCAAAGGGAAGTACCTTATGTAAAAGGGAGCTGATAGACAGAGATAGGTAGAAGTGTGTGGTATGAAAAATGTTGCAAATATAAAGAATGAATGTAGAGATATCATATATTTAGGATTGGAATGTGAGTATATACATTTCTTCTGAAATGAAGTTACCCTATGGGTTTGGTAAAGTTTTTCTTTGAAATTTTTTAAAATGATATTTTCTAAAGCATTGCAATAGTGATAACTCATGAAGATAAAAATGAAATTTGTATGCCATAGAACAATGATGTATGTAGAAAGCAACTGCATATTTTATAAAAGTAACAATCCATGTCGTTTGACTTTTTGCTCCTGTAAGTAGTTTAATTGTCCTTCCATGAAGAAATATAAACCTTTTATCTTTCTATGGAAAAAGATTTATTTATATTTACAACGGGTTGAATTTTGAAATGGCATGAATACTTTTTTTGGTAAGAAGGTTTTTACATTTTATTCTACTATTTTTCCTGATGTAGATAATTATTTATTTGATTTTTGGCAGGATCAATGACTAAATATGTTGATATGAACTTATAAGCACCAGTTCATTAACAATGTATGCTAGGTAATTATATGTTTCATTATTTTCAATCCTATATTGATTATATTCCTATTGTAAGATAATTTAACTCTCTATATTGCTAGTTTGTATATGAATTCCTTATATTTTCTAGCTATGGACCAGTTTATCTCACCTGACAACGAATATCTGCTAAACAACATGGTCAAGTCTATGTTTTCATCTGTTTATAACTTGTAAAATATACATGAAATGACAAGATAGGTACTCATGTTCAACAAATACTATTTGCTACTAAAAGTCAGTCTACGTCCTATCTTTGTTCAACAAAACGATTTATCCGATTTGTAATATTTTACTTTCGAATTGTAAGTGCTTACTTAGGAGGTTGTTTAGTGTTTTTTTAATTAAAGAAAGTTGTATAAAACTTCTGGTATATGAAAAGAGTGCACATCTCTATGTTTTTTATTGACTATGCCCATCTATGATATAGCCAAGTACTTTTTTTTGTTAAAACAAGCAAGGAATGAACTATTTATTTCAACTTTGATTGTTACGCCTCAATTGAAAACTTAGTAGGAAATATTAAGTAACATATAGCTTAAAAAAAGAAATAATATGAACTCAGCTCAAGATAAATATTTTTAATTAACTTTAAGATTTTATATTTTTATGTTATATAATTATATTTAATCTTCCTTGGAGTTTACAAGTGAAACTTTACTCAATGAGTCTTCAAAAAAACATTTAATTAGAATTCAATGCGAGAGAATTATTTGATAACTTAGTAGTTAGATGATACACGCATCAATTATTAGAGAGTTTGTGATATAGTTTACAAGTTTTCATATTTTATTTCCTTGAAATCTACAGTTGATGCGACTGATGGAGGAGTGAATATTTGGGACTGGAGTTTCATTAAACATTGCCTACAGGGAAAATGTGCCCAAAGAAGATACCAAAAGCTTCCAAGGAGATAACAAGGATAGCAGTGATGAGTACAGCTTTATAGTACTCTATATAGAAAAATACATGGTATATTGTGTTTATATGCATCTAAACTGCATTTTATTTGTTGATTTAATTGTTTTTAAGGTTATGTATTTGAATGATTTGATTTTTTGTCGATGTTATATTCGTTGATAATTTATGTTTGCGGTGTAATTAAATGTTTATAATTTATCCGATTTCACATGGTCATTTGATTGTTTAATTAATTTTTTTATTAATATAATTGTTAATAAGGGCGCTTATTAGTCCCTCTAAATTTTTTGTATTTACTTAATCCTACATGGCAGGTAAAGTAGTAAGGGGCAAAATTGTGGTTGGATTTCCTCTAATTGTTATTAGGGACTTTTCTTATAGAGGCAAATGCTAAATTGCCTCTCATTCTTTTAAGGACAGAATAGCTATTTTTTTGCCTCTACTTCAACTAATAGAGGCAAACCTATTTGCCATTAACATTAAAAAATTTAGTAGTGAAGCTTGAACCAATTTACTTTGGTACCGATCAAGTCGGTACCAAACTGAATGGTGTAGCCCACACCTATAACAACCTGGATTTTTATAGAAGTGTTATGGATGTGTTTAAATCAATTTAATAAATTTAAATTATTTTTTTTATTGAGTTTAAGGTGGAGTTAGACCAGAAAATAGTTTTTGTGTTCAGAATGTCATTACATTTGGAAATATATGAGGCTTAAAGGAATCATAAACTAGAGGAAATTGTGTTGAAAGGGGCAAACTTGTAATTAAGCAAGAGAGGGGATTTAAGAGGAAAATTTCAGAAATGAGAAGCTCGCTTTTCTCGTTATTTTCATTTGTCACATTCTTCATCTTCTCCAACTCCCTCAAGCCCTTGCTCACCTTTCTCTCATCGTAACTCCTTTATCGCTTCATCAAAATTTCCTATAAATACATTAAATTCTAGTTAGATCTTCCTCTAAAATACATATAAACCAGATTTCCCTGGAATTGAAGAATTCATCTCAGAATTTTTAAAATAGAGATTGTGAAGAGTGGGTTCAAGCATATTTTGGAATTTCTTCTAGCATTGAGTGAGTGGAAAGATTCTATACTCTATGAGATATCCTTTGCTACTTTTATGCTTGTTTGATTACTTTATTTGGTTAGGCTTAGCCATGAGTGCTTTGTCACTTGATTGAATGATGAGTAGTAGACTGCTTGATTAATTTTGCAAGTTTGATCTAATGAAACATTGAATTGTATTAATGGACTAAGTTATGAATTAACCAAATGAAGATAACTTGAATGAAATCATAGGATGATAACATTGTGTGGTAGCTTAGCATTGCTTGAGTATGTTGGATGTGTTGTTTATGGTTGTGTTGGGATTGGGTAGAAACTTCATAACCTATAACACCTCGAAAAGTTTATGGTAATTAATAAATAATTATTAAGGCTTAATGAAATTTGAGAAAACATCGGAATTAGACAACAAAACTTATATGCACTCGTGGTGCTTTTATGAGCAACTTTTATATTTGGAGTTTTGCGATTGGAGTTCAAACGAAGAAGTTATTAGCGTTTAAAGTTTTCAAACCAAAAATAATTAAAGATGAAAAATAGGAAATAGAAAATAATAAACGCAGGACCCCACCGGTCGACCCCATCCTAGGGTCGGTCGACCGCCTATATGAGGTCGATCGACAGGTCCTGAAGGTGGCGACTAGGGTTAAACATTGGTCGAACGATCTAGATTTAATTATTTAAATCTAATAGATACAATCTATTCGAGCGCCTATAAATACAGACTCTGCCCTTCACTTTTCTTCTCATATTTTCTAATCAAAGTAGCGAAGCTCTGCCATTTTCCCTTCCCTACTATTTTTAGAAATTATAAACTAATATATATATAAATATACACGAATCGAAGAAGGATGGAAAATAAAAGATAAGAAGGGGAGAAGTGAATCAATACTGTGAAAGAAAACGATAATTTCTATAATTATAATTCTATATTCCCCTTAATTCTAAATTTCTTTTAGATCTATTGTGATGACCCACCTTTCTGAGTCCTAGGGACGACACTTAATACATCCATGGTATTCATGTGTCGTTGCCCAATGTTCGAAAGACAAGTTGTCATGGGGTATAAAGAACAAAACACGACAGAATAGAAAAACCTCATAATGGAATGGTTACATATAATACAAAATGATATAGTACAAAAGGTTACTCTAACATGGAGCTATCAAAGTTAAAAAAAAGTACTACATCTAACAGATTTGTAGCTATACATTCCGACTTGCCATTTTTGGATACAAAATACATCTTCATAATCATATAGCGGAAATAAAAAACTAGATAACTAAGGAGCGACCTATAACAACCTGCAAATCCGCACAATTCAAGCTGATAATAGACCACACATATCCAACCCAAATTGAACAGAAAGATGGATAGTTATGGAAAAGAAAGAAGAACAAAGAAAAGAAAAGAAGAAGAAGAGAAAAAAGAAAAGAAGAAGAAGAGAAAAAAGAAAAGAAGAAGAAGAGAAAAGAAGAAGAAGATGGAGGCGACCCACATGGCCCTGCTGCATGCCCGATTTTTGTCATTTTCCGATTGATGAGGCTTTAGGCTACATTTTACCTTTATATAGCACTTCCCACTTGGAATGCTAACACTGCCTTCAAGCAACAATGCAATGCCAACATTCATCTATACAAGTCATTCTGGGACTGAACGAAACCGAGGGCGCCACTCTACTACATCCATTTTGGAATCACCCTTAGGATTTTAGCAAGTAGCCCTTGCACTTCAAAAGAAACATTTCAATTATCTTCCAGATATTCCAATTTGAAACGCTTATGCCGGATTCGAAGTGGTGTTCGGATAACCCATCTGATCCTGGTCTCTCTGAACCACAACGTTAGTTTATAAATTGGCCAACATTTGATAATCGGTTATTTAACTATCAAATAAACAAACATTCCAACCAGAGATTAAATTTCTGAAAGGAAATAACACTGGTTAAGCATCAAGAAACACTACGCCTATTTATTTAATCTTTTCATTAATTAAAACCCTTTATTTAACTATCAAATAAATAAACAATCCAACCAGAGATTAAATTTCCAAAAGGAATAACACTGGTTAAGCACCAAGAAACACTAAGACTCTTTAATTAATCTTTTCCTTAATTAAAACACCTTATATTTATTTCAAAATATTCTTACGAAAATATATTCTCAAAACCACTTTCAATCTTTCTATATTTGGAAACATTTCCATATACTTATCTCAACAATATAATTATATTCACAAAGCATTTCATTTTACACGTTTAGACAATGCTCATATATACTTAAATTCATAATAAGTATATTAACAAATTTTGAGGAAACTTCTATTTTTCCAAAACACACTTTATTGGGTCAAAACGAATGTTGTATAAAACATCGTTACAACAACCCAAAAACACTAGTATAGAGGTCCAATTAGTTAGATTTAATATTAATTTTTGATGTCGAACTCGAATTATATATTAGGTAATAAAGAAGCCGATCAAGTTGAGGTACTACTACCTCTCAGACCTTGAATGAACGACTTTCTTAACTTCAAAATAGATGTAAGTTACATACCTAGAAACTTAAGATCAACTATAGGATATAAATATAAACCCCGTATGCTATAGAAACATCTCCTTTCGGAAATCATCTACTATTACAACAATGTTATAGTCTATGTCTTCCTCACTTTCTCGAAAACATTTATTACAACAAAATGTTGAAATTCATGTCTTCCTACCACATAGCACAATTTAAATCACTTTTAAAACCATTAAACTCCATATGAAAATATTACTTTCAAAATATTCCTTTAAAAGATTATTTTAACTTTTTTTATAAAATAGGAATATATTTCCTTGATAAAAATACAAACTTAAATTTCAACACAATCATTTCCATATTTATAAAACTCTTTTTTAAATTCCTTTCTATTTATAAAACTCTTTTATAAATTCCTTTCTATTTATAAAATATCGTTTAACATCTCCAAATTTATTCTCACTTTTAATTTTCAAAATAGAATCAACTAATTTTCTAAAACAACATTCCACGTATTAATATTAACCCACAAATGTGATTTATTTCCAAAATTAATCCAATGATAAAAGTTTCCCTTTATTTATAAACACCGTATAAATCAATCCTTTTATTTATAAAATATGATTTTACATATCTTTACTTTATTTGTAAAATGTCACATTTATACATTCATCTTAATATATATATATATATATATATCACATTATATAAAAAGGTTAATAAATATTTATAGCAAAATATTATTCTATTTTTTCAAAACCGTATTCCTTTATTATAAAGGACGGACTTATTTTTAAGGTTTTAAAAATTTAACTATACAGTTCAGAAATTTCTATTTAAAATATTTCATAAAACTATTAATTTATAATATCCAAAAATCATACCTTTTATTTAAAATAGATTCATTCTTTTAATAATTCAAGAATAATTATTAAAATTTCAAAATCACTTAAATTCCTTTTTAAAACATAATCTTCATTTTATAGTATTTCAAAATACTAAAAATATGTCCCAGTGCTACTATAGCACTAAATAGGTAAAATCATCCATGTCATCAAATATGGCATCCAATACATCATATATCAAAATATATGAAAAGTGAAATCAAAAGTGTAAGGAATCCAGTTGGATCCCTCCAACCTTTCCCCATGCACCACATATAGTATATAACCAAATAATATAAATCAACCGCTTTAAGTCGGGATCGTATACAAAGGGTCATCCACTCTTACACGGGAACGTAACAGGATCTCATCTGCTCTAGGAGCGGGAATATATCCAAACCAACAAATAAAGTAGTAAATCATCCAAATAGTCAACAAACAATCAGCAATAAAATTATCCAATTCCTATTAGCTCCAAATCCATTCAATCCCACTCCATAACGTAGATTTTGCTGATACGATCGCAATGCAACTTGTCGCGTTCGATGTCGACCTCATATGAACAAGTTATGAATTAATGAATGTTAGAGATTATTTAAATTATAATTAACTTTAAATTAATTAAATTTTAAACTAATTCCCTTCCCTTCCTCAAACTCAAGTTCACTTCCAAGCAAACCCACTCGAACCCATCCACATCACCTTTGACCATCCACAACGCCGCCCACGCTCCACCATCGCCTGATCCGACATCGCCAACATGCAGCCCCTCCCCTCCTACATCCATGGCCAAAGCGCAGCCCCTTTTGATCCCCTGAAACCGCACCGACGAGCAAAAATGTCGGCTACAAATGGAGCAAAAATCTGGCTCCAATCGTTAACGATCCGACCGCATTTACGTAGAGCTGGTCGAGCTCTACGACTTTCCTTCACGCGCCATGATGTTTCGTTGAGTGGTTGATGAGGAACCGAGGGAGAAAGATTGGTAGATTTTGGCCATCGAAATTTAATGGCGGCTGTTGTTTAGAGAGCTAGGGTTTTGCAAAAGAGAATTCTCCAAGTCCTTTTATAGAAAATTTTCAAAGCATTGTTCACACGTTAAATTTTTGAACTCCAAACGAGGCGTGCCGCCTAGTGTTCTATATGTAATACCCCTATTCCAAACACAATGGAACTAGTATCGAGACCCAATTCCGTCATATACAGAAGTTAACTTTTCAAAACTGAATTATATTAAGTTAAATTCCTTTAATTAAATTCTATGTGTTTCAACCTCGCATGACTAAACGATATGTCCAATCGCCACGAAATTCGACGACATACTATAATTCACTATTACAGATCTAATGGAACTAGTTTCGTCAAAATCCGAGACAGTGTCCCGGAAGGCTATTTTCACACATTAACTAAAACTAATTATTATTAAATCAGTTTATTCACTTTTAAATTCAAAAGTTTATTTTCTTCATTTTTATTTCAATAGAATTTAAATCAACTTTCGAAATCATTTTTATTCACATCAAATTCAAGATTATTTAGTTAAACAATTCCAAATATTCAAATAACCATTATATTTGAAATTGATGTTATTTAACCTATAAAATTAACTTTTCAATCTTTAAAATCAATTAAATATTGCAAATTCGAATGACTGAAATTCTGAGTCGTTACACAAATTATACCTTGACGAGTTTCGCTTTCTACTAGTATAAAATCCATATGGGGTACGCACAGACCTCAAAGTTAATTAGTTAGTTGTTTATTTGTCAAAGGAATGCTACTTAACCCTTATATGAGACTTTGGAACGCATTAGTAGTATGACAATTAAATCATAGAGCGATATCTAGGAGTCAGTAGTCTCTGTAGCTCAAGCCGATTGACTAGAGATTACGTTATGGAGGGCTCGCTTCGGGGTCGAGGTATTAAATGGTCGTTGGGTTTTCCACTTCCCTATTTAAGAAGTATTAACTGGCCAGGGTTTTCTTTTGGGTCGTACAAAATTTAGATATATAGGTATATATGCATATATATAACTACACCTCAGAGAAGGTTGGACATATCGTACGTGCACATAGGATAAACATATTAATTGTAAATAATAGACATAACACTTAAATGGAAATCAACTAGAATAATTGAGTGTTATGTAACATCCCATATCTTGAGGCCCAAAGCTACGCACTACAGATGCTGCAGACATCTGTAGTATTAACTTCCTTCAATAAAATACGGTAATGCTAATGGTATCCATAATATCAGAAGCACATGAGTATGAAACAAAATCACAGATTTCAAAAACAACTTTTCTGATTACATTTCACAAAATATGTTTCATATCCCATTACATAATCCCATCATTTCCTAGGTTTGGATCAAATATAATTATTACATAAACACGCAAAGAGCGACATATGAAGATACCCTATTGGTTGACCAAAGTACTAAATAGTGATAACAGACTTAATACAACACAGCGGAAATAAGACATAACAACTCCTAATTAATAGCTAACATCAGCCTCCTGCTCGTCTCCTGAAGCTTTATTCGTCCACCTACTAAAACTTGTAAATCCTCAACTCTCAACTTACTCAAATCAATTTTGAGCACCCGAGAGTTTCAAGAGGAAAACATAAACTTTGAGTCAGACATAAGGCCTGGTTTGAATAATACTGTACATCTCGGTTATCTGATATTAAGTGAGATCATGCCGCTTAGCGGAACGGGTTTCCCCTCACTAATATCCTTTTAAAACATATCTTTTGCAAATCAAAATCCTACAACCAAACTGGTTAAAACAGTAATATCAATATCATATAAGCATACAAATTAGGTAATCAATGTACTATCTGTCCGAACACTATAGTTTTGTTTGGCTGACTTGGGCTTACCAGACAAAATAAACAAATAATCTAACTTTTCTTAGATACTCTTCTGGATGGTCTGTCCCTAACTTACTTCTCCCAGGGTCAACTGATCCTAATAGTTTTGCGGGCTCACCAATAACCTATCCTCATGTGTGTAACACCATTTTAGTCTTACCTGTGACAAAGCCCTACACACTGGAATTTTGGACTTATATTTGCTAGGGGATACTAGCTAAAGTATAGGGCATGACCCCATAACAGTTCCATCTGGTACTCTAATATCTGAGTCATTTACTTAGGGTCAACTACCCCATTAAATTTTCCTTGAAAACATTTCTTTCAACTTGATTTAACCTTTTAAATCATTTTTAAACAAGGAAAATATATTCTATGCTTTACTCAAATCACTTTGCCATGTTATATATACTTTACCCAAAAAATTGTTGATGAAAACATTCAAAACCTTTAAAAGTACCCCTATCGAAACCATTAACATTAAAACTTTCAAAAACATTGAAATCATCTCTTTCGAAAGCTTTATAAAACCATAGACATCCTTTTTTCAAAACACTTTAAACATGCCTTTCGAAACCATTGGAAACCTTCCATTTAAAACCTTTCAAAAACATTGGGGAACTACCCCTTCGAAACATTTATCTTAAACCTTTCGAAAGCATTAAGTTCTTTACATAAATAAAACCTTTCGAAAGCATTTGGGTTCAAGAAAAAAATGCGGAACAACCTTTCGAAACCATTTAAAGCCATTCCTTTCGAAACCATTTGGGTTTAACTTTCAATAGCACAAAGGGTCGTAAAACAACTAAGTCGAAAGCACTATTTCAAAAGCAATTTCCTAAGTAAAGAAGTGGATGGTGCTGAAACCAATCCCTTCGAAAGCATTGGAGAAGCGGCTAAGGGTTTAAAGCGAAAGCACCCCTTCGAAGGCATTGCTTCGAAAGGTTGAAGGCGGGTGCAAGGGGTTTCGACCCCTTCGAAAGCTTCTTTATAAAACAAAGGGCGCAACCTCTTTCGAAACCATTTGGCCAAGTCAAAAGCTATCTAAGTTGAAAGCATTCTTTTCGAAAGTAAAGCAGGCGCATTTCCTTTTAAAAGCAAAGCAATGTTTCGACCCCTTCGTAACCCCTTGTTTCGACCATATACATTTCGCCTATGTCCAATTCACTACGTACCAAGTCTTTGATACCACGCGCATTGGTTTCGATGGAGATGGTGGCCAAAGTACCTAATCGGAAGGTAGGTGCCGAAAGTGGCGAAATAACAAAGTCTAATAAAAACCGATTTTTACTTTAAAAAGTAATTCTTTTCAACTAACCTGCTTTGTTTTTCAACATATGATTGGTTGCTAATTTCTTTCTAAAATCTTTCTAAAAGTACTGCCGAATTTCAGATATAAACAATTTAAAATATTTACAAAATTCCCCTTCTTCGTTTATAAATATATAAAACATTTAAGTTCCATACCTTAAGTAATTTTATATACTTATTAAAACACTTAGGAAAATTCTACAAAAATTCCCATAAATCACTTTTAATATGTTTTCTAACATATATTAATTTCTTACCCAAAAACAATATAAATTAGCTGTAATTAATATTAAACCTAATTAACCATTTTCTATACTAGAAAATAAATAATAAATCCACATTAATTCATAAAATTATGAAATTTAAAACCCATCTCTAAAATATCATTTCTGACTTATGTTAAAATCGCAAGGCATTTGGATGTCATTTAATATAGTTTTCACATTAAAACTTATCATAAAATCCACATGAAATAGCATAAATCATCAACAAGCATATATATATATATATATATATATCCATTTTAATAATTAAAACATGGAAATATACTTTGCAAAAATATTCAGATCTGATCTAGAAACCAAAAACATCAAAAATTTGAGATGTAACCTATTATTCAACTTAGCTTTATGATTAAGGAGTTGAGATTGATCTTGGATTAAGTTGCTTAAGCTTCTTCCTCTTATCTCCTTCTTGTTTTCCCTTAATAGTGGCCGACCTCTCTAGTATTTGATTTTGTTTATGAACGTGAGAATGAATGTAACATCCTGCTTCTGGAGGCTCAAAACTAACTGCTACGGATGCTGTAGTCATCCGTAGGTGTTATTTCTGAGTGACCGAAATCCGAATCTTGAAACTACTGGCAACACTGAAACACAAGAATATGAAAAGTTTTAAACTTCAACAACACAGAATTTCTCATTTCTTATGAATTTCAATTTAAGATTTAATTACATAATCCCAGACGTTAACCACGTTCAGATCACATATACATGTACAAATACGATAAAGAGCAACATATGAAGATGTCCCCTTATGATGATCAGAGAACTAATAAATATGAACTTTACAGTTCTTAGTACATCACAGCAGAATACACAAAATGGCTCCTATATAGCTAACACTATCTCCTGCACGTTTCCGGAAGCTTATTCGTCCAAAAACCTGAAAGTCTCCCACTCTCAGACAACTCAAATTAATTTTTGAGTACCCGAGAGTTTGTGGAGAAACACAAACTTCGAGTCAGACAATAAGTTTGGTATGAATAATCCCCTATCATCTCTTATCATAAATAGATAACTAGTGAGACCATGCCGCTTAGCGGAACAGGTTTTCCCATCACTAATATCCAAATAAAACTTGCAAATCATTTACTACACCCCTGCACCAAAAATGATTAGTCTTAACATAATATGAGATAAATCCATAAATCATATGCATTGGATATCCCATCAAAAAGATATTTATTAGGTTTCCCATCTAAAACCAATTTATTAGATTTCCCATCTAAAATCTTTAAAATGACTATCCGTCATAATTTAATAGGACCGTCTGTCCCAAATCACTTTGAAATAAATGCAGATTATCCATCATACATTGTTTTATAAAAGATGGTGTGGGCTATCCACCGCACACTCCATAATTTTCCTAGGATGACTATGAACCCTTGGGTGCCAAATCCCAAGGCTAACCACCTCTGGCAAAACATTCTTTACTTTAGAAATTTGATTTGGGCTATCCACCGCACATTCCATGGTTTTCCTAGGTTAACCAAGAACCCATCACTTGGCCAAAAATATCATGATTCCCATGATTATTTATAAAAACTCATAATCCCCATGATTATATAATTTTTCCCAAGTATTCCACATGTTTAACCTATTCCCATTGGTAGCCCCAATTAGGTTAAATTAAATAAAAACACATTGATAGCCCCAATGTATAATTTTGAAAGCATATTTCTGTTTGTAACCTCAAACTATGTATCGAAATCAGTAATCCCACCCCGGTGTCCCCAAGGTTTAATAACATCAAATTTATATCAGGCTCCCCCTTACATGTTCAAACAAAATAAGTATTTTATGCTATAATCCTTCGAAGTAACCCCATCAAATTAGAAAATTTTTACTTAAGGAAAATGGCTAAAAACAGCCCTTTAAAACCCTTCGAATGAAGTCCCATTCGAAAGCAAATAACCCTCCGAAGTTAGCCCCTTCAGAAACCTTCCTTTTGAAAGCATCATTGAAGATAACCCCTTTAAAACCTTTCGAAATAAAACCTTTTGAAATCAAACCTTTCGAAATCAAAACCTTTTGAAATCAAAACCTTTCGCAATCATTGAAGATAACCCCTTCAAAACCTTTCGAAATTAAACCTTTCGAAATCAAACCTTTCGAAATCAAAACCTTTCGCAATCATTGAAGATAACCCCTTCAAAACCTTTCGAAATTAAACCTTTCGAAATCAAACCTTTCAAAATCAAAACCCTTCGCAATCATTCAAAAACAATGAAGCATTGTTGTTGGAACCAACCATTCGAATGTATGCTCCGACCTTGTCGGAAGGTTAACCCTTCGGCTTTGCTGAAAGGTATTAGAACACCTTTTTAGAAAACTTTTTAAAACAATACTCTTGAAGGTTTAAGCTTTCGAAGATCCCCTTCGAAACCCTTCTTGAATATAAAATTTTTAGTCTTTTATAAAATGATAGAGTCGAAAGATCCCCCTTCAACGTACTCGAAAGCAATTATATTTCAATCCGAAAGCAAAGGAACAGCCTCCCCATTCCTTCGCCCTTCTCTTCCCTTCGTCCCCGTGCCTACCTTTCGACTTGGGCAGAAGGTAACTGCTTACCTTCTGTTTTAGACAAAAGGTACCTTTCGACTTCATCGAAAGGGTAAAAGCGGGCTTGTTGGAGTCGAAGACAGAACTGGCCCATTGAAGTGATGTTTTTATCTTATTTGTCTAATCTTGATTGGCTGAGGAACCTTCTTCTGTACTTCCAAATAGTAAAAAGTATACAAAAGTCAACATTTTTCTTAAAACAATGTACTTCTTCCCTAAATATTTCCAAAGGCAATTTCTTTCCGAATTTAAGTAATTTCGAAAGCAAATTTTCAGTATAGCCCTTGGGCTTAAATAATTTAATTACCTTAGTAAATCGCTAAAGAAAAATTCCCAAAAATCACCAAAAATCAGATAAATCATATACTTCAACATATTAAAATTTCAAAGCATATGAAGATCAATATTTAACCAAAACTAAAATAAAACATGTTAATTAACCCATTAACATTTAAAACGCCTATGGCTTATCCAAATAAAGGTTTAAATGGTTACATCCTAACCAAAATCACAAACATGAATCGAGTACAACCCATAACTGATCCAAAAATATAAAAATGAGATGATAAACATGATTATTCACCTTGATTAGTTGATTGGAGAATGAGATAATTTCCTAGCTTTAATTCCTTAGCTTATTCTTCAATTTAAACTTTTCCTTTAGCTTTTTAATGGCCGGCCGAAATATATGTGAGTTAAGAACAAAAAAGTGGAAGTTTATTAAGGTGGAGGAAGTGATATATACAAAGAAATGTAGCCCCATTTCCAAGTTTACCCCTTAGGAAATTCCTCCACTTAAATTTGGTTAAGTTTTATTTTAGTTCATTCATTTAGACACGACCATATGATTTATTAACATCTCCCTCATTATTCACATTATTCTATTTAATTTATCCAATTAAATATCTTGAATAATATAAATTAAATTTCAGAGGCATTACAGACTCCTACTTAAAGAATTTTGTCCCCGAAATTTCAGTAAGGGCAAAACAACAAGCATATAGCCCATGCAAGCAAAGCTAGTATAACCTACCAACCAAATTCTATATAAACCCTATATAGAACATACCATCCGAAACAACCTTGGAAAAGTAGCCCCAATCCTGTCTTCTGTCTCCCAAGTACAGTCCTTTACATTTTCGCTCCACTGAACTTTCACCAACCTGACTGTCTTGTTCCTTTACCTCTTCTCATCTTTTGCCACAAAATGAACTGGTTGCCTCACAAAAGTCATTTCCGGTTCCACCATTAAGTCCTCTAGTGCCGTCGGAGCGATAGTAGTTTCTGGATCATGAACATACTTTCTTAAATGAGAAACATGAAATACATTGTGGATCTCGGCCAAATTGCTCTGCAATTAAACTTGGTATGCGAGTCTCCCAATCCTCTCTGATATTGGAAATGGTCCAACATATCTTGGTGCTAGTTTACCGGTCTTCCCGATCCGAACCACACCCTTCATCGGCGATACCTTGATGAAAACTCTATCTCTAGCTAAGAACTCTAGGTCTTTACTCCTTTTGTCAGCATAACTCTTCTGCTTATACTGAGCTTCCTTCATTATTTCTCGTATCAACTCAATCTTATCCATCGCCTCTCTCACCAATTCTGGACCAAGGACCAATCTGTCTTTGGCCTCTAACCAACATGCTGGTGATTTGCATGGCCTTCCATACAAAGCTTAAAAAGGTACCATTCCTATAGTAGTCTGATAACTATTATTATAGGAAAACTCCACTAAGTGCAACTGATCTTCCCAAGAACCACTAAAATTCAGCACACAAGCTCTCAATAGATCTTCCAGTACCTTGTTGACTCTCTCTGTCTGCCCAACCATCTGAGGATGATATGAGGTACTCATCTTGAGCTTAGTGTCTAACACACTCTGCAGGCTCTTTCAGAACTCTCTAGTAAACAAAGCATCTCTATCACTGACGATACTACTAGGAATTCCATGTAGTCTAACGATGTTCTTCATGAACAACTTAGCCAAAGCAGGTGCCGTCCTGGTTGACCTTACTGGAATTAAATGGACACTTTTGATCAATCTGTCCACTATGACCCATATACTTTCATTACCTTGGTTTGACCTTGGCAACCCGTCAATAAAATCCATGGATATCGAGTCCCACTTCCAGACTGGAACATCAAAAGGCTGAAGCAATACACTTGGCTTTTGATGTTCGGCTTTATCTTTGCTGACAGTTCAAACACTATTTCACCCATAAGCCAACATCCCTCTTCATTCCTTCCCAGAAGAAACTTCTTTTCATATCTTGTTACATCTTGGTTCCCCCAGGATGAATCATAAACTTCAATCGACGACATTCCCTAAGAACTTCCTTCCTAAGGTTTCCAACATCCGGAACACATAACCGTTCCTTCTTTCTTACCAAACCCTGCGGTCAAGAATAAAATCCTTCAAATCATCAATCTTAGTTCCAGCTTCTAACCTTCTACTCCTCTCGGCTAACACCGTGCCCTCTTTCTGCCTAGAGGGAATTCGTTCGATCAGAACTGGTCGAACTTCCAAACAAGACATCATGGCGATATTCCGACTAGATCCAGCAGTCGACCTTAACTGCACACTGCAAGTGTCACACTAAAATTTAACCTTCCGGCTAGGACTAATGACCCCTGGACAAGCAAGAAAAAATGAGAGCACAGCTCAAACCTCTTGGAAATTCCGAAGGGATGCAACCGTTGAAGTTCACTAACCTAAAACCTTATGAAAGGTTCCGCCTCCAGTATCTAAGGAATTCAAAGGAGAAGAAAGAGTCAAAGCAAGTAAAAGCCACTAGTTAATGACCTTTTCAAAAGCATACCAAACATTCCAAATAGGTTGAGAAATATACAAGACATCTTTCAACAATGCCGAAAGGTTTATAAGGGAGACAATGATCATGAATCAGCACCAAGCAAAGAAGCAACCTTCCGACAAGACCTGAAGGTTCATGGCAGCATAAGTAAGGAAAACCTTTCGACTACGTCGAAAGGTTTGCACTTTGCATAAAGGGTGACCTTCCGGCTCAACCGAAGGCATAAAGCCGAAAGGAGGGCCGCCTACATCTATAAATAGGACCCAAAGGCCCCGGTTTTGTGACTATTTTTTCGGTCCCACCTCATTCTTAGAATATGAAAGGAAATGTGTTGTAACCCTAATCAAGAATGGTTTGGGGATTTGTAGAAGCTAATATTGAATAATAAAAGGGGAAGTTTCACATTTTGTTAAATCTCTTATAATCTAGTTTAATTCTTCATTATATTAATTCATATTTTCAGGATTAACTCAATTAAGAGGTTTAGGCTGACAGGGTCAGAAATTTATTTGATCAAGTTGTAACTTCGACCCTTAGAAGTCATCAATTTTTCTACTCCAACTTTCCGGTGAAGACTACAGCTGATCTAAATTAATAAGAGTGGTAACCCTATAGAGTAATTGGTTTGCGGGGCTGGATTCTTCAACTAAGTTGGTAGGTCCTTCTATATTTACAATACCAAAACCTTCCGCTGCTGTTACCTGAGTGATTAAACCTTTCGGCGAAGTCTGAATTTAGGAGAATAAAGTTTAATCCAACAGTAGACATTCACATACCTTTCGGCAAATCCCAACCAGTCTTCGAATAGGAAGATAAACCTATCCGTAAGGGCTGAAGGCCTTATACGTCATCCAAGGACTTACTGTTTATACTACCGCTAATAAGATCAATCATCCCAAACCTCTTAGAAGCACTAAAGATCAATTTGAAAGGGATAAGACTGGTAAGTAATAAATGTAACACAAAGGAAAGCTTTATATGACACCTTGAAAGATCTCTCAAAGTCAGTAGTTTTTTTTATCTGGAAGACCGGTTTTACCAACCACACCGAAAGGTTTAGATCGAAAATCAGCAATCATTGAATTGAAGTATCTTTCAGGGTGTTGACCATAAATTTGGTTAACATTTTTGGTGCTAGAAGGAGGGCTTGAACCTACGACCTTGTGGTTAACTGCCACATTTCCTACCTGGGCACTCTCTTAGGACTCATTAACCTCATTTTTTGAATCAGAAAGGTTTTACTTTGGATATAAGACTTACAGCCCATTTGAATACAATTAAAAGATAAGGTATGGATTCAATACTCGAAGCAAAAGAAAGCTTTTGCAGAGAAAGATCTATTCAAGGATCAATAGAACCTCTTGATGTAGGACCTAATTATCGAATAAATTATAGCCATCCCTTACTTGAAGAGTAAACCTTTCGCTTTCGAGCTTTACAAGACATTAAGAGGGAAAAATAGGATTTATCCTATAACTCATGGAAATGGAATATAAATCAGGTCAATTCGAAACTAGTCCCAACCTCTGCTACAGAAAAAGAAAGTTCAAGGAGAGAGGATATATTTTGACAAATGAGAGGGACCATCCAGCTGTATTCCTTTGGAACTGCCTTTGAAAAAGAAATGATAAAGGGTTATGACAATCGACAATCATCCACTCATGGCAGACTTGAATTGCTTAAAACAACAGATTGTTAATTTATAATTGGCAAATCTCAACATATACAGTAAATAAATCAATCACAAAATCACAGACACCGAGTAATATAACAATAAGCAGCAGAATAGATAAATAGTAGTTCATGAAGCTACCATATAAACATCAGAGTTTAAAGTAAAATACAACAGATATCTCGAATATACAGAAGTCACTAATACAAATGCCAATGGCAAGTCTGAACAAAACAACTGGAAAAAACTGAAAAAGCTGAATATACAAGATAGATCTTCAAGAAAAGCTTCAAGCTCCAAAGGTGAGTCTAAAATGTTGTGACACTCAGTCTGACCCAAGCAAAAAGTAAAACACAAAACACTCGAGTCAGGATTAACATTCTAAAACTAGTAAATTCAACTCAAGCGAAATGTCAACTGAAATACAAAATAACTTAAAGGATGTTTATGATTCCCTTCCTCTAAGGATCCGTTAAACTATCTACATACATAGTACAATACGCAACATATATAATGTCTGTAGTAAAGTAAACTATTAAAATAGCGTTAAGGCGTTACCCATATCCCCCTTAACGCATTATATATTCCCGTAGTCTATACAGTACCGTAATTCCTCCGTAACTGGAGGGCTATCAGAGGGCACTCCATAGGTATGGTACAAACCAAACTCATAGAAGGCACGATAAGGCATGTGAAAAGGAACACAAGGCAATGCCTAGGGTAGGATTCTATCGTTTTGCGGATTCAGACTGGTGGTAACACATAGCAGCTACTACCGCCTACCTTGAGACACAATCCTAAAATCAATCGAAGGTGCACCCAATCAAATCACAAAGTAATAGAATGGTATCAAAGAAATGTGAGCCATCGGAGGTGCAACCTCACTTGGCCCGACATAGCTCCGGTTTTAGCCATATCAAGCTGACTCGCGGGAGTCAGGGCTGCGTTAATACCTCATATAGAATCATCGCCAAACCATCCCACTTCGTTCTGGAATCTCCACCACGTACACCGTTGTTAAAGTGGTTTTCGGTATTAGCAGAGAGTTTGACATTATCCGATCATGGTCTCTTTAACAACCAAACGTTTATTTCACACCGTGGTCATTTTTTTATTTCAAATAGTTTATACTTCATATCAAAATATCATAATCCTTTCAAAATCATATCACTTTCGAAATCGTATTCACTTTCAAAATCATAACTACAAAGTAGTTTAAACCATCTTTTAAATATTTGCATTTAAATCCATTAAATCCAAATCATAACAGTTCCCACTTAAACAATTTAAATTGTTTATATATATTAAAATAGTTATTATTTAAAAATAGTTTATATATTTAAAAATATGTTATAGATTAAAATAGTTTATATATTAAAAATAGTATATATATTAAAAATAGTTTATATATTAAAAATAGTATATATATTAAATATAGTTTATAATTAGAATTTTTACTTCCAATTTCACATATCAATTCAAATCAATTTAAGTTCCAAAATTCAATTTAAATCAACCTCAATTCCAAAATTCAATTAAAAGGTTCAATTCGAATTCTTATTAAAACCATTTCTAATTCATATCGATTTCAAATCCAAGTTTGAATTACAAATTTATACCACTTCAAATTTTATAGGTTTCACAATTTAAATATTCAAACAATTTGCAATAACTCAATTTGAGAAATTTCGTTTATATTTCAAAATTCAACTTTAATTTTATTTAAATTTGAAATATTCACTTAATCATCATTTTTTTATAACATTTAAATAAAATCTCAAATTACAAATTTAAACCAATATTAAATATTCAATTTCAATTTTTTTTAAAATTGGAAAATATTCCTTTAATCACCTTTACTTAAACATTTAAATAAAATCTCAAAGTACAAATTTAATCAAAATTAAACATTGAAATTCAATTTTATTTAAATTTAAATTATATCCATTTAATCATCTTTAATCAAAAACAAGTTATCAAGTTATAAAACATATCTTTAAATCTCAAAATCAATAGGTTCCAAATCAATCTTTATTAAAATTCAATTATTAACTAATTTAAATTTCAAATCAACTTTAATTTATCTTTTCGACTTCTATTTATTAAAGTTATTACAAAACCTAGTTAAAAATATTAATATAGGTTTAAATAAATACTTAAACATAATATATATTAACTAAATTTGAATTTTATTAAATTAAATCTTATTATTAAATATATTTTATATTAAATCTTATTTTATATATTTAAAAATAATAAAATTATAAGTAAAATTTTAAAATTTATATTTTTTAAAACTAACTTATAAAATTAAAATTTCCAAATATATATAATTTTAAAATAATCTAAATTTTTACACATATATAAAAATAAAATTTATATATTATAATTTTTTTTAAAAAACCAATATTTATTAAAACCCATATATTACCTTTCAAAGCCTTGGAAATCATTTTTCAAAAACTAGACCAACGGTGTCCGTATATCATTTTCTATCTTATGGTCAAATGATACAGATATTTATCATTTCAATCCATACTAATTTAGTATTTACAGGTATATATCATTTCAACCCACAATGCCAAAATTTCAAAATCAATGAAAATCGCTTGGGATTATCATTTCAACCCATAACGATTTTCTCCTAATCTATAAAATCGTTCGGGTATGTATCATTTCAACCTATAGGGAATTTCTAAACTAACAAGGAACTTGCAGAGTGAGAACAATATGATAATAATATAAATATCAGCAACATGCATATATCATCAGCAACAAATTTAAATATAACATATACAACAGGTTACAGTGTCATATGTCATAGGTGAACACTTGCAGATAATGGCATATCATATTTAACAATTAAATAACTTAATAATTCAAATTTAACATGATATTTCAATCGTCATTTCATGTGAATTGAATTTACAAAATATAGGAATGATAATCGTGAGTGATTGCTCCCCTTTCGAGGCAAGAGAAAACAATGAGAACAAGATGGGATGAATCCTAGCACCAATTCCAAAGGACGGCACGATGAACAAAAATTCGACGAGCAAAGTTGATAGCTTGGGATCGATGAAAAAAATCAAAACGCTTGATATAAACTGAAAGAAAAAAATATTATATTATATTTTGTGTCTTAAATTAATATTAAATTTAAAACACATATCAAAATAAAATATTTATATATATATATATATATATATATATATATATATTCAAACCATTATTTCTTAAAACACCTACCAAAATCCTTATATATTGTATTTCATTCCAAAATTTTCAAGTAAATATTTAAACATATTTTATACATAAAAGAGTTATTACAAAAAAAATCTATTTTCAAATAATGCTATACATTGTAAATAAACGTTTAAAACATATAATATATAACATAATATAACCATTTAAAACATATAATATAAACGTGTAAATATATAGCATATAAAGTAGGCACGGCAAATACACGAACTGCAAAGGGCCGAGCAAGCTATGGGCTCGGATCTGCAGGCTGTCATGGCGTGGTATGAGCGACACGTGGAGCGGCAATGGTAAAATGGCTTAACGATAGAGGAGACTGAGGGAAGGCAGTCGGGTTTGGGTTCGGTTGGCTGTCGTTCTGAGGTGGGTTTGATGGCTGTTGTTCGCGGGATAGACTGCTGTCGGTGAGGGGATGGCTGCCGTGTGGGTTCACGTGGAGGAGCTGACAACGGAGGTGGTTGTGAGGTAGAGGGGTTTTGGGTAGTAGGTGACGTTCCATGTGGGATGGGAGTACTTCAGGCGAACGATGGCAAGCTGGGCGTGCTTGGAAGGGTTTGGGGTTGCTATGGGTAGCAGGCGATGATGTGGCTGCAGAAAATGGTGAGGCGATGGAAGGATCACGTGAATAGGAAGGGATGGGAAAACTAACGGTTGTGTGGGCTGACGAGTGAGAGAAGAATGGCGGGAAGAGGGGAGGAGCTGTGTGGAGCGGGAAGATGTTCGGTGGCAGGCTTTGGTCGCTGGTTGCTGGCTGAGAGTAAATAGATAGAGAGGGCAGCGGCAATAGGCTGGAGATGCTAGGGTGGCTTCGGCGGTTTCGGGCGATGGGATGGCAAACGACAATGGAGATGTGGGTTTGGAAGGGAAACACGTGGCCATGCAAATCCCGGGTCTGGGGAAATAAGACTCGAGTTCAGGCACAAGCAGGAAGAATAAAATCTCGAGAGAAAAAAGGAAAGTATAGATAAATATATAAAACATAGACATATAAAAAAAATTCTCAAAGGAAAGGAATTTCAAACCTGAGGAGAGACAAAGAAACTCGAAGCAAATATACGAACTTGTTGCTTGCTTTTTTTTCAGAACGAGGAGGAGAGGGAACAATGAAGAGTCACACGACATATATCAAGATCAAGGTATAGAAAAGGTCAACATTGAATTCAGAAGTTATTTAAAGCAAGAGGCTGTTGAGTTTATACAGTGGATAACTGAAAGGACCAAAGATACCAAAAAGCTCGAATACAGAAACAATACGGCTAATAGTTACGCCGATTTCATCGCGTATCAAACGCCGAAATACAGGATTTAATATACTACGGAGATTAGCACAACAAATTGATCATGGTGGTACATAGATATGAGCGATATGATCATCCTATCAAAAGTCGGTATTTCGCTACCGAAATGCTGCTATAATGCCAGAAATAAGATAAACGGAGCTATAGTAGTACAAATTCGGCGAAACGAAATATGACGTCTTATTTAGAAAATGATTTACATTTTTCCTATATAAAATTATTCAGATTTCAAAATCATTTAATTTCCATCAATTTAACTGATTTTAAATTTGAATTTGAAAATTTCACAAACAAACAAACTTTTAAATTTTCAAATGAAAATTTGCCACTTGCTATGCTTTAATAGATGCATACCAAATATCAAATTTTCTTTTCTAAAATTTTATCGTTTAGTTACATGAAAATTTTAGTTAATTACGTTATAAAAATCGTTAAAAATTTCGGGACGTTACACTCTCCCCCACTCAAAACTTTTCGTCCAGAAAATGAACGAGATAAGAGAATAGAATCGACCAGAAAGAAAGATAGATTCAAAATACAAAGTACCAAATACAACAATTAATTTAAACTCCATATAAATTTCATTTTTGGATGTCTTAATACTTACATTTCTATTGTATATTATTCAATTACATATTCACATGAACATTTAAAGTTTTTGAATATTTCAGGTAAGTTATATATGTTTTGGAATGCAATTGAGTGTTATACAAATAATTTTTATCCTAGTTCAACTGTTTCAAGTTGTTTCATTTTCATTCCTCATTTTAGACACTCCAATTATTCAAATTTTTTGCTTTATATCAATAATTGAAAACCATTAGTGATTAAAACTTAAGAGTTAAATTTCCGGTTTCACTTCAAACCATTTTGAAATAAACATACATACATACATACATATATATATATATATATATATATTTATACATCAAATTATACTCAAGAAATTCAAATCAAATCCATTTCCAAAACAAAAGTGTAGCAAAGCTACTAAGTGGTCTCTCCACTTTGAGACTTGAAAATGAATGTCGATGATGCTATAGTCATCATCGAAATTATTTTCCAGCGACAAAAGAAGAGAGTACTAACTTACTTCTTTAAAATTCTTTGGAAACAGTTTCTATTCAAAATTACTTCAAATAATATTTTTTTTCCAAAACTTTGGAAACTTAATTTTGAAAAGCACCGGAAATTAAATTCTTAAATCCTTAATTTAAATTCATTTCATTTGCAAATCAGATTTATAAACCATATTTATAAAATTTCATCTTCTTATAACATACAACAATAGTTAATGGTTGACAAAATAATAAATGATAATATGGCATTATCATTTCTAAAACCAATACATTTACCATCTAATTTCAGAGAATTATACTTTTATATATAAAATATAATCATACATAAAATTATTTCATTTACTAATTTTCGGGAACAATATAGTGTCAGTTTGCTCTGTTCAAGTGTTTTGGAATTCCTATCGATAGCGTTGGCCAGACGAATCTATCGAAACCCAACTTCAAACTTAATAACTCAAACAACACGATATAAAACATTTTTATATCAATTTCAAGTACACTCCCTCACAGAATGATTCAAGAATGGATTTTAAAACAAGGATAGAGATTCAAATTTAGAGGGACCCTAATCAAAGAGAACTTTAAAAATCAAAGATAGCTTGAAAGGAAGATAAAATAATTAAATTACAAAAGATAAAAGATGGTTAGACTTATATTGATCGCGACGACCTTAACCGGTTCAACCGAGACTAAGAATTCGGATACATCGCGGAATTCACGATTCATAAGATCAACGAAGAAGGCAGGAACATTGGTAATCCAAAGGCATGACTAACTGTTCATAGAAACCATTCGTTCGGAAGGAAGGACAACAGGTCGATCTCCAGGAATAAGATCGATGTGGAATTCAATTTCCCACTCGGGAGGAAGAGAAGTGATTTCACCAATGAAATTCGGAGATAGTTCGACAACAGGGGTGGAGTCGAGATCACTAGGCTGATGATCAAGCGGAAAGATAAAACTGCTTGCAAAATCCTGAGGTAATCGACACTCGATCATAAGAGAATTACCCAGGTCATCTTGTAGATAAACGATTTGGGCTTCTCAAGAAATAATAGCATCAAAACCGAGGACGTAGAAATCTCCGGTGAATCAACACTTGTTGTAAAGGAGTTTCACCCCTTTACAAATAATACTAAGATTGGTGGGACCGCCAATGGATTAGTCACATTCAAGGATGAAGTTGCCAGTTGAGATAGCAAGATGAGCTCAAATCTATTATAGAGATCCACCGAAATAGAGCTATGGGATGCTCCAGTATAAAGAAGAACATGAACATGAAAGTACAAGAATGGATTCCACAACAATAGGGAAGTTCCAGAATTCAAAGGAATCCGAATCAAAGAGAATTCTATCGAAGGATTTCAAACACGAACAAATATGATTCTATAATTGATTCCACTCATTCTAGGGTATTACTACCCTATCTCTAATGAGTTTTTACTCCATATGCTAAGTTTTGCCTAAACTAGAGCTCAGATACCAACTATAACGGCCTGGTATTTCGAATCATTCCAATCGACACTCATCCACTCATGTCAGACTTGAATTGCTCAAAACAACAGATTGTTAATTTATAATTGGCAAAACTCAACATATACAGTAAATAAATAAATCACAGACACGGAGTAATATAACAATAAGTAGCGGAATAGATAAATAGTAGTTCATGAAGCTACTATATAAACATTAGAGTTTAAAGTAAAATACAACAGATATCTCGAATACACAAAAGTCACTAATAAAAATGCCAATGGAAAGTCTAAACAAAACAACTCGAAATAACCAAGCAAGCTCAATATACAAGAAAGATCTTCAAGCAAAGCTCCAAGCTCCAAAGATGATTCTAAAATGCTGTGACACTCAGCCAGACCCGAGCATAAAGCAAAACACAAAACATTCGAGTCAAGATTAACATTCTTAAACCAGTAAATTAAACTTAAGTGAAATGTCAACTGAAATACAATATAACTTAAAGGATGTTTAGGATTCCCATCCTCTAAGGATCCGTTAACTATCTATATACACATTACAATATGCAACATATATAATGTCTATAGTAAAGTAAACTATTAAAATAGCTTTAAGGCGTTACCCATATCCCCCTTAACGCATTATATATTCCCGTAGTCTATACAGTACCATAATTCCTCCGTAAACTGGAGGGCTATCAGAGGGCACTCCATAGGTACGGCACAAACCAAACTCGTAGAAGGTGCGATAAGGCATGTGAAAAGGCACGTGAGGCAATGCCTAAGGTAGGATTCTACCATTTTGCGGATCAGGGCAGGTGGTAACGCATAGCAGCTAGTATCGCCCACCTCGAGACACACTCCCAAAATCAATCGAAGGTGCACCCAATCAAATCACAAAGTAATAGAATGGTATCGAAGAAATGTGAGCCATCGGAGGTGCGACCTCACTTGGCCTGGGATAGCTCTTGTTTTAGCCACATCAAGCTGACTCGCGGGAGTCAGGGCAGCGTTAATACCTCATATAGAACCATCACCAAACCATCCCACCTCGTTCTGGAATCTCCACCACGTACACCGTTGTTAAAGTGGTTTTCGGTATTGGCAGAGAATATGACAATATCCAATCCCGGTCTCTTTAACAACCAAATGCTTATTTCACACCATGGTCATTTTTTTTATTTCAAACAGTTTATACTTCATATCAAAATAATCCTTTCAAAATCATATCACTTTCGAAATCGTATTCACTTTCAAAATCATAACTACAAAATAGTTTAAACCATCTTTTAAATATTTGCATTTAAATCCATTAAATCTAAATCCTAACAATTCCCACTTAAACAATTTAAATAGTTTATATATATTAAAATAGTTATAATTTAAAAATAGTTTATATATTTAAAAATAGGTTATAGATTAAATTAGTTTATATATTAAAAATAATTTATATATTAAAAATAGTTTATATATTAAAAATAGTATATATTAAAAATAGGTTATAATTAGAATTGTTTCTTCCAATTTCAGAAATCAATTCAAATCAACTTAAGTTCCAAAATTAAATTTAAATCAACCTCAGTTCCACAATTCAATTAAAAGGTTCAATTCGAATTCTCATTAAACCATTTCTAATTTATATCGATTTCAAATCCAAGTTTAAATTACAAATTTATACCACTTCAAATTTTATAGGTTTCACAGTTTAAATATTCAAACAATTTGCAATAACTCAATTTGAGAAATTTCGTTTATATTTCAAAATTCAAATTTAATTTTATTTAAATTTGAAATATTCACTTAATCATCATTTTTTTATAACATTTGAATAAAATCTCAATTTACAAATTTAAACCAATATTAAATATTCAATTTCAATGTTTTTTTAAATTGGAAAATATTCCTTTAATCACCTTTAGTTAAACATTCAAATAAAATCTCAAAGTACAAATTTAAATCAAAATTAAATATTCAAATTCAATTTTATTTAAATTTAAATTATATTCATTTAATCCTCTTTAGTCAAAATCAAGTTATCAAGTTATAAAACATATCTTTAAATCTCAAAATCAATAAGTTCCAAATCAATCTTTATTTAAATTCTATTATTAACCAATTTAAATTTCAAATCAACTTTAATTTATCTTTCCAACTTCTATTTATTAAAGTTATTACAAAGCCTAGTTAAAAATATTAATATAGGTAAAAATAAATAATTAAACATAATATATATATATATTAAATTTGAATTTTATTAAACTAAATCTTATTATTAAATATATTTTATATTAAATCTTATTTTTTATATTTAAAAATAATAAAATTATAAGTAAAACCTTAAAATATTTTTTTTTAAAACTAACTTATAAAATTACAAATATATATAATTTTAAAAAAATCTAAATTTTTACACATATATAAAAATAAAATTTATATATTATATTTTTTTAAAAAAACCAATATTTATTAAAATCCATATATTTCCTTTCAAAGCCTTGGAAATCATTTTTCAAAAAATAGGCCAAATGTGTCCGTATATAATTTTCTAATCTATGGTCAAGTGATACGGATATTTACCATTTTAATCCGTAATAATTTAATATTTACGGGTATATATCATTTTAACCCACAATCCCAAAATTTCCAAATCAATGAAAATCGCTTTGGTTTATCATTTCAACCCGTAACGATTTTCTCCTAATCCATAAAATCGTTCACGTATGTATCATTTCAACCCATAGGGAATTTCTAAACTAACAGGGAACTTGTAGAGTGAGAACAATATGATAATAATATAAATATCAGCAACATGCATATATCATCAGTAACAAATTTAAATATAACATATACATTAGGTTACGGTGTCATATGTCATAGGTGAACACTTGCAGATAATGGCATATCATATTTAACAATTAAATAACTTAACAATTCAAATTTAACAACATATTTCAATCGTCATTTCATGTGAATTGAATTTACTAAATATAAGAATGCTAATCGTGAGTGATTGCTCACCTTTCGAGACTAGAGAAAACAACAAGAACAAGATGCGACGAATCCAAGCACAAATTCCAAAGCACGACACGATGAACAAAAATTCGATGAGCAAAGTTGATAGCTTAGGATCGATGAAAACAAATCAAAACCAGCTTGATATAAACTGAAACAAATAAAATATATTATATTATATTTTTTTCTTAAAATTAATATTCAATTTAAAACACAAATAATATATATATATATATATATATTTCAAACCATTATTTCTTAAAACACATACCAAAATCATTATATATTATATTTCTTTCCAAAATTTTAAAATAAATATTTAAACATATTTTATACATAATAGAGTTATTACAAAAAAAATCTATTTTAAAATAATGTTATACATTGTAAATAAACGTTTAAAACATATAATATATAACATGTAATATAACCATTTAAAACATATAATACAAACGTGTAAACATATAGCATATAAAGTAGGCACGACAAATACACAAACTGCAAAGGGCTGAGCAAGCTATGGGATCAGATATACAGGCTGTTATGGCATGGCATGAGCGACACGTGGAACTACAACCGTAAAAAGGCTTCACAGTGGAGGAGGCTGAGGGAAGGCAGTCGGGTTTGGGTTCGGTTGGCTGTCGTTCAGAGGCGGGTTTGATGGCTGTTGTTCGGGAGATAGACTACTGTCGGTGAGGGGATGGCTACCGCATGGGTTCACGTGAAGGAGTTGACATCGGAGGAGGCTGTGAGGTAGATGGGTTTTGGGCAGTGGGTGACGTTCCATGTGGGATAAGAGGACTTCAGGTGAACAATGGCATGCTGGGCGTGCTTGGAAGGGTTTGGGACTGCTATGGGTGGCGGGCGATGATGTGGCGGTGGAAAATGGTGAGGCGTTGGAAGGATCACGTGAATGGGAAGGGATGGGAAAACTAACGGCTGTGTGGGCTGACGATTGAGTGAGGAATGGTGGGAAGAGGGGAGGAGTTGTGGGGAGCTGGAAGATGTTCGGTGTCGGGCTTTGGTCGCTGGTTGCTGGCTGAAGGTAAATAGATAGAGAGGGGAGCGGCAATAGGCTGGAGATGCTAGGGTGGCTTCGGTGGTTGCGGGTGATGGGATGGCAAATGGCAATGGAGTTATGGGTTTGGAAGGGAAAAACGCGGCCATGAAAATCTCGGGTCAGGGGAAAGAAGACTCGGGTTCAGGCATGAGCAGGAAGAATAAAATCTCGAGAAAAAAATAGAAAGCATAGATAAATATATAAAACGTAGACATATAAAAAAAATTCTCTAAGCACAGTAATTTCAAACCCGAGGAGAGACAAAAGAAACTCCAAGAAAATATACGAACTTGTTGCTTGCTTTTTTTTCAAAACGAAGAGGAGAGGGAACAATCAAGAGTCACACATCTTATATCAAAATCAAGGGATAGAAAAGGTCAACATTGAATTCAGAAGTTAATTAAACCAAGAGGCTGTTGAGTTTATACGGTGGATAACCGAAAGGACCAAAGAGACCAAAAAGCTCAAATACAGAACGATACGGCTAATAGTTACACTGATTTCGCCGCGCATCGAACGCTGAAATACAGGAATTAATATACTGCGGAGATCAGCATAATGAGACGATCATGATGGTACAAAGATATGAGCGATACGATCATCTTACCAAAAGTTGATATTTCGCTACCAAAATTCTGCTATAATGCCAGAAATAAGATAAATGGGGCTATAGCAGTACATATTCGGCGAAAAGAAATATGACGTCTTACTCAGAAAATGATTTACATTTTTCATATATAAAAATATTCAAATTTCAAAATTATTTAACTTCCATCAATTTAACTGATTTTAAATTTAAATTTGAAAATTTCATAAACAAACAAACTTTCAAATTTTCAAATGAAAATTTGCCACTTGTTATGCTTTAATAGACGCATACCAAATATCAAATTTTCATTTCTAAAGTCTTATTGTTTGATTACATGAAAAATTTAGTTAATTACGTTATAAAAATCGTTAAAATTTCCAGGCCGTTACAGATGAAATGTCCGGTGGACTAAGAAAAGTCAGTGCCTGAAATAGGCACCGCTAGAAATCGACATCGCTTAAAATAGCAACCACCAAAAGGTCGGTAATGTCTAAAATGACAAATAGCCTGAAATGGGTTTGCTTAAATAAGCACAAAAATTGGACAAAAGAGTCCCTGCAGGAAATATGCCAAAACAAACGACAAATGGACAAAGACAACTCGGGCCCGAGAAAGCAAAAGCATGCAAGACATCATCAAAGCTTGGAGATGGCGCATTCAACAAGAGAATCAGGAAGAAGTCACCGACTTCTTCCTACAAACATCTGCCAGATTGGTTTTCTGGTCTTCTATTACTTATTATCTGAAATGATATTCTGGTTTTCTGTTACTTATTGCTAGATTGATTCTCTGGTCTTCTATTACTTATTGCCAGAATGGTTCTCTGGTTTTCTAATACTTATTACCGAAAATGGTCTTCTGGTCCTCCATTATTAATACCAGATTAGCAGATATGGGTTTCAAACCTTACATTATCTATTACCGGAGATGGTACTCTGAGCCAGTATTGCTTATTACCGCGAAGGATATTCTGATATTCTTTTACTGAAACTGGCATTCTAATCATCCCTCACTTATTATCAAAGGACACCGAAAGGTGACTTTCAACTTACCTTCCATCAACTAATACCCGAATCCGGGTTCGTTGAAACTTCATAAAATTCTATCATTAACACGTAAATCTGGCTGTCAAGGCTGCTGTTTATTTAAGGCCCTAATTTAGGTACAAAATCTTTGGATTTCTATTCATCCCAAGTGCTCGAATCTAGGCAAAGAATATTATTAAAGAGAATACTGTTAAGACTCCCTGAATGGAGAATTCAGGCTTCTAACTATATCAAAATTAGGGGATTTACTTCTAACAAGTCTAATGCATTCCGAACAGGTGGAAAGAGTTAAATCCACAATCATTTTTTATCATGGTTAAAGATGAGATCTTAACATTCTGAATAAATTACTTTTCATACGATTGGCAAGATGAGTTTCTAATCTTGGCAGATGATATACATAGACTTATATGCCAATTTATAAGCTAAAAATTAGAAGCATTGTTTGCTACGTGTTCCGTAGGGAAGTCGGAATGGCATGGAATAACAAAGGATTCAGTAAGCACAAAAGTCGCCGAATGAACAATTCAAAAGTATATCAAAGGTTACATCACAGAAAAGGATCACAAGTCAGGTGATATTTACAAAATTTCCATAATTTATGTGAGTTATGAAGTCATTTACAAACAACAAGGTTATGCACTAGATATATTTACATATCCCAAATACATAAATGAATTACAAATCTTGAGACGCTTTATTAAGAATCTCCACCAACTACATGGTTAATTGCTACGCGGAGAACTTCTTTAAGCCTTTTCTCCTTTCTTCTAATTGTATTCTCATCATCAATTGCTTCGATGTTGGTTTTCAAAGCATGGTTAAAGGCCCTATTTGCAGCTCTAAGGGTCTTGTTTTCCCTTTCTAACTTAGCATCATGTTTTTGGAGGAAATAAATATTTTGCTCAAGCTTTTGGTTCTTGGCAGCATAATTGTTAATAGTCTGAGAATACTTGACTTTTTGTTGTTCATTAAAGTACCGAGTGATTTCAAATATCACTCTCCGACACCAATTCCCCACCACATTGTCGTCCAAACCTGGGGAAGGATTGAACATGGTGGGAAATTTTTGAGCTGCAAGATGCTTCGATCTAGTAGTCTTCACATATTGTACCTAACTATCATTTAATCTTTGAAATTTTATAGCCTAAAATGAATTCAAGAGAAGCATATTGTACCTAACTATCTTTTAATTTTAACTCCAAGTCACTTATTCGCTGGATGAGCTTAGACATCTTCTCATCAAAGTCAATTGTGGGTTTGACTTTACTTGTCGCTTAAGCAAAGTAATCTCCTCGTCTTTCTTTTTAATCTTAGCCTCGAGGTAGTCAATGCTATCTTTATGATTGCTGGCTATGGTCTTTTGGATAAGATATCTTTTATGCCACTTCATGACTTCGAGGTTGCCACCGAAACGCTCGAGAAGGACTTCGTCATGAATTACAATCTCACCACTCCTTGATAATAGTCTATCTCTAATGGCATCGACACGAGAAAGTAAACTTTGAGGAAGATGAGACGGAGATGGCTGAATCTCCTATTTAACAAAAAGAAATAAAATAGATAAAAATTAAGGTAACATGACTTTATTGTTATATCGATGAATTACAACTCAAGTAGTCACAAAGTTAAGAGGAACAACAAATGCTTTCATTACACCTAAAGTTGAGAGACAACATTTCTTACTTTTCCTAAAGTATTAGCCGAAAGCATAACAGTCAAGTCAAAAGGTATAGAAACCCCTTCAGGGGTAATAACGTGGGGACATTTACTATAATCCCATTTTCCGGCAGGTGGACTGTCACGACCACAAATTAGCTTGGAATTAAATGTCTTGATTTCTTTTAAAAGAGTTTCTTTCTCTTCACCAAGAAAGTCGAAGCGGAGATGAGGGTATTCCAAATATAATTTTTGCAAATCCCGAAGAAAGCGAAATCTCGCTAATTTCGAAGTCTTTAAGAGTGGTGCATTTTTAGAGTAAAACTTTCTCATGTTAACATATTGACTTAAATGGTCTCTTGGGATGACTCGACCTAAAGAAATGATATTCTGAAATAGCATAGAAAAAGGAAGCGAAGTATAAGGAGCATTACAAAAAATATAAGTTCATAAATCAATTATCTGTTACATATTAATAATTACTCATCAGGTTCATACCAAACGGACTTGAAGAAAAACTCAGAAACAAATTTATCCTTATAATACTTAAGCTTTTCAGAGGGGATATCTTGTGGATTCGATCTAACCCACGGTAAATTCCAGTAGGTTCCGGGATGCGGATCAGAACCAAATTCATCTAAGAATCTCTTATTGAAACAACCCACACCCCTTAATATACCCAAAAGGACACATTAAAAGGCGTGGTGCGTTGTAGGAATAACTAAAGCTAACAGAGACTAAGATTCACAAGACAAAAATAGGTAAAAACAACGGAAACTAAAATAATAACTTATTTTAAATTAAGACTTTCATAATTGCTCCATAAATAAGTCAAATATCAAATACAACATCCATATCTCAAAACCCATCATGTCTTATGAAATAAAAGTTCAGTCTCAAAATCAGAGTACATAATATCCCTCATAATAAGCCAGTACATAGAAAGAACAAAAGCTGAAAATAAAAGAAATCCATTAGTAGAGAACTCCTCCAAGAAACCGCCAAGCAACAACAATCTACTGACTTCTCCCTTGATTGCCTATGGGGGGAAAGGGGGAATTAGAGGAGTGGGTCAGACTAAAAGTCTGGTGAATGATAGTAATTACTAGATTCTTTAAGCAAGATAAAAGTAATAGACTTTACAACAGTTCTAGCATAAATAAGGATAATAAAAGGAAATAGGAAAGATATAAACTGAAAATAAGTACGATTAAATATTGCTCAGTTTATAAGATAGGTTAACTTTGATTGCTTGCACTTTTCCTTGATTTCTGCTTTGATTAGGTTGAATTCCTAATCCTGTAATTAGGATGTAACCCTAATTCTACCCTTTTGATCGGCCTGCTACTCCATAGACCTTACTGTGGACCAGCCGCTATATAACTCCCTACACAGCAGCCAATGGCATCTATGAAAGATGCATAGAGCAACCACTGTGGATTCAGACGACATATATAGCTCCCTACATGAAGGCAATGGTGCCTACGAAAGACACTCATACTAAGCGCTTGGAACTCATAGCTATTACTAAGCACTCGAATGGAAGTCGCATGCGTAACTGCCACCATGCCCATGCTACCGTTTGCTCCAACTATTGGGTCTACTTATTACCTCAAACTCCAGCATAAGCATGCCCCTCATCCCACTGCAGGCAAACGTGAGATCACCGTGTGTCCGTAGAATCTGTTGGGGAAATGTTGTTGGTACTGGCCATTCATCCAAACAATATCTAGTTGCGCCCCTTATCCAAATCCTCCGTGATTTGGACTTCAATTTGACCAATTACTACCATTCTTAGCATAAGCATGCCCTAGGCTCACCGTTTTGTCTAATAGGGAATGCTATTTGGTACATGTCTTACTTTCATCTTTGCTTATTAACTTAGGTAAATTATTTAAATAAGCCTTTACATTTTTCTCTACTATCTGTGCTTATTAATTTCTCCTAAGTCTTAAAATAAGCCTTATTCTGTTCTTTTTCTTATTATAACTTACGTTATAATCATACTTATTACTTAACCTAAGGTCTAAGTGTGAAAATAAGCTTCTTTCATCTTTTACTTTTTTAGATATAATTCTAAGTTATAACTAGGCCAATCTTTTTAATTCAGTCCAATTAACATCATAATTAGGCGTAATTTCAGTCCAATTTCGTTTATATTACAGTCTTTAAAATTTACAACTTATATTCCATTATTTCAATTTTCTTACAATTTAATCCGTATTCGCGTTAATCCTATTCTAATCCATTCGTGAAGAAGAAGGAGGAATAAAAGAAAACTAAAAATAGAAGAAAATCCAATGCGTAGAAAGGAGATGTAAATAGCGTATAAATAACAGTAAATAAACTGTAAATAAACGGAAAATCTATAACTAACAGAAATAATCTAAAATTACTGAAAAGAATAGCTGAAAGGAAATATGCTAAAAAATAATTCTAAAAACTGTAAATAAACTACTAAAAAGGCTATTCCAGAAATCGTAGTAAAACTACAACTATTGGAAACCCTATTATTTTAAATTATTTAGAGAAATCTTAAAATAATTACAATCACTCACCTCCCATCCTAAGCTCTTCCTTTGGTCTTCTTGGATCCACTTGGAGTTGTAAAATAATTTAATTTATAACGAGTTGCTCCTTTGGAAAAATTATTCCGTTTAGGGTCCTTCCTAGAAAGGTGAACCCAATTGGAGAAAACCTAGAATGAGAAAGTGTTAGGTCTAGGAGTCTATGTATAGGTGTAGTAGTGGACCGTTGGATTTGGAGATTGAATAGGATGCAACCACGTCATAGGCTGAATAGAGGCCATCGGATGCATGAACGGAGGGACCAGATCGGTTTAAACAATGCAAAATACGTGTTCAATTGCTGCTGAATTGTTCGAACGAACGAACGTTCGTTTGCTTGCCTAAAGGCAAGGCGGAACGACTGAGCGGTCGACCGCCACCTTGCCCAGGTCGACCGGCCGGTCGACCTGTATATATATATCATTTTTCTCTAATTAATTAACGAATTAATTATTACGGGTTAAATTTCGGGTTGTTACACTTATGGAAACATCTTAGTAGACCCCCGTTGAGTTCGCCTAAATACAAAAAATCTACGATTGAGTGTCTAAAATATACTTTATACAAAAAATTAATTAAAATATCTCTGTCTTCGATCATCATCCAGAATAGAGTTGTTAACTCTCTATTTTCCTTCAAGAGGGCGTCGTATTGGGTACGCGCTTTATTTAGTAAAGGAGTCGATCTCTTATATTTAAAAGATGCTAAAGCGGAAGTACTCCTGTCCAGACTATGATATTTCTTTGATAGAGAATTGTGTTCCACTATTAATTTGTCTAATTCCCTATATAACTTGTTAATCTCCGCCTGTTTTCTCTTAAGTTTTGTGCTATTTGGAAAACTTGACTTCTTCTTTATCTAAGATAGATAATTTGTCACTAATTATTATCTTCGAAGTGTAGGGTATTTAAACAGGTAAGCCCACACCTGAGAAACCTGGATAGAAACTTGAGGAACTTTTTCTTTCCCCGAAGGACCCTCGGAATGAACATGAACGATTTCCTCCTCCAAAGGAGCATTTGGTCCAGGAGATGATGGAGGTATATCTTTATGGGGCGATGACTCCTTTTCAGGCGATTTGGTTAAGCCGCCATCATCCTCTTGAGCATCAAAAAGACCTCCCTTGTCTCCGTCATGGCCCTGACCTCTAGGAGGATTATCGTGGTTATCGTCATCATCATCATCATCAGTATCCCAGTTCATATGGTCATCATCCTCCTTCTCATTAGGATCTTTATTTTGGTTGTCCTCCTCCTCAGAATCAGACTCAATGTCAAATGAAGGGACGTCAAGACAGAGAGCTTTCTTAAAGTCAATCTTTCCCTCTTCACTCTCCCACTCAGAGTTCTGTTCGAATTGCTCAATTTTGTCTGTTACGCTCTTGGCTATAGTCGGATGAAGCGAAGGAAAACTGAGGTCAGGACATCTATCATGATTATCGATATAAGCAAGTAAGAGGGCATCCGCATAGTAGTTCAACATCATGGGCCCCAAGGAAGAATCGACGAAATCAGAAACATGCTATTGGAAGTTAGTGAGAGTTTAAACATCAAGTTTAAGAGAAGCTCTAGACTTTTGTAATTTATCTTCCAATAATGTGTTCTTGGAAATTAAACGAGCCTTTTCGTCCTCCAAGTCTGTTCGAGCAAGCTCCCTTGCAAATTTCTCATCATGGGTGAGTCGATGAGCTTGCCTCCCTACTTCAAGGTCAACTTCAACCTTGGATAGGGAAGCCTGAGATCGCTTGGAAGTAAGCTGATGAGCTTGTCCCTTGGCTTCAAGATCAGCTTCAGCCTAGGAAAGGGAGGCCATAACTCGTTTTAGCTCAGAGAAAGATTCATCTCGGGCAGCTAAAAGTGAAGAAATTTGGCTTTTTAATTCAGCATTTTCCTCCTAAAGTTTGGAGGATCCAGAAGGAAGTTTGGAGGCCTACTCGATAAGAGAAACCCAATTCCTGGAAATTTGTAACAAGAAAGAGATATGGGTTAACAATTAGAAAGATCTAGTGATAATAAAATTGATTAGTTAAAAAACATGCCAGAAGCTGTTCCTCTATGAGAGAGCGTTGATTTTCCACCAAGTTTGGATTAAAAGGTGGTGGAGAAGAGGAAGTGAAGGGTTCCGACTGAAGGATAGACTTAACAAGATTGCCAAAATCGGATGGCAAAGAAGTAGAAGACGATGATCTTGGAAGAGTGTGAGAATTAGAAGGGGTCCCAAAAGGAGCAACCTGCATCTGTACGAATACAGTTGGTGAATCAGAAATTGAGATAGGTGGAATGGGAGCAGGAGAAGGAGGAATTGAACCCACAGTATTTCCTGGAGCCCCAATAACTGGGCTTGCTGGAGCTTTCTTTGAAGAACTATCTTCTTCTCCCTCATCAAGGTTGATAATCTTTGTCATCTTGGTTGGAGGGGCCTCACCATGAGGCACTGTTTTCCTTCTTTTCAAGGATTTCTTGAAGCTAGAAAAACACTCCATAACTTCTGAGACATCTGTGGATGAGGAAGGAGGAGCAACTTCCCTTAAAGGCACCACAACCTTGGGAGGAACTATAACGATTACCAAAAAAATGAATCAGCTAGAGTAAGTTTGGGAATTCTGTGGAAAGAGGACACCAAATTGATGAGATGCCCGAAGCGTTAGAACCGATCGGCGATAATGAAGTAAAGTGATCAGCATTACCCGGAGAATAGAAACGGCTACCTCGGGTGGTAAGCATGATGGCGGGCCGAATACCAAGAATATTTTGGCCAGTTGCCAATAAAGAATGCTTCCTTAAATTTGGAAGGGTCAAAAGCGACAACTTGCTCCTAAGACGTTTTGGAGCTGCAGCCAATGAATTGATAATTTTTTGTTCTGCATCGCCGAGTGCTTTAGAAGGATCACTTGAAAAAGATTGAAGGATAGTAAGCAAGAAACATAGGGGAAAGCAAAGACAATATTGGAATAAACATACCGAGGAGAAGCGAAGGCCCAATGGACATTAGAAAATCACTTAACAAAAAAGAATTGGTTTTTCCAATCCTGAAACTTGTTAATACCGTCCAATATCATTTTCCCGTACACGTTCACCCTATAAATCTGCTTATTGGACTTGCTTAACCTTGCCAATTTGGTCAAAGACGTTAAAATTTCAGGACCAAGCGACGGAAGTCCAGATTCCATCGCTAGTATTTCAAGAGACAGGAGATAGGTATACACGTTAGGTGAAAGCTGTATAGGAGCAACTCTAATGTAAGACAAGAAGGAATGCAGAAATGCAGGAAATGGGAGGGAACCGCCATGCCATATATGGATGGAAGTAAATACAGAGTACCCCGCCAGAGGGTTGTCAATAGTGTTAGTGGGGCTTGGAGGAATGGCTTCAATCCCAGTGATGCAAAACTCTTTCAAGATGGCATCAACGTTGCTCTGAGATTCGATGAGGAAATGGTTGGAAACAGCTTCAACTTTTCGGGAGCTCTTTGTTCTGCCAGGTGAAAACATTCTAATTAAAAACTTTTAACCAATTATAGATTTAAGTGTCTATTAAGAGAATGAAAGTAGACAAATCTGTTCAGATAAATTAAAAATGAAAACATATGCAAGGCTAGGATAAGCTTTCGATAATGCCGAAAGGTCATGGCTAGAGCCTTCGGCGGGAAAACAAAATAATGGTTGTCACAAATATCATAAAAAGAACTGATCCAAGACGTTAAAAAACAATTTTGAAACTAAAGGACTTCAACCCTATCGGGGGCATGTAACCGAAAGGTTTAAAACCCTTAGTACCGCCGAAAGCTCTAGGTCTAACCATGATGTTGCCTAACCTTCCGATCATAATGGTAAGGTAATGCCGAAACATCTTTCGGCGTCATTGAAAGGTATAGAAGAAGTAAAAGCTAATCTTTACCACCCCCAAAATCTTTCGGAGGGACAAGGGAGTCATTTTGCATCACCTAATTGTGTGCTAGTGGGGCCCAGATCGCAATATCAGATTTGAGAAAATCCATACCCGATAATAAATGCCATTTCAAAATTTTCTCGAGAAACAAGGAAGACAAACCTGCTAGCAAAATCGTCCTCATCTAAAATTAAATTAACTCGACTTCAAAGCATAACATAGCATTGCTGGTTGATAAAATCTATCTGGAAAGTTAAGGATTGAATTCAAATGTTTTGGGCATAAAATTTGAACTCTACAAAAAGGGGAGTTTTTCCGCGGCAAATACCGCCAATCTGGGATCCAAAACCATGGATAAAGTTTCCCCTAAAACCGATTTAAGAGAAAAAAGAATTTCCAGGATAAACCCAATTCAATTTTGAACTCGGGAAATTGAAAATCTGATTAGAAACTTGTAACGGAGAGAATGAAACTAAAACTTATAAAGTAAATTCGAAGGGTACCTTGCTGTAGCGAGTTGAGATCTAGAAATTTTTTGGGAATTCCTTTACTTGTTTGCAGTGATTTTTATTTTAGGTAAGAATGGAAGAAAAAGAGGAAGCGGATTATATAGAGGAAAGTCGCCCAAATTCTTGACCGTCAGATCAAACTTAGGTGGATGTCCTGGATCAACACGGGAAAATCAAGAGGCGGAGAATTATGAAGCTTTTGGCAAAGATGACATGAAAAGTCAAGAGCATCCCGTCGAATGGGGAAGGGGAAAATGTTACACTAAAAATTAACCTTTCGGCTAGGACTAAGATCCCCTAGACATGCAAGAAAAAAGAAGAGCGCAGCTCAAACCTCTCGGAATTATCGAAGGGATGCAACTGTTGAAGTTCACTAACCTAAAACCTTACGGAAGGTCGAAAGGTTCCGCCTCCAGTATCCAAGGAATTCAAAGGAGAAGAAAGAGTCAAAGCAAGTAAAAAGCCACTATTTGATGACCTTTTCGAAAGCACACCAAACCTTCCAAACGGGTTGAGAAATATACAAGACGTCTTTCAACAATGCCGAAAGGTTTGTAAGGGAGACAGTGATCATGAATCACCACCAAGCAAAGAAGCAACCTTTCGACAAGACCAGAAGGTTCACGGCAGCATAAGTAAGAAAAACCCTTCGGCTACATCGAAAGGTTTGCACTGTGCATAAAGAGTGACCTTTTGGCTCAACTGAATGCATAAAGCCGAAAGGAGGGCCTCCTACATCTATAAATAGGACCCAAAGGCCCCGGTTTTGTGACCGATTTTTTCGCTCCCACCTCATTCTTAGAATATGAAAGGAAATGTGTTGTAACCCTAATCAAGAATGGATTTGGGGATTTGTAAAAGCTAAGATTGAATAATAAAAGGCAAGTTTCACATTTTGTTAAATCTCTTATTATCTAGTTTAACTCTTAATTATATTGATTCATATTTTCAGGATTATAAGAGGTTCAGGCTGACAGGGTCAGAAATTTATTTCATCAAGTTGTAACTTCGACCCTCAGAAGTCATCAGTTTTTCTACTCCAACCTTCCAGTGAAGACTACCGCTGATCTAAATTAATAAGAGTGGTAACCCTATGGAGTTATTGGTTTTTGGGGCTGGATTCTTCAACTAAGTTGGTAGGTCCTTCTATATTTACAACACCAAAACCTTCCACTGCTGTTAACTGAGTGATCAAACCGTTTGGTGAAGTCTGAATTTAGGAGAATAAAGTTTAATCCAATAGTAGACATTCACATACCTTTCGAAAAATCCCAACCAGTCTTCCAATAGGAAGCTAAACCTTTCGGTAAGGGCTAAAGCCCTTATACGTCATCCAAGGACTTACTAGTTATGCTACCGCTAATAAGATCAATCATCCCAAACCTTTCGGAAGCACTAAAGATCAATTTGAATAGGATAAGACCGGTAAGAATCATATGTAACACAAAGGAAAGCTTTATATGACACCTTGAAAGATCTCTCTAAGTCAAAAGTTCTTTATCTAGAAGACCAGTTTTACCAAGCACACCGAAAAGGTTTTGATCAAGAATCAGCAATCATTGAATTGAAGTATCTTTCGAGGTGTTAACCATAAATTTGGTTAACAGTAAGCAGCCAGTGCTTCCAAGTCTTTCCATTCTGCCAACATAGCTAACACTACATTTTGATGTTTCCTGCCAAGCGCATCTGCCACCTTATTTCCTTTTCCCGTTGTATACTCGATGCCAAAATCATAAGCTACAACAAACTCCAGCCATCTCATGTTCAGCTCCTTCCGAGAGAATAAATACAGTAGAGACTTATGATCCGCAAATAGCTCAAACTTTTATCCCAAAAGGTAATTTCTCCACACCTTCAATGTGAAGATCACTGCTGCCAACTCCAAATCATGAGTAGGGTATCTCACTTCATGCGGTCTAAGCTGTCTAGAAGCATAGGCAATAACCTTTCCATTCTGCATTAGCACAGCACCTAACCCAGTATCACATGAATCGGTGTAAACTACCGACCCCTAATTCCCATTAGGAACTACTAACACGGGCGCATTGGTTAACAAATGTTTCAACTTAAGGAATGCCTCCTCACATTTGTCAGACCAAACAAACTTCATGTCCTTCCTGATTAGCATAGTCAAGGATGCCGCCATCCGCGAGAAATCCTTAATGAACCTTCGGTAGTAACCTGCAAGGCCTAGAAAACTCCTAATCTCACTTACCGCCTCTGGTCTCTTCCAATTGTAAATAGCTTGGATCTTATCCGGATCAACTGCTAAACCTTCCTCGGAAACTACATGACCAATGAACTTCACTTCCTTCTTTCAGAAATGACACTTTGAGAACTTCGCTTTCAGCTGATGTTACCTTAGCATCTCCAACACTATTCTAAGATGGTCTGCATGATCCTTCTCATTCTTAGAATATACCAAAATGTCATCAATAAAAACCAACATGAACCTATCCAAGTGCTCTTGGAAAACCTGGTTCATCAAATCCACAAAGAAAGCTGGCGCATTAGTAAGCCCAAATGGCATAACAAACCACTCGTAAGACTCATATCTGGTCCTAAACATCGTCCATGGAATACTATCCTCTACCACTCTTAGCTGATGGAAACCTATCGCCAAATCTAGTTGGGAAAACACTATGGCTCCACTCAACTGATTGAATAAGTCGTTGATCCTCAACAAAGGATACCTATTCTTGATCGTCCTCTCGTTCAATATACGATAGTGTTAGTCCATGAGATGATGGTTTTGATGACAACAACCTTAGAATAGATTATAAAATATAAATACTAACATTTCAAGTTTAGATATATATGTATATGCAGGATCTAACCATGCAGGTATCAAGAATGAAGACTGTACAGTATAGAGATTCAAGATATAGAGATAGAAGACTCATGAGTATCAATATTATCAAGAGTTCAAGATTTCAAGATTAAGTTTGTTTTATTAGGAATATTTGTTAAAACTCGTAGAAAAGCACTGACATCTTAATATCCAATTTATTCGTGGAATGGAATCCACTTCGAGCCCGTTAAACGGATGGAACCCTAAGTAGGATGGAACCTACGAAAATCTAGTGGGACATTGTTTTGTATCCACTAAGCTTAATTCAAATGATTTTTCAAAATTATCTTGTTTTCGAAATGATTTCAAAACTTTCCTTTTAAAAAGATTCAAAACTCTCGATTCCGCTTTTAAAATAATTTTAGCCTCAAAACATCTTTATTTTCAGAGTCAAATTTTCTCCTGATTTTAAACTATCTTTTCAAATAATATATTTAACTTTTAAATTATCTATACTTTGATTTAAATTATAGTTAAATAATATATATATTGTTATTTATATTTACTTATGAATTTCAACTATATTCAAGTATATTTATAAAGTTTTTATATAAGAAAAATATTATTTTTATAGAAATTCAAAACATCAAATTTGGCTGAGGGATGTCGACATGCCCATAGGCACCATGTCGACATGGTGACAGTTTAATTCAAAATTCAAATTTCAAAAGAAGTGTATATTCGCCATAACTTTTCATGAATGGTCATGGCTGTTGTTCTTCTATAAATAGGGGTCAGTTTTAACGAATTTTATAATACTTTTTTCTGATTTAACTTTTCCTCTTCTTCTCCACTTTCTTATTTACAAATTACACCATTACTCTGCCGAAATCAATATCGAATCTAACTAGATAATTTCTAGTTTTGATTCTCTCCACTATCTCTACAAGATCCAAGTGCTAATCTGATTATAGACTTTTTGTAATCAATTGAGTGAGAGAAGGTGTGATTGTAGCCCTGGAAATCAATTGGGTAAACTTGTTGCCCCGAAAATCAAGTATCTCTACCCAGAGGATTGTGATTCTGGTGGGTGTACCTCATAGCCTTGAAACCGAGGGTTGTAATTGTTGAATTGATTTTGAAAGAAAATCCGTACTTAGTTGTGCGGGACTGGATGCAGGGTAACTCCGAACCAGTATAAAATCCGGTGTGTTCTTTCCTTTACTGCTTTTACTTTATATTTGCATCTATGTTTGATTCTGTGTTCATATCTGTGTCTGATTAGTGTATACATTGTTAACAAAGTAAGATAAACTCAAAAAGATTAACAAATTTCTTAAAACACTATTCACCCCCCCTCTAGTGTTAATTCTAGCCTTAAGATCCTTAATCCGCATTTCTCACATTTGGTATCAGAGCTTTGTTTTCAAAAGTTTCATAACCTGAATTTTGAAAAGTTTTAAAATGGCTATTTTTGAAAAATATGTTCAAACTAGTTTAGAATTGTTTAAATCATCATTGTTCCATGAGTCTGTATATGAATGTTATTCAAATTCTAGTTGTCTACCCAAATTTTATAATGTGCAGGAAAGATGCTTTATAGGTATTAAGGAATCAATCCACAGTGGAAAATCTATGCAGATCAAAAGGAATAAGTGGATACTTGATAGTGGTTGCTCTAGACACATGACTGGTAATCCGGATATGCTGAATAATATTATATACAAAGACGGAGGACTGGTTAACTTTGGAGACAACTCGAAAGGATACGTAATTGGCATCGGCAATGTCGGTAACTCTGAAACTACTATTATTACTAATGTTTTGCTAGTTAAGAATCTGAAACACAATCTGCTAAGTATAAGTCAACTATGTGATAAAGGATATAAAATTAAATTTGAAAAAAATAAATGTCATATTGAAGATAATAACTCAACCATAATATTTGAGGGAACTAGGAAAAAGAATATTTATATTCTTAGTATGAAAGTTTCAAATGATAACCTATGTCTTTTGGCAAATACAAGTGACCCTTGGATTTGGCATAAGAGATTTCGACATTTGAATTTCAAACTCTTATCTAGACTGTCAAAACATAATCTAGTAAGAGGTCTCCCTAAAATGAATTTTAAAGTAGATAGTTTATGTGATGCATGTCAATTAGGAAAGCTTAGAAAAAGTTCCTTTAAATTAAAAGATATGATTTCAACTTCAAAACCCCTTGAGTTACTTCATCTTGATTTATTTGGTCCATCTCAAATTCAGTCAATAAATCATAGTAAATATGTTTTTGTAATTGTAGATGATTATTCTAGATTTACATGGACAATATTTTTGAAACATAAAAGTGATACTTTTGAATGTTTTAAGAACTTTACAAAAAGGATTCAAAATCAATTATCTTTAAAAATTATAACTATTCGTAGTGATCACGGTGGTGAATTTGAAAATGAAAAGTTTGAGGAATTCTGCAATAAGAAGGGAATAACTCACTATTTCTCATTTCCAAGAACTCCACAACAAAACGGAGTAGTTGAATGTAAAAATAGAACGATACAAGAGTGTGCGAGAACTATGCTTTCAGATAGTAATTTACCAAAACACTTTTGGGCAGAAGCTGTTGCTACCGCCTATTATATTTTGAATAGAATTTTAATTAGACCTTTAACTGATAAGACACCTTATGAACTTCTTCATGGAAAGAAACCTAAGGTATCATACTTCAGAATTTTTGGAAGTAAATGCTTTATTTTAAATACAAAAGATAATTTGGATAAATTTGATCCTAAATCCGACAAATGAATCTTTATCGGATATTCTAATAGAAGTAAAGCTTATAGAGTTTTTAATTTAAGATCTAACACCATCGAAGAAGTAATGCATGTTTCGTTAAATGAAAATTTAAAAGAGTTTGAAATTACAAATGATGAAGAAGATTTAATTACTCAAAATCAGGAATCAACCGAAATTAATAATGAAATTAATCATCCTAATAAAAGGATAAAACTTTTAAAAGATCATCCTATTGAAAATATATTAGGAGATATGCAATCTATTGTTACAACTAGAAATCAACTAAGTAAAATGAGTAATGTAGCATTTATATCATCTATTGAACCCAAAAATCCTAAAGAAGCATCAACTGATGATTCATGGATTTTGGCTATGCAAGAAGAATTAAATAAATTCACTAGAAATGAAGTTTGGGAACTTGTTCCTAGACCTGAAGATAAAACTATAATTGGAACTAAATGGGTCAATAAAAATAAAATGAATGAACAAGGTGAGGTCGTTAGAAATAAAGCACGATTAGTCGCCCAAGGTTATTGTCAAGAAGAAGGTATAGATTGTGACGAAACCTTTGCTCCTGTAGCAAGATTAGAAGCCATTAGGATTCTACTTGCTTTCGCAAATCATAATAATTTCAAATTATTTCAAATGGATGTTAAAAGTGCATTTTTAAATGGATTTGTAAAAGAAGAAGTATATGTTGAACAACCACCACTTTTTGAAGATGAAAATTTACCAAACCATGTGTACAAACTTAAGAAAGCTTTATATGGTCTAAAACAAGCTCCTAGAGCCTGGTATGATAGAATAAGATCTTATTTATTACAATCAAATTTTGAAATTGGTAAAATAGATAATACTCTTTTTATTAAAAGAAATAAAAATGATATTCAACTAGTTCAAGTATACGTAGATGATATCATTTTTGGTTCAACTAACTTCGAAATGAATAAAGAATTTTCTAAAATAATGACAAAAGAGTTTGAGATGAGTCATATGGGTGAATTAAAATTCTTTCTAGGATTGCAAATAAAACAGTTAGATAATGGTATTTTTATTAGTCAAGAAAAATATGCTAAAGAACTAGTCAATAAATTTGGTTTGACTACTGCGAGTGGAAAACCTACTCCCATGGCAACCAATGAATATCTAAGTAAAGAAGATCTCTCGAAAGATGTAGATCAAAAGTTGTATAGAGGAATGATCGGATCATTGCTCTATATCACTGCTAGTAGACCTGATATCATGCATAGTGTATGTCTTTGTGCAAGATATCAATCTCATCCTAAAGAAACTCACTTAAAAGCTGTAAAACGTATCATAAGATATATTAAACACACCTCTGATTATGGCTTATTTTATCCTAAAAATGATTCATTTGATTTAATATCATACTGTGATGCTGACTATGCTGGATGTAAATCAGACCGAAAAAGTACAAGTGGAACTTGTCACTTTTTGGGACATTCTCTGGTTTCCTGGTTTAGTAAAAAAGCAAAATACAGTTTCTCTATCAACAACTGAAGAAGAGTATATTTCTGCTGCTTTGGCTTGTTCTCAAGTAATATATATGCAACAAACCATAAGAGATTTTGGATTAAATATGTCAAAATCGCCAATTTACTGTGATAATACTAGTGCAATAAATTTATCTAAAAATCCTACTCATCATTTTCTTAGAGATAATATAACTAAAGAAGTAATTACTCTCGAATATATAAACTCTGAGAATCAAACTGCTGATATCTTAACAAAACCATTAAATGAATCTTTATTTACTAAATTAAGAAGAGAATTAGGTATTTGTTCTATAACTAAAATATAAAATATAAATAACAAGTATAATTAATAATTAATATTAAAATAAATCATAGAGTTAAAATATAAGGACCATGTCGACATCCCCTAGGAAGACATGTCGACATGTAACGTTTTTATTTTTTTTAAATTTTCCCACCAAAATTCAAAAATTTAGTTATATATTCTTCTCTATTTCGAATTCTTATTCATTCTCTCTGTTTTCTCTTCATTTTCTATTCTGAAATATATAAAATAATGGCATCTTCCTCTAAATTAAACATAAAATCAACTTTCTCATTCCCCTCTCCTACTTCTGGTCCATTCCAATGCACTACTCTCGCACGTGTAACTAAATTGGAGGAGTTTATAAAGGATACTCTTCAGATGTTGACTGAAATTCAAGTGACTCAACTTCGTATGGCGAAAGAGCAAGAAAGGCAAGGCAAGATTCTTAGGAATTTACAAAAATTCCTAATGGATAACCAGGCCAACCCTATCTTGATCGATGAAGACTCTTCACTAAATCAAGAACATGAGGTCAGCGACGAAGAAGAAGAAGAACTAATGGAAGAAGCACACGAGGAGGAGGATGACCAAGTAGTATGCATTGGAGAAGTGTGTTTCGACAAAAATGGGAATCTTGTCGAACAACGTGGAAATTTCTGTTTCCACTATCCAAACTGTTCAATTCATAAATCTCCTATGTTCAGAAACACACATTAGTTTCTTCTCTTTCTTTCCGTTGTTATTTATGTTTTTATGTTTTTCAAACGCAAATGTTAATACAACCATACTCGTAATAAATAACCTCGTGTTCTTATATGTGTTAGTATTATTGTGAATTCTTAGTTAGGATAGTTAATAGTTTAGGATTATATTTTTGTATTAGATTTAAGTGTTAATTATTTATGATAACACTATCATTATAATCACACGTCATAGAGTGATAAGTTTTAGGGGGAGTTATATAGTTTGGAGTTATCTAGTTTAGAGTAAGTTTTTTTGTTGATGACAAAGGGGGAGAAGTATAAAATAGGATAGTTAGGCATAGATTAAGGGGGAGTTATTAGAAGTATTAGGATAGAAGTGATATTTTATAAACAAAGGTTGTCATCATCAAAAAGGGGGAGATTGTTAGTCCATAAGATGATGGTTTTGATGAAAACAACCATAGAATAGATTATAAAATATAAATACTAACATTTCAAGTTTAGATATATATGTATATGCAGGATCTAACCATGCAGGTATCAAGAATGAAGATTGTACAGTATAGAGATTCAAGATATAGAGATAGAAGACTCATGAGTATCAAGATTATCAAGAGTTCAAGATTTCAAGGTTAAGTTTGTTTTATTAGGAATATTTGTTAAAACTCGTAAAAAAGCACTGGCATCTTAATATCCAATTTATTCGTGGAATGGAATCCACTTCGAGCCCGTTAAAGGGATGGAACCCTAAGTAGGATGGAACCTACGAAAATCTAGTGGGACATTGTTTTGTATCCACTAAGCTTAATTCAAATGATTTTTCAAAATTATCTTGTTTTCGAAATGATTTCAAAACTTTCCTTTTAAAAAGATTCAAAACTCTCGATTCCGTTTTTAAAATAATTTTAGCCTCAAAACATCTTTATTTTCAGAGTCAAAATTTCTCCTGATTTTAAACTATCTTTTCAAATAATATATTTAACTTTTAAATTATTTATACTTTGATTTAAATTATAGTTAAATAATATATATATTGTTCTTTATATTTACTTATGAATTTCAACTATATTCAAGTATATTTATAAAGTTTTAATATAAGATAAATATTATTTTTATAGAAATTCAAAACATCAAATTTGGCTGAGGGATGTCGACATGCCCATAGGCACCATGTCGACATGGTGACAGTTTAATTCAAAATTCAAATTTCAAAAGAAGTGTCTATTTGCCATAACATTTCATAAATGGTCATGGCTGTTGTTCTTCTATAAATAGGGGTCAGTTTCAACGAATTTTATAATACTTTTTTCTGATTTAACTTCTCTTCTTCTTCACCACTTTCTTATTTACAAATTACACCATTACTCTGCCGAAATCAATATCGAATCTAACTAGATAATTTCTGGTTTTGATTCTCTCCACGATCTCTACAAGATCCAAGTGCTAATCCGAGTTATAGACTTTTTGTAATCAATTGAGCGAGAGAAGGTGTGATTGTAGCCCTAGAAATCAATTGGGTGAACTTGTTGCCCTAGAAATCAAGTATCTCTACCCAGAGGATTGTGATTCTGGAGGGTGTAACTCGTAGCCTTGAAACCGAGGGTTGTAATTGTTGAATTGATTTTGAAAGGAAATCCGTACTTAGTTGTGCGGGACTGGATGTAGGGTAACTCCGGACCAGTATAAAATCCGGTGTGTTCTTTCCTTTACTGCTTTTACTTTATATTTGCATCTGTGTTTGATTCAGTGTTCATATCTGTGTCTGATTAGTGTATACATTGTTAACAAAGTAAGATAAACTCAAAAAGATTAACAAATTTCTTAAAACACTATTCACCCCCCCTCTAGTGTTAATTCTAGCCTTAAGATCCTTAATCCGCATTTCTCACAGATAGTCGATACACTTCCTCAACGACCCATCTGGCTTCTTTACGAATACTGCAACCGTTCCTCAAGGAGAACTGCTTGGCCGAATGAAATTCTTTCCTTCCAATTCCAATAGCTGCACCTTCAATTCCTTCATCTCGGTTGGTGACATCCTGCTAGGTGGTCTACTTACGGGTTCAGCTCCAGGTATGAGATATATCCGAAACTCTATACCTCATTTCGGCGGCAAGCACGAAACTAGTTCAAACACATCCGCAAACTCTCTTGCTATATAAACTAGCTTCAACTCTAATTCTGTTCCCATAGCACCCAATAACGCATAAGCATTTCCGTCCGAACTCCTTACCGAGTAAATGACTCGGTTATGGCTATTAGGATGTTTCAATGATATTTTCCTCTCCTGGAAAAATATCCTAGCATCATATCTAACTAACCAATCCATACCCAATATGATCCTGAAACCCACGAAATAAAAAACATATAAACTGCATGCAAACATACGACCTAACAAATCAAGTTCTAACTTGTCATATCTCATTCCCAGAGTTGCATACCGTCCTATAGGATTCACAACCCTTAAAGGAGTAATAAGGTATAAAGGTTCCAAACATAAGCAATCTACCAAATACTAAGATATAAATGAGTGCGATGCACCGGTATCAAATAGTATCCTAACCGGAGTACTATGAATCATAAGCATACCTTCCATCACAACTTTTCCTTTCTCAGCAGTCGTTGGTCTAGAGGATGATGGTTCCAATGCGAAGACCTTTCCCTTTCCAGCTTTAGCAGCCTCGGGACACTTGTCCTTGTAATGCCCTATCTGGCCGCAGTTGTAACACTTCACATTCGGCCTCACTGCAACTGCTCTTCCATAACCCGACCGACATTCATTAGCATAGTGTCTCTTCTTTTCGCACTTGTAACAAACAATATCAGCCTTGCTCTTCTTAGCTGCTACCCCCGACGGGGCACCATTCTTCTTGAAGAACTTTCGCTTCTTACCCTGAAAATTATGAACCTTAGCTGGTTTCCCCTTTCCAAAGGTAGAAAGCATCTCTTCATTCCGAATAGCCATCTTAACAACAATATGACATGGATCCTGGAGGTTTGGCATGGTTGCTCTGGCGATCATAGGATTCAACCCCATGATAAACTTATCATTCCTCCAGATAAACTTATCAGTATTCAACCCCCAAATAAACTTATCAGTATTCAACCCTTAGATAAACTATTCAGTATTCAAGTCCCAGATAAACTTATCATTCCTCCAAACGATTGTATATACAGTAGCATATCCATACCGGGACAGCTCATCAAACTCTGTAGCATACTCAATCACGGATCAATCTACCTGGACTAAATCTGCAAATTTCCTTAGCAACGCTGACTTGGCAACCTCAGATAGAAATCTTTCTTAGAACCTCCTTCAAAATTCAGCCCAAGTTAGGTCTTACTCTGGCTCTCCCACGGTAACTCCGTTCCACCAAAACAATGTTGCTCCCTACAATTGCCTTGAAGCAAGTCTCCTCTTTTGCATATCCGTCAACCCAAGATCTGCAAAATAACCTCTCACAATGCAATAGCCAATTCTCCACTCCTACTGCATCCTCGATTCCCAGAAAAGGCTTCCCTTCAAGACTAGCATAATCCCTGCTCAGCTTGGCATAATTATTGCCAACTAGGGCCATTGGATTAGCTCCTCCAGCATTCCCTACAGCCACTACCGCAGCTGCTCCAACTTGCATCATATTCACGAAGAACTAAAACATTATCCCCATATCAACCGGTGGAATCTTAGCACCAACATTATCATTTGCTTATGGGTTTGCATTTGCCTGTCCACCCTGGTTGCTCCTAGTATTCGGTCGAACATTTCCACGTGTTGCGGTGCGTCTCCCACCTTGATTCACTCTTCTGTTTCCCGCCTCCATATCTTACTATCCTACTACCTGATCTTGGTAAGATACAGAAGAACGGTCTAAGAGAGTGGGGAATACATACTTAGGTATTTATAGCAAAGTACACATACGTTACTATAACGCTTACCCAAGCTCAACCATATTTTAGATTCATTAGATTATGCTTTAAAAATCTTTTAAGGTTTAAATTCCTTTTAAGTACATAAACCAAGTTCTGATACCAACTTGTAACATCCCGCTTCCGGAGGCTCAAAACTAACTGCTACGGATGCTGCAGTCATCCATAGGTGTTATTTCTAAGAGACCAAAATCGAAATCTTGAAACTATTGGCAACACAGAAACACAAGAATATGAAAAAATTTAAACTTCAACAAAACAGAATTTCTCATTTCTTATGAATTTTGATTTAAGATTTAATTACATAATCCCAAATGTTAACCACGTTCAGATCACATATACATGTACAAAATACGATAAGAGCAACATATGAAGATGTCCCCTTATGATGATCAGAGAACTAATAAATATGAACTTTACGGTTCTTAGTACATCACAACAAATACACAAAATAGCTCCTATATAGCTAACACTGCCTCCTGCATGTATCTGGTAGCTTATTCGTCCAAAAACCAAAAATTCTCCCACTTTCAGACTACTCAAATTAAATTTTGAGTACCCGAGAGTTTGTGGAGAAACATAAACTTCGAGTCAGACAATAAGTCTGGTATGAATAATCCCCTATCATCTCTTATCATAAATAGATATCTAGTGAGATCACGCCGCTTAGCAGAATGAGTTTTTCCCTCACTAGTATCCAAATAAAACAAGCAAATCATTTACTATGCCCCTGCACCAAAAATGATTAGTCTTAACATAATATGAAATAAAGCCATAAATCATATGTATTGGATATCCCATCCAAAAGAAATTTATTAGACTTCCTATCTAAAATCAATTTATTAGATTTCCCATCCAAAATCTTTAAAATGACCATCTATCATAATTTGATAGGTTTGTCCGTCCCAAATCCCTTTAAAATAAATGCAAATTACCCATCGTACATTGTTTTATAAAAGATGGTGTGGGCTATCCACCGCACACTCCATAGTTTTCCTAGAATGACTATGAACCCTTGGGTGCTAAATCCCGAGGCTAACCACCTCTGGCAAAATATTCTTTACTTTAGAAATTTGATGTGGGCTATCCACCGCACATTCCATGGTTCTCCTAGGTTAACCAAGAACCCATCACTTAGCCAAAAATATCATGATCCCCATGATTATTTATAAAAACTCATGATCCCCATGATTATATATTTTTCCCCAGGTATTCCACCTGTTTAACCTATTCTCATTAGTAGCCCTAATTAGGTTAAATTAAATAAAAACACATTGATAACCCCAATGTATAATTTCGAAAGCATATTTCGGTTTGTAACCTCGAACTATGTATCGAAATCAGTAATCCTACCCCGGTGTCCCCAAGGTTTAATAACATCAAATTTATATAAGGCTCCTCCTTACATGTTCAACAAAATAAGTATTTTATGCTATAACCCTTCGAAGTAACCCCTTCAAATTAGAAAAATTTTACTTAGGGAAAATGGCTAAAAACAGCCCTTTAAAACCCTTCGAATGAAGTCCCATTAGAAAGCAAATAACCCTCCGAACTTAGCCCCTTCGAAAACCTTCCGTTTGAAAGCATCATTGAAGGTAACCCCTTCAAAACCTTTCGAAATCAAACCTTTCAAAATCAAACCTTTCGAAATCAAAACCTTTCGCAATCATTGAAGATAACCCCTTCAAAACCTTTCGAAATTAAACCTTTTGAAATCAAACCTTTCAAAATCAAAACCTTTCGCAATCATTGAAGATAACCCCTTCAAAACCTTTCAAAATCAAACTTTTCAAAATCAAAACCTTTCGAAATCAAAAACCTTCACAATCATTCAAAAACAGTAAAGTGTTGGTGTTGGAACCAACCCTTCGAAAGTATACTTCCGACCTTGTCAGAAGGTTAACCCTTCGGCTTTGCCGAAAGGTATTCAAACACCATTTTAAAACAATCTCTTGCAGGTTTAAGCTTTCGAAGATCCCCTTCGAAACCCTTCTTGAATATAAATCTTTTAGTCTTTTATAAAATGATAGAGTCGAAGGATCCCCCTTCAACTTATTCGAAAGCAATTATATTTCTATCCAAAAGCAAAGGAAGTAGCCTCCGCATTCCTTCGCCCTTCACTTCCCTTCGGCCCCGTGCCTACCTTTCGACTTGGGCAGAAGGTAACTGTTTACCTTCCATTTTAGACGAAAGGTACCTTTCGACTTCATCAAAAGGGTAAAAGCGGGCTTGTTGGAGTCAAAGACAGAACTGGGCCCACTGAAGTGATGTTTTTATCTTATTTGTCTAATTTTGATTGGCTGAGGAACCTTCTTCTGTACTTCCAAAAAGTGAAATGTATACAAAAATCAACATTTTTTTTAAAACACTATATTCTTCCCCAAATATTTCCAAAGGCAATTTCCTTCCGAATTTAAGTAATTTCGAAAGCAAATTTTCAGTTTAACCCTTGGACTTAAATAATTTAATTACCTTATTAAATCACTAAGGAAAAATTCCCAAAAATACCAAAAATCAGATATATCATATACTTCAACATATTAAAATTTCAAAGCATATGAAGATCAATATAATTCAGAATTTAACCAAAACCGAAATAAAACTTGTTAATTAACCTATTAACATTTTAAAACACCTATATCTTATCCAAACAAAGGTTTAAATGGTTATATCCTAACCAAAATCACAAACATGAATCGGGTATAACCCATAACCGATCCAAACATAGAAAAATGTGATGATAAACATGATTATTCACCTTGATTAGTTGATTGGAGAATGAGATAAATTCCTAGCTTTAATTCCTTAACTTATTCTTCAATTTAAACTTTTCCTGGAGCTTTTTAACGGCCGGTCGAAATATATGGACGTTAAGAATGAAAAAGTGGAAGTTTATTGATGTGGAGGAAGAGATATATACAAAGAAATGTAGCCCCATTTCCAAGTTTACCCCTTAGGAAATTCCTCCTCCTAAATTTAGTTAAGTCTTATTATAGTTTATTCATTTAGACATGGCCATAGGATTTATTAATCTCATCTCCCTAATTATTCACATTATTTTATTTAATTTATCCAATTAAATATCCTGAATAATGTTAATTAAAATCAGGGGCATTACAGACTCCCCACCTTAAAGAATTTCGCCCCCGAAATTTCAGTAAGGACAAAACAACAAACATATAGCCCATGCAAGCTAAGCTAGTATAACGTACCAGCCAAATTCTATATAAACCCTATATAGAACATTCCATCTAAAACAGCCAAGGAAAAGTAGCCATAATCCTGTCTTCTGTCTCCCAAGTACAGTCCTTTACGTTGTCGCTCCACTGAACTTTCACTAACCTGACTGTCTTGTTTCTTAACCTCTTCTCATCTTTTGCCACAACACAAACTGGTTGCCTCGCAAAAGTCATATCTGGTTCCACCACTAAATCCTCCAGTGTAGTCGGAGCGATAGTAGTTTCTGGATCATGAACATACTTCCTAAGATGAGAAACATGAAACACATTGTGGACCCCGGTCAAATTGCTCGGCAATTCTACTCGGTATGCGAGTCTCCCAATCCTCTCTGATATAAGAAATGGTGCAACATATCTCATTGCTAGTTTCCCGGTCTTCCCGAACTGAACCACACCCTTCATCGGCGATATCTTGATGAAAACTAAATCTCCAACTGAGAACTCTAGGTCCTTACGCCTTTTGTCTGCGTAACTCTTCTACCTAGACTGAGCTTCCTTCATTCTTTCCCGTACGAACTCGATCTTATCCATCGCCTCTCTCACCAATTCTGGACCAAGGACCAATCTGTTTTCGGTCTCTAACCAATATGCTGGTGATTTGCATGGCCTTCCATACAAAGCTTCAAAAGGCACTATTCCTATAGTAGTCTGATAACTATTATTGTAGGAAACTCCACTGAGTGCAAGTGATCTTCCCAAGAACCACTAAAATCTAGCACACAAGCTCTCAACAGATTTTCCAGTACCTTGTTGACCTTCTCTGTCTGCCCATCCATCTAAGGATGATATGCAGTACTCATCTTGAGCTTAGTGCCTAACACACTCTATAGGCTCTTCCAGAACTCGCTAGTAAACAAAGCATCTCTATCACTGACGATACTAATAGGAATTCCATGTAGTCTAACGATGTTCTTCATGAACAACTTAGCCAAAACAGGTGTCGTGTTGGTTGACCTTACCAGAATGAAATGTGCACTTTTGGTCAATCTGTCCACTATGACCCATATACTTTCATTACCTCGGTTTGACCTTGGCAACCTGTCACCATGGATATCGAGTCCCACTTCCAAACTGGAACATCCAAAGGCAGAAGCAAACCACTTGGCTTTTGATGTTCGGCTTTAACTTTCTGACAGTTCAAACACCGTTTCACCCATAAGCAAACATCCCTCTTCATTCCTTCCCAGAAGAAACTTCTCTTCATATCTTGATACATCCTGATTCCCCCAGGATGAATCATAAACTTCGACCGATGACATTCCCTAAGAACTTCCTTCCTAAAGTTTCCAACATCCGGAACACATAACCGTTCCCTCTTTCTCAACCAACCCCTACGGTCAAGAATAAAATCCTTCAAATCATCAATCTCGGTTCCAGCTTCTAACCTTCTAATCCTCTCGGCTAACACTAGATCCTCTTTCTGCCTAAAAGCAATCCGTTCGATCAGAACTGGTCGAACTTCCAAACAAGTCATCATGGGGATATTCAGACTAGATCCAGCAGTCGACCTCAACTGCACACTGCAAGCAACCAGCGCTTCCATGTCTTTCCATTCCGCCAACATAGCTAACACAACATTCTGATGTTTCCTGCTAAGCGCATCTGCCACCTTATTTACTTTTCCCGGTGTATACTCGATGCTAAAATCATAAGCTGCAACAAACTCCAGCCATCTCTGCTGTCTCATGTTCATCTCCTTCTGAGAGAATAAATACAGTAGAGACTTATGATCCGTAAATAGCTCAAACCTTTCTCCCAAAAGGTAATTTCTCCACACCTTCAATGTGAAGATCACTGCTGCCAACTCCAAATCATGAGTAGGGTATCTTACTTCATGCGGTCTAAGCTGTCTAGAAGCATAGGCAATAACCTTTCCATTCTGCATTAGCACAGCACCTAACCCAGTACCATAGGCGTCGGTGTAAACTACCAACCCCTGATTCCCATCAGGAACCACTAACACGGGCGCATTGGTTAACAAATGTTTCAACTTAAGGAATGCCTCCTCACATGTGTCAGACCAAACAAACTTCACGTCCTTTCTGGTTAGCAAAGTCAAGGATGCCTCTATCCGTGATAAATCCTTAATGAACCTTCAGTAGTAACCTGCAAGACCAAGAAAACTCCTAATCTCACTTACTGTCTCTGGTCCAATTGTTAACAGCTTCGATTTTATCTGGATCAACGGCTAAACCTACCTCGGAAACTACATGACCAAGGAACTTTACTTCCTTCATCTAGAAATGACACTTTGAACTTCGCTTTCAGCTGATGTTACCTTAGCGTCTCCAACACTATTCTAAGATGATCCGCATGATCCTTCTCATTCTTAGAATATACCAAAATGTCATCAGTAAAAACCAACACGAACATATCCAAGTGCTCTCGGAAAACCCGGTTCATCAAATCCACAAAGAAAGCCGGCGCACTAGTAAGCCCAAATGGCATAACCAACCACTCGTAAGACCCATATTTGGTCCTAAACGCCATCAATGGGATACTGTCCTCTACCACTCTTAGTTGATCGAAACCTGTCACCAAATCCAGCTGGGAAAACACTGAGGCTCCACTCAACTGATTGAATAAGTCATCGATCGTCGGCAAAGGATACCTATTCTTGATCGTCCTCTCGTTCAACATACAATAGTCGATACACATCCTTAACGACCCTTCTGGCTTCTTCACGAATACCGCGGCCATTCCCCATAGCAAACTGCTTGGCCAGATGAAATTCTTTCTTTCCAAGTCCACTAGCTGCACCTTCAATTCCTTCATCTCAGTTGGTGACATCTTGCTAGGTGGTCTACTTACGGGTTCAGCTCCCGGTATGATATCTATCCAAAACTCGATACCACTTTTCGACGGCCAGCCCAAAACTAGTTCAAACACATCCGCAAACTCTCTTGCTACATAAACCTACTTCAACTCTGGTTCCATTCCCATAGCACCCAATAACGCATAAGCATTTCCATTCGAACTCCTTACTGAGTAAATGACTCGGATATGGCTATTAGGGTGTTTCAATGATATTTCCCCTCTTGGAAAAATATCCTAGTATCATATCTATCTAACCAATCCATACCCAATATGATCCCGAAACCCATGAAATCAAAAACATATAAACTTCATGCAAACGTACAACCTAACAAATCAAGTTCTAACTGGTCATATCTCATTCCCAGAGTTGCATACCCTCCTATAGGATTCACAACCCTTAAAGGAGTAACAAGGTATAAAGGTTCCAAACATAGGCAATCTATCCTCCGAATGATAGTATATACAGTAGCATATCCATAACGGGACAACTCTTCAAACTCTGTAGCATACTCAATCACGGATCAATCCCCCTGGACTAAATCTGCAAATTTCCTTAGCAACGCTGACTTGGCAACCTCAGATAGAAATCTTTCTTCGAACCTCCTTCGAAATTCAGCCCAAGTCAGGTCTTCCTCTGGCTCTCCCACGGTAACTCCGTTCCACTAAAACAATGCTGCTCCCTGCAATTACCTTGAATAAAGTCTCCTCTTTTGCATATCCATCAAGCCGAGATCTGCAAATATCCTCTCACAATGCAATAGCCAGTTCTCCACTCCTACTGCATCCTCGGTTCCCAGAAAAGGCTTCCCTCCAAGACTAGCGTAATCCCTGCTCAGCTTGGCATAATTATTGCCAACTAGGGCCACCGGATTAGCTCTTCCAGCATTCCCTACAACCACTCCCGTGGTTGCTCCAGCTTGCATCATATTCACGAAGAATGGATATATTATCCCCTTATCAACCAACGGAATCTCAACACCAACATTAACATTTGCATCTGGGTTTGCATTTGCCTGTCCACCCTGGTTGCTCCTAGTATTGGGTCGAACATTTCCACGTGTTGCGGTGCGTCTCCCACCCTAATTCACTCTTCCATTTCCTGCTTCCATATCTTACATTCCTACTACCTGCTCTTGGTAAGATACATAAGAACAGTCTAAGAGAGTAAGGAATACATACTTAGGTATTTATAGCGAAGTATACATACGTTACTATAATGCTTGTCCAAGCCCAAACATATTTTAGATTCATTAGATTATGCTTTAAAAATCTTTTAAGGTTTAAATTCCTTTTAAGTACATAAACCATGCTCTGGCACCAACTTGTAACATCCCGCTTCCGGAGGCTCAAAACTAACTGTTACGGATGCTGTAGTCATCCATAGCTATTATTTATGAGTGACCGAAATTGGAATCTTGAAACTATTAGCAACACAGAAACACAAGAATAAGAAAAAATTTAAACTTCAAAAAAACTGAATTTCTCATTTCTTATGAATTTCGATTTAAGATTTAATTACATAATCCCAGATGTTAACCACGTTTAGATCACATATACATGTAAAAAATACGATAAGAGCGACATATGAAGATGTCCCCTTATGATGATCAGAGAACTAATAAATATGAACTTTACAATTCTTAGTACATCACAGCGGAATACACAAAATAGCTCATATAAAGCTAACATTGCCTCCTGCACGTCTCCGGAAGCTTATTCTTCTAAAAAACTGAAAATCTCCTACTCTCGGACTACTCAAATTAATTTTTGAGTACTTGAGAGTTTGTAGAGAAACACAAACTTCGAGTCTGACAATAAGTCTGGTATGAATAATCCGCTATCATATCTTATCATAAATAGATATCTAGTGAGACCAGGCTGCTTAGCGGAACGGGTTTTCCCCTCACTAGTATCCAAATAAAACATGTAAATCATTTACTATGCCCCTGCACCCAAAATGATTAGTCTTAACATAATATGAAATAAAGCCATAAATCATATATATTGGATATCCCATCCAAAAACAATTTATTAGATTTCCCATCTAAAATCAATTTATTAGATTTCCCATCTAAAATTTTAAAATGACCATCCGTCATAATTTAATAGGACTGTCCGTCCTAAATCCTTTTAAAATAAATGCAGATTATCCATCGTACATTGTTTTATAAAAGATAGTGTGGGCTATCCACCGCACACTCCATAGTTTTCCTAGGATGACTATGAACTCTTGGCTGCCTCCCGAGGCTAACCACCTTTGGCAAAACATTCTTTATTTTAGAAATTTGATGTGGGCTATCCACCGGAAATTCCATAGTTTTTCTAGGTTAACCTAGAATGTATCACTTGGCCAAAAATATCATGATCCCCATGATTATTTATAAAAACTCATGATCCCCATGATTATATATTTTCCCCCAGGTATTCCACCTGTTTAATCTATTCCTATTGGTAGCCCCAATTAGGTTAAATTAAATAAAAACACATTGATAGCCCCAATGTATAATTTTGAAATTATATTTCTGTATGTAACCCCAAACAATGTATCGAAATCAGTAATCCCACCTCGGTGTCCCCAAGGTTTAATAACATCAAATTATATCAGGCTCCCTTTTACATGTTCAAACAAAATAAGTATTTTATGCTATAACCCTTCGAAGTAACCCCTTCAAATTAGCAAAATTTTACTTAAGGAAAATTGCTAAAAACAGCCCTTTAAAACCCTTCAAATGAAGTCCCATTCGAAAGAAAAATACCCTCCGAAGTTAGCCCATTCAGAAACCTTCCTTTTGAAAGCATCGTTGAAGATAACCCCTTCAAAACCTTTTGAAATCAAACCTTTTGAAATCAAAAATTTCTAAATCATAACCTTTCGAAATCATTGAACATAACCCCTTCTAAACCTTTCGAAATCAAACCTTTCGAAATCAAAACCTTTCGTAATCAAAACCTTTCGCAATCATTGAAGATAATCCTTTCAAAACCTTTCGAAATTAAACCTTTTGAAATCAAACCTTTCAAAATCAAAATCTTTTGAAATCAAAACCCTTCGCAATCATTCAAAAACAATGAAGTGTTGGTGTTGGAACCAACCCTTCGAAAGTATACTTCCGACCTAGTCGGAAGGTTAACCCTTCGGTTTTGCCAAAAAGTATTAAAACACCTTTTTAGAAAACATTTTAAAACAATACTCTTGAAGGTTTAAGCTTTGGAAGATCCCTTTCGAAACCCTTCTTAAATATAAAAATTTTAGTCCTTTATAAAATGATATTGTTGAAGGGTCCCCCTTCAACTTATTCGAAAGCAATTATATTTCTATTCGAAAGCAAAGGAAGTAGCCACCCTATCCCTTCGCCCTTCTCTTCCCTTCGGCTCCATGCCTACCTTTCGACTTGGGCGGAAGGTAACTGTTTACCTTTCGTTTTAGACGAAAGGTGCCTTTTGACTTCATCAAAAGGGTAAAAGCGGGCTTGTTGGAGTCAAAGACCGAACTGGGCCCACTGAAGTGATGTTTTATCTTATTTGTCTAATTTTGATTGGCTAAGGAACCTTCTTCCGTACTTCCAAATTGTAAGTATACAAAAGTCAACATTTTTTTTAAAACACTGTACTTCTTCCCCAATTATTTACAAAGGCAATTTCCTTCCGAATTTAAGTAATTTCGGAAGCAAATTTTCAATTTAGCCCTTGTGCTTAAATAATTTAATTACTTTAGTAAATCACTAAGGAAAAATTCCCAAAAATCACCAAAAATCGGATAAATCATATACTTCAACATATTAAAATTTCAAAGCAAATGAAGATCAATATAATTTGGAATTTAACCAAAACCGAAATAAAACATGTTAATTAACCCATTAATGTTTAAAAACACCTATGTCTTATCCAAACAAAGGTTTAAATGGTTATATCTTAACCAAAATCAGAAACATGAATCGGGTATAACCCATAACCGATCCAAATATAGAAAAATGAGATGATAAACATGATTATTCACCTTGATTAGTTGATTGGAGAATGAGATAATTTCCTTGCTTTAACTCCTTGGCTTATTCTTCAATTTAAACTTTTCCTTGAGATTTTTAATGGCCGGCCGAAATATATGGAAGTTAAGAATGAAAAAGTGGAAGTTTATTAAGTTGGAGGAAGAGATATATACAAAGAATTGTAGCCCTATTTCCAAGTTTACCCCTTAAGAAATTCCTTCTCCTAAATTTGGTTATGTCTTATTTTAGTTCATTCATTTAGACATGGCCATAGGATTTATTAATCTCATCTCCTTAATTATTCACATTATTCTATTTAATTTATCTAGTTAAATATCCCAAATAATGTTAAATAAAATTCAGGGGCATTACTATGAATGTGTATAAAGGTTTAGGGTATTAGAATAGGTCTAATTCCAATCTTGCCCTTATCAACTAAGCTAACTTATTTTATTTCATTTCCCCTTAGTTCAATTGTTTAAGTTGGCACAACTACCTTCTATTAACACAAATATTAATCCCTAACCATTTACATTATTTCTTTTAATTTAACTAATTAAATATCCTAAATAATGTTAATAAAATTAGGGTCGTTACATGTTATGAGTATGGTGTGTAATTTTCTAGTCACTAGAACGTTTTTCTGACTCCCTCCTCATTATAACCTACACAATAAATTATGAGGGACATGCTACTGAACTTAGATGGAAATAGTGGATGGAGAAGTCTTCTTATTCGTGCTCGGCGCTGCAAACGCAACTAGCTATCCATGGATAATTTTGATTCCAAGGTAGTAGCCTCAGTCGATATTTATTTTATATTATATTTTTCTATTCTGCTATGAGTTTATATTGATCGCTATCTGATATACTTATGTTTATTACAAGTTAGCAAAGTCAATGATCTATGCCCTAATGGACTTGGGTTTTTATTTTTCCAAAACGTGGGCCCATCAAGGTGTGGTTGTTACATTTGGCATCAGGGCCGAGGTTAGTCAATCATATAAATTAGGATGTAATTGTATTTTTATATACAATTATTTATATTATATGCCAAACTTTCTGAATTCTGACTATAGAAATAGCTGCGACCATATTCTAAGAAGATGGATGAGGCAACTATGAGTTGGAATAATAAATAGACTTAAATTATTTACACCTACCCTGATTACCCCATGGAGTGTAGGCTGTATTGTAAGGCGTTGACTATGTACAACACTGGCATGACATATAGAAGGATCTCCAAGGCTGGACGGGCTTGACTACTTTGTTGGGCATAGGCTACCTCATGATTGTAGACTTCAATAGATTACCGACCAAAGATGTACATTTCATTCAAATAGATGGAAAGTAAGAAACTATATGTAGCAAATATCGAGAAGTAAGGTATAATAGAAGTGGAGCAAGTTCTCGCAAATAGTGTACATTAACCACAACAAGATGATACGCTGGATTTTTATGAAGGCGAGTAGAAGAAAAGTCAAAAAAGAAAGGACAAGTAAAGTCCATTTCTAAGTCTAACCATATGTGAAGGGATTTGACAAAAAGATTTTTGAAAATTCTTTGAAACGTTTCGAATAGGTTCGTCAAATGATTTAATGAGAAATTTTTGTTTTGAAAATGAAAGAACGATTTGGAATTCTAAGTTTAAAATTGTTTGAGTCAAAAGTTTTCGATTTAATGGTTTTTAGTAAAAAGGTTCTTCGTTTTTGAAAAAAAAATGAAAAGAGAGCGTATGTTTGGCTCGATAATTTTTTATATTTATAAAATCAATTTTTTTTAAATTCATTCTTTAAGGGGTGGGTAAATGGAAATGGAACTTGATTCAAGGAAGGGTAGGAATGTCCGATAACAAAGGAAATACAAAGGATAACACCTGAAATATTTTTGTGGTTTGAAGGAGGTTGATGGACAAAGTAGTATAGGTGAGTATACTGTGAGGTTGAAGAAGATAAGAGCTCGACGAACGAGAGGGTAGGCTAAGGCACCATCATGTAGAAGACAAGGATTTCTTAGAGCAGTGCAGATCATATCAGATTAAGGAAGACGAAGATAGAGTGAAACGATATTATTAATAAATTTAACCTGGTCCAAATAGGGTTCAGGTTTAACTTGGGCCTAAAATTTGGCAACTGGTCGCCTAGTAGCGGTCGACCGGTAGCGATCACCGGTTATGCTAGAGTATTCATTCAATTATTGGGTAAAATGTGCAACCCAAACCTCAAACACGACATATAGCCTCGTCCAGGCTTAGGACCCCTTCATTCTTTCATCTTCCACCTCTCTCCTTCCTTCGACCCTTTCTCCAAAAACGCGAGCGTTACCACTCTCTCCTTCTTCAACCCAACCACAAGCGCCCCCCAAACGCCTACTGCAAGCGACCTTTGGCTACTCGCCGTGCGTCAGATCCGGCTTCCCTCACTCCAAATATAAACCCTACCCCCGTCAACGACAGTTAGCTAATGGCACCACCACGAGCCGTCATATCGAAAACTTGCATACATATAGAACTGCCAGAATATATAGTTTATTTGCATCATATTTTCAAAATTTCTTTAAAAGAATGCATTCATATAGGATGCGCCGATTTAGAATTATTTGGCATACATGTCTTATATGTTGCGATCTGCAAAACTGGTTGTACTTTAATGGGTTGGATAATTTAGAACGGCTGTGTACTATGCCCTATGATTCAATAATTGGGGAATTTTTGGAATTTTTTTTTGGGAGGAGAATGTAACATCCTAAAAATTTTATGACAATTAATAAATAACTATTAAAACTCAAAAGTGGAATTTGAGTAAAGGTCGAAATTTTACTAAGAAACTTGAAAATTTGCGTTCATGGTGATTTTCTGAGAAACTTTCATATATAGAAGTTTGTGATCACTCAAACTATTAGCTTTTGAAGTTTTCAAAATGAAAATAATTAAAAAGGAAAATAGAATAAAAAATGCGGGATCCCACCAGTCGACCTCCTCCTTGGGTCAGTCAACCGCTAGTGGTCGACCGCCTATAGGGAAGCGGTTGAATAGTTCTAAAGGTGATGGCTAGGGTTGAACCTTAGCCGAGTGATCTTGATTTAATTATTTAAATCTAGTAGATACAATCTATACGAGTGCCTATAAATATAGGCCTAGCCATTCACTTTTCTTCTTATATTTTCTAATCAAAGCAGTGAAACTCTTCCATTTTCCCTCCACCAATATTTCTAAAAATTATAAAATATTATATATATATATACATAAATTGGAGAAGGGTGGGAAATAAAGAGAAGAAGAGGAGAAGCGAACCAACTTTGCGAAAGAAAAAGGTAGTTTCTAAAATTATAAATTTATATTCCGCTAAACCCTAAATATTTTCTTGAATCTGTAATTCTAATGTATGAATGTACATTGTTATAAATAATCTTTTGGATTAGAATGGAAAAAGAGTAAAATTGAAGGGATGAATTCAGATTTGGGAGATTTGAAAAGCTAGAAAGGTGAGCTAGAAATCAGATGATTTATTTATAACACTGAAATTTATATCATCCAATTTTATTTAACTATTATACTATATAAGATCTAATGAGTTGTAGGCTTAAAATGAACATATAGGAATATCGCCTACATATTCTGTAAGATAGATAATTTGGAATACGAACGATATTTGCACCCTACTCTAGAAGTTTGGAAATTAGTCCCTAAAATTTTAAAGTGAAATGTTGATAAGATTTAATATTTATCCCAAATTTAGGATAATGGGTGTAATTTGTTAATATTAATTTAGGTTGCCGTAATTTTACTTGGATTGTGAATTTCTATGCTTTAATTTATTGGAAGCGTTGTGAGTATAATTTAATTATATATAATTTCGTATATATTTTCATAAATTATCTAATTCCACAAATGTATAAAAAGTGTGTCGTTTGAAATAATAAGGAATGCACTAAAAATGAAAGAGATGTGTAAAGTACATAAGTTTTTCCCCGTAGTTCGCACTGTTTATTTCAATAAAAGAAAGAGAATTCTTTGTGATTTCAAATGAAGCAAAGGTCGCACTTTTGGTTAATTCATGGGAAGTTATAACGGTATTCCTTTACGGAAGAATAGCTTTGATAAATTAAAATGTCAACTAGTTAAAGAATTAATGTTATGAATAATAAAACACACACTATAATCGCTTTTACTGACAAAAGTGTGTGCGTGTATTTGTTTATTTATATATCATAATATACGTCGATATTTACATGAATTATAATTATGACGTCTAGTTATAAATAGCATAGTAAATGATAGGATTGGGAGATATAGGTGGAAATGAGATGGTAACTCCAAAAATTAATCAGACAATAAATATGCGGTTAATAGAGAGTTACAATAATTAAATGGGACATAAATGCGTTTAGTGGTACTAACTAAAGCATATGACATTTATGGGAAGATGAAATAGGCATAATAGTTGGAATTAGAAAAAATAAACAAATGTCATTAATGATTATCCAAGTAGAATAATATTAGCTTTTTATTATGCACAACTGACATTTACGGACATAAAAGGTAAATATAAAATATACATAACAAGTGTTAGCAGCAAATATGGCCACCAACACCCAATTGTATGTGAAAGCACCAATATCAGATATCTAAATCCAAACAGAGAAGTATAGATTCACATATCGTAGCATAGATTGCATAAAATTAAATGAACACCCAAGTTTTATAGTGCTTCGGCAAACTCCGGCCAACGTCCACTATAATAATCTTTTATGTATACTATAAGATTACAAGTACAATTGTTTTTGCCTTAGAAAATTAATGGAGGAAGAGATAAGAAGTTATGAGGGAGAGCCAAAAGGAGATCCAATTGGAAGAAGAAGAAGATCCTTTGCAATGAGCCAAGTCTGCTGTATTTATAAGTGAAGACGTGCATGGATCGGGCTAAAATTTCGCCAGAAGAACCTCCAGAGCCATACTACCAGATCCACCAATTTTCAAATCGATCGTACACTATTGGTACACTCGGTGCCGATCATTCATATTAGCTCCAATAGGTGTGCGATCTTTTTTGTGGGTCCTCCATGATGTTAGTTATTTGTTCTCCAAATATCATGCAATTCCGACTTGCCGTTTCTGAGATATTGCGTTTTCGTTGATTTGAGTTGAAAAATGGAAATATGTAAGATCATTCCATATTTATTCCTTTTGGGATGCGATCTTTCTAGTGGGTTTACCATGATGTTACCTTAATGCTCTCCTAATTTCGTATCATTTCGACTTTGCGTTTGTGAGATACTGATAGATCATTGTTGATTTGAATTATTTTATGGATCGATCCATGTGGATCATGACCGACCGTTCCAACTTCATCATGGGGCCTAGCGATCGATGGTGTGGGTCCCTCATGGTGTAGTGTAGTTGTCCTCCAAATTTCATATCGATTGCCTTTGTAGATTTTGAGTTATAGATCAATCATCATCGAAAATTGCCAAAACGATCGTCCAAAAACCCACTTCAAGACCTGAAGTAGGACCCGAATAATCACTTTTCTGGCTCGAAGCAAGTGTTGAAAATTTTGGCCCAGTGTTAGACTCGGCTAAAATCCAAATTTTCTCCACGCAAACGTGATTCTGACTCAAAGCACGAGAAATGATCATTTTTCTCCAAGCAATCTCCAAGCAAACATGCATCCAACTCGAAGCACGATCCAAAAATTCAAATTTCTGCGACTCCAAGCGAACCATGAGCCGACTCTAAGCAAGTAGCAAATTTTCTAGGGTCCGACTCCAAATAAATTACCACCGATTCATCAACACCAATCCATCTTCTTTTTCCCATAACTCGAGCATACGAACTCCGATCGACATGAAATTTGAAATGTAGCCTTATGGGGCCTTTCTTGTCACTCTATACTAATTGTACCATAATTGAGCCGGAAATTGGGGATCCAATCCGATCCATTGCCTAGGTGAAGAGCCAATTCCATACTCAGCCATTTTTTGAGTGTTGTTCATCTGAATCTATTTAACTATCGTCCATAGTTTCAAATAAAACTAATCTCCAATCCTGATAACCATTTGTTTAGCCAAATTCATGGTATCCCGGCTGACCAAAAGGAAGATAACAATAAGCGTATAAGATAGGAATTAAATATTAGAAGACAGTATAATTTCCATGATTGGAAATTATATAACCTTAATTATAGGTTTAGAACGAGCGTGAATTCGTGAGCCTAGCTGCACATTTAGGCTTAGGATGATTGGTTTGGCTTAGTGGGTTGGGATGCAAGGTCAATAGAGTAACACAATAGAAGTCCACCCTTCAACTAGAGGCTACCAGCAGTTGTGTATACTTACTACTGATGTGGGAAATATCCAACTATAGGCTCTATGGGAAAGGGATATGCAATTGCATATAGATAGGGGAAAATATACCAAGGGTTCGCCTTGAATTTAAAGTTTAAAATGGCCAAGTACTTTTAAGGATATGGGGTCAGCTTTATTTCTAATAAGAGGTATTAAGTAAATGGAATGGGAATTTTCCTTGACTAAAATTAGGTTAACCTAAACGGGATTTGGATTGTGGGAGGTCGGCGGGTTATTTTTGTACTATTGTTGAACCGGTATTTAGTAGTAAGGCTGATATATACGATATGACCCAAAGCGGTCCCGAGCAGTCTGTAGCAAAGACTTGACTTATGCCCTAATGGATTTCTCTTTCGACTAGTGCAAAATCCACATAAGATGAGCATAGATCTCAAAGTTAATTAGTTAGTTGTTTGTTTGTCGGAGGTAGACTAGTTAACTCTTAGATGAGTCTTTGAGATATGTTAGTAGTATGACAATTAAATCATAGAGCCATTTCTAGGGGTCAACGGTCCCTGTAGCTAGAGCCGATCTATTAACGATTACTTTACGGAGGTCCCGCTTTGGGGTCAAGGTATTAAATGGCCATTGGGTCTGCCTCCTCCCTATTTAAGAAATATTAAGTGATCGGGCTTTTCTTTGGGTTGTACAACGTTTAAATATATCTGTATATAGGCATATATATAGCTATACCTTGGAGAAGATTGGACATACCGTATGCGCACATAGGATAGAATGGATTATCCATATATAATAGACATAACACTTAAATGGAAATCAATAAGAATGAATGAGTATTATAGGTAAAGTGTGTAAATTACCATTCACCAGGACATTATTTTGACCCTCTCCTCATTATAACTCGCATGATAGATTTTGAGTGATGGACTACTGAAGAATGACAGGAATGGTGGATGGAGAAGTCTTCTTATTCATGCTTGGCTCTGACAAGGCAACTAGATATCCATGGAATACTATTGATTCCATGGTAGTAGACTCGGTCGGTATTTATATTCTATTATATTTTTCTATTCCGCTATGAGTTTATACTGATCGCTCTTTGATATACTTATGTTTATTACAGGCTACCAAAACTAACAATCTATACCCTAATGGACTTGCATCTATTTTTTTTAAAATATGGGCCCATTAAGTTGCAAGTTGTTACATAACAAGTATTTGTTTGTAAACTGTTGGAGTTCCTGGATGATTCATCGAACTGCCATTGTTGGCATTCATCTCATGGTGGATTGTTAATGACACAAACTCAAGCATGGAAGATATTGGATGGTTGCAAGATCACCATGCCATAAAGCACGACATAGAGGTGAGGATGGCCAGGACAGTGGTCGTGTGAAATAAAGAGATAAGATGGAGTTCCCTAGGGGATTCTACCCCATCAAAATTCTGGCTGACATCCCTACATGCATTCGGTTGATTGATAGTGATGGCCAATCGACTGAATAGGGTATAAAATGCCAGTTTTTCAACCCATAAAGGAATAGGCTAAAATTGGCCTAGTTTGGTCAAATGGACCCATAACCTGTCGATTGGATATGGTGACAATCGATTAGTCATGGTCCACCAGTCGATTGGTTCATAATATGGGGATTCTTTTGGTTTTCTCCAAAGCAAGAGGTTTGGACGAGACTTTGACGACTCATGTGAGTCTCGTGGGGGTCGGTGTGACAATAGAGTGAAATTTTTGGGTTCTTCAACATAGCAGCACACGTAGTTCTAGGTCGAGACTTTGGGCACGTATTACGATGTATGTTGACCGGGAGGTGATCAAAGAGTGTGATTGGAAACTGAGTCATGGATCAATGTATTTAGATGATATATGCAGGGATGACTAAGCAGTTATGCTCGATGTAACTTCTACGCAATTTCAACACTAGGCATGACTTCATTATCTGTTCATCCAGATATTGAAGACACATGGATTGGGGTTGAGTACGATATGGCACTACTCACATTTGAGGCTAATAGCCATGACTGAGGCATTGATAATTTCCATGGAGACTCCTAGGGATCAACCCTAAATTTCACCGAGCATGATGGTCAGAGAGAGATGGGGATGTTCATCTATACCAGCAATCACCATGAGGTGGTGATGACCTCTTTATTTTCTCCAATGTTTCGTGGTTCGATGGAAATGCATAAACTCTTTAGTATCGATTCAGATATAGAGACAAATATGATATGGTGTTACCATAGAGTCGTGATTGGAGTACAATTTGATGTTACTTAATGTTTTGGTTATGGGTATGATATGGCATTACTTTGGACCTTTGGCTCATTATTTATGTCCATGTTTTTACATGTGCCTTTGTACGACATGTTCGATGGTTGTATTATCACTATTATTCATTGTCTAAATCTTTTGGATGCAAGAGAAGAGCAGGGCTAGCTATGATACACCGTTACTCTAGAGCTCTTGCTCATTTATTTTATGTATACTTGGCTTATATATGGGTGATATTTTAAGGCACCACTTAGTACATTATTTGTGACGACCGCCCATGACCCCTGCACTAAACATAGAAATAGTGCACTGAAAAGTGTGCCAGGCAGCCATGGATGATCGTCAGAGTTAAGTTAAAACAGCAGAATCTATCGTATTACTCACAGCGCATGGATAAAATACAATATAGAAAAATATACATAGTGAAGCTACACAGAACATAATCGCATCAAATAAGCCTCATAGTAGTTTGATACAAAAATCTGAATAGTCAATACATCCAGCCTCACTACATATCACTCAGAGAATATACAAGCAGCGGAACATCCAGTACATATAATAAGAAAATAATATGCAAGCCTCCAGCTCGTCTTCGTCATCGGCATCGTTGGAAACTAAGAACAGCTCATGTCACCTGCTACCTAGTCTGCCCATCCCAAAATGGATGAAAAGCCCAAGGTAATAAGAGTTGAACATAAAACCTTGAGTCAGACAAAAGTCTTAGTGAGCGGTAAATTAACTAACAACATACCAAAAGAGCATAAAGGTAAAAGGAATAGGAACCCAACCCTCTCACTCCACCTCTTTCTACAGTGATAGCCCCCAGACACGATAAGCAGAAGTAAACATAGTAAAGAAAACATTTAAAGCAAAGCAATTATCACTCTAGTCAAGGTCGATGTTTTCCAAGTACAAACCCCCAAGGCCTAAACCAAGATCAGATAAGCACCCAGAAAATATTGCTCTTGAGACCGAATGACGATACACCAAACATCCATGACTCTGGCTATCACTGTTATCATTGCTTCGATACCACTGTTAATTGAATGACCGGCACATTCTTTCAACCATCCGTCAAGGGCTAATGGTAACCCTGGTTTTAGACAGAACTCCGCACGTCGTCGCAGCCCGTGCCTAGGACTATCGAATCTGCCCAGAGTACTCGACTACCAACTGTAGTCTTTTGGGACTATCGAATCTGCCCAGCGTACTCTTGCTTTTAGTCTGCTAGAACCTTCAACAACGATGAAATCTCAGCCTTCTAGTCATCCTCCTCGACGACTATTCTCATACTAGCTCAAACCCCTCTCGAGCCAACCATTATCAACGAACTCGAACCATCCCTCGGGTTATCAACATGCTTGGAATGATCCCGTCTGGAGTATACCAAGGCTACATCACATCATAGCAAAACCTCATCTCATCATCATCATCAAATCTATCCATACGAGCTTCATCATCCGCCACATATGCCACGAGCAGCTTTTCCAATTCAAGAGCCTTTCCCTTAGCTTTTGAATCGTCTTCGACCATCTTGTCTAAATCCAACAACTAATCAACTAATTTATAACAATCAATCAAATCAATCATTAATCCAAGTAATCAATCATGCAAACAAGATCTAAAAGCAATTATAGCTAAAATGGCAATTTTGTAAATAAAGAGTCCAAATCTAACAAGCATGAAACATGAGCAATATCTCTACAACTTGATGAATGAACTTGCATAGATTAACATGTAGTAAAATGGATGTCAAATCATCATGAACAATGGATCTATACTTAAGTTTACGAAAATGCATGAAATCACTATTTTTAACACATAATCAAGCCACCGATCCGATATACTCCTTTGGATTCGTGTGAGAGATAACCACCACTCACCAAATCACCTAAACACTTCAAAAGCAACACACTTCAGATCTGGACAGCGAAGGATCTAACTTGATCTGCCAAAATTCCGCTTCAAACAATGAAATCTCTCTTCGAAGAATGTAGATCTTCAACTTTAGCTCTTGGATCTTCGATCTTGGATGGAAGGAAGTACTAAATTTAAGAAGAGATAAGAAGTGAAGAAGTGTAGTTCTCGAGCTCTCAAAATGACACCACTTCGTCGCTTCAAAATCCGGATCCCAAAAAGTGAGGCAAGGACGTGTATTTACAGGCTGGAAATCCTTAGGTCGTCCGCCCCCTTAGGTCGTCCACGACCTAACTCTTGCCGACCTACCCATCCACATGACCTACGACCTAACGCATATGCGCTTCCATGACCTAACGACCTACCGCATATGCGCATCCACGGTCTAAAAATGTCACGACCTAAGACTCAACACTAATGCACGACCTAACGACTTAAGCACCCACGCGACCTAACATAAGTCACTTACGACCTAATTACACACAGCAATCCACCTTAGGTCGCTTACGACCTAACTTTAACACAAGGTCTCACGACCTAACTATAACGACTTAAGCCTTATCTTGTCCAGTCCCTAAGTCGCTAACTTCCCGAAGCTATGAACTCCTAAGTCGCTTATCCTGTTAAGTCGTTCCACTCCCTAAGTCGCTCCATCGACCTAAACTGTTATACGACTTAAATCCCAACACGTCCCAATTTCCTTAAGTCGCCAACTGCTACCACTAACTTCCTTAGGTCGCTCGACCGATCTAAACTATAACACGACCTAACTATCACACGACCTAACCCCTTAGGTCGTTCCAATCCTTAGGTCGCTCCACTTCACTAAGTCGCTCAACCGACCCAGACTTCTACACGACCTAAACTCTGAACGACTTAACTCTAGACGACTTAACAACACTACGACCTAATGACAACTGTTTTACAATCTTTTGATCCGAAAAATACGGGTCGTTACATTATTCATATCATATTAATATATCGAATATCATGTTCGGTAGCGATGTTTTCCCTTTCACCGTGCTTTACATCTAACCTTATCTATGTTTTCCCTTTCACCGTGCTTTACATCTAACCTTATCTATGTTTTCCCTTTTTATATATTTCTTGAGTACGTACGGAATAAAGACTTGGGGACAATTCTAGCTGGAGCAGGTAATGGAGCCACAACTTTATATTGCTATGATTATCTATCTAGTATTTTATATATGGACATGTTAGAGCTTATGTTGTATATGAGACATACTATTTTGGAATATATCATTTGACCTCCATATTCTTCGAGTGTTATGTGTTATGATGAAGTATCCTACTGTCCTTTTATTTTTATGATCATTTTAGCCTTGTTCACACACAGACACAGAGACACACACACACACACACATATATATATATATATGTATTATATTTTATCATTTTGCTGCGAGTTCTTAACTCCCTTCCTTGTGTTCTCGGCAGGAATACTCATTGGTAACACCTTTTGGATTCACCCTTTACTAGACTAACTATCTCAACAAGACCGAGCGGTCTTTTTTACCCACCGCATTTGACCGGTTGTGAGTGCACTTCACAAGATCGCATAGGTGCACTGCCTTTCCGGCTTTTGAAGACGTATATATTTTATGTGCTATAGTAGCCTACCCAGTTCCATCTTGAGGAACTAGCTCTTGTTGCACAAATTCTTCGATTTCACATTAATTATCATCATATTGTCCATGCACCAGATTGTTGGATTCTGTGACGAGGAACAAAGTCATCATGATTTGGGTTGCGATTCTCGAATCTATCTGCTATGCTGGATTCTAGTAGCCTAGTAGTCAATACCTCGTATCATTTTCGTCAAATGTGAAATTCTCTACTTTAAAAACAATTGACTTCCCAAAATATCATTTATTCCCGAAATGATGGTATATCCCATTTTACTCAAGTAAATGTCGTGTATGCGCATTTCATTTCATCAACAAATAACGCATTCAAAATACTTCAATTTAAACTTGACCAATCACATATTCACATCAATATTAATAGGATATATTTAAGTTGTTTTAAGACATGGTATTTTTATAATAATAATAAATTAAATTTAAAAGGGCATTTTTTTCCACTTAAAAATATAAGAGAGAATGATCATTTTACAGAAAATTGAATTTGGCAACGAAAACTACATTATTGTGACAGACTCGTTTTTTTAACTACGCCGTATATGATGCATATCACAATGTATATGATATATATATTTATATGAATTAAACTATTTGATATATACCATATAAATTAGGGAATAAATTTCAAAATAAATTAAATTGCGTTAATATATATATATATATATATATATTGGTATGAATGAAGTAGAAATGTGAATGTAAGTTTGTGAAGACATATATATGTGTGATATATGTAAAATTCCATGTAAAATCAAGTAAAAGTTTATGAAATGATTTCTAAGATGAAAGGATGTATTTCAGGAAACAAACATAAATTTTAATGCATTTAAATTGATTTAATTGCACAATTTGATAATAAGTTAAAAAGTGGTATTTTCACGTGTAAAATGTATTAATATCAAAACATACATTATATATGTATATAAATCAAATGAAAAATATTTATAAAGTTTAATATCGTATTTAAAATGTTAAATAATTATCATTTCGAATTTATAATGATTTTTAACAATATTTGAGGTTTCTAAGTTAAAAGTTTATATTGAAAAGTATGAAAACTAGTTTTATAACATGAAAAGTTTGAGACATTTGGAGATGATTTTGACATAAACCATTATACAAATATGAAGTATAATGGTGCTAGATAATTATATCAAAATCTTAGAGAAAATAGCTCAAGAGTGGGACCAAAAATGAGTAAGCTAGAATCAAAACAAATACTAGAAAAATATACAAAACTTGGAACTAAGTAGGAGCATCACTTCTGTAAATTTTGAACCCAGCGATCGACCGTTGAGGGAATCATAATTCAACCGATGGCCACTATATGGGTAATATGACCTTGACCGTATAGGGCCAAAATGTGCTATTTTACCTAATCATTTTGGAGCCTTTCCTAGGATTTTCTAAGTGACGTTTAGGCTACATTTTGAAGTGAACTTCCTAGCATGATTGAAAGAAGTAAGTGCATATATAATGGATGTTTATATAATAGTGTATATATACATATGGATTTGTATATATGGTTGATGAATGTAGATATTGACGATCGATGTTCGTGTACATTCCATAATTATGGTAGATTAAGGATTAGGACATATTGAGATAGCATATTTGTACTTTTGCAAACTTAGAAATATATATTATATAAGGATTGAGTACAAATGTATACATCATTCCATGTTCCTATTGAGTCAACTATCTATTGAAGAGTTGCTAATATATCTCGTTTGTAGATAGAAGAAAATGAATAACTTAACCAAGACTGAAATAGAGGCTATCAGTGGTAGGCTAGAAGCCAGGGTCGGAACTAGTACCAAAGTTATTATTGTAGATATCCCCGGACTGAACATGCCTACATGGTTTAGAAGAAATCTATAGATAGTTGGTTAGACTACTGTTGACCATGCTAATGTCAATCCCATAGAACCTATGACTATTGTACAAAGAGTGGTTATCGTCCATCCACCACCTATGATAGATTTCCCATAGTTGTTTAGAGATTTTGCTAGTGTATGTGGAAAATAATATGTAGGAAATGAACCTTATTCAGTGAAATGGGCTCGGTTTTGCACTTGTGAGAAATTATTCAATTTGATGGGCTTGATGGATATTACAAGGAGACATCTGGCTTCCAGGCAACTTTAAGAAGAAGCAACAAATTGGTGGGAGATAGTAGTTGATGTGCATGTAAATGTGCATATTTTTACTACCACATTTTTTTTCGAATTAAATTTAATAAATGATCATATTGGGTATTTTAACATGTTTAAACCAAAATTCAAAATATTTTCAAATCGTCACATATTCATCTTCATCCAAGGGCAAAATGGTCATTTTTGTGCATATATTAATTTGAGAAAATTTAATTGGAAATTTCTATATTATTTTGTAGGAATTTGAACTCAAATACAAGTGGTTTCATGAAGATATATGCATGCACAAAGAAGATACAAAGGAATGAAGATGGAAATAATTCAAAGTCATTGATCATGGAGGACCCCACCTACCCACCTACCTTCATGTACAAAGTAGAAGCTAATACACATGCTAATGGCCATTAAAGCTTCATGCATACTTAATGGATGATTATTTGATGCTAATGATTACTTAGCCATCACACTTCCTAAGGGGTAGTTTGGGTAGTTTCCAAAAAAGTGAATTAGGGTTTTAAATCATGTATAAATACCCCTTATGTTTCGTATAACCCTCCTCTTCTTTTAGGCTCTTCCTCTTTAGTTTAGGATCAAAATAAATGAGATCTCTCTTTCTTTTCATGGCTACTTAGCCATTTCTTTTATGTAATTTTTTTATGCAATTTAATACATGCTATTTTCTTTTACATGTTTTTTCCTTTCATGTTAGTAGTGTAAATTTATCTTTCATGCAAGTAGATTAGTGTTTATTTCTTGTTAATTAGTTCTCTTTTTCATTAGCTCTCCTTTTCCTCTTCTTTTTATTCTATGTTGCATGCTACAACTGTTGATATGATAACAAAAATGAATGGCTAAACCCCTTCAATTTAGGGGTAATGAAGCTCTCTAATTATGTAGCTTCAACATTTTGATAATTATTGCTCTCTTGTTGTGCTTAATGACAATGTTTGAATTGGTTTAACTTGTTTTTTTACTTTGAATTTGATAGCCTATATTGTTGACACCAAGGCTATGCTTAAACAATCACTAAACACAAATTACCTCTTCATCTACATATGATTATGGTAATAAAGTGAATGTTGAAATCAAAATTTGATGGCTTATATTTCTAATTAATAGTTAATAGGCCATGCTTAAAATAGATTTTACTTTCAATTTGTTGTCATTTATCATGAGAATTAGTAAGTGGTTTAAGGGGTGAGTTATAGTTTGATGGCTTATGTTGAGCTAATTAATAGCATAAATAGGCTATACTTATGATAAACGCAACAATTATTTCACTTAATACCAAAAATAGAGATTATAGATTATTTGTTTGTTGATTTACAAAAATATGAGAGTGGATTTGCCTCTAAATTGGTCTCTAATCTCATAGTTTTTAATCGTGAGAAACAAACTAAATCCCAACTTGTGAAGAATCAAATAATAATTCACCATTTATTGAAATTGAAAATTTTTGTTCTCAAAAAATTCAAATTGAAATTCTCAAATTAATAATCATGAATTTGATTTAATTGAGCAAATGGAAAAAGATTACGAGGATTTGTTGAGTGAAACCTAGAAAAAATTTCGTGAAAAACAAAATCAAAACCCAAATTGTGAAGAATCAAATTATAATCCACCATTTATCGAAATTGAAGATTCTTGTTCTCAACAAGTCCAAATCGAAAATCCTCAAGTTAATAATTATAAATTGGATTTTGTTGAACAAATGAACGAAATTTACGATGATCACACTGATTTGTTGATTGAAACATACAAAAAATTACATGAACAATAAAATCAAATCCCAACGTGTGAAGAGTCAAATAGTAATCCATCTTTTACCACAATTGACGATTTTCAAACAACAACTTTTGAAATTGAAAATGATGATCTTAATGAAGTTGTTGAGAACACGGTAATTGAGTTGGATTTCAATTCTTTTAAGGGTGAGAAACTCAATTAGAATTTCGATCTTCCTTTTTCCGATTTCGAAAATTTGAATATAACAACTTTGGATTTTGAATACGATACATGTAGTGAAGTTGTTGATAATCCAACAAAGGAAGACGAATTTAATGAACACGAATTTTATGGTCTTTTCGAAGATGAGTTGTTAAATTCCGAAGGGGTAGATTTAAATCACCATTTTGATTTTGAAATCAATAATTCTGAAGAAATTTTCAATGATAAGCCCGACTTTCAAATTGGTGAAAATAAACTTGAACTTCAATCAATTATTTTATCGACCCCGAAAATCATCCAAAATAAAACAACTCGTAAGGTTTTCAATAAAACAACATTCGTTGATGCAACAAATGAATCGGTCTTTGGAAGACCGGTTCATCTACTTTTTAACGGCATACTTTCTGATGTCTCTTAAATAATCTTTTTCATATAAATAAAGGTCATGATTTTGTTTTTGTTTTTCTCCTTTCACTTTGGTTGACTGTGGGGACACAGTCAAAATCAAGTGTGGGGGGAGCTCATCGTCATTTTTCATGGTTTACCTTTTTCTTTTACTTTCAAAAATATTTAAAAAAAATTTCCAAAAAAAATTAATTTTTAATTACTTTTGAAGAAACACTAGGATAAATATATTATTTTGGTTAATTAAATTGAAATTTTTGAAAATTTATTTGTCTTAACAAAAATAAAAATAAAGTTTGATTACAAATAACTATGGTTTAGCTAGTATATAGAAAGATTCATGGTGATAATTATGAAGTCTATCCTAATTGAAAATCTTTGTTTAAAAAAGCGGTAGATTTAAATAAAAGGATATAAATTTTTTTTTTGTCTTTTAAGTTAAATGGTGCCAAGATGATTTTGCAAAACTCTCTCTTCAAATAAAAAACAAAAACAAAATTCTTGTATATATGTAAATATATTTCTTAATAAACACCTAGAGTCATGTGTTAACACTCGTGTGTTCACTCGCCATGCTCTGTATCCTTCTTACGTAAGCCCGAAAGGCAGTGCACGATCAGTATGTCTGGCCTCAATTTATCTGAGTTAGGTGTATGTATATAAAAATTCTTTTTAATAACGTCTACAGTCGATAAGTGTTCACACTTGTATGTTCACTCGCCACGCTCTATATTCCTCACACATAAGTCCGCAAGGCAGTGCATGGGTAATATATCTGGCCTCAGTTTATCTGAGTTAAGCATATGTAAATATTGTTAATATCAATAAAATTTTCAAGTAAGAGAGAGTAAGAAATTGAAATCCAAGCACTATTTTTACTTATTTGATTTGACTTGTTATTGAAAAGAAATGAAAATACCACTTTGATAAACTTTGATAATCAACTAAGGATCTATTTCATAGTTGCACTATGTTATCAACCGAAACAACGAGTTAAACTATAGTCTATTTGTTACGATAACTTCGTTTTTATTGGAGGTTTTGATGAGTAAATGACTTAAATTTTCAAGGTAATGACCAAAACTTATATTTAACTTATTCGTGTTGATTTAAAAGTAAATCCTTCATTTGTAAATATTTTCAAAACTTGCATTCATTTCTTTGTAAATAAATCTTGCATCTTGTAAATATTTTCATATCGCATTTGGATTTTGTGGGTAGTATTCGCTGAAAACCCTCACGAGATAACACTCGTCCTACTGGGAACACCCAAAGGTTTAATGGCTTGTTGTACGCTCAATGCAATCGTGCTCCCTACGAAAACGGATTTATCTTAGTTTTTCTTTATTCGAGGACGAATAAAAAGATAAGTGTAGGGGTATTTGATGTGCACGTAAATGTGCACATTTTTACTACCATATTTTATCGATTTAAATTTAATAAATGATCATATTGGGTATTTTAACATGTTTAAACGAAAATTCAAATTATTTTCAAATCGTCACATATTCATATTCATCCAAGGGCAAAATGGTCATTTTTGTGCATATATTAATTTAAGAAAATTTAATTGGAAATTTATATATTATTTTATAAGAATTTGAACTCAAATACAAGTGGTTTCTTGAAGATATATGCATGCACAAAGAAGATACAAAGGAATGAAGATGGAAATAATTCAAAGTCATGGATCATGGAGGACCCCATCTACTCATCTACCTTCATGTACAAATTAGAACCTAATACACATGCTAATGGCCATTAAAGCTTCAGACACACTTAATGGATGGTTATTTGATGCTAATGATTACATGGCCACCACACTTCCTAAGGGGTGGTTTGGGTAGTTCCCAAAAAGTGAATTAGGGTTTTAAATCATGTATAAATACCCCTTATGTTTCATGTAACCCTCCTCTTCTTTTAGGCTCTCTTCTTTTAGGCTCTTCCTCTTTAGTTTAGTTTAGGATCAAAATAAATGAGAGCTCTCTTTCTTTTCATGGCTACTTAGCCATTTCTTTTATGTAATTTTTTATGCAATTTAATACATGCTCTTTTCTTTTACATGCTTTTTTCTTTCATGTTAGTAGCGTAAATTTATCTTTCATGCAAGTAGATTAGTGTTTATTTCTTGTTACTTAGTATCTTTTTCATTAGCTCTCTTTTTCTTCTTTTTTTATTCTATGTTGCATGCTATAATTGTTGATATGATAAAAAAAAGAGGCTAAACTCCTTCAATTTAGGGGTAATGAAGCTCTCTAATTATGTAGCTTCAACATTTTGATAATTATTGCTCTCATTTTGTGCTTAATGACAATGCTTGAAGTGGTTTAACTTGTTGTTTTTGATTTGAATTTGATAGCCTATATTGTTGACACCAAATAGGCTATGCTTAAACAATCACTAAACACAAATTACCTCTTCATCTACATATGATTATTGTAATGAAGTGAATGTTGAAATCAAAATTTGATGGTCTATATTTCTAGTTAATTGTTAATAGGCCATGCTTAAAATAGATTTTACTTTCAACTTATTGTCATTTTTCATGAGAATTAGTAAGTGGTTTAAGGGGTGTGCTATAGTTTGATGGCTTATGTTGAGCTAATTAATAGCAATAGTTTCAAAAGTCGTTAAGGAAAATATAACATATGCGAATTTTAAAAGGAAAATTGAAGTTAAGTTTTACTCAGGAGCAGAGAAAGGGGAGTTGTTAGAGAAATCCATCCATTTGAAACAAAGAGATTTATCAATTGGAGAGTTCATTAATCGATTTAATGAATTGGCAAGGTTTGGATTCGATTTGATCAATACACTTGATAAGAAAGCACTAATGTTTGCAAAATGATTAAATTTGCCATTAGTGGAATTAAATACCGTATGGAGTCGCGTTTTAAGGTTTGGTTGAAGCAATGTTATTGAACTCACTTGATAGAGAACTGGTGAAAGAGGAGGACCATAAAAATGAGGTGAACCATCAGCATGGCAGGCGAAAAGGAAATAAACCCCATGGAGGTCAGAAAAAGAAACCAACGATCACATGTAGAAGATTCAAGATGAAGGGTCATATTTCAAAGGACTGTAGAGTGAATATATCAAAGATTAAGTATTATAAGTGTGAGTAGTATGTTCACACGAAGAAGGATTGCCCAAGTAAATAGAAAGGAAGCCAAGGAGTGAAAGCCTATGCACTGGAAGCAGTCCCAAGTGCAAGTATGCCACTTTTGCTCAGAAGGAAGGTGAGTGGATTGTGATTGGAGGCGAGTCATTACTTTTGATTTGGGTGTTATGGTAATTTATATAGCAATCTCACATAGTGCATGAATCTATTTTGATGTCGAGCCCATCTTAAGGATTGACTCATCTATTTATGATTTTCCATGACTTGAAATTATTTATGGGGTATGGAGTCCTTTAGTGACACGTATGTACTAAGTTTTTTTGGGGTATGGAATGATTTTGAAAATGATTGGATTACTTATTGTGGGATGGTTTTTGATCAAGATTTGGAGGTTGACTTGGATAAGGAGTAGCCGATGAGGCATGGTCTTATCATAAGATGTGATCCCGATGTCTCCCAATGATGGGTTGTTATCCATCCTATAAACTAGGAGTCCCATTTACATTTAAGTTGAATTCTGATTTCTTCCTCCTCAAGAAAATAAAAAATTTCTAGATCTATTGACATACCATTTTGGCACATGATAATAAGAAAAGATTGAAAATTTTAATAGGAAGCTTTTGAGTGGGTAAAAGAGGGAGATCTAATTTGGCTAAGAAAAGTAAACTTAAAATTATTTTTGTTGAAATAACATAGAAAAAAACAAGGTTGCCAAAACCACTATACGAGAAGCATGGACTAGGGATTAGTCGCCTAGGTGAGGATTAATCGAGGATTAACTAGAGCTAGGAATTTTCGATAAGTGTGAGCATTTTGGATAAAATTTTAGTATTTTGTGTAGTATTAACTACTCCAAAATGCGATTTTACTGGTTTGGATGGTTTTGAAACAAACATGGAGACAAAAATGCTTGAATAGAACATTTTGATGCTTATAAGAGGAACCAAGAATAAATTACCGCATAAGCACTGCATATAAACCCATTTATATGCTTAGATAATATAGGAAGTCTCATTTAGTTCGGCTAGGCAAATAGTTAGGCGCTAAGGCTAGCCTAGCGCCTAGACGGGAGCCTAGAAGGATTTTTACAATAGAGGAAATTTTTTTGGGATAATAACAAATTATTGGACTAAGATCTGTATGAAGGATGTTGGGTAAAAGGGTATTTGCGTGGAATTGGAAGTTTTGGAAATATATTCAAGTGATTTTTTGCTTGGAAAGTTGGAATAATAAAAGTGATTTGGTTGATATTAAAATGATAACTGATTAGATCCCATTAACCGATTGACTGAAAATATTTTAAGATTATATTTTAAAGGGCTTAGAGATTATTTAGAGATAGGGTCCCTATGACCTAATGAATCTATTATTTGACCTGACTCGGTGATCGGTCCATCGTAAAGATTTTGAAATAATCAAAATTCACACTCTTTTGTTATGTATAATTACGATAATGACCGAAGATGGAGGCGAATGATATATATATGCTTTGTTATTTGACATCATTGGTTTGGATAGATGATCTGATTAGATTATGGTTGGTGCCGTTGATTCGCCATCACAGATAATGTTACACTACACATGTTTATTTCATAGATGATTGTATTGATGTGTGAATGAGTGTCGTTAACTTGATACTATAGATAATGTTACACTACATATATTAATTTCGTAAATGATTTGATTGTTTGTGAATGGGAGTTGTTAATCTAACATTGTAGGCAATGTTACACTACACGTATTTGTTTGGACTTGAGAAGCTATGGTACTAGAAAAGGGAGTTGTTTTTTTACCATTTAAATATTTATAAGATGGTGGTACTTGAGTTGTCGTCGCAACTGAAAATAAGCCATTCATATTTAAAGTGAGATGATGTAAATTTTTCCTAACCAAATGATATGTTTTACTACCGAGAGTTGACATGGGTTCAGTACCATGTTCACCATGCTTGCACCTTTTCCATTTATGATGTTCTTGACAGTGTTTTCAAAATAAAAGGCTATTTAGATCTTTGGATTAAGATTATTGGGTTGATATGGTGAGACACCATCCTTATTGAGTTATCTCATTCATAAACATAATGATAAAACAATATAAAGTTATATTTGGAAATGGAACCGTTGGAAGGCTTGTGTAAAAGGAGAATTAAAAGTTGAAAAAATTGAAGAATGATAGAAATGTTCATTTCATTAGGGAAGATGTTCAAATTGAATTGGAAATGAGATTATAAGAGGAGATATCCTTGATTTATGTAAAGCGAATTGGTTCAAGTTTAATTTACAAAACTAGTTTTAAGGGTTGAAGAAAAGATCTAATAGAGTTGCATGCATTAAAATGCGGAGGCTATTTTCATAGAAATGAGATTTGGAGACTGGAGGATAAATTAGAGAAGATAATTGATGGATTCTTTTCAATCATCCCTTGGATCGAAAAGAACTGTCTATTCAAAGGAACTCCTTTGAAGTAGAACTAAAGGGGGGAGGGCATGGTTTATGTTGCATATGAGATGCGTATGAGTAATGTAATTATAGTTGATCATACACTAATACCATTTTATGATTTCACTTGTTCTGTTTTTCACTTAGGTCTAGGAAATTTGTTTCTTTATTTGAATGGATGAGTAGAATAGAATTCTCTTTGTTTGAATAATTGTTTGTTTGTATGCCATATACTTTGGATGAAATTTGTGTATATTGGGAAGGTGATACCTTTAGAGTCATATCGGTTTGAGGCTTGGAGAGGTGATATAATTTGCGAAGTGATACCACTTCAATTTAATCAAAATTTAAAGTGTAAGACATGCTATATTAACCAAGTTAAAACATCGATTTTCTTATGTTCTTAGGTGAAATGAAGAATCACATAATGATCATAGCTGTGGGTTACTTAGGTCAGAGGCCGTCCGCTTTTTAGTGCCTTACCAAGCATTTGAAATGAAGTGATAGCTTGCTACTGGATTTTGGGATTTGGTTTATGTATGGGGCTGAAATTCAGTTGAGTCAATTATAGGCCAATGCCACAGGTCGTTGGGCATTTCGCCATTCGATATTTGGATTAGTAGCATGGATAACAGTCATAGTAGGGGTGCATGTACATTTGAGTTTATTATAGGACGATGAGTATATGTATCTATTAGAATCGGGCATGTAACAACACATATTTTTTTCGATTGGATATTTTAATAATTAATTTAAATATTGAATCATTGATTAATTGAAGGACCCAATCTGGTTTTTTGTACAGTTAATTAGAATTTGAGACCACTTCCACTGAGCCTGGATCGACGTTGTGAATCAATCTGAGTATAAATATCGCTATGTTTGGAGTCACGGTGTTTTTATGAGTTACGTATTGTTATATGTATTTTATAAAAATACGTGCATAATTGGGTCAAGTAGGATTTTGACTAACGACTTGTTTTTTGGGATAAGGACTTCATTATGGGACATACGATTGAAGAATTTTTGAAATCGGGCTATCCAGTGGCCAAAACAACCTTTAAATGGATGAAATTATCATCCTAGAGTGCTGTCTTAGATAGCGATGAAATTTATACTATTAAGACCAAAAATATGAGATGATGTGCGCTGATGTGATTCACGATTATCCGATGTGCTGCGTGATTGTACGAGCTTGAAACATGTGGCTATTTAAATCAATTAAAATAAATATTTTACTATATATATTATTATCCAGCCTTTCGACCAGGCAGTATCTAGACAAATTTGATGGATCGAACTTGAAAACTATCAAGGCAAGAGGCCCGAAAGATAGTCATAAAGTCCAGAAGTCAAGTACAATCAAGACTATAAGATGAAAGCCAAGCCATCCAACAAAATTCCAAATCAATTCCATCCAAGTTATGGATCGGTATTGACCTATAGAACTTCTCCAGAAATAACCCGTCTTCCTCCTACTACTAAGTTATGGTTCCAACAATCTATTTTAGGCCCAACTGACCATTCACACATTGTTTGCTATCGAATGGCTCGAGCACCAGAAATTACCAATTATACTCCTCCATCGATCCATCCTATTAGCCCGGAAACAAGCTCATAACCATGCAAACAAGATAGGAATCATGAAGCAAACAACAAGACAAAAACACACTAGGCAATGTGATCGATCCATAAGTGAATCTTATTGATCGGTACTGATCCATGCCCATGGATTAGTACCGATCCATAACTGCTTGTTGACATGGCCACATTCTCTTGATGACAACCGCCGCCGAGTAGTGGAGATCGTGGTGGAGCATTTCTAACGACCTACAACTATAAATAGAAGGCTAGGGGCTCATTTTTGTGGAACTTTCTACTTCCTTGCAAATATTAAATATTCCCTTGTAATCATCCATGGAGTGGTACCGAACCATATGAACCATACTTGTAAAAAACAAATTAATCAATAGATATCTCAACTAGATGTAGGCAATAGTTGGCCGAACCACTATATACATTTGGTGTATTATTTTTACTCATTTTCCATTTACATTTCTTCATTTTCATCCTCTACCTAATTTCTTGGGTGTTTGTGCCACTTTATGGTACTAATATTTTGGTGCTTTCATTGAGAGCATGATTCTCACCCTATTTGGATCCATCATCTACTATTGGATTGCCTATATCTATGAGATGATCCAATTTCCTTATTTTCTACTCTTTTGAGCTACTTAGATTTCCATAAAGTCTACTAAAAGCTATTTCAGAATGTCCCCTCGAAGAGATCGATCCACCACTTCACATGCTGCTGAAGATATTGAGGATGTCGACCTTTAACAAGTTAAAGAAGTTGCGCAACTAGATGTTGTTCAAGAAGTTCCAAGCGAAATGAGGGACATTGATTCGGTTCTAATCGACAGAAATTTGAGAATCGTTAGGCTGATTGAGTGGAATCAAAGCATAAGGCTTGAAGGGACACTGAGGGCAGTCTCGAAGAAGCAGGTGAAACGTAAAATTCTCGGTGTTGTAATAGCCGAAGGGGTTGATTCAGAAAAAACACCTACTGATGACGAACTGATAGCCGGGCCTTATGGCGGTTTTCAGGGCTCGGAAGGAAGGAGAAAAGGCAAGGCAGTTGCTCATAAGCATTCTAAATCCATGAGATTGAAATCTGTGGTTGTGTCTTTACCCGTTCCTAGAATTAAAATTTCGGAGGCTCCTCCCTCGCAAGTAGAGAATCCTTTCGAAGGGCTTGCTGATATTCCGATTTCGGATTATGTGTCGTTTCAACATGACACTGGGTTAGAGGAGCTTGACAGTGCTCTTGATCTAAGCGAGTCGCTTGCTATAAGTGCGACCGACATTTCTGGTTGGTCGGAAGGTTGCACATACATACACTTCACGGCACTACATGATTTACAATCGTAAATTGTCCAATTCAAGAAATCACTAACTTTTCTTTCGTTTCTCACTTACAGGTACGATGTCTGGGAGAGGATCGATGTTAGGGAGCATTCGTTCGGCTCGAAAGTCTTCTACTTACTACGAGCCCCGCATGAGAGATTTGTATAGAGACCGCAATCGCGGGTACTCCAATCAAGAAAGATACGAGTGGTATAGGGATAGAGACTATAGATACCGATCTAGGTCCCATTCTCCACCTTCTAGAATTCCATCACCACCTCCTGTTCACGCTTCACATCCATCAGAGCCTCCGCGACACAGACCGTCTTCTCAAATTTCTAGGCCCGAAACTCATCGCCAGAGAGCTGAAACTATGGCCCCATAATTGTAGAGCAGGTCATAACCGAGCCCACGGGGGAAGGTGCAATAAAGATTGCCCAACTTAAGAAAGATTTCCCAAGCATTTGCTTTGACGACTACATCTTCCCCCCTCACCTAAAGAGAATCCCTTCGGAAGCTGAAAATACAATGCATGATTACATTCATGACATATACGCCTAATATAGAGAGTGGGTGAAGGCCGCTGAAAAAGCTTCAAAGGTGGCCTTTGAGCGAGCTAAAGCGATTGAAAAGATGGGGTCTGAACTCGCCCAAAGGGACCGAATCATCTAAGTGCTCAATACCGAGGCAGAGTCTTCTCGAAAATCTGAAATTGAGGCCACTAAAAAAGCCGATGAAGTGAATGTGGCGATGGAGAAATTGAGGCACACACATGTTGCCTTGGTGGAAGAGATGGGCCACCGTAATAATACAGTCACCGCCGAACGGGACGCTGCCCTGAGAGAACTTGGCGTACTTAAAGCCAAATTTTCCGAAATTGCCAAGGAAAGGGACGACGCGAACAACGCAGCCCAGGAGGCATGCGAACAGGCTGTTCTGCTTCGGGGTGAACGGGATGCGGCCATGGCTATGGTCCGCGAGGCGGAGACCAAGGTTGAGGAGGAGGTGAAATCGGCTGAGTCCAGGCTAGAAGCCGATATTGAAGATTTTCTTGTTTTTTACAATGCTAACGTGCTGAGGCACAGAGGCCTGGCTTGGCGCGACGACTACCCAACACATTTAACCAACGCCTAGGGCCGGTTGGTTAAGGAGGAGAAGGCGGTGCATCTGGGTGAGTCAGTCGATGAGTTTGAGCTTGAGAATCGTTTGCTGAGTGAAGATGAACGAAAGATTCTCCATGAGTCGATGATTCTACATGGAAAGCAAAGGCTTGGCACCCATCACATAGAAGTAGGAGAAGGCTCAGGGGTTAAACACCACAGCCCAAGTATTGAAATTCATGTGTCAACCCAGCCTGAACCCTTACCTGCGGTTGATCCCCAAGCTATTCCTGCCTACAATTTGGATCAGCCGCAAATGTCTCCGACAATAGAGCAAGTTGCTGAAGCTGTTCAGCCATCTACAAGCCAAACTGAGGAAGGTACTCTGAACATCCTATATGTGTGTCTTAAGTCGGAATCGTCACTCGAATTAAGTACTAACAGTTCTCTTGTTTTTGGCCAGTGATTGATGCTGCACCGTTCGTGCCTCCTGTTACTCAAGAATCACATCATATGTAGGAGGCAATAATAACTAAAGCCACCACCACAACGACCATGGCTTTGACCGACGGAACGCAAGGGTGCACTCTAGTTTTTGATGAATAGATGATGGAGGAACTTCTTGGTCATCACAGCGACCCTTTTGCGGATCTGCCATTTGTTATGGGCGAAAGCGCCCATGCTATAGGCTCTTCAATGCCAACCACTAATGCTCCTAGCGAGGCCCAAGTGATTCATGAAGAGGAAATATTGGCCGAAATTGACGTTGAAATGGAAGCAGCGGCTCGTAGTGGTAGTTTTGGAGGTGGAATGGCGGCACCTGGTCCAGCTCCACTTAGAATGATATCACCTGGTTGTACAGTTATTGACACTACTGTGTTCATTCCGCCTCCTACAATTGATCATGTTCCTCCGACCCCGCTCGCAGGAAGCATCCCTATACATTCGAGCTTGGAGGAGGATGTCAAGGTCATGCCCCTGCCCAAAGACCGACCACCGAAAGGTAAAGGCTCAAAGAGGAAAGTTAGTGGCGGCTCCAGCGGGTCTACACTGAAGAAGAAGCCGAGAGAGAAGAAGAAATAGATATGCCTCTTTAGTTTGTTATGAGTAGGTAGGGATTTATTTTTTGTTTTCCTTTCGTAGGCCGTGTATAGATGCGGGTTCGGCCCCTACTAGTAGGAATTTTTTGAAATAAACTTGTATATGAATTTTGTTATCCCGCCTTTTGGCAAGGCCGTGACACCAAGAACTTGACTAAAAACCAAAGGCAGTTCATCCTGGAGATCGCTTGTACGCAGGCTCACTATGGATGTCGACGAATTTTTTCCAAGCCAGGATCGAGCTAAAATTGATATGACATGACAAGCAAAGCTACGAGAGCCAATGTTCCAAATTTCGAGTCAATCCGAGTTCGTATGCTCAAGTTACGATCGATGCAAAATTGGGTGAAAACCAGCCTCGCGTTCGACTCGCTCAGTTCGAATCCATCAGATAGCGTACTTTGACTCGCTCCAATTCGACTCCATCAGAAAAGCCTACTTCGACTCGCTCCTCATCCTTCAGAAAACAACAGTTCGACTCCTTCGCAGAACCACTGTTCGACTCGCTCCACTTCGACTCCATCTCAGAGCCTCTGTTCGACTCGCTCCACATCTTTCAGAAAACAACAGTTTGACTCCATCGATACGAAACCACAGTTCGTATCGATCACCTTCGACTCCGTCTCCTATGCAGTTCGTACCCATCATGGATCTTCTGATCGAATCCATCGTGTTGCCATATTCGAATCAATCAACCAGGGTTGAGCTTCTATCGATACGCACAGAGCGAGGTCCAAGAGCGACTCGATCAAAGGCGGAGTGATCCAAAGGTTCAAACGCCATGTCATCGAGTCGAGCAGCGAATCAAACAAGACCGAGTCGAACAGCAATGCGAACGAGAGAGAGTCGAACAAGAGTGAGTCGAAATAAGCGAGTCGAACGAAACAGCAAACCAAGAATCCTATTTTGTATTGATCATATCTCCTAATCTACAAGTTCAAATGCTATGAAATTTTCACAGAAGCTTACGTACATGCTAAAGAACTTCCACGCCAAATTTCGACTCCATTAGATGAAATCTTGATCGATACGAAATCTGTTCGTATCGACCACGGATCGGACCAAAACTTCACGGGCTTGGGCGTGCGGGCCTGGTCACGTGCCAGAGAGGGTCTCTCGAGATCTGAGCGAAATATCAGCCTCCTACACCTATAAATAGACCCCCAAAGCCAACAGAAAAGGGGTTCTTCTTCTTCCTTGAGATCTCCAACGCCCAGACTCCGCCAGATCCAGATCTAGACTCCATTGCTGCTGCTACCAATGAGATTTACTGCTGCAAATCATAATCAACTGCTGTAACTTACTGAATTCACTTGTAATCTTCAAAGGAACATCAATAAAGCTAACAACTTCATAGTGGACGTAGGTGATACGCCGAACCACTCTAAATTCTTGTGTCTCCTTGCATTTTAATTGCTTTCATATCTGAAATTTAGAGTTTTTGTTAGATAATCCTCTTTTTCCATTTTACTTTCTTCACTTTATCTCTTCAAAAACTTTCGAAGAGTTTTGTGCCCAATTTTGGTACAAACACTTTGGTGCTTTCACTAAGAAAACCTTGCTTTTCTCCTGCTCTGTGGATCTACTACCGTAGTTGGATTGCAAAAATCTAAGGAGGAGATCCAGATTTGTCGTCAAGTGGTTCCTTCTATTCTATTCAGATTGCTCCAGATCTAAGAGGAACTGCATTCATCAAGATTTTTGTATCCATATTTTCGTATCCATGAAAATATGGTAATTTTCGTATCCATGTTTTCGAGTTCGGAAAATGTAATGAATTTCATATCCATGTTTTCGTATCCAGAAAATATGATCATTTTCGTATCCATCATTTCATATCCATGAAAATATGTCAAAGTTCGTATTGATCAAGAGTGCTCTGTTCGTATCGATCTGCTTCGCATCGCTCTATTCGTATCGATCTGTTTCACATCGCTCTGTTCGAATCAATCGCCACTTTCCTGTTCGTATCGATCAAGAGTGCTCTGTTCGTATCGATCTGCTTCGCATCGCTCTGTTCGTATCGATCTGTTTCGCATCGCTCTGTTCGAATCGATCGCCACTTTCGTGTTCGTATCGATCAAGAGTGCTCTGTTCGTATCGATCTGCTTCGCATCGCTCTGTTCGTATCGATCTATTTCGCATCGCTCTGTTCGTATTGATCACCACTTTCCTGTTCGTATCGATCAAGAATGCTCTATTCGTATCGATACTCACACGCTGTTCGTATCAATCCATCTGTGTCCAATTCGTATCGATACAAAACTTAATTTAATGAAGGAACATTCCATCCGTGCTTCTGATTGTTCCATGACCGAACAAGACATAGGAGATCACGGCAACAAATGCTGACTTGCAATCATTCCACGTCCACATGACTAATAGCATGGTATACAACCTCAAGAGGACTTCCTCACTATCTTGTATGAGCCTCCTACCTGGGTGAAAATTAGAAATAATCACCAATCTATGAGCCCATCTTAACCAACTCACCAAACTACTCGAACATTGGGCAATCATGCAGACATCGTTCATCAGTGTTACAAGACCCCTTGGCAATAAAATGGACCCGATCATAATGTCGAATGGAGAATCTTTCCCAGTGGAGACATATTCATTGAATCCATCCTACCTGCAAAATTTCCAGTGAAAATTCAATATGTTGACTATGTCAGTATACTATGGAAATACAACCCCCGACACTACCTCATGAAGTGAGAATGGCACATGGACTCCACCAAGAGTGATGAATGCCATCGAATGCAGATGTCTTCCCCCGTTCCTCAAAGAACACTGTCATTCATGGTTAGACATACCAGTTCTACTTCTCATATTGCTGAAGGGAATAAAGAAGCTGGCAGCCAATACCCATAAATGAATTCATCACCGGCACTTATTTCCAGACTTTGATAAGGGAACTGGTGGATAGTCGCCGACGACTATGCCAAGATGTCCATGCCAATATTGAGTTGGTGAATCAGATGAAGGATCAACTTGGCGAGAAAAGGAGGGAACCTACTCCATACTCTAGATAGGAAAACTCCTCTTCTTTAGATGGCTACCGTGAACGCCAACGCCATAAGGCTGCTCCGGGTAGGATAGCTCCGATGATATGTGCAAGCCCATAAAACGAAGGACCGGGAACATCCGACCCCTATCGATCAAGGACTTTGATAAAATTGAACAATTTGCGTTAGACATCCAACTGTGAAGGGCTGGACCGAAGTGCAATAGCGAGCAAACGACACCGCTTCACTTATCAATGATATTTAATCTGATCACTTTTGAATTATTTCTATTTCAATTTCGTTTACGTTGCGAAATATGACCTACTTGAATTAAACTACTTGCAAATAACGCAGGTAACCAAGTACTTAAGATTGGGTGCAAAACAACCTCTGTGGACTATGATCAAATCATTGAGGTATCATCATGACGAGCATGATTCAACCACTCATCGGCTACTATATGCCCCTGACTGGGGGCAAGGCATCAAAGCGGAAGAGACCGACAAGGTCAGGACTCTAGTACAAAGTGGATGCAACCGACCATCCACTCGTCCGCCTATGCATTTTAATTGGAGATCTGGGAAAGACTTATAGTGATGTGTCCCAACAACGTACTCTCCATCTCGTACTTGAAGGTCGCCAAAATACTTATGCTTCTTCTGATGCCCAGTAAAATTGGAATAACACCAAGGGTGGACGTGACGTCACCAACCATGCATCCAATCCTACATTAGACACTTGGGATTATTTGAGAACACATGTTTAAAGTGGATATGATTTGACCGTTCACTCTCCAATTTGCTTCTGTAATTCGACAAAACAGTCATGCCTTAAACCAACTTCATCAGGGTCCAACCCTCAATTTAAAGTCCTCAACGACTGACTGCCTACTCGCTAACCATCACGAGCTGTCATTTCAACTCTCTTCCTTAGCTCGATCAAAAGAATGCAAAGTATAAATTGGACGTGACTCGACTGTCTGCACTCTAATTCTTGCACCCGACTTAAGGGAAAATACACAACTCAAAGTGGATGTAGTTCGACCATCCTTTCCTATGCTCGAGCACATAGCATGCCAGAACACTAATCTTACTCCTTTGGCTTAGCAAAAGTGGAATCCAAACGAACATGGACGTGATCCAACCATCCATAAACTAAATCTCATCCTTCGTTGAGGAGCATATAAGCGGAAGTTAATCGGGATCCCACCGATCACTCGCTAAGTGAAACCTCGAGCTCAGGGACAAGCCATCACACTGCGGCAATAAGGGATTGATACACAACAATCCTCTAACTAACTCCGGCTCCCAGAGTGTGAGCTGGAGTATAAACTTATGAACATGGGCTCGAAGATCATGGATCCGTCCATCTAACGACTTCATCCGTGTTCAACCTAAACCCTAGGAGGATGGATCAGTCCATCTAACGACCTCGCCTTCCATATTTACAAGCTCGAGGAGGATGGATCCGTCCATCTAACGACTTCGCTTGCCTACTCAGGGTGGATATGATACAACCGTCCACGTACTCGATCAACTTCTTGTTCCTAGAGTGTGAACGAAATCCTAAAGCCTAAACAGATGTGACTGAATATCTGTCGGCTAACTCCAGATTCCTAGAGTGCGAACTGGAGTATAAACATTAAATAACTCTAAGTCCCCAGAGCGCGGACTGGAGTATAAACACTAAAATGGGTGTGACTGACCACCCATCAACTAACTCCAGATTCCCAGAGTGCGAACTGGAGTATAAACATCAACTAACTCCAGATTCCCAGAGTGCGAACTGGAGTATAAACATCAACTAACTCCAGATTCCTAGAGCGCGAACTGGAGTATAAACATCAACTAACTCCAGATTCCCAGAGTGCGAACTGGAGTATAAACATCAACTAACTCCAGGTTCCCAAAGTGCGAACTGGAGTATAAACATCAACTAACTCTAGATTCCCAGAGTGCGAACTGGAGTATAAACAAAAACTAACTCTAAGTCCCTAGAGTGTGGACTGGACACCAACTGGGTGCGAATGACCACCCATCAACTTACTTCGGTCCCGAGAGCGCAGGCTAGAGTATAAACACCAAATGGGTGTGACTAACAACCCATCAACCAACTCCAGCCCTCAAAGCATGGTTTGGAATATGAATACCAAAAGGGATGTGATTCGATTATCCATCTATCGGCTATGGTTCCTCATCAAGTTCTGTAATACAAAAAGCGGATATGGTTCGACCCTCTGCTTTCCAATCTTCCCCTGACACGGGGTCACACTTAACACACAAAATTGGATGCGATCAGACCATCCAGCACTAAGCGGGGGTGACCCAACCGTCCATGTATAACCTCTTGTCCCCAGCACGGGACCCATAACATAATTTTATAGGGATGCACTCCAACCCCACAAGACAAAATTTCTTCCTTGATTCGACAGGGAGATGCAGATTTGCAAAACGAACCTAGCTGAATGTCCTATTCTAAATGGATGTGACTACCCGTTCTACTGCAAACGAACATGGCACGACCGTTCATCCGCTAACTCTCCCCTATGATCCAACGGGCTGTTCGTGCAACATGGACGGATGTGACCTAACCATCTGCCAATCGATTCCTTCCTACAGTTCAGTGGGAGAAGCATCAAATTAAAGTTGTTGTAATGTGATCGACCACACTTCAACTTTCGCCATTGACTAGTGCTAGAGGGATTGATTGAGGAAAATGTGGTCCGACCATTTTCTACTAAAATTCTTAGTCCCCAGAGTGTGGACAGGGGTATAAACATCAAATAGGTGTGATGAATGGCCCTTCAACTGACTCTGATACCTAAAGTGTGGCTACAAGAATAGACAAACGAATGAATGAGATTCGACCATTCATTCACCAACTCTGACCTGAACTCGACGTGAGGAGTGTAAACTCACTACAGGTGCAATTAGACCATCCACGAACTAACTCTGCTAACCTAAGACTGGGGGCAGAAGTACAAATCACCGAAAGAAGAGAAAGGTGACTCGTTACATTTCCAGCTCAGCGTCCTTTACAACTTAAAGAAATGATTACTAGGAGACCTTAATGCTAACAAATCAGAATGATGCCCGAAGTTCTGGGCAACCAATTATATCATACCGCCGGATCGATGGGCAATATCGATCTGCACCTTTCATATCATACCATTGGATCGATAGGAAATGAGGTCCGAGCATTCTACATCGTGCCATTGAATCGATGGTCAATATCGATCCTCTTCGACTCCAAATCGATGTGACCAGAACGTCCATCGAATACCTTTGACCAACAGAGCACGGATAGAAGAATAAACCACGAATGAGTGTGACTTGACCATTCATCCTCCGTTGCCTTCCTTCGATCCGTCAAGAAGAGCATGAGACCAAATGAGCATGACATGACTGCATTTGAGCCGACTTTATCCCTAGATATGATGGGAGAACGTAAATCGAAATGGACATGGTTGATCACCCAACTCCAAATGAATGCAATGCGACCATTCATTCATTGACTCTTACCATGATCCGACTAAAAGAACAATTCAAAACAAGTGCAACCTAAACATCTGCACACTGATTCTTACCCTGGATTCGACAAGGGAAGCATCAATCCTGCATTGGATCTGATTGGACGATTCACTCTTCAGTTTTTGCCCAAAGTACGGCGACATAAGCAGCGAAGTGAATGTTATTGACCGTCCAGATCTAGCTTATGTCCGTATGTTGGCAAAGTAACAATGTAATCTGCTAAGAGGAAAGAACTAGAACATAATACAGGATAGGCACGACTTAGCCTTCCATCGGTTAACTCGATCCCATGGTTCAATGGGATAGAATACAAAATTGAAGCGGACATTATCTACCCTACCACTTATCGAGATATTCCCCAGACTTGGGGGACACAAACAAGAAGATAATATAATATGATTCAACCATTCATCAGTCAACTCTGGTTCTTAAAGCTTGAACTACAGTATAGACACAGCTAGGACGAGACTAGATCGTCCGCGTAATGCATCCGCCAACCCGAGATTGGGGGCAAAAGAGTAATTATCCGAGAGTTGACTATGACAACTTGAACCTATGACCCATGCCTGATATTCATAACAACTCTAGGTTGCGACCGAAAGGATGCCTAGAGATAGAGTCATCAGATCAATACCAGGACTTATGGGCGACAGATCTTCATTCTGACCCTTCTGATGAGCAATGGATCGTAGGTACATTGAATGAAAAGCGCATCATTCAGAAACACAAGTAAATTCAATCTCAAAGCTGGATCCAGCTATGTAGCAGCATGCAGTACAAGGCTAAGTTCCACTAATCCTTTGATTCAACGTCCTTATAAGCTTGATCATTTACCATTGCAAATAAACACATGAAGCGCCTACAATCTATCATGAGTGTTGTAGATCAGATCACAACTCTGCGCAATGATGAAGAAAGAGTCAACTATTTTACTTCAGGTGAATCTTGATGTGTTCGCTTGGACTCGATCTCATATATATATATATATATATATATATATGGACTCTCTCCAGCCATGAAGAACCCTACATTAAATGTCGACCCGAGGCATGTCTCGGTGAACAAAAACGATGCGACATGGATCCGGAGAAATCTGTTGCACTTAAAGAGGAGGCGAATCTTCTCAAAGCCAGTGGGTTTATCCATGATGCCCTCCAACCAAAATGAGTATCCAATCCTTTACTTATAAGAAAAAGGAACAGAGAGTGGAGGACATACGTCAACTACTCAGATTTGCATGGGGTATGACAAAGCACAGCTTTCCACTTCCAATGATCAACCAACTAATGGACCTTACCATCAGACATGAATTACTCACATCCATGGATGCAAACTCCAGATACAATCGGATACTGGAGCATGTCTTAGAGCAAGAATACAACTGTTTCATTATTGACCTGGGCCTATAGCGCTATGCTGAAATTCCTGGATTCAAACTTGAGAACGCTTATGCTACTTACCAAAGGACGATTAACAGATCATTCAAAAATCATATCGGTCGATCGATGAAAGTATATGTGGTTAATATGCTCGTGAGATCACGACTATCAAACGACCATATCGATGACTTGACAGAGGTATTCAGCGCTCTCCAAAAATTGCAGGATGAAACTCGATCCATTGAAATGCTCTTTCACCATTACATCAGAAAGATTCTTTGTTTTCATCATCAATTCTCATTGAATCAAGACTAATTTCTAGAAAATTCTGACAATTAGAGACACCCATATACCGAAGACAACCAAGCAGCTCTGATAGATCGCTTAAAGAGACCTCCCATTTTACCCAAACCTTTGGATCACGAAGATTTATATATCAATTGGGTCGTGTCAACACACGCCGTAAGCATCGCAATGCTATATGAAGAGAAACGAATCCAAAGACCAGTATATGATGAAGGCTGGCCATTGACAAGCTCACCCCGTTAATGTCTATATCGACCAGCCGTTATGATAGGTCTTATAGAAACCTTAAATGTTTGGAAGGTTACTCAATTAGAATATCAAGCTAAGCCAATTTGATATCACTTATCTCCCTCGAAGAGCTCTCCAAGGTCAAACATTAGCATACTTCATATCCGAATTCACTACATCGGACGATTATCCGAAGAACAGTGGAGAACCGTCCAACCGATGGAGAACGTACACCGATGGAACTTCCAATAATCAGCTTTCTAACATCGAAGTTGCATTAATGACTCCTGAGGAACGAAGGATCTGCTACGCCCTGAAACTCAACTTACCTGTAACAAATAACGAAGCTGAGTATGAAGCCTTGGCGCTTAAACTTGCAAAAAAACTACGAGTGGAAACTTTACATGTCTTATGTGAATACTGGTTAGTAGTACGCCAAGTCAGGGAAGATTATCTGACTAGGGCTTATCTCAACCGGGTTCAAAAGCTAATAGCCAGCTTCGACTATTACACCACTACACAAATCCTCAGAGAACTAAACGAAAAGGCTGAATCACTCGCCAAGCTAGCCAGTTTTGTGAATGCACGACAAATAGACTTTGTCCCAGTTAAAATGCTTATTATTCTAGGCATTGACATATGAAGATCAACTAGATCTTGGAGACGGATCTAGAAAAAGAGTCATGGATGACTCCTATCAAAGATTATCCACAATCAGGGATTCTTATTGAATAAAGGAATAAGAAATGGCATATCCTCCGTGAAGCATCACTGCATTATTATGTATGGATCGTTTGACTCCATCAATACAAAGCATTACTTTTGTATCCTTCGATCTGAGACCCAATATTATGTATCCATCGATACAAAGCATACATTCCAACATCTCAAATCGATCCAGGAGAGGATCGATACAAAGGAAGGACTTAAAACAACAATCGAACGTTGTTACAACTCAAATTTCACATCGATCCAGGAGAGGATCATTGCGAAACTCGATATAAAAAAAACTTGACAACGACCCATGAACGTGCAAACATTGACGGGAGTCAGGCTAACATACATGCATGTATGACAAACTAACATTCAATTTTCAAAATTTATAGGAGTTGAATGCTTACCTGATGTCAATTACAATAGTGAACAACAAATCGCTAGCACTCGACACTCAGTTACAACAATGCACTACATAATCATTGGCAGTCAATAAATCAACATTTATATTACTGGAAATCAATCGAAGGTTACATCTTTTGACGAAAAGATAGCAACTACTCAACGAATCAGATAGAACTTTTTCAAAATGAAGGATGCAGCATTTCAAAGCACGCCATGTACACACAAGACGTATTTTGGGGGGCAAATGTTATCCCGCCTTTTGGCAAGGCCGTGACACCAAGAACTTGACTAAAAACCAAGGGCAGTTCATCCTAGAGATCGGTTGTACGCAGGCTCACTATGGATGTCGACGAATTTTTTCCGAGCCCGGATCGAGCTAAAATTGATATGACACGACAAGCAAACCTTTGAGAGCCAATGTTCCAAATTTCAAGTCAATCCGAGTTCGTATGCTCAAGTTACGATCGATGCAAAATTGGGTGAAAACTAGCCTTACGTTCGACTCGCTCAGTTCGAATCCATCATATAGCCTACTTCGACTCGCTCCACTTTGACTCCATCAGAAAAGCCTACTTCGACTCGCTCCACATCCTTCAGAAAACAACAGTTCGACTCCTTCGCAGAACCACTGTTCGACTCGCTCCACTTCGACTCCATCTCAGAGCCTCTTTTCGACTCGCTCCACATCCTTCAGAAAACAACAGTTCGACTCCATCGATACGAAACCACAGTTCGTATCGATCACCTTTGACTCCGTCTCCTATGCAGTTCGTACCCATCGTAGATCTTCTGATCGAATCCATCGTGTTGCCATATTCGAATCAATCGACCAGGGTTGAGCTTCTATCGATACGCACAAGGCGTGGTCCAAGAGCGACTCGATCAAAGGCGGAGTGATCCAAAGGTTCAAACGCCACGTCATCAAGTCGAGCAGCGACTCAAACAAGACCGAGTCGAATAGCAATGCGAACGAGAGCGAGTCGAACGAAACAGCCAACCGAGAATCCCATTTCGTATCGATTATATCTCCTAATCTACAAGTCCAAATGCTATGAAATTTTCATAGAAGCTTACATACATGCTAAAGAATGTCCACGCCAAATTTCGACTCCATTGGATGAAATCTTGATCGATACGAAATCTATTCGTATCGATCACGGATCGGACCAAAACTTCACGGGCTTGGGCGTGTGGGCCTTGTCACGTGCCAGAGAGGGTCTCCCGAGATCTGAGCGAAATATCAGCCTCCTACACCTATAAATAGACCCCCAAAGCCAACAGAAAAGGGGTTCTTCTTCTTCCTTGAGATCTCCAACGCCCAGACTCCGCCAGATCCAGATCTAGACTCAATTGCTGCTGCTACCAACGAGATTTACTGCTGCAAATCATAATCATCTGCTGTTACTTACTGAATTCACTTATAATCTTCAAAGAAAGATCAATAAAGCTAACAACTTCACAGTGGATGTAGGCGATACGCCGAACCACTCTAAATTCTTGTGTTTCCTTGCATTTTAATTGCTTTCATATCTGAAATTTGGAGTTTTTGTTAGATAATCCTCTTTTTCCATTTTACTTTCTTCACTTTATCTCTTCAAAAACTTCCGAAGAGTGTTGTGCCCAATTTTGGTACAAACAAATTTCTTTCACAAACAGTAGAAATGAAACTCTTCTTTTTTGGATTCTTCTCAGTTATTGTGTATTTACTTAAGTGTTTCAACATTTGAAGTGCACTTGTGAAGTTTCAGCTTCTGAGTCAAGTTTGTTTTTATTCGCCAGGTCTGGAAGTTGCGGGTACGATTCATGATCGGGAAGTGAGTTGAACTTTGATGTTGCGCTGCTTCAGTCGATGGTCAACACACAAGTTCTGCCCCCAGTCTTGGGGATGAGTTGTAGAACATCAGCCAGTGATTACACCTCACTTATAACATGCTGAGTTTAGTGCCACTGAATGAATGTTTAAGACAAGCGGAGATTGAGTGGTTCAACCACACTTGTTTGATTATCGATGATCATATCCGCACTCCAGGGATCTTCATTTGTTTACTGGCGGTTGGTTACGCCGTTTTAAGTTTTAATTATCTATCCACGCTCTTGGGACTTGGAATCGACATTTATACTCCGACTCGCACTTTGGAGTTGGTGTTTATACTTCAATTCGCACTCTGGGAATTCAGAGTTGATATTTATACTCCAATTCACACTCTAGGAATTTGGAGTTTAAGTTTATACTCCGTTTCGCACTCTGGGAATTCAGAGTTGATGTTTATACTCCAATTCGCACCCTGGAAATCCGGAGTTGATGCTTATACTATGATTCACGCTCTGGGAATTCAGAGTTCGTAAATAGACGGTCAGTCACATCTATTGCATGTTTTTTGAATTTCGCTCGCACTTTGGGAACGAAAGGTGTATCAGGATCATGGATGGTCGGATCACATCCACCTCGAGTTAACAAGTGAGGTCGTTAGATTGACGGGTCCACCCTCCTCAAACTTGGTTCAGATACGGACGAAGTTGTTAGGTGGACGGATCTACCCTTTCGAAGACGTATTTGTAAGTTTGTACTCCAGTTTGCACTCTAGGAATCTTGAGTTAAGTGAAGGATTGTTATGTATCAATCCTTTTTTGACTTTGGTGTGATGGCTTGTCCCCGCACTCGGGTTTCACTTAGCGAGTGACCAGTTGCATCACAGTCACTCCCTATTTGAATAAATCCCACCGTATGATGGAACTTAGCTCTCCATGCATGGTGATGATTATATAAAGCATTTCAAGTAAATCACAACTCTGGCTCGAAGAGATTGCATTTTATTGCTGAAATAAGAAAATATGGCAAAGTCAGTTGCCTTAATACAAATTCTAATTTTGAAATGCAGAAACAAATTGGAAATGAAAAATAAAATAAATGAATAAACATAGCCTGTCATGTGTAGTAGCGACGAAGACTTTCGCTGTTCCAGGCTCTCGGTAGAGTAAGACCATCGACGGTTGATAATTTGAATGTGCCATCTCCGAGGTTTCGTTCAATAACATACGGCCCTTCCCATGTTGGCTTCATATGCGAAGAAACCAGATAGATTCTTTTCTGGACGAGATCGCCGAGTTCAAAGGTTCGCGGGCGGACCATGGCATTGTATAATCGGGCGACTCGATTCCGATATGCGGCTGCCCTCAAATCAGCCTCTTCACTCTTCTCATCCAATAAATCGAGAGATTCATCAAGTAATATAGCGTTTGTCTTCGGATCATAGTATGTAACATGATGAGAAGTTACTTCTAATTCAACTGGAATAACAGCTTCTGAACCATAAGAAAGAGAGAATGGAGTATGACCGGTTGCGGACTTGTGAGTTGTATGGTAGGCCCATAAGGCCATAGGTAGTTCATCGACCCATTTGCCCCCGGCCTTTTCCAGTCATTTCTTCAAAATGGATTTTATAACTTTATTGATTGCTTCGACCTGTCCATTTGCTTGAGGGTGCGCAACTGCAGAGAATTTCTTTCGAATGCGAAACCATAGGCATAAATATTTAAATTCAACACTGTCGAATTGGGTCCCATTATCAGTGATAATGGTGTGTGGGAGACCGAATCGACAGATAATGTTGTAGACTACAAAGTTGATCACTTTTTTCGTCGTTATGGTAGCAAGAGGTTCAGCTTTAGCCCACTTTTTAAAGCAATCAACTGCAACGATGGCGTACTTCGCACCACCTTTTACCAGAGGTAGAGAACCAATGATGTCGATGCCCCATACTGCAAACGGCCATAGGCTGACCATTTGAGTTATCTCGGTAGGTAGGGCTCTAGGAATTCGAGCATGCTTTTGACATTTATCACATTTCTTGGCATAATACGACGCATCACGATTTACAATTGGCCAAAAATATCCGTATCGAAGTACTTTCTTGGCAAGTGCTTGCCCCCCGGTGTGATCGCCACATTCTCCCTCGTGTACATCGTATAATACTCGTTTAATTTCATCGTAAGCGATACACCAGAGTAAAGGAATAGAGTACCCTCTTATATACATGACTCCATTCTGGATGGTGAATCGTGGAGCCTTCCGGAGGACTTGTCTTCTTTCACTCCTGCGCTCCGGCAAGATTCCATGCTCAAGGTAATTTCTGAACGGAGTCATCCACAATCCTTATCGGGAGCAACTTCACATATCCAGTCTGCTTCTCCCCAGCCAATACTTGGGGAAGATAACATCTCTATGGGAATGAGTCCCATTTGTTGCACGTCACCCGTGCTAGCTAACTTTGCCAATGAATTGGCTTTCTGATTGCGTTCTCTAGGTATACAATAAATGGCATAATAATCAAACTGATTCAGTATTTCCTGAATCCGAGCTATGTAAGCAGCCAGTCTTCGATATCTTGCTTGATATTCTCCCCGAACTTGACACACAACTAACTGTGAATCACAATAAATTTCCACAGCGATAATTCTCAAATCTCTAGCAAGTTTCAATCCTGCTAAGAGGGCTTCATATTCGGCTTTATTATTGGTTGCATGAAAATCAAAGTTTAAAGCATAACATATAGATCGGCCTTCGGGGGTTTCAAGTACAACCCCAGTGCCCGAGCACCGATCGTTTGATGCACCATCGGTGTACAGCTTCCAAACGTATTTGGGAGATTCACTTGTTTCGGGCAATGGTAAATTCAGCTATGAAATCGGCTAGGACTTGTCCTTGAATGGCTCGTCTTGGAGTATAAGTAATATCAAACTGGCTCAGTTCGATGTTCCACTTGAGTAACCTACCAGACGTCACAAGCCGCGTAAGGACCTGTCGTAACGGCTGGTCGGTGTAAACAATAGTAGGATGGGCCTGGAAATATGGACGGAGCTTCCTTGATGAAATAACAAGACAATAAGCCAGCTTCTCTAGTTTCAGATAATTCCTTTCAGCTCTGGTCAATCGTTTGCTGATGTAATATACTGGCTTCTGTATCCTGTCTTCTTCCCGTATTAAGGCAGCGCTGATTGCGTTTTCTGATATTGCCAAGTAAACATACAACTTCTCATGATCAATAGGTTTTGACAGAATAGGTGGTGTGGATAGATGCTGAATTAATGCTCGGAATGCGCCCACACACTCTGTGGTCCATTCAAAGTTTCGTTTTTCTTTTCGGATCAGATCGAAGAAGGGAATGCATTTGTCAGTGGACTTTGAAATGAACCTGCTCAGCGCTGCGACTTTCCCATTGAGACTCTGGACTTGCTTTATAGTTTTCGAGGTTTCAAGATTTCTGATCGCCGAGATCTTTTCAGGATTAGCTTCGATTCCTCGAGCATTGACGATAAACCAAAGGAATTTTCTGGATGCAACTCCAAAGTGACATTTCAGTGGGTTGAGCTTCATTCTGTATTCTTGAAGTATGTTGAACATTGATTCCAGGTCTTTAATATGGTCAGTGGAAAATCATGACTTCACAAGCATGTCGTCTACATATACTTCAATGGTTTTCCCGATTTGACTGGTGAACATCTGATTGACCAATCGTTGATAAGTAGCCCCGACATTCTTGAGTCCAAATGGCATAACTTTGTAACAATAAAGTCCCAGATTGGTTACGAAGCTGGTATGTTTCTGATCAGGTAAATGCATTGGTATCTGATTGTAGCCAGAATACGCATCCATGAAGGATAAGAGTTCGTGTCCGGCTGTTGAGTCCACAAGCTGATCAATTCTGGGAAGAGGGAAACTGTCTTTAGGACAGGCTTTATTCAGATCGGAGTAATCGACACATGTTCTCCATTTTCCATTTGACTTTCAGACAAGCACTGGATTCGACAACCATTCGGGATATAGCGCATCTCGAATGTACCCATTCGTTTTAAGCTTTTCTACCTCTTCTTTAAGGGCGGCAGATCTCTCTAGATCCATACCACGCCTTTTCTGTTTGACCGGGACATGCCACGGGTCAATATTCAAAGTGTGGCTTGCGATGTTCGGCAAGATCCCACACATATCAGAATGCGTCCAGGCGAATACATCAAGATTCACCCGTAGAAACTCAACCAATTCCTCTTGAGTCTACTGGCTTAGCTGAGACCCAATCTTTACCATCTTTGAATCATCATCATCATCGTCAACTGGGACATCGATCGTCAACTTGGCCGGGGAAACTTGACTTTCTTTAGACTCACCTTCAGTTTCTCTTGGGTCAAGATCCCTTTGGAATTAGCTGGGGTGTCCAGGCCTAGGCCCAGGCATTAATTGTCAATTATTAGCATAACGGACGTAGAGAGACTCCTCTATGCCCTTTCCTTTCTCCTTTCGCTGCGCCTCCCACAGCTCGGCAATGAAACAGGCTCTCCCAGCAGCCTGATCTCCTTGAATGACTCCCACTCCATGATCAGTGGGAAACTTCAGAGTTAAGCACCATGGGGTAATGGCTGCCCTAAACTCAGCAAGGGCCGGTCGGCCCAAAAAGGCATTATACGGGGAGTCTATATCCAACACGACAAATTGCAGTATTCGGACTCTACGGTGTTCTCCAACTCCCTACTCCACTAGTAGCTCAACTACTCCAGTGTGTATAGTAGCGCTCCCAATGAAACCATGGATTCGAGATTGGCAAGGCTTTAAATCTTTAGCCTCCATCTTCATCTGATCATAAGCTCGTTTAAATAGAATATTCACTGAGCTTCCACGGTCAACTAAGATCCTCTTCATCCAAGCAGGACCTACTTGAGCCGAGATGACCAGTGGATCGATAGTGGGGGCTTTGACTTTACCAGCATTTCTGTTTTTGAATACGATGTCATCAATCATTGTCTTCTGTTGTTTGGCCGGAGCCCTTTCATCAAAACTACTACAACACTCGAAGTCCGCATGCCTAATAGAGCTGGCATACGACTCCATTTCCTTCCATCTTCGGTCTGCCGGATAAGGACCACCACAAAAAGTGTTTATCACTAACCTCCCGCCGGTACGGGCGGGTTCCTCCTGCCTTTCCTATTTTGGTGCACGATTCTGATTCGATGGGCCCGCACCTCCTGACTGCGGTGCCCGCACAAATTGATCCAATTTTCGTTCACGTATTAGTTTTTCAATGAGATCTTGTAAATGACGACACTCATTTGTATTATGGCCATAACTTTCATGGAATCTGCAAAACTTCCCTGTTTGGATTTGTCTTTCCGTTGATGGCTTCGGGGCTGGTTCCTTGTATTGCATGGTATTACAGGTCTGCAAATACACATTTTCCAGCGACGTATTCAATGGAGTATAATTGTCAAACATGGGAGCTCTACGTCGTGGACCACGATTTTGATCTCGTTTTTTACCTTGATTTCCACTGTCCCTCTGCTGGTTCTGTTTGTTTTGTATATTCAACTGAACTTTTCTGGAACTCTCCCCGGATTGTTTAACTGCAATGTTACTTTGAATTCCTTCCATGCTGGGCCCTGCGTCATCCTGCTTCCTAGACTGTTTCGCATCCTCCCTTCTCAAGAATTGGGCTGCCTTGGAATAGAAACGGTCCAATGACGCAGGTGGCTTCCCAGCTAACCAATTTCCGAACTCGGAATCGGGATCAATCCCCTTAGTTAATTCCATCAGGATAGAGTTGTCATTGGGATTGCTTATTTCTGCACATGCAGCATGAAATCGCTCCAAGTAACGTCTGAGTGTCTCTCCGAGAGCTTGAGTGACACTAGACAAAGTATTAACATCTTTAGGTCTTGTTACGTGCATACAAAATTGTTCAACAAACTTGGTGGCCATCTGGTCGAAATTAGAAATGGATCGTGGCAGCAAACGAGTAAACCACATAGTAGCAATGCCCTCTAAGGAAATGGGGAAACTACGGCATTTAACTACACCATCAGCTCTCGCAGCATTCATTAGCCATTCATACTTCAGGATGTGTTGAATGGGATCAGAATTTCCTTCATAGACTGGCAAAGTTGGCATCATGAAGTACCGAGGTGGTTCAGCATATAATATGTCATCAGTGAAAGGGGTATGACTCCGGGAAATCCCCCAGTCGTCATTAGTGAGACCCTGACTTTCACGGATCATTTGACGAATCATCGTCGGTATATCTGGCATCTGGATATTTGGAGCATGCTTTGCCAAGGTGTGGTCGGGTTCCAAAATGCGAGGCTGGACCGGACGCGGTCGACGGTCCGTTCCTCGCCTCCTTGGTTCAAGATTTTCAGGGAAATAAGGTTCTGGAGTGTGTTCTCGTTGGCGACGATGCGGATCAGCTTGATTTCTAGCATCAACTCCTTGTTCGGTAGTGGTGGTGGTAGCGAGGTTGCCTGTGACATGGTAAGGAGCGGCACCCCCTCGGGATGAGGGTCCGGTCTGATGACTGGTGGATGGTCCAGTCCTGGGTTGTCCAATGCCTTAAGTAATAGCATCATGGAAGCTCCGTCCATATTTCCAGGCCCATCCTATTATTTTTTACACCGACCAGCCTTTACGACAGGTCCTTACGTGGCCTGAAACGTCTGGTAGGTTACTCAAGTGGAACATCGAACTGAGCCAGTTTGATATTACTTATACTCAAAGGCGAGCCATTCAAGGACAAGTCCTAGCCGATTTCATAGCTGAATTTACCATTCCAGAGGACTTGCCCGAAACCAGTGAATCTCCCGAATACGTTTGGAAGTTGTACACCGATGGTGCATCAAACGATCGGTGCTCGGGCGTTGGGGTTGTACTTGAAACCCCCGAAGGCCGATCTATATGTTATGCTTTAAAGTTTGATTTTCATGCAACCAATAATGAAGTAGAATATGAAGCCCTCTTAGCTGGATTGAAACTTGCTAGAGATTTGAGAATTATCGATGTGGAAATTTATTGTGATTCACAATTAGTTGTGTGTCAAGTTCGGGGAGAATATCAAGCGAGAGATCGAAGACTGGCTGCTTACTTAGCTCGGGTTCAGGAAATACTGAATCAGTTTGATTATTATGCCATTTATTGTATACCTAGAGAACACAATCAGAAAGCCGATTCGTTGGCAAAGTTAGCTAGCACGGGTGAAGCGTAGCAAATGGGACTCGTTTCCGTAGAGACGTTATCTTCCCCAAGTATTGACCGGGCAGAAGCATATTGGATATGTGAAGTCGCTCCCGATAAGGAGTCGTGGATGACTCCGTTCAGAAATTACCTTGAGCATGGAATCTTGCCAGAGCCCAGGAGTGAAAGAAGACAAGATCTTCGGAAGGCTCCACGATTCACCATCGAGAATGGAGTCATGTACGATGAAATTAAACGAGTATTATACGATGTACACGAGGGAGAATGTGGTGATCACACCAGGGGGCAAGCACTTGCCAAGAAAGTACTTCGATATGGATATTTTTGGCCGACTGTAAATCGCGATGCGTCGGATTATGCCAAGAAATGTGATAAATGTCAAAAGCATGCTCGAATTCCTAGAGCCCCACCTACCGAGATAACTCAAATGGTCAGCCCACGGCCGTTTGCAGTATGGGGCATCGACATCATTGGTTCTCTACCTCTGGCAAAAGGTGGTGCGAAGTACGCCATCGTTGCAGTTGATTACTTTACAAAGTGGGCTGAAGCTGAACCTCTTACTACCATAACGACGAAAAAAGTGATCAACTTTGTAGTCTGCAACATTTCTGTCGATTCGGTCTCCCACACACCATTATCACTGATAATGGGACCCAATTCGACAGTGTTGAATTTAAAGATTTCTGCCAACGGTTTCGCATTCGAAAGAAAATCTCTACAGTTGCGCACCCTCTAGCGAATGGACAGGTCGAAGCAGTCAATAAAGTTATAAAATCCATTTTGAAGAAACGACTGGAAAAGGCTAGGGGAAAATGGGTCGATGAACTTCCTATGGTCTTATGGGCCTACCGTACAACTCACAAGTCCGCAACCGGTCATACTCCATTCTCTCTTTCTTATGGTTCAGAAGCTGTTATTCCAGTCGAATTAGAAGTACCTTCTCATCGTGTTACATACTATGATCCAAAGACAAACGCTATATTACTTGCTGAATCTCTCAATTTATTGGATGAGAAGCGTGAAGAGGCTGATTTGAGGGCAGCCGCATATCAAAGTCGAGTCGCTCGATTATACAACGCCAAGGTCCTCCCGCGAGCCTTTGAACTCGGAGATCTCATCCTGAAAAGAATCTATTCGGTTCCTTCGCATATGAAGCCAACATAGGAAGGGCCGTATGTTATTGAACGAAAGCTCGGAGATGGCACATTCAAATTATCAACCGTCGACGGTCTTACTCTATCGAGAGCCTAGAACAGGGAGAGTCCTCGTCGCTACTACACATGATAGGTTATGTTTATTCATTTAGTTTATTTTTCATTTGCAATTTGTTTCTGCATTTCGAAATTAGAATTTGTAATAAGGCAACTGACTTTGCCATATTTTCTTATTTCAGCAATAAAATGCAATCTCTTCGAGCCAGAGTTTTGATTTACTTAAAATGCTTCATATAATCATCACCATGCACGGAGAGCTAAGTTCCATCATACGGTGGGATTTATTGAAATAGGGAGTGACTGTGATGCAACTGGTCACTCGCTAAGTGAAATCCGAGCTCAGGGACAAGCCATCACACTAAAGTCAAAAAAGGATTGATACACGACAATCCATCACTTAACTCCAGATTCCCAGAGTGCGAACTGGAGTACAAACTTACAAATACGTCTTCGAAGAGGGTGGATCCGTCCACCTAACGACTTCGTCCGTATCTAAACCAAGTTTGAGGAGGGTGGACCCGTCCATCTAACGACCTCACTTGTTAACTCGGGGTGGATGTGATCCGACCATCCACGATCCTGATACACCTTTCGTTCCCAGAGTGCGAGCGAAATCCAAAAAACATGCAACAGATGTGACTGACCGTCTGTTTACCAACTTCGAATTCCCAGAGCATGAATCAGAGTATAAGCATCAACTCCAAATTCCCAAAGTGCGAATTGGAGTATAAACATCAACTCTGGATTCCCAGGGTGCAAATTGGAGTATAAACATCAACTCCGGATTCCCAGGGTGCGAATTGGAGTATAAACATCAACTCCGGATTCCCAGGGCACGAATTGGAGTATAAACATCAACTCCGAATTCCCAGAGTGCGAAACGGAGTATAAACTTAAACTCCAAATTCCCAGAGAGAGAATTCGAGTATAAACATCAACTCCGGATTCCCAGAGTGCGAATTGAAGTATAAGCACCAACTCCAAAGTCCCAAAGTGCGAGTCGGAGTATAAATGTCGACTCCAAGTCCCTAGGGCACGGACAGATAATTAAAACTTAAAAAGGTGTAACCAACCGCCAGTAAACAAATGAAGATCCCCGGAGTGTGGATATGATCATCGATAATCATACAAGTGTGGTTGAACCACTCAATCTCCGCTTGTCTCAAACATCCATTCAGTGGCACTAAACTCAGCATGTTATAAGTGAGGTGTAATCACTAGCTGATGTTATACAACTCATCCCCAAGACTGGGGACAGAACTTAAGTGTTGACCATCGACTGAAGCAGCGCAACATCAAAGTTCAACTCACCTCCCGATCATGAATCGTACCCGCAACTTCCGGACCTGGCGAATAAAAACAAACTTGACTCGGAAGTTGAAACTTCACAAGTGCACTTCAAATGTTGAAACACTAAAGTAAATACACAATAACTGAGAAGAAGCCAAAAAAGAAGAGTTTCATTTCTACTGTCCAAAGAATGTGGTCACCGGAGTTGAGATGGACCGCATGATGAAGCAAATGGAAGACAGGCTCCAGGAAAGCCGCAATGAATTTAATCAGCAAATGAAGCAGAGCTTGGATTTGTTGAATCAACTGACCAACAACCGTAGGAGAAGCATGAAGGACGTGGGACATTCTAGTTCAGAATCTGATAGTCCTCGTCATTGGGGCAAAGGAAGCGGGACAAAAGGGAAAATATGCTTAGAAAAGAAACTTGGAAGTCGAAACAAAGACCGGGACTTAGCCATGACAAAGGCTTATGGATCAGTACCGATCCATTAAGAGGGATTGTTATCGAATCACCGCACCTTGGTTCGGGTGGTCAGCTTCCAATTGATGGCGCTGGTTTGGCTTCTAGTCGTGTTGTGGATGATTAGAATGTTGGAGATCAAGCGGCCGCTGTGGATTCACCGTGGAGAAACTATGTACACGAAATAGTAGAAAGAACGGTTCTCCCAGATTCAGGAGAACCCAAGTATCGTGAAACTAACCGAGAGCATTTGTCGGACCAAACACTTAGGTGAATCACGATTCCCACCGTTCCATCCACCCGAGCCAGATTTGACTGAAATGGTAAGGTGACTTATAAATGAGTGCCAATATCGGACTAATAATGATTGGGGCTCCTCCTTGAGTCGGAATCCATTCATAGAAGCGATCCTACACTAGGAGTACTTAAGGAGATTTATGATGTTCAATGATGCCATCATATAATGGGAAGACATATCTGAGGCAACATCTGATGAAGTACGACATGCACATGGATTTTTCCAGAGCTACTGATGTTGTATGATGTCGTTATTTCTCGATTTTCCTAGAGGGAGTAGGGACGATATGGTTAACCCGACTGCCATCATGATCAATAGCGCCCTACGAGCAATTAACGTGGAAGTTCATTGAGCAATTTCATATGCATACTCCCCGTCCGATGGACGTCATGTCAATTTCTAACCTCTTCCAGGGAGAAAGAGAGTCCTTGAAAGATTTCATGCACAGGTTCAATACTACAGTGACTTAGGTGAGCAATGCTCAAGAAGATATTGTGTTGATGGCACCGATTAGGGGAACTCATCCCAAGACTGATTTTCGAAGGTGGTTGAAGATGAAACCCTCACCAATGACGGACATGTTCTATAGAAAGGCGAGTCAGTTCTTGCACTTAGAGGAGGCAAGTACTACCACCAAGAAGGCTGATCCCCTTCAATCGAACGAAGTTATACAGAGCAATGTTGCTGTAAAATGTTTTGGAGGGAATTCCGACAATGTCGATGTTGATATGGAAAATAAAAGTTGTGGATAGTGGAAGAACAAAAATGGAGCCGAAGATAAGAACTCAGATTTGAGGAGGCATCCAAGAATCTTAAAGTTTGACAACTACACTCCATTGAATAACTTGATTGAGAACATATACTTTGCTACTCAAGGCAAGGAGTAGTACAGAAAGACGGCTCTGAGGGAGTCGACTGAAAAGGAGAAAAATTCTAGCAAGTTTTGCAGACTCCATGAAAGGCATGGTCACAATACCAAGGAATGTAGGCATTTGCGTGATGTGATCGAAAAGTTGATTCGTAAGAAGAAGTTACAACAGTTTCTGCAGACCCCGCAGAATGGTAGGCAAGGAACTTTAAAACCCTAATGGGGGAAAGCCAAGCTTGGTGTTGATTATCCTAGGCGGCTTCAGAAGCGATTGTAGGTCAATACTGTTATTAAAGGATCACATCCAGTCAAAAAGAGCTGAAAGGAGATGGAGTGATTTATAGGTGCATTGAAGCACACAGTGAATGAGAGCTGTTTCATCATTGAAGATGATGTTCCGGTAAAACAACTCAAAAATATGATAGATAATATTGTTTCTCGAAATAGAGATGCTGATGGGTAGAGGCCCCAACAATTGATCCATTAGTGATATCGGCCACGATTGGCCCTACTGTTGTAAGGAAGGTGCCAGTTGATTAAGGGAATTCAGTCAACATTTTATTCAAGAAAGCCTACGACCAGATGCTTCTGGATAGCAAGGAATCAAAGCCATGTAAATCTCGGATCCAGGGATTTAATGGGGCTGCTATTGAGCTTATGGGATATGTGGGTCTACCGGTGGTGCTTGGCGAGGACGACTGCAAGAGATTGTGGGTCGTGACTTTTGTTGTGTTGGATATTTATTCTGCTTATAACTCCTTTTGCGCTGATCGAGCCTTGCTAAATTCCAAGCGGCTATAGCTCCTTGCATGATAAAGTTCCTAATAGAGAATGACGTGGGAATAATGCAATAGGATCAGGGGTATGGCCACGAATATTATGTCGCTGAGCTAAAGTAGGTGAGGTGAAGAGAGAAAGGAAAGGGTCTGGAGAAGACTCTCTACATAAGGCTTTGGATGCATAGCAATCACCGCCTGAGCCTTGGCTTAGGCAACACAATCTGATCCATAAGGATATAGATGTGCAGAAAGAGCTGGAAGAGCACCTCTAGCTGAGTAGTCGATCAACATCCCTATCAGCCAAGATGATCCTACACAGGTCCTAATGGTCGGATCGTAGCTTAGTGTGAAGATGATGAAAGAGTTAATTGGTTTTCTCTGGCGAACCTGGATGTGTTTGCCTAGGCTCACTTAGACATGTGTGGAATATCACTGGAGATAGTGAGCCACGTATTAAATGTAAATCCTAAATGCATTCCCATGAATAGAAACGCCACAGCCTGGGTTCAAAGGGATCCATTGCACTTGAAGACGAAGTGGAGAAGTTGAAACACAACGGCTTTATCCGTGTCGCCTTGTAACCGAAATGGGCATCCAATCCAGTCTTGGTGAAAAAATCCAACGAGAAGTGGAGGACATGCGTTGACTATTCTGACCTGAATAAGGCATGCCCAAAGTATAACTTCCCACTCCCGTGGATTGATTAGCTGGTAGACTCGATGGCCGTACACGAAGTGCTACCGTTCATGAATGCATACTCTGGGTACAATCATATTCCGATGCACATCCTAGTCAGGATCACACCGGCTTTATCACTAACTTAGGACTTATTACTATCTTGTCATGCCCTTTGGAATGAAGAATGCTGGAGCGACTTACCAAAGGTCTATGAATAAGATGTTCAAGGATCAAATCAGGCGCTCAATGGAGATCTATGTGGATGATATGCTCATGAAGTCACGGCGATCGAGGAACCACATTGATGACTTGGTAGAGATGTTCAACATTCTCCGAAAATACAAGATGAAGCTTAACCCTTTAAAGTGCTCATTCGACGTTGCGACAGGGAAATTCTTAGGCTTCATTGTGGACTCCTATGGAATTGAAGCCAATACGGAGAAGATTGAAGAACTGAGGAAAATCAAAGTTCGGGAAATAATCAAAAATGTTCAGAGCTTGAATGAGAAGGTCGTTGCCCCGAGTAGATTCATTTCCAGAGCCACTGACAACAAATGTATCCCTTCTTCGAAGTGATCAAGAAGGGGAAGAGGAATTTTGCTTAGACACAAGAATGTACATGCCTATTCCAGGCTCTGGTGGATCACTTAGAGAGACCCCCTATTCTGTCAAAGCCGCTGGAGGATGAAGACTTGGTTATTTATCTAGTAGTGTCAGTACATGCTTTAAGCACCACATTCGTACGTGAGGAGTCCCGAATCCAGAAGTCGGTGTACTACATCAGCAAGCGGTTGATAGGAGCCAAAAGAAACTATCCGAAGCTGGAAAAGCTTGCATACTACCTATTGTTTGCTTTGAGAAAGCTTTGTCCCTATTTTGAATCTCATCCTATCAAAGTTCTAACTAAAAAATCTTTAAGACAGGTCCTGCAATGACCTGAGACTTATGGAAGGTTGTTGAAATGGAACACTGAATTGAGCCTGTATGGCATAACCTATCACTCTCGAAGAGCGATCCAGGGTCAAGCTTTGGTTGATTTCATTGTTGAATTCACTACAAAAGATGATATAGTGGAGAGAAATGGAAAATGGAATCCCAGATGGAAAATGTACAGGGATGGTACATCCAACGATCGTTATTTTGTTGATGGATTGTGCTGGTGACTCCCGTGGAACATTCGATTTGTTACGCTATGAAACTCGACTTTCCTGCAACGAACAGCGAAGCAGAGTATGAAGCCTTAACCATAGGACTCGAGATTGCCAATGAGCTGGGAGTTAAAACTTTGCATTTTTTTTGTGAATCCGAGCTAGTGATATGTCAAGTGAGAAAAGAGTTTCAGGCCAAAGTAGCGAGGCTTGCTCCTTATCTCAACCGAGCCCTTGAGTTGCTTAGTGATATTGAATATTACCTTATAACGCATATTCCTAGAGAGGAAAATGCGAAGGTCGACTCACTGGCTACATTAGCGTGTTCCGAAGATGAGCAGCTCATGGGCGTAGTCCTGGTGGAAGTGCTAATGGCTCCAAGTATCGAACAGATAGACGTCAATTGGATCGTGGAGGACGAATATAGGAAGGAGTCATGAATGAATCTAATAAAGAATTATCTGCATGGAGGAGTCCTTCCTCATAGGAAAAGCAAGTGACGTAAACTCCTTCGCAAAGTTTCATGATTCATCAAGCAAGAGGGAGTAATTTACAGGAAGGGGTTCGTAGTTCTTATGCTTTGATTTGTTGCCAACAATGAGGCCAAGAAATTTCTAAGGGAAATACATAAAGGGGCCTATGATGACCACACTGGGTGGAAAACCCTGACGAAGAAGATCATTTGCTACGAATATTTCTGGCCTATTATTAATCGAGTTGCGGCTGATTACACCAGAAAGTGTGACAAGTGCCAGAGATTTGCTAAGATTCCATGAGCCCTACCAATAGGGATTACTCAAATATTCAATCACCGATCGTTTACAGTCTAGTGAATCCATATCATTGGTATGCTGCCAATATATAAGGGTGGCATGAAGTACACCATCATTGTTGTTGATTACTTCACCAAATGAGCTGAGGTAGAGCCGTTAGCTTCAATCATTTAAAGAAAGTAATCAACTTCATGGTCAGAAACATCATTTATCATTTTGGTGTTCCACAAACAATTAATTTCATAAGGTGACCCAACTTGACAACACCGAGTTCAAGGATTTCTGCCGTAGACACCACATTGAGAAGAAATTTGCAATGGTGGCACACCCTTTGGCAAATGGACAGGTTGAAGCAGTGAACAAGATTATTAAGTCCATTCTTATGAACCGATTGGAGAAGGCCAAGGATAAGTGGGTTGATGAACTTCCATTAGCACTTTAGACTTATCAAACTACCCACAAGTCCATGACTGGCCATTCTCCATTCGCTCTAGCTTACGGATCAGAGGTTGTGATCCCAGTTGAACTTGAAATACCTTCTCATAGATTTATTCACTATAATTTATGGGCGACCTAGTTACTCCTGCTAGAGTCTCTCAATATGATCGTTGAGAAGCGTTATGAAGCTGACTAGAGGGCAGCTACCCGTCGAAGTCGAGTCGCCCGATACTGCAACACCAAGGTCATGAATCAAACATTTGAAATGGGCAACCTCCTTCTCAAATGAATCTTCCCAGGCCTTGGGAATTTGGGCTTGAGTTGGCAAAGTTCGTACACTATTGAACATAAGCTTGGAGATGTCACGTTCAAGCTAGCAACGGTGGACGAGATCTCACTCCCACGGGCGTGGAATAGCGAGCACTTACGACGCTATTTCACTTCACTGTAAATTTTCACATATTTAATCAACGCTATATAGCTATGCATAATCTATCATTTCTAATGTTTATAAAAGAAGTGACTTCCGGAGCTACTAAATTTGTTTACACTTGATTTTACACTATGAACAATGTAGTGTTTAAATGAACCTGCATTTGCAAAAAGCAGGTGTACAGGTACCTAGAGATAGGTGCCAACTAAGCTTCTGCAGTTAATGATTGGATGCACGAGCTCAACCACACTTGGTATCCAGAGATAGATACCCAGCAACTCCCCTAACCAATGACTTGGGGGCAAGAGTATAAACATTCAAAGGCTGAATGAGATAGTTTGCCTTTACAGCTCGTGCCCAGAGTTTGGCAGAGCATCTACACCTTGCCCAGAGTAGGCAAGACTAAAGGTTTGCGCACAGAGTTAGGCGAGATCTCCTACAAAATTTGATCGACGCTCGGAGTTAGGCATAATCGCAAGTAAACATCCTAGATGAGGATGTTCAAACCATTATCTTAAGTGGCTAACTCTCAATCGATGCCCAGAGTTTGGCATGACCAAATCACACATCCCGAAGTAGGATGCCCAAATTGCCATCTAGAGATGAATCATTTCGATTGACACCGATGTTACGTGTGATCGCACTGAAAACATCTCCAAAAGGTGTTGGAACTGGGCCAGCCTACAGTGGAAGATATGGGTGGATTTCAATTTTTTACCCTATTGGATCATTATTGGGCCTATGAAGTCTAATTTATTTGGAACATTTCTAAATTGAATTTAAATTTATAAATTGTAGTTTTAAATTTGTTTGAGTGTTTAACTTTATAAATAAGTATACATATGTATCAAATACATATGTATATGTGTGTGCATGTGTAACGTGGTATTCCATGCAAGGTATAACATTCCTATGTATAGATGTTAGAATTTACATCGCAACAGACACATTAGCTCATCCTATATGCATTGTATGCTGTCCAAATATGTGCATATACCTATAGATAATATATATATATGAATATCTAATGTATATATAAAGATATATATTATGAAATCTAATATATATGTGTGTGTGTGTGTTGATGAATGTATTTTTCTGCATTTTAAACAGTTTGTTTCATATATTTTTATTTTAATAAAGTGGTATTATACGGGTATTTTATTGTGGTTTTGCAGACTATAGATTCCGAAGTGCAATGTTGAAATTAATCGGTTGTGCCGTCCATTGGTTCAAATGACACGCAGAAAAGAGTGCAACATTTTGAGTACCGAATAATTCGAAGAGAAAGCACATATCGTTCATGAAGAAATGCATCTCACGTCACCAACATGTGTACTATTCATGCAAGAAATCAAATGCAAATATTGAAAGCACTGTACACTTTCAAAGTTCAGCCTGAAAATCTCTCAAAGCATGGCCACGTGTAAATCAAAGTAGCAAACATCATTTCAAAGCAAGGCCACTTGTTAATCAAATAAAATGGTACAATAATGTGACCAATTCAAGCAGTATATTATATGGCCACTTCAATTCAATAAGCAGCACACGTGCAATCAATTCAAAGCAATATGGACTAATTCAAGCAATGACGTGGACGTATATATGTTCTCTTTCACCAATTCAAGCAAAGGACAAGTTCCTCCTAAAAAGCAGCAGTTGATTTTCTAGGCTGGAAAAGGCTATATATACAGCATCATACAACAACAAAGAAAATCATCTCTTACCCCATTGCTCTTCTTCTAGTTTAGTTTTAAATTTCAGCAATGTTTTTTTTTTCCAGACAAAATACGTAGGATTGTTAATTAGATTTAGCAATTTATTTATTCTTGTTCTTAGTTATTTTCAGCACTCTTGCCATGTAGTTAATAAATTCAGTTCATTTTATTTCAGTTGTTTGCTCTATTATTTTCTAGCACTTTTTAGTTTCTGCTTTGATTTCTACAATTTTATATTTTGATTGCAATTTTGATTAGATTCGAAATCGATTCGGAGTATATTATTGTTTTTATTTTTCTGTTCGAGAACCACCATCGAATTTGTTTAACACGCCTAAGATTTAAATATGGATTTCAAATATTTTAAAACACAATTCCCTATGTTCGACCTGCATACTACACGCCTGTGCGCTTGCAGAATTTATTAAAATTTGTGCTTTTCTAACCAATAGAAAAGTCGTAACAAGTTTTTGGCGCCGTTGCCAGGGAATTGTTATTTTGAATTTTTTGATTTTTATGTTTTTACGACTATTCGTGTTATTTTAGCTTGTTGTTACTTTACTTTTCAGTTCATTTTTATAAAAAAAGTCATTTTCTCATTTCACATCCAATTTCTATTTTAGTTTTTTTGGCAACTTGTTTCAATGTTTTTGTTGCATTCATTTCACTTTAGTTTACGTTAGTTTCTGCACTTTCACATTTCAATTTCACACCCACGTTTCTTATCATTTAGTTTTCGTTTTAGTTAGCTACATAAGTTAGTTTCTGTTTATTTAGCTTCTGCATTCATGAATCCAAAGTGCTCACAATCACATTCCATAAGTTTGCATTCATCTTCCATTCTTCTACAATCCTATAGTCAGTCGAAAGCCACAAAACCCGCTTCAAACACTCAGCTTCTCCGCCTGAATTCGCACCTTCATCACCAGCGAAGCCTTCAACAAATCTATAAACTGTTTGAATTCGCACCCCAAACTCAGAACAACAACTGTCTAAACACACGCAACTACGCTTTCAAACTAAACTTCATCAGCTGCCTCCTCATTGACATAACCATATCCACTACTTGACGTCGGCTGCACGGCAAACTCACCGAACTACTTCTCCAAACTCGCAGCCGTACTTGACACCATTGATCATCACCGTACCCCCTACAAGCAACTTCTCCACCTGACAACTTCATTACCACACAAGCATCACTTCCCAGCCTTGCCCTGCCTTAACTAACCCATCGCCTAAACTGACCTCTACCACTGCAAATCCCAGACCCGAGACCCAATCAACGAACATCACCCCTAAATCACCATCACATCGCCTCCTACATCAAATCGAAACTCGAGATCCAATAACAGCCTACCCGAAACCCATTAACACCTACAACCACTGATCAATTCTTCATCGGTCGAAACCTACACTTGCGATTACCCGGGTTCCTCCACCCATCGAGATCTACCTCGCTCAGATCCGACACCGTGACTTCCTGCATCTCACGATCTGAAGGAACGATAAAAAAAGTAAGAAAAATAAAAAGGAAGAAAGAGTGAAGTCTGGAAGTTTAGAACAGTGAAAAGCTTGAAGAGAATAAAAAAAGGCAACGTATACATATTTCAAACGAAAAGTAGATTCTGGAGTAAGCGGCGATTGGAGTGGCATATTATGTACTAAGAAAAACAAGGCACCGCGTTGGCTAATTTCAAAGAAACTGGCTTGACGAACGAGAAAATAAGCATTTTAGGTCGAGCGATTGCAAACCATGATGGACTGCTATACCCCTTTGTAAGTAATTTTCTACTCTACAGGTGCCCAACTTAAAACTATTTAAATTTACTTTTGGCTATTACACCTTGATTTTTTATGCGCGTTTGGGCAAGAAATAATTTTAACCGTTTAGAAAGCCAAAATATCTCATTAAACAAATCAATGAAAATTTCAAATCAAACAAATATGAGCAATCACGATTCACAACACAGTTCACATAACAGTTCACCAAAATCGTCACCTAAATCACATGTTGGAAATAATGAATTTCATGAGAACTGACCATTATCCCTTAGAGACCGATGCTATCCAACTAGGACCGTTCAACTTTCGGTTATTTCATTTCCACCTGCCGAAGGAAATAATTTTGAGCTAAAACATTGTTTTATTCAAGGGGTACCAAAATTCACTGGGTCTTAAAATGCATATGAATTTCTTAGTGAATTTGAGTTATACGCTTCTACAACTAAAATGCAACAACTTTCTAATGAATCCATCAAGCTAAGGCTTATTCCATTTGAAATTCTAAAAAGTGCAAAAAGATGGCTCAATTCTCTTCCTAGAAATTCAATTAAAAGTTGGGACGATTTCGTTACTATATTTTTGAAAAAGTTTTTTCCTTTCCACAAAACACTTAAAATTCGAACTGAAATCAACCAATTCTCTCAAAATGAAGGAGAAACTTTTTCAAAATATTTTGAAAGGTTCAATCAATTGTTATATGGTTGCCTATATCATGCAATCCCTAAACATGTTTTGTGCCAAATCGTTTATGAAGGGCTTAACTATCAAATAAGATCCCAACTTGAATCAATGTGCGGAGGAGAATTCATGGCAAAAACAGACGAGGAAGCTTGGGAATTTTAAGAAGAGTATTTGGAAATGGATATGCAATGGGAAACAATTCGTGTTCCAATTCGTACTCCAAACAGAGGAGTACATGCCATTGACCCATCACATCTTCCTATAGATGCCCAAATTCCTCAAGAAGGAGAAGAACTACCCCATTACTACACACAAGACCAAATCAATGCTATAGCTCAAAATATTCCTTATTCATCCACATACAATCCTAACTGGAAGCACCATCCCAATTTTTCATGGTCAAACCCTAACAATGCGGCTAATCCATCGCATATGTATCCGATGATACCAAATCCGAATTATCGAGTCCCAACTTCTAATGCTCAAAATTCTCAACCCGCTCCTCAAACAAAACCTTCAAATGAACCATATAGGCATCCTAATTTCAATCCATCAACCCAACCTTCTCAGCCTTCACAAGAAATTGGTCGATTGGAAAAACAACTCACCAAACAAAATGAACAAATTACTAACCAAGATGCGAGAATTGAGCAAATCACTAAACAAAATGAACAAATGTTGATAATGATGAAGGATCTCATGAAAATCAATGAGAAACATAAATTGCCTAGTCAAACCGAAGTGAATCCAAAGTATAACTCTCGAGGAGTAAAGCTTTGTGAGGACGAAAATGTAAATCCAGTTAATGCTGTCACCACATTAAGATCTGGAAAGAAGGTAGACAACCACGTCGGCAACCCCGACATCCTTCTTAAGTCTCCACATGTTCAAAATTTTGAAACTCAGTCGACAACCACTGTTGTCAATCCAAACGACTCTAATTCTTCATCCAAGGTTGGCAATTCCGACCACTCTTCACCTTCTGATGTTGGCAACCCCAACATTCTAGCTCCCTTATCTTCACCCTCTAATATAACACCTTCTTCTTCGAATGAAAAAACTTCCGAACGAGTCTATAAACCTATTGCTCCATTTCCTCATAGACTCAACAAAAAGAAGAAGCCCGCTAATTTTGACCAAATTCTTGAAATCTTCAAACAAGTTCAAATCAATATTCCACTTCTTGATACCATCGAGCAAATTCCTCAATATGCCAAATGTCTGAAGGAGCTATGTACTCAAAAACGTGCCACTAACGTTCCTAAGACTGCATTTCTAACTGCAAACACGAGCTCTGTTCTTTCAAATCCATCCCCAATCAAGTATAAGGACCCCGGTTATCCTACAACCGGTTGTAAAATCGGTAACACTCACATTAGTCATGCCTTACTCGATCTAGGAGCGAGTGTGAATCTTTTGCCTTATACTGTGTACTGTCAACTTGGACTAGGGGAATTAAAGCCTACAAACATCACAATTCAACTAGCTGATCGATCTGTCAAAAAAACAATTGGGCACGGTTGAAGATGTTTTGATACAAATCGAGCAATTCTATTTCCCAGTCGATTTCATAGTCCTAGAGACTGCACCTGTCTCAAATCCTAATGGTCAGATTCCTTTGATATTAGTTCGTCAATTTTTAGCAACATCAAATGCTATCATAAATTGTAGGAATGGTCAACTCCGACTTTCCTTTGGGCACCTAACCATTGAACTAAATATCTTCAATCTTAACAGACAACCAAGGGATCTTGAAACAGAAGAAGTTGACATGATCCAAACAATTGTAGAAAATGATTTTAGTGATACTACAGAGTCTCTTAATATATGCCTAGATCATTTTAATTCTAATTTAAATGAAGATGAATACATTTATGAATTAAATGATATGCTATGCTCTTCTCCTAATTCACTAGAATTCAATCAGTTGATGTCTACCGGAGCCTCAAAAGAAGTACGCCCTAAATTAGACCTCAAACCTCTTCTAAACGATCTTAAGTACGCATACTTAGATTCTTCGGAAAATTTCCCTGTAATCTTGGCCTCCGATCTCATTAAGGACCAAGAAGAACAACTTTTGAAAATTTTAAGGGAAAATAAAGAGGCATTAGGATGGGTAATCGCTGACATTAAGGGAATTAGTCCATCAATCATCGAATATTGAATACATTTAGTCGACGAGGCTAAACCCACTCGCGAAGCTCAAAGGCGATTAAACCCTAATATGAGAGAAGTGGTAAAGGAAGAAATTATCAAATATTTAGACAATAACATTATCTACCCTATCTTTGATAGTACTTGGCTAAGTCCGGTACAAGTTGTGCCAAAGAAGTCTGGAATCACTGTGACCACAAATGAGAATAACGAACTTGTTCCGACAAAAGTCAAAACAAAATGGCGCATTTGCATCGACTATCGAAAACTCAATGCAGCAATAAGAAAAGATCATTTTCCCCTCCCTTTCATTGAGCAAATGCTTGAACGCTTAGCCGGCCATGAATATTATTTTTTTCTTGTTGGATACTCCGGCTATAATCAAATTCCCATTGCGCTAGAGGACCAACACAAAGCGACAATCACATGTCCCTTCGGAACTTTCGCTTATCGTCGCATGCCCTTCGGTCTTTGTAATGCTCCCGCTACCTTTCAGAGATGTATGATGAGTATATTTTCTGATAAGGTAGAGGATTTCTTAGAGATATTCATGGACGATTTTTCAATCTATGGGTCATCTTTCAATCAATGCCTCCTTCGTTTAGAACGTGTCTTAAAGCGATGTAAGGAGAAATCTCTTGTGCTTAATTGGGAAAAACGTCATTTTATGGTTAAGCGAGGAATAGTCTTAGGTCACGTTGTCTCTAAAAGTGGCCTAGAAGTTGACAAATCTAAAGTTGATCTTATTGTTGACCTTCCTCCTCCAAGGTCCGTCAAGGACATTCGATCATTTCTTGGCCACGTAGGATTTTATAGGAGGTTCATTAAAGATTTTTCAAAAATTTCAAAACCTCTTTCGAATCTTCTAGCTAAAGACGTGAAATTTGAATTTTCCAATGAATGTAAAACGTCTTTTGAAACCCTTAAATCGATCTTGACCACTGCACCTATAATCCAACCTCCAAATTGGTCTTTGCCTTTCGAATTAATGTGTGACGCTTCTGATTATGCCATTGGAGCCATCTTAGGTCAACGAATCGATAAACTTCCTCGAGTCATCTATTATGCTAGCAAAACTCTTAACGAAGCTCAATTGAATTACTCAACCACAAAAAAAGAGTTTTTAGCAGTTATCTTTGCCCTCGATAAGTTTAGATCATATCTCGTAGGTTCTAAGGTCATAGTTTACACCGATCATGCCACATTGCGGTATTTACTCACGAAAAAGGATACCAAAACCCGCTTAATCCGTTGGATTCTCCTTCTTCAAGAGTTTGACCTAGAAATACGGGATAAAAAGGGTTCTGAAAATGTCGTAGCTGATCATCTTTCTCGTATTGTTCATGAAAACATTGATAACTCCTAAATCAGTGATCATTTTCCCGATGAACAAATTCTTTCCCTCTCCAGTGCACCATGGTACGCGGACATCATAAATTATCATGTCACAAATGAAACACCTTCCTATTGGTCAAAACAAGATAAACAAAAATTTCTCTCCAATGTTCGAAACTTTTACTAGGACGATCCTTATCTCTTCAAATATTGCACCGATCAAATCATACGTAGATGTGTCCCCGAAAATGAATTCCATAGCATCCTCTCTTTTTCACATAATCAAGCATGTGGAGGACATTTTGGAGCAAAGAAAACTGCTGCCAAGGTGTTACAGTGCGGTTTTTATTGGCCTTCTCTTTTTCGTGATACCTACGAATTTTGCTCCAAATGCTCTAGATGTCAATAAACAGGCGTATTTCCAAACATAACATGATGCCCCTAAACCCAATCCTTGTCATCGAAATTTTTGATGTTTGGGGCATCGATTTCATGGGTCCTTTTCCTAATTCTTTTAGAAATCTCTACATCCTACTTGCAGTAGATTATGTGTCTAAATGGGTTGAGGCCATTCCCACCAGAACGAATGACAATAAAATTGTTGTCAATTTTTTGAAAGAAAACATATTTTCTCGTTTTGGCACACCTCGAGCTATTATAAGTGATAACGGTTCTCATTTTTGTAATCGTGCTTTTGAATCTCTTCTTAAGAAATACTCTATCACTCATAAACTATCTACTCCATATCATCCACAGACTAGAGGTCAAGTTGAGATTTCCAATAGACAAACTAAACAAATTCTTGAAAAGACAGTTAACTCCAACAGAAAAGATTGGACATCTAAATTGATAGATGCCCTTTGGGCATTTCGCACAGCTTATAAAACCAATCTATGAATGTCACCATACCGATTAGTCTTTGGAAAAGCATGCCATTTACCCGTTGAGCTCGAGCACCGCGCACTTTAGGCAATCAAATACCTTAATTTTGACATAGAAAAATTCGGATCGCATCGTAAATTACAATTGTCAGAATTAGAAGAACTAAGAAATTAAGCGTATGAAAATGCAAAGATTTATAAGGAGAAAACTAAATTTTATCATGATAAATCCATACTTCGTAAGACATTCGAAGTAGGTCAAAAAGTTCTCTTTTATAATTCCAGACTTCATTTATTTCCGGGCAAATTGAGATCTCGATGGACAGGTCCATATATTGTGAAAACAGTGTACCCTTATGGTGCAGTTGAAATTGAAAATCCTAGGGACGGTTCCATTTCAAAGGTTAATGGACAACGCTTGAAGCCATTTCTAGAGTTCGAACAACACGAGAACGACGAGTTCATGGATCTCCATGAACCTAGCTATTCGGCATAAACCACTAACTATCTTGTACATATCAGGTTGTATTTTTAGTTTTATTTTTTATTTTCTCTTTCCTTCTGTATTGCAATTTCATTCCATTTGACAGTTGGGACACTGTCTCATTCCAGTGTGGGAAGGGGGAGACACATATCTTATACTATTTATTCATTTTTCTTATCATCTCATTTTTTATTTTCGAATTTCTTTTCAATTTTTTCTTTCAAGCTTCATCTCATTTTCCATTATTTTCAGGACTTTGATTTATTTTTAAATTAGTCAAGACAAAGTAAGTAAACAGTTGAAGTCAATTGATGAAATTTTTGTGAATCACTAATTTCGAATGTAAAATATAATGAAAAATTGAATTACAAGCGATACTAGTGAGGTTGGTATATAGGGGGATTCGTAGGTGATGGTTATGAAATCCTTTCTAAACTATAGTCTTTGTTTAAAAAAGTGGCAGATTTAAAGTACATGCGTTGACATTTCAAATCATTGAAGTTAAGTGGTGCTAAGTTGATTTACTCGCCACGCTCTATACTTTTCTCACGTAAGCCCGCAAGGCAGTGCATTGATGGTATATCTGGCCTCGGCATTCTGAGTTAGGTGTATAAAGAAATTAAATTAATAATCACCTAAGGATTACCGACCTTTTCTGACATAGTCAGCGTCGGTTTGCACAATCCGCCAAACTCTGTCCCAACTCTCATGTAAGCCCGCGAGGCAGTGCATAGGTGGTATAACTTGGTCCAAAACTTAGGTGCATATAAAAAAAATTAATAAAGAGAGAGTAAGCTATTGAAACCCAAACACTTCTTGACTTTATTGATTTGGCTTGTTATACAAATGGAAATGAAAAATAACTGTGATTAACAATAAAGAATTTATTTCATGGTTGCACTATGTTATCGACCGAAACAACTGTCCAAACTAAAATCTAATGTATGAAAACTTGAGTTATATTGAAATTTGTGATTAGTGAGGAACCAAAAAATTTCTAGAAGTTGACTCAAACCGATATACATTATTTTGTTGCAATTAGTATGAAGTAAATCGAGTCTTCATTTGTTTAAAATTTTGCATTCATGTAGTACATTAGAATCATCACATACTGCATTTGGATTTTGTGGGTAGTATCCGCTGAAAACCCTCACGAATCACCACTCGTCCTACTAGGGACACCTAGAGGTTTAACGGCTTGTTGCATACGCTCAATGCAATCGTGTTTCCTACGAAAAAGGATTTAGTTAGTTTTTATTTTCTTGCTTATTCGAGGACGAATAAAGTTCTAGTGTGGGGTATTTAATGAACGTATTTTTCTGCATTTCAAACCGTTTGTTTCATATATTTTTATTTTAATAAAGCGGTATTATACGGGTATTTTATTGTGGTTTTGCAGATTATAGAGTCCGAAGTGCAACGTTGAAATTAATCGGTTGTGCCGTCCATTGGTTCAAATGACACGCAGAAAAGAGTGTAACATTTTGAGTACCAAATAATTCGAAGAGAAAGCACATATCGTTCATGAAGAAATGCTTCTCACGTCACCAACATGTGTACTATTCATGCAAGAAATCAAATGAAAATATTGAAAGTGCTGTACACTTTCAAAGTTCAGCCTGGAAATCTCTCAAAGCATGGCCATGTGAAAATCAAAGTAGCAAACATCATTTCAAAGCAAGGCCACTTGTTAATCAAAAAACATGATACAATAATGTGACCAATTCAAGCAGCATATTATATGGCAACTTCAATTCAATAAGCAGCACACGTGCAATCAATTCAAAGCAATATGGACCAATTCAAGAAATGACGTGGACGTATATATGTTCTCTTTCACCAATTCAAGCAAAGGACAAGTTCCTCCTAAAAAGAAGTAGTTGATTTTCTGGGCTGGAAATGGCTATATATACAACATCATACAACAACAAGGAAAATCATCTCTTATCCCATCACTCTTCTTCTAGTTCAGTTTTAAATTTCAGCAGTGTTTTTTTATTTTCCGGACAGAATACGTAGGATTGTTAATTAGATTTAGCAATTTATTTATTCCTGTTCTTAGTTATTTTCAGCACTCTTTCCATTTAGTTAATAAATTAAGTTCATTTTATTTCAGTTGTTTGATCTATTATTTTCTAGAACTTTTTAGTTTCTACTTTGATTTCTACAATTTTATATTTTGATGGCAATTTTGATTAGATTCGAAATCGATTCGGAGTATATTATTGTTTTTATTTTTCTGTTCGAGAACCACCATCGAATTTATTTAACACGCCTAAGATTTAAATATGGATTTCAAATATTTTAAAACACAATTCCCTGTGTTTGACCTGCATAGTATATGCCCTATGCGCTTGCAGAATTAATTAAAATTTGTGCTTTTCAAACCAATAGAAAAGTCGCAACATGTGTGTGAGGGTGCATATATATTATATTCTAAATATTAATTAAACATACATATGTGTATATAAATTATAAGTTTAAAGAAATGAATTTTCAAATACATATATACAAACGTGTTAAAATGAAATAATTATGATGTAAATAAATATATATATATAATAGTTAAATGTAAATTTGTATTATAATAAATTATATATGTATATAGATAAAAATAATTTTATTCTTCTTAACATTGTAGATCGAAATACATTACTAATCCTAATTCATTATAATTTTAGTATATTATTTATATTTATTATGAATTAATTGGTCAAACTGTAATAAATAAATAATACAAAATAATTATTTAATAAAATATCATATTTTAAATTTTCAAAAACTCAAGCATAATATTTTAAAGGTTGCAAAATTTTCCAGATTTGTCTGAGCAAAAATATATTTTTATTAATTAAAAAATATTCGACCGAATTGTAAAATAATTTTTAAAATATAAAAGGATGTTTAAAAAATATAAATTTTTGGTCGAGAGCTTCTGTGATTATAAAATAATTTAGAAAATTCTAAAATAAAATTTTCAAAAAAATATTTAGTTTTTATGAATTTATTAAATCTTATAGTGTTTAAATAATAATAAAATTATCTAATAGTTTTAACAAATAATTTTCGGTTTCTAAAATTCATAATTAAGATAAATATACTTTATGATGTTATTTGATTAGATTTTATATAATATAGATGTATGTATATACTTTGATATAAATTATGTAAATAAATTAATTTACATACATACATATAAATAAATAAATATGTATATATATATATATGTACACACACACATATATACACAGATAACATACACATACAATTAATGTAATATTGAAATAAAATACAGCAATTTGTCATGAAACATTAGATTATCAATAAAATATATGTATATGTATTTTATTTAAACTTATGCACATAACCAATCATTATTGTGACAACATCATTACCTATAGAAATCTCACCTAACTAACATAACAGTAATATATATATATATATATATATATATATATATATATATGAGAAATAATCAAATATACAATAATCATGCATCTTATATAAAACTAAATATTTACCTTTAACTGACACCCTCAAGTCCACCTTGTAATGATGAATCCTCTGCCTTTGGAAACACCTTCAATTCATCAGATTGCTAGTCCTTTGAACCGCAGACCCTTTGCTATCAAATAGCTATCTATTTGATTTGAAGTGATATGATTTGAGATTTAATTGAAGTTTTGCAGTTATTGTCCGGCCTCCATTTTGATGGAAGAGGCAGCAAAAAAAGTATATTGAAGTTAGGTTTAGAGATAGTTTTATAATAGTTGAATGAGTGAGAAAAGATAATAGTATCTTATACTTTTTCTCACCTAATCTCAACAATGAATTTCGAAACCCAACTTGCCACATTTTTCCGCCCCTATGCTAAGTCATCGCAGCCGAACCATGCCTCAAACAACATGGCCCATTTAACCCTAATTAAATATGGTTAATTATATCCAATTTAATTTGTTATCGATATTTCATATCGATCGATATATTTATAACTATTATAAATAAATATAACAATATTTATTTCTCAAACCATATTCAAATTATATAATTAATATTTCATAAATATTAATTAATTTATAACAATTGTAAACTAATTAAATCGCTTAGTGTAAAGAGAATTCATCATTTCGGTTGTGCACCTTGGTGTAAATTCGATCCGCAATTAACATCAAACTATTCGAATGTTAAGGTTCACACATCACTTAGTAGATGGTGTGACATTATGGCCAAATTTATCACTTACTTAGTTTTGGTAAAACCTAATTGAAACACACCACACCCCTTAGTATTCCCAAAAAGGGCACACCAAAGGATGTGGTGCATTGTAGGTATAGCTAAAGCATCACAGAGACTAAGATTCACAAGACAAATAAGTAAAAACAGCGAAAACATTTAAATAATAACTTATCATTCAAAATAAAACTTCATCACAAAATAAGTCAAACAAACATAACATATTTCAAAAAACTCAAAATGTCTCTTGTCTCATGAATATACATCTTAGTCTCATAAAATCAGTATAAAGATAAAAAAAATAACACCTCTCACAAGTTCCAATCCATCATAAGCCAAATGAAAAAGATGAAAAGCAGAAGAATACATCTGAAATGAGAAAACTCCGGAAATGGATCTCCAAGCAACCTGAATCAACTCAACTCTACTGGCCTATTGAGGGGGGAGGGGGAAATAGAGTAGTGGGTCAGACAATATGTCTGGTAAGTGAAAGTAATTACTAGCATTTCTAAGCAAGATAAAGATAATAGACAAAGCAATAGTTCTAGCTTGAAAGGAAATACAGAAAAGATAAAACTGGCATAAAATATTGTCTCGGATTCTGTTTGACTGTTTTGCTTTGATTATTTGATTGTGATTATTTGATTGTGATTGTTTGCACTTGTCTTTAATTGCTGTGATTAGGCTGAAACCCTAATCCTATCTGTTATCCCTGTTAGTCCTTGAGATGATGGTTTTGATAACAAAAACCTTAGAATAGATTATAAAATATAAATACTAACATTACAAGTTTAGATATATATGTATTTGCAGGATTTAACCATGCAGGTATCAAGAATGAAGACTGTACAGTATAGAGATTCAAGATACAGAGATAGAAGACTCATGAGTATCAAGATTATCAAGAGTTCAAGGTTAAGTTTGTTTTATTAGGAATATTTGTTAAAACTTCATAATAGCACTGAAATCTTCACTCCATTTTTCTTTTGGGATGGAACACATTTATACCTTTTTAGTGGCTTACAAACCCACGACAAGTAGCTTACAAACCTACGACAAGTGGCTTACAAACCCACGAACATCCGGTTTTGTACAAGTTCTCGAGTCCTGACATGATGAGATACTCTGCAGGAAGAAGCTTGCAAATCTACTTCAAAATGATTTTCAAAACAACTTCGGAATGATTTTCAAAATTGTTTTTCAAAATGTTTTAGCCTTAAAAATTATCTTTTCAAATGATTTTTCAAAAAGATGTTTTAGCCATAAATATTCTTGTTTTTAAACATCGTCAGTTTTAAACTCTCTATCCTGATTTTAAATATTTTAGCCTCAAAACATCTTTAATTTCAAAGTCAAAATACTCCTGCTTTTAAATGTCTTTTCAAATAATATATTTAACTTTTAATATTTATACATAGATTTAAATATAAAATTATAGTTAAATTATGTATATATTGTTCTTTATATTTACTTATGAATTTCAACTATATTCAAGTATATTTATAAAGTTTTAAATAGTTTGATATAAGATAAATATTGTTTTTATAGAAATTCAAATTATCATTTTTGGCTGAGGGATGTCGACATGCCTCTAGGTAGTATGTCGACATAGTGACAGTTGAAGTTCAAATTAAAATTTCAAAAGAAGTGTCTATTCGCCATAACACTTCATGAATGATCATGGCTGTTGGTTTTCTATAAATAAGGGTCAGTTTCAACGAATTTTAAAATCACTTTTTTCTAGTTTTCACTCCTCTTCATCTTCCACATTTCTTATTACAAAATCATACCATTACTATGTCGAAATCAACATCGAATCCTACTCATTTACTTCTAGTTTGATTCTACATCACTATCTCTACAAGGTTCTCAGTGCTATTCAGAGTTATAGACTTCTTTGTAATATATTAGCGAGAAAAGGTGTGATTGTAGCCTTTGAAATCAATCAAGCGAGAAAAGGTGTGATTGTAGCCTTGGAAATCAATTGGGTGAACTTGTTGCCCCGGAAATCAAGTATCCCTACCCAGAGGATTGGTATTCTGGAGGGTATACCTCGTAGCCTTGAAATCGAGGGTTGTAATTGTTGAATTGCTTTTGAAAGGAAATCCGTACTTAGTTGTACGGGACTGGATGTAGGTAACTCCGAACCAGTATAAAATCCGGTGTGTTCTTTCCTTTACTGCTTTTACTTTATATTTGCATCTGTGTTTGATTCTGTGTTCATATCTGTGTCTAATTAGTGTATACATTGTCAAAAAAGTTAGATAAACTCAAAAAGATTAACAAATTTCTTAAAACACTATTCATCCCCCCTCTAGTGTTAATTCTAGCCTTAAGATCCTTAATCGCATTTCTCACAATCCCGCCTTTTGGCAAGGCCGTGATACCAAGAACTTGACTAGAAACCAACGACAGTTCGTCTTGGAGATCGGTTATACGCAGGCTCACTATGGATATCGACGAATTTTGTCCGGGTCCGGATAAAGCTACAATCGACAAGACACGACCAATGAAGCCATGAAAGTCAACGATCCAAATTTCAAGTCAATCCGAGTTTGTATGCTCAAGTTACGATCGATGCAAATAAAGGGAACAGCTCAGTTGTCGTATCGATAGCTAAGCCTCTATTCGAATCCATCACTTTCGTATTGATCAGAACGACAGCAACCTCGCATTCGTCCTAGAGCCTCAGTTCGAATCGATCGGGTTCGAGTCCATCAATCAGCCACTGTTCGAATCGATCGAGTTCGAATCCATCAGGGAAGCTTACTTCGACTCGATCAGCTCCGCATCGATCACCATAGCCTACTTCGAATCCATCAAGGGACAGCACACTTCGTATTGATCAGCCAGAGTCTACTTCGCATCCATCACCTGAAGAGCTTTGTTTGAATCCATCAAGCTTCTATAGTTCGTATCCATCAGTTGACCCTACTTCGTATCTATCGCAGAGTCCCTGTTCGTATCGATCGTCAAGCCACACCACTTTTATCGATACGAACAGAGCGTGACTATCGATACGAACTGAGAAGCCTTCATCGATGCGAACTGTGCATCTTTTATCAATACAAAACAAGGGCCACCTCCCATCGATTCGAACAAGACAAGTGCCTCGATACGAACAAGGCAAAAGTCCTGGAGACAACTCGATCAACTCGGCGAGAAGTATGGATCGATGCGAAGGACGCGCGCCACGTCAACCTGCTAGCGTATGCCATCGATTCAAAATCATCGAGTCGAATTGATCGATACGAACGAAACAGCCTGCCGAATATAACCATTTTGTATCGATCATATCTCCTAATCTACAAGTCCAAATGCTATGAAATTTTCACAGGAGCTTACGTGCATGTTGAAGAATGTCCATGCCAAATTTCGACTCCATTGGATGAAATCTTGATCGATATGAAATCCATTCGTATCGATCACGGATCGGATCAAAACTTCACGGGCTTGGTCGTGCGGGCCTAGTCACATGCCAGAGGGAGTCTCTCGAGATTTGAGCGAAATATCAGCCTCCTACACCTATAAATAGAGCCCCAGGGTATACAAAAAGGGGAGGGTATTCTTCTTTGAGTTCTCCAACGCCCAGACTCTGCCGGATCCAGATCTAAACTCCATTGCTGCTGCTACCAACGAATTTCACTGCTGTAAATCATTATTATCTGCTGTAACTCGCTGAAATCAATTGTAATCGTCAAAGAAACATCAATAAAGCAATAAACTTCATAGTGGACGTAGGCAACACGCCGAACCACTCTAAATTCTTGTGTTTGTGTGCGTTCTTATTACTTTCATTATCTGTTTTTGGAGTTTTTGTTAGATAATCCTCTTTTTCCATTTAATTTCTTCATTTTATCTCTTCAAAAACTTCCAAAGAGTGTTGTGCCCAATTTTGGTACAAACACTATCTTAACTGCTAACTTGATTAGGCTGAAATCCTAATTCTACCCTTTGATCAGCCTATTCTATCTCTGTTGTGCCATCGTGGGCTGATCCAATCCTGTTGGTCCCACCGCAAAAAGACACCTCTTTAGCGGTTAGGACGCAGTAGCGAATTATTTACCTTAATTGATGTCGTACGCTCGATCATCGTCGGTACACACCAACAATCGCCCCCTATTTGACCCTTTATTTACCCTAATCAGCATAAGTGTGCCCAGCCTCACCTAACTGTTGTGAGACCATCAGTCCTAGACCTGAAAGGAAATGCTGCCCAGCCTCACCTAACTGTTGTGAGACCATCATTCCTAGACCTGAAAGGGAATGTTGCCGGTACTGGTCCTAACCAAAAATCTTCTAGTTTTGCGCCCCTTGCCCAAATCCCCAGATTTGAGCTTCTATTTATTGGCCGTTTATTTACCCAAATCAGCATAAGCGTGTCCTAGCCTCACCTACTATTGTGAGACCATCAGTCCTAGATCTGAAAGGGAATGCTGCCGATATGGGCTCTACTTCTATATATGCTTGTTAACTTAATCTAAGTTTTAAAATAAGACTCTTCTGTTATTTCTGCTATATTTTCTTATTAACTAAATCCAAGATCTAAGTTTTAAAATAAGTCTCTTCTATTATTTCTGCTATATTTGTGTAACGACCTGGTATTTTGAACCATTCGCATCCGCACATGTCAGACTTGAATTGCTCAAAACAAAAGATTGTTAATTTTATATTTGGCAAAGCTCAGCATATACAGTAAATAAATCAATCACAAAATCACAGACATGGAGTATTACAACAATAAGCAGCGGAATAGATAAATAGTAGTTCATGAAGCTACTATATAAACAACAGAGTTTGAAATAAAATACAACATAATATCTCAAATACAATGTAGTCTAGAATGCAAACAAATGACATGTCTGAACGAAACCACTGGATAGCAGAAAGCTGAATAGATATAGATGGATCTTCAAGCAAATCTCCTATGCTCCAACGTTGAGTCTCAAATGATGTGACACTCAATCTGACCCGAGCGTAAAGAAAAACACAAAACACTCGAGTCAAGATTAACTTTCTTATATTAATAAATTCAACTCAAGTGAAATGTCAACTGAAATACAAGTAACTTAAAGGATGTTTGGGATTTCCATCCTCTAAGGATCCGTGAAATGTCACCCGATATTTTCAACCATTCGCATCCATTATAAGTGTATAGGTAGACACTCATGCCGGAATTGAATTCCTTAAAATACCACGTTGTAAATAAAATTTGGCAAATCTCAGAATATGCAGTAAATAAATATAATCACAGATCACAGACACAGAGTAAAATAATGCAGCGGAAGTAAAAGAAATAGTAGTTCATGAAGCTACTATATAAATATATAAGAGTACATAAGATATAATAGAAGAAATAGAGTACAACAGAAGTATAAATAAGATAACCAAGTACAAGCTGAACAAAGCAACATAACTGAAGTAGATAGAACAAGACTAGTAGATATCTCCAGCGATTCAAATCTCCAGAAGGTGGAAATCCAAATCTGTGAATACTCAGGCTGACCCGAGCGTAAAGCAAAACACAAAACACTCGAGTCAGGACAATATATACTTATATAATATAAACCAACTCAAGTGAACTGTAATAAAGGTACAAGTAACTTAAAGAATGCTTGGGATCGCCCATTCTTTAAGGATCCGTTAAACTATTTACTATGTAGTAATATACGCTATATACAGTAGTGTCTAATTAGTAAAGTATAATCATATAGAAAATAGCGCTAAGGGGATGGAGAACCTTAACGCGGTCGGATCTTAAAATCATAATCGTAGTAAAGCTCGATATGGTAGGTGACACGGCACAACTAGGCAATGCCAGGGTAGATATACCAATTACGCATCCGGACTAGTGGTGACGCATAGCAGCCACTACCGCCCACCTCGAACAACACTCCCAATCAAGGGTGGCCACCAAATCAATCACAAGTAATAGAGTGGTATCGAAGAAGTGTGTCCGATCAGAGGTTCTACCTCATTGGTCCGTCAATTGCTCCTGTTTTAGCCACCTTATGCCAACTCACGGGAGTTGGGTCCACGTATATACCTTAGGATCGTCGCCACCATCCTACTTCATTCTGGAATCTCCACCGCGTACACGGTTGTCAAAGTGGTTTTCGGTATCGATAGAGAGTATGTCCATATCCGATCCCGGTCTCTTTGCCAACCAATCGTTATTATAACCCGTGGTTATAACTTTTAAAAACAATACTTTACTTCAAAATAAAATATCATTTCAAACCATATCTTTATCAAAATAAAGATTTATCATTTCCAAATTATTTCAATATTCCAAAATATCGTATCCTTTCAAACTTCTTTTCAAATCATTTCAATATATCAAAATATCATATCTTCCAAAACTTAAATTTCAAATCATCTCAATATCAAAATATCATATCTTTGATAGTTATACTTCGAAACCAAAAATCATTTTTATTTCAAACTATACCCATTTCAAAACAATATCATTTCCATTTCAAACATATATTCACCTTTCAAATAGTCTATACTTTCAAAGTTATAATTCTTTTGAAACTAAAACATTTGAAATCATTATACTTTAAAAATCACAACATTTCGAAAACATATATTTGAAATCATCTTTTAATTCTACAAATTTACAAATTTATTAAATTAAACCCAAATTCCAAATTTTTATTTTTATTTCAAACCATCATTTTCAACTCAAATTCAGTTTACTAACAAACCATTTCAAATCTTATAAATTTCAAATATAGGTTTAATTCACAAAATACAATATTCAATCTTTAGTATATTTCAAAGCTTAAATATCCCACATTTCATAAATTCAAAATCATATATATACATTTCAAAATATCAAAATATTATTCAAAACATCATTCATTTATATTTTATTTAAATACCATTTGAATCCATTCTTTTTATTAAATTTAAATACCATTTTAAACTCACATAAAAATCAAATTCTTCCATTTAAAACCATTTAAATGTCTCTTCATTATCTTTAGCATTTTTAACATTTTATTTCCAAAATTATATCATTTTCCAAAGATTATTTTTCATTAAAATTTATTAAAACAACAAAATATAGTTTCCGTAGCACTTACAAAATGCTATGTAAAGTTATAGTTTAAAATAGTTCATTTAACAAAACGACAGCACTTAAATGCTGTAATATATTTCCATTAAAATTAAAGTAAACTTAAATGTTAAGTTTAACCACTACAGCACTTACAAAGTGCTATAATAGCCTTTATTCCAAATTAACTCTTTAGTTCATTTAAACAACTACAGCAATTACAAAATGCTGTAATATCTTTTACATACATTTCAAAAATGCTGTCAAATCAAATTTGGAGCTTAATTACCATTTCACAAATTTAACTAAATTTCCAATTTTATTTAATTAACTTAAACCTTTAATTAAAACCAAATTTCACATTTCCTAGTCAAGTTATATTTTAAAAGATCACTTTTAAACATCATTTATTTAACCACTTAAATTCATAGAAAAATCAATAATACTTTAATAAATCACTTAAATTCAAATTTAATCAAATTATCATATTTACCATTTCCAAATAAAATTTAATATCCATTTTATTTATATAACTTAAATATCATTTTTAACCAAAATTCCAAATTTCTACTTAAATTATATTTCAAAAATCCAGTTAAACCATTCATTAATTTCATTTTTAACACATAGAAAAATCATAATTTCTTTAATTCAAAATATTTCAAAATCATTTTAAATCAAATTTCCTAAATTTATATTTTTAAAATACTTAAAAATATCCAAAACACTTTATAAAATAACCACGGGCCTGTATATAGATTTCTAGCTTAGGTCAAGTGATACAGATATGTATCATTTCAATCCGCAGTTTAAAAAGAAAAATCTGGGTTCTATCATTTCAAACCCGCAATCCCAAGTTAAATAAAATAAATAAAAACCATTCAGGCCTATCATTTCAGCCCATAACGATTTTTCCCTATTCTAAAGTCCGTTCGGGTATGTATCATTTCAACCCATAGTGATTCTAATCTACAGGGAATTTGCAGTGTGATAAACAGATATAAATAACAGAATAGCATGAAATAACAGTAACATATGATATAATAAGTGTAATAGCAGGTGTGAACATCATATGATAATAATATAAACATATATAACATGATGATATACATTACAGATTCAAATGGTGTCGGTTTATCAGTTATATAGGTACATATTGTCTGGTGAGAATAACTCACCTGTTAAAGCTGGAGATTAGCGATCAAACACACAGAATAGATTCCAGAAAGCACAACAAGCACGATATAGCATGACTTTTGATTTGAATGAATGGAGAGCCTAAGCTAATTGCCTTGAATACATGAGACAAAACAATGCAAATATACATGAATAAACACTTAACACAATTTTAAACAACACAAAAGATACATGCACAACAAGTCACCAAATCACTTGCACTTGCTTTCAACTCTCTTTGGGTTCGGCCTTAAGTGGAATACAGGTCTAAGTCAAGGGTTTGGATCAGGTTTGGGTCAGGTATGGCATCAAAACAAGTGGAGATGAAGGTGTAGTGGTGCTAACATGAAGCATACCAAAGACAATGCAAAAGAGGCAAGTTGTTTAACTTTTTGGCTCGGCTTAGGTCAATTGGAGCTCAGCCATAGGGGGTTTCATGAAATGACCCTCCTATTTCCACCCTAATTTCATAAGGATTTTTTTTTTTGCTATGAGATGATATATTGATATATCATTCATTACAAACATATTTTCCAAGGTCATTTTCTTTTTCCAATAACCAAAATATATCCAGGATCAAAATAACTTACCAATATAAATATATCAGTGCATATCTAATAATATACACATACATATGAAGATGTATGTGTTCTTCTTGTTTAAATTCAGAGTATATACTTTATTATTTTTTTGTTCAATAACATCCTGTTTGATTTAGAGATTTAGTAATTCAGATACATTATTGTATTCAGATTTTTGGCCATAAAATCCACTAAAATATGTACTTTAGTCTGTCATTAGGATCAAGAAATGATCAAGTAATATTCAGTAGTAAACAAGCTTTTAATGTTGATGATTGTGTTTAAAGTCTGGATAATATTAGATTCAGTATAAAAGAAAGTGGATCCTAAGTGAACACAAGCAACATCTAGGCGTAATGGAAACGCGCCTAACTTATACACAAAAGGTCACGAGTTCGAGTACCATGCAGGTCGGTTCAAACACAATTTTTGGTTTTCTTCTTTTTTTTTTCTGAAAGGTTAGAAATCTGATACCTACCTATAATTGTACATATATGTTTTATTTTTGCCTATAACCCAACATACAAAACAATCCTTCTTACTTACTATTTTTGTATCCCATTCCTACAACTGTTTTAAGAATTTATGATCATATTTTTGCTCAAATATCAACATGTACACAGATGTACATGTACATGTCAATATTTCTGCTCATTTTCCAGAAAACTGGGTGAATCAATTGCTAAATGTACTAAGCTTTGAAATGCATTTTTATTTTCAGAATACAATTTATCATGATCAACCAATACTTCATTTAATTGAAGCTGGTTAACTCATGAATCCTGTATCTGCCACACTAGTTCAATTTCATTGCATTCTGTTTAAAGCTTTAGGAAAACATCTTACTCTTCTCAATTCAATTCAGAAATGAATTCAAACTTAATTACAAAGCATTTCAGTAAAAAGAAAATAAAATCCTGTTAAGTTTACTTCTTGCTAAATCCAGATTTTGTTCTAAAACTCAGTACTCTGTTATATCTCAAGATTAACTATTACCTAATATAAACTTTACAAAACAACAGCTCAACTACATATGCATATTTCTCTTCCAAACATCCATATCAGTAATTAAAATCATTTCCTTGTTTCCCACTCAGATTTTTCCTTTGAGATTTTAAACCTTAGTGCATAACAATATATTTAACATGATACAACTAGTTCATCTAACCATAATAGAATTCATTACATAACTGGAAATCTTAGAACATAAAATTTTTCCTGAATACATGCAGATATAATCGATTTAAACTCTTATTGAAACTAGCTAGCATGTTCATTCACTCCTCCATAAAAGCCATAACTTCATTTTTACTTAGTGCCTGGGTTACCTGAAAGAACATAAGTGGCTGCCTCATTTTAAAATGAGACACCCCAGATGCCATGAGCAAACAAGGGTCAGATCTATGATCTGGTATGAGTAACATCAATTCATTCATGATATTAAGCAATAGAGAATATAAGGGTACTAACTTGTTGATTCAACTAATATGCAATTCAGTTGTTTAAGCAAATTTCTGCAATCAATTATTTTAACATAGTATAATTATGTTGATTCAGGTATGATATATTCATTTATCATTCTTTCACTTGCATACATAATCATGCAAACATAATTATCTATTTGCAACAATTTCACTTACTGGAATCATCTTGGTTCCATACCATTCAACCTAAGAAATATCCATATTCCTATTTCTTCATTTACAGGTTGTAATATTCAATTTAAATTCCTGCCTCATCTGCTATTAAGGAATCACTGGGACACATTGCAATGAACTAATTCACATCATTGCACAAAGATCTCAGGGCTTAAACAAACCATGTGCCAACTTGCATACTTCAAATATGACAAGCATTCCAGCAGCTTTCTTGGCCTTCCCTTCCCTAGTTTATTTACTAGTGTATAGTCTTAAATCCTATCATCAAATATGCTAAGTGAACATATCACTGCAAACATGGAAACATCCATAATTTCTTCTAGCATAATTCTCCTCAGAAATAATCAGACAGTTATTTCCTAAATGGGGTCAATATGTCTTGATCTTAGTAAAATATGAGAATATTTTCAACTGTAAAAGAGGCATGGCATGTTATATTGATCTGCAAGCCCTTATGATTGATTCAGATTCAAGATCTGGTTCAATCATAATTTTAGCTTGTGGGTTTCTCTTTTTTTTTTGATTTGATTAAGGGCTCAGCACTTAGAAAATTTCTATTGCACCCTTAACATTTTTCTTTTCAAGCCTCAGCACTTATACCAAGTATAATGCAGCTCTAATCATTTTTATAAAGTTTCCATGCCATAGATCTATAACAGCTGAGAGTATTCTCTATATGATTTTTGAGATCCTAAACTTTAACATTTGTGAGTATAAATAAATCAGTATGATACTCATCCAAAGACAAATGTCTCAACCAATCAAAGGTCATCCAAAATCATCCATATTAAATCATATAAGATTTAAAATAAAACATCCAGAAAGCATTGATGAAATCATATACATCAAAACCAGAAATATCTATAAATGGAAATAAAAAGTGGCTGCCTCATCTCAGGTCTTAATGCCATGAACTTAGTGAGATTACTCACCTAAATGTTTAATCCAGAAAATTCTTGTTTGAGTGTTCTCTCCTTTCTTCCAATATTTTCCTTCTTTTCTTATTTTTGTGCAGCTCGGGGTAAAATGATTCTACTGGCTAAACTGCCTATTTATAAGCATTTTTCCTCTAGGGTTTTGTTGAAACAGAATTCCATTTCTGTCCTGGCTAGCATCATGCATTTTTCATTCATAATACCCCGGCCATATTAACCAATTTAAAGGCTGCATTTTCTTTCTTTTACTTTTCAGAAAATGGCCACTCTCCTAGTCATGTTAAAAGTGTGACTATCCTATTTTTATTTTAATTATTTCTGAAAATCCCCTTTTGCTATTTTTGCCTATACAAGCTCATTAACTTGTATCACATTTCATGTCATTTTAATGTCATAGTTTTACTTGCTTATATATATATATATATACTTTTCAGTGTTTAAAAATATATATATTTGTACACATATCTTATCTAAGCTTATTTTAATTTCTCTTTAATTTCAGAAGCATATGCACCTATATGTATACAGGTTAATATACATAATTTTCTCTTCTGGGTTTTAAATAAAATTTGTTTACTGATTTAAAGTAAAACCTACTTTTTTCTTACTTTCTAAGATGATCCATATAATTTCAGAAATCAAACAACCATGTTGCCAAATCATGTTTGTATTGCCCTTTAATTCTTGTTTTAAATCCAAGAAATCTGGAGTTCTTCCTTGTGCCATTTCAGTGTGCACGTGCACACATATACCTGCACACTATTTATTCCTGAGACTTCACCATATTTAAATCTAAATACTTCAAAATTAAATCATTTTTCAAAAATGATTTTTCACAAAATTTTGGGGTATTACATTCACCCCTCCTTTTAGGAATTGTGTCCTCACAATTTTTCTAACATTTATAGTGAGCATCTTTTTCTTTTCTGAAAACTTATCAAACATATGCATAAGCAAACAAATTCAACCATATCAACCATGCATAACAAATAATTTTTCCAGAAAAAAAAAATTACCTTTTAATTTGCAAAAAGCTTAGGATAATCCATTCTAATCTTATCCTCTAACTCCCATGTGCAGTCATTAGGATCACTACTCCACTGGATCTTAACTAGTTTCAAGGTTTTGCTCCTTAATTTCTTTTCTTCCTTGGCTACAATCCCCACTGGTTCTTTTTCATAAACCAAGTCAGGATTTATTTGAATTTTGGTAGGCTCTTCCAAAATGTCTTCCTTATCATGTACCCATTTTCTAAGTTGGGACACATGAAAAACATTATGCATTGCTTTCATCTCCTCTGGTAGTTCTAATTTGTAAGCCAATGAACCAATTCTTTCCAGAATTTTATAGGGTCCAACATACCTTGGTGTAAGCTTACCTTGCTTGCCAAATCTCATGACTTTCTTCATAGGTGAAATCTTGATGAAAACAAAGTCTCCCACTTCATATTCCACTTGCTTTCTCTTCCTATCTGCAAATTTCTTTTGCCTATCTTGAGCTGCTGCTATTCTTTTTCTTATTAACCCAATTCTCTCTGTAGTTTCTTTAACATATTCAGGTCCAAGAACAGCCCTTTCTCCAGCCTCTACCCAGCATATAGGTGATAAACATGGCTTGCCATATAAGGCTTCAAATGGTGCCATCCCTATGGTGCTTTGGTAACTGTTATTGTATGTGAATTCAGCTAGATGGAGGTGGTCTTCCCAGTTGCCTCCAAAGTCCAGTGTACATGCTCTCAACAAATCCTCTAAGACTTTGTTCACCACCTCAGTTTGACCATCTGATTGTGGATGGTAGGCAGTGCTTAAGCACAATTCACTCCCCATAGCCTCTTGAAAACTTTTCCAAAACCTTAAGGTGAAGATGGTATCCCTATCACTCACAATGGTTTTAGGTATGCCATGCAACCTTACTACCTCTTTCATGAATATTTGAGCCAATTTTGGAGCATTTCTTTCTGCTCTAACTGGGATAAAATGTGCTACCTTAGTTAGCCTATCCACAATTACCCATATACTTGTGTTTCCCTTCTTAGATCTAGGCAGACCATCTATGAAATCCATAGATATATCCTCCCACTTCCACTGTGGTATGCTAAGGGGTTGCAATAGTCCTGATGGCCTTTGTGTCTCTGCCTTGACTTGTTGGCAAGTCATGCACCTTGCAACATATCTGGCCACATCTGACTTCATCCCCTTCCACCAAAGATTTCTTTTCAAATTTTGATACATCTTGGTGCTACCTGGGTGTATGGAGTACTTACTCCTATGGTACTCATTTAATATTTCCTCTTTCAATTCTATATTTTCTGGAACACATATCCTGTTTTTATTCCTCAAATACCCATTTTTATCAATTTGATAATTTATTACTTCCTCCCCTTTTGATATGAGCATTTTCTTTTCCACCATGTTTAGGTCTTGTTCCTGCATTTGCCCAATCTTAAGAAGTAAATCTGATTGCAGAGATATCATACTTAATTTCCCTTTACCTTCACCTTCTTCAATGGGCATCATTTGTTCCTCAGTACTTTCCTCAATTTCCAAATCAGTAAGTATAGACAAATCCCTAAACTCTTCCATCATCAACATGGCTACTTTGGCATGTTGTCTACTCAAGGCATCTGCAACTTTATTTGCCTTGCCTGGTGTATACAGTATATCTAGATCATAGGCAGCTAGGAACTCTACCCATCTATGTTGCCTCATATTCAAATCTTTTTGTGAGAATAAATATTTCAGTGCCTTATGATCAGTGTACAAAATGAATTTGGCACCTAACAAATAATGTCTCCAAAGTTTCAAAGCATACACAACTGCTGCTAGTTCAAGATCATGGGTTGCATACCTGGTTTCATGTGGCTTTAATTGCCTAGATGCATAGGCTACCACCTGGTCTTGCTGCATCAACACAGCCCCTAACCCAGAGCCACTTGCATCAGTGTACACAACCAAATTTTCATTTCCTTCTGGCACTCTCAACACTGGTGCATTAATCAGAGCTTCCTTTATTTTGATAAAAGCTTGCTCACATTTTTCTGTCCATACAAAGGCTTGGTTCTTTCTAGTTAAATTGGTAAGTGGTGATGATATTTTTGAGAAATCTTTTATGAATCTCCTATAATATCCTGCCATCCCCATAAATGATCTAATCTCACTGATGGTGCTAGGCCTTTTCCATGCTTGGATTGCCACTACCTTGTTAGGGTTTACTGATATTCCTTTGGAAGAGATGACATGCCCAAGGAAATGCACTTCTTCTTTCCAAAATGCACATTTTGAAAATTTTGCCTTTAAATCATTTTCCCTTAGTTTTGACAAAACTAAATGCAAATGATTTTTATGCTCTTCCACTGTCTTGGAATAAATCAAAATGTCATCAATAAAAATCAGTACAAATTTGTCTAGATAATCTCTAAATATTCTATTCATCAAATCAACAAAATATGAAGGAGCATTTGTCAAACCAAATGGCATAACCAAAAATTCATATAAGCCATATCTTGTGTTAAATGCAGTGTACTTAACACTTGAGTCTTCAACCTTCATTTGATGGAATCCTGATGCTAAGTCTAGTCTAGAAAATATTTTAGCTTCACTGAGTTGGTCAAAGAGATCATCTATTCTAGGCAATGGGTATTTATTCTTGATAGTTACTTTATTTAGCTCCCTGTAATCTATGCACATTCTCAAGGTACCATCATGTTTTCTTACAAACACTACTGGAGAACCCCAGCAGGAATTGCTTGGCCTTATAAATCCCTTGCCTTCTAATTCTTCCAACTGATTTTTCAATTCTTTCAGTTCACTTGGCCCCATTCTATAAGGTTTCTTAATTATTGGACTTGCTCCTGGAATGAGATTAATTTGGAACTCAACTGGTCTGTGGTGTGGAACACCCTTAACTTCCCCAAACACATCCAAGTATTCATTAACTATGGGAATTTCTTCAATGGTTAGTTCACTCAGATCTTTTTCTAAGTCAACTAAATGATATAGTTTTCCTTCCTTAGCTACCTCACATAAAACTGTGATTCTCTGGCCTCTAGAATTTTGCAATGATATGGTGGATGAGTCTAAATTAATTATGGCTTTAAATTGCCTTAACCAGTCTACCCCCAATATAACACCTATATTTGGGTAATTCAAAACATATAAATTGGAAATAAAAATATTTCCTCCTATGTTTAACTCCACATCCACACAAATCATATTTAAGACACTAGAACTCCCCAATGGACTGTGTATATGCAATGGGGTTTCAACTAATATGCAATTCAGTTTTAGCACTTTAACCAATTCATAAGAAATTAAGGAGTGAGTTGCCCCAGTATCATACACTACTGTTATGGGTATGGTACAAATAAGTAATGTACCTTCCACTTGGCTATGGTTTACAGTGTTACTTTCCACTGTGGCTTTGCTTTTTCCTTCCAAATTTGCCAATTTGCCTTGCTGTTTATACTCAGGACAATTCCTCTTCATATGTCCCTCTTTCCCACATAGATAGCATTTGAAAGCTCCTCCTTTCAACTCTGGACATTTTGGTTTGATATGCCCTTCTTTTCCACACTGATGGCACACAATTTTCTTCTTGTCTTCCTTAGCTTTGACATCTCCAGTGCTTTTGTTACTAGCCTCTTCTTTCTTCTTATCATAAGGGTGATACCTCCCCTTACCTTTCTTGTTATTATTGCTCTTAAAATTTCTGAACTTCTCCCTTTCCTTGTCATGCTGCTCCAACCTCAAAGCTAAGTCTATCACATGATCAAAAGTCTTGTCTGCATAAGGTAACATAGCTCTGCTAAGTCCTGGGTTTAGACCTTTTATGTACCTATCATTTTTAGATGCTTCATCTTCCACAAGCATTGCTCCATATGTGGAAAGTCCCTCAAACTTTTGAGTGTATTCTGTGACAGTCATGGTTCCTTGTCTAAGCCTAATGAATTCTTCTAGCAAGGTAGTCTTTGCTGATGCTGGTACAAACCTTGCCTCCAACATCTCTTTGAATTGATTCCAAGTGATTTCATTCTCATTCCTTCCTGCAATGATTACTTCCCACCAGCCTAAAGCTACTCCTTTCAGCTGTCTTGAAGCCACTTGCCTCTTTCTTTGATCATCAAGTTGCATGTCATTGAAAATTCTTTCCAATGTTCTCAACCATGTTTGAATTTCCATGATACTCTCTGTCCCTTCAAAGCTTTTGCCTCCTAAATGAGTATATGTCTTAAGCAGTTTTGAGAGTTCTTCATAGGGATTTTCTTGCCTTTGTCCTGCCCCATCCCTAAATGCTCTCACCAAGTCTTGCAGATTGACCATTGGTGGTGCATGGGAAGATCCTGCTCCCTGATTTGGTGGTCTCCCTACCATAGTTTGCTAATAATAATTTACATAGCTGGTTAGTTTGATATTTAGTTCCTTTTAATTTTATTTTTCTATCTAAGAACTTGATCCTTACTTCTACTATGTTGAATAACATAGCTCTGATACCAACTGAAATGACCCTCCTATTTCCACCCTAATTTCATAAGGATTTTTTTTTTTGCTATGAGATGATATATTGATATATCATTCATTACAAACATATTTTCCAAGGTCATTTTCTTTTTCCAATAACCAAAATATATCCAGGATCAAAATAACTTACCAATATAAATATATCAGTGCATATCTAATAATATACACATACATATGAAGATGTATGTGTTCTTCTTGTTTAAATTCAGAGTATATACTTTATTATTTTTTTGTTCAATAACATCCTGTTTGATTTAGAGATTTAGTAATTCAGATACATTATTGTATTCAGATTTTTGGCCATAAAATCCACTAAAATATGTACTTTAGTCTGTCATTAGGATCAAGAAATGATCAAGTAATATTCAGTAGTAAACAAGCTTTTAATGTTGATGATTGTGTTTAAAGTCTGGATAATATTAGATTCAGTATAAAAGAAAGTGGATCCTAAGTGAACACAAGCAACATCTAGGCGTAATGGAAACGCGCCTAACTTATACACAAAAGGTCACGAGTTCGAGTACCATGCAGGTCGGTTCAAACACAATTTTTGGTTTTCTTCTTTTTTTTTTCTTCTGAAAGGTTAGAAATCTGATACCTACCTATAATTGTACATATATGTTTAATTTTTGCCTATAACCCAACATACAAAACAATCCTTCTTACTTACTATTTTTGTATCCCATTCCTACAACTGTTTTAAGAATTTATGATCATATTTTTGCTCAAATATCAACATGTACACAGATGTACATGTACATGTCAATATTTCTGCTCATTTTCCAGAAAACTGGGTGAATCAATTGCTAAATGTACTAAGCTTTGAAATGCATTTTTATTTTCAGAATACAATTTATCATGATCAACCAATACTTCATTTAATTGAAGCTGGTTAACTCATGAATCCTGTATCTGCCACACTAGTTCAATTTCATTGCATTCTGTTTAAAGCTTTAGGAAAACATCTTACTCTTCTCAATTCAATTCAGAAATGAATTCAAACTTAATTACAAAGCATTTCAGTAAAAAGAAAATAAAATCCTGTTAAGTTTACTTCTTGCTAAATCCAGATTTTGTTCTAAAACTCAGTACTCTGTTATATCTCAAGATTAACTATTACCTAATATAAACTTTACAAAACAACAGCTCAACTACATATGCATATTTCTCTTCCAAACATCCATATCAGTAATTAAAATCATTTCCTTGTTTCCCACTCAGATTTTTCCTTTGAGATTTTAAACCTTAGTGCATAACAATATATTTAACATGATACAACTAGTTCATCTAACCATAATAGAATTCATTACATAACTGGAAATCTTAGAACATAAAATTTTTCCTGAATACATGCAGATATAATCGATTTAAACTCTTATTGAAACTAGCTAGCATGTTCATTCACTCCTCCATAAAAGCCATAACTTCATTTTTACTTAGTGCCTGGGTTACCTGAAAGAACATAAGTGGCTGCCTCATTTTAAAATGAGACACCCCAGATGCCATGAGCAAACAAGGGTCAGATCTATGATCTGGTATGAGTAACATCAATTCATTCATGATATTAAGCAATAGAGAATATAAGGGTACTAACTTGTTGATTCAACTAATATGCAATTCAGTTGTTTAAGCAAATTTCTGCAATCAATTATTTTAACATAGTATAATTATGTTGATTCAGGTATGATATATTCATTTATCATTCTTTCACTTGCATACATAATCATGCAAACATAATTATCTATTTGCAACAATTTCACTTACTGGAATCATCTTGGTTCCATACCATTCAACCTAAGAAATATCCATATTCCTATTTCTTCATTTACAGGTTGTAATATTCAATTTAAATTCCTGCCTCATCTGCTATTAAGGAATCACTGGGACACATTGCAATGAACTAATTCACATCATTGCACAAAGATCTCAGGGCTTAAACAAACCATGTGCCAACTTGCATACTTCAAATATGACAAGCATTCCAGCAGCTTTCTTGGCCTTCCCTTCCCTAGTTTATTTACTAGTGTATAGTCTTAAATCCTATCATCAAATATGCTAAGTGAACATATCACTGCAAACATGGAAACATCCATAATTTCTTCTAGCATAATTCTCCTCAGAAATAATCAGACAGTTATTTCCTAAATGGGGTCAATATGTCTTGATCTTAGTAAAATATGAGAATATTTTCAACTGTAAAAGAGGCATGGCATGTTATATTGATCTGCAAGCCCTTATGATTGATTCAGATTCAAGATCTGGTTCAATCATAATTTTAGCTTGTGGGTTTCTCTTTTTTTTTTGATTTGATTAAGGGCTCAGCACTTAGAAAATTTCTATTGCACCCTTAACATTTTTCTTTTCAAGCCTCAGCACTTATACCAAGTATAATGCAGCTCTAATCATTTTTATAAAGTTTCCATGCCATAGATCTATAACAGCTGAGAGTATTCTCTATATGATTTTTGAGATCCTAAACTTTAACATTTGTGAGTATAAATAAATCAGTATGATACTCATCCAAAGACAAATGTCTCAACCAATCAAAGGTCATCCAAAATCATCCATATTAAATCATATCAGATTTAAAATAAAACATCCAGAAAGCATTGATGAAATCATATACATCAAAACCAGAAATATATATAAATGGAAATAAAAAGTGGCTGCCTCATCTCAGGTCTTAATGCCATGAACTTAGTGAGATTACTCACCTAAATGTTTAATCCAGAAAATTCTTGTTTGAGTGTTCTCTCCTTTCTTCCAATATTTTCCTTCTTTTCTTATTTTTGTGCAGCTCGGGGTAAAATGATTCTACTGGCTAAACTGCCTATTTATAAGCATTTTTCCTCTAGGGTTTTGTTGAAACAGAATTCCATTTCTGTCCTGGCTAGCATCATGCATTTTTCATTCATAATACCCCGGCCATATTAACCAATTTAAAGGCTGCATTTTCTTTCTTTTACTTTTCAGAAAATGGCCACTCTCCTAGTCATGTTAAAAGTGTGACTATCCTATTTTTATTTTAATTATTTCTGAAAATCCCCTTTTGCTATTTTTGCCTATACAAGCTCATTAACTTGTATCACATTTCATGTCATTTTAATGTCATAGTTTTACTTGCTTATATATATATATATATACTTTTCAGTGTTTAAAAATATATATATTTGTACACATATCGTATCTAAGCTTATTTTAATTTCTCTTTAATTTCAGAAGCATATGCACCTATATGTATACAGGTTAATATACATAATTTTCTCTTCTGGGTTTTAAATAAAATTTGTTTACTGATTTAAAGTAAAACCTACTTTTTTCTTACTTTCTAAGATGATCCATATAATTTCAGAAATCAAACAACCATGTTGCCAAATCATGTTTGTATTGCCCTTTAATTCTTGTTTTAAATCCAAGAAATCTGGAGTTCTTCCTTGTGCCATTTCAGTGTGCACGTGCACACATATACCTGCACACTATTTATTCCTGAGACTTCACCATATTTAAATCTAAATACTTCAAAATTAAATCATTTTTCAAAAATGATTTTTCACAAAATTTTGGGGTATTACATTTCAGATCTGGTCAGCGGTCATGTGGCAGCCAAAAGTGATGTAGATGATGGTGGTGGTGGCTACTTGTCACGTCCCGAAAATTTTCGACTTTCGGAAATTCGACATCGATACTCACTTTATCGACTGCCGAGAAATCGAACGCCGGAAACTTCAAAAGTGAGGGTTTTAGAAAAAGAAATAGAAGAAAAGATAGAAGAAAAAGAGAAGAAGAAGAAAAGAAAGAAGAATAACAGAACAACAACAGAGAACAGAAACAGAACAATATCAGAATCTTACATATCGCAGCGGAACAATATATAATAGATAAATGAATATCATTTAAAAACAAAAGAATTATATCTGTTATTACATTACATCACATCATATCATCAGAGTCAATAAACAACAATGGACAGTTATATACTTGTCCTCATACAGAATACACAGCGGAATAAATATATCAGATACAAATACTACGTCTCGTCCTCCAGCTTATCTCCAAAGCTCCAGAATATCCAGAATATCCTGGTAATATAACTCTAGGCTGCCCGTGTGGAAATTGGTGGGCACCCAGAGTTTAGAAGGGAACAATAAACTCCGAGTCAGTCATGGTGACTGGTGTGAGATCGTAAAACAGTTATTCTTTAAAATAAACAACAGGAAAATTTTAAAGTCAATTCGAAATGTTTTTGGAAAATGAAACTACCATAAGACCTCCCACCACACACACAATGCAAACGCAGAATTGGAGGAGATTTCTTCTTATGATAGTCAAAGATGCTTACTACGCAAAAATCAATTTCTTTTTGATATTATTATTAGTGCATAGTGGAAAACATTTCGAAAGTATAATATTAATCTTAGCCAACATACGACCAGTATCGTATGCCTACTATAGCTACCATCTAAACAGTGGTGACCACCGTACGTAAATGGCAGGTTCTACAACTAATACCGTACAAAGTTCGTATTGGAGTCTGGATTTCCAACAAATGGTCAGGCTAAGGAACTTCCTATCCACGATGGGTACGTCCCTGGAATAGACTACCCGAGAACCTAACCGGATCTCTGCCAACACAAGGCCGGGTTACCTCTGCAAAAATAGGTAACTACTGACACGCGTATGCCATCCCCCGATCGTCACCGATCTTCCCGAGGATCCCCGATTTCCAACAAACCACAAAGTAATAATAACTATGCAGCAACCACAGAGGTTAAGTATCTGGGCTCCATACCATGATACCACCTTTATCCAGAAGGAATGACATACACTAAGGGGCGCTACTCCCTAGAACCTTGCTGCATCCTTCCTGTTTCGACCATTTCCGGGGTGTGAGGCTCAACGAAGTCTCGTCCACAAAGCTACGCTTTCTCAAAAAGCCCTGCTTCGGGTCAAACAAAATGATCAACCTATGATCACAAAGATATAAGATCAAACAAATGATCATATCACAAATGATCAAACACTGATCATTTTACAGCAACACTCAGTATGCCACATTACCAAATTGGGATATATCGCTGATAAATTTCAACTACATAACCTCTGAGCTCGTACGTCTCAGAGAAGGGTGTTAAGCTAAGAGAATAAATTCTCCGCCACCAACAGAAATGTATTTGAAAGAAATCAGCTTTATATCTCAAAGTGTAACGTCAGACACACAATCCATACAAGTCTGTTCCGGGATCGAACAGAACCGAAGGCACTTCTCACGAAGCCCTTGCATATCCGGATAATTTTCAATCACGTCAGGACTTCCCGTCACTAAGGGTGATAAAACCTCTAAATCGGAGATCAGCCGATGTAGAGTAACTCGACGGTAATCCTTCCGTTTTCAAAAATATCCGGTCTTCAACACCGGTCTTCAAATGCGATTCATAACGACGTATCACATATTCGGAATGGGTTATACGACCCCATGGTCCTTTCCCGGCTAACCCGAATAGTGAGCGATTATTCAAAAATAAGTGTGGCATTCAAATTCATCCAATTCACAACAAATACCTATCTAAAGGTAATTATTGATAGTCGGTTATTTAACTATCAATAAAGATGCGCAACATCATCAGATTCCAAATAATTTTCCCAAATTATTTATTTTCCAAAAGTATCTTTTCTAGATATAAAATTTCCACACTTTAAAAATAAATCAATGTTTATTTTTAAACAACTTCCCTTTCTTTTATAAATTCCATAGTGAATTTATATTTTCAAAATATCTACAGATATACGATTTTCAAATCGTTTTCAATATTCAATCTCGATTTATCTTTAAGAAGATAAAATCTCAAAAACAGTTCATTTCATATTGGAAAAACATTTCCATACTTATTTAATAATAAGTAATTCACACAACTATTTATTTTCAACATTTGAAAATATTCGATATACTTAAATCAAATTAAGTATATATTTCATTCTTTTAAGGAAAATATTCTTTTAATACCTTTAATTGAGTCAAAACGAATGTTACGTAAAACATCGTTACGACGACTCAAAAATCACTAGTATAGGGATTCGGATTTTAAGATAGGTATATAAATCCCAATACTACATCAAAACATTTCCTTTCGGAAATCATTTACTATAACAACAGTGTTATAGTCCATCATTTCCTTATATTTCTCGAAAACGTCTATTTCAACAATAAATGTTGAAGTCTATGCTTTCGATTCATAACACATTTTAAAACACCTTTAAAATGTTTAACTTCATTTTTAAAATATTACTTCTTCAAAAAATGAATCCATTTTACTTAACAATATATTCACTGTCCAAAATCGTGAATAAAATTTACTTAACCCCCATTTCAATCATTCCTACACATTTTTATTTCAATAAAAATTCGCTATTCAAAATCGTGAATATATCTACTCTGATAATCTTCTATATTTAATTCATCAAATTCCATCGCTTTCGAATTTATAAACACGGTTATAAATTCTACTTCTATTTTAATAACACTTCGACTTGTAAATCTTCTTTTTATCAACTTCTATACTCTACTTATCAAAATAAGTGATTTCGGATTTATAACCAACTTTTATAAATTCCAATTCCATTTATTAAAACTTCAATACCAAATCAATTTCAATATTGATTTCTAAATTTATTTTCAACTTTAAATAAAAGATTCCATACTGATTTCTCAAGGTTCTTCTCCAAATACTAAATCAATTACAGATTGATTTCTAATTTTATTTATCACTACTAAATAAATTCCTTATTTTTCTCAAATTACTCAACACCCTGTTTTTAAATGGATTCTTTAAATTGAAATCATTTTACATTGATTTCCCAAATCGTTTCAACTTACCAATTAAATTTCTAATTGGATTTCCAACTTATCTCCTTTTAAATAAATTCCTTTCAAAGCAAATATATTTCAATTTTTTTCTTTCAGTCTATTTAAAAAAATCCAAATTCTTAAATTAAATTCTTCAATTTATAATCACTATTTTACGAAATCCATTTATTTAACATTTTCACTTGATTCTGGAATTAATTCGATAAGATTATAAAAATTAACTTTTTATACTTTAAAATTCCTTTCTTCGAATTTATTAAATTTCTAAAATCAAATTCACTTAGAAATTTCTATTTTGATTTCCAAAAATTCAATTTCGTTTATTTTTGGAATCCAATGATATCAAACATCCATTCAGCTAAATTTTAGCTTTCAACAATTTTCCAGACATCGATATGATCAATAACATCAATATAATCATTCACAGATTCATATCACAGTATAAATAAATTCAATCAAAGTGAGGGGTCCAGTTGGATCCCTCCAACCTGTTTCCCTGCATCCAAAGACGTCAGCACAATACCAATTCCGCTCCAGTACGGAATTATCGCGGTATATAGGTTTTTATAAATCCGCTTACTAACGGCGCAATAGGGTCTCATCCGCTATACGAGGCGGGAAAATCAATCAATCCAATATATACATATGCCAATATGTATATATTGCTATATATAGATATATCCTAAAATATCTAATATCACAATCAACATAGCAATCAAACAGTCAATAATAACTGTAAAATCAAATTTCCTTTGAGTGAGAAAGATCTCACCTTTTATTTGCAATCCATTCACTTTAATCCTGATTTGGTTTTTCCTGGTTTGACCTTGTATAAATATTTGCACAAATTATTAATACTCGTATTAAATCAAACTATAAATTTTCGTTTGGTAATTTTAATTATCCCAAGATTTTATTTTAAACCAATTTTCTTTTAATAAATTTATCTAACCAAATTTAAATTAAAACTAAATTTCCCTTAATAAATTATTTCACCTAATAGATTGAACTTCTAACAAATTCACTTTATAAATAATATTTTTCATTTGATAATTAAATTAACTTATGATTTTATCTAAACCAATTTCTTAAATTAACTCAAATAGGCATGAGTATATCTTTTTCTTTTATTACATATATATATTTAAATAGAAATCTGATTTTATATGACTTTCAAACCTCATTAAAAATCCATATATATATACATACTTTTCTAAAGAAATGAATTCATCCTCCTAGCAAATAAATTATCTTTAGTAACTAGAAATAATAATAAGCTAATTAACTGATAAATCTCCTATACATCATTTATTTATTTTAAATACTTCTGCCTATATCAAAAAATTATTACAGTTACATTTTTTTTTCTAACTTCTGCATCTGAATTTATTTTCAACTTTGCTAATATAAGCTTCACCAAAATTCCTATTTTTATTTACAAAATTTAACGAATTAAATTAAAAATAAATTAGGTATACCTCACTCCACTGCCGATCGCCAGCTTCGCGAACAACCCCTCACCAGCCTCGACCCATGCCTGCTGTCGTTCGCCTCCTACTCGCGGCCAAGCCCATGAAATCGCTCGCGTACGCCTCCCAGATAACGAAGTCGCTGTTGTGCTCCATCCAATCGCAAGCCAAAATGCCTCCGCCGATGCTCGAGACTGCCACCATCGCGTCCACGAGCCACGTGCGCGTGCCTGGAACGCGCCCCAAACCTTGCCGTGGTCGAAGCCCAAATCAAACTTACAGCCGCCAGCCCCTATCTCAATCGCGACCACTACCACCGAAGTCCAACATCCATCAGAACGTCGCCCCACGTCCTAGCCTTATCCCACCCAGAACGAGATCGCGACCTTTATCCTCGCGAACCCTAGTCTCACTCAGAAAAAATTCTCGAACGAAAAAAAAAGGGAATAGAAATGAGGCTTCGTTCGAATGAATTTGGGAAGAGTAAGGGAAAACGAAGAGCGCCCATTTTTTTTTCTTTCGTTAGATTTGAACTGAACGAAGGAGAGTATTTGATATCGAGGGAGGTATGGGTTTCACGTTTTAGTATCGTGATTTTAGGCGAGATTCACGGAAGAGTATCGTGCCAGCTTTTCTTCTGATGTGGGCAATAATTTAAATTGTAAAAATTTAAATTGAATTTGATGAAATCCTCAATGCGTTTATCTATCGTGTGCACACATAGCAAGTCCGAAAAATACATTCGAAATCCGATATCAGTTCAATATTCCAGATCCAATGGAACTGGTTTCGTTCAATTCTGAGACTGTTCGAAAATTGGCTATTTTTACAGTCGATAATTAAATATTAAAATATTCGATTTTCACAGATTAACTCCAAATTCAATTTTAAGAGTTCCAAAATATTTCTATAACTCCAGTATGATTAAATAAAATTTTACAAATCATTTTCAATCATAATAAACTCGTTTTTCAATTATCTCTGGAATTTCACTATTTAATTTATCGATTAAATTATCAAATTAAATCCAATATTCGAAAAATAGATCATTCGACTTCTAAATTTCATTTATAAATATTTAAAATTAATTAAATATTCAAATTTAATTATCAAAAATTCTGGGTCGTTACAGACTTCCCCCCTTAAAAGAATTTCGTCCTCGAAATTACAAGTCAGGAAGAAAGGTCCTTAGCTCGTCTACTATTTTTCACAATCAAAATAGTTTTATCAACTTATCAAAACAAATCTTCCTACTAAAGATTCGTTATCATTCAACTAAAATTTTTCCAACTTCAATTCTAAGTTTCAAAACAACATCGTTTTACTTAACAATTCAAATTTAAATTTCAAATTCAAATTTAAACTTTCAAATTTTTATCAAAAATTTTCTAACGCCCTAAATTTTCGAAAAATTTCGCCAGCGTCTCCTTTGCGCGGCTAATACGGTACGACTACAAAATGTCCCTACGGACTCTCAGATTTCAAAAAGAAAAAGAAAAAGCCAAGCGGCTAGACCAAAAATCATCAAAAACTCATATTATAATTCAAATACGTACCTTTTGTCGAGCAATTCAAATTATCTGTGAAATAAATTTTCCAATCCCTTTATACACCTGTATATCCTACTAGCCATTATATCTAGTTACAGCATTCAAACTATTTTGCAAATTCTATTACAAAATTTCAAATATAAACTGTTTACACATTTTTAACTTACTATTGAAGTTACATATCTATTCTCATTCAATTTTACATTTCGATTCACATTCGAATTCAATTCACAATTTTCATTTATTTTCATAATTCAGTACTCAATTCCAGAGTCTTTTCAACCTTTTCAAAACCATTTTGAAAACAATTCAAATGATCCTTTTGAATTTCCAAACAAAACTAAATTTTCCAAACAACTTTCATTTAAAACAACTTGGCAGCAATTTCTCTTTTGGAAACCCGAAAATGAACATCGATAATGCTGCAGTCATTACCAAAGTTATTTTCCAGCGACCGAAAAGAGTTTAGAGCTTTATCTCTCCAAAATACTTTTTCAAAACCTTTGAAATTAATTTCCAAATCAAAAAGAAATTAACTTTCCAAATCTCCAAAATTTTCAAACTCCTTTCAAAACATTTCCAAAAACTTCTCTGGAATTCCGTTTTAAATTATAAATCACATTTATAATTTATATTCTCAAATTTCATTTGTATATGAATTCATTTCTTAATTTTGGAGTTACGATTTGAATTTCTTATTCAATTTCAATGGTAATAGATTAATATTATCACTTCTAGCAACCATGCAACCATATACTATAGTAATTCGTAGAAAATCATTTCTTTTCTATACAAAAATAGTTTTGGGTAAAATTATCTCATTTACCCTATTTAAAACAATACTGTGCCGAATTGTTCTATTCGAGCGTTTAGAAACCCCTTCGATACAGTTTTGCAAGACTGTGCCGACGAAGGTTCATATACCACTCAATAAACCAACCATCACAATACAAAACAATTTTATATTCAATAACAAATACGCGCTCATATCTATTATTACACTCAACTCATTCTAGAGTACTGCTGACTCTATCTCTAATGAGTAACACCCAACAGAACAGGGTTGTCGCTTAACCATATGCTCTGATACCACTTGTCACGTCCCGAAAATTTTCGACTTTCGGAAATTCGACATCGATACTCACTTTATCGACTGCCGAGAAATCGAACGCCGGAAACTTCAAAAGTGAGGGTTTTAGAAAAAGAAATAGAAGAAAAGATAGAAGAAAAAGAGAAGAAGAAGAAAAGAAAGAAGAATAACAGAACAACAACAGAGAACAGAAACAGAACAATATCAGAATCTTACATATCGCAGCGGAACAATATATAATAGATAAATGAATATCATTTAAAAACAAAAGAATTATATCTGTTATTACATTACATCACATCATATCATCAGAGTCAATAAACAACAATGGACAGTTATATACTTGTCCTCATACAGAATACACAGCGGAATAAATATATCAGATACAAATACTACGTCTCGTCCTCCAGCTTATCTCCAAAGCTCCAGAATATCCAGAATATCCTGGTAATATAACTCTAGGCTGCCCGTGTGGAAATTGGTGGGCACCCAGAGTTTAGAAGGGAACAATAAACTCCGAGTCAGTCATGGTGACTGGTGTGAGATCGTAAAACAGTTATTCTTTAAAATAAACAACAGGAAAATTTTAAAGTCAATTCGAAATGTTTTTGGAAAATGAAACTACCATAAGACCTCCCACCACACACACAATGCAAACGCAGAATTGGAGGAGATTTCTTCTTATGATAGTCAAAGATGCTTACTACGCAAAAATCAATTTCTTTTTGATATTATTATTAGTGCATAGTGGAAAACATTTCGAAAGTATAATATTAATCTTAGCCAACATACGACCAGTATCGTATGCCTACTATAGCTACCATCTAAACAGTGGTGACCACCGTACGTAAATGGCAGGTTCTACAACTAATACCGTACAAAGTTCGTATTGGAGTCTGGATTTCCAACAAATGGTCAGGCTAAGGAACTTCCTATCCACGATGGGTACGTCCCTGGAATAGACGACCCGAGAACCTAACCGGATCTCTGCCAACACAAGGCCGGGTTACCTCTGCAAAAATAGGTAACTACTGACATGCGTATGCCATCCCCCGATCGTCACCGATCTTCCCGAGGATCCCCGATTTCCAACAAACCACAAAGTAATAATAACTATGCAGCAACCACAGAGGTTAAGTATCTGGGCTCCATACCATGATACCACCTTTATCCAGAAGGAATGACATACACTAAGGGGCGCTACTCCCTAGAACCTTGCTGCATCCTTCCTGTTTCGACCATTTCCGGGGTGTGAGGCTCAACGAAGTCTCGTCCACAAAGCTACGCTTTCTCAAAAAGCCCTGCTTCGGGTCAAACAAAATGATCAACCTATGATCACAAAGATATAAGATCAAACAAATGATCATATCACAAATGATCAAACACTGATCATTTTACAGCAACACTCAGTATGCCACATTACCAAATTGGGATATATCGCTGATAAATTTCAACTACATAACCTCTGAGCTCGTACGTCTCAGAGAAGGGTGTTAAGCTAAGAGAATAAATTCTCCGCCACCAACAGAAATGTATTTGAAAGAAATCAGCTTTATATCTCAAAGTGTAACGTCAGACACACAATCCATACAAGTCTGTTCCGGGATCGAACAGAACCGAAGGCACTTCTCACGAAGCCCTTGCATATTCGGATAATTTTCAATCACGTCAGGACTTCCCGTCACTAAGGGTGATAAAACCTCTAAATCGGAGATCAGCCGATGTAGAGTAACTCGACGGTAATCCTTCCGTTTTCAAAAATATCCGGTCTTCAACACCGGTCTTCAAATGCGATTCATAACGACGTATCACATATTCGGAATGGGTTATACGACCCCATGGTCCTTTCCCGGCTAACCCGAATAGTGAGCGATTATTCAAAAATAAGTGTGGCATTCAAATTCATCCAATTCACAACAAATACCTATCTAAAGGTAATTATTGATAGTCGGTTATTTAACTATCAATAAAGATGCGCAACATCATCAGATTCCAAATAATTTTCCCAAATTATTTATTTTCCAAAAGTATCTTTTCTAGATATAAAATTTCCACACTTTAAAAATAAATCAATGTTTATTTTTAAACAACTTCCCTTTCTTTTATAAATTCCATAGTGAATTTATATTTTCAAAATATCTACAGATATACGATTTTCAAATCGTTTTCAATATTCAATCTCGATTTATCTTTAAGAAGATAAAATCTCAAAAACAGTTCATTTCATATTGGAAAAACATTTCCATACTTATTTAATAATAAGTAATTCACACAACTATTTATTTTCAACATTTGAAAATATTCGATATACTTAAATCAAATTAAGTATATATTTCATTCTTTTAAGGAAAATATTCTTTTAATACCTTTAATTGAGTCAAAACGAATGTTACGTAAAACATCGTTACGACGACTCAAAAATCACTAGTATAGGGATTCGGATTTTAAGATAGGTATATAAATCCCAATACTACATCAAAACATTTCCTTTCGGAAATCATTTACTATAACAACAGTGTTATAGTCCATCATTTCCTTATATTTCTCGAAAACGTCTATTTCAACAATAAATGTTGAAGTCTATGTTTTCGATTCATAACACATTTTAAAACACCTTTAAAATGTTTAACTTCATTTTTAAAATATTACTTCTTCAAAAAATGAATCCATTTTACTTAACAATATATTCACTGTCCAAAATCGTGAATAAAATTTACTTAACCCCCATTTCAATCATTCCTACACATTTTTATTTCAATAAAAATTCGCTATTCAAAATCGTGAATATATCTACTCTGATAATCTTCTATATTTAATTCATCAAATTCCATCGCTTTCGAATTTATAAACACGGTTATAAATTCTACTTCTATTTTAATAACACTTCGACTTGTAAATCTTCTTTTTATCAACTTCTATACTCTACTTATCAAAATAAGTGATTTCGGATTTATAACCAACTTTTATAAATTCCAATTCCATTTATTAAAACTTCAATACCAAATCAATTTCAATATTGATTTCTAAATTTATTTTCAACTTTAAATAAAAGATTCCATACTGATTTCTCAAGGTTCTTCTCCAAATACTAAATCAATTACAGATTGATTTCTAATTTTATTTATCACTACTAAATAAATTCCTTATTTTTCTCAAATTACTCAACACCCTGTTTTTAAATGGATTCTTTAAATTGAAATCATTTTACATTGATTTCCCAAATCGTTTCAACTTACCAATTAAATTTCTAATTGGATTTCCAACTTATCTCCTTTTAAATAAATTCCTTTCAAAGCAAATATATTTCAATTTTTTTCTTTCAGTCTATTTAAAAAAATCCAAATTCTTAAATTAAATTCTTCAATTTATAATCACTATTTTACGAAATCCATTTATTTAACATTTTCACTTGATTCTGGAATTGATTCGATAAGATTATAAAAATTAACTTTTTATACTTTAAAATTCCTTTCTTCGAATTTATTAAATTTCTGAAATCAAATTCACTTAGAAATTTCTATTTTGATTTCCAAAAATTCAATTTCGTTTATTTTTGGAATCCAATGATATCAAACATCCATTCAGCTAAATTTTAGCTTTCAACAATTTTCCAGACATCGATATGATCAATAACATCAATATAATCATTCACAGATTCATATCACAGTATAAATAAATTCAATCAAAGTGAGGGGTCCAGTTGGATCCCTCCAACCTGTTTCCCTGCATCCAAAGACGTCGGCACAATACCAATTCCGCTCCAGTACGGAATTATCGCGGTATATAGGTTTTTATAAATCCGCTTACTAACGGCGCAATAGGGTCTCATCCGCTATACGAGGCGGGAAAATCAATCAATCCAATATATACATATGCCAATATGTATATATTGCTATATATAGATATATCCTAAAATATCTAATATCACAATCAACATAGCAATCAAACAGTCAATAATAACTGTAAAATCAAATTTCCTTTGAGTGAGAAAGATCTCACCTTTTATTTGCAATCCATTCACTTTAATCCTGATTTGGTTTTTCCTGGTTTGACCTTGTATAAATATTTGCACAAATTATTAATACTCGTATTAAATCAAACTATAAATTTTCGTTTGGTAATTTTAATTATCCCAAGATTTTATTTTAAACCAATTTTCTTTTAATAAATTTATCTAACCAAATTTAAATTAAAACTAAATTTCCCTTAATAAATTATTTCACCTAATAGATTGAACTTCTAACAAATTCACTTTATAAATAATATTTTTCATTTGATAATTAAATTAACTTATGATTTTATCTAAACCAATTTCTTAAATTAACTCAAATAGGCATGAGTATATCTTTTTCTTTTATTACATATATATATTTAAATAGAAATCTGATTTTATATGACTTTCAAACCTCATTAAAAATCCATATATATATACATACTTTTCTAAAGAAATGAATTCATCCTCCTAGCAAATAAATTATCTTTAGTAACTAGAAATAATAATAAGCTAATTAACTGATAAATCTCCTATACATCATTTATTTATTTTAAATACTTCTGCCTATATCAAAAAATTATTACAGTTATATTTTTTTTTTCTAACTTCTGCATCTGAATTTATTTTCAACTTTGCTAATATAAGCTTCACCAAAATTCCTATTTTTATTTACAAAATTTAACGAATTAAATTAAAAATAAATTAGGTATACCTCACTCCACTGCCGATCGCCAGCTTCGCGAACAACCCCTCACCAGCCTCGACCCATGCCTGCTGTCGTTCGCCTCCTACTCGCGGCCAAGCCCATGAAATCGCTCGCGTACGCCTCCCAGATAACGAAGTCGCTGTTGTGCTCCATCCAATCGCGAGCCAAAATGCCTCCGCCGATGCTCGAGACTGCCACCATCGCGTCCACGAGCCACGTGCGCGTGCCTGGAACGCGCCCCAAACCTTGCCGTGGTCGAAGCCCAAATCAAACTTACAGCCGCCAGCCCCTATCTCAATCGCGACCACTACCACCGAAGTCCAACATCCATCAGAACGTCGCCCCACGTCCTAGCCTTATCCCACCCAGAACGAGATCGCGACCTTTATCCTCGCGAACCCTAGTCTCACTCAGAAAAAATTCTCGAACGAAAAAAAAAGGGAATAGAAATGAGGCTTCGTTCGAATGAATTTGGGAAGAGTAAGGGAAAACGAAGAGCGCCCATTTTTTTTTTCTTTCGTTAGATTTGAACTGAACGAAGGAGAGTATTTGATATCGAGGGAGGTATGGGTTTCACGTTTTAGTATCGTGATTTTAGGCGAGATTCACGGAAGAGTATCGTGCCAGCTTTTCTTCTGATGTGGGCAATAATTTAAATTGTAAAAATTTAAATTGAATTTGATGAAATCCTCAATGCGTTTATCTATCGTGTGCACACATAGCAAGTCCGAAAAATACATTCGAAATCCGATATCAGTTCAATATTCCAGATCCAATGGAACTGGTTTCGTTCAATTCTGAGACTGTTCGAAAATTGGCTATTTTTACAGTCGATAATTAAATATTAAAATATTCGATTTTCACAGATTAACTCCAAATTCAATTTTAAGAGTTCCAAAATATTTCTATAACTCCAGTATGATTAAATAAAATTTTACAAATCATTTTCAATCATAATAAACTCGTTTTTCAATTATCTCTGGAATTTCACTATTTAATTTATCGATTAAATTATCAAATTAAATCCAATATTCGAAAAATAGATCATTCGACTTCTAAATTTCATTTATAAATATTTAAAATTAATTAAATATTCAAATTTAATTATCAAAAATTCTGGGTCGTTACAGACTTCCCCCCTTAAAAGAATTTCGTCCTCGAAATTACAAGTCAGGAAGAAAGGTCCTTAGCTCGTCTACTATTTTTCACAATCAAAATAGTTTTATCAACTTATCAAAACAAATCTTCCTACTAAAGATTCGTTATCATTCAACTAAAATTTTTCCAACTTCAATTCTAAGTTTCAAAACAACATCGTTTTACTTAACAATTCAAATTTAAATTTCAAATTCAAATTTAAACTTTCAAATTTTTATCAAAAATTTTCTAACGCCCTAAATTTTCGAAAAATTTCGCCAGCGTCTCCTTTGCGCGGCTAATACGGTACGACTACAAAATGTCCCTACGGACTCTCAGATTTCAAAAAGAAAAAGAAAAAGCCAAGCGGCTAGACCAGAAATCATCAAAAACTCATATTATAATTCAAATACGTACCTTTTGTCGAGCAATTCAAATTATCTGTGAAATAAATTTTCCAATCCCTTTATACACCTGTATATCCTACTAGCCATTATATCTAGTTACAGCATTCAAACTATTTTGCAAATTCTATTACAAAATTTCAAATATAAACTGTTTACACATTTTTAACTTACTATTGAAGTTACATATCTATTCTCATTCAATTTTACATTTCGATTCACATTCGAATTCAATTCACAATTTTCATTTATTTTCATAATTCAGTACTCAATTCCAGAGTCTTTTCAACCTTTTCAAAACCATTTTGAAAACAATTCAAATGATCCTTTTGAATTTCCAAACAAAACTAAATTTTCCAAACAACTTTCATTTAAAACAACTTGGCAGCAATTTCTCTTTTGGAAACCCGAAAATGAACATCGATAATGCTGCAGTCATTACCGAAGTTATTTTCCAGCGACCGAAAAGAGTTTAGAGCTTTAACTCTCCAAAATACTTTTTCAAAACCTTTGAAATTAATTTCCAAATCAAAAAGAAATTAACTTTCCAAATCTCCAAAATTTTCAAACTCCTTTCAAAACATTTCCAAAAACTTCTCTGGAATTCCGTTTTAAATTATAAATCACATTTATAATTTATATTCTCAAATTTCATTTGTATATGAATTCATTTCTTAATTTTGGAGTTACGATTTGAATTTCTTATTCAATTTCAATGGTAATAGATTAATATTATCACTTCTAGCAACCATGCAACCATATACTATAGTAATTCGTAGAAAATCATTTCTTTTCTATACAAAAATAGTTTTGGGTAAAATTATCTCATTTACCCTATTTAAAACAATACTGTGCCGAATTGTTCTATTCGAGCGTTTAGAAACCCCTTCGATACAGTTTTGCAAGACTGTGCCGACGAAGGTTCATATACCACTCAATAAACCAACCATCACAATACAAAACAATTTTATATTCAATAACAAATACGCGCTCATATCTATTATTACACTCAACTCATTCTAGAGTACTGCTGACTCTATCTCTAATGAGTAACACCCAACAGAACAGGGTTGTCGCTTAACCATATGCTCTGATACCACTTGTCACGTCCCGAAAATTTTCGACTTTCGGAAATTCGACATCGATACTCACTTTATCGACTGCCGAGAAATCGAACGCCGGAAACTTCAAAAGTGAGGGTTTTAGAAAAAGAAATAGAAGAAAAGATAGAAGAAAAAGAGAAGAAGAAGAAAAGAAAGAAGAATAACAGAACAACAACAGAGAACAGAAACAGAACAATATCAGAATCTTACATATCGCAGCGGAATAATATATAATAGATAAATGAATATCATTTAAAAACAAAAGAATTATATCTGTTATTACATTACATCACATCATATCATCAGAGTCAATAAACAACAATGGACAGTTATATACTTGTCCTCATACAGAATACACAGCGGAATAAATATATCAGATACAAATACTACGTCTCGTCCTCCAGCTTATCTCCAAAGCTCCAGAATATCCAGAATATCCTGGTAATATAACTCTAGGCTGCCCGTGTGGAAATTGGTGGGCACCCAGAGTTTAGAAGGGAACAATAAACTCCGAGTCAGTCATGGTGACTGGTGTGAGATCGTAAAACAGTTATTCTTTAAAATAAACAACAGGAAAATTTTAAAGTCAATTCGAAATGTTTTTGGAAAATGAAACTACCATAAGACCTCCCACCACACACACAATGCAAACGCAGAATTGGAGGAGATTTCTTCTTATGATAGTCAAAGATGCTTACTACGCAAAAATCAATTTCTTTTTGATATTATTATTAGTGCATAGTGGAAAACATTTCGAAAGTATAATATTAATCTTAGCCAACATACGACCAGTATCGTATGCCTACTATAGCTACCATCTAAACAGTGGTGACCACCGTACGTAAATGGCAGGTTCTACAACTAATACCGTACAAAGTTCGTATTGGAGTCTGGATTTCCAACAAATGGTCAGGCTAAGGAACTTCCTATCCACGATGGGTACGTCCCTGGAATAGACGACCCGAGAACCTAACCGGATCTCTGCCAACACAAGGCCGGGTTACCTCTGCAAAAATAGGTAACTACTGACATGCGTATGCCATCCCCCGATCGTCACCGATCTTCCCGAGGATCCCCGATTTCCAACAAACCACAAAGTAATAATAACTATGCAGCAACCACAGAGGTTAAGTATCTGGGCTCCATACCATGATACCACCTTTATCCAGAAGGAATGACATACACTAAGGGGCGCTACTCCCTAGAACCTTGCTGCATCCTTCCTGTTTCGACCATTTCCGGGGTGTGAGGCTCAACGAAGTCTCGTCCACAAAGCTACGCTTTCTCAAAAAGCCCTGCTTCGGGTCAAACAAAATGATCAACCTATGATCACAAAGATATAAGATCAAACAAATGATCATATCACAAATGATCAAACACTGATCATTTTACAGCAACACTCAGTATGCCACATTACCAAATTGGGATATATCGCTGATAAATTTCAACTACATAACCTCTGAGCTCGTACGTCTCAGAGAAGGGTGTTAAGCTAAGAGAATAAATTCTCCGCCACCAACAGAAATGTATTTGAAAGAAATCAGCTTTATATCTCAAAGTGTAACGTCAGACACACAATCCATACAAGTCTGTTCCGGGATCGAACAGAACCGAAGGCACTTCTCACGAAGCCCTTGCATATTCGGATAATTTTCAATCACGTCAGGACTTCCTGTCACTAAGGGTGATAAAACCTCTAAATCGGAGATCAGCCGATGTAGAGTAACTCGACGGTAATCCTTCCGTTTTCAAAAATATCCGGTCTTCAACACCGGTCTTCAAATGCGATTCATAACGACGTATCACATATTCGGAATGGGTTATACGACCCCATGGTCCTTTCCCGGCTAACCCGAATAGTGAGCGATTATTCAAAAATAAGTGTGGCATTCAAATTCATCCAATTCACAACAAATACCTATCTAAAGGTAATTATTGATAGTCGGTTATTTAACTATCAATAAAGATGCGCAACATCATCAGATTCCAAATAATTTTCCCAAATTATTTATTTTCCAAAAGTATCTTTTCTAGATATAAAATTTCCACACTTTAAAAATAAATCAATGTTTATTTTTAAACAACTTCCCTTTCTTTTATAAATTCCATAGTGAATTTATATTTTCAAAATATCTACAGATATACGATTTTCAAATCGTTTTCAATATTCAATCTCGATTTATCTTTAAGAAGATAAAATCTCAAAAACAGTTCATTTCATATTGGAAAAACATTTCCATACTTATTTAATAATAAGTAATTCACACAACTATTTATTTTCAACATTTGAAAATATTCGATATACTTAAATCAAATTAAGTATATATTTCATTCTTTTAAGGAAAATATTCTTTTAATACCTTTAATTGAGTCAAAACGAATGTTACGTAAAACATCGTTACGACGACTCAAAAATCACTAGTATAGGGATTCGGATTTTAAGATAGGTATATAAATCCCAATACTACATCAAAACATTTCCTTTCGGAAATCATTTACTATAACAACAGTGTTATAGTCCATCATTTCCTTATATTTCTCGAAAACGTCTATTTCAACAATAAATGTTGAAGTCTATGCTTTCGATTCATAACACATTTTAAAACACCTTTAAAATGTTTAACTTCATTTTTAAAATATTACTTCTTCAAAAAATGAATCCATTTTACTTAACAATATATTCACTGTCCAAAATCGTGAATAAAATTTACTTAACCCCCATTTCAATCATTCCTACACATTTTTATTTCAATAAAAATTCGCTATTCAAAATCGTGAATATATCTACTCTGATAATCTTCTATATTTAATTCATCAAATTCCATCGCTTTCGAATTTATAAACACGGTTATAAATTCTACTTCTATTTTAATAACACTTCGACTTGTAAATCTTCTTTTTATCAACTTCTATACTCTACTTATCAAAATAAGTGATTTCGGATTTATAACCAACTTTTATAAATTCCAATTCCATTTATTAAAACTTCAATACCAAATCAATTTCAATATTGATTTCTAAATTTATTTTCAACTTTAAATAAAAGATTCCATACTGATTTCTCAAGGTTCTTCTCCAAATACTAAATCAATTACAGATTGATTTCTAATTTTATTTATCACTACTAAATAAATTCCTTATTTTTCTCAAATTACTCAACACCCTGTTTTTAAATGGATTCTTTAAATTGAAATCATTTTACATTGATTTCCCAAATCGTTTCAACTTACCAATTAAATTTCTAATTGGATTTCCAACTTATCTCCTTTTAAATAAATTCCTTTCAAAGCAAATATATTTCAATTTTTTTCTTTCAGTCTATTTAAAAAATCCAAATTCTTAAATTAAATTCTTCAATTTATAATCACTATTTTACGAAATCCATTTATTTAACATTTTCACTTGATTCTGGAATTAATTCGATAAGATTATAAAAATTAACTTTTTATACTTTAAAATTCCTTTCTTCGAATTTATTAAATTTCTAAAATCAAATTCACTTAGAAATTTCTATTTTGATTTCCAAAAATTCAATTTCGTTTATTTTTGGAATCCAATGATATCAAACATCCATTCAGCTAAATTTTAGCTTTCAACAATTTTCCAGACATCGATATGATCAATAACATCAATATAATCATTCACAGATTCATATCACAGTATAAATAAATTCAATCAAAGTGAGGGGTCCAGTTGGATCCCTCCAACCTGTTTCCCTGCATCCAAAGACGTCAGCACAATACCAATTCCGCTCCAGTACGGAATTATCGCGGTATATAGGTTTTTATAAATCCGCTTACTAACGGCGCAATAGGGTCTCATCCGCTATACGAGGCGGGAAAATCAATCAATCCAATATATACATATGCCAATATGTATATATTGCTATATATAGATATATCCTAAAATATCTAATATCACAATCAACATAGCAATCAAACAGTCAATAATAACTGTAAAATCAAATTTCCTTTGAGTGAGAAAGATCTCACCTTTTATTTGCAATCCATTCACTTTAATCCTGATTTGGTTTTTCCCGGTTTGACCTTGTATAAATATTTGCACAAATTATTAATACTCGTATTAAATCAAACTATAAATTTTTGTTTGGTAATTTTAATTATCCCAAGATTTTATTTTAAACCAATTTTCTTTTAATAAATTTATCTAACCAAATTTAAATTAAAACTAAATTTCCCTTAATAAATTATTTCACCTAATAGATTGAACTTCTAACAAATTCACTTTATAAATAATATTTTTCATTTGATAATTAAATTAACTTATGATTTTATCTAAACCAATTTCTTAAATTAACTCAAATAGGCATGAGTATATCTTTTTCTTTTATTACATATATATATTTAAATAGAAATCTGATTTTATATGACTTTCAAACCTCATTAAAAATCCATATATATATACATACTTTTCTAAAGAAATGAATTCATCCTCCTAGCAAATAAATTATCTTTAGTAACTAGAAATAATAATAAGCTAATTAACTGATAAATCTCCTATACATCATTTATTTATTTTAAATACTTCTGCCTATATCAAAAAATTATTACAGTTACATTTTTTTTTCTAACTTCTGCATCTGAATTTATTTTCAACTTTGCTAATATAAGCTTCACCAAAATTCCTATTTTTATTTACAAAATTTAACGAATTAAATTAAAAATAAATTAGGTATACCTCACTCCACTGCTGATCGCCTGCTTCGCGAACAACCCCTCACCAGCCTCGACCCATGCCTGCTGTCGTTCGCCTCCTACTCGCGGCCAAGCCCACGAAATCGCTCGCGTACGCCTCCCAGATAACGAAGTCGCTGCTGTGCTCCATCCAATCGCGAGCCAAAATGCCTCCGCCGATGCTCGAGACTGCCACCATCGCGTCCACGAGCCACGTGCGCGTGCCTGGAACGCGCCCCAAACCTTGCCGTGGTCGAAGCCCAAATCAAACTTGCGGCCGCCAGCCCCTATCTCAATCGCGACCACTACCACCGAAGTCCAACATCCATTAGAACGTCGCCCCACGTCCTAGCCTTATCCCACCCAGAACGAGATCGCGACCTTTATCCTCGCGAACCCTAGTCTCACTCAGAAAAAATTCTCGAACGAAAAAAAAAGGGAATAGAAATGAGGCTTCGTTCGAATGAATTTGGGAAGAGTAAGGGAAAACGAAGAGCGCCCATTTTTTTTTTCTTTCGTTAGATTTGAACTGAACGAAGGAGAGTATTTGATATCGAGGGAGGTATGGGTTTCACGTTTTAGTATCGTGATTTTAGGCGAGATTCACGGAAGAGTATCGTGCCAGCTTTTCTTCTGATGTGGGCAAGAATTTAAATTGTAAAAATTTAAATTGAATTTGATGAAATCCTCAATGCGTTTATCTATCGTGTGCACACATAGCAAGTCCGAAAAATACGAAATTCGAAATCCGATATCAGTTCAATATTCCGGATCCAATGGAACTGGTTTCGTTCAATTCTGAGACTGTTCAAAAATTGGCTATTTTTACAGTCGATAATTAAATATTAAAATATTCGATTTTCACAGATTAACTCCAAATTCAATTTTAAGAGTTCCAAAATATTTCTATAACTCCAGTATGATTAAATAAAATTTTACAAATCATTTTCAATCATAATAAACTCGTTTTTCAATTATCTCTGGAATTTCACTATTTAATTTATCGATTAAATTATCAAATTAAATCCAATATTCGAAAAATAGATCATTCGACTTCTAAATTTCATTTATAAATATTTAAAATTAATTAAATATTCAAATTTAATTATCAAAAATTCTGGGTCGTTACACTAATGAGTGGCCAAAGGCAACTATGAAGGTAATAGTGGAGTATAGGCATGGCTAGCATTGTTTTGGTGAAGTTTGGCAAAGCTTTGTAATGTTTTTGTGGTGATGCTTCATATGAAGGGTCATGGCCTGAATTTTTGGTCAGAGGAGGGGCTAATGGCTGCTGTAGATGGAGGAGGTGATGGTGGAGCTGATGGAGTGGAGAGGTGCCGAGCCTAGAAGGTGAAGAAAGCAATGCAAATAACATAAGAAATAAGAAGGAAAACATGGAAAAAGAAATAGAAATTTTACCAAAACTTTTTCTCAGGTTGATGGCCGATTTTTTTGGAGTTGAGAAGCTTAAATTTTCGTGAAAATGATGAGGAAAAAGATACGGCTGAAGCAATGGAGTTAAGGCAGCAACAATGAAAAGGTAATGGTTGATAAAGAAAAGGTGAGAATACAAAGAGGCTTAAGCAAATAAAGAGTCACAAACCTTTCAAATTTCCACCATTTCTTTTTAAATTTTAAATACATGTAAAATATGTATAAATACAGATAAAACACGAAAATATAGTAAATAAACAAAAGTAAATAAATAAATATTAATTAAATATAATTAAATTAAGAAAATAACAAAGAAAATGTAAATTAGGCTTGAAAATTGGAAAATAAATGAAATGAACTTTGGGAAAATTGTATGTACATGAAAAATATTTATAAATAAAGATAAAAACATAATAAAAAAAATGCATACACAAAAATGAATAAATTTTAATTAAATATAATTTAAATGAAGAAAATAGTAGAAAAATGGAAACTACCTTTAAAAATAGAAAATAAATTCAACGAGCTTTGGAAAAATTCAAACATCACTTTATAAATATTTAAAAGACAAAATATACATAAAATAACATATTAACACATATTAAAATAAAATATGACAAAGAAAAATATAATTTATACAATTTAAAATAACAAAATTGCAAAATAAACAATTTATACTCAAAATTGAAATGTACATATCTTTTGCAGTTTAACTCCGTTTTCAACGAAACGAAAAGCAGTATTCATGTTAAATCTATTTTCATAATAAAAGATAAAATTTATAATTTCAAATATTTAAAATTTAAATTTAAAAGTCAAAGTTTGACTATTTTAACCAAAATTCACTTTTTGGAAAATTATTCTATTCAGTCATATTTGGAATTCTAATCCATATCAAAATCAAAGTTTATATTTAAAATAACAAAATTTATTCTTTTTCATAAATAAAGCTTTTTAAATCTGGAAATATCAATTTAAAAATAATTGTAAAATACAGGGTTGTTACAAAAGTAAACTATTAAAATAGCATTAAGGCATTACCCATATCCCCCTTAACACATTTTTATAATGCCGTAGTCTATATGGATACTGTAAACTCCACCCGCAGGTTGGCTATCAGGGAGCACTCCATGGATTTGACACATAACAAACTCGTAGAAGGCGCGATAGGGCATGTGACACGGCACTCGAGGCAATGCCAGGGTAGATATACCATTTGCACTCCCGGACTGGTGGTAACGCATAACACCTACTACCGTCCATCTAGTGACACACTCCCAAATCAAAGAGTGCACCCAATCAAATCACAAAAGCAATAGAATGGTATCGAAGAAATGTGTCCAATAGGAGGAATGACCTCACTTGGCCCGGTATAGCTCCTGTTTTAGCTACATCAAGCTGTTTCACGGGAGTTAGGGCTACTTAAATACCATATAGAACCATCGCCAAACCATCCTACTTCATTCTGGAATCTCCACCACGTGCACAGTTGTTAAAGTGGTTTTCAGTATTGGTAAAGAGTATGACAATAACCGATCCCGGTCTCTTTAACAAACAAATGTTATTATAACACCGTGGTCATTTCATTTCAAACCATATCCTTTCAAAACCATATAAATTCAAGATCATTACACACTTTAAAATAATATTCATTTCCAAAATCATAACACTTTCCAAAATTATAACTCTTTCGAAATTATAAGAACCTTTAAAACCATAACACTTTGGAAATCATAACACTTAGGAAATCATAACACTTTGGAAATCATAACATTTTGGAAATCATAACAATTTGAAATCATGATACTTTGAAATCATAATACTTCCTACTTAAACAATTTAGATATAGAAAATAGTATATATATAACAAAATAGTTTATATAATAAAATAGTTTATAAAATGTAACGACCCGTAATTTTTTTTTATATTTATTTTATTAATGTATTTAATTGAATTTTGTGAAATTTTAAATAACAAAATTTGAAAATAGAAATTTAATATTTGGAATACGTCTAATTAAACATAGCAAATGGTAAATTTTCATTTGAAAATTCGAAAGTTCATTTTCTTGTGTAAATTTTATTTTAATTCAAATCAGTTAATATTAGGTGATAATAAAATGTTTTTCAAACTTAAAAATTTGTATATAATAAATTTGTAAATCATCTTCTAAGTGAGACGTCATATTTCGTTTCTCCAAATTTGGACTGCTATTCCTCCGTCTACCTTATTTTCGACAAAATAGCAGCATTTCTGGTACCGATTATCGACTTTTGATCGGATGATCGTACCACTGATACTTGTATACCGTTTTGATCGTCTCGTCATGCTGATCTCTATGTTATATTCAATTATGTGTTTTAATGTCTGGTACGTGGCGAAACCCGTAAAACGGTTAACTACACCGGTACGTCTTTTGGTTTGCAATGACCATTCACTTTCCACCGTATACATTAATTAGCCGTTGGTCATTAAAATTCTTGAATTCTGTAGATGTGACCTTTACTTTACCACTGCAGTATATGTGACTTTTGCTTTTCCACTGCTTGCTTTTATTTCTCTGGTACAGTGCTCATTTCATTTGAGAAACGAAATTTATAATTAAATGTACAGCTTGCATATTATTATTTCTTATAGCAAATTCCTATAGCAAATTTCGTGCCTCTCCTTTTTTGCAGAGCGTCTATTCCTCTTCTTCTTCACCCTCCTCTACCCATGCATGCTTGGCTTCCAACAAAACCCATCTTCTCCCTTTTCTTTCATCTTCTCAGATCCATGCAAGCCCTCTCAACCAATTGCCGATCTCCACGTCTTTCTCTCATCCCCTACAACCCCACGCCTAAGCCTCCACCTCAAGCATAGCACGCTGGCCCTCACCAAGTCCCGACCTCCCTCCTTTCACCATAGCCGAGTCCACAATAACCACCAGCTCATCATTCTTCCTTCCTACCTAGCTTTCGCCGGCCTCAGCCACTCTTCCTCCCACTGCACGAGGCCGAGACCCAATCGTGCCACCCGAGAGCAGCAGCATCTTTTTTTTTAAAGCAAGTGGTATATATCGTATATATGTAAGTAAATATAATTTTTTTGTTAGTTATAAATATATAGTATATATGTTATACTGTTTATACATTTACAGTAATATAGCGAGCTTGATTTCATATTGATGTTCTTCCTTGTTCTCAAGGAAGCATTTATTTTGATCTGGTTTATATTATATGTGATGTCAATCTATTATATACTATATATATAAGTTATTATTTATTTATATGTATAGTTTTTATATATATATTCTAGTATGTATTTTTTTTTCGCATGAAGCCTGTTTTGAAAAAAAACTATGAATATATTTTCAGCAAGATTCTGGAATAACAGAAAGCTGCTTGCAAACCAATTTCAACATAATTTGACCTATTGTTACAAACAATATATTCATCGGTCAAGTTTTCATTAGCTATACCTATTGCATTGCTATGTTTATATATAACTAGTTTCTTCTTTATATATTTATATATTCTATTTATTGCGTCCTCTATATACATAAAAGTATTGTTATTTTGAAAAAAAATTTTAATATGGGTTTTTCATAAATTTATAATCTGTATTTATACAAATTGTAAACTATGTTGGTTAGATATAAAGTTACATGTAGCTTATAAAGTTTATATAAGTATAGTTTTAAAAATACGTTATACAATATAAATTAGTTTTGGATTGGTTTATATATATATATATATATATTGTTGTGACAGTATTGTATATTGCATGAAATAAATGATTTCGCATGCATGTATATTTACAGTTATATACCGAAGTATATTATATAAGAGATTCATATAAAAGAAAAGTTTAATACGTTTTGTTGGATTTTGAGCACCTTATTTTATTAAGAATGTACATTTGCTTTGCTGTCTACCTTCAGCTGAGTGAAAATTTAAGTAGTATATATATTATATTATATTATATAGTAGTTGTACGAGTCTTGTTTAATATAGATGTGTACATAAGATATTAGTTTTAATATATAAAGATTGTTTATACTGTGCAATCTATGATGGCTATATGTTTATATAATACGTGTTTCATTGTATGGTATGTGTGTATAGATATTGACTTTAAATACTATATATATATATATATATTGATAATGGGTATTAAAGTGTATATAAGTTTATATTAGTTCTCAATATATATATATATATATATTAGTTATATTACACGTTGAGTATACATTTCATTCTGTTGTGCATAGATCTATATATTGCAGTTTATAGATATTATTTTAAATGTGTTTTTTAAAATTTTGGTTTCAAAGAAAAATTTATAACATATATTTTGTTTCAGTTATATCATAATGGTTCTGATTCGTTTTATCACTTCCTATTTATCAGCTTGTCCGTCGAACTCGAGTCCATCGTACTTTGCTCTGAAATTCGTGCTTGGATCCGTAACTCAACCCATTGTATTTTCTCTTTAGCCTCGAAGGTGAGAAATCACTTACGATTAACGTTCTTATATTTATTAAATTTGATTTCAATTGGAATGCCAATTGAAATATGCTGATGTTAGTTATTTACACTGTTATATATATGCTATTACCTGTATCAGTTCACCTGTGACATCTGACACCATTATCTGTTATTTATATTGATGATATATGCCTGTTATATTATTATCATATCTGTTATCACTCTGCAAGTTCCCTGTTAGTATAGAATCACTATGGGTTGAAATGATACATACCCGAACGTACTTTAGAATAGGAGAAAATCATTATGGGTTGAAATGATAAACCCAAGCGATTTTCAATTGAATTGAATTTGGGATTACGGGTTGAAATGATATATATATATATATACACGTATATATTTAAATTGCGGATTGAAATGATAAATATCCGTATCACTTGACCATAGGATAGAAAATTATATACAAACACCGTTGATCTAAATATAAATAATTTGAAATGATTTCTATGGTTTTGGAAAGATATATATATATATATATATATATATATATATATGGTTTTAATTGATATTGAAATACTCTTATAAATAAGTTTAAATTAAAGTGGATTAAAAATTTATTTGGAATTAATGAATTAAATATTGTCTTTAAATATATCGATTTGAAATTTATTGAGTTTGAAGATTTAAGAATAAGTTTTATAACGTGGTTTTGATTTAAGATGATTTAAAGGAATATTTCAATTTTAAATAAATTGAAGGAATATTAAATGATTTGAAATTTGGATTGTATTTAAATGATATTGTATTTTATTAAGTGAACATTTCAAAGCTAAATAATATCTAAGTGAATTCGATATATATATATATATATATATATATATATGAGATTTTCAAATTTAGTTTTGAAATATGAAATATTTAAAGTTTCGAAATATATTGGAAGTGAAATTGTTTATTTTGTGGTTCAAATCGGTATTTGAAATCGATATAAATTGAAATGATTTATTGAGAAATTGAATTGAGTTGAAATTTATGAATTTAGATTGAATTAAGTTGAATTTGGAAGTCGAGTTAATTTGAATCGGTTTGTGAATTTGTGAAAGCTATTTTATTTTATAAAGTATTTTAAACTATATCTACAACTATTTATATTTTACTTTATAAATTATTTTAATATAAACTATTTTATATAAATCATTTTCAATATATTATTTTATTATAAACTATTTTAACTTATAACTATTTTATATAAATTATTTTTATTTTATAACTATTTTATTACATACACTAATTTTAATATCTAAACTGTTTAAGAGGAAAGTGTTATGAATTCCAAAATGTTATGATTTCAAGCTACAGTTTTAAAGTGTTATGAATTTCAAGGTTTTGATTTCCAAAGTGTTTTGATTTTAAAAGACTTACGATTTCGAACGCGATATAACTTTGGAAAGTGATATGATTTTGGAAATGGATCTATTTGAAGTGAAAATGATATCGTATGGATATGGTTTTGAAATGTCAATGATATTTTCGTTTTGAAATATAAACTATTTTGAAAGTTTATTAAATGATCAATCGGTGTAATAATTACGTAGTTATTGAAGAGACCGGGATCGGTTAGGGACATACTCTCTGTCCAAACTAAAAACCACTTTAATAACTATTATACGTGGAATGTGATCCAGAATGAAGTTGTTGGAATGATGACGTTGCTGGATTTGAAGAAGGAAAACGATAATGGATGACCTTGACACTTGTGTCAAATTGGAAATGACTTAAACAGGAGCCGTGCCGGGCCAGCGAGGTTAGCTACCTCTAGCGGACACACTTCTTCGTAAACTACTCATTACTTGTTTTTGATTGGTGCGCACCCTTGATTTGGGAGTGTTGTTTCGTGGTGTTGTGATCGCTGCGGCGATGCGTTCTCACCAGTCCAGATCAGGCAAGTGGTAGTTTCACTACCTTGGGTATTGCCTCATGTGCCTTGTCATACTCGTATCCCTATGCGCGACCACTACGATTTGATTTGTGTTATACCTATGGAGTACTCCCTGATAGCCCACTAGTTTACGGTGGATTTTACAGTGCTGTATAGACTATGATGCTTATGTAAAATGTGTTAAGGGGGATAATGGTAACGCCTTAAAGCTATTTTGATACTTTATATTACTGATAGGCATTATCTACTTAGCGTACACTACTACATAGTAGATAGTTTAGCGGATCCTTAAGGGATGGTTATCCCAAACATCCTTTGAGTTACTTGTATTTCAGTCGTTATTTCACTTGATTTGGATTTATTGATATAACAATGTTAATCCTGACTCGAGTGTTTTTTGTTTTCTTTACGCTCGGGTCAGACTGAGTGTACCAGTATTCGAGACTCACCTTTGGAGTTGGAGCTTCGCTTGGAGATCGAGCTATCTATCGATTCTACTATCGGTTATGCAGTTGATTCCAGTGATGTATTCAGATCTTGTATTTGACTATTGTATTGAGATATCTATTGTATTCGAGACTTCTGTTGTATCTTGTTTAACTCTGTTATATATATATATATAATAGCTTCATGAACTACTATTCTTTTGTTTCCGCTGCACTATTGTTATATTACTCTGTGTCTGTGTCTGTGATCTGTGATTATTTTATTTACCGCATATGCTGAGTTTTGCCAATCTAAATTAACAATCTGATATTTTGAGCAATTCAAATCCGACATGTATGGATGCGAATGGTTGAAAATATCGGGTCGTTACAGTTGGTATCAGAGCTCTGATTTTAGGCAAAACTCAGCATATAGAGTAAATTCAATTACAGAATCACGTTCATTCGAGCTTGAATTCCTTCTTCTTTGACTCGGTTTCTGTGAATTTTGGAACGTTCCCTTCGGTTCCAAAGTCCATTCGTGTCTCCCCTGTTCGTGTCTTTTAATTCTGGAGTATCCCATAACTCCACTTCGAATGAACTCTATAATAAATCAGCGGTCTCGCCAATATCTAAATAATTTGTAAAAGAGTGAAACTCGTGTACAACCAGCAGTGATTTACCGAAGATTTTTGTATCCTTGGTTTACGATGCTGTTATCTTTTGCTATACCCAAATTCTATCTCTGGCGATCGAATGTCGATTTGTCGCAGAATTCTACATCGAATTTATTCTTGGAATCACGGTTGACCCAGTTAAGGTTACCCGCGATTTATATAAGTTTGTCCATCTTCTGTTTGAAAACTCAATTATCTTATCTCCCTATCAAGTCTACCTTTTAGTTGAATTCTTTTAGTTAGAGTTTCTCTAATCTGAATCTCTATCTTTGTTTTGAAATCCATTCGAGGATATCCGAGTGAGGGAGTGTATTAGTAATTAATATAAAATAGTTTATGTTTATAGTGTGTTGTTTGAGTTGTTGATGTTGGTTTGGATTTTCGATCGATTCGTCTGATCAACGCTATTGATAGAATTTCCAAAACACTTGAACAGAGCAAACTGACACAATATTGATTTCAAATTTGGTAAATGAAATAATTTTGTATGATTATATTATAAATATATAAGTAAAATTTTCTAGAATTAAAAAAAAGGGGTTCATTAATTGGTTGTTTGAAATGATAATATTTGATTATCATTTATTGTTCTAAATGAATTTGTAAACATGGTATAAATTGATTTGGAATATAAATAAATTTAAATCAGGAATTTGAGAATTTAATTTCCGATGATTCCAAACTATGGTTTTAAAATTTTAAATGTATATTTGTCACGACCCCGAAATTTAAATTTATTTAAATTTATAACTAAATGAATTCTTGAGTTAAATTTATGATTTAATAAATTTTACATAAAAATTTGTAAATTTAATTGATAAATTGAGAGCGAGTTTCCCCGATATCCAAGTATATTCTGTATAAACCATTTGAGATTAAAATATTGTAAATAGTGTATATGTGTGTATATTGAATGTATATATATATTTAGGTATATACGAGCAAATTTAATATATATATATATATATTTGAAATTGATGGTTAAAGATGGTTTGAGTTTATAAAGTAGATATAAGACAATAAATATTAGGTGAATGTTGATAATTAAACTTTAAATAGAAAATAAAATTTTAAAATGTATGTTATAATAAAATACATTTAAGTATGATTTAATTAAGTGAGTATAAAATAAATAAAAATTGATGTTAAGTTTAAAAAGACATATATATAACTATAACCATCTTAACTTAAGCAAAACAAATACAATATCATCTGCACATTAACAAGTAAAGAATGCAAGGATAAGTAGAAAAAAAATAAGAAACAAATGTACCAAAAATCATCATTTCAGCCGAAAGCATAGAGAATAGGATGTCTTTGAACAAATAAACAAAGTAAAATACAAACAAACTAGGCAAAACAAATAAATATAAGTACAACCAAACATAACTAAAACAATAAGGTACAATAGCATGTCAAAGAAAAAGGTATCAGCCGAAGTAAAGGAAAGTAAATGTCTCCAGCCCATAACTCTAAAAGCAACTTCACCCATGCCTATATTGTATAAACAAATACAATCCCTGTACAAAGCATGATATCAGCCTTCTCCCCTCATTTTAGTTCGAGCACCCTCATAGCTGAAAAAAAAAATGAAAGAAGTAATATCATCTTAACCTTTCCAGTAAACACATTTAAAACTGGAGCATCCTTCATTCAAATAAAAACAAGAAAATTTAAAGAAGAGCAAGCCTGCATCTTTTCTAACAAGGGCATTAGCAACTCAAAGTTTTGAAGTTTTAAAAGCAAAAATATTTGCCAGTTTTAAAGCAATAGGGATTTCAGTTTTCAAAAGCAAGAATGTGCTCTGTACATCATCTTTACAGGTGAGTAACTCTTCTTTCTAAAAATTTCAACATAGTTCTGTTTGCAAGTATTTGAGGTAAGTGCATTGGTATACAAGTATGTTTCTCTGCGTATACATGAATGATGAATGAATATATATGCCCAGTTATCTCCTGCATCATCTCTCTGCCAGCTTTTCAAGCTCAAGTTTTAATTCAAAAAAAAAAAATCAATTCTTTTGATTCATTTACTTTTTGTATTGGTGATCAAAACAAAAGTTGGTTGTTACCTAGTATATTAAGGTTTAAAAATGTATACAAGTTAAAATAACGTGTTAAGGTTCTGGAAAAGCCAAAGAACTGAGAAACATCATCATATATACGAAAATTCGAATGTCTTAATCCTCGAATTCAAATATACAATTTGAATTCTTATACCTTAATTTGATTTTTAAGGCAAGAATAGGAATTTTTAGATCACGAATTCAAGAGGGATTGGGTTTTGTTCGAATTTCATTGTTTGAGGAAATCCTGACAAACACGTCGAGGAGGAGGGTAGGGGTTGTTCGAGGTGGTGGAGAAGCCTATGGTGGAGGTAGGAAAAATAGGCGGAGGTAGCATCGTTGAACGGAGGCGACGGTGGTGATCATTTTTATTTGTAAACCTAGTTTTAAGGCACCAAGTTTCTTTCGTTCGTTCGTAGCCTAGGATTGATCGAGTGCTTCGGAGTTTGGAGCGATGGGAGTTGGGGAGTAGACGAGGTGATGGCCGAAGTTTCGTACGATCTGGTGGTCGGAGCTTCTTGGATGAGGTGTTGCCAGGTTATGGTGATAAGGACAGTATGTTTCCAGGTTTTGATGTGAGAACTCGATCTCGATTTCGAGTATGGAGTGTCGATCTGAAGGCTGGAATAGGATATAATGTTGATCGACGATGTGTGGGGATGGTCGTGGTTGACCGGAGGCGGCGAACGAAAGCGTGCACGTGCACAGTCGAAATATTCCTGGTGGCTGTGTTCTTTGTTGATGGCAAAGGCGAACTCGAGATTTTCTCGAGTAGACTCGTGACTGGTTCGGGTGGATTTGCATTTTCCTCGAAGTAGAATAAGTGCTATCTCAGGTAGGTCTGTATTTCTTAAGTTTGGACAGCGCCCAGTTTAACTCGAGTACATGCTCGGGTAAACTCAGTTTAGGCTCGGGTAAATCTGTATTTTTCTCGAAGCAGTTTGAAGGGGAACTCGAGTCATTTGTTTCGAATTTTACCAGTGTCCAGTTTTTAACATTTTAAGTTATTAGATTTAAATTTGAAATTAATGTTAAAACTAAGCTTAGTTTAAGTGTTTAAATCCAGATTTTTGAAATAAAAGAAAGGTTTTTAATTTAAATACTTTAAATAAAGTTAAATATTTGAATTTAAAGGGTTCTGATTTAAAAATCCTTTTCATAGCAAGGTTGTTTTAAATTTGTAATTCAAAGTTTTAAAAGTTAGTTTATAAAGAGATTTAAAGTTAAATTAATGATCATTTGAACTTGGAGTTTTAAATGAAAGCTCAAAGAAAATTTGAAATAAATGTCTCCAACCATATTTAAGTGAAACTTAAATTTAATAAATGGAAAATGGGTTTTCTTTAAGTAAATAAAGATTAAAGATTTAAATTCTTTGACCATTAGGATAATTAGAGTGATAATTGATAATTTGTAATTATAAGTTTAAATGTATTAACTAAAGTTTAAATTAATAATCACTTGACAATTTGGAAAATAAAATTTACTTAGAGAAGTAATAAATAAATAATTACTGAATGTAATTAATTAAATGATAATTTAAAATGTGAATAAATTATTTGTTAATAAAACAAAGAATTAACTAATAATGGCAATTAATTAAGATTAATTTAATAATTTAAAGATTAATTGATTCAGTGATTTAAGAATGATTAGTTAATAATGAAGGGTTAACTAATAAATTTGAAAGAAAGATTTTCAAATAATTTGTAATTAAATTACGATAATTAACCCGGATAAATAAATTGATACATCTGATTTAAATTAATCAGTTGATTAATAAATTCATTTGTGAATGTATGGATTCTATTGAATGATTGAATTATTTGATATCCCTGATATATGATGCTTTGTGATATACCCTGATTTATGTTGTGATCTGTAGTTTCTTTATCTGTGATATTTATACATCTGTGATCTGTGAATGAAAAGATAAGCGTTATAGTTTATATCGCTTATCAAATATATCCTGTATTTTGATCTGTGATGATTGATGTTGCACTATTGTGTGTAAAACCCCTGGACTACACCATACACACACAAATATGGATTTCACGTGGAAATCGGTTAAGTCACAGATAATTTAAATATGATGTTTTTAAAAATTGAAATTTTGATTTCAATTGATTTTGAAATTGGAAATTTGGGGTTTACAATGAAAAGCTTTTGAAACGGGATTTCAAATATAAAAGTTATTTTGAATAACTTAACCGAGTTTTGAAAATTTAAATAATTTGATTTAAATTTGAATTCAAATTTGAAATTGAATCCTATGATTGACACTAGGAATAAAAAAAAAAATGTTATAAATGTGTTTATATAAAGTTAAACCATTTAAAAGTAAAATTTTGAGAATTTGGATTTAACCCAAAGATTTTAACTCGTATAAATGAATCAGATTTCCAAAATGAAAACTGTTGTTTTCAAATGATAAACACTTTTAGATAAGAAATGAAATTCCAGTTAATTAGGGGAATTTCAAGAATGAATTGAAAAATGAATTTTTCAAGTTATAAATGAATTGTTTTAAAAGCTATGAATTAAATCTGTTTATTTTTAACAGATTTAAAATGATGATTTTTTTAACCCATTCGAAACGGAATTGCTTTGAAAGCTATTAGTTAAATCTTTGATTTAAAGATTTAACGAATTAATCACACTGAAATGGAAATCGATTTGGAAAATCTGTGAATGAATCTTTGTGAAATTAAGTGAACTTTGTGAATTAAATCTTTTTGTTTAAAAAGATTAAAAATGATAATTTGTTAAACCATTTGAAGAAAGATTTTGGATAATAAGTTGTGACTTAATTGAATTCCCAATATCCATATATTTTTAAATATTGCGCTCACTATTCGGGTTAGCCGGGAAAGGACCTTTGGGTCGTATAACCCATTCCGAATAGTGATACGTCGTATATGGATGGCATTTGAAGACCGGTGTTGAAGACCGGATATTTTTCAAAAATGAAAGGACAACCTGTCGAATGTCTCTGCACTGAGTTGCTCCGGTATAGAGATTTATATCACTCTTTTGTGACGGGAAGTCCGGACGTGATTGGAAATTACCCGGAATTGCAAGGGCTTCGTAAGAAGTGCCTTCGGTTCTGTTCGAACCCGGAACAGACTTGTATGGATACATGTCTGACATTACACTTTGAGATATAAAGCCGATTTCTTTCAAATACATTTCTGTTGGTGGCGGAGAATTTATTCTCTTAGCTTAACACCCTTCTCTGAGACGTACGAGCTCAGAGGTTATGTAGTTGAAATTTATCAGCGATATATCCCAATTTGGTAATGTGGCATGCTGAGTGTTGCTGTGAAATGATCAGTGTTTGATCATTTGTGATATGATCATTTGTTTGATCTTATATCTTTGTGATCATAGGTTGATCATTTGTTTGACCCGAAGCATGGCTTTGTGACAAAGCGTAGCTTTGTGGACGAGACTTCGTCGAGCCTCACACCCCGGAAATGGTCAAAACAGGAAAGATGCAGCAAGGTTCTAGGGAGTAGCGCCCCTTAGTGTATGTCATTCCTTCTGGATAAAGGTGGTATCATGGTATGGAGCCCAGATACTTAACCTCTGTGGTTACTGCATATTTTTTTCTATGTGGTTTGTTGCGAATCGAGGATCCTCGGGAAGATCGGTGACGATCGGGGGATGGCATACGCGTGTCAGTAGTTACCTATTTTTGCAGAGGTAACCCGGCCTTGTGTTGGCAGAGATCTAACCGTAATGTTAGGTTATTTCTCGGGTCGTCTATTCCAGGGACGTACCCATCGTGGATAGGAAGTTCCTTAGCCTGACCATTTGTTGGAAATCCATCTTCCAATACGAACTGTGTATGGTATTAGTTGTAGAACCTGCCATCTAATATGGTAGCTATAGTAGGCATACTATAATGGTACGTATGTTGGCTAAGATTAATATTATACTTTCGAAATGTTTTCTACACTATGCACTAATAATAATATCAAATGATTTGCTTTGCGTAGTAAGCATCTTTGACTATTATAAGAAGAAATCTCCTCCAATTCTGCGTTTGCATTGTGTGTGTGGTGGGAGGTCTTATGGTAGTTTCATTTTCCAAAAGCATTGCGAATTGACTTTAAATTCTTTTGTTGTTCGTTTTAAAGATAAACTGTTTTTGTTGCTCACACCAGTCCCATGACTGATCCGGAGTTTATTGTTTCTTTCCTAAACTCTGGGTGCTCATAATTTTCTACACGAGCAGTCTAGAGTTGGGTTTTTCAGATATTCAGGTTTAGTAGATTATCTGGAGCTAGTTCAGTTCTTGGAGTTCATGGACCGACGTTGCTTATCTTGGAGCATTCTATTGGAGACATTTTATTCCGCTGCTGATGTTATCGTTTTCTTTTCCGCTGCTATTTGTTGTATCATATCTCTGATGTATATAGATATTCATTGTATCATCATTGTATCTGGATATTGTATCAGATGTTGTATATCAATGTATTATTCATTTATTCCGCTGTGTTATTTACTTAATGTTGTTATAAGCTCCGGCGACTCGGATTTGAACGGTCGAATCTGCGGCATTCGAGTACGATGTAAAGTATGGATGTCGATTTTCGAGCGCGAAAAATCCGTATCGTTACATTTGGTATCAGAGCTAAGGTTGAACTTTAGCTCAGGAGTATAACACGTTAAGTAGCTCATTAGAGATAGAGTGAAGTAAACTCTAGAATGAGTATATTCTCAGATATCCGTCTAAACGTCTCAGTAAATTCTCTTACTATCCACTGATAGTAAGTATGAGTGCAAGAAGAGGACGAGATAGGGGACAAGGAAATACGACTATAAATGGTCAATACCCTGCAACAGTGGAAGCAATCTTTCTTTATCAATATTCTTTGATTCGTTTCCAAATTCTTTTGATTTCTTTGTATCAGCTACAAGAAGAAGTTTCGGTGTGATGATGGCTCTACGAATCGTTGTAGAAGATCCTTACTTCGTATTTCATCGGTTTCTTATCAGCTTTTCCATTTAAACTTTAATGAATTTGAAATTGGAAGTTTTAATTTGAGTTAAATTGATTAAAAGAATATGAAGGCTAAAATTTAATTAAATCAATAAAACGATTTCGTTTGAAACCGAATTTGAAATTCTATTGAAATTTCTTGTGAATACCAAAGTCCGAAGAGGGACAAATTGGTATGTATTCTGTGATATTCCGACTTGAATTCGGAATCCATATCTTGTGTTCGAGGAGTTATAGGAGATCGAATCTGTCTATCTCTGTCGTTGTTTTCGTGCCTGCGAATTTCGAGGACGAAATTCTTTTAAGGGGGGAAATTTGTCACGACCCCGAAATTTAAATTTATTTAAATTTATAACTAAATGAATTCTTGAGTTAAATTTATGATTTAATAAATTTTACATAAAAATTTGTAAATTTAATTGATAAATTGAGAGCGAGTTTCCCCGATATCCAAGTATATTCTGTATAAACCATTTGAGATTAAAATATTGTAAATAGTGTATATGTGTGTATATTGAATGTATATATATATTTAGGTATATACGAGCAAATTTAATATATATATATATATATATATTTGAAATTGATGGTTAAAGATGGTTTGAGTTTATAAAATAGATATAAGACAATAAATATTAGGTGAATGTTGATAATTAAACTTTAAATAGAAAATAAAATTTTAAAATGTATGTTATAATAAAATACATTTAAGTATGATTTAATTAAGTGAGTATAAAATAAATAAAAATTGATGTTAAGTTTAAAAAGACATATATATAACTATAACCATCTTAACTTAAGCAAAACAAATACAATATCATCTGCACATTAACAAGTAAAGAATGCAAGGATAAGTAGAAAAAAAATAAGAAACAAATGTACCAAAAATCATCATTTCAGCCGAAAGCATAGAGAATAGGATGTCTTTGAACAAATAAACAAAGTAAAATACAAACAAACTAGGCAAAACAAATAAATATAAGTACAACCAAACATAACTAAAACAATAAGGTACAATAGCATGTCAAAGAAAAAGGTATCAGCCGAAGTAAAGGAAAGTAAATGTCTCCAGCCCATAACTCTAAAAGCAACTTCACCCATGCCTATATTGTATAAACAAATACAATCCCTGTACAAAGCATGATATCAGCCTTCTCCCCTCATTTTAGTTCGAGCACCCTCATAGCTGAAAAAAAAAAATGAAAGAAGTAATATCATCTTAACCTTTCCAGTAAACACATTTAAAACTGGAGCATCCTTCATTCAAATAAAAACAAGAAAATTTAAAGAAGAGCAAGCCTGCATCTTTTCTAACAAGGGCATTAGCAACTCAAAGTTTTGAAGTTTTAAAAGCAAAAATATTTGCCAGTTTTAAAGCAATAGGGATTTCAGTTTTCAAAAGCAAGAATGTGCTCTGTACATCATCTTTACAGGTGAGTAACTCTTCTTTCTAAAAATTTCAACATAGTTCTGTTTGCAAGTATTTGAGGTAAGTGCATTGGTATACAAGTATGTTTCTCTGCGTATACATGAATGATGAATGAATATATATGCCCAGTTATCTCCTGCATCATCTCTCTGCCAGCTTTTCAAGCTCAAGTTTTAATTCAAAAAAAAAAAAATCAATTCTTTTGATTCATTTACTTTTTGTATTGGTGATCAAAACAAAAGTTGGTTGTTACCTAGTATATTAAGGTTTAAAAATGTATACAAGTTAAAATAACGTGTTAAGGTTCTGGAAAAGCCAAAGAACTGAGAAACATCATCATATATACGAAAATTCGAATGTCTTAATCCTCGAATTCAAATATACAATTTGAATTCTTATACCTTAATTTGATTTTTAAGGCAAGAATAGGAATTTTTAGATCACGAATTCAAGAGGGATTGGGTTTTGTTCGAATTTCATTGTTTGAGGAAATCCTGACAAACACGTCGAGGAGGAGGGTAGGGGTTGTTCGAGGTGGTGGAGAAGCCTATGGTGGAGGTAGGAAAAATAGGCGGAGGTAGCATCGTTGAACGGAGGCGACGGTGGTGATCATTTTTATTTGTAAACCTAGTTTTAAGGCACCAAGTTTCTTTCGTTCGTTCGTAGCCTAGGATTGATCGAGTGCTTCGGAGTTTGGAGCGATGGGAGTTGGGGAGTAGACGAGGTGATGGCCGAAGTTTCGTACGATCTGGTGGTCGGAGCTTCTTGGATGAGGTGTTGCCAGGTTATGGTGATAAGGACAGTATGTTTCCAGGTTTTGATGTGAGAACTCGATCTCGATTTCGAGTATGGAGTGTCGATCTGAAGGCTGGAATAGGATATAATGTTGATCGACGATGTGTGGGGATGGTCGTGGTTGACCGGAGGCGGCGAACGAAAGCGTGCACGTGCACAGTCGAAATATTCCTGGTGGCTGTGTTCTTTGTTGATGGCAAAGGCGAACTCGAGATTTTCTCGAGTAGACTCGTGACTGGTTCGGGTGGATTTGCATTTTCCTCGAAGTAGAATAAGTGCTATCTCAGGTAGGTCTGTATTTCTTAAGTTTGGACAGCGCCCAGTTTAACTCGAGTACATGCTCGGGTAAACTCAGTTTAGGCTCGGGTAAATCTGTATTTTTCTCGAAGCAGTTTGAAGGGGAACTCGAGTCATTTGTTTCGAATTTTACCAGTGTCCAGTTTTTAACATTTTAAGTTATTAGATTTAAATTTGAAATTAATGTTAAAACTAAGCTTAGTTTAAGTGTTTAAATCCAGATTTTTGAAATAAAAGAAAGGTTTTTAATTTAAATACTTTAAATAAAGTTAAATATTTGAATTTAAAGGGTTCTGATTTAAAAATCCTTTTCATAGCAAGGTTGTTTTAAATTTGTAATTCAAAGTTTTAAAAGTTAGTTTATAAAGAGATTTAAAGTTAAATTAATGATCATTTGAACTTGGAGTTTTAAATGAAAGCTCAAAGAAAATTTGAAATAAATGTCTCCAACCATATTTAAGTGAAACTTAAATTTAATAAATGGAAAATGGGTTTTCTTTAAGTAAATAAAGATTAAAGATTTAAATTCTTTGACCATTAGGATAATTAGAGTGATAATTGATAATTTGTAATTATAAGTTTAAATGTATTAACTAAAGTTTAAATTAATAATCACTTGACAATTTGGAAAATAAAATTTACTTAGAGAAGTAATAAATAAATAATTACTGAATGTAATTAATTAAATGATAATTTAAAATGTGAATAAATTATTTGTTAATAAAACAAAGAATTAACTAATAATGGCAATTAATTAAGATTAATTTAATAATTTAAAGATTAATTGATTCAGTGATTTAAGAATGATTAGTTAATAATGAAGGGTTAACTAATAAATTTGAAAGAAAGATTTTCAAATAATTTGTAATTAAATTACGATAATTAACCCGGATAAATAAATTGATACATCTGATTTAAATTAATCAGTTGATTAATAAATTCATTTGTGAATGTATGGATTCTATTGAATGATTGAATTATTTGATATCCCTGATATATGATGCTTTGTGATATACCCTGATTTATGTTGTGATCTGTAGTTTCTTTATCTGTGATATTTATACATCTGTGATCTGTGAATGAAAAGATAAGCGTTATAGTTTATATCGCTTATCAAATATATCCTGTATTTTGATCTGTGATGATTGATGTTGCACTATTGTGTGTAAAACCCCTGGACTACACCATACACACACAAATATGGATTTCACGTGGAAATCGGTTAAGTCACAGATAATTTAAATATGATGTTTTTAAAAATTGAAATTTTGATTTCAATTGATTTTGAAATTGGAAATTTGGGGTTTACAATGAAAAGCTTTTGAAACGGGATTTCAAATATAAAAGTTATTTTGAATAACTTAACCGAGTTTTGAAAATTTAAATAATTTGATTTAAATTTGAATTCAAATTTGAAATTGAATCCTATGATTGACACTAGGAATAAAAAAAAAATGTTATAAATGTGTTTATATAAAGTTAAACCATTTAAAAGTAAAATTTTGAGAATTTGGATTTAACCCAAAGATTTTAACTCGTATAAATGAATCAGATTTCCAAAATGAAAACTGTTGTTTTCAAATGATAAACACTTTTAGATAAGAAATGAAATTCCAGTTAATTAGGGGAATTTCAAGAATGAATTGAAAAATGAATTTTTCAAGTTATAAATGAATTGTTTTAAAAGCTATGAATTAAATCTGTTTATTTTTAACAGATTTAAAATGATGATTTTTTTAACCCATTCGAAACGGAATTGCTTTGAAAGCTATTAGTTAAATCTTTGATTTAAAGATTTAACGAATTAATCACACTGAAATGGAAATCGATTTGGAAAATCTGTGAATGAATCTTTGTGAAATTAAGTGAACTTTGTGAATTAAATCTTTTTGTTTAAAAAGATTAAAAATGATAATTTGTTAAACCATTTGAAGAAAGATTTTGGATAATAAGTTGTGACTTAATTGAATTCCCAATATCCATATATTTTTAAATATTGCGCTCACTATTCGGGTTAGCCGGGAAAGGACCTTTGGGTCGTATAACCCATTCCGAATAGTGATACGTCGTATATGGATGGCATTTGAAGACCGGTGTTGAAGACCGGATATTTTTCAAAAATGAAAGGACAACCTGTCGAATGTCTCTGCACTGAGTTGCTCCGGTATAGAGATTTATATCACTCTTTTGTGACGGGAAGTCCGGACGTGATTGGAAATTACCCGGAATTGCAAGGGCTTCGTAAGAAGTGCCTTCGGTTCTGTTCGAACCCGGAACAGACTTGTATGGATACATGTCTGACATTACACTTTGAGATATAAAGCCGATTTCTTTCAAATACATTTCTGTTGGTGGCGGAGAATTTATTCTCTTAGCTTAACACCCTTCTCTGAGACGTACGAGCTCAGAGGTTATGTAGTTGAAATTTATCAGCGATATATCCCAATTTGGTAATGTGGCATGCTGAGTGTTGCTGTGAAATGATCAGTGTTTGATCATTTGTGATATGATCATTTGTTTGATCTTATATCTTTGTGATCATAGGTTGATCATTTGTTTGACCCGAAGCATGGCTTTGTGACAAAGCGTAGCTTTGTGGACGAGACTTCGTCGAGCCTCACACCCCGGAAATGGTCAAAACAGGAAAGATGCAGCAAGGTTCTAGGGAGTAGCGCCCCTTAGTGTATGTCATTCCTTCTGGATAAAGGTGGTATCATGGTATGGAGCCCAGATACTTAACCTCTGTGGTTACTGCATATTTTTTTCTATGTGGTTTGTTGCGAATCGAGGATCCTCGGGAAGATCGGTGACGATCGGGGGATGGCATACGCGTGTCAGTAGTTACCTATTTTTGCAGAGGTAACCCGGCCTTGTGTTGGCAGAGATCTAACCGTAATGTTAGGTTATTTCTCGGGTCGTCTATTCCAGGGACGTACCCATCGTGGATAGGAAGTTCCTTAGCCTGACCATTTGTTGGAAATCCATCTTCCAATACGAACTGTGTACGGTATTAGTTGTAGAACCTGCCATCTAATATGGTAGCTATAGTAGGCATACTATAATGGTACGTATGTTGGCTAAGATTAATATTATACTTTCGAAATGTTTTCTACACTATGCACTAATAATAATATCAAATGATTTGCTTTGCGTAGTAAGCATCTTTGACTATTATAAGAAGAAATCTCCTCCAATTCTGCGTTTGCATTGTGTGTGTGGTGGGAGGTCTTATGGTAGTTTCATTTTCCAAAAGCATTGCGAATTGACTTTAAATTCTTTTGTTGTTCGTTTTAAAGATAAACTGTTTTTGTTGCTCACACCAGTCCCATGACTGATCCGGAGTTTATTGTTTCTTTCCTAAACTCTGGGTGCTCATAATTTTCTACACGAGCAGTCTAGAGTTGGGTTTTTCAGATATTCAGGTTTAGTAGATTATCTGGAGCTAGTTCAGTTCTTGGAGTTCATGGACCGACGTTGCTTATCTTGGAGCATTCTATTGGAGACATTTTATTCCGCTGCTGATGTTATCGTTTTCTTTTCCGCTGCTATTTGTTGTATCATATCTCTGATGTATATAGATATTCATTGTATCATCATTGTATCTGGATATTGTATCAGATGTTGTATATCAATGTATTATTCATTTATTCCGCTGTGTTATTTACTTAATGTTGTTATAAGCTCCGGCGACTCGGATTTGAACGGTCGAATCTGCGGCATTCGAGTACGATGTAAAGTATGGATGTCGATTTTCGAGCGCGAAAAATCCGTATCGTTACAATATTATACAAAGTATTTTCGAATATAAATGATTTTCAAAGAATTTTAATGTTTAAATCAGTACTTTCCTCCATTGTCGTTGGAAAATAATTTCGGTGATGACTGCAGCATCATCGACATTTATTTTCGGGGTTTAAAGTGGAGAAATGAGTTAGTAGCTTTGCTACACTTTTGTTTTGGAAAATAGATTGATTTGAAATTCTTGAATATGATTTGATTTATATAATATATATGTATATAATTATTTCAAAATAGTTTGAAGTGAAACCGGAAATTTGAATCTTAAGTTTTATATTAAGAAATGATTTCAATTACTGAAATAAAGTGAAATTTTGAATAAGCGGAATATCTGAAATGATAAATGAATTAAACCAACTTGAATTAGTTGAATTATGAATAAAACTTATTTGTATAACACTAAATTGCATTCTAATATATATAATTTTCCTAAAATATTCAAAAGGTTAACATATTACGATATAATAAAGGGTTGTACAAGAAGAAAACTTAAGTAATAAATTGTTCAAAATGAAATCTGGCTTAATATAAATGTTGTAAATAAAAGAAAATTTATATAGTGTTTAATTACACTCAGAAACATTAATATAAACTCTCCTAGAAAAGTTTAAATGTAATTGGATAGTATACACTATAATATAAGCAGTTGGATATCAAAAATGATATTTTGTTAAGGAAATTCACTGATACTAAACTGGATAAAAATTTGAATAATAAAAAGGAAATTTTATTTGTTGAATAATATATGGTTATAAGGAATGTTTATACACGTAATATACGTTGCAAAATATATATTAAGTGATATAAATCCAATAAATAAAAGAGAATTGTAGTTAAGCAAATAATATGGACTTAAGAATAGTAAACTCGAATTTTTAGTGGAATCAACTTAGCTGAATAAATGGATAAAATAAATGAGTTAATGTAAAAATGAATTTGTTTGAAAGAAACGTTAATAAAATGAAAGAAAATCAATTTTGAATTGAATGACTACTTAGTAGTTGAATAAAATGGATTAAACCAAATTGTTGAATATTAATTAATTTAAATTGAAACCTATATGGTTTAAATTAATGGTTTCTTTTGTATTTCAATCTATTATTCTGTCTGGTTGTTCCTATTCTCCTACCTCCTTCCTTTTCGGGGACGAAAAGTTTTGAGTGGGGGAGAGTGTAACGACCCCTAAATTATTTATTTATTTATTTATTTTATTAATGTATTTAATTGAATTTTGTGAAATTTTAAATAATAAAATTTGAAAATAGAAATTTAATATTTGGAATACGTCTAATTAAACATAGCAAATGGTAAATTTTCATTTGAAAATTTGGAAGTTCATTTTCTTGTGTAAATTTTATTTTAATTCAAATCAGTTAATATTAGGTGATAATAAAATATTTTTCAAACTTAAATATTTTTATATAATAAATTTGTAAATCATCTTCTAAGTGAGACGTCATATTTCGTTTCTCCAAATTTGGACTGATATTGCTCCGTCTACCTTATTTTTGACAAAATAGCAGCATTTCTAGTACCGATTATCGACTTTTGATCGGATGATCATACCACTGATACCTATATACCGTTTTGATCGTCTCGTCATGCTGATCTCTATGGTATATTCAATTATGTGTTTTAATGTCTGGTACGTGGAGAAACCCGTAAAACGGTTAACCACACCGATACGTCTTTTGGTTTGCAATGACCATTCACTTTCCACCGTATACATTAATTAGCCATTGGTCATTAAAATTCTTGAATTCGGTAGATGTGACCTTTACTTTACCACTGCAGTAGATGTGACTTTTGCTTTTCCACTGCTTGCTTTTATTTCTCTGGTACAGTGCTCATTTCATTTGAGAAACGAAATTTATAATTAAATGTACAGCTTGCATATTATTATTTCCTATATCAAATTACTGTAGCAAATTTCGTGCCTCTCCTTTTTTGCAGAGCATCTATTCCTATTCTTCTTCACTCTCCTCTACCCATGCATGCTTGGATTCCAACAAAACCCATCTTCTCCCCTTTCTTTCATCTTCTCAGATCCATGCAAGCCTTCTCAACCAATTGCCGATCTCCACGTCTTTCTCTCATCCCTTGCAACCCCGCGCCTAAGCCTCCACCTCAAGCACAGCACGCTGGCCCTCACCAAGTCCCGACCGCCCTCCTTTCACCATAGCCGAGGCCACAACAACCACCAGCTCGCCATTCTTCCTTCCTACCTAGCTTTCGCCGGCCTCAACCACTCTTCCTCCCACCGCACGAGGCCGAGACCCCATCGTGCCACCCGAGAGCAGCAGCATCTTTTTTTTTAAAGCAAGTGGTATATATCGTATATATGTAAGTAAATATAATTTTTTTATTGGTTATAAATATATAGTATATATGTTATACTGTTTATACATTTACAGTAATATAGTGAGCTTGCTTTCATATTGATGTTCATCCTTGTTCTCTAGGAAGCATTTATTTTGATCTGGTTTATATTATATGTGATGTCAATCTATTATATACTATATATATAAGTTATTATTTATTTATATGTATAGTTTATATATATATATATATTCTAGTATGTATATATATTTTTTTAGCATGAAGCCTGTTTTGAAAAAAAAAACTGTGAATATATTTTCAGCAAGACTCTGGAATAACAGAAAGCTGCTTGCAAACCAATTTCAACAGAATTTGACCTATTGTTACAAACAACATATTCATCGGTCAAGTTTTCATTAGCTATACCTATTGCATTGCTATATTTATATATAACTAGTTTCTTCTCTATATATTTATATATTCTATTTATTGCGTCCTCTATATACATAAAAGTATTGTTATTTTGAAAAAAAATTAATATGGGTTTTTAATAAATTTATAATCTGTATTTATACAAATTGTAAACTATGTTGGCTAGATATAAAGTTACATGTAGCTTATAAATTTTATATAAGTATAGTTTTAAAAATATGTTAAACAATATAAATTAGTTTTGGATTGGTTTATATATATATATATATACTGTTGTGACAGTATTGTATATTGCATGAAATAAATGATTTCGCACGCATGTATATTTACAGTTATATACCGAAGTATATTATATAAGACATTCATATAAAAGGAAAGTTTAATACATTTTGTTGGACTTTGAGCACCTTATTTTATTAAGAATGTACATTTGCTTTGCTGTCTACCTTCAGCTGAGAGAAAATTTAAGTAGTATATATATTATATTATATAGTAGTTGTACGAGTCTTGTTTAATATAGATGTGTACATAAGATATTAGTTTTAATATATAAAGGTTGTTTATACTGTGCAATCTATGATGGCTATATGTTTATTTAATATGTGTTTCATTGTATGGTATGTGTGTATAGATATTGACTTTAAATACTATATATATATATATATTGATAATGGGTATTAAAGTGTATATAAGTTTATATTAGTTCAAAATATATATATATATTAGTTATATTACACGTTGAGTATACATTTCATTCTGTTGTGCATAGATCTATATATTGCAGTTTATAGATATTATTTTAAATGTGTATTTTAAAATTTCGGTTTCAAAGAAAAGTTTATAACGTATATTTTGTTTCAGTTATATCATAATGGTTCTGATTCGTTTTATCACTTCCTATTTACCAGCTTGTCCGTCGAACTCGAGTCCATCGTACTTTGCTCTAAAATTCGTGCTTGGATCCGTAACTCATCCCATTGTCTTTTCTCTTTAGCCTCGAAGGTGAGAAATCACTTACGATTAACATTCTTATATTTATTAAATTTGATTTCAATTGGAACGACAATTGAAATATGCTGATGTTAGTTATTTACACTGTTATATATATGCTATTACCTGTATCAGTTCACCCGTGACATCTGACACCATTATCTGTTATTTATATTGATGATATATGCCGGTTATATTATTATCATATCTATTATCACTCTGCAACTTCCCTGTTAGTATAGAATCACTATGGGTTGAAATGATACATAGCCGAACGGACTTTAGAATAGGAGAAAATCGTTATGGGTTGAAATGGTAAACCCAAGCAATTTTCAATTGAATTGAATTTGGGATTACGGGTTGAAATGATATATATATATATATATACCCGTATATATTTAAATTGCGGATTAAAATGATAAATATCTGTATCACTTGACCATAGGATAGAAAATTATATACAAACACCGTTGATCTAAATATAAATAATTTGAAATGATTTCTATGGTTTTGGAAAGATATATATATATATATATATATATGGTTTTAATTGATATTGAAAATATTCTTATAAATAAGTTTAAATTAAAGTGGATTAAAAATTTATTTGGAATTGATGAATTAAGTATTGTCTTTAAATATATCGATTTGAAATTTATTTAGTTTGAAGATTTAAGAATAAGTTTTATAACGTGGTTTTGATTTAAGATGATTTAAAGGAATATTTCAATTTTAAATAAATTGAAGGAATATTAAATGATTTGAAATTTGGATTGTATTTAAATGATATTGTATTTTATTAAGTGAACATTTCAAAGCTAAATAATATCTAAGTGAATTCGATATATATATGAGATTTTCAAGTTTAGTTTTGAAATGTGAAATATTTAAAGTTTCGAAATATATTGGAAGTGAAATGTTTATTTTGTGGTTCAAATCGGTATTTGAAATCGATATAAATTGAAATGATTTATTGAGAAATTGAATTGAGTTGAAATTTATGAATTTAGATTGAATTAAGTTGAATTTGGAAGTCGAGTTAATTTGAATCGATTTGTGAATTTGTGAAAGCTATTTTATTTTATAAAGTATTTTAAACTATATCTACAACTATTTATATTTTACTTTATAAATTATTTTAATATAAACTATTTTATATAAATCATTTTCAATATATATTATTTTATTATAAACTATTTTAACTTATAACTATTTTATATAAATTATTTTTATTTTATAACTATTTTATTACATACACTAATTTTAATATCTAAACTGTTTAAGAGGAAAGTGTTATGAATTCCAAAATGTTATGATTTCAAGCTACAGTTTCAAAGTGTTATGAATTTCAAGGTTTTGATTTCCAAAGTGTTTTGATTTTAAAAGACTTACGATTTCGAACGCGATATAACTTTGGAAAGTGATATGATTTTGGAAATGGATCTATTTGAAGTGAAAATGATATCGTATGGATATAGTTTTGAAATGTCAATGATATTTTGGTTATTAAATATAAACTATTTTGAAAGTTTATTAAATGACCAATCGGTGTAATAATTACGTAGTTATTGAAGAGACCGGGATCGGTTCGGGATATACTCTCTGTCCAAACCGAAAACCACTTTAATAACTATTATACGCGGAGTGTGATCCAGAATGAAGTGGTTGGAATGATGACGTTGCTGGATTTGAAGAAAGAGAACGATAATGGATGACCTTAACACTTGTGTCAAATTGGAAATGAGTTAAACAGTAGTCGTGCTGGGCCAGTGAGGTTAGCTACCTCTAGCGGACACACTTCTTTGTAAACTATTCATTACTTGTTTTTGATTGGTGCACACCCTGGATTTGGGAGTGTTGTTTCACGGTGTTGCGATCGCTGCGGCGATGCGTTCTCACCAGTCCGGATCAGGCAAACGGTAGTTTCACTACCTTGGGTATTGCCTCATGTGCCTTGTCATACTCGTATCCTTATGCGCGACCACTACGATTTGATTTGTGTTATACCTATGGAGTACTCCCTGATAGCCCACTAGTTTACGGTGGAGTTTATAGTGCTGTATAGACTATGATGCTTATATAAAATGTGTTAAGGGGGATAATGGTAACGCCTTAATGCTATTTTGATACTTTATATTACTGATAGGCATTATCTACTTAGCGTACACTACTACATAGTAGATAGTTTAGCGGATGCTTAAGGGATGGTTATCCCAAACATCCTTTGAGTTACTTGTATTTCAGTCATTATTTCACTTGAGTTGGATTTATTGATAATAACAATGTTAATCCTGACTCGAGTGTTTTGTGTTTTCTTTACGCTCGGGTCAGACTGAGTGTACCAGTATTCGAGACTCACCTTTGGAGTTGGAGCTTCGCTTAGAGATCCAGCTATCTATCGATTCTACTATCGGTTATCCAGTTGATTCCAGTGATGTATTCAGACCTTGTATTTGACTATTGTATTGAGATATCTATTGTATTCGAGACTTCTGTTGTATCTTGTTTAACTCTGTTATATATATAGTAGCTTCATGAACTACTATTCTTTTGTTTCCGCTGCACTATTGTTATATTACTCTGTGTTTGTGATCTGTGATTATTTTATTTACTGTATATGCTGAGTTTTGCCAATCTAAATTAACAATCTGATATTTTGAGCAATTCAAATCCGACATGTATGGATGCGAATGGTTGAAAATATCGGGTCGTTACACAAAATAAAATAGTTTATATAATAGAATAATTAGTATATTAAATAGTTTTCTCAAAGTTCACAAATCGATTCAAATTGAATTCTAAAATTCAATTAAATTCAATCTCAATTCATCAAATTTCAATTTAGTCCAACATCTCAATGAACCATTTTCAATTTATATCGATTTCAAATACAAATTTGAATCATAAATTAAACCATTTCAACTTCAATAGATTTCAAAGGTTAATATTCACCCTTTAGAATAACTAAATTTGATAGTTTCATATTTATTCCAAATTCACTTCACTATTAACACGCTTTTTTTGAAATATTCACTTAAATTAATTCGATAACATTTAAATAAATCTATAATTACAATTAAAAAAAATTAAATATCCCATTTCGATTTATTTAAACTTGAAATATTCATTTAATCACTTTAAATCAAAATCAAGTTATAAAATCATATCTTTAAAAATCTCAAATTCAATAAGTTTCAATCGATTTAATTAAATATAATTCTTAAAAGAATACGATTTCAAATCAATTTAAATTTATCTTCCCAACCTTAATTTATTAAAAATCATTATAAAAATCTATTTTAAAAATATAATTTAAATAAATACTTACACATATTATATAGTAATCAAATCAAACTTTATTAAATCAAATCTTATTATTAAATTTATTTTATATAAAAACTTATTTTATATATTTTAAAATAGTAAAATTATAAGTAAAATCTTAAAATTAATAAATTTCAAAACTAACTTATAACTTTATAATTTCCAAAACATATAACTTTAAAATTTTAAAATTTAAACCTTTATAAACATAACATTTATATATATAATATCTTACAAGCAATATTTAATAAGACCATATATTCCTTTCAAAACCTTGGAAGTCATTTTTAAAATATATATAGACCAACGGTGTCTATATATAATTCTCTATCCTATGGTCAAGTGATACGGATATTTATCATTTCAATCCGTAGTTTAAATATATATGGGTATATATCATTTCAACCCGCAATCCCAAATTCATTTAAATGAAAATCGCTTGGGTTTATCATTTCAACCCATAACGATTTTCTCCTATTCTACAAGATCGTTCGGGTACGTATCATTTCAACCCAAGGGAATTATAAACTAACAAGGAACTTGTAGAGTGAGAACAAATATGATAATTATATAACATATCATCAACAGGCATATATCATCAGTGATAAATAAAATATAAACAACAAGATATGGTGTCACATCTCACAGGTGAATAGTTTCAGATAATGGCATATCATATATAACAATTAAATAACTGGCAATAACATATTTCAATTGTCGTTCAAGTGAAGTCAAATTTAATAAATATAAGGATGTTAATCGTAAGTGATTGCTCACCTTTCGAGGCTAGAGAAGAACGAGAATGAGACGAGTTACGAATCCAAACATGAATTCCAAAGTAAAGTTAGATTGGCACGAATTCGACGGACACTGATAAATAGGATCGATGAGAAAAAATCAAATCAATTAAGCTCGATATATATATATACAGAAAATATATATAACATTATTATTATTTTATAAAAAATCAATGTTTAACTTTAAGACAAATATTAAAATAGAATATATATATATAAAATCATTATCCTTAAAACACATACATTTTTTTTAAAGTTAATCTACATTTTATATTTAAAAACTCAACATCTAAAACCCGAATAAAAGAATAAACGTTATAGTGTATACATTTAATATCCTATTATATATACTTTAAAATTAATAAAATTTAAACATACTTTAAAATCAACATAATTTAAAATATATATACATATAGACCAACATATATATATATATATATATATATACGCTGACTGTTTAAAACTCATATAATTAACAGGTTATAAAATTTAGACAAGCACATATACTTATGGATATAGACTATTGTGTAAACACGTATATAACTACATAATATATGCATAACAACATTATATACAATCTTATCTAAACCTCTTATACTCTTATGTTTGTAAACTATAGATTATATACAACAGCTAAAAAAATATAAACTATTATAAAAAATTTCAATAAATCTCAACATACCATGTGTAGATTATAAAATCTTGCTTTACTATTGTTTACAAACGATCAGAAGAAAAGTACTATGCAAACTTACTATATATGTAAACTAGCTATATTTGTATACAATACTTTATTGAAAACAATATATATATGTGTGTATAACTTTACAGGTCATATATAACTTACAGAACCTATATACACAACACTTATACACCTATATATATAACTATAAATTATGCACAACTGCTCATATACAAAATAAACTATTATAAATTTATATATTAAAAACTCAACAAACAAATATATATTACCAAAGCCTTCATGTATACATATACACATGGTGGAAGGCGGCAGAGGAAGATAAGGCGGTGTGAGCCTCGGTTGGCGGGCACGGTTGTGGTGGTGAGCTAAAAGAAGATCGGCAAGGGAAGAAGAAAGGGGCGGAGCTCGGATCTGCTCTTCGGCGAAGGAGCCGACGAGTTCGGTAGTGGTGATGTGGTTTATGTCAGGCGAGGATGCGGGCGTGGGGTGTGAGGCCATGGCGGGTTGCAAAGTGAAGGGGCTAGTGGAGGCTTGGTTAGGCGATAGGTTGGCTCACGAGGAGATGAGGGAAAGAAAACGTGGAGGAGGAGAAGAGGGCGGAGGAATGTAGCGGGGAGGGAGATGATGGAGATGGGAAAACTGATGGCATTCGGCTATAAGGTGGGTTGGAAGGTGACTGCAAAATATATGAAGTTTTGCATTATAAAAGAAACGAAGTGATAAAGGCAAATAAAAAATTGAACCGTTGCCAAATAAATGAATTAAAAAAACGTATACAAATTTTATACGTTTTTGATTTTCGAAACGGTATGGGATGGCAACGGCTGAATTTTAGTAAATAATGAATTAAATGTCCATTTGTTTCAACCAATGGACTATTGAATGCCCAGAGAAACCAAAAGATTTAAATACGGATCCGGTACGGTTGAATGTTTTGCAATTGGTCACGTACCGAATACCGAAATGTACAAATGAATATACTACGGAGACCAGCACGACGAGACGATCAAAACGGTATACAAATATTAGTGTACGACCATCGTAACAACAGTCGATATTCGGTACCGAAAATGCTGCTAATACGCCGAAAATAGGATAAACGGAGCAATAGCAGTCCAAATTTGGTGAACCAAAATATGACGTCTCACTGAGAAGATGATTTACAAATTTATTATATAAAAATATCCAGGTTTGAGAAATAATTTATTATCATCAAATATTAACTGATTTTAAATTGAAAGTTACACAACAAAATAAACTTCCATATTTTTTGATGACAATTTACCATTTGCTATGTTTAAATAGATGTATTCCAAATATCAAAATTTCATTTCCAAATTAAATTATTTAAAATTTCACAAAATTTCAGTTAATTGCGTTATTAAAACCGTTAAAATTTACGGGTCGTTACACTCTCCCCCACTCAAAACTTTTCATCCCGAAAAGGAACGGGTAGGAGAATAGAAACAACCAGAAAGAGAAGATAAATTGAAATACCAAATACAACAAATAAATTTAAAGCCATATAAACTACATTTATTTTAAAATTGGTTTATATTCAATTAGTTGATTCCAATTCATTTTATTTAATCAATCAAATTTATTGTGTTCACATTTGGTTGATTTCATTTCCATATATTTTTATTCAATTGATTTGTTTCTCATTTATTAACATTTATTACAAAAAATTTCACAACAAATTTTTTATTTATTTTACTCATCTATTAAATCTATTTGATCAACCATAGTTAATTCCAACTCAACATTCAACTTCAAACATTCAAAACCATATAGATTTTAATTTTAAATAAATTAATATTCAATAATTTGGTTTAATCCATTTTATTCAACTAATAAATAGTCATTCAATTTAACATTTATTTTCTTTCATTATATCAACATTTCTTTCAAACAAATTCATTTTAAAATTAACTCATTGATTTTATCCATTTATCTTCAATTGAGCTGATTCCACTAAAATTCAGATTTCAACTACTTAAATTGTATTTTCTCTTAATTTATTAAATTTATTTCACTTAACATATTTTTTTCAACATATATTAAGTGTATATTATAACCATTTATTATTCAACCAATAAATTCTCTTTTAATTGTTTAATTCGTTATTAAATTTATTATTTATAAATTCCCTTAACAAATATCATTTTTGGACATCTTATTGCTCACATTTATATTGTATATTATTCAATTACCTATCCACATTAACATTTAACCTTTTTAGGTAAGTTATATTAATGTTTATGAGTGTAATTAAATATTATATAAATTTTCCTTTTATTTACAACATTTATATCAAGCAAAACCCCAGTTTGAACGTTTTTATTACTTAAATTTCTCTTGTATAACCTTCAAATTTTCATTCACATAAACATTTTAACTTTCTAAATAATTCAGGTAAGTTATACATGTTTATTAGAATGCAATTGAACATTCTACAAATAAATTTTATCCTAGTTCAACTGTTTCAAGTTATTTTAAATTCCAATTTAAATTTTAAACACTTCAAATATTCAAAATTTTTGATTTATTTCAATAATTGAAAACTCTAACTTAACACATAATTTATGAATTAATTTTCCGGTTTCACTTCAAACCATTTTGAAATAATATATATATATATACACACACATACTGTAACGACCCGTAAATTTCATAAATTAAATTGGCCTATTTATAAGATTTTTGGAATTTAATTATAAAGAAATATAATGGTTATAATGTGGTAACGAAATAAATGTTAATAATTAACCTATGAAAATATTACATTGGTTGTAATAGACTTAAGTATAAAGATTGACTTTAATAAACCCCATTTATTTGAAACCTTGTTTATTGATATGCAAAAGTATAATAAATAAGTTATTACAAGAGATTGAAATTTACATAGAATGCTAATGAATGAATAGTGGAAAGGATTATACAGGTGTATAATTTAATACGAGAAAGGAAAGTAATTAATTGATTTTGTAATAAAAACATTGTAACGGTAATTGGAATAAATTAAGGAATATGTTAGTATAAGTTAATTATTAATAACTTGAAAGGAAATCCAACCAATTCAAGTTAAAAGTTACACATGGTTATAAATATAATATAAGAAAACTAATAAATATTGAATAAATTTTGGAATAGTTTGTAATAAATGTTAATTGAGTAAAACCAGTGTTATGTAAGTAATTACAATATTGGGGTGTAAATAGTGAACCTCTAAAAGTGTAATTAGGAGTTAATGACAATATTGATTGTACGTTACTTATTTTATTAGGTTGTTAAGTTAATTTGTAATCAAAGGGATTAATTGCAATTAAATGGTTTTAGTATTTAAAGATTTTGTAAATATTTATTAGATGAATTTGAAGCTATTATATGAGTATGAATCTAATGTTAATTTTACTTATAGAATGGACAATTGATATTGAATGAAAAGAATAAAATTTAAGTGGGGTAACAACTCGGGATTTTGCTGTTAATTTAATATCGTCATTTAACGATTAAAATGTCAGCTAACTGCTGTTTGAAGTTTTTAACAACCGGTTAAAACTCTTTTATAAGTTGTTAATATTGTTAATTGGGCTTTATAAAGTTGAAATAGTGTGGCCCATAAGTGTTGACACCGAGATAGTATCAGAGGAAAACCCGACCCCTTTCTCTCATTCCTCGTGTTGAACCCTAAACCTAAAAAAAAAAAATCAAAACTTACGGAAAAAAAATGTCGGCCGCTTCCTTGTGAAAAATGGTGGATTTCTTCGTGCTCATTCGTTTCTATAAACGAGGGCTTCAAAATTTAAGGCTGTTCGTTTTTCGTTCGTCTCCAAAACTGGGGCTTGTGAATCGAAGGCGTCGCCCTGTCAAATTGATGTCGATGCTCTCTCTGATCAATTGATCGTTCGCGACTGCCACTTTCATATCGAAGCAAGGTGAGTGGATAACCGCTCACATCTAATTCCTACTTTGGGTTATTTAGAGCTCGAAGCTCTGTGATTTTCGTGTTCCTATTTTATGGCTATCTTGACTGTTGATTGCTCTGGCACTTGAGATTTGTTTGATGTTTGGGATGATTTACGACTTATTCTTAGTCGTATATATATATTTTACTACTTACTGGTTGCTGCTTCAAGTCATTTTGGAATTACCGTGGCTTGGTCGATTTTATCTCTGAACAGTTCATTTTTTTTTGCTGTTGAATTCTATTCTTGATGTTGATTTTTAGTTGCCTCTTGCAGTTTACTGTCGTCATATAGTTTCATTACGACATTGAGTATTTAACTGTGTCATATTGCTTTCACTTCTTTTGGCGACCTGTACATACGTATATATGCATTTCGCTTTGTGTGATTGTAGTTCGATAGCACTTGCTTCCATGTCTTTTGCATCGAGTCTGCATTGTGGACACTGTTTCGTAGTTGCAACCTTGGTTTGCATCGTGTAATTGAAGTACAAGTGAGTTGGCTGGTTGAGTTGGCTGTCTGCATATATGTTGTTCCATATGCTTATTCTTTCAAGTCAGTTGCATTTGAATCTACCAATTGACTTCTACTTGTTGTTGCCTAGTTCGGTATATTAAAACCCCTCATTTTTGTGAAGATATTACTCCAGCATTTGTACATTGTTATGTGTAATTGTATTAGACTTGTCTGCACTTACTTTATCCACTATTGCACTCAAGTGTATATCACTTGTCTGTCTCCTTTACCGACTGTTCTTCGAGGCATGTAGTTCACGTGTACACTGGGGTATGTAATACCCCAAAATTTTGTGAAAAATCATTTTTGAAAAATGATTTAATTTTGAAATATTTAGATTTAAATATGGTGAAGTCTCAGGAATAAATAGTGTGCAGGTATATGTGTGCACGTGCACACTGAAATGGCACAAGGAAGAACTCCAGATTTCTTGGATTTAAAACAAGAATTAAAGGGCAATATAAACATGATTTGGCAACATGGTTGTTTGATTTCTGAAATTATATGGATCATCTTAGAAAGTAAGAAAAAGTAGGTTTTACTTTAAATCAGTAAACAAATTTTATTTAAAACCCAGAAGAGAAAATTATGTATATTAACCTGTATACATATAGGTGCATATGCTTCTGAAATTAAAGAGAAATTAAAATAAGCTTAGATAAGATATGTGTACAAATATATATATTTTTAAACACTGAAAAGTATATATATATATATAAGCAAGTAAAACTATGACATTAAAATGACATGAAATGTGATACAAGTTAATGAGCTTGTATAGGCAAAAATAGCAAAAGGGGATTTTCAGAAATAATTAAAATAAAAATAGGATAGTCACACTTTTAACATGACTAGGAGAGTGGCCATTTTCTGAAAAGTAAAAGAAAGAAAATGCAGCCTTTAAATTGGTTAATATGGCCGGGGTATTATGAATGAAAAATGCATGATGCTAGCCAGGACAGAAATGGAATTCTGTTTCAACAAAACCCTAGAGGAAAAATGCTTATAAATAGGCAGTTTAGCCAGTAGAATCATTTTACCCCGAGCTGCACAAAAATAAGAAAAGAAGGAAAATATTGGAAGAAAGGAGAGAACACTCAAACAAGAATTTTCTGGATTAAACATTTAGGTGAGTAATCTCACTAAGTTCATGGCATTAAGACCTGAGATGAGGCAGCCACTTTTTATTTCCATTTATATATATTTCTGGTTTTGATGTATATGATTTCATCAATGCTTTCTGGATGTTTTATTTTAAATCTGATATGATTTAATATGGATGATTTTGGATGACCTTTGATTGGTTGAGACATTTGTCTTTGGATGAGTATCATACTGATTTATTTATACTCACAAATGTTAAAGTTTAGGATCTCAAAAATCATATAGAGAATACTCTCAGCTGTTATAGATCTATGGCATGGAAACTTTATAAAAATGATTAGAGCTGCATTATACTTGGTATAAGTGCTGAGGCTTGAAAAGAAAAATGTTAAGGGTGCAATAGAAATTTTCTAAGTGCTGAGCCCTTAATCAAATCAAAAAAAAAGAGAAACCCACAAGCTAAAATTATGATTGAACCAGATCTTGAATCTGAATCAATCATAAAGGCTTGCAGATCAATATAACATGCCATGCCTCTTTTACAGTTGAAAATATTCTCATATTTTACTAAGATCAAGACATATTGACCCCATTTAGGAAATAACTGTCTGATTATTTCTGAGGAGAATTATGCTAGAAGAAATTATGGATGTTTCCATGTTTGCAGTGATATGTTCACTTAGCATATTTGATGATAGGATTTAAGACTATACACTAGTAAATAAACTAGGGAAGGGAAGGCCAAGAAAGCTGCTGGAATGCTTGTCATATTTGAAGTATGCAAGTTGGCACATGGTTTGTTTAAGCCCTGAGATCTTTGTGCAATGATGTGAATTAGTTCATTGCAATGTGTCCCAGTGATTCCTTAATAGCAGATGAGGCAGGAATTTAAATTGAATATTACAACCTGTAAATGAAGAAATAGGAATATGGATATTTCTTAGGTTGAATGGTATGGAACCAAGATGATTCCAGTAAGTGAAATTGTTGCAAATAGATAATTATGTTTGCATGATTATGTATGCAAGTGAAAGAATGATAAATGAATATATCATACCTGAATCAACATAATTATACTATGTTAAAAAAATTGATTGCAGAAATTTGCTTAAACAACTGAATTGCATATTAGTTGAATCAACAAGTTAGTACCCTTATATTCTCTATTGCTTAATATCATGAATGAATTGATGTTACTCATACCAGATCATAGATCTGACCCTTGTTTGCTCATGGCATCTGGGGTGTCTCATTTTAAAATGAGGCAGCCACTTATGTTCTTTCAGGTAACCCAGGCACTAAGTAAAAATGAAGTTATGGCTTTTATGGAGGAGTGAATGAACATGCTAGCTAGTTTCAATAAGAGTTTAAATCGATTATATCTGCATGTATTCAGGAAAAATTTTATGTTCTAAGATTTCCAGTTATGTAATGAATTCTATTATGGTTAGATGAACTAGTTGTATCATGTTAAATATATTGTTATGCACTAAGGTTTAAAATCTCAAAGGAAAAATCTGAGTGGGAAACAAGGAAATGATTTTAATTACTGATATGGATGTTTGGAAGAGAAATATGCATATGTAGTTGAGCTGTTGTTTTGTAAAGTTTATATTATGTAATAGTTAATCTTGAGATATAACAGAGCACTGAGTTTTAGAACAAAATCTGGATTTAGCAAGAAGTAAACTTAACAGGATTTTATTTTCTTTTTACTGAAATGCTTTGTAATTAAGTTTGAATTCATTTCTGAATTGAATTGAGAAGAGTAAGATGTTTTCCTAAAGCTTTAAATAGAATGCAATGAAATTGAACTAGTGTGGCAGATACAGGATTCATGAGTTAACCAGCTTCAATTAAATGAAGTATTGGTTGATCATGATAGATTGTATTCTGAAAATAAAAATGCATTTCAAAGCTTAGTACATTTAGCAATTGATTCACCCAGTTTTCTGGAAAATGAGCAGAAATATTGACATGTACATGTACATCTGTGTACATGTTGATATTTGAGCAAAAATATGATCATAAATTCTTAAAACAGTTGTAGGAATGGGATACAAAAATAGTAAGTAAGAAGGATTGTTTTGTATGTTGGGTTATAGGCAAAAATAAAACATATATGTACAATTATAGGTAGGTATCAGATTTCTAACCTTTCAGAAAAAAAAAGAAGAAAACCAAAAATTGTGTTTGAACCGACCTGCATGGTACTCGAACTCGTGACCTTTTGTGTATAAGTTAGGCGCGTTTCCATTACGCCTAGATGTTGCTTGTGTTCACTTAGAATCCACTTTCTTTTATACTGAATCTAATATTATCCAGACTTTAAACACAATCATCAACATTAAAAGCTTGTTTACTACTGAATATTACTTGATCATTTCTTGATCCTAATGACAGACTAAAGTACATATTTTAGTGGATTTTATGGCCAAAAATCTGAATACAATAATGTATCTGAATTACTAAATCTCTAAATCAAACAGGATGTTATTGAACAAAAAAAAATAATAATAAAGTATATACTCTGAATTTAAACAAGAAGAACACATACATCTTCATATGTATGTGTATATTATTAGATATGCACTGATATATTTATATTGGTAAGTTATTTTGATCCTGGATATATTTTGGTTATTGGAAAAAGAAAATGACCTTGGAAAATATGTTTGTAATGAATGATATATCAATATATCATCTCATAGCAAAAAAAAAAATCCTTATGAAATTAGGGTGGAAATAGGAGGGTCATTTCAGTTGGTATCAGAGCTATGTTATTCAACATAGTAGAAGTAAGGATCAAGTTCTTAGATAGAAAAATAAAATTAAAAGGAACTAAATATCAAACTAACCAGCTATGTAAATTATTATTAGCAAACTATGGTAGGGAGACCACCAAATCAGGGAGCAGGATCTTCCCATGCACCACCAATGGTCAATCTGCAAGACTTGGTGAGAGCATTTAGGGATGGGGCAGGACAAAGGCAAGAAAATCCCTATGAAGAACTCTCAAAACTGCTTAAGACATATACTCATTTAGGAGGCAAAAGCTTTGAAGGGACAGAGAGTATCATGGAAATTCAAACATGGTTGAGAACATTGGAAAGAATTTTCAATGACATGCAACTTGATGATCAAAGAAAGAGGCAAGTGGCTTCAAGACAGCTGAAAGGAGTAGCTTTAGGCTGGTGGGAAGTAATCATTGCAGGAAGGAATGAGAATGAAATCACTTGGAATCAATTCAAAGAGATGTTGGAGGCAAGGTTTGTACCAGCATCAGCAAAGACTACCTTGCTAGAAGAATTCATTAGGCTTAGACAAGGAACCATGACTGTCACAGAATACACTCAAAAGTTTGAGGGACTTTCCACATATGGAGCAATGCTTGTGGCAGATGAAGCATCTAAAAATGATAGGTACATAAAAGGTCTAAACCCAGGACTTAGCAGAGCTATGTTACCTTATGCAGACAAGACTTTTGATCATGTGATAGACTTAGCTTTGAGGTTAGAGCAGCATGACAAGGAAAGGGAGAAGTTCAGAAATTTTAAGAGCAATAATAACAAGAAAGGTAAGGGGAGGTATCACCCTTATGATAAGAAGAAAGAAGAGGCTAGTAACAAAAGCACTGGAGATGTCAAAGCTAAGGAAGACAAGAAGAAAATTGTGTGCCATCAGTGTGGAAAAGAAGGGCATATCAAACCAAAATGTCCAGAGTTGAAAGGAGGAGCTTTCAAATGCTATCTATGTGGGAAAGAGGGACATATGAAGAGGAATTGTCCTGAGTATAAACAGCAAGGCAAATTGGCAAATTTGGAAGGAAAAGGCAAAGCCACAGTGGAAAGTAACACTGTAAACCATAGCCAAGTGGAAGGTACATTACTTATTTGTACCATACCCATAACAGTAGTGTATGATACTGGGGCAACTCACTCCTTAATTTCTTATGAATTGGTTAAAGTGCTAAAACTGAATTGCATATTAGTTGAAACCCCATTGCATATACACAGTCCATTGGGGAGTTCTAGTGTCTTAAATATGATTTGTGTGGATGTGGAGTTAAACATAGGAGGAAATATTTTTATTTCCAATTTATATGTTTTGAATTACCCAAATATAGGTGTTATATTGGGGGTAGACTGGTTAAGGCAATTTAAAGCCATAATTAATTTAGACTCATCCACCATATCATTGCAAAATTCTAGAGGCCAGAGAATCACAGTTTTATGTGAGGTAGCTAAGGAAGGAAAACTATATCATTTAGTTGACTTAGAAAAAGATCTGAGTGAACTAACCATTGAAGAAATTCCCATAGTTAATGAATACTTGGATGTGTTTGGGGAAGTTAAGGGTGTTCCACACCACAGACCAGTTGAGTTCCAAATTAATCTCATTCCAGGAGCAAGTCCAATAATTAAGAAACCTTATAGAATGGGGCCAAGTGAACTGAAAGAATTGAAAAATCAGTTGGAAGAATTAGAAGGCAAGGGATTTATAAGGCCAAGCAATTCCTGCTGGGGTTCTCCAGTAGTGTTTGTAAGAAAACATGATGGTACCTTGAGAATGTGCATAGATTACAGGGAGCTAAATAAAGTAACCATCAAGAATAAATACCCATTGCCTAGAATAGATGATCTCTTTGACCAACTCAGTGAAGCTAAAATATTTTCTAGGCTAGACTTAGCATCAGGATTCCATCAAATGAAGGTTGAAGACTCAAGTGTTAAGTACACTGCATTTAACACAAGATGTGGCTTATATGAATTTTTGGTTATGCCATTTGGTTTGACAAATGCTCCTTCATATTTTGTTGATTTGATGAATAGAATATTTAGAGATTATCTAGACAAATTTGTACTGATTTTTATTGATGACATTTTGATTTATTCCAAGACAGTGGAAGAGCATAAAAATCATTTGCATTTAGTTTTGTCAAGACTAAGGGAAAATGATTTAAAGGCAAAATTTTCAAAATGTGCATTTTGGAAAGAAGAAGTGCATTTCCTTGGGCATGTTATCTCTGCCAAAGGAATATCAGTAAACCCTAACAAGGTAGTGGCAATCCAAGCATGGAAAAGGCCTAGCACCATCAGTGAGATTAGATCATTTATGGGGATGGCAGGATATTATAGGAGATTCATAAAAGATTTCTCAAAAATATCATCACCACTTACCAATTTAACTAGAAAGAACCAAGCCTTTGTATGGACAGAAAAATGTGAGCAAGCTTTTATCAAAATAAAGGAAGCTCTGATTGATGCACCAGTATTGAGAGTGCCAGAAGGAAATGAAAATTTGGTTGTGTACACTGATGCAAGTGGCTCTGGGTTAGGGGCTGTGTTGATGCAGCAAGACCAGGTGGTAGCCTATGCATCTAGGCAATTAAAGCCACATGAAACCAGGTATGCAACCCATGATCTTGAACTAGCAGCAGTTGTGTATGCTTTGAAACTTTGGAGACATTATTTGTTAGGTGCCAAATTCATTTTGTACACTGATCATAAGGCACTGAAATATTTATTCTCACAAAAAGATTTGAACATGAGGCAACATAGATGGGTAGAGTTCCTAGCTGCCTATGATCTAGATATACTGTATACACCAGGCAAGGCAAATAAAGTTGCAGATGCCTTGAGTAGACAACATGCCAAAGTAGCCATGTTGATGATGGAAGAGTTTAGGGATTTGTCTATACTTACTGATTTGGAAATTGAGGAAAGTAGTGAGGAACAAATGATGCCCATTGAAGAAGGTGAAGGTAAAGGGAAATTAAGTATGATATCTCTGCAATCAGATTTACTTCTTAAGATTGGGCAAATGCAGGAACAAGACCTAAACATGGTGGAAAAGAAAATGCTCATATCAAAAGGGGAGGAAGTAATAAATTATCAAGTTGATAAAAATGGGTATTTGAGGAATAAAAACAGGATATGTGTTCCAGAAAATATAGAATTGAAAGAGGAAATATTAAATGAGTACCATAGGAGTAAGTACTCCATACACCCAGGTAGCACCAAGATGTATCAAAATTTGAAAAGAAATCTTTGGTGGAAGGGGATGAAGTCAGATGTGGCCAGATATGTTGCAAGGTGCATGACTTGCCAACAAGTCAAGGCAGAGACACAAAGGCCATCAGGACTATTGCAACCCCTTAGCATACCACAGTGGAAGTGGGAGGATATATCTATGGATTTCATAGATGGTCTGCCTAGATCTAAGAAGGGAAACACAAGTATATGGGTAATTGTGGATAGGCTAACTAAGGTAGCACATTTTATCCCAGTTAGAGCAGAAAGAAATGCTCCAAAATTGGCTCAAATATTCATGAAAGAGGTAGTAAGGTTGCATGGCATACCTAAAACCATTGTGAGTGATAGGGATACCATCTTCACCTCAAGGTTTTGGAAAAGTTTTCAAGAGGCTATGGGGAGTGAATTGTGCTTAAGCACTGCCTACCATCCACAATCAGATGGTCAAACTGAGGTGGTGAACAAAGTCTTAGAGGATTTGTTGAGAGCATGTACACTGGACTTTGGAGGCAACTGGGAAGACCACCTCCATCTAGCTGAATTCACATACAATAACAGTTACCAAAGCACCATAGGGATGGCACCATTTGAATCCTTATATGGCAAGCCATGTTTATCACCTATATGCTGGGTAGAGGCTGGAGAAAGGGCTGTTCTTGGACCTGAATATGTTAAAGAAACTACAGAGAGAATTGGGTTAATAAGAAAAAGAATAGCAGCAGCTCAAGATAGGCAAAAGAAATTTGCAGATAGGAAGAGAAAGCAAGTGGAATATGAAGTGGGAGACTTTGTTTTCATCAAGATTTCACCTATGAAGAAAGTCATGAGATTTGGCAAGCAAGGTAAGCTTACACCAAGGTATGTTGGACCCTATAAAATTCTGGAAAGAATTGGTTCATTGGCTTACAAATTAGAACTACCAGAGGAGATGAAAGCAATGCATAATGTTTTTCATGTGTCCCAACTTAGAAAATGGGTACATGATAAGGAAGACATTTTGGAAGAGCCTACCAAAATTCAAATAAATCCTGACTTGGTTTATGAAAAAGAACCAGTGGGGATTGTAGCCAAGGAAGAAAAGAAATTAAGGAGCAAAACCTTGAAACTAGTTAAGATCCAGTGGAGTAGTGATCCTAATGACTGCACATGGGAGTTAGAGGATAAGATTAGAATGGATTATCCTAAGCTTTTTGCAAATTAAAAGGTAATTTTTTTTTTCTTTCTGGAAAAATTATTTGTTATGCATGGTTGATATGGTTGAATTTGTTTGCTTATGCATATGTTTGATAAGTTTTCAGAAAAGAAAAAGATGCTCACTATAAATGTTAGAAAAATTGTGAGGACACAATTCCTAAAAGGAGGGGTGAATGTAATACCCCAAAATTTTGTGAAAAATCATTTTTGAAAAATGATTTAATTTTGAAATATTTAGATTTAAATATGGTGAAGTCTCAGGAATAAATAGTGTGCAGGTATATGTGTGCACGTGCACACTGAAATGGCACAAGGAAGAACTCCAGATTTCTTGGATTTAAAACAAGAATTAAAGGGCAATACAAACATGATTTGGCAACATGGTTGTTTGATTTCTGAAATTATATGGATCATCTTAGAAAGTAAGAAAAAGTAGGTTTTACTTTAAATCAGTAAACAAATTTTATTTAAAACCCAGAAGAGAAAATTATGTATATTAACCTGTATACATATAGGTGCATATGCTTCTGAAATTAAAGAGAAATTAAAATAAGCTTAGATAAGATATGTGTACAAATATATATATTTTTAAACACTGAAAAGTATATATATATATATATATATATATAAGCAAGTAAAACTATGACATTAAAATGACATGAAATGTGATACAAGTTAATGAGCTTGTATAGGCAAAAATAGCAAAAGGGGATTTTCAGAAATAATTAAAATAAAAATAGGATAGTCACACTTTTAACATGACTAGGAGAGTGGCCATTTTCTGAAAAGTAAAAGAAAGAAAATGCAGCCTTTAAATTGGTTAATATGGCCGGGGTATTATGAATGAAAAATGCATGATGCTAGCCAGGACAGAAATGGAATTCTGTTTCAACAAAACCCTAGAGGAAAAATGTTTATAAATAGGCAGTTTAGCCAGTAGAATCATTTTTACCCCGAGCTGCACAAAAATAAGAAAAGAAGGAAAATATTGGAAGAAAGGAGAGAACACTCAAACAAGAATTTTCTGGATTAAACATTTAGGTGAGTAATCTCACTAAGTTCATGGCATTAAGACCTGAGATGAGGCAGCCACTTTTTATTTCCATTTATATATATTTCTGGTTTTGATGTATATGATTTCATCAATGCTTTCTGGATGTTTTATTTTAAATCTGATATGATTTAATATGGATGATTTTGGATGACCTTTGATTGGTTGAGACATTTGTCTTTGGATGAGTATCATACTGATTTATTTATACTCACAAATGTTAAAGTTTAGGATCTCAAAAATCATATAGAGAATACTCTCAGCTGTTATAGATCTATGGCATGGAAACTTTATAAAAATGATTAGAGCTGCATTATACTTGGTATAAGTGCTGAGGCTTGAAAAGAAAAATGTTAAGGGTGCAATAGAAATTTTCTAAGTGCTGAGCCCTTAATCAAATCAAAAAAAAAAGAGAAACCCACAAGCTAAAATTATGATTGAACCAGATCTTGAATCTGAATCAATCATAAAGGCTTGCAGATCAATATAACATGCCATGCCTCTTTTACAGTTGAAAATATTCTCATATTTTACTAAGATCAAGACATATTGACCCCATTTAGGAAATAACTGTCTGATTATTTCTGAGGAGAATTATGCTAGAAGAAATTATGGATGTTTCCATGTTTGCAGTGATATGTTCACTTAGCATATTTGATGATAGGATTTAAGACTATACACTAGTAAATAAACTAGGGAAGGGAAGGCCAAGAAAGCTGCTGGAATGCTTGTCATATTTGAAGTATGCAAGTTGGCACATGGTTTGTTTAAGCCCTGAGATCTTTGTGCAATGATGTGAATTAGTTCATTGCAATGTGTCCCAGTGATTCCTTAATAGCAGATGAGGCAGGAATTTAAATTGAATATTACAACCTGTAAATGAAGAAATAGGAATATGGATATTTCTTAGGTTGAATGGTATGGAACCAAGATGATTCCAGTAAGTGAAATTGTTGCAAATAGATAATTATGTTTGCATGATTATGTATGCAAGTGAAAGAATGATAAATGAATATATCATACCTGAATCAACATAATTATACTATGTTAAAATAATTGATTGCAGAAATTTGCTTAAACAACTGAATTGCATATTAGTTGAATCAACAAGTTAGTACCCTTATATTCTCTATTGCTTAATATCATGAATGAATTGATGTTACTCATACCAGATCATAGATCTGACCCTTGTTTGCTCATGGCATCTGGGGTGTCTCATTTTAAAATGAGGCAGCCACTTATGTTCTTTCAGGTAACCCAGGCACTAAGTAAAAATGAAGTTATGGCTTTTATGGAGGAGTGAATGAACATGCTAGCTAGTTTCAATAAGAGTTTAAATCGATTATATCTGCATGTATTCAGGAAAAATTTTATGTTCTAAGATTTCCAGTTATGTAATGAATTCTATTATGGTTAGATGAACTAGTTGTATCATGTTAAATATATTGTTATGCACTAAGGTTTAAAATCTCAAAGGAAAAATCTGAGTGGGAAACAAGGAAATGATTTTAATTACTGATATGGATGTTTGGAAGAGAAATATGCATATGTAGTTGAGCTGTTGTTTTGTAAAGTTTATATTATGTAATAGTTAATCTTGAGATATAACAGAGCACTGAGTTTTAGAACAAAATCTGGATTTAGCAAGAAGTAAACTTAACAGGATTTTATTTTCTTTTTACTGAAATGCTTTGTAATTAAGTTTGAATTCATTTCTGAATTGAATTGAGAAGAGTAAGATGTTTTCCTAAAGCTTTAAACAGAATGCAATGAAATTGAACTAGTGTGGCAGATACAGGATTCATGAGTTAACCAGCTTCAATTAAATGAAGTATTGGTTGATCATGATAGATTGTATTCTGAAAATAAAAATGCATTTCAAAGCTTAGTACATTTAGCAATTGATTCACCCAGTTTTCTGGAAAATGAGCAGAAATATTGACATGTACATGTACATCTGTGTACATGTTGATATTTGAGCAAAAATATGATCATAAATTCTTAAAACAGTTGTAGGAATGGGATACAAAAATAGTAAGTAAGAAGGATTGTTTTGTATGTTGGGTTATAGGCAAAAATTAAACATATATGTACAATTATAGGTAGGTATCAGATTTCTAACCTTTCAGAAGAAAAAAAAAAGAAGAAAACCAAAAATTGTGTTTGAACCGACCTGCATGGTACTCGAACTCGTGACCTTTTGTGTATAAGTTAGGCGCGTTTCCATTACGCCTAGATGTTGCTTGTGTTCACTTAGGATCCACTTTCTTTTATACTGAATCTAATATTATCCAGACTTTAAACACAATCATCAACATTAAAAGCTTGTTTACTACTGAATATTACTTGATCATTTCTTGATCCTAATGACAGACTAAAGTACATATTTTAGTGGATTTTATGGCCAAAAATCTGAATACAATAATGTATCTGAATTACTAATCTAAATCAAACAGGATGTTATTGAACAAAAAAAATAATAATAAAGTATATACTCTGAATTTAAACAAGAAGAACACATACATCTTCATATGTATGTGTATATTATTAGATATGCACTGATATATTTATATTGGTAAGTTATTTTGATCCTGGATATATTTTGGTTATTGGAAAAAGAAAATGACCTTGGAAAATATGTTTGTAATGAATGATATATCAATATATCATCTCATAGCAAAAAAAAAATCCTTATGAAATTAGGGTGGAAATAGGAGGGTCATTTCAGGGTATCACTTGTTCTTTGACATGCTGTCCAGTGTGTAGTTTTTGCATGTGTCAAAATTTAATTCCTTATATATGGTTCACTGGCACTTGACTTGCAGTCTTCATCGTCATATCCCTCATGTGTTGGCAGTTTGTATGGTGTTGTACGGTTCTGAGTTCGAGTACAGGGATCATTAGTTTGACCCTTGGGGCTTGTTGCATTGTTAGAATCATTGTTATGCATGTCTACTGATATGATTTGTAGCAAGCTCATGTTAGTAACTTGTACTGTCAGTTATATTGTGTATCACTTGGTTGTAGATGCACAGTGCATTCAGGAACTTGCTATGTTGCCATACTAGTCTACTTACTGGTGTTATTATGTAGTCTGAAGTGTTAACTGTCCATGTATATGTATATTTAATTACATGTCCCTGAGCCATTTGTATCAGTCTTTGATGTAGCAGTGTGTACGTGTGACCTTGCTTTGAGATGTAGCAGTGCAGCACTTGCCTCCCTTGTTAATTCGTTTTACAGACTTGCTTGACCTTGGTTATGGTTTAGTGATGCATTTGCTTGGGTATTTTGTATTTCTGACCTTTGTTGGTTCAGGTCTTACTTATGTTATTCATGTCATCTGACTTCGGCCAGTGCCTTACTTTGTTAGACTATTGTCTATTTTGATTCTACTGTAGTGTTGTTTTCGTTTATGATTTCGGCATCGCATCAATCAATAGTTGTTTTGATGAGGGCAATGCACAGTTTGTTATCACCTGAGTTGAACCCGATTTCGGGGTTTGATCTTGTGATCAGTTGTGACTTTCACCGAGCTTTTGTGTATCTCTTGCGATAGTGGCGAGGCAGTACACGCGTGCGTGTACTGCAGCCCTATCAGTTTTGGCAGCTTTAAATTGATGTTTCGATTTGTTGAATTGTTTCGTTGGTTAATTTCAATGTTTTGGAGTTATATTCTGATTTGGATTGCTGATTTGTTGCTTAACACTATTTAGTGTTATATATGCCGTTATCCAATTCTCGTATCGAGAGTTGGATATACGAGATTTCTGTGATTGTCTTCTATTGACTATCTGATATTATTGCTTCTATGCACTAATAACTGAGTTTGAATTAGACTGACCCGTGTATTATTTTCTTTTGAATTTAATACTCGGGTCAGACCCGAGTTATTTCAGGTTGTAGATTTCCTTCCTTGAGTTGCTGTTTGGGATTTGAAGACTTTTCACATCTTCTGAAGTTGTCAGTGTCATTTTGTAGTAGTCGTGTCATTGTATAGAACGATATGTATTCATGTATATTAGTCGATAATGTACTTGTATATATAACTTCTAGAGTCGACAGTTGTAGTTGTATCATATGTATCGTGTCAACTATATTGTAACTGACATCGGTTATATATATATGAGATTTTTGTTAATCTGTGTTCCGCATTTATATTATCTGTGTTATTGTTATATCTAATGTCCTAAACTATTATGAACTATCGTAGTTTGTTTTATACTGATAATTGGGTGTGTCGATGGGAGTAAATAAATAACAGATGAAAAATAAAAAGTATATACCACTCCTATCGAGATAACCAATATTAGTGTAAGGCCAACTACGGATGGTCGCTCCTATCCAGCCTTATTCTTCGTAATAATAGACAGTATTTCTTTTAATACTCTTTGTTATTATGAGCATAGAGGTGGGGCGTCACAGTGGGTCAATAAATTGGAATTATGTAACGCCCCACCTTTTTGTATGCTTAAGCAGACACACGTGCCAACTTAAACCATACAAAAGGGTGGATTGTTATGGGTAAATAAGAAAAAGTAGAGAAATAAAAGAAACAAAATAGAACCTTGCAGTGGAACGATAAAATATAATAATCAAATAACAGTTCATGAAGCTGTTTTACAAAACATTTGATTATACTTATACAATACATAACAGAGTTACACATACCAGAGAATGATAATTATGCAGCGGAATACAATGGTGTAGTAGAATATATAACAAATAGTAATAATAAAATCTTCGTCTTCGTCCTTCAAAAATAGGGCCTTCAAATCCTGAAATGATCAGGCTGACCCGAGCGAATTGAAAAGACAAAACACTCGAGTCAGAACTAAAAGATCTTATGTAAGTTAAATCAATGAAATAAATATGAGTGTAAACGGCGTCAGAGATGTTTACGGGGTTTGACATCTCCTATCCAGTGTCTAACGTGAGTGCAGTAACTTAAGAAATGTTCGGGATTCACATCTCTTAAGGATCCGTGTAACAACCCGCATATCTATCGATTCTATATTTAAATATTTTATCGTTAGTCGGATGTTAGTCCGAAAAGCTACTTTTTGCATACGGTCAAATTAGGACTCGAGACCACCCCCATTGAGTTCAAAATGACGTTTGCGATCTTTTTGAGTGTAAACTTCGATATGTTTGGAGATAGTGAAATTTTCAACACTTTTTCCCGCCTTTGACTTTGGTTTGGACTGCACCCCTTTAGTTCAGCCCAACCATCTTCCTCACTCTATCAAAACACTTCAAGCTTTGTCAAAAATGGTGGTGGGAAGTGGAAATTAAAACTCCAAACACAAATTCTATTGCAAATCCGAGATTCAACATCAAATTCACGTGAAGACCATTGATTCAAGCTTGTTGGTGTTCTTGCTTTGCTCTCTAACCTCCATCTTCATCAAATTCCGTGAAAAGGTGAGATTTTTGATCTCACATCTTGCCTATAGATGTCATTGGGCTGTTGGGAATGATCCCCTATTGCATTTGTATGAATATTTGCTTTTGGTTTGGATCGAATCGGCGAAAAACTCCAACTTTCAGCGTTTTTGGGAAATTCCTGCACTTAGGTCGCTCTGGCTTCGTTAGGTCGCTAAGCCTTAGGTCGCGCGTTGAAAAGTCTCCTAGGGATAGGTCGTTCCAGCCTTAAGAATTCGCTCTGAATCACTAGGTCGCGCGGCGCTAAGTCATAGGTCGTTTCCGACCTATAATCTCCAGGCAAATCTTAGGTCGGTTACGAGTTAAGTGTTAGGTCGTTCGCGAGTTAACTCCTTGAGTCGTTCAAAGCTTAAGTCGTTAGGTCGCGTGCCTTGCTAATTCGTTAGGTCGCATGCCCAGTTAAGTCGTTAGGTCGCGTGCCTAGTCAAGTTGTTAGGTCGTAAGACCTTAGGTCGTGCACCTTTAAGTCGAAGCATTTTAGGTCGCTTCCCCTGGACCTCGTTAGGTCGTTCACCTCTAAGTCGCGTGGCACTTTAGGTCGCGTGGTCTTGTTCTCCTCTAGGTCGTAGGACCTTTTAACTGTTAGGTCGAGGACCTTTTTCCATTAGGTCGCAAGACCTTAGGTCGCACCTTGTTAGGTCGCAAACCCAGTTAGGTCGCTCGCCTATCTTAGGTCGCGAACCATGTTAGGTCGCGCATTCTCTTAGGTCGTGAACACTTAGGTCGCGCCTCACTGTTAGGTCGCGCACTTCGTTAGGTCGCTCGCATTTAGGTCGCAGACCTTAGGTCGCTCGCGAGTTAGCACTTAGGTTATTTAACCTGTTTTCTCCTAGGTCGTTCGACCTGTTCTTCAGCTTGGTCGCACGGCAGTCTTTCCCTTAGGTCGTATGACCTACTTCTCCTTAGGTCGAACCCCGTATTACTCTGCGTAGGCAATCTCATCTGAAAAACATTTATCAGAATTTCTACTTTGATGGTTTTGGGACTGACTTCTTTGGACTTTACTCACGTCTTCGAACGTGAATTGATTTGTTTCTACAATCGTTTTATGACTTGTCACTTTAAAGATATATGAAGGTTTCAATACTAATAGTAAATATCAAAACTCTTTCATCAAAGCGATTTCAACACTATTTTAAATATCAAAAGTTCGTTTTCTCAAACCGATTTTCAATCTACTAGTATATACAAGCCTTTACTTCACTCGAATGAGAAATCGACTTAAACGACTTAGTAAAACGGGTGGTATGAAACGCTTGCGTTCACTTCGTCGGTTAGCTCTTGGACTTGTTCGATTGAACCCTTTTTGTGACAATTTCCTAGTGAAGATTTACAGCTTGTTCGTAAATATTTAAGTTAAGCAAGTGGTTATGGGACATGAAGCTAAACTCATATATTTACTAGCTTGGTGTGATTGACACTTCCTTATGATCATGACGATCATTTTTGTGATTTAGACTAGCGATTGAGCGATGTCTCTTTGTCTACGTGGGAGACTATACCCCGATCATGTGATGTTTCGCCATCACATTTCCAGGGTAGCACCCTACGGTCTTCGGGCCATTCCTGTGTGAAAATTTAATGGATAGCTTCCATGAGATAGCTTCTCGTCATGTGTTTACGCGTAGGTGAGTTTTCATGCTCCCATTCATGTGTTAGGCCTCCCCCCTTTTTATGTGTTTTCTGGATTTCTGATGATGATTTCTGGAATTTTGTGCTTCACCAATTTTCATGATTTTCATTGATATGATATTAGTTTTTGTGCATTGGTAAATTCATGTGTTATTGACTTGTTATGAATACAAGTTTAGGGTATGATACCCTACCTTATCTTTGAGAAGATTCTTGTGATATTGATTAATCTTTTGTTGATTATCATTTACATACTTATAGTAGTATGTCGTAATAGTTATTTCATGTTCATGTCATGCCATTTACTTTATACCATATCATCTGATATTTATAGTTAGACTGATCCGTTTATTATTTTCTTATAAATAATACTCGGGTCAGACCGAGATGTTACAGGTGCTTCTGCTTGACTTCTCTTCAGGATATTTCTGACTTTTGGCTAACTACTTAGATTAGTAGTTTTTGGATGTACACCTTTGAGATATAGACTCTATGTTGTGTACTTATTCTTTTGTATAGCACGTGATGTTATTCTTTTGTATTATCGTGGATCTTTCTGACCACTACTCTGATGTACACTTTCATGTGTTATATATTTATTCATATCTTCTTCCGCCTTTGTGATATGGATGTCTGTGACTGATTTATGTTATGATTATTTCTATGTTTGTTTTCCGAAGATTATATATAGCCACCGTGTGATAGCTTTGTGTTTGTATCGGTATGTCGGATTTCCTCCTTAAAAGGATATGCATTCTATTCTATCTGACGTATCGGTGCTCGCACAAAGAAGTTACATGGATGGTCGCTCCTCCACAGCCTTATTCTCCGTGCTAATTGACAGCACTACATCGTAGTGTTCTTGGTTAGCGTGGGTATAGAGGTGGGGCGTCACAATCCGTTAAACTATCTACTATGTAGTAATATTCGCTATATACAGTAGTGTCTAATTAGTAAAGTATAATCATATAGAAAATAGCGTTAAGGGGATGGTGAACCTTAACGCGGTCGGATCTTTAAACCAAAATCGTAGTGGGTTCGATATGGTAGTTGACACGGCACACAAGGCAATGCCAGGGTAGATATACCAATTACGCATCCGGACTGGTGGTGACGCATAGCAGCCACTACCGCCCACCTCGAACAATACTCCCAAATCAAGGGTGGCCACCAAATCAATCACAAGTAATAGAATGGTATCGAAGAAGTGTGTCCGATCAGAGGTGCTACCTCCTTGGTCCGTCAATCGCTCCTGTTTTAGCCACCTTATGGCAACTCACGGGAGTTGGGTCCACATATATACCTTATGATCGACACCACCATCCTACTTCATTCTAAAAACTCCACCCCGTACATAGTTGTCAAAGTGGTTTTCGGTATCGACGAAGTGTATGTCCATAACCGATCCCGGTCTCTTTAACAACCAAACGTTATTATAACACCGTGGTCATTTAAAAATATATATACTTTTAAAACACAATCATTTCCCTTTCAAAACATATTCTTTATTTCAAATAGTATATACTTAAAACCAAAATTTTTTTTTTCAAAACATATCCTTTACTTCAAAATAGTATATACTTTAAACCAAAATATAATTACTATTTCAAACCCAAATTATCAATGTATTATTTTCATTTCAAAACCCAATTCAATAATATATCATTTCTATTTCCAAAACAATTCAATAATATCTCATTTAAATAAAACCAAATTTTCAATCACTAATCTTTCTTAAACTTAGATAACTTGAAATATTCTTTTAAATCATCTTAGACCCAAACCCCATTTTTGAAGTCATATTCTAAATTTCAATTTCAGTAGGTTTCCAATCAATATATTCACAGATAATTCTTAAATAAATTCCATTTCAAATAAATTCATTTTTCAAACCATATTACTTTCAAAGTTATAACAATTTCGAAAACCAATACTTTGAAAACAATAATACCTTAATTTCAATAAAACATTTCAATTTTTAATATATTTCAAGTCTTAAAATATTTAAAAATTTCCAACCAAATCTGATAATCTTATATATACCTTAATTCAATTTACCATTATTTAGTTTAGAAATATTTATTTATTAAATTCAATATCACTTAAATAAAACTCAAACTTGAAATATTTGTAAATCAAACTTAAAACATCACCAAGTTACACATAGCTTAAATTTTAGAATTTAACTATAATAATATTTATATAATATCAAAATTTAATATTTATTAAACCGTATATTTCTTTCCAAACCATAGAAAATCACTTTAAAATATTTTATATATAGACCACGGTGCCTGTATATAATTTTATATCCTATGGTCAAGTGATACAGATATTTATCATTTCAATCTGAAATTTTAAAAATAAAAGTTTTACGGTTATATATCATTTCAAAACGCAATCCCGAATGAAATGAAAATGAATAATAACTTGTAGTTTATACAATATAAAATATAGCATCCATTCATCCAAATATCAATAAACAACCATTTATTACAATCATCATCCAATTTAAATAAAACATTAATATAAAGCATATAAAATATAACAGGCATCAACGAATAGTTTATATTCAATAAAAATTAATAACTGTTTAACTGGCAGTTTATATGCAATAATAAATAAATTTAACTGGCAAATTTTATGCAATAATAAAATTAAATAACAATTTAATTTAAATAAATGCTATCTAACTGAGATGATGATTAAATATATGCCCAAACAATCACAGATAAATTTTAAATCACATCAAAATTTAATTTAACAAACATAAGAAATCTTAGAAGTTGTGAGTGGGTTAAAATACTCACCTTTTGAATTTAAATTGAATTTAAATTCAATTTAAACCCAAAAATTGGACCGTCTCAGAATTTGTCCAAACCAGCGTCATCAAGTCCGGAATTTCAATACGATCCTAACAAAAGAAACCGCGCGTAAAACGGAATTCGTATGTGAAAGATATAGCGATTATTGTGGTTGAATTTTAATAAAAAAAATAAAAAAAGAGAACACATTACCCCCTCCCCTTTGCCACATCAGCATCAACAAGTCTCCCTCCAGATCCACGCACATGAACCTTACATGTGTTCGAAACCATGCTCCGCTCCCTTTGACCATCAAATATAAACGTCTCCAACCACCTGGCCGCCTCCAACCACCACCATCTCGAAGCCCATGCCGAGCCGCCTCCATCCCCCCTTATGCGCACCACTCACGTGGCCTACAGAGGTCGCCGCCGCCGTTGAAACTATAGGATTTCGAAACCCTAAATTGAAAAATCACGACGATCTGGCTGTCGAATCGACGAACGAACCATATAGATCGACTCCCCTCGGTCCCCTCTGCAAAACCCAGAAAGGGTTTATCGATCCGACAACTTACACCGACGCGTGATGGACGGCCGAGACTTCTTCGATTTTTACCAGTCAAACGACAAAAAGAATCGAAAAACGAACACCGCCAGTGAATTACACTAGTCGAGAACATCAACATATATAAATTTGAAATTTTTCTGAGGACTTTGAATTTTTGACTTTGATTTTGAAATGGATATGGATCTGAAATTTTGTCTGCCATTGAGGAGGAGAAGGAGCTGATGAAATTTTATGCGCATACAAATGAGAATAGGCGGAGGCTAGGGTTTAGCGGGGATATTTATAGAGAAGGTTGAAAATAGTATAGATAGAAAAAAAACAGGTGTACGCGCTAACGCCAACGTGGTCCAAAAAGCCCGATCTGACCTCGGAACGAAATTGGGTAAACCCATATATCAAAATAGGTGTTTTAAAATATTTTAAATTCAATGGAAAAGGTTTCAGGTTCAAATTCCATCGTATGAAGAAGTTATGCTTAAAACAATATTTTCCAAATTGATTTTAATTGATTTCAATTGCATAAATTTCAAGGCGTTTCGATTCTGTACGATCAAACGACAAGTCCGATCGCTACAAAACTTGAAACATTATTATAATTCACTGTTACGGATCCGATGAAACTAGTTTCATCAAAATCCGAGTCAATGGCCAAAATAGCTATTTATATATTAATTAAATAAATTAAAAATTATTATTAAATCAACTTTCAAATTTTAAATTTTAAACTCACAAATTTTATCACCTTATATTTCTCAATTATTTACAATGATTTAAACAAATCTTTATGTCCATTTTAGAGTTGATAAATCTATAAATTGCAATGTCAAATCTTCTATTTCATTATATTCAAAATTATAAATGAAGTTCCCAAAATTTCTATTAAATTAAATACCAATGATTATTCCATCTATAAATTTTTAAGTAGATGGATTCAATGTTGGGTTCAAAACTATTATTTTATTATTCTTGAATTTCAGTTTAAATCTCTATTAACGTAAAATTTAACACTTAATTCCAATAAATTTCAATGACCAAATTTTCCTAATTTAATTTCAATTAAATAAACAAATCTTAATTCCCATTCTTATTATTCAAACAAATTATTATCCTATAAACATATTTAACCTTTGGTTATGTTTTGTTACATAAATCTTCCAATTTCACCTTTATTCGTATTAACTCTTTTATTTCCACTTTTTGTGAAATAACTACCATATCCAATATATGATGCTAAATTTATTTCCTTGCATTAATATACACCTATTTAAATTAATTAGAATAAATATTATATTCCTAAATGTACTTCTATCAGTTAAATGCATTAATTAAGGTTTTAAAATACTTTACGTTCTATAAAGTTTTACAACATTAAATTTACATTCAATTAATTAATTTACATACTTTACGTATTAATTTCTCAATTAACTTAATTTGAACTTATTTCCCAATCTATCAATTACTACTTAAAGTAAATTTACGCTTCTAAAAAATTACATTCCCACTTCCGTTACTATATTATTAATTATTAGAGTAACGCTTATTATAAATAATAACATCATAATTACTTAACATTTAAATGAACTTTAATTCCAAATAAATTCATTGACCAATTAATTAGGTAATTTATAATAGTTGTTGTAACGATCCACTTTTCCACACCCCTTGAATAGACACTAATCTCCATCGATTAACTCAAGATGAACGGAAAACCGAACCATTAGGGTAAAAGAAGAGGTAGAAGAAGACAGAAGAAAAGAAAAAACAGAAAAACACAGAAACAGAACCAATATCAGAATCTCACATTCGCAGCGGAACAATATATAATAGATAATCACTAGTCTTTTAAACAAAGAACCATATCAGTTTTATACAATACATCAATCAGAGTCAATATACAACTCAATACAACTGGACAGTTATATAAACTTGTCCATATATAGAATACACAACGGAATAAATAATATCATATACAAGTGGTACGTCTCGCCATCCAGCTCGCCACTGAGCTCCAAAGCATTTCCTGAATCCAGAATGATCTAATAACCTAACTCTAGACTGCCCGTGTGGAAAATGATGGGCACCCAGAGTTTAGGAAGGGAACAATAAACTCCGAGTCAGTCATGGTGACTGGTGTGAGAATTAAAACAGCTTATCTTTAAAACAAACAACAGGAAGATTTTAAAGTCAATTTCGCAATGCTTTTGGAAAATGAAACTACCATAAGACCTCCCACCACACACACAATGCAAACGCAGAATTGGAGGAGATTTCTTCTTATGATAGTCAAATATGCTTACTACGCAAATCATTGGATTTATTATTATTAGTGCATAGTGCAGAAAAATATTTCGAAAGTATAATATTAATCTTAGCCAACATAGACATTCCGAACTATGCCTACTATAGCTACCATCTAAACAGTGGGGCGCCACCATAAGTAAATGGCAGGTTCTACAACTAAAACCGTACAAGGTTCGTATTGTTTCTTTGGATTTTCCAACAAATGGTCAGGCTAAGGAACTTCCTTTCCTCCTGTCGAATAGGATCGCCTCTGGCTGGACGTCCCGAAAGACAAACTGCTCTCTGCCAAACAAGGCCGGGTTACCCCTGTAACAGGTAACTCACGAATATGTCATCACCCGGTCCTTTGGGACCTTTATCCGAGCGCTCGGTAACCAACATCACACATCATAAAGAAAGTGTATCCACATGAGTAAGTATCTGGGCTCCATACCATGATACCACCCCTTTCCAGAAGGAAATGACATACCCTAAAGGGCGCGACCCTCATAACCTTGCCGCAACATTCCTGTTTCGACCATTTCCGGGTTGTTGAGGCTCGACGAAGTCTCGTCCACAAAGCTACGCTTTGTCACAAAGCCATGCTTTGGGTCAATAGATGATCAACCTATGATCACAAAGATAAATGATCAAACAAATGATCATATCACAAATGATCAAACACTGATCATCACACAGCAACACTCAACATGCCACATTACCAAATTGGGAATATATCGCTGATAACTTTCAACTACATAACCTCTGAGCACGTACGTCTCAGAGAAGGGTGTTAAGCTAAGAGAATAAATTCTCCACCACCAACAGAAATGTATTTGAAAGAAATCAGCTTTACATCTCAAAATGTAATGTCAGACACGTAACCATACAAGTCTGTTCCGGGTTCGAACAGAACCGAAGGCACTTCTCACGAAGCCCTTGCAATTCCGGATAATTTCCAATCACGTCCGGACTTCCCGTCACTAAGGGTGATAAAACCTCTAAATCGGAGATCAACCGATGTAGAGTAACTCGACGGTAATCCTTTCATTTTCACAAATATCCGGTCTTCAACACCGATCATCAAATGCAATTCATAACGACGTATCACATATTCAGAATGGGTTATACGACCCCATGGTCCTTTCCCGGCTAACCCGAATAGTGAGCGCTTATTCAAGAATAAGTGTGGCATTCAAATTCATCCAATTCACAACAAATACCCATTCAAGGTAATTATTGATAGTCGGTTATTTAACCATCAATAAAGATGCGCAACATCATCAGATTCCAAATAATTTTCCAAATTATTTATCTTTCAAAAATATCTTTACAAGATATAAAATTTCCACACTTAACCATTTGAAAACAATTTCAAATCAATTTCCACTTTTCAATAGATCTTTGAAGATAAATCTCAAAACATTTCACTTCATATTGGAAAAGCATTTCCATACCTATTTAATAATAGGTAATTCACAAATCCATTTATTTTCAACATTGGAAAATATTCAATATACTTAAATCCAGTTAAGTATATATTTCATTCTTTAAGGAAATCATTTTCTTAAACACATCTATTTGATTCAAAACGAATGTTACGTAAAACATTGTTACGACAACTCAAAATCACTAGTATAGGGATTCGAAATTTAGATAGATATATATAAATCCCAATACTATATAAACCATTTCCTTTCGGAAACCATTTACTATAACAACAGTGTTATAGTCCACCATTTCCTTATTTCTCGAAAACGTCTATTTCAACAATAATTGTTGAAATCTATGTATTCGATACATAACACGTTTTAAAACATCTTTTAAAACAATTACTTCATTTCGTAATATCACTTTCCAAACCATACCCATTTTATTTAATAATATATTCACTGTCCAAAATCGTGAATATACTTCATTATCCAAACTTAACATTTCCACACATTTTATTTAAAGGATTATCCACTGTCCAAAATCGTGGATGTAATTCTTTTAATTACTTCTATAATTCACCTATCAAAATGAGTGATTTAGAATTTTATAAAACAATGTTTATAAATCCCAATTCTATTTATAAAACTTCGATTTATAAAAATCCTTGAATTAACAAATTCGATTTATAACTCAATTTTATACCAAAAATCTAAATTATAAGTTAATTACTTATAAATCTTTTATTTTACAAAGATCTATTCATTTTATAACTTCACATTATAAATCTATTAAATTTCATTAACTTATGAAATCCAATTATATTTCATTTTAACACTTATAAAACTCATTTTAAAATTCCAATATCTTAATTTATAAATATCAATTTTATAAATCTTTTATATAAACCATTTATAATAATTCAAAAATCCCAATTTAAAAATCAAAATCGTTATTTGTAACGACCCGACTTTCTCTCCATAGAAAGTCGCATCGTTAATAAGAAAGAAAGGGGTGAGAAGTAGAAAAGAGAAGAAGAGAAAGAAACAAACACAAATACTCACAGCGGAAACGGAACAAAATATAATATATCACATAACTATTACATAGTCTTTACATAATCAGAGTACACAACTTATACATCATAAAATAGACAGTTATAAATTTCTGTCTATTATACAACTCAAGATACAACTCAAACAAAAGACTCAGAGAAACCAACACAGCGGAACACTATATATCTACGAATGCTGAAGCCTCCTGCTCCATATCTCCTCCATAGATTCGTCAAAGCTAACCTGAATCCCTTGGCTACTCGTAAAAATTTGAGTACCCAAGAGTTTATAAAACAGAAAATAAACACTTGGGTCAGACATGGGTCTGGTGTGAGTAAACGGGTTAAAATTGTTTAACTTCAAAACCTTTTGAAAACAAAGGTATCACGTAAGACTTCCCACACATAAACATGGAAAAGTTTTTACCTTACGCTAACCAAAACATTTGATAGGAAATCCAGTTATATTATAATAGGGTCTAGGGTTTTCAAGTAAAATACAGAAATAGCTGAAATGCTTACATCTCACATTCCAACATAGTTGGGCACAACTAATACGTACGGCACTTATTGGAGTTTGGATTCCATACAATGGCAGGGCTACCGGGGTACCGCCCGTCACAGTACGTGGCCTAGATCACCGTACCGAGGATCACTCCCAATCCCCTGCAACACAAGGCCGGAACATCCCTTACTGGATAATTCCCGCACAAGATACCTCACGGTTGGGATCAGCAACCGCACCACTAAGTCGAAAATAGAAAGGGACATCTAGACAGAGGTAATCTTGTCCTACTTGGGTGCTACCCACTAACCTTGCTGCACCTCCCCTGTTTTAGCCATTCCCGGTTTGTGAGGCTTGAGGTCACGATTACCTTTAAACAGAACACATCTATCTTAGAATGCTCATCGTCCACCTGACGATGTGCTGAAAGCATTCAATCCATACAAGTTCGTTCCGGGTTCGAACGAAACCGAAGGCATTATCTCGTTACACTCGTTTTGGAATCACCCTCAGAGTTAACGACAATAACCCTTGCACTCTGAATCTTCATCTTCACTTGATTCACGACCTATCGTTAATTTGGATCGATGTGGTATTCGGGTCTCCAGACCTGGAAATCCGGTATACGGAAACCCGATCCCGGTCTCATCGAAATCCAAAGCGTATCTTTTAAGGCCAAGTTGTTTTAAAGGTTAAAACAATTTCAATTCATTATCTTTATACACAAAGAAAGATAATTCACAATAGATAATCAACATTATCAGATAATCCATATTATCATCACAATTAACCATCCATATCACACAGCATATATCTCATCAGAGATATCAATCAATGCAAAGCATTTAGTATTATCATACATCCATAAGTAATGATTTATATTATCTCTAATTAATTTAAAGTGAATTAAATTAATTACTTTATTTTATAAATCCTTCTTACTTAACCATTAATTAATTAAATCAATTAATTAATTATCCTCTAATAATTCATTTCAATTAATCATCTTTGATTAATTATCTTTTAATTACATTAAAGTAATTAGCCTTTAAATTAATTATCCTTGATCAAATATAGTAATTAACCTTTTATTACTTCATTAATTAATTAACTGTAATTAATTACATTAATCTTTAATTAATCACATTAATTAATTACTCTTTAATTACTTATTATTGATTAATAAATTTTAATTAATCTTAATTACATTATTAATTATATTAATTAATGACCCTTAATTACTTCCTTAATTAATTACTCCACTTAATTAATTACATAAGTAATTATCCTTTAATTAATTACAGAAATCAATTAACTATTAATCACTTACCTTTAATTAATTAAACCTTAATTAATTAATTAATTATACTAAGTAATTATTTCTTAATTACTCTCATTAATTAACCTCAAATCATTTCCATTAAGTAATTTCCACAAATTACTTTATTAATTATCCACTAATTACTTTTAAATTAAGTAATTATTAATCACCTTCAATAATTATCCATTAATTAATCACATTAATTAATTTTAACCTTAATTAATCACATTAATTAACCTTAATTAATTATCTAAGTAATTCATCCTTAATTACCTTTCATTAATTACTTCCAAAAAGTAATTATTCTTTTTAATTAATTACATTTAGTAATTACACCTTAATTACTTATACTAAGTAATTCACTTAATTAATTATATTAATTAATTATATTAAGTAATTAACACTTAATCAAATTCAAAGTTTATCCTTAATTAATTACCTTAATTAATTAACTTAATTTAATTACCTAAATTAATTACTTCTTAATCACTAGTTAATGTTCCATTATTAACTACCTACTAATTACTTACTCTAAGTAATATCTTTAATTAATCTCATCTTTAATTAATTATACTAATAAATTTTATTAATATTAAATATTTTAATTAATTCAATAATTAATTATCCTTAATTAATCATAACTTAAATAATTTAAAGACAAATTCATTATCTTTATTCAAAACTTAGTTATATCTTTATACTTCCATTTGAAAACTTTTTGCAAATCAATATATAATAGAAGATATAAAATTTTATTTAAACAAAATAAATCTTAGAAATTATGAAACTTATTCAAACTAGTTTAATAAATTCCTATTCTTAAATTTAACATTTCCCTAAAACATATTTATTTTAAATGTATTTAAAAACTTAGTTAAATATTATTTCAAATACACGTTTAAATTTGTTTTAAATGTTTTTCCTTTGAAAACAATTTATTTAAATAACTTAAAACCTTTATCATTTTAAAGCTTGGTTTTATTTGTTTTTAAACTTGAAACCATTTTGCTTTTTAAAATAAATTATTTAAATACTTAAAATAAAATCTGGAATTAGAACTTTTACTCCAGACAACCTAACTTCACCAAAAACCCGAGCTAACGAACAAAATTCCCGAGTCTACTTCGAGTTCTCGCAATCACCTGCTTACTTCGAGTCACACCCTCGTTTCCCCCGAGACCATCCCGAGCTCATCCTTCCTTCCCCAAACCAACCAATTCCAGATATCACAAACGTGCACGTGCACGTATACCGGAGCTCCGATGAACTTCAGCCCACCTCGCCGCCTTCCACGAGTCTACGACCATCCCCTTAGGTCTTACGATCATCTAGAAACCTGAATTAAACTTGGAAACGAGATCGAGTCATCTCGACCCAACTGACTCAGCAAACATCATCAGAAAAATTGCCTTGCTCGATCACTTCAAGCCATCGGAGGCCATACGATCCTGGCTCAAGCTTCTTCGATAACCCATGAGCCATTTCCCTACGTCCGGCTCCATCCGTTTCAACGTCGACGGCGAAATTGCCTTGAAACCCAGACCTACTAAGAACTGGGTTAAAACCCTAAATCATTGCCGCATCGTCACCATAGCGAATTAGAATTTTACTTAGCATTTTTCTTCAACTTCCAAACCTACCAGGAAGCTTCAACTTCGATCACGAGACCATCCAAGTCGCCGATCACCGGAGTTTTCCCAAAATGTACTTTCTGTTCATCCTCGAATTTCTCATTCTATACACCTTTTAAAATCTTGATTTCAGTTTTAAAAATCAACATTTTCAAAGACATTTTAGGTTATAAAATCAAATCAATAAATTAAAGAAATCAAATTTCCATCATGGGTGAGTTTACAGTACTACTTTGTTCCAGACCACTTATACTTGTTGTTTGTTTTTAAAAGTATTTTTAACATTAAGTTTTAATGAATTTGAACACTTTTATTTAACAACTCAATCTAACCTTAATTAGAAACAGAGATTTTGGGGATTTTGACAGGTTTTGAAAAACCTGAAACTAGAAACAGGAATTAATAAACCTGTATATTAACATGCACAAGCCAAATATACACATATACACAGATCTGTTCATGCAAACCAATGTTCATTCTTACTTAAGTCATGCATTCAATCAATAGATCAAATATCAGAGCTTCAAAAGAGTTTAGTCACTTGTTAAAACAGAGAACAGGATATATATATAAACAGACATGATCACTCAACATATATATCAATTTAAATAAATTCAAGATGAATAACTTTCATACCAAACCAATTATTACCTCATGCATTAGAGTTAAATCAAAAATAAACTGTTTTTAAAGAATGTTTACTCACAAGACATGAAGCAGAGAACAGAGCACCATTGTGAAAAGCTTTTTGAATCTTTTTAAACTGAGATGCCTTTTGATCTTTAAATATTTGAATTTCTTGTTAAAGAAACTGGAATGCTTGTTGTTTAAATTTCCTGTTAGCTTGCTAGATTTATCTCAGATTGGAGCAGAGATGGACTGCTGGATTTCCAGGAAGAAAATACTTTGCATGCTCCAGGTTTTGATGATGAAAATGAATGGCAGGCTAAATACTTGGATTTGGAAAATGAGTTAACTGGTTTGTTTTGAGATTATGGTTTGAGGAAGAATATTCAGGCTTAAGAAATGCAGATTTGAAGAACGAGTTACAGGCTTTCAGATTTGAAAAGAAGTGCATTACAGGTTATTTGAGGAAGATGTTTATTGAGTTTGATTTCAGATCTGGCCATTTTTCTTGCTATAAGAGATGAAGATAGAAAAAAAAAGAATTGAAAAGAAGATATGTGCTTTTATAAGTTTAAATTAGGATTTTATAAAAATAAAAGAAAAATGAAATAATTGTGACACTTGTCTCAACTTTGATTAATATGTTAACACATGTTATTTAAAGATGTTTATAACTTAACACTTGTCCTAATTTATACTTTATATTATTTATAAATGATTTTAAAGGCTTTTAAATTAATTTTCCTAATTAATTTGTAAATTTCCTAATAAACAAATACATTTATAAATTTATAAATACTTTCTAAATTTTATAAATACAATCTTTAAAAGAAAATAGAATATAAACCAATTATGATTCATATAAAATATTTTAAACTCGTTTTTAAAATGCTAATTTAAAAGCTTTCGTATTTATTCCTATTAAATAAATATTCTTCCAAATTTCTATAAACAAATTTCTTTAAAGAGAATAATATAAAACAAACCTTATTTTTAAATAAAAACTTTTATTCATATATTTTAAATCCATACTATATTATTATTTTTATTTTAAGATATATATATATTTCTTTAAATTCAATTCTTAAACCAAATTCAAATGTAATTTAAAAATCCAATTTAAAATCAACTCAACATATATATATAATTAAATAATCACATTATTATTATTGTTTGAAAACAACACACTTTACAAATTTTAAATGATTAATTTAAGAGATTATCACATTTAAAATTCCCTGAAATCCCGGGATATCACATTCCTTCCCCCTTAAAATAATTTCGTCCCCGAAATTTAAACAAAGGTAATTTAATAATCTCATTAAAGATTTTAAATTTGAAATCACAAGTATATTTCATCAACCATAGGTTAACAATCATAGCAACCAATCATCCAAACAAACAATTCTAACTATTCAGAGAAAAATTCTGGATAGAATTTACTCGAGTTTCCCCAAGTATATATATATACCGGGATACTCGCTTTATAAACAATCTAAACTACGAAGCTACAGAGCTCCTACTCATCTAGATCTATAAAACTAAACAGAATATCAGACTACAGACGAGTCTGACTCAACTACCAAACTTCCAGAACTGCTGATTCTACAACCAGAGATAGATCAAATACGTACTCCCTCAGAGATACGTAAAACTCAATGAATTCCAGTTATCCAAACTAACAATTCAACCAAGTAGACTAATTACCTATCCAAATCAAAACAAGGAAGAGATCCACAACTTTACTCCTCAAACAATAGAAGACTGAACTAACTTCTCCTATCCAGGAAACAAGACAGATGCACTCCCAAACTGCTTATGCTGCACAACTCTGATCTGAGGTAGAACACAAGCACAGACTGGACAACTCACTTCTAGAAATAAGGTTTACTGATCCATAAGGAAAACTCAGATATTCCAGCAAAACTTGAGCTGCTTCACCAAACTCTATCTCTAGGAAAACATCCTTCAACTAGACTGAACCACTGGTATCACTCATGGAATCCAGTTGATAAGAAAACTCAACCTTCAGATGCGGACAAACTTCTGACTTCTCTGAAGACATCCAGAAAAACTCTGACAACCCAAGAGAATACTCAAACAATCGCAAGTCACTTTTGCGATCAACCCATCCTAATTCCAAACAGACTGTTCTCTCTTTACCAATCAGAACAGTTTACACTTATTTATCCAATTTATCGAAGAAATGGATCCTCTTTGCTGCTTCTGAACTTCACTTTCAGAAAAATTGCTCATCCAAAAAACTTCCTGCCATCACAGAATACTCCGAGCTGCACTGCTGATACTGATGCCAAGGACTTCATACTCCAAAGATCTTCGAGAAACTTCGAACTCCAAACCAAACAGAAACACCATGCTGAACTCAGCCACAACACCGAAGCAGACACACTTCCACAACTTGTTCCAAAGAAAACATCTTCGGGAACATCATATTCACTGCGTCTTATCACACAGCTACTATTACCTGAGGTATCAAGGTACCATTACTCACTTCTGCCTTATCGACAGATCCAACTCTACTCATCCACACTTCAAAGATAAACTCCGAACCTTTAAAAGGTTTCCTTCAGAGATCGATGAAATCCTTTACCATAGCAAAGCTTACTCGAGACGGTATTAGGTCTACAGTCTCGACAGATACACTTCCAACCTCAATACTCAGACCCCAACCATTGGTAGTCGTGTTACACACACCACTACCCTATCTACCTTTATATCCTATATTGGAAAACCCGAACAGGTAACCCAATAAATAGGTAGAAATATATATATATTTAAAATGATACTTTTTATATAGAAATTATTTCTGGGTAAAATTATTTCATTTACCTCTTTAAAACAATATTGTGTCGAATTGTTCTATACAAGTGTTTAGAGATCCCTATCAATGTTGTGGCGTCCCACACATCGACCAGAATCCATAAACTACTCAATAAACCAATCAACACAATATAAAACAATTTTATATTCACTAACAAATACGCGCTCATATCTATTAATACTCTCAAAATTCCCACCAGAGCCAAGGTTATCGCCAGCCTAAGCTCTGATACCATATGTAACGACCCGACTTTCTCTCCATAGAAAGTCGCATCGTTAATAAGAAAGAAAGGGGTGAGAAGTAGAAAAGAGAAGAAGAGAAAGAAACAAACACAAATACTCACAGCGGAAACGGAACAAAATATAATATATCACATAACTATTACATAGTCTTTACATAATCAGAGTACACAACTTATACATCACAAAATAGACAGTTATAAATTTCTGTCTATTATACAACTCAAGATACAACTCAAACAAAAGACTCAGAGAAACCAACACAGCGGAACACTATATATCTACGAATGCTGAAGCCTCCTGCTCCATATCTCCTCCATAGATTCGTCAAAGCTAACCTGAATCCCTTGGCTACTCGTAAAAATTTGAGTACCCAAGAGTTTATAAAACAGAAAATAAACACTTGGGTCAGACATGGGTCTGGTGTGAGTAAACGGGTTAAAATTATTTAACTTCAAAACCTTTTGAAAACAAAGGTATCACGTAAGACTTCCCACACATAAACATGGAAAAGTTTTTACCTTACGCTAACCAAAACATTTGATAGGAAATCCAGTTATATTATAATAGGGTCTAGGGTTTTCAAGTAAAATACAGAAATAGCTGAAATGCTTACATCTCACATTCCAACATAGTTGGGCACAACTAATACGTACGGCACTTATTGGAGTTTGGATTCCATACAATGGCAGGGCTACCGGGGTACCGCCCGTCACAGTACGTGGCCTAGATAACCGTACCGAGGATCACTCCCAATCCCCTGCAACACAAGGCCGGAACATCCCTTACTGGATAATTCCCGCACAAGATACCTCACGGTTGGGATCAGCAACCGCACCACTAAGTCGAAAATAGAAAGGGACATCTAGACAGAGGTAATCTTGTCCTACTTGGGTGCTACCCACTAACCTTGCTGCACCTCCCCTGTTTTAGCCATTCCCGGTTTGTGAGGCTTGAGGTCACGATTACCTTTAAACAGAACACATCTATCTTAGAATGCTCATCGTCCACCTGACGATGTGCTGAAAGCATTCAATCCATACAAGTTCGTTCCGGGTTCGAACGAAACCGAAGGCATTATCTCGTTACACTCGTTTTGGAATCACCCTCAGAGTTAACGACAATAACCCTTGCACTCTGAATCTTCATCTTCACTTGATTCACGACCTATCGTTAATTTGGATCGATGTGGTATTCGGGTCTCCAGACCTGGAAATCCGGTATACGGAAACCCGATCCCGGTCTCATCGAAATCCAAAGCGTATCTTTTAAGGCCAAGTTGTTTTAAAGGTTAAAACAATTTCAATTCATTATCTTTATACACAAAGAAAGATAATTCACAATAGATAATCAACATTATCAGATAATCCATATTATCATCACAATTAACCATCCATATCACACAGCATATATCTCATCAGAGATATCAATCAATGCAAAGCATTTAGTATTATCATCCATCCATAAGTAATGATTTATATTATCTCTAATTAATTTAAAGTGAATTAAATTAATTACTTTATTTTATAAATCCTTCTTACTTAACCATTAATTAATTAAATCAATTAATTAATTATCCTCTAATAATTCATTTCAATTAATCATCTTTGATTAATTATCTTTTAATTACATTAAAGTAATTAGCCTTTAAATTAATTATCCTTGATCAAATATAGTAATTAACCTTTTATTACTTCATTAATTAATTAACTGTAATTAATTACATTAATCTTTAATTAATCACATTAATTAATTACTCTTTAATTACTTATTATTGATTAATAAATTTTAATTAATCTTAATTACATTATTAATTATATTAATTAATGACCCTTAATTACTTCCTTAATTAATTACTCCACTTAATTAATTACATAAGTAATTATCCTTTAATTAATTACAGAAATCAATTAACTATTAATCACTTACCTTTAATTAATTAAACCTTAATTAATTAATTAATTAATTATACTAAGTAATTATTTCTTAATTACTCTCATTAATTAACCTCAAATCATTTCCATTAAGTAATTTCCACAAATTACTTTATTAATTATCCACTAATTACTTTTAAATTAAGTAATTATTAATCACCTTCAATAATTATCCATTAATTAATCACATTAATTAATTTTAACCTTAATTAATCACATTAATTAACCTTAATTAATTATCTAAGTAATTCATCCTTAATTACCTTTCATTAATTACTTCCAAAAAGTAATTATTCTTTTTAATTAATTACATTTAGTAATTACACCTTAATTACTTATACTAAGTAATTCACTTAATTAATTATATTAATTAATTATATTAAGTAATTAACACTTAATCAAATTCAAAGTTTATCCTTAATTAATTACCTTAATTAATTAACTTAATTTAATTACCTAAATTAATTACTTCTTAATCACTAGTTAATGTTCCATTATTAACTACCTACTAATTACTTACTCTAAGTAATATCTTTAATTAATCTCATCTTTAATTAATTATACTAATAAATTTTATTAATATTAAATATTTTAATTAATTCAATAATTAATTATCCTTAATTAATCATAACTTAAATAATTTAAAGACAAATTCATTATCTTTATTCAAAACTTAGTTATATCTTTATACTTCCATTTGAAAACTTTTTGCAAATCAATATATAATAGAAGATATAAAATTTTATTTAAACAAAATAAATCTTAGAAATTATGAAACTTATTCAAACTAGTTTAATAAATTCCTATTCTTAAATTTAACATTTCCCTAAAACATATTTATTTTAAATGTATTTAAAAACTTAGTTAAATATTATTTCAAATACACGTTTAAATTTGTTTTAAATGTTTTTCCTTTGAAAACAATTTATTTAAATAACTTAAAACCTTTATCATTTTAAAGCTTGGTTTTATTTGTTTTTAAACTTGAAACCATTTTGCTTTTTAAAATAAATTATTTAAATACTTAAAATAAAATCTGGAATTAGAACTTTTACTCCAGACAACCTAACTTCACCAAAAACCCGAGCTAACGAACAAAATTCCCGAGTCTACTTCGAGTTCTCGCAATCACCTGCTTACTTCGAGTCACACCCTCGTTTCCCCCAAGACCATCCCGAGCTCATCCTTCCTTCCCCAAACCAACCAATTCCAGATATCACAAACGTGCACGTGCACGTATACCGGAGCTCCGATGAACTTCAGCCCACCTCGCCGCCTTCCACGAGTCTACGACCATCCCCTTAGGTCTTACGATCATCTAGAAACCTGAATTAAACTTGGAAACGAGATCGAGTCATCTCGACCCAACTGACTCAGCAAACATCATCAGAAAAATTGCCTTGCTCGATCACTTCAAGCCATCGAAGGCCATACGATCCTGGCTCAAGCTTCTTCGATAACCCATGAGCCATTTCCCTACGTCCGGCTCCATCCGTTTCAACGTCGACGGCGAAATTGCCTTGAAACCCAGACCTACTAAGAACTGGGTTAAAACCCTAAATCATTGCCGCATCGTCACCATAGCGAATTAGAATTTTACTTAGCATTTTTCTTCAACTTCCAAACCTACCAGGAAGCTTCAACTTCGATCACGAGACCATCCAAGTCGCCGATCACCGGAGTTTTCCCAAAATGTACTTTCTGTTCATCCTCGAATTTCTCATTCTATACACCTTTTAAAATCTTGATTTCAGTTTTAAAAATCAACATTTTCAAAGACATTTTAGGTTATAAAATCAAATCAATAAATTAAAGAAATCAAATTTCCATCATGGGTGAGTTTACAGTACTACTTTGTTCCAGACCACTTATACTTGTTGTTTGTTTTTAAAAGTATTTTTAACATTAAGTTTTAATGAATTTGAACACTTTTATTTAACAACTCAATCTAACCTTAATTAGAAACAGAGATTTTGGGGATTTTGACAGGTTTTGAAAAACCTGAAACTAGAAACAGGAATTAATAAACCTGTATATTAACATGCACAAGCCAAATATACACATATACACAGATCTGTTCATGCAAACCAATGTTCATTCTTACTTAAGTCATGCATTCAATCAATAGATCAAATATCAGAGCTTCAAAAGAGTTTAGTCACTTGTTAAAACAGAGAACAGGATATATATATAAACAGACATGATCACTCAACATATATATCAATTTAAATAAATTCAAGATGAATAACTTTCATACCAAACCAATTATTACCTCATGCATTAGAGTTAAATCAAAAATAAACTGTTTTTAAAGAATGTTTACTCACCAGACATGAAGCAGAGAACAGAGCACCATTCTGAAAAGCTTTTTGAATCTTTTTAAACTGAGATGCCTTTTGATCTTTAAATATTTGAATTTCTTGTTAAAGAAACTGGAATGCTTGTTGTTTAAATTTCCTGTTAGCTTGCTAGATTTATCTCAGATTGGAGCAGAGATGGACTGCTGGATTTCCAGGAAGAAAATACTTTGCATGCTCCAGGTTTTGATGATGAAAATGAATGGCAGGCTAAATACTTTGATTTGGAAAATGAGTTAACTGGTTTGTTTTGAGATTATGGTTTGAGGAAGAATATTCAGGCTTAAGAAATGCAGATTTGAAGAACGAGTTACAGGCTTTCAGATTTGAAAAGAAGTGCATTACAGGTTATTTGAGGAAGATGTTTATTGAGTTTGATTTCAGATCTGGCCATTTTTCTTGCTATAAGAGATGAAGATAGAAAAAAAAAAGAATTGAAAAGAAGATATGTGCTTTTATAAGTTTAAATTAGGATTTTATAAAAATAAAAGAAAAATGAAATAATTGTGACACTTGTCTCAACTTTGATTAATATGTTAACACATGTTATTTAAAGATGTTTATAACTTAACACTTGTCCTAATTTATACTTTATATTATTTATAAATGATTTTAAAGGCTTTTAAATTAATTTTCCTAATTAATTTGTAAATTTCCTAATAAACAAATACATTTATAAATTTATAAATACTTTCTAAATTTTATAAATACAATCTTTAAAAGAAAATAGAATATAAACCAATTATGATTCATATAAAATATTTTAAACTCGTTTTTAAAATGCTAATTTAAAAGCTTTCGTATTTATTCCTATTAAATAAATATTCTTCCAAATTTCTATAAACAAATTTCTTTAAAGAGAATAATATAAAACAAACCTTATTTTTAAATAAAAACTTTTATTCATATATTTTAAATCCATACTATATTATTATTTTTATTTTAAGATATATATATATTTCTTTAAATTCAATTCTTAAACCAAATTCAAATGTAATTTAAAAATCCAATTTAAAATCAACTCAACATATATATATAATTAAATAATCACATTATTATTATTGTTTGAAAACAACACACTTTACAAATTTTAAATGATTAATTTAAGAGATTATCACATTTAAAATTCCCTGAAATCCCGGGATATCACATTATTTTTACTTCAAAAATGGATCCGATGATGCAACAGCACCAAATAGTCAATCATAGCATCCAAACATCATATATCAATATGACAACAGAATATATAACAATATCTGTAAATAAATTACTACGGTGAGGAATCCAGTTGGATCCCTCCAACCTATTTCCCTGCATCCATAGATGTTAGTACAATACCAATTCCGCTCCAGTACGGAATTATCGCGGTATATGGGTTTAATAAATATTATCCGCTTACTAACGGCGCAATAGGGTCTCATCCGCTATACAATGCGGGAAATCAACTCCAATATATACATATACCCATATATATATTGCTATATACATATATAATACCAATTCCACTTCAATGTGAAATTATCGCGGTATATGTTTTTAATAATTAACATCCGCTTAATAACGGCGTATAATGTCTATTTATCACAATAAATAGCAATCATCATTCAATTCACACAATCAAGCAATTTTAAATCTAACTATTTAAAATTTTAATCGAAACAAAACATTCGATTGAGTGAGAAGTTCTCACCTTGAATTCAATTCCATTCCAGCTTTTATTTCGAATAAAATTAAACACGCGTTTAATTTCACTCAAAATTTTCACTGACTCCAAACGATTCCAATCCGGTCTCATAGCGTAGTGCTCGTTAATACGAAGACAACGCAACTAGTTTCGTAATTTTCTGACAATATATGACAAAGTTACGATATTTTAAACTTTATACAATTTAAATCTTAATATTATTTACAAATTCTTAAATTTTTATACTGTAACGACCCAGAATTTTTGATAATTAAAATTCGAATATTTAATTGATTTTAAATATTAATAAGTGAAATTAGAAGTCGAAGAATTTATTTTTCGAATATTGGATTTAATTTGGTCAATTAAATCGATAAATTAAATAGTGGAATTCCAGGGATAATTAAAAATCGAGTTAAAATGATTGAAAATGATTTGTAAAATTTTATTTAATCATACTGGAGTTATAAAAAGGTTATAGAACTTTTAAAATTGAATTTGGAGTTAAATTGTGAAAGTTGAATATTTTAATATTTAATTATCGACTGTAAAAATAGCCAATTTTCAAACAGTCTCAGAATTTGACGAGACCAGTTCCATTGGATCCATAATAGTTAGTTATTATCGGATTTCAATTTTCGTATTCATCGGAGTTGTCGTTTGACCGTGGCAGCTCGAAACGCATCGATATCGTTTTAATTTTAAATCGTCAAGTTAAAAATAGTTATTTTTCAAACAGTGTCGGATTTCGACGAAACCAGTTTCATCGGATCCGTAATGTGATATTATTGTAAGATTTCAAATTTCGTCATTTTTGGATTTACCATTTGTCCGGGGCAAACCAAAACGCCTCGAAATCGATTTAAATCGGTTTAACTTAAATTGATCGTTTAATTCCATATCTTGCACAGACGATCGAATTAGCTTCCGAAACCTATTCCATTGCGTTCGGAACGCGGGATAAACCCTAGAAACGATAGTGACCGTGCGTAAATCGGAGTTCGGGAATTCGAAGTGAATAGTGTTCGTTCGATCTTCTATAAATACCCCCTTATTCACAAAAAAAAAAAAAAAGTGAAAACCCTAGTTAATGGCCAGCCGCCGCCTCTTATGTAATTAACGGCCAGAAAGCTTCGAATTTCTTCCATCAATTACTCCCAATCCACGCATCGATTTGAAAAAGTGTCAACTACAAAATGATAGAGCTAAGGGAGATCTTCGAATCCATATGGGGATGATGGGTATTCAAGCAACCTGGATGCCACTAGGAGGCCGCGACTTCCTGCCGTTTCGTCTCGTTTTGCCGAGCCTAGGGACGACCGAGTTCGTCGTGATTCCAGCTGGGGGTAGCTCTCGTCAATGGCGTTCGAATGGGGGTGGTTTGATGGGGTCTGGAGGTCGGTAGGTGGTCGCGTCATTAGGGTTTGGAGGCGGCAAAGATGGGTTTGGTCACGATTCGTGAAAATGGGGAGAAGAAGTGCGCGCACGCATGGCCAGATTTCCATCATTCAAAATCTACGGCCGAGATTGCAGGAGGTTTAATAATAAGAGAAAATTGAAATTTATTTATATTTAAATTGTATAAACTTTAAAATTGTATATCTTGTTCATACGTGATCAGAAATTGACGAAACAAGCGGCGTTGGCTTCGTTTTGACGAATACTACGCGATGCAACTGATTTGGAGTCGTTTGGAGCTAGTTTGAATTTCGGGTAAAATTAAACGCCGTTTAATTTTATTCGAAATAAACGCTGGAATCAGAATTAAAATCACGGTGAGATCTTCTCACTCAAGAATTGAAAAGTGGAATTTTCAGTTATTTATTTGATTGCTATTGGATGTGATATTAGATATAGTAGGATATATATCTATATATAGCAATATATACATATTGGCATATGTATATATTGGATTGATTGATTTCCCGCCTCGTATAGCGGATGAGACCCTATTGCGCCATTAGTAAGCGGATTTTTATAAAACCTATATACCGCGATAATTCCGTACTGGAGCGGAATTGGTATTGTGCTAACATCTATGGATGCAGGGAAACAGGTTAGAGGGATCCAACTGGATTCCTCACCATATTGATTATTTACAGATATTTTGATATATTCTGTTATCATATTGATATATGATATTGACTGTTGTGATGGACTGATTGGTGTTGTTGCATCATCGGATTCAGTTTTGAAATGTAAAAATAACGACTTTTAATTTAAAAGGATTTTTTTAAAGTGATTTTTGAAAAGTAGACGTTTTATCGAATTTTTGAATTGATTTATTTCAGAAAAATAAACGTCTAGAATTTTAAAGTTATAAGAGTTAAGATTTTTGGTGAAATATAACCAAAGTGTGATTTTTGAAATGAAAGTTGATTTAATTGTAAAATGGGTTAAATTGAGATTTTTAAAGTATTATAAAAGATGTACAGAAAAATTGATATATTTATCAATTAAAATTTTTGGAATTTTAAAACGAGTTTTTATAAGTGAAGATATGAATCTTATAGAATTTTAAATTGTGAAGATATGAAATTTCTAGATGTATAAATTGTGAAGTTAAAATGAATGAAATTGTAGAATAGAAGATTTATAAGAAATTAACTTATAAATTGGATTTTTGCCTACAAATGAAATATTGATCGAATTTGTTAATAAAGGAGATGTACAAATCGAAGTTGTTATAAAATATAAAAGGTGAAATTTATAAACATTGTTTTATAAATCCAAAACCAATTGAAATTGATAAGTTAAACACAGAAGTTTAATAAAGGAGATATATCCGCGATTTTGGATAGTGGATAATCATTGAAATAAAAATGTATAAAAAATATTGAAAAGTGGTTAGTGAAGTATATTCACGATTTTGGACAGGGAATATATTGTTAAGCAAAATGAATATTGTTTTGGGAAAGTGACATTGGAAATGAAGTTAATTGTTTTAAACGATGGTTTAAAATGTATTGAATATCGAAATCATAGATTTCAACGCTTTATTGTTGAAATAGACGTTTTCGAGAAATAAGGAAATGGTGGACTATAACACTGTTGTTATAGTAAATGATTTCCGAAAGGAAATGTTTTATATAGTATTGGGATTTATATATCTATCTAAATTTCGAATCCCTATACTAATGATGTTGAGTCGTCGTAACGATGTTTTACGTAACGTTCGTTTTGACTCAAATAAATGTGTTTTAAGAATGATTTCCTTAAAAGAATGAAATATATACTTAATTTGATTTAAGTATATTGAATATTTTCAAGTGTTGAAAATAAATAGATTTGTGAATTACTTATTATTATATAAGTATGGAATTGCTTTTCCAATATGAAATGAACGTTTTTGAGATTTATCTTCTTAAAGATAAATCGAAATTGAATATTGAAATCGATTTGGAAATCGTATATCAGTAGATATTTTGAAATATAAATTCACTATGGAATTTATAAAAGGAAAGGGAAACTGTTTAGAAAAATAAACGTTGATTTATTTTTGAAGTGTGGAAATAATATATCTAGTAAAGATATTTTGGAAGATAAAATAATTTGGAAAATTTTTTGGAATCTGATGATGTTGTGCATCTTTATTGATAGTTAAATAACCGACTATCAATAATTACCTTGAATGGTATTTGTTGTGAATTGGATGAATTTGAATGCCACACTTATTTTTAAATAAGCGCTCACTATTCGGGTTAGCCGGGAAAGGACCATGGGGTCGTATAACCCATTCCGAATATGTGATACGTCGTTATGAATTGCATTTGAAGACCGGTGTTGAAGACCGGATATTTTTGAAAATGGAAGGATTACCGTCGAGTTACTCTACATCGACTGATCTTCGATTTAGAGGTTTTATCACCCTTAGTGACGGGAAGTCCTGACGTGATTGAAAATTATCCGGATGTGCAAGGGCTTCGTGAGAAGTGCCTTCGGTTCTGTTCGATCCCGGAACAGACTTGTATGGATTGTGTGTCTGACGTTACAATTTGAGATATAAAGCTGATTTCTTTCAAATACATTTCTGTTGGTGGCGGAGAATTTATTCTCTTAGCTTAACACCCTTCTCTGAGACGTACGAGCTCAGAGGTTATGTAGTTGAAATTCATCAGCGATATATCCCAATTTGGTAACGTGGCATACTGAGTGTTGCTGTGAAATGATCAGTGTTTGATCATTTGCGATATGATCATTTGTTTGATCTTATATCTTTGTGATCATAGGTTGATCATTTTGTTTGACCTGAAGCAGGGCTTTTTGAGAAAGCGTAGCTTTGTGGACGAGACTTCATCGAGCCTCACACCCCGGAAATGGTCGAAACAGGAAGAATGCGGCAAGGTTCTAGGGAGTAGCGCCCCTTAGTGTATGTCATTCCTTCTGGATAAAGGTGGTATCATGGTATGGAGCCCAGATACTTAACCTCTGTGGTTACTGCATTATTATTATCTATGTGGTTTGTTGGAAATCGGGGATCCTCGGGAAGATCGGTGACGATCGGGGGATGGCATACGCGTGTCAGTAGTTACCTATTTTTGCAGAGGTAACCCGGCCTTGTGTTGGCAGAGATCCGGTTAGGTTCTCGGGTCGTCTATTCCAGGGACGTACCCATCGTGGATAGGAAGTTCCTTAGCCTGACCATTTGTTGGAAATCCAAAGAAACAATACGAGCCTTGTACGGTTTTAGTTGTAGAACCTGCCATCTAATATGGCAGCTATAGCAAGCATACTATAATGGTACCTATGCTGGCTAAGATTTATATTGTACTTTCGAAATGTTTTCTACACTATGCACTAACAATAATATCAAAAAGAATTTGATTTTGCGTAGTAAGCATCTTTGACTATCATAAGAAGAAATCTCCTCCAAGTCTGCGTTTGCATTGTGTGTGTGGAAGGAGGTCTTATGGTAGTTTCATTTTCCAAAAGCATTACGAATTTGACTTTAAAATTATCCTGTTGTTTATTTTAAAGAATAACTGTTTTACGATCTCACACCAGTCACCATGACTGACTCGGAGTTTATTGTTTCCCTTCTAAACTCTGGGTGCCCACCAATTTCCACACGGGCAGCCTAGAGTTAGATTATCAGGATATTCTGGATATTCTGGAGCTTTGGAGATAAGATGAATGACGAGACATAGTATTTGTATCTGATATTATTTATTCCGCTGTGTATTCTGTATGAGGACAAGTTATATAACTGTCCATTGTTGTATATTGACTCTGATTGATGTATGAATAAAATGATATAGTTCTTTGTTTTAAAAGACTAGTAATTATCTATTATATATTGTTCCGCTGCGAATGTGAGATTCTGTTATTGTTTTCTGTTCTGCTGTTGTTCTGTTGTTCTTTCTTCTTCTGCTTTCTTCTTCTCTTCTCTTTTTCTTCTATCTGTTCTTCTACTTTTTCTTTCTAAAACCCTCTCTACTGGAGTTTCCGGCACTCGATTGCTCGGCAGTCGATAAAGTGAGTATCGATGTCGAATTTTCGAAAGTCGAAAATTTCGGTATGTGACAAAGTGGTATCAGAGCATATGGTTAAGCGACAACCCTGCTCTGTTGGGTGTTACTCATTAGAGATAGAGTCAGCAGTACTCTAGAATGAGTTGAGTGTAATAATAGATACGAGTGCGTATTTGTTAGTGAATATAAAATTGTTTTATATTGTGATGATTGGTTTGTTGAGTGGTATATGGATTCTGGTCGGTATTGTCCGTACAACTCTATCGATAGGGATCTCTAAACACTTGTATAGAACAATTCGGCACAGTATTGTTTTAAAATAGGGTAAATGAGATAATTTTGCCCAAAACTATTTTTGTATAGAAAAGAAATGTTTTTCTATAAAGTACTATAGTATATGGTTGCATGGTTGTTAGGAAAGTGATAATATTGAAATGTTATCATTATTATATGAAATCGGATAAGAAATTGAAATCATAACTCCAAAGTTAAGAGATAAATCCATATACTAATGAAATTTGAGAATGTAAATTATAAATGTGATTTGTAATTTAAAACGGAATTCCAGAGAAGTTTTTGGAAAGGTTTTGAAAAGAATTTGAAAATTTTGGAGATTTGAAAAGTTTAAATCTTTTTGATTTGAAAATGGATTTCAAAGGATTTTGGAAAAATGTTTTGACGGAATGAAAAGCTCTAAACTCTTTTCGGTCGCTGGAAAATAACTTCGGTAATGACTGCAGCATTATCGATGTTCATTTTCGGGTTTCCAAAAAGAGAAATGGCTGCCAAATTGTTTTAAATAAAAGTTGTTTGAAATTTTGGGTTTTGTTTTGGAAATTCAAAAGGATAAATTGATTTGTTTTCAAAACGGCTTTGAAATGATGGTAAGACTCTGGAATGCTATATAAAGATATAACTTATACAATTTAAATTTTGATAGAATAAATTTAATTTAAAGGATGAAGTTAAATGAATGTAAATACAAGCGAATCAATTTAATGAAAGTGAAATTAAATGTTGAAACTCAGTTCAAATTTTTAAGCAAATGAATTGAATTGAATAATTGTAAATGAAAGATGAATTAAAATTCGTATGGAAATTGGAAATCCAGTTTAAAGATAAGTAGATTTAACCGAAGTGGTAAATTGAAAATAAATATCATGTGTATATAGAATATTTATATTGAACCTAAGAAATGAAGAGCGAAATTCTTAAGTAAAATCTGATATTGAAATTATTCTAAATTGATGATTGAATGAAGATAAAACGGGAATTAGAACTGAATGTTGAAAACAAACGTGAATAAATGAATTAGAATTGTAATGAATTAGTAATTGGAACTAATTTAAAATAGAGCAGTTGTGAATTAAAGAAAGCTGATAAAATTCAATATTCAGAAGTTGAACCGAATCCAAATTAGATTGGGATTGTGAATGAAATTCAAAATGTAAAAATTGAATATATAACTTCAGGAATGAACTTAAAGATGATATAAGCAGTTATATTGAAAATTTTGTATAATAAAATGTGCAAAATGGTTTGAATGTGTAACTAGATATTATGGCTAGTAGGACATACAGGTGTTATAAAGGAATTTTGATTTTGAAGATAAATTTGAATTGCTCGACAAAAGGTAAGTATTTAAATTTCAATATGAGATTTGATGACTTATTTCTCTAGCCGCTTGGCTTTTTCTTTTTCTTTTTTGGAATCTGAGAGTCCGTAGGGACGTTTTGTAGTCGTGCCGGATTAGCCGCGCAAAGGAGACGCTGGCGAAATTTTTCGAAAATTTCGAGTGTTAGAAAATTTTTGAGAAAATCTTGAAAGTTTAAAATTTGAATTTAAACTCGAATTTGAATTTTGAAGTTAAACAATGTTGTTTGAAACTTATAATTGAAGTTGGAAAACGAGATTGAATGATAACGAATCTTTAGTAGAAAGATTTGTTTTGATGAATTGAAAATTTGATAAAACTATTTGGATTGTGAAAAATAGTAGACGAGTTAAGGACCTTTTTTCCTAACTTGTAATTTCGAGGACGAAATTCTTTTAAGGGGGGAAGTTTGTAACGACCCAGAATTTTTGATAATTAAAATTCGAATATTTAATTGATTTTAAATATTAATAAGTGAAATTAGAAGTCGAAGAATTTATTTTTCGAATATTGGATTTAATTTGGTCAATTAAATCGATAAATTAAATAGTGGAATTCCAGGGATAATTAAAAATCGAGTTAAAATGATTGAAAATGATTTGTAAAATTTTATTTAATCATACTGGAGTTATAAAAAGGTTATAGAACTTTTAAAATTGAATTTGGAGTTAAATTGTGAAAGTTGAATATTTTAATATTTAATTATCGACTGTAAAAATAGCCAATTTTCGAACAGTCTCAGAATTTGACGAGACCAGTTCCATTGGATCCGTAATAGTTAGTTATTATCGGATTTCAATTTTCGTATTCATCGGAGTTGTCGTTTGACCGTGGCAGCTCGAAACGCATCGATATCGTTTTAATTTTAAATCGTCAAGTTAAAAATAGTTATTTTTCAAACAGTGTCGGATTTCGACGAAACCAGTTTCATCGGATCCGTAATGTGATATTATTGTAAGATTTCAAATTTCGTCATTTTTGGATTTACCATTTGTCCGGGGCAAACCAAAACGCCTCGAAATCGATTTAAATCGGTTTAACTTAAATTGATCGTTTAATTCCATATCTTGCACAGACGATCGAATTAGCTTCCGAAACCTGTTCCATTGCGTTCGGAACGCGGGATAAACCCTAGAAACGATAGTGACCGTGCGTAAATCGGAGTTCGGGAATTCGAAGTGAATAGTGTTCGTTCGATCTTCTATAAATACCCCCTTATTCACAAAAAAAATAAAAAAATAAAAATGAAAACCCTAGTTAATGGCCAGCCGCCGCCTCTTATGTAATTAACGGCCAGAAAGCTTCGAATTTCTTCCATCAATTACTCCCAATCCACGCATCGATTTGAAAAAGTGTCAACTACAAAATGATAGAGCTAAGGGAGATCTTCGAATCCATATGGGGATGATGGGTATTCGAGCAACCTGGATGCCACTAGGAGGCCGCGACTTCCTGCCGTTTCGTCTCGTTTTGCCGAGCCTAGGGACGACCGAGTTCGTCGTGATTCCAGCTGGGGGTAGCTCTCGTCAATGGCGTTCGAATGGGGGTGGTTTGATGGGGTCTGGAGGTCGGTAGGTGGTCGCGTCATTAGGGTTTGGAGGCGGCAAAGATGGGTTTGGTCGCGATTCGTGAAACTGGGGAGAAGAAGTGCGCGCACGCATGGCCAGATTTCCATCATTCAAAATCTACGGCCGAGATTGCAGGAGGTTTAATAATAAGAGAAAATTGAAATTTATTTATATTTAAATTGTATAAACTTTAAAATTGCATATCTTGTTCATACGTGATCAGAAATTGACGAAACAAGCGGCGTTGGCTTCGTTTTGACGAATACTACGCGATGCAACTTATTTGGAGTCGTTTGGAGCTAGTTTGAATTTCGGGTAAAATTAAACGCCGTTTAATTTTATTCGAAATAAACGCTGGAATCAGAATTAAAATCACGGTGAGATCTTCTCACTCAAGAATTGAAAAGTGGAATTTTCAGTTATTTATTTGATTGCTATTGGATGTGATATTAGATATAGTAGGATATATATCTATATATAGCAATATATACATATTGGCATATGTATATATTGGATTGATTGATTTCCCGCCTCGTATAGCGGATGAGACCCTATTGCGCCGTTAGTAAGCGGATTTTTATAAAACCTATATACCGCGATAATTCCGTACTGGAGCGGAATTGGTATTGTGCTAACATCTGTGGATGCAGGGAAACAGGTTGGAGGGATCCAACTGGATTCCTCACCGTATTGATTATTTACAGATATTTTGATATATTCTATTATCATATTGATATATGATATTGACTGTTGTGATGGACTGATTGGTGTTGTTGCATCATCGGATTCAGTTTTGAAATGTAAAAATAACGACTTTTAATTTAAAAGGATTTTTTTAAAGTGATTTTTGAAAAGTAGACGTTTTATCGAATTTTTGAATTGATTTATTTCAGAAAAATAAACGTCTAGAATTTTAAAGTTATAAGAGTTAAGATTTTTGGTGAAATATAACCAAAGTGTGATTTTTGAAATGAAAGTTGATTAAATTGTAAAATGGGTTAAATTGAGATTTTTAAAGTATTATAAAAGATGTACAGTGTAACATCCCGAAAATTTTCGACTTTCGAAAATTCAACATCGATACTCACTTTATTGACTGCCGAACAATCGAATGCCGGAAACCCGAAAAGTTATGGTTTTAAGAAAGAAGAAAAAGGTAGAAGAAGAAGATAGAAGAAAAAGAAAGAAGAACAACAACACAACATCAGATACAAAAGCAATATCAGAATCTTACACATCGCAGCGGAACAATATATAATAGATAAATGAATAATCTTTAAACAAAGAACTATATCATTTTATACATACATCAATCAGAGTCATATACAACAATGGACAGTTATATAACTGGTCCTCATACAGAATACATCGCGGAATAAAATAATATCAGATACAAATACTACGTCTCGAACTCCAGCTTATCTCCAAGCTCCAGAATATCCAGAATATCCTGATAACATAACTCTAGGCTGCCCGTGTGGAAAATTTGTGGGCACCCAGAGTTTAGAAGGGAACAATAAACTCCGAGTCAGTCATGGTGACTGGTGTGAGATCGTAAAACAGTTATTCTTTAAAATAAACAACAGTATAATTTTAAAGTCAATTCGAAATGCTTTTGGAAAATGAAACTACCATAAGACCTCCCGCCACACACACAATGCAAACGCAGACTTGGAGGAGATTTCTTCTTATGATAGTCAAAGATGCTTACTACGCAAAAATCAAATTCTTTTTGATATTATTATTAGTGCATAGTGTAGAAATCATTTCGAAAGTATAATATTAATCTTAGCCAACATAGGCATTCCGCACTTATGCCTACTATAGCTACCATCCAAACAGTGGTGACCACCATAAGTGAATGATAGGTTCTACAACTAAAACCGTACAAGATCGTATTGTTTCTTTGGATTTCCAACAAATGGTCAGGCTAAGGAACTTCCTATCCACGATGGGTACGTCCCTGGAATAGACGACCCGAGAACCTAACGTTACGGTTAGATCTCTGCCAACACAAGGCCGGGTTACCTCTGCAAAAATAGGTAACTACTGACACGCGTATGCCATCCCCCGATCGTCACCGATCTTCCCGAGGATCCCCGATTTCCAACAAACCACAAAGTAATAATAACTGTGCAGCAACCATAGAGGTTAAGTATCTGGGCTCCATACCATGATACCACCTTTATCCAGAAGGAATGACATACACTAAGGGGCGCTACTCCCTAGAACCTTGCTGCATCCTTCCTGTTTCGACCATTTCCGGGGTGTGAGGCTCGACGAAGTCTCGTCCACAAAGCTACGCTTTCTCAAAAAGCCCTGCTTCGGGTCAAACAAAATGATCAACCTATGATCATAAAGATATAAGATCAAACAAATGATCATATCACAAATGATCAAACACTGATCATTTCACAGCAACACTCAGTATGCCACGTTACCAAATTGGGATATATCGCTGATAAATTTCAACTACATAACCTCTGAGCTCGTACGTCTCAGAGAAGGGTGTTAAGCTAAGAGAATAAATTCTCCGCCACCAACAGAAATGTATTTGAAAGAAATCAGCCTTATATCTCAAATTGTAACGTCAGACACACAATCCATACAAGTCTGTTCCGGGATCGAACAGAACCGAAGGCACTTCTCACGAAGCCCTTACAATTCCGGATAATTTTCAATCATGTCGGGACTTCCCGTCACTAAGGGTGATAAAACCTCTAAACCGAAGATCAGTCGGTGTAGAGTAACTCGACGGTAATCCTTCCGTTTTCAAAAATATCCAGTCTTCAACACCGGTCTTCAAATGCGATTCATAACGACGTATCACATATTCGGAATGGGTTATACGACCCCATGGTCCTTTCCCGGCTAACCCGAATAGTGAGCGTAAATTTAAAAATAAGTGTGGCATTCAAATTTATCCAATTCACAACCAATACCTATCTAAAGGTAATTATTGATAGTCGGTTATTTAACTATCAATAAAGATGCGCAACATCATCAGATTCCAAATAATTTTCCAAATTATTTCATCTTCAAAAATATCTTTACTAGATATAAAAATTTCCACACTTAACCATTTGAAAACAATTTCAAATCAATTTTCCACACTTCAAAAATAAATCAACGTTTATTTTTAAAACGAATTCCCATTTCTTTATAAATTCCATATTGAATTTATATTTCAAAATATCTTCTGATATACGATTTTCAAATCGATTTTCAATATTCAATTTCAATTTATCTTTTACAAAGATAAATTCTCAAAACGTTCATTTCATTGGAAAAGCATTTCCATACTTATTTAAAAATAAGTGTTTCACAAATCGTTTATTTTCAACATTTGAAAATATTCGATATACTTAAATCAAATTAAGTATATATTCATCCTTTAAGGAAAATATTCTTTTAACACATTTATTTGAGTCAAAACGAATGTTGCGTAAAACATCGTTACGACGACTCGAAATCACTAGTATAGGGATTCGGAATTTAGGTAGATATATAAATCCCAATACTATATAAAACATTTCCTTTCGGAAATCATTTACTATAACTACAGTGTTATAGTCCACCATTTCCTTATTTTTCGAAAACGTCTATTTCAACAATAAATGTTGAAATCTATGATTTCGATATTCAATATAATTTAAAACATCGTTTAAAACAATTAACTTCATTTCAAATATCACTTCCCCAAAACCATATCTGTTTTACTTAACAATATATTCACTGTCCAAAATCGTGAATATAATTTACTTAACCCAATTTCAATCTTTTCCACACATTTTTATTTCAATAAAAATTCGCTATCCAAAATCGCGAATATATCTTCTTTGATAATCTTCTATATTTAATTTATCAAATTCAATCGATTTCGAATTTATAAACACGGTTATAAATTCTATTTCTATTTATAAAAACTTTCGTTTATAAATCTTCTTTATTTACCAATTCAATTCACAATTCAATTTACAATTCAATTTATATACCACAATCCATATTATAAGTTAAATACTTATAATTTCATTTATTTACAAAGATCATTCTTTTAAAACTTTACAACTGTAAAATTTACCCTTTTATAAACCCATTTTAACGTCATTTCCAAATACTACATCAATTACAGATTGATTCCCAAAATTTTATCATTTCTAAATAATTTTCCTTATTCTTTCCAATTTATTCAATATTCTATTTTTAAAAGAATTCTTCAATTTGAAATCATTTTTACATTGATTTCCCAAGTTATTTCAATTCATAAATTTAATTTCTAATTGGACTTCCAACTTATTTCATTTTAAATAAATTCCTTTTGAAGAGAATAAATTTCTTTGTCTCTTTCAATCTATTTAAAAATCCAAATTTAAATTAAATTCTTCAATTTATAATCACTGTTTTATGAAATTCTTTTATTTAGCAATTTCACTTCATTCTGGAATTTATTCCATAAGATTATAAAAATTAACTTTTTATACTTTAAAAATTCCTTTCTTCAAAATTATTAAATTTCTAAAATTGATTCATTTAAAAATTTCTATTTTGATTTCAAAAATCCAATTTCGTATATTTTGGAATCCAATGATATCAAACATCCATTCGGCCAATTTTCGTTTTCAAACAATTCCCAATCATCAATATCATCGATCGTATCAATATAATCATTCACAGAATTATCATATCACAATATAATAAATTCACAACAATATTGAGGGGTCCAGTTGGATCCCTCCAACCTGTTTCCCTGCATCCAAAGACGTTAGCACAATACCAATTCCGCTCCAGTACGGAATTATCGCGGTATATAGGTTTTTTATAAATCCGCTTACTAACGGCGCAATAGGGTCTCATCCGCTATACGAGGCGGGAAATCATCAATCCAATATATACATATGCCAATATGTATATATTGCTATATATATAGATATATCCTATCATATCTAATATCACAATCCAAACAGTCAATCAAACAATAACTGTAAAATCCACTTTCAAGTTGAGTGAGAAAATCTCACCTTAGCTTTTAACTTGTAATCCCATTTCCCATTTCCGCTTTGATTTCTCGTTTTGACCTTGTATAAATAATTTTATACAATTTATCAATATCCAAAATAAATCGAACTACTTAAATTATCATTCTATTTATTTACTTAACCAATTTCTCCTTTATTAAATAGATTTTAAAACTAAATTTCCTTAATAACTTTCTATATCAAATTTATCAATATTCGAAATAATCGAATAATAATTTCTATTTTTCAATTTAAATTCAACTAAGATTTTTTTTTTTTAAACAAAAAATTAAATTTAAACTATTTTCCCGTTTCAAAAATTTATTTTAACAAATTTTCTTTTACAAATAAATTTTCAGTAATTAAAATTAATTAAATATTTACAATTTAATTTGTTCGAAATTCAGGGTCGTTACAGACTTCCCCCCTTAAAAGAATTTCGTCCTCGAAATTACAAGTTAGGAAGAAGGACCTTAACTCGTCTACTATCTTTCACAATTCAATAGTTTTATCAATTCATCGAAACGAATCATTCTACTAAAGTGTCGTTATCAATTCAACCAACTTTCTAAACATTTTCAAAATCTTCAAACAACATTGTTTTCTTAACAATTCAAATTTGAGTTTAAATTCAAATTTGAACTTTCAAAAATTTCTCAAAAATTTTCTAACACTCGGAATTTTCGAAAAATTTCGCCAGCGTCTCCTTTGCGCGGCTAATACGGTACGACTACAAAACGTCCCTACGGACTCTCAGATTTCAAAAAGAAAAAGAAAAAGCCAAGCGGCTAGACCAGAAATCATCAAAACTCATATTATAATTCAAATACATACCTTTTTCGAGCAATTCGAATTATCTGTGAAATAACTTTTCCAATCCCTTTATACACCTGTATATCTACTAGCCATTATATCTAGTTACAGATTCAAACCATTTGCAAATTCTATTACAAAAATTTTCCAATATAAACTACTTATCTCATCTTTAGTTCACTATTGAAGTTATACCCCTTATCTTCAATTTTACATTTCAAATTTTATTTGAATTCAATTTCACATTTCAATTTCTCATTCGAATTTACTTTACCATTTTAATTCAATTTAGATTCAATTTATCTTCAATTCCGAAATATTGAATTTCATCGGTTAACTTTTATTTACAACTGCTTATTTTAGATTAGTTTCAGTTACTAATTCATATCACTCTCCATTATTGAATCTTTTAATTCATCTCTCATTCATAATTATTCAATTTAATTCATTGTTAATCCATTTAACCTTTCAAGTTGAATTTCACTTATATAACTCAAGTTCATATTCATTTCAGTAATAAATTTTGATACCCAAAATCAAATTCATTCGTCATTTCTTAAGTTATATTCCCATTAAACATCATTTATTTCACTTACATTTATTTAACTTCATCTTTAAGTTAAATTTATTCTATCAACCTTTCAAATTGTATAAGTTATCAACTTGATAATATTTCATAAATATGGTATTCCAGAGCCTTACCAATATTTCAAAAATCATTTTGAAAACAATTCAAATTATCCTTTGAATTTCCCAAAACAAAACTCTAATTTTTTTTTCAAACGACATTCCATTCTTAAATAAATTGGCAGCAATTCCTCTTTTGGAAACCCGAAAATGAACATCGATAATGCTGCAGTCATTACCGAAGTTATTTTCCAGCGACCGAAAAGAGTTTAGAGCTTTCATCTTTCTAAAATACTTTTTCAAAATCTTTTGAAATTCATTTCCAAATCAACAGATTTAAACTTTTAAATCTCCAAAATTCTCAAATTCTTTTCAAAACATTTCCAAAAACTTCTCTGGAATTCCGTTTCAAATTACAATTCACATTTATAATTTACATTCTTAAATTTCATTTATATGTGAATTTATTTCTTTAACTTTGGAGTTTTAATTCTAATTTCTCATTTAATTTCAGTGATGATAATTCACTATTATTACTTCCTAACATCCATGCAACCATATACTATAATAATTCATAGAAAACCATTTCTTTTCTATACAAAAATAGCTTTGGGTAAAATTATTTCATTTACCCTATTTAAAACAATACTGTGCCGAATTGTTCTATTCGAGTGTTTAGAGATCCCTATCAATGATCGTTAATTACTCGTATTGACCAGAATCCATATACCACTCAATAAACCAATCATCACAATATAAAACAAATTTTTTTTTTATATTCACTAACAAATACGCGCTCGTATCTATTATTACACTCATCTCATTCTAGAGTACTGCTGACTCTATCTCTAATGAGTAACACCCAACAGAGCAGGGTTGTCGCTTAACCATATGCTCTGATACCACTTGTAACATCCCGAAAATTTTCGACTTTCGAAAATTCAACATCGATACTCACTTTATTGACTGCCGAACAATCGAATGCCGGAAACCCGAAAAGTTATGGTTTTAAGAAAGAAGAAAAAGGTAGAAGAAGAAGATAGAAGAAAAAGAAAGAAGAACAACAACACAACATCAGATACAGAAGCAATATCAGAATCTTACACATCGCAGCGGAACAATATATAATAGATAAATGAATAATCTTTAAACAAAGAACTATATCATTTTATACATACATCAATCAGAGTCATATACAACAATGGACAGTTATATAACTGGTCCTCATACAGAATACATCGCGGAATAAAATAATATCAGATACAAATACTACGTCTCGAACTCCAGCTTATCTCCAAGCTCCAGAATATCCAGAATATCCTGATAACATAACTCTAGGCTGCCCGTGTGGAAAATTTGTGGGCACCCAGAGTTTAGAAGGGAACAATAAACTCCGAGTCAGTCATGGTGACTGGTGTGAGATCGTAAAACAGTTATTCTTTAAAATAAACAACAGTATAATTTTAAAGTCAATTCGAAATGCTTTTGGAAAATGAAACTACCATAAGACCTCCCGCCACACACACAATGCAAACGCAGACTTGGAGGAGATTTCTTCTTATGATAGTCAAAGATGCTTACTACGCAAAAATCAAATTCTTTTTGATATTATTATTAGTGCATAGTGTAGAAATCATTTCGAAAGTATAATATTAATCTTAGCCAACATAGGCATTCCGCACTTATGCCTACTATAGCTACCATCCAAACAGTGGTGACCACCATAAGTGAATGATAGGTTCTACAACTAAAACCGTACAAGATCGTATTGTTTCTTTGGATTTCCAACAAATGGTCAGGCTAAGGAACTTCCTATCCACGATGGGTACGTCCCTGGAATAGACGACCCGAGAACCTAACGTTACGGTTAGATCTCTGCCAACACAAGGCCAGGTTACCTCTGCAAAAATAGGTAACTACTGACACGCGTATGCCATCCCCCGATCGTCACCGATCTTCCCGAGGATCCCCGATTTCCAACAAACCACAAAGTAATAATAACTGTGCAGCAACCACAGAGGTTAAGTATCTGGGCTCCATACCATGATACCACCTTTATCCAGAAGGAATGACATACACTAATGGGCGCTACTCCCTAGAACCTTGCTGCATCCTTCCTGTTTCGACCATTTCCGGGGTGTGAGGCTCGACGAAGTCTCGTCCACAAAGCTACGCTTTCTCAAAAAGCCCTGCTTCGGGTCAAACAAAATGATCAACCTATGATCATAAAGATATAAGATCAAACAAATGATCATATCACAAATGATCAAACACTGATCATTTCACAGCAACACTCAGTATGCCACGTTACCAAATTGGGATATATCGCTGATAAATTTCAACTACATAACCTCTGAGCTCGTACGTCTCAGAGAAGGGTGTTAAGCTAAGAGAATAAATTCTCCGCCACCAACAGAAATGTATTTGAAAGAAATCAGCCTTATATCTCAAATTGTAACGTCAGACACACAATCCATACAAGTCTGTTCCGGGATCGAACAGAACCGAAGGCACTTCTCACGAAGCCCTTGCAATTCCGGATAATTTTCAATCACGTCGGGACTTCCCGTCACTAAGGGTGATAAAACCTCTAAACCGAAGATCAGTCGGTGTAGAGTAACTCGACGGTAATCCTTCCGTTTTCAAAAATATCCGGTCTTCAACACCGGTCTTCAAATGCGATTCATAACGACGTATCACATATTCGGAATGGGTTATACGACCCCATGGTCCTTTCCCGGCTAACCCGAATAGTGAGCGTAAATTTAAAAATAAGTGTGGCATTCAAATTTATCCAATTCACAACCAATACCTATCTAAAGGTAATTATTGATAGTCGGTTATTTAACTATCAATAAAGATGCGCAACATCATCAGATTCCAAATAATTTTCCAAATTATTTCATCTTCAAAAATATCTTTACTAGATATAAAAATTTCCACACTTAACCATTTGAAAACAATTTCAAATCAATTTTCCACACTTCAAAAATAAATCAACGTTTATTTTTAAAACGAATTCCCATTTCTTTATAAATTCCATATTGAATTTATATTTCAAAATATCTTCTGATATACGATTTTCAAATCGATTTTCAATATTCAATTTCAATTTATCTTTTACAAAGATAAATTCTCAAAACGTTCATTTCATTGGAAAAGCATTTCCATACTTATTTAAAAATAAGTGTTTCACAAATCGTTTATTTTCAACATTTGAAAATATTCGATATACTTAAATCAAATTAAGTATATATTCATCCTTTAAGGAAAATATTCTTTTAACACATTTATTTGAGTCAAAACGAATGTTGCGTAAAACATCGTTACGACGACTCGAAATCACTAGTATAGGGATTCGGAATTTAGGTAGATATATAAATCCCAATACTATATAAAACATTTCCTTTCGGAAATCATTTACTATAACTACAGTGTTATAGTCCACCATTTCCTTATTTTTCGAAAACGTCTATTTCAACAATAAATGTTGAAATCTATGATTTCGATATTCAATATAATTTAAAACATTGTTTAAAACAATTAACTTCATTTCAAATATCACTTCCCCAAAACCATATCTGTTTTACTTAACAATATATTCACTGTCCAAAATCGTGAATATAATTTACTTAACCCAATTTCAATCTTTTCCACACATTTTTATTTCAATAAAAATTCGCTATCCAAAATCGCGAATATATCTTCTTTGATAATCTTCTATATTTAATTTATCAAATTCAATCGATTTCGAATTTATAAACACGGTTATAAATTCTATTTCTATTTATAAAAACTTCCGTTTATAAATCTTCTTTATTTACCAATTCAATTCACAATTCAATTTACAATTCAATTTATATACCACAATCCATATTATAAGTTAAATACTTATAATTTCATTTATTTACAAAGATCATTCTTTTAAAACTTTACAACTGTAAAATTTACCCTTTTATAAACCCATTTTAACGTCATTTCCAAATACTACATCAATTACAGATTGATTCCCAAAATTTTATCATTTCTAAATAATTTTCCTTATTCTTTCCAATTTATTCAATATTCTATTTTTAAAAGAATTCTTCAATTTGAAATCATTTTTACATTGATTTCCCAAGTTATTTCAATTCATAAATTTAATTTCTAATTGGACTTCCAACTTATTTCATTTTAAATAAATTCCTTTTGAAGAGAATAAATTTCTTTGTCTCTTTCAATCTATTTAAAAATCCAAATTTAAATTAAATTCTTCAATTTATAATCACTGTTTTATGAAATTCTTTTATTTAGCAATTTCACTTCATTCTGGAATTTATTCCATAAGATTATAAAAATTAACTTTTTATACTTTAAAAATTCCTTTCTTCAAAATTATTAAATTTCTAAAATTGATTCATTTAAAAATTTCTATTTTGATTTCAAAAATCCAATTTCGTATATTTTGGAATCCAATGATATCAAACATCCATTCGGCCAATTTTCGTTTTCAAACAATTCCCAATCATCAATATCATCGATCGTATCAATATAATCATTCACAGAATTATCATATCACAATATAATAAATTCACAACAATATTGAGGGGTCCAGTTGGATCCCTCCAACCTGTTTCCCTGCATCCAAAGACGTTAGCACAATACCAATTCCGCTCCAGTACGGAATTATCGCGGTATATAGGTTTTTTATAAATCCGCTTACTAACGGCGCAATAGGGTCTCATCCGCTATACGAGGCGGGAAATCATCAATCCAATATATACATATGCCAATATGTATATATTGCTATATATATAGATATATCCTATCATATCTAATATCACAATCCAAACAGTCAATCAAACAATAACTGTAAAATCCACTTTCAAGTTGAGTGAGAAAATCTCACCTTAGCTTTTAACTTGCAATCCCATTTCCCATTTCCGCTTTGATTTCTCGTTTTGACCTTGTATAAATAATTTTATACAATTTATCAATATCCAAAATAAATCGAACTACTTAAATTATCATTCTATTTATTTACTTAACCAATTTCTCCTTTATTAAATAGATTTTAAAACTAAATTTCCTTAATAACTTTCTATATCAAATTTATCAATATTCGAAATAATCGAATAATAATTTCTATTTTTCAATTTAAATTCAACTAAGATATTTTTTTTTTAAACAAAAAATTAAATTTAAACTATTTTCCCGTTTCAAAAATTTATTTTAACAAATTTTCTTTTACAAATAAATTTTCAGTAACTAAAATAATTAAATAAGTCAATTTAACAAGTTAATCTCCCTGAATTCATTATTCTAAATTTATATAGGTTAGAAAATAAATGTATAACTTAGTAGTTTATTTCACAGTAAAGTAGATTCCTTTTTAAAACTCTTTTAACAGCTGAATACTTAATTTTAAAATAGGCATGTGAAAGTATCTATTTTTATAACATCTTTAAAATTGAACAGTACATATATATATTTTCTTCTATAAACATATAGATTTATATGAAACTAAAAATTTGCTTTACTGTAAAATAAATTATAAATTTAACAAAAACAACAACTACCTCACCAGCAATCGCTCAACATCGCTACGCTGCATTACTTCCACGACAAATCATGAGCCCCTGTCCTATGCGAATGCAAGAAGACCTCGATTCGATGGAGTCGCGACCACGTCACCACTTCGACCTCGATGCTCTGCCATCGCCTCGCATGTTGCCAATGAAGTCGAACTGCCTGAACCCAGAATCGACGCCGCCATCCTCACGCGAGCGCGCCTGCCTCGATTACGCTCCCCCCACCAGCGATCGATTGAAATACCTTATCATCGGCACGCGACTCCAAACGCGCGCGCGCTTCCGCCCTCGCGAACACCCCACTCGAACGCCACCACACGCATGAGCCTTCTGACCACGAAGTGTCTCGAGCACAAAAACTCCATCACCAGCATCCCCTTTCCTTGCGTGCTCCCATAGACGCGATTCGATCGCCGAGAGCCTCAACTAAACCCTAGTTCGAAAATCCAAATACGGTTCGAGACCATCGCCTGCCGACCTTAGTGTCGATGCCACCGCCGCCTCCCAATGCTCGAGTGCGAGCTTCTCTCGCGTGCGCGCTTGTCCAAATCGCGACGAGCACGAGCTCGATTTTTTTATTTTGAAATGGGGGAGGAATGAACTGATACTCTATTTGGGGGAAAGGAGGAAGAATGCGGTAACACTATCTCTGGCATTTAATCTCGAAGTGGAAAAAAAAATATCGATCTCCCATTGCCTCTCAGCTACGAACGTGATTTAGCAGAGGATAACGTGTTTGCACGATCCTTTTCGTGATTGTAGGCGTGAATTAAGGCGTGAGATAAGGGATGCTGTCCAAAGTTTAAGGAGTTGAGAACGAGAAATTTAAATTTCAACGCGTTAAATTGTCGTGTGCTCACATATCAGCTCAGAAAATTATGAAAATTGAAATCCGGCAATAATACAACATTCCGGACCCAATGGAGCTGGTTTCGTCGAATTCCGAGACTGTTTGAAAAATGACTATTTTATAAATATCGGTTCGAACGATCTAATTTCAAACTGAACACTTTACTCCTAAATTCGATTCTGAAGCTTCTGTTATCTCCGGTATTGTCAATATGAATTTTAAAAGCTTTTGAAATATTTTTCTTCAGCTTAAATTGAAGATTCGAATTTTTATTCACCTTACAATAGATTAAATTTTATAATTAAATCGTCAAATTCAAAGTTATTTCGGGGATTCAAATTAAATCATCGATCAAATATTTAAAATTAATTAAATATTTACAATTTAATTTGTTCGAAATTCAGGGTCGTTACATACAGAAAAATTGATATATTTATCAATTAAAATTTTTGGAATTTTAAAACGAGTTTTTATAAGTGAAGATATGAATCTTATAGAATTTTAAATTGTGAAGATATGAAATTTATAGATGTATAAATTGTGAAGTTAAAATGAATGAAATTGTAGAATAGAAGATTTATAAGAAATTAACTTATAAATTGGATTTTTGCCTACAAATGAAATATTGATCGAATTTGTTAATAAAGGAGATGTACAAATCGAAGTTGTTATAAAATATAAAAGGTGAAATTTATAAACATTGTTTTATAAATCCAAAACCAATTGAAATTGATAAGTTAAACACAGAAGTTTAATAAAGGAGATATATCCGCGATTTTGGATAGTGGATAATCATTGAAATAAAAATGTATAGAAAATATTGAAAAGTGGTTAGTGAAGTATATTCACGATTTTGGACAGGGAATATATTGTTAAGCAAAATGAATATTGTTTTGGGAAAGTGACATTGGAAATGAAGTTAATTGTTTTAAACGATGGTTTAAAATGTATTGAATATCGAAATCATAGATTTCAACGCTTTATTGTTGAAATAGACGTTTTCGAGAAATAAGGAAATGGTGGACTATAACACTGTTGTTATAGTAAATGATTTCCGAAAGGAAATGTTTTATATAGTATTGGGATTTATATATCTATCTAAATTTCGAATCCCTATACTAATGATGTTGAGTCGTCGTAACGATGTTTTACGTAACATTCATTTTGACTCAAATAAATGTGTTTTAAGAATGATTTCCTTAAAAGAATGAAATATATACTTAATTTGATTTAAGTATAATGAATATTTTCAAGTGTTGAAAATAAATAGATTTGTGAATTACTTATTATTATATAAGTATGGAATTGCTTTTCCAATATGAAATGAACGTTTTTGAGATTTATCTTCTTAAAGATAAATCGAAATTGAATATTGAAATCGATTTGGAAATCGTATATCAGTAGATATTTTGAAATATAAATTCACTATGGAATTTATAAAAGGAAAGGGAAACTGTTTAGAAAAATAAACGTTGATTTATTTTTGAAGTGTGGAAATAATATATCTAGTAAAGATATTTTGGAAGATAAAATAATTTGGAAATTTTTTTGGAATCTGATGATGTTGTGCATCTTTATTGATAGTTAAATAACCGACTATCAATAATTACCTTGAATGGTATTTGTTGTGAATTGGATGAATTTGAATGCCACACTTATTTTTAAATAAGCGCTCACTATTCGGGTTAGCCGGGAAAGGACCATGGGGTCGTATAACCCATTCCGAATATGTGATACGTCGTTATGAATTGCATTTGAAGACCGGTGTTGAAGACCGGATATTTTTGAAAACGGAAGGATTACCGTCGAGTTACTCTACATCGACTGATCTTCGATTTAGAGGTTTTATCACCCTTAGTGACGGGAAGTCCTGACGTGATTGAAAATTATCCGGATGTGCAAGGGCTTCGTGAGAAGTGCCTTCGGTTCTGTTCGATCCCGGAACAGACTTGTATGGATTGTGTGTCTGACGTTACAATTTGAGATATAAAGCTGATTTCTTTCAAATACATTTCTGTTGGTGGCGGAGAATTTATTCTCTTAGCTTAACACCCTTCTCTGAGACGTACGAGCTCAGAGGTTATGTAGTTGAAATTCATCAGCGATATATCCCAATTTGGTAACGTGGCATACTGAGTGTTGCTGTGAAATGATCAGTGTTTGATCATTTGCGATATGATCATTTTTTTGATCTTATATCTTTGTGATCATAGGTTGATCATTTTGTTTGACCCGAAGCAGGGCTTTTTGAGAAAGCGTAGCTTTGTGGACGAGACTTCATCGAGCCTCACACCCCGGAAATGGTCGAAACAGGAAGAATGCGGCAAGGTTCTAGGGAGTAGCGCCCCTTAGTGTATGTCATTCCTTCTGGATAAAGGTGGTATCATGGTATGGAGCCCAGATACTTAACCTCTGTGGTTACTGCATTATTATTATCTATGTGGTTTGTTGGAAATCGGGGATCCTCGGGAAGATCGGTGACGATCGGGGGATGGCATACGCGTGTCAGTAGTTACCTATTTTTGCAGAGGTAACCCGGCCTTGTGTTGGCAGAGATCCGGTTAGGTTCTCGGGTCGTCTATTCCAGGGACGTACCCATCGTGGATAGGAAGTTCCTTAGCCTGACCATTTGTTGGAAATCCAAAGAAACAATACGAGCCTTGTACGGTTTTAGTTGTAGAACCTGCCATCTAATATGGCAGCTATAGCAAGCATACTATAATGGTACCTATGCTGGCTAAGATTTATATTGTACTTTCGAAATGTTTTCTACACTATGCACTAACAATAATATCAAAAAGAATTTGATTTTGCGTAGTAAGCATCTTTGACTATCATAAGAAGAAATCTCCTCCAAGTCTGCGTTTGCATTGTGTGTGTGGCGGGAGGTCTTATGGTAGTTTCATTTTCCAAAAGCATTGCGAATTTGACTTTAAAATTATCCTGTTGTTTATTTTAAAGAATAACTGTTTTACGATCTCACACCAGTCACCATGACTGACTCGGAGTTTATTGTTTCCCTTCTAAACTCTGGGTGCCCACCAATTTCCACACGGGCAGCCTAGAGTTAGATTATCAGGATATTCTGGATATTCTGGAGCTTTGGAGATAAGATGGATGACGAGACGTAGTATTTGTATCTGATATTATTTATTCCGCTGTGTATTCTGTATGAGGACAAGTTATATAACTGTCCATTGTTGTATATTGACTCTGATTGATGTATGAATAAAATAATATAGTTCTTTGTTTTAAAAGACTAGTAATTATCTATTATATATTGTTCCGCTGCGAATGTGAGATTCTGTTATTGTTTTCTGTTCTACTGTTGTTCTGTTGTTCTTTCTTCTTCTGCTTTCTTCTTCTCTTCTCTTTTTCTTCTATCTGTTCTTCTACTTTTTCTTTCTAAAACCCTCACTACTGGAGTTTCCGGCACTCGATTGCTCGGCAGTCGATAAAGTGAGTATCGATGTCGAATTTTCGAAAGTCGAAAATTTCGGTATGTGACATATACCCTTGCAATCATCTGCCGTCCATTTCTCTTTGATCGCATCGTTGCCACTCGATAGATCATCTTCTCCAGCATCGTGAAAACGCACGCGTACAGGTTGAACGCACAAAACCCATCCCCTTCGAACGTTGACCGACCCAAGACCTCACCTCCGATACTCTATACTTCGATCATCACCGCCTACCTGCTCGCCAATGACAGCCCCACCCACGGCCGTGACCATGAGGATCTCGGTGGCCCCCACATCCCCAAAAACGAACGCGAACAGCTCGACTTCGAACACAAATCCCTAACGATCCACTCGCCTACATACCATCGCAGCCGTATGGATCTGTAGTACTCGACGAGGGCAACAATATTGTAGTTGAAACCTTTTTGAAATTGTGAATGGAATTGAAGAATTTGAGGGGAGAAGACAAACGATTTCTGGCCATTGATAATAGGGTGGCGGCTGATATAATGGATCTAGGGTGTAACGACCCGACTTTCATTGACCAGAAAGTCGTATCGCTAATAAGAAAGAAAGGGGTAGAAAATAGAAAAGAAGAGAAGAAAGAAGAAACAACAACAACGATCTCACAGCGGAATGAATAAATTATATTAATAACATAAAGAAACTATTACATAGTATAAAACACTTATCAGAGTTTACACAACTATACAACACATACTAGACAGTTATAAACATCTGTCTAGATATTACAACTCAAATACAATACAAGACTCTAACACAGATATCAACACAGCGGAATACTATATCTACGAACGCCGAAGCCTCCTGCTCCATTGCTCCTCCACAATTCGTCAAAGCTAAACCTGAATCCCTTGGCTACTCGTAAAAATTTGAGTACCCAAGAGTTTATAAAACAGAAATAAACAACTTGGGTCAGACATGGGTCTGGTGTGAGTAACAGGTTAAACTTGTTTAACTTCAAAACCTTTTGAAAGAAAAGGTATCACGTAAGACTCCCCACAATAAACATGGGTAAGTTTTTACCTTACGCTAACCAAAACATTGATAGGAAATTCGATTGTATTATGATAGGGTCTAAGGTTTTCAAATAAATATGAAATAGCCGAAATTGTTACATTATTAAATTCCAGCATACATAAGTATACAATCAAGTCCGTTATCACTTATTGGAATTTGGATTTCCATACAATGGCAGAGCTACCGGGGTACCGCTCATCACAGTACGGGGCCTAGATCACCGTACCGAGGATCACTCCCAATCCCCTGCAACACAAAGCCGGAACCATCCCTTACTGGATAATCCCGAATAAAATCACCCCACAGATGGCCGTCGCCAACTGCACCACTAAGCCGAAATAAAAGGAACTTCTCTAGACAGGGATGACCTTACTCTCAGTGGGTGCTACCCACGAAGCCTTGCTGCACCTCCCCTGTTTTAGCCATTTCCGGTTTGATGAGGCTTGAGGTCACGATTTACCTTTAAATCAGAACATCACTTAGAATGCTCATCGTCCACCTGACGATGTTTTGAAAGCATTCGATCCATACAAGTTCGTTCCGGGTTCGAACGAAACCGAAGGCATTATCTCGTTACACTCGTGTTGGAATCACCCTCAGAGTTAACGACAATAACCCTTGCACTTTGAATCTTCATCTTCACTTGAGATTCACGACCTATCGTTAATTTGGATCGATGTGGTATTCGGGTCTCCAGACCTGGCATCCCGGTATACGGAAACCCGATCCCGGTCTCATCGAAATCCAAAACGTATCTTTTAAGGCCAAGTTGTTTTAAAGTTAAAACAATTCAATTCTTATCTATACTACACACAGATAGATAATAGATAATCCATATTATCATCCAAACAGATAATTCATATTATCATTTTAATCCAACCAACATCTATATCATAGATCAGTATATCTCTTATCAGAGATATCAACAATGCAAAGCATTTAATACTACTCATCCATCATAAGTAATGATTTATATCATCTCTAATCAATTTAAAGTGAATTAAATTAATTATTTCATTTTATAAATCCTGCTTACTTAATTATTAATTAAACCAATTAATTAATCATACTTTAAGTATCATCTTAATTAATAGTATCATCTTAATTAATCATTCCTGATTAATTATACTTTAATTACTTTAAGTAATTAATACTTAATTAATTTCACAAATTAATTATCTTAAACCATTCAGTAATTAATCTTAAATTACTTCATTAATTAATTAATTATACTTAATTACATTAATCCTTAATTAAGTACAATTAATTAATTACTTTAATCATTTATTATTGATTAATTAATCTTAATTAATCAACCTTTAATTACATTATTAATTATATTAATTAATAATCCCTAATTACTCCATTTAAATTAATTACATTTAATAATTAATCTTAAATTAAACCATATTTATTAATCACCTTTGATTAATTTCATTTAGTAATTAACTTCCCTTAATTACTCTTCCATAAATTAATTACTCATTAATTAATTATCTTTTAATTAATCCCTTGATTAATTATTCTAAGTAATTAACTCAAATTACTTTCATTATCTCCATTTAATTACATCCAGTAATTATCTTTAATTACTTCCTAAGTAATTACATTTCACTAATTACATTTAAGTAATTATACTTATCACATAACCAAGTGATTATCTTAAATTAATTAAATTAATTAATTTAACTTATCAAATTATTTAATTAATTACCTTAAGTAATTAATTACCTTAATTACTTCCATTAAGTAATTATACTTAACCAATTTCCATAAATGATTATTATTAATTTATTAATCAAATTGATTACCAAAATTAATCTCATTAATTAATTATTTATTTATCCCTAATTAATGATCCCTCATTAATTATTTAACAATTCTTTAATTACTTCTTTAGGTAATTAATCTTTAATCAATTATTTATTAAAAAAACTTGATAAACTCTTATTTATCAATTAATTAATTAAATTATCAATTATTCTTTAATTACCTTATTAATTTAATTACCCCTATATAATTAAATCTTAATTACTTTCTGACTAAAGTATTAACCTTTAACTACTTTAGTTATTATTAACAAAAGTCTTTAAAACATTTTACTTTAAAATCTTTCTTTTAATTCATTTAAATTAAAAGATCTAAATAGATTACAATTTAACTTTAACCAATATTTAAATCAAATATACAAAATCTTTTTAAATCAAATGTTAAGAACACTTAACATTTATAAGATTTTAAACCAATTTATTTGAATTCAAAATCCTTTTTAAAATATACTTTTAACAATTTAAATTTTAAATCATCATAAATTTTATCAACCTATTTATTTCAAACAAGGATACAATTTTAAATTTGAATCCATACTTCCAAATTTGCTTTAAAACTTTGTTTAAAATTTCAGTTTCCAAAATTTTAAACCAAATTTAAAAGTTAAAAACAAACAGGCTTAAGGCCTGTACCAACTCAAATTACCCGAGCCTACCACTAAATGCTTCGAGTAAAAACTGGAAACCCCCGAGTATCCCTTCGAGTTTTTCTTCGTTCTTATATTTAAAACTTTGTTAAGTTCAAATTTTAAAACTGTTAATCCACGCGAGTCTCCCCTGTACGAACCCGAGCCCAGTCCCCAATTTCTCGAGTACGACTTCGAGTCAAACCCATCACCTACTCGAGAACGTCTGTTTCTTTCCCAAACTCAACAGACATTGCTGCTACCTTGTGCACGTGCACAGGCAACTCGATCGCCTTCGACCACCCATGCCAACGCCGGCACATCGTCTACGACCCCCATCCACGATCCCAATCACCAGAACCTCGAACAAACTTCACCATCAAAATCGAGCATCACAATCCTCACCTGGAACCAGAACTACGATCACAAATTCAACTCGCCTCGACGATCGAGACCACCTGAGCACCAGAACTTCTGGCCAAGTCTTCGTCATCCTTCAAGCTTTAGATTCCCAGAGTTCAGATGAACTCGATCCCCTCTGGACGTCGTGACGAACATATTTCCCAACCTCACTAAAACTAGGGTTATAAACTTAGAACGAACATTGTTGCCACCACCATGCTTTTCACCATCATCTGACATTTTTCTCGAACTCTCCGATCATCCCTCTATCTACAGTTGAAACTACAACCTCGCCAGACAACTAGATCACCAGGGACAGCTTAAAACTCCTATTTCGATCAACCTTGAACTGCTTTCTAAATTTGATGCTAAAAATTATAGTTTCACCTCTAAAATTCATGTTTTCAAACAACGATTCAGATCATATGCCTGAATCGATGAATTAAGTAATTTGAATTTTTACAAAAAATTAAAAAAAACTCAAGTTTCCCTGTTCTATTTAGTTTTCCAGAACAATCTCCATTTTAATCTATTTAAATAAAATTTAAACTTTAAGTTATATTTAAACAATCACTACTGGTTTGAAATCTAAGTCTAAACAGAGATTATATTAAGAGGTATTGAATTTTTATCATACTCTAAGCTACTAAAAATAGAACAGGTAAAAAAAACAGATACCACAGTAACATACATCTATACATCCAAATCTATATATAGCAATTCAATCATATTCATTCTCCACAATACACATTTTAATCCAGAATTTCACATGCAAACAGATACTCATATATTTAAATTTTTAAGAAGAAAGTTACTCACCAGATTTCAAATGAATAACAGAGCTACTTCAGTTTTGATTTTGAAAACTTTAAAATCTTTTAACTTGAGTTGCCTTGTTGCTCCTTCGATTTAAAACTTTAATTGCTTGATTTGGAAACTTGCATGTTGCTATAGCCTTGTATTGTTGATATGTTGCCTTAGATTCCAGATTTAAAGAACTTTGATTTTGCTTCAAGATTTTTAGAAAAAATTGCAGGCTTCCAGATTTGAAGAGAAAAACAGGCTTTTGAATCTTTTAAAAATGATGCAAGCTTTTTAAATTCATTCCAGATTAAAGAAAAATGCAGGCTATCGGCTTTGATTTGAAAATGGTTTCAGGTTTAACACTTCCAGGCTTTTGATTTTCAGATTGAAGAAATGGTTACAGATCTTTGTTTTGAGAATATGGTTTAAGGAATGTTGATTACTGATTTGAAGAAGAATGTTCAGATTGAAGAATTTGTTATAGGTTTAGTTTTTGAGAATTTTGGTTTGAGTATACTTCAGATTTTGCTTAGAGAATAGGCTGAATTCTTTTATGACTTGAAAAGAAATAGAAAAGGAATGAGAATGAGGAGTAAATGAAAATATAGGTTTATTTGTGATTTAATAAAAATAAAAGAAAAATAAAAATAAAAATGACACTTGTCTTCATATGTGTTAATTTGTTTACACTTGTTTTAAACAAGCCTTCATATGTTTACACATGTCTTTATATTTAATTTATATTTATTTTAAATGTAAAAACCTTTTCTTTATTTATTAAACACTTATTACTTATCTATGTATATATATACTTTTAAAGAAAATAAACCAAATATATATATATAAATAAGATCTTATACATATATTTTAAAATCCAAACTATTTAAATATTACCTCTTTTGAATTTCAAAATTAAATCTAAATTCAAATTCAAATTATATTTTTAAAATCCAATTTAAAGTCAATTTATAAGAACATATTCAATTTGAAATAACAAATCTTATTTTACTAAAGTCTATTTATATCTATATATATAAAACAATACACTATTAATATTGTATTTTAAACTTATATATATATACCCTCTTAAATCTTATTTATTAAGCAATATTTCAAAAAGAAAATAAAATAAACTTTATTATTAATCTTATTTAAAACCATATAGTTATTTTGTTTAAATAGCTTTGAAAAACTTAATATTAAATAAATCATAATTTCCAAACTATCAAAATGTATATTAGAAATTTAAAAACAAGATTTCATTTATTTATTAAATATCAAACACAAGCTTATCCAAATACAATATATACAATTGTATATACATTATAAATAGAAATCATCTTATAAATTTTTAAAGGATAAATTTACTAATTAAATATTCATTTAATTAGATTATTAAATCAATTCAAATATTTATTATCAAAGATTAACAAATCAATTTAATTATTTTTAAACAGATTATTAAATTGATATTGTCCAAAATTTCCGGGATATTACATTCCTTCCCCCTTAAAATAATTTCGTCCCCGAAATTTAAAACAAAGGTAATTTAATAATCTATTTAAATCACAAACAAATATTATCATCCATATGCTAACAACCATAGCAAACAATCATCCAAACAAACAATTTTAACTATCCAGCGAAAAATTCTGAATAGAATTTCCTCGAGTTTCCCCAAGTATATATATACCGGGATACTCGCTCTACAACAATCCAAACAACCAATACTACTAAGCTATAGAGCTCCTACTCATCTAGATCTACAATACTAAACAGAATATCAGACTACAGACGAATCTGACTCAACAACCAAATCCTCAAGAACTGCTGGTTCCAAAACCAGAGATAGATCAAACACGTACTCCCTCAGAGATACGTAAAATTCATTGAATTCCAGTTATCCAAACTGACAATTCAACCTTGTAGATCAAAGTACTTATCCAAATTAGATCACAGAAAAGATCCAGAATAACTCGGAGCTAACTTCCCAGACTTACCCAATCTTATAGCTCCCTTTTACCAGAGAAAACTTCAATATCAACGAAGTCTCCAACTTCGAATTCAAAATTCCTCCGTCTCTTATCCACAAAATCCTTCAAACGATCTTGGACTTCCTACAAATCCTTCCTGATCAGCTCAACCTTCGCTGATGCTTCTTGAAACAAACCGGACCAAAGATAACTCAACCAATGATCCTCTCAAGATCTACCCAATCCAAAACCAAACTCTACTTCACCATTATCCGAAGATTCCAAACTAACTTCTCCTATCTGGAAAAGACAAATAGGAGCACTCGCCAACTGCTTCTGCTGCACCACTCTGATCTGGAGTAGAATGAAAATGTTGATGAAGAACACGAGCAAAGACTGGACAACACATCCCAGAAAATATCGGATAACTTAAAAGAATACTCAAACTATCGCAAGTCATTTTTGCGATCAACCCAGCCAAATCCAAATAAAACTGTTCTATCTTTACAAATCAGAACAGCTCATACTTATCTATCCAATCCATCGAAGAAATGGATATACTCTACTTCTTCTGAACTCCACCTTCAGAAAAACTACTCAGCCAGAAAACTTCCTGCCAATACAGAACACTCCGAGCTGCACTGCTGCCACATATGCCAAAGAATTCTCAATCCAAAGCTCTTCGAGAAACTCGAACCCAAACCAAACAGAGGCACCATGCTGGACTCAGCCACAACACCGAAACAGACACACTTCATTAACTTGTTCCAAAGAAAACATCTTCGGGAACATCCATAGTCACTGCATCTCATCACGCAGCTACTTCTTCCAGAAGTATCAAGATACCATCACTCGCTTCTGTCCAACCGACAGCTCCAACTTTACTCATCCAAACTACAAAGATAAACTCCGAACCATAACAGTTTCCTTCGGAGATCGATGAAATTCTTTACCACAGTAAAGTTTACTCGAGACGGTATTAGGTTTACAGTCTCGACAAATATACTTCCAACCTCAACACTCAGACTCCTAATCTTAGATGATAAATTATTATCATCTCAACCAATCATTATAAATACCATATACTTTTAAAATGATACTTTTTATATATAGAAAATATATCTGGGTAAAATTATTTCACCTTCCTTTTTTTTTAAAACAATATTGTGTCCGTTGGCCTGGTCCAAGTGTTTAGAGATCCCTATCAATAACGGTAGCTACTCGTATTGACCAGAATCCATATACCACTTAACCGATCAATTAACACAATATAAAACCATTTTATATAACTATCAAATACGCACTCTCGTATATATATATACACTCGGACTCAAACAGGTTGCTACAGATCCTAATTGAACAACCCTTCCGAACCTAGGTATTCACTCAACCTAGTGTTTTGATATTCACTTAACCAATAGCTTAGGTATTCGCTCAACCTATGCTCTGATACCACATGTAACGACCCGACTTTCATTGACCAGAAAGTCGTATCGCTAATAAGAAAGAAAGGGGTAGAAAATAGAAAAGAAAAGAAGAAAGAAGAAACAACAACAACGATCTCACAGCGGAATGAATAAATTATATTAATAACATAAAGAAACTATTACATAGTATAAAACACTTATCAGAGTTTACACAACTATACAACACATACTAGACAGTTATAAACATCTGTCTAGATATTACAACTCAAATACAATACAAGACTCTAACACAGATATCAACACAGCGGAATACTATATCTACGAACGCCGAAGCCTCCTGCTCCATTGCTCCTCCACAATTCGTCAAAGCTAAACCTGAATCCCTTGGCTACTCGTAAAAATTTGAGTACCCAAGAGTTTATAAAACAGAAATAAACAACTTGGGTCAGACATGGGTCTGGTGTGAGTAACAGGTTAAACTTGTTTAACTTCAAAACCTTTTGAAAGAAAAGGTATCACGTAAGACTCCCCACAATAAACATGGGTAAGTTTTTACCTTACGCTAACCAAAACATTGATAGGAAATTCGATTGTATTATGATAGGGTCTAAGGTTTTCAAATAAATATGAAATAGCCGAAATTGTTACATTATTAAATTCCAGCATACATAAGTATACAATCAAGTCCGTTATCACTTATTGGAATTTGGATTTCCATACAATGGCAGAGCTACCGGGGTACCGCTCATCACAGTACGGGGCCTAGATCACCGTACCGAGGATCACTCCCAATCCCCTGCAACACAAAGCCGGAACCATCCCTTACTGGATAATCCCGAATAAAATCACCCCACAGATGGCCGTCGCCAACTGCACCACTAAGCCGAAATAAAAGGAACTTCTCTAGACAGGGATGACCTTACTCTCAGTGGGTGCTACCCACGAAGCCTTGCTGCACCTTCCCTGTTTTAGCCATTTCCGGTTTGATGAGGCTTGAGGTCACGATTTACCTTTAAATCAGAACATCACTTAGAATGCTCATCGTCCACCTGACGATGTTTTGAAAGCATTCGATCCATACAAGTTCGTTCCGGGTTCGAACGAAACCGAAGGCATTATCTCGTTACACTCGTGTTGGAATCACCCTCAGAGTTAACGACAATAACCCTTGCACTTTGAATCTTCATCTTCACTTGAGATTCACGACCTATCGTTAATTTGGATCGATGTGGTATTCGGGTCTCCAGACCTGGCATCCCGGTATACGGAAACCCGATCCCGGTCTCATCGAAATCCAAAACGTATCTTTTAAGGCCAAGTTGTTTTAAAGTTAAAACAATTCAATTCTTATCTATACTACACACAGATAGATAATAGATAATCCATATTATCATCCAAACAGATAATTCATATTATCATTTTAATCCAACCAACATCTATATCATAGATCAGTATATCTCTTATCAGAGATATCAACAATGCAAAGCATTTAATACTACTCATCCATCATAAGTAATGATTTATATCATCTCTAATCAATTTAAAGTGAATTAAATTAATTATTTCATTTTATAAATCCTGCTTACTTAATTATTAATTAAACCAATTAATTAATCATACTTTAAGTATCATCTTAATTAATAGTATCATCTTAATTAATCATTCCTGATTAATTATACTTTAATTACTTTAAGTAATTAATACTTAATTAATTTCACAAATTAATTATCTTAAACCATTCAGTAATTAATCTTAAATTACTTCATTAATTAATTAATTATACTTAATTACATTAATCCTTAATTAAGTACAATTAATTAATTACTTTAATCATTTATTATTGATTAATTAATCTTAATTAATCAACCTTTAATTACATTATTAATTATATTAATTAATAATCCCTAATTACTCCATTTAAATTAATTACATTTAATAATTAATCTTAAATTAAACCATATTTATTAATCACCTTTGATTAATTTCATTTAGTAATTAACTTCCCTTAATTACTCTTCCATAAATTAATTACTCATTAATTAATTATCTTTTAATTAATCCCTTGATTAATTATTCTAAGTAATTAACTCAAATTACTTTCATTATCTCCATTTAATTACATCCAGTAATTATCTTTAATTACTTCCTAAGTAATTACATTTCACTAATTACATTTAAGTAATTATACTTATCACATAACCAAGTGATTATCTTAAATTAATTAAATTAATTAATTTAACTTATCAAATTATTTAATTAATTACCTTAAGTAATTAATTACCTTAATTACTTCCATTAAGTAATTATACTTAACCAATTTCCATAAATGATTATTATTAATTTATTAATCAAATTGATTACCAAAATTAATCTCATTAATTAATTATTTATTTATCCCTAATTAATGATCCCTCATTAATTATTTAACAATTCTTTAATTACTTCTTTAGGTAATTAATCTTTAATCAATTATTTATTAAAAAAACTTGATAAACTCTTATTTATCAATTAATTAATTAAATTATCAATTATTCTTTAATTACCTTATTAATTTAATTACCCCTATATAATTAAATCTTAATTACTTTCTGACTAAAGTATTAACCTTTAACTACTTTAGTTATTATTAACAAAAGTCTTTAAAACATTTTACTTTAAAATCTTTCTTTTAATTCATTTAAATTAAAAGATCTAAATAGATTACAATTTAACTTTAACCAATATTTAAATCAAATATACAAAATCTTTTTAAATCAAATGTTAAGAACACTTAACATTTATAAGATTTTAAACCAATTTATTTGAATTCAAAATCCTTTTTAAAATATACTTTTAACAATTTAAATTTTAAATCATCATAAATTTTATCAACCTATTTATTTCAAACAAGGATACAATTTTAAATTTGAATCCATACTTCCAAATTTGCTTTAAAACTTTGTTTAAAATTTCAGTTTCCAAAATTTTAAACCAAATTTAAAAGTTAAAAACAAACAGGCTTAAGGCCTGTACCAACTCAAATTACCCGAGCCTACCACTAAACGCTTCGAGTAAAAACTGGAAACCCCCGAGTATCCCTTCGAGTTTTTCTTCGTTCTTATATTTAAAACTTTGTTAAGTTCAAATTTTAAAACTGTTAATCCACGCGAGTCTCCCCTGTACGAACCCGAGCCCAGTCCCCAATTTCTCGAGTACGACTTCGAGTCAAACCCATCACCTACTCGAGAACGTCTGTTTCTTTCCCAAACTCAACAGACATTGCTGCTACCTTGTGCACGTGCACAGGCAACTCGATCGCCTTCGACCACCCATGCCAACGCCGGCACATCGTCTACGACCCCCATCCACGATCCCAATCACCAGAACCTCGAACAAACTTCACCATCAAAATCGAGCATCACAATCCTCACCTGGAACCAGAACTACGATCACAAATTCAACTCGCCTCGACGATCGAGACCACCTGAGCACCAGAACTTCTGGCCAAGTCTTCGTCATCCTTCAAGCTTTAGATTCCCAGAGTTCAGATGAACTCGATCCCCTCTGGACGTCGTGACGAACATATTTCCCAACCTCACTAAAACTAGGGTTATAAACTTAGAACGAACATTGTTGCCACCACCATGCTTTTCACCATCATCTGACATTTTTCTCGAACTCTCCGATCATCCCTCTATCTACAGTTGAAACTACAACCTCGCCAGACAACTAGATCACCAGGGACAGCTTAAAACTCCTATTTCGATCAACCTTGAACTGCTTTCTAAATTTGATGCTAAAAATTATAGTTTCACCTCTAAAATTCATGTTTTCAAACAACGATTCAGATCATATGCCTGAATCGATGAATTAAGTAATTTGAATTTTTACAAAAAATTAAAAAAAACTCAAGTTTCCCTGTTCTATTTAGTTTTCCAGAACAATCTCCATTTTAATCTATTTAAATAAAATTTAAACTTTAAGTTATATTTAAACAATCACTACTGGTTTGAAATCTAAGTCTAAACAGAGATTATATTAAGAGGTATTGAATTTTTATCATACTCTAAGCTACTAAAAATAGAACAGGTAAAAAAAACAGATACCACAGTAACATACATCTATACATCCAAATCTATATATAGCAATTCAATCATATTCATTCTCCACAATACACATTTTAATCCAGAATTTCACATGCAAACAGATACTCATATATTTAAATTTTTAAGAAGAAAGTTACTCACCAGATTTCAAATGAATAACAGAGCTACTTCAGTTTTGATTTTGAAAACTTTAAAATCTTTTAACTTGAGTTGCCTTGTTGCTCCTTCGATTTAAAACTTTAATTGCTTGATTTGGAAACTTGCATGTTGCTATAGCCTTGTATTGTTGATATGTTGCCTTAGATTCCAGATTTAAAGAACTTTGATTTTGCTTCCAGATTTTTAGAAAAAATTGCAGGCTTCCAGATTTGAAGAGAAAAACAGGCTTTTGAATCTTTTAAAAATGATGCAAGCTTTTTAAATTCATTCCAGATTAAAGAAAAATGCAGGCTATCGGCTTTGATTTGAAAATGGTTTCAGGTTTAACACTTCCAGGCTTTTGATTTTCAGATTGAAGAAATGGTTACAGATCTTTGTTTTGAGAATATGGTTTAAGGAATGTTGATTACTGATTTGAAGAAGAATGTTCAGATTGAAGAATTTGTTATAGGTTTAGTTTTTGAGAATTTTGGTTTGAGTATACTTCAGATTTTGCTTAGAGAATAGGTTGAATTCTTTTATGACTTGAAAAGAAATAGAAAAGGAATGAGAATGAGGAGTAAATGAAAATATAGGTTTATTTGTGATTTAATAAAAATAAAAGAAAAATAAAAATAAAAATGACACTTGTCTTCATATGTGTTAATTTGTTTACACTTGTTTTAAACAAGCCTTCATATGTTTACACATGTCTTTATATTTAATTTATATTTATTTTAAATGTAAAAACCTTTTCTTTATTTATTAAACACTTATTACTTATCTATGTATATATATACTTTTAAAGAAAATAAACCAAATATATATATAAAAATAAGATCTTATACATATATTTTAAAATCCAAACTATTTAAATATTACCTCTTTTGAATTTCAAAATTAAATCTAAATTCAAATTCAAATTATATTTTTAAAATCCAATTTAAAGTCAATTTATAAGAACATATTCAATTTGAAATAACAAATCTTATTTTACTAAAGTCTATTTATATCTATATATATAAAACAATACACTATTAATATTGTATTTTAAACTTATATATATATACCCTCTTAAATCTTATTTATTAAGCAATATTTCAAAAAGAAAATAAAATAAACTTTATTATTAATCTTATTTAAAACCATATAGTTATTTTGTTTAAATAGCTTTGAAAAACTTAATATTAAATAAATCATAATTTCCAAACTATCAAAATGTATATTAGAAATTTAAAAACAAGATTTCATTTATTTATTAAATATCAAACACAAGCTTATCCAAATACAATATATACAATTGTATATACATTATAAATAGAAATCATCTTATAAATTTTTAAAGGATAAATTTACTAATTAAATATTCATTTAATTAGATTATTAAATCAATTCAAATATTTATTATCAAAGATTAACAAATCAATTTAATTATTTTTAAACAGATTATTAAATTGATATTGTCCAAAATTTCCGGGATATTACATAGGGTTTGCTCATTAACGTATATACATACGTATAAGTGAATAAATTTAATATTATATCCACAAATTACTTGATTTTTCGGACAATCTCCAAATCACACGTGCCGCCTGGCGTTCGTAAGGTTTACCCCGCGTTCCGAACACAATGGAACGTGTTTCGGAAGCTAATTCAGTCATCTGTGCGAGTTACGGAATTAAACGATCAATTTAAATTAAACCGATTTAAATCGATTTCGAGGCGTTTTCGCTTGCCCCGGACAAACGGTACATCCAATTGACATGAATTTTAAAACCTTACAATAATATCACATTACGGATCTGATGAAACTAGTTTCGTCGAAATCTGACACTGTTTGAAAAATGACTATTTTTAACTCGCCAAATTAATATTAAAACAATTTCGATGCGTTTCGAGCTGCCACAGTCACACGACAACTCCGATTGCTACAAAAATTGAAATCTGATAATAACAAACTATTACGGATCCAATGGAACTAGTTTCTTCCAATTCTGAGACTATCCCAAAAATGGCTAATTTCACTAGTCGATTAAATATTAAAATATTCAATTTTCACAGATTAACTTTAAATTCAATTTTCAAAGTCCTATAACATCACTATAACTTCAACATGATTTAACATAACTTTATAAATCATTTTTAATCACATTAAATCCAGATTTCAATTATTCCTGGAATTTCACTATTAAATTAACGATTTAATTATCCAATTAAATCCAATATTCGAATTTTAAATTATTCGACTTATTAATTTTACTTATTAATATTTAAAATCAATTAAATATTCAAGTTTTAATTAATATTAATTCTGGGTCGTTACAAACTTCCCCCCTTTAAAGAATTTCGTCCTCGAAATTACCAAGTAAGAAGAAGATACAAAATCTATTAATTTTTCAAAACAAACCATTCAAATTAGATTTTCAAATCTGTTAAGTGTTTAACTTTCCCAAAATCCTTAGTTAAACTTCTTACAAAATCTTTACTAAGTTTTCCAAATCATACTTAGTTTTCAAAATTTTCAAATTTCTCAAAAATATTCTAACGCCTTAAATTTTCGAAAAATTTCGCCATAGACTCCTTTGCGCGGCTCGATCCGAAAAAAAAATGACAGTGTATATATATCACAAATATACATCTCATCAAGTGATGAGGCATCCCGTAGGGAAAAAGTGTAAAAGTACGATATTTAATCCGAGATATGTACCTTATTATATTTTTTTTAGCGAGCGTATACGGTTAATATAGCGCGAAAGCGAGCTCAAAATGCGAAGCAAACGCCATCCGCACCTACTAGACACTCAACAACAATCATGAGAACATGTATATAGAAAATAATATCGATATACAACACATAGCAACATAACAACTACATGTGCTAACGTAGCAATGCATTTAAAAGCAACAATGCAACCATCATCCAACACATCAATGTCTATCCAAATCCGTTCATAACCAAATCAATATAGATTCACTTCTCATTAATATTCATTGAATTGGTTTTAAGTTTTAAATCATATTTGATTCATTTACATTGGATTTTACACATATTCATTCTCAATTAGTTTACATTCACTAATTCACATTTGTTCACTTTCAATTCAAATTGAATTCTATTTAAATTTACTTCACTTCAATTCAAATCAAATTACATAGCTTCCAATTTTAATCAATTCAACTTCATTAACATTTAATGAATTTATATACAATCAACTAACAACCAAATAACAACCAATGTACATCCATTACAACCAAATTTATTCAATTTACATTTCTTTACATTCAATTTGGTTCAATACTTTTAATTTCAATTGGTTGATATTAAATTGACTTCCATTCAATTATTCAACTTCCAATTTCATTTGCTTTTAATGAATTAACACTTACTTCTATTGGTTCATATCAATTTATTTACATTCAATTGATTAACATTCCATCCATTCACATTAGATTGATTTACATTCAATCCATTTATTCAATTGCTAATTCATTTCACATTTCAAGTTGAATTTCATTTATATAACTCAAGTTTATATTCATTTAATAAATTCACTTTATTTATTTACTTTGATATCAAAATCAACTTCATTTAACATTACTTAAGTTATTTTCCATTTCAAACATCATTTGTTTAACTTAACTTAAGTTTCCACTTATAAATCCAATTCAGATTTTGTTATTCTTAACAAAATTCATTTAACCTTTTACCAAAATCAAATTTCATCAATCATTCAAATTTATATCACATTTGACTTAACAAAATTGTTTAATCACTTTATCATTTGGTTTTGCTTACATTACTCATTTTATAAGTTATACAACTTATATATTTAAATTTCCAAATCTGATTTAATTTATTTAACTTTTTTCCAAAGCTAAAACTTTTACATCATATTTCATTATGCTACTCAAATTCATTAACTTTACCAAGTCAAATTTATTATTTCATATCATAAGTATAAATCTTATTTCACTTATATTTATCACTTTACAACTTGGATTTTAAATCAAATTTGTTTATCACAACAAATACTTCAGTTTCCAATTTACTATGGGTAGCAAATCAATCACACAGAAACTCGAAAATGATACTGATGATGCTGCAGTCATCACCGTACTATTTCCCAACAACATAGTGAATTCAGTTCTTTAAATTCTTTCAAAAATCTTCCTTGATTTATAAATCTCCTTACAAATCTTTTACTTATAATATTTCACTCTTTATATATAAGTTTATTTTACCATTGTAAATCATATCAATTATAACTTCACCTTTTATAATTTATTTGCTGATATAATTTCTTTTAAAATTGTTGTTTTATTTAACTTATTCAAACAACTTTTATTAACTTATATATATTTACATTTTTAACATCCAAACAATCAATTATATACACTTTAATAATTTCCGAAAAATTATTTCTTTATATATAAAATATAATCGAGGTAAAATTATTTCATTTACCTAATTTAAAAACAATACCATGCCGAATTGTTCTGAACAAGTGTTTAGAGATCCCTACCGATAGAGTTGTACAGACTATACCGACCAGAATCCATATACCACTCAACAAATCAATCATCACAATATAAAACAATTTTATATTCACTAACAAATACGCACTCGTATCTATTATTACACTCAACTCATTCTAGAGTACTACTGACTCTATCTCTAATGAGTAATACCCAACAGAGCAGGGTTGTTGCTTAACCATATGCTCTGATACCAAATGTAACGATCCACTTTTCCGCACCCCTTGAATAGACACTAATCTCCATCGATTAACTCAAGATGAACGGAAAACCGAACCATTAGGGTAAAAGAAGAGGTAGAAGAAGATAGAAGAAAAGAAAAAATAGAAAAACACAGAAACAGAACCAATATCAGAATCTCACATTCGCAGCGGAACAATATATAATAGATAATCACTAGTCTTTTAAACAAAGAACCATATCAGTTTTATACAATACATCAATCAGAGTCAATATACAACTCAATACAACTGGACAGTTATATAAACTTGTCCATATACAGAATACACAGCGGAATAAATAATATCATATACAAGTGGTACGTCTCGCCATCCAGCTCGCCACTGAGCTCCAAAGCTTTCCTGAATCCAGAATGATCTAATAACCTAACTCTAGACTGCCCGTGTGGAAAATGATGGGCACCCAGAGTTTAGGAAGGGAACAATAAACTCCGAGTCAGTCATGGTGACTGGTGTTGTAACGACCCGTATTTTTCACGGATCGAAAAGTTCGTCAAATCTGGAATTTTTGCATTTTTAAGTCATTTCAGATTTTTGGGGAAATTTGTCTAAGTCCTAGGTCGTGGACGACCTAAGAGCTAAGTCGTGACCGAGTTAAGGACTTGCGAGTTAGTGTTAGGTCGTGGGTTAGTTGGAGCGACCTATAAAATTGTGCAACCTAGGATTTAGTTAAGTAATTAGGTCGGCAGGGCGAGTTAACGACCTAAAGACTGACCGACTTAAGAAGTTTAGGCGACCTAAGGAAGAGTAGTAGGCGACCTAAGTATTCTGGGGTAGAGTTAGGTCGGCAACGACCTAAGAGAATGTTGTGAGCGACCTAAGTTTTGTTAAGTGTTAGGTCGGCTGGGAAAGTTAGCGACCTAGTAGTTGCCGAGTTAGCGACTTAGTAGTTGCCGAGTTAGCGACCTAGTGTTGGCGACCTAAGGACCTAAGGAGTTAACAAGTTGGCGACCTTAGGAGTTAGGCTAAGTGTTAGGTCGCGTGGAGGCTTAAGGAATTAGGTCGTAACCTGTTAAGTCGTAGGTCGCTGGGTTTCGTCTAAGTGTTAGGTCGAAGTATGTGTTAAGTCGTAGGTCGACTTAATAGTTAGGTTGTATGCGCAGAAGTGTTAGATCGTAGGAGTTGAGGCGCGCGTATCTGTTAAGTCGGAGTTGTTGGCTAAGGGTTAGGTCGGAGGCTCTGTTAAGTCGTGGGGGTTTTCAGGTCGTAGGTCGGCATATGTTAGGTCGGCAACGACTTAAGGAGATAGCCGAGTTACGACTCAGGCAGTTTTCAGCTATAAATAGGAGGGGTTGTTCTCACTTTTTGGGATCCGGATTTTGAAGCGACGAAGTGCTGCCATTTTGAGAGCTCGACTTCTACACTTCTTCACTTCTTTTCTCCACTCTAATCTAGTGCTTCCATCCATCCAAATCGAAGATCGAGATTGAAGATTCAAAAGCTTGGATTGAAGATCTTCATCTTTTCAAGAGAGATTTCTTCATTTGAAGCGGATTTGTGATAGATCTAGCTTCATCCTTCGCTGTCCAGATCTGAAGTGTGTTGATTTGAGGTTGTTTAGGTGATTTGGTGAGTGGTGATTATCTCTCACACGGATCCAAAGGAGTATATCGGATTGTTGGCTCGTTATGGTGTTAAAATAGTGATTTCCATGCATTTTCTTCATCCTATGTGTAGATCCATATAGATCCATTGTTCATGATGATGTTACATCCATTTTATCATATGTTAATCTATGCAAGTTCATTCATCAAGTTTGTAGAGATATAATCCATGTTTTCATGCTTATTGGACTTTCAACTCTTTAATTACGAAAATGCCATTATTGTTATAATTGTCTACTTAGATCATTTTTGAATGCTTGATTGCTTGGATTGATGTTTGATTTGATTGATTGTTATGAACTAGATGATTGATGACTAGATTTAGATTGAAGGTGATTCAAAAGCTAAGGGAAAGGCTCTTGAATTGGAAAAGCTGCTCGTGGCATATGTAGCGGGATGATGAAGCTCTTATGCATAGATTTGATGATGTGAAGTTGAGATGAAGCTTTGCAAGGGTGTAATGAAGCGAGGCATCATATGATGAAGACTTGGTCTAATCCAGACGGGATCATTCCAAGCATGTTGATAACTCGGTGATATGATTCGAGTTGAAGATAATGAATGGATATGAGAATAGTCGTCGAGGAGGATGACTAGGAGGCTTGGATAGCATCGTTGTTGAAGGTTCTAGCATGCTCTAAGCAAGAGTACGTTTGGGCAGATTCGATAGTCCCAACGACCAACTGTTGATGGTCGAGTACTCTGGGCAGATTCGATAGTCCTAGGCACGGGCTGCGACGACGTGCGGGAGTTATGTCTAGAACCGGGGTTTCCATTAGCCCTTGACGGACGGCTGAAAGAATGTGCCGGTCATTCAATTAACGGTGATATCGAAGCAATGATAACAGTGATAGCCAGAGTCATGGATGTTTGGTTGTATCGTCATTCGGACTCAAGAGCGGTATTTTCTGGGTGCTTATCTGATTTAGGCCTTGGTACTTGGAAAACATCGCCCTTGACTCGAGTGATAGTAGCTTTACTTTAAATTGTATGCTCTGCTATGTTTGCTTCTGCTTAGTGTGTGTCTGGGGGCTATCACTGTAGAATGAGGTTGGAGTGGGAGGGTTGTATTCCTATTCCTTTTCCTTTATGCTCTTTTGGTATGTTGTTAGTTAATTTACTGCTCACTAAGACTGTTGTCTGACTCAAGGCTTTATGTTTTTAATTCTTATTGCCTTGGGCTGTTCGTCCATTTTGGGACGAGCAGACTAGGTAGCAGGTGACAGGTGCTGTTCTCCTCTCACGATGCTGATATCGAAGACGAGCTGGAGGGTTGCATATTATTTTCTTATTATATGTACTGGATATTCCGCTGTTTTGTATTCTCTGAGAGATATGTAGTGAGGCTGGATGTATTGACTATGTGGATGCTTGTATTCAACTATTATGGAGTTTTATATGATGTCATTTTGTTCTGTAAAGCTTCACTATACATATGTTCTATTGTATTTTGTCCATGCGCTGTGAGTAATACGATAGATTCTTTATGTTTTAAATCTTACCTTGACAATCGTCCATGGTCGCCTGGCACACTTTACAGCGCACTATCTCTAGATTTGGCGCAGGGGTCATGGGCGGTCGTCACATTTGGTATCAGAGCGAGGTTAATCGATTTTACCCAACGCTCGCTGAAGTAACTACGTATGAGAGACGTAATTGTATTTTGATGGATGAATACTATATATAATATAGTAGCTTAGTAGGGTTTGAGTCCTTTATGCAGTTGTTTCTCTAGATGTTCTAATCATTCCCTTTTTATAGATATTGAGAATGAGTCGAAGAGGGAGACCAGCTGCTAGGGGAGGCCGTGCTACTGAAGAGACTGCTGATTATGCAGCCATGTTCGAAGCTATGATGACTTCGATCATGAGAAGGATACCAGTTCCGGGGGCAGCAGTTGATGTTGGAGTTCAAGTCCAAACTCCGAAACCAGTGGATTTTGCTAAGTTGTGCAAGGATTATACTACTCTTGGAGGAAAGGTTTTCTTGGGAACAGAATCAACTATCGAAGTCCAGAGATGGATAGATGCTTGTAGAAGGATCTTTGGTGATTTGGGAATTGATGATGCAACTAAGAGGAAGTTGGCATCGAGGCAGCTTCAAGGGAGAGCTTCTGATTGGTGGAACTCTATTACCATCACTACTCCGGAAGAAGAGATTACTTGGGAGCAATTCCAAGTCAGATTTGAAGCTAAGTTCATTTCTACAGCTCAGAAGTCTGTTCTGTTCAAGAGGTTTGTGGAGCTCAAGCAAGGTGGAAGATCAGTTCTTGAGTATGTTTCTGAGTTCGAAGCTTTGTCCAAGTATGCCCGGTCGTATATTGAATCTGCTTATCAGAAGAATGAGAAGTTTGTGACTGGCTTGGATAGTTATCTTGGGAGACAGTTGGTGGATCATTTGGACGATTCATTTGAGAAGCTTGTGGAGAAAGCTCTTAGGCATGAGAGTCTGTTTCCTAAGGAAGGACCTGTTGTTGCTGTTACCAAGGGAGAATCTAAACCACAGCAGGGTGGAAACCAGAAGAGGAAGCAGCAGCAACAGAAGGGTAAGGATGGCCAGAAGAAGCCGAAAGGCGAGGTAACTTGCTACAATTGTCAGCAGAAGGGCCATTTCTCTAAGGATTGTAAGAATCCGAAGGCACCGATGAAGTGTCACAACTGTGACAAGCCGGGACATTTCAGGAAGAATTGTCCAGAACCGAGGAAGGACAGGCAGATTGTGCAAGCCTATGCTTTGGGAGCTGTTCCGTCGTCTTCGAAAGCTCCTACTGCTGAAGAGAAGGGAAAGAGTGTGGTTGTTCAAGGTACTCTTTTCCTATGTGGTATTCCAGTTAGAGTTTTGTTTGATACTGGAGCATCGCATTCGTTTGTTTGTAATGAACTAGTAGGCCGGTTAGGTTTGGAACCGGATATTGTTGATAGGCCATTGGTTGTGACTAATCCAGTTGGGGGTTCATCTTGTTTGTGTATGTTATGCCGTGGTCTAGTTGTGTCGAGTCATGGTTGCTCTTTTGTTTGTGATTGCTTTGTTCTGAACTTTGCGGGGTTCGGAATTATTTTGGGTATGGACTGGCTTAGGAAGTATGCGGCTAAGGTTGATTGTGAGAGGCTAGAGGTGACAGTCGAGAATGTGGAAGGGCGAAAGATTGTGATACAATGTAAGCATGAGGAAGGCGTCTTCATGAGCTTCATGTATTCGCTAGTTGTTCCACGGGATGGACTGTCTTTAGTGCCAATCGCAAATGGATTCGAGGATGTCTTTGACGAAGTCAAAGGGTTGCCGCCGCATAGAGAGATCGAGTTTCGTATAGATCTAGTTGAAGGAGCCAGACCTGTTGTGATGCCTCTTAGGCGGATGGCGCCTAGGGAACAGCAAGAGTTGAGGGTGCAAGTTGATGATCTTTTGCAGAAAGGATTCATTCGGCGTAGTGTGTCCGAGTGGGGTGCACCAGTTGTGTTTGCAACCAAGGCAGATGGATCGTTGAGATTGTGTGTGGATTATCGTGAGCTGAATAAGGTGACTAAGAAGAACAAGTATCCATTGCCGAGAATAGATGACTTGTTTGATCAGCTTCACGAGGCTAAGGTGTTTTCTCAAATGGATTTGGCAACGGGATTTCACCAGTTGAGAGTGGCTAAGGATAGTGTGCCGAAGACTGCTTTTAGGACACCATCCGGTTTCTTTGAGTGGCTGGTAATGCCGTTTGGATTGACTAACGCGCCAGCATATTTTGTGGATCTTATGAATAGAGTGTTCAGAGATCAGTTGAACAAGTTCGTACTTGTGTTCGTGGATGATATTCTGATTTATTCCAGAACGGAAGAAGAGCACAAGACGCACTTGCGTATCGTTTTGGAGATCTTGCGAAAACATCAGCTGAAGGCTAAGTTTTCGAAGTGTCACTTCTGGAAGAGTGAAGTGAGGTTCTTAGGCCATGTGATTTCTGGAAATGGAATAGCGGTTGATCCCGCTAAGGTGGCAGCAATCCAGGATTGGGTTAGACCTAAGAATGCATCTGATGTGAGAAGTTTTCTTGGATTAGCAGGATATTATCGACGGTTTATCAAAGACTTCTCCAAGATAGCTGCACCGTTAACAGGATTGACGAAAAAGAACCAAGTGTTCAGTTGGGATGCTAAGTGTGAGCAAGCTTTCGGAATCCTGAAAGAGCGATTGACTAGTGCTCCTGTTTTGACTATTCCAAGTGGGAATGATGAGATGGTGGTTTACACCGACGCATGTGGTACTGGACTTGGAGCAGTGCTGATGCAGAGAGATAAAGTGGTTGCGTATGCCAGTCGACAACTGAAGCCGCATGAAAGGAATTACCCAACTCATGATTTGGAGTTAGCGGCGATTGTATTTGCTCTGAAGATGTGGAGGCATTATCTGTTGGGAGTTCGATTCGAGTTGTTTACAGATCATAAGTCGTTGAAGTATCTTTTCTCCCAGAAGGATTTGAATCTTCGGCAGCAACGTTGGCTAGAGTTTTTGGCATCATATGATTTTGGTATAGCTTATACTCCGGGAAAAGGTAACGCAGTGGCAGATGCGTTAAGTCGAAGACATGCAGGATTGGGAGCCATGTTTTCAGAATGGAAGAGTCTCGAGTATTTAGCTGGATTCGACTTCAGGCCCAAATGCGAATTGGAATCCGAGATGCTGGCAAACTTATCAATAAGACCGACTCTTGTGGAAAGGATTGGCGAGAGTCAAAAGCGAGATGATAAGATTGTCAAGATTATCCATGATTTGGAATCTGGCTTGGATCCAGAAAAGGATAAAGGATTCGAGGTCGATCGAGAGGGTTGGCTTCGGAAGCAAGGACGACTAGTTGTTCCCGATATAGATGAATTGAGGAGTGAAGTTTTGAGGGAAAGTCATCACTCGAAGTTGACAATTCATCCAGGTGGAAATAAGATGTATCGGGATATGAAGAGAACCTACTACTGGGAAGGTATGAAGAAAGATGTTGGAAATTTTATTTCCAAATGCATGAACTGCCAGTTGGTAAAAGCCGAACAGAAGAAGCCAAGTGGATTGCTTCAGCCATTAAAAGTTCCTACATGGAAGTGGGAGCAGATATCGATGGATTTTATCGATGGATTGCCTAGAACCAGAACAGGGAATGAAGGGATTTGGGTCATTGTAGATCGTTTGACCAAGAGTGCACGATTTATTCTTGTTCGATCGACTAGGACTGCATCAAAGTTGGCTGAGTTGTATGTTAAGTGGATAGTTCGATTCCATGGTATTCCGAAGAGTATAGTGAGCGATCGAGACCCATTGTTCACTAGTGGATTTTGGAAGAGCTTCCAGGAAGTTTTGGGAACCGAGTTGTGTTTGAGTACAGCTTATCACCCTCAAACAGATGGTCAGACTGAGAGAGTCAACCGAGTTTTGGAAGATCTCCTCAGAGCTTGTGTTTTGGATTTCGGAGGATCATGGGAAGATCACCTTCATTTGGTGGAGTTTGCGTACAACAACAGTTACCAGTCAAGCATTGGTATGGCACCATATGAGGCATTGTATGGAAGACCGTGTAACTCTCCGACATGTTGGTTGGAAACTGGAGAAAAGCTGATGCTTGGGCCAGAGATGATTCGACAGACTTCGGATTGCATAGAGATCATTCGGCAACGGATGAAGGCAGCCCAAGACCGTCAGAAAAGTTATGCCGATAAACGTCGTAAGGATTTGGAATTCGACGTTGGAGATATGGTTTTTGTGAAGATTTCTCCACTGAAGAATGTTATTCGATTCGGGAAGAAAGGAAAATTGACTCCGAGATTTGTTGGACCATTCCCGATTATCGAGCGAATTGGAAAGCTCGCTTACAGATTGGAGTTACCAGAGAAAATGTCGAGTGTGCACAATGTTTTTCACGTATCGTATCTACGGAAGTATGTGCACGACTCGAGTACGGTGGTTTCTGCTGATAGCTATGAAGACTTTGAAGTTGATCCAGTTGATAGAAGACCTCGTAAGCCACTTCGTGTTGTGGAAACCGACACGAAACAGCTTAGGAGGAAGGTGGTTAAGTTGCTCAAGATACAATGGAGTGATGATGATAACGACTGTACGTGGGAGGTGGAAGAGAGGATGAAAGCAGCTCATCCTGAACTCTTCAAGGTATGGCCCTAAGGTGTCGTCTCATCTCGCGATATTGTAACTTGTTCTAAGTTTTAGAATTCTGTACGCTAAGTTAGAATTGGATGCATGGTTTGTTGATTGCTATGGATGGTAGGCGTACAGAATAGTCTTTGATTGCTTTGTTTGCTTGGAATTTCGGGGGCGAAATTCCTAAGGGGGAGAGAATGTAACGACCCGTATTTTTCACGGATCGAAAAGTTCGTCAAATCTGGAATTTTTGCATTTTTAAGTCATTTCAGATTTTTGGGGAAATTTGTCTAAGTCCTAGGTCGTGGACGACCTAAGAGCTAAGTCGTGACCGAGTTAAGGACTTGCGAGTTAGTGTTAGGTCGTGGGTTAGTTGGAGCGACCTATAAAATTGTGCAACCTAGGATTTAGTTAAGTAATTAGGTCGGCAGGGCGAGTTAACGACCTAAAGACTGACCGACTTAAGAAGTTTAGGCGACCTAAGGAAGAGTAGTAGGCGACCTAAGTATTCTGGGGTAGAGTTAGGTCGGCAACGACCTAAGAGAATGTTGTGAGCGACCTAAGTTTTGTTAAGTGTTAGGTCGGCTGGGAAAGTTAGCGACCTAGTAGTTGCCGAGTTAGCGACTTAGTAGTTGCCGAGTTAGCGACCTAGTGTTGGCGACCTAAGGACCTAAGGAGTTAACAAGTTGGCGACCTTAGGAGTTAGGCTAAGTGTTAGGTCGCGTGGAGGCTTAAGGAATTAGGTCGTAACCTGTTAAGTCGTAGGTCGCTGGGTTTCGTCTAAGTGTTAGGTCGAAGTATGTGTTAAGTCGTAGGTCGACTTAATAGTTAGGTTGTATGCGCAGAAGTGTTAGATCGTAGGAGTTGAGGCGCGCGTATCTGTTAAGTCGGAGTTGTTGGCTAAGGGTTAGGTCGGAGGCTCTGTTAAGTCGTGGGGGTTTTTAGGTCGTAGGTCGGCATATGTTAGGTCGGCAACGACTTAAGGAGATAGCCGAGTTACGACTCAGGCAGTTTTCAGCTATAAATAGGAGGGGTTGTTCTCACTTTTTGGGATCCGGATTTTGAAGCGACGAAGTGCTGCCATTTTGAGAGCTCGACTTCTACACTTCTTCACTTCTTTTCTCCACTCTAATCTAGTGCTTCCATCCATCCAAATCGAAGATCGAGATTGAAGATTCAAAAGCTTGGATTGAAGATCTTCATCTTTTCAAGAGAGATTTCTTCATTTGAAGCGGATTTGTGATAGATCTAGCTTCATCCTTCGCTGTCCAGATCTGAAGTGTGTTGATTTGAGGTTGTTTAGGTGATTTGGTGAGTGGTGATTATCTCTCACACGGATCCAAAGGAGTATATCGGATTGTTGGCTCGTTATGGTGTTAAAATAGTGATTTCCATGCATTTTCTTCATCCTATGTGTAGATCCATATAGATCCATTGTTCATGATGATGTTACATCCATTTTATCATATGTTAATCTATGCAAGTTCATTCATCAAGTTTGTAGAGATATAATCCATGTTTTCATGCTTATTGGACTTTCAACTCTTTAATTACGAAAATGCCATTATTGTTATAATTGTCTACTTAGATCATTTTTGAATGCTTGATTGCTTGGATTGATGTTTGATTTGATTGATTGTTATGAACTAGATGATTGATGACTAGATTTAGATTGAAGGTGATTCAAAAGCTAAGGGAAAGGCTCTTGAATTGGAAAAGCTGCTCGTGGCATATGTAGCGGGATGATGAAGCTCTTATGCATAGATTTGATGATGTGAAGTTGAGATGAAGCTTTGCAAGGGTGTAATGAAGCGAGGCATCATATGATGAAGACTTGGTCTAATCCAGACGGGATCATTCCAAGCATGTTGATAACTCGGTGATATGATTCGAGTTGAAGATAATGAATGGATATGAGAATAGTCGTCGAGGAGGATGACTAGGAGGCTTGGATAGCATCGTTGTTGAAGGTTCTAGCATGCTCTAAGCAAGAGTACGTTTGGGCAGATTCGATAGTCCCAACGACCAACTGTTGATGGTCGAGTACTCTGGGCAGATTCGATAGTCCTAGGCACGGGCTGCGACGACGTGCGGGAGTTATGTCTAGAACCGGGGTTTCCATTAGCCCTTGACGGACGGCTGAAAGAATGTGCCGGTCATTCAATTAACGGTGATATCGAAGCAATGATAACAGTGATAGCCAGAGTCATGGATGTTTGGTTGTATCGTCATTCGGACTCAAGAGCGGTATTTTCTGGGTGCTTATCTGATTTAGGCCTTGGTACTTGGAAAACATCGCCCTTGACTCGAGTGATAGTAGCTTTACTTTAAATTGTATGCTCTGCTATGTTTGCTTCTGCTTAGTGTGTGTCTGGGGGCTATCACTGTAGAATGAGGTTGGAGTGGGAGGGTTGTATTCCTATTCCTTTTCCTTTATGCTCTTTTGGTATGTTGTTAGTTAATTTACTGCTCACTAAGACTGTTGTCTGACTCAAGGCTTTATGTTTTTAATTCTTATTGCCTTGGGCTGTTCGTCCATTTTGGGACGAGCAGACTAGGTAGCAGGTGACAGGTGCTGTTCTCCTCTCACGATGCTGATATCGAAGACGAGCTGGAGGGTTGCATATTATTTTCTTATTATATGTACTGGATATTCCGCTGTTTTGTATTCTCTGAGAGATATGTAGTGAGGCTGGATGTATTGACTATGTGGATGCTTGTATTCAACTATTATGGAGTTTTATATGATGTCATTTTGTTCTGTAAAGCTTCACTATACATATGTTCTATTGTATTTTGTCCATGCGCTGTGAGTAATACGATAGATTCTTTATGTTTTAAATCTTACCTTGACAATCGTCCATGGTCGCCTGGCACACTTTACAGCGCACTATCTCTAGATTTGGCGCAGGGGTCATGGGCGGTCGTCACAGGTGTGAGAACTAAAACAGCTTATCTTTAAAAAAAACAACAGGAAGATTTTAAAGTCAATTTCGCAATGCTTTTGGAAAATGAAACTACCATAAGACCTCCCACCACACACACAATGCAAACGCAGAATTGGAGGAGATTTCTTCTTATGATAGTCAAATATGCTTACTACGCAAATCATTGGATTTATTATTATTAGTGCATAGTGCAGAAAAACATTTCGAAAGTATAATATTAATCTTAGCCAACATAGACATTCCGAACTATGCCTACTATAGCTACCATCTAAACAGTGGGGCGCCACCATAAGTAAATGGCAGGTTCTACAACTAAAACCGTACAAGGTTCGTATTGTTTCTTTGGATTTTCCAACAAATGGTCAGGCTAAGGAACTTCCTTTCCTCCTGCCGAATAGGATCGCCTCTGGCTGGACGTCCCGAGAGACAAACTGCTCTCTGCCAAACAAGGTCGGGTTACCCCTGTAACAGGTAACTCACGAATATGTCATCACCCGGTCCTTTGGGACCTTTATCCGAGCGCTCGGTAACCAACATCACACATCATAAAGAAAGTGTATCCACATGAGTAAGTATCTGGGCTCCAAACCATGATACCACCCCTTTCCAGAAGGAAATGACATACCCTAAAGGGCGCGACCCTCATAACCTTGCTGCAACATTCCTGTTTCGACCATTTCTGGGTTGTTGAGGCTCGACGAAGTATCGTCCACAAAGCTACGCTTTGTCACAAAGCCATGCTTTGGGTCAACAGATGATCAACCTATGATCACAAAGATAAATGATCAAACAAATGATCATATCACAAATGATCAAACAATGATCACACAGCAACACTCAGCATGCCACATTACCAAATTGGGAATATATCGCTGATAACTTTCAACTACATAACCTCTGAGCTCGTACGTCTCAGAGAAGGGTGTTAAGATAAGAGAATAAATTCTCCGCCACCAACAGAAATGTATTTGAAAGAAATCAGCTTTACATCTCAAAATGTAATGTCAGACACGTAACCATACAAGTCTGTTACGGGTTCAAACAGAACCGAAGGCACTTCTCACGAAGCCCTTGCAATTCCGGATAATTTCCAATCACGTCCGGACTTCCCGTCACTAAGGGTGATAAAACCTCTAAATCGGAGATCAACCGATGTAGACTAACTCGACGGTAATCCTTCCGTTTTCACAAATATCCGGTCTTCAACACCGGTCATCAAATGCAATTCATAACGACGTATCACATATTCGGAATGGGTTATACGACCCCATGGTCCTTTCCCGGCTAACCCGAATAGTGAGCGCTTATTCAAGAATAAGTGTGGCATTCAAATTCATCCAATTCACAACAAATACCCATTCAAGGTAATTATTGATAGTCGGTTATTTAACCATCAATAAAGATGCGCAACATCATCAGATTCCAAATAATTTTCCAAATTATTTATCTTTCAAAAATATCTTTACAAGATATAAAATTTCCACACTTAACCATTTGAAAACAATTTCAAATCAATTTCCACTTTTCAATTTATCTTTGAAGATAAATCTCAAAACATTTCACTTCATATTGGAAAAGCATTTCCATACCTATTTAATAATAGGTAATTCACAAATCCATTTATTTTCAACATTGGAAAATATTCAATATACTTAAATCCAGTTAAGTATATATTTCATTCTTTAAGGAAATCATTTTCTTAAACACATCTATTTGAGTCAAAACGAATGTTACGTAAAACATTGTTACGACAACTCAAAATCACTAGTATAGGGATTCGAAATTTAGATAGATATATATAAATCCCAATACTATATAAACCATTTTCTTTCGGAAACCATTTACTATAACAACAGTGTTATAGTCCACCATTTCCTTATTTCTCGAAAACGTCTATTTCAACAATAATTGTTGAAATCTATGTATTCGATACATAACACGTTTTAAAACATCTTTTAAAACAATTACTTCATTTCGTAATATCACTTTCCAAACCATACCCATTTTATTTAATAATATATTCACTGTCCAAAATCGTGAATATACTTCATTATCCAAACTTAACATTTCTACACATTTATTTAAAGGATTATCCACTGTCCAAAATCGTGGATGTAATTCTTTTAATTACTTCTATAATTCACTTATCAAAATGAGTGATTTAGAATTTTATAAAACAATGTTTATAAATCCCAATTCTATTTATAAAACTTCGATTTATAAAAATCCTTGAATTAACAAATTCGATTTATAACTCAATTTTATACCAAAATCTAAATTATAAGTTAATTACTTATAAATCTTTTATTTTACAAAGATCTATTCATTTTATAACTTCACATTATAAATCTATTAAATTTCATTAACTTATGAAATCCAATTATATTTCATTTTAACACTTATAAAACTCATTTTAAAATTCCAATATCTTAATTTATAAATATCAATTTTATAAATCTTTTATATAAACCGTTTATAATAATTCAAAAATCCCAATTTAAAAATCAAAATCATTATTTTTACTTCAAAAATGGATTCGATGATGCAACAGCACCAAATAGTCAATCATAGCATCCAAACATCATATATCAATATGACAACAGAATATATAACAATATCTGTAAATAAATTACTACGGTGAGGAATCCAGTTGGATCCCTCCAACCTATTTCCCTGCATCCATAGATGTTAGTACAATACCAATTCCGCTCCAGTACGAAATTATCACGGTATATGGGTTTAATAAATATTATCCGCTTACTAACGGCGCAATAGGGTCTCATCCACTATACAATGCGGGAAATCAACTCCAATATATACATATACCAATATATATATATTGCTATATACATATATAATACCAATTCCACTTCAATGTGAAATTATCGCGGTATATGTTTTTAATAATTAACATCCGCTTAATAACGGCGTATAATGTCTATTTATCACAATAAATAGCAATCATCATTCAATTCACACAATCAAGCAATTTTAAATCTAACTATTTAAAATTTTAATCGAAACAAAACATTCGATTGAGTGAGAAGTTCTCACCTTGAATTCAATTCCATTCCAGCTTTTATTTCGAATAAAATTAAACACGCGTTTAATTTCACTCAAAATTTTCACTGACTCCAAACGATTCCAATCCAGTCTCATAGCGTAGTGCTCGTCAATATGAAGACAACGCAACTGGTATCGTAATTTTCTGACAATATATGACAAAGTTACGATATTTTAAACTTTATACAATTTAAATCTTAATATTATTTACAAATTCTTAAATTTTTATACCCTTGCAATCATCTGCCGTCCATTTCTCTTTGATCGCATCGTGGCCACTCGAGAGATCATCTTCTCCAGCATCGTGAAAACGCACGCGTACAGGTTGAACGCACAAAACCCATCCCCTTCGAACGTTGACCGACCCAAGACCTCACCTCCGATACTCTATACTTCGATCATCATCGCCTACCTGCTCGCCAATGACAGCCCCACCCACGGCCGTGACCATGAGGATCTCGGTGGCCCCCACGTCCCCAAAAACGAACGTGAACGGCTCGACTTTGAACAAAAATCCCCAACGATCCACTCGCCTACATACCATCACAGCCGTATGGATCTGTAGTACTCGACGAGGGCAACAATATTGTAGTTGAAACCTTTTTGAAATTGTGAATGGAATTGAAGAATCTGAGGGGAGAAGACAAATGATTTCTGGCCATTGATAATAGGGTGGCGGCTGAGATAATGGATCTAGGGTTTGCTCATAAATGTATATATATACGTATAAGTGAATAAATTTAATATTATATCCACAAATTACTTGATTTTTCGGACAATCTCCAAATCACACGTGCCGCCTGGCATTCGTAAGGTTTACCCCGCATTCCAAACACAATGGAACGTGTTTCGGAAGCTAATTCAGTCATCTGTGCGAGTTACGGAATTAAACGATCAATTTAAATTAAACCAATTTAAATCGATTTCGAGGCGTTTTCGCTTGCCTCGGACAAACGATACATCCAATTGACATGAATTTTAAAACCTTACAATAATATCACATTACGGATTCGATGAAACTGGTTTCGTCGAAATCCGACACTGTTTGAAAAATGACTATTTTTAACTCGCCAAATTAATATTAAAACAATTTCGATGCGTTTCGAGCTGCCACAGTCACACGCCAACTCCGATTGCTACAAAAATTGAAATCCGATAATAACAAACTATTACGGATCCCAAAAATGGCTAATTTCACTAGTCGATTAAATATTAAAATATTCAATTTTCACAAATTAACTTTAAATTCAATTTTCAAAGTCCTATAACATCACTATAACTTCAACATGATTTAACATAACTTTACAAATCATTTTTAATCACATTAAATCCATATTTCAATTATTCCTGGAATTTCACTATTAAATTAACGATTTAATTATCCAATTAAATCCAATATTCGAATTTTAAATTATTCGACTTATTAATTTTACTTATTAATATTTAAAATCAATTAAATATTCAAGTTTTAATTAATATTAATTCTGGGTCGTTACAGTTGTTATTCTACCCTTAAATTTATTTCTAAATAACGTACTACCTTATTACCTAAATTTACGAACAAATACCGTTACAATGTTTTATTGCATAAATCAATTAAATCCTTTCCTTTATCCCTTATATGCAATTACAATTAAATGTTGGCATTTATTCCCATACTACCGATTGCATTCACTTATGTTCTATCCAAACATTCATTTAAATTTTATTTCCATTAATTTATCCAATATTGACATCCACTTAATCAAATTTACTTCCATTTATATTGCAATTCAATTCAGTTATTATTTCATTAATACTATTTCAAATTTATTTCTTCCAGTATTAATTACACAATCAAGTTTAATTAACCAATTATAATGGTTTCCACTATTTCTTCAATTGGATTTCATTCCAATTGTCAAGAATTTATTTTATTTACCAATGCAACCTTTAATTCCTAACATTCGCTCCAATATAAATTATAAGATTTTCATTTCTTTCTACATTAAATTACAAAAATCAATTTAAATTAACAAATTAAATGGTCAAAATTTACGGGTCGTTACACTCTCCCCCACTCAAAACTTTTCGTCCCCGAAAAGGAAAAGAAGGGAAAAGAAGAATTAAATAAACCATACATCCTATTCAAAATATTAACTTTATAAACAATAATTTATAAAAGTTATTACTTTAAATAAAATATACCCATTTTATAATCATTAAACCTTTTTATACTTAAATAAATAAAGTTTGGAAAACATTTCCAAAATATTTTTTAAGCCAAAATTTTACGGAAAATTTCGGCAGAGTCTCCTTTGTACGGAGAGGCTCGGGAGAAAATGTAATATCAAATATAACAAAATATCATATATAGTATCCAAAATATTATATCCCAATATGGGAGAATATATAAAATGGCGCTATAAAACCATAATCCGAGAACGTATCTATTTGTCGGGCAATTAACGCTTAATTTATGAAACCAAATGCAGTAGCAATTGCTTCCATAACCTGTATTTCACTTATATAATCTAAAAGAGTTAACAATTTATATAAGATGGAATATTTAAGGTTGTTTCAACCACAACAACAATCAACACAACAACAACACTTGCACAAGGCATACAACCATAAAGTCAATCATTCATTCATATCAAACAAAACAAATAGTTGTTCGGGTTCATAACTTAAATTGTACAGAATGGAAAATAAACTATTTAGCGCACCCTTTTTACTCAACAGTCTTTGATGAAACTAAATAGCTTATTTATTCATCCAACCAACTTTAAGGTATCTTTATCCAACAACCATAAACAAACAAAACAAACAACAAATTCAATCAATAAATTAAGTTCATTCTTATTAATTTCATATCATACATTGTTGTTTGATTTCCCTTTTTATTCATATAATGATTTCTTTTAATTCTCATTTATTTCTTGCAAATTTTTATTTCATTTATTTATTTATTTTCATTACATTCATTCATTTCTCAACTTCATTTACTAGATTTTATTTATTCATTTATTAATAATATTCATGTTCAATTTTAGTTACTTGGCATAACAATTATACTTTAATTCTTATTAATAAAAGAAATTTACTGAATATTTCCATTACATAAGTTTACTTGTACAATTTCCTATACATTTTCTTATTAACATTTTCAACTTTTATAAATTTTTGGTAAGTTATATATATATGCCTTTAAAGAATGAAATTGAAAGTTATACAAGTTTTCTCATTTCTTTTAATTATTTTAATGTTCAATAATTATTTCCTTTATTTCATAGGTTACAATTTCAAATTTCAATTAATACCATTTATAACCTAGCATTAAATCTCTTATTTCCTTTAGAGGTTTCAATTTATTAATTACCTACGTTCCAATTCACTACAGTAATTGGGACTATTAATTTATTGAAACTTAAGAATTAAATACCGGGTTTTATTCAAAAATCATTTTAAAATAATAGAAAATATATATACTTATAATTTATATATCCAATTATATTTAAAATAATTTAAAATATTTATTTGTCTATCAAAATAATCTTGTAGTAAGACTACTACAGTGGCCTTCCCACTTCGAAACTCGAAAATGAATGTCGATGATGCGTGCACTCATCACCGAAATTATTTTCCAACGACAGAGAGGAAAGTACAGAACTTATCTCTTTCCAAAATTTTCTTTAAAACAATTCTTTCAAATTATGTTGAAATATTTATATCAAAAAATACTTTTAAATAATATTATTATTATATTCCAAAATTATTCGAAAGAAATTTCCAAAAACCCGGAACTTAAGTTCTAAATTTCCAATTTTCACTTATTTTATCTTAAATCTTATTTCTATTATTTATAAATTTCATTACCTAACAACCAATCTATTGCAACCAAATATATATCTTTTATAAAATATTTTACTTTATATATAGAAAATATGATAGGCAAAATTATTTCATTCACCTATATTAAAACAAATATTATGTCGGTCTGTCCTATTAAGTGTTTAGAAATCCCTATTGATGTCATAGCGTCCCATGCACTAACCAGAATTTATAAATACAAAACGGAACAGATTAACATAATATTAAAACCTTTTTATAACACTAACAAATACGCTCTCTCATATATATACACTCAGCGACTCCTATAGGGTATTACTACCCTATTAATAAAGAGTCAGACCCCACAAAGCTAAGGTTTATCGCTAAACCAAAGCTCTGATACCAAATGTAACGCCCCACCTTTTTGTATGCTTAAGCAGACACAAGTGCCAACTTAAACCATACAGAAGGGTGGATTTTTATGGGTAAATAAGAAAAAGTGGAGAAATAAAAGAAACAAAATAGAATCTTGCAACGGAACGATAAAATATAATAATCAAATAACAGTTCATGAAGCTGTTTTACAAAACATTTGATTATACTTATACAATACATATCAGAGTTACACATACCAGAGAATGATAATTATGCAGCGGAATACAATGGTGTAGTAGAATATATAACAAATAGTAATAATAAAATCTTCGTCTTCGTCCTTCAGAAATAGGGCCTTCAAATCCTGAAATGCTCAGGCTGACCCGAGCGAATTGAAAAGACAAAACACTCGAGTCAGAACTAAAAGATCTTAAGTAAGTTAAATCAATGAAATAAATATGAGTGTAAATAGCGTCAGAGATGTTTACGGGGTTTGACATCTCCTATCCAGTGTCTAACGTGAGTGCAGTAACTTAAGAAATGTTCGGGATTCACATCTCTTAAGGATCCATTAAACTATCTACTATGTAGTAATATTCGCTATATACAGTAGTGTCTAATCAGTAAAGTATAATCATATAGAAAATAGCGTTAAGGGGACGGTGAACCTTAACGCGGTCGGATCTTTAAACCAAAATCGTAGTGGGTTCGATATGGTAGGTGACATGGCACATAAGGCAATGCCAGGGTAGATATACCAATTACGCATCCGGACTGGTGGTGACGCATAGCAGCCACTACCGCCCACCTCGAACAACACTCCCAAAACAAGGGTGGCCACCAAATCAATCACAAGTAATAGAATGGTATCGAAGAAGTGTGTCCGATCAGAGGTGCTACCTCCTTGACCCGTCGATCGCTCCTGTTTTAGCCACCTTATGCCAACTCACGGGAGTTGGGTCCACGTATATACCTTATGATCGTCGCCACCATCCTACTTCATTCTGGAAACTCCACCGTGTACATAGTTGTCAAAGTGGTTTTCGGTATCGACAGAGAGTATGTCCATAACCGATCCCGGTCTCTTTAACAACCAAACGTTATTATAACACCGTGGTCATTTAAAAATATATATACTTTTAAAACACAATCATTGCCCTTTCAAAATATATTCTTTATTTCAAATAGTATATACTTAAAACCAAAATTTTTTTTTTCAAAACATATCCTTTACTTCAAAATAGTATATACTTTAAACCAAAATATAATTACTATTTCAAACCCAAATTATCAATGTATTATTTCCATTTCAAAACCCAATTCAATAATATATCATTTCTATTTCCAAAACAATTTAATAATATCTTATTTAAATAAAACCAAATTTCCAATCACTAATCTTTCTTAAACTTAGATAACTTGAAATATTCTTTTAAATCATCTTAGACCCAAACCCCATTTTTGAAGTCATATTCTAAATTTCAATTTCAGTAGGTTTCCAATCAATATATTCACAGAAAATTCTTAAATAAATTCCATTTCAAATAAATTCATTTTTCAAACCATATTACTTTCAAAGTTATAACAATTTCGAAAACCAATACTTTGAAAACAATAATACCTTAATTTCAATAAAACATTTCAATTTTTAATATATTTCAAGTCTAAAAATATTCCAAAATTTCCAACCAAATCTGATAATCTTATATATACCTTAATTCAATTTACCATTATTTAGTTTAGAAATATTTAGTTAATAAATCCAATATCACTTAAATAAAACTCAAACTTGAAATATTCATAAATCAAACTTAAAACATCATCAAGTTACACATAGCTTAAATTTTAGAATTTAACTATAATAATATTTATATAATATCAAAATTTAATATTTATTAAACCGTATATTTCTTTCCAAACCATAGAAAATCATTTTAAAATATTTTTTATATAGACCACGGTGCCTGTATATAATTTTCTATCCTATGGTCAAGTGATATGGATATTTATCATTTCAATCCGAAAATTTAAAAATAAAAATTTTATGGTTATATATCATTTCATACCGCAATCCCAAATGAAATGAAAATGCATAATAACTTGTAGTTTATACAATATAAAATATAGCATCCATTCATCCAAATATCAATAAACAACCATTTATTACAATCATCATTCAATTTAAACAAAACATCAATATAAAGCATATAAAATATAACAGGCATCAACGAATAGTTTATATTCAATAAAAATTAATAACTGTTTAACTGGCAGTTTATATGCAATAATAAATAAATTTAACTAGCAAATTTTATGCAATAATAAAATTAAATAACAATTTAATTTAAATAAATGCTATCTAACTGAGATGATGATTAAATATATGCCCAAACAATCACAGGTAAATTTTAAATCACATCAAAATTTAATTTAACAAACATAAGAAATCTTAGAAGTTGTGAGTGGGTTAAAACACTCACCTTTTGAATTTAAATTGAATTTAAATTCAATTTAAACCCAAAAATTTGACCGTCTGAGAATTCGTCCAAACCAGCGTCATAAAGTCCGGAATTTCAATAAGATCCTAACAAAAGAAACCGCGCGTAAAACGGAATTCGTATGTGAAAGATATAGCGATTATTGTGGTTGAATTTTAATAAAAAAAATAAAAAAAAAGAGAACACATTACCCCCTCCCCTTTTCCACGTCAGCATCAACAAGTCTCCCTCCAGATCCACGCACGTGAACCTTACATGTGTTCGAACCCATGCTTTGCTCCCTTTGACCATCAAATACAAACGTCTCCAACCACCTGGCCGCCTCCAACCACCACCATCTCGAAGCCCATGCCGAGCCGCCTCCATCCCCCCTTATGCGCGCCACTCACGTGGCCTACAGAGGCTGCCGCCGCCGTTGAAACTATAGGGTTTCGAAACCCTAAATCGAAAAATCATGACAATCTGGCCATCGAATCGGCGAACGAACCATATAGATCGACTCCCCTCCACTACGCCATAAATGACCTTCTGCAACATTTTTGCAAGGTGTTGCCAGCTAAAATGTTGCGATAGATATAAAATTTTGGTCCTACTGCAACGTTGTATTTATGGTGTTACCTTAGCCATAAAAATGTGTTGCTCTAGCTAAAAAAGTGTAACACGATGCAACATTTTTATATAGTGTTGCTATAGATGTATTCAGATTAAAAAATTAATAAAATTAGCAATCCGCGTGAATACGATCCAACGGTCTACATTTAATCTGATTGTTAAACTGGATCACCACTACAATTTGCTGCAAATTTTCGTTTTCGCGCTTTAATTTTCATATCATTTTCGTTCTCACCCCCAATTTCCAAATCCCTAATTTCCAAATCATATTTTCGTTCCTCACCCCCAACTACCCCCTGACCCATCGCCCCCAGCTACCCCCTGACCCATCGCCACCAAATCCTGACCCATCGCCCCTAGCTACCCCCTGACCCATCGCCACCAAATCCTGACCCATCGCCCCCAGCTACCCCCTGACCCATCGCCCCCAGCTACCCCCTGACCCATCGCCCCCAGCTACCCCCTGACCCATCGCCACCAAATCCTGACCCATCGCCCCCAACTACCCCCTGACCCATCGCCCCCAGCTACCCCCTGACCCATCACCACCATCTAGCTCCAACCAGAGCCTGTCACGACACCAAAACCCGAAGCCAAACAAAGTTTTCCGTTCAAACCCCTTTTGCCACCGCTGTCGTCGCCATCAGCTCTTCTTTCTCGTTCCTCTCTATGTGAAAATTAGGGCACACGATTCTTGCTGTTCCTGTTGCTGCCAGGAACACACCTAAGAGCGTCGAGACTGTGCCTCCTGAGTTGCTTGAGATACCACTGCAGTCCAATGAAGAGCAGGCTGTCTAATTTCCGGTTTGTTTTGACCTTTTTTTTCATTTTGTGATATTTGATGCTGTGGATTTTATGCATTTCCGGTTTGTGCCTCCTGACTGGAAGAGCTATTTTGTAATGCACTAAAAGTGTTCGATACTTTGTGTGAATGGTATTGTTATCAAAATGTCCGGTTTCCTGTAGTTTCACATTGATATACTTCAAATTTTTCACTGCATTTTGTTCTTTCACATTGAGTAAACGAGTTTGGTTTTTCTTTTGTAGGCTAATGATGGTCCAAATCTGAAGATATATAGCTTGGTGCTTTGAACTAATGTACATGTATGAACTGACCTAGAAGCAATGTGAGAAGCAATGTTGTTTGCTATCAGCCAAGGGTGGTGCTTGGTTTTGTTGCGAATTTGCACTGTGAAAGTTTGATGATGTTTGGGTTGTCGGAATGGGTAATCAGCGATTGTGATTAGGTGATTAGGCGATTTGGCAACTGAAATAGTTTGTTGGTGAGGCAATTAGAGGATGGAGGCTGGTGGTTTAGAAGTATGTGTGGTGCATCATTTTACGTCGTTTCAAAGAAGGCTCGATCTTCCGAAATCGGATGAATCGGGCGGTGCCCACTTGTGATTAGGTGATTAGGTCGATCCCCGCCGGGATTGCGGTGCCCCGGACCCCCGCCGGCGCTGCGCCCGGACCCGCTTCTCGGCTCGCCTTCGGCTCGGCACTCGGCTCGCCTTCGGCTCGGCATATATTTCTTAGTGTCGGTGTTTGTATAAATTGAAACTGCATATGTAATGAGTGAACTGAGTGATGTAGTGAGGAATATATGTATATGTGAATATCAGTGTTATATATCATTGAATTGTAAAATAGTGGAGTCAGGAATTTGTACTATTTCAAATGTTGAAATAAAATATTTATTTAAATAAATTACTGTTTAAATATCAAATTCTATGCAATAGCATTTTATTAAATAAAAATTTATTTTTATTAAAAAATCAAATATGCTCTACATTGTGGGCCCCACAAATTCAGAAAGTTAATATCTATAGCAACATTTTGGAATGTTGCTACAGATACCTATGGGTGTTGCCATAGACCCAAATAGGGTTCTATTGCAACAATATTACTTATGTTGCCTTAGATAGTCAAAATGTTGCCTTTGAGGTCTAAGGCAACGGCAAAAATTGCATCACCCTAAAAGTGTTGCCATAGACCTATGGCAACATTTTTCGGGCCTGAGCCAACATTTTTTTTGTGTTGCAGTAGGCCATTTATGGCGTAGTGCTCGGTCCCCTCTGCAAAACCCAGAAAGGGTTTATCGATCCGACAACTTACACCGACGCGTGATGGATGGCCGAGACTTCTTCGATTTTTACCAGTCAAACGACAAACAGAATCAAAAAACGAACACCACCAGTGAATTACACTAGTCGAGAACTTCAACATATATAAATTTGAAATTTTTCTGAGGACTTTGAATTTTTGACTTTGATTTTGAAATGGATATGGATCTGAAATTTTGTCTGCCATTGAGGAGGAGAAGGAGCTGATAAAATTTTATGCGCAGACAAATGAGAATAGGCGGAGGCTAGGGTTTAGCGGGGATATTTATAGAGAAGGTTGAAAATAGAATAGATAGAAAAAAAACAGGTGTACGCGCTAACGCCAACGTGGTCCAAAAAGCCCGATCTGACCCCGGAACGAAATTGGGTAAACCCATATATCAAAATATGTGTTTTAAAATATTTTAAATTCAATGGAAAAGGTTTCAGGTTCAAATTCCATCGTATGAAGAAGTTATGCTTAAAACAATATTTTCCAAATTGATTTTAATTGATTTCAATTGCATAAATTTCAAGGCATTTCGATTCCGTACGATCAAACGACAAGTTCGATCGCTACAAAACTTGAAACATTATTATAATTCACCATTACGGATCCGATGAAACTGATTTCGTCGAAATCCGAGTCAATGGCCAAAATGGCTACTTATATATTAATTAAATAAATTAAAAATTATTATTAAATCAAATTTCAAATTTTAAATTTTAAACTCACAAATTTTATCACCTTATATTTCTCAATTATTTACAATGATTTAAACAAATCTTTATGTCCATTTTAGAGTTGATAAATCTATAAATTGCAGTGTCAAATCTTCTATTTCATTATATTTAAAATTATAAATTAAGTTTCCAAAATTTCTATTAAATTAAATACCAATGATTATTCCATCTATAAATTTTTAAGTAGATGGATTCAATGTTGGGTTCAAAACTATTATTTTAATATTCTTGAATTTCAGTTTAAATCTCTATTAACGTAAAATTTAATACTTAATTCCAATAAATTTCAATGACCAAATTTTCCTAATTTAAATTCAATTAAATAAACAAATCTTAATTCCCATTCTTATTATTCAAACAAATTATTATCCTATAAACATATTTAACCTTTGGTTATGTTTTGTTACATAAATCTTCCAATTTCACCTTTATTCGTATTAACTCTTTTATTTCCACTTTTTGTGAAATAACTACCCTATCCAATATATGACGCTAAATTTATTTCCTTGCATTAATATACACCTATTTACATTAATTAGAATAAATATTATATTCCTAAATGTACTTCTATCAATTAAATGCATTAATTAAGGTTTTAAAATACTTTACGTTCTATAAAATTTTACAACATTAAATTTACATTCAATTAATTACTTTACATACTTTACGTATTAATTTCTCAATTAACTTAATTTGAACTTATTTCCCAATCTATCAATTACTACTTAAAGTAAATTTACGCTTCTAAAAAATTACATTCCCACTTCCGTTACTATATTATTAATTATTAGAGTAACGCTTATTATAAATAATAACATCATAATTTCTTAACATTTAAATGAACTTTAATTCCAAATAAATTCATTGACCAATTAACTAGGTAATTTATAATAGTTATTATTCTACCCTTAAATTTAATTCCAAATAACATACTACCTTATTACCTAAATTTACGAACAAATACCGTTACAATGTTTTATTGCATAAATCAATTAAATCCTTTCTTTTATCCCTTATATGCAATTACAATTAAATGTTGGCATTTATTCCCATACTACCGATTGCATTCACTTATGTTCTATCCAAACATTCATTTAAATTTTATTTCCATTAATTTATCCAATATTGACATCCACTTAATCAAATTTACTTCCATTTATATAGTTGCAATTCAATTCAGTTATTATTTCATTAATACTATTTCAAATTTATTTCTTCCAATATTAATTACACAATCAAGTTTAATTAAACAATTATAATGGTTTCCACTATTTCTTCAATTGGATTTCATTCCAATTGTCAAGAATTTATTTTATTTACCAATGCAACCTTTAATTCCTAACATTCGCTCCAATATAAATTATAAGATTTTCATTTCTTTCTACATTAAATTACAAAAATCAATTTAAATTAACAAATTAAATGGTCGAAATTTACGGGTCGTTACAAATTAAATGAAATCTAACATCTAAATGTTATGTTAATTGAGAAGATAGTACTAAATAGATTGCAATTTGATTTAATAAGGATAGGTAAGTAATTTTAATAAATTGTAGTTGATATTTAATTATGAATATGAGTAGAATTTGGCATTTAGTGATAATTGTTAAAATTTTCCCATTCATCTAATTTACTTAATTAGAGCTAAGTCAATGACAACATTTGTGTTAATAGTAGCTTGTAAGTGGAAGTGAATGCTAAATGGTAAAAAATTTTGGTTAACCATTTTTTTAGTATATTAAAGTATAACTGGTAAATCGATTGCAATAGATATAAATATATTTTTACGTTAATGTTAATATAAAGTAATTTTTGAAAATAATGTCAAATTCATTTATGGAGATTTAGTTAAATGGGAACTTTGATTTTTGAGAAATAAAAGCGTATTAATGTGACTAAAGGTTAGAGTACGATTATTGTATGTTGCCTATTTTGGTAGCTTGTTAATTTACAATTTTGAAATCAGTAACAATAATTTAAATTGAGTATTGCGTTAATGTTAATTAAAGTAGTATTTGTAAAAATATTAAGACTTTCGTATTGGATAGTTTGTTGTAATATAAGACTTAGAAATAAAGTTATTAACGTATTGGAAAACAATTACATTTGATGAAACTAAATGTTAAAATATTACATAGATAAGAATTTAGATGAAATGGATTAATTTATGAAATAAATTTAAGGATATGATAGCAACTATATAAAGTACCTAATTAATTGGTCAATGAATTTATTGTAAATAAAGTTCATTTAAAATGTAAGTAATTATAATATTGTTATTAATAATAAACGTTACTTTAAGGATAATTAGTGTAGTAACAAAAGGTGAAAACTGTAAATTAAAGGGGAAACGTTAAATTTTAGTTAAGGTAGTAATATATGAATTGGGAATAAAATTCAAATGTTATGTTAGGCTGTAAATCAATTTGGGTAATTGGATATATACTAATGTTAAATATATATACATAAGAGGATGATTGGTTTAATAAAGAGAATTGAATACAAATGGTGTGACGCCCCACCTCTATACCCACGCTAACCAAGAACACTACGGTGTAGTGCTGTCAATTAGCACGGAGAATAAGGCTGTTGAGGAGCGACCATCCATGTAACTTCTTTGTGCGAGCACCGATATGTCAGATAGAATAGAATGCATATCTTTTAAGGAGGAAATCCGACATACCGATACAAACACAAAGCTATCACACGGTGGCTATATATAATCTTCGGAAACAAACATAGAAATAAACGTAACACAAATCAGTCACAGACAATTCATATCACAAAGGCGGAAATAGATATGAATATAACACATGAAAGTGTACATCAGAGTAGTGGTCAAATAAGATCCACAATAACACAAATGAATAGATACAAGTGCAAGATAATAGAATATGTATACATCAAGGAGTCTAATCTCAAATGTATGCAAACAAAAACTACTAAACTAGAGTAGTTAGCCAAAAGTCAGAGTAGCAAATCCCGGGAGGAAGTCAAGCAGAAGCACCTGTAACATCTCGGTCTGACCCGAGTATTATTTAAGAAAATAATAAACGGATCAGTCTAACTATAAATATCAGATGGCATGATATAAAATAATAGATATGGCATAAACATAGAATACCCATACTGACATACTACTATAAGTATGAAAATGATGATCAACAGGAGATCAACCGATGAGAAATGATCAATATCACAAGAATCTTCTCAAAGATCCAAAGAGGGCATCATACCCTAAACTTGTACTCATAACAAGTCAATGACATAAAAATCCAGAAATCAAAACAAGAAATCCAGAAATCATAAAAAGAGAAAGAGGCCTATCACATGATGGTCCGAAGACCATGGGGAGCTACCCCATATGTGTGAGTCGGAATCACACTGATTGAGGCCTAGGCTAACCAAAAAGCAAAAAGGTATGTGTGAATGGAATCACACAAGTGGTGTCTAGCCTAACCTCGCAAATAAAAAGATATGTGTGAGTCGGAATCACAGTACTGCGGTCTAGACTAACCTTGCGGACAAAGAGATGTGTGTGAGTCGGAATCACACTACTGCGGTCTAGTCTTACCTTGCAAACAAAGAGACATCGCACAATTGCTAGTCTAAATCATAAAATGATCATCATGATCAGCGAGAAGTGTCAATCACACCAAGCTAGTAAATATATGAGTTTAGCTTCATGTCCCATAACCACTTGCTTAACTTAAATATTTATGAACAAGCTGTAAATCTTCACTAGGAAATTGTCACGAAAAGGGTTCAATCGAACAAGTCCAAGAGCTAACCGACGAAGTGAACGCAAGCGTTTCATACCACTCGTTTTACTAAGTCGTTTAAGTCGATTTCTCATTCGAGTGAAGTAAAGGCTTATATATATTAGTAGATTGGAAATCGGTTTGAGAAAACGAACTTTTGATATTAAAAATAGTGTTGAAATCGATTTGATGAAAGAGTTTTGATATTTACTACTAGTATTAAAACCTTCATATCTTTAAAGTGACAAGTCATAAAACGATTGTTGGAACAATCTATCACAAAAATTCACATTCGGAGACGTGAATAAAATCCAAGGAAATCAGCTCAAAATGCATCAAAGTGGAAGTTCTGATGAATGCTTTTCAGATAAGATTGCCTACGCAGAGTAATACGGGGTTCGACCTGCCCGGTCAGGTCGCGGGGGTCCAGGGGGCAGTGCCCATGGCGGGGTGCGGGGCAGCGCCCCGTCTAAACGGTACGACCTAGTGAAGATAAAATGAGGTCTAACGACCTAAGGGAGATAGGGTCGAGCGACCTAACGAGGTACCATCCTGAAAGAGGAGTCATCAAAGTCTTAGAGATGATAACAACAAATAGGAGACCACACGAATCGATTAAAGTTGGAAATTCAAACAAATAAGCAATATAGGAAAAACTGGCAAATAGGAGCAGGTCGGTCAACCGGACTCCCTGAGTCGGTTGACCGGACCAGAGACAGAAGTGCTCGGGTAGCAGGTCGGTCGACCGGACCCTGAGGTCGGTCGGCCGAAGCCTGTAATCTGCACTTCCAAACAGAGGCAGGGAGATGCTAGAGCAGCAGGTCGGTCGACCGGACTCTGAGGTCGGTCGACCGGAGCCTGTTTCCAGCACTCCCATGCCAATCAAATGAATGCCAAACACTTCCAAAATGCAATCGGTCGAGCAACGGCACTAAGGGTTTACGCCAATCGACTACCCGACCATATACGCTCTTCAATGCATCACAAAAATCATGTTCAAAGATCAAAGTTAGGATTTTCAAAGAATTAAACTCAAAACACTAAAAATTGGAATATTCACCAAATCAATCCAAACCAAAAGCAATTGCACAAGAATAAGTGTTAGGAATTCATACCTAACAATCGAAGATAAATATAGATTAAGATGTGAGATAAAAATCTCACCTTTTTACAAAAACAATGAAGAAGGAGCTTGAAAGCGAAGGGAGAATCAACCACTCTTCAACACAACCCAAATGAGCTTGAATCTATGCTCAAAAGAGAAACATTTCCTAAATTAGGTTTAGGGAATTTTCTGAAATTGAAAGGAGAACGGGTTGGAGAAGATGAAGGAGATGCTTACCAATGGGTTCTCTTCGAATTTGGAGCAAGGACTTGAGTTTGCAAGAGGAACTAGGGTTTGGAATTTCTAATTCCCTTTCCTTTCCACCATTTTCAGTTTTTGCTTGAGTTTGAAGAGTGGGAATGAGTGAATGGAGAGGAGAGGGGGTTGGAACTGAGTTAGTAAGTGATTAATGGGTTCAGCCCAAACCAAAGCCCCAAGTGAAAAAGTGGCCAAATTCCACTAACTCCAAATATATCGAAGCTTATACTCAAAAAGGTCGCAAACGGCATTTTGAACTCAATGGAAGTGGTCTCGAGTCCCAATTCGACTGTTTGCAAAAAAGTGGCTTTTCGGACTAAAATCCGACGAACGATGTTATATTTAAATAAAATATTTAAATATAAAGTCGACAAATATGCGGGTTGTTACAAATGGTATAAAATTTCATTGAAATAAGATTTTATAATTTATTAAATTTACTTTAATTAAAGGTAAACACTAAATTTTTTCAATAAATCCTTATTTGATATGGAGGTTTGGTTAATAAATTTGAAGCTAATTGCGATCACAAATGATAGAAATGGTAAGTTGACCATTTATTCATAATAAGATCTAGAAATCAAATAAATGGATTATTGGAATTTAAATTGACAAATTGTGAATTCATTAAAATTCGGATCCATCTGTCTATTCCAACTTCATCTATAAATACCCCGCTTAACCCTAGCCTCCGCCTATTCTCATTTGTCTGCGCGTATAATTTCATCAGCTCCTTCTCCTCCTCAATGGTAGACAAAAATCTCAGATCCAGATCCATTTCAAAATCAAAGTCAAAAATTCAAAGTCCTCAAAAACATCTCAAAATTTTATATGTTGAAGCTCTCGACAAGCGTAATTCAATGGTGTTGTCTCGTGCGCGTCAATTTGCCTAGAGATAATTGCGTGCGTTGTTGTAGAGAATGAAAAGAAGAAGGCAATGACGTGTGATCTAGCGACATGGCGGATCGTAATAAAATTCCGGACTTGATGACGCTAGTTTGGACAAATTATGAGACGGTCAAATTTTTGGGTTTAAATTGGATTTGAATTCAATTTAAATTCAAAAGGTGAGTGTTTTAACCCACTCACAACTTCTAAGATTTTCTTATGTTTGTTAAATTAAATTTTGATGTGATTTAAAATTTATCTATGATTGTTTGTGTGACGCCCCACCTCTAAACCCACGCTAACCAAGAACACTACGATGTAGTGCTGTCAATTAGCACGGAGAATAAGGCTGTGGAGGAGCGACCATCCATGTAACTTCTTTGTGCGAGCACCAATATGTCAGATAGAATAGAATGCATATCTCTTAAAGAGGAAATCCGACATACCGATACAAACATAAAGCTATCACACGGTGGCTATATATAACCTTCGGAAACAAACATAGAAATAATCATAACATAAATCAGTCACAGACATCCATATCACAAAGGCGGAAGAAGATATGAATATATATATAACACATGAAAGTGTACATCAGAGCAATGGTCAGAAAGATCCATGATAATACAAAAGAATAGCAGCACGTGCTATACAAAAGAATAAATACACAACATAGAGTCTATATCTCAAATGTGTACAACCAAAAACTACTAATCTAAGTAGTTATCCAAAAGTCAGAATAATCCAGAAGAGAAGTCAAGCAGAAGCACCTGTAACATCTCGGTCTGACCCGAGTATTATTTATAAGAAAATAATAAACGGATTAGTTTAACTATAAATATCAGATGACATGATATAGAATAAGGGGTATGGCATAAACATATATAACCATGATGGCATACTACTATAAGTATGTAAATGATAATCAACAAGGGATTAATCAATGTCACAAGAATCTTCTCAAAGATCCAAACACATAAAAAGGTAATGACACACGAATTCACCAATACAGAAAAATTGATAAAGCATATCAATGAAAACCATGAAAATTGGTGAAGCACTAAATCCAGAAATCAACACTCGAAATCCAGAACAAATCCCAGAAATCAACACACGAAATCCAGAAATCACTAAAAGGGGGAAGTCCGAGCACACGGACGAGAAGCTATCTCATGGAAGCTATCCATTTAATTTTCCGAACACACGGATGGCCCGAAGGCCTTTGACACACGAACGACCCAAAGACCATGGGATGCAGCCCCATATATGTGAGTAGAAACATCACCCAAGCGGGGTCTAGTCTCCCTCGCAGACAAAGAGACATCGCTCAATCGCTAGTCTAAATCACAAAAATGATCGTCATGACCATATAGAAGTGTCAATTACACTAAGCCAGTAAATATACGAGTTTAGCTTCATGTCCCATAACCACTAGCTTAACTTAAATATTTACGAACAAACTGTAGATCTCCACTAGGAAATTGTCACAAAAGGGTTCAATCGAACAAGTCCAAGAGCTAACCGACGAAGTGAACGCAAGCGTTTCATACCACTCGTTTTACTAAGTCGTTTAAGTCGATTTCTCATCCGAGTGAAATAAAGGCTTGTATATACTAGTAGATTGGAAATCGGTTTGGGAAAATGAACTTTTGATATTTAAAATAGTGTTGAAATCGCTTTGATGAAAGAGTTTTGATATTTACTACTAGTATTGAAACCTTCATATCTTTAAAGTGACAAGTCACAAAACGATTGTTGAAACAAATCGAATCACATCAATTCACGTTCAAAGACATGAGTAAAGTCCAAAGAAATCAAATCCCAAAACCATCATAGTAGAAATTCTGTTGAATGTTTTTCAGATAAGATCCCCTACGAAGGGTACGGGGGACCAGAGGGCAGCGCCCCGTCAAAACGGTACGACCTAAGTGAAGACAAGCGGCCTACGACCTAAAGCAAAATGAGGTCTAACAACCTAAAGAGTTCGCGACCTAAGGGATACGACCTAAGTGGCGCGACCTAGTGGGGCTTAGGTCGGAGACGACCTACGAGGTAAACTAGGTCGACTTAGTAGTCGAGCGACCTAAGGTGAATGGTCCAACGACCTAACTCGAACGACCTAGAGGGTCGAACGACTTAATTGGAGGATAAGTCGGAGACGACCTAGTGGAAATGGTCGAGCGACTTACGAGCTATGACCTAAAGTGACGAGGGACGTTAGGTCGGAGACGACCTAACACTTGACTCGCGAGCGACTTATGGAAAAGAAGTGGCGAGTGACTTATGGTCCAGCGACCTAAGATGAAACGACCTAAGATCGAAAACAGGGTCACGCAACCTAACAGGAAACAAGGTCAGGCGACCTAAAGAAGTTCACGACCTAAAGGTGCACGACCTAAGGTCTTACGACCTAAGGAAAAAGGTCTTACGACCTAACAGTACGGTGAGTGATTAAGCCAAACGACCTAAGACCTAAGCCTTAAACGACCCAAGGAGTTAACTCGCGAATGACCTAACTCTTTAACTCACGAACGACCTAAGCCTTTAACTCGTGAACGACCTAAGCCTTTAACTCGTGAACGACCTAAGCCTTTAACTCGTGAACAACCTAAGAAGGCGGTGACTTTTCAACGTGTGTGAGCTAGCAGCCTAGACGACTTAACCTGGGCAGAACGACCTAAGGGCTGGAACTCACCAAAAATGCTAAAAATTGGAGTTTTTCCCCAATTCAATCCAAACCAAATGCAAATGAGCATGCTAAAGTGATAGGGAACCATTCCCAACAGTCCAAGATAGTTCTAAGCAAGAGTGTGAGATAAAAATCTCACCTTTTCACTAAAATGGATGAAGATGAAGATTGAAAGCAAGGAGAAGCAATCCAAAGCTTGAATCCACTATCTTCTACTTGAATTTGATGTTGAATCTCGGATTTGCAATAGAATTTAAGTTTGGAGTTTTAATTTCCACTTCCCACCACCATTTTTGATGAAGCTTGAATGTTATTTGATGAAGTGATGAAGAGAAGAGGGGGTTGGGCTGAGTTAGTGTGTGTTCAGCCCCAAACCAAAGTCCTAAGCCAAAAAGTGACGAAAATTTCACTATCTCCAAACATATCGAAGTTTACACTCAAAAAGATCGCAAACATCATTTTGAACTCAATGGAAGTGGTCTCAAGTCCTAATTTGACCGTATGCAAAAAGTAGCTTTTCGGACTAACATTCGACTAACGATAAAATATTTAAATAAAATATTAAAAATATAAAATCGATAGATATGCGGGTTGTTACAGTTTGGGCATATATTTAATCATCATCTCAGTTAGATAGCATTTAGTTAAATTAAATTTTTATTTAATTTTATTATTGCATATAATTTGCCAGTTAAATTTATTTATTATTGCATATAAACTGTCAATTGAATAGTTATTAATTTTTGTTGAATATAAACTATTCGTTGATGCCTGTTATATTTTATATGCTTTATATTGATGTTTTGTTTAAATTGGATGATGATTGTAATGAATGGTTGTTTATTGATATTTGGATGAATGGATGCTATATTTTATATTGTATAAACTGCAAGTTATTATGCATTTTCATTTCATTCGGGATTGCAGTTTGAAATGATATATATAACCGTAAACTTTTATTTTTAAATTACGGATTGAAATGATAAATATCTGTATCACTTGACCATAGGATAGAAAATTATATACAGGCACCGTGGTCTATATATAAAATATTTTAAGGGATTTTCTATGGTTTGGAAAGAAATATACGGTTTAATAAATATTAAATTTTGATATTATATAAATATTATTTTATATATGGTTAAATTCTAAAATTTAAGCTATTTATAACTTGATGATGTTTTAAGTTTGATTTACGAATATTTCAAGTTTGAGCTTTATTTAAGTGATATTGAATTTATTAAATAAATATTTCTAACCTAAATAATAGTAAATTGAATTAAGGTATATATAAGATTATCATATTTGGTTGGGAATTTTGGAATATTTAAAGACTTGAAATATATCAAAATTGAAATGTTTTATTGAAATTAAGGTATTATTTTTTTCAAAGTATTGGTTTTAGAAATTGTTATAACTTTGAAAGTAATATGGTTTGAAAATGAATTTATTTGAAATAGAATTTATTTAAGAATTATCTTTAAATATATTGATTTGAAACCGATTGAAATTTTGAGATTAAGAATATGACTACATTATGTGATTTGGGTTTAAGATGGTTTTAAAGAATATTTCAAGTTTTATAATTAGAAGCAAGAATAGTGATTGAAAATTTGGATTTTATTTAAATGATATATTATTGAATTTGGTTTTAAAGTATATACTATTTTGAAGTAAATGATATGTTTTGAAATAGCAATAATATTTTGGTTTTAAAGTATATACTATTTTGAAGTAAAGGATATGGTTTGAAATGGCAATGATATTTTGGTTTTTGATGTATATACTATTTGAAATAAAGAATATGTTTTGAAAGGGCAATGATTGTGTTCTAAAAAGTATATATATTTTTAAAATGACCACGGTGTTATAATAATGTTTGGTTGTTAAAGAGACCGGGATCGGATATGGACATACTCTCTGTCGATACCGAAAACCACTTTGACAATTGTGTACGCAGTGGAGTTTCCAGAATGAAGTAGGATGGTGGCGACGATCCTAAGGTATATACGTGGACGCAACTCCTGTGAGTTGGCATAAGGTGGCTAAAACAGGAGCGATCGACGGGCCAAGGAGGTAGCACCTCTGATCGGACACACTTCTTCGATACCATTCTATTACTTGTGATTGATTTGGTGGCCACCCTTGATTTGGGAGTGTTGTTCGAGGTGGGAGGTAGTGGCTGTTATGCGTCACCACCAGTCCGGATGCGTAATTGGTATACCTACCCTGGCATTGCCTTGTGTGCCGTGTCACCTACCATATCGAACCCACTACGAGTTTGGTTTAAAGATCCGACCGCGTTAAGGTTCACCATCCCCTTAACGCTATTTTCTATATGATTATACTTTACTGATTAGACATTATTATAATAGCGAATATTACTACATAGTAGATAGTTTAACAGATCCTTAAGAGGTGTGAATCCCGAACATTTCTTAAGTTACTGCACACACGTTAGACACTGGATAGGAGATGTCGAACCCCGTAAACATCTCTGATGCCGTTTACACTCATATTTATTTCATTGATTTAACTTACATAATGTAACAACCCGCATATTTATCGATTGTATATTTAAATATTTTATTTAAATATTTCATCGTTAATCGGATTAAAGTCCAAAAAGCTACATTTTGCAAACTGTCGAATTGGGACTCGAGACCACCCCCATTGAGTCCAAAATGCCGTTTGCGACCTTTTTGAGTATAAACTTTGATATGTTTGGAGCTAGTCAAAAATTTGACCATTTGCACTTTGGGTTTGGGTTTGGGTTTGGGTTCAGCCCCTTTGCCAACTTAACCCCCAAATCTGAACCACTTCTCCCCATTCTCCCTCACTTCCTCCTCATTTCAGTTCTTGAGCAACAATGGTGAGTGGAATGGGAAATTAAAACTCCAAGCCCTAGTTCCTCTTGCAAATCCAAATTCTTGCTCCAAATCCAAAGAGAAGCTAAGGTATGCATCTCCATCTTCTTCTCCAATTCATTCTCTCTTTGATTTTAGAAAATTCCTAAACCTAATTTGGGAAGTGTTTCCTTTTTAAGCTTAGATTCAAGCTTCTTGTGTTGAGATTGAAGTGTGGTTGATCTTCCCTTGTCTTCAAGCTTCTCATTCATTGTTTTTGGGTTCAAAGGTGAGATTTTTATCTCACATCTAGGACTATAATTATCTTTGATTGTTAGGTATGAATTCCTAACACTTCTTCATGTGTATTTGCCCTTGATTTGGATTGGTTTTGTGAATATTCCAATTTTTGGGTTTCTAAGTCAAATTTATGTGAAAATCCTTTTATGGATGTTTGATCATGCTTTTGGTGATGCACCGAGGAGCATATAGGACCGGGTTGCTGTTTGGCATAAACCCTTAGAGCCAATGTTCGTCCGGTTGCGTTTTGGAAGAGTTTTCTCTTCATTTTGTATAGGCTGAAAAATAGCCCAGGCATGATTCAGTCGACTGAATTCTCTGTTCAGTCGACTGAACCTGGAACCTGAAAGTTTCCAGGCATGATTCAGTCGACAGAAAACTCTGTTCAGTCGACTGAACCTGGAAACAGAAAGTTTCCTGAACCTGGAAAATTTCCAAGTACAGGGTCAGTCGACTGAAAACTCTGTTCAGTCGACTGAACCTGCTGTTTCAGTCCAGTTTTCCTTTTTGGATTGAATTTCCAATTTGAATCGATTCGTGATGATCCTATTTGTTGTTATCATTTATTAAGTCTTCGATGACTCCTTTTTCAGGATTTTTGAATATCCACTTCGATGGATTCTTTATCGGTTTAATTGGATTTGATTCACGTCTTCGAATGTGAATTTTTGATGATTAGTTGTTTCTACAATCATTTCTATGACTTGTCACTTTAAAAATATAAAGGTTTTCTATACTAGTAGTAAATATCAAAAGTCTTTTATCAAAACGATTTCAACACTATTTTATTACAAAGTTTGTTTTCTTAAACCGTTTTCCAACCTACTAGTATATACAAACCTTTACCTCATTCGTATGAGAAAATATAATTAAACGGCCTAGCAAAACAAGTGGTATGAAACGCTTGCGTTTACTTCGTCGGTTAATTTTTGGACTTGTTCGATTGAATCTTTTGTGACAATTTTCTAGTGAAGACCTACAACTTGTTCATAAATATTTAAGTTAAGCAAGTGGTTATGGGACATGAAGCTAAACTCATATATTTACTAGCTTGGTGTGATTGACACTTCTTGATGATCGATGACGATCATTTTATGGTTTAGACTAGCAATGTGCGATGTCTCTTTGATTCGGTCCATCGGACGTTACACTGTACGACGTCGTTGTTCCGTTTTATAGTGATTTGGTTCATCGGACGTTACGCTGTACGATGTCGTTGTTCCATTTTACTACGTGTTGGTTCATCGGACGTTACGCTGTACGACGTCGTTGTTCCGTTTTATAGTGATTTGGTTCATCGGACGTTACGCTGTACGATGTCGTTGTTCCATTTTACTACGTGTTGGTTCATCGGATGTTACGTTGTACGACATCGTTGTTCCTTTTTATCGTGATTTGGTTCATCGGACGTTACGATGTACGACGTCGTTGTTCCATTTGACTACGTGTTGGTTCATCGGATGTTACGCTGTACGACATCGTTGTTCCTTTTTATCGTGATTTGGTTCATCGGATGTTACGCTGTACGATGTCGTTGTTCCATTTTACTACGTGTTGGTTCATCGGATGTTACGCTGTACGACATCGTTGTTCTTTTTTTTATTGTGTTTTGGTTCATCGGACGTTACGCTGTACGACGTCGTTGTTCCATTTTCCTATGTGTTGGTTCATCGGATGTTACGCTATACGACATCGTTGTTCCTTTTCATTGTGCTTTGGTTCATCGGACGTTACGCTGTACGACGTCGTTGTTCCTATTTATTGTGTTTTCTGGATTTCTTGTTGATGATTTCTAGAATTTATGTTTCACCAACTTTTACAATTGGCATTGATATGTATGTCACTATTGTGGCTTGGTGAATTAAATAAAGAATATGACATTCTTTTTAATCTTTGAGAAGATTCTTGTGATATTGATTAATCTCTAGATTGATTTTCAATTACGTACTTATCACAGTATGGTATTATGGTTATGATACGTTTTTGTCATATCTCTTATTCTATATCACTTTATCTGATATTTATAGCTAGACTGATCCATTTATTATTTTCTTCTTAAATAATACTCGGGTCAGACTGAGATATTACAGGTGCTTCCTCATGACTTCTTATCTGGAGCCATCTTCTGACTTTTGGCTAACTACTCTAGTTTAGTAGTTTTTGTTGTATACATTTGAGATTTAGACTCCTTGATGTATACATATTCTTTTGCCTTGCACTTGTATCTATTCTTTTGTGTTATTGTGGATCTTATTTGACCACTACTCTGATATACACTTTCATGTGTTATATTCATATCTATTTCCGCCTTTGTGATATGAATTGTCTGTGACTGATTTGTGTTATGTTTATTTCTATATTTGTTTCCGAAGTCCATATAGCCACTGTGTAGTAGCTTTGAGTTTGTATCGATATGTCGGATTTCCTCTTGAGATGAAAAGTTATATTTTAATCTGGCATATCGGTACTCGCACAAAGCAATTATACAGATGGTCGCTTCTCAGCAGCCTTATTCTCTGCGCTAGTTGACGGCACTACCTCGTAGTGTCCTTGGCTAGCGTGGGTATAGAGTTGGGGCGTCACACATAAGATCTTTTAGTTCTGACTCGAGTGTTTTGTCTTTTCAATTCGCTCGGGTCAGCCTGAGCATTTCAGGATTTGAAGGCCCTATTTCTGGAGGACGAAGACGAAGATTTTATTACAACTATTTATTATATTACACTACACCATTGTATTCCGCTGTATTTATTATCATTCTCTGGTATGTGTAACTCTGATATGTATTGTATAAGTATAATCTAATGTTTTGTAAAACAGCTTCATGAACTGTTATTTGATTATTATATTTTATCGTTCCGTTGCAAGATTCTATTTTTTTCTTTTATTTCTCCACTTTTTCTTACTTACCCCATAACAATCCGCCCTTCTGTATGGTTTAAGTTGGCACGTGTGTCTGCTTAAGCGTACAAAAAGGTGGGATGTTACACACACACACATATATTTTTATACATTAAATTATACTCAAAATTTCAAATCAAATTCATTTTCCAAAACAAAAGTGTAGCAAAGCTACTAAGTGGTCTCTCCACTTTGAGACTCGAAAATGAATGTCGATGATACTGTAGTCATCACTGAAATTATTTTCCAACGATAGTGGAGGAGAGTACTAATTTAAACCTTTAAATTCTTTAGAAATGATTTCTATTCGAAAATACCTTTAAATAATAAACCCTAGAAATTAAAAAAAAATTCTAAAATACTGGGAATTGAATTCTCAATTTCTAAATTTTAAATTCATTTAAATTCCATATCAATTTATAAACCATGTTTTATAATTTCATTTATTTATATCATGTGGCAATATTCAATGGTTTACAAAACAGTAAATGAAAATAAAACATTTTCATTTCTAATAACCAATTCATTTAACTATTTAATTTCAGAAATTTTTTATACTTATATATATATATAATATAATCAAAATTTATTTCATTTACCAAATTTGAAAACAATATTATGTTAGTTTGCTCTGTTCAAGTGTTTTGGAATTCCTATCGATAGCGTTGATCAAACGAATCGATCAAAACCCTAAATCAACATTAACAACTCAAACAACACAATATATAAAACATTTTAATATAATTAAAATAAACTCCTTCACTCGATGATTATTGTTTCCTGGGGATTTGACCAGGCAACTAGTACTCGACAACCAGTGCTCGGCATCAGAGAGTGACCGGCATCCAGGAGTGTTCGGCGTAGTACTCGGCATCCAGTGGAACTCGGCGTCAGAGAGTACTCGGCATCTAGGAGTGTTCGGCGAAGTACACAGCATCCATAGTGTCCGGCATCCAGTAATGTTCGACGAAGTACACAGCATCCATAGTGTCCGGCATCCAGTAAAGTTCGGCGAAGTACACAGCATCCATAGTGTCCGGGATCCAGTAATGTTCGGCGAAGTACACAGCATCCATAGTGTCCGGTATCCAGTAATGTTCGGCGAAGTACCCAGCAATGCTCGGCGTCAACTGGCACTCGGCGTCAACCAATGCTCGGCATCAAGACTGCTCGGCATACGAGACTGCTCGGCATCAAGACTGCTCGGCATCAAGACTGCTCGGCATACGAGAGCACTCGACATCAAGGAGAACTCGGCAGCATCTGTGGCTCGGCATACAGGAGTACTCGGTGTAGTACCCGGTAGCGTCAGAAGTACTCGGCACAAGAGTACTCGGCGTCTAGAAGAGCGTTCGGCTTCGACTGACTAACATCCTGCACTTCCCAAACATCAACCACATCGTTCGGCATAGAAGGGACTGTTCGGCATCAGAGCGTTCGGCACACTTGGTTCGGCATACAGCGATCACTGTACTCGAGCTGGAGTGTTCGGCCATCAGCCCACTTGGGAAGTCCAGCCCATCTTTGTCTATAAATAGAGGGGCAGGGTCACAGTGAAATGGATCCTTTTTTTTGGAGAGAGAATACGGGGAGACTCTGCCATTTTCAAGACTCATCTTCTCTACTTAAACAACTTCATTCAAGCATTTGATTCACGAATTGTATTTGTAATCAACTATAAAGAAGATCAATAAAGTTTAACCTCAAAGTGGACGTAGGCAATTACGCTGAACCACTATAAATTTGGTGTTCTTACTTTCTGCATTTAAATTAGCATTGTCTTCTCTGTTTAATTTACTTTCATCACTTATATCTCTACACAATCTTTCTGAACGAGGTTAGTGACCAATTTTGGTGCTAACACTTTGGCGCTTTCATTGAGAATTGAATTCTCAGACCTCAAGGATCTGCTTTGAAGCTACTGGATTGAACAAATCCCCCAAAGAAGATCCGACTCACTGATAGGACATCCGTTTATTCTACTCAGAGTTCATACCAATAACTCTACAATGGCAAGACCACGTACCAGGTCAGCTTCTCACAATGCGGATGCCCACGAGACTGCTAGCGTGCAACAAGCAGGCCTAGCAATCAACCAGCAATTCCAAATACAGGAGTTGCCACTCAGGACCAACCTCCAGTTGTCACCAGAATAGAGTTCAACGACTTGATGAGAGAGCTCAGGGAAAGTAGGAGACAACTAGGAGAGCAGATGCAAGCCAATGCCAACCTGATGGCACAACTTACTCAACAGCAGCAACAGAATGCTGGGGGCACTCCCGCTGCTTACTCCTCATCTGACAGCTCTACTTCCTCTGATGAACCTCCCAGGAGCAGACGCCGTAAGACTGATGCTGCGCGAGCAGATGCTGCTGTTCGAACAGCTGGAGACCGCAACCAAGCAAGAGCTGGAAGCTTCAGGACCGGGATACAGATGGAAGATAGAGGCCCAGATCATCAAAATGCTAACGATATCAAACCTCAAGATGCACGATTGGCAGATCGCCAAGAGAGGAGGCATCAGCATGGACAGGCGCGTAGAACAGACTCCAACCTTCCGCCTTCCATACAGACACCCGATCTAACAGCCATGATCAGGCAACTGATGAAAGAGAATCAGGGCTTATCAAATGATGACTGGGGAGTGTCAAGAAGTCATACTCTGTTCACGGATGTTGTGTTGCAAGCGGCGTACCCCAGGAAGTTTAGTATGCCTACTATTCCTGCATATGAAGGAAAGACTGACCCTAGACAACATGTCATGAGGTACGAATGGATGATGGATTCATCCAGAGCGAATGATGCCACCAAGTGTAGGTGCTTTCCGATTACTCTATCTGGGATCGCTACTATGTGGTTCACCCGACTTCCTCCGCGATCCGTATCAAATTTCGAGGAGTTGGCAAAGAAGTTTATTGAGCAGTTCAGGATACACACTACGTGCCTAAAGGACGTGATGTCTCTGTCAAGTGTAATCCAAAATCCTGGGGAATCGTTGAAGGAATATTTGCAAAGATTCCACGTGGCAGCAACTGAAGTCAATAATCCCAATGACCATGCAATTCTGATGGCTGTAATGAGAGGTGTGGATCCAGACTCTGAGTTTGGAGACTGGCTGGCAGGAAAACCTCCAGCTACGCTAGAGCGTTTCTACTCTAAGGCACACTAGTTCATAAGAAGAGAGGAAGCTAGGTGGGTACGACGAGATAAGGCGCCAGGGCCTGTCCAAGAGTCAATAAAGAGCAACATCGCTGTGAAGCAATCGGGAGACAGCTCGGGAAAGGTCCAAGTCAACGTCCAGAACAAACCTGGGCAACCCAAGGAGTCCGGAGGAAGGAGTCAAGGGAAAAGAAAAGAAGTAGGAAAGTGGAAGTCGAGAATTCCAAGCTACAGCGAGTACACTCCGCTAAACGCCCCACTTGAAAACATTTACCTATCCACCTGCAATACTTTTCAGTACAGAAAACCACGTCCAAAAGAATCAACTGAAGAACAGAAGCGGACCGGGAAATATTGTCGCTTCCATGAGACTTATGGACACAATACGGAAGAATGTAGACACTTGCACGACGCTATCGAGAAGTTGATCAGGCAGAAGAAATTGCAAGAATTTGTGAAGGATCCACAAGAAGGAGGACAGGGAACGTCCAACCTAGGTCGTGCACCAGCTCCACGTCATCCCGAGGAGCCTGCCCGGACCGTTGGTAGACTGGTCATAAATACAATTATCGGCGGGCCTCACCCCGTGGATAAGAATTGGCAGGAGATGGAGCGATATGCAAGTTCCTTGAAGCATGCAGATTTTGAGTGTTGTTCGAACATGGAGGACGGAGCCCCTGCTAAGCAGCAGCGCGTAATGACAGACGATATTGTGTTCAGAAGCAGAGACGCTGATCAGGTAGAGGCTCCGACCATCGACCCCATGGTCATATCTGCAATGGTCGGACCAGCATACGTAAAAAGAATTCTGATCGATTCTGGAAGTTCAGTCAACATCATCTACAAGAAGGCCTACGATCAAATGAAGCTAGAAACAAAAGACTTGAAACCATCCAAAGCTCGTATCCACGGCTTTAACGGCGCTGCAACTGATGCAGTGGGATATGTCGAGTTACCAATTGAACTGGGACAAGACGAGCGTCGGAGAGTGCGAATTCTACCCTTTGTAGTTTTGGATGTGGACTCTCCGTATAACGTTTTCTTGGGCCGGCCGGCCCTGGCGGAGTTTAGGGCAGCGTTAGCCCCGTGGTGTTTAACTTTGAAGTTCCCGACTGACAAAGGAGTAGGCATTGTTCACGGAGACCAAGCAGCTGGTCGTTCCTGTTATGTGGCCGAGCTCCGAGAGGCCCACCGGAGGGAGAAAGGAAAGGTTGCGGACAATCCTGTCCGCATCCTCAATGCGGATAATTGACAAGTAGTGCCCGAGCCCTGGCTCGGGCATAGTTCTCGGATCTACGGAGATATAGATCCGAGAGACGACGATGAGAAACCCAGGGAAGAGAAGGCGGCACCGGCTGAATTAACAGTTGACATTTCAGTTAGCCGTGACGACCCTTCGCGAATACTGAAGATCGGATCACAGTTAGGTCCCGCAATGACTGAAGACCTTAGCGACTTCCTCCGGGCAAACCTTGATGTTTTCGCCTGGACGCATTCTGATATGTGTGGGATTTCTCCCGCCATCACGAGTCATATGTTGAACATAGACCCGAAATACGTCCCAGTCAAGCAAAAAAGGAGAGGAATGGATCCGGAGAGATCCGCCGCTCTTGGAGAGGAGGTGGACAAACTCAAAGCAAATGGGTTCGTCCGCGACGCCCTCTACCCGGAATGGGTCTCCAACCCCGTGCTAGTAAAGAAGGCGAATGGGAAATGGAGGACTTGCGTAGATTATTCCGACTTGAACAAAGCATGCCCTAAGGACAGTTTCCCGTTGCCGAGGTTCGATCAGTTGGTCGATTCCACCGCAGGACATGAGTTACTGTCATTCATGGATGCATACTCAGGATACAACCAAATCCCAATGCATATTCCAGACCAAGAACACACCAGCTTCGTTACAAATGTCGGGCTGTATTGCTATGTAGTGATGCCCTTTGGATTGAAGAATGCTGGAGCAACTTACCAACGTCTGGTGAATCGAATGTTCAAGGACCAGCTGGGTAAAACCATGGAAGTCTATGTGGATGACATGCTCGTGAAGTCACGACGGTCAAACGACCACATTCAAGACTTGGCTGAAATGTTCGACATACTCAGGTTTTATGGCATGAAGATCAACCCGTTGAAGTGTTCTTTCGGCGTTGCATCAGGGAAGTTTTTGGGATTCATCGTCAACGCTAGGGGAATCGAAGCCAACCCAGAAAAGATCCAAGCTATTCGAGATGTACAAGCGCCCAGGACTATAAAGCAGGTACAGAGCTTGAACGGAAAAGTAGCCGCGCTGAGTCGATTTATATCCAAGGCAACTGACAAGTGCATCCCGTTCTTTGACATAATAAAGAAAGGAAAGAGAAATTTTGAATGGACGTCTAGTTGTGAGGAAGCATTCCGGAATCTGGTGAGGCATCTGGAGAGCCCACCAATGCTATCAAAACCAGTTGACCATGAGATGTTGTACGTATACTTGGCTGTATCCCCACATGCGATAAGTGCGGCTTTGGTACGAGAGGAGGATCGAGTCCAAAAGCCGGTGTATTATGTTAGCAAACGTTTAACAGGGGCCGAGAGGAATTACCCAAAAATAGAGAAATTGGCTTATTGCTTGGTGATTGCATCACGAAAGCTTCGCCCGTACTTTCAAGCACATTCAATCGGTGTTTATTCCGATCAACCCCTGAGGCAGGTACTCCAACGGCCGGAAACTTCTGGAAGATTGCTAAGATGGAACATCGAGTTAAGCCAATTCGATATCGCGTACTTACCACGGAGAGCCATCCGAGGGCAAGCGTTAGCAGACTTCATCGCTGAATTTACCATACCCATCAAACCGGACGATCACGACATCATTCCCCCCGTTCGATGGAAATTATACACTGACGGTGCATCAAACGACCGTTGCTCCGGCGCGGGCGTAGTTCTTGTAACTTCGGAAAACCGATCGATCTGTTATGCCCTGAAGCTCGATTTCCCGGCTACAAATAACGAAGCCAAATATGAAGCACTGATCGCTGGCTTGAAACTCATCAGGGAACTCAGGATCGAATCAGTCGAAATCTTTTGTGACTCGCAGTTGGTGGTTTACCAAGTACGGGGAGACTACCAAGCAAAGGGACGAAAGCTTGCTCCGTACCTCATTCAGGTCCAAGAACTACTATCAAATCTTGAGCGTTATGACATCTCACATATCCCGCGCGAACAGAACAAAGAAGCCGACTTATTGGCCAAGTTCGCAAGTACCGACGATACGCAACAAATGGGATTGTATCCCGTCGAAGTCTTGCATGCCCCGAGCATAGACGAAATGAAAGTCGATCGCGTGTTGGGAATAGAAATCGAGAAGGAATCGTGGATAACCCCATTCAAACTGTACCTGACGACCGGGGCCTTACCAGGAAAAAGAAGCGAAAGACGGCAGGTCCTTCGAAAGGCCGCGCGATACATAATGCAGGATGGATCAATGTATCGAAAAGGATTCTCAGTCCCGTTATTACGATGCATCGCTCCTGATGAAACAAAGCGAGTCTTGAGAGAGGTTCACGAAGGGGAATGCGGCGACCATACTGGGGGGCAAACGCTAGCAAAGAAGATCCTCCGCTATGGATATTACTGGCCCACCGTAAACCGGGATGCCGCGGACTACGCGAGAAAATGCGACAAGTGTCAAAGATATGCGAAAATCCCGAGGGCTCCATCAACGGAACTCACACAAATGATCAGTCCTTGGCCATTTGCGATCTGGGGAATCGACATAATCGGCTCTTTGCCTCTATCCAAAGGTGGTGCGAAATACGCAATAGTTGCAGTCGACTATTTCACGAAATGGGCTGAGGCAGAACCTCTGGCCACTATCATCTCTAAGAAGGTCATTAACTTCGTTGTACGAAACATTATATGCCGCTTTGGCCTTCCACGCACCATCATTACAGACAACGGAACGCAATTCGAAAGTAGAGAGTTCAAAGAGTTCTGTTTAAAGTACGGCATCGAGAAAAAGTTCGCCGTCGTTGCACACCCAAAAGCTAACGAACAAGTCGAGGCCGTTAACAAAATAATCAAGTCCATACTGAAGAAGCGTCTGGAGAAGGTTGGAGGCAAGTGGGTAGATGAACTCCCGACAGCATTATGGGCGTATAGAACTACCCACAAGTCCGCGACCGGCCACACTCCGTTCGCCTTGGCATACGGCTCTGAAGCCGTTCTACCCGTGGAACTTGAAGCTCCATCTCACCGAGTGACATACTATGACCCCAAAACGAACCAAAACCTCTTGCTGGAATCACTGGACTGCATCGACGAAAAGCGTGAAGAAGCTGAATTAAGGGCGGCGGCGCACAGACATCGAGTCAAGTGTTACTAAGACAGCAGAGTCCGCCCAAGGATCTTTGATGTGGGTGATCTCGTTCTGAAACGAGTCTTCCTGGTACCATCACGCATGAATCCCAGCTGGGAAGGTCCATACGCCATTGAACGGAAGCTTGGAGAAGGAACATTCAAGCTAGCGACCGTTGATGGCGCGACACTCCCCCGAGCATGGAACAGTGAACATTTGCGGCACTATTACATTTAGCATGTTTTCCTTTCTTGTTGTAGGCACTGTTGTTTCCTGCATGTTTCCATTCAATAATGACTTAGTTTCCTTTTAAAGTTGTAATCAAGCAATTTAGTTGATTTTCATTAATAAAGGCTTGAAGCCATATTTTCTATGAAGTTTCTATATCTCTTAATTGGATGATAAATTACATTATCCTGCACGACATACAGACTCGTACGAACGATTCCAAATCTCCGAATCCCCAGAGCGCGGATCGGAGTACTCTAAGTCCCCAGAGCGCGGACTAGAGTATAAACGATTCCAAATCTCCGAATCCCCAGAGCGCGGATCGGAGTACTCTAAGTCCCCAGAGCGCGGACTAGAGTATAAACGATTCCAAATCTCCGAATCCCCAGAGCGCGGATCGGAGTACTCTAAGTCCCCAGAGCGCGGACTAGAGTATAAATGATTCCAAATCTCCGAATCCCCAGAGCGCGGATCGGAGTACTCTAAGCCCCCAGAGCGCGGACTAGAGTATAAACGATTCCAAATCTCCAAATCCCTAGAGCACGGATCGGAGTACTCTAAGCCCCTAGAGCGCGGACTAGAGTATAAACGATTCCAAATCTCTGAATCCCCAGAGCGCGGATCGGAGTACTCTAAGTCCCCAGAGCGCGGACTAGACTATAAACGATTCAAAATCTCCGAATCCCCAGAGCGCGGATCGGAGTACTCTAAGCCCCCAGAGCGGGGACTAGAGTATAAACGATTCCAAATCTCCGAATCCCCAGAGCGTGGATCGGAGTACTCTAAGTCCCCAGAGCGCGGACTAGAGTATAAACGATTCCAAATCTCCGAATCCCCAGAGCGCGGATCAGAGTACTCTAAGTCCCCAGAGCGCGGACTAGAGTATAAACGATTCCAAATCTCCGAATCCCCAGAGCGCGGATTGGAGTACTCTAAGCCCCCAGAGCGCGGACTAGAGTATAAACGATTCCAAATCTCCGAATCCCCAAAGCACGGATCGGAGTACTCTAAGTCCCCAGAGCACGGACTAGAGTATAAAAAATTCCAAATCTCCGAATCCCTAGAGCACGGATCGGAGTACTCTAAGTCCCCGGAGCTCGGACTAGAGTATAAACTGTTTCAAGCCTCTAAGTCCCCGGAGCACAGAGTCAGCAAGAAGTCCAAGTACTCGAAAGATGTGGGACGAGAGGTACGCCATGTCCAAAAATGTTTGAACAGCACAAGAATGGACCGGGAGATAATGCAACTCATAAGAACTTGAGTTATGGCTACAATTAGTCAGCAAACCAAATAAAGACAAGAGAATCATTCAAACAAAAAGAAACTAAAACTTTATTCAATAAGTCCAAAATGGGGATACATGATCACTCCTACAAAATTCAGACCTCTCTATACAAACTACAAGTTGTGGAAGATAAAAACAATTACAAAACTTAAGCAGGAAACCTGTTGAACAAGTGCATCGATTATTTCTTCGACTTCTTCTTCTTATCTTCCTTTGGTGTTTCCGACGACTCCTCTCCCTCACGCTTTTTCTTGGACTTTTTGCTTGCTAGAGAAACAGAGTCAGGAGTAGGAGACGGAACATCTAGTGGTTTGGACCTGCCCGGGAGAATGATTTTCAAAGGTCTGTTCCGCGGGTCAGTGAGTTCCAGTATTTCAGATTCAACTTTGACTTTGACCTTTTTCTTCTCCTCGTCGGCGAGACGGTCCTTCATGCTCATCTCTGAAGTATGCTCAGAGGCGCCAGTGATTTTAATTTCATCGCTTCCTTCGGCAGGAGACGAAGTATCAAGTTTGTCATCATCAAGCGCCCCGATCACTTGAGCGTCTGGACCGGGAGTTACTCCTGCGTGAGCAACGTCGCTTGTTTTCTCTGCTTCCTCCTTGGCGTCATCGCTCCACGGAGTTGGCTCGGCGTCAGAGCAACCTGCACGGAAACATAAGGAATGAGCATTAGAACGAATAACCACTGCTGAAAAATGACGGGAACTCTTCAACTTCTAGAGAAAGAAGAATTTCCTACCAGGGTCCGGTTGGCTATCGGTGGCACGAGGGGTTTCACCCTCCAGGATAGGTGACAGCACATGAACACCAAGCCCGGGATCTTCGGGATCATAACTAGCATGCTGCTCGAACGGATCAAGTGTTGGCCGACTGGCCGATTGAGCAGCGTAAGGAGCGGCAATGTGAGGAGTAGTAGCATCGGCCCCATACGGGCCAGCTTCGTCATTCTTCTCTTTCGGAGGGGAAGAGCCTTTGCTATAAAGTGCCAATGCTGCGGATAAGTCCGATGGTTCATTCCCCCTTAGGAACTCCTTCACCAAGACATCCTCATCGACCTCGTTGGAGCCCGACTCGACCTTCTTGATCCTTATCAGAGTTTCCCACGCCTCAGCCAGGGATTCGAGGTAGCCGTCGCCCAGAAATGTTAAGTCGCGGTGCATAAGGACGCGGGCTCCATACTCGGCGATCAACGGGTCAAACATACTTTTGACCTCTTCCTTGTCGGCTTCTGCTGCCGCCTCGAGGCGAGAATAAAGCTCTTCCACAGCCATTCTTTTGCCCTCCTCACGGGCCTCGTCCTTCATTTTCTCGACCCCGGCGAGTTCGTCATCGAGCTTTGTCTTCAGGAGTCGGGTAGCAACAATCTCATCACAGTATCGCTGTGATTCTTCTTGAGCAGCTACTTTGTCTTCCTTCTCCTTGGAAAGTAATTCCTTCAGCTCCTTGACTTGAGTAGCAAGTGCGTCCCTTTCCTTTTGGACAGAATCTTTTTCTAGGGCGAGGGCACCGCTGCGCTGGACTGCTTCGTCAAGCTCTTTTTTGTGAGCCGCCTCTAAACGAGTAACTGCCTCGGCAGTATTTTTTGCGCTTTGTTCAGCGGCTTCTAGCTTTGACTTATACGAAGCAAGCTCTTCGTCTTGGAGTTTGATGATTTTCTTATCGCTGTCAGCCTCCAGATTCAGACGGTCAATCTCGTGTTGACGCTCAACAGATACTTCCGAGACCTTCTCCACCAAGTGCACAAACGAGTCATGTTGAACATAGACGTCATTATTGCAGGCAATGACACTCTGCTTCACATGACCGGGGATATGATGAATGGCCGGGAGGAACTTCAGACCATCGAAGAAATTTTTTGGAAACTTGGCCTTAAGATCGACCATCTTTTCCGCAACAGTTGGGTCCACTGCAGGAGTAGGAGGAGGAGGCTTTGAAAACTCCGTTCTTTTACGTTGCTCTCGAACTTGCCTTGTACTCGATGAACTGGAATGTTGTTCTCGAGGAGCATCAGACTGATAACCCTTCTGTAAGGATTTCTCTCTATCCGGCTCAGTTGGGGGAGGAAGATCACGAGACTGGGAAGATTGAGAATGTGGCTTCTTGCGGTGAGACGACTCTCGGGGACGATTATCCCTATCTTCATACTCGCCCCGGTCCCTGCGTCTGCCTGAACCGGAATCCCGTCCAGAGTGATGGAATATAGAAGACCCCTGAAGGCGATCAAGTCCGTGAGAACGCCCCATATCACCTGCAAAGAATGGAGATAACAACGAGTTAAGAAAAGTCCGTGAGATGAGGAAAAACTTGAAGTGTATGATGGAATGCATATGTGCGTGTGTGTCCTAGTGTTTCCCCCGACGGACCAGTTCGTTTATCTTTACTAATCGGGGTGTTGTCTCCTTGAACCGGGAGTTGAACTCCCGCATTGCCTCTAGCGGGCAAAGAAAATTTAAGGGCTTCAGGATCATCAAACCCGTAATTAAGTATGTCTTCGGGAATAGAAAGGTTTGATAGACCCCTCAAGGAGCTTTCCAGATGCTGTGAAGAAGCCTCTTTCTCAGGCGGGATAGGCGTAGCTTTTGAAGTGCCACCAATTTTCTCCTTTTGAACTGTATATTTCAACTTCTTCTTCCCTTTCGAAGGGGAGGATGACGTCTCAATATCTTGAACCTCGATCGCTGGATTCCAAGCGGGATCCACGTTCTCGCCTTGAGTCTCAGGAACATCATCTTCTCTGCGCTCACCTTCTCCGTGCGTATCGGGAGTGCGACGCGACGACGATCCGGCCTGTTTTTTCCCTTTACCGGGCGAAGGTTTGGGAATGATGACACCTTCTGGAAGGCTGATCCGACGACCAGGGGCTAGCAAGCCAAACCCCGACAGTGATTCATTTGAAATGATAGTCCGGATGTCTCGATCCTCAGCAGGAAGAGCTCTAATGGCTTCAACAGCCTCAGAATATCCTCGGCCTTCCGGACGCGGGTTAATACCTGAAAAGATAAGATGAAGAGTTAGGAAAAGCATGACTCCGATTAAATACGAATAGTGACTTAGCAGAGAGACTTACTGCCTTCAACCCATCTCCTAGCGAAACCAGAAGGACAGCGCACATAGAACCATTCCTGTTTGTACAGGGCAAATTTGCTACATGCCCCTGTCAAGATCTGGCATTTGTGGTATGGCTCGAGGAACATAAAAGAAGGACTGTCTTTCCGTCTCTTGAACATGTAAATATATCTGATATCACCAGCGGTTGGAGGTCTGGAGAAGACAGCCATGAAAAGTAGATAAGTCCCATATAGAAATGCATGGTCGTTCGGGTGCAGCTGCGACGGAGCTATGTCTATGTACTGCAGTACATCCCGGAGAAATAAGTTGAATGGAGGCACGCTGCCCATCCAACACATGAACTTGTTGCAGGAAGTGTACCCGACCAGGGGCAGATGAGGGCGATCGTGTCTTGAAGGAACTAACACGTCGGCAAAAGGAATCCCATGAATGGAGCATATCCGTCGCAGAGCAGCTTCATTGATCTTCGAGGCTTGTGAATCGATCGGATTGTCTAGTAAGATTGTTGCCTCCAGAGCATCAGGTGCCAAGTTATGAGCAGGAGAAGTCGACGGGTTAGAAGAATCAGCGGCTCCTTGCCTCGATGACGGCCCAGGCCTGTCGGATATGGTAGCGGAGCTAGATTTTCTCGACATCCCAAATAAATAACTAAGTGCTTGAGAGAACTATACTTAAAAAACATTGAACGTTAGAATTAGCAACACGAGTTTTCCCCCCACGTGGTGTGTGAACTAGTGCAAGAAATTGTGTACAAGCGATAAGAATCTAAAGGTTTTTAAAGATATAATAATTAGCTTCGAATCATCGCCTTCGAAGACCGTCATCGCTGACCGTCTCAAAAAGCTTGCCTTAAGGCGATTACAGTTCCAGATTCAGAAAGCATATGATTTATAAAGTGACCGGCCTAAGTGTAGTCTGACATTTATACTGTTCGGCATTTGAATGTTGTTCGGCATTGAAATTGTTCGACCTAAGTTACTGTCCGGCATTTGAATGTTGTTTGGCATTGAAATTGTTCGACCTAAGTTCTGTTCGGCATATATGTGTGTTCGGCATGTCTAAGTCCTGTTCGGTATATATGTGTGTTCGGCATGTCTAAGTTCTGTTCGGCATATATGTGTGTTCGGCATGTGTAAGTCCTGTTCGGCATGTATGTGTTTGTTCGGCATGTCTAAGTCCTGTTCGGCATGTATGTGTTTGTTCGGCATGTCTAAGTTTTGTTCGACATGTATGTGTTCGTTCGGCATGTCTAAGTACTGTTCGGCACGACAGTTGTTCGGCGATTATGTCGTTCGGTCTAAATGATATTCGGCATATGTGTCTGTTCGGCATTCGGGTAGTGTACGGCCTAAGTTCGTTCGGCTAGAGTAGCGCTCCGCCTTCGATCATAACTCCACCCTGCTCCCTCTCCATTTACGCCGAACGACAGAGACAAATCGCCCGGCGCAGGTTACGCCGTTCGACTCCCCATCTTCCTTTTTTTTCTTCCAATCTTGATCAGCACAAAGGAGCTAGGCTTAACTACCATACACCGTTCGGCGACTCCGAACGAGCGAACCACTTCCACTAGCCATGCATTTACAACTAAACCATGTGATGAACCTAAAGTGGAAGTAGTGCAATTGTGGAAGGAATGATACCTAATTCGACGATCGAAGTTGAGGATGGATTAATTAGACTTTATATCTGATAGGATGGCAAGAGTTGCAAATCTCTAGGAATGATAGAAAAGAAGGCGTAAAAGAAAAATGGTGGAATGGCACCCGGTTATATAGAGGGAGGTAGAAGTCGAAGGGGCTATACCCGGTGGAATCGGTCAATACCGGAGCGTTCGGCATCGTAGCGGAGAGACGTTCGGCACGCGAGGTACGTTCGGCTTCGAACGTATCGTTCGGCATCCCAACCTTCTTCGTCTTGCACCTCCTTCGCTAACATTCTCGGAAGGTACCTCCGAGGTAAATTGTACCAGATTCAAAGCGCATCACGTTCGGCCACGCGATACACTTTGGGGGGCAAGTGTTTCCTGGGGATTTGACCAGGCAACTAGTACTCGGCAACCAGTGCTCGGCATCAGAGAGTGACCGGCATCCAGGAGTGTTCGGCGTAGTACTCGGCATCCAGTGAAACTCGGCGTCAGAGAGTACTCGGCATCTAGGAGTGTTCGGCGAAGTACACAGCATCCATAGTGTCCGGCATCCAGTAATGTTCTGCGAAGTACACAGCATCCATAGTGTCCGGCATCCAGTAATGTTCGGCGAAGTACACAGCATCCATAGTGTCCGACATCCAGTAATGTTCGGCGAAGTACACAGCATCCATAGTGTCCGGTATCCAGTAATGTTCGGCGAAGTACCCAGCAATGTTCGGCGTCAACGGGCACTCGGCGTCAACCAATGCTCGGCATCAAGACTGCTCCGCATCAAGACTGCTCGGCATCAAGACTGCTCGGCATACGAGACTGCTTGGCATCAAGACTGCTCGGCATACGAGACTGCTTGGCATCAAGACTGCTCGGCATACGAGACTGCTCGGCATACGAGAGCACTCGACATCAAGGAGAACTCGGCGGCATCTGTGGTTCGGCATACAGGAGTACTCGGCGTAGTACCCGGTAGCATCAGAAGTACTCGGCACAAGAGTACTCGGCATCTAGAAGAGCGTTCGGCTTCGACTGACTAACATCCTGCACTTTCCAAACATCAACCACATCGTTCGGCATAGAAGGGACTGTTCGGCATCAGAGCGTTCGGCACACTTGGTTCGGCATACAGCGATCACTGTATTCGGGCTGGAGTGTTCGGCCATCAGCCCACTTGGGAAGTCCAGCCCATCTTTGTCTATAAATAGAGGGGCAGGGTCATAGTGAAATGGATCCTTTTTTTTGGAGAGAGAATACGGGGAGACTCTGCCATTTTCAAGACTCATCTTCTTTACTTAAACAACTTCATTCAAGCATTTGATTCACGAATTGTATTTGTAATCGACTATAAAGAAGATCAATAAAGTTTAACCTCAAAGTGGACGTAGGCAATTACGCTGAACCACTATAAATTTGGTGTTCTTACTTTCTGCATTTAAATTAGCATTGTCTTCTTTGTTTAATTTACTTTCATCACTTATATCTCTACACAATCTTTCTGAACGGGGTTAGTGACCAATTTTGGTGCTAACAATTATAGAATGGATTTCAAAACAGGGATAGAGGTCCTAATTTAGAGGAACCCTAATCAAAGAGAACTCTAACTAGAAGATAGGCTCGAAATGAAGATAAGATGATTAAATAACAAAATAGAAAGATGGATAGACTTTTATGAATCGCGGGCGACCTTAACCGGGTCAACCGTGACTTCAAGAACAGGATCGATGAAGAATTTTGAGGCAAATCGACATCCGATCACAAGAGAACTACCCTGGTCATCTACTAGAGAAACGTTCGGGCATAACAAGAAATAGCAGCATCTAACCCGAGGGTACAGAAATCTCCGATGAATCGATGCGTATTGTAAAGGAATTTCACCCCTTTACAAATCATACAGTGGAGCTATGGGATGCTCCATAATCAAGAAGAACACGAATAGGGAGAGAAAAGAATAGATTTCAAAATGGAGGGAAGGTTCCAAAATTCAAAGGAACACGAGTAAAAGTGGAGGAACTCAAGCTCGAACGAAGGTGATCAATAATTAAATTTACTCTATATGCTAAGTTTTGCCTAAAACCAGAGCTCTGAAACCAACTGTAACGACCCGGTATTTCGAACCATTCGCACCGCACATGTAAGAGTTGAATTGCTCAAAACAACATATTGTTTATTTTATATTTGGTAAAGCTCAGCATATACAGTAAATAAATCAATCACAGAATCACAGACATAGAGTATTACAACAATAAGCAGCGGAATAGATAAATAGTAGTTCATGAAGCTACTAAATAAACAACAGAGTTTGAAATAAAATACAACAGAATATCTCAAATACAATGTAGTCTAGAATGCAAACAAATGACAAGTCTGAATGAAACCACTGGATAGCTGAAAGCTGAATAGATATAGATGGATCTGCAAGCAAAGCTCCAAAGCTCCAAAGTTGAGTCTCAAATGCTATGACACTCAGTCTGACCCGAGCGTAAAGCAAAACACAAAACACTCGAGTCAGGATTAACATTCTTATATTAATAAATTCAACTCAAGTGAAATGTTAACCGAAATACAAGTAAATTAAAGGATGTTTGGGATTTCCATCCTCTAAGGATCCGTGGAACTATCTACTATGTAGTAATATACGCTATTATAATATGTCTAAAGTAAAGTAAACTATTAAAATAGCGTTAAGGCGTTACCCATATCCCCCTTAACACATTTTTATAATGCCGTGGCCTATATAGATACTGTAAACTCCACCCGTAGGTGGGCTATCAGGGAGCACTCCATAAGCAATACACAAATCAAACTCGCAGAAGGCGCGATAGGGCATTTGACATGGCACTCGAGGCAATGCCAGGGTAGATATACCATTTGAACTCCCGGACTGGTGGTAACGCATAGTATTTACTACCGCCCACCTCGTGACACACTCCCAAATCAAAGGGTGCACCCAATCAAATCACAAAAGCAATAGAATGGTATCGAAGAAATGTATCCGATAGGAGGAATGACCTCAATTGGACCGGTATAGCTCCTGTTTTAGCCACATCAAGATGACTCACGAGAGTCAGGGCTACGTAAATACCATATAGAACCATCGCCAAACCATCCTACTTCATTCTGGAATCTCCACCACGTGCACAGTTGTTAAAGTGGTTTTCGGTATTGGCAGAGAGTATGACAATAAACTGATCCCGGTCTCTTTAACAACCAAACATTATTATAACACCGTGGTCATTTCATTTCAAACCATATCCTTTCAAAACCATATAAATTCAAGATCATTACTCACTTTAAAATAATATTCATTTCCAAAATCATAACACTTTCCAAAATTATAACTCTTTCAAAATTATAAGAACCTTTGAAACCATAACACTTTGGAAATCATAGCACTTTGGAAATCATAACATTTTGGAAATCATAACAATTTGAAATCATGATACTTTGAAACCATAATACTTCCTACTTAAACAGTTTAGATATAGAAGATAGTATATATATAATAAAATAGTTTATATAATAAAATAGTTTATAAAATAAAATAGTTTATATAATAAAATAATTAGTATATTAAAATAGTATTCTCAAAGTTCACAAATTGATTCAAATCGAATTCTAAAATTCAATTAAATTCAATCTCAATTCATCAAATTTCAATTTAGTTCAACATCTCAATAAACCATTTATAATTTATATCGATTTCAAATACAAATTTGAATCACTAATTAAACCATTTCAACTTCAATAGATTTCAAAGTTTAATATTCACCCTTTACAATAACTAAATTTGATAGTTTTATATTTATTCCAAATTCACTACACTATTATTTAGTTTTTTTTGAAATATTCACTTAAATTAATCCGATAACATTTAAATAAATCTAAAATTACAATTTAAAAAAAACTAAATATCCCATTTCGATTTATTTAAACTTGAAATATTCATTTGATCACTTTAAATCAAAATCAAGTTATAAAATCATATCTTTAAAAATCCCAAATTTAATAAGTTTCAAATCGATTTAATTAAATAAATTCTTAAAAGAATACGATTACAAATCAATTTAAATTTGTCTTCCCAGCCTTAATTTATTAAAAATCATTATAAAAATTTATTTTTAAAATATAATTTAAATAAATACTTACATGTATTATATAGTAATTAAATCAAACTTTATTATATCAAATCTTATTATTAAATTTATTTTATATTAAAACTTATTTTATATATTTTAAAATAGTAAAATTATAAGTAAAATCTTTAAATTAATAAATTTCGAAACTAACTTATAACTTTAGAATTTCCAAAACATATAATTTTAAAAATCTAAAATTTAAACCTTTATAAACATAACATTTATATATATAATATCTTACAAGCAATATTTAATAAGACCATATATTCCTTTCAAAACCTTGGAAGTCATTTTTAAAATATATATAGACCAACGATGTCTGTATATAATTCTCTATCCTATGGTCAAGTGATACATATATTTATCATTTCAATCCGCAATTTGATTATATATGGGTATATATCATTCAACCCGCAATCCCAAATTCATTTAAATGAAAATCGCTTAGGTTTATCATTTCAACCCATAACGATTTTCTCCTATTCTACAAGATCGTTTGGGTATGTATCATTTCAACCCATAGGGAATTCTAAACTAACATGGAACTTGCAGAGTGAGAACAAACATGATAATAATATAACATATCATCAACATGCATATATCATCAATGATAAATAAAATATAAACAACAAGATATGGTGTTACATCTCACAAGTGAATAGTTATAGATAATGGCATATCATATATAACAATTAAATAACTGGCAACAACATATTATAAAATCTTGCTTTACTATTGTTTACAAATGATCAGTAGAAAGTCACTATGCAAACTTACTATATATGTAAACTAACTATATATGTATACAATACTTTATTGAAAACAATATATATATATATATATATATATATATATATATATATCTGTGTGTATATAACTTTACAGGTCATATATAACTTACAGAACCCATATACACAACACTTATACACCTATATATATAACTATAAATTATGCACAGCAGCTCATATACAAATTAAACTATTATAAATTTATATATTAAAAAATCAACAAACAAATATATATTACCAAAGCCTTCATGTATACAAATACACACGGTGGAAGGCGGCAGAGAAAGATGAGGCGGGGTGAGCCTCGGTTGGCGGGCACGGTTGTGGTGGTGAGCTAAAAGAAGATCGGCAAGGGAAGAAGAAAGGGGCAGAGCTCGGATCTGTTGTTCGACGGAGGGGCCGACGAGTCCGGTGGTGGTGATATGGTTTGTGTCAGGCGGGGATGTGGGCGTGGGGTGTGAGGCCATGGCGGGTTCCATAGTGAAGGGCCCGGTGGAGGCTTGGTTAGGCGATAGGTTGGCTCACGAGGAGATGCGGGAAAGAAAAGGTGGAGGAGGAGAAGAGGGCGGAGGAAGGTAGCTGGGAGGGAGATGGGAAAACTGATGGCATTCGGCTATAAGGTGGGTTGGAAGGTGACTACAAAATATATGTAGTTTTGCATTATAAAAGAAAAGGAGTGAAAAATGAAGTTATAAAGGAAAATAAAAAATTGATCTGTTGCCAAATAAATGAATAAAAAAAACGTATACTAATTTTATACGTTTTTTATTTTTGAAATGGTATGGGATGGCAACGGCTGAATTTTAGTAAATAACTAATTAAATGTCCATTTGTTTCAACCTATGGACTATTGAATGCCCAGAGAAACCAAAAGATTTAAATACGGATCCGGTACGGTTAATTGTTTCGCAATTGGTCGCGTACCGAATACCAAAATGTACAAATGAATATACTATGGAGATCAGCACGACGAGATGATCAAAACGGTATACAGATATCAGTCGTATGACCATCGTAACAAAAGTTGATATTCGGTACCGAAAATGCTGCTAATACACCTAAAATAAGATAAACGGAGCAATAGCAGTCCAAATTTGGCGAAACGAAATATAACGTCTCACTCAGAAGATGATTTAAAAATTTATTATATAAAAATATCCAGGTTTGAGAAATATTTTATTATCATCAAATATTAACTGATTTTAAATTGAAAGTTACACAACAAAATAAACTTCCATATTTTCTGATGAAAATTTACCATTTGCTATGTTTAAAAAGACGTATTACAAATATCAAAATTTCATTTCCAAATTCAATTATCTAAAATTTCACAAAATTTCAGCTAATTACATTATTAAAACCATTAAAATTTACGGGTCGTTACAATTTGCTTATTAACTTAATCCAAGATCTACGTTTTAAAATAAGCCTCTTCTGTTGTTTCGCTATATTTGCTTTTTTAGTTATAACCACTTGTTATAATTATGCTTGCAAATATCTTAAATTTGCCTATTTCAGTCCATCTCTATTATTATTTCAGCTTTTCTCATTTTACATCTGATTTCTGTAAATTTAGTGTTATACTATTTTAATCTATATTAGCGAATTCTTCTCTTTTTAATTTATTCGTGTAAAAAGGGATTAAATCTCTATAAAAAGAAACTAACATTTACCGGCTAAATTCCAACTTAAAACAGATGCAAATAACTGTAAATAACTGAATAAAATTGCTGAATAAAATAGACTAAAAAGAACTTCTGAAATTTACTTTAAAACTGACTGTAAATAAACTTATATAAAAATTGTCTCAAAATTGTAGAAAAACTACAACTAGTGAGATCCCTATTATTTTAAATTGCTTACAAATCTAAAATAATTATAAAACACTAACATGTGGTCCTTAGCTCTAATCTTGGCATTCCTGGATCCACTTCTAGGGCGTAGAATATTTTTATTAAAAAGATCTTCTCCCTAGAAAAAATTTCTATTTAGGGTTCAGCTACAGGCAATGAACCCAATTGGAAGAAAATCTGAATGAGAAAAATAGCTAGGCCTAAGGTCTTATTTATAGTGTGGCTTAGGGATCTCAAGCCGTCGGATTTGAAGATTAAATCTGGTGCAACCATGTCATAGGCTCAGTAGGAACCGTCGGATGCAGCTATGGATGCACAAGATCGCTCAAAAATTGAATTATGACGTGTTCGCTCGTACCTGGATGAATCTTCGTCCATTAACATAGGCGGGTCGACCTAACTTCATTAGGGGTCGACCCATAGGTCGACCTGACCCTAATGCGAGTCGACCTATGGATGCCTATATATATATATATATATATATATATATATATATTCATTTTTGTTTGTTAAATTCTGAATTCTTGTTTCTCTCATAACTTCTCCATACCGACTCGTATTTTGACAAGTTATATATGGAAATGGATCGGAAAATCGCCACGGGCCCAATGGTGCAACTCCCATAGCTCAATTTTGATAATTTCACAAACTTATTTTACTATTTAATTAATGCGTTATCTAATTATTATAGCTTAAATTTTGGGCTGTTACATTCTCCCCTCCTTAAAGGTTTTGGTCCTCGAAATCTCGAAGGACAGAAGAATGAAATAAATATTTTCATCCAAATTCTACAACCATATATTCAACCATCATCCATTACATCCATTGTCCTTAAGCTTTCTAATGCAATTTATGTTATATGTAATAGTGTAGTGTCAATGTCCCTAACTAATGCAAAAGATTAGACGTTCTACTGATTCAATCGACCTCCTTTTTATGCAATCATGTCCGTGCCATGTATCCAAATGAATGCAAATTCCCTAATGACAACTGATAGTTCTATATGCGTGCTACAATCATCATCCAAATGCAACAATCATATGATAATTACTCATTATAGCAACCATGGAAATAAAAATGCAAGTTCACACACATCAATATGCATATGATTTAATGACCTAGTTTGGCCGATCCCTAAGAGATAATAGTGCCTAGTGTGTGTCTATGCGACCATTAGCATCCACTAGCAAACACTTGCAATCACTAGCGTCCAACATACATAACATGTTCTAGTAACATGTTTACATTCAGTCCTACCATCCATAGGTTATATCTTAAGATCTACCCTCCCAAAGGATACTAAAGGAAAGAACCTATTCAAAACTAAAGATGGAAATAGGAAATTAAAGACGTACCATCGAAAAGATGCGGATAAGAGGTACATATTTTCTCTTCATCCTCCCATGTAGCATCCTCAATACTATCTCCCCACTGCACCTTAACCAAAGGGACTTCTTTATTCCTAAGCTTCTTGATATCATGTCCAACGATCTTGGTAGGAATGCGACGAACTGATGCTTCTCTCTCCACTTCAACTTCCTCAAGTAGGTTAGGTTCCACTACCTCTACTGAATCATGTAAGCACTTCCTCAAGTGCAAAACATGAAAAACATCATGAACTCCTGCGAGCCTCTCCAGTAGCTATATCTGATACGCCATCTTCCCTATCCTTTCCACAATAGGGAATGGTCCTACGAATCTGGGAGCAAGTTTCTTACTTGATCCAAACCTTACTACCTTTCTTAGCGGAGACACCTTGATGAAAACCAAATCTCCTACCTCGAACTCAATATCCCTTCTCCGCTTATCTCCATAGGATTTCTGTCTATCTTGGGCCGTCTTCATTCTTCTTCTAATCAAATCAATCTTTTCTGAAGTCTCTCTAACCATGTTGGGACCAAGTAGCAATCTTTCTGTAGACTCTAACCAACAAGAAGGCGACTTGCAAGGTCTTCCATAAAGGGCTTCAAAAGGAGCCATCCCGATGCTAGCCTGAAAACTATTGTTATAAGCAAATTCAATGAAAGGAAGGTGCTCCTCCCAAGTTCCTCCAAAATCAAGAATGCACCTCCTCAACAAATCCTTAAGAACTCTATTAACTCTCTCTCTGTTTGGCCATCCATTTGAGGGTGATAGGCTATGCTCAATCTAAGCTGTATCCCTAAAGCCTCTTGCAAGCTCCTCCAAAACTCGCTAGTAAAGATAGGGTCTCTGTCGCTCACTATGCTAGAGGAAACTCCATGAAGTGGACTATCTCACGAACATATATGGATGCCAAATAAGGTGCTGTCCTCTTACTCTTGACCGGAATGAAGTGGGCGCTCTAAGTCAAACGATCTACAATCACCCAAATAATGGTATTCCCCTTCCTAGATCGGGGTAAACCATTTATGAAGTCCATCAAAACTCTATCCCACTTCCATTCGGTTACATCTAATGGTTGAAGCAATCCGCCAGGCCTCTACTACTCCGCCTTAACTCTTTGGCATACAAGACACTTAGCCACAAACTCTACTATGTCCTTATTCATGCCACTCCAATAAAACACTCTTTTCATGTCCTTATACACCTTATCACCACCCGGATGAATAGTCATTCGAGAATGGTGTGCTTCTGCTAGAACTGCACTCATCAAATCACTAGTGCGGGGAACACAAAGTCTTCCATCTCTCCTTAGCCATTCTTTACCATCGATGGAATAGCGTTGGAGATGTCTAGAGACCTCTCCTCTGCTAATCCTATCTAGAATATCCACAATCTATGAATCCTTTCGTTGCCTTGAGCCAATCTGATCTATGAGGTTATGCTTAACCTCAAATGCTGAAAGCTTAGCAAAATCTCTGATAAACTTCCTATAATAACCAACTAAACCTAGGAAGCTTCTAACTTTGGTAAAGTTCTAGGGCGCCTTCCAATCTTGTACTGCCACTATCTTAGCGGGATCCACAACGAAACCCTCTCTTTAGACTACATGCCCGAAGAAATTCACCTCCTTACGCCAAAAGTGACACTTCGAGAATTTTTTTTTCAACTAATGAACACGAAGTGTACGAAGAATGTAACGACCCACTATTTTGGACCATTCAAATCGAAAATTAATCCACACATGTCGGACTTGAATAATTCAAAACAATAGATTGTAAAAACTCAGACTATACAGTAAATAAATCACAGATCACAGACACAGAGTAACATAACAATGCAGCGGAAGCAAAGAAATAGTAGTTCATGAAGCTACTATATATACACATTAGAGTTAACAAGATATAACAGAAATCACGAGTACAAAGATGTCTCAATACAATAGTCAAATACAAGATCTGAATACATCACTGGAATGAACTGGATAACTGAAAGTGAAATAGATAGCTGGATCTCCAAGCAAAACTCCAACTCCAAAGGTGAGTCTCAAATACTAGTACAACTCAGTCTGACCCGAGCGTAAAGCAAAACACAAAACACTCGAGTCAGGACATACATACTTATACAATGTAAACCAACTCAAGTGAACTGTAATAGCAAAGTACAAGTAACTTAAAGGATGATTGAGACCGCCCATCCTCTAAGGATCCGTAAACTATTTACTATGTAGTAATATTCGCTATTATAATAATGTCTAATAGTAAAATAAACTTACTTTTAAATAGCGTTAAGGTTTTACATTTTCCACCTTAACACATAATAGTCCCAGTAGTCTATCCAATATCACCATACCTCCAGATCCGGAGGCTACCCTAAATACTCCATAGGTTACGTCACAAAACCAAACTCGTAGTAAAGCTCGATATGGTAGGTGACACGGCACAATGAGACAATGTCAGGGTAGATATAACAATTACGCATCCGGGCTGGTGGTAACGCATAACAGCCACTAACGCCCACCTCGGAACACACTCCCAAATCAAAAATCGAGGGGTGGCCACCAAATCAATCACAAAGTAATAGAATGGTATCGAAGAAATGTGTCCGATCAGAGGTGCTACCTCATTGGCCCGTCGATCGCTCCTGTTTTAGCCACCTTATGCCAACTCACGGGAGTTGGGTCCACGGATATACCTCAATAGGATCGTCGCCACCATCCTACTTCATTCTGGAATCTCCACCGCGTACACGGTTGTCAAAGTGGTTTTCGGTATCGACAAAGAGTATGCCCATATCCGATCCCGGTCTCTTTGCCAACCAATCGTTATTATAACCCATGGATATTTATTTGAAAATAATTTATACTTCAAAACCAGATATCATATCCATTTCAAACTAGTTTATACTTCAAAACCAAAATATCATATCCATTTCAAAACTAGTTTATACTTCAAAACCAAAATATCATATTCAAAACTAGTTTATACTCCAAAACCAAAATATCATTTGAACAAACACAAATTTCCAATCACTGAATATTTCTTTCAATTTATTTAAACTTGAAATATTCCTTTTTAAATCATCTTAAACCAAAACCACTTTATAAAGCCATATTCTTAAATCCTAAATTGCAAATCAATATATTCAAACAATTCTTAATTAAATACTATTTCAAATAAATTCATTTCCAAAATCATAGTACTTTCAAAGTTATAACACCTTTGAACCCAAACACTTTGAAACCATAATACTTTGAAACCATATCAATTTTAAAATGTTATCATTTGGAAATCATAATATTTAGAAAAATCATAACACCCTTAAAAATAATATTCATTACCAAAGTTATAGCATTATAAAGTTCATTCGTTCAATTATACCAATTTTGGAAACATTATATTAACTTATAAATTTCAAAAATGGTTTATATTTCACCTCAAAACATATTCATTTAAACCATTTAAATTCAATGTCAAAATCTTCCAAAATAATATTCATTTCCAAAGTTTATTGTAATTTCAACAACAACAACACTTATAAAGTGTTACTGTAAATATATTAACATTTCAAAAACATTGTCAAATTCAAAACAACAACACTTATAAAGTGCTACAGTAGGTATTTTAGTGTTACGAAACAGTTCAGTTTCAAAAACAGCAGCACTTATGAAGTGCTATAGTAGACATATTGGTACTTTCAGAAATAGTTCAAATTCATAAACAGCAGCACTTATAAAGTGCTGTAGTAATATAGTTATTTCAGAACATAGTTAAATTTCAGAAACAGCAGCACTTTGGAAATGCTGCCAATACAATTCCAGATTTATTATAACATTTCAGAAACATTAAAAACTTCAATTTTAGCCATTTTTAACTTATAAAATATATCTCACATTTCAGAAATATTCATTTGGATATAAATTTACTTATAGTTTATATAAAATAACTTTTATAATTAAAATATCCAAAATTACTATAATTCATTTATTAAGTCAAAAGTACACTATTTACTTAACTTTTTATTTTAACAAATAACTTAACACGTTATTTGAAATACCCATTTCATAAACAAAATATTCTTTTCATAAGTCAAACTTCACCTTTCAAATTGAAACCAAATTTCCATTATAAAGTTAAGTCATAATTTAAGATACATTTTACCATTTTAAATCATAATTATTTATTTTACAAAACATATCTATTTCATAAAATAAAATCTATTACCATCACTAGGTTAGATTTAAAATTCCACATTAAATCAAATTTAATTATTAAGTTATTTATCATCAATAAAGATCTTTAAATTGCAATTTAAAAACTAATTATTGATATATAAAGATTCCAACTTATAGAAAACCAATATAACTTTATAATTTAAAATCAAACCACTTATTGACTTATGAAAATTCCATATATTTAAAATCATTGAATAAAATTTTTAAGTAAAATTTTCATATATCTTAAAACTAAAAATACTAAAAAAAATTAGGAAAATATTATGAAATATATAACCATGGGTCTGTTTAATATTTTCTAACTAGGTCAAGTAATACAAATATGTATCATTTCAATCCGTAAAAGAAAAATCCAGGTTCTATCATTTCAAACCCACAATCCCAAGTCAAATAAAAATACAATAAAATCACTCAAGCCTATCACTTCAGCTCATAATGATTTTTCCTTATTCTAAAGTCTGTTCGGGTATGTATCATTTCAACCCATAGTGAAAGGGAACTTGCAGTGTGAGATACAGAAAATAAAATAACAGTAGAGCATATAATATCATATCAAGTGATGTAACAAATATATAAGCAGTATATAACATCATATAATCATATCACAGGCATATATGAACATAGCATATTAATTTCTACAATTCACATGTCATTGTTTCACCTTTTGAAGCTAGAATTGATAGATTAGAGACACACAACCAAACTCCGAAAAGCACGACAAAGCATGAACTAGATTTTTGAATGGATGAAGAGTTAAGATCCAAATCTTGTGTACAAACAAATACCAACATCTATAAGCATATTGTGCAATACAAAAGAATATAGATTAAAACAATGAAAAAATATGAATCAAGGTGAGATAAAATGGCTTCACCTATACAAGTAGGCTCGGCCACCATAGGAATAGGCTCGACCACATCACTACATGTCTCGTCCATGATGTTTAGAGGCAAGCTTGGCTCGTCCATGGTTGGATTCAAGGCAAGTATGCACGGCTATGGTTTGGAATATAAAGAGATGCAAGTTATAACACATGTAAGGCAAAAGGTCAAAGGCTATGATGTGTTTTGGTTCGGCCCTATGGTTTGTTTGGCTCGGCCATGGTGTGGTCTTGGGTCAAGGCAGCATAAAGCACGGCCATGGTGTAGGTGTTGGCCACGGCAAGGCAAGGATGTGATGGTGTTTGTGTGGTGGCCAAGGCAAAAGGAGGAAGGTGATGTATACATAGGGTTCAGCTATGGTTTTCAAGCATGGATGGTGATGGAATTGGATTTATTGGTCACGGCTGGGCATAGGGGAGGTGATGAGGTGGTGTTGGCCGTGGAAGGTGATGGTGGTGGTGAAGAACATGGTGGAGGAATCGGCTATAGGAGATGGAGACGGAACACACTTGCAAATTAAAAGAGGAAGAAAAGAATAAAAGGAGAGGAGAAGCCATGAAAACTTGAGAAAGAGGAGATGAGAAATGTACGTGAAAAATGAAATGAGAAGTGTGGGATAATGAAATGTTTTGTACGGCTATGAGGTGGAGAATGAACGGCTTAGGGATGTGAATAGCTAGGCAAATGAAAAGGCATAAGTTATAAAGAGAAACCAAAGTCCCTTGAAATTTCCAAAGCAAAAAATCAAAATAAAATCCAATAAATAATTCAAAGTCTAAACAAAATAAAATAGAAAAAAAGATAGAGAAATGAACATAGGAAAAATAGAAAAATGAACGTAGAAAATAGAAAATAAACTACAGAAAATAACTACGTGTAAAACGCTGAATTTTATCAAATTTTAAAAAGTATAAAACAGAATGTGACGAAACGAAAAGCAGAACAAATATTAGGACTATATTCTACTTCAAAGAAAAAGATTAAAAATTAAAATTTTATATTAAAAATTTAAACTGAAATTCAAAATTTGACCAAAGTTGACCAAAATATAAAATTTACAGAAAATATTTATTTCATTGTATTTGGAAAGTAAATTACAAAAAATTCCAAACTTACTTTGGAAAATTCTAAAAATTCACTTTTAAATGATTTAAAAATCAAAGTTTCAAATAAATGTAATTTAAAATATTGATTAAAAATATGGGTTGTTACACTCTCCCCCACTCAAAACTTTTCGTCCCCGAAAAGGAACAAGACATGAAAGAACAAAGAAAGGTAAGATAGAACGGAGAATAATACCTGAAACAAACAATTCTGGATTCGAAGCACGTATGCTCTCCTCCGTCTCCAGGTACAATTCCGATCATCAATACAACATTGTACTATGACCAGGTTGACAGATTTCTTTCTCAGCTGCTTCGTACCTCAATCGACAATACGAAGTGGCTTCCACTCGATAGTAAGGTTTGATTCAATATCTAAACTCTCGAGAGCAGAGATGAAACAATCAGAGATGGATCATGAAGATATCGACAAAGGTGCGAGACGATGCACTCCAGGAAACTTCTCAAGAAAATCCAGACGATAAGCCAAAGAGCCAACCCTCTTTAAGATGCAGAAAGGACCAATGAACCGACGATTACCGGATTAAATCCAACAAGATAGAGATCTGCAAGGTCGTTCGTAAAGAGCAACAAACAGAGACATTGCAATACTAGCCTGGGTATAAAGCTAAAATAAGATAGATAGAGGATTAAAGACAAGGTAAAACAGAAAATTAAATTTATACCTGATAATCGTTGTTATAGGTAAATTTCACAAGATGGAGATGATCTTCCCAAGATCCTCCATAATCAAGAACACAAGCCCGAAGAAGATCCTCTAGATTTTGATTCACTCTTTCCGTTTGACCGTCGGTTTGTGGATGGTAAGCAGTGTTCAGATTCATGTTAGTATCCAAAGATTCCAGAAAAGTTTCAAATAGACTGGCATAAGCAAATAACCTTCCCAATCTTGTAACAAGATAGGGAGAAATAAGGACAACCGAAATGATAGAGTTATGATATGAAATCACAAAAAAAGATGAGAAGAAAGACTTACATTGATCGCAGCAATCTTAACTGGATTAACATAAATTCCATTATCAGAAACAATATGTCCGAGAAATCGGACTTCATCCTTCCATAAATGGTATTTCAAAATTTTGCTTTCAACTGATGACTCTTAAGAGTCTCCAGAACAAAGCCCAAATGAGATTCATGCTCTTCCTCAGACTAGAGAAGACAAGAATATCATAAACAAAGACTAGATCAAAAAGAAAGTAGGAGCATTAGTCAAACCAAAAGGCATGGCTAACCATTTATAGAAACCATTCTCAGTACGGAAAGCAGTCTCGGGAATACTTTCCTCAGCAACACTGAGCTGGTGAAAATCAGTGGCAAGATCAATCTGAGAGAAAATAGTAGCTCCATGGGCTGACCAATTCGAAATTCGATTTCCCACTTAGAAGGTAGGAGAATGGAAACAACCAGAAAGAAAATAGATTGGAAAACAGAATAAGATAATAAATTTAAAACCATGAAAATTTCAGCTTAAATTAATAATTTATTTCATCCATTTGATTTCACTTAAGTTAAATAAATCATAACTATTTTTCATCTCATTATCTCATCATACAATTATCTTAAATTAACAATTTTTCCAAAGTCATGAATTTGAAAATCATTTATTATACTCATAATTTATTCACTAAATTTCATTCTTCTTTATCCAAAAATTATTATTAAATTTATTCCACTTAATATATCTAATCATATTATTAAGTATATTTACACTTTTTATAACTGCTCCAATTTATTTATAAATTCCTTTAACACCATTTTATATTGTAATTATTCAATTAACCTTTTATTTTATTTACCTTTTTTTTACTAAAATTTAAGTGTATAACATTTATTATAACCACTCAAATTCTATTTATAAAATCCTTTTATATTGTATATTATCCAATTACATATTCAACTTCTTATTAATTTAGGTAAGTTATATTGGAATGTAATAGAATATTATACAAATAAAATTTCCCAATTCAATTATTCAAGATTAAATATTTATTAAAAAATTTGGCTTCATTTTATAAGTGAAATCATCCTTTAAGATAAAATTTAAGAATTAAATTTCCGGTTAACTTCAAACTATTGTAGAGATAAATAAATATATACATAATATATATCAAATCAACTTTAAATCATATATCAATATATATATTATAAATCAAGTAAATTTTTTTTAGATATTCAAATCAATTTAATTCTTCAAAGCAAAACTGTAGCAAAGCTACAGAATGGTCTCTTCACTTCGAAACTCGAAAATGAATGTCGATGATGCTTCAGTCATCACCGAAATTATTTTCCAGCGACAAAGAGAAGAGCACTGATTTAAAGCTTTGAATATTCTTTAGAAACGGTTTCTATTCAGAAATATTTCAAATAATATACCCTTTAAAACTTTAAAACCAAAGTTCGAAATCATCAGAAATTAAATTCTCAAATTCTTGATTTAAATTCATTTAAATTTCCAAATTAATTTATAATCATATTTTATAGTTTAATTATTTATATATGAAACAAAAGCCAATGATTACAAGATATATACAAAGTCAAATATTATTTCTTAAAATCCAATTCAATTAACTATTAAAATTCAGAAAATTATACATATATAAAATATAATTGTACAAAATTTATCCCATTTACCAAGTTTGAAAACAATATGGTGTCAGTTTGCTCTGTTCAAGTGTTTTGGAGATCCTATCGATAGCATTAATCAGACAAATCGATCGGAAACCTAAATCAACATCAATAACTCAAACAACACAATATATACTAAAACAATTTAAATATTAGTTTACAATTATACTTCAAGAATGATTTGAAGATAAGTGGAAACAAAAGACAAGATAATTAAATAACATAATAGGGGAATGAATAAGCTTATATAAATCTCGGGCAACCTTAATCGGGTCGACCATGACTTCCAGAATAAGATCGATGTAGAGTTCTGGGACAAATGTACATCCGATCTCAAGAGATAGAATTCGGGATAACAAGAGATAGATAGCATCGTAAACCGAAATCTTTGGTGAATCAATGCTAATTGTAAAAGAGTTTCACCCCTTTACAAGTCATTTTGAGATTGGTGAGACCGCCAATTTGTTATAAAGATCATTCGAAGTAGGGTTATGGGATACTCCAGAATCAAAAGAAGACAAATAGGGCGAGACAAGAATGGATTTTGGAACCGCAGGGAACGTTCCAAAATTCAAAAGAAATCAGCATGAAGAAGACGGAATTCAAGCTCGAACGAAAGTGATTCTGTAAATAAATTTACCATATATGCTAAGTTTGCCTAGAGCCAAAGCTCTGATACCAAATGTAATGACCCACTATTTTGGACCATTCAAATCGACTATAAATCCACACATGTCGGACTTGAATAATTCAAAATAATAGATTGTAAATAAAATTTGGCAAAACTCAGACTATACAGTAAATAAATCACAGATCACAGACACAGAGTAACATAACAATGCAGCGGAAGCAAAGAAATAGTAGTTCATGAAGCTACTATATATATATACATCAGAGTTAACAAGATACAACGACAGAAATCACGAATACAAAGATGTCTCAATACAATAGTCAAATACAAGATCTAAATACATCACTGGAATGAACTGGATAACTGAAAGCGAAATAGATAGATGGATCTCCAAACAAAACTCCAACTTCAAAGGTGAGTCTCAAGTACTGGTACAACTCAGTCTGACTCGAGCGTAAAGCAAAACACAAAACACTCGAGTCAGAACATACATACTTACACAATGTAAACCAACTCAAGTGAACTGTAATAGCAAAGTACAAGTAACATAAATGATGCTTGGGACCGCCCATCCTCTAAGGATCCGTTAAACTATTTACTATGTAGTAATATTCGCTATTATAATAACGTCTAATAGTAAAATAAACTTACTTTTAAATAGTGTTAAGTTTTTACATTTTCCACCTTAACACATAATAGTCCCAGTAGTCTATCCAATATCACCGTACCTCCAGATTGGGAGGCTACCCTAAATACTCCACAGGCTACGCCACAAAACCAAACTCGTAGTAAAGCTCGATATGGTAGGTGACACGACACAACGAGGCAATGCCAGGGTAGATATACCAATTACGCATCCAGGCTGGTGGTAACGCATAGCAGCCACTAACGCCCACCTCGGAACACACTCCCAAATCAAAAATCGAGGCGTGGCCACCAAATCAATCACAAAGTAATAGAATGGTATCGAAGAAATGTGTCCGATCAGAGGTGCTACCTCATTGGCCCGTCGATCGCTCCTGTTTTAGCCACCTTATGCCAACTCACGGGAGTCGGGTCCACGGATATACCTCAATAGGATCGTCGCCACCATCCTACTTCATTCTGGAATCTCCACCGCGTACACGGTTATCAAAGTGGTTTTCGGTATCGACAGAGAGTTTGCCCATATCCGATCCCGGTCTCTTTGCCAACCAATCGTTATTATAACCCATGGATATTTATTTCAAAATAATTTATACTTCAAAACCAAATATCATATCCATTTCAAACTAGTTTATACTTCAAAACCAAAATATCATATCCATTTCAAAACTAGTTTATACTTCAAAACCAAAATATCATATTCAAAACTAGTTTATACTCCAAAACCAAAATATCATTTGAACAAACCCAAATTTCCAATCACTGAATATTTCTTTCAATTTATTTGAACTTGAAATATTCCTTTTTAAATCATCTTAAACCAAAACCACTTTATAAAGCCATATTCTTAAATCTTAAATTGCAAATCAATATATTCAAACAATTCTTAATTAAATACTATTTCAAATAAATTCATTTCCAAAATCATAGTACTTTCAAAGTTATAACACCTTTGAACCCAAACACTTTGAAACCATAATACTTTGAAACCACATCAATTTTAAAATGTTATCATTTGGAAATCATAATATTTAGAAAAATCATAACATCCTTAAAAATAATATTCATTACCAAAGTTATAGCATTATTAAGTTCATTTGTTCAATTATACCAATTTCGAAAACATTGTATTAACTTATAAATTTCAAAAATGGTTTATATCACCTCAAAACATATTCATTTAAACCATTTAAATTCAATTTCAAAATCTTCCAAAATAATATTCATTTTCAAAGTTCATTGTAATTTCAGCAATAACAGCACTTATAAAGTGTTACGGTAAATATATTAACATTTCAAAAACATTGTCAAATTCAAAACAACAGCACTTATAAAGTGCTACAGTAGGTATTTTAGTGTTGCGAAACAGTTCAGTTTCAGAAACAGTATCACTTATAAAGTGTTATAGTAGACATATTGGTATTTTCAGAAATAGTTCAAATTCAGAAATAGCAGCACTTATAAAGTGCTATAATAGACATATTGGTATTTTCAGAAATAGTTCAAATTCATAAACAATAGCACTTATAAAGTGCTGTAGTAATATAGTTATTTCAGAACATAGTTAAATTTCAGAAATAGCAGCACTTTGGAAATGCTGCCAATATAATTCCAGATTTATTATAACATTTCAGAAACTTTAAAAACTTCAATTTTAGCCATTTTTAACTTATAAAACATATCTCACATTTCAGAAATATTCATTTGGATATCAATTTACTTATAGTTTACATAAAATAACTTTTGTAATTAAAATATCCAAATTTACTATAATTCATTTATTAAGTCAAAAGTACACTATTTACTTAACTTTTTATTTTAACAAATAACTTAACACGTTGAAATACCCATTTCATAAACAAAATATTCTTTTCATAAGTCAAACTTCACCTTTCAAATTGAAACCAAATTTCCATTATAAAGTTAAGTCATAATTTAAGATACATTTTACCATTTTAAATCATAATTATTTATTTTACAAAACATATCTATATCATAAAATAAAATCTATTACCATCACTAGGTTAGATTTAAAATTCCACATTAAATCAAATTTAATTATTAAGTTATTTATCATCAATAAAGATCTTTAAATTGCAATTTAAAAACTAATTATTGATATATAAAGATTCCAACTTATAGAAAACCAATATAACTTTATAATTTAAAATCAAACCACTTATTGACTTATGAAAATTCCATATATTTAAAATCATTGAATCAAATTTTTAAGTAAAATTTTCATATATCTTAAAACTTAAAATACTTAAAAAAAATTTAAGAAAATATTATTAAATATATAACCATGGGTCTGTATAATATTTTCTAAACTAGGTCAAGTGATACGGATATGTATCATTTCAATCCGTAAAAGAAAAATCCGGGTTCTATCATTTCAAACCAGCAATCCCAAGTCAAATAAAAATACAATAAAATCACTCGAGCCTATCATTTCAGCTCATAATGATTTTTCCTTATTCTAAAGTTCGTTCGGGTATGTATCATTTCAACCCATAGTGAAAGGGAACTTGCAGTGTGAGATACGGAAAATAAAATAACAGTAGAGCATATAATATCATATCAGGTGATGTAACAAATATATAAGTAGTATATAACATCATATAATCATATCACAGACATATATGAACATAGCATATTAATTTCTACAATTCACATGTCATTGTTTCACAATTATATAAGTACGAATGTCGAGAGTGATAAACTCACCTTTTGAAGCTAGAATTGATAGATTAGAGACACACAACCAAACTCCGAAAAGCACGACAAAGCACGAACTAGATTTTTGAATGGATGAAGAGTCAAGATCCAAATCTTGTGTACAAACAAATACCAACATCTATAAGCATATGATGCAATACAAAAGAATATAGATTAAAACAATGAAAAAATATGAATCAAGGTGAGATAAAATGGCTTCACCTATACAAGTAGGCTCGGCCACCATAGGAATAGGCTCGACCACATCACTACATGGCTCGGCCATGATGTTTAGAGGCAAGCTAGGCTCGACCATGGTTGGATTCAAGGCAAGTATGCACGGCTATGGTTTGGAATGTGAAGAGATGCAAGTTATAACACATGTAAGGAAAAAGGGCAAAGGCTATGATGTGTTTTGGTTCGGCCCTATGGCTTGTTTGGCTCGGCCATGGTGTGGTCTTGGTCAAGGCAACATAAAGCACGACCATGGTGTAGGTGTTGGCCACGGCAAGGCAAGGATGTGATGGTGTTTGTGTGGTGGCCGAGGCAAAAGGAGGAAGGTGATGTATACATAGGGTTCGGCTATGGTTTTCAAGCATGGATGGTGATGGAATTGGATTTATTGGTCACGGTTGGGCATAGGGGAGGTGATGAGGTGGTGCTGGCCGTGGAAGGTGATGGTGGTGGTGAAGAACATGGTGGAGAAATCAGCTATAGGAGATGGAGACCGAACACACTTGCAAACTAAAAGAGGAAGAAAAGAATAAAAGGAGAGGAGAAGCCATGAAAACTTGAGAAAGAGGAGAAGAGAAATGTACGTGAAAAATGAAATGAGAAGTGTGGGATAATGAAATGTTTTGTACGGCTATGAGGTGGAGAATGAACGGCTAAGGGATGTGAATAGCTAGGCAAATGAAAAGGCATAAGTTATAAAGAGAAACCAAAGTCTCTTGAAATTTCCAAAGCAAAAAATCAAAATAAAATCCAATAAATAATTCAAAGTCTAAACAAAATAAAATAGAAAAAAGATAGAGAAATGAACGTAGGAAAAAAATAGAAAAATGAACGTAGAAAATAGAAAATAAACTACAGAAAATAACTACGTGTAAAACGTTGAATTTTATCAAATTTTAAAAAGTATAAAACAGAATTTGACAAAATGAAAAGCAGAACGAATATTAGGACTATATTCTACTTCAAAGAAAAAGATTAAAAATTAAAATTTTAAATTAAAAATTTAAACTGAAATTCAAAATTTGATCAAAGTTGACCAAAATATAAAATTTACAGAAAATATTTATTTCATTGTATTTGGAAAGTAAATTACAAACAAATTCCAAACTTACTTTGGAAAAATCTAAAAATTCACTTTTAAATGATTTAAAAATCAAAGTTTCAAATAAATGTAATTTAAAATATTGATTAAAAATATGGGCTGTTACCTCCTCAAGATGAATAACATGCTCTTCCATACTCTTGGAAAACACCAGAATGTCGTCCACAAACACTACAACGAACTTATTTAGGACATCTCGAAAAACACGACTAATCAGATCTACAAAATTGGTTGGGGCATTGGTCTGCCCAAATGGCATAACCAACCACTCAAAGAATCCATCGGGTGTCCAAAATGTTGTCTTATCGATCCTATCGTCAGCGATCCTAAGCTGATGAAATCCAGTGGCTATGTCAAGCTGAGAAAATACTGGAAGAGCCAACCAACTAATCGAAAATATCGTCTGTCCTAGGAAGTGGGTAATGGTTCTTCTTCGTGAGCTTATTCAACTCTATATAATCTACGCAAAGTCGAAGGGAAACATCTGCCTTTGTAGCGAAGACGACTAGCGCTCCCCACTCAGATATGCTCCGTCTATTGAAGCCTTTCTCCAATAGCTCACCAATCTTCTTACTTAACTCCTTCCTCTCCCTAGGAGCCATATGTCTCACGGGCAATGCCACTGGCTTAGCATTGTCATTCAGATAGATCCTAAAGTCAATCTCTCTCTTAGGGTGTAGTCCCCTAACCTCCGAAGCTCAACATGAATGACCCCTGGGGGTCGCAAGAAACCTCAAGAGTTCTTCCGCTACATGTCTCTAGTCTGACGAATCTCCTTTCACGGTCTAATATCGCACCATAGGTGGACAACCAGTCCATCCCCAAAATCATCCCATATCTTGAAAATCCCAGTACATAGGCGTCACAATCAAACTCTACGCCTAGTATAAAAATTTTCAAACCCCTACAAATCATGGATAAATGTGCCAATCCTCCTATGGGGTTTGAAACAACTATAGGTTCTACTGCTAGAGAAATATCTAAGAGCAAACAATCAACTAAGGAAATAGAAATGAAAGAATGCGATGCTATGGAGTCAAAAAGATTCCGAATAGGAAAATCCGAAATAGAGATCAAACCTTCTACAGAGGCTACCCACAGTTATAACACCTCCCATTCACCGTGTCTTTTTTACAGTCCTTTGTGAAATGCCTAACCAATCCACAATTATGACATTTCTTGCCCTTCTTGATCTGTCCCTTCTGAGGTCCTCCTCCTTTCTTCTTGTCCTTATCCTTCTTATTCTTCCACCACTACTTCTTAGAGTTTTCTAATTTAGGATCCTCCTTAACTTCTTCTTTCTTAGCAACATCTGACATGAGAGCCATTTCCACAAGTGACTCATACGTCACTCCCATAGGTACATGTGTTAATGCCAACCCTTGGAGGGGCTGGTTCAAACCCTTAGCAAACTTCGTGGCCTTCTCATGTGGTGTATTAACAAGCTCCATTCCAAACCATGACAACTCATTAAACTGATTTATATACTCTTTCACTGAAAGATTCCCTTGCTTCAGACTAATGAACTTCTCTAATTGCATGCTTTCCTCGGCTTGCGACAAGAACTTTCTCTCAAACCTTTCCCGAAATCCAAACAAACCAATGTCTCTACCCTCTATCTATATGATCTCCCACTAGTTAGAAACCACTCCCTTCAACTGCCAGATGCAAGCTAAACTCTCTACTAGTCCTCTAATCCTAATAGTCCAAATATCCGCTCCATATTCCTCAACCAAGCTCGTGCCTCTATGAAATCCTCCATGCCAGAAAACGTCTTGCCTCCTAGACTATCGAAGTCCTTGTATATCTTAGAAAAATTGGCTGCTGCAGGTAGATTAGCGGGATCTCCACCTACCGGTGCTGCATTGGGCGCTTGCCCTTGCACCTCTGGTGTCGTAGCTTGGTGGTATCTACAGAACCAGGCAGTGGCTTGGACACCCTCTGTATGATTTGGGGCATCCGCCATTCTATTCAAAGAAAAGAAAATTTAGGCTCGGAAGAATCGAAAGAAGGTTGAACTGGACTTTGAGGGGATTTTTATAAAAACTCTTTTATACTGGAAAACTATTTCTATAATAAGCGTTTCTTTCTGAAAAATACTTTTAGTTTGAATATATGTTACCTTTGAAAAATACTTTACTTTTAAAAAAAGTTTTTAGGAATCCTGTAACCTTAGACTGTGATACCAAGTGAAACACCCCCACACCCCTTAGTATTCCCAAAAAGGGCACACCAAAGGATGTGGTGCGTTATAGCTATAGCTAAAGCATCACAGAGACTAAGATTCACAAGACAAATAGGAAAAAACAGCGGAAACATTTAAATAATAACTTACCATTCAAAATTAAACTTCAACTCAAAATAAATCATAAAAACGTAACATATTTCTAAAAATTCAAAATGTCTCATGTCTCATGAAAATACATCTCAGTCTCATAAAATCAGAGTATAAAGATAACAATAATAATAACACCTCTCACAAGTGCCAATCCATCATAAGCCAAATGAAAAAGATGAAAAGTAGAAGAATACATCTGAAATGAGAAAACTCCGGGAATGGATCTCTAAGCAACTTGAACCAACTCAACTCTACTGGGTTATTGGGGAGGAAAAGAGGGAAATAGAGGAGTGGGTCAGACTATAAGTCTGGTGAGAGAAAGTAATTACTAGCATTTCTAAGCAAGATAAAGATAATAGACTAAGCAAAAGTTCTAGCTTTAAAGGAAATACAAAAAAGATAAAACTGGCATAAAATACTGTTTTTGATTCTGTTTGACCATTTTCTTTGATTGTTTGATTATGATTGTTTGCACTTTTCTTAAATAGCTATGATTAGGCTGAAACCCTATCCTATCTTAACCGCTAACTTGATTAGGCTAAAATCCTAATTCTATCGTTTGATCGGCCTATTCTATCTCTGTTGTGACACTGTGAGCTGATCCAATCCTATTGGTCCCACGGCAAAAAGACACTTCTTTAGCGGTTAGGATGCAGTAGCGAATTTTTTACCCTAATCGATGCCGCACGCTCCATCATCGTCGGTACACACTAACTGTCGCCCCCTATTTGACCCTTTATTTACCCTAATCAGCATATTCGTGCCTAGCCTCACCTAATTGTTGTGAGACCATTAGTCCTAGATCTAAAAGGGAATGCTGCCCAGCCTCACCTAACTATTGTGAGACCATCAGTCCTAGACCTGAAAGGGAATGCTGCCGGTACTGGTCTTAATAAACAATCTTCTAGTTTTGCGCCCCTTGCCCAAATCCCTAGATTCGAGCCTCTATCTATAGACCACTTATTTACCCTAATCAGCATAAGTGTGTCCCAGCCTCACCTACTATTGTGAGACCATCAGTCCTAGATCTGAAAGGGAATGCTGCCGGTATGGGCCATACTTTTATATTTGCTTATTAACTTAATCTAAGTTTTAAAATAAGCCTCTTCTGTTATTTCTGCTATATTTGCTTATTAACTTAATCCAAGATCTAAGTTTTAAAATAAGCCTCTTCTGTTATTTCTGCTATATTTGCTTATTAACTTAATCCAAGATCTAAGTTCTAAAATAAGCCTCTTCTGCTATTACTTCTATATTTGCTTATTAACTTAATCCAAGATCTAAGTTCTGTTATTTCTACTATATTTGCTTTTTTAGTTATAACCACTTGTTATAATTATGCTTCCAAATATCTTAAATTTGCCTATTTTAGTCCATCTCTATTTTTATTTCAGTTTCTCTCATTTAACATCAGATTTCTGTAAATTTAGTGTTATTCTATTTTAATCCATATTAGCGAATTCTTCTCTTTTTAATTTATTCATGTAAAAAGGGATTAAATCTCTATAAAAAGAAACTAACATTTACAGGCTAAATTCCAACTTAAAAAAGATGTAAATAACTGAATAAAATAGCTGAATAAAATAGACTGAGAAGAACTTATGAAATTTACTTAATAACTGACTGTAAATAAACTTATATAAAAACTATCACAAAATTTTAGAAAAACTACAACTATTAAGAACCCTATTATTTTAAATTGCTTACGAATCTAAAATAATTACAAAACACCCACCTGTGGTCCTTAGCTCTAATCTTTGGCCTTCCCGGATCCACTTCTAGGGAGTAGAATATTTTTATTAAAATGATCTTCTCCCTAGAAAAATTTTCTATTTAGGGTTCAGCCTCAGACAATGAATCCAATTGGAAGAAAATCTGATTGAGAAAAATAGCTAGGCCTAGGGTCTTATTTATAGTGTGGTTTAGGGATTTCAGGCCGTCGGATTTGAATATTAAATCTAGTGCAACCATGTCATAGGCTCACTAGGAACCATCAAATGCAGCTACGGACGCATAAGATCGCTCAAAAATCGAATTATGACATGTTCGCTCGTACCTGGACGAATCTTCGTCCATTAACATAGGCGGGTCGACCTAACTTCATTGGGGGTCGACCCATAGGTCGACCTGACCCTAATGCAGGTCGACCTATGGATGCCTATATATATATATATGTTTTTTTTGTTTTTGTTTGTTAAATTCTGAATTCTTCTTTCTCTCATAACTTCTCCATACTGACTCAAATTTCGACAAGTTATATATGGAAATCGATTAGAAAATCGCAACAGACCCAATGGTGCAACTCCCATAGCTCAATTTCGATAATTTTACAAACTTATTTTATTATTTAATTAATTTGTTAATTAATTATTATAGCTCAATTTTGGGTTGTTACACTAATTTTACTTTAACAAGCGTTACCCGGTTGTGTCATTTATTTACATAAATTCTCTTCGTCAAAACTATATCACTTTGAACTTGTGGAATTTGGTAATGGTCAAACTTCCATTATCATCAATATTCAACTCTACAATCCAAACACAAAGTTCTTGATTCAATAATAATAATTATTATTAACTGAAATGCTCTGGGTAGAGACTTTCACTTTGAGTTGACTTGAGTTGACGGTGAAACTAACCCCATATAAATGAGGAGACAGATCCTCTCTTGAATAGTGCTTCACTTCTGATACTTCCACTCAACCTACTATAATCACTCGATGGACGGCCTGCAATGATTTGACTATAATTAAAGTGGAGCTTTCATATTAGAGATCTGTATTATTCTCAAGTCGTGAGAACTGTGTAAATCAGTCACATTGATATTTTCCGTTTTACCATAGGTTTATTAACCAATAGAAAGAATGCCGAGTGAGTCATTCTATAGTTGTCTAATAACTATCAGTACGTAACCCCTGGGTGACTCCACCAGCCATGAGTAATACACTGCCCAATATTTGGAGAGCTTTACATATTATAGTCTCAACGGATATATCAATATCCAGTCTCGATGCATCTTGACTAGGAACATTTAAAATGGTATATTTATTTTTTATTGTGATAAATTACTCACGGTTATAACACTTTGTAACTACTATCAAAAAACATACCATTTATGGATTTTCTATTAAATATACCTTTAATTAAATTTATTAATTAATGTAACCACATTATATCAAGTATATTATAGAAATAAAATAACTTTTATTTCGAACAAGATTGGTCAATGATTTAGATATATGTAACAAATTACATAATTTCCCCTTGCGCATACCCCTAACTCTATCAAACTCCCAATTACACTTGGGGTCAATTATGGAATCTTATTCCAACATAATCGGTTTTCTAAAAACCAATTGGGTTAGTCCCTTAGCAAATGGGTATACTATTGTATTTTAATCATCTACTCTATCGATTAACTCTCTCTAATGCTGATAAACTACCTTTATCATGTAGAACAATTCGAAGTATGTCTCTCGACTTCCAGTGAGCTCTTAGTTCTATTATCAACTATATAGTGACATTGTTATCATATAACAATGTTCTGGAATTCTCAACATTAGGAATCACTCTCGGCCTGGCTATAAATTTGTGCATTTATTATATATATACATTGTTTTTATTATGAGGCCATTCAAGTCAATGAATCAGCCACAATCTCTTTTATTTAGAACATTTCCAACTTAAAGATTCTTATCTTGAATTTATTATTGACATATTAAACTTAATATCACTTATGAATTTTGAATCTGAACACTCCTTCATAAGGAGTTTGTTGTTTCCGTAAACCTTTTTCCAGTATTTCATAAATACGTGAGAATACCTCAAACAACCATTTAGTGAAATCTATTTGGATTTGATATTTGGTTAATTTATCAAACACATAAACAAAACACGATATCATACACAACATAACATGTATGATAATTCCTATTACTTATGCATAAGGAATCCATCTTACATGTTCTCTATCAAACATTTTAATAAGGTGTCCCTGCATATCGTTTTGGGACATTCCCAATATCTTTTATACTTACTATAAAAGACATTATTTACAAATCCGACATTGAGTATTAAAACAACAAAGACTGATTTTAACACATGCACATCATTAAAAAAATCAACATTGTGTTGTTTACTTATAGTTTAGAAATATCTATGTACCTTTTAATAACTTTCTTATGAACGCACGCTTCCTCTACATTTTGATTGATAATCAAACAATTTGATATTTCTATCAAAATATTTGTTCAATTCCGATGCATATAAATGATACTTTCTTTCATTTCTTGGATTATATCCGAAAACTCCCAACTTCTATATTGCTCCCACTGACTTCAAGACACATTGATTGTTTTGTGCAAATAGTATACTCTAAATCATTATTTAGAAATTTCTATATCAGCACATATGTACCGAAACATTAAGTCTTATCAAGCGATAATTTTGTGAGTAAATCCAAAATAACTTGGTCATGTTGAATGATGAATCTATTACGCTCATCTCAACATTGGAAATTTATGAGATTATTCTTATCAACGTTGTTATTTTAATACCAACTGCATTAGTCTTGCTCATAAAGACACAATTGTGGTCGATGGATCACATCTCTTCGGCTATGGCTACCAAAATCATATTTTGATAATGTACTTGTAATTCATTTTCTGATCTTTACACCACACCATATTATAGAGTCGACACTCTTAATGGTTGAGTTTAACAACCAAGAATTGTATATTTTTGATATTGATAAGAAACTCATGGTTTCTCTTCAATGTGTTAGACTACTTATTGGACAGTCTAATGTGATGTGTTCATTTAGGTTAGTTAATTTCATTTCATCTCATCTAATCAGTTTGATCTGGGGATCTTATCCAATTCCATTTTACTACTAATAATTCCTCAAAGAAATTCCTTCCTAATGAAGTTGGTATTTCTTGGAACAACAGTTATTTCTCAGTGCAGTAGAATAGGTATTCATTAACATTTTATGAATTTCTTTATTTATAAACTGATTTGGTTTTAGTTTACAAAACTTATGTTCATAACATAAATATGTCATCCAATCACAACCTTTTCTAAAATCCTTCTAGGGAGATTCATACAAGATCTCTCATGAACAATTATTACATACTATTATTTAGATGAAATAATACTAACCTTGTATGCTACTCCTAAGTACACGACCTTTTAGAAAGAAACAAACTCAACTTCACTCACAATTAATCGTACATTGTCCAAAAAAGTTTAATTACTCCTTATCAATACATCATTATGGATCACATTACGATGTGACTTTTGAGATTGAATCTTTATTCATTTTTAGGTATGTTTGGAACTCTTCCTTCGTACTCATCCATTTGATCAAATCGAAACATTTCTATTGCATGTTATTTTATTTACTTCTATTTTATAATGTATCAATTTACCATAGACATACTATTTGTGTATCAAATATATACGTCCATGTTAGCAACAACCCATCGATGAATATAATGAAATATATGGGATTGTTTTGGTATTAATAGACCTTTGATTGCATACATTTATAAGTATCAACCCAAAGAGTTCATCAACTCTCATGATGCTTCCACTGAATGGGTACATAGCCCTTAATTGTTTGAGATATAATTAACCAGTATCATATGATTCATAATCATATAGTAAAATTATTTCTCAAAATTACGGCTTAGTCTATAATTTCAAAATAAATGTAAATAATATTAGAAACTTTTGTATTTTTCAATGCGTCACTTTGTTATGAAAACAAATACCACATTATAGTTTTATTCCATAACTAATATCATAATATTCATATTGAAATATAACTATGGCTATTTTTGGTCAACACAAAAAATAGTCATCATTTCAAAAAAAATGTTAGGTATTTTTACGAAAACAATTTTCGTAATTTGATGCAATCAACAAGTGCTATATGTCACGCTCTCACTATTTCTACCATAAGTGCTATATGTCATGCTCTCACTATTTCCGCCATTACTATAATAGTGTACTATATTTGGAGATCCATTATTCACTTAATATAGATTTTTTATTTCATATGTTGCAACTAGTTTACAATGCAAAGTTCTTTGATCAAATGTTTCGAACTCAATGAAATAAATCTCATAGAAAACAATTTTCTATATAAAAATACGTTTTGGAACAAAAATCATATTTCCTATTTCAATATTAAGTATTATCCATTAGGGGGAATTAATTTAAAGGACAAAAATTTGTATATTTTTAGCCTCAAGGACACGGCCTCAATATTTTAACCACAAGGACAAACATTCTTCTAAAATTTATTCATAATGACAAACATTTTTCAAAAATTATTCATAAGGACAATCATTCTTCCAAAACTGCTACCGAACTAAAAATTGATACCTAAAAAATGCTACCGATAACTACAAACTGATACCTAAAAACTGCTATCAATAACTAAAAACTGATACCTAAAAAAGTTGTCCTTCAAGCAAAAATACTAAAGGTCTATCCTTGAGGCTAAAGTGCTAAGAAATTTTGTGACGACCCGGCTTTTTCTCCACAGAAAAAGTCGTATCATCATGAAGAAAGAAAGGGATAGAAGAAGAAAGGAAAGAAAAGAAGAAAGAACAACAACATCAGAAACTCACAGCGGAACGAATGAAATATAATTATATCATATAAAATATTACATAGTATCATATACATCAGAGTTACACAACTTATACAACACATATTAGACAGTTATAAACATCTGTCTAATTCATACAACTCAAGTATCACAGATACAGACACAACATATACACAGCGGAATCATCATATATCTACACGGTGAAGCCTCCTGCTCCATTGCTCCTCCAGAATATTCGTCAAAGCTAAACCTGAATCCCTTGGCTACTCGTAAAAATTTGAGTACCCAAGAGTTTATAAAACAGAAATAAACACTTGGGTCAGACATGGGTCTGGTGTGAGTAAACGGGTTAAAATTGTTTAACTTCAAAACCTTTTGAAAACAAAGGTATCACGTAAGACTCCCCACACATAAACATGGGTAAGTTTTTACCTTACGCTAACTAAAACATTTGATAGGAAATCTGATTGTATTATAATAGGGTCTAGGGTTTCCAAGTAAAATACAGAAATAGCTGAAATGCTTACATCTCACATTCCAACATAGTTGGGCACAACTAATACGTACGGCACTTATTGGAGTTTGGATTCCATACAATGGCAGGGCTACTGGGGTACCGCCCGTCACAGTACGTGGCCTAGATCACCGTACCGAGGAGTACGCCCGCTCCCCTGCAACACAAAGCCGGAACCATCCCTTACTGGATAGTCCCGAACAAGACAATCCCGTAGTTGGCGCGACCAACCACACACTAAGCCGAATAAAAGAAAAGGGACCTCTAGACAGGGATCTATCTTGCTCTCAGTGGGTGCTACCCACGAAGCCTTGCTGCACCTCCCCTGTTTTAGCCATTCCCGGTTGATGAGGCTTGAGGTTACGATTACCTTTAATCAGAACATATCACTTAGAATGCTCATCGTCCGCCTGACGATGTGCTGAAAGCATTCAATCCATATAAGTTCGTTCCGGGTTCGAACGAAACCGAAGGCATTATCTCGTTACACTCGTTTTGGAATCACCCTCAGAGTTAACGACAATAACCCTTGCACTCTAAATCTTCATCTTCACTTGAGATTCACGGCCTATCGTTAATTTGGATCGATGTGGTATTCGGGTCTCCAGACCTGGAATATCGGTATACGGAAACCCGATCCCGGTCTCATCGAAATCCAAAACGTATCTTTTAAGGCCAAGCTGTTTTAAAGGTTTAAACAATTTAACTTATCTATACAGATAGATAATTCACAAGTCACAATTGATAATCACATTATCATTTAAACAGATGATTCATAACCAAATAGGTAATCCATATCAACATCACAATAGTTAATCTATATTACCATCATAATGCAACCAAGCATTCATACCATACAACATTACTTATCTCATTTCTGAGATTACATCCATTCAAGACAATCAATGTCATTCATTCATACATAAGCAATGATTTACTTAATCACAACATAATTAATTTAAAATGAATTAAATTAACTATCTCTATCTTTAATTAATTTAAAGTGAATTAAACTAATTACCTCATCTCTTAATTAATTTAAAATAAATTAAATTAATTACTTCATTATAAATCTTACTTATATAATCATTAATTAATTACAAATAAATTAATTAATCTTTCTCTAATTATCCACTTAATTAATCACTTTGATTAATTATATTTTAATTACATTTAAGTAATTATCCTTAATTAATTTCTCAAATTAATTATTCTTAACCATTAACAGTAATTAACCATTAATTACTTTTATTAATTGCATTGATTAATTATCCTTAATTAATTATTTCCATTAATTAATTAATTATCCTTAATTAATTACTTTAATTTATTAAACTTTAATTAATCCTTTCTATTAATCCACCTTAATTAATCATATACAGTAATTATCATCCTATGATTACTTACCTTAATTAATTAACTTCTTAATTAATTTCTTTAATCCTTTAATTAATTACCAAATAATTAATCCTTAATTACTTTTTGTAAAGTAATTATACTTCCATTACTTCCCATTAAGTACTTTCCTTTAATTAATTACATCCTGTAATTATACATTAATTACCTACACTATGTAATTATACTTATCAATCTTATTAAGTATTCATACTTAATGTCTTTATCAAGTGATTATCTTTAATTAATTTACAAATTAATTAACTTAAATCAATCACATTCATATCATTAATTATACTTGAGTAATTCATCCTTAATTACTCTTAAACATTTTAATTAATTAAAGATTAATTATTCCTTTAATTATTAATTAATAAACCTTAATTATCAATTAATAAAACTTAATAACAAATTAATCAATCCTTAATTTTAGTTAATTAAACCTGAATTATCATTTGATTAATCCTTAATTAATCTTTAATTACAAATTAATCACCCTTTAATAAATAATTAATAAAACTTAATTATTAATTTATAAAACTTAATTACAAATTAAGTACTTCTTAATTACCATTGAGTTTACCTCTAATTACTTAATTTATTATTTACAAATTAATTATACTTTAGTCATTAATTAAATCAACCTTCATTATTGAGTTAATTAAGTTAAATAATTACTCTTAAATAATTTCTTAACTAATCCTTGATCATTACTAATTAAATTAATTAATTATATCTAATTTCCTTAATTAACTTAATTAATAACAAAACATTAAACTTTAATTATCTTAAGATAAACATGATCTTATTAATGCCTTAATTACCATTAGAACATCTTATCTTAATAACTAACTTTTCTTAATTAAATCCTTAATTAAGGTTTTATAATAAATAATCATTTATCATGATAAATTAAAGTAAATAAAACATAACTTCCTTTAAATGCCTTAACATTAACAAGTAATAGTTTAAACTAGTTTTCAATTTAAACTTTAAAACTTGTTTTTATAAAACCTTTAAAATTGCATTTTTAACTTAAGTTTAAAATAACTTTAAATTTTACTTAATAAAATTTAATTTAAACAAATTTCAAACTTCTTAATCAAATGTTAAGGAGAACATTTATTTATGAATTTATCTAAGGAACTTTAAACTAAATTTGTTTCTAAATTTCAAAAATTAAATTTACTTTATAAAAACTTTTAACATGCTTATCATTCCTTAACTAATCTTGCTTCGGGTAAAACCTTTACCCTGCTCGAGTCCAACCCGAGTTTTCTCCACCTTCTTCTTATAAAAAAAAAACAGTATTTAGTTTAAATCTTAAAACTGTTAAAAACCAAAATAGTAACACTCACGAACACGATGCCAGACTCGAGTTTATCTCCCAAATTCCCGAGTCTCCCTTCGAGTCGCCACGAACCCATCCTCCCAGACATCACAACGTCGCTGTGCACGTGCACGCTAGCTCGCCAGAACTCCGACCAACCCCACTACCATAAATGGTCCATCACTTCGATTCTGACCACCCATAGATCACCACAGACACAAAATCGAAATCGAGACAATGGAGAGAACTGGAACCAGAACCTCAATCACGAATCCCCCTCATCCTAGTGTGTAACGACCCGGAATTTTGAACGAATTAAATTGAGAATATTTAATTTATTTTAAATATTTGAACGATGATTTGATTTGAATCCCCGATATAACTTTGAATTTGACGATTAAATTATAATATTTAATCGATTGAAGTTGAATAAGAATTTGAATCTTCAATTTAATGTTGAAGAAAAATATTTCGAAGGCTTTTAAAATTCGTATGGATAATACTGAAGGCAATAGAAACTTCAGAATTGTATTTCAAAGCATTTCGTTCAGCTTTGAAATTAAATCACTCGAACCGATATTTATAAAATAGTCGTTTTTCAAACAATCTCGGAATTCAACGAAACCAGTTCCATTGGGTCCGTAATATCGAGTTATTATCAGGTTTCAAATTTCGTAGCGTTCAGAGTTGTTCTGTGTTCACACGACACCTAAACGCATTTGAAATTTAATCAAATTCAAATTAAATTTAAATTTAAAATTTTTGTCAAAGACATCACGTTCCTCTCCTTAAAACCCGTCCCTTGTTTCGGCCTAAAATCACGCTCCTTCAATTGTTAAAATCACATCTGTTCCCTCTTCCCCTCTCCCTCATTCCTTAGTTCCAAATCAAATGAAAAACTATTCGTTCCCATTCAAATTATAACTGCCGACCTTTCTCTTCTGCTTTATCTAATCGAAACCCCATCGAAAGAAAAAAAAATATATATAACCGAAATTAAATCGCGAGCTCGTCGCACTCCTCTTCAGTTGAAATCGACTTCACTTTGGTTCGCGGTGAAGTTAGGGTCTCTTCGTTTCATAGGAGATAAGCAATTATAGCTAGTCTTCAGTTCGACAAAGCAGGGAGGCGGCGATCAATGATTTGGGGATTGCGATTGTCAGAGGGATGCGCGCGTACGCTGGGAGGTATCGCGATTTTAAAAGGGTCGCAGTGACGCCGAGCAGCTCGCGAGCGAGGCGGAGCTAGATGCGATGGGCCTTGATCGAGGTCGAGGCAATCTCGAGCTGGGGGAAACGGGGGGGATTCGAAGTTCTGGCAATGGTCGCAACTACGACAATGGCACCGGCGAACAGGGGGGAGGCTGTAAGGTAATTAAACTATTTTTTTTAGCAAAACATTTTTTTAAGTAAGTTAACAAACTTAATTTAATTTGATATATGATATCAGGAAATCTTATAGTAAGTGAATTTTTATTTGTGTTAACTGTTGTAAAAATAAAAATAAAAATAAAAAAAATAAATATATATAATATGTGTGTTATATAAGCAGAAAACAGAAATTTTCTGGTTTAAAATCTTTTTGTTTAAAGCTAGGCAGAAAAAAAATAATAATGTATATATGTGAAATTTTTAAATGATTATTGGGAATGATTAAAGAAAATATTTTGTTAAAAGAAATTACAGTAAACAAAGGATATTTAAGAAAAGGAAATTTAAATTGTTTAATTTAAATTTTAGTTAAATAAATTTATTTGAAAGAAATTGGGTCGAAATTATCAAGTGAAAAATTTAATTATTCGATCTATTTCGAATATTAATCGGTTATATAAATTATTTATACAAGGTTTGGAACTGTGAAGAGATGGTCGAAGGGAAAATGGATTGCAAATAAATAGTTAAGGTGAGATTTTTCTCACTCGATTTAAAAGTGGAATTTTCAGTTATTTATTGAATTGATGATATGATTGCTATGTTGATGTGCTATTAGATATTTTAGGATATATCTATATATATAGCAGTATATACATATTGGCATATGTATATATTGGATTGATGATTTCCCGCCTCGTATAGCGGATGAGACCCTATTGCGCCGTTAGTAAGCGGATTTATAAAAAACCCATATACCGCGATATTCCACCTCGAAGTGGAATGGTATTGTGCTAACGTCTTTGGATGCAGGGAAACAGGTTGGAGGGATCCAACTGGACCCCTCACATTGATTGATTTTATTTATACTGTGGTATGAATCTGTGAATGATTATATTGATGTTATTGATCATATCGATGTCTGGAAATTGATTGAAAGCTAAAAATTTAGCTGAATGGATGTTTGATATCATTGGATTCCAAAAATAAACGAAATTGGATTTTTGAATCAAAGTAGAAATTTCTAAGTGAATCAATTTTAGAAATTGAAGAAATTTTGAAGAAAGGAATTTTTAAAGTATAATCGTATTGAATAAATTCCAGAATAAAGTGAAAATGCTAAATAAATGGATTTCGTAAAATAGTGGTTATAATTTGAAGAATTTAATTTAAAATTTGGATTTTAAAATAGATTGAAAGAAACAATTGAAATTGGTTTTCTTTAAAAAAAGAATTTATTTAAAAAGAGATAAGTTGGAAATCCAATTAGGAATTTAATTGGTAAATTGAAATAATTTGGGAAATCAATGTAAAATGATCTCAATTTGAAGAATCCCTTTTAAAACAGGATATTGAATAATTTGAAAAGAATAAGAATTTATTTTAGTAGTGAAAATAAATTTAGAAATCAATTTGTAATTGATTTGGAGTTAAAGTAGAATTTGAAATAAATTTGAAATCCGATTTTAGATTCAAAAGTGAATATTTGGAAAAAGGAATCCAATTGAAATAAGGGAATGTGAATTTAAGATGGAAATGATGTTAAAATGATTTATAAAGGGATGAACTTTACAATTGTAAAGTTTTAAAAGAACGATTTTTGAAAAAAAATGCATTATAAGTATTAACTTATAAGATGGACCGTTAGTATAAAAATTGAGTTATGAATTGAACTAGTTAATAAAGAAGATTTATAAATTGTAGTTTTTATAAATGGAAATAGAATTTATAGACGTGTTTATAAATTCGAAATAGATTGAATTTGATAAATTAAATATGGAAGATTATTAAAGAAGATATATTCACGATTTTGGACAGTGAATATATTATTGAATAAAATGGATTCATTTTTGAAGAAGTGATATTTTAAAAATGAAATTAAATTGTTTTTAACGATGTTTTAAAAATGTGTTAAATATCGAAAACATAGATTTCAACAGTTCTTGTTGAAATAGACGTTTTCGAGAAATTTAAGGAAATGGTGGACTATAACACTGTTGTTATAGTAGATGATTTCCGAAAGGAAATGTTTTTATATAGTATTGGGATTTATATATCTATCTTAAAAATTCGAATCCCAATACTAATGATTTTGAGTCGTCGTAACAATGTTTTACGCAACATTCGTTTTGACTCGAATAAATGTTGTTATAGTAAATGATTTCCTTAAAGAATGAAATATATACTTAATATTGATTTAAGTATATCGAATATTTTCCAAGTGTTGAAAATAAATGATTGTGAAATACTTATTATTTAATAAGTATGGAAATGCTTTTCCAATATGAAATGAACTGTTTTGAGATTTTATCTTTTAAAGATAAATTGAAATGTGGAAATTGATTTGAAATTGTTTTCAAATGATTAAGTGTGGAAATTTTATATCTAGTAAAGATATTTTTGGAAGATGAAATAATTTGGAAAATTATTTGGAATCTGATGATGTTGCGCATCTTTATTGATAGTTAAATAACCGACTATCAGTAATTACCTTTAGATAGGTATTTGTTGTGAATTGGATGAAATTGAATGCCACACTTATTTTTAAATAAGCGCACACTATTCGGGTTAGCCGGGAAAGGACCATGGGGTCGTATAACCCATTCCGAATATGTGATACGTCGTTATGAATCGCATTTGAAGACCGGTGTTGAAGACCGGATATTTTTGAAAACGGAAGGATTACCGTCGAGTTACTCTACATCGACTGATCTTCGATTTAGAGGTTTTTATCACCCTTAGTGACGGGAAGTCCTGACGTGATTGAAAACTATCCGGATATGCAAGGGCTTCGTGAGAAGTGCCTTCGGTTCTGTTCGATCCCGGAACAGACTTGTATGGATTGTGTGTCTGACGTTACAATTTGAGATATAAAGCTGATTTCTTTCAAATACATTTCTGTTGGTGGCGGAGAATTTATTCTCTTAGCTTAACACCCTTCTCTGAGATGTACGAGCTCAGAGGTTATGTAGTTGAAATTTATCAGCGATATATCCCAATTTGGTAACGTGGCATACTGAGTGTTGCTGTGAAATGATCAGTGTTTGATCATTTGCGATATGATCATTTGTTTGATCTTATATCTTTGTGATCATAGGTTGATCATTTTGTTTGACCCGAAGCAGGGCTTTTTGAGAAAGCGTAGCTTTGTGGACGAGACTTCATCGAGCCTCACACCCCGGAAATGGTCGAAACAGGACGAATGCGGCAAGGTTCTAGGGAGTAGCGCCCCTTAGTGTATGTCATTCCTTCTGGATAAAGGTGGTATCATGGTATGGAGCCCAGATACTTAACCTCTGTGGTTACTGCATTTATTATTATCTATGTGGTTTGTTGGAAATCGGGGATCCTCGGGAAGATCGGTGACGATCGGGGGATGGCATACGCGTGTCAGTAGTTACCTATTTTTGCAGAGGTAACCCGGCCTTGTGTTGGCAGAGATCTAACCGTAACGTTAGATTCTCGGGTCGTCTATTCCAGGGACGTACCCATCGTGGATAGGAAGTTCCTTAGCCTGACCATTTGTTGGAAATCCAAAGAAACAATACGACACTTGTACGGTATTAGTTGTAGAACCTGCCATTCACTTATGGTGGCGCCCCACTGTTTGGATGGTAGCTATAGTAGGCATACGATACTGGTCGTATGTTGGCTAAGATTTATATTATACTTTCGAAATGTTTTCTACACTATGCACTAATAATAATATCGAAAATGATTTGATTTTGCGTAGTAAGCATCTTTGACTATCATAAGAAGAAATCTCCTCCAATTCTGCGTTTGCATTGTGTGTGTGGCGGGAGGTCTTATGGTAGTTTCATTTTCCAAAAGCATTTCGAATTGACTTTAAAATATCCTGCTATTTATTTTAAAGATAAATAACTGTTTTACGATCTCACACCAGTCACCATGACTGACTCGGAGTTTATTGTTCCCTTCTAAACTCTGGGTGCCCACAAATTTCCACACGGGCAGTCTAGAGTTAGATTATCAGGTTATCTGGATATTCTGGAGCTTTGGTAGCAAGCTGGATGACGAGACGTAGTATTTGTATCTGATAGTATTTATTCCGCTGTGTATTCTGTATGAGGACAAGTTTATATAACTGTCCATTGTTGTATATTGACTCTGATGATTGATGTATGTAATAACAGATATAGTTCTTTGTTTTAAAGATTATTCATCTATCTATTATATATTGTTCCGCTGCGATATGTGAGATTCTGATATTGTTTTCTGTTTCTGCTCTTGTTCTGTTGTTGTTCTTCTTTCTTTTTCTTCTATCTTCTTCTTCTACCTTTTTCTTCTTTCTTAAAACCATAACTTTTCGGGTTTCCGGCATTCGATGGCTCAGCAGTCGATAAAGTGAGTATCGATGTTGAATTTTCGAAAGTCGAAAATTTTCGGGATGTTACAAGTGGTATCAGAGCATATGGTTAAGCAACAACCCTGCTCTGTTGGGTGTTACTCATTAGAGATAGAGTCAGCAGTACTCTAGAATGAGTTGAGTGTAATAATAGATATGAGCGCGTATTTGTTATTTGAATATAAAAATTGTTTTATATTGTGATGATTGATTTGTTGAGTGGTATATGGATTCTGGTCAATACGAGTAATTAACGATCATTGATAGGGATCTCTAAACACTCGAATAGAACACTTCGGCACAGTATTGTTTTAAATAGGGTAAATGAAATAATTTTACCCAAAGCTATTTTTGTATAGAAAAGAAACGATTTTCTATGAATTACTATAGTATATGGTTGCATGGTTGCTAGAAATGATAACATTAAACTATTATCATTGAAATTAAATGAGAAATTGGAATTATAACTCCAAAGTTAAAATAAATTCCCATACAAATGAAATTTGAGGATATAAACTGTAAATGTGATTTGTAATTTGAAATGTAATTCCAGAGAAGTATTTGGAAATGTTTTGAAAAGAATTTGAAAATTTTGGAGATTTGAAAAGTTTAAATCATTTTTGATTTGAAAATGAATTTCAAAGGTTTGAAAAGTATTTTAGAGAGATAAAGCTCTAAACTCTTTTCGGTCGCTGGAAAATAACTTCGATGATGACCGCGGCATCGTTGGTGTTCATTTTCGGGTTTCCAAAAGAGAAATTGCTGCCGATTATTTTAAAATGGAAGTTGTTTTGAAAATTTGGATTTTGTTTTAGAAATTCAAAGGATAAATTGAATTGATTTCAAAATGGTTTTTGAAAAAGTTGAAAAGACTCTGGAACACTATTTAAAATATCTATGGAATATTATGAAGTTGATAACTTGTAAAGTTTAAAGTTTAAATGAAAATCCATTTAATGGATGAAATTTTAAATATGAATTGGAAGCATAAGGAAACGAATTCATATATAAATAAAATGGTAAATATGAATTGTAAATTGTAATGAATTAGTAATTAAAACTAATTTAAAATAAGCAGTTGTAAATGAAAGCTAATCAATAAAAGTCAATATTCAGAAGTTGAATTGAATTCAAATTAGATTGAAAATGTGAAATTGAATTCAAATGGAATTGAAATGTAAAGATTGAACGAACTTGAATATGCAACTTCAACCGTAAATATATAAGCATATATTGAAAATTTTGTAATAGAATTTGCAAATCGGATTGAATGCTGTAACTAGATATAATGGCTAGTAGATATACAGGTGTTATAAATTAGATTTGATCTTCAAAGATGAATTTGAATTGCTCGACCAAAGGTACATATTTGAATTATAATATGAGTTTTTGATGATTTCTCTCTAGCCGCTTGGCTTTTTCTTTTTCTTTTTGAAATCTGAGAGTCCGTAGGGACGTTTTGTAGTCGTACCGTATAAGCCGCGCAAAGGAGACGCTGGCGAAATTTTTCGAAAATTCCGAGTGTTAGAAAATTTTTGAGAAATTTTGAAAGTTTGAATTTGAAATTTGAATTAAAATTTGAATTGTGAAGTAAAACAATGTTGTGAAAACTATGACAGGTTTAGAAAGTTAATTGAATTGATAACGAATCTTTAGTAGAGAGATTTGTTTTGAAATTTGATAAAACTATTAGATGTTGAAAAATAGTAGACGAGTTAAGGACTTTTTTTTTTTTTTTTTTCCTAACTTGTAATTTCGAGGACGAAATTCTTTTAAGGGGGGAAGTTTGTAACGACCCGGAATTTTGAACGAATTAAATTGAGAATATTTAATTTATTTTAAATATTTGAACGATGATTTGATTTGAATCCCCGATATAACTTTGAATTTGACGATTAAATTATAATATTTAATCGATTGAAGTTGAATAAGAATTTGAATCTTCAATTTAATGTTGAAGAAAAATATTTCGAAGGCTTTTAAAATTCGTATGGATAATACTGAAGGCAATAGAAACTTCAGAATTGTATTTCAAAGCATTTCGTTCAGCTTTGAAATTAAATCACTCGAACCGATATTTATAAAATAGTCGTTTTTTAAACAATCTCGGAATTCAACGAAACCAGTTCCATTGGGTCCGTAATATCGAGTTATTATCAGGTTTCAAATTTCGTAGCGTTCAGAGTTGTTCTGTGTTCACACGACACCTAAACGCATTTGAAATTTAATCAAATTCAAATTAAATTTAAATTTAAAATTTTTGTCAAAGACATCACGTTCCTCTCCTTAAAACCCGTCCCTTGTTTCGGCCTAAAATCACGCTCCTTCAATTGTTAAAATCACATCTGTTCCCTCTTCCCCTCTCCCTCATTCCTTAGTTCCAAATCAAATGAAAAACTATTCGTTCCCATTCAAATTATAACTGCCGACCTTTCTCTTCTGCTTTATCTAATCGAAACCCCATCGAAAGAAAAAAAAAATATATAACCGAAATTAAATCGCGAGCTCGTCGCACTCCTCTTCAGTTGAAATCGACTTCACTTTGGTTCGCGGTGAAGTTAGGGTCTCTTCGTTTCATAGGAGATAAGCAATTATAGCTAGTCTTCAGTTCGACAAAGCAGGGAGGCGGCGATCAATGATTTGGGGATTGCGATTGTCAGAGGGATGCGCGCGTACGCTGGGAGGTATCGCGATTTTAAAAGGGTCGCAGTGACGCCGAGCAGCTCGCGAGCGAGGCGGAGCTAGATGCGATGGGCCTTGATCGAGGTCGAGGCAATCTCGAGCTGGGGGAAACGGGGGGGATTCGAAGTTCTGGCAATGGTCGCAACTACGACAATGGCACCGGCGAACAGGGGGGAGGCTGTAAGGTAATTAAACTATTTTTTTTAGCAAAACATTTTTTTAAGTAAGTTAACAAACTTAATTTAATTTGATATATGATATCAGGAAATCTTATAGTAAGTGAATTTTTATTTGTGTTAACTGTTGTAAAAATAAAAATAAAAATAAAAAAAATAAATATATATAATATGTGTGTTATATAAGCAGAAAACAGAAATTTTCTGGTTTAAAATCTTTTTGTTTAAAGCTAGGCAGAAAAAAAATAATAATGTATATATGTGAAATTTTTAAATGATTATTGGGAATGATTAAAGAAAATATTTTGTTAAAAGAAATTACAGTAAACAAAGGATATTTAAGAAAAGGAAATTTAAATTGTTTAATTTAAATTTTAGTTAAATAAATTTATTTGAAAGAAATTGGGTCGAAATTATCAAGTGAAAAATTTAATTATTCGATCTATTTCGAATATTAATCGGTTATATAAATTATTTATACAAGGTTTGGAACTGTGAAGAGATGGTCGAAGGGAAAATGGATTGCAAATAAATAGTTAAGGTGAGATTTTTCTCACTCGATTTAAAAGTGGAATTTTCAGTTATTTATTGAATTGATGATATGATTGCTATGTTGATGTGCTATTAGATATTTTAGGATATATCTATATATATAGCAGTATATACATATTGGCATATGTATATATTGGATTGATGATTTCCCGCCTCGTATAGCGGATGAGACCCTATTGCGCCGTTAGTAAGCGGATTTATAAAAAACCCATATACCGCGATATTCCACCTCGAAGTGGAATGGTATTGTGCTAACGTCTTTGGATGCAGGGAAACAGGTTGGAGGGATCCAACTGGACCCCTCACATTGATTGATTTTATTTATACTGTGGTATGAATCTGTGAATGATTATATTGATGTTATTGATCATATCGATGTCTGGAAATTGATTGAAAGCTAAAAATTTAGCTGAATGGATGTTTGATATCATTGGATTCCAAAAATAAACGAAATTGGATTTTTGAATCAAAGTAGAAATTTCTAAGTGAATCAATTTTAGAAATTGAAGAAATTTTGAAGAAAGGAATTTTTAAAGTATAATCGTATTGAATAAATTCCAGAATAAAGTGAAAATGCTAAATAAATGGATTTCGTAAAATAGTGGTTATAATTTGAAGAATTTAATTTAAAATTTGGATTTTAAAATAGATTGAAAGAAACAATTGAAATTGGTTTTCTTTAAAAAAAGAATTTATTTAAAAAGAGATAAGTTGGAAATCCAATTAGGAATTTAATTGGTAAATTGAAATAATTTGGGAAATCAATGTAAAATGATCTCAATTTGAAGAATCCCTTTTAAAACAGGATATTGAATAATTTGAAAAGAATAAGAATTTATTTTAGTAGTGAAAATAAATTTAGAAATCAATTTGTAATTGATTTGGAGTTAAAGTAGAATTTGAAATAAATTTGAAATCCGATTTTAGATTCAAAAGTGAATATTTGGAAAAAGGAATCCAATTGAAATAAGGGAATGTGAATTTAAGATGGAAATGATGTTAAAATGATTTATAAAGGGATGAACTTTACAATTGTAAAGTTTTAAAAGAACGATTTTTGAAAAAAAATGCATTATAAGTATTAACTTATAAGATGGACCGTTAGTATAAAAATTGAGTTATGAATTGAACTAGTTAATAAAGAAGATTTATAAATTGTAGTTTTTATAAATGGAAATAGAATTTATAGACGTGTTTATAAATTCGAAATAGATTGAATTTGATAAATTAAATATGGAAGATTATTAAAGAAGATATATTCACGATTTTGGACAGTGAATATATTATTGAATAAAATGGATTCATTTTTGAAGAAGTGATATTTTAAAAATGAAATTAAATTGTTTTTAACGATGTTTTAAAAATGTGTTAAATATCGAAAACATAGATTTCAACAGTTCTTGTTGAAATAGACGTTTTCGAGAAATTTAAGGAAATGGTGGACTATAACACTGTTGTTATAGTAGATGATTTCCGAAAGGAAATGTTTTTATATAGTATTGGGATTTATATATCTATCTTAAAAATTCGAATCCCAATACTAATGATTTTGAGTCGTCGTAACAATGTTTTACGCAACATTCGTTTTGACTCGAATAAATGTTGTTATAGTAAATGATTTCCTTAAAGAATGAAATATATACTTAATATTGATTTAAGTATATCGAATATTTTCCAAGTGTTGAAAATAAATGATTGTGAAATACTTATTATTTAATAAGTATGGAAATGCTTTTCCAATATGAAATGAACTGTTTTGAGATTTTATCTTTTAAAGATAAATTGAAATGTGGAAATTGATTTGAAATTGTTTTCAAATGATTAAGTGTGGAAATTTTATATCTAGTAAAGATATTTTTGGAAGATGAAATAATTTGGAAAATTATTTGGAATCTGATGATGTTGCGCATCTTTATTGATAGTTAAATAACCGACTATCAGTAATTACCTTTAGATAGGTATTTGTTGTGAATTGGATGAAATTGAATGCCACACTTATTTTTAAATAAGCGCACACTATTCGGGTTAGCCGGGAAAGGACCATGGGGTCGTATAACCCATTCCGAATATGTGATACGTCGTTATGAATCGCATTTGAAGACCGGTGTTGAAGACCGGATATTTTTGAAAACGGAAGGATTACCGTCGAGTTACTCTACATCGACTGATCTTCGATTTAGAGGTTTTTATCACCCTTAGTGACGGGAAGTCCTGACGTGATTGAAAACTATCCGGATATGCAAGGGCTTCGTGAGAAGTGCCTTCGGTTCTGTTCGATCCCGGAACAGACTTGTATGGATTGTGTGTCTGACGTTACAATTTGAGATATAAAGCTGATTTCTTTCAAATACATTTCTGTTGGTGGCGGAGAATTTATTCTCTTAGCTTAACACCCTTCTCTGAGATGTACGAGCTCAGAGGTTATGTAGTTGAAATTTATCAGCGATATATCCCAATTTGGTAACGTGGCATACTGAGTGTTGCTGTGAAATGATCAGTGTTTGATCATTTGCGATATGATCATTTGTTTGATCTTATATCTTTGTGATCATAGGTTGATCATTTTGTTTGACCCGAAGCAGGGCTTTTTGAGAAAGCGTAGCTTTGTGGACGAGACTTCATCGAGCCTCACACCCCGGAAATGGTCGAAACAGGACGAATGCGGCAAGGTTCTAGGGAGTAGCGCCCCTTAGTGTATGTCATTCCTTCTGGATAAAGGTGGTATCATGGTATGGAGCCCAGATACTTAACCTCTGTGGTTACTGCATTTATTATTATCTATGTGGTTTGTTGGAAATCGGGGATCCTCGGGAAGATCGGTGACGATCGGGGGATGGCATACGCGTGTCAGTAGTTACCTATTTTTGCAGAGGTAACCCGGCCTTGTGTTGGCAGAGATCTAACCGTAACGTTAGATTCTCGGGTCGTCTATTCCAGGGACGTACCCATCGTGGATAGGAAGTTCCTTAGCCTGACCATTTGTTGGAAATCCAAAGAAACAATACGACACTTGTACGGTATTAGTTGTAGAACCTGCCATTCACTTATGGTGGCGCCCCACTGTTTGGATGGTAGCTATAGTAGGCATACGATACTGGTCGTATGTTGGCTAAGATTTATATTATACTTTCGAAATGTTTTCTACACTATGCACTAATAATAATATCGAAAATGATTTGATTTTGCGTAGTAAGCATCTTTGACTATCATAAGAAGAAATCTCCTCCAATTCTGCGTTTGCATTGTGTGTGTGGCGGGAGGTCTTATGGTAGTTTCATTTTCCAAAAGCATTTCGAATTGACTTTAAAATATCCTGCTATTTATTTTAAAGATAAATAACTGTTTTACGATCTCACACCAGTCACCATGACTGACTCGGAGTTTATTGTTCCCTTCTAAACTCTGGGTGCCCACAAATTTCCACACGGGCAGTCTAGAGTTAGATTATCAGGTTATCTGGATATTCTGGAGCTTTGGAAGCAAGCTGGATGACGAGACGTAGTATTTGTATCTGATAGTATTTATTCCGCTGTGTATTCTGTATGAGGACAAGTTTATATAACTGTCCATTGTTGTATATTGACTCTGATGATTGATGTATGTAATAACAGATATAGTTCTTTGTTTTAAAGATTATTCATCTATCTATTATATATTGTTCCGCTGCGATATGTGAGATTCTGATATTGTTTTCTGTTTCTGCTCTTGTTCTGTTGTTGTTCTTCTTTCTTTTTCTTCTATCTTCTTCTTCTACCTTTTTCTTCTTTCTTAAAACCATAACTTTTCGGGTTTCCGGCATTCGATGGCTCAGCAGTCGATAAAGTGAGTATCGATGTTGAATTTTCGAAAGTCGAAAATTTTCGGGATGTTACATAGTGACTCCGACAACCAGAGATCACGCCACCACAGTCACACTACCTTCGATCATCTACGAAGCCATTACGCTTGTTCCCATCGAACTCGATTACCTTGAGACACTGCCACGATCCATTTTCCAGACCACACAAAATCTAGGGTTTAAACCCAATTCGATCGATCATCAATACCTCAGTGATAAATAAAATCACTTAGCATTTTTCCCAAACTCTCTGATAATCAAGCTATCTCCAGACGAAACCACGATCACCAAAAATGTTCTGATCGCCAGAAAATGCTCAGAAAACAATTTCCCGATATTCCCAAAATGCATCTTCATTTTAATACTAAAAATTCTGATTTTCTTTTTAAAATTCATATTTTATAAAGACAATACAATTTGTATAATTGATTCATCAAACTACATCATTTGATTTTAACATTTATGTTGTAATGGTTACTAAATTTCTAAGTTTCCAGAGGATTTCCAACATCAGATACCTGAATCTATTTTTAGTACATAGATTATTAATATACTAAACCATTTTATTTCTAACCCAAAGTTTAACAATAACAGGTAAAGAGATTTGAGCTTAATTCTAGTATTTGAAACCTGTAATATGAAACAGAGGAGAACAGGGATTCAAACAGACATGCACACCTGAATAAAATCATATACACAAAACTCTATACTTATTTATACACATATATTCATATACACAACAACATGCATACATATATTCAACATGCATCACACTTTTACTTCAAATATCTATCATATGAATTTAATTAAAACTGTTTAAGTTAAATCTACTCACATTAAAATAACAGAGAAGTATATGTGTATACCTACTAATTTTTAGAACATGCATTTTATTTTACCAGTATACATTCACAGGTAAATCATATGCAAACCAAACTACTATAACATTCATCACAACATTTAAGTTTATTCTCAGATTTTAAAACTGTTTTAAAAATAAAGGTTTACTCACCTAGCAATGAACAGAGACAGAAAACACTACAGGCTGATGGTTTCCAGACTTGTTCCAGTCTTGTTTGATTTTGAACTTCATTTCATTTTGCTTTGTTGAATTTAAATCTTGTTGTTGATCCTTGCATTTAGTTGCTTGTTGTTAGATCTGCCTTATCTGATTATACTTGAAGAATTTGAATCTGATGTTGCCTTTAGTTTTGTTTTCAAGCCTTGTTAAATTTCCAGTTTCCATTTTCTCAGATTTCCAGTTTTTTTATCTTTTCTTTTGATTTGAATTTAGTTTTAGTAGAAAAAGAAAAGAAGATAGATTAGAGCTGAAAGTAAAAACAGATCTTCTTCTTACATATTTTAATTTATTTATTTTAATTATTAAAAAGAATATTGACATTTGTCCTTCTTAGATGTTAATTAACTTACACCTAAACACTCCAAGCTTCCATATGTTTACAAGTGTTATATAAAGGTTATTTTAATGTTTAATGAATGTTTAACAATTGTTTACAAAAGTTATTATCTTATTTAATAATCTATTTAAACTATATACATGTATTTATGTAATATCCATATGATTATAAAATGTGTATACTTATCCTTTAATAAATATTCATATGAATTCAAGTAACCTATGTTTTGATTCAAATCATATGTTTATAAATTTGAGAAATTTATTTTAACTCTTAATATAAAAATTTAGAACAATTTATAAAATGAAAGAATATTAAAACAAATGAACCTTAGATTTAAATTTTAAATATCATTTCCAAAAGTATTAAATCAAATTTACCTTTCAAATTACAAATTATATATATATTAAAGTTTGAAAATACTTATTAAATTCAAATCAATACTTTTTTCATTTCAATATATATAAATATATATATTCTAAATGGAAAATAATTTTAACATTAATTTTTATAATTACTATATTGAATTTTAATACATAACTTCAAATAACAATATATATACTTATATATTATAATTTGAAAACATATCCTTTATTAAATTAAAGACTCCCTATTTACAATATATATATAAAATATATATACATTATAAATATAAAACATTTATATAAGTTTTAGAAAGATAAATCTTCCCAATTTAAAATTGTTAGAAAAGATATTCCCAAATTAAAATGTTATTAGTTTTCAAAAGAAATAAACTTGCCAATTTAAAATATTATTAACCTTTAAAATGAATAAACTTGTCAATTTACAAAATAAAATCAACAAATCAATTTAATTATTAATAAAGATTATTAAATTGATATTGCCAAAATTCCGGGATATCACATTCCTCCCCCCTTAAAATAATTTCGTCCCCGAAATTTAAAAGCAAAGATAATTTAATAACCCAGCAAAATTTTAATTTTAATTTCAAACAGCAACCATACATATCAATCATATTCTAACAATCATAGCAAACAATTTAATCAAACAAATTTAACTATCCAGACAAAATTCTGGATAGAATTTCCTCGAGTTTCCCCAAGTATATATATATACCGGGATACTCGTTCTACAGGATCTTAACTAACTTATCTACAAAAATCTAGAACTCCTTCCCATCTAGATTACAAATCTGAACAAGATATCAGACTAAACTCAAAACCATCTCAACTACCAAATCCTTCTGAACTGCTGATTCCATCCCTCGATGAATCATACACATATTCCTCAGAGATATGTGAAATAAAATGAATTCCAGTTATCCGAACTGGCAACTCAATCCTATAGATCAAAGAACTAATCCTTTTGAGAACACAGAAAAATCTCATAGTACTTCCGGAGCTTACTCTCCAATTTTTCCAAATCTTATATCTCCTTTGATCGGAGAAAACTTAAATAATATCCAAATTTCAACTTCAAATTCCAAATTCCATCCATTCTTAACTGCATAACTCTCCTGACGATCCTGAGTCACTTCATCCTTCCTGATCTGCTTAGCTCTTGCTGATGCTTCTTGAAACAGACTAGACCAACATCAAACCAATTTTCGGATTCTACTTAACAAAATGGTTCTCCAAAATATGCCGAAATCCAGAACACAACCCTACTCCACAAACATTAGAGCACTTTGAACTACCTCTCCTATCTGAAATAGCCAAACAGTTGCACTTGACAACCTTACTTCCAGATCCTGAAAATTCTTTCACACTTAGAGTTATACTTGAATTTCTTATAGAAATCCTCTACTCCAAGAAAATTACAACTCCCGGTTGCTTCCACTCTAGAATAGCTGCTATCTTGCTTTCGCTGCACAACTCTGATCTTGAACAGGTGAGAATGCCATCGGAGAAACTCGAACACAAACTTGATCATTTCACAGTTCATAAGACCCATAAAATCTTAGTGAACCATTCTACTTAATCAAAAACATCTCAGCAGAAACTCAACTAGGTGTGATCAATCCCTTTCCAAAGAATACTGAGCCGCTTCACCAAAATTCTTCTCTAGGAGACAACCTTCTACAAAGCTGAATCACGGGTAACTCCACGAATCAAATCGATACAGAATCTCAATCTCCAATAACCCAAGAGAACACTCAAACAATCGCAAGTCACTTTTGCGATCAGCCCGGCCTAATTTCCAAAGATAACTGTTCTCTCTTCACCAATCAGAACAGCTCAACTTAACTATCCAATCCATCGAAGAAATGGATCCTCTTACTGCTTCTGAACTTCACTTCCAGAAAAATTGCTCATTCAGAAAACTTCCTGCCATCACAGAACACTCCGAGCTGCACTGCTGATACTGATGCCAAGGTCTTCCTACTCCAAAGATCTTCGAGAAACTCGAACTTCAAACCAAAGCAGAAACACCATGCTGAACTCAGCCACAACACCGAAGCATTTACATTTCCTTAATCTTGTTCCAAAGAAAACATCTTCGGGAACATCCATCGTCACTGTATCTCATCATACAGCTACTATTACCTGAGGTATCAAGGTACCATCACTCGCTTCTGTTCAACCGACAGATCCAACTCTACTCATCCATACTTCAAAGATAAACTCCGAACCATTACAGTTTCCTTCGGAGATCGATGAAATCCTTCACCACAGCAAAGTTTACTCGAGACGGTATTTGGCCTACAGTCTCGTCAGATATACTTCCAATCTCAACAATCAAATTCTAACTATTGGTAGTCGTGTTACTCACACTACCACCTTATCTACCTTTATAACTTATATTGGAAAACCCGAACAGGTAACCCAACAAATAGGTAGAAATACATAAATATATATATTTAAAATGATACTTTTTATATAGAAATTATTTCTGGGTAGAATTATTTCATCTACCTCTTTAAAACAATATTGTGTCCGTTGGCCTGGTTCAAGTGTTTAGAGATCCCTATCAATAACGTTAGCTACTAGTATTGACCAGAATCCATATACCACTCAACCGATCAATTAACACAATATAAAACCATTTTATATAACTAACAAATACGCGCTCTCAAGATAGACACCACTTCAGAGCCTAGGTATTCACTTAACCTACTGCTCTGATACCAACTGTGACGACCCGGCTTTTTCTCCACAGAAAAAGTCGTATCATCATGAAGAAAGAAAGGGATAGAAGAAGAAAGGAAAGAAAAGAAGAAAGAACAACAACATCAGAAACTCACAGCGGAACGAATGAAATATAATTATATCATATAAAATATTACATAGTATCATATACATCAGAGTTACACAACTTATACAACACATATTAGACAGTTATAAACATCTGTCTAATTCATACAACTCAAGTATCACAGATACAGACACAACATATACACAGCGGAATCATCGTATATCTACACGGTGAAGCCTCCTGCTCCATTGCTCCTCCAGAATATTCGTCAAAGCTAAACCTGAATCCCTTGGCTACTCGTAAAAATTTGAGTACCCAAGAGTTTATAAAACAGAAATAAACACTTGGGTCAGACATGGGTCTGGTGTGAGTAAACGGGTTAAAATTGTTTAACTTCAAAACCTTTTGAAAACAAAGGTATCACGTAAGACTCCCCACACATAAACATGGGTAAGTTTTTACCTTACGCTAACTAAAACATTTGATAGGAAATCTGATTGTATTATAATAGGGTCTAGGGTTTCCAAGTAAAATACAGAAATAGCTGAAATGCTTACATCTCACATTCCAACATAGTTGGGCACAACTAATACGTACGGCACTTATTGGAGTTTGGATTCCATACAATGGCAGGGCTACTGGGGTACCGCCCGTCACAGTACGTGGCCTAGATCACCGTACCGAGGAGTACGCCCGCTCCCCTGCAACACAAAGCCGGAACCATCCCTTACTGGATAGTCCCGAACAAGACAATCCCGTAGTTGGCGCGACCAACCACACACTAAGCCGAATAAAAGAAAAGGGACCTCTAGACAGGGATCTATCTTGCTCTCAGTGGGTGCTACCCACGAAGCCTTGCTGCACCTCCCCTGTTTTAGCCATTCCCGGTTGATGAGGCTTGAGGTTACGATTACCTTTAATCAAAACATATCACTTAGAATGCTCATCGTCCGCCTGACGATGTGCTGAAAGCATTCAATCCATATAAGTTCGTTCCGGGTTCGAACGAAACCGAAGGCATTATCTCGTTACACTCGTTTTGGAATCACCCTCAGAGTTAACGACAATAACCCTTGCACTCTAAATCTTCATCTTCACTTGAGATTCACGGCCTATCGTTAATTTGGATCGATGTGGTATTCGGGTCTCCAGACCTGGAATATCGGTATACGGAAACCCGATCCCGGTCTCATCGAAATCCAAAACGTATCTTTTAAGGCCAAGTTGTTTTAAAGGTTTAAACAATTTAACTTATCTATACAGATAGATAATTCACAAGTCACAATTGATAATCACATTATCATTTAAACAGATGATTCATAACCAAATAGGTAATCCATATCAACATCACAATAGTTAATCTATATTACCATCATAATGCAACCAAGCATTCATACCATACAACATTACTTATCTCATTTCTGAGATTACATCCATTCAAGACAATCAATGTCATTCATTCATACATAAGCAATGATTTACTTAATCACAACATAATTAATTTAAAATGAATTAAATTAACTATCTCTATCTTTAATTAATTTAAAGTGAATTAAACTAATTACCTCATCTCTTAATTAATTTAAAATAAATTAAATTAATTACTTCATTATAAATCTTACTTATATAATCATTAATTAATTACAAATAAATTAATTAATCTTTCTCTAATTATCCACTTAATTAATCACTTTGATTAATTATATTTTAATTACATTTAAGTAATTATCCTTAATTAATTTCTCAAATTAATTATTCTTAACCATTAACAGTAATTAACCATTAATTACTTTTATTAATTGCATTGATTAATTATCCTTAATTAATTATTTCCATTAATTAATTAATTATCCTTAATTAATTACTTTAATTTATTAAACTTTAATTAATCCTTTCTATTAATCCACCTTAATTAATCATATACAGTAATTATCATCCTATGATTACTTACCTTAATTAATTAACTTCTTAATTAATTTCTTTAATCCTTTAATTAATTACCAAATAATTAATCCTTAATTACTTTTTGTAAAGTAATTATACTTCCATTACTTCCCATTAAGTACTTTCCTTTAATTAATTACATCCTGTAATTATACATTAATTACCTACACTATGTAATTATACTTATCAATCTTATTAAGTATTCATACTTAATGTCTTTATCAAGTGATTATCTTTAATTAATTTACAAATTAATTAACTTAAATCAATCACATTCATATCATTAATTATACTTGAGTAATTCATCCTTAATTACTCTTAAACATTTTAATTAATTAAAGATTAATTATTCCTTTAATTATTAATTAATAAACCTTAATTATCAATTAATAAAACTTAATAACAAATTAATCAATCCTTAATTTTAGTTAATTAAACCTGAATTATCATTTGATTAATCCTTAATTAATCTTTAATTACAAATTAATCACCCTTTAATAAATAATTAATAAAACTTAATTATTAATTTATAAAACTTAATTACAAATTAAGTACTTCTTAATTACCATTGAGTTTACCTCTAATTACTTAATTTATTATTTACAAATTAATTATACTTTAGTCATTAATTAAATCAACCTTCATTATTGAGTTAATTAAGTTAAATAATTACTCTTAAATAATTTCTTAACTAATCCTTGATCATTACTAATTAAATTAATTAATTATATCTAATTTCCTTAATTAACTTAATTAATAACAAAACATTAAACTTTAATTATCTTAAGATAAACATGATCTTATTAATGCCTTAATTACCATTAGAACATCTTATCTTAATAACTAACTTTTCTTAATTAAATCCTTAATTAAGGTTTTATAATAAATAATCATTTATCATGATAAATTAAAGTAAATAAAACATAACTTCCTTTAAATGCCTTAACATTAACAAGTAATAGTTTAAACTAGTTTTCAATTTAAACTTTAAAACTTGTTTTTATAAAACCTTTAAAATTGCATTTTTAACTTAAGTTTAAAATAACTTTAAATTTTACTTAATAAAATTTAATTTAAACAAATTTCAAACTTCTTAATCAAATGTTAAGGAGAACATTTATTTATGAATTTATCTAAGGAACTTTAAACTAAATTTGTTTCTAAATTTCAAAAATTAAATTTACTTTATAAAAACTTTTAACATGCTTATCATTCCTTAACTAATCTTGCTTCGGGTAAAACCTTTACCCTGCTCGAGTCCAACCCGAGTTTTCTCCACCTTCTTCTTATAAAAAAAAAACAGTATTTAGTTTAAATCTTAAAACTGTTAAAAACCAAAATAGTAACACTCACGAACACGATGCCAGACTCGAGTTTATCTCCCAAATTCCCGAGTCTCCCTTCGAGTCGCCACGAACCCATCCTCCCAGACATCACAACGTCGCTGTGCACGTGCACGCTAGCTCGCCAGAACTCCGACCAACCCCACTACCCTCGACAAGTCATAAATGGTCCATCACTTCGATTCTGACCACCCATAGATCACCACAGACACAAAATCGAAATCGAGACAATGGAGAGAACTGGAACCAGAACCTCAATCACGAATCCCCCTCATCCTAGTGACTCCGACAACCAGAGATCACGCCACCACAGTCACACTACCTTCGATCATCCATGAAGCCATTACGCTTGTTCCCATCGAACTCGATTACCTTGAGACACTGCCACGATCCATTTTCCAGACCACACAAAATCTAGGGTTTAAACCCAATTCGATCGATCATCAATACCTCAGTGATAAATAAAATCACTTAGCATTTTTCCCAAACTCTCTGATAATCAAGCTATCTCCAGACGAAACCACGATCACCAAAAATGTTCTGATCGCCAGAAAATGCTCAGAAAACAATTTCCCGATATTCCCAAAATGCATCTTCATTTTAATACTAAAAATTCTGATTTTCTTTTTAAAATTCATATTTTATAAAGACAATACAATTTGTATAATTGATTCATCAAACTACATCATTTGATTTTAACATTTATGTTGTAATGGTTACTAAATTTCTAAGTTTCCAGAGGATTTCCAACATCAGATACCTGAATCTATTTTTAGTACATAGATTATTAATATACTAAACCATTTTATTTCTAACCCAAAGTTTAACAATAACAGGTAAAGAGATTTGAGCTTAATTCTAGTATTTGAAACCTGTAATATGAAACAGAGGAGAACAGGGATTCAAACAGACATGCACACCTGAATAAAATCATATACACAAAACTCTATACTTATTTATACACATATATTCATATACACAACAACATGCATACATATATTCAACATGCATCACACTTTTACTTCAAATATCTATCATATGAATTTAATTAAAACTGTTTAAGTTAAATCTACTCACATTAAAATAACAGAGAAGTATATGTGTATACCTACTAATTTTTAGAACATGCATTTTATTTTACCAGTATACATTCACAGGTAAATCATATGCAAACCAAACTACTATAACATTCATCACAACATTTAAGTTTATTCTCAGATTTTAAAACTGTTTTAAAAATAAAGGTTTACTCACCTAGCAATGAACAGAGACAGAAAACACTACAGGCTGATGGTTTCCAGACTTGTTCCAGTCTTGTTTGATTTTGAACTTCATTTCATTTTGCTTTGTTGAATTTAAATCTTGTTGTTGATCCTTGCATTTAGTTGCTTGTTGTTAGATCTGCCTTATCTGATTATACTTGAAGAATTTGAATCTGATGTTGCCTTTAGTTTTGTTTTCAAGCCTTGTTAAATTTCCAGTTTCCATTTTCTCAGATTTCCAGTTTTTTTATCTTTTCTTTTGATTTGAATTTAGTTTTAGTAGAAAAAGAAAAGAAGATAGATTAGAGCTGAAAGTAAAAACAGATCTTCTTCTTACATATTTTAATTTATTTATTTTAATTATTAAAAAGAATATTGACATTTGTCCTTCTTAGATGTTAATTAACTTACACCTAAACACTCCAAGCTTCCATATGTTTACAAGTGTTATATAAAGGTTATTTTAATGTTTAATGAATGTTTAACAATTGTTTACAAAAGTTATTATCTTATTTAATAATCTATTTAAACTATATACATGTATTTATGTAATATCCATATGATTATAAAATGTGTATACTTATCCTTTAATAAATATTCATATGAATTCAAGTAACCTATGTTTTGATTCAAATCATATGTTTATAAATTTGAGAAATTTATTTTAACTCTTAATATAAAAATTTAGAACAATTTATAAAATGAAAGAATATTAAAACAAATGAACCTTAGATTTAAATTTTAAATATCATTTCCAAAAGTATTAAATCAAATTTACCTTTCAAATTACAAATTATATATATATTAAAGTTTGAAAATACTTATTAAATTCAAATCAATACTTTTTTCATTTCAATATATATAAATATATATATTCTAAATGGAAAATACTTTTAACATTAATTTTTATAATTACTATATTGAATTTTAATACATAACTTCAAATAACAATATATATACTTATATATTATAATTTGAAAACATATCCTTTATTAAATTAAAGACTCCCTATTTACAATATATATATAAAATATATATACATTATAAATATAAAACATTTATATAAGTTTTAGAAAGATAAATCTTCCCAATTTAAAATTGTTAGAAAAGATATTCCCAAATTAAAATGTTATTAGTTTTCAAAAGAAATAAACTTGCCAATTTAAAATATTATTAACCTTTAAAATGAATAAACTTGTCAATTTACAAAATAAAATCAACAAATCAATTTAATTATTAATAAAGATTATTAAATTGATATTGCCAAAATTCCGGGATATCACAAATTTTGTCCTTGACAATAATTTCATGTATCCATTATTATTACAATTCTCATTTCTAATGTTTCTTTATGAAGTAGAAGTGTTTTCACTCTCTTTATCCGAACTGTACCTTAAATTACATCTACTCTTGTACATTTGCTTTTATTTCTAAATGGTCGAGCCATTCAAAAGAACTGTTACTACAATATCATAATGAATACTATACAAAGACGCATTTGATCATCCTTAACATTTAAGGACATCAAATATGATGTAAATTACGTAAACTGATCAAACTGAATTTTTAATGATCAAATTCTAAGATCTTTCTTGTAGTTTTGGTCTGGTGTTACATTTAACACAATATGATCCTTTGTTACATTTAACATAATATAATAATTTTATTATCAATCAAATTGAATACTCAATCTCACAGTATTGTTTATTGGCTTATTTCGAATGAATTAACTTCATCGATGTATCGTACATTACATACTTTGACTGTTCTCTATATAACACATATGCGATACTATATGTGTAACGACCCGTAAATTTTAATTGTTTTAATAATGTAATAAACTGGATTTTTGTGAAATTTTAAACAATAAAATTTTGAAATAAAAATTTAATATTTGGAATACGTCTAATTAAACATAGCAAATGGTAAATTTTCATCTGATAATGTAGAAGTTTATTTTCTAGTGTAATTTTATTTCAGTTTAAATCAGTTAAAATTTGATGGTAATAAAAATGTTTTCCAAACCTGAATATTTTTATATAGAAAATTTGTAAATTATCTTCTGAGTGAGACGTCATATTTCGTTTCTTCAAATTTGAACTGCTATTGCTCCGTTTATCTTAATTCTGGCGTTTTAGTAGCATTTTTCAGGTACCGAATATCGACTTTTGATCGGACGATCGTACCACTAATATCTGTATACCGTTTTGATTGCCTCATCGTGCTGATCTTTGTGGTATATTCAATTTTGTGTTTTGAAGTCTGGTACGCAGAGAAAATCGCGAAACGATTAACCGTAACGGTTTGTCTGTTGTTCTTTGTGACTTTTCAATGGTCCATTCGTTGAGAAACCAATGGCTTTTATTATCCCTTGGAATTCACGAAATGACTTTTGAGTTTTTCCACTGTTTAATATGAATGTGAACTCGTCGTTTCATTTCATACTCTTCCCATTCTCTATTGCTCAGAGAAATTAAACATATATAATATAAAATAGAATATAGTTTATTTGCTTGTGCCTGTTCATCATTAATTCAATTTGCCTGTTCATTTTCTCATCACAAACCCACACCACCATAAAACAGTTCATTCTCGACCTCCCCTCCTTTTCCTCCGAGCCACCATTAACCGAGCTCCTCCCTCTACCGAGCAACGTTGGCACCCCCGAACACCACCACTTTCTCTACCTCTGACCGCACCCAAACCTCATCTCCACCCACCAAACAGCCCACCATCTCAGGGCCAACCCGACCTCCACCAAGTCGATGCAATCACGATCACCTCCTGCTTGTCAGCCCCATCACCGAGCCTAGGCTCCATCACCATGCTGTCAAACAACCCAGTCACCACCCTGAATCGGCTTCCTTCTTATATATAAGGTAGATATTTTATATATTTATATTTATGTATTGCTTCCAGCTATAGTTTATTTATATAAGATCTGTTATATATATTAGTGCATGTAAGTTATAACTCATCAGTTTATATATATATAACAGTTTCGTGTACATATTTTTGTATATTTAGTTATAATATATCAATGTTGTATTTCAGTTTTATATATATACTTATAGTATAGGATATTGCGTGATTTCATATATATATATTGATATGTTCATTTTATATGATATATATTGATTTTACTTTTGACCTTATTTTTCTTCTTTACGGTCTTCTGGGAATTCAATTATGTTTATATAGTAAGTCGTATTTAGCCTATATGAGTTGCATGTTAGTAGTATATACAAGTTTGTTAAAGTGTATAAAGTTCTGTCAGTTTTTGTATATATATATAATTTATATAAGTGTTATTTTACATTATATATGTATATTAGTGTAGTTGAATATTTTTAAGTCTGCATGTATGTTGTTTATATAAAATTTTACATGTTAGTATATAAGTGTGACAGTGTAGTTTTACATATTTAGTTTTCAAATATAAAAGTTTATAATCAGACTTTGGATATTGGTCTCGGAAGACATGCAGGATTACACATTTGGATATTTGGCCTTTCAATTATACATTGGTTATATTTAGGGAATTTCAATCTGAATGTTGCAATATTTACTTTTATAATTACAGGTTTTATGACTTCTGATTTGAAAGGATATGCATATATATATATATATTAATATATGAACTTATATGAGTTTTATATCATTTTTGTAGTTTATTTATAGGCCTGTAGTTTATATATATATATATATGTGTATATATATATATTGGTTACAGTTTATATATATATTGGTTATAGGTTGTATGATCTATAGCCTATATATTAGTGATACATATACATTATTGATTTCAAAGTATAGATATATAAGTGGTATTATGTAATTTCAGTTTTAAGACTATACAAATATTAAGAGGTATATATTATATATATTATATATTGTATATAAGTGATTTTGAAATATATATATATATATATATTTAATTTAATATATTCTTGGAATTTGTATATATATATATATATAGTTATACATCTATATACACTCACTTATACCCATTTATCTTCATCGACCCAATTCTGATTTGATTTCGTCTATTCCTTGTTATCAGCTTTGATCATCGAATTCGTGCTTGGATTCGTAACTCAATTTCAATGTCCGTTCCTATGCGTATCTGTGTCATCTCAGGTTCTCTCTAGCCTCGAAAGGTGAGCAATCACTCACGATTAACGTTCTTATATTTATTAAATTTGATTTCAATTGAAACGACAATTGAAATATGCTACTATTAGTTATTTACATTGATATATATATACGCCATTATCTGTATCTGTTCACCTGTGACATCTAACACCATTATTTATTATTTATCACTGATGATATATGCCTGTTACTGTGTAATATCCCGGAAATTTTAACAATATCAATTTAATAATCTGTTGAATAATTAAATTGATATGGATAATCTTTGATAATAAAATTTGAATTTAATTTAATAATCTGATTAAATTAGTACTAATTGATGATTTTATCTTTTAAAAGTTAATAAGATATATTCTATTTGAATATATATATATTTATTTATATATATTGTAAATAGAAGCTTTGGTAAATTGGAAATTTATATTTAATTTAATCTGGACTTTTCAAAGATATTTAAATATGTAATTTTATAGTTTTAAAATACTTCAGGTAAATATTTAATTGTTTAAGAAATATTTTTTACTTAAGTTTAAATAAATAAGATTTACAAAATTGGTTTGTTTTATTTCTTTTTAAATATTTCTCGATAATATAATCTCTTGTTTAAATTATAAAATATGTTAATTTCAAATAACAAGTATAATGTATTATTTTAATATGTATGAATTTTAATGCTAAAAGGAATTATTATTTTAAATTGAATTTAAAGTTGAAGTTCAAAAGAATAAATATTTAAATTGTTGGATATTATAATATTTGTATAAACTTTTATTTATAAATATAATTAGTTTTTGTTTCTCTTTAAAAAGAAATATATATAGATAAGTGTTTAAATAAATAAGAAAAGGGCTTTTTAATTACTTTTAAAATAAATAGAATTATGAATAAATACTTATAAGACATGTGTCATTTATCTAAACCCTTAGTAAAACATGTGTAATTAAATAAACAAATGTATAGGACAAGTGTCCTTATTTATTTTCATTTTCTTTTATTTTATAAATCAAAAGTATACATGTATATTAACATTGGCATTTCTTCAATTCATTCTTTCTAATCTTCATTCTTTTTCAAAAGCCAAGAGAAACTTAAATCTTCTTCTCTAAATACAAATCTGAAAACAAATCAGTAATCCATATTTCCCAAAACTTCTTTCTCTAAATCTAAAAATCTGAGATTAAAATCAGTAATTATTTCTCAAGCAAAATGTGTTCATGCTCAAATCTGAAATCAGAAATCAGTTGCCTCAAATCAAATCAAAGATCCGTAACACTCCTCAAACTAATTGCAAATCAACTTGTAACATTCTTCTTCAAATCAAAAAAAACAAAGGCCTGAAATTCTTTTAGATCTGCATCATATTCAAAAGTCTGTCTGCCTTCATTTTTCAACCTGGAATCAACTGTAAAAATCAAAGAGCCTGCTTGCATTCTTTCTTCAATCTGGAAGCCAGCATGCATATGGTTCAAAGCAGTTTTAAGCTCAACAACTCAAATTTTTAAATCAATGAGGCATGCAAGTTTTAAGTTCAAAAGCTTTTCAGAATAAAGTAGGCTCTGTCATCTTTAAACAGGTGAGTAACATCAGTATTTCTAAAGTTTAAATTATAAATAAGTTGCATGTTAAATCTTTGTGACAAATATGTATTGCATGTATGTATAGTGGAATCTGCTGTGACAATATGATGTATTGATTGCTCTGTTCTTGTTTTGGTTGCCAGGCTTAAAATTCTATTCGAAATTCCTTATCACTTGATCTAGTTTTGTTTAGGACTTAATTTACAAACAAGAATTGTTTGATTTATTATATACTAATGTTTAAAAATTTAAATTAAGTCAAAAAATAAAAAATAAAAATAAAGTTAAGTTTCTCTGTAACCAAAATATATCTGTGCATATACATAAAAGTGAAAAACTCAAATATGTTAAACTTGTGATTCAGTATCATAAAACCAAAGTAATAATAAAAACTAGATTTTTAAATTAAGAATCTGTATTTTTAGGTGTTAGTTAAAATTGCCATTTAGAATTGAACTAAAAATAAATTTTTAGTAAATTATGTTGATTCATGAATTGAGAAGTCTTGGGATTCTTCTGAGTGATGAAGAAGGTATAGGAGATGCTCAGAAAAATTAGAGAAGTGGTTAAAACTTATTAGAATGGATGCAGTTTGAATTTTAATGGTTAAACCCTAGTTTTGATGGGTTTTAAGAATTGGGTCATTTCAGGATGAAGTATGAATCGAGTGCTATGATATTTGGGAATTGGATAGTTGGTGTGTGGTAGAGTTCGAGGCCGGAGTGGGTGGACTTCAGATGATCGGAACGGCGAGCTTTGGGTGATGACAGGCTTTGGCAAATTCGAACTGATGAGTTCCAGGCCTGGGAGATGATCGAATTTCGAATTCGAGCAGTGATCGAAGAAATCGCGATCGTGATATGGTGTAGGGATGAACGTCGACTGGTGGAAGATGTCGTCGATGACCGGAGTTGAAGTGGATGACCGTGCACGTGCACGAGATCGTTGGTGTATCTCTGGTGAAATCTGGGATTTAACAGGGGAAGGTCTCGGGTTCGTATGCGAGTTGTTTCGTGCGATGCTCGAAGTTTTAGAGGGTGCGACTCGAAGTTTTAGTGTGTGTGTTCGAGTTTGTAAGTTGTTGCCAGGTTTTTGAAGAAAAAGAAAAACTGTCTGTTTATAAAATTTAAACTGGATTTAAATTTGTAAAGAAAATTTTAAACAGAATTTAAATTGTGGAGTAATATTTAAACAAGAATTTAAATCAAAGTTTAACTATATAGATTCAAGTTGGTTTTGAGTCTTAAAGATTTGAAATAAATAAATTTTATAAATTTAAATGTTTTAAATAAGTTTTAAATGGTAGTTAGATTTAAATGTTTGAAATTAAAAAGGAATTTGGTTTAAACTCTTTTAAAATTCTTTTATAAGAGATAAAAAATTTTTAACAAGTAAAAGTTTTAAATTGGTTTTAAAACTTTGTTAAAAATAAATTGGTATTCATTTTAAATACAGAATTTAAAATGAAATTTAAAAGTTAATTTGAAATGGATGTTTTCAAATGTATTTAAGAATGATAATGTAACCTTTGATAAGAAATGTTTTATCTTAAAGTTTAAATCATTAAATCTTTAAGGTAATTAAAATGGTTAAATTAATTTGATTAATTAATGATTTGAATTAATTAATTTATAATTAAGGATTTAAAATACTTTGTAAATGATAACTTGATTATTAATAAGAACAAAGTTTTATCTTAAGAAAATTAGAGATTTGTGTTCATTTAAATTATAAGGAATTTAATGGATAATTAATTTATTTGATTAATTAATCATTTGGATTAATTAATAGATAATTAAAGGTTTAAACAAATTAATTAATAATTAAGATTAATTAATTAGGAATAATTAATTTATAATTAAGGATTATAAATTAAAGTATTAATGAATGGTTAAGAATTAATTAATAGAGTAATTAAATATTTATTAAGTTATGGTTAACACTTAATTAAATAATTAAAGATTAATTAATTGGTTACAAAGATTTATTAATTTGAAATTAATAATACTTAATCTAAGTTAATTACTTAAGAAAAGTAATTAAAGAGTTGTTAATAGTTAATGAAGGTCATTAACTATGGATTATTAAATAATTAATTAATGTAATTAAATTTTAATAGTTAATTAGATTAATTAATTTAAAGATAATAAATTATAGAATTTGTTTTAAATGAATTACTTAATGGAAGTAATTAAGAGAAATTAATTACTCATTGTAATTAATTAAGTTAATTTGATTTATTTAAGTTAATTAATTAAGTATTAATTAATTTAGAATAATCAAGAGATGATTTGATTAATAATTACTTAATGTAATTAATAAGGTATTATTATTTAGGGAAGTAAATAATAAGATAATTACTGGAAGTAATTAATTGAATGGTGATGTATTAATAAAAGTAATTTGAGTTTAATTACTTTGAATAATTAATCAAGGGATTAATTAAGAAATTAATTAAGGAATAATTAATTTAGTTAATAAAAGTAATTAAGGGTAGTTAATTACTGAATGAGGTTAATCAATGAATGATTAATAAATGTTGTTTAATTAAAGGTTAATTACTTAATGTAATTAATTTAATTAAGTAATTAATAATTAATTTGTAATTAAGGATCATTAATTAATATAATTAATGATGTAATTAAGATTGGTTAATTAAGTAATAATTAATAATTGAAGTGATTAATTAATGTAATTAATTAAGGATTAATGTAATTAATTATAGTTGATTAATTTAATTATATTATAGTTAATTAATTAATGAAGTAATTAAAGGTTAATTACTATAAGTGGTTAAGGATAATTAATTTAAGTAATTAATTAAAGATAAATTACCTGAATGGAATTAAAGGGTAATTAAAGGATAATTAATTAATTTGTAATTAATTAATGATTAAGTAAGCAGGATTTATAGAATGAAGTAATTAATTTAATTCACTTTAAATTAATTAGAGATGATATAAATCATTACTTATGAATGGGTGTTAATATTGAATGCTTTGCATTGATTGATATCTCTGATGAGATATATGCTGCGTGATATGGATGTTTAGTTGAATTGTGATGATAATATGGATTATCTGATAATGTTGATTATCTATTGTGAATTATCCTTCTATGTGTATAAAGATAATTGAATTGTTTTAACTTTAAAACAACTTGGCCTTAAAAGATACGCTTTGGATTTCGATGAGACCGGGATCGGGTTTTCGTATACCGGATTTCCAGGTCTGGAGACCCGAATACCACATCGATCCAAATTAACGATAGGTCGTGAATCAAGTGAAGATGAAGATTCAGAGTGCAAGGGTTATTGTCGTTAACTCTGAGGGTGATTCCAAAACGAGTGTAACGAGATAATGCCTTCGGTTTCGTTCGAACCCGGAACGAACTTGTATGGATTGAATGCTTTCAGAACATCGTCAGGTGGACGATGAGCATTCTAAGTGATGTGTTCTTTTCTAAGGTAATCGTGACCTCAAGCCTCACAAACCGGGAATGGCTAAAACAGGGGAGGTGCAGCAAGGTTAGTGGGTAGCACCCAAGTAGGACAAGGTTACCTCTGTCTAGATGTCCCTTTCTATTTTCGACTTAGTGGTGCGGTTGCTGATCCCAACCGTGAGGTATCTTGTGCGGGAATTATCCAGTAAGGGATGTTCCGACCTTGTGTTGCAGGGGATTGGGAGTGATCCTCGGTACGGTGATCTAGGCCACGTACTGTGACGGGCGGTACCCCGGTAGCCCTGCCATTGTATGGAATCCAAACTCCAATAAGTGTCGTACGTATTAGTTGTGCCCAACTATGTTGAAATGTGAGATGTAAGCATTTCAGCTATTTCTGTATTTTACTTGAAACCCTAGACCCTATTATAATACAATCGAATTTCCTATCAAATGTTTTGGTTAGCGTAAGGTAAAAACTTACCCATGTTTATTTGTGGGAAGTCTTACGTGATACCTTTTCTTTCAAAAGGTTTTGAAGTTAAACAAGTTTAACCTGTTACTCACACCAGACCCATGTCTGACCCAAGTTGTTTATTTCTGTTTTATAAACTCTTGGGTACTCAAATTTTTACGAGTAGCCAAGGGATTCAGGTTAGCCTTGACGAATTGTGGAGGAGCAATGGAGCAGGAGGCTTCAGCGTTGTAAATATAGATAGTAGTTTCCACTGTGTTGATCTTGTTTAGATCTTTGTTTTGTATTGAGTTGTAATAACTAGACAGATGTTTATAACTGTCTAGTATATGATGTGTAATTTGTGTAACTCTGATAGATGTATATGATACTATGTAATAGTTATATGATATATTATATTTTGTTCCGTTTCCGCTGTGAGTATTTGTGTTGTTTTCTTTCTCTTTCTCTTCTTTTCTATTTCTCACCCCTTTCTTTCTTATTAGCGATACGACTTTCTATGGAGAGAAAGTCGTGGTCGTTACAGTGGTATCAGAGCCAGGTTGAGCGAATGCCTAAGCTTTTGGTTAAGTGAATATCAGAGCAGTAGGTAGAGTGAATACCTAGGCTCTGAAGTGGTGTCTATCTTGAGAGCGCGTAATTGTTAGTTATCTAAAAATGATTTTATATTGTGTTAATTGATCGGTTGAGTGGTATATGGATTCTGGTCAATACGAGTAGCTAACGTTATTGATAGGGATCTCTAAACACTTGAACCAGGCCAACGGACACAATATTGTTTTAAAGAGGTAAATGAAATAATTTTACCCAGAAATAATTTCTATATAAAAAGTACCATTTTAAATATATATATATTTCTACCTATTTGTTGGGTTACCTGTTCGGGTTTTCCAATATAGGATATAAAGGTAGATAGGGTAGTGGTGTGTGTAACACGACTACCAATGGTTGGAGTCTGAGTATTGAGGTTGGAAGTGTATCTGTCGAGACTGTAGACCTAATACCGTCTCGAGTAAGCTTTGCTATGGTAAAGGATTTCATCGATCTCTGAAGGAAACCTTTTAAAGGTTCGGAGTTTATCTTTGAAGTTTGGATGAGTAAGGTTGGATCTGTCGGTTGAACAGAAGCGAGTGATGGTACCTTGATACCTCAGGTAATAGTAGCTGTATGATGAGATACAGTGACGATGGATGTTCCCGAAGATGTTTTCTTTGGAACAAGATTAAGGAAGTGTGTATGCTTCGGTGTTGTGGCTGAGTTCAGCATGGTGTTTCTGTTTGGTTTGGAGTTCGAGTTTCTCGAAGAGCTTTGGATAGGAGCATCAGTGGCAGCAGTGCAGCTCGGAGTATTCTGTGTTGGCAGGAAGTTTTCTGGCTGAGCAGTTTTTCTAAAGGTGCAGTTCAGAAGCAGCAGAGTGGATCCATTTCTTCGATGGATTGGATATTAAGTTGAGCTGTTCTGATTTTTAAAAGAGGAACGGTTTTCTTTGGAAATAGACTGGGTTGATCGCAAAAGTGACTTGCGATAGTTTGAGTGTTCTCTTGGGTTATCAGAGTTTTTCTGGATATCTTCAGAGAAGTCAGGAGTTGTCCGCATCTGAAGGTTGAGTTTTCTTATCGACTTGGATTCCAGGAGTGATACCGGTGGTTCAGTCTAGTGGAAGGATGTTTCCTAGAGATGGAGTTGGCGAAGCAACTCAAGTTTTGCTGGAATATCTGAGTTTTATTTATGGATCAGTGAACCTTATTTCTGGAATGAGTTGTCCAGTCTGTGCTTGTGTCCTACCTCATATCAGAGTTGAGCAGCGAAAGCAGTTTGGAGTGTATCTCTGGATGGGAGAAGTAAGTTTGGATCTCTTATGTGTTCTGATTTGGATAAGTAATTGGTCTACTTGGTTGAATTGTCAATTTGGATAATTGGAATTCATTGAGTTTTACGTATCTCTGAGGGAATACGTATTTGATCTATCTTTGGTTGTAGAATCAGCAGTTCTGGAAGTTGGGTAGTTGAGTCAGACTCGTCTGTAGTCTGATAGTCTGTTTAGTTCTATAGATCTAGATGTGTAGGAGATCTATAGTTTAGTTGTTTAGATTATTTGTAGAGCGAGTATCCCGGTATATATATATACTTGGGGAAACTCGAGGAATTTTATCTAGAATTTAGTCTAGATAGTTAGAATTGTTTGATTGGATGATTTGGTTGCTATGGTTGTTAGCATATGGATGATAGTAGATGCTTGTGTTTTGAATTTAAATCTTTAATAAGATTATTAAATTACCTTTGTTTAAATTTCGGGGACGAAATTATTTTAAGGGGGGAGGAATGTAATATCCCGGAAATTTTAACAATATCAATTTAATAATCTGTTGAATAATTAAATTGATATGGATAATCTTTGATAATAAAATTTGAATTTAATTTAATAATCTGATTAAATTAGTACTAATTGATGATTTTATCTTTTAAAAGTTAATAAGATATATTCTATTTGAATATATATATATTTATTTATATATATTGTAAATAGAAGCTTTGGTAAATTGGAAATTTATATTTAATTTAATCTGGACTTTTCAAAGATATTTAAATATGTAATTTTATAGTTTTAAAATACTTCAGGTAAATATTTAATTGTTTAAGAAATATTTTTTACTTAAGTTTAAATAAATAAGATTTACAAAATTGGTTTGTTTTATTTCTTTTTAAATATTTCTCGATAATATAATCTCTTGTTTAAATTATAAAATATGTTAATTTCAAATAACAAGTATAATGTATTATTTTAATATGTATGAATTTTAATGCTAAAAGGAATTGTTATTTTAAATTGAATTTAAAGTTGAAGTTCAAAAGAATAAATATTTAAATTGTTGGATATTATAATATTTGTATAAACTTTTATTTATAAATATAATTAGTTTTTGTTTCTCTTTAAAAAGAAATATATATAGATAAGTGTTTAAATAAATAAGAAAAGGGCTTTTTAATTACTTTTAAAATAAATAGAATTATGAATAAATACTTATAAGACATGTGTCATTTATCTAAACCCTTAGTAAAACATGTGTAATTAAATAAACAAATGTATAGGACAAGTGTCCTTATTTATTTTCATTTTCTTTTATTTTATAAATCAAAAGTATACATGTATATTAACATTGGCATTTCTTCAATTCATTCTTTCTAATCTTCATTCTTTTTCAAAAGCCAAGAGAAACTTAAATCTTCTTCTCTAAATACAAATCTGAAAACAAATCAGTAATCCATATTTCCCAAAACTTCTTTCTCTAAATCTAAAAATCTGAGATTAAAATCAGTAATTATTTCTCAAGCAAAATGTGTTCATGCTCAAATCTGAAATCAGAAATCAGTTGCCTCAAATCAAATCAAAGATCCGTAACACTCCTCAAACTAATTGCAAATCAACTTGTAACATTCTTCTTCAAATCAAAAAAAACAAAGGCCTGAAATTCTTTTAGATCTGCATCATATTCAAAAGTCTGTCTGCCTTCATTTTTCAACCTGGAATCAACTGTAAAAATCAAAGAGCCTGCTTGCATTCTTTCTTCAATCTGGAAGCCAGCATGCATATGGTTCAAAGCAGTTTTAAGCTCAACAACTCAAATTTTTAAATCAATGAGGCATGCAAGTTTTAAGTTCAAAAGCTTTTCAGAATAAAGTAGGCTCTGTCATCTTTAAACAGGTGAGTAACATCAGTATTTCTAAAGTTTAAATTATAAATAAGTTGCATGTTAAATCTTTGTGACAAATATGTATTGCATGTATGTATAGTGGAATCTGCTGTGACAATATGATGTATTGATTGCTCTGTTCTTGTTTTGGTTGCCAGGCTTAAAATTCTATTCGAAATTCCTTATCACTTGATCTAGTTTTGTTTAGGACTTAATTTACAAACAAGAATTGTTTGATTTATTATATACTAATGTTTAAAAATTTAAATTAAGTCAAAAAAAAAAAAAATAAATAAAGTTAAGTTTCTCTGTAACCAAAATATATCTGTGCATATACATAAAAGTGAAAAACTCAAATATGTTAAACTTGTGATTCAGTATCATAAAACCAAAGTAATAATAAAAACTAGATTTTTAAATTAAGAATCTGTATTTTTAGGTGTTAGTTAAAATTGCCATTTAGAATTGAACTAAAAATAAATTTTTAGTAAATTATGTTGATTCATGAATTGAGAAGTCTTGGGATTCTTCTGAGTGATGAAGAAGGTATAGGAGATGCTCAGAAAAATTAGAGAAGTGGTTAAAACTTATTAGAATGGATGCAGTTTGAATTTTAATGGTTAAACCCTAGTTTTGATGGGTTTTAAGAATTGGGTCATTTCAGGATGAAGTATGAATCGAGTGCTATGATATTTGGGAATTGGATAGTTGGTGTGTGGTAGAGTTCGAGGCCGGAGTGGGTGGACCTCAGATGATCGGAACGGCGAGCTTTGGGTGATGATAGGCTTTGGCAAATTCGAACTGATGAGTTCCAGGCCTGGGAGATGATCGAATTTCGAATTCGAGCAGTGATCGAAGAAATCGCGATCGTGATATGGTGTAGGGATGAACGTCGACTGGTGGAAGATGTCGTCGATGACCGGAGTTGAAGTGGATGACCGTGCACGTGCACGAGATCGTTGGTGTATCTCTGGTGAAATCTGGGATTTAACAGGGGAAGGTCTCGGGTTCGTATGCGAGTTGTTTCGTGCGATGCTCGAAGTTTTAGAGGGTGCGACTCGAAGTTTTAGTGTGTGTGTTCGAGTTTGTAAGTTGTTGCCAGGTTTTTGAAGAAAAAGAAAAACTGTCTGTTTATAAAATTTAAACTGGATTTAAATTTGTAAAGAAAATTCTAAACAGAATTTAAATTGTGGAGTAATATTTAAACAAGAATTTAAATCAAAGTTTAACTATATAGATTCAAGTTGGTTTTGAGTCTTAAAGATTTGAAATAAATAAATTTTATAAATTTAAATGTTTTAAATAAGTTTTAAATGGTAGTTAGATTTAAATGTTTGAAATTAAAAAGGAATTTGGTTTAAACTCTTTTAAAATTCTTTTATAAGAGATAAGAAATTTTTAACAAGTAAAAGTTTTAAATTGGTTTTAAAACTTTGTTAAAAATAAATTGGTATTCATTTTAAATACAGAATTTAAAATGAAATTTAAAAGTTAATTTGAAATGGATGTTTTCAAATGTATTTAAGAATGATAATGTAACCTTTGATAAGAAATGTTTTATCTTAAAGTTTAAATCATTAAATCTTTAAGGTAATTAAAATGGTTAAATTAATTTGATTAATTAATGATTTGAATTAATTAATTTATAATTAAGGATTTAAAATACTTTGTAAATGATAACTTGATTATTAATAAGAACAAAGTTTTATCTTAAGAAAATTAGAGATTTGTGTTCATTTAAATTATAAGGAATTTAATGGATAATTAATTTATTTGATTAATTAATCATTTGGATTAATTAATAGATAATTAAAGGTTTAAACAAATTAATTAATAATTAAGATTAATTAATTAGGAATAATTAATTTATAATTAAGGATTATAAATTAAAGTATTAATGAATGGTTAAGAATTAATTAATAGAGTAATTAAATATTTATTAAGTTATGGTTAACACTTAATTAAATAATTAAAGATTAATTAATTGGTTACAAAGATTTATTAATTTGAAATTAATAATACTTAATCTAAGTTAATTACTTAAGAAAAGTAATTAAAGAGTTGTTAATAGTTAATGAAGGTCATTAACTATGGATTATTAAATAATTAATTAATGTAATTAAATTTTAATAGTTAATTAGATTAATTAATTTAAAGATAATAAATTATAGAATTTGTTTTAAATGAATTACTTAATGGAAGTAATTAAGAGAAATTAATTACTCATTGTAATTAATTAAGTTAATTTGATTTATTTAAGTTAATTAATTAAGTATTAATTAATTTAGAATAATCAAGAGATGATTTGATTAATAATTACTTAATGTAATTAATAAGGTATTATTATTTAGGGAAGTAAATAATAAGATAATTACTGGAAGTAATTAATTGAATGGTGATGTATTAATAAAAGTAATTTGAGTTTAATTACTTTGAATAATTAATCAAGGGATTAATTAAGAAATTAATTAAGGAATAATTAATTTAGTTAATAAAAGTAATTAAGGGTAGTTAATTACTGAATGAGGTTAATCAATGAATGATTAATAAATGTTGTTTAATTAAAGGTTAATTACTTAATGTAATTAATTTAATTAAGTAATTAATAATTAATTTGTAATTAAGGATCATTAATTAATATAATTAATGATGTGATTAAGATTGGTTAATTAAGTAATAATTAATAATTGAAGTGATTAATTAATGTAATTAATTAAGGATTAATGTAATTAATTATAGTTGATTAATTTAATTATATTATAGTTAATTAATTAATGAAGTAATTAAAGATTAATTATTATAAGTGGTTAAGGATAATTAATTTAAGTAATTAATTAAAGATAAATTACCTGAATGGAATTAAAGGGTAATTAAAGGATAATTAATTAATTTGTAATTAATTAATGATTAAGTAAGCAGGATTTATAGAATGAAGTAATTAATTTAATTCACTTTAAATTAATTAGAGATGATATAAATCATTACTTATGAATGGGTGTTAATATTGAATGCTTTGCATTGATTGATATCTCTGATGAGATATATGCTGCGTGATATGGATGTTTAGTTGAATTGTGATGATAATATGGATTATCTGATAATGTTGATTATCTATTGTGAATTATCCTTCTATGTGTATAAAGATAATTGAATTGAATTGTTTTAACTTTAAAACAACTTGGCCTTAAAAGATACGCTTTGGATTTCGATGAGACCGGGATCGGGTTTCCGTATACCGGATTTCCAGGTCTGGAGACCCGAATACCACATCGATCCAAATTAACGATAGGTCGTGAATCAAGTGAAGATGAAGATTCAGAGTGCAAGGGTTATTGTCGTTAACTCTGAGGGTGATTCCAAAACGAGTGTAACGAGATAATGCCTTCGGTTTCGTTCGAACCCGGAACGAACTTGTATGGATTGAATGCTTTCAGAACATCGTCAGGTGGACGATGAGCATTCTAAGTGATGTTTTCTTTTCTAAGGTAATCGTGACCTCAAGCCTCACAAACCGGGAATGGCTAAAACAGGGGAGGTGCAGCAAGGTTAGTGGGTAGCACCCAAGTAGGACAAGGTTACCTCTGTCTAGATGTCCCTTTCTATTTTCGACTTAGTGGTGCGGTTGCTGATCCCAACCGTGAGGTATCTTGTGCGGGAATTATCCAGTAAGGGATGTTCCGACCTTGTGTTGCAGGGGATTGGGAGTGATCCTCGGTACGGTGATCTAGGCCACGTACTGTGACGGGCGGTACCCCGGTAGCCCTGCCATTGTATGGAATCCAAACTCCAATAAGTGCCGTACGTATTAGTTGTGCCCAACTATGTTGAAATGTGAGATGTAAGCATTTCAGCTATTTCTGTATTTTACTTGAAACCCTAGACCCTATTATAATACAATCGAATTTCCTATCAAATGTTTTGGTTAGCGTAAGGTAAAAACTTACCCATGTTTATTTGTGGGAAGTCTTACGTGATACCTTTTCTTTCAAAAGGTTTTGAAGTTAAACAAGTTTAACCTGTTACTCACACCAGACCCATGTCTGACCCAAGTTGTTTATTTCTGTTTTATAAACTCTTGGGTACTCAAATTTTTACGAGTAGCCAAGGGATTCAGGTTAGCCTTGACGAATTGTGGAGGAGCAATGGAGCAGGAGGCTTCAGCGTTGTAAATATAGATAGTAGTTTCCACTGTGTTGATCTTGTTTAGATCTTTGTTTTGTATTGAGTTGTAATAACTAGACAGATGTTTATAACTGTCTAGTATATGATGTGTAATTTGTGTAACTCTGATAGATGTATATGATACTATGTAATAGTTATATGATATATTATATTTTGTTCCGTTTCCGCTGTGAGTATTTGTGTTGTTTTCTTTCTCTTTCTCTTCTTTTCTATTTCTCACCCCTTTCTTTCTTATTAGCGATACGACTTTCTATGGAGAGAAAGTCGTGGTCGTTACATACTGATTGTTATATTATTATCATATCTGTTATCACACTACAAGTTCCCTGTTATTATAGAATTCACTATGGGTTGAAATGATACATACCCGAACGATCTGTAGAATAGGAGAAAATCGTTATGGGTTAAAATGATAAACCCAAGCGATTTTCATTGACATTGAATTTGGGATTGCGGGTTGAAAAGATATATACCCGTATATATATATATATATATATATATATTTAAATTACGGAATGAAATTATAAATATCTGTATCACTTGACCATAGGGTAGAGAATTATATACAAACATCGTTGGTCTATATATAAATATTTTGAAAATGATTTCTATGGTTTTGAAAAGAAATATATGGTTTTAATAAATATTGATTTCAAGATATTATATATATAAATGTATGTTATAAGGTTTAAATTCTTGATTTTTAAATTTATATGTTTTGAAATTTTAAAGTTATAAGTTAGTTTCGGAATTATATATTTTAAGAATTTACTTATAATTTTAATATTTTAAAATATGAATAAATTAGTTTTATTATAAGATAAGTTTGATAATAAGATTTAGTTTAATAAAGTTTGATTTAATTTACATATAATTTTATTTTCAAATATAAAGTTTATAATAATTTTTAATAAATTAAGGTTGGAAAGATAGATTTGAAATTGATTTGAAATGGTATTTCATTAAGAATTGATTTGATTAAATTGATTTGAAAATTATTGAATTTAGATGTTAAAAGATATGATTTTATAACTTGATTTTTGATTAAAGTGATTTAAAAGAATATTTCAAGTTTAAATAAATTGAAGGAAATGTTTAGTTTATTGTAAGTTGGGGTTTGTTTTAAATGATATTGGATTTATTAAGTGAATATTTCAAAACTAAAATAATAGTAAAGTGAATTTGATATATATATATATATATATATATATATATATATATATGAAATTATCGAATTTAGTTTTGAAATGTTGAATATTTAAAGCTTTGAAATATATTGAAATTGAAATGGTTTATTTGTGGTTCAAATCTGTATTTGAAATCGATAAAATTTGAAATGATTTATTGAGAAACTGAACTGAGTTGAAATTTATGAATTGAGATTGAATTAAGTTGAATTTGGAAGTCGAGTTGATTTGAATCGATTTGTGAAATTTGAGGAAGTTATTTTATTATATAAAGTATTTTTAAACTATATCTAAAACTGTTATATTTTACTTTATGAATTATTTTAATATAAACTATTTTAATATAAATCATTTTCAATATAAATTATTTTGTTATAAACTATTTTAACTTATAACTATTATATGTAAAATATTTTATTTTATAAACTATTTTATTATATATACTAATTTTAATATCTAAACGGTTTAAGAGGAAAGTGTTATGGATTCCAAAATGTTATGATTTCAAAGTGTTATGAATTTCAAGGTTTTGATTTCCAAAGTGATACCCTCATGATTCAAATTTATGGGTCGTTACAAATACCCTCATGATTCAAGTGTCAAACTCATCTGAAATCACGGTATACGTACAATACATATGTATTTATTCCTCACGTCTATTTTAGGTTTCTTTAATGTTCCACATTTAGTTTATACATTCATAATTTATAAGTTTTATTATTATTTAACTTTTATATTTTATATTAATTATATAATAGTCTTATGTATAATATTATATTAATTAAATCTTATTTAATTAATTAACATTTTAATTAATTTTATATTGTTCTAATATAACATTTAAATTAATATTTATTACATATTATAACCTTCATAGTATCACACATATACCTTACATATATGTATATTAATTTAATTAATTAACCTTTAATTAATTTTTATAGTTAATTAAGTTTTTATAAATTTATTTAATTAAACAATTTTAATTAAATTATATTAATATAAAGATTCAATTCATATACATACATGTATACTTATGTTATTTTAAACATTTCAAAATATCATAACATATATCATAATATATAATATATGCATATATATTTTTATTAATTAACGTATTTTATTAATTAAATTAATAAATTTTGAAATTTCGAAATTAATATATATATGTTCAAACATTTTGAAAATTCTATTATATTATAACTATTATAAAATTTTATATCTTATTTGAAATTTAACTTTTAAATCTTGAAATCTTATATTTTAATTTTCAAACAATTTTAAAAATTTATATTATAACATTTATAATATTTTTCTTATTTTAAATTTAAAACTTTTATTTTTAATTTCAAAACTATTTTGAAATTAGCCCAAGGCCCAATTCAAATTGGTCCTCTTCTATTAGGGCAAGCTTTCAGGCTCACATATCTGTTCAGGCCAGGCCGGTAGCCAAGTAGTGCAGAATACTTGATTACCCAAACTCAATCGTTCGATAGTAGACATCCTACTAACTGGATTGCGAGCTAAATTAGTTAACCCTAACATGACTCATTAGACCATATAGGCCATTGGGCTTTGATACCATTATTGAAACTGGGCCAGCTCATAGCGGAAGATATGGGTGGATTTTAAAATTTTGTACCATATTGGTTCATTATTAGGTCTATGAAGTCTAATTTATTTAGAACATTTCTAAATTTAATTTAAATAAAATCGGATATTTCATTTAAATTTGTAAATTGTTATTTGAAATTTGATTTTACTTTATACATATGTATAGTATACATATGTATATGTGTGTGCATGTGCAACACTGTATTCCGTGCAAGATATAACACTTCCGTATATAGATGTTGGGATTTACATCACAATGGACATATTAGCTCATCCTATATGTATTGTACATTGTCCAAATATATGCATACACTTATAGATAATATATATATATATATATATATATATATATATCCAACTAGTTACATATGTATATATAAAGATATATATTATGAAAACTATTATATATATGTGTGTGTACATATATATTATATTATAAATAACAATTAAACATATATATGTGTATATAAATTGTAAGTTTAAAGAAATGAATCTTTTTTATACATATATACATCCGTATTAAATTGAAATAATTATGATGTAAATATATAAATACAAATATTATTATAAATATAATGGTTAAATGTAAATTTTATTATAATAAATTATATATATATATATATAAAATAATTTTTTTCGTTCTTAACATTCTAGATCGTAATACATTACCAATCCTAACTGTAATAAATAAATATATAAAATAATTATATAACAAAACATCAAATTTTAAATTCTCTGAAAATCAAGAGTAGCGTTTTAAGGGTTGCGAAATTTTTCCATATTATTCCATGTAAAAATAATATTTTTATTAATTAAATAATATTCAGCCAAATATTAAAATAATTTTTAAAAATATAAAACATGTTTAAAAAATTTAAATTTTTGACCAATAGATTCCGTGATTATAAACAAATTTTAAAATTAAATTTTCGAAATAGTATTCATTTTTTATGAATTTATTAAATCTTATAGTGATTAGATAATAATAAAATAATCTAATAATTAAAATAAATTCTTTCCTTTTTCTAAAATTCATAATTAATATTAATATACAGTAGAAAATTATTTTATCAAATTTTGTATAATATAGATGTACTTATATACTTTGATATAAATTATGTAAATAAATTGATATATATATATATATATAAATTAATGTAGTATTAAAATAAAATAAGTAATTTCATAAAAATATATATATATATATATATATGTATATGTATATGTATATAAGCAATAATAAAATCTACAATAATCATACATCTTATATGAAACTAAATATTTACCTTTAATTGATGCCCTAGAGTCCACCTTGTAATAATGAATCCTCTTCCTTTGGAAACCTCCTCGATTCATCAAATTGCTAGTCCTTTGAACCGCAAACCCTTTGCTATTAAATAGCTATTCATTTGAAGTGATTTGATTTGATATTCAATTGTAATTTTGCAGGTATGGTTCGGCCTCCATTAGGATGGAAGAGGCAACAAAAAAGGTATATTGAAGTAAAATTCAGAGAGAGTTTTACGATAGTTGAATGAGAGAGAAAAGAGGATAGTATCTTATTACTATTATAAATATGTGTACCAATATTTATTTCTCACATCATATTCAAATTTTATAATTAATATTTCATAAATATTAATTAATTTATAATAACTATAAACTAAATAAATCATTTGGTCTAAAGAGAATTCATTATTTTGGTTTTGTAACTCTTGGGTTTAAATTCGATTAGCGATTAACTTCGAACTATTCGAATGTTGACGTTCGCACGTCACTTAGCAGGTGGTGTGATATTATGGCCAAATTTATCGCTTACTTAGTTTTGGTAAAATCCAATTTTAGTTTAATAAGCATTACCCGGTTGTGACATTTATTTACACCAATTCTCTTTATCAAAACTATATCACTTTGGACTTATGGAATTTGGTAATGGTCAAAATTCCAATATCGTCCATATTCAACTCTACAGTCCAAACACAAAGACCTTGATTCAATAATAAAAACTAACCAAAATGCTCTGGCCAGAGACTTTGGCTTTATGTTGACTTCAGTTGACTGTGAAACTGACCCCATATAACCGAGGAGATGAATCCTCTCTTGAATAGCGCTTCACTTCCAATACTTCCACTCGACCAAACTATAGTAACTCGATGGACGCTATGCCATTATTTGAATATAAAAAAGCGGAGCTTTTACATTGAAAATCCATTGTATTCTCATGTCGAGAGAACTGTGTAAATCAGTCATATCAGTATTTTATGTTTGACCTTATTTATATTAACCAACAAAAAACTATCGAGTGAGTGGATCCATAATTATCCAATAACTATCTGTACGTAACCCCTAGGTGCCCCCAGCAGCCATGAGTAATACACTGCCCAACATTTGGAGAGCATTACGTACTCTAGTCTCAACGGATATATCGAGATCCAGTCTCGATGCATCATGACTAGGAATATTTAAAATGGTATAGTTATTTTTTATTGTGATAAATTACTCATGGTTATAATACTTTGTAATTACTATCACAAAACATATATATATATATATATATATATGAGAATTAATCAAATGTTCATTAATCATACGTCTTATATGAAACTAAATATTTACCTTTAACTGATGCCCTCAAGTCTACCTTGTAATGATGAATCCTCTTCCTTTGGAAACCCCCTCGATTGGTCAAATTGCTAGTCCTTTGAACCGCAGACCCTTTGCTATCAAATAAATATCCATTTGAAGTGATTTGATTTGAGATCTAATTGAAGTTTTGCAGGTATGGTCCGGCCTCCATTAGGATGGAAGAGGCATCAAAAAGGTATATTGAAGTTAGATTTAGAGATAGTCTTACAATAGTTGAACGAGAGAGATAAGAGGAGATTATCTCATACTTTTTCTCACCTAATCTCAACCACACATTTCAAAACTCAATTTGCCACATTTTTCTGTCCCTATGCTAAGTTATTCCAGCCAAACCATGCCTCAAACCATATGGGCCAATAGCCCATTCAACGCCAATTATATATGTTTAATTAAATCTAATTTAATTTGTAATTGATATCACATATTGATTGATATATTTATTACTATTATAAATATATATAACAATATTTATTTCCCACATCATATTAATATTTTGTAATTAATATTTCATAAATACTAATTAATTTAATTAATTTATTACAATCATAAACTAATTAGATCATTTTGTCTAAAGAGAATTCATCATTTCGGTAGCGTAACTCTTAGGTGTAAATTCGGTCAGCAATTAACATCAAACTATTCTAATGTTGACATTCACACGTCACTTAGCAGGTGGTGTGATATTCTGACCAAATTTATTGTTACTTAGTTTTGGTAAAATCCAATTTTAGTTTAATAAGCGTTACCCGACTGTGACATTTATTTACACCAATTCACTTCGTCAAAACTATATCACTTTGGACTTATGGAATTTGATAATGGTCAAAATTCCAACATCTTCCATATTCAACTCTATAGTTCAAACACAAAGACCTTGATTTAATAATAACAATTAACAGAAATGCTTTGGCTAAAGACTTTGACTTTAAGTTGACTTGAGATGACTGTGATACTTACCCCATATAACCGAGGAGACAAATCCTCTCTTGAATAGCGCTTCACTTCCAATACTTCCACTCGACCTAACTATAGTCACTCGATGGATGACAAGCCATAATTGGACTATAATCAAAGTGGAGCTTTCACATTGAAGATCCATAATATTCTCAAGTCAAGAGAACTGTGTAAATCAGTCATATTGATATTTTCTGTTTGACCTTAGTTATATTAACCAATAAAAAACTATCGAGTGAGTCGTTCCATGGTTATCCAATAACTATTAGTACGTAACCCCTAGTTGCCCTCGGCCGCCTTTAGTAATACGTTGTCTAACATGGAGAGCATTACGTACTCTAGTTTCAATGGATATATCGATTTCCACTCTCGATGCATCTTGACTAGGAACATTTAAAATGGTATATTTATTTTTTATTGTGGTAAATTACTCATGGTTACAACACTTTGTAACTACTATCACAAAACATACCATTTACGGATTTTCTATTAAATATACTTTTAATTAAATTAATTAATCAATATAACCATATTATATCAAGTATATTATAGAAAGAAATACCTTTTACTTCGAAAAAGATTGGTCAACGAGTTTAATATATGTAACAAATTACATAATTGCCCCTAGCGCATACCGCTAACTCTATCAAAAGAAATGTTTAAGTTGTTTCTCCAAGCGATCATAATTTGATCAAGTTCTAGAGTTGGACATGGTCATGTGTGAGCATGTGTGGATAGACACTCTAATAATCGTCCCTTACCTGCTAAACAACGAAATGGACTAATAACATCATCTAATGATGATGATGAGAAGTAGATTGTAAACATGTTGAATATAAAACGTATTTCTCAAACTTTTAGTCAAATTCACACAAGAATTGAGTGAAGCAAAAGTTCTACGTTATCCACAGTCAAAATAAGATTTAGAATAAAAGTACAAGTGTTATTAACATCTAAACTGAAGGCAAAGTAGGAGCCGAAACCATATAAAGCCGGCCTGAAAACAAAATGAAAAACAGGTCCTACGGCTATACAAACAAAAACATTGAGGAGACGGATGATCACTCCTTGGAATTCTTCTTCATCTTCTTTTTAGTACCTCAGATGTTGATTTTGATGATAACAACGTTGGTAATAAATATACATCCATATAAAATATGGATACCAATGATTTTTCCAAGTTATACAGTATATAGTGTAGGATATTACACAAGTTTTGAATTGAAGACTGTACTGTATAAGGACTCAAGAATTGGAGATGAAGTCTTATGGATATAAAGATCAAGATACGAAGATTTTAAGACTATGGTATAATGTATAGAGTCATATAATATTGTTAAAGTCCCTGCTAGCAATCTTTGATCTTAATTTCTCATTTTCTTATCATTTATTATTAAATCAAAAGATATTTTTAAATATATTTAAAAATATATCTTATAAAAGTTTTCTAAAGTTTAAAATGTTTATAAACTGTGTTTAAACTATTTTACAAAGTATCAAAATATTTTACAAAGCACTAAATTTTCAAAACATTTTAAAATAAACAGGTTTTCAAAATATGCTAGGAATGTCAACATATAGGCAGATTGTATGTCAACGTACATGCCACAGTTTTCAAAATTCAAATTTGAAATGAAGTGTTTATTCGTTGTAACTCTTCATGAATGGACATGTCTGTTTATTCTCTATGTGTAGGGGGTTTGCGAATGAATTTTTATTATCTACTTTCTTATTATCTTCTCTCCTCTTATTCTACCAAAATTTCTATTAGAAATATATTCAAATTTTCTCAAATTCAAACCGGAATCAATTCAATCTACATTGTATTGATTCTCTACTATTTACTCTCGGATTTCAATCATCTCTATCACTCAATCAAAGATCAAAGTGCGATCCAAGAGGCTTCGGATCAACTGTATCCAAAGATCAAACATTGTCTTTCGAAAAACCTTTAAAACTCTAGTTTAGTTGATTGGGTGCGATTGTGTCCCCATTCAAATCAATTGGGTTTGCTTGGGCCCCAGTAATCCAAGTCGGTTTGCTTGTGTCCCGAGTCAAATCAAGTGAGTGTACGCAGAGCTTGGAAAATTAGGAGGGTGCATCTCATAGCCTTCAAATCGAGATTGTATTTGTGTTGCCCTCTGCCCATTGAAAGTTTGGCATTTAAAAAAAAATCTGTATAATAAATTGTACGGGAATGGATGTAGGTTAACTTCAAACTAGTATAAAATCTCTGATGTGATCTCTCTAATTCTCTACTTTTACTTTACTACATTTATATTTATCTATATTTAAATCCATGATTCTTTACTCTGTGTTAATTAATTATAATTTTAAAAGAATCAAAAAGAAATTCATTAAAGTTAGAAAACACTATTCACCCAACCTCTACTATTTAGTTAAGTTTTAAGATCCATAATTCTGCCACTAACATTTGGTATCAGAACATTAAGTTTTCAAAAATATGTAATTTTATTTTTGAAAAGTTTAAATGTCTAGTAATACTTTTAACAATTTTGCAGAAATTTTTTTTTGTGAAACCAATATGCTTTTAAGACTAACTGTTTTGAAAAGTCACTTGATTTCTTGGAAAGTTATGTTTTTGAATTGCAGGAAAAAGTTTGTTATATGGATGATGGCGAACAAACACTTGAAAATCAAATATCACAAATCAAGAAGTATAAGTGGATATTGGATAGTGGATGTTCGAGACACATGGCTGGAAATCCAAAGATCTTGAAAGATATAATTTACAAAGATAGTAGATCGGTAAACTTTGGAGACAACTCAAAAGGATATTTAATTGGCATCGGCAATGTCGGTAACTCTAAAGTCCTACTATTTCTAATGTTTTGCTAGTTAGAAATTTAAAACATAATTTGCTTAGTACTAGTCAACTGTGAGATAAAGATTTTAAAATTAAGTTTGAACAAGATAACTGCTATATCGTAGATAATGAGTCAAAAATTATCTTTGAAGGTATTAGAAAACGTAACATCTAAATTTTTATTATGAAAGTGCCCAATGACAACTTATGTCTTTTGGCTGAATCTAACGGCCCTTTGATTTAGCACCAAAGATTTGATGATTGGAATTTTAAACATCTTTCTAAAGTTGCTAGATATGAACTTGTTAGGGGTCTTCCTAAAATAAGTTTTAATGTTAATAATTTATGTGATGCCCGTCAATTAGGAAAATTTCGTAAAAGTTCATTTAAATCTAAAGATATGATTTCTACTTCTCATCCCCTTGAACTTCTTCATCTAGATATTTTCGGAACATCGCAAATACAGTCAATAAATCACAATATATACGTCTTTGTAATAATAGATGATTTTTTAGATTTACATGGACAATCTTCTTAAAACACAAAAGTGATGCTTTTGAAATGTTTAAATTTTTTGCTAAAAGTATTCAAAATCAAATGTCAACTAAAATTAAAACGATTAGGAGCGATCACGGAGGAGAATTAACGATAATTTTGAAAACTTTTGTAATGAGAAAGGAATAACACATAACTTTTCTTTTTTAAGAACACTACAACAAAATAGAGTAGTAGAACTTAAAAATAGAACTATACAAGAATGTGCTAAAACATTGTTAAACGATAATGAATTACCAAAATTTTTTTGGGCTGAAGCAGTTGCTACAACATGTTATATTTTAAATAGAATTCTAATAAGACCTTTGACTAAGAAAACTCCTTATGAATTGTTTTATAATAAAAAGCCTAAAGTGTCATATTTTTATGTTTTTGGTAGTAAATGTTTAATTTTAAATACTAAAGATAACTCAAAAAAATTCGATGCTAAAGCGAATAGGTATTTTCCTTGGTTATTCTAATAGAAGCAAAGCTTATATAATTTTCAACACTAGAACTAACACTATCGAAGAAACATTACATGTTTCATTTGATGAAAATTTTAAAATCAATAATATCAATATTGATGAGGAAGAAAATACTAATAATGAAATTACTAATAATGAAATTACTAGTAATGAAAATAATGATAACTCCAAAAATTTACGTCCAAATAATAGAATAAATATTTGAAAGATCACCTTATAGAAAATATTTTAGGAAACATATAATCTATTGTAGAAACAAGAACTTAATTAAATAAAATGATTAATGTTGCATTTATTTCAACTATTGAACCCAAAAATTCAAGGGAAGCATCATTTGATGATTTTTGGATTCTTGCCATGCAAGAAGAACTGAATCAGCTCATCAAAAATGATGTTTGGGAACTGGTCCCAAGACCCAAAGATAAAACTATAATAGGAACTAAATGGGAATATAGAAATAAAATGAATGAACGAGGAGAAGCCGTTAGAAATAAAACATGTTTAATTGCTTAAGGTTACAGTCAAGAAGAAGGTATAGATTTTGATGAAACTTTAGCTCTGTAGCTAGATTAGAGGCTATCAAAATTTCACTTGCTTTTGCAAATCATAATAATTTTAAATTATTTCAAATGGATGTCAAAAGCACCTTTTTAAATGGATTTATTAAAGAAGATGTATATGTATAACAACCTCCTGTAATGACCCGGTATTTTCAACCATTCGCATCCGCACATGTCGGACTTGAATTGCTCAAAATATCAGATTGTTAATTTAAATTTGGCAAAACTCAGCATATACAGTAAATAAATTAATCACAGAATCACAGACATAGAGTAATATAATAACAATGCAGCGGAATAGATAAATAGTAGTTTTGAAGCTACTATATAAACAACAGAGTTTGAAATAAAATACAATATAATACCTCAAATACATACTGATGACATCTCTGAACAAATCAACTGGAGAAGCTGAAAGCTGAATCGATAGTTGGATCTCCAAACGAAGCTCCAAACTCCAAAGGTGAGTCTCAAATGCTGTATCACTCAGTCTGACCCGAGCGTAAAGCAAAACACAAAACACTCGAGTCAGGATTAACATTCTTATATCAATAAATCCAACTCAAGTGAAATATCAAATGAAATATGAGTAACTTAAAGGATGTTTGGGATAACCATCCTCTAAGGATCCATGGAACTATCTACTATGTAGAATTATACGCTATTAACAACCAAACATCATTATAACACCATGGTCATTTCAAAATAATTTATACTTCAAACCCAAAATATCATTTCCATTTCAAATATATATATTTCCAAATTATAGCACTTTCAAGACTAAATTGATAATTTCATATATATCTTATTTTAACTTAATTATTTTTTAGTTTTGAAATATTCCCTTAATAAATTCATTATCATTTAAATAACCTTAAATTACATTAAACTAAATATTTCCTTCGATTTATTTAAAACTTGAAATATCCATTTAATCACTTTAAATCAAAATCAAGTTATAAAATCATAATTAAACAAAATTCAATAAGTTTCAAATCGATTTAATTAAACAAAATTCTTAATTAAATACAATTCTGAATAAATTCAAATTTATCTTCCCAAGCTTAATTTATAGACTCATTATAAAATTCTATTTTTAAAAATAAAATTTTAAATAAATACTTTAACATATTTATTTTACTTAAATCAAACTTGACTAAATTTAAAGCTTATTATTAAATCTATTTTGTATTAAAACTTATTCATATACATAATAATTTCAAATTTAAATAAAACCATTTATATTTCCTTTCAAACCCATAGAAATCATTTTAAAATATTTATATATAGACCAACGGTGTCTGTATAAATTTTTCTATCCTATGGTTAAGTGATACGGATATTTATCATTTCAATCCGTAATTTAAATATATACGGGTATATATCATTTCAACCCGTAATCCCAAATTCAATTCAATTGAAAATCGCTTGGGTTTATCATTTCAACCCATAACGATTTTCCCCTATTCTATAGATCGTTCGGGTATGTATCATTTCAACCCATAGGGAATTCTATACTAACAAGGAACTTGCAGAGTGAAAACAGATATGATAATAATATAACATATGATTAAACAAAATATGAACAACAGGATATGGTGTCATATCCCACAGGTGAACAATTACAGATAATAGCATATCATATATAACAATTAAATAATTAAAAGTTCAAATTAGCATCATATTTCAATTGTCGTTTCAATTGAAATCAAATTTAATAAATATAAGAATGTTAATCGTGAGTGATTGCTCACCTTTCGAGGCTAGAGAATGCAGAAGATGACATGGATACGCACATTTAAATTGAATTACGAATCCAAGCAAAATTGGCACGTATTCAATGATCAGAGCTGATAATAGGAATTGATGGAACAAATCAAAACTGGATCGATGAAGGAAATTGGTATAAAGGATCTTATATATATAACTATATATGTATAAAGAATCAAATTCTAAATTCAAACTTATATCAAATCAAATATATATGCAGTCCACAATCCATTGTTTTAACAGAAACTCAAACATTAAAGTTAAACTTATATATATATATAATAAATTTTGAATCAATACATTTAAAACTTAACAGTTAAACATATATGTTTATACAACTTATATACAGTGACTTTGTACAAATATATACTAGCCAAACAATACACACATTTAAATAAAATATTCATGTTATACACCTTCCAACCCAAATTATTAAACACGTAAAAATCAAATTTATAAAATGTCAACACCAAATTTATAATTATATACTACTCACATTATCTCAATACATATAAATTATCATTTATATACAAATATAAGGCTTATAACATACACGCAGCAGCAAAATATAAAATATAAAAAAAATTCAATAAAACTCAACTGACCTATATATATATACAAATATATAATAATCCTATGTACATAGTATAAAATTACTTATATACGTATATATTTATACATTATATCATTACTTATATAGCAACAATCTTAAAACATATACATACGCATAACACTATATAATATAATTTGCCAACAGAGTTTCCAACCAAACCAAATAAGATAATTGTGTATATAAACTCATATATATAACTATTTACAAACTTAATAACATTTTAAACCAGAATATATATATAACTCACAACTTACCCAAACACATCAACAGAGCAGCTTTGGCCAACTAACAAAATATACTTAAATAAATTAACAATATATATATAGTTTAACATATGTATAAACAAATATATTAACATATAATATATAATACCTCTTTATACTTTCTTATATAATATATACAACTTTGTTAACAACTTTATATATATACACTATCATCTTTGTTTAAACGCAGTCTATACATATATACAATTTCGCGTATATGATATACCTTTAAAATTTAATATTTAAAATAAAATTTATATAAACTTACCTTCATCCTATGTAGACAAAAGTATATATAACGATATACTTATACAGACACTAGCTGGCCGAAGATGGTGGAGGGAAGAGGAGGCATGCTAATTGTTGCACGAGGCTATTGGGGAGAGGAAGCTCTACTCCGTGTCTCGGTTGTGGCTGATGTGAAGGCGAGCGTTTTGGGGAGGCGGAAGATGGAGGAATTTGTGGCTGCAATGGTGACTTACGGCATAGGAACAAGGAAAGAAAAAAAAACATACACAGGCAAAATACAACTTACTACTCAGCAAAAGTGACCAAAGAAAAGAGAAAGAAGAGGAGCACGGTAGGCTTTTGGAGGTGGCTGTGGTCGTGAGGCTGAGGTGGTGGGGTCGGCTGTTGCAAAGGCTGCGGAGGTGGGATTTAAAAGCGAGATTTGAGGAGGAAGGAGAAATGCAGATTTAAAATAAGCTTTTATAAATATATTATATCAGTGAAGGAAAAGGCAGAGTAAAATGCAGAGTAAACGTACCGAAAGAAGAAAAAAGCAACTTGAAAGGAAAGGAAATGGCAACAGTCTCCCATTGATTCAGCCAAAAGATTTAAAGCAATTTATCAAATTGCTTGGGCTACACGTTCAAGTGTGAAAGGCAAAGAAAAGCTAACGGTCAAAATTTATGGTACTGGTACGACGTATCGTTTTTGTCGTTTCCATCACGTACCGGACCTCAAAATACAGAAATGAATATACCGTAACGATCAGCACAACGAGACGATCAAAACGGTATACAGATATCAGTGGTAGGATCATCTGATCAAAAATCGATGTTTGGTACTGAAAAATGCTGCAAATTTGCTCAAATTAAGATAAACGGAGCACTAGCAGTCAGAATTTGGAGAAACGAAATATGACGTCTCACTCGGAAGATGATGTACAAATTTATAGAAAAAAAATTCAGGTTTGGAAAACATTTTATTATTATCAATTTTTAACTGATTTGAATTGAAATAGAATTACACAAAAAATTACTTTCATATTTTCTGATGAAAATTTACCAATTGCTATAACTAAATAGACGTATTCCAAATATTAAATTTTTATTTCCAAATTCAATTATTTAAAATTTCACAAATTCAGTTTAATTACATTATTAAAACCATTAAAATTTACGGGTTGTTACACTCTCCCCCACTCAAAACTTTTCGTCCCCGAAATGGAAGGAGGTAGGAGAATAGAAACAACCAAAAGAAAATATAGATTGAAATGCAAAATAAAGCAATTAATTTAAAACCATATAAGCAATTAAATTTTCAGGAAATTTTCCTCAAGGACACGTTTTAGGGCTTTTTTTGGATGAAGGACGGCCTGCTAATATTTTTATCCAAAGGACAAATTATCGTTTTTCCCTTTCCAGCCCAATTTCGCGCGCTTATTCTTCTTCTTTCTTTCGATCAAATTTTTCAATCACGATCAAATATCTTTCTCCCAATTATAACATCGATCAACTTCGTTCGTTTATTTCAATTCCGTCCTTCTGAAAATTGTACTTCATCGATCATTTTTTTTCTTACGAGCGTTTGTTGATCTCGTTCTTTTCATATTTGTACCGTGATCTCGTTCTTCTTATGTATGCTTATATTATTCTGTTTTTTTGTTGTTTTTCTATTCGAGTTAAAAAAAAATTTTGTGCTTTGTATTTGTGTTCATTTTTATGTATGATATGCAGTGTTGTTCTTCTCATTGTTTGTTCGTTCGTCGATGGAAAATTGTGGAAGTAGCAGCAGGTTTTTTATTATTATACCCATTTTCTTTATGCAGTGTTGTATTCTAGTGAGCTTTTCATTTAATTTATCTTGTATTTTCTTGCATTATTGTTGTGATGATCGGAAAAGTATCATTGCTTGGGTTGTATATAAAGTTGTGATAGTGTGGAAAACTATTGTATTTTAGGTACAGTTTCTATGTATAATTTTTTTTATTATCAGTAACTAGGTATCAGTTTTGTATACGGTAGGTATCAGTTTTTGTGAAATTGAATAATTTATGTTCTAAATTGAATGTATTTTTACTAATGTTTATTTTTTATTTTTTTGACAGTGGGGATAATAGTCTTCTTTTTCTGTTTGTGTTGAATAATAACACTTTTAGCACTCGATTGTCTATTGATTGCTCTTTGTATGATTTGAAGAATGAGATATGTCGATGTTGGTCTCAATTAACTCCTCTTTCTATTCAGATTTCTTATGTACTTGAGGGCAAAGTTATTATGGACGTTGACACTGATTCTGATGTTCAGAGTATAATTTGTTTTCAGTTATACAAGAAAAGTTCTTTCTTTGGTTTTACTATTAAGGTTAAGGGTTCTGAATTGGAATATGTTGATGGTGCTTCTATTTCAAGTTCATCCGTTGTTTGTGCTTCTTCATCTTCTACTGTATATGTCTGTTCAAATGTTGTTGTTAATAGTAAAAGTTATTTAAAAGATATGTTGAGGAGAGGGTTGACATTAAGCATTTCCAATTTTATTGGTTTTTGTTTGGGAGGAGCTGAACATTTTAGAGAGTTTTTGATGACATATCAAATTCAAAAGGGGTATGAATTAGTATTTTTAAAGAATTGTGCTACAAGAGTTACTGTGATTTGCTCTTCATATAAGGATGGTTGTCTTTTCAAAGTCCATGGTTCCTGTGATTCTGGAGAATTGAAAAGGTTCTTTATGAGAAATTTGGTTTCTGATCATTCTTGTGGGGCTGGTCTTAGACATGTGAATAATCCACATATATCTAGTTTGTTTGTTAAATCGATGATTATTGATGAGATCCGCGATTGTCCAAGTAAAAAGCCTAAGGATGTTATACTTGATTTTAAAAGAATACAATTTTCAGTTGTCTTATGGTTATGCTTATCATGGGAAACAACTTGCATTGATGGAGTTGCACGGTAATGATGCTTTGTCTTATACCGATTTGAGTTGGTATTTGGAAGCAATGAAGAAATCTAATCCAGATAGTTATGTTGATATGGATGTTAATCCTCGTAGTAATGAATTTGAAAGGATGGTTATTGCTTTTGGCGCTTGTTTACTTGGTTTCAAGTCTTGTCGTCCTATGATATTCTTAGATGCTACTCACTTGAAGGGACGTCCTGGTGTGTTGATGGGTGGTACTGCAAAAAATGGTGATCAAGGTATGTCTTTGTTTTCAGATTTGAGTTATTTGTATTGAGATCATAATACTTGGCATAATCATTAATATACATTTTTTATCATAATTTGTATTCTGTTGGTATCAGTTTTAAGAAATGTAGTTTATAAGTAGCAAGTTTCTAGTATCAGAATTTTCATTGTATTGAATTGTAAGTTTGTATTTGGTATAATAATTTCATACTGCTAAACATGAGATTAGTATTAGTTTGTGTATAATCTTAGTATCAGTTTCAAGTATGTTCATATATGGTATCATTTATAGTTATGTAGTATTGAAATTTCCTTTGTATCATAATATATGTCAATTTTTGTTTCTTTGTTGTTTTAGAATGAAGATTAATATGCATAATGTTGTGGTTATCAATATTTTTATAATGGTCATATCAGGTTTTAGGTATCAGTTTTGTTACTGTCAGTATCAGTTTTATGAATTGTTTTATATTTATGGTCGTAATTACTTTTAGTTTTTTATACTAATTATTTTTGCATTTGCAGGTTTTTTCCCTTTAGCTATGAGTGTAGTTTCGGTAGAAAATGTGGATAACTGGACATGGTTTTTGAACCATTTAAAACAAATGCTTCAAGAAGAGCGTACTTTAGTTTTTATGTCAGATCGCCACCAAGGTTTGCTTTCAGGTGTTCGTGATGTTTTTCCATCAGATTATCACAGTTATTGCTATTTGCATATGGAACAAAATCTTCTTTCAGCAGTGAAAGCCAAAAATGCAAATGTGTCTATTGTTGATCTATTCAAAATGTGTTCTAGAGCTTCAAATCTATATGAATTTGAAGGAGCATATTCTAAGTTTTGTCAAATTGGTGGTGTTGCTGGTGTTAATTTTTTAAAGGATAAGCCATTTGATAAGTGGGTGGATTTATTTTTTCCAGGGAAACGTTATGGTGAATATTGTTCCAATGTTGCAGAAAGTTTTAACAGTTGGATTTTAAATGAACGTACATTGCCTATTACTTTGTGTTTAGATGGTATTCGTGTTAAGATTATGGAACAAATGGCTAGAAGAAGAGAAGAATGTCGTTTGTGGAGAACAAGTCTATGTCCTTCTATGGAGTTACGTTTAGATGAATTGATTGAAGAAGGATTTGGATGGGATGTATATAAATCTTCTGGTTTTGCTTTTGAAGTGAAATCTCCAAACTCTCATTGTGTTGATTTGAAGGAGCGGGTTTGTAGTTGCACCAATGGAAAATTATGGGATTTCCTTGTGCTTATGCTATAAACTGTATGAACAAGTCTAAGTTGTCTGTATATGATTTTGTCGAGAAGTATTTCACTGTTGATGCTTATCGATGTTCTTATGCCAATGCTATAAATCCTATTCCAAATTATGATAGGCCTATTTTTGATGGTAGCATTCAAGATGTTATCAAGCCACCAAAGGAGAAACGTGGCGCTAGCAGACCATCAGTGAAGCGCAAAGGAGGATTTTCATATTTTCATAACAAGCAAAACAGATGTGGCGAGTGCAAGCAATTTGGTCATAATAAACGAAATTGTCAAGCTTCAAAGAGGATATGATTTGATTTTAAATTTTTAATTTGTTCAGAGTAATAAGTGTATGTGAGACTTGTTTCAGTGGTCTATAGTAATTGAACCTTTTGTTATTAAATTGTATTTAGTATAGCATATTCTGAAATTGATTTTAATTTCAGCTATTTTAGTATAGATGATAGTATCAGTTATTTGTTTTTGCAGTATCAGTTCTGTTGTTTGTTTTTACAAGTTTTAGTACCAGTATCATTTTTACAGTATCATTTTTTACAGTACCAGTTTTTTTAAGTTTTTACACGTATCAGTTTTTATAAGTTTTGGTATCATTTTTTACAGTTTCGGTATCAGTTAGTTTGGTTGGAGATAATGTTTGGTTGATTGGATATAAATGGCTTTATTATCAGTTTTGGTTTGTTTTTAGTATCAGTTTCATGTATTATAATACATGCTAGAATTGACATCAGTATTACTAAATAATTAGAATGATATCTGGTGTTTGCAAAACCTGATACCTGCACTAATTGTTGTTTCATAAAGTATGAGTGTAAGTTTTAACAAAACTGATACTATCAGTCATAAGAACTGATGCCTAGTTACTATTTTGTATTGAAATATTATATGAAATTTGATAATATCATTTTACAACTGATAGTCGCATCATAAAACAGATAATATTATGTGGGATCCATAGTTGGATGATAGAAAATACAGTAGTTAATCTTGTTATAATATAAACAACAGGAAAAGAAAAGAACATCAACCACAACATATCATTCCAGGAGATCAGTATTGTTTTTACAAGTAAAAGTAGCATTGTTTTAATAACAGAACAACAATACTTCATAAGTATGAAATTGCAACAGAACATCATTACTTCACAAGTACACATTTCAACAGAACAACATTACTTTACAGGTACCAAATTTAATTGTGAAATAACGCAATGTGAATTCATTTCCTTTTTTTCCTTTGTTCTTCTAGGCTTGACATGTATTTAGACAGACTCCAGCAGTGTTCATCATCTGTTAATATTGCATGTACAATCCTTGATCTTGTTGATAATATTTCTTTCTTTTCAATTTTTATTGGTATCCTGCTTCTGTTCAGCGAGATGATGAATATCATTACAAATATCCCACAGTCAAGCCTATTGAAACCAAAATGTAATATTAGTATCAATTTTCATCTGTTGTATTAACAGGTTTATAATTAATACAAAAATTTGAATTTCAGAGATAATGGTACAAGCATACAGTATGCTTTGAATTAAAATATTTAGCAGTTTTACTAGGACACTACGTATTAATTTCTATAGGTATCAGTTTCTTTTATGTAGGTGTCAGTTTTGTTTCTGTAGGTATCAGTTACTTTTATGTAGGTATCAGTTTTGTTTCTGTAGGTATCAGTTTCTTTTATGTAGGTATCAGTTTTTTCCTGTAGTAACTGTTTATCTGAATTAAAAGTTTATTGAATTGAGAGATAATAATTTTCAATATTTTTATTAAGAATCAAATTCAATTAAATATAAAAGGTATACAATGATGTATAGAAGTATGTATGGAAAATTATAATGCAAAAACATAGATTATAACAAAAAAAAATTACGAGTCTTCTGCTTGCTGTGCACACTTTATTTGATGCATTTCATCTGGTTTCACCACCATGTCTGTTATGTTTTTGCTTTTCCAGATTTCTTGGAGCATGTCCTCTATTTCATGTCTCTAAAACAGGTAATATATTAAAATTTTAGCTCATATTCACCGTGATAAGTATTTTTTTAAAAAGAAAGATAAATCTCATACCAATTTTATAGCTTCTTGTAAACAGGAATTGTTTCTTTCGTTTGATCTTCTAGGGCGGTTTGAGTCAACATGGCACCATTGCATTGTTGGGTATGTTAAAGTCACTAATGTCCAATGGTTCTCACAATGCAAAGGAAAATATATACTTTCAGCATATTTGTCCTGTACAATAGATTTTAGCATAGGGAGGACAAGACTTTTTTTCACCCTCTTTATATCACACACAATTGCTTTCTGTTTAATATGAAAATAAGTTATGATTTAATAAATGAAGCAATTATTATGTACTTGAATATTAAAGTTTTATTTACCGTCATTGTAGTTGTGAAAGCATAGTTGTGTTCTTCCAGTCCACATTTTGAAATATACCAATACATAATCTGTATTAAAATCCGAAAAGTATAAGTTTTTTTATTGGTGAAGCAATATTATATTGTTAATAGTATCAGTAATGTTAATGGTTGTTGTGTATGTTGATAAGTATAAAAATAATAAAGCATCAAGTCAATTTAAGCATGTTGTGGATTTAGGTATCATTTTTATTTTTATTTTGGTATTAGTGTTGATGTACAGAAAAAAATTATTATGTACATGCCCATCTGTGTCGTTTCCTTCTAGTAGATGTTTTAGTGCATTCTTTGTTATGACACAACCTCCTTTGACTGTGTCATTGTCTTCTCATGCCACTACACTATTTTGATAAAAACAATTTGTATATGTTAGATAAACTTAATTTCATATTTAAAATTAATATAAATATTTGTACACTTACTTTTGTGATGATATCGTTAATGAAAAGAAAGTTTTGATCACATTTTGTTGCTCAACATTGAGATAGATCAAACATTTGCAATGTCCAAGCCCTATCTCTGAAAGTGTTGGCTCTATTACTACAAGTGGCTTTGGACTGTTGTCTTGTTCACTTTTGTTTTCAACATCTTTTTTTTCTTCAGGTTTTGGCTTATTTGCAACTTTCTTTTGTTTCATCCCATATTCAAAGCTATGACGTTGTTTTTTCACTCTTGTTCTTGCCTTTAACCTTTGAATGTAAGAAGCTGTCTGTTTTTGTGTTGCTTTGATTTTTTTGTCACTTGATTTTGTGACTGTTTGTTCCCCTTTTCTAACAGCTGTTTGCACATGTTCTTCTGCATCTTTTTTTTCTTCGGTTTTTTCACTTTCAAAGTCTTGTGTGTCGTAAAGTTTGAAAGATAGAGGGGTAAAGTCAAGCACTGAAGCGACATATGGTATACTTTGGTTTTTTACATCTGTATCCTCTTGAAGATTTTGATTATCTTCTGAGTTGTCTCTCTGCACTTTACTTTGTTTTTCCAACTCTTCTTTTTGATGCACTTCAGTTGGAGTCTGTTTTTTTCTTCATGTTCACATTGTATTTCTTCACTGCTCGTTTTTTTACCCAATTACTTTCTATTTCGATGGGCATATGTTTCTTCATTTCTTTTGTTTTATCTTCTCTTTTTTGTACACACCCTTCAGCTTTTTCTTCATTTTTTTCTATTTCCATTTCTATAAAAGTATCTACGTTTAGTTCAGTTTGTAAAATGTCGCTTTGTACATTGAAACTTTCTTTTTTATTTTCACCGTTTTCTTCACTGTCATTCAAATCATCTTCAAATTTATTGGTGTTGTCTTCAGCCTGAGATGTTTTCTCTTCATTATCTTTCAGCTTCAACTTAATTTCTTTCAACTCTTCTTTCAAACTGGAAACTTCTTGCTCTGCTTTAATTCTTTTCTTTTTTTCTATAGCCAATTCTTTTTTGTTTTCTTTATTTCTTCTTCCAAATCTTTTATATGCATTTGGAAGATCTTGATGCATGTCTTCCTCAAATGAATGTGCACTTTCTTTAGTTTCTTCAAACTTTCTTTTCTTTCCATGCTTTTCTTTTTGAATTTTGGGGAAATTGTGTTCAACAATCTCTGTTTAAAGTAGACATTCTTCATATGGGTTGAGATTTGTGATTTCTTTCACCTAGAAAATTGGTATTGGAAAATTTGTTTCAGTTTTAAGCTATGATATCAATTTGCAATGATAATTTAATTTTTACTGTAATGAAAAAAGAAAACTGTATGCAATAAAACAAATAGCTATTTTTTTATTTTCTGATACTATTAGTATCAGGTTCAATCATGTAAAACTGGTATCAGTTTTTGAATTCTAGTATCAGTTTCTAATAATATTAGTATCAGTTTCTTATAATATATAAGTATCAGTTTCAAAGACGTAAAACTATGGTATCAGTTATTGGATTGTAGTATCAGTGTAAATTGTGAAATTACAAGGTATCAGTTTTTGCATTCTAGTATCATTTTTGAATACATCCACAATTAGTTCCAAGCATGTACTCATTTGGTATCAATTTTTGCATTTTTGTACCAGTTTATGATATTATTAGTATTCGTTTCAAGCAAGTAAACATATGGTATCAGTTTTTTGCATTCTATTTTTTGTTTTTGATACTATTTACTACGTAATGATATGGTATCAGTTTTTGATCACTGTAGTATCAGTTTTATATTATAGAAGAAAGGATAGACAATAAAACTTTATTCTACATAAGAGTTAAAGCATATTGATTAACAAAAAATGAAACGGAATTTTTACTTACATCACCATCTTTCACGTTATCAAAAACTGCTTTGATTGCTTTGTCTTTGAGTTTCCTTAAATCCTATTTTGCAAATCTTGGTAAAGCTGGAGTATAATATTGTCTTTGTTGAATGAGATTCAGTTTCTCACAAATGCAATACTGTTAACATAAAAAGAATTGATTAGATATGTTTATTAAAAAAAGTTAAGTAATAAATTTTTGATTAACTTATCTTACCAATGGAAGCATGGAGCATCCCGACATATTTCTTGGATTATGGATAAACTTCTTAACAAATTTATTGAAATTCTTTTCTATTGTTAGTGGCCAAGAAACCAATACATTGTCTCTACATTAATTAAGTATGGTAGAAGTCCCTATCTTAATTTTTGCTGGTTGTTTGGAAAGAAGAATGTTAATAGTATTTCAATTACTATTAACATTGGCAAGTCTTCTTCATACTCTTTTTTCTTTTTTGCAACTTCTTGCTTTATTCTTTTTTCCACAACATTTCTTGTTATATAAGTGCAATTGCCGAAGTTTCTGTTTGCAAATTCCCTACACTGCATTGGAATTGTTCCGTTTGTCATTTTCTGAGTTGGCTCAATGTTAATTCCTTTTAGTGGTAGGCCAAAAATCAAACTTATATCCGTAGCTGTAACTTTCATCCTTTCTTTAGAAAATAAGAATGCATCTTCTACAACTGAGTAGCATTTGTATAAAGCATCCAAATTGTGTTGATGCTTTTTGCATTCTTTCATCAAAATTTTCTCTTCATAGAAAACTCTAAAGAAGTTGTAGAAAGGAGTGCTCTTCATTATGTCCATTTGCTTCTTGGATAGAGCATTTTTTTGTTTTATCAGTTTTACCATTTTGAATACTGCCTGCAATCCACATCTGTAAGCAGTTTCATGCTTTTTATCTTTAGATTGCTGTTTTGTTTGTGATCTTTCTTTTATGCATTTTGGATGTGGATCAACAAAATCATCATCATCCTATTATTTCAAAATAAAGACAGTAAGTTATTTATGAAACAAATTATGTTTAAAAACAATAATAGATTTGGGTATTAGCTGCAGTGAAATATCTTCTGTCAAATATGTAACAATTTCAAGTTTGTAGTAACTAGGTATTAGTTTGCAGTAACTAGGTATCAGTTGGTACTAAGTAGGTATCAGTTTTCTGTAACCAGGTATCATTTTTTCAAGTAGGTATCAGTTTTTTATAACTAGGTATCAGTTTTTTGTAAATAGGTATTAGTTTTTTGTAAATAGGTATCAGTTTTTTGTTGGTATCATATTTCAACTAAATGATACTGACTATTATTTTATCAAACAATTTACGCTTAATGATAATGACAATTATTACTTGTAATTAGGTATCAGTTTGTTGTACTTATCAGTCTTTTCTTTTACCAAATGATTTATAGGTAATATTTTTGAAATATTTGTCATGGTATAAAGTTATGATGTTTTTTATTTTACTGAATCTAGTTGTTCTTCATTTGATTCTTCATCCGTAGCTTTTTTCCCTTCTTTTTGCTGAAATTTTTCCTATTTAACATTTTTGATAACATTAGAATACATTTAACAGAATAAATTATTAGTATTAGTTTTATAATTTTGTAATTTCAGTTACCTCTGTTTGTTTTTGTATTTTGTTCTGAATCATTTTTTCATTTCTTCTTTTTGTTTGTTGTTCTCTTTTTTGCATATTGTCTTCAACTTTTTTCTCTACAGGTATTTGTTGCTGCATGTTCTCCTCTTTGTTCTATGCAAAAAAATTCAATGTTACTATAACAAAACTATATTGACTTTGTTATGTTTGATTTTATATTATCAGCTACCTTCTTTGGTATACTTTCGCTTATTTCTGGTCTGCTTCCACTTGCTGTAATTTTTTCGTCTCTTCTCTTTCTTCTTTTTTCTATATTTTGCTTTTCCTCTCTGTTGATGTAGGTTTTTTAAGCTTTAATTTGTTGCTTTTTCCCTTTACTACCGACGCTAACATTTGCGCTAGAGGTAGGTTTTCCTCTTCTACCATTGCATTTTCTTTTTGAACATCTGCTGCGTCGACATTTCGATTTTCATTTTGTTGATTCACTTCCGACTTAGTTAGGTTTTTATCGGCTGTCGATTGTTGTGCTCGTTGTTCATCTACAGTCGATTTCTGAGGTTCTATTGGAGATGTAGACTTGTTTCTAGTTTGCGGTGCCATTTTTTCTTTCGAGCAAAATTTTCGTGAATTTCTGAGTGTAAGGATGGAGGAGGAAGACGAACAGAATGCTTTGTTTTGTTTAAAATTGTATCTAGGCTTTGAGCTTTGTCCTTACGGTAAATGTTTTATGCGCGTGTCCTTCTGACTAAATATTTACTATAATTTGTCCTTAAAAAAAATTTCCCTTAAATTTTTACCACATGTAACATCCCAACATTTTACGTCAACTATTCAAAATCATACAGATTTAAAATTTATATAAATTAATATCCAACAATTTGGTTTAATCCATTTTATTAAATCAATAACTATTTATTATATCAAATTTTATTGATTCGATTTAATGTATTAAAATCAATATATTTGATTTCAATTTATTACAATCTGTTACAAAATTTCCTTTTCAAAACAAAATTTATTTGATTTAGCACATTTATTTACCCATTTATTAAATCTATTTGACCCTAGTTAAGTTGCTTTCCCTTAAAATTTCAATTTCACTATTCTTAAGTTCATATTTATTTCCTTAACTAGCATTCTCATTTATTTATTTAATTTATTCCACTTAAAATACATTTTGTTACATATATTACGTGTATAAACATCCTATAACCATATTTTATTCAACAAATAATTTTTTTCATTTCCAATTTTATTCTTCAAGTAAATTTCCTTAACAAAATATCATTTTTGATATTCTATTACTTATCCTGGTGTATACTATCTAATTTACATTCTAATTACATTTAAACTTTTCTGGGTAAGTTATATTAATGTCCTGAGTGTAATTAAATACTACACAAATTTTCCTTCTATCTATAACCTTTACTTAAGTTTTCTTCTTGTACAACCCTTTATTATATCCTAACATTTTGACTTTTTGAATATTCTAGGCAAGTTATATATTAGAATGTAACTTAGTGTTATACAAATAAGTTTGTTTAAATTCATTATTTCAGGTTGGTTTGATTCTATTTATCATTTCAGATATTCCAATTATTCAAATATTGCACTTTATTTCAATAATAGAAACCATTTTTTAGTATAAAACCTTAAGATTCAAATTCGGTTTCGCTTATTTATATACAGATCAATCACTTACATAAAACACTAATAATTTACTATTAAACCATGTTGTATATAAATAAACAGTATTTTAAACATTTTATATTATTTAGAAAGAAAGAGAAAAAGAAAAGGAAAAAATGATCAAAATATCCTTTATATAATACTTTGTCAAAATACTTTTATAACTCGATGTCTTAACAGGTTTATCCTCATTCTTGTAGACTCTGGCCATGCGTTGATCAGGCGCAAAGCTAGATTTCTCCAAGTATTTAGTAGACCTGTTTCAACATCCAGTGAAAATACTCAAAAAACCTTCAAAACCGATATGGAAAGTACAATCCAAACAAATCAACCGAATCGAATCATGGATCACAGATACACAATGGTTACGCCTGGATCCCCCAAGAAACATCTATACCTTTTAAGCAATCACTGCCTTGCGAATTTTGCCATGATAACAAAAAACAGTATACCACGGATACACAATGGTTACGCCTGGATCCCCCAGGAAACATCCGTACCCTTTAAACAATCTCTGCCTTGCGGATTAAACTACTAAAACGACCATAGATCGCAAATACACAATGGTTACGCCTGGATCCCCCAGGAAACATCCGTACCCATAAGCCGTCACGGCCCTGCGAATTACGCTATGCAGTCGAGTTCGTGAGACCATGGGTAACGCCATGGAATTCAAAGGACACTCGAGTATTATATCCGGAAAACCCAAATCAGAGAGAATAATATCGATAGAATGAATCCAAAATGTGGCCATAAAGAGGATATCAAGCAGAAGGCACTTTCCATATCTTTACTTCGAAAATATGTATCATATAGTACCCTTTCAAATCAATTTCAAATATCATACTTATATAAAGTCAATTATATATAAGATTTCATTTTCAAATCGAATACTTTCCAAAATCAATAGTATATCAAATCACACTTATATAGACTTCGATTATATAAGATTTAGCTTTTCAAATTGAGTACCTTTCCAAATCAATAGTTTTCGAATCAACTTCATACTTATACAAATCAATTTTATATAAGTTCGATAACTCCCAAATCAAGTATTTAGTAAAATAAGGTTCTCAATTTCAATTCGTTTCAATATCAGTTCAGTTTCAAAAATCATGTACGATTTCACCAAATTATTTCTTCCAAACCAAATATCTTTAGTTTCAAAGTTTCCAAGATAATAGGTTTAGAAAATAATCCAAGTTTCCAAATCAACATAATTTAAGTCAAACAAATTCATTTCCAAAATCATCATATAAATAATGGGTTTTAAATTCCAATCTATTTTTTGAAACCAAATATTTTTCTCAAAATAAATTATACCCAAATGATTACCAAGTTTATAACCATCCCTTTAAAACCTTTAACTATTTATTTCAATTTGAAAGATCCAATTTACCTTTTGAAAATTATTATTCTATATATATGTATGGTTTTATAAAAGATGTTACTAAGTTAAAACATTTAAAACTAAATTTTATTCAAAACATTTCAAAACTAAATTTCATATTAGTATAATTCAAAATAGTCTTATTCATTTACTTAACAAAATAGTTTCAAACTTATTTAAATCATATTACTTTATACTTAAACATACAAAACTAAACTTATATACTTTATCAAATAATTTATACTTTTCGAAATTACTTAGCTTTGAAAATTTAACCTCGATTTGGAAGTGTTCAAACATTCAAAATAGTCGGAGAAATCAAATTTCTAATCCAAGAGTTAGAAATCAGCAACCACTCAGTAAATCAATTTCAAAAGATAGGGTTATACCAAATCAAATCAGAAACTCGAGGACTGAACACCGGGCTCACTTCAAATCGTTTAAAATATATATACATATATCTTTCGAATATCAAATCATACTTCGAAATTGGAAATCAAAATTGGTTTCACAAAATCAATCGCATAGCAAAGCTACTAAAGTGGCCTCTCCCCCACTCTGAAACTCGAAAATCAATATCGATGATGTATGCACTCATCACCGAAATTATTTTCCAGTGACATAAGTGAGTTTTGGAATTTTATTTTCTTGAAAACTTCTTTGAAATTTCTTCGAAATCATTGGAACTCATTTGAAGTCATTTGAAACGTTTCTTATTTGGAAAATACTTTCAAATCATATTATTATATACTTTCAAAATCTTAAAACCAATTTTCAAAATACCGGAGTTCAATTTCTCAAATTTCAAATTCAAAACTCTTTAGTTATAAATCATTTTTATATAAATCAATTTCTTATAAAATTTTCAAAATTTCAAATCCTTTCGAAACTTCAAATTCTCGTTTTAAAAGGTATATAATCATCATCGGAAACATTTTCACATTTATATATAGAATATAATCATACTTATCATATAATAATTTCGATATATAAATAATATCTAAAAGTACAAACAAACATGATTTTTCAAAGGATGATTCAATAATGGATTTCTAAACAAAGATAGAGATTCAAATTAGAGTGTAACGACCCGTATTTTTACGGATCGACAAATTCGTCAAAATCTGGAATTCTTAGCGTTGTTAAGTCATTTCAGATTTTAGGCAAAATTTTGTTCAAGTCCTAGGTCGTAAACGACCTAAGTGATAAGTCGTAACCGACTTAAGTGGTTTAGGCGACCTAAGGAAGTGTAGATGGCGACCTAAGCATTTTGGGGTTAGGTCGTAGGGGAGATAGGTCGTGTGATAACTTAGGTCGTGGGGTAGAGTTAGGTCGGCAACGACCTAAGGACAAAAACAGTTAGCGAGTTAAGGTGTTAAGTTGTAAGCGACTTATGTCTGGGTGAAGTTAGGTCGTAAGCAACCTAAGAACTGTGTTTAGATAAGTCACGCAAAGGCTTAAGTCGTAAGTCGCGTGCAGATGTTAGGTTGCGAAGGTGTTAGGTCGAAGGAGCATAAGTCGCGACACTGTTAGGTCGTAGGTCGTATCCTAGTTGACTCGTTAAGGTGGTATAGTTGCTGGGTCGAGTGTGTGCTAAGTCGTTAGGTCGTAGAGGCAAACATGAGCTTAGGTCGGAGGCCCTGCTAAGTTATAAGTCGTAGACTAGCGGGTTTTGATAAGTCGTAAGTCGGCAAAGCATTAAGTCGTAGGACGTGAGAATGCGCGCGTATGTTAAGACGTATCTTCGTTAGGTCGTATAGGCGCATGTGCTAAGTCGTTACCGACTTAGGGGTTAGTTGCTGAGTCGTAGGTCGTTAGGCAGAGGGAGGCTTAAGTCGGAGACGACCTAAGAAGGCAGACGAGTTAAGGAATTTCAGCTATAAATACTCGTCCATTTCTCACTTTTTGGGATCCGGATTTCAAAGCGACGAAGTGCTGCCATTTTGAGAGCTCGACTTCTACACTTCTTCACTTCTTTTCTCCACTTCAATCTAGTGATTCCATCCATCCATATCATAGATCAAATCGAAGGTTGAAGAGCTTAGATTGAAGATCTTCATCCATCGAAGAGAGATTTCTTCGTTTGAAGCGGATTCGTGATAGATCGAGTTAGATCCTTTGCTGTCCAGATCTGAAGCGTGTTGATTTGGGGTTGTTTAGGTGATTTGGTGAGTGGTGATTATCTCTCACACGGATCCAAAGGAGTATATCGGATCGTTGGCTTGATTTGGTGTTAAAATAGTGATTTCCATGCATTTTACTAACCCTAAGTATAGATCCATATAGATCCATTGTTCATGATGATTTGGCATCCATTTTACTACATGTTAACCTATGCAAGTTCATTCATCAAGATTATAGAGACATTGCTCATGTTTTCATGCTTATTAGACTTTCGACTCTTTAATTACGAAATTGCCATTATTGTTATAATTGTCTACTTAGATCATATTTGAATGCTTGATTGCTTGGATTAATGTTTGACTTGATTGATTGCTATGAATTAGATGATTGATGATTTGAATTAGAACAAGTTGGTCGAAGATGATTCGAAAGCTAAGGGAAAGGCTCTTGAATTGAAAAGCTGCTCGTGGCATATGTAGCGGATGATGAAGCTCTTATGCATAGATTTGATGATGATGATGTTGACATGAAGCTTTGCGAGGATGTGATGAAGCGAGGCATGATATGAGATAGTCTTGGTCTAATCCAGATGGGATCATTCCAAGCATGTTGATAACTCGGTGATATGGTTCGAGTTGAGGATAATGGTTGGCTCGAGAGGCGCTTGAGCTAGTATGGAAATAGTCGTCGAGGAGGATGACTAGAAGGCTGAGATCTCATTGTTGTTGAAGGTTCTAGCATGCTCAAAGTAAGAGTACGTTGGGCAGATTCGATAGTCCCTGAAGGCTAATGATTGATAGTCAAGTACTCTGGGCAGATTCGATAGTCCTAGGCACGGGTCACGATGACATGCGGTAGTTATGTCTAGAACCGGGGTTTCCATTAGCCCTTGACGGACGGCTGAAAGAATGTGCCGGTCATTCAATTAACAGTGATATCGAAGCAATGATAACAGTGATAGCCAGAGTCATGGATGTTTGGTTGTATCGTCATTCGGTCTCAAGAGCGGTTTTTTCTGGGTGCTTATCTGATCTTGGTTTAGGCCTTGGGGGTTTGTACTCGGAAAACATCGCCCTTGACTCGAGTGATAATTACTTTACTTTAAATTGTATGTTCTACTATGTTTGCTTCTGCTTAGTGTGTGTCTGGGGGCTATCACTGTAGAAAGAGGTTGGAGTGGGAGGGTTGTATTCCTATTCCTTTTTCCTTTGTACTCTTTTGGTATGTTGTTAGTTAATTTACTGCTCACTAAGACTGTTGTCTGACTCAAGGCTTTATGTTTTAATTCTTATTGCCTTGGGCTGTTCGTCCATTTTGGGACGGGCATACTAGGTAGCAGGTGACAGGTGCTGTTCTTGCTTTCCACGGTATTGATATCGAAGACGAGCTGGAGGGTTGCATATTATCTTCTTATTATATGTACTGGATGTTCCGTTGTTTGTATATTCTCTGAGTGTTATGTAGTGAGGCTTGATGTACTGACTATTCTGATGATTGTATTCAACTATTATGAAGTTTTATATGATGATATTTTGTTCTGTAAAGCTTCACTATACATATGTTCTATTGTATTTTATCCATGCGCTGTGAGTAATACGATAGATTCTGTTGTTTTTAATTTACCCTGACAATCGTCCATGGTCGCCTGGCACACTTTACAGCGCACTTTCTCTAGGTCCAGTGCAGGGGTCATGGGCGGTCGTCACATTTGGTATCAGAGCATTGGTTAATCGATTTTACCCAACGCTCGCTGACGTAACTACGTATGAGAGACGTAATTGTATTTTGATGGATGATTACTATATATAATATAGTAGTTTAGTAGAGTTTGAGTCCTTTATGCAGTTGTTTCTCTAGGTGTGCTAATCATTCCTTTTTATAGATATTGAGAATGAGTCGAAGAGGGAGACCAGCTGCTAGGGAAGGTCGTGCTACTGAGGGGGCTGCTGATTATGCTGCTATGTTCGAAGCTATGATGACTTCGATCATGAGAAGGATACCAGTTCCGGGGGCAGCAGTAGATGTTGGGGTTCAAGTTCAAACTCCAAAACCGGTGGATTTTGCTAAGTTGTGTAAGGACTATTCTGCTCTTGGAGGAAAGGTTTTCTTGGGAACATAATCAACTATTGAGGTCCAAAGGTGGATAGATGCTTGTAGAAGGATCTTTGGTGACTTGGGAATTGAGGATGCGACTAAGAGGAAGTTAGCATCAAGGCAGCTTCAAGGAAGAGCTTCTGATTGGTGGAACTCTATCACCATTAACACTCCGGAGGAAGAGATTACTTGGGAGCAATTCCAAGTCAGATTTGAAGCTTAGTTCATTTCTACAGCTCAGAAGTCTGTTCTGTTCAAGAAGTTTATGGAGCTCAAGCAGGGAGGAAGACCAGTTCTTGAGTATGTTTCTGAGTTTGAAGCTTTGTCCAAGTATGCCCGGTCGTATATTGAATCTTCATATCAGAAGAATGAGAAGTTTGTAACAGGCTTGGACAGTTATCTTGGGAGGCAGTTGGTGGATCATTTGGACGATTCATTTGAGAAGCTTGTGGAGAAAGCTCTCAGGCATGAGAGTCTGTTTCCTAAGGAAGGATCTGTTGTTGCTGTGACCAGGGGAGAGTCTAAACCACAGCAGAGTGGAAACAAGAAGAGGAAGCAGCAGCAGCAGAAGGGTAAGGATGGCCAGAAGAAGCTGAAGGACGAAGTGACTTGCTACAATTGTCAGCAGAAGGGCCATTTCTCGAAGGATTGTAAGAATCCGAAGGTACCGATGAAGTGTCACAACTGTGACAAGCCGGGGCATATCAGGAAGGATTGTCCAGAACCGAGGAGGGACAAGCAGATTGTGCAAGCTTATGCTTTGGGAGCTGTTCCATCATCTTCGAAAGCTCCTACCGCTGAAGAGAAGGGAAAGAGTGTGGTGGTTCAAGGTACTCTTTTCCTATGTGGTGTTCCAGTTAGAGTTCTGTTTGATACTGGAGCATCGCATTCGTTTGTTTGTAGTGAACTTGTAGGCCGGTTGGGTTTAGAACCGGATATTGTTGATAGGCCATTGGTTGTGACTAATCCAGTTGGAGGTTCGTCTTGTTTGTGTATGTTATGCCATGGTCTGATTGTATCGAGTCATGGTTGCTCTTTTGTTTGTGATTGTTTTGTTCTGAACTTTGCGGGGTTCAGAATTATTTTGGGTATGGACTGGCTTAGGAAGTATGCGGCAAAGGTTGATTGCGAAAGGTTGGAGGTGACAGTTGAGAATGTGGAGGGGCAAAAGATTGTGATACGATGTAAGCATGAAGAAGGCGTCTTCATGAGCTTCATGTATTCGCTAGTTGTTCCACGGGATGGACTGTCATCGGTGCCAATCGCGAATGGATTCGAGGATGTCTTTGACGAGGTCAAAGGGTTACCACCACATAGAGAGATTGAGTTTCGTATAGATCTAGTTGAAGGAGCCAGACCTGTTGTGATGCCTCTTAGGCGGATGGCGCCTAGGGAACAGCAGGAGTTGAGGGTGCAGGTTGATGATCTTTTGCAGAAAGGATTCATTCGGCGTAGTGTGTACGAATGGGGTGCACCAGTTGTGTTCGCAACCAAAGCAGATGGATCGTTGAGGTTGTGTGTGGATTATCGTGAGCTGAATAAGGTGACTAAGAAGAACAAGTATCCATTGCCGAGAATAGATGACTTGTTTGATCAGCTTCACGAAGCCAAGGTGTTTTCTCAGATGGATTTGGGAACGGGATTTCACCAGTTGAGAGTGGCTAAGGATAGTGTGCCGAAGACTTCTTTTCGAACACCATCCGGTTTCTTTGAGTGGCTGGTAATGCCGTTTGGATTGACTAACGCGCCAGCATATTTAGTGGATCTTATGAATAGAGTGTTCAGAGATCAGTTGAACAAGTTTGTACTTGTGTTCGTGGATGATATTCTGATTTATTCCAGAACCGAGGAAGAGCACAAGACACACTTGCGAATTGTTTTGGAAATCTTACGGAAACATCAGCTGAAGGCTAAGTTTTCGAAGTGTCACTTCTGGAAGAGTGAAGTGAGGTTCTTAGGCCATGTGATTTCTGGAAACGGAATAGCGGTTGATCCGGCTAAGGTGGCAGCAATCCAGGATTGGGTTAGATGTAAGAATGCATCTGATGTGAGAAGTTTTCTTAGATTGGCAGGATATTATCGACGGTTTATCAAAGACTTCTCCAAGGTGGCTGCACCATTAACAGGATTGACGAAGAAGAACCAAGTGTTCAAGTGGGAAGATAAGTGTGAGCAAGCTTTCAGAATCCTGAAAGAAAGATTGACAAGTGCTCCTGTTTTGACTATTCCTAGTGGGAATGACGAGATGGTAGTTTACACTGACGCATGTGGTACTGGACTTGGAGCAGTGCTGATGCAGAGGGATAAAGTTGTTGCGTATGCCAGTCGACAACTGAAGCCGCATGAAAGGAATTACCCGACTCATGATTTGGAGTTAGCGGCGATTGTTTTTGCTCTGAAGATGTGGAGACATTATCTACTGGGAGTTTGATTCGAGTTGTTTACATATCATAATTCGTTGAAGTATCTTTTCTCCCAAAAGGATTTGAATCTTCGGCAGCAACGTTGGCTAGAGTTTTTGGCATCATATGATTTTGGTATAGCTTATACTTCGGGAAAAGGTAACGCAGTTGCAGATGCGTTAAGTAGAAGACATGCAGGATTGGTAGCCATGTTTTCAGAATGGAAGAATCTCGAGTATTTAGCTGGATTTGATTTCAGGCCCAGATGCGAATTGGAACCTGAGATGTTGGAAAACTTATCGTTAAGACCGACTCTTGTAGAAAGGATTGGCGAGAGCCAAAAGCGAGACGATAAGCTTGTCAAGATTATCCGTGATTTGGAATCTGAATTGGACCCAGTAAAGGATAAAAGATTCGAGGTCGATCGAGAGGGTTGGCTTCGGAAGCAAGGACGACTAGTTGTTCCCGATATAGATGAATTGAGGAGTGAAGTTCTGAAGGAAAGTCATCACTCGAAGCTGACAATTCATCTAGGTGGAAATAAGATGTATCGGGATATGAAGAGAACCTACTACTGGGAAGGGATGAAGAAGGATGTTGGAAATTTTATTTCCAAGTGTATGAACTGCCAGTTGGTAAAAGTCGAACAGAAAAAGCCAAGTGGATTGCTTCAGCCATTAGAAGTTCCTACATGGAAGTGGGAACAAGTGTCGATGGATTTTATTGATGGACTACCTAGAACCAGAACGGGAAATGAAGGGATTTGGGTCATTGTGGATCGTTTGACTAAGAGTGCAAGATTTATTCCTGTTCGATCGACTAGGACTGCATCAAAGTTGGCTGAGTTGTATGTTAAGTGGATAGTTCGATTCCATGGTATTCCAAAGAGTATAGTGAGCGATCGAGATCCATTGTTCACTAGTGGATTTTGGAAAAGCTTCCAGGAAGTTTTGGGAACCGAGTTGTGTTTAAGTACAGCTTATCATCCTCAAACAGATGGTCAAACCGAGAGAGTCAACCGAGTTTTGGAAGATCTCCTCAGAGCTTGTGTTTTGGATTTCGGAGGATCATGGGAAGATCACCTTCATCTGGTGGAGTTTTCGTATAACAACCGTTACCAGTCAAGCACTGGTATGACACCGTATGAGGCATTGTATGGAAGACCGTGTAACTCACCGACATGTTGGTTAGAAACTGGAGAAAAGTTGATACTTGGGCCAGAGATGATTCGACAGACTTCAGATTGTATAGAGATCATTCGGCAACGAATGAAGGCAGCCCAAGATCGTTAGAAAAGTTATGCTGATAAGCGTCGAAAGGATTTGGAATTCGACGTTGGAGATATGGTTTTTGTGAAGATTTCTCCACTAAAGAATGTTATCCGATTCGGGAAGAAAGGAAAATTGACTCCGAGATTTGTTGGACCATTCCCGATCATCGAGCGAATTGGAAAGCTCGTCTACAGATTGGAATTACCGAAGAAGATGTCGGGTGTGCACAATGTTTTTCATGTATCGTATCTACGGAAGTATGTGCACGACTCGAATACAGTGGTTTCTATTGATAGCTGTGAAGACTTCGAAGTTAATCCAGTCGGTAAGAGACCTCGTAAGCCGATTCGTGTAGTGGAAACCGACACGAAACAGCTTAGGAGGAGGATAGTTAAGTTGCTCAAGATACAATGGAGTGACGATGATAACGACTGTACGTGGGAAGTGGAAGAGAGGATGAAAGCAGCTCATCCTGAACTCTTCAAGGTATGGCCCTAAGGTGTCGTGTCATCTCACGATATTGTAACTTGTACTGGTTTTAGAATTCTGCATGCTAAGCTAGAATTGGATGCATGGTTTGTTGATTGCTATGGATGGTAGGCGTGCAGAATAGTTTTTGATTGCTTTGTTTGTTTGGAATTTCGGGGGCGAAATTCCTAAGGGGGAGAGAATGTAACGACCCGTATTTTTACAGATCGACAAATTCGTCAAAATCTGGAATTCTTAGCGTTGTTAAGTCATTTCAGATTTTAGGCAAAATTTTGTTCAAGTCCTAGGTCGTAAACGACCTAAGTGATAAGTCGTAACCGACTTAAGTGGTTTAGGCGACTTAAGGAAGTGTAGATGGCGACCTAAGCATTTTGGGGTTAGGTCGTAGGGGAGATAGGTCGTGTGATAACTTAGGTCGTGGGGTAGAGTTAGGTCGGCAACGACCTAAGGACTAAAACAGTTAGCGAGTTAAGGTGTTAAGTTGTAAGCGACTTATGTCTGGGTGAAGTTAGGTCGTAAGCAACCTAAGCACTGTGTTTAGATAAGTCGCGCAAAGGCTTAAGTCGTAAGTCGCGTGCAGATGTTAGGTCGTGAAGGTGTTAGGTCGGAGGAGCATAAGTCGCGACACTGTTAGGTCGTAGGTCGTATCCCAGTTGACTCGTTAAGGTGGTATAGTTGCTGGGTCGAGAGTGTGCTAAGTCGTTAGGTCGTAGAGGCACACATGAGCTTAGGTCGGAGGCCCTGCTAAGTTATAAGTCGTAGACTAGCGGGTTTTGATAAGTCGTAAGTCGGCAAAGCATTAAGTCGTAGGACGTGAGAATGCGCGCGTATGTTAAGACGTATCTTCGTTAGGTCGTATAGGCGCATGTGCTAAGTCGTTACCGACTTAGGGGTTAGTTGTTGAGTCGTAGGTCATAAGGCAGAGGGAGGCTTAAGTCGGAGACGACATAAGAAGGCAGACGAGTTAAGGAATTTCAGCTATAAATACTCGTCCATTTCTCACTTTTTGGGATCATGATTTCGAAGCGACGAAGTGCTGCCATTTTGACAGCTCGACTTCTACACTTCTTCACTTCTTTTCTCCACTTCAATCTAGTGATTCCATCCATCCATATCGTAGATCAAATCGAAGGTTGAAGAGCTTAGATTGAAGATCTTCATCCATCGAAGAGAGATTTCTTCGTTTGAAGCGGATTCGTGATAGATCGAGTTAGATCCTTCGCTGTCCAGATCTGAAGCGTGTTGATTTGGGGTTGTTTAGGTGATTTGGTGAGTGGTGATTATCTCTCACACGGATCCAAAGGAGTATATCGGATCGTTGGCTTGATTTGGTGTTAAAATAGTGATTTCCATGCATTTTCCTAACCCTAAGTATAGATCCATATAGATCTATTGTTCATTATGATTTGGCATCCATTTTACTACATGTTAACCTATGCAAGTTCATTCATCAAGATTATAAAGACATTGCTCATGTTTTCATGCTTATTAGACTTTCGACTCTTTAATTACGAAATTGCCATTATTGTTATAATTGTCTACTTAGATCATATTTGAATGCTTGATTGCTTGGATTAATGTTTGACTTGATTGATTGCTATGAATTAGATGATTGATGATTTGAATTAGAACAAGTTGGTCGAAGATGATTTGAAAGCTAAGGGAAAGGCTCTTGAATTGAAAAGTTTCTCGTGGCCTATGTAGCGGATGATGAAGCTCTTATGCATAGATTTGATGATGATGATGTTGATATGAAGCTTTACGAGGATGTGATGAATCGAGGCATGATATGAGATAGTCTTGGTCTAATTCAGATGGGATCATTCCAAGCATGTTGATAACTCGGTGATATGGTTCGAGTTGAGGATAATGGTTGGCTCGAGAGGCGCTTGAGCTAGTATGGAAATAGTCGTCGAGGAGGATGACTAGAAGGCTGAGATCTCATTGTTGTTGAAGGTTCTAGCATGCTCAAAGCAAGAGTACGTTGGGCAGATTCGATAGTCCCTGAAGGCTAATGATTGATAGTCAAGTACTTTGGGCAGATTCGATAGTCCTAGGCACGGGTCACAATGACGTGCGGGAGTTATGTCTAGAACCGGGGTTTCCATTAGCCCTTGACGGACGGCTGAAAGAATGTGCCGGTCATTCAATTAACAATGATATCGAAGCAATGATAACAGTGATAGCCAGAGTCATGGATGTTTGGTTGTATCGTCATTCGGTCTCAAGAGCGGTATTTTCTGGGTGCTTATCTGATCTTGGTTTAGGCCTTGGGGGTTTGTACTCGGAAAACATCACCCTTGACTCGAGTGATAATTACTTTACTTTAAATTGTATGTTCTACTATGTTTGCTTCTGCTTAGTGTGTGTCTGGGGGCTATCACTGTAGAAAGAGGTTGGAGTGGGAGGGTTGTATTCCTATTCCTTTTTCCTTTTTACTCTTTTGGTATGTTGTTAGTTAATTTACTGCTCACTAAGACTGTTGTCTGACTCAAAGCTTTATGTTTTAATTCTTATTGCCTTGGGCTGTTCGTCCATTTTGGGACGGGCAGACTAGGTAGCAGGTGACAGGTGCTGTTCTTGCTTTCCACGGTATTGATATCAAAGACGAGCTGGAGGGTTGCATATTATCTTCTTATTATATGTACTGGATGTTCCGCTGTTTGTATATTCTCTGAGTGTTATGTAGTGAGGCTTGATGTACTGACTATTCTGATGATTGTATTCAACTATTATGAAGTTTTATATGATGATATTTTGTTCTGTAAAGCTTCACTATACATATGTTCTATTGTATTTTATCCATGCGATGTGAGTAATACGATAGATTCTGTTGTTTTTAATTTACCTTGACAATCGTCCATGGTCGCCTGGCACACTTTACAGCGCACTTTCTCTAGGTCTAGTGCAGGGGTCATGGGCGGTCGTCACATAGAGGAACTCTAATCAAATAGAATTCTGATTCGAAGATAAGCTTGATCGAAGATGAGATAATTAAATTTCAAAATAGAAGATGGATATACTTAAATAAATCGCGGGCGACCTTAACCGGGTCAATCGTGACTTCAGGAATATGATCGATGCAGAATTCTAAGGCGGATCGACATTCGATCGCCAGATATAGAATTCAGCATAGCAAAAGATAGCAGCATCTAAACCGAGGGTATAGAAATCTTCGGTGGATCAATGCCAATTGTGAAGGAGTTTCACCCCATTACAAATCATTTAAAGATTAGCGGGATCGCCGATTTTTATAGAGATCATTCGAAGTGGAGTTATGGGATACACCAGATGTAACGTCCCGGATTTTCGACTTCCAAAAATCGACATTAATACGCCCACTGTATCAACTGCCGAGCAATCGAATGCCGGAAAACCGAATTGTTATGGTTAAAAAGAAGAGGTAGAAGAAGAAAGAAAGAAAGAAAGAAGAAATGACAGAAAAAATATCAGAATTTCACATATCGCAGCGGAACAACATATAATAGATAGATGAATAATCTTTAAATCAAGAACTATATCGGTTTATACATTACATCATCATCAGAGTTTACAACAACAATATACAACAAAATACATCAATGGACAGTTATATAAACTTGTCCTCATACAGAATACACAGTGGAATAAATAATATCATATACAAATGCTACACCTCGCCATCCAGCTCGCCACTAAGCTCCACAGCATCTCCTGAATCCAGAATGACCTGATAACCTGACTCTAAACTGCCCGTATGGAAAATTATGGACACCCAGTGTTTAGGAAGGAAACAATAAACTCCAGGTCAGTCATGGTGACTGGTGTGAGAACTAAAACAGTTTTTATCTTTAAAACAACAACAACAAAGGAAGTAAAAGACATTCGCAATGCTTTTTGAAAAATGAAACTACCATAAGACCTCCCGCCACACACATAATGCAAACGCAGAATTGGAGGAGATTTCTTCTTATGATAGTCAAACATGCTTACTACGCAAAACAAATCATTTTGATATTATTTTTAGTGCATAGTGCAGAAAACATTTTGAAAGTATAATATTAATCTTAGCCAGCATAGGCATTTCGCACTTATGCCTACTATAGCTACCATGTTCAATAGCAGGTTACCGCCACATTCCATGGCAGGTAATAAAACTAAAACCGTACAAGGATCGTATTGTTTCTTTGGATTTTCCAACAAATGGTCAAGCTAAGGAACATCCTTACACCGAAATGGAAACGCCTCTGGAAAGACGCCCCGAGAACCTAACCGGATCTCTGCAAACACATGGCCGACGCTACCTCACGCTGTACAGCTGTAACTAGGTAGCTAACACACAAGCTATGCCATCCCCCGGTCGTTACCGACCTTTATCCGAGGATCCTCAACCACAAAGAAACAACCATAAAGTATAATAAATTTGCAGCATCAACATACGTAAAATATCTGGGCTCCGTACCATGATATCACCTTTTATCCAGAAGGAAATGACATACCTAGGGGCGCGACCCCAAAAAACCTTGCCGCAACATTCCTGTTTCGACCATTACCAGGTTGTGAGGCTCGACGAAGTCTCGTCGACAAAGCCATGCTTTTTCACAAAGCCACGCTTTGATCAACAAATGATCAACAGCACTTCGTATGCCACATTACCAAATTGGGAATGTATCACTAGTAACCATCAACTACATAACCTCTGAGCTCGTACGTCTCAGAGAAGAGTGTTAAGCTAAGAGAATAAATTCTCCGCCACCAACAGAAATGTATTTGATAGAAACCAGCTTTACATCTCAAAGTGTAATGTCAGACACACATCCATACAAGTACGTTCCGGGATCAAATAGAACCGAAGGCACTTCCAAAGAAGCCCTTGCAATCCGGGTATTCACTAATCACGTCCGGACTTCCCATTACAAGAAGAGTGATAGAAATCTCTATAACGGAGCAGCTCGGTGCAGAGACATTCGACAGGTTGTCCTTTCATTTTAGAAAATACCCGGTCTTCACACTGGTCTTCAATACGACCCATATCGTCGTATCACTAATTCGGAATGGGTTATATGACACAAAGGTCTTTTCCCGGCTAACCCGAATAGTGAGCACAATATTTAAAACATATGGATATAGGGATTTCAATTAAGTCACAACTTATTACCCAAATCCTTTCCTTTAAATGGTTTAAACGAATTACCATTTTAAATCTTTAAACAAAAAGATTTACTTCACAAAGTTCACCCAATTTCACAAAGATTTATTCACAGATTTCCAAATCAATTTCCATTTCAATTAGGTTAACCCATTAAATCTTTAAATCAAGATTTAATTTATAGCTTTCAAAACTATTCACAATTCAAGTCTTTTAAAATATAAAAGATACACCATTTCAAATAATCTTTGATTCCAAAACAAGATTTAATCATTGTCACAAAGGTTAATTCATAGTTTTTCCAAACTATTTACAATTTCATTTCAACTTGAAATATTTCGATACAAATTGGAAATCTTTTCACTTTATGAAAGCTATTATTATTTGAAACAAATAGTTTTCGTTTTGGGAAAAACTGGTTTCATTTATACAAGTTACGGTCTTTGGTTTAATTCAAATTTCGACAACAACACTTTTAAAAATGGTTTAAATTCATATAAACACCCTTTTACACTTGTAAAATCTTTTAGACCAAAATTCCTAAATCATTGAATTCAATTCCAAATATTGAATTCAAATTTTAAATCAAATTATTCAAATTTCAATTTTATTAAGTTATTTAAAATAACTTTTATTTCTGAATCTCATTTTCAAAAAAACTTTCAATTCCAATTCCAAAACTAATTTGGATTCAAAAATTCAATCTTTAGAATTGTCAAAAATCTGTGACTTAACCGATTTCCACGTGAAATCCACATTGGTGTGTGTATTGTGTATTCCAAGGGTTTAACACAATAGTGCAACAACATTCAACCATCACAGATCAAATACAACAATATAATTGATAAGCGGTATAAACTATAACGCTTATCTTTCATTCACGAATCACAGATATATATATATATATATATATATATCACAGATAAACAAATTACAGATCACAACACAAATCAGGATATATCACAAAGCATCACATATCCTTATAAATTTCCAATGAATTTACAAAATCATTTCCTTTTTAAATAAATTTCTTTATCTCTTCACATCTATTTAAAAATCCAAATTTTAAATAAATTCTTCAACTTATAATAATATTACCCAAAATCCATTTACTAATATCTTTTCCCATATTTCGGAAAAAATTCGATAAGACTACAAAAATCAACTTTCTATACTTTTAAATTCCTTCTTTCAAATTAATTCAATTCTTAAAAATAATTTTCCAAAAATCCAATTTTATTAATTTCTAGTATCCAACGATACCAAAAATACATTCGGCTAAATTTTAGCCTTCAACAATTTCAATCACAAAGATAATCACATAGAGATTGTAAATAATCAACACACAACATATGAAACAAATTCAAATGTTTGAGGAATGCAGTTGGATCCCTCCAACCTGTTCCCTGCATCCACAGATGTTAGCACAATACCAATTCCACTTCACGGTGGAATTATCATGGTACATGGGATTTATAAAATACTATCCGCTATTATGCGGCGCAATAGGGTCTCATCCGCTATATAATTCGGGAAATTAACTCCAAATACATATATAATACCAATTCCACTTCACGGTGGAATTATCACGGTATATGTTTTTAATAAATAACCTCCGCTTAATATGCGGCGTATAGGGTCTATTTCAGCACAATAGATAACAACCATCATTCAATCACACAATCAAGCAATTTTAAATCTAACTATTTAAAATTTAAATCGAAACAATTCGATTGAGTGAGGAGTTCTCACCTTGAGTTGTCGAGTGATTAAATTTTAAATTAAATCGAACCGTTCGATTTAATCAAAAATTCTCGCTTGCCCCAAACATGCCCAGATCTACGCTGCAGCGTATATCTCATCGCTACGATTCCAACGCTTCCTGTTTCGTCGAATTTCGACAACGTATGACGAAGTTACAGCATTTTAAAGTTTGAACGAATTATAATATTTATTAATTTACAAATTCTTTTTAATTTCAAACCCTACATTTAAATCTGGTCATTCGTTTCAATAGATGAGATCGTGGTCGCTATTCCTTTCTTCTTCCCCATCAGGTAAGCACGCACAAAGACAACCCAACGAGCCGCCCCTAACCCTAATTGCCGCACCACCATCGTCGATTTCCACGTCGATCAGCTAGCGCCGTATCGAAGCTCATCACGAGAGCTACCCACGCCTAAAACCACGTGCAACTCGGCTGCATATTCCCCTCAAAAAACGTGCTTAAACGCGACAACTTCATTTGCGATTTGCCATCAATCGGCTTCGTGTTTTTCGATCATGACCGTTGGTTTTACTCGTCTCAACGAGTTCTACAATTTTGCAGTTAAAAACTTTTTGTAAAGATTGACGGATTTAGAGAAAATAAGGGAGGAAGCATCAAAAATTCTGGCCATTGGTTGAGGAAGTGGCGGCTAACCTTAGTTGATTAGGTTTTGATGAAAAATTAAAACATTTTGGCCTTATATAGAAAATTGCAAAACACTATTCATCTCGAAAATTTTCGAACTCGAAATCAAACGTGCCGGCTGACATTTCTAAGGTTTTACCCGCATTCAGAACACAATGAAACGTGTTTCGGGAGCTAATTCGGTCATATGTGCGAATTACAGAAATAAACGATCAAATTTAAATTAAATCGATTAAAATGATTTCTATTCGTTTCAGCTTGCCTCGGACAAACCGTAAATCCGACTGATACGAAATTTGAAACCTTACAATAATTTCACATCACGAATCCGATGAAACTAGTTTCGTCGAAATCCGAGACTGTTTGAAAAGTGACTATTTTCACTAGTCAATTAAATATTAAAATATTCAATTTCAACAATTTAACTTTTAATTCAAATTTAAAATTTTACAAACATCATTCTAACTCCAATATGATTTAATATAACTTTATAAATCATTTTTATACACATTAAACCCAATCTCCAATTATTTCTGGAATTTCAAATATTAAATTGTCGATTTAATTATCCAATTAAATCTCTATATTCGAAATTAAAATATATTTGACTTACAAATTTCACTTGTTAATGTTTAAAATCAATTAAATATCTGAATTTCAAATGACAGAAATTCTGGGTCGTTACAATCTTCCCCCCTTAAAAGAATTTCGTCCTCGAAATTGCAAAGTAAGAAAAATGCCCAAATCCATTAACTTTTCAAAACCATTCGTTCAAATTAGATTTCAAAATCACTTAAGTGTAGAACTTTCCCAAAATCCAATAGTTAACTCTTTCAAAAACTTTACTAAGTTTTTCAAATCTATACTTAGTTATACTTTTCAAAACAAACTATATCGTTTAACTTTTAACTCCAAATCCAAAATTTAGTTTTCACAAATTTTCCAAAATTTCCCGAAAATTTTCTAACGCCTTAAATTTTCAGAAAAATTCGCCAGAGCCTCCTTTGCGCGGTTCGATCGTAGTAGGATCACAATAGACATAAATATATATACATCGACCCACACAGTCGGAAAAGCAGAAAATAGTTCATATTTCCTATTTTTATTGCGTATCGTACCTTTTTAGCATTTTTAAGCAAAGCAGTTATTTATTAAGCATTTTAGCGCAACTAAATCAGCCAAACGGTAGCCCCGGTACCTGTACTTACTCAATTTAAACACGTAAGTGACATATATTTAAAGTTATTAACAATTTACTCTTTTAAACAACTACAACACATGCATATTAAAAGAAATGCATACTAAACAAGGTTTATAAGCAACTTATATAATTTCGACATCACTTGTAATTGTTTACAACCAATTCATATACAACGACATTCAATTACTCATTTTCAATCAGTTTACATTCACTAATTTAAATTCAAGTTGATTCACTTCCAATTTAAATCCAATTACATAGCTTTCAATTTTTTTATCAATTCAATTTCATTAACACTTAATGAATTATATACAATCAACCAACAATCATCTAACAATCAAATCATAACCAACATAACCAAATTATTAAATTCACATTCAATATGGTTCAACACTTTCAATTAGCTTTAATGAATTAACACTTACATCCATTATTCCATATTAATTTATTCACATTAGATTGATTAACATTCAATCCATTTATTAATTCAATTGCTAATTCATTTTACAAATAAAGTTGAACCTCATTACATAACTCAAGTTCATATTCATCACTTCATTATTTTTACTTCGATACCAAAATCAACTTCTATTTTATTCAACTTTTACTTAAGTTATATTCCATTTCAAATTTCCACTTATAAATTCAATTCATATTTTGTTTTTCTTAACAAAATTGTTTAACCATTTTATCATTTGGTTTCACTTACATTCACTCATTTTATAAGTTACACAACTTATTATTCAACTTTCCAAATCATATTGTAAGTATAAAACTCATTTCACTTATAATTATCAATTACAACTTGAATTTTTTTAATTTCAAATTTTTTTATCATAAAAAAACTTAAAATTTCAATTTATTATGGTAGCAAATCCATCACACAGAAACTCGAAAATGATACTGATGATGCTGCAGTCATCACCCTTATTATTTCCTAGCAATAGTAGTGAATTCAGTGCTTAACTTCTTTCAAAATTTCCCTTTTATTTATAAATCATATTTATAAATCTTTTTCTCATATAATTTCACTATTTTACTTTACTTATACAAGATTATTTCACAATTGCAAATCATATTAATTATAATTCCATACTTAATAATTCATTTTCTTATATACTTTATTCTTTTACAATTGTTGTTGTTATTTAGATTATTCAAACAACTTTTATTAACTCATATATATTCACACATTTTCAACAACCAAACAATCCAATTTATATACACCTCAACAATTTATGAAAATTTATTCCTTTATATGCAAAATATAATCGAGGTAAAATTATTTCATTTACCCAATTTAAAATGATACCGTGTCGGTTTATCTCGTTTAAGAGTTTAGAAACCCCTATCGATTACAATTAGCTAGACTGCACCGACCAGAATCTATAAACAATCAACCGATAAGTCAACACAATACAAAACAGTTTCATATTCACTAACAAATACGCGCTTATATCTATTATACACTCACACTCATTCTAGAGTACTACTGACTCTATCTCTAATGAGTAACACCCAACAGAGACAAAGTTATCCCGGATTTTCGACTTCCGAAAATTGACATTAATACGTCCACTGTATCAACTACCGAGCAATCGAATGCCGGAAAACCAAATTGTTATGGTTAAAAAGAAGGGGTAGAAGAAGACATAAAGAAAGAAAGAAGATGTAACGACCCGATATTTCAACCATTCGCATCCGCACATGTCGGACTTGAATTGCTCAAAATATCGCGTTGTAAATAAAATTTGGCAAATCTCAAAATATACAGTAAATAAAAAATCACAGATCACAGACACAGAGTAAAATAATGCAGCGGAAGTAAAAGAAATAGTAGTTCATGAAGCTACTATATAAATATATCAGAGTTACATAAGATATAACAGAAGAAATAGAGTACAACAGAAGTCTCAATACAATAACCAAGTACAAGCTGAGTAGAACAATGGAACTGAAATAGATAGGACAAGACAAGTAGATAATCTCCAGCGATTCAAATCTCGAAGAGAGTGGAAATCCAAATCTGTGAATAACTCAGGCTGACCCGAGCGTAAAGCAAAACACAAAACACTCGAGTCAGGAAAATATATACTTATATAATGTAAACCAACTCAAGTGAACTGTAATAAAGGTACAAGTAACTTAAAGAATGCTTGGGATCGCCCATTCTTTAAGGATCCGTTAAACTATTTACTATGTAGTAATATACGCTATATACAGTAGTGTCTAATTAGTAAAGTATAATCATATAGAAAATAGCGTTAAGGGGATGGTGAACCTTAACGCGGTCGGATCTTTAAACCAAAATCGTAGTGGGCTCGATATGGTAGGTGACATGGCACACAAGGCAATGCCAGGGTAGATATTCCAATTACGCATCCGGATTGGTGGTGACGCATAGCAGCCACTACCGCCCACCTCGAACAACACTCCCAAATCAAGGGTGCGCACCAAATCAATCACAAGTAATAGAATGGTATCGAAGAAGTGTGTCCGATCAGAGGTGCTACCTCCTTGGCCCGTCAATCGCTCCTGTTTTAGCCACCTTATGCCAACTCACGGGAGTTGGGTCCACGTATATACCTTAGGATCGTCGCCACCATCCTACTTCATTCTGGAAACTCCACCGCGTACACAGTTGTCAAAGAGGTTTTCGGTATCGACAGAGAGTATGTCCATATCCGATCCCGGTCTCTTTAACAACCAATCGTTATTATAACCCGTGGTTATAATTTAAAACAGTTTATACTTCAAAATAGAATATCATTTCAAATCCAAATCTTTATCAAAATAAAGATTAAATCAATTCCAAACCATTTCAATATATTTAAAATATCATATCATTTCAAAACTTCATGTCAAATCATTTCAATATATCAAAATATCATATCTTTCCAAAACTTCATTTCAAATCATTTTAATATATCAAAATATCAAATCTTTCCAAAACTTCATTTCAAATCATTTTTATATACCCAAAATATCATTTGAGTTCAAATCTAAATATTCAACTTTAAATACTTTTTAAATTCAAAGATATCATTCATTTATTATCATTTCAAGTCACCTTTTAAATAGTTTATATTTCAATCAAAATAATTCATCTAAACCATTTAAAAGTGTAAGTATTATATTTCAAATCAAGTATTCAATTTCCAAAGTTTCAATTCAATTCAATCATTTATTTCAATTAAATTTCCATAGACCATTTCAAATCTTATAAATTTCAAATATTCACAAAATAACTATTCAAATTATAAAATAAATTCCAAAGCTTTATTATCATATATTGCATAAGTCCAATATCTTTTAAATAGATTCAAATTACAAGTAAACCAAATATTTTTCATACTAATTTAAACTTCAATTATTCATTCCAAGATTTAATATCATTTATTTAATTTAAATTTAAATACCATTTAATCACATTTCAAAATAGTTGTATTTCCTAAATTAACTATTCCATTTAAATCATTTAAAGTCAATTCATTATATTTAATAATTAAATATTTTATTTCCAAAATTTAATCTTTTTCAAAGATCACTTATTCATTTGAATTTATTAAACAAAGAAAATTCAATTTTCGCAGCACTTAGAAAATGCTACGAAATATTATGTTTAAAAACAGTTCATTAACAAAAGACGGCATTTAAAATGCTGTAATATTTTACTTTAGTTTCAATTAAAATCTTAGTTAAATTTAACCACTATAGCACTAACAAAGTGCTATAATAATCCTTAGTTCAAATTTGTTACTTGGTTCATTTAAAACAACTACAACATTTTCCAATGCTGTAATATCTTTACATTACATTTCATAAATGTCGTCAATCAAATTCAAAGTTTTATTTACCATTTCTGTGACGACCGCCCATGACCCCTGCACTGAACATAGACATAGTGCGCTGTAAAGTGTGCCAGGCAGCCATGGACGATTGCCAAGGTTAAGTTAAAACAGCAGAATCTATCGTATTACTCACAGCGCATGGATAAAATACAATAGAGAATATATATAGTGAAGCTTCACAAAATGGAATCTCATCAATTAAGCTTCATAATAGTTGAATACAAACATCTGAATAGTCAATACATCAAGCCTCACTACATATCACTCAGAGAATATACAAGCAGCGGAACATCCAGTACATATAGTAAGAAACTAATACCGAAGCCTCCAGCTCGTCTTCGTCATCAGCATCGTCGGTCACTAAGAACAGCACCTGTCACCTGCTACCTAGTCTGCCCATCCCAAAGCGGATGAACAGCCCAAGGCAATAAGAGTTAAACATAAAGCCTTGAGTCAGACAACAGTCTTAGTGAGCGGTAAATTAACTAACAACATACCAAAAGAGCATAAAGGAAAAAGGAATAGGAATCCAACCCTCCCACTCCACCTCTTTCTACAGTGATAGTCCCCAGACGCACTAAGCAGAAGTAAACATAGCAAAGCAGACAGTTAAAGTAAAGCAATTATCACTCGAGTCAAGGTCAACATTTTCCAAGTACAAACCCCTAAGGCCTAAACCAAGATCAGATAAGCACCCAGAAAACATTGCTCTTGAGACCGAATGACGATACAACCAAACATCCATGACTCTGGCTATCACTGTTATCTTTGCTTCGATTCCACCGTTAATTGAATGACCGGCACATTCTTTCAGCCGTCCGTCAAGGGTTAATGGCAACCCCGGTTCTAGACAGAACTCTGCACATCATCGCAGCCCGTGCCTAGGACTATCGAATCTGCCCAGAGTACTCGACTACAATCATAGTCTTTAGGGACTATCTTATCTACCCAGCGTACTCTTGCTTTGAGTCTGCTAGAGCCTTCAATAACGATGAAACCTCAGCCTTCTAGTCATCCTCCTCGACGACTATTCCCATACTAGCTCAAGCGCCTCTCAAGCAAACCATTATCCTCAAACCCGAACCATTTCACCGAGTTATCAACATGCTTGGAATGATCCCGTCTGGATTAAACAAAGGCTATCTCATACCATGCCTCGCTTCATCTCATCATAGCAAAGCCTCATCTCAACATCAACATCATCAAATCTATCCATATGAGCTTCATCATCCGCCACATATGCCACGAGCAGCTTTTCCAATTCAAGAGCCTTTCCCTTAGCTTTTGAATCATCTTCGACCATCTTGTCTAAATCCAATCATCAATCAACTAATTTATAACAATCAATCAAGTCAATCATTAATCCAAGTAATCAAGCATTCAAACATGATCAAATAAACAATTATAACCATAATGGCAATTTTGTAAATAAAGAGTCCAAATCTAACAAGCATGAAACATGAACAATATCTCTACAACTTGATGAATGAACTTGCATAGATTAACGTGCAGTAAAATGGATGTCAAATCATCATGAACAATGGATCTATACTTAAGTTTACGAAAATGCATGGAAATCACTATTTTAACACCAAATCAAGCCATCAATCCGATATACTACTTTGGATCCGTGTGAGAGATAATCACCACTCACCAAATCACCTAAACACCTCAAAAGCAACACACTTCAGATCTGGACAGCGAAGGATCTAACTCGATCTATCAAAACTCCGCTTCAAACGATGAAATCTCTCTTCGAAGAACGTAGATCTTCACTCTAAGCTCTTGGATCTTCGATTTGATCTTCAATTTGGATGGAAGAAATCACAAGATTAAAGTGGAGAAAAGAAGTGAAGAAGTGTAGAACTCAAGCTCTCAAAATAGCAGCACTTCGTCGCTTCAAAATCTTCATCCCAAAAAGTGAGGCGAGGACGTGTATTTATAGGCAGATCCTTAAGTCGTTTGCTCGCTTTTAAGTCGTTCACGACTTAAGAAAACCCACGACCTACGACCTACCAGATCCTATGACTTACGACTTAACCATCCCCTTCGACCTACGACTTAACCATCCCCTTCGACCCACGACCTAACGAAAATGCGGCCTAACGACTTAACAACAATCGCGACCTAACACTTGCGCGACTTAACACATATGCGCGACCTAACGACTCAATACCTTCGCGACTTAGCTGGGTTACGACTTAACACCTCACAACCTAACTACACCCAGCATACTATCATAGGTCGTCTACGACCTAACTAAACATACCATAGCGACTCAATGACTTATCTTAACTCATCCACGACCTAAGAAAACCTTACGACTTAACTGTCTCCGACCTAAGACTTAACGATACAACATCCTAAGCCACTAACTACTAGGTCGTTCACTTCTAATACTAACTTCCTTAGGTCGCTGTCTTTCCTTAAGTCGCCCCAATACTTAAGTCGTTAACTCTTAAGTCGTTCACTCGACCTAAGCTACCACACGACCTAACTTCTACACGACTTATCCCAAAATCCTTAAGTCGCCAACTTCCTTAGGTCGCCAATTTCCTTAAGTCGCTCCTCCGACCTAACTACTATACGACCTAAGATCCGAACGACTTAAGCTCTGAACGTTCTAACAACACTAGACGACTTATCAACACTACGACCTAATGACAACTGTTTTACAATCTTTTGATCCGTAAATATATGGGTCGTTACATTCTCTCCCCCTTAGGAATTTCGCCCCCGAAATTCCAAACAAACAAGAGCAATCAAAAACTATTCTGCATGCCTACCATCTATAGCAATCAACAAACATGCGTCCAATTCTAGCCTAGCATGCAGAATTCTAAAACTAGAAAAAGTTACAATGTCGTGAGATGACACGACACCTTATGGCCATACCTCGAAGAGTTCAGGATGAACTGCCTTCATCCTCTCTTCCACCTCCCATGTACAGTCGTTAACATCATCACTCCATTGTACCTTGAGCAACCTAACTACCTTCCTCCTAAGCTATTTCGTGTCAGTTTCCACAACACGAAGCGGCTTACAAGGTCTCTTATCGACTGGATCAACCTCAAAATCTTCACAGCTATCTGCAGAAACCACAGTATTCGAGTCGTGCACATACTTCCGTAGATATGATACATGAAAAACATTGTGCACACCCGACATCTTTTCTGGTAACTCCAATTTATAGGCGAGCTTTCCAATTCGCTCGATGATCGGGAATGGTCCAACAAATCTCGGAGTCAATTTTCCTTTCTTCCCGAATCGAATAACATTCTTCAATGGAGAAATCTTCACAAAAACCATATCACCTACGTCGAATTCCAAATCCTTACGACGCTTATCGGCATAACTTTTCTGACGGTCTTGGGCTGCCTTCATTCGTTGCCGAATGATTTCTATGCAATCTGAAGTCTGTCGAATCATTTCTGGCCCAAGTATCAGCTTTTCTCCTGTTTCTAACCAACATGTCGGAGAGTTGCACGGTCTTCCATACAATGCTTCATACGGTGCCATACCAATGCTTGACTGGTAACTGTTATTATACGAAAATTCCACCAAATGAAGATGATCTTCCCATGATCCTCCGAAATCTAAAACAAAAGCTCTGAGGAGATCTTCCAAAACTCGATTGACTCTCTCATTCTGACCATCTGTTTGGGGATGATAAGCTATACTCAAACACAACTCGGTTCCCAAAACTTCCTGGAAGCTCTTCCAAAATCCACTAGTGAACAATGGGTCTCGATCGCTCACTATACTCTTCGGAATACCATGGAATCGAACTATCCACTTAACATACAGCTCGGCCAACTTTGATGCAGTCCTGGTTGATCGAACAAGAATGAATCTTGCACTCTTAGTCAAACGATCTACGATGACCCAAATCCCTTCATTTCCCGCTCTGGTTCTAGGTAACCCATCAATAAAATCCATCGATATTTGCTCCCACTTCCATGTAGGAACTTCTAATGGCTAAAGCAATCCACTTGGCTTCTTCTGTTCGGCTTTTACCAACTGGCAGTTCATGCACTTGGAAATAAAATTTCCAACATCCTTCTTCATCCCTTCCCAGTAATAGGTTCTCTTCATATCCCGATACATCTTATTTCCACCTGGATGAATTGTCAACTTTGAGTGATGACTTTCCTTCAGAACTTCATTTCTCAATTCATCTATATCGGGAACAACTAGTCGTCCTTGCTTCCGAAGCCAACCCTCTCGATCGACCTCGAATCCTTTATCCTTCTCTGGGTCCAACCCAGATTCCAAATCACGGATAATCTTGACAAGCTCATCGTCTCGCTTTTGGCTCTCGCCAATTCTTTCCACAAGAGTCGGTCTTATCGATAAGTTTGCCAATATCTCAGGTTCCAATTCGCATCTGGGCTTGAAGTCAAATCCAGCTAAATACTCGAGACTCTTCCATTCTGAAAACATGGCTCCCAATCCTGCATGTCTTCGACTTAACGCATCTGCCACTGCGTTACGCTTTCCCGGAGTATAGGCTATACCAAAATCATATGATGCCAAAAACTCTAGCCATCGCTGCTACCTAAGATTCAAATCCTTTTGGGAGAAGAGATACTTCAACGACTTATGATCTGTAAACAACTCGAATCGAACTCCCAATAAGTAATGTCTCCACATCTTCAGAGCAAATACAATCGCTGCCAACTCCAAATCATGAGTCGGATAATTCCTTTCATGCGGCTTCAATTGTCGACTTGCATACGCAACAACTTTACCCTTCTGCATTAGCACTGCTCCAAGTCCAGTACCACATGCGTCGGTGTAAACCACCATCTCATCATTTCCACTTGGAATAGTCAAAACAGGAGCACTTGTCAGTCGCTCTTTCAGAATTCCGAAAGCTTGCTCACACTTAGCATCCCATCTGAATACTTGATTCTTTTTCGTCAATCCTGTTAATGGTGCAGCCACCTTGGAAAAGTCTTTGATAAATCGACGATAGTATCCTGCTAATCCAAGAAAACTTCTCACATCGGATGCATTCTTGGGTCTACCCCAATCCTGGATTGCTGCTATCTTGGCGGGATCAACTGCTATTCCGCTTCCAAAGATAATATGGCCTAAGAACCTCACTTCGCTCTTCCAGAAGTGACACTTCGAAAACTTAGCCTTCAGCTGATGTTTCCGTAAGATTTCCAAAACAATATGCAAGTGCGTCTTGTGCTCTTCTTCAGTTCTGGAATAAATCAAAATATCATCCACGAACACTAGTACGAACTTGTTCAACTAATCTCTGAACACTCTATTCATAAGATCCACAAAATATGCTGGTGCATTGGTCAATCCAAACGGCATTACCAACCACTGAAAGAAACCAGATGGTGTCCTAAAAGCAGTCTTCTGCACACTATCTTTTGCCACTCTTAACTGGTGAAATCCCGTTGCCAAATCCATCTGAGAAAACACCTTAGCTTCGTGAAGCTGATCAAACAAGTCATCTATTCTCGGCAATGGATACTTGTTCTTCTTAGTCACTTTATTCAGTTCACGATAATCCACACACAATCTCAATGATCCATCTGCTTTAGTAACAAACACAACTGGTGCACCCCATTCGGACACACTACGCCGAATGAATCCTTTCTGTAAAAGATCATCAACTTGCACCCTCAACTCTTGCTGTTCTCTAGGCGCCATCCGCCTAAGAGGCATCACAACAGGTCTGGCTCCTTCAACTAGATCGATACGAAACTCAATCTCTCTATGCGGCGATAACCCTTTGACCTCATCAAAGACATCCTCAAATCCACTAGCGATTGGCACCGATGAAAGTCCATCCCGTGGAACAACCAGCGAATACATGAAGCTCATGAAGACGCCTTCCTCATGCTTACATCGTATCACAACCTTTTGCCCTTCCACATTCTCGACTGTCACCTCCAATCTTTCACAATCAACCTTTGCCGCATACTTCCTAAGCCAGTCCATACCCAAAATAATTCCGAACCCCGCAAAGTTCAGAACAAAACAATCACAAACAAAAGAGCAATCATGACTCGATACAATCAGACCACGGCATAGCATACACAGACAAGACGAACCCCTAACCGGATTAGTCACAACCAATGGCCTATCAACGATATCCGGTTCTAAACCCAACCCGCCTACAATTTCATTACAAACAAAAGAATGCGACGCCCCAGTATCGAATAACACTCTAACTGGAACACCACATATGGAAAGAGTACCTTGAACCACCACACTCTTTCCTTTCTCTTCAGCGGTAGGAGCTTTTGAAGATGATGGAACAGCCCCCAAAGCATAAGCTTGCACAATCTGCTTGTCCTTCCGCGGTTCTGGACAATTCTTCTTAATATGCCCTGGCTTGTCACAGTTGTGGCACTTCACCGGTACCTTCGGATTCTTGCAATCTCTGGAGAAATGGCCCTTCTGCTGACAATTGTAGCAGGTCACTTCGCTTTTCGGCTTCTTCTGACCATCCTTACCCTTTTTCTGCTGCTGCTTCCTCTTCTTGTTTCCACCCTGCTGTGGTTTAGAATCCTCCTTGGTCACCGCAACAACAGATCCTTCTCTAGGAAACAGATTCTCGTGCCTGAGAGCTTTCTCCATAAGCTTCTCAAATGGATCGTCCAGATGATCCACCAACTGCCTCCTAAGATAACTGTCCAAGCCTGTCACAAACTTCTCGTTCTTCTGATATGAAGATTCAATATACGACCGGGCATACTTGGACAAAGCTTCAAACTCAGAAACATACTCAAGAACTGGTCTTCCACCTTGCTTGAGCTCCACAAACTTCTTGAACAGAACAGATTTCCGAGCTATAGAAATGAACTTAGCTTCAAATCTGGTTTGGAATTGCACCTAAGTAATTTCTTCCTCCGGAGTATCAATGGTGATGGAGTTCCACCAGTCAGAAGCTCTCCCTTGAAGCTGTCTTGATGCAAGCTTCCTTTTAGTTGCATCCTCGATTCCCAAATCACCAAAGATCCTTCTACAAGCATCTATCCACCTCTGGACTTCAATGGTTGACTCTGTTCCCAAGAAAACCTTCCCTCCAAGAGCAGTATAGTCTTTACACAGCTTAGCAAAATCCACCGGTCTTGGAGCTTGAACTTGAACTCCAGCATCTACTGATGGCCCCGGAGCTGGCATCCTTCTCATGATGGAAGTCATCATAGCTTCGAACATAGCAGCATAATCAGCAGCCCCCTCAGTAGCACGGCCTTCCCTAGCAGCTGGTCTCCCTCTTCGACTCATCCTTAATATCTATAAAAAGGAATGATTAATACACCTTGAGAAACAACTGCATAAAGGACTCAAATCCTTCTAAGCTACTATATTATATATAGTAATCATCCATCAAAATACAATTACGTCTCTCATACGTAGTTACGTCAGCGAGCGTTGGGTAAAATCGATTAACCAAAGCTCTGATACCAAATGTGACGACCGCCCATGACCCCTACACTGAACATAGACATAGTGTGCTGTAAAGTGTGCCAGGCAACCATGGACGATTGCCAAGGTTAAGTTAAAACAGCAGAATCTATCGTATTACTCACAGCGCATGGATAAAATACAATAGAGAATATATATAGTGAAGCTTCACAAAATGGAATCTCATCAATTAAGCTTCATAATAGTTGAATACAAACATCTGAATAGTCAATACATCAAGCCTCACTACATATCACTCAGAGAATATACAAGCAGCGGAACATCCAGTACATATAGTAAGAAACTAATACGCAAGCCTCCAGCTCGTCTTCGTCATCAGCATCGTCGGTCACTAAGAACAGCACCTATCACCTGCTACCTAGTCTGCCCATCCCAAAGCGGATGAACAGCCCAAGGCAATAAGAGTTAAACATAAAGCCTTGAGTCAGACAACAGTCTTAGTGAGCGGTAAATTAACTAACAACATACCAAAAGAGCATAAAGGAAAAAGGAATAGGAATCCAACCCTCCCACTCCACCTCTTTCTACAGTGATAGCCCCCAGACACACTAAGCAGAAGTAAACATAGCAAAGCAGACAGTTAAAGTAAAGCAATTATCACTCGAGTCAAGGTCAACATTTTCCAAGTGCAAACCCCCAAGGCCTAAACCAAGATCAGATAAGCACCCAGAAAACATTGCTCTTGAGACCGAATGACGATACAACCAAACATCCATGACTCTGGCTATCACTGTTATCTTTGCTTCGATACCACCGTTAATTGAATGACCGGCACATTCTTTCAGCCGTCCGTCAAGGGTTAATGGCAACCCCGGTTCTAAACAGAACTCCGCACGTCGTCGCAGCCCGTGCCTAGGACTATCGAATCTGCCCAGAGTACTCGACTACAATCATAGTCTTTAGGGACTATCGAATCTGCCCAGCATACTCTTGCTTTGATTCTGCTAGAACCTTCAATAACGATGAAACCTCAGCCTTCTAGTCATCCTCCTCGACGACTATTCCCATACTAGCTCAAGCGCCTCTCAAGCAAACCATTATCTTCAAACCCGAACCATTTCACCGAGTTATCAACATGCTTGGAATGATCCCGTCTGGATTAAACTAAGGCTATCTCATACCATGCCTCGCTTCATCTCATCATAGCAAAGCCTCATCTCAACATCAACATCATCAAATCTATCCATATGAGCTTCATCATCCGCCACATATGCCACGAGCAGCTTTTCCAATTCAAGAGCCTTTCCCTTAGCTTTTGAATCATCTTCGACCATCTTGTCTAAATCCAATCATCAATCAACTAATTTATAACAATCAATCAAGTCAATCATTAATCCAAGTAATCAAGCATTCAAACATGATCAAATAAACAATTATAACCATAATGGCAATTGTGTATATAAAGAGTCCAAATCTAACAAGCATGAAACATGAACAATATCTCTACAACTTGATGAATGAACTTGCATAGATTAACATGCAGTAAAATGGATGTCAAATCATCATGAACAATGGATCTATACTTAAGTTTACGAAAATGCATGGAAATCACTATTTTAACACAAAATCAAGCCATCAATCCGATATACTCCTTTAGATCCGTGTGAGAGATAATAACCACTCACCAAATCACCTAAACACCTCAAAAGCAACACACTTCAGATCTGGACAGCGAAGGATCTAACTCGATCTATCAAAACTCCGCTTCAAACGATGAAATCTCTCTTCGAAGAATGTAGATCTTCAATCTAAGCTCTTGGATCTTCGATTTGATCTTCAATTTGGATGGAAGAAATCACAAGATTAAAGTGGAGAAAAGAAGTGAAGAAGTGTAGAACTCGAGCTCTCAAAATAGCAGCACTTCGTCGCTTCAAAATCCGGATTCCAAAAAGTGAGGCGAGGACGTGTATTTATAGGCAGATCCTTAAGTCATTTGCTCGCTTTTAAGTCATTCACGACTTAAGAAAACCCACGACCTATGACCTACCAGATCCCACGACTTACGACTTAACCATCCCCTTCGACCTACGACTTAACCATCCCCTTCGACCCACGACCTAACGAAAATACGGCCTAATGACTTAACAACAATCGTGACCTAACACTTCCGCGACTTAACACATATGCACGACCTAACGACTCAATACCTTCGCGACTTAGCTGGGTTACGACTTAACCCCTCACGACCTAACTACACCCAGCATACTATCATAGGTCGTCTACGACCTAACTAAACATACCATAGCGACTCAACGACTTATCTTAACTCGTCCACGACCTAAGAAAACCTTACGACTTAACTGTCTCCGACCTAAGACTTAACGGTACAACATCCTAAGCCACTAACTACTAGGTCATTCACTTCTAATACTAACTTCCTTAGGTCGCTGTCTTTCCTTAAGTCGCCCCAATACTTAAGTCGTTAACTCTTAAGTCGTTCACTCGACCTAAGCTACCACACGACCTAACTTCTACACGACTTATCTCAAAATCCTTAAGTCGCCAACTTCCTTAGGTCGCCAATTTCCTTAAGTTGCTCCTCCGACCTAACTACTATACGACCTAAGCTCCGAACGACTTAAGCTCTGAACGTTCTAACAACACTAGACGACTTATCAACACTACGACCTAATGACAACTGTTTTACAATCTTTCGATCCGTAAAAATACGGGTCGTTACAATTTCACACATAATTAACTTTTAATTTAAATCATTTTAACTTATAAAAGCATATATTTTCACATTTTAATACAATCATTTAAATACCTTATTTCTATGATTTTATAAAGTCAAATTTCCATACAAAAAACCAAATTAAATAACAATTAAATTTCATTTCTTTAATTAAATTCTTAACTTAACAACTAAGTTTAGATTTCCAAAATATAACTTATTTCCATTTATTTTACATAATTAAAATTTCACTTTTAAACAAATTTCACAAAATTCAATTTAAGTTATACTTCCAAATTCAGCTTAACTATTCATTTATTTCATATTTTAAGTAATACAAAATCATTAACATTTTTAAAATTATTATTACTTAATAAAAATCATTAAATTCATCCTTTAAATCAAATTTGTCATATATTCATACTTTACATAAATTCCATTTATAAACAAAATCATAAATTTCAAAATTTACTTATATTTCAAATTCTACTTCACCATTTACTTAATTCATTATTTAATTTATAGAAAATCACTAATATTTCTATAAAAGTCATTTTTAATTAAATTTAAATCAAAATATTATACATTTTACAATTTAAAATATTTTTCAAACATTTTAGAAAAATATTATATAAGCCACGGGTTTGTATATAGTTTTCTAACCTAGGTCAAGTGATACAGATATATATCATTTCAATCTGCAGTTTACAAAGAAAAACCAGGTTCTATCATTTCAAACCCGCAATCCCAAGTTAAATGAATGAATTTGAAAACCGCTCTGGCCTATCATTTCAGCCCATAACGATATTCCCTTATTCTAAAGTCCGTTCGGGTATGTATCATTTCAACCCATAGTGATTCTATTCTATATGGAACTTGCAATGGTGATAACAGATATAAATAACAGAATAGCATGAAATAACAGTAACATATGATATAACAGGTGTGAACATCATATGATAATAATATAATCATATATAACATGATGATATACATTACAGATTCAAATGGTGTCGGTTTATCAATTATATAGGTACATATTGTCTGGTGAGAATAACTCACCTGTATTGAGCTGGAGATTACAACCAAGGCACACAACACAAACACAATGAAGGCACGACGACTCGAATACAACTTGAAAGTGGAGAGCCAAAGCTAATAGCCTTGAATACATTTATACAAAACAATACAATTTATATAAGTTTCAAAATAATTCAACACTAGACAATGTTAGAAATCAATGCCCAAAACCAAGACAAATGTTTTGCACTTGTTCTCGACTTCACATACTTCAGTTATGGACTGAAATAGCACAGCAAAGGAATGAATTAAGGTCTAGTTTGGGTCCCTATAGGGTTGGCCTAGCATGGGTTTGATGGTGAAGAGAGGTATAGGTGCAACAAATCTACACTACAAGGCAAATACAAGGCAAAAATCAACATTTCAAGGCTATGAATGGGTTCGACCAGAGGCTATGTGGGTAAGGCCTGATGTCCAGATGGTGGTGGATGATGTGGCAGAGGGTGGAGGTCAGGTCAGAGGTGGTGGTGGTGGAGGTGGTGGCAGCAAATGGTGGTAGAAGGTGGTGATGACAATTCTAGGCCATAAGTGATAATTTGTGATGGTTTTTGGTGGATTTTGTGGTGGTCTTCACCTTGGATTGTCTCGGCCTGAAATGGAGAGGTAGTAGGATGGGTGATGGTCAGAGGAAGGGGGCAGTGGAGGTCAGGTCAGATCCGGTTGAGGAGGAGCCAAGCTATGAAGTGGAGAACAAGTACAAAATTCAATAGAAAAACTAGAAAAAACAAAGGAAGAAGAAGATAAAATTTACCCAAACTTTTCACAACCATGGCCATGATTTTTTTGTTGAGAAATGATTTGAGAAGGTTGTTCACGTGAAAAATGAAGATGAGGCTGAAGGGAAAAGGAAGTATACGGCCAAAACAATTGATGTATTGATTGAAAAAATGAAACGGTGGAATACAGAAGGACTTAGGCAAATAAAAGGTCTCAAACTCTTCAAATTTCAATCATCTATTTTGAAATTATAAATACATATAAATTACTGATAAATAAGGATAAAAACTCAGAAATGAAAATAAAATGCAAAAATAAATAAATAAATTTTAATTAAATATAATTAAATTAAGAAAATGGCTTAAAAATGCAAACAGTGTCCAGAAATTACAAATAAATCACTACTAGTCTTGGAAAAATTATTAACTTCATTTTAAAAATATTCTAAAACAAAATTTTAAATAAAAATGACTTTTAAAACATTTTCAAAGTGAATAAATAATTAAATTTTAATTAAATAGAATTTAAAATAAGAAAATAGCTTTAAAATGCAAACTGGGCTTTAAAAAAATTGGAAATAAATTCAATGAACTTTAGAAAAATTATATTATCACTTTAAAAATATTAAAAGACCAAAATATACATAAAATAACATATTAACACATATTAAAATAAAATATGACAAAGAAAATAAAATTTATATCATTTAAAATAGACAAAATTGTTAAATAAAACAAATTATACTCAAAATTGAAATGTACATAACTTTCACATTTTAAATCCGTTTCCAATGAAACAAAAAGCAGTATTCATGTTATAAAATCTATTTTCATAATAAAAGATAAAATTTAAGATTTTAAATAACTTAAATTTGAAGTTTAAAAGTCAAAGTTTGAATAGTTTGACCAGAAATTCAATTTACATTAAAATATTCAAATTATACTAGTTTGCACTATAAATCACTTAATAATCAACATTTATATTTAAAATGAAATGTTTGAAAAAGAACAAGTTTAAAATAATTTAAAATAAAAATAAAGTCAAAATTAAAATATATGCAAAAATCTAGGGTTGTTACAGAAGAAACGACAGAAACAATATCAGAATCTCACATATCGCAGCGGAACAACATATAATAGATAGATGAATATTCTTTAAATCAAGAACTATATCAGTTTATACATTACATCATCATCAGAGTTTACAACAACAATATACAACACAATACATCAATGAACAGTTATATAAACTTGTCCTCATACAGAATACACAGCGGGATAAATAATATCATATACAAATGCTACGCCTCGCCATCCAGCTCGCCACTGAGCTCCACAGCATCTCCTGAATCCAGAATGACCTGATAACCTAACTCTAGACTGCCCGTGTGGAAAATTATGGGCACCCAGAGTTTAGGAAGGAAACAATAAACTCCAGGTCAGTCATGGTGACTGGTGTGAGAACTAAAACAGTTTTTTATCTTTAAAACAACAACAACAAAGGAAGTAAAAGACATTCGCAATGCTTTTTGAAAAATGAAACTACCATAAGACCTCCCGCCACACACACAATGCAAACGCAGAATTGGAGAAGATTTCTTCTTATGATAGTCAAACATGCTTACTACGCAAAACAAATCATTTTGATATTATGTTTAGTGCATAGTGCAGAAAACATTTCGAAAGTATAATATTAATCTTAGCCAGCATAGGCATTTCGCACTTATGCCTACTATAGCTACCATGTTCAATAGCAGGTTACCGCCACATTCCATGGCAGGTAATAAAACTAAAACCGTACAAGGCTCGTATTGTTTCTTTGGATTTCCAACAAATGGCCAGGCTAAGGAACTTCCTTACACCGAAATGGAAACGCCTTTGGAAAGACGCCCCGAGAACCTAACTAGATCACTAAAAACACAAGGCCGACGCTACCTTACGCTGTACAGCTGTAACTAGGTAGTTAACACACAAGCTATGCCATCCCCCGGTCGTTACCGACCTTTATCCGAGGATCCTCAACCACAAAGCAACAACCACAAAGTATAATAAATTTGCAGCATCAACATAGGTAAAATATCTAGGCTCCATACCATGATATCACCTTTTATCCAGAAGGAAATGACATACCCTAGGGGCGCGACCCCAAAAAACCTTGCTGCAACATTCATGTTTCGACCATTACCGGGTTGTGAGGCTCGACGAAGTCTCGTCCACAAAGCCACGCTTTTTCACAAAGCCACGCTTTTTCACAAAGCCACGCTTTTTCACAAAGCCACGCTTTTTCACAAAGCCACGCTTTTTCACAAAGCCACGTTTTGATCAACAAATGATCAACAACACTTCGTATGCCACATTACAAAATTGGGAATATATCACTAGTAACCATCAACTACATAACCTCTGAGCTCATACGTCTCAGAGAAGGGTGTTAAGCTAAGAGAATAAATTCTCCGCCACCAACAGAAATGTATTTGATAGAAACCAGCTTTACATCTCAAAGTGTAATGTCAGACACACATCCATACAAGTCCGTTCGGGGATCGAACAGAACCGAAGGCACTTCCAAAGAAGCCCTTGCAATCCGGGTATTCACTAATCACGTCTGGACTTCCCATCACAAGAAGAGTGATAGAAATCTCTATACCGGAGCAACTCGGTGCAGAGACATTCGATAGGTTGTCCTTTCATTTTCGAAAATACCCGGTCTTCACACCGGTCTTCAATATGACCCATATCGTCGTATTACTAATTCGGAATGGGTTATATGACACAAAGGTCTTTTCCCGGCTAACCCGAATAGTGAGCATGTAACGACCCGATATTTTCAACCATTCGCATCCATTATAAGTGTATAGGTAGACACTCATGCCGGAGTTGAATTGCTCAAAATACCGCGTTGTAATTAAAATTTGGCAAATCTCAAAATATACAGTAAATAAATATAATCACAGATCACAGACACAGAGTAAAATAATGCAGCGGAAGTAAAAGAAATAGTAGTTCATGAAGCTACTATATAAATATATCAGAGTACATAAGATACAATAGAAGAAATAGAGTACAACGGAAGTATAAATAAGATAACCAAGTACAAGCTGAACAGAGCAACATAACTGAAGTCGATAGAACAAGACTAGCAGATAATCTCCAGCAATTCAAATCTCCAGAAGGTGGAAATCCAAATCTGTGAATACTCAGGCTGACCCGAGCGTAAAGCAAAACACAAACACTCGAGTCAGGACAATATATACTTATATAATATAAACCAACTCAAGTGAACTGTAATAAGGTACAAGTAACTTAAAGAATGCTTGGGACCGCCCATTCTTTAAGGATCCGTTAAACTATCTACTATGTAGTAATATTCGCTATTATAATAATGTCTAATCAGTAAAGTATAATCATATAGAAAATAGCGTTAAGGGGATGGAGAACCTTAACGCGGTCGGATCTTAAAATCATAATCGTAGTAAAGCTCGATATGGTAGGTGACACGGCACAACTAGGCAATGCCAGGGTAGATATACCAATTACGCATCCGGACTAGTGGTGACGCATAGCAGCCACTACCGCCCACCTCGAACAACACTCCCAATCAAGGGTGGCCACCAAATCAATCACAAGTAATAGAATGGTATCGAAGAAGTGTGTCCGATAAGAGGTGCTACCTCCTTGGTCCGTCAATCGCTCCTGTTTTAGCCACCTTATGCCAACTCACGGGAGTTGGGTCCACGTAACATACCTTAAGAACGTCGCCACCATCCTACTTCATTCTGGAATCTCCACCGCGTACACGGTTGTCAAAGTGGTTTTCGGTATCGACAGAGAGTATGTCCATATCCGATCCCGGTCTCTTTGCCAACCAATCGTTATTATAACCCGTGGTTATAACTTTTAAAAACAATACTTTACTTCAAAATAAGATATCATTTCAAAATCATGTCTTTATCAAAATAAAGATTTATCATTTCCAAATCATTTCAATATTCTAAAATATCGTATCCTTTCAAACTTCTTTTCAAATCATTTTAATACATAAAAATATTATATCTGTTCAAACTTTATTTCAAATCATTTTTATATATCAAAATATCATACCTTTGATAGTTATACTTCGAAACCAAAATCATTTTATTTCAAAACTATGTTCATTTCAAAACAACATCATTTCCATTTCAAACATATATTCACCTTTCAAATAGTCTATACTTTCAAAGTTATAACTCTTTTGAAACAAAACATTTGAAATCATTATACTTTGAAAATCACAGCATTTCGAAATCATATATTTAAAATCATCTTTTAATTCTATACATTTACAAACTTATTAAATTCAAACCATCAAATTTCAATTCAATTACAGTTTACCAACAAACCGTTTCAAATCTTATCAATTCCCAATATAGATTAAATCCACAAAATACAATATTCAATCTTTAGTATATTTCAAAACTTTAAATCTCCCACATTTCATAAATCCAATATCATTTAAATAAACTCAATTAATATATACTTCAAATATTCATTTATCAAATAAATTAAATAAGTCAGAAATCAAGTATCATTTCAAACTCATTTCACAATATCAAAATATTATTCAAAACGCCATTCATTTTTATTCATTTAAATACCATTTAAATCCATTCATTTTATTAAATTTAAATACCATTTTAAACTCACATTAGAAATCAAATTCTTCCACTTAAATATCTCTTCATTATCTTTAGAAATTTTGTGATAACCCGGATTTCTGAACATCTGTAATTGATATAATAATTGGGTAAATTAATAGAAATACTAAATTATAGATTTGACAAATAAATCTGGTAATGAATATTTATATTTGGGTAAGTATTGCATGATAATATCTTAATATAATCACTTAGAATTTACATTTTTTATTATTTTCTTTTAAATCAAATGATAATGTGTTGTTATAAGAATATATATATGAGTAGAAAATAAATTAGAATTTGAACTTGAATTAGGAATTCAAAGAATAAAATATCTTAAAAATAAATTGGGTTTAAAAATGTATATATGATTTGTTTTATAACATTCTCTTTATAAGATTCTATAAAAGATACATTAAACCAGTATGATTATTTCTAAATGCATAATTGGAATTTTTATCTTTTTCTTTTAAATTATATATTGGTTAATAAAGAGATAGTTCAAATATTTATACACTTAAGATATTTTATAAAACTAAATTAAAATGTAATATTAATATAATATGAATATATATTAAAACCTCTTAATAAAATAAAATTACTTAAGTGACAAGTGTTAATTGATAAACCATTTAATGTGACAAATGTTGAATTATCTAAACAAGTGGCATTTTTAGATTAAATCTTCTTTTATTTTTATTAAATGATTTTCAGCCTAAGTGCATATACTTCTCTCTATCTATTTCTTTGGCAAAATTTAAAAGCAAAGAAAATTTAGTAATCTCAGATCTGAACTAGAATAGAAAAGAAAACTTCAGCCTACAAACCAAAATTCTCAAAATAAAACTCCCTAAACCAATATGATAATCATTCCTCTCTAAAAAAACAATAAGTAATCGAATTCCTCAAAATCAAAACAAAGACCTGTAATTCAGTTTCCAAAATCAGATGGAAGCCTGTAGCCTTCTTCAAAAGCCTGCAATTTCTGTCTCAAACAAAATCTGGAGTTTGTCTTCTGCAATATAGAATCTTGGACCTGCATGCAAGTCTAAAACAACAGCATCACAAGTTTATCAAAAGCAAGAAGATTTGACATTATATTTTCAAGTCTTCAAAACTGTTTTCTAAAAGCTTTTTCAAAATGGAGACTTTGCTCTTCATTTCAAAATAAGGTGAGTAAACAGTAAATCTTAAAAAAACAGTTTTCTTTAAAATCTGTTATGATGCATGTGTTGGATGTTGTAGTAGATTGTGTTGTATAATTATATGGATGTTAATGCATGTATATTATGTATATAAAATGCATGTGATATGCCTGATTTTTGACTGTGAACACATATATATATCTAGACTCTGTTTTAAATTTCCAGGCTTAAGTTCTATTCAAAAACTCATATCCCCTTTGACCTATTAGCTGTTAGAGTCTAGGTTTTAAAACAAAATTGTTTATTTAGCCATGAAGTAAGTTTTTAAATTTTTAAATTAAGTAAAAAAATTTGAATTGGCTCGGGAAACTAAAAAGAATATGCAAACGTCAGTTTTGACAAAAATTAAATCATTAAAATTCATTGGTTCAGGCTTACGAATTGAAAACTTATACAAAATCTTGATTTATAAAACTTAAATCACGATTTTTAGAATTGAGATAAGGGAGCAGTTTGAGTTTGAATAGATTTTACATTTTTGATGGGTTCTGATGATCTAAGTGTTCGGGGTGTATGCTGTTTTCTCTGGAGGTGGAAGGATGATCGGGGATGTCAGGAAAAATGGTTGTTGGATGATCAAAGCATTGTGGAGGTGGTGGTTGATCAGGGAAGATCGTAGCCCTAGTTTTTGTGGTAATTGGAAATTTGTTTCCCACGGCAATGAGAATGGATCGAGTTCATTGGAATTTTGGGAAATGGAAACTTGGAGGTGGTCGAAGGCATGGCTGGAGTTTCTGACACTCCGGTGATCGGAGGGATGAGTACGAGAAGATTCCAGGTGTTGCTATGGTTCAAGTTTTGAGCAGAAGTGTTCGATTTTGATTTCAAGTCGATTAAGAGGCGCTGATGGACGTTGTCTGATCTGAGGATGATCGTCGACTTACGTAGGGCAGTGGTGATGTCAGGAGATGATCGGAGCTCCGGTGCATGTGCACGGTGCACCACCTTTTGTTTCTGTTGGTTGTTGGTATGAGTAGTGGGGTTTTGTCTCGAGTAGGTAAGGGTTTTGCTCGAGTTTGTTGGTAATTTACTCGAAGCAGATTTAAGTGAGGCTCGGGGATTTCTAGGTTAAAGGGAAAACCTGCTCTGTTTCTAAAATTTGAAAATTTGGGATTTTCTCGCGTGAAATGATTAGGTTAAAGTGTTAAAAGATAACATGATTAAGTTTTATTAATTCACTTAAATCAATATTTTAGATAAAGGTGTTTATTTAAATAATAGTATAATTAAGTTGATTTTAAAGTTGTTTAAAACTTAATTAATAACATGATTAAATTAAGAAAATTTAATGTGTCTAATCATTAGCTAACTTAAGAATTAAGTTAAATTTTAGATTTATGATAATTTAATTCAAAGTTTATTTAATAGGATTTTTAATGATAAGTAAGAAGTTAATTAAGATAAATAACTTATCTTTTAAATTAATTAAGGTTTGGGTGATTAAGATTTATTAATTAATTAAGATAAATATTTAATAAATAAGTGATAATTAATAAGTGTGATTAATCAATGATTAATAAATTTTGGTAAATAAATCAATGTAATTAATTAAGGTTAATTAACTGATTAAGATCAATTAATTAAATCAGAATAACTAATTGATTTTTTTTAGTAATTAAGAAATAGTTAATTAATGAAGTTAATTCAAGATGATTAATTAAAGATGATTAATTAAGTATAATTAATTTAAGGGTAATCACTTATTGAGATTTATAAAGATTAATTACTTATTAAGGAATAATTAATCAAGGAAGATTAACTAAGATAAATAATTTGGAAATGATTAATTAATTTGTAATTAATAAATGTTAAGTAAGATGGATTAAGGTAATCCAAGTAATTAAAGGTTAGTAATTAATTTAATTAGAGATTAATTAAATTAATTAAGAATGAATCAATTTGTTATGGATGGTTGAATGGCATTAGATGACTTGGATTGATTTTATCGCTGATGAGTGATGAAGGTATGCTACGATACGAACAGGTTAAACTGTGATAATGTAGGTTACCTATCTGAGTTGGATTGTTGTATGATATCCTGAATATGAATTGTATTGTCTGAACTTAACAATTTTGATTGGAGATCACATTGAATTCGAAGAGACAGGGATCGGGTTTGAGTAAATACCCGAAACCACTTCGATTGTTTATAAATTGAGTTTAGAACCAACAGGCTGGAATTGGAATAAATTAAGTAACTTGACTTTTAACTAAGTAATGGTTTGTGGACATTGTTGTAATAAGTGATGGACTTTGGGAACTCGTAGAAAGGTACGAGTTACCCTGGATTGCAAATAAGTTTATAACTTAGTATTTCATGTTATATGGGTTTACTCACGCTGGTTTCCAGCCTGACCCGGGTGTTACTTTGTTGTAATGCTCGGGTCAGACCGAGTATTACAGATTTTCAGGTAAGGACGTTCAAAAGCTCAGGAGGCGAGCTGGATGACAGGAACGTATGAAGTATTCCGTTGTGTATATGATATTATGTGGTCTGTATAGATTGAAGTCTGGAACAAGTTGTATAACTGTCCAGTTCATGTAAATGGTTGTAACTCTGATGTATAAAAATGTGATTGACTGATATAGTTTTCTTTGTATAACTGATATTATTATTTGATATTGTATTTTAATCCGCTGCGAATGTGAGATTTCTATGTTTGGTGTTTCTGTCTTCTTCTTCTTCTTTCTCTTCTATCTCTTCTTCTTCTTTTTCTTTCCTTAACAATTTGGAAATTTCGGGTTCGAAATTTTCGGGTCGTTACAGTTGGTATCAGAGCTGAAGGTTAAGCGAGAACCTTGGCTCTGTTGGGATTACTCGTTAAGGATAGGGTCAATGGTACCCTAGAACGAGTTGAGTGTATATATATATATGAGAGCGTAATTGTTATTTTCTTATATAAGAATTTTAAATGATTTTATATAAGAATATATTTTGATGTATAAAATGGTCTTTCTTTCTAATAAATATTAAGGTAATTGGTTGTTAAAATATTGGAATTAAATTAAGTGGTAATAGTAATACAACCAAATTAAAATTGAATAAAGTTAAGTTTGAAATGAATTCAAACTAAAATTAAAATCTTGAATTTATAGAAGTGTTATCAAGAATAAAGATAATAATGAATTGGTTTCCAGATATGATAATCTTGGTTATTATCATAAATGGTTGTTGTGTTTAATAATGGAATGTTTTAGGGAAGTAAAACATTTAGGCAAGCAAGACTTATAAATTGTAGTGGATTTTAAATTGTGAAGTTTTAAATCCAGAAAACTTGAAATTATTTTTGAATTAAAACCAGAGATGGTTTAAAAATTTAAGGTATAACTTGATGTGTAAAGAAAATGTATATATAAAGATATACATAATATCAAAGATGATTTGAAATAAACTCTAAGTATTGAGTTTTAAATTTTTCCTTGGAATGTGATATGAAAACCCAAAGTAATAAGTTTTTGAACTTATAAGTGGAAAGATTATTAATCTGAAGTTTAAAATTTGAATGGGAATTTAAATTGTGTAAAGTTGACCGGATTAAGTAAATTTAATTTAACTTGGAGGAAGTTAAATAAGTTTGAATGAATAACTTGAATTGGAAATTTCAAGATGAAATTTAAATTTAACTTGGGTAGTTAAATGGTTAATTTAAATGGGAGTTATGAGTGATCTCAAAATGGGTTTGAGACCTGGAAATTGAAAATGGATAATAAATTAGAATCTAAAAATTAAATTGTTTTTGAGTTCTTATTTGAACTTTGTAATAAGTTAAGTAAAGATAATTTTAAAATGGAATTTTGGAATTTGGATACAGAATTAAATGGTTTAAAGATTTAAGTTGTTAAATTAAAAATAAAGGTTGATTTGATTTAAAAATAAGGGTTAATTTGACTTAAGGGATTAAATGAACATTTAAAATATTTAACTTGAATTTATATAATTCGAGATAGTTTTAAATTGAGATTTGAATTAAATTAGTTCAAATTGAATTTGATTTGAATTAATTAGAATTGTGATTGAAGATGTATAAGTTTAAAAATTCAAATGGTAAATTAGAATGAAAATGATTTGAATTTGGAAATTGAAGCTGGTTCAATTTGAAATAAATCCAAATTGATTTAAAATAATTTGGAATTGTGATTAAAGTTGAATAAGTTTAAAAATCAAATGGAATTTGATTCGAATTTGGAAAGAAATTGAGGATTAATTCAACTTGAATTAAGGTTAAATCAATTTCAATGGAAATTGAAGTTATTTAAATTGAAATTGAATTAATTTAAATGGAGGTGGAAATTTAAATTGAATTGATGAGAATTGAACAATTTGACTGTTTATTTTCAAAACAAATTGTTTTAATACAAATATATTTTTCCAAACTATTTACTATACAATCTTTCTTCTTAAACCCCAAACTATCTTATACTTATTTTACAATTATTTTGGAACTATTTAACTATTTTGAAACTGTCTTATAAACTAATTACTATTTTTCAATTACTTATATCTAATCACTATTTTAAAAACTATTTTGCAGTTATCTAACTATTTTATACCTACTTAACTATTTTACAGCTATTTTACAAACTAATAACTATTTTTCAACTGTTATCTATTTTAAACTTTTTCAAGTTATTTTTAAATTTAAATAGGTCAGAGTTCAGACTGTTTGTAATTGAAATAATAACTCAATTGGAAATGGAAGAAATTTAGAATAAGTGAATGGAATTAAAGGAAATGTGAATAAAAAAGTAAATTGATTTGGCTAATAACCAATAAAGATAAATACGTAGGATATACGTATATTATTCTATTCGCATAGTGATTTGATCCAGATTCGAACACAGAATTTCGAGATAGTATTATCGATCCGAGTTGGGATTTTTCGCTCGATTTTCGACGGCGAACCTGGATATGGGTTTTGATTGGTTCTGGATATTCTCTATCATAGCTACGACTATGCAAGGAGAATGACGGTTTCTGATCAAGAAACCAGATCTGAGTCCGCACTAGGAAGTCGGGTGGACGAGACTAGTTCGGAAGTGAAATTTTGTGATCGATTGAGCAATCAGATTGATATTGCGTACGGATGATATGTGTACATCGTACGAGTTTGAATGAAATTGATATTGAAGTTTGTGGATAAGGATTGTAAAATGATCTTTGAAATGAAAAGTATATTTGTGAAATATAATGGAATTGGATATTTCTTTGGTTGAAATTTACTATATGGAAGTAAGTAAATGGTAAATAACTTTATAAAGAAATCAAACTTGAATATTTGATTTGGCAATAAATAAAGTTATATTTTATAATATGATAAACTTCCCTTATTGAATCTAGCCAGAATAAAAAGGGTTTTGAAATATTTGAAGTATAAAAGAGGTTTTATACAAGTTTGAAATGATCCAAAGATTTTCAAAGTTATATATATCTATATCTATATATATATAAAGGATCTTATGAGAATGATTTTGAAAAAGGTTTTTGGGAACCTATGAATTTGGAAAAGGCTTTTGATTTTTGGGAAAATCAATTTTGGGAATTTGGAAAGCCTAATTTGGGAATTATCGATTTTGGTAATCGATTTTGTGTAAAGGAGATTTTGATAAATCATAAAGGGTATGATTTGAAGATACTATAAATGTATAGTATAAAATGTTTTGAGTATAGCTCTGGGGAAAAAGGCGCTTCCTTGAAATGAACTTCCCAGGAGTGCCACTGGGTGGTACTGCCTTGAACCCCAAGGGGGGATTCTAAAGTTGATCCTGTGAGGAGTCCGGACAAAACTAGTTCCTGAGGATTATTTGTGTAGCGAAAGTCGAGGGGCTGGTGCCCACAGAGGCATTTGAGTTATGATGTGACAACAATTTAACTCAATGTCACTGCGATCTACTGCAGACCATAGCGGAAGTCATGTGTGCCGCTGAGAGCCAACTGTCTACGTTTGATTTTATATCGGTAGACTGTGACACTATGGTAACATAGCGAAAGTCGTTTGTGCCGCTGAGAGCCAACAGTCTGCGTTTGATTTTATATCGGTAGACTGCGACCTATGTGGGAGAAGTTTCATTTTGACAGCGAAAATCGTGTGTGCCGCTGAGAGCCAACAGTTACATGGACTTTTGCTGCGACGGCAACGTAACCCTGGATGTAACTGCGATCTGTTGTGGGTTCCATGGTGTAATCAGTTACATGGACTTTTGCTGCGATGGCAACGTAACCCGTGATGTAACTGTGACCTTGGATGGGGGTGATGATTTCCAGAGCATTCTCACCAAAGATATTTCCTCTATTTTCAAAACTGTTTTCCATATTTTCAATAAAATTATTTTCCAAGTATTTTCACTAGGTGTTGAAAACGGGTTTACCAAGTACTGATAGATTTTCAGTCTTACGCCTGATCAACGTATGACCGAATTTCTGTGAGGACAAGGATGGACTGGTTGAGACATCGAGTTATAAAAAGAATTTTTATAAAAACTATTTTGATAATATTATGTAAATTTCTAAAATGTTTTGAAAAATTTAAATAAAAAGAGTTAAGAGTTAAGATGTCTAAGGAATAATTTAACTGATAATCAACATTGTAATAAAATTCTTGCTTCGTTCCTTTTCGAGGACGAAAAGATTTAAAGGGAGGAGGAATGTGATAACCCGGATTTCTGAACATCTGTAATTGATATAATAATTGGGTAAATTAATAGAAATACTGAATTATAGATTTGACAAATAAATCTGGTAATGAATATTTATATTTGGGTAAGTATTGCATGATAATATCTTAATATAATCACTTAGAATTTACATTTTTTATTATTTTCTTTTAAATCAAATGATAATGTGTTGTTATAAGAATATATATATGAGTAGAAAATAAATTAGAATTTGAACTTGAATTAGGAATTCAAAGAATAAAATATCTTAAAAATAAATTGGGTTTAAAAATGTATATATGATTTGTTTTATAACATTCTCTTTATAAGATTCTATAAAAGATACATTAAACCAGTATGATTATTTCTAAATGCATAATTGGAATTTTTATCTTTTTCTTTTAAATTATATATTGGTTAATAAAGAGATAGTTCAAATATTTATACACTTAAGATATTTTATAAAACTAAATTAAAATGTAATATTAATATAATATGAATATATATTAAAACCTCTTAATAAAATAAAATTACTTAAGTGACAAGTGTTAATTGATAAACCATTTAATGTGACAAATGTTGAATTATCTAAACAAGTGGCATTTTTAGATTAAATCTTCTTTTATTTTTATTAAATGATTTTCAGCCTAAGTGCATATACTTCTCTCTATCTATTTCTTTGGCAAAATTTAAAAGCAAAGAAAATTTAGTAATCTCAGATCTGAACTAGAATAGAAAAGAAAACTTCAGCCTACAAACCAAAATTCTCAAAATAAAACTCCCTAAACCAATATGATAATCATTCCTCTCTAAAAAAACAATAAGTAATCGAATTCCTCAAAATCAAAACAAAGACCTGTAATTCAGTTTCCAAAATCAGATGGAAGCCTGTAGCCTTCTTCAAAAGCCTGCAATTTCTGTCTCAAACAAAATCTGGAGTTTGTCTTCTGCAATATAGAATCTTGGACCTGCATGCAAGTCTAAAACAACAGCATCACAAGTTTATCAAAAGCAAGAAGATTTGACATTATATTTTCAAGTCTTCAAAACTGTTTTCTAAAAGCTTTTTCAAAATGGAGACTCTGCTCTTCATTTCAAAATAAGGTGAGTAAACACTAAATCTTAAAAAAACAGTTTTCTTTAAAATCTGTTATGATGCATGTGTTGGATGTTGTAGTAGATTGTGTTGTATAATTATATGGATGTTAATGCATGTATATTATGTATATAAAATGCCTGTGATATGCCTGATTTTTGACTGTGAACACATATATATATCTAGACTCTGTTTTAAATTTCCAGGCTTAAGTTCTATTCAAAAACTCATATCCCCTTTGACCTATTAGCTGTTAGAGTCTAGGTTTTAAAACAAAATTGTTTATTTAGCCATGAAGTAAGTTTTTAAATTTTTAAATTAAGTAAAAAAATTTGAATTGGCTCGGGAAACTAAAAAGAATATGCAAACGTCAGTTTTGACAAAAATTAAATCATTAAAATTCATTGGTTCAGGCTTACGAATTGAAAACTTATACAAAATCTTGATTTATAAAACTTAAATCACGATTTTTAGAATTGAGATAAGGGAGCAGTTTGAGTTTGAATAGATTTTACATTTTTGATGGGTTCTGATGATCTAAGTGTTCGGGGTGTATGCTGTTTTCTCTGGAGGTGGAAGGATGATCGGGGATGTCAGGAAAAATGGTTGTTGGATGATCAAAGCATTGTGGAGGTGGTGGTTGATCAGGGAAGATCGTAGCCCTAGTTTTTGTGGTAATTGGAAATTTGTTTCCCACGGCAACGAGAATGGATCGAGTTCATTGGAATTTTGGGAAATGGAAACTTGGAGGTGGTAGAAGGCATGGCTGGAGTTTCTGACACTCCGGTGATCGGAGGGATGAGTACGAGAAGATTCCAGGTGTTGCTATGGTTCAAGTTTTGAGCAGAAGTGTTCGATTTTGATTTCAAGTCGATTAAGAGGCGCTGATGGACGTTGTCTGATCTGAGGATGATCGCCGACTTACGTAGGGCAGTGGTGATGTCAGGAGATGATCGGAGCTCCGGTGCATGTGCACGGTGCACCACTTTTTGTTTCTGTTGGTTGTTGGTATGAGTAGTGGGGTTTTGTCTCGAGTAGGTAAGGGTTTTGCTCGAGTTTGTTGGTAATTTACTCGAAGCAGATTTAAGTGAGGCTCGGGGATTTCTAGGTTAAAGGGAAAACCTGCTCTGTTTCTAAAATTTGAAAATTTGGGATTTTCTCGCGTGAAATGATTAGGTTAAAGTGTTAAAAGATAACATGATTAAGTTTTATTAATTCACTTAAATCAATATTTTAGATAAAGGTGTTTATTTAAATAATAGTATAATTAAGTTGATTTTAAAGTTGTTTAAAACTTAATTAATAACATGATTAAATTAAGAAAATTTAATGTGTCTAATCATTAGCTAACTTAAGAATTAAGTTAAATTTTAGATTTATGATAATTTAATTCAAAGTTTATTTAATAGGATTTTTAATGATAAGTAAGAAGTTAATTAAGATAAATAACTTATCTTTTAAATTAATTAAGGTTTGGGTGATTAAGATTTATTAATTAATTAAGATAAATATTTAATAAATAAGTGATAATTAATAAGTGTGATTAATCAATGATTAATAAATTTTGGTAAATAAATCAATGTAATTAATTAAGGTTAATTAACTGATTAAGATCAATTAATTAAATCAGAATAACTAATTGATTTTTTTTTTAGTAATTAAGAAATAGTTAATTAATGAAGTTAATTCAAGATGATTAATTAAAGATGATTAATTAAGTATAATTAATTTAAGGGTAATCACTTATTGAGATTTATAAAGATTAATTACTTATTAAGGAATAATTAATCAAGGAAGATTAACTAAGATAAATAATTTGGAAATGATTAATTAATTTGTAATTAATAAATGTTAAGTAAGATGGATTAAGGTAATCCAAGTAATTAAAGGTTAGTAATTAATTTAATTAGAGATTAATTAAATTAATTAAGAATGAAACAATTTGTTATGGATGGTTGAATGGCATTAGATGACTTGGATTGATTTTATCGCTGATGAGTGATGAAGGTATGCTACGATACGAACAGGTTAAACTGTGATAATGTAGGTTACCTATCTGAGTTGGATTCTTGTATGATATCCTGAATATGAATTGTATTGTCTGAACTTAACAATTTTGATTGGAGATCACATTGAATTCGAAGAGACAGGGATCGGGTTTGAGTAAATACCCGAAACCACTTCGATTGTTTATAAATTGAGTTTAGAACCAACAGGCTGGAATTGGAATAAATTAAGTAACTTGACTTTTAACTAAGTAATGGTTTGTGGACATTGTTGTAATAAGTGATGGACTTTGGGAACTCGTAGAAAGGTACGAGTTACCCTGGATTGCAAATAAGTTTATAACTTAGTATTTCATGTTATATGGGTTTACTCACGCTGGTTTCCAGCCTGACCCGGGTGTTACTTTGTTGTAATGCTCGGGTCAGACCGAGTATTACAGATTTTCAGGTAAGGACGTTCAAAAGCTCAGGAGGCGAGCTGGATGATAGGAACGTATGAAGTATTCCGTTGTGTATATGATATTATGTGGTCTGTATAGATTGAAGTCTGGAACAAGTTGTATAACTGTCCAGTTCATGTAAATGGTTGTAACTCTGATGTATAAAAATGTGATTGACTGATATAGTTTTCTTTGTATAACTGATATTATTATTTGATATTGTATTTTAATCCGCTGCGAATGTGAGATTTCTATGTTAGGTGTTTCTGTCTTCTTCTTCTTCTTTCTCTTCTATCTCTTCTTCTTCTTTTTCTTTCCTTAATAATTTGGAAATTTCGGGTTCGAAATTTCCGGGTCGTTACAAATTTAACATTTAATTTCCCAAAATTATATCATTTTCCAGAGATTATTTTTCATTAAAATTAATTTAAAACAACAAAATATAGTTTCCGTAGCACTTATAAATGCTACGTAAAGTTATAGTTTAAAACAGTTAATTAACAAAAGACAGCGTTAAATGCTATAATAGATTTCTTTTAAGTTTCAATTAACTTACATGTTAAGTTTAACCACTATAGCACTTACAAAGTGCTATAATAGCCTTTATTTCAAATTAACCTTTTAGTTCATTTAAAACACTACAACATTTACAAAATGCTGTAATATCCTTTACATTACATTTCAAAATGCTGTTAAATCATATTCAGAGTTTTATTTACAATTCCACAAATAATTAACTTTTAATATAAATCATTTTAACTTATAAAATCATATATTTCACATTTAACACAATCATTTAAATACCTTTATTTCTATGATTTTATAAAGTCAAATTTCCATACAAAAATCAAATTTAATAACAATTAAATTTTCATTTCTTTAATTAAATTATTAACTTAACAACTAAGTTTAAATTTCCAAAAATATAGCTTATTTCCATTTATTTTACTTAATTAAAATTTCACTTTTAAACAAATTTCACAAAATTCAATTTAAGTTATATTTCCAAATTCAGCTTAAATGTTCATTTATTCCATATTTTAATTTATACAAAATCATTAACACCTTTAAAACATTATTATTACTTAATAAAAATCATTAAATTCATCTTTAAATCAAATTTGTCATATTTTCTTACTTTACAAAAATTCCATTTATAAACAAAATCATAAATTCCAAAATTAACTTATATTTCAAATTCTACTTCACCATTTACTTAATTCACTTATTTAATTTGTAGAAAATCACAAATACTTAATAGAAATCATTTTAATGAAATTTAAATCAAAATACCATAATATTTACATTAAAAAAAAGTATTTTAAAAATTTCAGAAAAATATATAAACCACGGGTCTGTATATAATTTTCTAGCCTAGGTCAAGTGATACAGATATGTATCATTTCAATCCGCAGTTTACAAAGAAAAACCGAGTTTTATCATTTCAAACCCGCAATCCCAAGTAATATAAATAAATAAATAAAAACCGTTCAGGCCTATCATTTCAGCCCATAACGATTTTTCCTTATTCTAAAGTCCGTTCGAGTATGTATCATTTCAACCCATAGTGATTCTAATCTACAGGGAACTTGCAGTGTGATAAACTGATATAAATAAACAGAATAGCATGAGATAACAGTAATAGATGATATAACATATGTAATAACAGGGGTAAACATTATATGATCATAATATAACAGTTACAACAGGATGATATAATTTTACAGATTCAAATGGTGTCAGTTTACTAGTTATATAAGTACACATTGTCTGGTGAGAATTACTCACTTGTTCAAGCTGGAGATGACAACCACAAACGCACAACAAAGATTTCCAGAGGCACGAGAGCACGATAATTATTTGAGTGTGGGAGAGCCAAAGCTAATTGCCTTGTCACATTCAAACCAAACAATTACAAACAACATAAGATTTCAACCCAAAAATTCAATAAACAATGCTAGAAATGGATGCATAAACAAAGTCAAAGTGTTTACACTTGCTTCCTACCACCTATGCTTCAGCTCCAGATCTGAAATGGCATGGCTAAAGGCATGGTTTGGATCAAGTATTGTCTGGAAAAGGTGAGGCTACAAGGTGATGAAGGTGAGTGGAAGTTACAAGGTGTTGAAGGCAATGGAATACCAAAGGGTTTCAAGGCAAAGTGTGGCTTTTGTTGCACCATAGGGTTCGGCCCCTTGCTGATGTGGCTTGGCCATGGTATGTGGTGGTCAGGTGGTGGCTGGAGTGTGGGCCAGAGGTGGTGTTAGGTCAGGTCAGAGGTGGTGGTGGTGGAGGTAGTGGTGGCAAAAGGTGGTAGAAGGAGGAGATGACAATTCTAGGTCATAAGTGATAGTTTGTGATGGTTTTTGGTGGATTTTGTGTAGATCTTGGACTTGGATTGGTTAGGCCTGAGGAGGAGGGTTGCTAGGATGGGTGATGGTCAGAGGAAGGGGGTCGTGGTGGTCGGCCAAAGCCTGGAGGAGGAGGAACCAAACTATGAAGGTAGAGAGCATATGCAGTTTCAATAGAAAAAACATAGAAAACAAGGAAGAAAGAAGGAATTTTTACCCAAAATTTTGAAGCCATGGCCGTGATTTTTTTGGAGGAGAAAGAGAAGTGTTTGCGTGAAAAAAATGAAAAGAAGTCCGCTGAAAAGAATAGGGTATGCATGGCCAAAAACATTGAAGAGAGGAGTTGAGAAAGTGAAAGGTCGGGAGGTGAAAAGCCATAGGAATTTAAATAGTTTAAAACTTTTCATATTTCCTCTAATTTCTTTTTAAGTTTTATATAACTGAAATATATATATAAACTCAGATAAAATACGAAAATTTAGTAAATAAAAAAAAATAATTAATTATTAATTATATAAAATTTAATTAAGTAAAACAGCAAAAATTGCAACTAGTCTTGAAAATATGAAAAATAAATGCAATGAACTTTGGAAAAAGTTTATGGACTTGTAAAACATTTATAAACAAAGATAATAATATAAAATAAAAATGCATTCACAAAATGAATAAATAAATTTTAATTAAATATAATTTAATTGAAGAAAATAGTAGAAAAATAGAAACTAGCCTTTAAAAATAGAAAATAAATTCAATACGCTTTGGAAAAATTATATAATCACTTTAAATTATTTAAAAGACAAAATTATACATAAAATAAAATACTAACACATATTAGAACAAAACATGACAAATAAAATATAATTTAAAACAGACAATATTGCTAAATACATCAGTTTACACACAATATTGAAATATACATAACTTTCACAATTTAACTCCGTTTCCAACGAAATGAAAAGCTGTATCCATGGAATTAAATCTATTTTCATAATAAAAGATAAAATTTAAGAATTTGAAATATTTAAATTTAAAGTTCAAAAGTCAAATTTGACCAGTTTCAATAGAAATTCACTTTTCAGTGAAATATCCAATTTATACTAGTTTGAACTATAATTCACTTAATAGTCAACATTTATATTTAAAATGAAATGTTTGAAATAGAACAAGTTTAAAATAATTTAAAATAAAATAAAGTCAAAATTTAAAATATAGGCTAAAATCTAGGGTTGTTACACTCTCCCCCACTCAAAACTTTTCGTCCCCGAAAAGGAATGAAGTACGGGAAAACACAGGAAAGATAAAATTGAAATGAGATTAAGACAAGATGACAAAAGATTGAAATTATACCTGATAACTGTGGTTATAGGTAAGTTTAACAAGGTGGAGATGGTCTTCCCAAGATTCTCCAGAATCAGGAACACAAGTACGAAAAGGTCCTCTAGAATCTGATTCACTCTTTCCGCTTGACCGACAGTCTATGGGTGGAAAGTAGTGCTCAGATTTAAAATGAGTACCAAAGATTATAAAGATTATAGAAAGATTTCTAAGCAAAAAGATTATAGATAGATGCCTATACCAGTCTGTAGCAAGATAAGGAAAAATAAGGACAACTAACAGACAGTTTGAAAAACAAAATTAGGTAAAAAGTTTGAAAAACAAAATAAGATAATAGGTTTGAAATTTCCATGGTTTCAGCTTAACTGATAATTAATTTTACACAAGTTAAATAAATCTTAACTATCTCTAATTTCATTATCTTATCATCAAATTTTCTTAAACAAACAATCTCTAAAATCATGATTTGATTAAAATTAAGTGTATAACATTCAATAAATTTAATTCTTCTTTATTCCTACTTATAATTAAATTTATCCCTCTCAAATATTTTATCACATATGTTAAATATGCTTACACTTATTATAACTGTTTTAATTTATTCCTAATTCCCTTAACATCATTTGTATTGTAAATTATTCAATTAACCTTTTAGTCTATTTACATGTGTTAATCTTTTTATAACTAAAATTTAAGTGTATAATATTTATTATAACCACTCAAATTTTATTTATAAAAATATTTTTATATTGTATATTATCCAATTATATTGTTAACTTCTAAAAATTAAGGTAAGTTATATTGGAATGCAATTGAGAATTATACAAATAAAACTTTCTAAAATTAATATACACTATAAACATCCTAATTCAATCATTTCAAGCTTGAATCATCTATTCAAAAATTTTGATTTTCTTTTTATACTTGAAGTTATTATTTAAGATAGAATTTAAGAATAAAATCTCCGATTCCTTTCAAACCATTTAGAGATTGATAAATGTATGTACATAATTTGTCAAATCAAATTTAAATCATATATCTATATATTTTATAAATCAATCATATTTTAGAAATTTATATCAATCAAGTTTCCCAAAACAAAGCTGTAGCAAGACTACAGAATGGTTTCTTCACTTCGAAACTCGAAAATGAACGTCGATGATGCTGCAGTCATCACCGAAATAATTTTCCAACGACAAAGAGAAGAGCACTTAATTTTTAAACTTTAAAATCCTTTAGAGACAAAAAAAAAATTTATTCAAAAATACTTTAAATAATATCCTTTTAAAAATTTTAAACACAAGGTTTGAAATCCATCGGAAATTAAACTCTTTAAATTTCTTGTTTTAAATTCATTTCAGTTCCCAAATAAATTTATAAACAACTATTTATAAATTCCTTTGTAGAACAATAAATGATAAATCAAGTATTATCATTTTAAATAATCAATTTAAACCAATTTATTAAGTTCCATAAATTTACTTATATATTAAAATTTATTTAATTAACCAAATTTTAAAATAATATTGTATCGGTTTGTTCTGTCAAAGTGTTTTAGAAATCCTATCGATAGCGTTGATCAGACGAATCGATCGGGAAACCCAAATCGACATCAACAACTCAAACAACACAATATATAATAAAATATAGATTTAAAAGTACAATTCAAAATGTTGGAGATAGTTTAGAAATAAAGACAAGATGATTAATTAACAAAATATGAAGATGGATAAGCTTAGATAAATCGCGGGCAACCTTAACCGGGTCAACCGTGACTTAATGAATAAGAGCAAATGTGGATTTTCCTGGGGTAAATCTACATCCGATCTCAAGAGATAGAGTTTGGAATAACAAAAGATATTAGCATCTAAACCAAGGATAAAAATCTCTGGTGAATCGATGCAAATTTGTAAAGGAGTTTTCCCCTTTTTACAAGTCATTAGAATATTGGCGAGACCACCAATTCACTATAAAGCTCATTCGAAGCGGAGTTATGGGATACTCCAGAATCAAAAGAAGATGAATAGTGAGCGACAAGAATGAATTTTGGAACCGCAGGGAACGTTCCAAAAATTAAAAGGAAATTCGAATCAAGAGGAAAAGATTCAAACTCCAATGAAAGTGATTCTGTAAATAAATCTACTCTATATGCTGAGTTTTGCCTCAAAGCCAAAGCTCTGATACCAACTGTAACGACCCGATATTTTCAACCATTCGCATCCATTATAAGTGTATAGGTAGACACTCATGCCGGAGTTGAATTGCTCAAAATACCGCGTTGTAATTAAAATTTGGCAAATCTCAAAATATACAGTAAATAAATATAATCACAGATCACAGACACAGAGTAAAATAATGCAGCGGAAGTAAAAGAAATAGTAGTTCATGAAGCTACTATATAAATATATCAGAGTACATAAGATACAATAGAAGAAATAGAGTACAACGGAAGTATAAATAAGATAACCAAGTACAAGTTGAACAGAGCAACATAACTGAAGTCGATAGAACAAGACTAGCAGATAATCTCCAGCAATTCAAATCTCCAGAAGGTGGAAATCCAAATCTGTGAATACTCAGGCTGACCCGAGCGTAAAGCAAAACACAAACACTCGAGTCAGGACAATATATACTTATATAATATAAACCAACTCAAGTGAACTGTAATAAGGTACAAGTAACTTAAAGAATGCTTGGGACCGCCCATTCTTTAAGGATCCGTTAAACTATCTACTATGTAGTAATATTCGCTATTATAATAATGTCTAATCAGTAAAGTATAATCATATAGAAAATAGCGTTAAGGGGATGGAGAACCTTAACGCGGTCGGATCTTAAAATCATAATCGTAGTAAAGCTCGATATGGTAGGTGACACGGCACAACTAGGCAATGCCAGGGTAGATATACCAATTACGCATCCGGACTAGTGGTGACGCATAGCAGCCACTACCGCCCACCTCGAACAACACTCCCAATCAAGGGTGGCCACCAAATCAATCACAAGTAATAGAATGGTATCGAAGAAGTGTGTCCGATAAGAGGTGCTACCTCCTTGGTCCGTCAATCGCTCCTGTTTTAGCCACCTTATGCCAACTCACGGGAGTTGGGTCCACGTAACATACCTTAAGAACGTCGCCACCATCCTACTTCATTCTGGAATCTCCACCGCGTACACGGTTGTCAAAGTGGTTTTCGGTATCGACAGAGAGTATGTCCATATCCGATCCCGGTCTCTTTGCCAACCAATCGTTATTATAACCCGTGGTTATAACTTTTAAAAACAATACTTTACTTCAAAATAAGATATCATTTCAAAATCATGTCTTTATCAAAATAAAGATTTATCATTTCCAAATCATTTCAATATTCTAAAATATCGTATCCTTTCAAACTTCTTTTCAAATCATTTTAATACATAAAAATATTATATCTGTTCAAACTTTATTTCAAATCATTTTTATATATCAAAATATCATACCTTTGATAGTTATACTTCGAAACCAAAATCATTTTATTTCAAAACTATGTTCATTTCAAAACAACATCATTTCCATTTCAAACATATATTCACCTTTCAAATAGTCTATACTTTCAAAGTTATAACTCTTTTGAAACAAAACATTTGAAATCATTATACTTTGAAAATCACAGCATTTCGAAATCATATATTTAAAATCATCTTTTAATTCTATACATTTACAAACTTATTAAATTCAAACCATCAAATTTCAATTCAATTACAGTTTACCAACAAACCGTTTCAAATCTTATCAATTCCCAATATAGATTAAATCCACAAAATACAATATTCAATCTTTAGTATATTTCAAAACTTTAAATCTCCCACATTTCATAAATCCAATATCATTTAAATAAACTCAATTAATATATACTTCAAATATTCATTTATCAAATAAATTAAATAAGTCAGAAATCAAGTATCATTTCAAACTCATTTCACAATATCAAAATATTATTCAAAACGCCATTCATTTTTATTCATTTAAATACCATTTAAATCCATTCATTTTATTAAATTTAAATACCATTTTAAACTCACATTAGAAATCAAATTCTTCCACTTAAATATCTCTTCATTATCTTTAGAAATTTAACATTTAATTTCCCAAAATTATATCATTTTCCAGAGATTATTTTTCATTAAAATTAATTTAAAACAACAAAATATAGTTTCCGTAGCACTTATAAATGCTACGTAAAGTTATAGTTTAAAACAGTTAATTAACAAAAGACAGCGTTAAATGCTATAATAGATTTCTTTTAAGTTTCAATTAACTTACATGTTAAGTTTAACCACTATAGCACTTACAAAGTGCTATAATAGCCTTTATTTCAAATTAACCTTTTAGTTCATTTAAAACACTACAACATTTACAAAATGCTGTAATATCCTTTACATTACATTTCAAAATGCTGTTAAATCATATTCAGAGTTTTATTTACAATTCCACAAATAATTAACTTTTAATATAAATCATTTTAACTTATAAAATCATATATTTCACATTTAACACAATCATTTAAATACCTTTATTTCTATGATTTTATAAAGTCAAATTTCCATACAAAAATTAAATTTAATAACAATTAAATTTTCATTTCTTTAATTAAATTATTAACTTAACAACTAAGTTTAAATTTCCAAAAATATAGCTTATTTCCATTTATTTTACTTAATTAAAATTTCACTTTTAAACAAATTTCACAAAATTCAATTTAAGTTATATTTCCAAATTCAGCTTAAATGTTCATTTATTCCATATTTTAATTTATACAAAATCATTAACACCTTTAAAACATTATTATTACTTAATAAAAATCATTAAATTCATCTTTAAATCAAATTTTTCATATTTTCTTACTTTACAAAAATTCCATTTATAAACAAAATCATAAATTCCAAAATTAACTTATATTTCAAATTCTACTTCACCATTTACTTAATTCACTTATTTAATTTGTAGAAAATCACAAATACTTTATAGAAATCATTTTAATGAAATTTAAATCAAAATACCATAATATTTACATTAAAAAAAGTAGTTTAAAAATTTCAGAAAAATATATAAACCACGGGTCTGTATATAATTTTCTAGCCTAGGTCAAGTGATACAGATATGTATCATTTCAATCCGCAGTTTACAAAGAAAAACCGAGTTTTATCATTTCAAACCCGCAATCCCAAGTAATATAAATAAATAAATAAAAACCGTTCAGGCCTATCATTTCAGCCCATAACGATTTTTCCTTATTCTAAAGTCCGTTCGAGTATGTATCATTTCAACCCATAGTGATTCTAATCTACAGGGAACTTGCAGTGTGATAAACTGATATAAATAAACAGAATAGCATGAGATAACAGTAATAGATGATATAACATATGTAATAACAGGGGTAAACATTATATGATCATAATATAACAGTTACAATAGGATGATATAATTTTACAGATTCAAATGGTGTCAGTTTACTAGTTATATAAGTACACATTGTCTGGTGAGAATTACTCACTTGTTCAAGCTGGAGATGACAACCACAAACGCACAACAAAGATTTCCAGAGGCACGAGAGCACGATAATTATTTGAGTGTGGGAGAGCCAAAGCTAATTGCCTTGTCACATTCAAACCAAACAATTACAAACAACATAAGATTTCAACCCAAAAATTCAATAAACAATGCTAGAAATGGATGCATAAACAAAGTCAAAGTGTTTGCACTTGCTTCCTACCACCTATGCTTCAGCTCCAGATCTGAAATGGCATGGCTAAAGGCATGGTTTGGATCAGGTATGGTCTGGAAAAGGTGAGGCTACAAGGTGATGAAGGTGAGTGGAAGTTACAAGGTGTTGAAGGCAATGGAATACCAAAGGGTTTCAAGGCAAAGTGTGGCTTTTGTTGCACCATAGGGTTCGGCCCCTTGCTGATGTGGCTTGGCCATGGTATGTGGTGGTCAGGTGGTGGCTGGAGTGTGGGCCAGAGGTGGTGTTAGGTCAGGTCAGAGGTGGTGGTGGTGGAGGTAGTGATGGCAAAAGGTGGTAGAAGGAGGAGATGACAATTCTAGGTCATAAGTGATAGTTTATGATGGTTTTTGGTGGATTTTGTGTAGATCTTGGACTTGGATTGGTTAGGCCTGAGGAGGAGGGTTGCTAGGATGGGTGATGGTCAGAGGAAGGGGGTCGTGGTGGTCGGCCAAAGCCTGGAGGAGGAGGAACCAAACTATGAAGGTAGAGAGCATATGCAGTTTCAATAGAAAAAACATAGAAAACAAGGAAGAAAGAAGGAATTTTTACCCAAAATTTTGAAGCCATGGCCGTGATTTTTTTGGAGGAGAAAGAGAAGTGTTTGCGTGAAAAAAATGAAAAGAAGTCCGCTGAAAAGAATAGGGTATGCATGGCCAAAAACATTAAAGAGGAGTTGAGAAAGTGAAAGGTCGGGAGGTGAAAAGCCATAGGAATTTAAATAGTTTAAAACTTCTCATATTTCCTCTAATTTCTTTTTAAGTTTTATATAACTGAAATATATATATAAACTCAGATAAAATACGAAAATTTAGTAAATAAAAAAAATTAATTAATTATTAATTATATAAAATTTAATTAAGTAAAACAGCAAAAATTGCAACTAGTCTTGAAAATATGAAAAATAAATGCAATGAACTTTGGAAAAAGTTTATGGACTTGTAAAACATTTATAAACAAAGATAATAATATAAAATAAAAATGCATTCACAAAATGAATAAATAAATTTTAATTAAATATAATTTAATTGAAGAAAATAGCAGAAAAATAGAAACTAGCCTTTAAAAATAGAAAATAAATTCAATACGCTTTGGAAAAATTATATAATCACTTTAAATTATTTAAAAGACAAAATTATACATAAAATAAAATACTAACACATATTAGAACAAAACATGACAAATAAAATATAATTTAAAACAAACAATATTGCTAAATACATCAGTTTACACACAATATTGAAATATACATAACTTTCACAATTTAACTCCGTTTCCAACGAAACGAAAAGCTGTATCCATGGAATTAAATCTATTTTCATAATAAAAGATAAAATTTAAGAATTTGAAATATTTAAATTTAAAGTTCAAAAGTCAAATTTGACCAGTTTCAATAGAAATTCACTTTTCAGTGAAATATCCAATTTATACTAGTTTGAACTATAATTCACTTAATAGTCAACATTTATATTTAAAATGAAATGTTTGAAATAGAACAAGTTTAAAATAATTTAAAATAAAATAAAGTCAAAATTTAAAATATAGGCCAAAATCTAGGGTTGTTACAGAGCACAATATTTAAAAATATGGATATAGGGATTTCAATTAATTCACAACTTATTACCCAAATCCTTTCCTTTAAATGGTTTAAACAATTACCATTTTAAATCTTTAAACAAAAAGATTTACTTCACAAAGTTCACCCAATTTTACAAAGATTCATTCACAGATTTCCAAATCAATTTCCATTTCAATTGGGTTAACCCATTAAATCTTTAAATCAAGATTTATTTTATAGCTTTCAAAACTATTCACAATTCAAGTCTGCTAAAATATAAAAGATACACCATTTGAAATACTCTTTGATTCCAAAACAAGATTTAATCATTGTCACAAAGGTTAATTCATAGTTTTTCCAAACTATTTACAATTTCATTTCAACTTGAAATATTTCGATACAAATTGGAAATCTTTTCACTTTATGAAAGCTATTATTATTTGAAAACAAATAGTTTTCGTTTTGGGAAAAACTGGTTTCATTTATACAAGTTACGGTCTTTGGTTTAATTCAAATTTCGACAACAACACTTTTAAAAATGGTTTAAATTCATATAAACACCCTTTTACACTTGTAAAATCTTTTAGACCAAAATTCCCAAATCATTGAATTCAATTCCAAATATTGAATTCAAATTTTAAATCAAATTATTCAAATTTCAATTTTATTAAGTTATTTAAAATAACTTTTATTTCTGAATCTCATTTTCGAAAAAACTTTCAATTCCAATTCCAAAAGTAATTTGGATTCAAAAATTCAATCTTTAGAATTATCAAAAATCTGTGACTTAACCAATTTCCACGTGAAATCCACATTGGTGTGTGTATTGTGTAGTCCAAGGGTTTAACACAATAGTGAAACAACATTCAACCATCAAAGATCAAATATAACAATATAATTGATAAGCGGTATAAACTATAACGCTTACTTTCATTCACAAATCACAGATATATATATATATATATATATATCACAGATAAACAAATTACAGATCACAACACAAATCAGGATATATCACAAAGCATCACATATCCTTATAAATTTCCAATGAATTTACAAAATCATTCCCTTTTTAAATAAATTTCTTTATCTCTTCAAATCTATTTAAAAATCCAAATTTTAAATAAATTCTTCAACTTATAATAATATTACCCAAAATCTATTTACTAATATCTTTTCCCATATTTCGGAAAAAATTCGATAAGACTACAAAAATCAACTTTCAATACTTTTAAATTCCTTCTTTCAAATTAATTCAATTCTTAAAAATAATTTTCCAAAAATCCAATTTTATTAATTTCTAGTATCCAACGATACCAAAAATACATTCGGCTAAATTTTAGCCTTCAACAATTTCAATCACAAAGATAATCAAACAGAGATTATAAATAATCAACACACAACATATGAAACAAATTCAAATGTTTGAGGAATCCAGTTGGATCCCTCCAACCTGTTCCCTGCATCCACAGATGTTAGCACAATACCAATTCCACTTCACGGTGGAATTATCGTGGTATATGGGATTTATAAAATACTATCCACTATTATGCGGCGCAATAGGGTCTCATCCGCTATATAATGCGGGAAATCAACTCCAAATACATATATAATACCAATTCCACTTCACGGTGGAATTATCGCAGTATATGTTTTTAATAAATAACCTCTGCTTAATATGCGGCGTATAGGGTCTATTTCAGCACAATAGATAACAACCATCATTCAATCACACAATCAAGCAATTTTAAATCTAACTATTTAAAATTAAAATCGAAACAATTCGATTGAGTGAGGAGTTCTCACCTTGAGTTGTCGAGTGATTAAATTTTAAATTAAATCGAACCGTTCGATTTAATCAAAAATTCTGGCTTGCCCCAAACACGCCCAGATCTATGCTGCAGCATATATCTCGTCGCTGCGATTCCAACGCTTCCTATTTCGTCGAATTTCGACAACGTATGACGAAGTTACAGCATTTTAAAGTTTGAACGAATTATAATATATATTAATTTACAAATTCTTTTTAATTTCAAACCCTACATTTAAATCTGGCCGTTCGTTTCAATAGATGAGATCGTGGCCGCTATTCCTTTCTTCTTCCCCATCAGGTAAGCACGCACGAAGACAACCCAACGAGCCACCCCTAACCCTAATTGCCGCACCACCATCGTCGAGTTCCACGTCGATCAGCTAGCATCGTATCGAAGCTCATCACGAGAGCTACCCACGCCCAGAACCACGTGCAACTCGGCTGCATATTCCCCCCAAAAAACGTGCTTGAACGCAACAACTTCATTTGCGATTTGCCATCAATCGGCTTCGTGTTTTTCGATCATGACCGTTGGTTTTACTCGTCTCAACGAGTTCTACAATTTTGCAGTTGAATTTTTTTTGTAAAGATTGACGGATTTGGAGAAAATGAGGGAGGAAGCATCGAAAATTCTGGCCATTGGTTGAGGAATTGGCGGCTAACCCTAGTTGATTATGTTTTGATGAAAAATGAAAACATTTTGGCCTTATATAGAAAATTGCAAAACACTATTCATCTCGAAAATTTTTGAACTCGAAATCAAACGTGCCGGCTGATGTTTCTAAGGTTTTACCCGCATGTCGAACACAATGGAACGTGTTTCTGGAGCTATTTCGGTCATATGTGCGAGTTACGGAAATAAACGATCAAATTTAAATTAAATCGATTAAAACGATTTCAATGCGTTTCAGCTTGCCCCGGACAAACCGTAAATCTGATTGACACGAAATTTGAAACCTTACAATAATTTCACATTACGGATCCGATGAAACTGGTTTCGTCGAAATCCAAGACTGTTTGAAAAATGACTATTTTCACTAGTCAATTAAATATTAAAATATTCAATTTCAACAATTTAACTTTTAATTCAAATTTAAAAGTTTACAAACATCATTCTAACTCCAATATGATTTAATATAACTTTATAAGTCATTTTTATACACATTAAACCCAATTTCCAATTATTTCTGGAATTTCAAATATTAAATTGTCGATTTAATTATCCAATTAAATCTCTATATTCGAAATTAAAATCTATTTGACTTACAAATTTCACTTGTTAATATTTAAAATCAATTAAATATCTGAATTTCAAATGACAGAAATTCTGGGTCGTTACAATCTTCGCCCCTTAAAAGAATTTCGTCCTCGAAATTGCAAAGTAAGAAAAATGCCCAAATCCATTAACTTTTCAAAACCATTCGTTCAAATTAGATTTCAAAATCACTTAAGTGTACAACTTTCCCAAAATCCAATAGTTAACTCTTTCAAAAACTTTACTAAGTTTTTCAAATCTATACTTAGTTATACTTTTCAAAACAAACTATATCGTTTAACTTTTAACTCCAAATCCAATATTTAGTTTTCACAAATTTTCCAAAATTTCCCGAAAATTTTCTAACGGCTTAAATTTTCAGAAAAATTCGCCACAGCCTCCTTTGCGCGGTTCGATCGTAGTAGGATCACAATAGACATAAATATATATACATCGACCCACACGATCGGAAAAGCAGAAAAACAGTTCATATTTCCTATTTTTATTGCGTAGCGTACCTTTTTAGCATTTTTAAGCAAAGCAGTTATTTATTAAGCATTTTAGCGCAACCAAATCAGCAAAACGGTAGCCCCGGTACCTGTACTTACTCAATTTAAACACGTAAGCGACATATATATAAAGTTATTAACAATTTACTCTTTTAAACAACTACAACACATGCATATTAAAAGAAATGCATACTAAACAAGGTTTATAAGCAACTTATATAATTTCGACATCACTTGTAATTGTTTACAACCAATTCATATACAACGACATTCAATTATTCATTTTCAATTAGTTTACATTCACTAATTTAAATTCAAGTTGATTCACGTCCAATTTAAATCCAAGTACATAGCTTTCAATTTTTTTAATCAATTCAATTTCATTAACACTTAATGAATTATATAAAATCAACGAACAATCATCTAACAATCAAATCATAACCAACATAACCAAATTATTAAATTCACATTCAATTTGGTTCAACACTTTCAATTAGCTTTAATGAATTAACACTTACATCCATTATTCCATATTAATTTATTCACATTAGATTGATTAACATTCAATCTATTTATTAATTCAATTGCTAATTCATTTTACAAATAAAGTTGAACCTCATTACATAACTCAAGTTCATATTCATCACTTCATTATTTTTACTTCGATACCAAAATCAACTTCTATTTTATTCAACTTTTACTTAAGTTATATTCCATTTAAAATTTCCACTTATAAATTCAATTCAGATTTTGTTTTTCTTAACAAAATTGTTTAACCATTTTATCATTTGGTTTCACTTACATTCACTCATTTTATAAGTTACACAACTTATTATTCAACTTTCCAAATCATATTGTAAGTATAAAACTCATTTCACTTGTAATTATCAATTACAACTTGAATTTTTTTAATTTCAAATTTGTTTATCACAACAAAACTTAAAATTTCAATTTATTATGGTAGCAAATCCATCACACAGAAACTCGAAAATGATACTGATGCTGCTGCAGTCATCACCCTTATTATTTCCCAGCAACAGTAGTGAATTCAGTGCTTAAATTCTTTCAAAATTTCCCTTTTATTTATAAATCATATTTATAAATCTTTTTCTCATATAATTTCACTATTTTACTTTACTTATACAAGATTATTTCACAATTGCAAATCATATTAATTATAATTCCATACTTAATAATTCATTTGCTTATATACTTTATTCTTTTACAATTGTTGTTTTTATTTAGATTATTCAAACAACTTTTATTAACTCATATATATTCACACATTTTCAACAACCAAACAATCCAATTTATATACACCTCAACAATTTATGAAAAATTAATCCTTTATATGCAAAATATAATCGAGGTAAAATTATTTCATTTACCCAATTTAAAATGATACTGTGTCGGTTTATCTCGTTTAAGAGTTTAGAAACCCCTATCGATTACAATTAGCTAGACTGCACCGACCAGAATCTATAAACAATCAACCGATAAGTCAACATAATACAAAACAGTTTCATATTCACTAAGAAATACGCGCTCATATCTATTATTACACTCACACTCATTCTAGAGTACTACTGACTCTATCTCTAATGAGTAACACCCAATAGAGCCAAAGTTATCGCTTAACCATTTGCTCCGATACCACATGTAACGTCCCAGATTTTTGACTTCCGAAAATCGACATTAATACGTCCACTGTATCAACTGCCGAGCAATCGAATGTCGGAAAACCAAATTGTTGTGGTTAAAAAGAAGAGGTAGAAGAAGGCAGAAAGAAAGAAAGAAGAAACGACAGAAACAATATCAGAACCTCACATATCGCAGCGGAACAACATATAATAGATAGATGAATAATCTTTAAATCAAGAACTATATCAGTTTATACATTACATAATCATCAGAGTTTACAACAACAATATACAACACAATACATCAATGGACAGTTATATAAACTTGTCCTCATACAGAATACACAGCGGAATAAATAATATCATATACAAATGCTACGCCTCGCCATCCAGCTCGCCATTGAGCTCCATAGCATCTCCTGAATCCAGAATGACCTGATAACCTGACTCTAGACTGCCCGTGTGGAAAATTATGGGCACCCAGAGTTTAGGAAGGAAACAATAAACTCCAGATCAGTCATGGTGACTGGTGTGAGAACTAAAACAGTTTTTATCTTTAAAACAACAACAACAAAGGAAGTAAAAGACATTCGCAACGCTTTTTGAAAAATGAAACTACCATAAGACCTCCCGCCACACACACATTGCAAACGCAGAATTGGAGGAGATTTCTTCTTATGATAGTCAAACATGCTTACTACGCAAAACAAATCATTTTGATATTATTTTTAGTGCATAGTGCAGAAAACATTTCGAAAGTATAATATTAATCTTAGCCAGCAAAGGCATTATGCACTTATGCCTACTATAGCTACCATGTTCAATAGCAGGTTACCGCCACATTCCATGGCAGGTAATACAACTAAAACCGTACAAGGCTCGTATTGTTTCTTTGGATTTTCCAACAAATGGTCAGGCTAAGGAACTTCCTTACACCGAAATGGAAACGCCTCTGGAAAGACGCCCCGAGAACCTAACCGGATCTCTGCAAACACAAGGCCGACGCTACCTCATGCTGTACAGTTGTAACTAGGTAGTTAACACACAAGCTATGCCATCCCTCGGTCATTACCGACCTTTATCCGAGGATCCTCAACCACAAAGCAACAACCACAAAGTGTATTAAATTTGCAGCATCAACATAGGTAAAATATCTGGGCTCTATACCATGATATCACCTTTTATCCAGAAGGAAATGACATACCCTAGGGGCGCAACCCCAAAAAACCTTGCCGCCACATTCCTGTTTCGACCATTACCGGGTTGTGAGGCTCGACGAAGTCTCATCCACAAAGCTACGCTTTTTCACAAAGCCACGCTTTTTCACAAAGCCATGCTTTGATCAACAAATGATCAACAACACTTCGTATGCCACATTACCAAATTGGGAATGTTTCACTAGTAACCATCAACTACATAACCTCTGAGCTCGTACGTCTCAGAGAAGGGTGTTAAGCTAAGAGAATAAATTCTCCGCCACCAACAGAAATGTATTTGATAGAAACCGTCTTTACATCTCAAAGTGTAATGTCAGACACACATCCATACAAGTCCGTTCCGGGATCGAACAAAACCGAAGGCACTTCCAAAGAAGCCCTTGCAATCCGGGTATTCACTAATCACGTCCGGACTTCCCATCACAAGAAGAGTGATATAAATCTCTATACCGGAGCAACTCGGTGCAGAGACATTTGATAGGTTGTCCTTTCATTTTCAAAAATACCTGGTCTTCACACCGGTCTTCAATACGACCCATATAGTCGTATCACTAAGTCGAAATGGGTTATATGACACAAAGGTCTTTTCCCGGCTAACCCGGATTGTGAGCACAATATTTAAAACATATGGATATAGGGATTTCAATTAAGTCACAAATTATTACCCAAATCCTTTCCTTTAAATGGTTTAAACAAATTACCATTTTAAATCTTTAAACAAAAAGATTTACTTCACAAAGTTCATCCAATTTCACAAAGATTCATTCATAGATTTCCAAATCAATTTCCATTTCAATTGGGTTAACCCATTAAATCTTTAAATCAAGATTTAATTTATAGCTTTCAAAACTATTCACAATTCAAGTCTTTTAAAATATAAAAGATACACCATTTGGAATACTCTTTGATTCCAAAACAAGATTTAATCATTGTCACAAAGGTTAATTCATAGTTTTTCAAAACTATTTACAATTTCATTTCAACTTGAAATATTTCGATACAAATTGGAAATCTTTTCACTTTATGAAAGCTATTATTATTTGAAAACAAATAGTTTTCGTTTTGGGAAAAATTGGTTTCATTTATACAAGTTACGGTCTTTGGTTTAATTCAAATTTCCACAACAAAACTTTTAAAAATGGTTTAAATTCATATAAACACCCTTTTACACTTGTAAAATCTTTTAGACCAAAATTCCCAAATCATTGAATTCAATTCCAAATATTGAATTCAAATTTTAAATCAAATTATTCAAATTTCAATTTTATTAAGTTATTTAAAATAACTTTTATTTCTGAATCTCATTTTCAAAAAAACTTTCAATTCCAATTCCAAAAGTAATTTGGATTCAAAAATTCAATCTTTAGAATTATTAAAAATCTGTGACTTAACCGATTTCCACATGAAATCCATATTGGTGTGTGTATTGGTAGTCCAAGGGTTTAACACAATAGTGCAACAACATTCAACCATCATAGATCAAATATAACAATATAATTGATAAGCGGTATAAACTATAACGCTTATCTTTCATTCACAAATCACAGATATATATATATATATATATATATCACAGATAAACAAATTACAAATCACAACACAAATCAGGATATATCACAAAGCATCACATATCCTTATAAATTTCCAATGAATTTACAAAATCATTTACTTTTTAAATAAATTTCTTTATCTCTTCAAATCTATTTAAAAATCCAAATTTTAAATAAATTCTTCAACTTATAATAATATTACCCAAAATCCATTTAATAATATCTTTTCCCATATTTCGGAAAAAATTCGATAAGACTACAAAAATCAACTTTCTATACTTTTAAATTCCTTCTTTCAAATTAATCCAATTCTTAAAAATAATTTTCCAAAAATCCAATTTTATTAATTTCTAGTATCCAACGATACCAAAAATACATTCGGCTAAACTTTAGCCTTCAACAATTTCAATCATAAAGATAATCACACAGAGATTATAAATAATCAACACACAACATATGAAACAAATTCAAATGTTTGAGGAATCCAGTTGGATCCCTCCAACCTGTTCCCTGCATCCACAGATGTTAGCACAATACCAATTCCACTTCACGGTGGAATTATCGCGGTATATGGGATTTATAAAATACTATCCGCTATTATGCGGCGCAATAGGGTCTCATCCGCTATATAATGCGGTAAATCAACTCCAAATACATATATAATACCAATTCCACTTCACAGTGGAATTATCACGGTATATGTTTTTAATAAATAACCTCCGCTTAATATGCGGCGTATAGGGTCTATTTCAATACAATAGATAACAACCATCATTCAATCACACAATCAAGCAATTTTAAATCTAACTATTTAAAATTTAAATCGAAACAATTCGATTGAGTGAGGAGTTCTCACCTTGAGTTGTCGAGTGATTAAATTTTAAATTAAATCGAACCGTTCAATTTAATCAAAAATTCTCGCTTGCCCCAAACACGCCCAGATCTGCGCTGCAGCGTATATCTCGTCGCTGCGATTCCAACGCTTCCTGTTTCGTCGAATTTTGACGACATAGGACGAAGTTACATCATTTTAAAGTTTGAACGAATTATAATATATATTAATTTACAAATTCTTTTTAATTTCAAACCCTACATTTAAATCTGGCCGTTCGTTTCAATAGATGAGATCATGGCCGCTATTCCTTTCTTCTTCCCCATCAAGTAAGCACGCACGAAGACAACCCAATGAGCCGCCCCTAACCCTAATTGCCGCACCACCATCGTCGACTTCCACGTCGATCAGCTAGCACCGTATCGAAGCTCATCACGAGAGCTACCCACGCCCAGAACCACATGTAACTCGGCTGCATATTCCCCCCAAAAAACGTGCTTGAACGCGACAACTTCATTTGCGATTTGCCATCAATCGGCTTCGTGTTTTTCGATCATGACCGTTGGTTTTACTCGTCTCAACGAGTTCTACAATTTTGCAGTTGAAAACTTTTTGTAAAGATTGACGGATTTGGAGAAAATGAGGGAGGAAGCATTGAAAATTCTGGCCATTGGTTGAGGAATTGGTGGCTAACCCTAGTTGATTAGGTTTTGATGAAAAATGAAAACATTTTGGCCTTATATAGAAAATTGCAAAACACTATTCATCTCGAAAATTTTCGAAATCGAAATCAAACGTGTCGGCTGACATTTCTAAGGTTTTCACCGCATTCCGAACACAGTGGAACGTGTTTCGGGAGCTAATTCGGTCATATGTGCGAGTTACGGAAATAAACGATCAAATTTAAATTAAATCGATTAAAAAGATTTCTATGCGTTTCAGCTTGCCCAGGACAAACCATAAATCTGATTGACACGAAATTTGAAACCTTACAATAATTTCACATTAGGGATCCGATGAAACTTGTTTCGTCGAAATCCGAGACTGTTTGAAAAATGACTATTTTCACTAGTCAATTAAATATTAAAATATTCAATTTCAACAATTTAACTTTTAATTCAAATTTAAAAGTTTACAAACATCATTCTAGCTCCAATATGATTTAATATAACTTTATAAATCATTTTTATACACATTAAACCCAATTTCCAATTATTTCTGGAATTTCAAATATTAAATTGTCGATTTAATTATCCAATTAAATCTCTATATTCGAAATTAAAATCTATTTGACTTACAAATTTCACTTGTTAATATTTAAAATCAATTAAATATCTGAATTTCAAATGACAGAAATTCTGGGTCGTTACACCAGAATCAAAAGAATACAAATAAGGAGAGACAAGAATGGATTTCAGAACAAGTGTGAGCGTTCCAAAATTCAAAGGAAACCGAATCAAATAGGAAGAGATTCAAGCACGAACGAAAGTAATTCTGTAATTAAATCTACTACATACGCTAAGTTTTGCCTAAAACCAGAGCTCTGATACCAACTGTAACGATCCGATATTTTCAACCATTCGCATCCGCACATGTCGGACTTGAATTGCTCAAAATACCAGATTGTTAATTTAAATTTGGCAAAACTCAACATATACAGTAAATAAATTAATCACGGAATCACAGACACAGAGTAATATAATAACAATGCAGCGGAATAGATAAATAGTAGTTCATGAAGCTACTATATAAACAACAGAGTTTGAAATAAAATACAATATTATATCTCAAATACAGACTGATGACATCTCTGAACAAATCAACCGGAGAAGCTGAAAGCTGAATCGATAGTTGGATCTCCAAACGAAGCTCCAAACTCCAAAGGCGAGTCTCAAATGCTGTATCACTCAGTCTGACCCGAGCGTAAAGCAAAACACAAAACACTCGAGTCAGGTTAACATTCTTATATCAATAAATCCAACTCAAGTGAAATATCAACTGAAATACGAGTAACTTAAAGGATGTTTGGGATAACCATCCTCTAAGGATACGTGGAACTATCTACTATGTAGAATTATACGCTATTAACAACCAAACGTCATTATAACACCGTGGTCATTTCAAATTAATTTATACTTCAAACCCAAAATATCATTTCCATTTCAAATATATATATTTCCAAATTATAGGACTTTCAAAACTAAATTGATAATTTCATATATATCTTATTTTAACTTCATTATTATTTAGTTTTGAAATATTCCCTTAATAAATCCATTATCATTTAAATAACCTTAAATTACATTAAACTAAATATTTCCTTCGATTTATTTAAAACTTGAAATATCCATTTAATCACTTTAAATCAAAATCATAATTAAACAAAATTCAATAAGTTTCAAATCGATTTAATTAAACAAAATTCTTAATTAAATACAATTCCGAATAAATTCAAATTTATCTTCCTAACCTTAATTTATAGAATCATTATAAATTCTATTTTTAAAATAAAATTTTAAATAAATACTTAAACATATTTTATTTTACTTAAATCAAACTTGACTAAATTTAAAGCTTATTATTAAATCTATTTTGTATTAAAACTTATTCATATACATAATAATTTCAAATTTAAATAAAACCATATATATTTCCTTTCAAACCTATATAAATCATTTTAAAATATTTATATATAGACCAACGGTGTCTATATAAAATTTTCTATCCTATGGTCAAGTGATACGGATATTTATCATTTCAATCCGTAATTTAAATATATATAGGTATATATCATTTCAACCCGCAATCCCAAATTCAATTCAATTGAAAATCACTTGGGTTTATCATTTCAACCCGTAACGATTTTCTCCTATTCTACAGATCGTTCGGGTATGTATCATTTCAACCCATAGGGAATTCTATACTAACAGGGAACTTGCAGAGTGAAAACAGATATGATAATAATATAACATATGATTAAACAAAATATGAACAACAGGATATGGTGTCATATCCCACAGGTGAACAATTACAGATAATAGCATATCATATATAACAATTAAATAATTAACAGTTCAAATTAGCAGCATATTTCAATTGTCGTTTCAATTGAAATCAAATTTAATAAATATAAGAACGTTAATCGTGAGTGATTGCTCACCTTTCGAGGCTAGAGAATGCAGAAGATGACACGGATATGCACACTGAAATTGAATTACGAATCCAAGCAAAATTGGCACGAATTCAACGATCAAAGCTGATAATAGGAATTGATGGAACAAATCAGAACTGGATCGATGAAGGAATCTGGTATAAAGGATCTTATATATATAACTATATATAACCATATATGTATAAAGAATCAAATTCTAAATTCAAACTATATATGTATATGAATGTGTGTATATATTCATTAAAAACAGAATTATTTTATACTTCTCTAGTCTTTCCATTTTTTTTCTGCTTTCTATAAAATACATTTCTGATAAAAAGGGTTTCCTGTTTTTCTGCACATATTTAAATTTAAAACAGGTATGTGAATATATAGATTAATATTTTAAAGTTAGACAGTAAGTCCAGTAGGTGTAACATTTTTTTTTCTAATCTGCATATACATATTTTTATTAAATCAAGCTAAATCGAAAATAACAAATTCAAATACCTCACAGCCTCCACTGCCTCACGAAACCCACTTCGAACTCCTACGCGAACCCATACCCAGCCTCCATCACTTCACGCGCGAGCCTGGATGTGACGCCGACCGAGATTAGCTCGCCCATGCAAAGTGCGGTGGTGCTGCGAGCTAGGGTTCCCCATTGCCTCTGCTACGCACCATCTATTGTTGCCCCGATAGCTTCGACTCGAAAGAGTTCGGCCATATGAATCGCGATTTCGAATCGCGTGCTCGGAAAGCTTCGGTCGCGATTTCCTCTCCATGTATGAGATTTTCGATCTCGTTTAATTCTTTTTATATTGTCAAACGAATCGTTCGAATAGGAGAAGATATGAGGGAATACATAATTTTTTTTATTATTCTGCTCGATTTCGATGAGTTTTGAAGATGAGGACAGAAGAGGAATGAGTACTCGAGATTTAAAATAAAGGGGCTGAATCTCTCTGATTTGTATCGATGGGAGGGAGAGAAAGATGGTGATTTAAAATAAAGAGGACATGATTTTAGAAAGAGGATGGAAGACGCGATTGTGAGGGAGAAGGAGAATTTCCGAAATTCAATTTTGATTTCGAAACAGCTCGGGATATTTTTGTTTTAAAATGAAAGTGTGTTCGAGAAGGCTCTGTCGGCTTGCATCAGAAGACAAAAGGGGAACGTGACTTGATTATATTGCGTGCTCGAAACAACAAGCAATAGTTATTTGAAATGGAAGGGAAAAGATCTGATGTGAAGTAAATGCAGCTGGGAATTGACCAAAAAATAAAATATATTTTAATTAAATTCAAATCGTCATGATAAATGCAACTACAATCTCGAACCCCTATCGAGGTGTGCCCCCAGGCGTTTATAATGTTATATCCCTATTCCAAATGCAATGAAAAAGGTTTCGGGTCCTAATTCGATCATATGGAGAAGATAGCTTTTTGGACCCAGTTAAAATATAAATTTTCGATATAAATTTTAGCACGTTTATATATACAAACGATCACTCTAATCACTACGAAAATTGAAATCCGATAAAAATACACTATTACGGATCCAATGTGACTGGTTTCGTCGAATTCCGAGACTGTGCCCTGGAAGGCTATCTTTAAATATCAATTTAAACAATATATTTTCAAAACTGATCAAAACCACTTTCAAATTTAATTTTAAAAGTTCTATCACCTTCAGTATTATTAATATAAAATTTCCAAGCCTTCAAATTATTTTTAACAAGCTTAAAAATCAAGATTCAATATTTTACCCAATTCCGATAATTAAATTCAATAATTAATTATTCAATAAATATTGATATTTGAAATTCAAGTTAAAAATTAATCTTTAAATATTTAAAATCAATTAAATATTTTGTTAACGCTAAAATTGTGAACGCTAACACCCCGGTGTAAGTTGTGACAATGTGAAAGCACCACCCATTTGCACGGGAACTAAAGGTAAGTAGAAAATAACAAAAAAAATAAAAAACAACAAATTTTTATAGTGGTTCGGCTTAAAGTCAAGCCTACATCCACTTTATCTCTTCTTTATTGCTGATTCGATTACAACTTTTACAATGTTTACAATGAATCTTCGGCTACAACACAATCGAGACAAGAAGCTAGAACTTTGACGATGAATTGCTCTTCGGATTCATGTTGAATGTGGTCGATCTCCTCTCTTGACTTTTCGAAGTGTTGTTGGCAAATGAAGTGTTGTGGAGGTTGAGAAAGTAGCAGAGCTTCCATGCTTCCAAGTCCCGAAAAAAGGTCCCTTTGAATGCGGAGTTGGTGAAGTATTTATAGGAGTGGCTGGACTTAGGTCGGCCTGGTTATAGGTCGTGGGTGACCTAAGTGGTAGGTCGTAGGTCATTAGCGACCTAAGGAGTTGCGGCACAAAGGATGGGAAATGAAGATGAGCAGCGACCTAAGGGAATGGTTAGGTCGTAAGTCGCCAGCGACTTAAGGGGCAGTGGCATGAAGAGTTGTGGTATAAAGAAGTAGCGACCTAAGGAGATGACGACCTAAGGGAGTGGCGACCTAAGTATGTTGAGGCATGGCTTCATAGGTCGTGGGCGATCTAAAGGAAGAGGCAGCGTATGGATTAGGTCGCTAGGCTACTAGGTCGCTGAGAGTTTTAGGTCGCGGAGACTACTAGGTCGTTGCTTTCTTTACTCGTTACAAGCTTAAGTCGCTAGGTCGCTTGTTCCTTATCTCGTTGACTCGCTCGAGGCTTTGAATTGTTAGGTCGCTGGAACCTTTAGATCATTGATCACTAGGTCGTTGAAGCTTTTAGGTCGTAGGTCGCTGAACGACCTGACAAGGATTTGCTCTGTTGAGTTGCTAAGTTGACCAGTCTCTGAGACGAACTGTCTTTGGTTTCTCGGTCGATCTTTTGGTATCAAAGCCTTGCTAAAAGGTGGGATAACACTTGTCCCCCAAAACATGCCTTCCGGTAGGAAGGTGTGTTTTGTAATGCCATAAGCCGGATGTTCATATCCTGTTGATGACTTGCAAAGGAATCGACAGTTTTATGTGGCCCCAAATGACGGCCGTTCGGGATCGAGCTATTTGGGATGAAGTGCGGCCGTCCATGGTCAAGCGCCTGACTTCAAATGGCGACCGTTCGTGATCGATCCCTTTAAGGTGAAGTGCGACCGTGTGCGGTCAGGTGCCATTCATGGTCAAGCGCTTTACTTCAAATGACGACCGTTAGGGATCGAGTCATTTGTGGTAAAGTGCGACCGTGCGCGGTCAAGTGGCGGAGCTCAGATGACGACCGTTCGCGGTCAAGCGCCTTACTTCAAATGACGACCATTCGGGGTCGAGCCATTTGCGGTAAAGTGCGACCGTGTGTGGTCAAGTGGCGGATCTCAAGTGACGATCGTTAGGGATCGAGTCGCTTGAGGTGAAGTGCGACCGTTCACGGTCAAGCGCCTAACTTCAAATGACGATCGTTTGGGATCGAGCCATTTGAGGTGAAGTGCGACCGTGCACGGTCAAGCGCTTATCTTCATATGATGATTGTTCGGGATTGAATCATGTGAGATGAAATGTGATCGTTCATGGTCAAGCGCCTTACTCCAAATGACGATCGTTCGCGATCAAGCCATTTGTGGAAAAGTGCGACCGTGCCCGGTCAGGGGCGGACCCTCAAATGACGATCGTTTGGGATTGAGCCATTCGAGGTGAAATGTAACCGCTCACGGTCAAGCTCCTTACTTCAAATGACGATCGTTCGCGATCAAGCCATTCGAGGAAAAGTGCGACCGTTGGCGGCCAGGGGGTGGACCCCAAATGACGATCGTTCGGGATCGAGCCATTTGAGGTGAAATGTAACCGCTCACGGTCAAGCGCATTACTTCAAATGAAGATCGTTCGGGATCGAGTCATTCGAGGTAAAGTGCGACCATTGGCGGTCAAGGGGTGGACCCCAAATGACGACCGTTCGGGATCGAGCCATTTGAGGCGAGTTTTTGCCGTTCGAGTCGAGTTTTCTTGACCTCAAATGACGACCGTTCGGGATCAAGCCATTCGAGGTGAGGTGAGCTGATGTGTGCCCGGGGGGGCATTTGAGGTGAGGAGATGTGTGCCCGGGAGGGCTTAATGTTGGAGGGACCTAGCGTTGCCAATGCCAGATTCACGTTCGGGTGAGTTCCTGGATTATTGGTTATGGTGGTTCAACACCATCTCAGAGCATGCCTGGGGACCATTCATGATCCCGTACATGTGTAAGCGGCTTAGATGTTTTAGAATCACAAGTAGCATTCTTTTACTGAAAATGAGTTTTTAGTAGATATGACAAACAGAATCAAGTCCAAACATGAGAATAGAAACAACAAAAACAAAACAGGGACGTCTAAGTGCAAACACCTACACTGCTACGATTAAGAGTCGTTTCAGAGCATGCCTGAGGATTGTTCGTGATCCTACACATGTGTAAAAAGACTTAATCGTGTTGGTGTGGGGTTTGCTACTTATTCGCCATTATCTCAGTTATTCAATGACAAGTTGACGTCTTGATCCCGATACATCGCCAGCTGGGGCAGGTGGTGGCGGTTCCCGTTCCACAGCTGTCACTCCCCTTTTCACATACTTCGATAGTAGGCCATTGCGGACATGCCCCTCAATTTCATCCTTCAAGTGTCTACAATCATTTGTACTATGACCATTCATCTCATGGAATAAGCAGTACTTGTCTGATTTTCTTTCACTGCTGGCCGGATCCCTCCTTATTGGTTTGCGGTAAGAAATATGTCCTATAGTATCTTGGTAAATTCGTTCCAAACTTTCGTTTAATTCCGCATAAGTGGTGAAACGTGGCTCCCTCCGTGCTCGCTTTAACCTATCATCGTCATCTTCAGCCTTTCGTTTTTCTTTATCTTTTCCAAGATTCTTTTCAAGAGGTTTTACGCCTTGAGTGCATAAATTTCTATTCCTTCTCCTTCTTCTCTTTCAGCTTTTGCATCTTCTAATCGTAAGAACCCTTCCGCCTCATGGAAAAATTCTCCTAAATCCATAGGGGGATCTCTGGTTAATGAATTTTTGAACTCTGTGCCGCCAGCTATGCCCGACACGGCTGCCATTAGAACCATGGATGGATCTGGTCGATCCACCAATGCCGCAGCTGCGTTGAATCGCGTCAAAAAGATTCTCAAAGATTCTCCAGTTCTTTTCTTTAATGCTGTCAAACTCATAACATTCTTGGGCCTCGAGATGTGGACCCTGAATTGCCTCATAAACCTTTCAGTCAAATCATTCCATGTCCCGATAGATCCACTTTCCAGTTGTCTGAACCATAACGCCGCAATATCTGTCAAATACAATGGAAAGCACCGGGCCATAACTTCCTCTGATGCCCCCAGTACTTCCATATGCCTCATATATTTTGTTAGATGAACCGTAGGGTCTGTCCTTCCATTATACATATCCAACGATGGTAGCTTAAAGTCTGGTGGGTTCTTAGCTCGCCTGATTGCCGTGGTAAAAGGACTCCTATTCACATCCTCCAAGTCCTTGTTTACCAAACCGCCTCTCATAGCCTTCTTGACCATTTCCACCAATTTGTCGTTGTCTCCTAGTTGTAGTCCTCGCCCATTGCTTTCGTCGTGCCCCCCGAGTTCACGAGGGGATGGTGGAATCTGTTCTTCTGGCTGGGTTCCTGTTCCTCTTTGATTCTGTGTTCCAAGTTGTCCAATCTGATGAAACAAACTATGGATCAACTCCTCTTGCCTTTTCATCATTGCCTCCATCTCATCCCTGGTAACAAAAGCTGAAGTTTGGTTTGCTCTTGAGGAAGCCTCTTGACTTCCTTCATGCTGACTACTCTCTGGCCTTTGCCTTCTACTCGATCGCCTTGCCATGATTTTCCAGATCCAAGACAACAAATTCTCTGATCTAACCCTTAGTTGACAAAATTCCTGAGTTCAGTTCTCAGTGAAAGCACCAAAATGTTAACGCTAAAATTGTGAACGCTAACACCCTGGTGTAAGTTGTGACAATGTGAAAGCACTACCCGTTTGCACGGGAACTAAAGGTAAGCAGAAAATAACAAAAAAAAGTAAAAAGACAACAAATTTTTATAGTGGTTCGGCTTAAAGTCAAGCCTACATCCACTTTATCTCTTCTTTATTGCTGATTCGATTACAACTTTTACAATGTTTACAATGAATCTTCGGCTACAACACAATCGAGACAAGAAGCTAGAACTTTGACGATGAATTGCTCTTCGGATTCATGTTGAATGTGGTCGATCTCCTCTCTTGACTCTTCGAAGTGTTGTTGGCAAATGAAGTGTTGTGGAGGTTGAGAAAGTAGCAGAGCTTCCACGCTTTCAAGTCCCGAAAAAAGGTCCCTTTAAATGCGGAGTTGGTGAAGTATTTATAGGAGTGGCTGGACTTAGGTCGGCCAGGTTATAGGTCGTGGGCGACCTAAGTGGTAGGTCGTAGGTCGTTAGCGACCTAAGGGGTTGCAGCACAAAGGATGGAAAATGAAGATGAGCAGCGACCTAAGGGAATGGTTAGGTCGTAAGTCGCCAGCGACTTAAGGGGCAGTGGCATGAAGAGTTGCGATATAAAGAAGTAGCGACCTAAGGAGATGACGACCTAAGGGAGTGGCGACCTAAGTATGTTGAGGCATGGCTTCATAGGTCGTGGGCGATCTAAAGGAAGAGGTAGCGTATGGATTAGGTCACTAGGCTACTAGGTCGCTGAGATTTTTAGGTCGCGGAGACTACTAGGTCGCTGAGAGTTTTAGGTCGCAGAGACTACTAGGTCATTGCTTTCTTTACTCGTTACAAGCTTAAGTCGCTAGGTCGCTTGTTCCTTATCTCATTGACTCGTTGGAGGCTTTGAATTGTTAGATCGCTGGAACCTTTAGGTCGTTGATCACTAGGTCGTTGAAGCTTTTAGGTCGTTGAAGCTTTTAGGTCGTAGGTCGCTGAACGACCTGACAAGGATTTGCTCTGTTGAGATGCTAAGTTGACCAGTCTCTGAGATGAACTGTCTTTGGTTTCTCGGTCGATCTTTTGGTATCAAAGCCTTGCTAAAAGGCGGGATAACATATTTCAATTTCAAATATCCTAAAATTACAGGTCGTCACACTTCACTACCCTTTCTGTCCCTTCCACAAGTCCCCCATAATTAGAAGAAAACCATGGATATGGTTATAATTCGTAATATGTTTGGTTTGTTAGATTTAATTTGGCTTTGTGTGCTATTTAATTTTTTAGGATTTGGGTGTTTTAGTTTGGTTTTGTATGACAATTAGATTTGATGTTTGTTTTGTTTAGATTGTTAGTTTGACTTCTATATAAATGAACTTATGTATAGATTGAATTATAAAAATAAAAATCCACTTTATTTCATACATTGTTCATCGTATGATTATATATCATCATGTTTATTAGTATAGTTTATCATACAATCATTTATGCTTAGTTTATTGATTTTGAATTAAGTATATCGTCATATATCATTATGTCTTTTATTTAGGGGCAGTAATTGTTTTTTTCACCCATTTTTGTTGATGACAAAGGGGGACAAAAATATAAAATATACATATGCACATATTAAGGGGTGGTTATCTAACTCAAGGGGAGTTATATCATAATTTATATATACAAAATAATAATGGTTGTCATCATCAAAAAGGAGGAGATTGTTAGTACCTAGGATATTGATTTTGATGATAACAACCTTGGTAACAAAGATACATTCATATAAAATATGGATACTGATAATTTTGCCAAGTTATATAGTATATAGTGCAAAATATTATATAGGTTTTGAATTGAAGATTGTACAATATAAAGACTTAAGAACTGGACAGGAAGACTTATGAGTATAAAGATCAAGATATGAAAATTTCAAAACTATGGTATAGTGTATAGAGTCATAGAATACTGTTAAAGTCCCTTGTAGCAATCGTTGATCTCAATTTCTCGTTTTCTTATCAATTATTTTTATATCAAAATATATTTTAAAAATATTCGTAAAATTATTTTATAAAAGTTTTCTAACATTTAAAATGTTAGTAACTATGTTTAAACTATTTTATAAAGTATTAAAATATTTTACAAAGCATTAAATTTTCAAAACATTTTAAAATAAACAAGTTTTCAAAATATACTATGATATGTTGACATATAGGCAGATTGTATGTCGAAATACATGCCGTAGTTTTCAAAATTCAAATTTAAAATGAACTGTCTACTCATCCTAACTCTTCACGAATCGATATGTGTGTTTATTCTCTATATATATGGGGTTTCCAAATCAATTTTATTAATTACTTTATTATTATCTTCTCTCCTCTTACTATGCCAAAATTTATATTAAAAATCTATTCAAATTTTCTTAAATTCAAACTAGAATCCATTCAATCTTTATTGTATTGATCTCTACTATTTGCTCTAAGATTTCAATCATCTCTTTCAATTAATCAAATATCAAAGTGCTGTCCAAGAGGCTATAGTATAAATTGTATCCAAAGATCAAACATTGTCTTTGGAAAAACTATTATAACTCTAGTTATATGTGATTGGGTGTGATTGTGTCCCGATTCAAATCAATTTGGCATGCTTGTGTCCCAAAAATCAAAGTGGGTATGCTAGTGTCTCGAGTCAAATCAAGTGAGTGTAACTAGAGCTCGGAAAATCGTGAGGGTGTTTCTCGTAGCCTTAAAATCGAGATTGCATTGGGTTTGCCTTTTGCCTGTTGAAAGTTTGGCATTTGAAAAGAAACCCGTACAAGAAATTGTACGGAACTGGATGTAGGGTAACTCTAAATCAGTATAAAGTCCCTGGTGTGATCTCTTTGATTCTCTACTTTTACTTCACTGCATTTATATTTGTCTGTGTTTGAATCTGTAACTTTTTATTATGTGTTAATTAAATATAATCTTAAAGTAATCAAAAAGAAATTCATTAAAGTTAGAAAACACTATTTACCCTCCTCTAGAGTTTAGTTAAGCCTCAAGATCCATAATTCCCCCACTAACACTTCTCCTCCATGGAAGATGGCGCACTTGATCCATCTGGTTTCTTCCTTAATCTCACACTGCTTTCTTTACCTTTCGAAGGAGAAATATGGAATGAGGTGGCTCACGCGCCTTGAGTGCTTTTGGCCATAGATAGCATGACCAAAATGAAAATGGCCTCGCCAGGCAAAGCAATCGATAGAGGAGGAAGGATGAACTCGACCTGCTCTTGCTTAATCTCTTCTGCGAACTTGAGTTGTTGTTCAAGAAGCTCGATTGAAAGCCAATGAGCAAGATCAATCGACCCGATGATCTGAACATCATCATCAACTTGCATCCCCTGGAGGTCACCAGGCCCCTCTTCTTGCAAAGCATGAATCATTTACACGTCAGGACCTGGACTGTCGCCAACTAGAATGCTCGGAGTCGTCCCGAAAATAGTCAAGACCGTTGAATCGGTCATTATTGGTTGTTGTTCTGGTTGGAAGCCCTCCTTCCGAAGACTATAAATCGCAAATTCGCTTGAAATTCTAAAAAGATGAAAAGAGAGATTAGCAACATCGACCGGTGCCATGTGCGCCTTCTCAAATATGGATGAGGTCAACGATATACCTCCGTTGGATTGAGGCTCCATATGGTAGGCATACCATCTCAATTCCCATCTTGGATGGGAGATAGCATGCTTGTTTTCTTCATTTGCGGAGCATCCAAATTGTACGGATGGATAGATGGAGCGATAGATGTTGTTGGAAGTCCAAAAGTGAGACCTATAGCAAGCTCCCGAGGAGTAGTGCTGGAGTTTTCGGCTCGATCTTTCTAAATGGTAGTATCCAACTCTGGGTGCAAAATAAGCTCACATGCTCCGAGCGCCTCAATTTCCACTAGACTTATAATCTCTCTTTCCAGCTTGTTCAGATTTACTTCACCTCCTTCGAATGTTGGTGCTCTTTCTGCATAATCTGCTCCTATACCAGCGCTAGAGCTTGGGGATAGCCTTTGCCAAGCCATGCAAATATATGAACTTGAGTACGTTGGCATTGTAATTGGTGATGAGTGACTCAAACATTTCTTTAACCTGCCTCTCCGCGGTTAACACCAACTCATCCACTTTCTTGGTTCATCCAACATATCGTCCCTCTATTTACGAGTGTCGAGAATTTCTTCACAGTAATTTTGAACTATTTGAACGACTTCGTCCTTCTCTCTCTTTCTTTTTCAAACTATACCTTCGCCTGCTTCACCTCTTCAGCCAGCTTATAATTCAAATGATGAGCAGATTCAACTTGGCTTAAGTGATCTTTTCATTCCCTCTCAATCACCGCATTTAAGTCCTTGACTTTCTGATTGGCTTCCACCTTTTCCTTCTTCAGCTCAGTGACCTCTACATCAAGATGAGTGATAGTCTCATCATTCTAATTAGCCATAAGCTATAGTCCCACGACCTCAGTCTCTAAGCTCTCGTCATATTCAAAAATTTGCTGGGTCAACCTCCTTCAAGTGAAGTATTGATCGTACACATCACTAACATATGCTACCATCTGACCTTTGATATCATAAGGAATATCTTTCAAATTGGAACAAACTTGCAACCTTTAAAATTTATTTTTAAAAAGTGATGCTGCAATTTAGCTATCTAAGGATTTGAGGTGACTGGCTACTCTGTTTCGATAATTGGCTATTTAGTATACTGCTCGATAAGCGCTTTATCAGCTCTAAGAAGTATGAGATGCCGCTGTGTGCTTTGTGAAAAGGGATTCACGAGAGGTGTCATTATGTGGGATGTTGTCATGATGGCTAGAGTGCCTTTTCGAACCCCTTGATGGGGGCGACCTCGATTTAGATCGACACCTAAACGATGAGTCGTATGACCTATAGTCCTTCAATCTACCTCCCGATCATGGCTTGAATGCCAGCTAGAACCAGAATGATGACTTGATTTTTAGGATAGCATGGTTGGTTTGCATCTCAATCGATACACCATTTGGTCCTTGAGATCCTCATACAAGCTACATCATCCCATTGAACGTGCAAATGAAACAAAGACGAATCGGCCTTAACAAGACAAGAATACAATATAAGTCGAGTAGAGTGCAGTGCATGTATGGTGTGCAAGTGTCCAAGTGTCCCCCCGACGGACCACGGGTTTGAATTTTACTAACAGGGGTAATCTCCCTCACATTAGTTGAAGGCACATCTTCTTGGAAATGAATAGGGGATCCAACAACCCCAATGCTCATATTGCCAATACCGAAAGAGTCGATTATGTCCGGGATTGGCCCAAAGTTTACATAAGGATCCTCCGAATGTTCTACATGAGTTTCAAATGCAGCTCTGACCGGCGGAGGCAGAGTCAAAGTTTTCCTTTTGGCAAGTTTAATTTGAGGCTTCTTCTTTGAGGAGGTTGCTGGTCATCATCGTCTCCTTCATCAACATATGGATCAAGGCCTGCATCAGTACCGACTTGGCCTCCTTTTCCTCTGTTACCTCCTCCTAGACCTTCTTTTATGATTTCACCTTCTTTGGTATGCCCTTGTATGTTGCCAGTCTCGATCAATGGACTTTCAACTGGGGCACCGACGAATAATCCCCATTATCTCCTGATAAAGAATCTTCCTCATTACTATTGGTGGTTCATGAGCAAGACCGACACTACGATCTGGTTCCAACAAGTTATGGGCTAGCAGGCTGTCATCACTAAACAATATCTTAGCCTCTCTCTACCTCCAGAATTGCGTGAAGCTGTCAAAGAGTCATTGCTAATGTAGCATTGCTAGGCATACGCAGTACATCTACAAAGAACAAAAAAGTTTAGTGATAGCAGAACTACAAACCTAGATTTGCATGAAAATGACATGAATAGAACTTGTGGGAAGAAAACCATCGCTGTGCAAATCTAGAAGGACGGGGAGTAAAGAAGAATTTATCCTTGAAGTAGCTCGGTTTATTCCAGCTGCTAACCATAATTCGGCAAATCTTAAATGGGTCTAAGAAAATGAGGGAAGGATTTCCCTTGTGGTGCTTGAAGCTGAATAGATATCGAATCTCTTGATAATTGGGAACCCTATTAAAACGACGAGCAAAGATTATTAACAAGCTGTGAAGGAATGCGTAGCAGTTCGGATGGAGCTAAGCTGGAACCAGCCCCATAAAGTGTAGGACTTGTCGATTAAATTGATTGAACAGTGGGACATATCGTGCTAAGAACATGTATTTGTTGTCGGCTATATACACATCTACGGAGTGATATGCCCTTTAAAGGTGTGTAGGAACTAACACTTCCTCAAACGGGATACTGTGTTTCTCTCAGGTCCTCCTGAGTGAACCCTCCTTAATATTTGATGATACATATTCAATTGGATTATCTAATATGATCACATCGACTAGTGTGTTAGGAGCATCTTCGACTATCGGGGCTTCCATAGGCTCTACTAGAACTTCTTGAGTGGGTTGATCTACTTGCAGATTTTTAGATTGAGGAACAGGTTGCACTAAAGTTTTCCATGTAGATGGAACCACAGTCGAGCACGACTCGTATCTGACTCGGCGTATCTATAAACCGATAGACCTACTGCTTGAGCGAAGAGACACTCGGAATGTCTATGACCCAAAACTATCAAAGCTCAACATACAAGTTATGTCAAAAGGACTAAATGACTTCCGCATTTTAAAGTGAGAACCCAGTGCAATGCGGTGCAAGTTATGATGTTGTGTAGTGTCGTGCAGTGTCAGTGTCCGATGTTGTGCAATAGTCCATTTCAAAATATGGATGCTATCCGAAGTGACCTTCATTGATGACCATCTCGACAGACATTGAGTCGTTGGCCATGTATTAAGGATGTCACAAACTCGAGAGATTTCGTTTGGAAAACCTGGTTTTAAGCGTTCATGCAAAATTCCCCAAATGTAGTCAAAGCAAAAAAAATCCCCATGGGTAGGTTCGGTACCGAACTGTAATTCTTGAAGCAAATTTCTACCTTGGTGATCTGAAACCCGTTCCATAGCACGACCATCCCCTTCGAAGCAATTCAGCCTCACCACTAACGCCACCACCCACCTAGAAGTATTTGAGCTTGGAAAGGTGAATCAATTATAGTTCAACTCGTATTGAAGCTTCAATCAAAAGGTCAATCAAAAAGCAAAGCATTCGGGTCCGAACTAGAAGCCTTAATCGATGGTGTCGAATTCTGGTTGGGGTCGAATAGTAGCGGCGGTCTTCAAGGTCAAACGGAGGAAGAATTTCGAGCTTAGGTGGCTGAAGGAATTTTAATGGCAGGTGCAAGCTTTTCTCGAGTGATAAAAATAAAGTGAAGAAGTGAAGAGAAACGGGTTGGATAATATACCCTCCAAACCAAAATAATAGGCATTTGTCTCACCTATTTCTACGGCCCGGATCGGTACCGATCCATGCCCATAGATCGGTACCAAACGATCCAATAAAGAAAGAAAGAAAGAAAAAGAAAAGAAAGGGACGAAGACCCATATATATATATATATGTGTATGTGCATATGCTCAAACAACTCCATGAGAATGTGTGTGTATCGCATGTACATGTGCATATTCAACATTTCATAACTGGAGTCGAAAGAAAGCAGATTCAAACCTGAAAGATCCGAAAAAGGAACCAGTTCAAAATTACTAAGTTCAAAATGACAGGGAATAAGAGTACACTTCGGTCTTATAGTCCCAAATGTTGGTGGAACGTCATAACGAATAGCTAGAGACATGGAACTTTACTGAAAAAGCTCGAAGGAATAATAACAACTATTCGAAGCGTGGATTAGAGTCCGACATGGCAATCTCGACTTATCTTGATTCAATGCACATCGTGTTAGAAACAAGAGGTGCTTTAGGAAAGCAAGTGTAACCCAGTCTTTTGACCAGGCAGTATCTAGACAAATTTGACAGATCGAACTTAAAAACTATTGAGTTAGGAGACCTAAAGAGTTAGTAGTAAAGTCCAGAAGTCAAGTACAATCAAGAACACAAGATGGAAGGCAAGCCATCCAACCAAATTCCAAATTAATATCCATCCAAGTGAAGGATCGGTACCAATCCATCCCTATGGATCAGTATCGATCCATAGAATTTCTCCAGAAATGCCTCATCTTTCTCCTACTACCAAGTTATGGCTCTAGCAATCTAATTTAGGCCCTATTGACCATTCGCTTGTTGTTTGCTATCGAAGGGCTCAAGCACTAGAAATCAACAGCTCTACTCCTTCATTGATCTATTTTATTGGCCTGAAAACAAGCTCATAACCATGCAAACAAGATAGGAATCATGAAGCAAACAACATGACTACATCATATAAGGCAATGTGATCGATTCATAAGTGAATCTTATGGATCGGTACCAATCCATGTTCATGAATCGGTATCGATCCATTGCTGCTTGCTGACATGACCACGTTATCTTGAGACAACCACTACTGAGTAGTGGACATTGTGAAGGAAGACGTAGTGGCGCATTTCCCGATGAACTACAGCCATAAACAAGAAGCTAGGGGCTCATTTTCAGGGTTCGTTTTTTCTTCATTGCAATTATTACATTTTCGGGGAACCATAAGAACTGTACTTGTAAAATAGCAAGATAATTAGTAGAAATCTCAAGTAGACATAGGCACCAGTTGGTCGAACCACTGTAAACGTCCGGTGTCTTGGTTTTACTCATTTTCCATTTACATTTCTTCATTTTCATCCTATACTTAATTTCATGGATGTTTGTGCTACTTTTCAGCACTAACATATATAAACACCCCACTTCAATCCTCACTTATCCATTCAACTCTAACTTTTCCATTATCCTCTCTCCATTAAAAATATCAGTCCACTTCCTCCCTCAGACACTTAATGCTATTCCATTGTCATGGCTAGAGGAGTGATGAAGAGTGGTTTAAGGAGTAGGAGGAGCGGTGGTTATCACAATGGTGATATCGTGGGGTAGCCAATTTAATTTTTTGAATTTTGGGGTCTTGATAGAGCTAGAGGAAGAGTTAGGCGAAGAGGGAAGTGGCATTGTGTCTCTCTTGTGGAGCCGAGTATATTCGTGCTTTTTGAGGGAAAGCGAATAGCTATGTGAACTCGCGACATAGTGATGGTGACACAAGGGGAGCAGATCCTATTTAAAGTGGGGCTTTGGACAAGGTGGTAGTGGCATCATTGCACATGGCTTGCGAAGGAGGTTGCAATGGAGGTGGGTGGATGCTCTCCAATGGTCAATGGTGGTGATGGTGAGGAGATGGTGTGGCTGTGCATGGGTAGGAGGGGTGTTTTTTAATTAAGGGACGTGGAAGAAGAATTAAGAGGTAATTAAGGTGGTTAATTAATTAATTACTATTTTAATTCGTATTCTTATCAAATTCATATCTCTTGCATATGTGGTCCAATCGAGACGTGGTCATCACTATTACACTCATAGAGAGATTATCACTATTGCACTTATAGAGAGATTATCTACGACGTGGCAGAAGGGTGGAATGGATTCAGATACATGAGAAATTACAGTTCAGGTAAGCAAAATTATAACTAAAAATTTATATTTCAATATAAATTTCCATACTTATATATACTGAAAAATATTACATAAGAGATACAGAATTATATATATAAGTAATTATTTCCCCTATTTGATTTAATTGGTTTGAGTAGATATTTAGGATAATTATTTAAGATCTCATATAAATAATTGTGTCCTATTCTTATTGAATAGAGTTAGATGGAGTTGATATTAATTTATAACATGGTTATGAAGTAATTAAACTCCAACTCGTAGTTATGTTAGTGATAGAAATATTATTATATATTTTATTATAGATATTCAGGGTAATTGATTAAGATCTCATTTACATAAATATTATATTATATTCATATTGAATAGCTACAAATGAAGTTGATATTAATTTATGAATTGGTTACAAATTAATTAAACTCAAATTTCTTATTATATTAATGATAGAAATGTTTTTATATATTTTACTACTACTCAGGAGTCAAATGCATAACCTTTAAAATAAGCGGTAAGGCTAAAATATTTGTTTAGGCAGGTTAAACTTATATTAAAATGGCTTTGAAGTTTATCTTGCCTTGGTATTTGTTTATTATGGTGTAATTCAATAATTAACTAACTAGAGAATTTTTTAAAAAGGTGATTTGAAAAGTTAGAAATTATAAAGTAGTATTGTATTATTTAATTGGGTTTGATTAAGATTAAAAAATTATTTATTAAGACCCTAAGAAATGACTTGTGATATATATATATATATATATATATATATATATATCTGTGTGTGTGTAGTGTGTGTGTGTATTGTATACATGAGTTATATAATATTTCGAGACATTATTATTCTTTAAACATGATTTTAATAGAAGAATTAAATGATATTAAGCTATGATAGGATTAATTCGGTGGGAATATATAATAAGTTGGAAACTTATATAAGATAATACAAAGAAGATATAATTGTTAGATTAGTTACTTAAGTAAGATGCATTTTTGTTGAATTGTTTATATGATTATATGTGTGAATTGTTATTGGCAGAGATGATAGATTTGTTACTTTAGTTGTGTATTGCCTTCATGTATATGAATGTGCATGATATGTGTTTATTGTTCCATAAAGAGGGACTGGTCAAAAATATACCTGCATACTATTTATGTGATTTATATATGTCTATATGTATAAATATAGTTTTTGTACGTCCGACTTGGGGCTACTGGGAGATGCACGAAACATATAAGATACACACATACATATATTTATTCATTAATTAACCACAGTCCTATACAAATAAAAATAGTGGAAAAAAATCTGTTCAAAAGGGGAGACCATTTAGATATTGCAATGAATGGCATTTGCTAGAAGGATATAATGATGTAGTAGACTTTAACTCTTTTGAGCCAGTTGATGGTTGTCATTTCTACAAATTAGTTCAACTTCTCAAAATAACTAAAAATAGACTCAAGGAGAGGAATAAAAACAGAATGAAGGATACTGACAAAATTACAGAGTTAAAATAGTCTTGTGAAGAGTTTCTAAAGAAGATTGATGCGAGAATCCATGATGATGTTACATGGAGCCAATATTATCAAACAAAGGAGCAACTTAAGGAAGCACTAAAAAATAAAGCTGTTGAATTAAAGCAAAAAGCCAAAGAGAGGTGGATTACTGAGGGGGATGAAAACACTAATTTTCTGTATGCTAAAATGTCCATCTGAAGTAACACTAACATTAATATGCAATGTTTTAATCAGGATGGCTCATCTTGCAATAATTTTCAACTGATAGAAGAAGAAGACATAACGTACTACAGTGAGCTATACAATAGCCAAACTAAGAATAACTTACCACATGTTGAATGTAGATGGTTGTTGAACACCACCGGTAGCAGAATGTTATGGAGGAGGGTCACTGATGCTAAAGCTTGGGAAGCTTTGAATTCGATTCACCATGACGCCAGTCCCGGCCCAGATGGGCTGGGTTCCGACTTGTACAGAAGACACTAGAGCGACCTGAAAACCATATAGTTTCATCTATTCAAGAAGCCTTTTAGTCTGGTAAAATTTTGAAAGAAATTAATCACACTTTTCTCTGTCTTAATCCTAAAAATGAAAAGCCCACTAAGACTGAAGACTATAGACCGATTATTTGTTGTAATGTCATTTATAAGAACTTGAGCAATTTTTTTTGCAATAGAATCAAGAAAGTCTTACACGATCTCATTGCGGAATGTCAAAGTGCATTTATAAAAGGAAGAAGTGTTTCTGAAAATTCTCTAATGGCACATGAATTAATTAGAAATTTTAATAAGAGAGGTGCTGAAAAACTCTGTTTGAAAGTTGACCTCCACGAGGCATATGATAAGTGTAACAACCCTAGATTTCTACATATATTTAAATTTGACTTTATTTTTATTTTAAATTTTTTTAAAACTTGTTTTATTTCAAAATTTCATTTTTAAATATAAATGTTGATTATTATGTGAATTATAAGTTCAAACTGGTATAATTTGTAAATTTTCCTAAAAAGTGAATTTGTGGTCAACTGGTCAAACTTTGACTTTTAAACTTTAAATTTAAATATTTAAATTCTTAAATTTTATCTTTTATTATGAAAATATATTTAATAACATGAATACTGCTTTCGTTTCGTTGGAAACGGATTTGAATTGCGAAAGTTATGTACATTTCAATTTTGAGTGCAATTTGATTTATTTAACAATTTTGTCTATTTTAAAGTATATAAATTACATTTTCTTTGTCTTATTCTCTTTTAATATGTGTTAATATGTTATTTTATGTATACTTTGTCTTTTAACATTTTTAAAGTGATGTTATAATTTTCCAAAGCTTATTGAATTTATTTTCTATTTTTAAAGGCTAGTTTCTATTTTTCTGTTATTTTCTTCAATTAAATTATATTTAATTTAGAATTTATTTATTCATTTTTGTGAATGCATTTTTATTTTATGTTGTTATCTTTGTTTAAAAATATTTTACAAGTCCATATGAATTTTCCAAAATTTATTCCATTTAATTTCAAATTTTCTAGACTAGTTTGCAATTTTGTGTTATTTTCTTATTTTAACTTTATATAATTAATAAATATTTATTTATATTTTATATTTTTGTTGAAATTTCGAAATTTTAACTGAAATTATAATTATTTTCAGCTATTTAAACTTATATAAATAAATTAAAGAAATTTGAAAAGGCTTTTGACTCTTGGTTTCCAATGGCTTTTTGTGTTCACACCTTTTCACATTTTAACGTTTCTTTTCACTCAAATGGCCATATCTCTTCATTCCTTCAGCTGCCACCTTCATTTCACTTTCACGTACATTCATTTTCTCATTCCTGAACAAAAAAAATTCGGCCATTGCCTTTGTGAAAAGTTTGGGTAAAATTTCTTTTTCTTTTCTTTTGTTTTACTTTTATTCTGCTTTGATTTGAGTTTTGCACTTGCTCTTCACCTCTATAGGTTCGGCCATGCTCCTCTCCATGACCTGCCACCTCCACCACCACCTGAGAACACCACCATCATCACCACTTCTCTGACCAAACCTCAAGCCATGCCTCCTTGTGGATTGATCCATCACCAAAATCCAACAAACTCCATAAAACTTGCCTAGACCGAACACATCATCCACATCCACCACTTCCACCACCCATGGCCGCCACCAACACCACCTCCACCACCTCCAGCACCACCTAAACTCTCGGCCACACCATCTCCTTGGCTGCTATAGTGAGGGCCGTGACCTATATGCCCTTGGCCGAGCCAAACTATGGCCTTAAACCCTTGTATATTGCTTTGTTAGTGTAGTTCCACCACCACCCACCTTTGAACCACCTTCTAGCATGATAGGCCGACCCTTAGCAACCTAGACCTGAACCAAAAACATTGCTTTAGACATGTAATACACTCATGGCCGAACTCAATGTGAGTTGGAGACAAGTGCAAAACAATTCTGCTTCGATTTGTGCAGTCTATTCTGTCATTGTTTATCGTATTTGCATTTGAAACTTATGTATATTATTATTGTTTGTGTGACTTGTATTCAAGGGATTTGATACTTTGGCTCCTCCACTCTTATTTGAATCGTGTTATCGTGCTTGTTTGGATCTCATTCGTGCATTCATCGTTGTGTCTCCAGCACAAAACAGTGAGTTATTCTCACCAGACAATATGTACATATATAACTAGTGAATTGACCCCTTTTGAATCTGTAAAATGTATTATCATGTTACACTTGCTATGTTATGATTTTATGATGTTCACCCATGCTTAAACACCTATTATATTATATGTTACTGTTATATTACGTTGTTCTATTATTTTTATCAGTTTATCACACTGCAAATTCCATTTAGATTAGAATCACTATGGGTTGAAATGATACATACCCGAACGGACTTTAGAATAGGAGAAAATCATTATGGGCTGAAATGATAGGCCTAAATGATTTTCAATTATTTTCATTTACTTGGGATTGCGGGTTTGAAATGATCAAACCCGGGTATCTTTGTAAATTACGGGTTGAAATGATAAATTACCCGTATCACTTTACCTAGGCTAGAAAATGAAATACAGACCCGTTGTTAAAATATGTTTTTATAAAAAAATTTAAAATATTTTAGAAATGTAAATATTATAATATTTTTGGTTTAAACTAAATAAAAATTATTTTTGTAAAGCATTATTGGTTTTCTGAAAATTTATAAGTGAAGTAAATTAATGGTAAAATTAGAAAATTTGAAATGTACGTTATTTTGGGAAATTTTAATTTGGTGATCATTGGAATTTAAATTAAATATGAAATGTGATAAATTCATGATAATTTGGATTAAAGTGAATTTAAATGATTTTTATATTATATTTATGATTTTGAATAAAGTTAAAATGTGAAATGAATGAATATTTAAGTTGAAATTTTGAAATATAACTAAAATTGGAAATTTGTGAATTTGGCTTAAAGGTGAATTTTAAGTTAAGTAAATAAAAATGGAATTAAGTTATATTTGTAAATTTAAACTTAAGTGTTAAGTTAATTTAATTTAATGAATTTATAATTTAATATTGGAATTTAACAAGTGAATTATTATTAAATTTTGATTTTAGAATGGAGGTTTAAATTTATAAAATCATGAATATAAGGGTATTTGAATGATTATTTTAAAAGTGAAATTATATGATTTTATAAGTTAAAAATGATTATATAAAAATATAATTGTTTGTGAAATTATACTGAATATTTGAAGTTAATTAACTGCATTTCTGAAATGCTATTAATTCTAATGTAAATGATAATACAACATTTGTAAATGTTGTAGTTGATAATAATGAACCAAATGGCTAAATTTAATTAAAGGCTATTATAGCATTTTTGTAAATGTTATAATGGTTGAAATTAACTAAGTTTATTTGAAACTAATGTAACCCTATTACAGCATTTTAAATGCTGTCTTCTGTTAAATTGAACTGTTTTAAATGTGACTTTCCGTAGCATTTTCTAAATGCTGCGAAAGTCGAATTTTCGTTGTTTTAATTAATTTAAGTGAACAAATGAACTTTGAAAGATTAAAATTTTGGAAATTTAATAATTTAATTATTAAATATAATAACTTCATTTTTATGATTTAAAATGAAGTAATTTGTTTCGAAATATAAACTATTTTAAAATATGATATTTTGATATTTTGAAATGGATTTTTTTGAATGATATTGAATTTTGAAATGATATTTGATTTCGAAGTATAAAATACCATTTTGAAATTTTAACCACGTGATGTATTTAATTTATGGTTTAACTGATCCTTAGAGGATGGGCGGTCCCAAGCATCCTTTGAGTTATTGTGCATTTCTACTACAGTTCACTTGATTTGGTTTACATTATATAAGTATATATTGTCCTGACTCGAGTGTTTTGTGTTTTACTTTACGCTCGGGTCAGCAGAATTTCAAACTTTATTGATTATAAAGTAACATTATAACAAACAAAAAGGTATAGCCCATACAATACAACTAGGCCCAACAACAGCCCATAAAAGTAAAGAAAACAGCTGACCCAAAACAAACTCCCTCAAACATCGGAATGACCTACTTCTTAGAAAATCATGGCGGCTCAAAGGTGCGACGAGCAGTAGAAACTTCTCCTCCATCCTGAGTGCTATCTCTATCGGTGCTAGAGGGCTCTCCAGCTCTTGCGTCTGCTAATTGTTTAGTTATCTGTTCCTTTTAGTTCTGTTGTTCTATTTCAGTTCTGGTATTCATAAACTTCTATTTATTTGAGATTTCTATTGTATATGTTTTCAAATAGATATTATGTATTATGTTTTGAGAGTTTGTTATAGTAGCTTCATGAACTACTATGGTTTTTATATTCCGCTGCGAGTTATTCTGATATGTTCTGTGTCTGTGATTCTGTGTATTTGATTTTATTTGCTCCAACTTTTATTACAATCTGTTATTTTGAATTATTCAAGTCAGACATGTGTGGATTATTGTCGATTTGAATGGTCCAAAATAGTGGTTCGTTACAGTAAGATTAATGGACAATTCATCATCTGCATGCTCAGAAATATGGGGTTCCCAAACAAAGTTATTGAGTTGATTAATGAATGTACTACTACTCCTACCTTTTTAGTATCGGTGAATGTTATTCCCAAAGGACACATAAGCAGTAATAGAGGAATTATACAAAGAGATCCACTATCTTCTTACCTATTGGTGATTGCAATGGATTATTTTACCCTCCAAATGGAGTTAGCATATCACAACAAGTTATTCCAGACTATAAACAATTTCCAGCCTAGAGTTGGGCACCTGTTATATGCTGATGATTTAATTATTTGCATAAAGTCAAGCAAAGAAGCTACTATGGCTATAAAGAACATTTTCTATTCTCTAGTAAAGAATGTTGGTTCGAAACTTAATGAGCTTAAGACTAAGTGCTACTTCAGTAAATTTAGTGTCAATAGAAATGAGGATCTAGAGGTCTTAGGGGTTAAAGAAGGGGAACTGCCTGTCAAATATCTAGCAGTCACTCTATCCTCTAATAAAATTACAGAAACAAAATATGCAGAATTGATAACTAAGATCAGAAGTAAATTGCAAGGTTGGAATCAAAGACTTTTGTCCTTTGCTGGCAGAGTGGAAACAGTGCACACAGTCATCTAGGCTAAAGTCAATTTTTGGCTTCAAACCTTTTAATTACTTAATACATCGATTGACAAAATTGAAAAAGTTTGTGCTGATTTTTTCTAGAAAGGAGGACTTCATAAAAATAAATACAAAGATTTGTTCAAGCCTAAAGAAGAAGGAGGAGTAGGTCTTATGAAGCTAAGGGATATGAGGGTTGTCTTTACATTGAAACAAGGCTAGAAAATCATATGTTCAAAGGGTTTGTGGGCTAAATGGATGACACAGAGATATATGAATGATAATTTTTGGCAAATGGCTATGGACATCAACTTCTCCTCTACTTGCAAAGCTATCATGAAAATAAGAGATAAGCTAGATGATAATTATACAAGAGAAATAGCTCATGGTAAACAAACTGACTTGAGAAAGGACCCATGGATTAATGCTAAGGCACTTACAGACTTATTGGGATGGGATACCTATTCAGCCTATGGTTGTCCTAATCGCAAGGTTGATTTAATAATTCGCAATAATACATGGCATTGTGATTCCATTCCATGCAACCCTAAACAGAAAAGACATATAGAATACATGCTTTTATATTTTAACAAAGAAATTACTTGTGATCCTAGAAGCACACAAACACGGACTTTATTACCAAACTGGCATGTGAAGCTACAAGAGGAAAGACCCGAAAGTTGACTAGCACAAAATCATTTGGGACAGGGCTAACTATCTCAAAATAGCATTGACTGCTTATAAGGCGATGATGGGAAGGATTCCAACTTGAGACAAGCTATTAAAATGGGGTTTTACACATGATACAATTTGTGTTTTGTGCAAAAGAGAGGAAGAAACGCATCAATGCATTTTCTTCGGGTGTAATTCTGCTAAGGGAATTTTGGATAAATGTAAATTAAAAGCTAATTTCAGTTTCCCGAGCTTAAGACTACAATAAATTATAGAATACCCGTGCTTCGTTAGGAAATTGATAAACTATGGAACCAAATTGACCAAAATTACCATCACCATTGTTGTTTGGAGTATATGGAGAAAGCGAAATCGACAGATTTTGCAACATGCAGAACGAGTATAGATAAAGTTAGCAATTTGGCAAACTTACACATGATATTAACTTCGAAATGAATAAGAGGATGAGGACTTACCAACACCTTGGAACAAGCAGTAGCGAAGAATGAAATAGTGGACCGGTCGATGAAAGCGGCAAAAATCCAAGACATGGGAAGTTGTAGTTAACAACCATCATGAGTGTTTGCGGAAGATAGAGAATGAAGTATTTCTAGAAATTGAGAGTTAAGTGGGATGTGTTGTAAAGTTTCCATTTGTTTGTATTATACAGATGAATCTCGTACACGGACTTCACACCTATCTCATTTGGGCTAAGAAGCCTTAAAAAATTTTACCCACTTTCAAAAAATTTATTTAATTGTTAATAGGCTATTCTAAGCTTTTATATATAGTTTTGGTATGTCCCACGTGGGACTACCAACTGGATCAACGATTCCATTGTACTATTGAAGCGCACAACCTGTAGAAGCGGTCTCGGAGCAGGGGCAAGAGAGATTGGGATGCTAATATAAACTAGGTCATATGCTGTTGTGTTGTATGGACGGGTGCTATGATAGGATCTATAGGTCAATTTCTTTTGGGATATTGGTTTTCAGGGGAGTCCCCAAATTAGTGGCTCTCGATAGGTCTCTTTGGTATCTAATGGCAATTCAGGCTGATTTATCGATGCATAATTTAAGCGTATATGTTGTTTTATATACCCAACTTAGGGTTACTGAATAGTGGATAGAATATTACAGATGCAAAAATATGCGATTCAAGGGATATATATATATATGCATAGTATGGGCTATTTATAAAAATTTGTTGTAACAACCCGCATATTTATCGATTTTATATTTAGATATTTTATTTAAATATTTCATCGTTCGTCGGATTTTGGTCCGAAAAGCTACTTTTTGCAGACAGTCGAATTGGGACTCGAGACCACCTCCATTGAGTCCAAAACGTCGTTTGCGATCTTTTTGAGTGTAAGCTTCGATATGTTTGGAGTTAGGAGAATTTTGCCACTTTTCACTTTGGGCTTTGGTTTGGGCTGAACCCATTAATCACTTACTAACTCAGTTCCAACCCCCTCTCCTCTTCATTACTTCACTTCTTATTCCTAATACTCAAGCTTCATCAAAAATGGGGGAAAAGATTGGAAATGGAAATTCCTAAGCCCTAGTTCATTTGCAAATCCTTCTTCTAGCTCCAAATTCGAAGAGAACCCATTGGTAAGCATCCCCTTCATCTTCTCCAACCCGTTCTCCTTTCAATTTCAGAAATCCTAAACCTAACTTTAGGAATGTTCTTCTTTTTGAGCATAGATTCAAGCTCATTTGGGTTGTGTTGAAGAGTGGTTGATTCTCCCTTTGCTTTCAAGCTCCTTCTTCATTGTTTTTGTGAAAAGGTGAGATTTTTTATCTCACATCTAAGTCAATAATTATCTTCGATTGTTAGGTATGAATTCCTAACACTTATCCTTGTGCAATTCCTTAGTCGTTGTTGCTCGACCGATCGTTATCGATGTCGTTTGGCCATTTTTTGGCCTAGGTTCAGGGAATGCCCTGAATAACAGTTTCAGCCGTCTGAACGTATGGTTCAGACGTCTGAATGGAATACTGGGAATTTTCTTCTCCCAGCATTCAGACGTCTGAATCAAAATTTCAGACGTCTGAATTGGTTCGTTTTGGACCAGAAAAGGAATAGGCTAAATAGTGCCTATTTCAGACGTCTGAAATCTAGGATTCAGACGTCTGAATTCTGATCTGGAAAATAGTTTATTTTCCAGATTCAGACGTCTGAATTCTTGATCTCAGACGTCTGAATCTGCTGTGTTTTGCCTAGTTGTTTTTTTAGCTTGAATATCCAACTCTAATCAAATCGGGTTGATTCCCTTTTTGTTGTTATCATTTATTATCGGCCACTTTGTTAAGTCGCCCGCCTTTTTAAACTTAGGTCGCTTGTCTTCACTAAGTCGTACCGTTTTGACGGGGCGCTGCCCCCTGGACCCCCGCGACCTGACCGGGCAGGTCGAACCCCGTATAACTCTGCGTAGGCAATCTTATCCGAAAACCATTCAACGGAACTTCTTACTTTGATGGTTTTGGGAATTGATTTCTTTGGATTTTATTCACGTCTTCGAATGTGAACTTTTATAATTGATTGTTTCTACAATCACTTCTGTGACTTGTCACTTTAAAAATATAAAGGTTTCAATACTAGTAGTAAATATCAAAACTCTATCATCAAAACGATTTCAACTCTATTTTCAATATCAAACTCGTTTATAAAACTGTCTTCCAATCTACTAGTATATACAAACCTTTACCTCATTCGTATGAGAAAATATAATTAAACGGCTTAGCAAAACAAGCGGTATGAAACGCTTGCGTTTACTTCGTCGGTTAATTTATGGACTTGTTCGATTGAAACTCTTGTGACAATTTTCTAGTGCAGATCTACAATTTGTTCGTAAATATTTGAGTTAAGCAAGTGGTTATGGGACATGAAGCTAAACTCTTATATTTACTAGCTTAGTGTAATCGACACTTCCTTATGATCGATGACGATCATTTTTATGATTTAGACTAGCAATGTGCGATGTCTCTCGTCTGTGTGTTCGGACTTGCCTTTCTCGTCCGTGTGTTCGGACTTGCCTTTCTCGTCCGTGTGTTCGGACTTGCCTTTCTCGTCCGTGTGTTCGGACTTGCCTTTCTCGTCCGTGTGTTCGGACTTGCCTTTCTCGTCCGTGTGTTCGGACTTGCCTTTCTCGTCCGTGTGTTCGGACTTGCCTTTCTCGTCCGTGTGTTCGGACTTGCCTTTCTCGTCCGTGTGTTCGGACTTGCCTTTCTCGTCCGTGTGTTCGGACTTGCCTTTCTCGTCCGTGTGTTCGGACTTGCCTTCCTCGTCCGTGTGTTCGGACTTGCCTTTCTCGCCCGTGTGTTCGGACTTGCCTTTCTCGTCCGTGTGTTCGGACTTGCCTTCGGGCCATCCGTGTGTTCGGAAAATTAAATGGATAGCTTCCATGAGATAGCTTCTCGTCCGTGTGCTCGGACTTCCCCCTTTTTGTGATTTCTAGATTTCGTGTGTTGATTTCTGAATTTATTGTTTCACCAGCTTTTACGATTGACATTGATGAGTATGTCATTTATTGTGGCTTGGTGAATTAAATTAAGAATATGACATTCTTTTCCCTGTTTTGAAATTATTGAGATATTGTATGACTTTTGTGGGATTTCTAATGTATACTTATCATAGTATGACACCTTTTTGTTATCATACGTTCTATTATCATATCTCATATTCTATCTCATTTTATCTGATAATTATAGCTAGACTGATCCGTTTATTATTTTCTTCTTAAATAATACACGGGTCAGAGTGAAGATTTACAGGTGCTTCCTCATGACTTCTTATCTGGAGCCATCTTCTGACTTTTGGCTAACTACTCTAGTTTAGTAGTTTTTGTTTGTATACATTTGAGAGTAGACTCCTTGATGTATACATATTCTTTTGGTTAGCACTTGTATCTATTCTTTTGTGTTATTGTGGATCTTATTTGACCACTTCTCTGATGTACACTTTCATGTGTTGTATATTTATTCATATCTATTTCCGCCTCTGTGATATGAATTGTCTGTGACTGATTTATGTTACGTTTATTTCTATATTTGTTTCCGAAGATTATATATAGCCACCGTGTGATAGCTTTGTGTTTGTATCGGTATGTCGGATTTCCTCCTTAAAAGATATGCATCCTATTCTATCTGACATATCGGTGCTCGCACAAAGAAGTTACATGGATGGTCGCTCCTCAACAGCCTTATTCTCCGCGCTAGTTGACAGCACTACATCGTAGTGTTCTTGGCTAGCGTGGGTATAGAGGTGGGGCGTCACATTTGTGGTATGCCTGTTGGGGCAACCAAGTAGTTTGAGCCACTCCAAGAACGAATCATGATCCACATGTAAAGGACAATATTTTTGTGTTGTGCATATGTGTGAGAAGGGTGTACGTAGGGTAGCTTGAATCCGGATTGTTTATCTATAGATGCAACACCCCGAAAAATCTACTGAAAATTTATTAAAGGAAATTAATTAGTTAACTAGAGATTTAATAAAAGAATTTTTTTACTAATAATAAGTGTAAAACTGGGATTTTTACAAATGCTAGTACTTGGCTACGAAACATGTACCATTGTGTTCGTGGCGATTTTCTGGACAATTTTCAAATATAAAATTTTATAACCGGAGTTCGTAAGAAAAAGTGATGAGAGTTTAAAGACTCGAAATCAAAAAATAATTAGAATATATATAAAAGGAAAGAAATCTTAAATTAAATGAACACTAACCAGTCGACACCTTGATTGAGACCAGTTGACCCCTAATGGTCGACCGCCCAACATCAATAAGTCGACTAGTTGGGATTTTTCAGCAAGGGTTATCCAAAGCCGAATGGCTCGAATTTTATTAAATTAAATTTAAAGGGTAGAATTCCTTCCCATGTTTATAAATATGGAGGTACTCCTTCATTCTTTACCTTGTAACCCAAAATAGCCGAAACTCTACTCCTCTTTAAATAACCATTTCTCCCAAATCACTCAATTTCTTCAAAAAAAAGTAAAATAAATGAAGATAAGAATCAAACAAAGAGGAGGTATGTTGGGCGATTCAAGTCAGGATATGAGGAAGAAAGCTCTTAAGAGGTGAGTGAGTTTATTATTACTCATGATGATTTACTAGTAATTGGTTTTATTCATATATCTACACGATAAGGCAGCTGTGATCGAGTTGAGTCAGCTAGAGGAGGTAGTAGTGGTAAGGGAGTCGCTTGTTCACCATGCACCTACCTGCATCCTTGGGCATGGTATAAAGAGACTCTGCAATAAATTTATTAAGCTAGTTAACGTTCAGTGGGGAGATGACCCAGTAGGGAATACATAGGAGTCAGAAGAGAAGATCTAAGCTACCCATCTAGAACTCTTTTCTGGTACGTTTCCATTTTAGTTAATATGTATATAACTGCTTATGCAATAAGACTTTAGCTTAGTGTACCCCATAGGTAGGGATGTTTGGATGTTATGAGTGACTGTGAACGTGTCATAAGACATGTTTTGGATGATAGTTACTAATGGATGCATTTATTAAATTGATCTTTGCACACATAGGCAAATTAAAGCGGAGAATGTAACACCTTAAAAAATTAACTGAAAATTTATTAACATAAATTAAATAATTTATTGGAAAATTTTAATAAAAGAAATTTATTTATTAATAACAAAGGTAAAAGTGGAATTTTTACAAACGCTATAATTTGGCTACAAACATTTACCATTGCATTTATGGCTATTTTCTAGACTATTTTTATTAATAAATTTTTGGAATTAGAGTTCGTATCAAAAAGCTATTAAAGTTTAAAGATAATTAAAATATATATAAGGATAGGAACCTTAAATTAAATTAACATTGATCGGTGGACACCTTAATTGAGACCGGTCGATCCCTAGTGATCTACCGCCACAAATCAACTGGTCTACCAATTGGGGTTTGTCAATTAGGATTTGCCTCAGCCGAACGACCCAGATTTTATTAAATTAAATCCAACGGTTAGAACTCCATCCTACATTTATAAATATTGAGGTGTTCCTTCATTCTTTACCCTGTAACCCTCACTAGTAGCTGAAATCATCTCCTCTTCAAACCATGCTTTCTCCTAAATCACTCTATTTCGGGTTTCATCGTAGATCACTCTATTTCTTTAAAAATAAAATAAAAAATAAATTAAAGATAAGAATAAAATGAAGAGGCGGTATAGTTGATCGATTCAAGTTAGTATAAGAGGAAGAAAGCTCTTAAATTATGAGTGTTAATTATAATGATTCACAAGTAATTGGGTTTATTCATATATCCATTTGATCGAAATTAAATGATTTAAATGCGAAAGAAAGTTTAGTTTTGAAGTTCTTTAAAAATATTGAAATTTGAGATATTATTTTTTTGGTAAGTGTAATTAGGTAGAAATTTGATTGAATTCTAAATCATATGAATGTAACCTCCATCTAATTTAATATTGATTAAAGGAAGTTGATTTTGAACTGATTCAACTTGACTTTAGTTTGAACATACCCTTTTATTCACCTTGAATTGAACAAGGAATTTAATACGTATATACCTTGTTGAATTCACCTTATTCTGATTTTAAGATGCAAATATACCTATGTAATTTGGAAATTAATGAATTGAAACCATGTAAATAAAATTATAATTTATACATGAAAATTGTTGGAATTATAGGCAGAGTTTAGATTTAAACAAATAAGTGAAATCTAGTCGGAAATTATAGGATAATCACTGTTAAACCGAAATATGGTTTACTGTTGAAAATAAAATAAACAATAATAAATGAAAAGAAATCATCATAATAATATTCAAAACTTACCGATCGATAGACTTACAATAGCTGATCGATAGTAAGCGGTCGATTGGTACAGTAGTTAGTGACAAACTGGTCGACGTATCTTATGCGCGACTTGAACCTCGGCCTATGGCCCATGTTTAGAATATATATATTAGTATGTACATTATATTAATTAAGTAGGGAAGTTAGTTCCCTAATTCTTGACTTTTGGATACCACGGATGTGTATGCTGGCAATTAGGCCTAGATACTATTTATTCAGCGAATTTTACATTCGATGTAAGGTGTTTCAATCATGAAGGTGTGCTAAGAACATGACACTAACATGATGTTCCTCGGTGTATGCACGACACTATTTGTAGCTGCTTGGCCCAGTGCATAGTCCGACGCTAACGGGAGTGTGTATGCGGGCAATTCAGCGTAGACACTATTGTGGATACACGATGTGGTGTAATAAGTGGCATTACCATTGAGTTTTGGACATGGATGCAGCGGACCCTAAGTTGTCTTTAACGTGAGTCGGCATTACGGGATTCTCAATGTGTAAGTATGATGCTTTGTAGTCGTAGTCCGGGTAATGGAGTCCCGAGGGTGATATTTTTAGCAATCTTATGTTACGAGTACTCCCAGAGATTATTAGTCCCTTCCATTAATGATTAGTGGTTTGATTAGTTGTTCAAACCCTAAGTATAAACCTACAAAAGATGTTTGGGTATTAGTGTAATTGTAACTATATTCCTTAGGTTATTGTGGCCAGCCCTAGTAAGTAATTCAAAAAACTTGAAGGACACCCTAGGTCATGTAGATTGTAAATGAAGTCAGTTGCATGTGATCACCATATGTTATTAATACAGCTCATTAACCAGACTTTTTTCTAACCCAATCCTTTTCTTCTTCCCCCACCATAAGAGGACAGGGCAGTTGGTGATTGGCCTAGATTAAGTACGTGGAGAAGCGAGCTTGGCGTTGTCATTGCATATTATTCTTCATTATCTCCATATAACTATTTATTGTATTAGAACCTATCAGACATTATGCTATTTCTCCTTAAACTCTGGATCTTTGACTATATATATTTTGAAGCTGTGTTTTCTAGGATATTTTCTAAGATGATTATTTTTATACATATATTTTATTTTCTTCCGCTATGAGATTTGAAAGTGTGGAATGTCTTAGATTTTTTTCTCGTAGCAATGTTTGCATCAAAAATTGTACAAACACCCAAAGAAGTAAAAAATATGAAAATTATTAAGAAAATGAATGAAATAGATATGAAGAACACACAATTTTTATAGTTATTCGGCGAATACTTTAGCTTACATCCACTTAAACTTTGATATTCGATTTCTATACTTTTTTCAGATTGTGATCTTATTATCGGTATTCTATGGATCGGTGGAGATCCAACATGGTTATGTGGCAAAGTCTAGAAATTCAGTAAGAAGGAGGGGAAAAAATTCCATTTTCTAGTGCACTCCACCTTTATTTATAGGCGAAAATCATCGATATAATCTTTAAAAATTGCTCAATGCATCCCCACATCGTGCACATTTTTCTATAAAAATCTAAGGGTTAAGTGGTCTAAGACATCATGGATCGATACCGAGCTGACTTGGAGCCGGACCCGATGATTTAAGTGTTTGCTTGGGGCTCAACCATAAGATTTTAGTGCTCGAGTTCTCCTTAGCTTGCTTGGAGTCCTACCTAAGATTTTTGTGTGTCCGACTCGAGTATCGTGGATTGGTACCATTCCTTGGTCGTGGTTCGATACTTAATGGTTGTGCTTAGGGTTTTGCATGGGTTGCATCGGGCCTTGCTTGGAGTTTTCCTAAGGCTATTGTATTTCGAGTCCGACCTGATGATTTTTGTGGGTTTGCTACGAGTTAGTTTTTCCAAAAACGTAAACATCCAAATTGTCAACTTTTTTTCTCATTTTTTTATATTTCCTTTTTTCTTGCCTTTTATGATGTCTCCTAAGTCCCAGACTCATTCCTTCTTCGTTTATTCATTCGATTCAATCGTTTAAGATCGTTCGTAGACTGGAACAAATTCAATCGTAATACTTGCTCCAAAAAGCACGCTTTGTGAATAAAATTTTATCTTTTCTCAAGAACAAAAATCAAAGTTGATGAATCACTAGCAGTTGAATTTGCTGGCTATTAACCGATCAATCCACGATGAATCATCTGGTTCCCTTGGATTCATCTGTAAATCAAATGTCGTTCCAGACCATTATAACTAGGGACTCGAGTCCTTGCTTGAATGTTAGTCATGAACCACCATCATTCCCTGTTCTCCCGGAATTATTGTAACTTATATTATGTCAAAAATCATAATTGTCCCATGTTCACCTGGGAGTTAACAGTCATATATCAAAATCATTGTTATATGTGTTCGTCTGGGATCTTTTATATGATATATAAATCATATATCGGGTAATCAGAGGTCAAAAATCATTGATGCTCATTTCCAAAGGTTGGAACGTTATTTATAAATCGCCTGGTCTCACCTAGAATCCCATTATAAGAACGCCCAATCTAATCGAGGCAGTGATTCAATCTGATAATCGCTATCAGGTCGTTTCAAATCAATTGGCGTTCAAATCCAAGTACTAGTACTAGATTTCTCCAGATTGCATTATCAATATCCAGGTTAGCTTCCGGTCTCTCAAGATCGTTAGTTAAATTCTTGATCTCTCTAAAACATTGGTTAAATCCTCGATCTCTCCAGATCATTAGTTAAATCCTCAATCCTTCTAGATTGTTGTTAATGTTGAGTCTAATCCACTTGCTCTTCTACAAGGGGACCCAACGACTGAGCGAGTCCAACCACTTACTCTCCATTAGGGGACTCGCTAGCCCATACAAGTCCAATCCACTCACTCTCCGACAATGGGACATGTACCTTATAGGTCATCGCCCCGTCTCTTTGATTGGGAAAATCGCATTCAATTGGTTCATAAATCAATGTAAGGGGTAACCAATCTCTGTTGGTGTTTTGAAATCAATATCACGTTCGATTGATTTTTAAAGCTAAGCATTCATTCACAGAATTCAAATTCCAACATCTAACAAACATCACAACATCCATCCCACTAAGCACTACATTCTAGCATCTAACTTAGAGCATGCCTAGAGACCGATTGAGGTCCCACACACGAGTAAGTGGCTTGACTGTAGTACTGCATAATTTATTGAAAACAAAGGCAAAGTGTGGGAATCAAACCTGACTCGCTATCGCTACAAATATGAGATAACTATCCTCGACGTAGATCTGAGGCCGCTTCCATTTACTGCAAACAGTGGTTGCTCCTGCTACATCACTATAGTTTGGTTCCTCACATAATGCTGCAGCCAGTTTTTCCTAACATGCTTCCCAATCAGATCACGAAGGTGCCTACAATCATTTGTTTCATGCCAATCCAGCTCATGGATTAGGAAATATTGCCTAATTTTTTTCCCGATCCGTGGGTTCTTTGTTCATCGGTTTTTTAGTAAGGAATTTGCCCCTTCATATCTAGGTAAATCCTCTTAGGGATTTCAGTCAACTATGTGTAAGAAGAGAATTTTGGTTCCCTTCCCCGCTACTTTGGTCCTCCAAAGCCATCACTCACCTTTCGCTTTCCTTTTTCTTTTCCAAATCCTGCTCTAATGGTCCTCCATCATCCACATCATTAACCCTTGCCTTTTCAGCTTCAACGTCCTTCTGACAAAAGTATCTCTCAGCCTAATGGCAAAACTCCATGAGTTACGTCGGTGGATCCCTTTCCAAAGCAATCTTAAATTCCATTTTACTAGTAACTCCTGAAACTGCCACCATCAGAAGCACCGTTGGATCTGCCTTATGATCTGCAGAAGCTGCTAAGTTAAACTTAGTCAAATAACTCCTTGGGGTCTCTTCTACCCTTTACTTTATGCTCAATAGCATCATTTCATTCTAAAATGAGGAAGGGAAAAAGAATTCCATTTTCAAGTGCACTCTATATCAATTTATAGGCGACAATCACCGAGATAATCTTCGAAAATTGCTCCACACGTCTACTATGTCATGCACATTCTTCCACAAAAATCTTAAAGGTCAACCGATCCAAGACATCATGGTTCAGTACCGATCCATAGCTCCTAGATGGTACTGAGATGACTTGGAGTCAGACCCGAGGAATTTGGGTGTTTGATTTGTGCTCAACTTGAAGATTTCCTACGATTTTAGTGCTTGGGGTCTGACATGAGATTTTTGTGTGTCCGACTCGAGTTTTATAGATCGGTACCAATCCATTTTTATGGTTTGATACCTAACAGTCATGCTTAGGGTTTTGAATGGGTTGCATCTGCCCTTGCTTGGAGTTTTCCAATCGAGTCAGACCCAAGTGTTTTGTATGTCTGCTTCAAGCCAACTCTTCCAAAACCGTGAACATCTTTTCAACTTTTTCGCTCTTTTTTTGATATTTCCTTTTTCTTGCCTTTTTATGATATCTCCCAAGTCCTTGGATCATTTGTTCATCATTTTTTCATTTGATTCGACCGTTTAAGCTTGTTCGAAGATTACGGCAAATTCGATCGTAACACATGTTCTATGCTATTTTAATAACAAACAGCTCATACTTCTTGGCACGACACGAGTCTGATCACTATAGGCTTTGGATTAGTTGTTCAAAGGTGTAGGTTGTCATAATAGAAAATATGATGATACATTTTACCTAGAAGAAATCCATTGTACCATTGGGATACACGACACGTAGACATGGTCCCGCAATAAGGACGGAGAGAGATTGGGATGCCAGTCTAGAGTAGGTCAAATATTGTTGCGTTGTATGGACGTGTGTTGTGACATGTCCTACATGCCAACTTTTATTGACGTGTTGGATTTTAAGGGAATCCATAAGTTAGTTGTGGCTCTCAATAGGTCTCTTTGGTAGCTAATGACAATTTGATATAGGTATCAGTTATAGATACCTTTATTTTGGTTTTTGATATGAAGATACTATGTTAGTAACATTGTTATCTTATTGTATTTGTTTTTCATTTTAGATGCTTCGATAGGGATCGTAGAATCGATTAGCGTTCATAGCAGACCCACCCATATGTAATGATGTTTATCAATTTATTCTCTATATGTCGTTTACCGTTATGTTGTGTATAGCTTATTAGTTGGTTGTTAGTATTATTGTGATATCTATATTACTCTTACATTAGTATATTAGGTTAACTTTATCACAATATACTATTACATATTAGTCACATTATATTACTTGTGTTGACTCGTTGATGTCAAGAGAAGAGCATGTTATGGTATAATTTCCTACCTTTGAGTTGGGTTTATTTTACCTGTTTATGGGCAGTCTTGATTATCCCTAAGCTATGTTTGTGTAGAGGACTAACCGTACTTCAGTAGTTTCCTGTTTATTTTTATATAGTTTTTATATATACAGTATTTTGAGATAGTATCCCTCGCACCAGGCTTTATGTTTGACCCGTATTTTGTCTTTATCTATTTATGTCATGACAACTCTTGGATACTCGATTGAGTAGTTTGGAAGCCAAGTGCTTTTAGAGGTACGCTTTTAGGACAACTGAAGCACATTGGAGGCGAAGTCAATACTTTGGATATATATACTTTATATTTTAGTAGTATATGATAGATATGCTATTTATATAGGAGAATTGTTGTATCAGATATTATATTCTGACTTTCTATATCGATATTTATTTATTAGTTACTTCCATCAGTACAGTCACTTATATATTTTATCTTGTTACGTTCACATATATTTAGTATATTATATTTTATCATTTCACGGTGAGATCCAATCACTATGCCTTGGTTTGGAGTTTATTTAATTTTACCTCGACAAGTTGTCTTTTATGGTATCTGGGAGTCAAATATTGTCATTTGATATTGATTCAGGGTATTACGAAAGGCGGGTCATTTCATTATGTATTAGAGCTTAGGCACAACACTTAGGACTAAGTTGACCAGTTTAAGTTAAGCAACTTGGTAGATGGAGATACGTTGAGAGTGCATACTTGTATTTTTCTATTATACATACTACATATACCACTTGTCTCGTGAACTTGATTTATTTAGTGACAAAGATATCTTTGTTTAACGCTATCTATATGAGTTGACCGGGTGCACTAGCTATTGAAAATAGGTGGTTTTAGATGCCTGATTGGTTCAGACACTTTTCAGATATCGCACGATATGTTCTGCCGCCCAAGAATAACGGTACTTACGATGGATGTTGGAGGTGGTGTATCCCTTCGAGTGCAGTAGTATAAGTGGCTGATGAGCATGCCATGACTTAGATTGATTCTAGACATCACTTAGAATCTCGTTTTATTTATGAGATCAAAAAGGGTGCACAACTTGAGCGTTTCATCTATTTTGAGTAGGGTAACTTGTCAATGAAGGGGTATGTTTGCCGATTTAACCTTTGGGTTAAATTTAGAGTGGAGATTGTCATTGCTCCTTAGAAATAAGAAAGGAAGCATGTCTAGGGTCTTAATGCATGGGTTTGGGATTTATTGCTCGGTCATATCACATTCTTGACCACTTGTATTGTAGGTAGATTCTTTCATAATGTTCAATCTTCAATGGGTAACCTTGGCTTTTGAGCTAAGGTACAAAGACCGAGAGTACTGCCATTCGAACTAGATGCACGATCTTTCGATAGTGTGAAGTTGTTCAGTGAAGTGTGACTTGGATTTTATGTCCAAGTAGGATCTCGTTTTTACCCAGAAATGAGCAATGATCGAGCAGAAAACTTATTTACATCGATTCATTCACGTTAGAATTATTTAACTTTGTGTTGGCACATCGTAAGTGATGGGATTAATCCTATAGACTAAATTGATATTTTCTAACGATTGGTCCATTTACGTGCTAATTCTTAATCCCTAGTTTGAGCGTGGGGTTTCTAGGTGATTTTCACTAGTTATGTAAGAGTTTCTCACTCGATTCTTAATGGTAAGCACTTGAGTCAGATTCTTGGGGTTACTCAAATATTTTGAAGTACGACTATAGTCATGCGAGGAAATTTCGATGGTCAAACAAAGGAACTGGATCAAAATTCAAATAAAAGGAATTAGGTGGCCGACGCTAGTTTAACAAAGAAATCTTGCAAGAAAAATAACGATTGGATCAGGCATCGTATATTATTTTGGTGCTTTTTATTCGATTAAAATGATTTAAAGTATAATATAGTTAAGATTTCTTATGATAGTTCAAGGAAGGACTTCTCGACCAGTTTTGTGATGATTTGGATAATATTCTAAGTGACGATGATACTCGCTTGGGTGAACATCGCAGTACACTTATTGAGGCGATTTTGGACCAAAGCGAACCCTAATATTAGTGGATCCTCATTTAGGGATGATTCAATTTGTAAAGTTTTATGTTAGGAGAATGAGTTCTGTAACAACCCGCATATTTGGACCATTTAAATTGACAATAATCCACACATGTCAACTTAAATAATACAAAACACGAATCATTATGGGATTATGAATACATATATGTAAATGAGAATCAATACAACATCACAGACACAGAATAGTCACAGAATAATGCAGCGGAAAAGTACATCATCATAATAGTAGTTCATGAAGCTACTACAGGAATACAACAATGTCTCAACATAAAGTGACAAATAGAAATACATGATGTTCAATACATAAGTTCATCAAATACTAGAAAGGAAATAACTGATAAAGATAAATGCTAAGTCTTCAGCATCTTCAACCAACCTTGATCAGCAACTGGATAGCTTCAGACTGACCCGAGCATATACAAAAGAAACACTCGAGTCAGGACTCAAAATTTTATACAGGATAATCAGGTGCAAATAATAAGGTTTATAACTCAAAGATGAATGTGTTACACATCTTTAAGGATCCGATAAACTATCTATATATACAATAGAATACGCTAAATAGATAAGGTCTAATCAGTGAAGTATGATATCAAAATAGCGTTAAGTCGTGGCCCATTCCACCCTTAACACATTTTTATTCCCAAGAGCATATACAAGACCGTAGTTTCCCCAAAACCGGAAGTCACCAGAGGGCAATCCATATACTAAAGGTACAAAACAAAACGTAGTGGTCGCGAATAGGATAATCAGTATGACAAGGTACATGAGGCGATACCAACTAGGATACTAGTAGTTGCCTGATCCGGACTGATGTTGAGCATAGTAGCAACTATCTCAACACCGCGAAACAACACTACCAAATCAAAGGGTGCACCCAAATCGAATCACAGAAGTAATAGATATGGTATCGAAGAAGTGTGTCCGCTAGAGATGGTGATCCTCAATGGCCCGGCGCGGCTCCTGTTTTAGTCATGTCAAGGGTCATCCAAAATCGTTCTCTTTCTTCAGTCAACGCGTTCACCAAACCATCCACTTCGTTCTGGATCAACACTCCGCGTATATTAGTTATTAAAGTGGTTTCGGTATCGACAGAGAGTATGTCCATATCCGATCCCGGTCTCTTTAATAACTACACATTAATTACCGATGGTCATTTAATATTAAAGTTTAAAACAAATCAAAGTCCAAAAGTCAAGTTGCAAGTTTGACTTTCAAAATTTGACACTTTACAATTTAATTTATTTCAAACATTTAAAATCATATTTCTAAATGAAATTTTAGTTCAAGCCCTTAGGTTAACAATACTTAAGTATTCAAGTTAAATTTTTATTCCTATTCCCATTCATCGTTACATTAAATTTAATCAAAACTTTGATTTAATCAATTTCAATAGCTAAATCAACTCCTTAACTTTAGTTGGTTTTACATTCCTTTAAGTCACTTTGTTACTTAATCTCAAATTAAATTTATAACAAATTCCAACTTTATTAATTTATCCAAATTAGATAAAATTTCGAATCTAATAAATTCAATTTATTAGATTCTAAAACTTGCTTATTCAAATCTCATTTAAATTAGATGTGTCAATCCGCTTATCTAATTAAATAGATTTATTAATCCGTTTCAATTTAATCCATTAATTCATTTCAATTAGGTCCACTTATTAATTCATTACAATTAAATCCGTTAATTTATTACAATTAAGTCCATTAATTTATTGCAATTAATCCTATTAATTTAATACCATGAAATCCATTGATTTATTTCAATTAAATCCACTTATTTATTACAATTAAACCCATTCATTTATTTCAATTAAATCCATTCATTTATTTCAATTAAATCCATTCCTTTATTACAATTAAATCCATTCATTCATTACCATTAAATCTATTCATTTACTACAATTAAACCTATTGTTTATTACAATTAAATCCATTCATTCATTACCATTAAATCTATTCATTTACTACAATTAAATCTATTGTTTTATTACAATTAAATCCATAAATTTCGTTACTTATTTTCCAACAAATTTTTAATTTCATTTCTTAATTTCAAATGGATTTCAATTCCCAATATGATTTTGTTGACCAATCGGGTTTCTTATTTTAATTATCTATCCTAGGCCAAAGTTGCTCAATTTGGGTATTTATCATTTCAACCCAATACAATTAAATAAAACAAAGCATAGCAAAGGGAACTTGCAGTGTGATAACTGGGATGGTGTCAAAGTAAATAAACAATCAATAGTAACCATACATAACAATTTAACCGTTTATTTAAATAATCCCGAAATAATAGTATTTAATTTACATTTGTTATTTATGTAAATTAAATAAAATTATTCCTAGAATCCACACTATCATTTCATGCGGATTAAATATTATTACATTATAGGTTTTCACTTGGCGTTTATTATCAAATTGTTACAGCAATCATACATTCAATGGTTCAAAGTATAACTAATCCTATTTCTACGTGTCGATTTATTTAACATTTAAAGGGACAAGTTCAACATATATAATCTATTTTGAAATTTAGACTATCTATATCAATTCCAATTTCATATTAATTATCACTTATATTAACAACCAAATTCAACATCACATAACAAATTTAATGTCATAATTATTTTCATATCTAACTTCAAATCACAATTTAACATCAACCATTTTAACATTCAAATTAATATCAATAACAACTATCACTTTATTATCATAGCATAATAGATTGAGTCGTGAATGAAATATTCACCTTGCGTGGTTGAAGAAGATGACGGCGAAGCACGAAATTGAATAGACTAGAATAGACGACACAAGCACGAATACGAACAACGACTAGATGCAAATAAGGTGGATGGAAGACTAGATCGCTGAATTAGCCTCAACTGGAACTGCGCGGACAAAGCATAAATGAGTCCATAAGTTACAAATTATAACTGATATATAATTTTATCAAAAGAAGAACAAAATAAAATAAAAAGACAGCGGACGCGGAAGCGGGCTAAGCGGGCCGGGGTGCTGCATGGCAGTGGGTCGGTGGTGGGCTGCTGGCAGTGGGGTCGGTGGCGAGCTGCTGGGCAGGCGGTAGAGGGATGGGCAGGCGGGCTGTGGCCGGGCGCAAGCTGGACGCGGGCGAGGGTGTGGCTGGGTGGGCTGGACGGCGAGGGCAGGGCTGGCGCGGCGGAGGTTGGCGGTGGGGTTGGTGGGTACGGGCGAAGGGCTGGGGAGGAGGCAGGCGGGTAGAGGCCTGGGCGGGGACTGGGAAGGTAGGCGGGTTTGGGACTGGGGCAGGCCGCGAAGGCAGTTGGCGGAGGGGCTGGGGCGGGCGGTGGCTGGGACTGGCAGGCGGAGGGTTGGGGAGAGGGAGCGGTGTTGGGACTGGGTGGGAGTGGGTGGCAGGCCGGGGTTGCAGGGCGCGGCAGGCGGACTAGGAGCAGGGGACGTGGCTGGTGGAGGCGGAGGGCTAGGGGAGGCGGAGGGTTGCAGGCGGAGGATTTCAGGCAGAGGGTTGGGCTGGGCGGTGGAGTAGGGGAGAGGGCTGCAGTGGGTTATTTTTCTCAAAAGAAAAGGAAAAAAAATAAAATAAAAGTAGAGGAAGAAGGAGATGTGAACGAACCAGAAGAGTTAGAAATAGAATGCAAACAGAAAGGATCAGGGATCCAAGCTTTAGTTTATAAAAGTGGTTCAGAAATTCAAAAGCCACCCGTTAAATCACCTTGGTAACTGCAAAGTCCATTGGGTTCCCTAGGTAGCTGAATAGTTAAGGCTTCTAGAATTCCAACAGGGTAGATAAATGAGGTACCAGTCTGTATAGCGTAACGGACCCGTTTGCAATCCGTTAAACAATTATAATTTGCAGCGCCGAACTCCGATTGACACAAATAAATATATCATTTTGATCAGCGCGACGAGGCGAACGCAACGGTATACAGATATCAGTGGTACGGTCAAATTATAAAATTCGAAATTTTCTATTGTGAAAAATGCAGCAAAAACACCGAAGAATAAGATCGACGGAGCTGAAGATGTCCGAAATTTGAAAAACGAAAAATGACGTCTCGATCAGAAGATGGTTTAGACTTTTTCTATGTAAAAATATTTCGGTTCAGAAGATAAAAATTTTCGCGTTTAAAATGAACTGATGTGAAGTAAACGCGAACGAAATTTGCTGCGGTATTTTCCGACGAAACTTTTCCCATATCTATAACTATCTATGCGCAATTTTTAAACAAAGTTTGGACGCTAATTGAAATCATATGAAAGTTCCAAAATTTAATGTTAAAATAATGGATTCAAAAATTTAAATTTGGGTCGGAATTTCAGGGTCGTTACATTCTCCCCCACTCAAAACTTTTCGTCCTCGAAAAGAACGAGACGGTGAAGTAAGAATGGAGTAAGCGGAAAAGTCAAGATAGAAAAGAAATTTGATTTATACCTGAAATCAGTAATTCGGGGTTTGAATCCCGGATACTATCCTCAGTTTCCCATGTGCAATCTCGTTCATCTTCACTCCATTGGACTTTGACGAGATTTATAGACTTCCTTCTTAGTTGCCTTGTTTCCCGATCGACTATCCGGAGTGGTCTTCTTTCGATAGTCAAATCTGGCTCGATATCTACTTCATCCAACTGAGCAATTGGAATGGTCATGGATGGATCACGCACGACCTTCCGGAGATGTGAAACATGGAATACGTTGTGCACACCCTCAAACTTTTCTGGTAATGCAACTCTATAAGCTAGTGTGCCAATTCTCTCGGTGATAGTAAATGGTCCAACAAATCTTGGAGCAAGCTTCCCTCTACGACCAAATCGAATAACATTCTTCAAAGGTGATACTTTCAGAAATACCTCATCCCCAACCTGGATTTCCATATCTCTTCTACGCCTATCTGCATAGCTCTTCTGCCTATCCTGTGCGGTCTTCATCTTCCTTCTGATCTCATTAACCTTCTCGGATGCTTCCATAATCATATCTGGGCCCAGAATTAATCGATCACCAGGCTCAATCCAACAAGCTGGCGATTTGCATGGCCGTCCATATAAAGCTTCGAACGGTGCCATATCAATACTTGCCTGATAACTGTTATTATAAGTGAATTCAACCAAATGGAGATGGTCTTCCCAAGATCCACTGAAATCAATTATGCAAGCTCGGAGCAGATCCTCCAAAATCTGATTTACCCATTCAGTTTGGCCATCCGTTTGAGGATGATAAGCTGTGCTCAGATTCAGTTTAGTGCCCAAGACGTCCTGAAATGCCTTCTAGAATTTACTAGTGAAAATAGGGTCTCGATCACATACTATACTAGATGGAACCCCGTGAAGTCTAACAATCTCTCTCATATATATCTTTGCCAAACTTGAAGCAGTACGAGTGGTCTTAACAGGAATAAAGTGAGCAGATTTTGTCAATCTATCAACGATCACCCATATACTCTCGTTACCTTTTCTGGTCCTTGGTAATCCATCAATGAAGTCCATAGAAATCTGATCCCATTTCCAACAAGGAATCTCTAGCGGTTGAAGTAAACCGGCAGTCTTCTGGTGACCGGCTTTGACTTGTTGGCAAGTGGTGCATCTACTGACATATATAGAAATATCTCTCTTCATCCCACTCCACCAATATAAATGCTTCATATTACGATACATCATAGTGACACCAGGATGAAGTGAAAGTGATGACTGATGATTCTCCCTAAGTACTTCTTGTCTCAATCCATCGACATTAGGAACACAAATACGGTTGTCGATCCTTAGAATTCCATCACTATCAATCTGCGCTCCTATTTTACTATCGGCATTTACAACTCTACCAAGAACTAACTCCTTCATACGATAGAGCAAAGTGTCCTCGTATTGTTTATCTTTTATGCGATCCATAAGAGAGGGAGAGATGACAAGCTGAAATAACATGCCTTCAACAGTATTACAGCAAGACAATGCTTTGCTACGACTCAATGCATCGGCTACAACATTTTCTTTCCCAGGAGTATAAGTGATGTCAAGATCATATGCAGCTAAAAATTCGAGCCATCGGACTTGCCTCTGATTCAAATCCTTCTGAGAAAAGATATATCTTAAGGACTTATGATCAGTGAATAATTCGAATTTTGTTCCCAAAAGATGATGCCTCCATAGTTTCTGAGAAAATACAACGGCAAGAAGCTCTAGGTCATGTGTGGCATAGTTTAATTCATGAGTCTTTAACTGACGGCCAGCATAAGCAATAACCTTTCCATTTTGCATAAGAACAGCGCCTAAACCTTCTCGGCAAGCATCTGTATAGACAGTTAATCCTTCACTTCCATCGATTACCACAAGAACAGGGGCTGAAGTTAACTTACGCTTCAACTCATTAAAAGCTGATTCGCACTTCTCACTCCAAATAAACTTAACATCCTTCCGAGTTAAAGCAGTAAGTGGGGCAGAAATCCGGGCAAAGTGTTCAATAAATCTGCGATAATAACCGGCTAAGCCCAAGAAACTACAAATATCTGTAGGAGTTCTAGGAGTCTCCCAATCCTGTAGATAAATTTCAAATTAGAAAGGGATAAGAGGAATTGAATAGAAATAGCGAATAGGATAGAACTTACATTGATTACGGCGATCTTAGCTGGATCGACCGAAATTCCATTTTCAGAAACTATGTGGCCCAGGAATCTCACTTCGTCTCGCCAGAAGTGGCATTTAGAGAATTTGGCCTTAAGTTGATGATTTCGGAGAGTTTCCAGAACATAAGCAAGGTGTGTCTCATGCTCCTTCTTGTCTTTGGAGAAGACGAGAATATCATCAATGAAAACAAGAACAAACTTGTTAAGCACATCTCGGAAGACTCGATTCATCAAGTCGACGAAATAAGCAGGTGCGTTGGTCAAACCGAATGGCATAACCAACCATTCATAGAATCCGTTCTCCGTACGGAAAGCTGTCTTATGGATACTATCTTCAGCAACTCTGAGTTGGTGGAATCCAGTGGCTAGATCAAGTTGTGAGAAAATTTTAGCTCCATGGAGCTGATCGAATAAATCGTTGATTCGAGGCATCGGATAACGATTCTTGAGGGTGCGTTTGTTCAGTTCTCGGTAATCAACACACATGCGAAGAGATCCATCTGATTTGGTGACAAATACAACTGCGGCGCCCCATTCAGAGCAACTTCTCCTAATCAACCCTTTAGCAAAAAGATCATCAATTTGGGTTTTTAGTTCAGCTTTTTCTTTAGGAGCCATCCTTCGGTGTGGGAGAACTATGGGAGTAGCTCCAGGAATAAGATCAATACGGAAATCGATTTCCCGTTTAGGTGGTAGAGAGTTGACCTCTCCAAATACATCGGGAAATTTCTGAACAATAGGGGTAGTATTAAGATCATCCGGATGAGCATCAAGAGAGAATATGAAGCTTCCAGCATATTTCTGTGGTGATTTGCATTCAATGACAAGTGGCTGATCCATGTCGCTTACCAAAGAAACTGAACGAGTTTTGCAGGAAATAACAGCATCAAATTTTCTTAACCAATCAGCCCCTAAAAGAAGGTCGAATGCTTGGAATCCAAGTACATAGAAATCCCAAGTGAATCGAGAAAAATCATACATAAGTGCAACTCCCTTGCAAACACTTCGGAGGTAGGCGGATCCTCCGATAGAATTTGAGACACATAAGGAGGTAGTAGCAAGAGTAGGTTCTTATTTGAGTGTATTACAAAGTTCAACTGATATAAAGCTATGTGAAGCACCAGTATCGAATAATACCCTAACAGGTGTAGCATGTAAATGAAAAATACTTCGTAAGGTACCTTGGTCATCCTGAGCAGGTGGTGGAGGTGGTGTAGGAGTGGTGATAGCAAATACTCCAGATGGTGTGCCACGCTTATACATTGGGCATTCTTTCTTGAAATGACCTGGCTGGAGGCAGACATAGCATAAATCTTTCCTAGTCGTAGAAGGTGGTGGAACAGCAGCTCCGGTAGATGGACAACTATTAGCATAATGGCCCTTCTTATCGCATTTGAAGCAAGTGATATTAGCAAGGTCGATTGGGCTTTTCTGGGCATATCCCAAACCTGTAGTCTTCTGCCATGCTTTCTTTTGTTCATCAAAGTTCAGCTTCCTTTTCCCGGGCTGGCTAGAAGAGGGCTGAGTAGGAATGGTTTTGGCAGTAGGTCCCTTAGGCTTCGCCTCATATCTAAGAGCATAGTCAACAAGCTCTGTGATGGTGCAGTGAGTGTGGCCAGTAAGCAAGTCATAATATTCAGGTCTAGCTCCCAAAATGAATTTCTCGTTCTTCAGAAGTGGTGTATCGATCAAGCCAGGTCCGAATTTTGAGAGTTCGTTGAATTTCCTCTCATACTCAGAAAAAGTCATACTGCCTTGCTTAAGATCTATAAAAGCTCTATAAAGTTGGGTTTTCCCAGCAGCTGGCATCCATTGTGCCGAGAAAGTGTCCCTAATCAAAAGATAGGCAAGATGAATAACATTCCAAAGATTAAAGGAGAATTTAGATTACGGAATCTAATTAAATTTTATACCTAAACTAGGCCCAAGTGATGGTGTCCTCCTCGATACGAGAAGTAACTGATTCCCACCAATCTTGCGCGGCATCCTGAAGTTGCCAGGCAGCAAGCTGACGCTTCTGAGCATCAGTGATCTCTAGACCCGAAAATATCTTCTCTAAGCTTTTAAGCCATTGCTGAGCCTCAATAATGTTCTCGGATCCAGAAAACTTAATACCTCCAAGCTGTGAATACTCTTTACTAAGGATGGTGAATCTGACAGAAGCTAGAGCGGCAGGTGCAGCCTGAGCAGGACCATTGCCTCTTCCACCCCTATTGTTTCTTCTGGCACTCATCCTGAAATACCAAAAGAAATTTAGGACCAAGGATAAAATCAGAGAATCTCAAAGGGAAAATTTAATCGACGAATCAAAAGAAGTTCGAATAGAAAGGACTTGGATATTGAATCGATTCTCCTCATTCTAGGGTATTGCTACCCTATCTCTAATGAGTTTAATAATCCCGAACTAAGGTTTTTAGGGAAACCGAAGCTCTGATACCAACTGTAACAACCCGTATATTTGGACCATTTAAATTGACAATAATCCACACATGTCAACTTAAATAATACAAAACACGAATCATTATGGGATTATGAATACATATATGTAAATGAGAATCAATACAACATCACAGACACAGAATAGTCACAGAATAATGCAGCGGAAAAGTACATCATCATAATAGTAGTTCATGAAGCTACTACAGGAATACAACAATGTCTCAACATAAAGTGACAAATAGAAATACAAGATGTTCAATACATAAGTTCATCAAATACTAGAAAAGAAATAACTGATAAAGATAAATGCTAAGTCTTCAGCATCTTCAACCAACCTTGATCAGCAACTGGATAGCTTCAGACTAACCCGAGCATATACAAAAGAAACACTAGAGTCAGGACTCAAAATCTTATACAGGATAATCAGGTGCAAATAATAAGGTTTATAACTCAAAGATGAATGTGTTACACATCTTTAAGGATCCGATAAACTATCTATATATACAATAGAATACGCTAAATAGATAAGGTCTAATCAGTGAAGTATGATATCAAAATAGCGTTAAGTCGTGGCCCATTCCACCCTTAACACATTTTTATTCCCAAGAGCATATACAAGACCGTAGTTTCCCCAAAACCGGAAGTCACCAGAGGGAAATCCATATACTAAAGGTACAAAACAAAACGTAGTGGTCGCGAATAGGATAATCAGTATGACAAGGTACATGAGGCGATACCAACTAGGATACTAGTAGTTGCCTGATTCGGACTGATGTTGAGCATAGCAGCAACTATCTCAACACCGCGAAACAACACTCCCAAATCAAAGGGTGCACCCAAATCGAATCACAGAAGTAATAGATATGGTATCGAAGAAGTGTGTCCGCTAGAGATGGCGATCCTCAATGGCCCGGCGCGGCTCCTGTTTTAGTCATGTCAAGGGTCATCCAAAATCGTTCTCTTTCTTCAGTCAACGCGTTCACCAAACCATCCACTTCGTTCTGGATCAACACTCCGCGTATATTAGTTATTAAAGTGGTTTCGGTATCGACAGAGAGTATGTCCATATCCGATCCCGGTCTCTTTAATAACTACGCATTAATTACCGATGGTCATTTAATATTAAAGTTTAAAACAAATCAAAGTCCAAAAGTCAAGTTGCAAGTTTGACTTTCAAAATTTGACACTTTACAATTTAATTTATTTCGAACATTTAAAATCATATTTCTAAATGAAATTTTAGTTCAAGCCCTTAGGTTAACAATACTTAAGTATTCAAGTTAAATTTTTATTCCTATTCCCATTCATCGTTACATTAAATTTAATCAAAACTTTGATTTAATCAATTTCAATAGCTAAATCAACTCCTTAACTTTAGTTGGTTTTACATTCCTTTAAGTCACTTTGTTACTTAATCTCAAATTAAATTTATAACAAATTCCAACTTTATTAATTTATCCAAATTAGATAAAATTTCGAATCTAATAAATTCAATTTATTAGATTCTAAAACTTGCTTATTCAAATCTCATTTAAATTAGATGTGTCAATCCGCTTATCTAATTAAATAGATTTATTAATCCGTTTCAATTTAATCCATTAATTCATTTTAATTAGGTCCACTTATTAATTCATTACAATTAAATCTGTTAATTTATTACAATTAAGTCCATTAATTTATTGTAATTAATCCTATTAATTTAATGCCATGAAATCCATTGATTTATTTCAATTAAATCCACTTATTTATTACAATTAAACCCATTCATTTATTTCAATTAAATCCATTCATTTATTTCAATTAAATCCATTCCTTTATTACAATTAAATCCATTCATTCATTACCATTAAATCTATTCATTTACTACAATTAAACCTATTGTTTATTACAATTAAATCCATTCATTCATTACCATTAAATCTATTCATTTACTACAATTAAATCTATTGTTTTATTACAATTAAATCCATAAATTTCGTTACTTATTTTCCAACAAATTTTTACGTTCATTTCTTAATTTCAAATGGATTTCAATTCCCAAAATGATTTTGTTGACCAATCGGGTTTCTTATTTTAATTATCTATCCTAGGCCAATGTTGCTCAATTTGGGTATTTATCATTTCAACCCAATACAATTAAATAAAACAAAGCATAGCAAAGGGAACTTGTAGTGTGATAACTGGGATGGTGTCAAAGTAAATAAACAATCAATAGTAACCATACATAACAATTTAACCGTTTATTTAAATAATCCCGAAATAATCGTATTTAATTTACATTTGTTATTTATGTAAATTAAATAAAATTATTCCTAGAATCCACACTATCATTTCATGCGTATTAAAGATTTTTACATTATAGGTTTTCACTTGGCGTTTATTATCAAATTGTTGCAGCAATCATACATTCAATGGTTCAAAGTATAACTAATCCTATTTCTACGTGTCGATTTATTTAACATTTAAAGGGACAAGTTCAACATATATAATCTATTTTGAAATTTAGACTATCTATATCAATTCCAATTTCATATTAATTATCACTTATATTAACAACCAAATTCAACATCACATAACAAATTTAATGTCATAATTATTTTCATATCTAACTTCAAATCACAATTTAACATCAACCATTTTAACATTCAAATTAATATCAATAACAACTATCACTTTATTATCATAGCATAATAGATTGAGTCGTGAATGAAATATTCACCTTGCGTGGTTGAAGAAGATGACGGCGAAGCACGAAATTGAATAGACTAGAATAGACGACACAAGCACGTATACGAACAACGACTAGATGCAAATAAGGTGGATGGAAGACTAGATCGCTGAATTAGCCTCAACTGGAACTGCGCAGACAAAGCATAAATGAGTCCATAAGTTACAAATTATAACTGATATATAATTTTATCAAAAGAAGAACAAAATAAAATAAAGTAAAATAAAAAGACAGCGGACACGGAAGCGAGCTAAGCGGGCCGGGGTGCTGCATGGGAGTGGGTCGGTGGCGGGCTGCTGGCGGTGGGGTCGGTGGCGAGCTGCTGGGCAGGCGGGCTGTGGCCGGGCGCAAGCTGGACGTGGGCGAGGGTGTGGCTGGGTGGGCTGGACGGCGAGGGCAGGGCTGGCTCGGTGGAGGCTGGCGGTGGGGTTGGTGGGTACGGGCAAAGGGCTGGGGCGGAGGCAGGCGGGAAGAGGCCTGGGCGGGGACTGGGAAGGTAGGCGGGTTCGGGACTGGGGCAGGCGGCGAAGGCAGTTGGCGGAGGGGCTGGGGCGGGCGGTGGCTGTGACTGGCAGGCGAAGGGCTGGGGAGAGGGAGCGGTGGTGGGACTGGGTGGGAGTGGGTGGCAGGCCGGGGTTGCAGGGCGCGGCAGGCGGACTGGGAGCAGGGGACGTGGCTGGTGGAGGCGGAGGGCTAGGGGAGGCAGAGGGTTGCAGGCGGAGGATTTCAGGCAGAGGGTTGGGCTGGGCGGTGGAGCAGGGGAGAGGGCTGCAGTGGGTTATTTTTCTCAAAAGAAAAGGAAAAAAAATAAAATAAAAGAAGAGGAAGAAGGAGATGTGAACGAACCAGAAGAGTTAGAAATAGAATGCAAACAGAAAGGATCAGGGATCCAAGCTTTAGTTTATAAAAGTGGTTCAGAAATTCAAAAGCCACCCATTAAATCACCTTGGTAACTGCAAAGTCCATTGGGTTCCCTAGGTAGCTGAATAGTTAAGGCTTCTAGAATTCCAACAGGGTAGATAAATGAGGTACCAGTCTGTACAGCGTAACGGACCCGTTTGCAATCCGTTAAACAATTATAATTTGCAGCGCCGAACTCCGATTGATACAAATAAATATATCATTTTGATCAGCGCGACGAGGCGAACGCAACGGTATACAGATATCAGTGGTACGGTCAAATTATAAAATTCAAAATTTTCTATTGTGAAAAATGCAGCAAAAACACTGAAGAATAAGATCGACGGAGCTGAAGATGTCCGAAATTTGAAAAACGAAAAATGACGTCTCGATCAGAAGATGGTTTAGACTTTTTCTATGTAAAAATATTTCGGTTTAGAAGATAAAAATTTTCGCGTTTAAAATGAACTGATGTGAAGTAAACGCGAACGAAATTTGCTGCGGTATTTTTTGACGAAACTTTTCCCATATCTATAACTATCTATGCGCAATTTTTAAACAAAGTTTGGACGCTAATTGAAATCGTATGAAAGTTCCAAAATTTAATGTTAAAATAATGGATTCAAAAATTTAAAATTGGGTCGGAATTTCAGGGTCGTTACAAGTTCTGTTTAGAAGGAAAAGGAAAGATGGGACATAGATTATTGGATTTATTCGAGAGCCTTAAAGATTGAGGATCCAACATATCATATAAGTTTTTTTTAGAGCGGGAGGTGTAATAGTATTTCATGTATTGTATTCATGAAGGAGTAGCACCACTTAGGAATTTGGTTCATATTGGATGCCGAACAGATTCATGTGAGTTTATAGCTTTACGCATGTTGTGACTATTATGGGTTACCATGGTGTTGTTATAGGCTCCTTTTAAATGATTGGAAGTTTCTATGGTTATCATTGTTGATTGCTTGCTGTTGGTTGATTTTGATTGGTTGTCTATTTTTGTTGATTAACTGTTGATTGATTTTTGTTGCTTATCGATGGCTTGTTGTTGCTTGATTTTTGGTTAATTTTTTATTTTTATTCGTTGATTGTTGTTTGATTTTTTTTTCTTGTTAATGGCTCATCATCGGTTATTATTGCTTATTGTTGCTTGTTGACTACTCATTGTTGATTGTTATTGCTAGTGTATTATGTGAACATTGTTTGTATAATTGAGTAATGCTAGTGACATCGTCATGATGTGTCGACTTGAGAAAGTAGAAGTGAAAGGGATATGGCTTAGATACCTCAAGGGCCTATTCATATTTGAGATAGGGCTATATGGTTTCAGATCGATGGTGTTGAGCTTGTCCGTGTTTGATGGAGCTTTGTATTGGTATGCCACCAATTATTAAAGGAAATTTTTTGGTTAAAATGTAAGAAAGCATAGTGTAGAGCTTGCTATGTTGTTACCTGTATTTTATAAGCGTGCTTAATGTTTTTGATGGTAACATGTTTGTCAAAGATATTGGTTGCATTCGATGTGCTTGTCGCACAGTTTGTTATAACATGTTTATTTGAGGTTCTTATTGCATTAGATATGCTTACTACACAGTCTATTATAACATGTTTATATATGATGTTTGTTGCATTGGAGATGCTTGTTGCACTATATGTGTTTGGTGCACAGTTAGTATTAACATATTTATTTGAGATGCTTGTTGCATGATTTGATTTAGCATACTTATTTGAGATAATTGCTATATATGATTTAGCATGCTTAAATCCATGGTGTAATGTTGAAATTATGTTTAATCCTCTTAGTTGAGTACATGAATAGTTACATGGAAGCAATTATGCACTATTAGGATTCTTATTCGCTCAAATTTGCTTCTAAATGGCATGCTCTTGCTGTGATAGAAGTACGTAATATCTGTGGTGTAGATGGTATGGATACATATGCTTGTATGTCCATAGAAATGAGATGCCTCAGATATGGAATGCCCTAGATATAAGATGTGTGTGTGTATATATTCATGTTGTTTTAGGATTTTTTTCGGTGCTAGCCGTGCAAAGGAGGTGCTGCTGAACTATTTTGAAACAAGAGGAGTTTTTAAATCCTAATGGTTAGGGGTTAGGTTTTATGCTTTGGAATTTTGGGTCTTCTGGTTTGCATTATAATGCTTACAGAAATTTCGGGGAAGAAATTCTTTAAAGAAGGGGAGAATGCAACAACTCATATTTTTTTGATTTGATATTTAAATAATTAATTTAAATATTGAATCATCGATTAATTCAAGGTCCAAATTTGATTTTTTTTATGGTGGTAGAATTGGGATACGAGACTACTTCCATTGAATCTGGATCGATGTTACATATCAATATGAGTATAAATATCTCTATGGAGCCACGGTATTTTTATGGTTTACGTATTATTATACATATTTTTATAAAAATACGTGTGTAGTCAGCTCCAGTAGGATTTCGACCGACGGCTTATGTTTCTGGGATAAAGACTTCATTATGAGATGTTTGATTGAAGCGCTTTTGGAATCAGGCTATCCAATAGCCAAAATAACCTCGAAATGCATGAAATTATCATCCTAGAGCACTGTTTCAAATAGTTATGAAATTAATACCGTTGGGACCGGAAATATGAAGTGATGTGCACCAATGAGTTTCATGACGGTCCGATATGCTGTGTAAACGTAGGAGCTCAAAAAGTGTGGTGATTTATTTGAGAAATAAAATGAAATTTATATTTTATTATATATATACATAAACAACCGTCTTCATTCCTCCATTATCCACTCACCTTGAATTTTTCTTTTTCCTCTCCCTATTCAAAATATCTACTCTATTTCTTGCCTCAGACACTTCATGGTTTTCCATTATCATGGCCAAAGGAGTGTCGAAGGGTGGTTTAAGGAATCAAAGGAGCGGCCATCTTCACAGTGATGATTTCGTGAGGTAGCCGATTTATGGTTCGGGTTTTAGGGTCTAGCAGGAGCTAGAGGCTTAGTTAGCGAAGAGGGAAGTGGCGCTGAGTCTCTCTTGTAGAGCTGAGTTTATTGGTGCTTTTCAAAAGGGTGCGGCTGCCTATGTCAAATCGCGACATAGTGATGGCAACGCGAGGGGAGCAAGTCATGTTTGTGGCGGGGGCTTCGGATGTGGTGGCACTGGCATCGTTGCAGTCGACTCGTAAAGGAGGTTATGATTGCTGTGGTTGGACGCACTCCGATGGTCAATGATGGTGATGGTATGGAGATGTAATGGTTGTGTACGGGTAGGAGTGGGAGTTTAAAAATTAAGGGATGAGAAAGAAGAATTAGGAGTCAATTAAGGTGGTTAATTGATTAATTAAGTTAATTAATTACTATTTTAATTTGTATTCGTATAAAATTTGTATCTCTTGCTTATGAGATCCAATCGAGATGGGGTCTTCACTGTTGCACTCGAAGTGAAATTTTCTATGACATTATAGATGGTTGGACTATATTCGAACGCTTACGAAATTACAATTCAAGTGAGTGGAGTTATAGATCTGAATTTATATTCCATTATAAATTCCTATAATTATATATATTGAAAATATTACCTAGGAGATGTTGATTAATATGTATATATAAGTAATCATTTCCTCCTTTTGAGTGGATTGGTTTGAGTAATTGACTAAGATCCCGTATAAATTGTTATTGTGTCCTATTCCTATTGAATAGAGTTAGATGGAGATGATGTCAGTTTAAAACATGGTTATATAGTTATTAAACTCCAATTTGTAGTTATGCTGGTGATAGAATTATTATTATATATTTTATTACAGATATTTAGGATAACTGGTTAAGATCCCGTACATATAAATATTATGTTATACTCATATTGAATAGAGCCAGATGAAGTTGATATTAATTTTTAACTTGATTATAAATTAATTAAACTCAAATTTATTGTTATACTAGTGATAGAAATATTGTTATACATTTTACTACTAATCAGGAGTTAAAAGTATGACCTTTAAAATAAGAAGTAAGGCTTAAATAATTATTTAGGCAGATTAAACTTATATTAAAATGGCCTTGAAATTTATCCGGCCTTGGTATTAGTTTACTATGGCGTAATTCAATAATTAACTAAATAGAGAATTTTTAAAAAGGTGATTTTAAAAGTTAAAATTACAAAAGTAGCATTGTATTTATTTAATAGGGTTTGATTAAGGTTATAAAATGATTTATTAACTTTAGATCCTAAGAAATGGTTTTTGATATATGCATATACACATAGATATATATATATATATATATATATATATATATATGTACACACATATACATACATATATATATAACTGTATGTGTATGTTTGTGTGTGTATTACGTAGATGAGCTATATGATATTTTGAGATCTTATCATTAACTAAACTTGATTTTATTAGAAGAATTAAGTGATATTAAGCAATAATAGGATTGATTCAGTGAGAATATTATTTTGGAAAATAAGTTGGAAACTTTTATAAAATAAGAAGTCAAAAATATAATTGTTAGATTGGTTACTTAAGTAAGATGCATTTTTTGTTGAATTGCTATATAATTGTATGTGTGAACTGTTATTGATATTGAGATGATAGATTTGTTACTTTGGTTGTATATTGCCTTCGTGTATATTTGTGCATGATATATGTTTATTGTTCCATAAAGTTGGACTAGTTATATATATAGACACACATACATGCATATTATTTATGTGATTTATGTATGTCTATATATATAAATATAGTTTTAGCACGTCCGACTTGGGGCTACTGCGAGATGCATGAAATATATATATATATATATATATGTATATGTATGTATGTATGTATGTATGCATGTATATGTATGTATGTATGTATGTATGTATGTATGTGTGTGTGTGTATGTATATGTTGTTGGATATGAAATTTAAATATTTTGTATATTGTTTTGGTATGTCCAGCTTAGGGCTACCGATTGGTTCAAGGAATGCACTATACCATTGAGACACATGATCAACAGACATAGTTCCAGAGCTGTAGTGGATATAGATTGGGACGCCAATCTTGAGTAGGTCATATATCGTTGCATTGTACGGACGGGTGCTGTGAATAGACCTACATGCCAACTTCTTTTAGGTGTTGATTTTCAGGGGAATCCACAAGTTAGTTGTGGTTCTCCATAAGTCTTTTTGGTAGTTAATGGTAGTTCGGCATGATTTATCGATACACAATTTAAGTGTACGTATAGTGCGGAAGGCCCGACTTGGGGTTACCAAATAGTGGACAAAATATTACAGATGCATAAATATGTAATTCAAGTGATATATATATGTATATATATATATATAATTATATATGCCAATTTGGGCGATTCATATATATTGGTTTTGTACGCCAGAACTGGGGCAACTGAGTAGTGCGAGGCACTCCAAGAATGAATCACGATCCATATGTGGATGCCAATACTTCGATGTTGTGCATATGTCTGGAAAGGGGGTACAAGGGGGTAGCTTAAATTTGGATTGTCTATCAGTAGATAATTGTATGATATCAATTTTGTAAAAGGAATCTATAGTACCATTAAGATGCACGACCTGTAGACGCAATTCTAGAGCGGGGGAGAGAGTAATTGGGACACCAATTTAGAGTTGGTCATATATTGTTGCATTGTATTGATGGATTCTATGATAGGACCTACATTCAAACATCTTTTGAGGTATTAGATTTCAAGGGATTTCATAGGTTATTTGTGGCTCTTGGTAGGTCTCTTTGGTAGCTAATGGCAATTCGAGATGTGTATTAGTTTTAGATATCCATATTTTGGTTTTGGATATGGAGATGCAATGTTAATAGCATTATTATATCACTGTATTTGTTTTGCATTTCAGATGCTTCGATAGGGATCACTTAATCAATTTGTATCCATAACAGACTATACCATTAGTAATGATGAGTATCAATTTATTCTCTATTTGTCATTCATCATTATGTTGTGTATAGCTTAATAGTTGGTAGTTAGTATTATTGTGGATCCATATTACCCTTGCATTAGTATATTGGGTTACTTTTATCATGGAATGTTGTTACGTATCTATCACATTATATTAGTTGTGTTGACTCGTTGATGAAAGGAGATGAGCAAGTTATGGTATGATTCCCTTATTTTGAGTTGGGTTTACTTTACTTGTTTATGGGCAATCCGAAGTATCGCTAAGCCATGTTTGTGGAGAGGACCGGCCGTACTTCTGTACTTTCCTATTTATCTGTATACGGTTTTGATATACAATATCTTAAGATAGTTCCCCTTGCTCCAGAATTTATGGTTGGCCCGCATTTTGTTTGCCATTTTAGGTCATGACAACTCGTGGGTATGCCTCAAGATAGCTAGAGCACTTTAGGCGAAGATGATATGCTAGATATATACTTAATATTGTAGTAGTACATGATAGTTATGTTATTTATATATGAGGCTTGTTGTATCAAATATTATATTTTGACTTTCTATATTGATATATGTTTATCAGTAACTTTCATTAATATAGTCTCTTACATATTTTATCATGTTTTGTTCATGTATATCAACATATTATATATTATCATTCTATGATGAGATTCTATTGCTATGCCTTGGTTTGGTGTTTTTTTATTTTATCTCGACAATTTGTCTTTTGTGCAATTCTGGAGTCGAATGTCATTTAATGTTAATTCAGGGTATTACGAAGGGCAGGTCGTCACAGGGCTAAGTTGGAAGCAAGTTAAATGGGCGAATTAAAAAAAATTCCACTTTAGATTTTTACTAAACCTATGAGGTCTAAATTTTAGATCCAAACTGAAATATTTTAAATAAAATCTTCATTTTATTTAATATGTTCAAAAGTGTTTTATTATTATTAAGTTTTAGTTTACAAGAATATAAAGTATACTTGTTTGTATAAAGTGCATGTGCTACAGGGAAGAAGTGTACATGGTTAATGTTACCATATATAGGTGCTGAGATTTACATCACAACGGACCCATTTCCCCTTTACATATGTCTTTGTTGTCCAGGGCATTGAAAAGATACATAATAAAAGATGTATAATAATTTGCTAAGATATATTGTTACTCGCATTGCGTCGACCAATATTACTTGTAAGTCACTATGTACAGGATCGATGATGACCAAAAATATAAATATAGAGTTGAAGTGCAATAATCACAACAGTAGTAATATAAATATAATAGTAGCGGAAATAAAATCACATGGTCGATTTTATACTGGTTCAGATCTTTAATCCTACATCCAATGCTAGAATCTCTATTCTAGCTTTTCATTAACTAACACCCTTACTTCGCCCAAAGTAATAGGCACCTAAGAAGTAGCATAGGATTTCAATACACTTGCCCAATCATCCAACATGACTTCAATAACTTTGCCTGAGTAGTAGAACAGGACTTCAACTTTGTAACAAAAGTTACTTTATGAAACAATGTATCTTAATATAAACTTTTGTCTCTTTTAGTACACAAACTCCTACAGCCACCACAAACAATACGGAGATGGATGAACAAGGTGTACATGAAGTGATATGGCCTTTATTGGATAAATTAGAGTGATAATGTGAGGCCTATAGTGTCTTGATTTACTGTTATGAGTGATTTAGAAATGAATGCACAATAAATAAAAATTGAGGTTTTTGATTTGAGGATAAGAATCAATTTCAATCGAGAGATAGAGAGTTTGAGTGCATATCATTTAGTGATTTCTTTAGGGGTAATACGAGGCTTATATAATAGTGAAGGAAAGCCATCGGATAGGTGCAGCCCTTTAGAAATTTGTTTGGCGATGAGAAGTTATTGAATAAACACGAAGCACTTTTTCAAAAATATGGCCGTGAGGCGAATTTTAAACACAGGATTTAAAATAGCACTATATAACATCATTCTACTTCAGAAAATGCTATCAAAGTTCTATCCAGAATGTAGCCGTTGGACCCTTTGATAGCATTTTCAGCCAAAATTCTATGCTTTACTGCTATGAAAAAATTGTTGTACACATTTGCATTTTTTGAAATTTTATTACTTTTCTTATGTTCAAAACTTCAGGAAAAATCTGAAAAAAATCTCAAATATAATTTAGCTTATTTTAAAGGTTGTATAAATTTTTTGAATGGTTTGTTTATTATTTCATGGGTTTTAACACTTTTAGACTATAATGACTCGGCAAAGACTCAAATTACGAAATACATTCTTTTTAAGCTTCTGAGTCTATTTCTTCTTGTCATCTTGACACATCTAAGTCCATATAGATTTTCAAACACCACAATTGACCATTGAATGCTCGAACACTCCATAATTGATTAGTATGCTTCATATCTTGATATTTGTGCATACGTTATCATGTTGATTGTGCACAAGTATTTGCTTCTTTAATCACCTAGGTACTTGATAAAATTATCAATAGCTTTGTTGTAATGTTGTTATCATCAAAATACTCAAACCATTTTCCTAAAATTCTCCCCCTTTTTTATAATGACAACCTTGAACTTATATAAAATAAAATTTATATAATGTTGCATACTTTAATGTATGCTTCATCTATATCAATTTACTCCCTATATCAATATGCTCGTGTTTTCTACACAGTTCTCCCCCTTTAGCATCATCCAAAAGAGATAAAACTTAGGCTATACATTGGAAAATCATAGCTCCCCTTTAATTTTGCTATGTATGATGGTCTTTCCAAATTTCACTGATTTTTCTTCATTTGTAGTATCATTTTTACATGCATCAGTAAATTCATAATCAATCTCCCCCTCAATATGTGGTGTACGTGCAAAAAAATAGAAAATACATTTTGGTATCTACTTCCTGTTTGTACCAAAAATGGGCACAACACTCTTCGGGAGTTATTTGAAGAGATAAAATGAAGAACGTAAATGTAAAACAGAGATTATCTAACAAAAACTCCAATAAACAGAATTGTAAATACGCAGACAAGCAATTTAGAGTGGTTCGGCGTATCGCCTACTTCCACTATGAAGTTTTGATGATTTTATTGATTCTCTTTCAATGATTACAAGTGATTACAGCGAACAACAGTGAATTATAGCTTGGAATTCAGATTCAACAGTAAGAATAAGATGCAAATCTCGATCCGGCAGAGTTTGGACGCTTCAGAATCCCGATCCCCTTTTCTGAATGACCAGGGGTCCTATTTATAGGTGTAGGAGGCTGATATTTCGCCTAAATTGAGGGGAGACCGGTTCTGGCACGTGAGGGGGCCCACATGCCCGCTCTTTGGAAATCCGGGCCCACTTTGGGATCGATTCAACCCTTGCTTCGAATCGATCAAGATTTGCTCCGATTGAGCTGAAATTTGGCATGGACATTCCTTAGTGTGTATGCAAGCTTCTGCGAAAATTTCATTGAATTTGGATCAGTGGATTGCGAGAAATAGTCGATACGAAATGGACTATTTCGGTGGCTGTTTGGTTCGACTCCATAGCTTCGAATCGATGCCCATGCATCGATGGTTGCACGTGTTTCTGAGATGATGTGGTGCGCACACTTCGCCTCGATCCGGTCTTTACTCCGAGTTGATCGTATCGACTCCATAAATCTCGCCTTGTTTGTATTGAGGGATGACACGTCACCCAGGTTTGCTGGCTTGATGGATTCGAATAAAACCTCACTCATGGATTCGAACAGCAGTCATTGATGGACACGAACTACTGATGGTCGATGGTTATGAAGTAAGTCTTCTATGATGGATGCGAAGTAGACACTGGCCAATCGTTACGAGGCACAACACCTGTTGATGGACACGAAGTCCATCGATACGAATTCGATAGATTCGAACACTGCCAACCTGATCGATACGAGCTGCTATTAACTGGTCGATGCGAACATGATCGATGCGAACCGAGTGTACCTTTGGTGGATACGAAATCAACCATAGTGATGGATACGAAGGCTGGGCCGTTTCCTCTAGATTGAATCGATCATAACTTGAGCATATGAACTCGAATTTACTTGAAACTTGGAACGTTGGCTCTCTTGACTTTGCCTACCGTGCCTTACCAATTATAGCTCAATCTGGACTCGGACAAAATTCGTCGATATCCATAGTGAACCTGCGTATAGCTGATTTTCTAGACGAACTGTCTTTGGTTTCTAGTCAAGTGCTTGGTGTCACGGCCTTGCCAAAAGGCAGGATAACACTTACTACATTAGGGCCAGAGGTTAGACAAAAGGTAACCAAACAAAAGAGGGTGTGGTATAACCTTTGAAAATTTAATTTTCATTAATTACTATATCCATGAAATAATCATGAATATATTTCTCTTTATTCATCCATTTTATAGGAACCCATATGTTTAAATATTTGAAATTTCTATTTCATGTTATATTTATATTTCTAGAACTAAAATAAGACATATAACGTATAGAAATACCTTTTTTTCTATGAAAAGTGGATCGATGTCTAGTATAGCATAATTCTTTGACATAAAAGCATATCTAACACTAACATTATCATTTGTTTTATTGTATCATATTCCACTTTTATCAAGTAAAGGTCTAGAACTAGATAAAATCATGTTTAAATCATTTTGACCGTTATTAAATTTCGTGACTTTATTTTTAAGTTTATCAAATTTAGCTTTAAAGTCACAATTATTATTTTCAAAAGAAATATTACTATTTTTCAAAATATCAATCTCTTTATTTAATTTATAATTCTTGTTTTTTAACATACAGTTCTCATTTTCGAGAAGAAAATTTTGAGATTCCTAATTATCTAAAGAGGATTGTAATAAATCAATTTGTTTTTTAAATCAAAAATTTCATTTGAAAAATTATCTTTCGCTTTTTCAAACATATTACTTTGTCAATCTAGAAAATCTTTAAGAGCCACAAAATTATTTTTCAGTACTATTAAAATTTGGCGATACAAAATCACAAATAAAAGGAAATAAATATGCAAAAGAAAGAAAGAGAAGATTTTGTTTCCCCTAACTAATATGCATATTTGATTATGTATATTTCTCTCTCTAATTGGCTAATAAATTTATTTTTTGCCATCTAATATTAACTTGGGCTTTAAGTAATTGATGTTATAAATAGAGACTAGAAGAGAGAGTGTAAAATGTGTGGAAATTTATTTGCTAATTCTTTCTTCTTCCATCTTTGTTCTTCTCCTCCAACAATTTTAGCCATAGAGATCAAGACTCCCTTTCTCAATTTGGTTATTGGTTCAATTTGTATTTTGTTTGCTTTTACTTTTTTTGATTAATTGCAAACAAATTTTGGTGAATCAATAAAGAGGGTGATTGGGTGGAATCTCTTGTGTATTTATTTTTGATTTCATGTCCGTTTATTTTCTATCCAAATTTATCATTTTATGATTTGGATGATAAAAGATCTATTGGGAAAAGCTTCCGCAAAGTAAAGTTTTTACTATATATTGGTATCGGAGCAAGGTCATCGCAAAGGTTAGAGTAATTTTGGATTTGAAAAATTATTGAGATGTCGGATATGATTTTTTTTTCAAACATGGCTATTTTGGATGGAAAAAATTTGGGTATTTGAAAGCCTAGGATGGAAGATGTTTTGTATCTCAATGGCCTTCATTATCCGATTGATGGAGATGGGAAGAAGCCCTCTGATGGAGAGGAGGGAAAATCAAAGAAGATAGATAAGAAGACAATTGCGTTGATTCGTCGGTATCTTGATGATTCAGTCTTCCATCATGTGGCTAGTAGTGAATCCATGAAGGTTTTGTGGGACAAGTTGGTATCTTTGTATGAGTCAAAGAGTGCTACAAATAAGGCTTTACATTTTCGAAAGTTGGTTCAACTAAGATTAGATGGTAAGGAGTCTGTTGCAGAGCATTTGAATGAATTTCAAGATGTAATAAATCAATTGGCAAATATGAATGTCAAATTTGATGATGAGTTCGCTTTTAGAAAGTTGGGAAACTTTGGTTGTTTCATTGAGTAATTCCAATCCTAATGGAACTATCTCACTAGAAGCTGTTCAAAGTATTCTTTTGAATGAGGAGCTTAGAAGAAAAGGGTCATTTGTGAAATTAGTTCAAGATGAGGCTATGGTAGCAAAGGACTCGAAGAAGGATACAAGTCCGAAGAAGAAAGTCGCTAATGGTAAAGGTATGCCAAAAAGTATCATTTTTTATTATTGTCATAAAAATGGTCATATGTGTAATAGGTGTGAAGCGTATAAAACAGATCAAAAGAAGGATATACATAGTGACAGTGATAGTGATACACGGACGGGCATAGCTGAAGGTAGCAACGGTGATACTTCTTATGATGTCTTCATTAGTGAAGAGAAGCCTTTGAAGATGGATTTGGGAGCCAGCTTTCACATTTATAGAGATGTGAATTGTTTCTCTTCTTATGAGAAGAGTGTCGGCATGATTAGGACATCCAATTGAGAAGAGCTACTGATTTGTGGTATTGGATCTATTCGGTTTCATATGCATGATGGTGTGATTAGAGAAGTCTCGAGCGTGAGGGATGTTCCTTTTAGCTCACATAATCTTATTTCTATCGGTCGGTTGGATCGCCGTGGTTGCACTTATGAGACTCGAGGTGGATTTTTGAGAGTGAAGAAGGGTGGTCTTGTAGGGATAAGAGGAGTATTGGAAGAACGAAACCTTTATAGTTTGGTTAGTCATGTAGTCGACCATGGGAAGCGAGTGACAGTTGGAGAGCCTAGTCCACAGTCAGGTGGAGAGGCTAATGTGTTCTCTGCTTATGATGAGCGTGTTGAGGATCATATTTTAGACATGGGTCTTCATGTTGATGATGCTCGAGGGATCGATAGTGATCATGTAATGAGCTCAGATCGAGTGGTAAACGGGTGTCGAGTAGGAAAATCCATAAAGACTGTATGGAGGTCTTTGTGGTATTGCAAATGCTTTTGAGACCGATTGGTGTGGTGCACCTCATGGCGGGAGATGCATCACTTGTAGGTGGTGGTAGATGTTTGTAATTTGGTATGATTGAGATATAGGGAGTTGTGATAGATCTAGAGATGACATGCTTGATATGTTGGAGATATGTGATTTTGCATCAAGATGGAGTGCTAAATTTTGGTGATACAAAATCAGAAATAGAAGGAAATAAATATGCAAAAGAAACAAAGAGAAGATTTTGTTTCCTCTAATTAATAGGCATATTTGACTATGTTTACTTGTCTCTCTAATTGGTTAATCAATTTATTTTTTGCTATCTAATATTAACTTGGGCTTTAAGTAATTGATGTTATAAATAGAGACTAGAAGAGAGAGTGTAAAATGTGTGGAAATCTATTTGCTAATTTTCTCTTCTTCTATCTTTGTTCTTCTCCTCCAACAATTTTAGCTATTGAGATCAAGATACCCTTTCTCAATTTGGTTTTTGGTTCAATTTGTATTTTGTTTACTTTTAGTTTATTCGATTAATTGTAAACAAAATTTCATGAATCAATAAAGAAGGTGGTTGGGTGGAATCTCTTGTGTATTGATTTCTGATTTCATGTCCGTTTATTTTCTATCCAAATTTATCTCTTTGTGATTTGGATGATAAAATATTTATTGGGAAAAGCATCCGCAAAGCAAAGTTTTCACTACAAGTACACCATGTTGATTTTCTAAATCTAATTTCTCATTTTTCAATTTCCCGTTTTCAAGTTCGATAGATTTCATCTTTTCTAAAGTAACAAAATGAAGCATTAAGATCTTATTGCATATACTAACTAACTCATTATTATCTTATATTGATATTTTGTAAACCTAAAAGTACCTTTTTGAAGTCTTCATTAGTGGTTCCTTTAAGAGTGTCAGTGCTTTTACATGTTGTATTTCGACCGGTCCTTTTTCTAACCATTATTCTATGATGTTGTGATGATCGATAGAATACATGCATTGATACCACTTGTTAATAGCATAGCATCGATCAATATTACTTGTAAGTTGCTATGTACAAGACTGATGATGGCCAAACATGTAAATATAGAATTGAAGTGCAATAGTTATAGAAGTAGCAATATAAATATAATAGCAATAGAAATAAAATCACATAGTCGATTTTATACTAGTTTGGATCTCCAATTCTACTTTTAGTGCTAGAATCTCTATTCTAGCTTTTCCCTAACCAACACCCTCACTTCGCCTGGAGGAATAGGCACCTGAGCAGTAGAATAGAATTTCAATACTCTTGCCCGAGCACTTGAATGGTACTTCAATACCTTTTCCTGAGCAGTAGATCATAACTTCAACTTTGTAATAAAATTTACGTTTCGACACAGTGTATCGTAATATTTTGTCTCTTTTAGCACAAACTCTTATAACCACCACAAACAATATGAAGTTGAATGAACAAGTTGTATAGGAAGTGATGTGGCCTTTGTTGGATAAATTGGAGTGATAGTGTGAGGCCTAGAGTGTCTTAATTTATTATTTAAGTGATTAGAAATGAATGCCCAATAAACCACTAAATCAAAAACAGTTTAATAGTGCACAAAAAGCGCTATAATAACCTACGATAGCGATTTGAATCGACATGTTATAATGGATATTAGACTGATTATAGTGCAAAAAAGCATTATAAAAAGTGTACTTTCAACAGTGTTTTTTGTCCACTATTTTCTATCTTTTATAGCAGTACATTATGTGCTATCCTTTTCCCTTTGCTAGATAAACGTTAATAGCAGTTCGATAAATGTTATATATCGCATGTCATAATAGATGTCAAATTATTTATAATGCTAAAAAGCACTATAAAAAATGGACTATTAATAGCGCATTTTATCCACTATTTTATGTTTTTATATCGTTCTATGAACGCTATGGTTTATTTTTATGCAGTTTTAAAATCTGCCACATCCCTATATCATGATAGTTGGTACAATATCAAAATGTTGCATTATGGATCTTTTTAGAGCATAAAATCATTCAAATAATGTAATAATCATAAAAATAATAAACATAAAAATGTAACATTATGTATTAAACATAATCAAATATTCATACACATACAATATCTCAAAGTTTTAACCACATAATATTCTATTGTATATTATGTGCATGTTTACAAAAGAAAAGATATAGACACGTAAAGAAAACGGTGGAATCTAACATGAAGATGGCATGGGCATTGTTCCTTTGTGCAATACACGAAAAGAGTCAATATTAGATACAACTTCTTGACGAACAAAATCTTAACATATATGAACAACTACTAGTTTATTGGTGGGACTCCCTCTTGCCATTTAAACTATATTTGGATTATTGCTCTCCTAAAACTCCATATCTTCAAATACTGCCTACAAACCATAATGCAAACTGACAGTATAAGAATATTTTTAGAAATGCATCAAGCTAAAATCCTAAGATAACATTCTCTAACCCACCAAATTTTGAAAGATTAAAGATTTTCGTACCTTTAACTGGTAATTATTTAGGCAACTAATCCAAAATAATAAAATCTTATGTGTTCCAGTCATATGTCTCTCCCCTTGTAAAATTTTGACTAAAACATGATGGATTTAAACAATAATATATGCAAATGTTATATCAAAATCAATTTTTCAACACATAAAGAAATAGTTTAATTAAAAATAAAGAGCCTCTAATTTAGAGATTATTAAAATAGGATGATATTTGTTTGAAACTGATTAAATCAGCTTGTAATTTACTTTGACCTAGGTTCTATGTCATTGAATTAATTTAAAAGTTCAAGAGCATGAATAGGATATGAACTCTATAATAGTTGAATAGTTGAATTTTGGTTAGTTGGATAATTAGTTGTTTATTTTGTGCTATTCTGTGTTTATTAGTTGGTTATTTAATTTAATACAAAACTTGCTTAAACTTCTAGTTGATTGTTTTGATTATACCGAGTACCAAAATTTTTTTGGGTTAAAAGTCTGTGCTACCTTGCTCTCAAGTTTGATTTTGCCGGTAGTACATACTCAGGTTATTTATATCATGAGCCTGAATTTTTGTAAGTTTACACCACATCTACATCTATCATTTGGACTTGAATAAGATAACACTACTTAGTAAGCAAAGATCAAAGATAGTAAGCAAGCACTATTCAGTGTTATATATTTTTGATATTCAACTGTAAAAAGATCAAAGATAGTGAACAAGCGTATAAAAATAACATGCTTAGAGACATATTTCAATAGGCAATTATTCACAAAAAAATTTCAACGGAAAATTAAACCTATACACGATGAGCAAAAGAATTCAAACTTTGTATGATATGATTAGAAGCAACAAAATATTCTTTGTTTTTAATAATTTATATCTAGAAAATAAGTTAAATTATTATTATTCACTTCTACAACATGTAGTAAAAAATAATGGAAAAAACAATACCACTTCAATCATGACAATACCTTTCATCGCGCCTTTAGGATTAACAATCATCCTAGTGTTGTCTACAAAAGAGCAAAGAGAACAAAAAGGTTAGGATGAGAGAAATTATAGGTTCTTCACATATACATTACAAAAAACATCATGTGCATTAATAGCACAAAAATATACTAGGAGATAGGTAACATAATGCAAAATAAAAGCAATATGATGTTTAATACTAACATTCATACTTATATGCCTCCCACTGAATATATGGACATTGTTGTGATCATACTCTACTAAAGAATCAACAATTTTTAACAAACACATAGAGTGTATATTAGAGCTACAATTTTATAAATTGCAGCATTTTTGAAACATATTTCAATAGCTATGAAAATTTACCAGAAGACATGTAACATAATGCAAAATAAGGCAGCATGATGTTTAATACTGGTACAGAAAGCTATATGCTTCTCACTGAAGTAATGACCATTGTTTGATCATACTACTACTAAAGAAGTAATAGTCTTGTGAAAATAACCCAGCAAAGCTGCAACTTTATGAAATGAAGATGCTCCTTTAAAGGTAAAATAATCCTATTGCAACAGTATAGGTAGTTAATTATAGATGTGCCAATTATTGCACTTTGTATGTATAAAAAGATTCTGATGTGTATTAACAAAATATACTTGCTTCAATTGACAAAATTTACCAGGAGATAGGTATCATAATGCAAAATAAAAAATCATGATGTTGTTTAATACTACTGGTATTCACATTTCTATGATTCTTACTGAAAAATAACCATTGCTTTGGCCATGCTTCCACTAAAGAAGTAAGGGTTCATACACCCACCATATAAATCTATCAGAGCTACAACATTGCAGAATGGTTAATGTAACACCCCTAATTTTTGATAAAATTATTCAGAAGATTTAATTAGCTAAATTGAATATAATAATGAAAACATAAATTGGTTAAGTGTAACGACCCACTATTTTGGACCATTCAAATCGACAATAATCCACACATGTCTGACTTGATTAATTCAAAATAACAGATTATAAATAAATTTGGAGCAAATGAAATCAAATACACAGAATCACAGACACAGAACATATCAGAATAACTCACAGCGGAAATAAAATACCATAGTAGTTCATGAAGCTACTATGTACAAACTCTCAAAACATAATACATAATATCATTCTGAAAACATATACAATAGAAATCCCAAATACATAGAAGTTTATAAATACCAGAACTAGAATAGAACAACTGAACTGAAAGGAACAGATAACTAGACAAGCAGAATCTCCAGCGATTCCTAGCTCCAGAATGAGATCCAAAGCTAAGCTGTAAATACTAAGGCTGACCCGAGCGTAAAGTAAAACACAAAACACTCGAGTCAGGACAATATATACTTATATAATGTAAACCAACAAAAGTGAACTGTAGTAGAAATGCACAATAACTCAAAGGATGCTTGGGATCGCCCATCCTTCAAGGATCAGTTAAACTATAAATTAAATACACCCCGTGGTTAAAATTTCAAAATGGTATTTTATACTTCGAAATCAAATATCATTTCAAAATTCAATATCCTTCAAAAATCCATTTCAAAATATCAAAATATCATATTTCAAAATAGTTTATATTTCGAAACAAATTACTTTATTTTAAATCATAAAAATAAAGTTATTATTAATAATTAAATTATTAAATTTCCAAAATTTTAATCTTTCATTTGTTCACTTAAATTAATTAAAACAACGAAAATTCGACTTTCGCAACATTTAGAAAATGCTACGGAAAGTCACATTTAAAACAGTTCAATTTAACAGAAGACAGCATTTAAAATGCTGTAATAGGGTTACATTAGTTTCAAATAAACTTAGTTAAATTCAACCATTATAACATTACAAAAATGCTATAATAGCCTTTAATTAAATTTAGCCATTTGGTTCATTATTATCAACTACAGCATTTACAAATGTTGTATTATCATTTACATTAGAATTAATAGCATTTCAGAGATGCGGTTAATTTACTTCAAATATTCAGTATAATTTCACAAATAATTATATTTTTATATAAATCATTTTTAACTTTTAAAATCATATATAATCATTCAAATACCCTTATATTCATGATTTTATAAAGTTAAACCTCCATTCAAAAATCAAAATTTAATAATAATTCACTTATTAAATTCCAATTTTAAATTATAAATTCATTAAATCAAATTAACTTAACACTTAATTTTAAATTTTCAAATATAACTTAATTCCATTTTTATTTATTTAACTTAAAATTCACTCTTAAGCCAAATTCACAAATTTCCAATTTTAGTTATATTTCAAAATTTCAACTTAAATATTCATTCATTTCACATTTTAACTTTATTCAAAATCATTAATATAATATAAAAATCATTTAAATTCACTTTAATCCAAATTATCATGAAGTTATCACATTTCATATTTAATTTAAATTCCAATTATCACCCAATTAAAATTTCCCAAAATAACTTACATTTCAAATTTTCTAGTTTTACCAATAATTTATTTCACTTATAAATTTTCAAAAAATCAATAATGCTTACATAAATCATTTTTTATTTAGTTTAAATCAAATATTATAATATTTACATTTCAAAAATATTTTTAAGATTTTTATAAAAACATATTTTAACAACGGGTCTGTATTTCATTTCTAGTCTAGGTAAAGTGATACGGGTAATATATCATTTCAACCCGTAATTTACAAAGAAAACCCGGGTTTGATCATTTCAAACCCGCAAGCCCAAGGAAATGAAAAATAATTGAAAATCATTCAGGCCTATCATTTCAGCCCATAATGATTTTCTCCTATTCTAAAGTCCGTTCGGGTATGTATCATTTCAACCCATAGTGATTCTAATCTAAAGGGAACTTGCAGTGTGATAAACTGATAAAAATAATAGAACAGCATAATATAACAGTAACATATAATATAATAGGTGTTTAAGCATGGGTGAACATCATAAAATCATAACATAGCAAGTGTAACATGATAATGCATTTTACAGATTCAAAAGGGGTCAATTCACTAGTTATATATGTACATATTGTCTGGTGAGAATAACTCACCTGTTAAGCTGGAGATTTGCCAACAAAGCTCACAACATAAAGATTATGAAGGAACGACAACTCTAATACAATTTGAGTGTGGAGAGCAAATCCAATGATATAGATCTTGTGTTACAACCCAAACAAAAATCAAAGCAAACCATAAATTTCAATACACTAGAAATGACATAACTTTTAAATAAAAAGAGATACGAATGCCAAATCTTTTGCCTTGCTTTCTCTATTCTTTTGTCATGGCCTAGGGATGTTTTTGGCTCTGGTTTGAACAAGTTTGGCTCAGGTTTGGTCATGTGTATGCATGGCCTAGGTAGTAGAATATGAGGAGAAAGTTTATACAAAGGAATATGAAGAGTTTAAGGCAAAATTGGTGGGTTTTGTTCACAAACAATGGCTCGGCCATGGGCTTGTGTGGTCAGGTCAGAGAGGTATGGATCAGGTCAGTGGAAGGAAAGGTGTGTGGTGGTCTGGCCAGAGGTGGTGGAGGCGGCCTAAGGTGGTGGTGGTGGTGGAAAATGAAGTGGTGAACAAATAGTGGTCAAACAACATGTTTTTATGGCTTGTGTTGCAATTTTTGTGGAGTTTTGGCATCACGGTGGCTCGGCCTTGGTCAAGACTAGAGGAGTAGCTGGTGGTGATGGCAGGGAAGAGATGTAGGGGGTGGTGGCCGTGGATATGGAGTGGAGGCCATTCAAAGAAGCAAAGAAAACAAGGCAAAATACATGAAAAATGAGAAGAAAAGTGTAAAAAAAGTAGCCATTACCCATAGATTTTTCTTGAAGCCATGAATGAATGAGAAGGTAAAATGTTTTTGGATGAATGGAGGCTGAAATGTCACGGCTACAAACCAAAAATGCACAGGCAAGATAGTAATTGAGGAGTTATGGCAAATGAAAGGACAAAGGAGATGAAAGGACTTATGGTAAATAAGCTTTTAAAACTCTTCATATTTCTTTTTCTTTAAATTCAAATAAAACAAAAATAAAATCAGTAAATTGACTTTAAACCGAAACAAAGTAATATAAAATAAAAATAATTAATTAATTTTAAAGAAAATGGAAAAAGAATATAAGAAATTGCTTAAAAATTGAAAACAGGGTCCAGAAATTACAAATAAATCACTATTGACTTTGGAAAATTAAAAACTTCATTTTAAAAATATTTTAAAAAAAATTTGAAGTAAAATAATTCATTTATATTTTAAAAATGAAATAATTAATTAAATTTAGAGAAATTAGAAAAAGAACTAAAGAAATTGTTTAAAAATTCAAAACAGGACTTAAAATTTACAAATAGAATATCACTAGTTTTAGAAAATTTCTATTTCACTTTAAAACAAATAAAAGGTCAAATAAATAAAATAAATGAGGAACAAAATAAAGTGGGAATGAGAATAAAATAAGATTTTAAGAAAAAAAATAGAAAAAAATAAAGAATTACTTTAATTAATTGAAACTGGAAATTAGAAATTGTAAGCAAAATACAACTGACACTGGAAAATGTCAATTATACTTTTAAAAATGTTTTAAAACCAAAATATATGTATCACATGTTATTTTACCCATATAAATATAAATTAGAACATTACATGACGAAATAAAATATTATTTATTCAATTTAAAATAAACAATTTGTTAAATACAACAAATTACACACAATATTGAAAAAGGCATAACATTCACATTATAAATCAGATTTCAACGAAAGGAAAAGCATTATTCTTAAAATTTTATTTACTTTCATAATAAAAGATAAAATTCAAATTTTCAAACTTTCAAATTTCTAAATTAAAAGTCAAAGTTTGGCTATATTGACCAAAATTCACTTTTCTGGAAAATATTCTTTTTAGTCATGTTTGGAATTCTAATTCACATCAAAATCAAAATTTATATTTAAAATAACAAAATTTATTCATTTTAATAAATAAAATAAAGTTTTTAAATCAGGAAATTAAATTAAAGAAATTAATATATATATATAATTAAAATAATCACAAAATACAGGGTTGTTACACTCTCCCCCACTCAAATCATTTCGTCCTCGAAAAGGAAAAATTTCGGAGAAACAACTAGGCAGAACAATAGGTTGGAAGACATCCCCGAAAAGAAGGTAGGGGAATAGGGATATCTAGGAGGGAAAATGGGTTGAAAGACAAGGATGAGCCATTAATTAAAATTGTTGGTTAAAGAGGTAAAATATTTAAAACACTTTAAAATCCTTTAGGAAGGAAAATAACTGATCAAAATATCCTTTATATAATATTTTATCAAAATACTTTTATAACTCGATGTTTCAACAAGTTTATCCTTGTTCCTGTAGACTCTGGTAGTGCGTTGATCAGGCGCAAAACTGGAATTCTCCAGGTACTTAGTAGACCTGTTTCAACACCTAGTGAAATACTGGGAAAACCTTTAAAAACAGATATGGAAAGTACAATCCAAACAAAAACGAATCAAATCATGGATCGCAGATACACAATGGTTACGCCTGGATCCCCCAGGAAACATCCGTACCTTTTAAGCATTCACTGCCTTGCGAATTTCGCCATGCAATAAACCGGTGGACCGTAGGATACATAAAAATGGTTACGCCTGGATCCCCCAGGAAACATCCATACCCCTTAAGCAATCTCTGCCTTGCGGATTACGCCACTAACACGACCATAGATCGCAGATACACAATGGTTACGCCTGGATCCCCCAGGAAACATCCGTACCTTTTAAGCAATCACTGCCTTACGAATTACGCTATGCAGTCGAGTTCGTAAGACCATGGGTAACGCCATGGAATTCGAAGGACACTCGAGTATCATATCCGAAAAACCAAAAATCAGAGAGAATAATATCGATAGAATGAATCCAAGATGTGGCCACAAATCAGATATCAAGCAGAAGGCACTTTCCATATCTTTACTTCGAAAATATGTATCATATAGTACCTTTTGAAATCACTTTCAAATATCGTACTTATATAATATCCATTATATATAAGATTTCACTTTCAAATTGAGTACCTTTTCAAATCTATAGTTTTCGAATCAATTTCATACTCATACAAATCAATTTTATATAACTTCGACAACTTCCAAATCAAGTGTTTAGTAACATAAGGTTCTCAAATTTCAATTTTTTTCAATATCAGTTCAATTCAAAATCATATACAATTTCACCGAATTATTTCTTCTCAAATTAATTATCTTTAGTTTCAACGTTTCCAGAATAATAGATTTAGAAAATAAATCCAAATTTCCAAATCAATAATTTAAGTCAACCAATTCATTTCCAAAATCAAATGTTTTCAAAATCATCTTATACTTATGTAAGGTCCATCTTATATAAGGATCAAATTTTTCAAAATAAATTTCGCTGTATGAAGAGCCATATGGGATTTGAATATCTTTGCTTTTATGGGTTATATATCTTTGTAATTTAAATTGGAATTTTCTTTTAGTAAGCAAAGATATTCTAACTCGACAACTTTCAATTTCAGCGTCAAAATATATAAATGATATTAGGATATAAGATGTACATACGTCATCATTTCGCAAAACTACATTTGATCGCTCGCTTGATCACACAAGTTCGCTTTCGAACTAGTATTGTCCATTCGAGTTCCCTAATGCAGATTTCGATATGGTTTCTCGACTAGAAGCCATCAGTCTCCTTGCGTAGCCATATACTACAATAGAGAATTCTAGAATCAAGCCCAAAATCCATATCAAATATTCGCCATCAAGAATCGAATGAAAATCCTAACACGAAATGGTGTAATCCACCTCGAACTTGTGTACTCAAACTTGGATCAAATTAATTATTCGAATAAAACACCATACGTACAACTTATATATTTATTCCAACTTGTTAAATATATAGTTTCATAAAGATGTTGCTAAGTTAAAACATTTAAACTAAATTTTATTCAAAATATTTTGAAGACCAAATTCTTTTCAAAGCATTTCAAATCTAAATTTCATATTAGAAAATTTTAAAATTGCCTTATTCATTTACTTAACAAAACAGTTTCAACTTATTTAAATCATATTACTTCATACTTAAACATTCAAAACAAATTTATATACTTTATCAAATAATTCATACTTTTCAAAAATTTTAGCTTTGAAAAGTTAACCTTGATTTGGAAGTGCTCGAACCTTCAAAATAGTCGAAGAAATCATATTTCAATCCAAGAGTTGGAAATCATAATTAAATTAGTAAATCAATTCCAAAATAGGGTTATATCAAATCAAATCCAAAACTCAAGGACTGAACACCGGCTCATTTCAAATTGTTCAATATATATACATATATCTTTCGAATATCACATCACGCTTCGGAATTTGAAATCAGAATTGGTTTCACAAATCAATCGCATAGCAAAGTTACCGAAGTGGCCTCTCCCTCACTCAGAAACTCGAAAATCAATGTCGATGATGCGTGCACTCATCACCGAAATTATTTTCCAGCGACACAAGTGGTTCTGGACTTCCATTTACTTTGAAAACTTCTTTGAAATTCCTTCAAAATTATTAAAACCCATTAAAATCATTGAAACATTACTTATTCGGAAAAATAATTTCAAATCATATTATTTATTATTTCAAAATCTTAAAACCAGTTCCAAAATGCCAGAGTTTAATCACTTAAATTCAGATTCAAAACCTTCAGTTATAAATCATTTTATATGAAAACATTTCTTATAAAATTTTCAAAATTTCAAATCCTTTCGAAACTTCAAATTCTCATTTTTTTTTAAAAGGTACATAATCCTTATCAAAAACATTTAATCTTTATATAAAAATATGGCCATCCTTATCAAAATAAAAACTACGATGAATACACAATTTTCAAAAGACAATCAACCACAAACTTTCCAAGGGACGATTCAAGGATGGATTTCAAAGCAAAACAGAGATTCAAATTTAGAAGGACTCTAATCAAATAGAATTCTAATTCAAAGATAGGCTCAAACGAAGATAAGATAATTAAATTACCAAATAGAAGATGGATAAGCCTATATGAATCGCGGGCGACCTTAACTGGTCAACCGTGACTTCAGGAATATAATCGATGCGAAAATCTAAGGCAAATCGACCTTCGATTGCCAGAGATAGAATCTAAATATAGCAGAAGATAGAAAACATCGTAAACCGAGGATACAGAAATCTCCGATGAATCAATGCCAATTATAATCATTCAAAGATTGGCGGAATCGCCACCCTATAAAGGTCATACAAAGTGGAGTGATGCAATGCTCCAAAATCAAAAGAATACAATTAGGGGAGACAGGAATGGATTTCAGAACAAGTGGGAGTGTTCCAAAATTCAAAGGAATCTTATTCGATAAGAATCCAAACGAAGATTAGAGATATATAACCTATATCGATACAGAAAAATTCCTATAAAAATTTGGAAAGACTCGAATTCATAACATACGAAAACAGAAGCATAAATATCTTTAGTTGGACAACTTTAGCTAAGCAAAAGATACAACAGAGTTTACTCAAAACAACTTAACAAACTACTGATTTTGCCATACTCAAAATAGATTCCTATCAACAATGGATCTAGATCAATCAAGAGAGAAGTTCAAAATTTTAGAGGATCCAAATCAAAGAAATTACTAACAAGGTGGATACGAAAGGAATGAAGTTTAAGAAATATTTTACTTTCAAAGCAAGGAAATTTATATCAAAATAATCTTTGAAAATTCTTTAAAAATCATTTGAAAATCATTTTATACTTCGAAAATACGTTCTCTCACAAAGAAATGATTCTGAGATTGATTTCACTTATACTAGGGTATTTCTACCCTATCTCTAATGAGTTTTTGCCCCGTAGGCTAAGGTTTGCCTAAAACCAAAGCTCTGATACCAACTGTAACGACCCACTATTTTGGACCATTCAAATCGACAATAATCCACACATGTCTGACTTGAATAATTCAAAATAACAGATTGTAAATAAATTTGGAGCAAATGAAATCAAATACACAGAATCACAAACACAGAACATATCAGAATAACTCACAGTGGAAATAAAATACCATAGTAGTTCATGAAGCTACTATATACAAACTCTCAAAACATAATACATAATATCATTCTGAAAACATATACAATAGAAATCCCAAATACATAGAAGTTTATAAATACCAGAACTAGAATAGAACAACTGAACTGAAAGGAACAGATAACTAGACAAGCAGAATCTCCAGCGATTCCTAGCTCCAGAATGAGATCCAAAGCTAAGCTGTAAATACTAAGGCTGACCCGAGCGTAAAGTAAAACACAAAACACTCGAGTTAGGACAATATATACTTATATAATGTAAACCAACTCAAGTGAACTGTAGTAGAAATGCACAATAACTCAAAGGATGCTTGGGATCGCCCATCCTTCAAGGATCAGTTAAACTATAAATTAAATACACCCCGTGGTTAAAATTTCAAAATGGTATTTTATACTTCGAAATCAAATATCATTTCAAAATTCAATATCCTTCAAAAATCCATTTCAAAATATCAAAATATCATATTTCAAAATAGTTTATATTTCGAAACAAATTACTTTATTTTAAATCATAAAAATAAAGTTATTATTAATAATTAAATTATTAAATTTCCAAAATTTTAATCTTTCATTCGTTCACTTAAATTAATTAAAACAATGAAAATTCAACTTTTGCAGCATTTAGAAAATGCTACGGAAAGTCACATTTAAAACAGTTCAATTTAACAAAAGACAACATTTAAAATGCTGTAATAGGGTTACATTAGTTTCAAATAAACTTAGTTAAATTCAACCATTATAACATTACAAAAATGCTATAATAGCCTTTAATTAAATTTAGCCATTTGGTTCAATATTATCAACTACAGCATTTACAAATGTTGTATTATCATTTACATTAGAATTAATAGCATTTCAGAGATGCAGTTAATTTACTTCAAATATTCAGTATAATTTCACAAATAATTATATTTTTATATAAATCATTTTTAACTTATAAAATCATATATATTCATTCAAATACCCTTATATTCATGATTTTATAAAGTTAAACCTCCATTCAAAAATCAAAATTTAATAATAATTCACTTATTAAATTCCAATTTTAAATTATAAATTCATTAAATCAAATTAACTTAACACTTAATTTTAAATTTTCAAATATAACTTAATTCCATTTTTATTTACTTAACTTAAAATTCACTCTTAAGCCAAATTCACAAATTTCCAATTTTAGTTATATTTCAAAATTTCAACTTAAATATTCATTCATTTCACATTTTAACTTTATTCAAAATCATCAATATAATATAAAAATCATTTAAATTCACTTTAATCCAAATTATCATGAAGTTATCACATTTCATATTTAATTTAAATTCCAATTATCACCCAATTAAAATTTCCCAAAATAACTTACATTTCAAATTTTCTAGTTTTACCAATAATTTATTTCACTTATAAATTTTCAAAAAATCAATAATTCTTACATAAATCATTTTTTTTTAGTTTAAATCAAATATTATAATATTTACATTTCAAAAATATTTTTAAGATTTTTATAAAAACATATTTTAACAACGGGTCTGTATTTCATTTCTAGTCTAGGTAAAGTGATACGGGTAATATATCATTTCAACCCGTAATTTACAAAGAAAACCCGGGTTTGATCATTTCAAACCCGCAATCCCAAGGAAATGAAAAATAATTGAAAATCATTCAGGCCTATCATTTCAGCCCATAAAGATTTTCTCCTATTCTAAAGTCCGTTCGGGTATGTATCATTTCAACCCATAGTGATTCTAATCTAAAGGGAACTTGCAGTGTGATAAACTGATAAAAATAATAGAACAACGTAATATAACAGTAACATATAATATAATAGGTGTTTAAGCATGGGTGAACATCATAAAATCATAACATAGCAAGTGTAACATGATAATGCATTTTACAGATTCAAAAGGGGTCAATTCACTAGTTATATATGTACATATTGTCTGGTGAGAATAACTCACCTGTTAAGCTGGAGATTTGCCAACAAAGCTCACAACACAAAGATTATAAAGGCACGACAACTCTAATACAATTTGAGTGTGGAGAGAAAATCCAATGATATAGATCTTGTGTTATAACCCAAACAAAAATCAAAGCAAACCATAAATTTCAATACACTAGAAATGACATAACTTTTAAACAAAAAGAGATACGAATGCCAAATCTTTTGCCTTGCTTTCTCTATTCTTTTGTCATGGCCTAGGGATGTTTTTGGCTCTGGTTTGAACAAGTTTGGCTCAGGTTTGGTCATGTGTATGCATGGCCTAGGTAGTAGAATATGAGGAGAAAGTTTATACAAAGGAATATGAAGAGTTTAAGGCAAAATTGGTGGGTTTTGTTCACAAAAAATGGCTCGGCCATGGGCTTGTGTGGTCAGGTCAGAGAGGTATGGATCAGGTCAGTGGAAGAAAAGGTGTGTGGTGGTCTGGCCAGAGGTGGTGGAGGCGGCCTAAGGTGGTGGTGGAAAATGAAGTGGTGAACAAATAGTGGTCAAACAACATGTTTTTATGGCTTGTGTTGCAATTTTTATGGAGTTTTGGCATCATGGTGGCTCGACCTTGGTCAAGACTAGAGGAGTAGCTGGTGGTGATGGCAGGGAAGAGATGTAGGGGGTGGTGGCCGTGGATATGGAGTGGAGGACATTCAAAGAAGCAAAGAAAACAAGGCAAAATACATGAAAAATGAGAAGAAAAGTGTAAAAAAAGTAGCAATTACCCATAGATTTTTCTTGAAGCCATGAATGAATGAAAAGGTAAAATGTTTTTGGGTGAATGGAGGCTGAAAAATCACGGCTACAAACCAAAAATGCACAGCCAAGATAGTAATTGAGGAGTTATGGCAAATGAAAGGACAAAGGAGATGAAAGGACTTATGGTAAATAAGCTTTTAAAACTCTTCATATTTCTTTTTCTTTAAATTCAAATAAAACAAAAATAAAATCAGTAAATTGACTTTAAAACCGAAACAAAGTAATATAAAATAAAAATAATTAATTAATTTTAAAGAAAATGGAAAAAGAATATAAGAAATTGCTTAAAAATTGAAAACAGGGTCCAGAAATTACAAATAAATCACTATTGACTTTGGAAAATTAAAAACTTCATTTTAAAAATATTTAAAAAAAAATGTGAAGTAAAATAATTCATTTATATTTTAAAAATGAAATAATTAATTAAATTTAGAGAAATTAGAAAAAGAACTAAAGAAATTGTTTAAAAATTCAAAACAGGACTTAAAATTTACAAATAGAATATCACTAGTTTTAGAAAATTTCTATTTCACTTTAAAACAAATAAAAGGTCAAATAAATAAAATAAATGAGGAACAAAATAAAGTGGGAATGAGAATAAAATAAGATTTTAAGAAAAAAAATAGAAAAATAAATAAAGAATTACTTTAATTAATTGAAACTGGAAATTAGAAATTGTAAGCAAAATACAACTGACACTGGAAAATGTCAATTATACTTTTAAAAATGTTTTAAAACCAAAATATATGTATAACATGTTATTTTACCCATATAAATATAAATTAGAACATTACATGACCAAATAAAATATTATTTATACAATTTAAAATAAACAATTTGTTAAATACAGCAAATTACACACAATATTGAAAAAGGCATAACATTCACATTATAAATCAGATTTCAACGAAACGAAAAGCATTATTCTTAAAATTTTATTTACTTTCATAATAAAAGATAAAATTCAAATTTTCAAACTTTCAAATTTCTAAATTAAAAGTCAAAGTTTGACTATATTGACCAAAATTCACTTTTCTGGAAAATATTCTTTTTAGTCATGTTTGGAATTCTAATTCACATCAAAATCAAAATTTATATTTAAAATAACAAAATTTATTCATTTTAATAAATAAAATAAAGTTTTTAAATCAGGAAATTAAATTAAAGAAATTAATATATATATATATATATATATAATTAAAATAATCACAAAATACAGGGTTGTTACACTAAGGGAACTGAGGTTTGTATAATAAGGGTGTAGTTGTGCCTAACTGAATTAATGAACTAAGGAAAAACAAAATGAATTAGATAAGGGTAAAATAGGAATGAGCCATATTAATATACCCTAAGCCTTTATACCATTTCACCGTACACGTTCATTTCATAAAGCTAAAACCAACTTTGAGGCCGACCACCATTAAAGAAGAAAAAGAGGGACAGATAAGCTAAATCTAGAGGAAGAAGCTAAACAAATTAAATCCAAGATCAAATTTCAAATCCTTAACATCAAAGCAAAGGTGAATAATAGGTTACATCTCATGTTTTTGTTTTCGGTCACTAGATTGAGATCCGAAATTGTTTTCCAAATGTTTTGCCATGTTTGATTGATTAAAATGGATATATAAACTTGTTGATGATTTTGACTATTTCATATCGATCTTATGATAAGAATTGATTTAGAAAACCTATTAGTTGACATCCAATAGACTTGCGATTTTAATCTGAGGTCAGAAATATTATTTTGGAAATGGGATTCAAGTTTCATAATTTTCTGAATTAGTGTGGAATTTATATTAATTTTCTAGTGAATAAAAAGGTTATTTGGGTTTAAATTAGTTTCGTCAATTTTGTATGTGTTTTGGGTCTGAAATTTAAATATGTTAGAAAACATATTAAAAGAGATTTATATGAATTTTTATAGAATTTTCCTAAGTGTTTTATTAGATATGTAAAATTATTTAAGGTACGAGACTTAAATGTTTTATATATTTATAAAAGGAGAAGGGGCATTTTATAAATAATTTAATTTGTTTAATTTTGAAATTTCGGTAGTACTTTTAGAAAAGAAAACTAGCAACTAATAATATTTTGACAAACAAGGCAGGTTAGTTGAAAAGATTACTTAAAAAGGTTAAAAATTAGTTTAAACATGCTTTTTACATGTTTCACCACTTTCGGCACCTAGCTTTCGACCATGTTCCTCCGCCTCCATCACCATCGAAACCAATGCGCAAGGCATCAAAGATTGGTGCGCAGCGAATTGGATAAAGGCAGAAGGTATGCAGTCGAAACAAGGGGTTCCGATGGGGTCGAACCGCTTCTTTGCTTTTAAATGAAAATGCACATGCTTTTCTTTCGATAGTATTGCTTTCAACTTGGTTGGCTTCCGACTGGGTCAAATTGTTTTAAAAGAGTGGTTTCGAAAGAGGTTGCGCCTTTCGTTTTAAGTAGTATACTTTAATGCTTTTGAAGGGGCCGAATCCCCTAACCACCGCTTTTTTACCTTTCGACCTAGATTGGCTTCGAAAGGGTTACTTTGTTTTTAAAACTAGCCACTTCTCAAATGCCTTTAAAAGGGATGGTGTCGAAACCCTCCACTTTCTTTACTTAGGAAAACTATTTCAAAAGAGTGCTTTCGACTTGGTGGTTTTAACCTTTTGTCCTGTTGAAAGATAAACCCATAGGTTTCGATTTAAATGGTTTTAATGGTTTCGAAACTATGTTCGACAAGCTTTTACTTGAACTCAATGCTTTCGAAAGGTTTGTTTTAAGTTGTATTCTTTAATGCTTTCAAAAGGTAACTGATATAGGTTTCAAAGGGGAGGTTCCCCAAAGGTTTTGAAAGCTACTTAAAGCATTTTAAATGGAAGGTTTTCGATTGCTTTCGAAAGGAAAGTTTGATGTTTAGAAAAGAGGATGTCTTAGGTTTATAAAGCTTTCAAAAGAGAGTTTTCTAATGTTCTTGAAAGAACTATTGCAAATGGTTTCGAAAGGTATGTTTTGACCTTTCGGCCTAAGGTTATAAAGTAAAGTATTTTACTTATATCGAAAGGGTTACTTTCAATGGTTTCGAATGGGTTGTTTAAAGATTTTAAAAAAAGATTTCGAATGATCTACCTTGGCAATATAGCCTAAGTGTTTTAAGTTAAAAGGGTTTTAACTTATTTTAGAGGGATAGGTAATCTTCATTATATTTCATCAACATTACTTTGAGTAAAGTATATATAACATGGAAAATAGCTTAGAGTAAAGCAAAGAGTATATTTTTCCTTGTATATGTATGATTTAAAGGGATTAAATGATTTTGAAAAAGGTTTTCAATGAAAATTTAAAGGGTAGTTAACCCTAAAATAACTCGAATTAGAAGACTAGATGAGACTGGTGTAGGGTCGCGCCCTACTCATTAGTTATTAACCCCTAGCTAATTTATTCCAAAATTTCATTGTATAGGGCTTAGTCATAGGTAGACTTAAATGATGGTTACACACAGAAAGGAATATATGTACAGAAAACAAGACAGGTTATTGGTGAGCCCGTAAAACCATTAGGACAAGGAGACCCTTAGAGAAGTAAGTTAGGGACAGACCATCCAGAAGACTTATCTAACAGTTGTTAGATCATATTTATTATTTTGTTTGGTAGGCCCGAGTCAGCCAAAGGTTAGTAGTTAGCCAAACAAATTACATTTGTTTTGGGCAGCTGATCAGTAAATACCCATTTTTAGCATATATGATATTGCTATTATTGATATAATCAGTTTGATTAAACAGTTTTGTTGCAGGATTGTGATTTGCAAAATGATATGTTTTAAAGAGATATTAGTGAGGGGAAACCCGTTCCGCTAAGCAACATGGTCCCACTTAATATCAAATAACCGAGATGTATAGTATTATTGACATCAGGCTTTATGTCTGACTCGAAGTTTATGTTTTCCCCCTTAAACTCTCGGGTGCTCAAAATTGATTTGAGTAGACCAAGGGTTGAGGATTTTAGGTTTTAGTAGGTGGACGAATAAAGCTTCCGAAGATGAGCAGGAGGCTGAAGTTAGCTATTTAGGAGTTTTTTTATTCCACTATGTTGTATTAAGTCAGTTATGACTATATAGTACTCTAGCAACCAAGGGTGCATCTTCATATGTCATTTTTGGTGTATTTTGTAAAAATCATATTTGATCTAAACTTGGGAAACGTTTTGTAACATCCCACTATTTTGGACCATTCAAATCGACAATAAATCCACACATGTCGGACTCGAATACTTCAAAACAGTGGATTGTTAATTTAAATTTGGCAAAACTCAGCATATACAGTAAATAAATCAGTCACAGAATCACAGACATAGAGTAATACAATAATATGCAGCGGAATAAATAAATAGTAGTTCATGAAGCTACTATATAAACATCAGAGTTAGAAATAAAATACAACAAAATATCTCAATTACAGTGAAGACTCCAGTACAAACAGATGACCTCTCTTAACAAATCAAATGGAAAGCTGAAGGCTGAATTGATAACTGGATCTCCAAGCGAAGCTTCAAACTCCAAAGGTGAGTCTCAAATGCTGAATTTCTCGGTCTGACCCGAGCGTAAAGAAAAACACAAAACACTCGAGTCAAGATTAACATTCTTATATAAATAAATCCAATTCAAGTGAAATATCAACTGAAATACAAGTAACTTAGAGGATGTTTGGGATAACCATCCTCTAAGGATCCATGGAACGAAACGTCATTATTACACCGCGGCCATTTCAAAATAATTTATACTTTAACACCAAAATATCATTTCCATTTCAAATATATCTATTTCCAAATTATAGCACTCTCCAAGCTAAATTTATAATTTCATATATATCTTATTTTTACTTCATCATTATTCAGTTTTGAAATATTCACTTAATAAATCCATTATCATTTAAATAGTTTTATATTACATTGAACTAAATATTTCCTTCGATTTATTTAAAACTTGAAATATCCATTTAATCACTTTAAATTCAGAATCACGTTATAAATTTGTATCTTAAACCCTTAAATTCAATAAGTTTTAAATTGATTTAATTAAAACAAATTTTTTAATTAAACACAATTTCGAATAAATTCAAATTTATCTTCCCAACCCTTAAGTTATAGAATCATTATAAAAATCTATTTTTAAATTAAATTTTTAAATAAATACTTAAACATATTGTGATTTACTTAAATCAAACTTTACTAAATTTAAAGCTTATTTTTCAATCTATTCTATATTAAAACTTATTCATATACATAATATTTTCAAATTTAAATAAAACATATATATTTCCTTTCAAACTATAGAAATCAATTTCAAAATATTTATATATAGACCAACGGTGTCTATGGTCAAGTGATACGGATATTTATCATTTCAATCCGTAATTTAAATATATACGGGTATATATCATTTCAACCCGCAATCCCAACTTCAATTCAATTGAAAATCGCTTGGGTTTATCATTTCAACCCATAACGATTTTCTCCTATTCTACATATCGTTCGGGTATGTATCATTTCAACCAATAGTGAATTCTATACTAATAGGAAACTTGCAGTGTGACAGTAGATATGATAATAACATAACATGCATATATCATCAATATAAATAACAGATAATGGTGCCAGATGTCACAGGTGAACAGATACAGATAATGGCATATATAACAATGTAAATAACTAACAACAGCATATTTCAATTGTCGTTTCAATTGAAATCAAATTTAATAAATAAAAGAACGTTAATCGTGAGTGATTACTCACCTTTCGAGGCTAGAGAGATGTACGAGAATGAGATGAGTTACGAATCCCAAAACAAAGCTAGATTGGCACGAATTGGACGAACAAGGCTGAAAATCAAGAATTGAAGAAATAAATAAAATCGGTCTGATAGAATAGAAATATATATATTATTATTATTATTTCCTTGAAATCAATATTTAATTTAAAATAAATATTAAAATAATATATATATATATATAATTAAAATCATTGTTTTAAATTAAACCCATATATATATAACTGTATAAATATATATATAGACATCCCTAAATACAAACACATCTTTAAATTAAAATATATATACATTTCAACATCAATTGTTTTAAACCAAAGCTCATATAGTATAGTCAAAATATATATACACAATATATGTTGAAACCATTATATATATATATACCCAGCCATAACATTACATACATATAAACTAATATATGTATAAATCCATATTTATAAACTTACTTACGCAAATACTTTGAAATCAACAATACATAACTAATGTATAAAAGACCTATAATGTAACGACCCGATATTTTGGACCATTCGCATCCATTATAAGTGTATAGGTAGACACTCATGCCGGAGTTGAATTGCTCAAAATACCGTGTTGTTAATTTAAATTTGGCAAAACTGAACATATACAGTAAATAAATAATCACAGATCACAGACACAGAGTAATAATTTGCAGCGGAAATAAAAGAGATAGTAGTTCATGAAGCTACTATATGAATATATAAAATACATCAGAGTTAAACCAGATACAACGGAAGAGTAATGCGATACATCAAATACAGAGAAGAATACATCATTGGAATCATCGAATACTGAAAGCAAAATAGATGGCTGGATCTTCAAGCAAGGCTCCCACTCCAAAGGTGAGTCTCAAATACTGGTACACTCAGTCTGACCCGAGCGTAAAGCAAAACACAAAACACTCGAGTCAGGATTAACATTCTTATATTTATAAATCCAACTAAAGTGAAATAGCAATTGAAATACAAGTAACTCAAAGGATGTTTGGAATAACCATTCTTTAAGGATCCGTTAAACTATCTACTATGTAGTAATGTACGATAAGTAGATAATGTCTATCAGTAATATAAAGATATCAAAATAGTGTTAAGTCATGGCCCATTCCACCCTTAACACATTTTTATTCCCAAAAGCATATACAAGACCGTAGTTTCCCCAAAACCGGAAGTCACCAGAGGGCAATCCATATACCAAAGGTACAAAACAAATTCGTAGTGGTCGCGAATAAAGGGATACAAGTATGACAAGGCACATGAGGCAATACCCAAGGTAGTGATACTACCGTTTGTGTAACGTCCCTGATTTTCACGCTCGAAAATCGACATCCATACTTTACATCGTACTCGAATGCCGTAGATTCGACCGTTCAAATCCGAGTCGCCGGAGCTTATAACAACATTAAGTAAATAACACAGCGGAAAAGAAAAAGAATATAGACATCCAACATCTGATACAATATCCAGATACAATGATGATACAATGAATATCTATATATATCAGAGATATGATACAACAAATAGCAGCGGAAAAGAAAAACGATAATATCAGCAGCGGATAATCTCCATCTTCAAAGCACTAATCCAGAAATAGCTTGAACTCCCAATAACGATACACCAAGATAAGCAAATGCAGTCTGATCCAAAGACTGAACTAGCTCCAGATAACCTACTAATCTGACTATCTGAAAAACCAAACTCTAGACTGCTCGTGTAGAAAAATTTTGAGCATCCAGAGTTTAGGAAAGAAACAATAAACTCCGGATCAGTCATGGGACTGGTGTGAGCAACAAAAATAGTTTATCTTTAAACAACACAAAAGAATTTAAACATTGAAAACCGCAATGTTTTTGGAAAATGAAACTACCATAAGACCTCCCACCACACACACAATGCAAATGCAGAATTGGAGGAGATTTCTTCTTATGATATTCAAAGATGCTTACTACGCAAAAGAAAACTCTTTTGATATTATTATTAGTGCATAGTGTAGAAAACATTTCGAAAGTATAATATTAATCTTAGCCAACATACGACCAGTATCGTATGCCTACTATAGCTACCATGTTCAACAGCAGGTTACCGCCACATTCCATGGCAGGTAATACAACTAAAACCGTACAAGGCTCGTATTGTTTCTTTGGATTTCCAACAAATGGTCAGGCTAAGGAACTTCCTTTTCCACGATGGGTACGTCCCTGGAATAGACGACCCGAGAACCTAACGTTACGGTTAGATCTCTGCCAACACAAGGCCGGGTTACCTTTGCAAAAATAGGTAACTACTGACACGCGTATGCCATCCCCCGATCGTCACCGATCTTCCCGAGGATCCCCGATTCGCAACAACCACAAAGTAATAAATTTGCAGCAACCACAGAGGTTAAGTATCTGGGCTCCATACCATGATACCTTTATCCAGAAGGAATGACATACACTAAGGGGCGCTACTCCCTAGAACCTTGCTGCATCTTTCCTGTTTTGACCATTTCCGGGGTGTGAGGTTCGACGAAGTCTCGTCCACAAAGCTACGCTTTGTCACAAAGCCATGCTTCGGGTCAAACAAATGATCAACCTATGATCACAAAGATATAAGATCAAACAAATGATCATATCGCAAATGATCAAACACTGATCATCACACAGCAACACTCAGCATGCCACATTACCAAATTGGGATATATCGCTGATAAATTTCAACTACATAACCTCTGAGCTCGTACGTCTCAGAGAAGGGTGTTAAGCTAAGAGAATAAATTCTCCGCCACCAAACAGAAATGTATTTGAAAGAAATCGGCTTTATATCTCAAAGTGTAATGTCAGACATGTATCCATACAAGTCTGTTCCGGGTTCGAACAGAACCGAAGGCACTTCTCACGAAGCCCTTGCAAATCCGGATAATTTTCAAATCATGTCCAGACTTCCCATCACAAAAGAGTGATATAAATCTCTATACCGGGAGCTACCCAGTGCAGAGACATTCGACAGGTTGTCCTTTCATTTTCGAAAATATCCGGTCTTCAACACCGATCTTCAAATGCTATCCATATACGACGTATCACTATTTGGAATGGGTTATATGACCCAAAGGTCTTTTCCCGGCTAACCCGAATAGTGAGCGCAATATTCAAAACATATGGATATTGGGATTTCAATTAAGTCACAATTTAAACCCAAACTTTTCTTTCAAATGGTTTAACAAATTACCATTTTTAATCTTTTTAAACAAAAAGATTTAATTCACAAAGTTCACTTAATTTCACCAAGATTCATTCACAAATTTTCCAAATCGATTTCCATTACGAATTAAATTAATTCGTTAAATCTTTAAATCAAAGATTTAACTAATAGCTTTCAAAACAATTCCATTTCAAATGGGTTAAACAAACATCATTCTAAATCTGTTAAGATAACAGATTAAATTCATAGCTTTCAAAACAATTCATTCATAACTTGGGAAAATCCATTTTTCGATTCAATCTTGAAATTCCTTTAATTAAACTGGAATTTCAGTTCTTATCTAAAAGTGTTTATCATTTGAAAACAAACAGTTTCTATTTTGGAAATCTGATTCATTTATACAAGTTAAAATCTTTGGGTTAAATCCAAATTCTCAAAATTTTACTTTTAAATGGTTTAACTTTATATAAACACATTTATAACATTTTTAATCCCTAGTTTCAAATCATAGGATTCAATTTCAAACTTGAATTCAAATTTAAATTCAATTATTTAAATTTTCAAAACTCGATTTAAGTTATTCAAAATAACTTTTATCTTTGAAATTCCGTTTCAAAAGCTTTTCACTTTAAACCCAAATTTCTAATTTCAAAATCAATTGAAATTAAAATTTCAATTTCAAAAACATCAAATTTAAATTATCTGTGACTTAACCGATTTCCATGTGAAATCCATATTTGTGTGTGTAAAAGTGTGGTCCAGGGGTTTAACACAATAGTGCAACACGATGAATCATCACAGATCAAATACAGAAATATAGTTGATAAACGATATAAATTATATCGCTTATCTTTTATTCACAGATCACAGATATATATAAATTTCAGATAAATAAACTGCAGTAAAGATTACACACAAATCAGAATATATCACAAAGCATCATATATCAGGAAATATCAAACAATCAAGTCATCCAATAGAATCCAAACATTCACAAGTAAGGTTAGATTTATTATCTGATAAATTCAAATTAGATTTATTTCTTATGAATTTCCAATCTGGGTTAATTAATATTACAAATCATTTTGGTTAATTATTCTTTAATCATTTACAAATTAACCATTTATAATAAATTAATTAACCTTTAAATGTAACTCATCAACTTTTAATTATTAAATAATCAACCTTTAACTATTTGACTCTCATTTAATTAATTATCTTTAATTTATTAATTAGATTAATTTATCCTTAATAAATTTACTCAAAATAATTATTCCTTAATTAATCACAAAAATTAATTAGTCCTCAAATAATTATCTTTGAATAATTGTCTTTTAATCATAGATTAATTGATCTTAAATTAATCATCACTCTTAACTGATAAACTAATCAATTACTTCCCATATCACATTTGAAAATACTTAAAGATTTTAAAACAATCAACCCAACATATGGTTATTTATAAACAAAATGATTTCAAAATATTTACTTTAACATTTAAAACTTTGAAACTTGTTTTAAAATTTGGAACTTTATTTATTTCCCTTTAGAAACTTGTTTAGTTTAAATATGGTTTGAACTTTGTTAACTTAAGAATTTACTTTTATAACCAAAAGAACTGTTGCATTTTAAAGCCTGAAACATACTTTTCTTTTAAACTTGAAACCTGTTAAAGACCAATATTCCAGAAAACCCGAGACAACCCCTATTTTTCTCGAGCAAGGCTTCGAGTCTCCCTTCGTTTCCCTGTGCTTCGAGCAGAACTTCATTTACCTCGTGATCGACTCGAGACCAACCCTTCTTCCCAAAAACGCAACCACCCAGATGAACCAGCGTGCACGTGCACGTGCACAGATCGTCAACGACGATCTCGCCTCCAGCGACTCCACGAACAAGTCGCCTATCACCCCCTTCATCAACACGATAGCCCAGAATCTCGAGTTTATCCTCAGAACGAAATCGAGGGATCTCGATTAAACGAACCCAACAGCCACCACCAGAAATCAACCCCGCGGCGCCTCCTCTGGCCATCAGAGATCACGAAACTTCGGCCAACCCTTCGTCTCCATCCAATCTTCCATTTCCCCAAATTCTCATCATACTCGATCACTCAGAGATGACGAAATCACCTCGATCCCAAACCACAACAAAACTCGAGCTAAAACCCTATTCTTGCCTCGTTCTCTCATCTCTTGCAATGGATAATTTTTTCGACAATTTTCCTAAACTCCATGGTGTTCAAACCTGCTTCAACCCAAATCTTAGCATCCAAAGATGATTCGATCACCAGAAAAATGTAAAAGTCCATTTCCTGGGCAACTCAACATTTCTCAATAACCCCGTTATTAAAAATCGAGATACTTATACTAAAATTCATTAATTTCCAAGTTAAAACTATTCAAGTGATCGAATTTTGAAATTAAAACATTTAATTCTGGGCAAATTTTAAATCATCACTGTATATTTTCATTTTCTAAATGAATATTCAAATTAAACACTTGGAATTAAATTTTCCTTTCCTTAGAATGATATCACCTATAAACAACTATTTTTCATTCAGAGTTTATAGCCCAAAATCATTTGGGTGTGGTGCTTTGAAATTCTTTTAACAGGATTTAATAAACCTGTAAGCAATGAACAAAAATGATCACCTTATACAGGCAAGCACATACAATTTTTTTCACACATATTCATACAAGTATACTGGCATAATTATCAACCAACAATCACTTTTCACAATCTATTTCAAACATTAACCCAGACATCAAAATATATAGATGGGTTTTAAATAAGTTTGCTCACTGTTTGAGAAGATGAAGAACAGAGGACTTCTGTTGTTTGAAGACTGCAGTTGATTTTTTTCTTGAATTCTATTTTGTTCCCCTTTGAGTTGAATGTTGTCTAGATTGACTATGCAGATCTATTTGTTGATGAGATATGGTTTTTATATTTTCCTTTTTCTGGTTTGTTTAATTGAAAGATGTTTTCAGTTTGAAAACGAACGAATGGAATGAAGTGGTGATGTATATAAAAGAGAAGATGTACAGAGTGATGTTTTGTTTTTGTTTTAAAAATACTAGGCAAGCCATGCTGAAATGATCTTTGCCATGCTGAAAGGTAGATAGCATTTAATGCTTCATGCTTCCCATCCCTGTTTCTTCATTTTTTTTCAAGTGTACATATTTAACTTGCCTTTGTTCATTTACATACTTGAGTATATTTATTCCTTTTCTTTCGGCTGGGAAGATGATTTTGAGTGCTAACATTTACTTACTTTGACTTGTTCACATGGGAATGTATTTTTATTCCTATGCTTTTGTTTTGTTTTCTATTTTATTTTAAATTCTACATACTTTATTTATTTTGTACAAAGATATGTTATATTATCTTTACTTTCGGCTGAGCAAGTGTGTACATTTGTTTTGTATGTATTTTATTTTATTTTTCATTTTGTTTACAGCAAACCACTTTTGTACTTCTTTTGTTTGAGTTTGAACTTAGATGAATTTGTTTCATTTGCAGGCTATTTCCTTTATACATAATTACATATATATTTGCTTCATCTCATTTTGCAAGTGTACATAAATGAATTTGTTTCATTTTCCTGGCAGCTTTCATGCTTACATATATACTTACATATATATATATATATTTACCTTATCTTATTCTTCAAGCTTGTAGATATTTTGTTTTATCATCTTCTTTTATAATTTGTTATATCGTTTTGTAATATACATGAGATTTATTTTTAATATGTTGTTAATTTCTAACGATTGTATTTACTTAATATTTTTCTTGTATTTTCCTATATATATATTTATTTATTTTAAAAATCCATTTACTTGAAATTCAAATGACATTCTAAAATAATACGTTGTTATAATTTATTTTATACTTATGCTTTAATATTTATAAGGTTTATCCTATTTCAAACATTTACTTCTATTTTAACTTAAATTATTTATTAAACCATTTATCAAAGATTCAAATCACCTATATATACAAATATATATTATTTCAAATTTACTCACATATACACTATTTACAATATTTTAATCTCAAATGATTTATATACAGAATATACTTGGATATCGGGGAAACTCGCTCTCAATTTATCAATTAAATTTACAAATTTTTATCTAAAATTTATTTTAATCATAAATTTAACTCAAGAATTCATTTAATTATAAATTTAAATAAATTTAAATTTCGGGGTCGTGACAAATTTTCCCCCTTAAAAGAATTTCGTCCTCGAAATTCGCAGGCACGAAAACAAAGACAGAGATAGACAGATTCGATCTCTTATAATTCCTCGAACACAAGATACGAATTCCAAACTCAAGTCGGAATATCTCAGAATACATACCAATTTGTCCCTTTTCGGACTTTGGTATTCAAAAGAAATTTGAATAGAATTTCAAAATTTGTTTCCAAACGATATCGTTTTATCGATTCAATTCAATTTAACTTCATATTCTATTAATCAATTTAATTCAATTTAAAATTTCCAATTTCAAATTCATTAAGGTTCAAATCAAAAAGCTGATAAGAAACCGATGAAGATACTAAGTAAGAATTTTCTACAACGGTTCGTAGGGCCACCATCACACCGAAACTTCTTCTTGTAGCTAGTACGAAGCAATCAAAAGAATTTGAAAACGAATCAAAGAAAATGGATAGAGAAAGATTGTTTCCACTGTTGCAGGGTATTGACCTTTTATAGTCGTATTCCCTTGTCCCCTATCTCGTCCTCTTCTTGCACTCATACTCACTATCAGTGGATAGTAAGAGAATTTACTGAGACATTCAGACGGATATCTTAAGGATACACTCATTCTAGAGTTTACTTCACTCTATCTCTAATGAGCTACTTAACGTGTTATACTCCTGAGTAAAGTTCAACCTTAGCTCTGATACCAAATGTAACGTCCCTGATTTTCGCGCTCGAAAATCGACATCCATACTTTACATCGTACTCGAATGCCGTAGATTCGACCGTTCAAATCCGAGTCGCCGGAGCTTATAACAACATTAAGTAAATAACACAGCGGAAAAGAAAAAGAATATAGACATCCAACATCTGATACAATATCCAGATACAATGATGATACAATGAATATCTATATATATCAGAGATATGATACAACAAATAGCAGCGGAAAAGAAAAACGATAATATCAGCAGCGGATAATCTCCATCTTCAAAGCACTAATCCAGAAATAGCTTGAACTCCCAATAACGATACACCAAGATAAGCAAATGCAGTCTGATCCAAAGACTGAACTAGCTCCAGATAACCTACTAATCTGACTATCTGAAAAACCAAACTCTAGACTGCTCGTGTAGAAAAATTTTGAGCATCCAGAGTTTAGGAAAGAAACAATAAACTCCGGATCAGTCATGGGACTGGTGTGAGCAACAAAAATAGTTTATCTTTAAACAACACAAAAGAATTTAAACATTGAAAACCGCAATGTTTTTGGAAAATGAAACTACCATAAGACCTCCCACCACACACACAATGCAAACGCAGAATTGGAGGAGATTTCTTCTTATGATAGTCAAAGATGCTTACTACGCAAAAGAAAACTCTTTTGATATTATTATTAGTGCATAGTGTAGAAAACATTTCGAAAGTATAATATTAATCTTAGCCAACATACGACCAGTATCGTATGCCTACTATAGCTACCATGTTCAACAGCAGGTTACCGCCACATTCCATGGCAGGTAATACAACTAAAACCGTACAAGGCTCGTATTGTTTCTTTGGATTTCCAACAAATGGTCAGGCTAAGGAACTTCCTTTTCCACGATGGGTACGTCCCTGGAATAGACGACCCGAGAACCTAACGTTACGGTTAGATCTCTGCCAACACAAGGCCGGGTTACCTCTGCAAAAATAGGTAACTACTGACACGCGTATGCCATCCCCCGATCGTCACCGATCTTCCCGAGGATCCCCGATTCGCAACAACCACAAAGTAATAAATTTGCAGCAACCATAGAGGTTAAGTATCTGGGCTCCATACCATGATACCACCTTTATCCAGAAGGAATGACATACACTAAGGGGCGCTACTCCCTAGAACCTTGCTGCATCTTTCCTGTTTTGACCATTTCCGGGGTGTGAGGTTCGACGAAGTCTCGTCCACAAAGCTACGCTTTGTCACAAAGCCATGCTTCGGGTCAAACAAATGATCAACCTATGATCACAAAGATATAAGATCAAACAAATGATCATATCGCAAATGATCAAACACTGATCATCACACAGCAACACTCAGCATGCCACATTACCAAATTGGGATATATCGCTGATAAATTTCAACTACATAACCTCTGAGCTCGTACGTCTCAGAGAAGGGTGTTAAGCTAAGAGAATAAATTCTCCGCCACCAAACAGAAATGTATTTGAAAGAAATCGGCTTTATATCTCAAAGTGTAATGTCAGACATGTATCCATACAAGTCTGTTCCGGGTTCGAACAGAACCGAAGGCACTTCTCACGAAGCCCTTGCAAATCCGGATAATTTTCAAATCATGTCCAGACTTCCCATCACAAAAGAGTGATATAAATCTCTATACCGGGAGCTACCCAGTGCAGAGACATTCGACAGGTTGTCCTTTCATTTTCGAAAATATCCGGTCTTCAACACCGATCTTCAAATGCTATCCATATACGACGTATCACTATTCGGAATGGGTTATATGACCCAAAGGTCTTTTCCCGGCTAACCCGAATAGTGAGCGCAATATTCAAAACATATGGATATTGGGATTTCAATTAAGTCACAATTTAAACCCAAACTTTTCTTTCAAATGGTTTAACAAATTACCATTTTTAATCTTTTTAAACAAAAAGATTTAATTCACAAAGTTCACTTAATTTCACTAAGATTCATTCACAAATTTTCCAAATCGATTTCCATTACGAATTAAATTAATTCGTTAAATCTTTAAATCAAAGATTTAACTAATAGCTTTCAAAACAATTCCATTTCAAATGGGTTAAACAAACATCATTCTAAATCTGTTAAGATAACAGATTAAATTCATAGCTTTCAAAACAATTCATTCATAACTTGGGAAAATCCATTTTTCAATTCAATCTTGAAATTCCTTTAATTAAACTGGAATTTCAGTTCTTATCTAAAAGTGTTTATCATTTGAAAACAAACAGTTTCTATTTTGGAAATCTGATTCATTTATACAAGTTAAAATCTTTGGGTTAAATCCAAATTCTCAAAATTTTACTTTTAAATGGTTTAACTTTATATAAACACATTTATAACATTTTTAATCCCTAGTTTCAAATCATAGGATTCAATTTCAAACTTGAATTAAAATTTAAATTCAATTATTTAAATTTTCAAAACTCGATTTAAGTTATTCAAAATAACTTTTATCTTTGAAATTCCGTTTCAAAAGCTTTTCACTTTAAACCCAAATTTCTAATTTCAAAATCAATTGAAATTAAAATTTCAATTTCAAAAACATCAAATTTAAATTATCTGTGACTTAACCGATTTCCATGTGAAATCCATATTTGTGTGTGTAAAAGTGTGGTCCAGGGGTTTAACACAATAGTGCAACACGATGAATCATCACAGATCAAATACAGAAATATAGTTGATAAACGATATAAATTATATCGCTTATCTTTTATTCACAGATCACAGATATATATAAATTTCAGATAAATAAACTGCAGTAAAGATTACACACAAATCAGAATATATCACAAAGCATCATATATCAGGAAATATCAAACAATCAAGTCATCCAATAGAATCCAAACATTCACAAGTAAGGTTAGATTTATTATCTGATAAATTCAAATTAGATTTATTTCTTATGAATTTCCAATCTGGGTTAATTAATATTACAAATCATTTTGGTTAATTATTCTTTAATCATTTACAAATTAACCATTTATAATAAATTAATTAACCTTTAAATGTAACTCATCAACTTTTAATTATTAAATAATCAACCTTTAACTATTTGACTCTCATTTAATTAATTATCTTTAATTTATTAATTAGATTAATTTATCCTTAATAAATTTACTCAAAATAATTATTCCTTAATTAATCACAAAAATTAATTAGTCCTCAAATAATTATCTTTGAATAATTTTCTTTTAATCATAGATTAATTGATCTTAAATTAATCATCACTCTTAACTGATAAACTAATCAATTACTTCCCATATCACATTTGAAAATACTTAAAGATTTTAAAACAATCAACCCAACATATGGTTATTTATAAACAAAATGATTTCAAAATATTTACTTTAACATTTAAAACTTTGAAACTTGTTTTAAAATTTGGAACTTTATTTATTTCCCTTTAGAAACTTGTTTAGTTTAAATATGGTTTGAACTTTGTTAACTTAAGAATTTACTTTTATAACCAAAAGAACTGTTGCATTTTAAAGCCTGAAACATACTTTTCTTTTAAACTTGAAACCTGTTAAAGACCAATATTCCAGAAAACCCGAGACAACCCCTATTTTTCTCGAGCAAGGCTTCGAGTCTCCCTTCGTTTCCCTGTGCTTCGAGCAGAACTTCATTTACCTCGTGATCGACTCGAGACCAACCCTTCTTCCCAAAAACGCAACCACCCAGATGAACCAGCGTGCACGTGCACGTGCACAGATCGTCAACGACGATCTCGCCTCCAGCGACTCCACGAACAAGTCGCCTATCACCCCCTTCATCAACACGATAGCCCAGAATCTCGAGTTTATCCTCAGAACGAAATCGAGGGATCTCGATTAAACGAACCCAACAGCCACCACCAGAAATCAACCCCGCGGCGCCTCCTCTGGCCATCAGAGATCACGAAACTTCGGCCAACCCTTCGTCTCCATCCAATCTTCCATTTCCCCAAATCCTCATCATACTCGATCACTCAGAGATGACGAAATCACCTCGATCCCAGACCACAACAAAACTCAAGCTAAAACCCTATTCTTGCCTCGTTCTCTCATCTCTTGCAATGGATAATTTTTTCGACAATTTTCCTAAACTCCTTGGTGTTCAAACCTGCTTCAACCCAAATCTTAGCATCCAAAGATGATTCGATCACCAGAAAAATGTAAAAGTCCATTTCCTGGGCAACTCAACATTTCTCAATAACCCCATTATTAAAAATCGAGATACTTATACTAAAATTCATTAATTTCCAAGTTAAAACTATTCAAGTGATCGAATTTTGAAATTAAAACATTTAATTCTGGGCAAATTTTAAATCATCACTGTATATTTTCATTTTCTAAATGAATATTCAAATTAAACACTTGGAATTAAATTTTCCTTTCCTTAGAATGATATCACCTATAAACAACTATTTTTCATTCAGAGTTTATAGCCCAAAATCATTTGGGTGTGGTGCTTTGAAATTCTTTTAACAAGATTTAATAAACCTGTAAGCAATGAACAAAAATGATCACCTTATACAGGCAAGCACATACAATTTTTTTCACACATATTCATACAAGTATACTGGCATAATTATCAACCAACAATCACTTTTCACAATCTATTTCAAACATTAACCCAGACATCAAAATATATAGATGGGTTTTAAATAAGTTTGCTCACTGTTTGAGAAGATGAAGAACAGAGGACTTCTGTTGTTTGAAGACTGCAGTTGATTTTTTTCTTGAATTCTATTTTGTTCCCCTTTGAGTTGAATGTTGTCTAGATTGACTATGCAGATCTATTTGTTGATGAGATATGGTTTTTATATTTTCCTTTTTCTAGTTTGTTTAATTGAAAGATGTTTTCAGTTTGAAAACGAACGAATGGAATGAAGTGGTGATGTATATAAAAGAGAAGATGTACAGAGTGATGTTTTGTTTTTGTTTTAAAAATACTAGGCAAGCCATGCTGAAATGATCTTTGCCATGCTGAAAGGTAGATAGCATTTAATGCTTCATGCTTCCCATCCCTGTTTCTTCATTTTTTTCAAGTGTACATATTTAACTTGCCTTTGTTCATTTACATACTTGAGTATATTTATTCCTTTTCTTTCGGCTGGGAAGATGATTTTGAGTGCTAACATTTACTTACTTTGACTTGTTCACATGGGAATGTATTTTTATTCCTATGCTTTTGTTTTGTTTTCTATTTTATTTTAAATTCTACATACTTTATTTATTTTGTACAAAGATATGTTATATTATCTTTACTTTCGGCTGAGCAAGTGTGTACATTTGTTTTGTATGTATTTTATTTTATTTTTCATTTTGTTTACAGCAAACCACTTTTGTACTTCTTTTGTTTGAGTTTGAACTTAGATGAATTTGTTTCATTTGCAGGCTATTTCCTTTATACATAATTACATATATATTTGCTTCATCTCATTTTGCAAGTGTACATAAATGAATTTGTTTCATTTTCCTGGCAGCTTTCATGCTTACATATATACTTACATATATATATATATATATTTACCTTATCTTATTCTTCAAGCTTGTAGATATTTTGTTTTATCATCTTCTTTTATAATTTGTTATATCGTTTTGTAATATACATGAGATTTATTTTTAATATGTTGTTAATTTCTAACGATTGTATTTACTTAATATTTTTCTTGTATTTTCCTATATATATATTTATTTATTTTAAAAATCCATTTACTTGAAATTCAAATGACATTCTAAAATAATACGTTGTTATAATTTATTTTATACTTATGCTTTAATATTTATAAGGTTTATCCTATTTCAAACATTTACTTCTATTTTAACTTAAATTATTTATTAAACCATTTATCAAAGATTCAAATCACCTATATATACAAATATATATTATTTCAAATTTACTCACATATACACTATTTACAATATTTTAATCTCAAATGATTTATACAGAATATACTTGGATATCGGGGAAACTCGCTCTCAATTTATCAATTAAATTTACAAATTTTTATCTAAAATTTATTTTAATCATAAATTTAACTCAAGAATTCATTTAATTATAAATTTAAATAAATTTAAATTTCGGGGTCGTGACAGTTTGCCTGATCCGGACTGGTGAGAACGCAACGCCACAGCGCCCGCAACACCATGAAACAACACTCCCAAAATCAAGGGTGCACCAATCGACAACAAGTAATAAGTAGTTCGAAGAAGTGTGTCCACTTGAGGTAGCTAATCCTCCATTGGCCCGACACGGCTCCTGTTTTAGTCATTTCCAATTTGACACAAGTGTCAAGGCTATCCATTATCGTTCTCTTTCTTCAGTCATCACGTACATCATTCCAACCACTTCATTTTGGATCATCACTCCGCGTATAGTTATTAAAGTGGTTTTCGGTTTAGATAGAGAGTATATCCATAACCGATTCCGATCTCTTTAATAACCTTCGAAATTATTTCACCGATTGGTCGTTTATTTATTTCAAAACCAAATCAATTTCAATTTCAAATAGAATTCGTAAATCAACATTCATTTGTCTTTCAAAACCAATTTCCAATAATTTATGTTTCAAAACTTCCAAATTATCATTTCAAAACCTTATAATTCAATTTCAATCTTTATTTAAAACCATTCAAATATTGATTCAAGTTCGTATATAAGTTTCATTACGAAAACATTTAAATTAATTTAATTTAACATTCAAATCAGTTTAACTTCATTTATCGATTTTATTCAATATTCGTTAAGTAAATTTATCATTCAAAACAATTCTATTAAATTTCCAATTCATTAAATCCATTATTTAAATTCAACTTCCTTATTTCAAAACTTACAATTTGAATTAAATTAAATTCATCAAATCAGATTCTTTAAAGTTCAAGTCTTACATTAATTTCAATAAATCACATTTTATTTCTTGTTAAAGAAATTCAATTTCACTTATTTACTTACTTAAATAATTTTCCAAAACTTAATTAATAAGGAAAACTCAATTTCAATTTTTTACGAAGTAAAATTTACTTATTCAAAAGTTCAAGTTCACTTATTAAAGAATTCAATTCAATCTAATCATTAAATAATTCACTCTTATTTAATTATTAAATAATTCAAAACTTAATTATTAAATAATTTCAAAGTTTAATAATTTCAAACTTAATTATGATTTCAAACTTAATTATGATTTCAAACTTAATTATTTAAATCATTTCAAAGTTTAATAATTTCAAACTTAATTATAATTTCAAACTTAATTATTAAATCATTTCTCAAATTAAACAACATTCTTTTATCAATTACATTGTTAATATTTTGTTTCATATTATTAAATATCAACATTTTCCTTTCATAAAAATTCAAATTTCAACTTCATTTCAAACCATATTATTTATTCAAATAAAATCTTCATTTTATTCTTAAATCAAATTATTTGACCAATCGGGTTTTATTTAATTCTCTATATCCAAGGTCAAAGTTCAATTTGGGTATTTATCATTTCAACCCGATTCCAATTCAATTCAAAAATCAAAGCATAACAAAGGGAACTTGCAGTGTGATAACTGGGATGGTGTCAAAGTAAATAAACAAGCAATAACAACAATCAATAACAATCCAATAATCAATTCAAATAATCCCGAAATAACCGTATTAATTCGCATTGTTATTTGTACGAATTAATAAAATTATTTCTAGAATCTACACTATCATTTCATGTAGATTAAAGATTATTACATTACGGTTTTCACTTGTCATTCATTTACAATTTCATACATCATCAATTTAACAACATACATTCAGTGGTTCAAGGTGTAATAAATCAAATCCTACGTGTCAATAACTTTAACAGTTAAAGGGGTCATATTATACAGATGTCAGTTAATCAAATTTTACATTTAACTATCCTATATCAAGTTCAATTGCATACTATTTATCATTTTAACATTAACAATTTAACGTCCAATATAAACATCAACAATCAATAAATTATCAGCCAAACTGTATTATCATCGCATAAATAATTAACAGATAATGGTGTCAGATGTTACAGGTGAACTGATACAGGTAATAGCATATATAACAGTGTAATTAACTAATAGCAGCATATTTCAATTGTCGTTTCAATTGAAATCAAATTTAATAAATAAAAGAACGTTAATCGTGAGTGACTGCTCACCTTTCGAGGCTAGAGAGGATAGACAATGAAGTTGAGTTACGAAATCCAAGCACGAATCCAGAACGAATAAGGTTGGCACGAATTCGACAATTAAAGCTGATAACAAGAATTGATAAAACGAATCAGAATTGTCAAGATATAACGGAAACAAAATGTATTAATATTAAATATATATATATATATATATATATATATATATTTATAAAATTCTATTAACGTTAATAATTTAAATTTACGACCAAAGTTAAAATAAAATATATAAATGTGATTCAAAATCATTATTCTTAGAATACAAACACTTCAAAGAAATCAAAGGTATATATATTATATGTAAAATCAACATTTACAAGAGATCGAAGGTATATTTTATATGAAAATCATTCCTTATATATACTTTAGGATTTCAGTACAGCTAGTATAAAAGTATTTTTATATACTAAAAGCATACACATAATGTTGTAACCTTATAAGCAAATGTATATAACGCATCTATAATTAAGCTTATACTTGTATATCTTAACACATATACCGGCCTCACACAACACATATATAAATAGTTCGATCTTATATCAGAACAATGTAAACAAAACACTTAAACATATGTATATATAATTCGAAATTCTAACAACATAAATATATATAAGCCTGTAAATGGTAACAAAACAACTACACTCACGCGACAAAGTATTATCCCAAAATCAGAAAAATGAAAACAATATATATTGTCAATATTAAAGACTATTCTTTAACATACCCACATATATATTAACAGACTATAGATAAACTAAATTTTATAACTTTAACTATGCATACATAACTAAAGAAAATCAATGTACACATCACTATGCAGACCACCAATATATCATACACACAGGACCCAACTTAATATATATACTATAGAATATATGTATTTAATATAACTGATATACTTTATAACCAAAGTAAAATGGGAAACTTCAGATTCACTGTAACTTGCATATGCAGGACCAACTAAAATATAACGTAAACCCATAATTGTTTAAAACTATATCCTTTCATATCCAAATCTATATAAACTATATATGTATATACTTAAATATTCAAACAGAGTATAACTATATACGACTAATGTAGCTTATATAACTTAAGTAAACTCCCCTAACTTAATATACTTTTTAAAATATGGTACGTGGTCCTTTTATATTCACACAACATATAAACGTAATATATATACCTAACAAACAGATAATATATATATAAACACAAACCTACAAGCTAGATTGCTGTCGAGAGGAGGAAGGACAGGTGATCGGGACCGAGTTGGAGGGTTTGGGGTTTCCGAGCACAGCCTGGCAAGCGGTCAGGCGGTAGGAGCGGGCGTGACAAGGAGGTGAAAGGCTTGGAGAGGAAGGATGGAGGATTGCTTTAGCTGTTGGAAAACTGATCGAGGCAAAGACGAGGTGACGACTGGTTGGCTAGGGTAGTTTCGGCAATGGAGAAAGGTAGGGCGGAGCACGGAGTGAGGCGACACGTGGGCGAGGGGATGGGTGGTTCAGTCGTAGGGTGGTGGAGCAGGTGGTGGGACGGTGGCGTGTGCAGGCGGAGGTTGGGCCGTGGGGATGGTGCTGATTGGACGTGAGTGTGATGGGGTCGAAGCTATGGGAGGCTCGGCCTGGGTGGAAGGCAAGGGCGTGGCTGTTAGGGGAGTCTATGGCGGTGAACGGTGGCGAACATGGAGGTAAGGGGCTGCTGTGATGTAAGTCAGTGGGCAAGAAGGAATGTGGAAGGAGTGGGTTTTGGTTCACCGTCAAAGGAAGAAAACAGATCTAAGCAAAATAGACATAAACTTATATTTTATAACATATGATTTAAGTGGAGAACAGAATGAACAGGAGGAAGAATGAATAGTAGTGACGGCCTTTTTTTTTACAAATGAAAACGAATTGGAATGGTCACGTATTGGAAAGTGGAAATAGAAGTAGGCATGCACTAATTCAGGGAATCATTTAATTAAAGCAAATGACTGTTCCTTTTCAACGGTTGGGAAGATTTGAATGTACACAGATATCAATAGGTTGAAATTTCGTAACCGATACGGTCATCCGTTTTGCGGTTATCGCTGCGAACCGGACTTCAAAACACAGAAGCGAATATATCGTAGAGATCAGCATGACGAGACGATCAAAACGGCATACAGATATTAGTGATGCGATCGAATTATAAAAATTCAAATTTTTATACTACGGAAAATGCAAGAAAAACGCTGAAAAATAAGATCGACGGAGCCAAAGATGTCCAAATTTGGAAAAACGACAAACTGACATCTTGCTCAGAAGATGGTTTAGAATTTTTCTATGTAAAATATTTAGGTTTCGGAAACATTTTATTTTCATCGCTTTTTAACCGATTAAATTGAAGTAAATTTACGCGCGAAATAAACTTTCGTATTTTCGGACGAAAATTTACCAGTTGCTATGTTTAACTAGACGCATTTCAAATATCAAATTTATATTTCAAAATTTTGTCGTTTAAAATTTCACAAATTTTCAATTAATTACGTTATTAAAACAGTTGAAATTTACGGGTCGTTACACTCTCCCCCACTCAAAACTTTTCGTCCCCGAAAAGGAACGAGGTAGGAGAATAGAAACAACCAGAAAGAAAAACAGATTTGAAATACAAAATAATAATTAATTTAAACCATATAAATCCAAATTTAAATTAATTGATTTAATCCATTTGGTTTCACTAAAATCAATCTCAACTATTTCTAAACTCATTATCTTATATCCAATTATCTTAAATTTACAATTTCTAAAACCATAAATTTGAATAGTCTTTTATTATAATCATATTTTCAGCAATTTAAATTCTTCTTTATTCCAAATTCTTATTTAGTTTATTTCACTTAATATATCTTATTACATATATTTAAACCATATAAATTAATTTAAACCATATAAATTTCAATTTAAATTAATTTACATCTATTAATTTCCTTTAAATTCAAGGTATTTTCATATGTTGATCAAATTTCAATTTATTAATTCTTTCAAAACAAATTTATTTCATTATTAACTGAGTTTACTTATTATCTTATCTAACTCTATTAACATCTTTAGAATCAAAATTTAGTGTATAACATTTATTATAAACACTCAAATTTTATTTATAAATTCAATTTGTCTTATATATTATCCAATTACATATTCAACTTCTGAATGATTTAGGTAAGTTGTATTAGAATGCAGTTGAACAATATACAAATAAAATTTTCCCAATTCAATTATTCAAGTTTAAATATTTATTCCAAATTTTGGTTTTATTTATAATTAAAATCATCCTTTAACAAAATTTAAGAATTAGATTTCCGATTAACATAAACAATTTAGAGATATATAATCTATTTATCAAATCAAATTAAATTTTAAAATAAGATACCTATATATATATATAAATCAAATTATACTGAAGAAATTCAAATCAAAATATTTTTTAAAACAAAACCGTAGCAAAGCTGTAGAATATTATCTCCACTTCGAAACTCGAAAATGAATGTCGATGATGCGGCCGTCATCACCGAAATTATTTTCCAGCGACAAAGAGAAGAGCACTGATTTCAACATTTTAAAATTCTTTGAAAATGGTTTCTATTTGAAAATACCTTCAATAATATACATTTTAAATTTTTTAAAACCAAAGCTTGAAATTACTGGAAATTAAATTCTCAAATTCTAAATGTTAAATTCATTTAAATTTCAAATCAGTTTATAACCCATGTTTAAAATTCTTTTATAGAACAATAAGTGATAATCAATTATTATCATTTCAACAACCAATTTAATTAACTTATTAAATTTCAGAAAATTTTACTTATATATATCTATAATATATTCATACAAGTTTATTCCATTTTCCAAATTTGAAAATAATATTGTGTCAGTTTGCTCTGTTCAAGTGTTTCAGAAATCCTATCGATAGAGTTGATCAGACGAATCGATCGGAAACCGAAATCAACATCAACAACTCAAACAACACAACATATATTAAAACATTCATATATATTAGTTTACAAATGCATTTCTTTGCTCGACGATACAGGAATGAATTTTCAAAATAAAGATAGGGATTCAAATTTTTGTTTGACTTAAATCAAAGAGAATTTTGATTCGAAAATAAGTTTGAAACAGAAGATAAGATAATTCAATTACCACAATCGGGAGATGGATGAGTTTATTAAATTCACGGGCAACCTTAACCGGGTCGTCCGTAACTTCAAGAATAAGATCGATGCTGAATTCCGAGGTAAATCAACACCCGATCTCAAGAGATGGAATTCAGGTATAGTAGGGAATAGATAGCATCGTAAACCGAGGATACAGAAATCTCCGGTAAATCAATGCCTATTATAAAGGAGTTTCACCCCTTTTCAAATCATTCGAAGTTTGGCGAGACCGCCGATTCATTATAAGGGTCATTCAAAGTGGAGTTATGGGATGCTCCAGAATTGGAAGAAGACGAATAGTGAGGGACACGGATGAAATTTGGAACCGTAGGGAACGTTCCAAAATTCTAAGGAATCGAGTCGAAAGGAAGAGATTGAAACTCGAATGAGAGTGATTCTGTAAATACATTTACCCTATATGTTAAGTTTTGCCTAGAGCTACCAAAGCTCTGATACCAACTGTAACGACCCGATATTTTGGACCATTCGCATCCATTATAAGTGTATAGGTAGACACTCATGCCGGAGTTGAATTGCTCAAAATACCGCGTTGTTAATTTAAATTTGGCAAAACTGAACATATACAGTAAATAAATAATCACAGATCACAGACACAGAGTAATAATTTGCAGCGGAAATAAAAGAGATAGTAGTTCATGAAGCTACTATATGAATATATAAAATACATCAGAGTTAAACTAGATACAACGGAAGAGTAATGCGATACATCAACTACAAAGAAGAATACATCACTGGAATCATCGAATACTGAAAGCAGAATAGATGGCTGGATCTTCAAGCAAGGCTCCAACTTCAAAGGTGAGTCTCGAATACTGGTACACTTAGTCTGACCCGAGCGTAAAGCAAAACACAAAACACTCGAGTCAGGATTAACATTCTTATATTTATAAATCCAACTCAAGTGAAATAGCAATTGAAATACAAGTAACTCAAAGGATGTTTGGAATAACCATCCTTTAAGGATCCGTTAAACTATCTACTATGTAGTAGTGTACGATAAGTAGATAATGTCTATCAGTAATATAAAGATATCAAAATTGTGACGCCCCACCTCTATGCTCATAATAACAAAGAGTATTAAAAGGAATACTGTCTATTATTACGAAGAATAAGGCTGGATAGGAGCGACCATCCGTAATTGGCCTTACACTAATATTGGTTATCTCGATAGGAGTGGTATATACTTTTTATTTTTCATCTATTAATTATTTACTCCCATCGACATATCCAATTATCAGTATAAAACAAACTACGATAGTTCATAATAGTTTAGGACATTAGATATAACAATAACGCAGATAATATAAATGCGAAACACAGATAAAAACAAAAGTCTCAGATATATATAACTGATGTCAGTTAATACATAGTTGACACTATACATATGATACAACTACAACTGTCGACTCTAGAAGTTATATATACAAGTACATTATCGACTAATATACATGAATACATATCATTCTATACAATGACACGACTACTACAAAATGACTGACAACTTCAGAAGATGTGAAAAGTCTTCAATCCCGAACAGCAACTCAAAGAAAGAAATCTACAACCTGAAATACTCGGGTCTGACCCGAGTATTATATTCAAAAGAAAATAATACCCAGGTCAGTCTAATTCAAACCAGTTTATTAGTACCTAGTAGCAATAATAATCAGATAGTCAAATAGACGACAGTTACAGAAATCTCGTATATCCGACTTCTCAATACGAGAATCGGGTAACGGTAGATATAACACTAACAGTGTAAATCAACAATCAGCAATCTCAAAAAGGTCAGTCAAATCAACTTTCTGTGTGGCTGCAGTACACGCACGCGTGCACTGCCTCGCCACACAGTGCGCGAAATCATCGCGACGGTAAAAACTAACAGCAATTAAAACTGTAGAAGTCAACATAAATAAACCAAAACAACATGCACTATCTCAAATCAAGAGGAATGAATCATACACGAATGTACACCGAAAGTCTACATTCGTGTACAGGGTCAAACCCGGGTCTTTGAGACCGGATTCAACTTGCTGTAAAATTTTATAAATCAACTTGAAACAATCAGTAACCAACAAAATAGATCACGAGACAAAGTCCACAAGCTCGAAGCCAAGACTAAAATCGAAGTGGGACAATATTCAAACTGTCCCAAGGAATGATGCCAGATTCAATACAAACTACAAGTGAAACTGTACGATTCAAAGACCATCAGCATGCAAATGAGACTGTCCAAGGCGCAGTACAACCAAGTGACTAAAGGGGTTCGAGTGCGACTAGATACAAGTGCACCAGTTCAAATGAACAAGCCTAGACAACATGAGAGTAGTTCAAGTATCAAAGACCGGAAGTGAGTGCAACAGGGATCAAAGATCAGGGAAATGATACTTAAATGAACACAATATAACAATTACAACACTGATATGGATTGTCACCTGAAACAATTACAGTAACAACCCCAAGTATGAATGCAGCAACATGACCAGAAAATGAACCAAGTCCAACATGTCACAAAGCAAGGACCAGAACCAAACAAAGGACAGAAGTACACAATGGTCAAGCAAGTACACCCTAACCCAACCAACAAGATGAACCATCAAAAGCCAAGGTTCAAACAAGGACAAATGTACCAGAGGAATATATATGTGAAGGCAGAACCAGTGATATAAGTAACATGTGCAGGCTATACAAAAGTGCAGACCCAAAGGTACACGTCCCAGTGAAACAGGGTGATACCAAAGTCACCATGTAAACAGCAGTGACAAAAAGACTACTGCCAAACAAGTTCAAGCATGAAGCCATACTCAATACTACAGCGATGTGCGGAAACTCAATAACAATCAGACCAATCAAATAAAACACCAAGTAGCAGTTTACAATTAAATTCATGAAGCAGCAGTTTCAAATAGAATAAAATGAAATGAAAAGATCTATCAAGTTCGAATGATTCCACAGTCAATCAAATTCAATTGTACATGTATGCATATATATATGTACACACATACATGTCAATATCAAATGAAATATCTGCATTTAAATTGTGCAAACAAAAGTTGCAGTGAAACTATCAAAATGCTGAGGTCTATCTGCATATTAATTATGCAATTAACAGCAGTTATACCAAAACACATGCAACTAATCCTCAAAGCAGCAATTAACAAGTTAAAGCCGTGGTCAAGAGTAAGATGAACAAGTCAGGGACGAAGTTGTCGAGAATCAAACATTTCAAAACCGAGTGTATCCAGTGTTAGATCACACGAAACTGACAAAGTAAAAATCGTCAATCAGCAAAATAAAACCAAACGACAATCAAAGAATACTTTCATCTCGAATCACATATACGAACACAAAGTATCATAAGAGATACTTATAAAGAAGCATAACGTTCGAATTGAAATGATCAGGAACACTATCAAAGAAATGGTGACGGCTGACTATAATGCAAAGTCACAGTCAAAACAGAAGTCATGAATTTGAACAAGTATGTTTATACAACGAAAACTCGAATCATATAACTGAAGGCTGAGCTAGATGTGAGTGAAATTGTCACTCACCTTTTGTCGAAGAACTCAACTCGAATCGCTGCCGATAGCATCCCCTTTTGCTCGATGCTCAAACGAAGTGAAGACGACTCGAATCAAGCGGCTGAAGAGATGATCAACTCGCGAAGCAAGGAGTCAAGTTGAATCGAGCGTTGAAAGTCGGAGTCTTTGAATTTGCCCAAAACCCTAGCTTTGTTTTGAACGACAAGGAAGAGGCCACCATTTTTAATTTCTTTTCGTTTGTTGATTAGGGTTTTTCGAATGGGAAAAAGATACAGGAGGAACGGTGATACACTTAGATAAACAAAGGAACGTGGCCAACACACTTATTTAAAGCCCGGTTTAATCCCTTTTTATAAATTTAGAAAAGAAATTTAAACCGGATTCAAAGCTCTCAAACGCAATTAACAACCAATTTAGTCGTCTAACGACGCTGATTAATTAATACGAAATCCCGGTCTGTTACAGACTCCCCTCCTTATAAAAATTGCGTCCCCGCAATTTTCATGATTAAGGTTGTCAACAACTATTATTTCTCTAACATAAACTGGTTAAGTTAGAAAAATAAAGATCTAGAACACAACCCCCAAGAAATCTTTTAATTTCATAAAAGAAATTTACAATTTTTCAACGAAATCCTATTATCAGGTAGACAATCAGAAAACAACAAAGCTGAATATACACGATTATCGGCGATATTCAATTATCAAAACGATAATCACAAAACACAAATATCTAATTATCAAAAAAAAAACGATAATCAGAAAACATCAGAAAATCAGAAATCTCAAATCAACCAATATTCGATTATCACAAACGATAATCAAATTTCAAATTCAACTAATATTCGATTATCCCACGCGATAATCAAATTTCAAATTCAATAAATATTTGATTATCTCAAGCGATAATCAAATTTCAAATTCAACAAATTCTCGATTATCTCAAGCAATAACCAAATTCAAATCAACCAATATTTAATTATCTAAAGCGGTAATTAAACAACAAATCAGAAAATATTTAATTATCTAAAGCGATAATTAAATCTCAAAGCAACAGATATTTAATTATCTAAAGCGATAATTAAAACACAAATCAACAATTATTTAATTATCTCAGGCGATAATTAAATCTAAATTTGACAAATATTTAATTATCTAAAGCGATAATTAAATTCGAAATCAGCAAATATTTAATTATCAAAAGCGATAATTAAATCTCAAAGCAACAAATATTTAATTATCTAAAGCGATAATTAAATCTCAAATCAACAAATATTTAATTATCTAAAGCGATAATTAAATCTCAAATCAACAAATATTTAATTATCTAAAGCGATAATTAAAACACAAATCAACAATTATTTAATTATCTAAAGCGATAATTAAATTTCAAAGCAGCAAATATTTAATTATCAAAAGCGATAATTAAACCTCAAATCAGCAAATATTTAATTATCAAAAGCGATAATTAAATCTCAAAGCAACAATTATTTAATTATCTAAAGCGATAATTAAATCTCAAAGCAACAAATATTTAATTATCTAAAGCGATAATTAAATTTCAAAGCAGCAAATATTTAATTATCAAAAGCGATAATTAAATCTCAAATCAACAATTATTTAATTATCTAAAGCGATAATTAAATCTCAAAGCAACAAATATTTAATTATCTAAAGCGATAATTAAATCTCAAAGCAACAAATATTTAATTATCTAAAGCGATAATTAAATCTCAAAGCAACAAATATTTAATTATCAAAAGCGATAATTAAATCTCAAATCAGCAAATATTTAATTATCAAAAGCGATAATTAAATCTCAAAGCAACAATTATTTAATTATCTAAAGCGATAATTAAATCTCAAAGCAACAAATATTTAATTATCTAAAGCGATAATTAAATTTCAAAGCAGCAAATATTTAATTATCAAAAGCGATAATTAAATCTCAAATCAGCAAATATTTAATTATCAAAAGCGATAATTAAATCTCAAAGCAACAATTATTTAATTATCTAAAGCGATAATTAAATCTCAAAGCAACAAATATTTAATTATCTAAAGCGATAATTAAATCTCAAAGCAACAAATATTTAATTATCTAAAGCGATAATTAAATCTCAAAGCAACAAATATTTAATTATCTAAAGCGATAATTAAAAGCAACAAATATCTGATTATCAAAAACGATAATCAGAACTCATATCAACAAATATCTAATTATCACAAGCGATAATTAGAAACAACAAATATCTGATTATCAAAAACGATAACCAGAACTCATATCAACAAATATCTAATTATCACAAGCGATAATTAGAAACAACAAATATCTGATTATCAAAAACGATAACCAGAACTCATATCAACAAATATCCAATTACCTGCAGATAATTGGAAACAACAAATATCTAGAAATCAATTAAGAAGACTAGAAAATCAACATAAAAGCTTGGATCGATCCCATCAGATGGCGAGTTTTTAATTCGCCGCACGTGCATCTCAGAGTGGCCGAAGCCTACCAAGTACTCAACATAATTTTGGCGCCCATCAGATTGACCCGGAGGTCCGCAGAGTGACCCGAAGGTCTAGTACTGGTATTTGACCCGAAGGTCCGCAGAGTGGCCCGAAAGCCCAACAAATGACCCGAAGGTCCGTAGAGTGGCCCGAAAGCCCAACAAATGACCCGAAGGTCCTCATAGTGGCTCGAAAGCACACGAAATCATCAAATATTTCAATTAACGAGTCCAGAATTAACCGAAATAGCAAACGCACATGTCCCATACCACGTGTTTTACTAAATCGTTTGATTCTCTTCATCGTTTCCTTGAAAGTGCAAAATTGTGTATTTTGTAAAAATACATTTCACATTCTCAAACGGACAAGTCCGGAATTAAGCGAATCAGTAAAAGAAAGGGGTCATAGTCCTCGATTTTGCTGAAACGTTTAAATCGCTTCCTCATTCCTTTGAAATCGCAAACTGTAAAATTTTTGAAAACAATTTTATTTATTTTGTAAAATAACAATTCACATTCTCAACTGGACAAGTCCGGAGTTAAGCGAAACAGTAAAAGAAAGGGGTCAAAATCCTCGATTTTGCTGAATCGTTTAAGTCGCTTTCTCATTCTTTTGAAAACGCAAACTGTTAAAAATTTATAAAACAATTTTCATTTTAAAACGATTTTCCCATCACGTGATTAAAACAACAATATTAGTAACAATTTCGATAAGGAAATTGTACTTCTCAAAATACAGTAAAAACGGTCACAAATCAGTATTGCGGAATAACCGCTTGAAAATCCACTTTTAAAATTTTGGCTGTTGCTGAAGTCAAAGCGACAGAAATTTTAAAACATCAAATATCTCATCAAAGGATTCACATCAAAATGTGACATCAGTGAATTTTCATTTATTAAAATTGTCAACAAAACACCGTGCCTCAAAAATTCAGCATTGGTGTAATAAGTCCGTTATAAAAATAACGACAACAAAATACGTATCATAACCAAGCATCGGTTCAACGTAAAATAAATGCAATAACGTGCAATTCAAATTTTTGCACGTATTACAAAATGAACAAAGAAATCATTCAAAGGTATCTTCAACGAAGATAATTCAAAACAGCAAAAATCTAATCACTAGATGATTAGTACAAAAGAAAGCCAGCGGAAATTTCAACAAAAATCACATATCTGCAATTTCTTCGAATCCTCAATTTGGATTCGAAATTCTCAAAGAAACAAATAATTACAGCTATGTAAACAACAATTGGAATTCATATCAATTTCGTATTTTGATTCTTAAATCAAAAAGATTATCAGTTGTACTCAGCGAAGACAGTTTCACTGTTTCCGCTGCGCACTCTGATAAATAGAACACAAATCAATCAAATCAACAAAACACAGTTTCACTTTTTATTTTTAAATAATGATATTTAAAAATTTCATCTAAATTTCAAAACTTTAGTTTTGACTCAAAGTACAAATAAAACATCGACCAATAGTTGTGACATATGTTCCATCCAAGTTATGTTTTATATTATGTCCATAAACCCCAAGCTCTGATACCAACTGTGACGCCCCACCTCTATGCTCATAATAACAAAGAGTATTAAAAGGAATACTGTCTATTATTACGAAGAATAAGGCTGGATAGGAGCGACCATCCGTAATTGGCCTTACACTAATATTGGTTATCTCGATAGGAGTGGTATATACTTTTTATTTTTCATCTATTAATTATTTACTCCCATCGACATATCCAATTATCAGTATAAAACAAACTACGATAGTTCATAATAGTTTAGGACATTAGATATAACAATAACGCAGATAATATAAATGCGAAACACAGATAAAAACAAAAGTCTCAGATATATATAACTGATGTCAGTTAATACATAGTTGACACTATACATATGATACAACTACAACTGTCGACTCTAGAAGTTATATATACAAGTACATTATCGACTAATATACATGAATACATATCATTCTATACAATGACACGACTACTACAAAATGACTGACAACTTCAGAAGATGTGAAAAGTCTTCAATCCCGAACAGCAACTCAAAGAAAGAAATCTACAACCTGAAATACTCGGGTCTGACCCGAGTATTATATTCAAAAGAAAATAATACCCAGGTCAGTCTAATTCAAACCAGTTTATTAGTACCTAGTAGCAATAATAATCAGATAGTCAAATAGACGACAGTTACAGAAATCTCGTATATCCGACTTCTCAATACGAGAATCGGGTAACGGTAGATATAACACTAACAGTGTAAATCAACAATCAGCAATCTCAAAAAGGTCAGTCAAATCAACTTTCTGTGTGGCTGCAGTACACGCACGCGTGCACTGCCTCGCCACACAGTGCGCGAAATCATCGCGACGGTAAAAACTAACAGCAATTAAAACTGTAGAAGTCAACATAAATAAACCAAAACAACATGCACTATCTCAAATCAAGAGGAATGAATCATACACGAATGTACACCGAAAGTCTACATTCGTGTACAGGGTCAAACCAGGGTCTTTGAGACCGGATTCAACTTGCTGTAAAATTTTATAAATCAACTTGAAACAATCAGTAACCAACAAAATAGATCACGAGACAAAGTCCACAAGCTCGAAGCCAAGACTAAAATCGAAGTGGGACAATATTCAAACTGTCCCAAGGAATGATGCCAGATTCAATACAAACTACAAGTGAAACTGTACGATTCAAAGACCATCAGCATGCAAATGAGACTGTCCAAGGCGCAGTACAACCAAGTGACTAAAGGGGTTCGAGTGCGACTAGATACAAGTGCACCAGTTCAAATGAACAAGCCTAGACAACATGAGAGTAGTTCAAGTATCAAAGACCGGAAGTGAGTGCAACAGGGATCAAAGATCAGGGAAATGATACTTAAATGAACACAATATAACAATTACAACACTGATATGGATTGTCACCTGAAACAATTACAGTAACAACCCCAAGTATGAATGCAGCAACATGACCAGAAAATGAACCAAGTCCAACATGTCACAAAGCAAGGACCAGAACCAAACAAAGGACAGAAGTACACAATGGTCAAGCAAGTACACCCTAACCCAACCAACAAGATGAACCATCAAAAGCCAAGGTTCAAACAAGGACAAATGTACCAGAGGAATATATATGTGAAGGCAGAACCAGTGATATAAGTAACATGTGCAGGCTATACAAAAGTGCAGACCCAAAGGTACACGTCCCAGTGAAACAGGGTGATACCAAAGTCACCATGTAAACAGCAGTGACAAAAAGACTACTGCCAAACAAGTTCAAGCATGAAGCCATACTCAATACTACAGCGATGTGCGGAAACTCAATAACAATCAGACCAATCAAATAAAACACCAAGTAGCAGTTTATAATTAAATTCGTGAAGCAGCAGTTTCAAATAGAATAAAATGAAATGAAAAGATCTATCAAGTTCGAATGATTCCACAGTCAATCAAATTCAATTGTACATGTATGCATATATATATGTACACACATACATGTCAATATCAAATGAAATATCTGCATTTAAATTGTGCAAACAAAAGTTGCAGTGAAACTATCAAAATGCTCAGGTCTATCTGCATATTAATTATGCAATTAACAGCAGTTATACCAAAACACATGCAACTAATCCTCAAAGCAGCAATTAACAAGTTAAAGCCGTGGTCAAGAGTAAGATGAACAAGTCAGGGACGAAGTTGTCGAGAATCAAACATTTCAAAACCGAGTGTATCCAGTGTCAGATCACACGAAACTGACAAAGTAAAAATCGTCAATCAGCAAAATAAAACCAAACGACAATCAAAGAATACTTTCATCTCGAATCACATATACGAACACAAAGTATCATAAGAGATACTTATAAAGAAGCATAACGTTCGAATTGAAATGATCAGGAACACTATCAAAGAAATGGTGACGGCTGACTATAATGCAAAGTCACAGTCAAAACAGAAGTCATGAATTTGAACAAGTATGTTTATACAACGAAAACTCGAATCATATAACTGAAGGCTGAGCTAGATGTGAGTGAAATTGTCACTCACCTTTTGTCGAAGAACTCAACTCGAATCGCTGCCGATAGCATCCCCTTTTGCTCGATGCTCAAACGAAGTGAAGACGACTCGAATCAAGCGGCTGAAGAGATGATCAACTCGCGAAGCAAGGAGTCAAGTTGAATCGAGCGTTGAAAGTCGGAGTCTTTGAATTTGCCCAAAACCCTAGCTTTGTTTTGAACGACAAGGAAGAGGCCACCATTTTTAATTTCTTTTCGTTTGTTGATTAGGGTTTTTCGAATGGGAAAAAGATACAGGAGGAACGGTGATACACTTAGATAAACAAAGGAACGTGGCCAACACACTTATTTAAAGCCCGGTTTAATCCCTTTTTATAAATTTAGAAAAGAAATTTAAACCGGATTCAAAGCTCTCAAATGCAATTAACAACCAATTTAGTCGTCTAACGACGCTGATTAATTAATACGAAATCCCGGTCTGTTACAAAAATAGTGTTAAGTCATGGCCCATTCCACCCTTAACACATTTTTATTCCCAAAAGCATATACAAGACCGTAGTTTCCCCAAAACCGGAAGTCACCAGAGGGCAATCCATATACCAAAGGTACAAAACAAATTCATAGTGGTCGCGAATAAAGGGATACAAGTATGACAAGGCATATGAGGCAATACCCAAGGTAGTGATACTACCGTTTGCCTGATCCGGACTGGTGAGAACGCAACGCCGCAGCGCCCGCAACACCGTGAAACAACACTCCCAAAATCAAGGGTGCACCAATCGACAACAAGTAATAAGTAGTTCGAAGAAGTGTGTCCACTTGAGGTAGCTAATCCTCCATTGGCCCGGCACGGCTCCTGTTTTAGTCATTTCCAATTTGACACAAGTGTCAAGGCTATCCATTATCGTTCTCTTTCTTCAGTCATCACGTACATCATTCCAACCACTTCATTCTGGATCATCACTCCGCATATAGTTATTAAAGTGGTTTTCGGTTTAGATAGAGAGTATATCCATAACCGATTCCGGTCTCTTTAATAACCTTCGAAATTATTTCATCGATTGGTCGTTTATTTATTTCAAAACCAAATCAATTTCAATTTCAAATAGAATTCGTAAATCAACATTCATTTGTCTTTCAAAACCAATTTCCAATAATTTACGTTTCAAAACATCCAAATTATCATTTCAAAACCTTATAATTCAATTTCAATCTTTATTTAAAACCATTCAAATATTGATTCAAGTTCGTATATAAGTTTCATTACGAAAACATTTAAATTAATTTAATTTAACATTCAAATCAGTTTAACTTCATTTATCGATTTTATTCAATATTCGTTAAGTAAATTTATCATTCAAAACAATTCTATTAAATTTCCAATTCATTAAATCCATTATTTAAATTCAACTTCCTTATTTCAAAACTTACAATTTGAATTAAATTAAATTCATCAAATCAGATTCTTTAAAGTTCAAGTCTTACATTAATTTCAATAAATCACATTTTATTTCTTGTTAAAGAAATTCAATTTCACTTATTTACTTACTTAAATAATTTTCCAAAACTTAATTAATAAGGAAAACTCAATTTCAATTTTTTACGAAGTAAAATTTACTTATTCAAAAGTTCAAGTTCACTTATTAAAGAATTCAATTCAATCTAATCATTAAATAATTCACTCTTATTTAATTATTAAATAATTCAAAACTTAATTATTAAATAATTTCAAAGTTTAATAATTTCAAACTTAATTATGATTTCAAACTTAATTATTTAAATCATTTCAAAGTTTAATAATTTCAAACTTAATTATAATTTCAAACTTAATTATTAAATCATTTCTCAAATTAAACAACATTCTTTTATCAATTACATTGTTAATATTTTGTTTCATATTATTAAATATCAACATTTTCCTTTCATAAAAATTCAAATTTCAACTTCATTTCAAACCATATTATTTATTCAAATAAAATCTTCATTTTATTTTTAAATCAAATTATTTGACCAATCGGGTTTTATTTAATTCTCTATATCCAAGGTCAAAGTTCAATTTGGGTATTTATCATTTCAACCCGATTCCAATTCAATTCAAAAATCAAAGCATAACAAAGGGAACTTGTAGTGTGATAACTGGGATGGTGTCAAAGTAAATAAACAAGCAATAACAACAATCAATAACAATCCAATAATCAATTCAAATAATCCTGAAATAACCGTATTAATTCGCACTGTTATTTGTACGAATTAATAAAATTATTTCTAGAATCTACACTATCATTTCATGTAGATTAAAGATTATTACATTACGGTTTTCACTTGTCATTCATTTACAATTTCATACATCATCATTTTAACAACATACATTCAGTGGTTCAAGGTGTAATAAATCAAATCCTATGTGTCAATAACTTTAACAGTTAAAGGGGTCATATTATACAGATGTCAGTTAATCAAATTTTACATTTAACTATCCTATATTAAGTTCAATTGCATACTATTTATCATTTTAACATTAACAATTTAACGTCCAATATAAACATCAACAATCAATAAATTATCAGCCAAACTGTATTATCATCGCATAAATAATTAACAGATAATGGTGTCAGATGTTACAGGTGAACTGATACAGGTAATAGCATATATAACAGTGTAATTAACTAATAGCAGCATATTTCAATTGTCGTTTCAATTGAAATCAAATTTAATAAATAAAAGAACGTTAATCGTGAGTGACTGCTCACCTTTCGAGGCTAGAGAGGATAGACATTGAAGTTGAGTTACGAAATCCAAGCACGAATCCAGAACGAATAAGGTTGGCACGAATTCGACAATTAAAGCTGATAACAAGAATTGATAAAATGAATCAGAATTGTCAAGATATAACGGAAACAAAATGTATTAATATTAAATATATATATATATATTTATAAAATTCTATTAACGTTAATAATTTAAATTTACGAAAGTTCAAATAAAATATATAAATGTGATTCAAAATCATTATTCTTAGAATACAAACACTTCAAAGAAATCAAAGGTATATATATTATATGTAAAATCAACATTTACAAGAGATCGAAGGTATATTTTATATGAAAATCATTCCTTATATATACTGTAGGATTTCAGTACAGCTAGTATAAAAGTATTTTTATATACTAAAAGCATACACATAATGTTGTAACCTTATAAGCAAATGTATATAACGCATCTATAATTAAGCTTATACTTGTATATCTTAACACATATACCGGCCTCACACAGCACATATATAAATAGGTCGATCTTATATCAGAACAATGTAAACAAAATACTTAAACATATGTATATATAATTCGAAATTCTAACAACATAAATATATATAAGCCTGTAAATGGTAACAAAACAACTACACTCACGCGACAAAGTATTATCCCAAAATCAGAAAAATGAAAACAATATACATTGTCAATATTAAAGACTATTCTTTAACATACCCACATATATATTAACAGACTATAGATAAACTAAATTTTATAACTTTAACTATGCATACATAACTAAAGAAAATCAATGTACACATCACTATGCAGACCACCAATATATCATACACACAGGACCCAACTTAATATATATACTATAGAATATATGTATTTAATATAACTGATATACTTTATAACCAAAGTAAAATGGGAAACTTCAGATTCACTGTAACTTGCATATGCAGGACCAACTAAAATATAACGTAAACCCACAATTGTTTAAAACTATATAACCTTTCATATCCAAATCTATATAAACTATATATGTATATACTTAAATATTCAAACAGAGTATGTGACGCCCCACCTCTATACCCACGCTAGCCAAGAACACTACGGTGTAGTGCTGTCAACTAGCACGGAGAATAAGGCTGTTGAGGAGCGACCATCTATGTAATTGCCTTGTGCGAGCACCGATATGTCAGATAATAAAACATTGCATTTCATTTTTAGAGGAAACCCGACATACCGATACAAACTCAAAGCTACTACACAGTGGCTATAATAGTTTACGACAATAGATATAAAAATAACACAGATAACATAAATGCGGAATAAAGATGGAACGAAAAGTCTCATATATACAATAACTGATATCAGTTACAATACATTTGACACAATACAAATGATACAACTACAATTGTCGACTCAATAAGTTATATATACAAGTACATTATCGACTAATATACATGAATACATTATCATCTTAAAACAGACACACTGACTACTTCAACAGGACGAAGACCACTTCAAATGATATAAAAAGTCTTCATAGCTCTAGCAGCAACCCAAAGCTAGAAATCTACAACCTGTAAATACTCGGTCTGACCCGAGTATTACATTCAAAAGAAAATAATACTCGGATCAGTCTAATTCAAAATCAGTTATTAGAGCATAGAAGCAATAATAATCAATCTCAATATAGATGACAGTCATAGAAATCTCGTATATCCAACTCTCGATACGAGAATTGGATAACGGCAGATATAACACTAAACAGTGTTAATCCACAAAACAGAAATCCCAAGGCAGTTTAAGCAATTGAAATGTCAATTTTAAAAATATCAATGCTAATTGGCTGCAGTACACGCTAACGTGTACTGCCTCGCCAATACAGCCTACGAATTACGCAACAGGTCGATGAATTAAGAATAAAAGAAAATATCGATTAAAATCTGTCAATTCTGGGTGGCTGCAGTGCACGCACGCGTGCACTGCCTCGCCACCACCGAATATAAAGTCACCACCCCAATGAAACTGCAGTGGCAAACAGGTATAAGGACGAAGACAGGCTGCAACTAAACTGCAGAAAAGTCATCAACAGTTCAAGCATACGCAGCAATAGACACGAATTCGAGTACATCGTGAAGCAGAACCAAGTGCAGTTCAGCTGAGATGGACAACTCGAGAATAAACATTTACAAACTGTATCAGTAATCAATTGCCAACAAGAACAGATGAACATCAGTGCAGACAAGTATGAATTCGAACATGAAAAGGAGAACATCATTGCAAGTGCAACATGTAGAAGATGATGCAGTGAAGCATGTACAAGGGCAGTACATATGAACATCATAATACAAGTCTCACTATCAATGCTACTGCTCAGCAGACAAATATCAAATCAACATGAATCAAGACAGGGAACCGAAGGCAATGCAATATGTCAACACTGCAGGTAACAAGTGAAACAGGTCGTGTATGAGGTTGAGTGAAACTGCTACAAATATGCACAGGGTAAGACTTCTGTTCAGAAATCCAAGAAATGCACAACCAGGCAGAGACTGGGTGCAGACACATGAATGCACCAAACTCAACAAGACCAATATCACAGAAGCATCAACATGAAAACAGTGCTCAAGATGAATCAACAAACATGACTCAAGTGTACAAAGGCCAGATCAAAGAAATATCAGACTATGATGATCAAAGTCAAAGATCAAAGTCAGGTGAAGCCAAGACAGTGAAGTGTATCAAGTCCAAGTAAAGACCAGAAAATACTAAACATCAAAATGCACTAACCAAAAGAACTCGAGCAGTAATCAAACCAGACTCAAATGCTTCACAATGTAACAGTGATCAAATGAAGAACATCAAAAAGTAGACTTAATAGTGACCAAGTGTACAAGTGCAGATACAACATAGTGTGTACATGATGAAGGAATATGTAGTGAAACAAAGTGTTGAACCAACAAGAATATGCAAACTCAAGTCACACAGCATGTACATGTGCGTACCAGACTCAAGACAGAGACCAGAGAAATGCAAATGATCCAATGCTCAAAATCATGCATATGAACTCAGAAGCTCAATCAAACACAAACATCAGGTGACTGTGCAATGACACTGTAACCATATAAATACAAGGATGCAGTTATACAAAATTCTTTGACATCATCGGCAATTTTAAAATCAAGTTACGAAACCAAGTCAAAGTCATGTCGAGGAATCAAAGATCGACTACGAATCGAAGCCGAAGACAACAAAGAAATCAAACTGAATCAAACTCAAGTCAGAACTCAAGGTCACGACAACCCAGTAAATGAAATATACGAATTGGAACGAGTTAGAGATCAACACTAGCATTCATACAAAAACCAATGGTCGAATAATTCTAAATGTCAAATTCGAACGAACAACAGACGAACGAAAATAAGGGTATCAAACCCTATGAAAACAGAAATCTCATCGACAAACAGTTTCAGTTTACAACCGCAAGGCCAAAGTCGAAAAGAAATCAATACAAAACGACATGAATCATTGCAAGAAAAATGAATAGCCACCCAAACAATTGAACACGAACGAAATCACGAAGTTTAAACCCTAATTCAACTTGAGACGAGAATTAGATGTGAGTGGGTACTCACCTTTGATTCGACGATCAAGCAACACGTTTCCTCACTCGATCGAGCAAAACGACGTCGAAGTCAATCGCCTTTGAGATACCAAAGCCCTAATTTTCGGTGCCGAGGAAAGAACGAAAGACGAGCTGCCTCCATTTGTTCTTCCTTTTCGAATGTTTGCTAAGGCTTGGAACGATTGGAAATGGAGGGGGGAAAAGGGACGAACGATGTCGCCATTTTTATTTCTTTCTCGTTTCGATTTAGGTTATTGAAATTGATAAAGGGGGAACGGGTCTAATGAACGAATGAAAAAATTGAAAAGGGGGGATCGGTTAGATAAATATCACGGCAACCATGAGTATGGGCCACAATAGTTCTCTTTAAAGCCCGTTTCCATAATTACGAAATTTTATTAAAAGAATTTCTAGTCGATATAGAAACTCCACCAACCATTTTATAAAAGAATTTCAAATTGATTTTTAATTTCAATAAAAATTTACGAACGATTTAATCACCTAATGGCGATAATTAAATGCTACGAATTTGCGGGTTGTTACAGACTCCCCTCCTTAAAGAAATTGCGTCCTCGCAATCATAAGGAATAAAGGGGAAAGAGGTAACAACCATAAGAGCATGGCCATGTCGAATGCATAAGCAAAGCAAATGACAGCAGGGAAGTATTGAAATCAAGGAAGTGTCAGATATGAAATCAAAAGGTTTGACTGCTTCAAATCAAAAGAATCAACATCGTGGGTATCAAGGAATCAAAATCAGACGACTATCAAAAGCAAGAATCAATCGAGTTCTAGCAATTGAAAGAAAAGGGATCAGAGCAGAAATCACGTACTGCACGAATTGAATGTGAGTAAATCAAATTACTCACCTGAATCGTCAGAGAAAAAGACGAAGCTCAAATCTCAAAAATCGCAAATATTCAATCATCAATAACGATAATTGAATTTTCAAATCGCAAATATTTACTTATCTCAGACGATAGTCAGAAAACAAATCAAATATCTGATTATCTCAAACGATAATCAAATTTTACAAATATTTGATTATCAAAAACGATAATCAGAAACACAAATATTCGGTTAATCAAATCGAAAAAATATTTAATTATCTCAAACGATAATCAAATTTCACAAATATCTGATTATCAAAAACGAAAATCAGAAACACAAATATTCGATTAATCAAATCGAAAAATATTTAATTATCTCAAACGATAATCAAATTTCACAAATATCTGATTATCAAAAACGATAATCAGAAACACAAATATTCGATTAATCAAATCGAAAAATATTTAATTATCTCAAACGATAATCAACTTTCACAAATATCTGATTATCAAAAACGATAATCAGAAACACAAATATTCGATTAATCAAATCGAAAAATATTTAATTATCTCAAATGATAATCAAATTTCACAAATATCTGATTATCAAAAACGATAATCAGAAACACAAATATTCGATTAATCAAATCGAAAAATATTTAATTATCTCAAATGATAATCAAATTTCACGAATATCTGATTATCAAAAACGATAATCAGAAACACAAATATTCGATTAATCAAATCGAAAAAAATATTTAATTATCTTAAATGATAATCAAATTTCACAAATATCTGATTATCAAAAACGATAATCAGAAACACAAATATTCGATTAATCAAATCGAAAAATATTTAATTATCTCAAATGATAATCAAATTTCACAAATATCTGATTATCAAAAACGATAATCAGAAACACAAATATTCGATTAATCAAATCGAAAAATATTTAATTATCTCAAATGATAATCAAATTTCACAAATATCTGATTATCAAAAACGATAATCAGAAACACAAACATCTAATTATCAAAAACGATAATCAGAAGTCATAAATATTCAATTAACGAGTCCGGAATTAACCGAAGTAGTAAAAGTATGGTTCCATACTCCTTACTTTTGCTAAATCGTTTAAATCTCTTTATCGTTTTCTTGAAAGTGCAGAATTGTGTGTTTTTTTTTTTTAAAAAAAAAATAACATTTCACATTCTCAAACGGACAAGTCCGGAATTAAGCGATCCAGTAAAAGAAAGGGGTCATAGTCCTCGATTTTGCTGAAACGTTTAAATCGCTTCCTCATTCTATTGAAAATGCAAACTGTAAGAATTTTGAAAACAATTTTAATTTATATTTTGAAACAACTTTTAAAAATAACGAATTTTGAAAATACGTGATTAAATTAGCAATATCAGTATTGCGGGAGAACCGCTTGTAAATTCATTTCAAAATTGACGGTTACTGAAGTTAACACGTCAAAATCTCGTCAAAATAACTGGCATCAAAATATAATACCAAATGAATTTTCATTCATCAAAAATGTCACAAGAATCTTCTCAAAGATAGAAAGGGATATCATACCCTAAACTTGTATTCATAACAAGTTAATAACACATGAATTCACCAATACACAAAAATTGACAAAACTTGTCAATAGAAATCACAAAAATTGGTGAAGCACAAATTCTAGAAATCATTACAAGAAATCCAGAAAACACATGAAGGGGGGGAGGCCTAGCATAAAAACAGGAGTATGAAAACTCCAAAACACCGGTATCACATGAACGAGACGCTATCTCATGGTGGCTAACCAATAAAGTTTCACACAGGAATGGTCCGAAGACCGTAGGGCGCTACCCTACAACAAAGCGAGGTCTAGTCTCCCTCGCAGACAAAGAGACATCGCATAATCGCTAGTCTAAATCATAAAAAGAAAAGGGGATAGGCCTATCACAAAAATGGGAGTATGAAAACTCACCGACCGGTATCACATGACGAGACGCTATCTCATGGAAGCCATCCATTAAATTTTCACACAGGAATGGCCCGAAGACCGTAGGGCGCTACCCTACAACAAAGCGGGGTCTAGTCTCCCTCGCAGACAAAGAGACATCGCACAGTTGCTAGTCTAAACCATAAAAATCACACAAAGAGTATCCAGACAACCCTCAAAGCCCAAGAGATATGTGTGAGACGAAATCACACCGATGAGGCCTAGTCTAACCGTGCAATATGTGTGAGACGAAATCACACACTGGTGTCTAGACAATCCTCAAAGCCCAAGAGATATGTGTGAGACGAAATCACACCGATGAGGTCCAGTCTAAATCATAAAAATGATCGTCATGATCATAAAGAAGTGTCAATCACACCAAGCTAGTAAATATATGAGTTTAGCTTCATGTCCCATAACCACTTGCTTAACTTAAATATTTACGAACAAGCTGTAAATCTTCACTAGGAAATTGTCACGAAAAGGGTTCAATCGAACAAGTCCAGGAGTTAACCGACGAAGTAAACGCAAGCGTTTCATACCACTTGTTTTACTAGGCCGTTTAATTCAATTTCTCATACGAGTGAAATAAAGGCTTGTATATATTAATAGATTGAAAAACGATTTAGGAAAAGAGCTTTGTAGTAAAATAATTTTTGAAATCGTTTGGAGAAAAGGATTTTAATATTTACTACTAGTATAGAAAACCTTTATATTTTTAAAGTGACAAATCACAAAAATGATTGTAGAAACAATCAATCACAAGAATTCACATACGAAGATGTGAATGGAATCCAAAGAAATCGATACTGAATTTATTAAAATAGGAACACCCAAAAATTCCAAAAAAATAGAAGTTATCAAAATCAATAAAGGTGATAACAACTAATTAGGAAAGAAGAATCGATATCAACTGGAAAAACAAAGCAAAACGAGTAGAAATGCATAATTGACTTCAACAAAAGTAAGAATCAAGTCAATGTCGAAGTCAACAATTAATAGCCGAAGTCGAGTACAAAATGAATCAATCATCATTATCAAAGAAACCAACGGCAAACAAAATCAGAGTCTTGAAAATCAAGAAATTAGCAATTTCCCAAAAACAGAGTGACCGAAGTCGAAGGGAAATCCAGATTAGAAAAACACAAAAATAAGCGTTAGGAATTCATACCTAACAGTCAAAAATAATCAAATGTAAAGATGAGAGATAAAACATCGACAAATAGTTGTAACACATGCTCCATCTAAGTTATGTTTTATAATTGTCCTAAACCCCAAGCTCTGATACCAAGCTGTGACGCCCCACCTCTATACCCACGCTAGCCAAGAACACTACGGTGTAGTGCTGTCAACTAGCACGGAGAATAAGGCTGTTGAGGAGCGACCATCTATGTAATTGCCTTGTGCGAGCACCGATATGTCAGATAATAAAACATTGCATTTCATTTTTAGAGGAAACCCGACATACCGATACAAACTCAAAGCTACTACACAGTGGCTATAATAGTTTAGGACAATAGATATAAAAATAACACAGATAACATAAATGCGGAATAAAGATGGAACGAAAAGTCTCATATATACAATAACTGATATCAGTTACAATACATTTGACACAATACAAATGATACAACTACAATTGTCGACTCAATAAGTTATATATACAAGTACATTATCGACTAATATACATGAATACATTATCATCTTAAAACAGACACACTGACTACTTCAACAGGACGAAGACCACTTCAAATGATATAAAAAGTCTTCATAGCTCTAGCAGCAACCCAAAGCTAGAAATCTACAACCTGTAAATACTCGGTCTGACCCGAGTATTACATTCAAAAGAAAATAATACTCGGATCAGTCTAATTCAAAATCAGTTATTAGAGCATAGAAGCAATAATAATCAATCTCAATATAGATGACAGTCATAGAAATCTCGTATATCCAACTCTCGATACGAGAATTGGATAACGGCAGATATAACACTAAACAGTGTTAATCCACAAAACAGAAATCCCAAGGCAGTTTAAGCAATTGAAATGTCAATTTTAAAAATATCAATGCTAATTGGCTGCAGTACACGCTAACGTGTACTGCCTCGCCAATACAGCCTACGAATTACGCAACAGGTCGATGAATTAAGAATAAAAGAAAATATCGATTAAAATCTGTCAATTCTGGGTGGCTGCAGTGCACGCACGCGTGCACTGCCTCGCCACCACCGAATATAAAGTCACCACCCCAATGAAACTGCAGTGGCAAACAGGTATAAGGACGAAGACAGGCTGCAACTAAACTGCAGAAAAGTCATCAACAGTTCAAGCATACGCAGCAATAGACACGAATTCGAGTACATCGTGAAGCAGAACCAAGTGCAGTTCAGCTGAGATGGACAACTCGAGAATAAACATTTACAAACTGTATCAGTAATCAATTGCCAACAAGAACAGATGAACATCAGTGCAGACAAGTATGAATTCGAACATGAAAAGGAGAACATCATTGCAAGTGCAACATGTAGAAGATGATGCAGTGAAGCATGTACAAGGGCAGTACATATGAACATCATAATACAAGTCTCACTATCAATGCTACCGCTCAGCAGACAAATATCAAATCAACATGAATCAAGACAGGGAACCGAAGGCAATGCAATATGTCAACACTGCAGGTAACAAGTGAAACAGGTCGTGTATGAGGTTGAGTGAAACTGCTACAAATATGCACAGGGTAAGACTTCTGTTCAGAAATCCAAGAAATGCACAACCAGGCAGAGACTGGGTGCAGACACATGAATGCACCAAACTCAACAAGACCAATATCACAGAAGCATCAACATGAAAACAGTGCTCAAGATGAATCAACAAACATGACTCAAGTGTACAAAGGCCAGATCAAAGAAATATCAGACTATGATGATCAAAGTCAAAGATCAAAGTCAGGTGAAGCCAAGACAGTGAAGTGTATCAAGTCCAAGTAAAGACCAGAAAATACTAAACATCAAAATGCACTAACCAAAAGAACTCGAGCAGTAATCAAACCAGACTCAAATGCTTCACAATGTAACAGTGATCAAATGAAGAACATCAAAAAGTAGACTTAATAGTGACCAAGTGTACAAGTGCAGATACAACATAGTGTGTACATGATGAAGGAATATGTAGTGAAACAAAGTGTTGAACCAACAAGAATATGCAAACTCAAGTCACACAGCATGTACATGTGCGTACCAGACTCAAGACAGAGACCAGAGAAATGCAAATGATCCAATGCTCAAAATCATGCATATGAACTCAGAAGCTCAATCAAACACAAACATCAGGTGACTGTGCAATGACACTGAAACCATATAAATACAAGGATGCAGTTATACAAAATTCTTTGACATCATCGGCAATTTTAAAATCAAGTTACGAAACCAAGTCAAAGTCATGTCGAGGAATCAAAGATCGACTACGAATCGAAGCCGAAGACAACAAAGAAATCAAACTGAATCAAACTCAAGTCAGAACTCAAGGTCACAACAACCCAGTAAATGAAATATACGAATTGGAACGAGTTAGAGATCAACACTAGCATTCATACAAAAACCAATGGTCGAATAATTCTAAATGTCAAATTCGAACGAACAACAGACGAACGAAAATAAGGGTATCGAACCCTATGAAAACAGAAATCTCATCGACAAACAGTTTCAGTTTACAACCGCAAGGCCAAAGTCGAAAAGAAATCAATACAAAACGACATGAATCATTGCAAGAAAAATGAATAGCCACCCAAACAATTGAACACGAACGAAATCACGAAGTTTAAACCCTAATTCAACTTGAGACGAGAATTAGATGTGAGTGGGTACTCACCTTTGATTCGACGATCAAGCAACACGTTTCCTCACTCGATCGAGCAAAACGACGTCGAAGTCAATCGCCTTTGAGATACCAAAGCCCTAATTTTCGGTGCCGAGGAAAGAACGAAAGACGAGCTGCCTCCATTTGTTCTTCCTTTTCGAATGTTTGCTAAGGCTTGGAACGATTGGAAATGGAGGGGGGAAAAGGGACGAACGATGTCGCAATTTTTATTTCTTTCTCGTTTCGATTTAGGTTATTGAAATTGATAAAGGGGGAACGGGTCTAATGAACGAATGAAAAAATTAAAAAGGGGGGATCGGTTAGATAAATATCACGGCAACCATGAGTATGGGCCACAATAGTTCTCTTTAAAGCCCGTTTCCATAATTACGAAATTTTATTAAAAGAATTTCTAGTCGATATAGAAACTCCACCAACCATTTTATAAAAGAATTTCAAATTGATTTTTAATTTCAATAAAAATTTACGAACGATTTAATCACCTAATGGCGATAATTAAATGCTACGAATTTGCGGGTTGTTACAGAGTATAACTATATACGACTAATGTAGATTATATAACTTAAGTAAACTCCCCTAACTTAATATACTTTTTAAAATATGGTACGTGTTCCTTTTATATTCACACAACATATAAACGTAATATATATACCTAACAAACAGATAACATATATATAAACACAAACCTACAAGCTAGATTGCTGTCGAGAGGAGGAAGGACAGGTGATCGGGACCGAGCTGGAGGGTTTGGGGTTTCCGAGCACAGCCTGGCAAGCGGTCAGGCGGCAGGAGCGGGCGTGACAAGGAGGTGAAAGGCTCGGAGAGGAAGGATGGAGGATTGCTTTAGCGGTTGGAAAACTGATCGAGGCAAAGACGAGGTGACGACTGGTTGGCTGGGGTAGTTTCGGCAATGGAGAAAGGTAGGGTGGAGCATGGAGTGAGGCGACACGTGGGCGAGGGGATGGGTGGTTCAGTCGTAGGGTGGTGGAGCAGGTGGTGGGACGGTGGCGTGTGCAGGCGGAGGTTGGGCCGTGGGGATGGTGCTGATTGGACATGAGTGTGATGGGGTCGAAGCTATGGGAGGCTCGGCCTGTGTGGAAGGCAAGGGCGTGGCTGTTAGGGGAGGCTATGGCGGTGAACGGTGGCGAACATGGAGGTAAGGGGCTGCTGTGATGTAAGTCAGTGGGCAAGAAGGAATGTGGAAGGCGTGGGTTTTGGTTCACCGTCAAAGGAAGAAAACAGCTCTAAGCAAAATAGACATAAACTTATATTTTATAACATATGATTTAAGTGGAGAACAGAATGAACAGGAGGAAGAATGAATAGTAGTGACAGCCTTTTTTTTTTACAAATGAAAACAAATTGGAATGGTCACGTATTGGAAAGTGGAAATAGAAGTAGGCATGCACTAATTCAGGGAATCATTTAATTAAAGCAAATGACTGTTCCTTTTCAACGGTTGGGAAGATTTGAATGTACACAGATATCAATAGGTTGAAATTTCGTAACCGATACGGTCATCCGTTTTGCGGTTATCGCTACGAACCGGACTTCAGAACACAGAAGTGAATATATCGTAGAGATCAGCACGACGAGACGATCAAAACGGCATACAGATATCAGTGATGCGATCGAATTATAAAAATTCAAATTTTTATACTACGGAAAATGCAAGAAAAACGCTGAAAAATAAGATCGACGGAGCCAAAGATGTCCGAATTTGGAAAAACGACAAAGTGACATCTTGCTCAGAAGATGGTTTAGAATTTTTCTATGTAAAATATTTAGGTTTCGGAAACATTATATTTTCATCGCTTTTTAACTGATTAAATTGAAGTAAATTTACGCGCGAAATAAACTTTCGTATTTTCGGACGAACATTTACCAGTTGCTATGTTTAACTAGACGCAGTTCAAATATCAAATTTATATTTCAAAATTTTGTCGTTTAAAATTTCACAAAATTTCAATTAATTACGTTATTAAAACAGTTGAAATTTACGGGTCGTTACATATAAAATACTAACCTTAACAAGTTAAAATCTTTTTATAATAGATAAGGCCCATCAAGCAAATGAAAAATGTATATAATTTATGTGCAGTATATATAATATGAAATGGCGTATGTAAAAGTATATATATGGTAAATCGACACAGATAAATTATATAACTTCTATACATAAAAGTAGATACGATATAGATGTAAACTAATGCATATATATATATATGCTTAGCAAAACTGTAACGACCCGTATTTTTACGGATCGACAAGTTCGTCAAAATCTGGAATTTAGCATTTTCAAGTCATTTCAGATTTTTAGGCAGATTTTTCTAAGTCCTAGGTCGTGAACGACCTAGGTGATAAGTCGTGACCTTAGGAAGCTAGGTCGTAGTTGGCGACCTGGGAAGGTGGAGCGACCCAAAGGTTAGGTTGTAGGTTAGCTTAGGTCATGTGCGACCTAAGGATGAAGTGGTTAGGTCGTATGGCAGTTTAGGTTGGTTGAGCGACCTAGGAGTTGATAACATTTAAGTCGTAGACGACATATAGGGGCAACGACCTAAGGAAGCTAGGGGGATAAGCAGGGAGCGACCTATAATAGTTCGCGACCTAAGGAGTAGCGAGTTAACAACCCAGTATGTTGCGACCTAGAGGATAGCTTGTTAGCATAGTTAGGTCGTTAGGCGACCTAAGGAGTTAGGTCGCATAAGTTGTTAGGTCGCCTGGGTTGGTAGGTCGCTAGGATAGTCTAAGTGTTAGGTCGCGTGGGTCTAAGTGTTAGGTCGTAACACTAGTAAGTCGCTGAGTTGTTAAGCGCGTGAGTGTTAGGTCGCTGAGGTTATGGGTCGTAACCTCGTTAGGTCGTAAGTTGTTGGGCTTTGTTAGGTCGCTAGGTTTTTCCATGTGATAAGTCGTAAGCCTTTAAGTCGTTGAAGCGCCTGAGTTGTTAGGTTGCAGATGTTCTTATTAGGTCGCTGGGTTTTGTTAGGTCGTAGGAGCTTAGGTCGTAAGTCGGAAGCGACTTAGGGAGATAACCAAATTTCGACTTAAGGAATTTCTGCTATAAATAGGATGGGTTTTTCTCACTTTTTGGGATCCGGATTTTTGAAGCGACGAAGTGCTGCCATTTTGAGAGCTCGACTTCTTCACTTCTTTTCTCCACTCTAATCTAGTGCTTCCATCCATCCAAATCGAAGATCAAGATTGAAGATTCAAGAGCTTAGATTGGAGATCTTCATCTTTTCAAGAGAGATTTCTTCGTTTGAAGCGGATTCGTGATAGATCAAGCTTGATCCCTCGCTGTCCAGATCTGAAGCGTGTTGATTTGAGGTTGTTTAGGTGATTTGGTGAGTGGTGATTATCTCTCACACGGATCCAAAGGAGTATATCGGATTGTTGGCTTGATTTGGTGTTAAAATAGTTATTTCTATGCATCTTTGTAAACCTAAGTGTAGATCCATGTAGATCCATTGTTCATGATGATTTGACAACCATTTTACTAAGTGTTAACCTATGCAAGTTCATTCATAAAGATTGTAGAGATAATTCTCATGATTTCATGCTTATTAGACTTTCAACTCTTTAATTACGAAAATGCCATTATTGTTATAATTGTCCATTTTTCTTATATTTGAATGCTTGGTTACTTGGATTGATGTTTGACATGATTGATTGCTGTGAATTAGATGATTGTTGATTGGTTTTAGACCGAAGATGATTCAAAAGCTAAAGGAAAAGGCTCTTGAATTGGGAAAGCTGCTCGTGGCATATGTAGCGGGATGATGAAGCTCTTATGCATAGACTTGATGATGTGATGTTGAGATGAGGCTTTGCGAGGATGTGATGAAGCGAGGCAATCATGTGATGAAGACTTGGTATAATCCAGACGGGATCATTCCAAGCATGTTGATAACTCGGTGATATGATTCGAGTTGAGGATAATGAATGGATATGAGAATAGTCTCGAGGAGGATGACTAGGAGGCTTGGATAGCATTGTTGTTGAAGGTTCAAGCATGCTCTAAGCAAGAGTACGTTTGGGCGGATTCGATAGTCCCAACGGCCAACTGTTGATGGTCGAGTACTCTGGGCAGATTCGACAGTCCTAGGCACGGGCTGCGACGACGTGCGGGAGTTATGTCTAGAACCGGGGTTTCCATTAGCCCTTGACGGACGGCTGAAAGAATGTGCCGGTCATTCAAATTAACGGTGATATCGAAGCAATGATAACAGTGATAGCCAGAGTCATGGATGTTTAGTTGTATCGTCATTCGGACTCAAGAGCGGTATTTTCTGGGTGCTTATCTGATTTAGGCCTTGGTACTTGGAAAACATCGCCCTTGACTCGAGTGATAGTAGCTTTACTTTAAATTGTATGCTCTGCTATGTTGCTTCTGCTTAGTGTGTGTCTGGGGGCTATCACTGTAGAATGAGGTTGGAGTGGGAGGGTTGTATTCCTATTCCTTTTCCTTTATGCTCTTTTGGTATGTTGTTAGTTAATTTACTGCTCACTAAGACTGTTGTCTGACTCAAGGCTTTATGTTTTAATTCTTATTGCCTTGGGTTGTTCGTCCATTTTGGGACGGGCAGACTAGGTAGCAGGTGACAGGTGCTGTTCTCTTCTCACGATGCTGTTATCGAAGACGAGCTGGAGGGTTGCATATTATCTTCTTACTATATGTACTGGATGTTCCGCTGTTTTATATTCTCTGAGTGTTATGTAGTGAGGCTTGATGTATTGGCTATTTGGATGCTTGTATTCAACTATTATGTAGTTTTATATGATATCATTTTGTTCTGTAAAGCTTCACTATACATATGTTCTATTGTATTTTGTCCATGCGTTGTGAATAATACGATAGATTCTGTTGTTTTAATCTACCCTGACAATCGTCCATGGTCGCCTGGCACACTTTACAGCGCACTATCTCTAGATTCAGTGCAGGAATAATGGGCGGTCGTCACATTTGGTATCAGAGCATTGGTTAATCGATTTTACCCAACGCTCGCCGTCGTAACTACGTATGAGAGACATAATTGTATTTTGATGGATGAATACTATATATAATATAGTAGTTTAGTTGAGTTTGAGTTCTTTATGCAGTTGTTTCTCTAGATGTTCTAATCATTCCTTTTTATAGATATTGAGAATGAGTCGAAGAGGGCGACCAGCTGCTAGGGGAAGCCGTGCTACTGAGGGGACTGCTGATTATGCAGCCATGTTCGAAGCTATGATGACTTCGATCATGAGAAGGATACCAGTTCCGGGGGCGGCAGTAGATGTTGGAGTTCAAGTCCAAACTCCGAAACCAGTGGATTTTTCTAAGTTGTGCAAGGATTATACTGCTCTTGGAGGGAAGGTTTTCTTGGGAACAGAATCAACTATTGAGGTCCAGAGGTGGATAGATGCTTGTAGAAGGATCTTTGGTGATTTGGGAATTGAGGATGCAACTAAGAGGAAGTTGGCATCAAGGCAGCTTCAAGGAAGAGCCTCTGATTGGTGGAATTCTATTACCATCAATACTCCGGAGGAAGAAATTACTTGGGAGCAATTCCAAGTTAGATTTGAAGCTAAGTTCATTTCTACAGCTCAGAAGTCTGTTCTGTTCAAGAGGTTTGTGGAGCTCAAGCAAGGTGGAAGATCTGTTCTTGAGTATGTTTCTGAGTTTGAAGCTTTGTCCAAGTATGCTCGGTCATATATTGAATCTGCTTATCAGAAGAACGAGAAGTTTGTGACAGGCTTGGACAGTTATCTTGCGAGACAGTTGGTGGATCATTTGGACGATTCATTTGAGAAGCTTGTGGAGAAAGCTCTTAGGCATGAGAGTCTGTTTCCTAAGGAAGGACCTGTTGTTGCTGTTACCAGGGGAGAGTCTAAACCCCAGCAGGGTGGAAACCAGAAGAGGAAGCAGCAGCAGCAGAAGGGTAAGGATGGCCAGAAGAAGCCGAAAGGCGAGGTGACTTGCTACAATTGTCAGGAGAAGGGTCATTTCTCTAAGGATTGTAAGAATCCGAAGGTACCAATGAAGTGTCACAACTGTGACAAGCCAGGGCATTTCAGGAAGAATTGTCCAGAACCGAGGAGGGACAAGCAGATTGTGCAAGCCTATGCTTTGGGAGCTGTTCCGTCGTCTTCAAAAGCTCCTACCGCTGAAGAGAAAGGAAAGAGTGTGGTTGTTCAAGGTACTCTTTTTCTATATGGTGTTCCAGTTAGAGTTTTGTTTGATACTGGAGCGTCACATTCGTTTGTTTGTAATGAACTCGTAGGCCGGTTAGATTTGAAGCCGGATATTGTTGATAGGCCATTGGTTGTGACTAATCCAGTTGGGGGTTCGTCTTGTTTGTGTATGTTATGCCGTGGTCTAGTTGTATCGAGTCATGGTTGCTCTTTTGTTTGTGATTGCTTTGTTCTGAACTTTGCGGGGTTCAGAATTATTTTGGGTATGGACTGGCTTAGGAAGTATGCGGCTAAAGTTGATTGCGAGAGGTTGGAAGTGACAGTCGAGAATGTGGAGGGGCGAAAGGTTGTAATACGATGTAAGCATGAGGAAGGCGTCTTCATGAGCTTCATGTATTCGCTAGTTGTTCCACGGGATGGACTGTCATCGGTGCCAATCGCTAATGGATTCGAGGATGTCTTTGACGAAGTCAAAGGGTTACCGCCGCATAGAGAGATCGAGTTTCGTATAGATCTAGTTGAAGGAGCCAGACCTGTTGTGATGCCTCTTAGGCGGATGGCGCCCAGGGAACAGCAGGAGTTGAGGGTGCAAGTTGATGATCTTTTGCAGAAAGGATTCATTCGGCGTAGTGTGTCCGAGTGGGGTGCACCAGTTGTGTTTGCAACCAAGGCAGATGGGTCATTGAGATTGTGTGTGGATTATCGTGAGCTGAATAAGGTGACAAAGAAAAACAAGTATCCGTTGCCGAGAATAGATGACTTGTTTGATCAGCTTCACGAAGCCAAGGTGTTTTCTCAGATGGATTTGGCAACGGGATTTCACCAGTTGAGAGTGGCTAAGGATAGTGTGCCGAAGACTGCTTTTCGGACACCATCGGGTTTCTTTGAGTGGCTGGTAATGCCGTTTGGATTGACTAACGCGCCAGCATATTTTGTGGATCTTATGAATAGAGGGTTCAGAGATCAGTTGAACAAGTTCGTACTTGTGTTCGTGGATGATATTCTGATTTATTCCAGAATGGAAGAGGAGCACAAGACGCACTTGCGCATTGTTTTGGAAATCTTACGGAAACATCAGCTGAAGGCTAAGTTTTCGAAGTGTCACTTCTGGAAGAGTGAAGTGAGGTTCTTAGGCCATGTTATTTCTGAAAATGGAATAGCGGTTGATCCCGCTAAGGTGGCAGCAATCCAGGATTGGGTTAGACCTAAGAATGCATCTGATGTGAGAAGTTTTCTTGGATTAGCAGGATATTATCGACGGTTTATCAAAGACTTCTCCAAGATAGCTGCACCTGTAACGACCCGTAAATTTCAACTGTTTCAATAACGTAATTAGTTGAAATTTTGTGAAATTTTAAACGATAAAATTTTGAAATAAAAATTTTATATTTGGAATACGTCTAGTTAAACATAGCAACTGGTAAATTTTCGTCCGAAAATATGAAAGTTTATTTCGCGCGTAAATTCACTTCAATTTAATCAGTTAAAAAGTAATGAAAATAAAACGTTTTCGAAACTCAAATATTTTTACATAGAAAAATTCTAAATCATCTTCTGAGCAAGATTTCAGTTTGTCGTTTTTCCAAATTCGGACATCTTTGGCTCCGTCGTTCTTATTTTCTGCAAAATGCAGCATTCTGATACCGATATCGATTTTTTATCGGATGATCGTACCACTGATTTCTATATACCGTTTTGATCGTCTCGTCATGCCGATCTCTACGGTATATTCGATTGTCAAATTCGGAGTTCCGTTGTACGTTGCACTTTGCGTAACGCCTAACCGTACCGGTATCCAATTAAATCTTTGAGCTTCTCGTTCTTTTGTCTATCTAACTATTCAAACAAACAGTCAATTGTAATTAATATTTCTTTGGAAACTGATGTCGTGATCTTTCATTCTCCAACGATTGCTTTGATTGCTCAGCTAAAATCTTAGCTTGTGACCGTTGCTCTTATTTTACTTTTATATTTACGGTTCATCTTTCACTGTTCCCAACCTTCAAAATTTAAAGTTTCGTTCGTTCAACATTCCCTGGGTCCATTCATTTTCTACAGTATTAATCAACTAACCGTTGCTTTTAATCTTTTCCAGAGATTTACTTTTGCCGTTACTTTCAAATTTTGAACCTGCTCAACTTTTCACCTTTTCATTATGAAGGAAATATGTATACAAAGGTATACAGAACGTCCTCATTTTCTTCCTGTAGCATGTATCACCTTGTCTTTGCTTTCCCATTGTTGACAGCACCCACTTCTCTTCCATCTCTTTTATTTCTTCCTTTTTTTTTTCTTTGTTGTTTATGGTTTCTAAGAATTCAAATTAAGGTTTATATATGTAAATTGCATGAAGATGACGTGCTCCACCTACTCGCTCCCACCATTTTGCAACACGTCCCCCACCATCGCTTCACTGCTCCGCCCTCCTTTGTTTCACCACCACTTCATCGACCGAGTTTTCCTCTGCCTTCATTTCTATTCGCCTCACATCCCTTACGAGCTTCTCCGCCGACCACCACTGCGCCGAGGCACCGGAGCCACCCTGGCCAGCAGCTGTCGAAACCAAATACCATCTCAACCCTTGGCCTCCACCAGCCGAACACCCCAGCACCGAAGCCACCACCAACTTCGCTTTATATTCCGCCATCGGCCTTGCACGTCTACTCCTCACCGCATGCAACTAAGGCCAGCCGAACCTCATCTTCTTCCCTCTCTGGGTTCTATAAAACAAGGTATATAGGTAGTTGGTATATATGGATATATATAATGTTTATTTTACCTATTTTATATATATTTTTCAATGTATAAGTCTACGGTATACAGTAACTTTGCTTTGTAATATATGTTGATAAGAAGAACTATAGTTTGGGTAGATAATTCTCTACCATACCAGATAAGGTTGGGTTATTGTATGCGTTTAGTGTCTGTAAAATATATCCTTTCATTAGCCTCCACTTTGAAATAATGTTTTGATAATTCATTTGATTATCCAACGTAAAAGGAGTTGTAAATGTTGCAAATTTACCCCGTTCTGTTCTCAGACATGTGAACAGTTTGTAGGATTCTAAGTTGTACTGTATTTGTAATCTTTAGAATCTGTTGATGGGTTTCGTACCTTATATGACTTGAAATAAAAGCCAAACTAAAAAAAAAAAAAAACTATAGGTATGTAAGTTTTAATAAAATGAGTTGATTGTTTTCCGTAAGTAGTATGGTATGTTGGTAGCGTATTATAGTTTATGCTTTACCATAGCATATATGTGTTTACAGGGTATATGAACGAATTTTGGTTTTGTGATTTGAGTTGTTGTTTATACATATATTTTATATGGGATGCATATATACGGGTTGTTCGGGTGCATATATATAGGCAAGTAATTGAGTCTATAAAAATATATCCTTAGTTTATATATGCAGTATATTATATATGTGCTTTCCATGAATACAGTATTTTATGCTTTGATACTATATTATATTTTGTCGAGGTTATGTCAGCTTATATCTAAAAAAAAAATTTTTTTTTTGTTTACTCATGAATTTATATTAGCCATATATTATTATTTTATCTTAAATTACGTATTTCTTATATATATATCATTTGGTTTCAAACAGTTTATATATATATATATGTTGAAGTTAAAAATATGATTTTATTTAGTTATATATCAGTTCAGTTATTCCAATTTATATTCATCAAAGCCGTCCTGATTCGATTTCGTAAATTTCTATCTATCAGCTTGTCCGTCGAGTCCGTATCCATCTAGCTTTGATTTGGAATTCGTGCTCGGATTCGTAACTCACTTCTTCGTCAAATTCTCTAGCCTCGAAAGGTGAGCACTCACTCACGATTAACGTTCTTTTATTCATTAAAATTGATTTCAATTGAAACGACAATTGAAATATTGCTGCTGTTTGATATTTACACTGTTATTACCTGTATCAGTTCACCTGTGACATCTGACACCATTATTTGTTAATTATTTATGCAATGATAATATAGTTTGGTTGATAATTAATTGATTGTTGATGTTTATTTTGGACGTTAAATTGTTAAAATGATAAACAGTATGAAATTGAACTTGATATAGGAAAATTAAATGTTAAATTTGATTAACTGACATTTGTATAATATGACCCCTTTAACTGTTGAATTTATTGACACGTAGGATTTGTTTAATTACATTTTGAATCACTGAATGTATGTTGTTAAATTGATGATGTATGAAATTGTAAATAGACGACAAGTGAAAAACCGTAATGTAATAATCTTTAATCTACATGAAATGATAGTGTAGATTCTAGAAATAATTATATTAATTCGTACAAATAACAATGCGAATTAATACGGTTATTTCGGGATTATTTGAATTGATTATTGGATTGATATTGGTTGTTGTTATTGCTTGTTTATTTACTTTGACACCATCCCAGTTATCACACTGCAAGTTCCCTTTGATATGTTTTGATTTTGAATTGAATTGGAATTGGGTTGAAATGATAAATACCCAAATTGAACTTTGACTTAGGATAGAAAATTAAATAAAACCCGATTGGTCAAAAATTTGATTTAAAATAAAACGAAGATTTTATTTGAATAAATATTATGGTTTTGAAATGAAATTAAAATCTGAATTTTAATGAAAGGAAATTGTAATATTTAATAATCTGAAACAAATATTTACAATGTAATTGATGAAGAATGTTGTTTAATTTGAGAAATAATTGAATTAGGTTGAAATGATTTTAATAATCAAGTTTGAAATTATAATTAAGTTTGAAATTATTAAATTTTGAAATTATTTGATAATTAAGTTTGAATTATTTAATAATTAAATAAGATTGAATTATTTAATGATTAAATTGAATTGAATTCTTTAATAGGTAAAATTGGACTTTTGAATAAAGGAATTTACTTCGTAAATAATGCAAATTGAGTTTTCTTTATTAATTAAGTTTTGGAAAATTATTTAAGGAAGTAAATAAGTGAAATTGGATTTCTTTAACAAAAAATGAAATGTGATATTTTTGGAATTAATGTAAGACTTGTAATTGAAAGAATTGATTTGACGAATTGAATTTAATTCAAAATTTTAAGTTTTAAAATGGAGTTGAACTTAAGTAATTGATTTAATGAATGAGAAGTTTAATAGAGATTGTTTTGAATGATAAATTACTTAATGAATATTGAATGTAATCGATAAATGAATTTAAATTGATTTGAATGTTAAATTAAATTAATTTAAATGTTTTTCGAAATGAAACTTATATACGAATTTGAACCAATATTTGAATTGTTTTAAATAAAGTTTGAAATTGAATTATAAGATTTTGAAATGGTAAGTTGGAAGTTTTGAAACGAAAATTTGGAAATTGTTTTAGAAAGACAAATGAAATGTTGATTTACGAATTCTATTTGAAATTGAAATTGATTTGGTTTTTTTGAAATATATAAACGACCAATCGGTGTAATAATTACGAAAGTTATTAAAGGGACCGGGATCGGTAATGGATATACTCTCTATCTGAACCGAAACCACTTTAATAACTATACGCGGAGTGTTGATCCAGAATGAAGTGGATGGTTTGGTGAACGCGTTGATTGAAGAAAGAGAACGATTTTGGATGACCCCTGACATGACTAAAACAGGAGCCGCGCCGGGCCATTGAGGTTCGCCACCTCTAGCGGACACACTTCTTCGTTACCATATCTATTACTTTTGTGATTCGATTTGGGTGCACCCCTCGATTATGGGAGTGTTGTTTCGCGGTGTTGGGGTAGTAGCTGCTATGCCCAACATCAGTCCGGATCACGCAACTACTAGTATCCTAGTTGGTATTGCCTCATGTACCTTGTCATACTGATTATCCTATTCACGACCACTACGATTTTGATTTGTACCTTTAGTATATGGATTGCCCTCTGGTGACTTCCGGTTTTGGGGAAACTACGGTCTTGTATATGCTTTTGGGAATAAACAGGTTAAGAGGTGTATGGGCCCTGCTTAACCCTACTTTGATATCTTTATATTACTGATAGACATTATATACTTAGCGTACATTACTACCTAGTAGATAGTTTAACGGATCCTTAAAGGATGGTTATTCCAAACATCATTTGAGTTACTTGTATTTCAATTGTTATTTCACTTGAGTTGGATTTATTAATATAAGAATGTTAATCCTGACTCGAGTGTTTGTGTTTTTGCTTTACGCTCGGGTCAGACTGAGTAGTTCAGCTTTCGAGACTCACCTTTGGAGTTGGAGCTTCGCTTGGAGATCCAGCTATCTATCCAGCTTTCAGATAGTCGATGATTCCAGTGATGTATTCTGATTTGTATCTGTTACTCTTCCATTGTATCTAGTTTAACTCTGATGTATCGTATTACTCTTCTGTTGTAAACTCTGATGTATTTTATATATTCATATAGTAGCTTCATGAACTACTATCTCTTTTATTTCCGCTGCACTTATTACTCTGTGTCTGTGATCGGTGATTATTTATTTACTGTATATGTTCAGTTTTGCCAATTGAAATTAACAACGCGGTATTTTGAGCAATTCAACTCCGGCATGAGTGTCTACCTATTCACTTATAATGGACGCGAATGGTCCAAAATTCCGGGTCGTTATAGTTGGTATCAGAGCTTTGGTAGCTCTAGGCAAAACTTAACATATAGGGTAAATGTATTTACAGAATCACTCCCATTCGAGTTTCAATCTCTTCCTTTTGATTCGATTCCTTTGAATTTTGGAACGTCCCCTACGGTTCCAAATTTCATTCGTGTCCCTCACTATTCGTCTTCTTTAAATTCTGGAGCATCACATTTCTCCACATCGAATGATCTTTATAATGAGTCGGCGGTCTCGCCAATCTCAAATCGATTTATAAAAGGGGTGAAACTCCTTTACAATAGGCATTGATTTACCGGAGATTTCTGTATCCTCGGTTTACGATGCTATCTATCTCCTGCTATACCTGAATTCTATTTTTCGAGATCGGATGTTGATTTACCTCGGAATTTAGCATCGATCTTATTATCTAAGTCACGGTCGATCCGGTTAAGGTTGCCCGTAAAATTAAAAAGCTTATCCGTCTCCCGATTCTGTTAATATAATTATCTTATCTCTTATTCCGAACTTATCTTCGAATCAAATTCTCTTTGATTTGAGTCCATCAAAATTTGAATCCCTATCCTTATTTTGAAAATTCATTCCTGTATCGTCGAGCAAAGAAATGTATTTGTAAATTTATATTAAAAATGTTTTATATATTGTGTTGTTTGAGTTGTTGATGTGATTTGGGTTTCCGATCGATTCGCCTGATCAGCGCTATCGATAGGATCTCCAAAACACTTGAGCAGAGCAAACTGACACAACATTGTTTTCAAATTTAGTAAATAAAATGGTTTTGTATGATTATATTTTATATAAGTATAAATTTTTCTGAAATTAAAGTGTTAATAAATTGTTGTCAGAAGTAATAATATCTGACTTTCATTTATTGTTTTGTAAACCATTGATTATTGCATAAAATAAATAAATGAATTTATGAAACTTGGTTATAAATTGATTTGGGATTTGAAAGGAATTTAAATAAAAATTTGAGAATTTAATTTCCGGTGATTTCGAACTTTGGTTTTAAAATTTTAAAGTATATATTATTTAAAGTATTTTCGAATAGAAATCGTTTCCAAAGAATTTTAAAATGTTGAAATCAGTGCTCTTCTCTTTGTCGCTGGAAAATAATTTCGGTGATGGCGGCCGCATCATCGACATTCATTTTCGAGTTTCGAAGTGGAGATACTATTCTGTAGCTTTGCTACGGTTTTGTTTTGAAAAAGAAAATTTCATATATATATATTTTGATTTGAATTTCTTCAGTAAAATTTGATTTATATATTTATATGGGTATCTTATTTTAAATATATTATATATATCTCTAAATTGTTTAAAGTCAATCGGAAATCTAATTCTTAAATTTTGATAAAGGATGATTTCAATTATAAATAAAACCAAAATTTGGAATTAGTATGTGAACTTGAATAATTGAATTGGGAAAATTTTATTTGTATATTGTTCAACTGCATTCTAATACAACTTACCTAAATCATTCAGAAGTTGAATATGTAATTGGATAATATATAAAATAAATTGAATTTATAAATAAAATTTGAGTGTTTATAATAAATGTTATACACTAAATTTTGATTTTAAAGATGTTAATAGAGTTAGATAGGATAATAAGTAAACTCAGTAAATAATGTAATAAATTTGTTTTGAAAGAATTAATAAATTGGAATTTGATCAACTTATAAAAATACCTTGAATTTAAAAGAAATTAATAGATATAAATTAATTTAAATCGAAACTTTTATGTTTAAATTAATTTATATGGGTTAAATATATGGGAGTAGATATATTTAGTAGAATAAATTTAATAGTAATTTGGAATAAAGAAGAATTTAGAATTGTTGAAGGAAATATGATTATAATAAAAGACTATTCAAATTTATGGTTTTAGAAATTGTAAATTGAGGATAATGGGATAATAAAGATAATGAATTTAGAAATAGTGGAGATTGATTTTTAGTGAAATCAAATGGATTAAATCAATTATTGAATATCAATTAATTTAAATTTGAATTTATATGATTTAAATTAATTGTTATTTTGTATTTCAAATCTGTTTTTCTTTCTGGTTGTTTCTATTCTCCTACCTCGTTCCTTTTCGGGGACGAAAAGTTTTGAGTGGGGGAGAATGTAACGACCCGTAAATTTCAACTGTTTCAATAACGTAATTAGTTGAAATTTTGTGAAATTTTAAACGATAAAATTTTGAAATAAAAATTTTATATTTGGAATACGTCTAGTTAAACATAGCAACTGGTAAATTTTCGTCCGAAAATATGAAAGTTTATTTCGCGCGTAAATTCACTTCAATTTAATCAGTTAAAAAGTAATGAAAATAAAACGTTTTCGAAACTCAAATATTTTTACATAGAAAAATTCTAAATCATCTTCTGAGCAAGATTTCAGTTTGTCGTTTTTCCAAATTCGGACATCTTTGGCTCCGTCGTTCTTATTTTCTGCAAAATGCAGCATTCTGATACCGATATCGATTTTTTATCGGATGATCGTACCACTGATTTCTATATACCGTTTTGATCGTCTCGTCATGCCGATCTCTACGGTATATTCGATTGTCAAATTCGGAGTTCCGTTGTACGTTGCACTTTGCGTAACGCCTAACCGTACCGGTATCCAATTAAATCTTTGAGCTTCTCGTTCTTTTGTCTATCTAACTATTCAAACAAACAGTCAATTGTAATTAATATTTCTTTGGAAACTGATGTCGTGATCTTTCATTCTCCAACGATTGCTTTGATTGCTCAGCTAAAATCTTAGCTTGTGACCGTTGCTCTTATTTTACTTTTATATTTATTGTTCATCTTTCACTGTTCCCAACCTTCAAAATTTAAAGTTTCGTTCGTTCAACATTCCCTGGGTCCATTCATTTTCTACAGTATTAATCAACTAACCGTTGCTTTTAATCTTTTCCAGAGATTTACTTTTGCCGTTACTTTCAAATTTTGAACCTGCTCAACTTTTCACCTTTTCATTATGAAGGAAATATGTATACAAAGGTATACAGAACGTCCTCATTTTCTTCCTGTAGCATGTATCACCTTGTCTTTGCTTTCCCATTGTTGACAGCACCCACTTCTCTTCCATCTCTTTTATTTCTTCCTTTTTTTTTTCTTTGTTGTTTATGGTTTCTAAGAATTCAAATTAAGGTTTATATATGTAAATTGCATGAAGATGACGTGCTCCACCTACTCGCTCCCACCATTTTGCAACACGTCCCCCACCATCGCTTCACTGCTCCGCCCTCCTTTGTTTCACCACCACTTCATCGACCGAGTTTTCCTCTGCCTTCATTTCTATTCGCCTCACATCCCTTACGAGCTTCTCCGCCGACCACCACTGCGCCGAGGCACCGGAGCCACCCTGGCCAGCAGCTGTCGAAACCAAATACCATCTCAACCCTTGGCCTCCACCAGCCGAACACCCCAGCACCGAAGCCACCACCAACTTCGCTTTATATTCCGCCATCGGCCTTGCACGTCTACTCCTCACCGCATGCAACTAAGGCCAGTCGAACCTCATCTTCTTCCCTCTCTGGGTTCTATAAAACAAGGTATATAGGTAGTTGGTATATATGGATATATATAATGTTTATTTTACCTATTTTATATATATTTTTCAATGTATAAGTCTACGGTATACAGTAACTTTGCTTTGTAATATATGTTGATAAGAAGAACTATAGTTTGGGTAGATAATTCTCTACCATACCAGATAAGGTTGGGTTATTGTATGCGTTTAGTGTCTGTAAAATATATCCTTTCATTAGCCTCCACTTTGAAATAATGTTTTGATAATTCATTTGATTATCCAACGTAAAAGGAGTTGTAAATGTTGCAAATTTACCCCGTTCTGTTCTCAGACATGTGAACAGTTTGTAGGATTCTGAGTTGTACTGTATTTGTAATCTTTAGAATCTGTTGATGGGTTTCGTACCTTATATGACTTGAAATAAAAGCCAAACTAAAAAAAAAAAAAAAAACTATAGGTATGTAAGTTTTAATAAAATGAGTTGATTGTTTTCCGTAAGTAGTATGGTATGTTGGTAGCGTATTATAGTTTATGCTTTACCATAGCATATATGTGTTTACAGGGTATATGAACGAATTTTGGTTTTGTGATTTGAGTTGTTGTTTATACATATATTTTATATGGGATGCATATATACGGGTTGTTCGGGTGCATATATATAGGCAAGTAATTGAGTCTATAAAAATATATCCTTAGTTTATATATGCAGTATATTATATATGTGCTTTCCATGAATACAGTATTTTATGCTTTGATACTATATTATATTTTGTCGAGGTTATGTCAGCTTATATCTAAAAAAAAAAATTTTTTTTTGTTTACTCATGAATTTATATTAGCCATATATTATTATTTTATCTTAAATTACGTATTTCTTATATATATATCATTTGGTTTCAAACAGTTTATATATATATATATATATGTTGAAGTTAAAAATATGATTTTATTTAGTTATATATCAGTTCAGTTATTCCAATTTATATTCATCAAAGCCGTCCTGATTCGATTTCGTAAATTTCTATCTATCAGCTTGTCCGTCGAGTCCGTATCCATCTAGCTTTGATTTGGAATTCGTGCTCGGATTCGTAACTCACTTCTTCGTCAAATTCTCTAGCCTCGAAAGGTGAGCACTCACTCACGATTAACGTTCTTTTATTCATTAAAATTGATTTCAATTGAAACGACAATTGAAATATTGCTGCTGTTTGATATTTACACTGTTATTACCTGTATCAGTTCACCTGTGACATCTGACACCATTATTTGTTAATTATTTATGCAATGATAATATAGTTTGGTTGATAATTAATTGATTGTTGATGTTTATTTTGGACGTTAAATTGTTAAAATGATAAACAGTATGAAATTGAACTTGATATAGGAAAATTAAATGTTAAATTTGATTAACTGACATTTGTATAATATGACCCCTTTAACTGTTGAATTTATTGACACGTAGGATTTGTTTAATTACATTTTGAATCACTGAATGTATGTTGTTAAATTGATGATGTATGAAATTGTAAATAGACGACAAGTGAAAAACCGTAATGTAATAATCTTTAATCTACATGAAATGATAGTGTAGATTCTAGAAATAATTATATTAATTCGTACAAATAACAATGCGAATTAATACGGTTATTTCGGGATTATTTGAATTGATTATTGGATTGATATTGGTTGTTGTTATTGCTTGTTTATTTACTTTGACACCATCCCAGTTATCACACTGCAAGTTCCCTTTGATATGTTTTGATTTTGAATTGAATTGGAATCGGGTTGAAATGATAAATACCCAAATTGAACTTTGACTTAGGATAGAAAATTAAATAAAACCCGATTGGTCAAAAATTTGATTTAAAATAAAACGAAGATTTTATTTGAATAAATATTATGGTTTTGAAATGAAATTAAAATCTGAATTTTAATGAAAGGAAATTGTAATATTTAATAATCTGAAACAAATATTTACAATGTAATTGATGAAGAATGTTGTTTAATTTGAGAAATAATTGAATTAGGTTGAAATGATTTTAATAATCAAGTTTGAAATTATAATTAAGTTTGAAATTATTAAATTTTGAAATTATTTGATAATTAAGTTTGAATTATTTAATAATTAAATAAGATTGAATTATTTAATGATTAAATTGAATTGAATTCTTTAATAGGTAAAATTGGACTTTTGAATAAAGGAATTTACTTCGTAAATAATGGAAATTGAGTTTTCTTTATTAATTAAGTTTTGGAAAATTATTTAAGGAAGTAAATAAGTGAAATTGGATTTCTTTAACAAAAAATGAAATGTGATATTTTTGGAATTAATGTAAGACTTGTAATTGAAAGAATTGATTTGACGAATTGAATTTAATTCAAAATTTTAAGTTTTAAAATGGAGTTGAACTTAAGTAATTGATTTAATGAATGAGAAGTTTAATAGAGATTGTTTTGAATGATAAATTACTTAATGAATATTGAATGTAATCGATAAATGAATTTAAATTGATTTGAATGTTAAATTAAATTAATTTAAATGTTTTTCGAAATGAAACTTATATACGAATTTGAACCAATATTTGAATTGTTTTAAATAAAGTTTGAAATTGAATTATAAGATTTTGAAATGGTAAGTTGGAAGTTTTGAAACGAAAATTTGGAAATTGTTTTAGAAAGACAAATGAAATGTTGATTTACGAATTCTATTTGAAATTGAAATTGATTTGGTTTTTTTGAAATATATAAACGACCAATCGGTGTAATAATTACGAAAGTTATTAAAGGGACCGGGATCGGTAATGGATATACTCTCTATCTGAACCGAAACCACTTTAATAACTATACGCGGAGTGTTGATCCAGAATGAAGTGGATGGTTTGGTGAACGCGTTGATTGAAGAAAGAGAACGATTTTGGATGACCCCTGACATGACTAAAACAGGAGCCGCGCCGGGCCATTGAGGTTCGCCACCTCTAGCGGACACACTTCTTCGTTACCATATCTATTACTTTTGTGATTCGATTTGGGTGCACCCCTCGATTATGGGAGTGTTGTTTCGCGGTGTTGGGGTAGTAGCTGCTATGCCCAACATCAGTCCGGATCACGCAACTACTAGTATCCTAGTTGGTATTGCCTCATGTACCTTGTCATATTGATTATCCTATTCACGACCACTACGATTTTGATTTGTACCTTTAGTATATGGATTGCCCTCTGGTGACTTCCGGTTTTGGGGAAACTACGGTCTTGTATATGCTTTTGGGAATAAACAGGTTAAGAGGTGTATGGGCCCTGCTTAACCCTACTTTGATATCTTTATATTACTGATAGACATTATATACTTAGCGTACATTACTACCTAGTAGATAGTTTAACGGATCCTTAAAGGATGGTTATTCCAAACATCATTTGAGTTACTTGTATTTCAATTGTTATTTCACTTGAGTTGGATTTATTAATATAAGAATGTTAATCCTGACTCGAGTGTTTGTGTTTTTGCTTTACGCTCGGGTCAGACTGAGTAGTTCAGCTTTCGAGACTCACCTTTGGAGTTGGAGCTTCGCTTGGAGATCCAGCTATCTATCCAGCTTTCAGATAGTCGATGATTCCAGTGATGTATTCTGATTTGTATCTGTTACTCTTCCATTGTATCTAGTTTAACTCTGATGTATCGTATTACTCTTCTGTTGTAAACTCTGATGTATTTTATATATTCATATAGTAGCTTCATGAACTACTATCTCTTTTATTTCCGCTGCACTTATTACTCTGTGTCTGTGATCGGTGATTATTTATTTACTGTATATGTTCAGTTTTGCCAATTTAAATTAACAACGCGGTATTTTGAGCAATTCAACTCCGGCATGAGTGTCTACCTATTCACTTATAATGGACGCGAATGGTCCAAAATTCAGGGTCGTTATAGCACCGTTAACAGGATTGATGAAAAAGAACCAAGTGTTCAGTTGGGATGCTAAGTGTGAGAAAGCTTTCGGAATCCTGAAAGAGCAATTGACGAGTGCTCCTGTTTTGACTATTCCAAGTGGGAATGATGAGATGGTGGTTTACACCGACGCATGTGGTACTGGACTTGGAGCAGTGCTGATGCAGACGGATAAAGTTGTTGCGTATGCTAGTCGACAACTGAAGCCGCATGAAAGGAATTACCCAACTCATGATTTGGAGTAAGCGGCGATTGTATTTGCTCTGAAGATGTGGAGACATTATCTGTTGGGAGTTCGATTCGAGTTGTTTACGGATCATAAGTCGTTGAAGTATCTTTTCTCCCAAAAGGATTTGAATCTTCGGCAGCAACGTTGGCTAGAGTTTTTAGCATCATATGATTTTGGTATAGCTTATACTCCGGGAAAAGGTAACGCAGTGGCGGATGCGTTAAGTCGAAGACATGCAGGATTGGGAGTCATGTTTTCAGAATGGAAGAATCTCGAGTATCTAGCTGGATTTGACTTCAGGCCTAGATGCGAATTGGAACCTGAGATGTTGGCAAACTTATCAATAAGACCGACTCTTGTGGAAAGGATTGGCGAGAGCCAAAAGCGATACGATAAGCTTGTCAAGATTATCCGTGAATTAGAATCTGGATTGGATCCAGAAAAGGATAAAGGATTCGAGGTCGATCGAGAGGGTTGGCTTTGGAAGCAAGGACGACTAGTTGTTCCCGAGATAGATGAATTGAGGAGTGAAGTTCTGAAGGAAAGTCTTCACTCGAAGCTGACAATTCATCCAGGTGGAAATAAGATGTATCGGGATATGAAGAGAACCTACTACTGGGAAGGCATGAAGAAGGATGTTGGAAATTTTATTTCCAAGTGTATGAACTGCCAGTTGGTAAAGGCCGAACAGAAGAAGCCAAGTGGATTACTACAGCCATTAGAAGTTCCTACATGGAAGTGGGAGCAGGTATCGATGGATTTTATTGATGGATTGCCTAGAACCAGAACGGGAAATGAAGGGATTTGGGTCATTGTAGATCGCCTGACTAAGAGTGCAAGATTTATCCCTGTTCGATCGACTAGGACTGCATCAAAGTTGGCTGAGTTGTATGTTAAATGGATAGTTCGATTCCATGGTATTCCGAAGAGTATAGTGAGCGATCGAGATCCATTGTTCACTAGTGGATTTTGGAAGAGCTTCCAGGAAGTTTTGGGAACCGAGTTGTGTTTGAGTACAGCTTATCACCCTCAAACAGATGGTCAGACCGAGAGAGTCAACCGAGTTTTGGAAGATCTCCTCAGAGCTTGTGTTTTGGATTTCGGAGGATCATGGGAAGATCACCTTCATTTGGTGGAGTTTGCATACAACAATAGTTACCAGTCAAGCATTGGTATGGCACCGTATGAGGCATTGTATGGAAGACCGTGTAACTCTCCGACATGTTGGTTGGAAACTGGAGAAAAGCTGATGCTTGGGCCAGAGATGATTCGACAGACTTCAGATTGTATAGAGATCATTCGGCAACGAATGAAGGCAGCCCAAGACCGTCGGAAAAGTTATGCCGATAAGCGTCGAAAGGATTTGGAATTCGATGTTGGTGATATGGTTTTTGTGAAGATTTCTCCACTGAAGAATGTTATCCGATTCGGGAAGAAAGGGAAATTGACTCCGAGATTTGTTGGACCATTTCCGATCATCGGGCGAATTGGAAAGCTCGCCTACAGATTGGAGTTACCAGAGAAGATGTCGAGTGTGCACAATGTTTTTCATGTATCATATCTACGGAAGTATGTGCACGACTCGAATACAGTAGTTTCTGCAGATAGCTATGAAGACTTCGAAGTTGATCCAGTCGATAGAAGACCTCGTAAGCCGCTTCGTGTTGTGGAAATCGACACGAAATAGCTTAGGAGGAAGGTAGTTAGGTTGCTCAAGATACAATGGAGTGATGATGATAACGACTGTACATGGGAGGTGGAAGAGAGGATGAAAGCAGCTCATCCTGAACTCTTCGAGGTATGGCCCTAAGGTGTCGTCTCGTCTCACGATATTGTAACTTGTTCTAAGTCTTAGAATTCTGTACGCTAAGCTAGAATTGGATGCATGGTTTGTTGATTGTTATGGATGATAGGCGTACAGAATAATCTTTGATTGCTTTGATTGTGTGGAATTTCGGGGGCGAAATTGCTAAGGGGGAGAGAATGTAACGACCCGTATTTTTACGGATCGACAAGTTCATCAAAATCTGGAATTTAGCATTTTCAAGTCATTTCAGATTTTTAGGCAGATTTTTCTAAGTCCTAGGTCGTGAACGACCTAGGTGATAAGTCGTGACCTTAGGAAGCTAGGTCGTAGTTGGCGACCTGGGAAGGTGGAGCGACCCAAAGGTTAGGTTGTAGGTTAGCTTAGGTCATGTGCGACCTAAGGATGAAGTGGTTAGGTCGTATGGAAGTTTAGGTTGGTTGAGCGACCTAGGAGTTGATAACATTTAAGTCGTAGACGACTTATAGGGGCAACGACCTAAGGAAGCTAGGGGGATAAGCAGGGAGCGACCTATAATAGTTCGCGACCTAAGGAGTAGCGAGTTAACAACCCAGTATGTTGCGACCTAGAGGATAGCATGTTAGCATAGTTAGGTCGTTAGGCGACCTAAGGAGTTAGGTCGCATAAGTTGTTAGGTCGCCTGGGTTGGTAGGTCGCTAGGATAGTCTAAGTGTTAGGTCGCGTGGGTCTAAGTGTTAGGTCGTAACACTAGTAAGTCGCTGAGTTGTTAAGGCGCGTGAGTGTTAGGCCGCTGAGGTTATAGGTCGTAACCTCGTTAGGTCGTAAGTTGTTGGGCTTTGTTAGGTCGCTAGGTTTTGCCATGTGATAAGTCGTAAGCCTTTAAGTCGTTGAAGCGCCTGAGTTGTTAGGTCGCAGATGTTCTTATTAGGTCGCTAGGTTTTGTTAGGTCGTAGGGGCTTAGGTCGTAAGTCGGAAGCGACTTAGGGAGATAACCAAATTTCGACTTAAGGAATTTCTGCTATAAATAGGATGGGTTTTTCTCACTTTTTGGGATCCGGATTTTTGAAGCGACGATGTAACGACCCAGAATTTTTGATAATTAAAATTCGAATATTTAATTGATTTTAAATATTAATAAATGGAATTTAGAAGTCGAATGATTTATTTTTCGAATATTGGGTTTTATCTGATAATTAAATCAATAATTTAATAGTGAAATTCCAGAAATAATTTAAATCTGGATTAAATATGATTGAAAATGATTTGGAAAATTTTATTTTATCATACTGGAGTTATAGAAAGGTTATGGAACTTTTAAAATTGGAATTGGAGTTAAATTGTGAAAATCGAATATTTTAATATTTAATTATCGACTGAAAAATAGTCAATTTTCGAACAGTCCCAGAATTGGACGAGACCAGTTCCATTGGATCCGTAATAGTTAGTTATTACCAGATTTCAAAATTCGTAGCAAACGGAGTTGTCATTTGACCGTGGCAGCTCGAAACGCATCGATATCGTTTTAATTTTAAATCGTCGAGTTAAAATAGTCATTTTTCAAAAAGTCTCGGATTTCGACGAAACCAGTTTCATCGGATCCGTAATGTGATATTATTGTAAGATTCCAAATTTCGTAATTTTTGGATTTACCATTTGTTCGGTACGAATTAAAACGCCTTGAAATCGATTTAAATCGGTTTAATTTAAATTGATCGTTTATTGCCATATCTCACACATACGATCGAATTAGCTTTCGAAACCTATTCCATTGTGTCCGGAACGTGGGGTAAACCTTACGAACGCCAGGCGGCACGTGTGATTTGGAGATCGTTTGAAAAAGTCATTTTAAATGAATTTAATATTATTATCTACGTACATATATACATGATAACAAACGAAACCCTAATTTTCTTCAGCCCTGGCCGCCACTTACTTTATCAATGGCCGAAAACGTCGTTCCTTCTTCCCTAAATTTTTCACAATCCGTCAACAATTATCAAAATCCTCCAACACGAAGATTGTAGAGCAAGATGAGAGCTCTAAATCTATACGATGATGATTGATCTTAGTCGAGTAAATCGACAGCTATTTTCATTCGAACGGCCAACATTTGGGCACGGTTTTCGACACTAGGGGGGACCGAGCTTTGAGATACTCGCGGCGTCGATAGAGCATGGATTGGTGCTTCGTGTGGTGACTTCTGATCGTAGTGAAGGCGGCGGAGGTGGGGGCGAAATCGATGTTGAGATGGCGGCAAATGGGTTTAAACGTGATGAAGCCTGGAAACTCGCGTGCGTTGGAAGAAAGGGGCTACGGCCTGGATTTGGGGGAAACGTGATCGAACGGCCGTGATTGTAAGGGTTAGAAATATAAAAGAAATTGTAAATATAATTATAATTTAATTTGTGTAAACTTTAAAATATCGTATCTCTTTCGTACGAGATCGAAATTTCGCGAAATCAGTTGCATTGGAATCGTATTGACGAGCACTACGCAATGGAACTGAATTGGAGCCATTTGGAGCTAGTGTGAATTTCGGGTGAAATTAAACGTCTGTTTAATTTATTCGAAATAAAAAAACTGGAACAGAATTGAAATCAAGGTGAGATCTTCTCACTCAAATTGAATGTGGAATTTTTACAGTTATTGATTTGATGATTGCTATTCGATGTGATATTAGATATAGTAGGATATATATCTATATATATATAGCAATATATACATATTGGCATATGTATATATTGGATTGATTGATTTCCCGCCTCGTATAGCGGATGAGACCCTATTGCGCCGTTAGTAAGCGGATTTTTATAAAACCTATATACCGCGATAATTCCGTACTAGAGCGGAATTGGTATTGTGCTAACATCTGTGGATGCAGGGAAACAGGTTGGAGGGATCCAACTGGATTCCTCACCGTATTGATTATTTACAGATATTTTGATATATTCTGTTATCATATTGATATATGATATTGACTGTTGTGATGGACTAATTGATGCTGTTGCATCATCGGATTCAGTTTTGAAATGTAAAAATAACGACTTTTACTTTAAAAAGGATTTTAAAGTGATTTTTGAAAGTAGACATTTTATTGAATTGTTGAATTGATTTATTTTAAATAAATAAACGTTTACAATTTTAAAGTTATAAAAGTTAAGATTTTTGTGAAATATAACCCAAGTGTCATTTTTGAATAAATAGTTGATTTATTTAAAAAAGGGTTTAAATTGAGTTTTTCACAGTATTATAAACGGTCTATTTAAAGGATTTAAAAAGTCGATATTTATAAATCTAAAACATTGGAATTTTAAACGAGCTTTGTAAGTGTTAGAACAAGACGAAATAAAAAAATTCGTAAGTGGATGAAATTTATAAATTGTGAAGTATAAATTGAATAGATGTGTAGAATAAAAGATTTATAAGTAATAAACTTATAAATTAGATTGTTGCACTTAGATGGAATATAAATAGAATTGGCTAGTAAAAATGATTTGGCAAGTTGAAATTGTTATGAAGTATGAACGTGATTTATAAACGTTGTTTTATAAATCCAAGACCAATTGAAATTGATAAGTTAAATATAGAAGATTTTTAAAGAAGATATATTCGCGATTTTGGATAGCGAATTTTTATTGAGATAAAAATGTGTAGAAATGATTGAAATCGGGTTAAGTGAATTATATTCACGATTTTGGACAGTGAATATATTATTAAATAAATGGATTTATTTTTGAAGAAGTGATATTAAAAATGAAGTTAAACATTTTAAAGATGTTTTAAAATGTATTATGAATCGAAAGCATAGATTTCCGCAGTTCTTGTTGAAATAGACGTTTTCGGGGAATAAGGAAATAATGGACTATAACACAGTTGTTATAGTAAATGATTTCCGAAAGGAAATGTTTTTATATAGTATTGGGATTTATATATCTATTTTAATTTCGAATCCCTATACTAGTGATTTTGAGTCGTCGTAACGATGTTTTACGCAACATTCGTTTTTGACTCAAATAGATGTTAAAATTTATGATTTCCTTAAAGAATGAATATATACTTAATATTGATTTAAGTATATCGAATATTTTCAAATGTTGAAAATAAATAGATTTGTGAAATACTTATTTTTAAATAAGTATGGGAATGCTTTTCCAATATGAAATGAACTGTTTTGAGATTTTATCTTCAAAGATAAAATGAAATGTGGAAATTGATTTGAAATTGTTTTCAAATGATTAAGTGTGGAAATTTTATATCTAGTAAAGATATTTTGGACGATGAAATAATTTGGAAAATTATTTGGAATCTGATGATGTTGCGCATCTTTATTGATAGTTAAATAACCGACTATCAATAATTACCTTTAGATAGGTATTTGTTGTGAATTGGATGAATTGAATGCCACACTTATTTTTGAATAAGCGCTCACTATTCGGGTTAGCCGGGAAAGGACCATGGGGTCGTATAACCCATTCCGAATATGTGATACGTCGTTATGAATTGCATTTGAAGACCGGTGTTGAAGACCGGATATTTTTGAAAACGGAAGGATTACCGTCGAGTTACTCTACATCGGCTGATCTCCGATTTAGAGGTTTTATCACCCTTAGTGACAGGAAGTCCTGACGTGATTGAAATTATCCAGATATGCAAGGGCTTCGTGAGAAGTGCCTTCGGTTCTGTTCGATCCCGGAACAGACTTGTATGGATGTGTGTTTGACGTTACACTTTGAGATGTAAAGCTGATTTCTTTCAAATACATTTCTGTTGGTGGCGGAGAATTTATTCTCTTAGCTTAACACCCTTCTCTGAGACGTACGAGCTCAGAGGTTATGTAGTTGAAATTTATCAGCGATATATCCCAATTTGGTAACGTGGCATACTGAGTGTTGCTGTGAAATGATCAGTGTTTGATCATTTGTGATATGATCATTTGTTTGATCTTATATCTTTGTGATCATAGGTTGATCATTTTGTTTGACCCGAAGCAGGGCTTTTTGAGAAAGCGTAGCTTTGTGGACGAGACTTCGTCGAGCCTCACACCCCGGAAATGGTCGAAACAGGAAGGATGCGGCAAGGTTCTAGGGAGTAGCGCCCCTTAGTGTATGTCATTCCTTCTGGATAAAGGTGGTATCATGGTATGGAGCCCAGATACTTAACCTCTGTGGTTACTGCATTATTATTATCTATGTGGTTTGTTGGAAATCGGGGATCCTCGGGAAGATCGGTGACGATCGGGGGATGACATACGCGTGTCAGTAGTTACCTACTTTTGCAGAGGTAACCCGGCCTTGTGTTGGCAGAGATCTAACCGTAATGTTAGGTTATTTCTCGGGTCGTCTATTCCAGGGACGTACCCATCGTGGATAGGAAGTTCCTTAGCCTGACCATTTGTTGGAAATCCAAAGAAACAATACGCGACTTGTACGGTTTTAGTTGTAGAACCTATCATTCACTTATGGTGGCGCCCCACTGTTTGGATGGTAGCTATAGTAGGCATAGTTCGAAATGTCTATGCTGGCTAAGATTAATATTATACTTTCGAAATGTTTTCTACACTATGCACTAATAATAATATCAAAAAGAATTTGATTTTTGCGTAGTAAGCATCTTTGACTATCATAAGAAGAAATCTCCTCCAAGTCTGCGTTTGCATTGTGTGTGTGGTGGGAGGTCTTATGGTAGTTTCATTTTCCAAAAGCATTGCGGATTGACTTTAAAAATTATTTTGTTGTTATAAAGAATAACTGTTTTACGATCTCACACCAGTCACCATGACTGACTCGGAGTTTATTGTTCCCTTCTAAACTCTGGGTGCCCACCATTTTCCACACGGGCAGCCTAGAGTTATATTATCAGGATATTCTGGATATTCTGGAGCTTTGGAGATAAGCTGGAGGACGAGACGTAGTATTTGTACCTGATATATTTATTCCGCTGTGTATTCTGTATGAGGACAAGTTTATATAACTGTCCATTTATGTGCTGTGTTGTATTGAGTTGTATATTGACTCTGATTGATGTATGTATAAACTGATATAGTTCTTTGTTTTAAAAGACTAGTGTTTATCTATTATATATTGTTCCGCTGCGATATGTGAGATTCTGATATTGTTTTCTGTTTCTGTTTCTGCTCTTGTTCTGTTGTTGTTCTTCTTTCTTTTTCTTCTATCTTCTTCTTCTACTTTTTCCTTCTTTCTTAAAACCATAACTTTTCGGGTTTCCGGCATTCGATGGCTCAGCAGTCGATAAAGTGAGTATCGATGTTGAATTTTCGAAAGTCGAAAATTTCGGGATGTTACAGACGAAGTGCTGCCATTTTGAGAGCTCGACTTCTTCACTTCTTTTCTCAACTCTAATCTAGTGCTTCCATCCATCCAAATCGAAGATCAAGATTGAAGATTCAAGAGCTTAGATTGGAGATCTTCATCTTTTCAAGAGAGATTTCTTCGTTTGAAGCGGATTCGTGATAGATCAAGCTTGATCCCTCGCTGTCCAGATCTGAAGCGTGTTGATTTGAGGTTGTTTAGGTGATTTGGTGAGTGGTGATTATCTCTCACACGGATCCAAAGGAGTATATCGGATTGTTGGCTTGATTTGGTGTTAAAATAGTGATTTCTATGCATCTTTGTAAACCTAAGTGTAGATCCATGTAGATCCATTGTTCATGATGATTTGACAACCATTTTACTAAGTGTTAACCTATGCAAGTTCATTCATAAAGATTGTAGAGATAATTCTCATGATTTCATGCTTATTAGACTTTCAACTCTTTAATTACGAAAATGCCATTATTGTTATAATTGTCCATTTTTCTTATATTTGAATGCTTGGTTACTTGGATTGATGTTTGACATGATTGATTGCTGTGAATTAGATGATTGTTGATTGGTTTTAGACCGAAGATGATTCAAAAGCTAAAGGAAAAGGCTCTTGAATTGGGAAAGCTGCTTGTGGCATATGTAGCGGGATGATGAAGCTCTTATGCATAGACTTGATGATGTGATGTTGAGATGAGGCTTTGCAAGGATGTGATGAAGCGAGGCAATCATGTGATGAAGACTTGGTATAATCCAGACGGGATCATTCCAAGCATGTTGATAACTCGGTGATATGATTCGAGTTGAGGATAATGGATGGATATGAGAATAGTCGTCGAGGAGGATGACTAGGAGGCTTGGATAGCATCGTTGTTGAAGGTTCTAGCATGCTCTAAGCAAGAGTACGTTTGGGCAGATTCGATAGTCCCAACGGCCAACTGTTGATGGTCGAGTACTCTGGGCAGATTCGACAGTCCTAGGCACGGGCTGCGACGACGTGCGGGAGTTATGTCTAGAACCGGGGTTTCCATTAGCCCTTGACGGACGGCTGAAAGAATGTGCCGGTCATTCAAATTAACGGTGATATCGAAGCAATGATAACAGTGATAGCCAGAGTCATGGATGTTTGGTTGTATCGTCATTCGGACTCAAGAGCGGTATTTTCTGGGTGCTTATCTGATTTAGGCCTTGGTACTTGGAAAACATCGCCCTTGACTCGAGTGGTAGTAGCTTTACTTTAAATTGTATGCTCTGCTATGTTGCTTCTGCTTAGTGTGTGTCTGGGGGCTATCACTGTAGAATGAGGTTGGAGTGGGAGGGTTGTATTCCTATTCCTTTTCCTTTATGCTCTTTTGGTATGTTGTTAGTTAATTTACTGCTCACTAAGACTGTTGTCTGACTCAAGGCTTTATGTTTTAATTCTTATTGCCTTAGGCCGTTCGTCCATTTTGGGACGGGCAGACTAAGTAGCAGGTGACAGGTGCTGTTCTCTTCTCACGATGCTGATATCGAAGACGAGCTGGAGGGTTGCATATTATCTTCTTACTATATGTACTGGATGTTCCGCTGTTTTGTATTCTCTGAGTGTTATGTAGTGAGGCTTGATGTATTGGCTATTTGGATGCTTGTATTCAACTATTATGGAGTTTTATATGATATCATTTTGTTCTGTAAAGCTTCACTATACATATGTTCTATTGTATTTTGTCCATGCGCTGTGAGTAATACGATAGATTCTGTTGTTTTAATCTACCCTGACAATCGTCCATGGTCGCTGGCACACTTTACAGCGCACTCTCTCTAGATTCGGTGTAGGAATCATGGGCGGTCGTCACAAAAACAATACATACGCAGAGGTTTGCAAAAGAATATAGACGAACAGGTTTGCAAAAGAATATATATAATAAAGATATATGACACAAAAGACTTCCAAGGCAACGGTTATAATATAAAGTAGTACAGTAAAATGTAATATAATATAAAATAATGAAATATCATATAGTATGCTTATAATACTGCAAAAGGAGGAGCAACAAGAATCAAACCTCAAATATACGTATAAACAGAACGTATATATATAAAATAAATAAAATAATTTTATAACTATGTATGTAACGTTAGTGTAGCCAAAAGTTAAAAACATCAATTAGCACAACAACCTACAGTTTAGAGTATACTATATATATAAACTACTGAACTTACAAAAATCAGAATAAAAAATATATAGATACTTTTAACAAACATATATTGAACTTAATATATGTAAGAACATACGTACATATACCTTGACATATATATATATATATACCTTTCATCAGAGAAGAGCACGAGGGTGGCTAGTAAGTTGGTGGAAGGAGAGGTGATGATGCCAGGCTGCGGTAGAGGGTGATGGTGGTGGAGACGTAAGGCGAGTGGTAGGGCTTAGACGTGATCAAGAGAGGGGAAGGGGAGGCCGGCCTTGGCCGTGCGCACTAGCGAGCGGAAGTTGTGGTCGGAGCTGAGTGGGAGGTCGGCGAGTTCGCGGGTGGTAGATGAAGGGAGGAGGGAGTGAGTGGAAACTAAGTCGGGTTGTAAGGAGTGGCTACGTGCGTGAAGAGGGAAGTGGAAGAGCAGGCAGGGTTGGTTTGTGGTGGATCACTCATGAATGAGCAAAGGAATAATAAAAATAATAGATATAGAAGGGTGCGGTTTTTAAAGGGAAAGGAAAGTGGAAAAGCAATTATGCACCAGGCAAATGGAAAGTGACGCATGAGGTTCCCAATTTAATATTAATGAAACATAAATTTTATAGAAGAGCATCATTTCTTTTCGTATGCCAGATAGAAAAGAAAACGTTTGATATGGAATAAATAGGAAAGGAACGAACCCGAAATGAAATTGCAACAGATAGAAATTAAAGAGCTACAGCATGAATCTAGGGGGTAATAAAGGTAAGCTATTGATTGGTTCGTAACTGATGTAAAATTTGAATGGACGGAAAAGAAATAAAATTTATTGTAACAGTCTATTCCCTTGATTTCATGCAAATTACTGAAGCAATTAATTATTAGTTTGGGCTGCACGTCACAGATTTGAGAACCAAGGAAAAGTGTAAAATCACAATGTGGTACCGCTACAGTGAACAGTTGATTGTTTCCGTCGCGTACCGGACCTCAAAATACACAATTGAATATACCGAAGAGATCAGCACGACGAGACGATCAAAACGGTATACAGATATCAGTGATAGGATCATCCAATCAAAAGTCGATAATCGGTACCGATATACGTTCCTATTCCGTACGGAAAAATCCAAACGGAGCTAGAAACGTCTGAATTTTGCGAAACGAATTTCGCAGTCTGATTCAGAGTGTTCTAAATAAATTTTCTCATGTTGACATATTTAGGTTTCGAAAAACTTTTAAATTCAACTGTTATTTACCGATTTAAATTGAAATAAAATTACTCAATAAAATAAACTTCAATATTATCAGATGAAAATTTACCAGTTGTTATGTTTAAATAGACGTATTCCAAATAATAAATTTTTATTTCAAAATTCAATTATTAAAAAATTTCACAAAATTCAGTTAAATACGTTATTAAAACCAATCAAAATTTATGGGTCGTTACACTATCCCCCACTCAAAACTTTTCGTCCCCGAAAAGGAAGAAGGTAGGAGAATAGAAACAAGCAGACAGAAAAGATAGATTAAAAGACAAGGATAAACAATTAATTTAAACTATATAAATTTTACTTGAAATATTCATTTGAAAACTTCATTTTCAATTCAATTATCGTTAATACTTTAATACCTTCCAAAACCCATTTGTAAAATTTCTTGCTTCCTTTATAAATACCATTATATGTTTAAATAACACCTTTATAAATATATGAAAACTATTTGAAAATAATTATTTACATTATTACTTATATTTACAAAGAAGCTATTTGAAAACATTAAATCCATAATTCATAAATTTATTAATTTTTATCTCAAGATACCTTTCAAATATTATTAATAAATCAATAATCATTTACTTTAAATATGTATTATTTATTTAATAACTTCAAAAATATTTATAACACTCATAATTTACTATTAAACCATGTACTATATTGTTTTATTTAATAAACAGTATTTAAAAAGGATATAGTCAACAAGGAAAAGAAGGTGGAATCGGAAAAACAGAAAGAATAGGCTACAGTATAGGTTAATAAATAAAGCTGAGCAGATAAGGTAGATTCAAGGAATAGTATCGAGCACGAATAATTAATTCAAACCATAAGAATTTCAATTTCAAATATTAATACAAAATTTCTTTGTTGGAAATACTTTTGTAATAAAATACCCTTGTAATAAAATACTTATAATAAAATATTTTTATGTCGAAACCAATTTTCCTTTCGAAAATAGTTTTATAACTCGATGTCTTAACAAGTTTATCCTCGTTCCTGTAGGCTCTGGCAGTGCGTTGATCAGGCGCAAAGCTAAAATTCTCCAGGTACTTAGTAGACTTGTTTCAACACCTAGTGAAAATACTGGAAAACTAAAAAAATAGATATGGAAAGTACAATCCAACAAAAAAACAAACAGAACCTTTGTCTAACCATGGATCGCAAATACACAAAGGTTACGCCTGGATCCCCCAGGAAACATCCGTATCCGTAAGCTTTCTCAGCCCTGCGAATTACGCCATGATGACTAGTAGAACACAGATACACAAAGGTTAGGCCTGGATCCCCTAGGAAACATCCGTATCCGTAAGCTTTCTCAGCCCTGCGGATTTCGCTACTAATACGACTTACATAGATCACAGGATACACAATGGTTACGCCTGAATCCCCCAGGAAACATCCGTACCCCTGGGCCATCCATCCAGGTGAATTACGCTATGCAGTCACGCTCGTAAGACCATGGGTAAAGCCATGGAATTCGATGGAAACTCGAGTATCATATCCGGAAAACCAAAAATCAGAGAAATATCGATAGAATGAATCCACAATGTGGCCACAAAGCGGATATCAAGCAGAAGGCATTTTCTGTAACGACCCGTAAATTTTAGATAATTTTATTTGTTTTATTTATATATTTAATTGTAATTTTATGGAATTTTAAATAATAAAATTCTGAAATAAAAATTTGATATTTGGACTACATCTATTTTAACATAGCAATCGGTAAATTTTCATCAGATAATTTGGAAGTTTATTTTCTAGTGTAATTTTATTCCAATTTATATCAGTTAAAAATTGATGATAATAAAAGTGTTCCGAAACCTAAATATGTCAACATGAGAAAATTTATTTAGAACACTCTGAATTAGATTGCGAAATTCGTTTCGCGAAATTCGGACGTTTCTAGCTCCGTTTGGATTTTTCCGTACGAAATAGCAACGTATATCGGTACTGATTATCGACTTTTGATCGGATGATCGTACCACTAATATTTGTATACCGTTTTGATCGTTTCATCATGCTGATCACTGAAGTATATTCATCCCTGTGTTTCGACTTCCGGTATTAAGCAAAATCAATAAAACGATTTTCGTAACGGTACTCGTTTTAATAAAAAAACACTTTTTGATTCTGTGGCTTTTCAATTATTCATGAAATCAAACAGCCATTAACAAATTTTATTTCTGCTCTTGAACATTTATATCCCACCGTTTCAAATTGCATTTCTAGTCGGTTCCTTGGCCTTCTAAATTTTTTTTTATGCTTGTGATATTACAGCCAATATAACGTTTTATTTTATTTTATTTGTTTTGCCTGTAGCGAAATCTTTCCCCTCCCTGATCTAGCCGATTATCTACCTTCTCCTTGAAAACCCAAGCACGCAAGTCTCGGCCTCCACCATTGAACCACCAGCCATGCTTCCCCTCCCTCTCTCGGCCTCTCTTCTTCCATCATCTCTCTGTTTCCTCACCTCTCGGCAGTTTCCACCAGAGCCGTGTAAGTATAATATATATATATATTGTTTTAATAATAGGTGTGTATGAGACACTAATAATATAAGATTATATATCTTTGTATACATTCTGTTTGGATCTGTAGCTATTTTGGATTGCATGAATATATATACTCTCACCTTCATATATAGATTTTCTGCAAAAGTTTATATGCGGTCACCTATATTGTGGTGTAGCCGTGTGTGTATATATATATATATATTTAATTCTATTACCAATAGTCTGCATATATTTTATGTACTTACATTTTGAGTATAAGTTATACTAGCTTTATAAAATATTTGTTATAAAAGTATATATATATACAACAATATCCTTATTGTTAGTTATAATATATATGTTGATATTGCAGTTATAAAGTTGTTGATCTGCCTATTGTATTTATGCTGTAAGTGCTATATATCTATAATTTTACAAACCATATTTTATGTTGATTACCTAAGTTTTATAAACCAGTTATATATATATATTTTACCATATCATTTTGTGTGTTAGTTTATTTGTTGTTTATATAGAGGCTGTTGGATTTGTATATACCAACAATGGTCTATTTATAAGGTCGGTCTTATTTACAATGTTGGGACAGTATTATGGATTTGTTTGAAACAATTTATGATATATAGTATATTTATATTTATACGGTCAGTAGTTAAAGTTTTGAATATAAGTAGGTGCTTCTAAACCGGTGTATATATATGTATTGATTTGATTTGTGCTTTATTAATTTCTATTATACAAAAAATATATGACAACCTACAAATATATATACATAGCTTGCTGTTGAAAGGTGTATTTGTTGACAGAAAGTTAGATGATATTTTTTCTTTTTCAATCCAAGCTATAATATGTCAGTTTATATACGAGTTATGTTAGTTTATAGACTGTATATGATTTTGTACATATGTACAAGCTTATAACTGTATGATATTATCTGTGTAAATCTTATTTGATGTGCATGTACATCCCATATTAAGTATTGTATATTATATATTATATGTTGTATAAATTTTGTATTATATACATCCACTGCACATAAGTACGCTTGAGTTTGATTTTTAAATATATTATATATATATATATATATATATGTTTAATTTAAAAAAACAATGATTTTGAAATGTGTATATATATATATATATTTAATTTAAAAATGTGTTGTGTTTAGAATATGAATATATATATATATAGTTATATACAGTTATATATATGTAACGACCCTAGATTTTAATTTAATTTAAATTTATAATTAAATGAATTTTTGAATAAAAATTTGTAAAATTAATTATAAATGGAAGCGAGTTTCCCCGAATCCAAATTAATTTTGTATAAATCATTTAAATTTTAAATATTATATATATATATGTATATATTGGATTTGAAATAAATTGTAAATAAATGGTTTAATAATAATAAATGATAATAATAAATATTGAAGTAAAATAAATAATTGAGTTATAAAATAGGAATAAATAAATAAGAGATGAACTATAATAATAAAAGAAACACAATATATATACACTAGCTTATCAAAGAAGACATTAGTTTAAATATTTATGTACAAACAAAATCAAATATGTATTGATACAAACAAAGTATATTCATAAGAATGTATAGTATATAGATAATTATATGTAAGTTTGTACAAGTAAATTAATGTAGCCACCACCCAAAAATCTTATCAGCCGAGATCTTACATATGAAACAAGTAAACAAAGATATGTATGAGCTTGCAAGTAAGGACAGAGAAATATTTTTAAGTATGGTATAAGTGTAGTTTGTACAAAGCATTAAATGCAATTACCTCTAGTATTGTACAAACAATATATAGCACCCTGTACAATATTGTATACCCAGTACACAATATAATACTCATCAGCACAATACAAGAATCACCAGCCGAGATGTTGTTTAATAAAAAAAAATATTACCCTTAACAAAATAATAACACTCTGTAAGCTTCTTTCTTTATATAGTCATCTTCCTCTCAGTTTTGTTCTTTCCAAACTGAGTAAACCTAAAGTAGTATCATCTATAATTTAAACAAAACTTCAATAAAGACAACAATACAAATCAAGATCAAACCAGAGATTAAGGAGAAGTTTCAGCTAATAAATTTCAAAGCCTGTTCAACAAAAAAAATGATGAGCTCTGTTCTTCTTTGTTCTTTCAGGAAACAGGTGAGTAAACATAATTTAAAAAAAAAACAGTTTATTGTTGGATTTCATTTTTGTTATGTGTATGAAATTATGATGATATGCCTAGATTCTTGGATTTAAACTGATGCATGTTGGTATATGAGTTATTGATGATTGGGAGATGGCTGTAAAACATAAAATATATGCTCTGTGTTAGTAACAGGTTCAATTTTCATAATAAATTAAATAACTAAATGTTGAATTCGAATTGGTTTAGGATTTGTAAATAAAGGTTGTTTGAAATCATGTAACCTCACTCCTAAAAATAATTACAGGAAAAAAAAAGAATATTGGTCTCGAAATTTATAAAGAACAGTGAAAATGAAAATTTGGTCAAAAATTTATTAATTCATTTTTTAGTTTTGTTTTCATGATTGAATTCAATATAGGAAAACATGATTTTTAAAGTATATATCATGATTTTTAGTTTGGATTAATTGAGTATGGCCGAGATGAATGTTTGTGCTTTTCCGAGCAAATTTCGCTGATCGGTGACGAACTGGCCAATGTGCTTTGTTCTGAGGGTCGAGGGAAGGATGGTGATCATGGGAAAAATACTCCGGGAATTTATTAATGGCTGTGATGATCAGAGAGGGACGGAGTAGGGTTTTTGTACCTGTTTTTGTCGTCGTGGTTTCTCGAGGTCGTGCGACACCAATGGGTCATCGGAGATGATCACGGCCAGGGGAATGGGAGCGTGGAGCTCAGGCAAGGGTTCAGGCGAAAGGTAACGACCTCTGGTGGTCTGTGGCGTTGAGTAGGGATGATCATTGGTTGGTGGGTATTGTTCCAGTGGAGTACGAGAATGCTCAAATTTGATTTTTAGGCTCGTCTCTGTTTTGGGTTGCTGGAATGAATGGAAGAGGTCAACGTTAACCTGTAGACGTCGGCGAGGTCGATCGTAGTGGGTCGTGGTGGTGTGCACGTTGCACTGGTTCATGGTGTATCAGTTGCCGTTCGGAGTTTTGGGGAAGAAGCTTCTGGTTCGTGGAAAGCTCGAAGCCAAGCACGGGGAAACGAGGGTTTTTCTCGAAGCAGGTGGAAAACGCGAGTTACTCGAAGACAGACTCGGGTATTCAAACGTTTTGCTCGGGTTATTGTAATATAACAGGATTTTAAGTTTTAAAGCAAATGTTTTAAAATTGTTTTGGTTTATAAAATTTTGTATTAGACAAATTATCTTACTTAATCTCTAATTGTTTTCAAAATAAAATGATTTCAAGCATTTGATGTAAATGATGATTAAGTAATTTAGAAAGATAAATGGTTTATCTTTGATTTATTATAGTTTAAGTAACTAAAGTACAATTACTTAATGTAGTTGATAAAGTATAATTATTTTATAAAAAAAAATATTTAAAGAATAATTACTTAATTAATAATTAATTAAAAGATTAATTAAAGGTTGATTAATTAAAGCAATTAATTTGAAGATAATTAATCAAAGATTAATTAATTAATGTAAGTGGTTAGGGATGATCACTTATTGAAATTTTATTAATTAAGTGGTAATTAATTAATTAAGGGTAATTTATTAATTAAAGATAATTAATTAAATGGTGAATTAAATAATTAAAAGGTTAATTATTTAATAATTTAAAGGTTGATGAATTATAATTAAAGGTTAATTAATTTATTATAAATGGACAATTAATAAATGATGAAAGAGTAATTAATCAAAATGATTTGTAAATTATTAATATTAATTAATCAGGATTAGAAATTCATAAGAAATTAATTTGATTTGAATTAATCAGACAATTAACTGACCTTACTTATGAATGTTTGAATTCTATTGAATGGTGAATTGTTTGATATCCCTGATATATGATGCTTTGTGATACATCCTGATTTATGTTGTGACTTGTAATTTACTTATCCGTGACATATATCTGTGATCTGTGAATGAACGATAAGCGTGATAGTTAATACCGCTTATCAACTATGTTTCTGAATTCTGATCTATGATGATTGAATGTTGTTGCACTATTGTGTGTGAAACCCTTGGACTACACCTTTACACACACAAATATGGATTTCACGTGGAAATCGGTTAAGTCACAGATAATTTAAATTTGATGTTTTTGAAATTGAAATTTTAATTTCAATTGATTTTGTAATTGGAAATTTGGGTTTAAAATGAAAAGCTTTTGAAATGGAATTTCAAAGATAAAAGTTATTTTGAGTAACTTAATCGAGTTTTGAAAATTTAAATAATTTGATTTAAATTTGAATTCAAGTTTGAAATTGAATCCTATGATTTGAAACTAGGGATTAAAGATGATATAAATGTGTTTGTATGAATCTAAACCATTTAAAAGTATAATTTTGAGAATTTGGATTTAACCCAAAGACTTTAACTTGTATTAATGAATCAGATTTCCAAAATGAAAACTGTTTGTTTTCAAATGATAAAAGCTTTCAGATAAGAAATAAAATTCCAGTTTAATTAAAGGAATTTCAAGAATGAATTGAAAAATGGTTTTCCAAGTTATGAATGAATTTTTTTGAAAGCTATGAATTGAATCTGTTTATTTTTAACAGATTTAAAATGATGATTTGTTTAAACCATTCGAAATGAAATTGTTTCGAAAGCTATAAGTTGAATCTTTGTTTTAAAGATTTAACGAGTTAATCCAATTGAAACGGAAATTGTTTTGAAATCTGTGAATGGATTTTTGTGAAACTGGGTGAACTTTATGAATTAAATCTTTTATTTAAAAGATTAAAATGTGGAAATTGTTTAAACCGTTGAAGGTTGTTTAAAATGAATCTTTTTGTTTAAAGATTTGAAAATGGTAATTTGTTAAACCATTTGAAGAAAGATTTTGGGTAATAAGTTGTGACTTAATTGAAATCCCAATATCCATATATTTTTAAATATTGCGCTCACTATTCGGGTTAGCCGGGAAAAGACCTTTGTGTCATATAACCCATTCCGAATTAGTGATACGTCGTATATGGATGGCATTTGAAGACCGGTGTTGAAGACCGGATATTTTCGAAAATGAAAGGACAACCTGTCGAATGTCTCTACACCGAGTTGCTCCGGTATATAGATTTATGTCACTCCTTTTGTGATGGGAAGTCCGGACGTGATTAGAAAATTATCCGGATTTGCAAGGACTTCTTTGGAAGTGCCTTCGGTTCTGTTTGATCCCGGAACAGACTTGTATGGATTGTATGTCTGACATTACAAATTGAGATATAAAGCTGATTTCTTTCAAATACATTTCTGTTGGTGGTGGAGAATTTATTCTCTTAGCTTAACACCCTTCTCTGAGACGTACGAGCTCAGAGGTTATGTAGTTGAAGGTTATCAGCGATATATTCCCAATTTGGTAATGTGACATGCTGAGTGTTGCTGTGTGATGATCATTGTTTGATCATTTGTGATATGATCATTTGTTTGATCATTTATCTTTGTGATCATTACTTTGATCATCTGTTGACCCAAAGCATGGCTTTGTGCCAAAGCGTAGCTTTGTGGACGAGACTTCGTTGAACCTCACAAACCGGTAATGGTCGAAACAGGAATTGTGCGGCAAGGTTTCAGGGGTAGCTTCCCTAGGGTATGACCATTCTTTCTGGAAAAAGGTTGTGTCAGGTATGGAGCCCTGATATTTAACCTATGTGGTTACTGCAAATATATTTCTTTGTGGTTGTTGGTGTAGAGGATCCTCGTTTATAGGTCCCAAAGGACCGGGGGTGGCATATCTGAGTTTTGTATATTCCCCGGGAAGGGGGGTAGTCGGCCTTGTTTGGCAGAGAGCGGTTTGTCTCTCGGAGCGTCCAGCCAGAGGCGTTCCTTCGTGGCATAGGAAGTTCCTTAGCCTGACCATTTGTTGGAAATCCATCTTCCAATACGAACTTTGTACGGTATTAGTTGTAGAACCTGCCATTTACTTATGGTGGTCACCACTGCTTAGATGGTAGCTATAGTAGGCATAGTTCGAAATGTCTATGCTGGCTAAGATTTATATTCTACTTTCGAAATGTTTTCTACACTATGCACTAATAATAATATCAAAAATGATTTGATTTTGCGTAGTAAGCATCTTTGACTATCATAAGAAGAAACCTCCTCCAATTCTGCGTTTGCATTGTGTGTGTGGCGGGAGGCCTTATGGTAGTTTCATTTTCCAAAAGCATTGCGAATTGACTTTAAATTCTTTTGTTGTTCGTTTTTAAAGATAAATTGTTTTTGTTGCTCACACCAGTCCCATGACTGATCCAGAGTTTATTGTTTCTTTCCTAAACTCTGGGTGCTCAAAAGTTTTCTACACGAGCAGTCTAGAGTTGGGTTTTTCAGATAGTCAGGTTTAGTAGATTATCTGGAGCTAGTTTAGTCTTTGAATATGGACTGCACTTGCTTATCTTTGTGCATCGTTATTGGGAGTTCAAGCTATTTCTGGATTGGGGCTTTGAAGATGGAGATTATCCGCTGCTGATGTTATCGTTTTCTTTTCCGCTGCTATTTCTTGTATCATATCTCTGATGTATATTGATATTCATTGTATCACTCTGTTGTATCAGATATTGTATCAGATATTGTATATCAATGTATTATTCTTTTTCTTCCGCTGTGTTATTTACTTAACTGTGTTATAAGCTCCGGCGACTCGGATTTGAACGGTCGAATCTACGACATTCGAGTACGATGTAAAGTGTGAATGTCGATTTTCGAACGCGAAAAATTCGCTGACGTTACAATATATGCGCTCACTGATACCAGTTATCATCATCGATCCAATTTTGATTTAATTTCATCAAATTTCTATTTATCAGCTTGTTCATCGAATCGTGTCCATCTAGCTTTACTTCGGAAGTCGTACTTGCATTTCGTAACTCAATCTCATAGTCTACTCTCTCTAGCCTCGAAAGTTGAGCAATCACTCACGATTAACGTTCTTTTATTTATTAAATTTGATTTCAATTGAAACGTCAATTGAAATATGCTGTTGTTAGTTATTTACATTGCTATATATATGTTGATATCTGTACCATTTCACCTGTGACATTCTGACACCATTATCTATTATTTATATTAATGATATATGCCTGTTATATTATTATCATATCTGTTATCACTCTGCAAGTTCCATGTTAGTATTGAAATCACTATGGGTTGAAATGATACATACTCGAACAGACTTTAGAATAGGAGAAAATCGTTATGGGTTGAAGTGATAAACCCAAGTGATTTTCATATAATTGAATTTGGGATTGTGGGTTGAAAAGATATATACCCGTATATATATTTAAATTGCAGATTGAAATGATAAATATCCGTATCACTTGACCATAGGATAGAAAATTATATACAGGCACCGTTGGTCTATATAAATATTTTGAAAATGATTTCTATGGTTTTGAAAAGAAATATATGGTTTTGATAAATATTGATTTTAAAGATTTATCAAAGTTGATTTAATAAAGTTGATATATAATATGTTTAAGTATTTATTTAATATATATATTTTCAAATATAGAGTTATAATGATTCAGGTTGAAAAGATAAATTTGAAATTGATTTGAAATTATATTTATTCAAGAAATTTACTTAAATAAGTTGATTTGAAATTTATTGAATTTGGAATTTTAAAGATATGTTTTATAACTTGAATTTGATTAAAAGTGACTTAAATGAATATTTCAAACTTATATAAATTTAAATGGGATATTTTATTTATTTAAATTTGTAAATTGAAGTTGTATTTAGATGTTATTGAAATGATTAAGTAAATATTTCAAAACTAAATAATAGTAAAGTGAATTTGATATATATATATATATATATGAAATTATCCAATTTAGTTTTGAAATATTGAATATATAAAGCTTTGAAATATATTAAAATTGAAATGGCTTATTTTATGGTTCAATTATGTATTTGAAATCGATAATTTGAAATGGTTTATTTGGAAACTGAATTGAGTTGAAATTTACGAATTGAGATTGAATTAAATGTGAATTTTGGAATTCGAATTGATTTGAATTGATTTATGAATTTGTGGTAACTATTTGATTATATAAAGTATTTTTAAATTATATTTAAACTTATTTTTTATATTATCTTATAAACTATTGTAATATAAACTATTTTAATTATTTTAATGTATATTGTTTTAACTTATAACTATTTTATATAAAATATGTTATATTTATAAACTATTTTATTATATATACTAATTTTAATATCTAAACTATTTAAAAGGAAAGTGTTATGATTTCAAAAATGATATAATTTCAAAGTGCTGTGATTTCCAAAGTGTTTTGATTTTTAAAAGACTATGATTTCGAAAGCGACGTTATAACTTTGGAAAGTGATATGATTTTGAAAATGGATATATTTGTAGTGAAAATGATATCGTATTGATTTGGTTTTTGTAACGACCCGCCTTTTTGGACAATTTAAATCGACAAATCAAACACACATGTCAACTCAAACCATTCAAAAGGGAGGATTGTTAATGGGGTAAATAAGAAAAGAAGAGAAAAGCAACAAGAAACAATCACAGAATCTCGCAGCGGAAAGATAAAATATAATAATCAAATAAACAGTTCATGAAGCTGTTTAATATACTTTTGATTATCATTTATACATCATTTATCAAAGTTATACATATACAACAGAACAAATAAAATAATGCAGCAGACAACATGATGCAAGGATAATAATAGTAATAGTATACCAAATCTTCGTCTTCGTCCTCCAGAATAGATCTTCAATAAGCTGAAAAACTCAAGACTGACTCGAGCGTAATGAAAAGACAAAACACTAGAGTCAGGACTAAAACATCCTTATGTAAGTTAATCAATCGTAAATAAATATGAATGCAATGGCGTTAGAGATGTTTACGGGGTTTGACATCTCCTATCCAGTGTCAACGTGAGTGCAATAACTTAAGAGATGTTACGGGATTTTCCATCTCTCAAGGATCCGTTAAACTATCTACTATGTAGTACAATACGCTATTATAATATGTCTACATTAAAGTAAAAGTATTAAAATAGCGTTAAGGCGTTACCATAATCCCCCTTAACACATTTTTATTCCAAGAGCATATACAAGACCGTAGTTTCCCAAAAACCGGAAGTCACCAGAGGGCAATCCATATACTAAAGGTACAAACCAAAACGTAGTGGTCGCGAATAGGATAATCAGTATGACAAGGTACATGAGGCGATACCAACTAGAATACTAGTAGTTGCATGATCCGGACTGATGTTGAGCATAGTAGCTACTACCTCAACACCACGAAACAACACTCCAAATCAAGGGGTGCACCCAAATCGAATCACAAAGTAATTATGGTATCGAAGAAGTGTGTCCGCTAGAGGTGGCGAACCTCAATGGCCCGGCGCGGCTCTTGTTTTAGTCATGTCAGGGGTCATCCAATATCGTTCTCTTTCTTCAGTCAACGCGTTCACCAAACCATCCACTTCATTCTGGATGAACACTCCACGTATAATAGTTATTAAAGTGGTTTTCGGTATCGACAGAGAGTATGTCCATATCCGATCTCGGTCTCTTTAATAACTACGTATTATTACACCGATGGCTCTTTTACATTTCAAATCGATTCATAATTGATATCAAAATATCATATTCGCTTCAAAATCAAATCCATTTCAAATATCATCATATTTATTCAAGATGTAAGATTCCGTTTCAAAATCATTTTTCGCCTCAATATCTCATTTCGATTTCAAAATCATTTTTCGCCTCAATATCACATTTCGATTTCAAAATCATTTCGAATTTCAATTTAGGTTGGAACTTCATTTAACCCAATTCGTATTTAAATTCAATATTTAAATATAAACATTTAACCTTATTGACCAGCTTGAAATTTTAGAAAAAAGTTTTAAGTAGTTTAAAAGTAGTTTTAAATAATTAAAATACTTAAAATCTTTAAATGGATTTCAAATAGATAAATTAGTTTGAAATAATTTAAATTGGGTTAAGTAGATTTAAAATAGATTAAATAGTTAAGTATTTAAAGATGGTTTATATAACAGAGAAATTTGGAAACAAAATGAAACATCTTCAAACCCAAACCATTTCAATTATAACTTCCCAATTCAAATCAATTTCAATTTCCATTCTACCGATTCAATTTCGATTTCAATTCAAATCAATGTCAACTTGACTTCAAATTAATTCAATTCCACATTCACCTTTAATTAATTCAATTTCAATTTATATCGATTTGGAGCTTGATTTTCAAAATATCAATTTATAACACTTAACAAAATTATCCTTCAATATTCAACTTTTAAATCCAAATTTCAAATATAATTCAATTCCAAGCTCAATTTCAAAATATCATTTTTATATCACTTTTACTTAGTAATACTCAAAGCTCGAAATAAGGTTCAATCCTTAAAACAAATAAATTTTCGAAATTCAATCATATCCCAATTTTAGATTTCAAAGTCTCAACTTAAATTATTTAACAATTTCTTTTAACTAAAATTTATTTCAACCTTCCAAACTCAATTTTCGATAAATTCGATTTCTATAAATTGATTTTATTTATAACCTTTAAATCAAATATTTGAATAAATTTCAAATCAACAATTTTAAAATTATTAATTTAACCAATCTGGTGTCCGTATATAATTTTCTATCCTATGGCCAAGTGATTAGTTATTTCAATTAAATGTCAGGGATGAATATATATCACTTAAATCAAATCACAGTGTCATATGTATGCATAACAGGATATATATATATATATAAGCAAATAAACATCCAAGCATTTAAATATCAACCAATAGCATCCATCAAAATACATCATCCAATAGACAATACAATTTACGGCAATTTAATAGTTATCAATATCAGGTAATTTAATCGCAATTAAATTTTAATTTCAATTTGACTGTCAATTTAATTTTCAACGGTGAATTCAAATGACAATCTATATGACAATTAAATTTTTATCAAACAACGACTAATAAAATTCATATCACTTCATAATATCAAATTTAACTACCATAAAGATATTCAGTACGTTGTGAGCGTTATAAAACACTCACCTTGATTTTACGATTTTTAAATCAAATCGAACGACGTTCGATTTAACCTAAAATTTTAACGGGCTCTAAACGTCTTTGGGTCTGTACCGCAGCAAAGCTCTTGCCGCTGCGATTCCGGCGTCACCAGTTTCGTCTGATTCCGATCTCGTATGCCTGAGATATGAGTGTTTGAAGATTGAATATATATTAATATAATTAAAACAAATTTTTTTATATATACCCATAGAAAATCATGGCCGTTCGTTCTGGAATCAAAGGCCACCAGACTTCTTCCTTCCGTTCGTTCGCCTCAGGGTTTCAAGAACCCATAGCCGCCGTTCAACATCCATTATACTCGGCCACCACGCTTATCGATATCACGATCAAGAGCCACCATCACGAAGCTCTCATCCATGAGCACCCTCGTCTTGAACGCCGTAGAGCTCGGTCGTTCTATGGCCTTGTAAAACGCGAACAACGGCCGGCGTTCGAGCCTTAAATTCTCTCTCCTCTCCATGCTAAATACGATCGCCACCGTAGGATCTCTAGAGCTCATCGAGCTCCACGTTTTCCTAGTTAGAACTTCGGCTTGAAAGTTGATGGATCGACCAGAATTTTGGGAAGAAAAGGAATCGTTTTCGGCCAACTATTATAATAAACGGCGGCTACGAATGTTTTAACCTAGGGTTGACAGTGGACGCGAATATATATATATATATACACATGCGAATTATTTTATTATTATTTCCTAATTTTAACGAGTTTTCAAACGAACTCCAAACGAAACTTGCCGCTAGGCGTTTATAATGTTTTACCCACATTCCAAACACAATGGAACGCATTTCAAGGCCTAATTCGATCGTATGTGCGAGTTACGGAAATAAATGATCAATTTTAAATTAAATCGTTTAAATTAATTTCTAAGCGTTTTGAGCTGCCACGGTCAAACGACAACTCCGATTGCCATGGAAATTGAAACCCGATAATAATAAACTCTTACGGATCTAATGGAACTAGTTTCGTCGAATTCCGAGACCGTGCCCCGGAAGGCTATTTTAACTCGTCGATTAAATCGACGACTTTTCAAAATTTACAGAATTGCTAAAAATTCCAATTTTAAAATCTTATTAACTCTATTATAATCCCAATATAACATACATTCACTTTGGAAACCAATTTGAATCATATTAAATCAAATTTCAGTTATTCGCTCTATTTTCATATATTAAATTTCAATATCAAATTAATCATATCAAATTAATCATATCAAATTCGGAATTTAATTATTCAAACATTTGTAATATTAAATTTAAACAAATTTGATTATTCTTAAATCACTACCTTTTGAAATATTCAAAAACGAACTTATAAAATTTAACCTTTAAAACAAATTCAAATTATAGAACAACCATTTCCATTAATCTGTTATTCAATTTCCGTTATTCAATTATTCAATAAATTCCAAATATTAAATTTAAACAATTTTGATTATCCAATAATTCATTATCCTTTGAAATATTTGAAATTGAACTTATAAGATTCAACTTTTAAAACCAATTCACATCTTAGAACACTATTTCCATTTTACAGTTATTCAATTATTCAATAAGTTTTAAATATTTACTTTAAACAATTTACCTGTTCAATATTCAATTATTTGATTTTTAATAGATTTTACTTATCAATCAATTACTCTATTATACCCAATGAATTCAACATTTATTATCATATCCAACTATTGATTGCAAAGGCATTCACTAAGTAGCATTTATTTTTCAATACTTATTACTATTCAAATCTTCGAAACCAATCTATTAAAATTTGTATTTCTACCTAAATAATTCACAATTCTTATTCACTTATTTACATTTTTTTTCCATATATTCCCTTATAACCAAGTTATAACATTTGAGTCAATTCAATTAGATTGGAACTCCACTCAATCTATAAATAATTACTTGGATAATTATTGTTGCAATTCATTCCAGTTATTATTATTCCAAATGAATTACAAATTTTTTTTTTCTAACATTAAATCACGAAATCTTATTAAATTAGCTATTTTAATTATCGAAAATTTATGGGTCGTTACACTCTCCCCCACTCAAAACTTTTCGTCCTCGAAAAGGAAAAAGAAGGGAAAAGGAACTAAGTATAGAATTCAACATTACATATATTTTATTCAAAGTTACCAACTTATAAAACAATGAAATTCCATTTATAAAGTCATAACTACGCTTTCACTAAGTTACTCCGAACGGCTTTCTAACTTTAAAAGTTAGTTATCAAACAAGTTATAAAATTTTAAAACTCGAAAATTTTCTAACACCCGAATTTTCGAAAAAATTCGGCAGAGTCTCCTTTGCGCGGCTCGATCGATACAACTACAAAACCCTCTACAGGCCCCAAACCAACAAAAGAAAATCAAAATCCAAGTGGCTCATCAAAAATCACCAAATCCAATGACAAAATAAACATGTACCTTTTGTCGGGCAATCCACATTTTCTTGAATTTAAATACCTGCATCTCATTTACCAATGATATCCAATTATACAATTTAAAAGAATCATTTTATATTTGGCATCTTCAATTTCCAATATTAGCTTTAATTAAGTCCATAAGCCGTACATATATCCTCCGTGAGCAATATCAAATCTAATCGCCTATTCGATCACACAATTTCACTTCCAAACTAGTATCGTTCACACGACTCTCTAGTGCGGACTCATATTTGGTTCCTTGATTGGAAACTGTTACTCTCCTTGCATAGACATATACTATGATAGAGAATTCCAGAATCAAATCAAAAATCCATATCCAGGGTTCGCCGTCGAGAATCGAGTGAAGAATCCTAACTTGGATCGATATAAATCATCTGGAAATTTTGTGCTCGAATTTGGATCAAACTGTTATGCGAACAAAATAATATACGTAAAACTCACGCATTACCTTTCATTAGATTTCTATACAATTTATCTATATTAAATTATTTTATTGACTTTCATTTTATTTACAATTAATTATTCACAATCCATTATTCAGTTAGTATATCCATTTCTTTACATAGCATATTCTTTAACATTATCTTTTCTTAAACATCATATCATAGAATTTGCCTACTCAAGTTCATTTTAAACATTCTATATAATTTAATTAAATTCAATTTCATTTTCCAATTGATTCTTAGCTATACGAAATTCCTTTGTTTACATTTATTTCATTTTCATAATTTCAGTTAATACCGAATTTATTTGTGGAACATTTTATTAACCATCACTTTAGTTTATTAATCATTGTATAAAAGTCTAACCTCTCATATATGACCTTTCTTAGGTTACAGTTATCTCAAAAGTTACAAATTCAAATTTTGTTTTACAATCCCTATGCAATTTATATTTATTTTCTATAACCAGTCTACAAAGATATTATACAATTCATTTGTCTTCTTTCTTAAGTTCACTTACTTGTTCCATTTATCCATTCATCATTTCATGCTATATTTAAGTATATATAATTATATTTTATTTTTATCACAACCAAAATTTCCATTTATATACATTTTAATTCCTTTTTGAGTTTTCCTTACTTGTATATTTCAATTACTTCCAGGTTCTGTTTGTTTATACAATATCTCATTACATATCCAAAACATCATTTTAACTTTTAACATTTGGTAAGTCTTGTTATATGTTATCAAAATGTAATTTTGGTATTATACAAATTTATAGAATTTCATTTTACTTAATTAGAATGTTCACAAATTTTAACTTGTCTATATTTTCTTTACCTTTCAATACTTTTCAATTTTAAGAATTACACTTCAACTCTAAAGTTTCTCAAAACATTTAGCTTAGAGTTTTTTAATTCTCTTATTATATAAGTTCTAATTATTCACATTTCATTCAAATATTTTGAAAAATATTAATTAACAGAACTTAGAAATTTAAATGCCCGGTTCATCTCAAATCATTTGAAATAAATATATGCATTTATATCTTATATATATCAAATCATACTTTTGGAGTTTAAACCAAAATGCATTTTTCAAAACAGTTTCGAAGCAAAGCAAAGCTTCACATAAGTCTCCTACACTTTGAGACTCGAAAATGAACGTCGATGATGCTGCGCAGTCATCATCGAAATTATTTTCCAGCGATATAAGAGAGGAGTACTGAATTTATTAAAAAAAACTCCTTTCAAAATATTTCCCATAAATATTTTTCAACTAACATCACTACATATTTGTCTTCAAAGTTTTGAAAACCATTTTCAAAATCTCCGGGTCTTAAACTCAATATTTCTCAATTTAAATCTATCTTGATTTATAAGTCACATTTATAAATTATTCTTACAAAATTTTACTTTCTTAAAACATTCTATAAATTGTTTTATCATTATTTATTTTTTAATAAACCTTATTTATTAAAACACAATATCCCATTTATGATGACCATCCATATTATCCTTTTTAACAACCAAACAAACTGGATGAATCATAATAATTTCTAAAAATTATTATTTTTTATATAAAATATAATTAGGGCAAAATTATTTCATTTACCCAATTTCAAAACAATACTATGTCGAATTGTTCTGTTCAAGTGTTTAGAGACCCCTATCATTGACGTTAATTACTCGTATTGACCAGAATCCATAAGCCACTCAACAAATCAACCAACACAATATAAAACAATTTTATGTCACTAACAAATACGTTCTCTCATACATACACTCAGCGAATCATCATAGGGTATTACTACCCTATTCATAAAGAGTCAGACCCCACAAAGCTAAGGTTATCGCTAAACCAAAGCTCTGATACAAACTGTAACGACCCGCCTTTTTGGACAGTTTAAATCGACAAATCAAACACACATGTCAACTCAAACCACAAAAGGGAGGATTGTTAATGGGGTAAATAAGAAAAGAAGAGAAAAGGGACAAGAAACAATCACAGAATCTCGCAGCGGAAAGATAAAATATAATAATCAAATAAACAGTTCATGAAGCTGTTTAATATACTTTTGATTATCATTTATACATCATTTATCAGAGTTATACATATACAACAGAACAAATAAAATAATGTAGCAGACACCATGATTCAAGGATAATAATAGTAATAGTATACCAAATCTTCGTCTTCGTCCTCCAGAATAGATCTTCAATAAGCTGAAAAACTCAGGACTAACCCGAGCGTAATGAAAAGACAAAACACTCGAGTCAGGGCTAAAACATCCTTATGTAAGTTAATCAATCGTAAATAAATATGAATGCAATGGCGTTAGAGATGTTTACGGGGTTTGACATCTCTTATCCAGTGTCAACGTGAGTGCAATAACTTAAGAGATGTTACGGGATTTTCCATCTCTCAAGGATCCATTAAACTATCTACTATGTAGTACAATACGCTATTATAATATGTCTACATTAAAGTAAAAGTATTAAATAGCGTTAAGGCATTACCATAATCCCCCTTAACACATTTTTATTCCCAAGAGCATATACAAGACCGTAGTTTCCCAAAAGCCGGAAGTCACCAGAGGGCAATCCATATACTAAAGGTACAAACCAAAACGTAGTGGTCGCGAATAGGATAATCAGTATGACAAGGTACATGAGGCGATACCAACTAGGATACTAGTAGTTGCGTGATCCGGACTGATGTTGAGCATAGTAGCTACTACCTCAACACCGCGAAACAACACTCCAAATCAAGGGGTGCACCCAAATCGAATCACAAAGTAATAGATATGGTATCGAAGAAGTGTTTCCGCTAGTGGTGGCGAACCTCAATGGCCCGGCGCGGCTCCTGTTTTAGTCATGTCAAGGGTCATCCAATATCGTTCTCTTTCTTCAGTCAACGCGTTCACCACATCCACTTCATTCTGGATCAACACTCCGCGTATAATAGTTATTAAAGTGGTTTTCGGTATCGATAGAGAGTATGTCCATATCCGATCCCAGTCTCTTTAATAACTACGTATTATTACACCGATGGCTCTTTTACATTTCAAATCGATTCATAATTGATATCAAAATATCATATTCACTTCAAAATCAAATCCATTTCAAATATCATCATATCTATTCAAGATGTAAGATTTCGTTTCAAAATCATTTTTCGCCTCAATATCTCATTTCGATTTCAAAATAATTTTTCGCCTCAATATCACATTTCGATTTCAAAATTATTTCGAATTTCAATTTCGGTTGCAACTTCATTTAACCCAATTCGTATTTAAATTCAAGATTTAAATATAAACATTTAACCTTATTGACCAGCTTGAAATTTTAGAAAAAAGTTTTGAAGTAGTTTAAAAGTAGTTTTAAATAATTAAAATACTTAAAATCTTTAAATGGATTTCAAATAGATAAATTAGTTTAAAATAATTTAAATTGGGTTAAGTAGATTTAAAATAGATTAAATAGTTTAAGTATTTAAAGATGGTTTATATAACAGAGAAATTTGGAAACAAAATGAAACATCTTCAAACCCAAACCATTTCAATTATAATTTCCCAATTCAAATCAATTTCAATTTCCATTCTACCGATTCAATTTCGATTTCAATTTAAATTAATGTCAACTTGACTTCAAATTAATTCAATTCCACATTCACCTTTAATTAATTCAATTTCAATTTATATCGATTTGGAGCTTGATTTTCAAAATATCAATTTATAACACTTAACAAAATTATCCTTCAATATTCAGCTTTTAAATCCAAATTTCAAATATGATTCAATTCCAAGCTCAATTTCAAAATATCATTTTTATATCACTTTTACTTAGTAATACTCAAAGCTCGAAATAATGTTCAATCCTTAAAACAAATAAATTTTCGAAATTCAATCATATCCCAATTTTAGATTTCAAAGTCTCAACTTAAATTATTTAACAATTTCTTTTAACTAAAATTTATTTCAACCTTCCAAACTCAATTTTCGATAAATTCGATTTCTATAAATTGATTTTATTTATAACCTTTAAATCAAATATTTGAATAAATTTCAAATCAACAATTTTAAAATTATTAATTTAACCAATCTGGTGTCCGTATATAATTTTCTATCCTATGGCCAAGTGATTAGTTATTTCAATTAAATGTCAGGGATGAATATATATCACTTAAATCAAATCACAGTGTCATATGTATGCATAACAGGATATATATATATATAAGCAAATAAACATCCAAGCATTTAAATATCAACCAATAGCATCCATCAAAATACATCATCCAATAGACAATACAATTTACGGCAATTTCATAGTTATCAATATCAGGTAATTTAATCGCAATTAAATTTTAATTTCAATTTGACTGTCAATTTAATTTTCAACGGTGAATTCAAATGACAATCTATATGACAATTAAATTTTTATCAAACAACGACTAATAAAATTCATATCACTTCATAATATCAAATTTAACTACCATAAAGATATTCAGTACGTTGTGAGCGTTATAAAACACTCACCTTGATTTTACGATTTTTAAATCAAATCGAACGACGTTCGATTTAACCTAAAATTTTAACGGGCTCTAAACGTCTTCGGGTCTGTACCGCAGCAAAGCTCTTGCCGCTGCGATTCCGGCGTCACCAGTTTCGTCTGATTCCGATCTCGTATGCCTGAGATATGAGTGTTTGAAGATTGAATATATATTAATATAATTAAAACAAAATTTTTTATATATACCCATAGAAAATCATGGCCGTTCGTTCTAGAATCAAAGGCCACCAGACTTCTTCCTTCCGTTCGTTCGCCTCAGGGTTTCAAGAACCCATAGCCGCCGTTCAACATCCATTATACTTGGCCACCACGCTTGTCGATATCACGATCAGGAGCCACCATCACGAAGCTCTCATCCATGAGCACCCTCGTCTTGAATGCCGCAGAACTCGGTCGTTCTATGGCCTCGTAAAACGCGAACAACGGCCGGTGTTTCCTGGAGATTTGACCTGGCAACTGAGTGCTCGGCATTGGCCACTACTCGGCATGAAGGACTGTTCGGCATCAACTGGCACTCGGCTACAAGAGCGTTCGGCATCCCATGGCACTCGGCATCCAAAGGTACTCGGTGTAGTACTCGGCAACAGGAGTACTCGGCATCCCAAGGTACTCGGCGTCAGTAGAACTCGACGATAGGATAACTCGGCAACGAGAGCGCTCGGCATTCAGACGGCATTCAGTATGCACAACTTCACAAGGACCGTTCGGCATGGAAAGCATCGTCCGGCATGGGAAGGGCTGCTCGGCATCAGAGCGTTCGGTATACCAGGATCGGCATGCAGCGACCACTGTACTGGGGCTAGAGTGTTCGGCCATCCAGCCCATTTGGGAAGTCCAGCCCATATTTGCCTATAAATAGAGGGGCAGGGTCACAGTGAAAGGGATCCTTTTTTGGAGAGAAAACACCGGGGAGACTCTGCCATTTTCAAGACTCATCTTCTCTACTTAACAACTTCATTCAAGCATTTGATTCACGAATTGTATTTGTAATCAACTATAAAGAAGATCAATAAAGTTTAACCTCAAAGTGGACGTAGGCAATTACGCTGAACCACTATAAATTTGGTGTTCTTACTTTCTGTATTTAGATTAGCACTGTCTTCTCTGTTTAATTGGATTTCATCACTTATATCTCTTCACAATCTTCTTCTACGAGGTTAGTGACCAATTTTGGTGCTAACACTTTGGTGCTTTCACTGAGAATCGAATTCTCAGACCTCAAGGATCTGCTTTGAAGCTACTGGATTGAACAAATCCCCCAAAGAAGATCCGACTCACTGATAGGACATCCGTTGATTCAACTCAGAGTTCATACCAATAACTCTACAATGGCAAGACCGCGTACCAGGTCAGCTTCTCACAATGCGGATGCCCACGAGACTGCTAGCGTGCAACAAGCAGGGCCTAGCAATCAACCAGCAATTCCAAATACAGGAGTTGCCACTCAGGACCAAACTCCAGTTGTCACCAGAATAGAGTTCAACGACTTGATGAGAGAGCTCAGGGAAAGTAGTAGACAACTAGGAGAGCAGATGCAAGCCAATGCCAACCTGATGGCACAACTTACTCAACAGCAGCAACAGAATGCTGGGGGCAATCCCGCTGCTTACTCCTCATCTGACAGCTCTACTTCATCTGATGAACCTCCCAGGCGCAGACGCCGCAAGACTGATGATGCGCGAGCAGATGCTGCTGTTCGAACAGCTGGAGACCGCGACCAAGCAAGAGCTGGAAGCTTCAGGACCGGGATACAGATGGAAGATAGAGGCCCAGATCATCAAAATGCTAACGATGTCGAACCTCAAGATGCACGATTGGCAGATCGCCAAGAGAGGAGGCATCAGTATGGACATGCGCGTAGAACAGACTCCGACCTTCCGCCTTCCATACAGACACCAGATCTGACAGCCATGATCAGGCAGTTGATGAAGGAAAATCAGGGGTTATCGAATGATGATTGGGGAGTGTCAAGAAGTCATACTCCGTTCACGGATGTTGTGTTGCAAGCGGCGTACCCCAGGAAGTTTAGTATGCCTACTATTCCTGCATATGAAGGAAAGACTGACCCTAGACAACATGTCATGAGGTACGAGTGGATGATGGATTCAGCCAGAGCGAATGATGCCACCAAGTGTAGGTGTTTTCCGATTACTCTATCTAGGATCGCCACTATGTGGTTCACCCGACTTCCTCCGCGATCCGTATCAAATTTCGAGGAGTTGGCGAAGAAGTTTATTGAGCAGTTCAGGATACACACTACGCGCCCAAAGGACGTGATGTCTCTGTCAAGTGTAATCCAAAATCCTGGCGAATCGTTGAAGGAATATTTGCAAAGATTCCACGTGGCAGCAACTGAAGTCAGTAATCCCAATGACCATGCAATTCTGATGGCTGTAATGAGAGGTGTGGATCCAGACTCTGAGTTTGGAGACTGGCTGGCAGGAAAACCTCCAGCTACGCTAGAGCGTTTCTACTCTAAGGCACACCAGTTCATAAGAAGAGAGGAAGCTAGGTGGGTATGACGAGATAAGGCGCCAGGGCCTGTCCAAGAGTCAATAAAGAGCAACATCGCTGTGAAGAAATCGGGAGACAGCTCGGGAAAGGTCCAAGTCAACATCCAGAACAAACCTGGGCAACCCAAGGAGTCCGGAGGAAGGAGTCAAGGGAAAAGAAAAGAAGCAGGAAAGTGGAAGTCGAGAATTCCAAGCTACAGCGAGTACACTCCGCTAAACGCCCCACTTGAAAACATTTACCTATCCACCTGCAATACTTTTCAGTACAGAAAACCACGTCCAATAGAATCAACTGAAGAACAGAAGCGGACCGGGAAATATTGTCGCTTCCATGAGACTTATGGACACAATACGGAAGAATGTAGACACTTGCACGACGCTATCGAGAAGTTGATCAGGCAGAAGAAATTGCAGGAATTTGTGAAGGATCCACAAGAAGGAGGACAGGGAACGTCCAACCCAGGTCGTGCACCAGCTCCACGTCATCCCGAGGAGCCAGCCCGGACCGTTGGTAGACTGGTCATAAATACAATTATCGGCGGGCCTCACCCCGCGGATAAGAATTGGCAGGAGATGGAGCGATATGCAAGTTCCTTGAAGCATGCAGATTTTGAGTGTTGTTCGAACATGGAGGACGGAGCCCCTACTAAGCAGCAGCGCGTAATGACAGACGATATTGTGTTCAGAAGCAGAGACGATGATCAGGTAGAGGCTCCGACCATCGACCCCATGGTCATATCTGCAACGATCGGACCAGCATACGTAAAAAGAATTCTGATTGATTCTGGGAGTTCAGTCAACATCATCTTCAAGAAGGCCTACGATCAAATGAAGCTAGAAACAAAAGACTTGAAACCATCCAAAGCTCGTATCCACGGCTTTAACGGCGCTTCAACTGATGCAGTGGGATATGTCGAGTTACCAGTTGAACTAGGACAAGGCGAGCGTCGAGAGTGCGAATTCTACCCTTTGTAGTTTTGGATGTGGACTCTCCGTATAACGTTTTCTTGGGCCGGCCAGCCCTGGCGGAGTTTAGGGCAGCGTTAGCCCCGTGGTGTTTAACTTTGAAGTTCCTGACTGACAAAGGAGTAGGCGTTGTTCACGGCGATCAAGCAGCTGGTCGTTCGTGTTATGTGGCTGAGCTCCGAGAGGCCCACCGGAGGGAGAAAGGAAAGGTTGCGGACAATCCCGTCCGCATCCTCAATACGGATAATTGACAAGTAGTGCCCGAGCCCTGGCTCGGGCATAGTTCTCGGATCTACGGAGATATAGATCCGAGAGACGACGATGAGAAACCCAGGGAAGAGAAGGCGACACCGGCTGAATTAACAGTTGACATTTCAGTTAGCCATGACGACCCTTCGCGAATACTGAAGATCGGATCACAGCTAGGCCCCGCAATGACTGAAGACCTTAGCGACTTCCTCTGGGCAAACCTTGATGTTTTCGCCTGGACGCATTTTGATATGTGTTGGATTTCTCCCGCCATCACGAGTCATATGTTGAACATAGACCCGAAATACGTCCCAGTCAAGCAAAAAAGGAGATGAATGGATCCGGAGAGATCCGCCGCTCTTGGAGAGGAGGTGGACAAACTCAAACCAAATGGGTTCGTCCGCGACGCCCTCTACCCGGAATGGGTCTCCAACCCCGTGCTAGTAAAGAAGGCGAATGGGAAATGGAGGACTTGCGTAGATTATTCCGACTTGAACAAAGCATGCCCTAAGGACAGTTTCTCGTTGCCTAGGATCGATCAGTTGGTCGATTCCACCGCAGGACACGAGTTACTGTCATTCATGGATGCGTACTCAGGATACAACCAAATCCCAATGCTTATTCTGGACCAAGAACACACCAGCTTCGTTACAAATGTCGGGCTGTATTGCTATGTAGTGATGCCCTTTGGATTGAAGAATGCTGGAGCAACTTACCAACGTCTGGTGAATCGAATGTTCAAGGACCAGCTGGGTAGAACCATGGAAGTCTATGTGGATGACATGCTCGTGCAGTCACGACGGTCAAACGACCACATTCAAGACTTGGCTGAAATGTTCGACATACTCAGGTTTTACGGCATGAAGATCAACCCGTTGAAGTGTTCTTTCGGCGTTGCATCAGGGAAGTTTTTGGGATTCATCGTCAACGCTAGGGGAATCGAAGCCAACCCAGAAAAGATCCAAGCTATTCGAGATGTACAAGCGCCCAGGACTATAAAGCAGGTACAGAGCTTGAACGGAAAAGTAGCTGCGCTGAGTCGATTTATATCCAAGGCAACTGACAAGTGCATCCCGTTCTTTGACATAATAAAGAAAGGAAAGAGAAATTTTGAATGGACGTCTAGCTGTGAGGAAGCATTCCGGAATCTGGTAAGGCATCTGGAGAGCCCACCAATGCTATCTAAACCAGTTGACCATGAGATGCTGTACGTTTACTTGGCTATATCCCCTCATGCGATAAGCGCAGCTTTGGTTCGTGAGGAGGATCGAGTCCAGAAGCCGGTGTATTATGTTAGCAAGCGTTTAACGGGGGCAGAGAGGAATTACCCTAAAATCGAGAAATTGGCTTATTGCTTGGTGATTACATCACGCAAGCTGCGCCCATACTTTCAAGCGCATTCAATCGGTGTTTATACCGATCAACCCCTGAGGCAGGTACTCCAACGACCGGAAACTTCTGGAAGATTGCTAAAATGGAACATCGAGTTGAGCCAATTCGATATCGCGTACTTACCACGGAGAGCCATCCGAGGGCAAGCGTTAGCAGACTTCATCGCTGAATTTACCATACCCATCAAACCGGACGATCACGACATCATTCCCCCCCTTCGATGGAAATTATACACTAACGGCGCATTAAACGACCGTTGCTCCGGCGCGGGCGTAGTTCTTGTAACTCCGGAAAACCGATCGATCTGTTATGCCCTGAAGCTCGATTTCCCGGCTACAAATAACGAAGCTGAATATGAAGCACTGATCGCTGGCTTAAAGCTCATCAGGGAACTCGGGATCGAATCAGTCGAAATCTTTTGTGACTCGCAGTTGGTGGTTTACCAAGTACGGGGAGACTACCAAGCAAAGGGACGAAAGCTTGCTCCGTACCTCATTCAGGTCCAAGAACTACTATCAAATCTTGAGCGTTATGACATCTCACATATCCCGCGCGAACAGAACAAAGAAGCCGACTTATTGGCTAAGTTCGCGAGTACCGACGATACGTAACAAATGGGATTGTATCCCGTCGAAGTCTTGCATGCCCCGAGCATAGACGAAATGAAAGTCGATCGCGTGTTGGGAACAGAAATCGAGAAGGAATCGTGGATAACCCCATTCAAATTGTACCTGATGACCGGGGCTTTACCAGGAAAAAGAAGCGAAAGACGGCAGGTCCTTCGAAAGGCCGTGCGATACGTAATGCAGGATGGGTCCATGTATCGAAAAGGATTCTCGGTCCCATTATTGCGGTGCATCGCTCATGATGAAACAAAGCGAGTCTTGAGAGAAGTTCACGAAGGGGAATGCGGCGACCATACTGGGGGGCAAACGCTAGCAAAGAAGATCCTCCGCTATGGATATTACTGGCCCACCGTAAACCGGGATGCCGCGGACTACGCAAGAAAATGCGACAAGTGCCAAAGATATGCAAAAATCCCGAGAGCTCCATCAATGGAACTCACACAAATGATCAGTCCATGGCCATTTGCGATCTGGGGAATCGACATAATCGGCTCTTTGCCTTTATCTAAAGGTGGTGCGAAATATGCAATAGTTGCAGTCGACTATTTCACGAAATGGGCTGAGGCAGAACCTTTGGCCACTATCACCTCTAAGAAGGTCATTAACTTCGTTGTACGAAACATTATATGCCGCTTTGGCCTTCCACGCACCATCATTACAGGCAACGGAACGCAATTCGAAAGTAGAGAGTTCAAAGAGTTCTGTTTAAAGTACGGCATCGAGAAAAAGTTCGCCGCCGTTGCACACCCAAAAGCTAACGGATAAGTCGAGGCCGTTAACAAAATAATCAAGTCCATACTAAAGAAGCGTCTGGAGAAGGTTGGAGGCAAGTGGGTAGATGAACTCCCGACAGCATTATGGGCGTATAGAACTACCCACAAGTCCGCGACCGGCCACACTCCGTTCGCTTTGGCATACGGCTCTGAAGCCGTTATACCCGTGGAACTTGAAGTTCCATCGCACCGAGTGACATACTATGATCCCAAGACGAACCAAAACCTCTTGCTGGAATCACTGGACTGCATCGACGAAAAGCGTGAAGAAGCTGAATTAAGGGCGGCGGCGCACAGACATCGAGTCAAGCATTACTACGACGGCAGAGTCCACCCAAGAATCTTTGATGTGGGTGATCTCGTTCTGAAACGAGTCTTCCCGGTACCATCACGCATGAATCCCAGCTGGGAAGGTCCATACGCCATTGAACGGAAGCGTGGAGAAGGAACATTCAAGCTAGCGACCGTTGATGGCGCGACACTCCCTCGAGCATGGAACAGTGAACATTTGCGGCACTATTACATTTAGCATGTTTTCCTTTCTTGTTGTAGGCACTGTTATTTCCTGCATGTTTCCATTCAATAATGACTTAGTTTCCTTATGAAAGTTGTAATCAAGCAATTTAGTTGATTTTCGTTAATAAAGGCTTGAAGCCATATTTTCTATGAAGTTTCTATATCTCTTAATTGGATGATAAATTACATTATCATTCACGACATGCAGACTCGTACGAACGATTTCAAATCTCCGAATCCCCAGAGTGCGGAGCGGAGTACTCTAAGTCCCCAGAGCGCAGACTAGAGTATAAACGATTTCAAATCTCCGAATCCCTAGAGTGCGGAGCGGAGTACTCTAAGTCCCCAGAGCGCGGACTAGATTATAAACGATTTCCAATCTCCAAATCCCCAGAGTGCGGAGCGGAGTACTCTAAGTCCCCAGAGCGCGGACTAGAGTATAAACGATTTCCAATCTCCGAATCCCCAGAGTGCGGAGCGGAGTACTCTAAGTCCCCAGAGCGCGGACTAGAGTATAAACGATTTCAAATCTCCGAATCCCCAGAGTGCGGAGCGGAGTACTCTAAGTCCCCAGAGCGCGGACTAGAGTATAAACGATTTCCAATCCCCGAATCCCCAGAGTGCGGAGCGGAGTACTCTAAGTCCCCAGAGCGCGGACTAGAGTATAAACGATTTCTAATCTCTGAATCCCAGAGTGCGGAGCGGAGTACTCTAAGTCCCCAGAGCGCGGACTAGAGTATAAACGATTTCCAATCTCCGAATCCCCAGAGTGCGGAGCGGAGTACTCTAAGTCCCCAGAGCGCGGACTAGAGTATAAAGGATTTCAAATCTCCGAATCCCTAGAGTGCGGAGCGGAGTACTCTAAGTCCCCAGAGCGCGGACTAGAGTATAAACGATTTCCAATCTCCGAATCCCTAGAGTGCGGAGCGGAGTACTCTAAGTCCCCAGAGCACGGACTAGAGTATAAACAATTTCAAATCTCCGAATCCCCAGAGTGCGAAGCGGAGTACTCTAAGTCCCCAGAGCGCGGACTAGAGTATAAACGATTTCCAATCCCTGAATCCCCAGAGTGCGGAACGGAGAACTCTAAGTCCCCAGAGCGCGGACTAGAGTATGAACAGTCTCAAGTCTCCAAGTCCCCGGAGCACAGTGTCAGCAAACCAAATAAAGACAAGAGAATCATTCAAACAAAAAGAAACGAAAATTTTATTTGATAAGTCCAAAATGGGGATACACGATCACTCCTACAAAATTCAGGCCTATACAAACTACGAGTTGCGGAAGATAAAAACAATTACAAAACCTAAGCAGGAAACTTGTTGAGCAAGTGCATCGATTATTTCTTCGACTTCTTCTTCTTGTCTTCCTTTGGTGTTTCCGACGACTCCTCTCCCTCACACTTTCTCTTGGACTTTTTGCTTGCTAGAGAAACGGAGTCAGGAGTAGGGGACGGAACATCTAGTGGTCTGGACCTGCCCGGGAGAATGATTTTCAAAGGTCTGTTACGCGGGTCAGTGAGTTCCAGTATTTCAGATTCAACTTTGACTTTGACCTTTTTCTTCTCCTCGTCGACGAGACGATCCTTCATGCTCATCTCTGAAGTATGCTCAGAGGCGCCAGTGATTTTAACTTCATCGCTTCCTTCGGCAGGAGACGAAGTATCAAGTTTGTCATCATCAAGTGCCCCGATCACTTGAGCGTCTGGACCGGGAGTTACTCCTGCGTGAGCAACGTCGCTTGTTTTCTCCGCTTCCTCCTTGGCGTCATCGCTCCTCGGAGTTGGCGCGGCGTTAGAATGACCTACATGAAAATATAAGAAATGGGCATTAGAACAAATAACCATTGCTGAAAAATGGCGGGATCTCTTCGAATTCTAGAGAAAGAAGAATTTCCTACCAGGATCCGGTTGGCTATCGGTGGCGCGCGGGGTTTCACCCTCCAGGATAGGTGACAGCACATGAACGCCAAGCCCGGGATCTTCGGGATCATAACTGGCATGCTGCTCGAATGGATCAAGCGTCGACCGATCGGCCGATTGAGCAGCATAAGGAGCGGCGATGTGAGGAGTAGTAGTGTCGGCCTCTGACGGGCCGGCTTCGTCGTTCTTCTCTTTCGAAGGGGAAGAGCCTTTGCCATAAAGAGCCAATGCTACGGATAAATCCGATGGCTCATTCCCTCTCAGGAACTCCTTCACCAATGCATCCTCGTCGACCTCTTCGGAGCCTGACTCGACTTTCCTGATCTTTATCAGAGTTTCCCATGCCTCAGCCAGGGATTCGAGGTAGCCGTCGCCCAAGAATGTTAAGTCACGGTGCATAAGGACGCGGGCTCCGTACTCGGCGATCAACGGGTCAAACATACTTTTGACCTCTTCCCTGCCGGCCTCTGCGGCCGCCTCAAGGCGAGAATCAAGCTCCTCCACAGCCATTCTTTTGCCCACCTCACGGGCCTCATCCTTCATTTTCTCGACCCCGACAAGTTCATCGTCGAGCTTTGTCTTCAGGAGTCGGGTAGCAACAATCTCATCACAATATCGCTATGATTCTTCCTGAACAGCTATTTTGTCTTCTTTCTCCTTGGAGAGTAGTTCTTTCAGCTCTTTGACTTGAGTAGCGAGCGCGTCCCTTTCTTTTTGGACAGAGTCTTTTTCTAGGGCAAGGGCGCCGCTGCGCTGGACTGCTTCATCATGCTCCTTTTTGTGAGCCACCTCTAAGCGAGTAACTGCCTCAGCAGTATCTTTTGCACCTTGTTCAGCGGCTTATAGCTTTGACTTATACGAAGCGAGCTCTTCGTCTTGGAGTTTGATGATTTTCTTATCGCTGTCAGCCTCCAGATTCAGACGGTCAATCTCGTGTTGACGCTCGACAGATACTTCCGAGATCTTCTCCACCAAGTGCACGAATGCGTCATGTTGAACATAGACGTCATTGTTGCAGGCAATGGCACTTTGCTTCACGTGCCCAGGAATGTGATGGATGGCTGGGAGGAATTTCAAGCCGTCAAAACAGATTTTCGGAAACTTGGCCTTAAGGTCGACCATCGTTTCCGCAACAGTTGGGTCCACGGCAGGAGTAGGAGGAGGAGGCCTTGAGAATTCCGTTCTTTTACGTTGCTCTCGAACTTGCCTTGTACTCGATGAACTGGGATGTTATTCTCGAGCAGCATCAGACTGATAACCCTTCTGCAAAGACTTCTCTTTATCCGGCTCAGTTGGAGGAGGAAGATCGCGGGACTGGGAAGATTGAGAGTGTGCTTTCTTGCGGTGAGACGACTCACGAGGACGATTGTCCCTATCTTCATAATCACCTCGGTCCCTGCGTCTGCCTGAACCGGAATCCCGTCCGGAGTGATGGAATATACAAGACCTCTAAAGGCGATCAAGTCCGTGAGAGCGGCCCATATCACCTGCAAAGAATGGAGATAACAACGAGTTAAGGAGAATTCACGAATTAAAAAGACTTGAAGTATATTATGGAATGCGCATGTGCGTGTGTGTCCTAGTGTTCCCCCCGACGGACCCGTTCGTTTATCTTTGGTAATCGGAGTATTGTCTCCTTGAGCCGGGAGTTGAACTCCTGCGTTGCCCCTCGCGGGCGAAGAGAATTTGAGGGTTTCAGGATCATCGAACCCGTAATTAAGCAAATCATCGGGAATTGACAGGTTTGACAGACCCTTCAAGGAACTTTCAAGATGCTGTGAAGAAGCCTCTTTCTCAGGCGGTATAAGCGTGACTTTTGAAGTACCACCAACTTTCTCCTTCTGAACTTTATACTTTAACTTCTTCTTTCCCTTCGAAGGGGAGGACGACGTCTCGATGTCGTGGATTTCAACTGCTGGATTTTGAGCAGGACCCGCATTCTCACCCTGAGTTTCAGGAGCATCATCCTCTTTGCGCTCGCTTTCTTCGTGCGTATCGGGAGCGCGGCGCGACGACGATCCGGCAAGTTTTTTCCCTTTACCGGACGGAGGTTTGGGAATGGTAACACCTTCCGGAAGGCTGATCCGACGACCAGGAGCCAGCAAGCCGAACCCCGATAGCGATTCATTTGAAATGATAACTCGGATGTCTCGATCCTCGGCAGGAAGGGCCCTAATGGCTTCAACAGCCTCAGAATATCCTCGGCCTTCCGGACGCGGGTTGATACCTGAAAAGATGAAATGAAGAGTTAGGAAAGGCATGACTCCGGTTAAATACGAATAATAACTCGGCAGAGAGACTTACTGCCCTCAACCCATCTCCTAGCAAAACCAGACAGGCAGCGCACATAGAACCATTCCTGTTTGTACAGGGCGAATTTGCTGCATGCCCCTGTCAGGATCTGGCATTTGTGGTATGGCTCGTGGAACATAAAAGAAGGACTGTCTTTCCATCTCTTGAACATATAAATGTATCTGATATCACCGGGGGTTGGAAGTCTGGAGAAAACAGCCATGAAAAGTAAATAAGTCCCATATAGGAATGCATGGCCATTCGGGTGGAGCTGCGACGGAGCTATGTCTATATACTGCAGCACATCCCGGAGAAATAAATTGAATGGAGGCACGCTGCCCATCCAACACATGAACTTGTTGCAGGCGGTGTACCCGATTGGGGGCAAATGAGGGCGGTCGTGTCTCGAAGGAACTAACACTTCGGCAAAAGGAATCCCGTGAATGGAGCATATCCGTCGCAGAGCAGCTTCGTTGATCTTCGAGGCTTGAGAATCGATCGGATTGTCTAGTAAGATGGTTGACTCCAGAGCATCAGGCGCCAAGTTATGAGCGGGAGAGGTTGACGGGTTAGAAGTATCTGCGGCTCCCTGCCTCGATGACGGCCCAGGCCTGTCGGATATGGTAGCGGAGCTAGATTTTCTCGGCATCCCAAATAAATAACTAAGTGCTTGAGAGAACTATACTTAAAAACGTTGAACGTTAGAATTAGCAACACGAGTTTTCCCCCCACGTGGTGTGTAAACTAGTGCAGGCAATTGTGTACAAGCGATAAGAATCTAAAGGTTTTTTAAAGATATAATAATCAGCTTTGAATCATCGCCTTCGAAGACCGTCATCGCTGACCGTCTCAAAAAGCTTGCCTTGAGGCGATTACAGTTCTAGATTCAGAAAGCATATGTTCTATAAAGTGACCGGCCTAAGTGTAGTCTGACATTTATACTGTTCGGCATTTAAGTAATGATCAGCAATTGTATTGTTCGTCCTAAGTATAGGTCAGCATGTATGTTTGCTCGGCATGTCGAGCGTTCGGCTAAAGGTCTCGTTCGGTTAGGACATTGTCCTGTTAAGGGTTCTGTTCGGCATTTAAGATTGTTCGTCCTTAGTATAGTGTTCGGCTGTGTTTTGCTCGGACTAAAGAGTGTTCGGCAATTGTATTGTTCGGCTGAATTCAATGATCGGCATGTCAATTGTTCGGCTTGGGTTATTGTTCGGCTATGTTATTGCTCTACATTTTAGTAATTGTTCAGCATTGATACCGTTCGGCATTCAAGACTGTTCGGTTTGGGTTATCGTTCGGCTAAAAGTAGCGCTCCACCACGATTTCAACTCCACCCTACACCTTCTCCATCTGCGTCAAACGACAGGGACAGATCGCCCGGCGAAGACTACGCCGTTCAGCATCCCATCTTTCTTTTCCCTCCAATCTCGTTCGGCACGAAGGAGCTAGCCCTAACTAGACAACTCCAAACATGCGAGCCATTTGTGCTCGACGCATATTATACGATCATAGAGATGTCACGTTTCCCACGAAAACAACCTAAGTCTTGTGTTGAAGTAATCTAATCACAGAAGGATAGATACCTAGTTCGAAAGTCGAAGTTGAGGAAGGATCAATTAGGTCTCAAATCTGGTAGGATGGCAAGAATTGCAAGTCTCTAAGGAATGACAGAAAAGAAGGCGTAAAAGGAAAAGAGACGGGAAGGACCTGGTTATATAGAGGGAGGTAGAAGTTGAAGAGGCTATACCCGGTAGAACCGGTCAACACCGAAGGGTTCGGCATCGTAGCAGAGTGACGTTCGGCACACGAGGTACCTCCGAGGTAAATCGTACCAGATTCAAAGCGCATCATGTTCGGCCACGCGATACACTTTGGGGGGCAAGTGTTTCCTGGAGATTTGACCAGGCAACTGAGTGCTCGGCATTGGCCACTACTCGGCATGAAGGACTGTTCGGCATCAACTGGCACTCGGCTACAAGAGCGTTCGGCATCCCATGGCACTCGACATCCAAAGGTACTCGGTGTAGTACTCGGCAACAGGAGTACTCGGCATCCCAAGGTACTCGGCATCAGTAGAACTCGGCGATAGGATAACTCGGCAACGAGAGCGCTCGGCATTCAGACGGCATTCAGTATGCACAACTTCACAAGGACCGTTCGGCATGGAAAGCATCGTCCGGCATGGGAAGGGCTGCTCGGCATCAGAGCATTCGGTATACCAGGATCGGCATGCAGCGACCACTGTACTGGGGCTAGAGTGTTCGGCCATCCAGCCCATTTGGGAAGTCCAGCACATATTTGCCTATAAATAGAGGGGCAGGGTCACAGTGAAAGGGATCCTTTTTTGGAGAGAAAACACCGGGGAGACTCTGCCATTTTCAAGACTCATCTTCTCTACTTAACAACTTCATTCAAGCATTTGATTCACGAATTGTATTTGTAATCAACTATAAAGAAGATCAATAAAGTTTAACCTCAAAGTGGACGTAGGCAATTACGCTGAACCACTATAAATTTGGTGTTCTTACTTTCTGTATTTAGATTAGCACTGTCTTCTCTGTTTAATTGGATTTCATCACTTATATCTCTTCACAATCTTCTTCTACGAGGTTAGTGACCAATTTTGGTGCTAACAGCCGGCATTCGAGCCTCAAATTCTCTCTCCTCGCCATGCTAAATACGATCGCCACCGTAGGATCTCTAGAGCTCATCGATCTCCACGTTTTCCTAGTTAGAACTTCGGCTCGAAAGTTGATGGATCGACCAGAATTTTGGGAAGAAAAGGAATCGTTTTCGGCCATCTATTATAATAAACGGCGGCTACGAATGTTTTAACCTAGGGTTGACAGTGGACGCGAATATATATATATATATATATACATGCGAATTATTTTATTATTATTTCCTAATTTTAACGAGTTTTCAAACGAACTCCAAACGAAACTTGCCACCAGGCGTTTATAATGTTTTACCCACATTCCGAACACAATGGAACGCGTTTCAGGGCCTAATTTGATCGTATGTGCGAGTTACAGAAATAAATGATCAATTTTAAATTAAATCGATTAAATTAATTTCTAAGCGTTTTGAGCTGCCACGGTCAAACGACAACTCCGATTGCTATGGAAATTGAAACCCGATAATAATAAACTCTTACGGATCTAATGGAACTGGTTTCGTCGAATTCCGAGACTGTGCCCCGGAAGACTATTTTAACTCGTCGATTAAATCGACGACTTTTCAAAATTTACAGAATTGCTAAAAATTACAATTTTAAAATCTTGTTAACTATATTATAATCCCAATATAACATACATTCACTTTGGAAACCAATTTGAATCATATTAAATCAAATTTCAGTTATTCACTCTATTTTCATATATTAAATTTCAATATCAAATTAATCATATCAAATTAATCATATCAAATTCAGAATTTAATTATTCAAACATTTGTAATATTAAATTTAAACAAATTTGATTATTCTTAAATCACTATCTTTTGAAATATTCAAAAACGAACTTATAAAATTTAACCTTTAAAACAAATTCAAATTATAGAACAACCATTTCCATTAATCAGTTATTCAATTTCCGTTATTCAATTATTCAATAAATTCCAAATATTAAATTTAAACAATTTTGATTATCCAATAATTCAATATCCTTTGAAATATTTGAAATTGAACTTATAAGATTCAACTTTTAAAACCAATTCACATCTTAGAACACTATTTCCATTTTACAGTTATTCAATTATTCAATAAGTTTTAAATATTTACTTTAAACAATTTACCTGTTCAATATTCAATTATTTAATTTTTAATAGATTTTACTTATCAATCAATTACTCTATTATACCCAATGAATTCAACATTTATTATCCTATCCAACTATTGATTGCAAAGGCATTCACTAAGTAGCATTTATGTTTCAATACTTATTACTATTCAAATCTTCGAAACTAATCTATTAAAATGTGTATTTCTACCTAAATAATTCACAATTCTTATTCACTTATTTACATTTGTTTTTCCATATATTCCCTTATAACCAAGTTATAACATTTGAGTCAATTCAATTAGATTGGAACTCCATTCAATCTATAAATAATTACTTGGATAATTATTGTTGCAATTCATTCCAGTTATTATTATTCCAAATGAATTACAATTTTTTTTTCTAACATTAAATCACGAAATCTTATTAAATTAGCTATTTTAATTATCGAAAATTTACGGGTCGTTACAGTTTTGAAATGGAAATGATATTTTGGTTTTGAAGTATAAACTATTTTGAAATGACCACGGTGTTATAATAACGATTGGTTGTTAAAGAGACCGGGATCGGATATGTACATACTCTCTGTCGATACCGAAAACCACTTTGACAACTGTGTACGCGGTGGAGTTTCCAGAATGAAGTAGGATGGTGGAGACGATCCTAAGGTATATACATGGACCCAACTCCCGTGAGTTGGCATAAGGTGGCTAAAACAGGTTCGATCTCGGACCAGTGAGGTAGCACCTCTTATCGGACGCACTTCTTCGATACCATTCTATTACTTCGTGATTGTTTGGGTGCACCCCTTGATTTAGGAGTGTTGTTCGAGGTGGAGCCGTAGTGGCTGCTATGCATTTCCATCAGTCTGTGTGTGTAATTGGTATATCTACCCTGGCATTGCCTTGTGTGTCGTGTCACCTACCATACCGAGCTTTACTACGAGTTTCTATTAGTGTCGTACCTATGGAGTATCTTCTCGTAGCCTCTCGAGGTATGCAGGTACTGTATAGACTATATGCACTATTTTGTGTTAAGGGCTATATGAAATGACCCTCAATATTTTACCTTAATTTTTTTTTCAAGGACTTTTATTTTTTTGAATATATATATATATATACACATTTAAACTTAATTTAAATTCTCAGAGTCATTTTTCTTTTCAATCAATTATCCAAGATCCAAATTTCTACTAATATAAATATATCATTGTATTCATAAAGATATGCACATACATATGAGGATGCATGTGTCCCTCTTGTTTAAATTAGGTTATGGTAAACAAGAGCATATTCTATTTGATTTGGATTTGAATCAATCTACACATAGTTAATTTCCATATTCTTTTTGATATTTGTAATATATGAGTAGATCCTGCTCATATTTATTCTTAATGATTTTGATCATTCTAACTGTGATTTACTAATAATTTATCTTGGGAAGACAATCTCAGAATACATGGCCTTTTCATAGTATAGTTCAAATGCTTGATATTTGATTAAGGCCAGAAAATGATATCTATATTTATCATTTTCAACTTATGGTTTTCTTTGAAACTCATCTGTTCTTTGACTCAATCAATAAGACACACTATGTGTTAATATACATACATACATATATATATATATATATATCCCTAAGTCGCTTCTACTCAGTAATCTTAAAGTTATCTTAACCAGAAGATCAATACAAGATTGATTTCCTGGACTTGAAAGTCCAGAATTTGGTGTCTTAGGCAAAGTGTTTTCTGTGTTTTATTTGTGCAAACCAGACCTCAATGTGTTAATCACTTGCATACCAGTTTCTAAGTTTTCTGTGACTAGGGTACTGGACTTGAAAGTGTTTAAAAAATGGTGCAATCCCTGGATTATGGTGAACCAGGGCTTGAATGCAGAGTGCTCCCTGGTTTGATAAAACAAACTAGTCAAAGTGCATATTTGTCTATGGTATTTGAAAGAGAGTTTTGGTGAAACACTTACTAAAAGAACAAAGGGTTATGACATGCATTTTACTATCAAAATACATACTAACATGATCAACCAAGACTCCATTCTTTTGAAGCTAGTTAACCCTTATGACTGTGTCAACCAGACACTCTAACTGTAACGACCCGTATTTTTACGGATCGAAACATCATAAAACAGTTGACATTTGGTCGCATTGTTGATAAGTCGTTCAGAGCTTTAAGTCCTAGGTCGTATGATAGCTTAGGTCGTGAAGGAGGTTATGTCATAGGCGACCTAAGGGTGGAGATAAGTCGTGTGGAAGTTAGGTCGTGTGGTGGCTTAGGTCGAGTGAACGACTTAAGGAGTATAGCGACTTATAGGATTCAGACTTAAGATAGTAGACGACTTAAGGAAAGTTGGTGACTTAAGAGTTTTGGCGAGTTAACGACCTAAGGGGTAGGTCGGCGACGACCTAAGGAAGCTGGGGTAGCAGTGAGCGACCTAAGGAAGTTAAGTCGTAGAAGACTTAGGAATTAGGTCGTGACCCAGTTAAGTCGCGTAATTGTTGAGTCGTTAGGTCGCACAGTGTCTTAGATCGTGGCATTTTTAGGTCGCGGAAGCGCATCTGCTGTTAAGTCGCTAGGTCGTTAAGGCGCACATGTGATAGGTCGTAAGTCGCGCGTAGTTAAGTTGCGAAGCGTTAAGTCGTATGGTTTGTGATAGGTCGCGTAGGGGCTGATCTGTTAGGTCGCGCGCATATGCTATTTGTTAGATCGTTGGATCTATAGGTCGCGCGCTTGCGCTAGGTCGTAAGTCATAGACTGGTAAGTCATGAGTGCGCATAAGCTTAGGTCGTTAGGTCGTAGATTGAGGGGTTTCGATAGGTCGTAGGTCGTGATGCTCTATAGGTCATGGACGACCTAAAAGTGGACGACCTAAGGGTTTTTCAACCTATAAATAGGAAGGTTTTTCTCATTTTTTGGGATCCGGATTTCGAAGCGACGAAGTGCTGCCATTTTGAGAGCTCGACTTCTACACTTCTTCACTTCTTTTCTCCACTTTGATTTAGTACTTCCTTCCATCCAAATCGAAGATCAAATTGAAGATCGAAGAGCTTAGATTGAAGATCTACATTCTTCGAAGAGTGATTTCATCGTTGAAGCGGATTTGTGATAGATCGAGTTAGATCCTTCGCTGTCCAGATCTGAAGTGTGTTTCTTTTGAGGTGTTTAGGTGATTTGAGTGGTGATTATCTCTCACACGGATCCAAAGGAGTATATCGGATCATTGGCTTGATTTGATGTTAAAATAGTGATTTCCATGCATTTTCCTAATCCTAATTATAGATCCATATAGATTCATTGTTCATAATGATTTGGCATCCATTTTACTACATGTTAACCTATGCAAGTTCATTCATCAAGATTATAGAGATATTGCTCATGTTTTCATGCTTGTTAGACTTTTGACTCTTTAATTACGAAATTGCCATTATTGTTATAATTGTCTATTTAGATCATATTTGAATGCTAGTTTACTTGGATTAATGTTTGACTTGATTGATTGCTATGAATTAGATGATTGATGATTTGATTTAGACCGAAGATGATTCAAAAGCTAAGGGAAAGGCTCTTGAATTGGGAAAGCTGCTTGTGGCATATGTGGCGGATGAGGAAGCTCATACGGATAGATTTGATGATGATGTTGAGATGAAGCTTTGCTATGATGATGATGAGGCGAAGCATGATATGAGATAGTCTTGGTCTAATCCAGACGGGATCATTCCAAGCAGATTGATAACTCGGTGAAATGGTTCGAGTTTGAGGATAATGGTTTGCTCGAGAGGCGCTTGAGCTAGTATGGAAATAGTCGTCGAGGAGGATGACTAGAAGGCTGAGATCTCATCGTTGTTGAAGGTTCTAGCATGCTCAAAGCAAGAGTACGTTGGGCAGATTCGATAGTCCCTGAAGGCTACTGATTGGTAGTCAAGTACTCTGGGCAGATTCGATAGTCCTAGGCACGGGTCACGACGACGTGCGGGAGTAATGTCTAGAACCGGGGTTTCCATTAGCCCTTGACGGACGGATGAAAGAATGAGCCAGTCATTCAATTAACGATGATATCGAAGCAATGATAACAGTGATAGCCAGAGTCATGGATGTTTGGTTGTATCGTCATTCGGTCTCAAGAGCGGTATTTTCTGGGTGCTTATCTGATCTTGGTTTAGGCCTTGGGGGTTTGTACTTGGAAAACATCGCCCTTGACTCGAGTGATAATTGCTTTACTTTAAATTGTATGCTCTGCTATGTTTGCTTATGCTTAGTGTGTGTCTGGGGGCTATCACTGTAGAAAGAGGTGGAGTGGGAGGGTTGTATTCCTATTCCTTTTTCCTTTATGCTCTTGTGGTATGTTGTTAGTTAATTTACCGCTCACTAAGACTGTTGTCTGACTAAAGGATTTATGTTTTAACTCTTATTGCCTTGGGCTGTTCGTCCATTTTGGGATGGGCAAACTAGGTAGCAGGTGATAGGTGCTGTTCTTTCTTTCCACGATGCTGATGACGAAGACGAGCTGGAGGATTGCATATTATTTCTTACTATATGTACTGGATGTTCCGCTGTTTGTATATTCTCTGAGTGATATGTAGTGAGGCTTGTTGTATTGACTATTCAGATGTTTGTATTCAACTATTATAAAGTTTTATTGATGAGATTCTATTCTGTGAAGCTTCACTATGCATATATTCTATTGTATTTTGTCCATGCGCTGTGAGTAATACGATAGATTCTGTTGTTTTTAATTTACCCTGACAATTGTCCATGGCTGCCTGGCACACTTTACAACGCACTTTCTCTAGGTTCAGTGCAAGGGTCATGGGCGGTCGTCACATTTGGTATCAGAGCCTTGGTTAATCGATTTTACCCAACGCTCGCTGACGTAACCACGTATGAGAGACGTAATTGTATTTTGATGGATGATTACTATATATAATATAGTAGCTTAGAAGTATGTGAGTCCTTTATGCAGTTGTTTCTCTAGGTGTGCTAATCATTCCTTTTTATAGATATTAAGGATGAGTCGAAGAGGGAGACCAGCTGCTAGGGAAGGCCGTGCTACTGAAGGGGCTGCTGATTATGCTGCTATGTTCGAAGCAATGATGACTTCGATCATGAGAAGGATGCCAGCTCCGGGGCCATCGGTGGATGTTGGAGTTCAAGTTCAAACTCCAAGACCGGTGGATTTTGCTAAGCTGTGTAAGGATTATACCGCTCTTAGAGGGAAGGTTTTCTTTGGAACAGAATCAACCATTGAAGTCCAGAGATGGATTGATGCTTGTAGAAGAATTTTTGGTGATTTGGGAATCGAGGATGCAACTAAGAGGAAGTTGGCATCAAGACAGCTTCAAGGAAGAGCTTCTGATTGGTGGAACTCTATCACCATTGATACTCTGGAGGAAGAGATTACTTGGGTGCAATTCCAAGCCAGATTTGAAGCTAAGTTCATTTCTACAGCTCAGAAGTCTGTTCTGTTCAAGAAGTTTGTGGAGCTCAAGCAAGGAGGAAGACCAGTTCTTGAGTATGTTTCTGAGTTTGAAGCTTTGTCCAAGTATGCCCGGTCGTATATTGAATCTTCATATCAGAAGAACGAGAAGTTTGTGACAGGCTTGGACAGTTATCTTGGAAGACAGTTGGTGGATCATTTGGACGATTCATTTGAGAAGCTTGTGGAGAAAGCTCTCAGGCATGAGAATCTGTTTCATAAAGAGGGATCTGTTGTTGCTGTAACCAAGGAGGAGTCTAGACCACAGCAGGGTGGAAACAAGAAGAGGAAGCAGCAGCAGCAGCAAAAGGGTAGGGATGGCCAGAAGAAGCCGAAGGGCGAAGTAACCTGCTACAATTGTCAGCAAAAGGGCCATTTCTCTAGAGATTACAAGAACCCGAAGGTGCAAGTGAAGTGCCACAACTGTGACAAGCTGGGGCATGTTAAGAGGAATTGTCCAGAACCGCGGAAGGACAAGCAGATTATGCAAGCTTATGCTTTAGGGGCTGTTCCATCATCTTCGAGAGCTCCTACCGTTGAAGAGAAAGGAAAGAGTGTGGTGGTTCAAGGTACTCTTTCCATATGTGGTGTTCCAGTTAGAGTTCTGTTTGATACTGGGGCGTCGCATTCGTTTGTTTGTAGTGAACTTGTAGGCCGGTTGGGTTTGGAACCGGATATTGTTGATAGGCCATTGGTTGTGACTAATCCAGTTGGGGGTTCGTCTTGTTTGTGTATGTTATGCCGTGGTCTGATTGTATCGAGTCATGATTGCTCTTTTGTTTGTGATTGTTTTGTTCTGAACTTTGCGGGGTTCGAAATTATTTTGGGTATGGACTGGCTTAGGAAGTATGCGGCAAAGGTTGATTGTGAAAGGTTGGAGGTGACAGTCGAGAATGTGGAGGGGCGAAAGATTGTGATACGATGTAAGCATGAAGAAGGCGTCTTCATGAGCTTCATGTATTCGCTGGTTGTTCCACGGGATGGACTGTCATCAGCGCCGATCGCTAATGGATTTGAGGATGTCTTTGATGATGTCAAAGGGTTACCGCCGCATAGAGAGATCGAGTTTCGTATAGATCTAGTTGAAGGAGCCAGACCTGTTGTGATGCCTCTTAGGCGGATGGCGCCTAGGGAACAGCAGGAGTTGAGGGTGCAGGTTGATGATCTTTTGCAGAAAGGATTCATTCGGCGTAGTGTGTCCGAATGGGGTGCACCAGTTGTGTTCGAAACCAAAGCGGATGGATCGTTGAGGTTGTGTGTGGATTATCGTGAGCTGAATAAGGTGACTAAGAAGAACAAGTATCCATTGCCGAGAATAGATGACTTGTTTGATCAGCTTCACGAAGCTAAGGTGTTTTCTCAGATGGATTTGGCAACGGGATTTCACCAGTTAAGAGTGGCTAAGGATAGTGTGCCGAAGACCGCTTTCAGGACACCATCCGGTTTCTTTGAATGGCTGGTAATGCCGTTTGGATTGACTAATGCGCCAGCATATTTTGTGGATCTTATGAATAGAGTGTTCAAAGATCAGTTGAGCAAGTTCGTGCTAGTATTCGTGGATGATATTCTGATTTATTCCAGAACTGAAGAAGAGCACAAGACGCACTTGCATATTGTTTTGGAAATCTTGCGGAAACATCAGCTGAAGGCTAAGTTTTCAAAGTGTCACTTCTGGAAGAGTGAAGTGAGGTTCTTAGGCCATGTTATCTCTGGAAATGGAATGGCGGTTGATCCCGCCAAGGTAGCAGCAATCCAGGATTGGGTCAGGCCTAAGAATGCATCTTATGTGAGAAGTTTTCTTGGATTAGCAGGATATTATCGACGGTTTATCAAAGACTTCTCTAAGGTGGCTGCACCGTTAACAGGATTGATGAAGAAGAACCTAGTGTTCGGATGGGATGATAAGTGTGAGCAAGCTTTCATCCTAAAAGAGCGATTGACAAGTGCTCCTGTTTTGACTATTCCGAGTGGGAATGATGAGATGGTGGTTTACACCGACGCATGTGGCACTGGACTTGGAGTAGTGCCGATGCAGAAGGATAAAGTTGTTGCGTATGCAAGTCGACAACTGAAGCCGCATGAAAGGAATTATCCGACTCATGATTTGGAATTAGCGGCGATTGTATTTGCTCTGAAGATGTGGAGACATTACCTATTTGGAGTTCGATTCGAGTTGTTTACAGATCATAAGTCGTTGAAGTATCTTTTCTCCCAAAAGGATTTGAATCTTCGGCAGCAACGTTGGCTAGAGTTTTTGGCATCATATGATTTTGGTATAGCCTATACTCCGGGAAAAGGTAACGCAGTAGCAGATTCGTTAAGTCGAAGACATGCAGGATTGGGAGCCATGTTTTCAGAATGGAAGAGTCTCGAGTATTTAGCTGGATTTGACTTCATGCCCAGATGTGAATTGGAACCTGAGATGTTGGCAAACTTATCGATAAGACCCACTCTTGTGGAAAGGATTGGCAAGAGCCAAAAGCGAGACGGTAAGCTTGTCAAGATTATCCGTGATTTGGAATCTGGATTGGAACCAGAAAAGGATAAAGGATTCGAAGTCGATCGAGAGGGTTGGCTTCGGAAGCAAGGACGACTAGTTGTTCCCGATATAGATGAATTGAGAAGTGAAGTTCTGAAGGAAAGTCATCACTCGAAGCTGACAATTCATCCAGGTGGAAATAAGATGTATCGGGATATGAAGAGAACCTATTACTGGGAAGGTATGAAGAAGGATGTTGGAAATTTTATTTCCAAGTGCATGAATTGCCAGTTGGTAAAAACCGAACAGAAGAAGCCAAGTGGATTGCTCCAGCCATTGGAAGTGCCTACATGGAAGTGGGAGCAGATATCGATGGATTTTATTGATGGTCTACCTGGAACAAGAATGGGAAATGAAGGGATTTGGGTCATTGTAGATCATTTGACTAAGAGTGCAAGATTCATTCATGTTCGATCAACTAGGACTGCATCAAAGTTGACTGAGCTATATGTTAAGTGGATAGTTTGATTCCATGGTATTCCGAAGAGTATAGTGAGCGATCGAGACCCATTGTTCACTGGTGGATTTTGGAAGAGCTTCCAGGAAGTTTTGGGAACCGAGTTGTGTTTGAGTACAGCTTATCACCCTCAAACAGATGGTCAGACCGAGAGAGTCAACCGAGTTTTGGAAGATCTCCTCAGAGCTTGTGTTTTAGATTTCGGAGGATCATGGGAAGATCACCTTCATTTGGTGGAATTTTCGTATAACAGCAGTTACCAATCAAGCATTGGTATGTCACCGTATGAGGCATTATATGGAAGACCGTGTAACTCTCCGACATGTTGGTTAGAGACCGGAGAAAAGCTGATACTTGGGCCTGAGATGATTCGACAGACTTTGGATTGCATATGGATCATCCGACGACGAATGAAGGCAGCCCAAGACCGTTAGAAAAGTTATGCCGATAAGCATCGTAAGGATTTGGAATTCGACGTAGGTGATATGGTTTTTGTGAAGATTTCTCCACTGAAGAATGTTATTCGATTCGGGAAGAAAGGAAAACTGACTCCGAGATTTGTTGGACCATTCCCGATCATCGAGCGAATTGGAAAGCTCGCTTATAGTTTGGGGTTACCAAAGAAGATGTCGGGTGTGCACAATGTTTTTCATGTATCATATCTACGGAAGTATGTGCACGACTCGAATACAGTGGTTTCTGCTGATAGCTGTGAAGATTTCGAAGTTGATCCAGTCGATAGGAGACCTCGTAAGCCGTTTCATGTTGTGGAAACCGACACGAAACAGCTTAGGAGGAAGGTAGTTAAGTTGCTCAAGATACAATGGAGTGATGATGATAACGACTGTACATGGGAGGTGGAAGAGAGGATGAAAGCAGCTCATCCCGAACTCTTCAAGGTATGGCCCTAAGGTGTCGTGTCATCTAACGACATTGTAACTTGTTCTAAGTTTTAGAATTCTGCATGCTAAGCTAGAATTGGATGCATGGTTTGTTGATTGCTATGGATGGTAGGCATGCAGAATAGTCTCTGGTTGCTCTGTTTGTTTGGAATTTCGGGGGCGAAATTCCTAAGGGGGAGAGAATGTAACGACCCGTATTTTTACGGATCGAAACATCGTAAAACAGTTGACATTTGGTCGCATTGTTGATAAGTCGTTCAGAGCTTTAAGTCCTAGGTCGTATGATAGTTTAGGTCGTGAAGGAGGTTATGTCATAGGCGACCTAAGGGTTGGGATAAGTCGTGTGGAAGTTAGGTCGTGTGGTGGCTTAGGTCGAGTGAACGACTTAAGGAGTATAGCGACTTATAGGATTCAGACTTAAGATAGTAGACGACTTAAGGAAAGTTGGTGACTTAAGAGTTTTGGCGAGTTAACGACCTTAGGGGTAGGTAGGCGACGACCTAAGGAAGCTGGTGTAGCAGTGAGCGCCCTAAGGAAGTTAAGTCGTAGAAGACTTAGGAGTTAGGTCGTGACCCAGTTAAGTCGCGTAATTGTTAAGTCGTTAGGTCGCACAGTGTCTTAGATCGTGGCATTTTTAGGTCGTGGAAGCGCATCTGCTGTTAAGTCGCTGGGTCGTTAAGGCGCACATGTGATAGGTCGTAAGTCGCGCGTAGTTAAGTTGCGAAGTGTTAAGTCGTATGGTTTGTGATAGGTCGCGTAGGGGCTGATCTGTTAGGTCGCGCGCATATGCTATTTGTTAGATCGTTGGATCTATAGGTCGCGCGCTTGCGCTAGGTCGTAAGTCGTAGACTGGTAGGTCGTGATTGCGCATAAGCTTAGGTCGTTAGGTCGTAGATTGAGGGGTTTCGATAGGTCGTAGGTCGTGATGCTCTATAGGTCGTGGACGACCTAAAAGTGGACGACCTAAGGGTTTTTCAACCTATAAATAGGAAGGTTTTTCTCACTTTTTGGGATCCGGATTTCGAAGCGACGAAGTGCTGCCATTTTGAGAGCTCGACTTCTACACTTCTTCACTTCTTTTCTCCACTTTGATTTAGTACTTCCTTCCATCCAAATCGAAGATCAAATTGAAGATCGAAGAGCTTAGATTGAAGATCTACATTCTTCGAAGAGTGATTTCATCGTTGAAGCGGATTTGTGATAGATCGAGTTAGATCCTTCGCTGTCCAGATCTGAAGTGTGTTTCTTTTGAGGTGTTTAGGTGATTTGGTGAGTGGTGATTATCTCTCACACGGATCCAAAGGAGTATATCGGATCGTTGGCTTGATTTGATGTAAAATAGTGATTTCCATGCATTTTCCTAATCCTAAGTATAGATCCATATAGATTCATTGTTCATAATGATTTGCCATCCATTTTACTACATGTTAACCTATGCAAGTTCATTCATCAAGATTATAGAGATATTGCTCATGTTTTCATGCTTGTTAGACTTTTGACTCTTTAATTACAAAATTGCCATTATTGTTATAATTGTCTATTTAGATCATATTTGAATGCTTGTTTACTTGGATTAATGTTTGACTTGATTGATTGCTATGAATTAGATGATTGATGATTTGATTTAGACCGAAGATGATTCAAAAGCTAAGGGAAAGGCTCTTGAATTGGGAAAGCTGCTTGTGGCATATGTGGCGGATGAGGAAGCTCATACGGATAGATTTGATGATGATGTTGAGATGAAGCTTTGCTATGATGATGATGAGGCGAAGCATGATATGAGATAGTCTTGGTCTAATCCAGACGGGTTCATTCCAAGCAGATTGATAACTCGGTGAAATGGTTCGAGTTTGAGGATAATGGTTTGCTCGAGAGGCGCTTGAGCTAGTATGGAAATAGTCGTCGAGGAGGATGACTAGAAGGCTGAGATCTCATCGTTGTTGAAGGTTCTAGCATGCTCAAAGCAAGAGTACGTTGGGCAGATTCGATAGTCCCTGAAGGCTACTGATTGGTAGTTGATGCAGCTCAGACCAGAGATGAAGGCCTAAGTCGTCCACGAACTAAAGCTAGCAAGGGAGATATAAGTCGTGACCGACTTAAAAAAACAGGCATGAGTCGTCTACGACTTAACTGGGGAGAAGGCATAAGTCGTGACCGACTTAACTGGGGAGAAGGCATAAGTCGTGACCGACTTAAGGAAACAGGCATGAGTCGTCTACGACTTTACGAAGGCGAGGAGATAAGTCATCAACGACTCAACAAGAAGGATACAGGAGGAGCAGCTCGAGTGAAGAGTGCACAAGTGTTAAGTCAGCTACGACTTAAGGGAGGTGATAAGTCGGCCCCGAGTTATGACTTAGTTAAGTCGCACAGTTTAAAAACGAAACCTCTTAAGTCGAAGAAGCCTGAAGCCGAAGATCCTTATGCCGAGTTAATCTGAACCGCTGTTTCTTAAGTCACTACTATTGATGAGTCGTGAGAAGATGTTAAGTCGGCAACGACTTAAGTGAATAATTTTCTGTTGTATTTTCTATTTGTTAAATCGTAGGTCGTAGAGTTGTCTTTCTGTGTTGTAACTTGTAAGTCGTGTGAGTCGTAAGTCGGAAGGTGTGATGAGTCGTAAGTCGGAAAAGTGATGAGTCGGAGCCGACTTAAGAGTAGTACAGAATTTTGTTTTGTGTTGTAACTTCTATAAATAGGCCGGTGGTGCCATTTGTAATAGTTTAGTTGATTTGAAATAAAACTCTTATTTTGTTAGCTTTGTGCTTTCGCCAAATTGGTAGTTGAGTGTAATCTCCTATCTCCTCTTTCGGATAATCGAGTGCGCTCGATTCAACGACTGCAGAAGCTGATTCACGGAATCTAGTGCGCTAGATCAACGTGTGAAGAATCGTAGATCTTTGAACCCGGTATCGTGCGCGATCAACGAGTTCGGGATAGCTAGAATTCGGTATCTTCGGATCAACGAATTCGAGCATTTCAGTATCTTCCAATCCATCGATTGCTACATTCATCGATCTACATTGTTTTTGATTAATCCGCTGCATCAGTTTTGGCATCAGAGCTTGTTCTAGCCAATCATAGCTAGATCGAGACTTGGAGCCTAATCATTTTGGAGTTTTGAAGAAATCAAGTTGAGCCGAGCATCTCCAATCAAGTCGGCCGAGTTAGTAGAGCTTGTTCGAAGTTGTTTCGAGCGGATTTGTGTTTGAGGCCGAGAATTTTGTTCATCGTGTTCATCGCGATTTGCAATAAAAGTGGAAGTTTCGATCCATTTCATTTTGGATCAAAGTTCGAATTGTGTTTGAATTTGAAGTGTTTGTGAAGATTTCAAGTATGCCGCCAAGAAGAGCTAATCGTCACCAAAACATAGAAGCTTTGTATCGAAGAGAAGAGGCTGATGAGATGGAGCAAAGAATCAATGAAAACTTTAGTGAAAAGCTTAACGAAGGAATTGGTCGGTTAGAGAAGATGATGTTAGAGATGAATCAGAATCGGAGAAGGGATCACCTGAATCTAATCATGGGGGAAATAGAGTCTCACCACATTCACATCGAGACAGAAGTGTTGATGATGATCAAAGGCGTGGAGGAAACGTGAATGATCGAGAACGGAGGAATGTAGATAGAAGGGATGCTGGAGGAAGACGCGAAGGGAGTAGAGATGTTGGTGGTCAGGATCGACATCGATATACATCTGATTTTGAAGAGGAGTATGATGGTGTTAGTGTTCAAGGACAAGGATAAGGACAAGGAAGAAATCACTCTGAGTATAATCACAAGTGGGAGTCGGGGATGAAGACTGAAATTCCTGAGTTCAAAAGTGGTATGCAAGCAGAGGAGTTTCTAGATTGGGTGGCTAATGTTGAAGAGATTTTTGACTTCAAAGAAGTTCCAGAACATCGTAGAGTGAAGTTGGTTGCTACAAGGTTGAGGGGTAGAGCTTTGGCGTGGTGGCAGCAAACCAAACTTACACGTGAACGAATGGGGAAGTCAAAAGTTGAATCTTGGGAGAAGATGAAGAAATTGATGAAGGCAACGTTCTTACCTTACAATTATCAAACTCTGATGTATCAACGTTTGTAGAACTTGAGGCAGGGTACAAAGAATGTTAATGATTACGCGGATGAATTCTATCAGCTTATTGCGAGGAATGATATTATGGAAACAGAAGAACAACTGACGTCTAGATTCATTGGGGGATTGAGAATGCAGATCCAGGATATGGTGAATATGTTCGATCCAAGATCTGTAGCGGAAGCACATCAGAAAGCGTTGGCTTGGGAGAAACAGGGACGACGAGGAGGTGGTGTGTTTACAAATTCCAATAATCAAGTGAAGGGTGTTAGTGGGAGTTCTAATGTTTCAAAAGCTGTTGCGAAACCAGTTGTGAATGAGGTTGGGAAGGCGAAAGTCAATAATGGTTTCAAGTGTTATAATTGCCAAGAAATGGGCCACAAAAGTAGCGAATGTCCAAAGCCAAAGAAGAGAGCTATGATAGCGGAAGTTGAGGATGAGGATGAAGAAGCTGAATGTTCCAATTCACCACCTGATGAGGAGGAAGAAGAAGTGTTGGGAGACGAAGGTTATAATCTAATGATGAAGAGGTCCTGTTTAATACCAAAGCAAGAGGAAGATTGTAGTTGGTTAAGGAGCAATATTTTTCAGTCAACATGTACCATTCTGGGGAAGGTTTTCAAATTTGTTATTGATGCTGGAAGTTGTGATAATATAATTTCTTCAAAAGCTGTGAGGAAGTTGGCGTTGAAGACTGAGAAACATCCGAAACCGTACAAGCTAGCTTGGTTGAGGAAAGGCGGGGAGGTAAAGGTTGGACGAAGGGCTTGTGTGAAGTTTTCAATTGGAAAGAAATACAAGGATGAAATCTGGTGCGATGTGGTAGATATGGATGTCTGTCATTTGTTGCTGGGGAGACCGTGGCAGTATGATAGGGAGGTGCAACATGATGGGCGTACCAACAGTTACAGTTTCATGTTTGAAGGCACAAAGATCACTCTAGTTCCAAAGAAGCGACAACAGAAGGAAAACAAGTTGGAGGAGATTGAAGAGCTTAAAACTTTGTTATCTTTGAAGGAGTTTGTGAAGGAAGTAGAGGAGGAGCCTGAAGTGTTTTTGTTGATTGGGCGAGAGAGCAATGAAGAGGTTGAAATTCCGGAAGAAGCAAAGCCAGTTTTGAAAGAATTTGACGATGTATTTCCAGAGGAGTTACCAACGGAGTTGCCACCGTTGAGGGATATACAACATCAGATAGATCTTGTTCCAGGTGCTGTGTTGCCACAGAGACCACATTATCGAATGAATCCAAAGGAACATGAAGAATTGAGGAGGCAAGTGGAAGAATTGCTTGAACAAGGGCGTGTGCCGGAGAGTTTAAGTCCTTGTGCTGTACCAGCTTTATTGGTACCCAAAAAGGATGGAACGTGGAGGATGTGCACAGACAGTCGAGCATTGAATAAGATCACAGTCAGATACAGATTTCCGATGCCGAGGCTTGATGGTCTATTGGATCAAATTAGTGGGTCTGTAGTCTTTTCTAAGATTGACTTGAAGAGCGGTTATCATCAGATTCGTATTAGACCAGGGGACGAATGGAAGACAGCGTTCAAGACGAGGGAAGGATTGTATGAATGGCTGGTAATGCCGTTTGGTCTATCGAATGCACCAAGTACATTCATGAGGGTGATGAACCAAATTTTCAGGCCATACATTGGGAAATTTGTGGTGGTTTACTTTGATGATATTCTGATCTACAGTGCTAGTAAAGAAGAGCATGTTCAACATTTGAAGAAAGTGTTAATTATTCTTCGTGAAGAACAATTCTATGCTGCTACAAAGAAGTGTGTTTTTATGGCGAGGAGTGTTTTATTTCTGGGGTATGTTGTGTCGGAAGAAGGAATACAGGTTGACCAAAGTAAAATTGAAGCTATCAGAGATTGGCCACAACCCAAGACGATAACGGAAGTTCGTAGTTTTCACGGGTTGGCTTCATTTTATCGAAGGTTTATTCCACACTTTAGTAGTGTGATGGTGCCTGTGACTGATTGTATGAAGGGTAAACAGTTTGCATGGACGGAGGAAGCCGGAGTTTCTTTTGATCGAATCAAAGAACTCTTGACGTCGGCACCAATTCTAGTATTACCATATTTTCAGTTGTTGTTTGAGCTACACACTGATGCGTCAAAGGTTGGAATTGGAGGAGTGTTGAGTCAGAGGGGGCGTCCTATTGCATATTTCAGTGAGAAATTGTCAGGAGCAAAGATGAGATATAGTACATATGATGTGGAATTTTATGCTATTGTGCAAGCTATTAAACACTGGAGACATTATCTATTTCAGAAAGAGTTTGTTCTTTACACTGATCATGAGGCATTGAAGCATTTACAAGGACAAGACAAGATTTCAGCGAGACATGCATCATGGATTGCATATCTGCAACAGTTTACTTTTGTTGTTAAACACAAGTCAGGAGTGACGAATCGTGTGGCTGATGCTTTGAGCCGAAGGAATCACTTGTTAACTACGATGAAAGTTGAAGTAACCGGATTTGATGTGCTACCAGAATTATTTGTCGATGATCCTTACTTTGCAAAGTTTGTTGATAAAGTCAAGAATAGGGAGACGGATGAGTTTTTGATGGTAGATGGTTTTCTTTTCAAAGGAAATCGATTGTGCATACCTGATTGTAGTTTGAGAATGAAGATTGTAAAAGAGCTACATGAAGAAGGACATGTTGGGAGAGACCGTACCTTACAATTGATTTCACAATCTTACTTTTGGCCATCGATGAGGAAAGAAGTGGAAAGGTTTGTGGAACGATGTCATATCTGTCAAGTTTCGAAAGGAACTGCAACTAATGTTGGTTTATATATGCCGTTACCTGTACCAACTAAACCATGGGTTGATGTGAGTATGGACTTTGTGTTGGGGTTGCCGAGAACACAGCGTGGTAATGATTCCATTTATGTGGTGGTTGACCGATTTTCGAAAATGGCACATTTTATTGCTTGTAAGAAGACGGCGGATGTTGTTCATGTTGCTCAATTGTTTTTCAAAGAGATATATCGACTTCACGGATTGCCAGAATCGATTGTGTCGGATAGGGATACTCGTTTTCTAAGTCATTTTTGGCTAAGTTTGTGGAAGATGGTCAGAACGAAGTTGAACTTTAGCAGCGCATCATCCGCAGACGGATGGACAGACCGAGGTTGTGAACCGATCATTGGGAAAATTGTTGAGATGTCTAGTGCAAGACAATCTGAAGAGTTGGGATGTGCAGTTATGCCAGGCAGAGTTTGCTCATAATCATGCGGTGAACCGTAGTACGGGTTTCAGTCCATTCCAGATAGTATACTCAAGCTTACCGAGAGGACCGTTAGATTTAACGGTAATACCACACTCGAAGGGGACAGTTAAGAAAGCTACTGATTTTGCTGAAGGGTTGACGGAGTGTCATAGAACCGTTCAAGAACGATTGGAAAAGGAAAATGAGAAATACAAACGATCTGCAGATCTGAAGCGAAGGAGTGTTGAATTTAATGAAGGAGATATGGTTTATGCAGTGTTAACAAAGGATCGTTTTCCAGTAGGCGCTTATAATAAGTTGAAAGCCAGAAAAATTGGTCCTGTAGAAGTTGTGAAACGAATTAATGAAAATGTTTATAAATTGAAGCTACCGGAGGATGTGTACACTTGTGACGTATTCAATGTTAAGCATCTCGTACCATATCATGGGGATGAACAAACTGATGTGGAAGAAATTACAAATTCGAGGACGAATTTTTCTCAACCTGGGGAGGATGATGCAGCTCAGGCCAGAGATGAAGGCCTAAGTCATCCACGAGCTAAACCTAACAAGGGAGATATAAGTCGTGACCGACTTAAAGAAACAGGCATGAGTCGTCTACAACTTAACTGGGGAGAAGGCATAAGTCGTGACCGACTTAAGGAAACAGGCATGAGTCGTCTACGACTTAACGAAGGCGAGGAGATAAGTCATCAACGACTCAACAAGAAGGATACAGGAGGAGCAGCTCGAGTGAAGAGTGCACAAGTGTTAAGTCAGCTACGACTTAAGGGAGGTGATAAGTCGGCACCGAGTTACGACTTAGTTAAGTCGCACAGTTTAAAAACGAAACCTCTTATGTCGAAGAAGCCTGAAGCCGAAGATCCTTATGCCGAGTTAATCTGAACCGCTGTTTCTTAAGTCACTACTATTGATGAGTCGTGAGAAGATGTTAAGTCGGCAACGACTTAAGTGAATAATTTTCTGTTGTATTTTCTATTTGTTAAATCGTAGGTCGCAGAGTTGTCTTTCTGTGTTGTAACTCGTAAGTCGAGTGAGTCGTAAGTCGGAAGGTGTGATGAGTCGTAAGTCGGAAAAGTGATGAGTCGGAGCCGACTTAAGAGTTATACAGAATTTTGTTTTGTGTTGTAACTTCTATAAATAGGCCGGTGGTGCCATTTGTAATAGTTTAGTTGATTTGAAATAAAACTCTTGTTTTGTTAGCTTTGTGCTTTCGCCAAATTGGTAGTTGAGTGTAATCTCCTATCTCCTCTTTCGGATAATCGAGTGCACTCGATTCAACGACTGCAGAAGCCGATTCATGGAATCTAGTGCGCTAGATCAACGTGTGAAGAATCGCAGATCTTTGAACCCGGTATCGTGCGCGATCAACGAGTTCGGGATAGCTAGAATTCGGTATCTTCGGATCAACGAATTCGGGCATTTCAGTATCTTCCAATCCATCGATTGCTACATTCATCGATCTACATAACAAGTTCATTACATAACAAGAAATTTAAAAACACAAATTTTCATGAATACATGCAGATAAATCATCCTATGCTCTTATTAAAAACTAGCTAGCATGATCATTCATTCTTTCTCATTAGCCATAACTTTCCTTCCTACTTAGGTCCTGCATTCCCTGAAAGAGCATTAGTGGCTGCCTCATTTTAAAATGAGACACCCCCATATGCCATGAGCAAACAAGGGTCAGATCTATGATCTGGTGTGAGCAACAACAATATATCCATAACATTAAGCAAATAGGTGATACATAAGTACTGGCTTGTTGCTCATGCAATTTCTTTAATCAACTATTTTACCATGTTTCAGATAATTTTGTGTATGTATGATAACTTCAACAATCAACCATGTACACATACATAATTATGCAAACATGCACATTAATCAGTAGCATATAGATGCACTGGAACAACCATGGTTCCATTCCAACCAATCTAGGAAATACTCAAGTTCCTATTTCATCATTTATGGGTTGTATTTATCAATTTAAATCCTAGCCTCATCTGCTATCAAGGAATCACAGGGACACATTGCAATGAACTAATTCACATCATTGCACAAAGATCTCAGGGCTTGAACAAACCATGTGCCAACTTGCATACTTCAAATATGACAAGCATTCCAGCAGCCTTCTTGGCTCACCATCCCTAGTTTATTTACTAACTGTATTCATGTTTAATCCTATCATCAGATAGCTAAGTGAACAAGTCACTGTGTACATGAAACATCCCATACATCTTGCAAACATATTTTTCAAAGAAAGCAGATAATCATTTTCAAGGACATTGCCATCAGATGTCTTGACTTTAAATCAAATATAAGAATATTTACAACTGAGAATAGAGACATGGCATGTTAGGTTATTATGATTTGCAAGTAACTATGGTTGAACCAGGTTCAAGATCTAGCTTAATCATAATTTTTGACTTATGGGTTTGCTATTTGATTAGGGGCTCAGCACATAAAGATCTCTATTGCACCCCTAATTCCTTTTTCTTAAGCCTCAGCACTTATACAAAGTATAATGCAGCTCATATTATTTTCTCTATTGAAATTTTCATGCCATAGTTCTATATCAGTTGTAAGTACTCTTCCCATAATTTCAAGGTTTTGTGCCTTAGCTTTTCTAAGTATAATAAAACAGTGGGATGCACATCCATAATAAACATCATAATAGATCAAAACCATCCAAAGAACATCCATAAGATATCTAATAAGACTATGTTCAGCAAATCCAGAAACATGCAAATAACAACATAAAAGTTTGGCTGCCTCATATCAGGACTTAATGCCATGGATTTAGTGAGATTACTCAACTAAGTACTTCCTTCTATTTGATCCAAAAAACCCTTGAATGCTTTTCCTTCCTTTTAAATATTTTCTTCCTTTCTTATTTTTAAGTATCTCGGGTAAATGATCTTCTGGCCATAACTTCTTATTTATATGAATGTTTTTCACTAGGGTTTTATCAAGATAAAATTCCATTTTTGTCCTGGCTAACATCAGGCATTTTGCATTTTGTATTTTCACATTTCCCATCCTTAATACCCCGGGCTACATTAGTTGGTTATGGTCAGTGCTTTACTCTTTTTGCTTTTTAGAAAATGGCTATTTTTGAATACCTCTCCACTTACTCAAGTCATGTTAAAAGTGTGACTTAGCTATATTTTATACATTTATTCATTTCTGGAAATCCTCTTTTCTATTTTTTACCTACACATACATGCTTACTTGTATTGTGTCTCATGTCATTTTGATGTTATTTTTCTTGCTTAGCTTTAACATATTTCTACTCAAAGAAAAGTATACATGTATATATATATATATATATATATATATATATAATTTTCCTTGCTTCACAGAAAAATATATATACATATATTTCATATTTATAACTTGGTTAGGTTTGGGTTAAAAATCCAGTGCTTTAAGTAAGAATTTACTTTCTTACTCAAATAAAATATTTTCTGCTTTTCATTTCAAAATAATTCATATGACCCAGAAACAAAATATCTACACCTGGGTTAATAATTCACATTTCAAAATCATATTTGAAATGCTTTCTTTTCCTATTTTTTTTTTATTTTTAGGAATTTTGGATCCTTCCTTGTGCCATTTCCAGTGTGCACGTGCACACATATCCTTGCACATTATTCAATCCCAGAAATTCCTCCATAATTAAATCTAAATATTTCAAAACTAAATTATTTCATTAATATAATTTTTCACAAAATTTTGGGGTATTACACTATATGGGTAACCCCCTAACACTATTAAAAAGTAAGTTTATTTTATTATTAGACATTATTATAATAACGTATATTACTACATAGTAGATAGTTTAACGGATCCTTAGAGGATGGTTATCCCAAACATCCTTTGAGTTACTTGTATTTCAGTTGATATTTCACTTGTGTTGGATTTATTTATATAAGAATGTTAATCCTGACTCGAGTGTTTTTTGTTTTGTTTTACGCTCGGGTCAGACTGAGTGTACCAGTGTTCGAGACTCACCTTTGGAGTTGGTGCTTCGCTTGGAGATCCAGCTATCTATCGATTCTACTATCAGTTATCCAGTTGATTCCAGTGATGTATTCAGATCTTGTATTTGATTATTGTATTGAGACATCTTTGTACTCGTGACTTTTGTTGTATCTTGTTTAACTCTGTTATGTATAGTAGCTTCATGAACTACTATTCCTTTGTTTCCGCTGCATTATTGTTATATTACTCTGTGCCTGTGATCTGTGATTATTTTATTTACTGTATATATGTTGAGTTTTGCTAAATTTTAACTACAATCTATTATTTTGAATTATTCAAGTCCGACATGTGTGGATTTATTGTCGATTTGAATGGTCCAAAATAATGGGTCGTTACATGTGGTATCAGAGCTTTGGTTTTAGGCAAAACTCAGCATATAAAGTAAAATTCTATTACAGAATCACTTTCGTTCGAGCCTGAATTCCTTCTTCTTTGACTCGATTCCTTTGAATTTTGGAACGTTCCTTCGGTTCCAAAGTCCATTCGTGTCTCCCCTATTCGTGTCTTCCTGATTATGGAGTATCCCATAAATCCACTTCGAATGATCTCTATAATAAATCGGTGGTCTCGCTAACCTTTGAATGATTGTAAAGGGGTGAAACTCCTTTACAACTAGCATTGATTCACCGGAGATTTCTGTATCCTCGGTTTATGATGCTGCTATCTTTTGCTATACCCGAATTCTATCTCTGGCGATCGAATGTCGATTTGACTCAGAATTCTGCATCGATCTTATTTATGAAGTCACAGTTGACCCGGTCAAGGTTACCCGCGATTTATATAAGTTTATCCATCTTCCTGTTTGAAATTCAATCATCTTATCTCTTTATCGAGCTTATCTTCGAATCAGAATTTTATTGATTAGAGTTCCTCTAATTTGAATTCCCATCCTTGTTTAATCCATCTTTGAATCAATCGAGTGAGGGAGTGTATTTTGCATTAGTAATTAATATTAAGTTGTTTTTTATTGTGTTGTTTGAGTTGTTGATGTTGATTTGGGTTTTCGATTGATTCGTCCGATCAACGCTATCGATAGGATTCCCAAAACACTTAAACAGAGCAAACTGACACAATATTATTTTTAAACTTGGTAAAGGAAGTAAATTTGTATGATTATATTATAAATATATAAGAAAAATTTTCTAGAATTTAATATTTAATTAAATTAGTTGTTTGAATGATAATATTTGATTTTCATTTTTTGTTCTAATGAATTTATAAACATGGTTTATAAATTTATTTGGAATTGAAATGAATTTTAAAAATCAGGAATTTGAGAATTTAATTTCAGTGATTTCAAGCTTTGGTTTTTAAATTTTTAAATGTATATTATTGAAGGTATTTTTGAATAGAAACCGTTTTCAAAGAATTTTAAAATATTGAAATCAGTGCTCTTCTCTTTGTCGCTGGAAAATAATTTCGGTGATGGCGGCCGCATCATCGACATTCATTTTCGAGTTTCGAAGTGGAGAGACCATTCAGTAGCTTTGCTACACTTTTGTTTTAGAAATTAATTTGATTTGAATTTCTTAAGTATGATTTGATTTATATATATATGTATATTATTTTAAATTTAATTTGATTTGACATATATAGTGTATATATATATTTATCTCTAAAATTCTTGAAGTTAATCGGAGATTTAAATTCTTAAATTTATTATTTAGAGATGATTCCAATTATAAACTTAAGCCAAAAATTTTGAATAAATATTTAAATTTGAAATAATTGAATTGGAAAATTTTATTTGTATAATACTCAATTACATTCTAATACAACTTACCTAAATCATTCAAAAGTTGAATATGTAATTGGATAATATACAATATAAAATGACTTTTATAAATAGAATTTGAGTGGTTATGATAAAGGTTATACACTTAAATTTTAGTTATAAATATTAATTGAAATAAATAGAATAATAAGTTAATAGAATAATAAATAAGATAAATAAAATAAATTCTTTTTTGAGGGAATTAATAAATTGAAATTAGATCAACTTATGGAAATACCTTGAATTTAAATTCAATTATTGAATATAAATTAATTTAAACTGAAATTTATATGGTTTAAATTAATTTATATGGTTTAAATTAATTTATATGGTTTAAATATAGGTGATAAGATAAATTAAGTGAAATAAACTTAATAATAATTTGGACTAAAAAATTAAATTTGTTGAATAAAATAGGAGTATAATAAATGATTATACAAATTGATGATTTAGAAATTTTAATTGAGGATGACTAGACAATAAGATAATGAATTTAGAAATAGATAGATTGATTTAACTTAGGTAAACAAATGGATTTAACCAGATTGTTGAATATTAATTAGTTTAATTTGAAATTTATATGGGTTTAAATTAATTGTTTCATTTTGTTTTCAATTTATTTTTCTTTTTGGTTGTTTCTATTCTCCTACCTCCCTCCTTTTCGGGGACGAAAAGTTTTGAGTGGGGGAGAGTGTAACGACCCGTAAATTTTAGATAATTTTATTTGTTTTATTTATATATTTAATTGTAATTTTGTGGAATTTTAAACAATAAAATTCTAAAATAAAAATTTGATATTTGGAATACATCTATTTTAACATAGCAACTGGTAAATTTTCATCAGATAATTTGGAAGTTTATTTTCTAGTGTAATTTTATTCCAATTTATATCAGTTAAAAATTGATGATAATAAAAGTGTTTCGAAACCTAAATATGTCAACATGAGAAAATTTATTTAGAACACTCTAAATCAGATTGCGAAATTCGTTTCGCGAAATTCGGACGTTTCTAGCTCCGTTTGGATTTTTCCGTACAGAATAGCAACGTATATCGGTACCGATTATCGACTTTTGATCGGATGATCGTACCACTAATATTTGTATACCGTTTTGATCATTTCATCATGTTGATCTCTGAAGTATATTCATCCCTGTGTTTTGACTTCCGGTATTAAGCAAAATCAATAAAATGATTTTCGTAACGGTACTCGTTTTAATAAAAAAACACTTTGATTCTGTGGCTTTTCAGTTATTCATGAAATCAAACAGCCATTAACAAATTTTATTTCTGCTCTTGACCATTTATATCCCACCGTTTCAAATTGCATTTCTAGTCGGTTCCTTGGCCTTCTCATTTTTTTTATGCTTGTGATATTACAGCCAATATAACGTTTTATTTTATTTTATTTGTTTTGCCTGTAGCGAAATCTTTCCCCTCCATGATCTAGCCAATTATCTACCTTCTCCTTGAAAACCCAAGCACGCAAGTCTCGGCCTCCACCATTGAACCACCGGCCATGCTTCCCCTCCCACTCTCGGCCTCTCTTCTTCCATCATCTCTCTGTTTCCTCACCACTCGGCAGTTTCCACCAGAGCCGTGTAAGTATAATATATATATTGTTTTAATAATAGGTGTGTATGGGACACCAATAATATAAGATTATATATCTTTGTATACATTCTGTTTGGATCTGTAGCTATTTTGGATTGCATGAATATATATACTCTCACCTTCATATATAGATTTTCTGCAAAATTTTATATGCGGTCACCTATATTGTGGTGTAGTCGTGTGTGTGTATATATATATATATATATATATATATATATATATATATATATATTTTAATTCTATTACCAATAGTCTGCATATATTTTATGTACTTACGTTTTGAGTATAAGTTATACTAGTTTTATAAAATATTTGTTATAAAAGTATATATATATATACAACAGTATCCTTATTGTTAGTTATAATACATATGTTGATATTGCAGTTATAAAGCTGTTGATCTGCCTATTGTATTTATGCTGGAAGTGCTATATATCTATAATTTTAAAAACCATATTTTATGTTGATTACTTAAGTTTTATAAACTAGTTATATATATATATATATTACCATATCATTTTGTGTGTTAGTTTATTTGTTGTTTATATAGAGGCTGTTGGATTTGTATATACCTACAATGGTCTATTTATAAGGTCGGTCTTATTTACAATGTTGGGATAGTATTATGGATTTGTTTGAAATAATTTATGATATATAGTATATTTATATTTATATGGTAGGTAGTTAAAGTTTCGAATATAAGTAGGTGCTTTTAAACCGGTGTATATATATGTATTGATTTGATTTGTGCTTTATTAATTTCTATTATACCAAAAATATATGAAAACCTACAAATATATATACATAACTTGCTGTTGAAAGGTGTATTTGTTGACAGAAAGTTAGATGATATTTTTTTTTCAATCCAAGCTATAATATGTCGGTTTATATATGAGTTATGTTAGTTTATAGACTATATATGATTTTGTACAAATGTACAAGCTTATAACTGTATGATATTATCTGTGTAAATCTTATTTGATGTGCATGTAAAGCCCATATTAAGTATTGTATATTATATATTATATGTTGTATAAATTTTGTATTATATATATCCACTGCACATAAGTACGCTTGAGTTTGATTTTTAAATATATTATATATATGTTTAATTTAAAAAAAAACAATGATTTTGAAATGTGTGTGTGTGTGTGTGTGTATATATATATAATTTAAAAATGTGTTGTGTTTAGAATATGAATATATATATATATATATATAGTTATAGACAGTTATATATATGTGCTCACTGATACCAGTTATCATCATCGATCCAATTTTGATTTAATTTCATCAAATTTCTATTTATCAGCTTGTTCGTCGAATCGTGTCCATCTAGCTTTACTTCGGAAGTCATACTTGCATTTCGTCACTCAATCTTATTGTCTACTCTCTCTAGCCTCGAAAGGTGAGCAATCACTCACGATTAACGTTCTTTTATTTATTAAATTTGATTTCAATTGAAACGTCAATTGAAATATACCGTTGTTAGTTATTTACATTGCTATATATATGTTGATATCTGTACCAGTTCACCTATGACATTCTGACACCATGATCTATTATTTATATTGATGATATATGCCTATTATATTATTATCATATCTGTTATCACTCTGCAAGTTCCCTGTTAGTATAGAAATCACTATGGGTTGAAATGATACATACCCGAACAGACTTTAGAATAGGAGAAAATCGTTATGGGTTGAAATGATAAACCCAAGCGATTTTCATTGAATTGAATTTGGGATTGCGGGTTGAAAAGATATATACCCGTATATATGTTTAAATTGCGGATTTGAAATGATAAATATCAGTATCACTTGACCATAGGATAGAAAATTATATACAGGCACCGTTGGTCTATATAAATATTTTGAAAATGATTTCTATGGTTTTGAAAAGAAATATATGGTTTTGATAAATATTGATTTTAAAGATTTATCAAAGTTGATTTAATAAAGTTGATATATAATATGTTTAATTATTTATTTAATATATATATTTTAAAATATAGAGTTATAATGATTCAGGTTGAAAAGATAAATTTGAAATTGATTTGAAATTATATTTATTTAAGAAATTTACTTAAATAAGTTGATTTGAAATTTATTGAATTTGGAATTTTAAAGATATGTTTTATAACTTGAATTTGATTAAAAGTGACTTAAATGAATATTTCAAACTTATATAAATTTAAATGGGATATTTTATTTATTTAAATTTGTAAATTGAAGTTGTATTTAGATGTTATTGAAATGATTAAGTAAATATTTCAAAAACAAATAATAAAGTGAATTTGATATATATATATATGAAATTATCCAATTTAGTTTTGAAATATTGAATATATAAAGCTTTGAAATATTTTAAAATTGAAATGGCTTATTTTATGGTTCAATTATGTATTTGAAATCGATAATTTGAAATGGTTTATTTGAAAACTGAATTGAGTTGAAATTTACGAATTGAGATTGAATTAAATGTGAATTTTGGAATTCGAATTGATTTGAATTGATTTATGAATTTGTGGTAACTATTTGATTATATAAAGTATTTTTAAATTATATTTAAACTTATTTTTTATATTATCTTATAAACTATTGTAATATAAACTATTTTAATTATTTTAATGTATATTGTTTTAACTTATAACTATTTTATATAAAATATGTTATATTTATAAACTATTTTATTATATATACTAATTTTAATATCTAAACTGTTTAAAAGGAAAGTGTTATGATTTCCAAAATGATATAATTTCAAAGTGTTGTGATTTCCAAAGTGTTTTGATTTTTAAAAGACTATGATTTCGAAAGCGTACGTTATAACTTTGGAAAGTGATATGATTTTGAAAATGGATATATTTGAAGTGAAAATGATATCGTATTGATTTGGTTTTGAAATGGAAATGATATTTTGGTTTTGAAGTATAAACTATTTTGAAATGACCACGGTGTTATAATAACGATTGGTTGTTAAAGAGACCGGGATCGGATATGGACATACTCTCTGTCGATACCGAAAACCACTTTGACAACTGTGTATGCGGTGGAGTTTCCAGAATGAAGTAGGATGGTGGCGACGATCCTAAGGTATATATGTGAACCCAACTCCCGTGAGTTGGCATAAGGTGGCTAAAACAGGAGCGATCTCGGACCAGTGAGGTAGCACCTCTTATCGGACGTGCTTCTTTGATACCATTCTATTACTTTGTGATTGTTTGGGTGCACCCCTTGATTTGGGAGTGTTGTTCGAGGTGGAGCGGTAGTGACTGCTATGCGTTTCCATCAGTCCGTGTGCGTAATTGGTATATCAACCCTGGCATTGCCTTGTGTGCCGTGTCACCTACCATACCGAGCTTTACTATGAGTTCTATTTGTGTCGTACCTATGGAGTATCTTCTCGTAGCCTCTCGAGGTATGCAGGTACTGTATAGACTATTGGCACTATTTTGTGTTAAGGGCTATATGGGTAACCCCTTAACGCTATTAAAAAGTAAGTTTATTTTATTATTAGACATTATTATAATAACGTATATTACTACATAGTAGATAGTTTAACAGATCCTTAGAGGATGGTTATCCCAAACATCCTTTGAGTTACTTGTATTTCACTTGAGTTGGATTTATTTATATAAGAATGTTAATCCTGACTTGAGTGTTTTGTGTTTTGTTTTACGCTCGGGTCAGACTCAGTGTACCAGTGTTCGAGACTCACCTTTTGAGTTGGAGCTTCGCTTGGAGATCCTGCTATCTATCGATTCTACTATCAGTTATCCAGTTGATTCCAATGATGTATTCAGATCTTGTATTTGATTATTGTATTGAGACATCTATGTACTCGTGACTTTTGTTGTATCTTGTTTAACTCTGTTATATATAGTAGCTTCATGAAATACTATTCCTTTTTTCCGCTATATTATTGTTATATTACTCTGTGTCTGTGATATGTGATTATTTTATTTACTGTATATATGTTGAGTTTTGCCAAATTTTAATTAAAATATATTATTTTAAATTATTCAAGTCCGACATGTGTGGATTTATTGTCGATTTGAATGGTCCAAAATAATGGGTCGTTACACTTTCCATATCATTACTTCGAAAATATGTATCATATGGTACCTTTTCAAATCACTTTCAAATATCATACTTATATAAAGTCCATTATATATAAGATTTCATTTTCAAATCAAATACTTTCCAAAATCAATAGTATATCAAATCCCACTTATATAGACTTCAATTATATAAGATTTCACTTTTCAAATTGAGTACCTTTTCAAATCCATAGTTTTTGAATCAACATCATACTTATACAAACCAAATTTTTATATAAGTTCGATAACTCCCAAATCAAGTATTTAGTAACACAAGGTTCTCAAATTTCAATTTGTTTCAATATCAGTTCAGTTTCAAAATCATATACAATCCCACCATATTATTTCTTCTCAAATTAAATATCTTCAGTTTCAAAGTTCCAAAATAATGGATTTGGAGAATAGTCCAAGTTTCCAAATCAATATAATTTAAGTCAAACAATTTATTTCCAACATCAATGGTTTCCAGCATCATCTTATATTTACATAAATTCCATCTTATATAAGGATCAAAATTTTCAAAAAAAATAAATTTCTCTGCATGAAGAGCCATATGGGATTGAACATCTTTGCTTTATAAAAGATTTTTAATTTAGAATAGTTTTGTATATAAAATAGTTTGTAAAATAGTTTGTATGTAAAATAGAATAAAACGGTTTGTTTAAGAAGAATAAAAGAAAAATGGTTTTGAGAAATGGTTTTAAATTGATAGTAGTTTTTCATAAAAGAAAAAATCCAATTAAATTACAAAGATATCCAACCCAACAACTTCCTATTTCAGCGCCAAGTATATCAACGATATTAGGATATAAGATGTACATATGTCATCATTTCGCAAAATCACATTGGATTGCTCGCTCGATCACACAAGTTTGTTTTCGAACTAGTATTGTCCATTCGACTTCCCTAATGCGGATTTCGATATGGTTTCTCGACTAGAAGCCATCAGTCTCCTTGCATAGCCATATACTATGATAGAGAATTCTAGAATCAAGCCCAAAATCCATATCAAATATTCGCCATCAAGAATTGAATGAAAAATCCTAACACGAAATGGTGTAATTCACCTCGAACTTGTGTACTCAAACTTGGATCAAATTAATTATGCGAATAAAACAGCATACGTACAACTTATGTATCTATTCCAACTTGTTAAATATATAGTTTTATAAAGATGTTACCCAGTTAAAACATTTAACTAAATTTTATTCAAAATATATTGAAGACTAAATTCTTTTCAAAACATTTCAAATCTAAATTTCATATTAGAAAAATTCAAAATAGCCTTATTCATTTACTTAACAAAACAGTTTCAACTTATTTAAATCATATTACTACATACTTTAACATACATACCAAACTTATATACTTTATACTTTTCAAAATTTCTTAGCTTTGAAAAGTTAACCTTGATTTGGAATTGCTCGAACCTTCAAAATAGTTAAAGAAATCATTTTCAAATTCATGAGTTGGAAATCAACAACAAATCAGTAAATCAATTTCAAAAGATAGGCTTCACAAAATCACTCGCATAGCAAAGCTATTAGAGTGGCCTTTCCCTCACTCTGAAACTCGAAAATCAATGTCGATGATGCGTGCACTCATCACCGAAATTATTTCCCAGCGACATAAGTGAGTTTTAGACTTCTATTTTCTCGAAAACATCTTTGAAATTTCTTCGAAATCATTGGAACTCATTTGAAGTCATTTGAAATGTTTCTTATTCGGAAAATACTTTCAAATCGTATTATCATATATTTTCAAAATCATAAAACTAATTTTCAAAATTACCGGAGTTCAATTCCTCAAATTTCCAATTTGAAACCCTTCAGTTACAAATCATTTTTATATAAATCAATTTCTTATATAACTTTCAAAATTTCAAATCCATTCAAAACTTCAAATTCTCATTTTTAAAAGGTATATATAATCCTTATCGAAAACATTTTCACTTTTATATATAGAATAAAATCATATTTATCCAGATAATAATTTCGATATATAAAACAATTTCTAAAGTACAAACAAGCCCGATTTTCCAAAGGATGATTCAAGAATGGATTCCAAAACAAAGATAGAGATTCAGATTAGAGGGACTCTAATCAAATAGAATTCTGATTCGAAGATAAGCTCAATCGACGATTAGGTAATTAAATTACAAAAATAGAAGATGGATATACCTATATAAATCGGGGGCGACCTTAACCGGTCAACCATGATTTCAAAATAAGATCGGTGTAGAATTCTAAGGCAAATCGACATTTGATCGCCAGATATAGAATTCGGCATAACAAGAGATAGCAGCATCTAAACTGATGATACATAAATCTTCGGTGAATCGATGCCCATAGTAAAGGAGTTTCACCCCTTTACAAATCATTCAGTGGAGTTATGGGATACTCCACGATCAAAGAATACAAATAGGGGAGACAAGAATAGATTTTGGAACCGAGGCACGTTCCAAAATTCAAAGGAATTTTCAATCAAGAAAAGGAATTCAAGCTCGAACAAAAGTGATTCCGTAATTAAATTTACCATGCATGCTAAGGTTTGCCTAGAGCCAAAGCTCTGATACCAACTGTAACATCCCACTATTTTGGACCATTCAAATCGACAATAAATCCACACATGTCGAACTCGAATACTTCAAAATAGTGGATTGTTAATTTAAATTTGGCAAAACTCAGCATATACAGAAAATAAATCAGTCACAGAATCACAGACACAGAGTAATACAATAATACGCAGCGGAATAAATAAATAGTAGTTCATGAAGCTACTATATAAACATCAGAGTTAGAAATAAAATACAACAGAATATCTCAATTACAGTGAAGACTCCAGTACAAATAGATGACCTCTCTGAACAAATCAAACGGAAAGCTGAACGCTGAAGTGATAATTGGATCTCCAAGCGAAGCTCCAAACTCCAAAGGTGAGTCTCAAATGCTGAATTTCTCGGTCTGACCCCAGCGTAAAGCAAAACACAAAACACTCGAGTCAGGATTAACATTCTTATATAAATAAATCCAATTCAAGTGAAATATCAACTGAAATACAAGTAACTAAGAGGATGTTTGGGATAACCATCCTCTAAGGATCCATGGAACGAAACGTCATTATAACACCATGGCCATTTCAAAATAATTTATACTTTAACACCAAAATATCATTTCCATTTCAAATATATCTATTTCCAAATTATAGCACTCTCCAAGCTAAATTTATAATTTCATATATATCTTATTTTTACTTCATCATTATTCAGTTTTGAAATATTCACTTAATAAATCCATTATCATTTAAATAGCTTTATATTACATTAAACTAAATATTTCCTTCGATTTATTTAAAACTTGAAATATCCATTTAATCACTTTAAATTCAGAATCACGTTATAAATTTGTATCTTAAACCCTCAAATTCAATAAGTTTTAAATCGATTTAATTAAAACAAAATTCTTAATTAAACACAATTTCGAATAAATTCAAATTTATCTTTCCAACCCTTAAGTTATAGAATCATTATAAAAATCTATTTTTAAATTATATTTTTAAATAAATACTTAAACATATTGTGATTTACTTAAATCAAACTTTACTAAATTTAAAGCTTATTTTTCAATCTATTCTATATTAAAACTTATTTATATACATGATATTTTCAAATTTAAATAAAACATATATATTTCCTTTCAAACTATAGAAATCAATTTCAAAATATTTATATATAGACCAACAGTGTCTATGGTCAAGTGATACAGATATTTATCATTTCAATCTGTGACGACCGCCCATGACCCCTGCACTGAATCTAGAGATAGAGCGCTGCAAAGTGTGCCAGGCGATCATGGACGATTGTCAAGGTAGGATTTAAAACAACAGAATCTATCGTATTACTCACAGCGCATGGACAAAATACAATAGAACATATGTATAGTGAAGCTTTACAGAACAAAATGACATCATATAAAACTCCATAATAGTTGAATACAAGCATCCTCATAGTCAATACATCCAGCCTCACTACATATCTCTCAGAGAATACAAAACAGCGGAAAATCCAGTACATATAATAAGAAGATAATATGCAACCCTCTAGCTCGTCTTCGATATCAGCATCGTGAGAAGAGATCAGCACCTGTCACCTGCTACCTAGTCTGCCCGTCCCAAAATGGACGAACAGCCCAAGGCAATAAGAATTAAAAACATAAAGCCTTGAGTCAGACAACAGTCTTAGTGAGCGGTAAATTAACTAACAACATACCAAAAGAGCATAAAGGAAAAGGAATAGGAATACAACCCTCCCACTCCAACCTCATTCTACAGTGATAGCCCCCAGACACACACTAAGCAGAAACAAACATAGCAGAGCATACAATTTAAAATAAAGCTACTATCACTCGAGTCAAGGGCGATGTTTTCCAAGTACCAAGGCCTAAATCAGATAAGCACCCAGAAAATACCGCTCTTGAGTCCGAATGACGATACAACAAAACATCCATGACTCTGGCTATCACTGTTATCATTGCTTCGATATCACCGTTAATTGAATGACCGGCACATTCTTTCAGCCGTCCGTCAAGGGCTAATGGAAACCCCGGTTCTAGACATAACTCCCGCACGTCGTCGCAGCCCGTGCCTAGGACTATCGAATCTGCCCAGAGTACTCGACCATCAACAGCTGGCCGTTGGGACTATCGAATCTGCCCAAACGTACTCTTGCTTAGAGCATGCTAGAACCTTCAACAACGATGCTATCCAAGCCTCCTAGTCATCCTCCTTGACGACTATTCTCATATCCATTCATTATCCTCAACTCGAATCATATCACCGAGTTATCAACATGCTTGGAATGATCCCGTCTGGATTAGACCAAGTCTTCATCACATGATTGCCTCGCTTCATTACATCCTCGCAAAGCCTCATCTCATCATCACATCATCAAATCTATGCATAAGAGCTTCATCATCCCGCTACATATGCCACGAGCAGCTTTCCCAGTTCAAGAGCCTTTCCCTTAGCTTTTGAATCACCTTTGATCTAAATCTAATCATCAATCATCTAGTTCATAACAATCAATCAAATCAAACATTAATCCAAACAATCAAGCATTCAAATATGATCTAAGTAGACAATTATAACAATAATGGCATTTTCGTAATTAAAGGGTTGAAAGTCCAATAAGCATGAAAACATGGATTAAATCTCTACAAACTTGATGAATGAACTTGCATAGGTTAACATATGATAAAATGGATGTAACATCATCATAAATAATGGATCTATATGGATCTACACATAGGATGAAGAAAATGCATGGAAATCACTATTTTAACACCAAATCGGGCCAACAATCCGATATACTCCTTTGGATCCGTGTGAGAGATAATCACCACTCACCAAATCACCTAAACAAACCCAAATCAACACGCTTCAGATCTGGACAGCGAAGGATGAAGCTTGATCTATCACGAATCCGCTTCAAACGAAGAAATCTCTCTTGAAAAGATGAAGATCTTCAATCTAAGCTCTTGAATCTTCAATCTTGATCTTCGATTTGGATGGATGGAAGCACAAGATTAGAGTGGAGAAAAGAAGTGAAGAAGTGTAGAAGTCGAGCTCTAAAAATGGCAGCACTTCGACGCTTCAAAATCCGGATCCCAAAAATGAAGAGAAGCTCTCCTATTTATAGCAGAAAATACCCTAAGTCGTAACTCGGCTATCTCCTTAAGTCGCTGCCGACTTAACAATATGCCGACCTATGACCTAAAGCTATGCCATCCTACGACTTAAGACAACGCTATCTCCTTAACTCGGCTATGACTCAACCAGGTTACGGCCTCACTGGGTCTCCGACCTACGACTTACGAAAGGAGTACGACTTACGACTTAACTCTTTAAGTCATCTACGACCTAACACTTTGGCCTAACCCAGCGACCTAACGAACTTACGACTTAACACTTAACTGGGTTACGACTTAACCCCATATGACTTAAACAACTGCCGACTCAAAAACTCACTTGTCTAACTTCTAACTCGGTCACGACTTAACACAGCAGCCTACCTACGACTTAACATAGCAGCTTTGCCGATCTATCAGGATAAGACTCAATCTCCTAAGTCGTCCAGGTCTTAAGTCGACCACTACCTTAACTCGTCAGCCGACTTAACACTTAACTCAAAACCTTAAGTCGTCTACAATAACATAAGTCGGTCACTTCCTTAGGTTGTCTATCCCTTAACTCGGCAACGACTTACAACCTACGACTTATCTCCTTAGGTCGTCGCCGACTCACCCCTTAAGTCCTTAACTCGCCCAGACTCATAAGTCGGCTACGACTTAGGACTTAACCAAAATTCTTCCCAAAATCTGAAACAACCTAAAATGTTGAAAATTCCAGATTTGAACGAACTTTTCGATCCGTAAAAATACGGGTCGTTACATTCTCTCCCCCTTAGGAATTTCGCCCCCGAAATTCCAAACAAACAAAGCAATCAAAAACTATTCTGCACGCCTACCATCCATAGCAATCAACAAACCATGCATCCAATTCTAGCTTAGCGTACAGAATTCTAAGACTTAGAACAAGTTACAATATCGCGAGATGAGATGACACCGTAGGGCCATACCTTGAAGAGTTCAGGATGAGCTGCCTTCATCCTCTCTTCCACCTCCCACGTACAGTCGTTATCATCATCACTCCATTGTATCTTGAGCAACTTAACTACCTTCCTCCTAAGCTGTTTCGTGTCAGTTTCAACAACACGAAGCGGCTTACGAGGTCTTCTATCAACTGGATCAACTTCGAAATCTTCACAGCTATCAGCAGAAACTACGGTATTCGAGTCATGCACATACTTCCGTAGATATGATACGTGAAAAACATTGTGCACACCCGACATCTTCTCCGGTAACTTCAATCTGTAGGCGAGCTTTCCAATTCGCTCGATGATCGGGAATGGTCCAACAAATCTCGGAGTCAATTTTCCTTTCTTCCCGAATCGAATAACATTCTTTAGTGGAGAAATCTTCACAAAAACCATATCACCAACGTCGAATTCCAAATCCTTTCGACGCTTATCAGCATAACTCTTCTGACGGTCTTGGGCTGCCTTCATTCGTTGCCGAATGATCTCTATGCAATCTGAAGTCTGATGAATCATCTCTGGCCCAAGCATCAGCTTTTCTCCAGTTTCCAACCAACATGTTGGAGAGTTACACGGTCTTCCATACAATGCCTCATATGGTGCCATACCAATGCTTGAGTGGTAACTGTTGTTGTACGCAAACTCCACCAAATGAAGGTGATCTTCCCATGATCCTCCGAAGTCCAAAACACATGCTCTGAGGAGATCTTCCAAAACTCGGTTGACTCTCTCGGTCTGACCATCTGTTTGAGGGTGATAAGCTGTACTCAAACACAACTCGGTTCCCAAAACTTCCTGGAAGCTCCTCCAAAATCCACTAGTGAACAATGGATCTCGATCGCTCACTATACTCTTCGGAATACCATGGAATCGGACTATCCACTTAACATACAACTCAGCCAACTTTGATGCAGTCCTAGTCGATCGAACAGGAATGAATCGTGCACTCTTAGTCAGACGATCTATAATGACCCAAATCCCTTCATTTCCCGTTCTGGTTCTAGGCAATCCATCGATAAAATCCATCGACACTTGTTCCCACTTCCATGTAGGAACTTCTAATGGCTGAAGCAATCCACTTGGCTTCTTCTGTTCGGCTTTTACCAACTGGCAGTTCATACACTTGGAAATAAAATTTCCAACATCCTTCTTCATACCTTCCCAGTAGTAGGTTCTCTTCATATCCCGATACATCTTATTTCCTCCTGGATGAATTGTCAGCTTCGAGTGATGACTTTCCTTCAGAACTTCACTCCTCAATTCATCTATATTGGGAACAACTAGTCGTCCTTGCTTCCGAAGCCAACCCTCTCGATCGACCTCGAATCCTTTATCCTTTTCTGGATCCAATCCAGATTCCAATTCACGGATAATCTTGACAAGCTTATCATCTCGCTTTTGGCCCTCGCCAATCCTTTCCACAAGAGTGGGTCTTATCGATAAGTTTGCCAACATCTCAGGTTCCAATTCGCCTCTAGGCCTGAAGTCAAATCCAGCTAAATACTCGAGACTCTTCCATTCTGAAAACATGGCTCCCAATCCTGCATGTCTTCGACTTAACGCATCTGCCACTGCGTTACCTTTTCCCGGAGTATAAGCTATACCAAAATCATATGATGCTAAAAACTCTAGCCAACGTTGCTGCCGAAGATTCAGATCCTTTTGGGAGAAAAGATACTTCAGCGACTTATGATCCGTAAACAACTCGAATCGAACTCCCAATAGATAATGTCTCCACATCTTCAGAGCAAATACAATCGCCGCTAACTCCAAATCATGAGTTGGGTAATTCCTTTCATGCGGCTTCAGTTGTCGACTTGCATACGCAACAACTTTATTCTTCTGCATCAGCACTGCTCCAAGACCAGTACCACATGCGTCGGTGTAAACCACCATCTCATCATTCCCACTTGGAATAGTCAAAACAGGAGCACTCGTCAATCGCTCTTTCAGGATTCCGAAAGCTTGCTCACATTTAGCATCCCAACTGAACACTTGGTTCTTTTTCGTCAATCCTGTTAACGGTGCAGCTACCTTGGAGAAGTCTTTGATAAACCGTCGATAATATCCTGCTAATCCAAGAAAACTTCTCACATCTGATGCATTCTTAAGTCTAACCCAATCCTGGATTGCTGCCACCTTAGCGGGATCAACCGCTATTCCATTTCCAGAAATCACATGGCCTAAGAACCTCACTTCACCCTTCCAGAAGTGACACTTCGAAAACTTAGCCTTCAGCTGATGTTTCCGTAAGATCTCCAAAACAATACGCAAGTGCGTCTTGTGCTCTTCTTCCGTTCTGGAATAAATCAGAATATCATCCACGAACACAAGTATGAACTTGTTCAACTGATCTCTGAACACTCTATTCATAAGATCCACAAAATATGCTGGCGCGTTAGTCAATCCAAACGGCATTACCAGCCACTCAAAGAAACCGGATGGTGTCCTAAAAGCAGTCTTCGGTACACTATCCTTAGCCACTCTCAACTGGTGAAATCCCGTTGCCAAATCCATCTGAGAAAACACCTTAGCTTCGTGAAGCTGATCAAACAAGTCATCTATTCTCGGCAATGGATACTTGTTCTTCTTAGTCACCTTATTCAGCTCACGATAATCCACACACAATCTCAACGACCCATCTGCCTTGGTTGCAAACACAACTGGTGCACCCCACTCGGACACACTACGCCGAATGAATCCTTTCTGTAAAAGGTCATCAATTTGCACCCTCAACTCCTGCTGTTCCCTAGGCGCCATCCGCCTAAGAGGCATTACAACAGGTCTGGCTCCTTCAACTAGATCTATTCGAAACTCGATCTCTCTATGCGGCGGCAACCCTTTGACTTCGTCAAAGACATCCTCGAATCCATTAGCGATCGGCACTGATGACAGTCCATCCCGTGGAACAACTAGCGAATACATGAAGCTCATGAAGATGCCTTCTTCATGCTTACATCGTATCACAATCTTTCGCCCCTCCACATTCTCGACTGTCACTTCCAGCCTCTCACAATCAACCTTAGCCGCATACTTCCTAAGCCAGTCCATACCCAAGATAATTCCGAACCCCGCAAAGTTCAGAACAAAGCAATCACAAACAAAAGAGCAACCATGACTCGACACAACTAGACCACGGCATAACATACACAAACAAGACGAACCCCCAACTGGATTAGTCACAACCAATGGCCTATCAACAATATCCGGCTTCAAATCTAACCGGCCTACTAGTTCATTACAAACAAACGAATGCGATGCTCCAGTATCAAACAAAACTCTAACTGGAATACCACATAGGAAAAGAGTACCTTGAACAACCACACTCTTTCCTTTCTCTTCAGCAGTAGGAGCTTTCGAAGACGACGGAACAGCTCCTAAAGCATAGGCTTGCACAATCTGCCTGTCCTTCCTCGGTTCTGGACAATTCTTCCTGAAATGCCCCGGCTTGTCACAGTTGTGACACTTCATCGGCACCTTAGGATTCTTACAATCCTTCGAGAAATGGCCCTTCTGCTGACAATTGTAGCAAGTCACCTCGCCTTTCGGCTTCTTCTGGCCATCCTTACCCTTTTGCTGCTGCTGCTTCCTCTTCTGGTTTCCACCCTGCTGTGGTTTAGATTCTCCCTTGGTAACAGCAACAACAGGTCCTTCCTTAGGAAACAGACTCTCATGCCTAAGAACTTTCTCCACAAGCATCTCAAATGAATCGTCCAAATGATCCACCAACTGTCTCCCAAGATAACTATCCAAGCCAGTCACAAACTTCTCATTCTTCTGATAAGCAGACTCAATATATGACCGTGCATATTTGGACAAAGCTTCAAACTCAGAAACATACTCAAGAACAGATCTCCCACCCTGCTTGAGCTCCACGAACTTCTTGAACAGAACAGACTTCTGAGCTGTAGAAATGAACTTAGCTTCAAATCTAGCTTGGAATTGCTCCCAAGTAATCTCTTCCTCCGCAGTATTGATGGTAATAGAGTTCCACCAATCAGAGGCTCTCCCTTGAAGCTGCCTTGATGCCAACTTCCTCTTAGTTGCATCATCAATTCCCAAATCACCAAAGATCCTTCTACAAGCATCTATCCATCTCTGGACTTCGATAGTAGATTCTGTTCCCAAGAAAACCTTCCCTCCAAGAGCAGTATAGTCCTTGCACAACTTGGCAAAATCCACTGGTTTCGGAGTTTGGACTTGAACTCCAACATCTACTGCTGCCCCCGGAACTGGTATCCTTCTCATGATCGAAGTGATCATAGCTTCGAACATGGCTGCATAATCAGCAGTCTCTTCAGTAGCACGGCCTTCCCTAGCAGCTGGTCTCCCTCTTCGACTCATTCTCAATATCTATAAAAAGGAATTATTAGAACATCTAGAGAAACAACTGCACAAAGGACTCAAACCCTACTAAGCTACTATATTATATATAGTAATCATCCATCAAAATACAATTACGTCTCTCATACGTAGTTACTTCAGCGAGCGTTGGGTAAAATCGATTAACCAATGCTCTGATACCAAATGTGACGACCGCCCATGACCCCTGCACTGAATCTAGAGATAGAGCGCTGCAAAGTGTGCCAGGCGATCATGGACGATTGTCAAGGTAGGATTTAAAACAACAGAATCTATCGTATTACTCACAGCGCATGGACAAAATACAATAGAACATATGTATAGTGAAGCTTTACAGAACAAAATGACATCATATAAAACTCCATAATAGTTGAATACAAGCATCCTCATAGTCAATACATCCAGCCTCACTACATATCTCTCAGAGAATACAAAACAGCGGAAAATCCAGTACATATAATAAGAAGATAATATGCAACCCTCTAGCTCGTCTTCGATATCAGCATCGTGAGAAGAGATCAGCACCTGTCACCTGCTACCTAGTCTGCCCGTCCCAAAATGGACGAACAGCCCAAGGCAATAAGAATTAAAAACATAAAGCCTTGAGTCAGACAACAGTCTTAGTGAGCGGTAAATTAACTAACAACATACCAAAAGAGCATAAAGGAAAAGGAATAGGAATACAACCCTCCCACTCCAACCTCATTCTACAGTGATAGCCCCCAGACACACACTAAGCAGAAACAAACATAGCAGAGCATACAATTTAAAATAAAGCTACTATCACTCGAGTCAAGGGCGATGTTTTCCAAGTACCAAGGCCTAAATCAGATAAGCACCCAGAAAATACCGCTCATGAGTCCGAATGACGATACAACCAAACATCCATGACTCTGGCTATCACTGTTATCATTGCTTCGATATCACCGTTAATTGAATGACCGGCACATTCTTTCAGCCGTCCGTCAAGGGCTAATGGAAACCCCGGTTCTAGACATAACTCCCGCACGTCGTCGCAGCCCGTGCCTAGGACTATCGAATCTGCCCAGAGTACTCGACCATCAACAGCTGGCTGTTGGGACTATCGAATCTGCCCAAACGTACTCTTGCTTAGAGCATGCTAGAACCTTCAACAACGATGCTATCCAAGCCTCCTAGTCATCCTCCTTGACGACTATTCTCATATCCATTCATTATCCTCAACTCGAATCATATCACCGAGTTATCAACATGCTTGGAATGATCCCGTCTGGATTAGACCAAGTCTTCATCACATGATTGCCTCGCTTCATTACATCCTCGCAAAGCCTCATCTCATCATCACATCATCAAATCTATGCATAAGAGCTTCATCATCCCGCTACATATGCCACGAGCAGCTTTCCCAGTTCAAGAGCCTTTCCCTTAGCTTTTGAATCACCTTTGATCTAAATCTAATCATCAATCATCTAGTTCATAACAATCAATCAAATCAAACATTAATCCAAACAATCAAGCATTCAAATATGATCTAAGTAGACAATTATAACAATAATGGCATTTTCGTAATTAAAGGGTTGAAAGTCCAATAAGCATGAAAACATGGATTAAATCTCTACAAACTTGATGAATGAACTTGCATAGGTTAACATATGATAAAATGGATGTAACATCATCATGAATAATGGATCTATATGGATCTACACATAGGATGAAGAAAATGCATGGAAATCACTATTTTAACACCAAATCGGGCCAACAATCCGATATACTCCTTTGGATCCGTGTGAGAGATAATCACCACTCACCAAATCACCTAAACAAACCCAAATCAACACGCTTCAGATCTGGACAGCGAAGGATGAAGCTTGATCTATCACGAATCCGCTTCAAACGAAGAAATCTCTCTTGAAAAGATGAAGATCTTCAATCTAAGCTCTTGAATCTTCAATCTTGATCTTCGATTTGGATGGATGGAAGCACAAGATTAGAGTGGAGAAAAGAAGTGAAGAAGTGTAGAAGTCGAGCTCTCAAAATGGCAGCACTTCGACGCTTCAAAATCCGGATCCCAAAAATGAAGAGAAGCTCTCCTATTTATAGCAGAAAATACCCTAAGTCGTAACTCGGCTATCTCCTTAAGTCGCTACCGACTTAACAATATGCCGACCTACGACTTAAAGCTATGCCATCCTACGACTTAAGACAACGCTATCTCCTTAACTCGGCTACGACTCAACCAGGTTACGGCCTCACTGGGTCTCCGACCTACGACTTACGAAAGGAGTACGACTTACGACTTAACTCTTTAAGTCATCTACGACCTAACACTTTGGCCTAACCCAGCGACCTAACGAACTTACGACTTAACACTTAACTGGGTTACGACTTAACCCCATACGACTTAAACAACTGCCGACTCAAAAACTCACTTGTCTAACTTCTAACTCGGTCACGACTTAACACAGCAGCCTACCTACGACTTAACATAGCAGCTTTGCCGATCTATCAGGATAAGACTCAATCTCCTAAGTCGTCCAGGTCTTAAGTCGACCACTACCTTAACTCGTCAGCCGACTTAACACTTAACTCAAAACCTTAAGTCGTCTACAATAACATAAGTCGGTCACTTCCTTAGGTTGTCTATCCCTTAACTCGGCAACGACTTACAACCTACGACTTATCTCCTTAGGTCGTCGCCGACTCACCCCTTAAGTCCTTAACTCGCCCAGACTCATAAGTCGGCTACGACTTAGGACTTAACCAAAATTCTTCCCAAAATCTGAAACAACCTAAAATGTTGAAAATTCCAGATTTGAACGAACTTTTCGATCCGTAAAAATACGGGTCGTTACACAATCCGTAATTTAAATATATACGGGTATATATCATTTCAACCCGCAATCCCAACTTCAATTCAATTGAAAATCGCTTGGGTTTATCATTTCAACCCATAACGATTTTCTCCTATTCTACAGATCGTTCGGGTATGTATCATTTCAACCCATAGTGAATTCTATACTAATAGGGAACTTGCAGTGTGACAACAGATATGATAATAACATAACAGGCATATATCATCAATATAAATAACAGATAATGGTGTCAGATGTCACAGGTGAACAGATACAGATAATGGCATATATAACAATGTAAATAACTAACAACAGCATATTTCAATTGTCGTTTCAATTGAAATCAAATTTAATAAATAAAAGAACATTAATCGTGAGTGATTGCTCACCTTTCGAGGCTAGAGAGATGTACGAGAATGAGATGAGTTACGAATCCCAAAACAAAGCTAGATTGGCACGAATTGGACGAACAAGGCTGAAAATCAAGAATTGAAGAAATAAATAAAATCGGCCTGATAGAACAGAAATATATATATTATTATTATTATTTCCATGAAATCAATATTTAATTTAAAATAAATATTAAAATAATATATATATATATATAATTAAAACCATTGTTTTAAATTAAACCCATATATATATATATATAACTGTATAATTAAAATCATTATTTTAAATTAAAATCATTATTTTAAAAGTAAGCCAGACACTATCAACATAGATAGTACAGATGTAGAACCCACTGATATAGCTACTACTAGTAATTCTGGTCTAGCACCACAAAAAGATATTACCGCAACAAAAAATTATACACAAAATGCTATAATAGGATCCCCAGTCCCAAATACTGAAGTAAGTCTTATCAAGGACTCTGTAGAAGTGTTAGAAGAAGTTCACCAATCTCCGAAACTACAGGTGGATCATTCAAATGTGGAGAATTGTAGCCAGCAACCACTGAAGCAGAGTATGGAGAGCTCAACTGATGATGAGGATATTCCTGAAACATTAAATGACATAGAGAAATTAGACATTCAACTAGATTCATCAGATGAAGAAGAGACTGAAGAAAACTTGCTGAAATACACTGAAGCTAATGAAAATTATGAGGAAATGTTTTCTACTAAGGAAAAGAAAGAAGCTGGGAAAGAAGCTAAGGTAGTATCAGCTCCGATTACTAGGAGCAGAGCTACAAAATATCAATGACTATTCTATGCTGGAATGTAAGAGGTCTAACTGGAGATGTAAGAAAATTAGACCTCTATAATATCTGTAATAGATATAAACCTACAATTCTAGCCATATTAGAAAATAAACTCACAGAAGAGAACATGGAGAGTGTAAAATACCAAATGGGAGAAAATTGGAAGCTTATACATAATAACATAAATAATATTAAAGGCAGGTTCATGATACTATGGGATTCCAATATTTGGAATTGTAATGTGATGAATATAGATGAGCAACAAGCTACCATTAACATGGAAAATATAGGAGGGTTGGAGATAATTACAACAATTGTTTATGCTAATAATTTGGCCTCAGAAAGGAAAAGTTTATGGTCAACTTTGGTGGATAACGCAAAAAACATAACAAAACTTGGCTAGTAAGTGGTGACTTTAATGTAGTGTTGAAAATGCATGAAAAACAGGGTGGTATTACCCTTAAAGTCTGCCAAGTAGCTGAGTTCAATAATTGTGTACTAGCAGCAGGGCTTATTGAAGTGCTCCATACAGGCCTGAAATATACATGGAAAAGTGGTGAGGCAAAAAGAATCCATTCAAGACTGGATAGAGCTTTAGGCAATGCTGAACTATTGAACAAAATGCCTAATATAAAAGTAACAGTTTTGCCAAGTTCTACTAGTGACCACTGCCCTTTATATATACAATTCAATAATGAAAAGCAGGCACAGAAAGGTAAACCATTCAGATATGCTAATCACTGGCATTTAATAGAAGGATACAAAGAAATAGTAGATTTCAAAAAACTACAGATTCCAGAAGGGAATCAAATGTATCAGTACATAATGACAGTGAAACTTATGAAGAATAGGCTGAAGGAATGGAATAAAACAAATCACATGAAGCTATAAAAGAAATTCAGGAACAGTTGGAGAAAGTGTAATATCAATTAGATGAAGAGCCACAAAATGCAGAGCTGAATGCAGAATACTTTACCAAACAAAAACATCTGAAGCAACTGATGGGGATTCAAGACACAAAAATAAAGCAAAAAGCAAAAGAGAGATGGCTAACAAAAGGGGATGAGTGCAATAAATTTTTTTATACTAAAATGTCTCAAAGGAAAAATCAAAATAATATTCTAAATTGTTTAAATGAACATGGAGAAATTAATGAAAACTTACAAGACTTGGAAACTAAAGTAATAAAGTACTTCAAAGAAACATACAATGGAGATTATATACAACAAATACCTCAAATCAGCTATAGGAAAAAAATCTCCAGAGAAGGTGCTCGGATGCTGACAGAAGACATTACGGAAAGGGAGTTGAAGAAAGCCACTTTCTCTATTCACGACGAGTTCAGTCCTGGCCCCGATGGAATGAGTGCACTCTTCTTCAAAATGCACTGGGAAAACCTGAAAGATAGGATGCTCAGAGGTTATCAGGAGGCTTTAAACACAGGTGAATTTATTCAGGAAATAAATCATACATTCATTACTTTGATTCCAAAAGTCAAGAAACCAGAAAGAATAGAAGAATATAGACCTATTGCTTGCTGTAATGTTATCTATAAAATTCTTAGCAAGATTATTTGCATGAGACTCAACAAAGTTCTACCTCAACTTATATCACAAAGTCAAAGTGCTTTTATCAAGGGTAGATTTATTTCTGAAAATTCACTAATGGCACATGAGCTAATAAGGGATTTTAATAAAAAAGGGGCAGATAGAGTTTGTTTGAAAATCGACCTACACAAGGCATATGATAAAGTTAGCAGACAATTCATCCTTCACATGTTGCATGAAATGGGAGTTCCTGCCAAGCTACTAAAACTTATAACACATTGCATATGTACTCCTACTTTTTCAGTGATCATAAATGGGATTCCTAAAGATTATATCAAAACTAATAGAGGAATCAGACAAGGAGACCTTTTATCCCCATATCTTTTTGCTGTAGCCATGGAATGGTTCTCACTTCAAATGGAACTAGCCAGTTATCAATCTTTAATTAAACCCATATACAAGATAGATCCAGAAGTCAATCATCTCATTTATGCAGATGATCTATTGGTTGTCTTCAAATCAAATACTATGGGGATCAACACAATAAAGAGAATTTTCAGGCAACTTGAGTCTTTAGCAGGTCTCAAAGTGAATGAATTTAAAACTAAATGTTATATGAACAAGTATTGCAAGAATAAAACAGATATTTTAGCACAACTTGGAGTAGGGGAAGGTATGCTGCTAGTTAAATATCTAGGTGTTCCCTTGTCGAATAATAAGGTGACTGATGCTGAATGTGGCAAGTTAATAGATGACATCAGAGACAAGTTGCAAGGTTGGAGATCTAAATTACTGTCATTTGCAGGAAGAGTAGAATTAGTTCATACAGTTATCACTTCAAAGGTTAGATTTTGGTTGCAAACCTTCCAGATACCAGACTGTTCACTGGCTAAAATAAACTCTGTGTGTGCTAATTTCATATGGAAAGGTGGAATTCACAAAGTAAGCTATAAAAAACTATATAGACCTAAAAGTGAAGGGGGAGTAGGCCCTAAAAATCTCTTTGAGCTGAAAAAGATATATGGACTCAAACTTGCTTGGAAAATCCTAAACTCTGATAATCTCTGGGCCAAATGGATGAGGTCTAAGTATTTAAAAGATAATTTTTGGACTATAAGGGAAGATAACAATGCTTCAAGTATATGGAAAAATATTCTCAAACAAAGAGAGATTTTGAAAGAATCAATAGAAAGACAAATAGCTAATGGTCAGGACACTGATTTATGGAAGGGCCCTTGGATTAATAACAGAAGCCTTATAGATAGAATGGGATGGGAAAGATACTCAGCTAATAACAATCCATAGATTCAAGTTGCTAACATTATACATAACCAAAGATGGCCACCAGAAAGACAACTGATAACCAGAAGTTTGAAACAAGAAATAGAGGAACTCCCGATTTTCACAAATAGGGGAAAAGACCTTTGGGCTTGGAAAAACAACAGTAAAGGACAATTCAAAATGAAGGAAGTCTGGGAAGATAATATACAACACTACGAAACTGTTCACTGGCATAAAATAGTCTGGAGTAAGTCAAACTGTCCCAAAATGGCTCACACTACTTATAAGGCTATCAAAGGAAGGTTAAGCACTAAAGATAGGCTTAAAGGTTGGGGTGTAATTGATGAAGACATTTGTAACCTGTGTAGAAATGATAATGAATCACATCGACACCTATTCTTTGAATGCAAATACACCAAACGTGTTTGGGCTATTCAGAAAATTAAAAACTTGCAAATAGAAGCAGTTATGAGCTTAAAAGAGGAAATTAATTACCTGAGTGACAGGACAGATCTCTTGAACCTTATGAAGGAGGTCGTGAAAATTGCTTTGATGACAACTATCTAGCATATCTGGAGAGAACGGAACGTAAGGGCTTTTACCAGGGACAAAGAGAAGACTGAGTTAGAGATAGCCAGAAACATTGCAAGAGATGTACTGATCAATATAGGGAGAATCAGAAAACTCACCAACTTAGAGGCAAGAGAAAAACAGCTACTGGAGAGATGGAACTGGAAGGCTGTGATGCCAGAAAATCAAGCAAGCAACGTGGAGCCGCCATGAGTTTGTAGTTGCTGAACCCTAAATCAATTTAGGAAATTTTTTGTTCGAAGTATACTTTATGTCGAAGTGTCGGATTAGTTATCTGTGTTTTATTTCTGTATATTTAGTTGTATTTGCTTTGGGCCGCATAGCCCATTATAATTCAATAAACCCATTTTCAAAAAAAAACTGTATAAATATATATATATATATATAGACATCCCTAAATACAAACACATCTTTAAATTAAAATATATATACATTTCAACATCAATTGTTTTAAACCAAAGCTCATATAGTATAGTCAAAATATATATACACAATATATGTTGAAACCATTATATATATATATATACCCAGCCATAACATTACATACATATAAACTAATATATGTATAAATCCATATTTATAAACTTACTTACGCAAATACTTTGAAATCAACAATACATAACTAATGTATAAAAGACCTATAAAATACTAACCTTAACAAGTTAAAATCTTATTATAACAGATAAGGCCCATCAAGCAAATGCAAAATGTATATAATTTATGTGTAGTATATATAATATGAAATGGCGTATGTAAAAGTATATATATGGTAAATCGACACAGATAAATTATATAACTTCTATACATAAAAGTAGATAGGATATAGATGTAAACTAATGCATATATATATGCTTAGCAAAATAATACATACGTAGAGGTTTGCAAAAGAATAGGTTTGCAAAAGAATATAGACGAACAGGTTTGTAAAAGAATAAATATAATAAAGATATACGACACACAAAAGACTTCCAAGGCAACGGTTTATAATATAATGTAGTACAGTAAAATGTAATATAATATAAAATAATGTAATATCATATAGTATGCTTATAATACTGCAAAAGGAGGAGCAACAAGAATCAAACCTCAAATATACGTATAAACAGACGTATATATATAAAATAAATAAAATAATTTTATATCTATGTTTGTAACGTTAGTGTAGGAAAAAGTTAAAAACATCAATTAGCACAACAGCCTACAGTTTAGAGTATACTATATATATAAACTACTGAACTTACAGACATAAAAAAAAAAATATATAGATACTTTTAACAAACATATATATAAACTTAATATATGTAAGAACATACGTACATATACCTTGACATATATATATATATACCATTTATCAGAGAAGAGCACGAGGGTGGCTAGCAAGTTGGTGGAAGGAGAGGTGATGATGCCAGGCCGTGGTAGAGGGTGATGGTGGTGGAGACGTGAGGCGAGTGGCAGGGCTTAGATGTGATCAAGAGAGGGGAAGGGGAGGCCGACCTTGGCTGTGCGCACCAGCGAGCGGAAGTTGTGGTCGGAGCTGAGTGGGAGGTCGGCGGGTTCGCGGGTGGTAGATGAAGGGCGGAGGGAGTGAGGGGAAATTAAGTCGGGTTGTGAGGAGTGGCTGCGTGCGTGAAGAGGGAAGTGGAAGAGCAGACAGGGTTGGTTTGTGGTGGATCACTCATGAATGAGCAAAGGAATAATAAAAATAAATAGATATAGAAGGGTGCGGTTTTCAAAGGGAAAGGAAAGTGGAAAAGCAATTATGCACCGGGCAAATGGAAAGTGACGCATGAGGTTCCCAATTTAATATTAATGAAACATAAATTTTATAGAAGAGCATCATTTCTTTTCGTATGCCAGATAGAAAAGAAAACGTTTGAAATGGAATAAACAGGAAAGGAACGAACCCGAATTGAAATTGCAACAGATAGAAATTAAAGAGCTACAGCACGAATCCAGGGAGTAATAAAGGTAAGCTATTGATTGGTTCGTAACTGATGTAAAATTTGAATGGACGGAAAAGAAATAAAATTTATTGTAACAGTCTATTCCCTTGATTTCGTGCAAATTACTGAAGCAATTAATTATTAGTTTGGGCTGCACGTCACAGATTTGAGAACCAAGGAATAGTGTAAAGTCAAAATGTGGTACCGCTACGGTGAACAGTTGATTGTTTCTGTCGCGTACCAGACCTCAAAATACACAATTGAATATACCGCAGAGATAAGCACGACGAGACGATCAAAACGGTATACAGATATCAGTGGTAGGATCATCCGATCAAAAGTCGATAATCGGTACCGATATACGTTGTTATTCCGTACGGAAAAATCCAAACGGAGCTAGAAACGTCCGAATTTTGCGAAACGAATTTCGTAGTATGATTCAGAGTGTTCTAAATAAATTTTCTCATGTTGACATATTTAGGTTTCGAAAAACTTTTAAATTCAACTGTTATTAACCGATTTAAATTGAAATAAAATTACTCAATAAAATAAACTTCAATATTATCAGATGAAAATTTACCAGTTGCTATGTTTAAATAGACGTATTCCAAATAATAAATTTTTATTTCAAAATTCAATTATTAAAAATTTTCACAAAATTCAGTTAAATACGTTATTAAAACCAATCAAAATTTATGGGTCGTTACACGTTTGGGATTATGTAATGGAATATGAAGCATGTTTTGTGAAATGTAATCAGAAAAGTTGTTTTTGAAATCTATGATTTTGTTTCATATTCATGTGCTTTTGATATTATAGATACCATTAACATTACCGTATTTGGTCAGCAAAAGTTAATACTATGGATGAATGTAGCATCTGTAGCGCTTAGCTTCGAGCCTCCAGATAGGGGATGTTACAACTTGGTATTAGAGCATAGGTTTATGAAAAACTTTAAACTAAATGATTTATTTTGAAAACATAATCCTAAGGAATTAGAGATAAGATTGGGGTATGGGATAACGCTATAATAGTGTACTTGTATTTGTTATATATAAGTATATGCTATATCTTTATTCTCCTATCTCTCTTAGGCTATTCTTTTGTATCTCACGAGGCTTGAATACTGATATGGATGCTAGAAGTGGAAGAGTTAACCTTGGAGGGGGAATCACCACAACAAATGGAAATGCCAGACCGAATACCAAGAGAAACCCAGGTCAGGCACAAGCAAATAATGTTGGAGCTGGAATCCTGCAAGTTGATATGGGAGCGACATATCAGTTCTTTGTCAATATGATGCAAGTGAGAAATGAGGCTGGAGCAGTTGGAGGTAACGCTGGAGGAGGAAACCAGGAAGCTCCAGTGGTGAATAACTATGCCATTCTGAGTAGATATTATGCCCGGCTAGGAGGAAAGCCGTTCGTCGATACTGAGGATGCAATTAAAGTAGAGAATTGGATGCTTCATTGCGAAAGGATATTTGCTGATCTGGGGCTCAATGATGAGCAGAAGAGGAGGCTTGCATAACGACAGCTTCAGCGAGCAGCTTTATTCTGGTGGAATAGTGTGACAGTTGGAGTGAATGAAGAAAATATGACTTGGGCTAAGTTCAGGAGAAGGTTCGAGGAGAGGTTCATGTCTACGATGGTGAAGTTTGCCTTGCTCAGGAAGTTTGCTGAATTGGAGCAGGGAGACATGACAGTGTTAGAGTATGCTAGAAGGTTTGAGGAATTGGCTAGGTATGGATATGCCACTGTGGATACTGTGATTAAGAGGAACGAGAAGTTCATCAAGGGGTTGAAGCCTAAGTTGGCCAGGGCTACATTACCACATATCAGTGATCCCTGTGATTTTGTAGTTGAAATGGCTTTAAGGAAAGAGGAAATGCTTGCTTCTCTTGAGAAGAATAAGGCCAATGAAGTCCAGGTGGGCTAGCGTCAGAAGCGAAAGTTTTTCCATAAGAAAGGGGCTCAGAAGGGAGGAGCCACAAAGAAGGGGAAGGCAGAAGTTGTTTGCTATAAGTATGATAAGAAGGGACATTATGCTCATGAGTGCCGAAGAGACAGGGGAAAGAAGGCTGTTGAGAAGAAAGGAGTTAGATGTTTCAACTACGATCAGATAGTTCACTATAAAGAACCAGTGCAAGAAGCCGGTAAAGGATGGGAAAGGTAAAGTATTTGCGTTGGAACCGGCTACCTCAACACCAACAACACAAGAAAAAGGGAAAGCAGTGTTGGGAGATATGCTTTTGATCCATGGTATGTCAGTTATTGTTTTGTTTAATACCGGTGCATCGCATTCTTTTATATCTCGTTGTTTGGTAGATAAGCTTATCATAAAACCCTCATATTTAGTTACTTCCTTAAGGGTTGCAAGTCCGATAGGAGGGTATGCAACATTTAGGATGAAGTATGACCACCTAGAGTTTGATTTGTTAGGTCATACCTTTGTTTGCAGTTTGCATGTGTTTGACTTTGTAGGGTTCGGAATTATTTCGCGTATGGATTGGTTAAGTAAGTACGATGCTAGGATATTTTTCCATGATAGGAAAATATCACTTAGACACCCTGACTGTAGTGATCAGATTGTATGTACCGTACAAAACCCAAGTTTTGAGGTGAATGCTTTGTTTGGTGTTGTGGAGGTAGAAGACGAGTTGAATCGAGTTTTCACGGTTAGAGAATTCGCATATGTCTTTGAACCTGTAGTAGGGTTGCCACCGAAATGAGGGATTGAGTTTCAGATAGATTTAGTGCCAGGAGCAGAATCAGTGAGTAGACCGCCAAGTAGGATATCACCTATAGAGATGAGAGAGATGAAGGTGCGGTTGGTGGATTTGGAAGGCAAGAATTTTATTAGGCTTAGTTGTTCACCTTAGGGAGCAGCCGTAGTGTTTGCTAAGAAGTCAGATGGGTCGTTGAGGTTATGTATCGATTATCGTAAGTTGAATGAAAAGACGATAAAGAATCGATATCCGTTGCCTAGAATCGACGATTTGCTCGACTAGTTGAGTGGAGCTGTAACGACCCGTATTTTTAACACTTTAAAAATACGAATTAAAATGAAAATTTTGGATAAAAATCCGAATGAAATAAAATTTTGTGTTGTTAAAAGTGAATTACAAGTTAAAATACAAAACTGAATTCTGAAATAACTTATTTGTAAATTAAATATGGATGTTAACTTGTAGTGAATGTAAATAATGGATTGAATTTGATTGTAAACCAAATTGGTTATGATTGTAAACAAAGAATAAATAAAATGTTACATTTAATATTGAAGTTATAATATTGAAATCAACGTAAATGAATGTAATTTAATATTACTGTGAATTTAAATAAGATGATAGCTGAAGAAAATGAAAGTAAATGAATTATAAACTATTGATAATAATGTATAAGTAAATGGTTGATTCAATAATGAAAGTGTAAATCGAAATAAAAGAATTCATTTGGAATTAAATAACTTGAATTTGAATTACAATATAATTGAACGCTGAATCTAATATAATCTTTTATATTGGGTTTATAATGGAAAACTGCATTGTAAAGGATTTTAATTATTGTGAAATTAAAAAATGAAATTTGCGAACAATTGAAATTTGATTTAAAAGTTAATAATTTAAAATTGGGAATTTTATATTGAAATTAGACTGTGAAAATAGTCATTTTTCAAAAAGTCTCGGATTTCGACGAAACCAGTTTCATTGGATCCATAATGTCATATTATTGTAAGGTTTCAAATTTCGTGTCAATCGGATTTACCGTTTGTCCGGGGCGAGCCCAAATGCGCAGAAATTTGATTAACCGATTTAATTTTAAATCGATCGTTTATTGCCATAACTCACACATACGATCGAATTAGGTTCCGAAACCTATTCCATTGTGTCCGGAACGTGGGATAAACCCTAGAAACGCCAGTCACCGTGCGTAAATCGGAGTTCGGAAAATCGAGTGAATAGTGATTTTCGGTAAATGTCTATAAAAGGACCCCTTTATCATTTCATTAGAAAATCCCTAACCCTAATATTGCCAGCCGCCACTTGAAAATTCGAAGGCCAGAATTTCACCATCTTCTTCCCTTAATATCTCTCAATCCGTTCAACGAAATCGAAAAATTCCAAAAGCAAAGTTGTAGATCTCGGCGAGCTCTTCAAATCCATACGGAGATGATCAAAATCGGAGCATCGGATCAACGGGAATTTGCATTTAAAGTTCCGTGTTTGTCCTCGTTTTGCGTGCAGCTGAGATGGCCGAGCTCCACCCTATTATAGCTGAAGGTAGCTCTCGCCGAGGCCTTCGATATCGTGTATCCTGATCGTCCTAGAAGTCGATGTGGTGGGGTGCGAAATTCATGAAGGAGAGGCGGCTTTGGGTTGTCTTCGTGCGTGATTTCCTAGAGCATGCGAACGTGTGTTTGGGGGAGAAGCAAGGGACGGGCTGGATTGCAGGGTGATGGATCTCACGGCTTAGATTGATCTAGGTTGTGAAAAATTAAATTATGTTGTAAATTTATGAATATAAAATCGTGTAACTTCTAAAATTCATAACTTTTTCATACGAGGTCGAAAACGCGCGAAACTTTTTGCGTTGGAATCGTATGGACGAGCTCTACGCGATGCAACTAGATTGGAATCATTTGGAGCTATAGAAAATTTTGAGTTAAATCGAACGCCGTTCGATTTGATTTAAAATCGTAAAATCAAGGTGAGTGTTTTATAACGCTCACAACGTACTGAATATCTTTATGCTAGTTGAATTGACATTATGAAGTGTTATGATTTTATTTGTCGTTGTTAGATATAAATTAATTGTCATATAGCTTGTTATCTGAATCAACCATTGAAAAATGAAATTGACAGTTAAATTGAAATTGAAATTGAGTTGCGATTAAATTACCTGACATTGATAACTATGAAACTGCCATGAATTGTATTGACTATTGGATGATGTATTGTGATGGATGTCATTGGTTGATGTTTGAATGTTTGGATGTTTATTTGCTTATATATATACTGTTATGCATACACATGACACTGTGATATAATTTAAGTGACATATGTTCATCCCTGACATTTAATTGAAATAAATAATCACTTGGCCATAGGATAGAAAATTATATACGGACACTGAATTGTGCTAAATTAATAATTTTTGAAATCGTCGTTGAAATTTATTTAAATGTTTTGATATAAAAGTTATAAATAAAAATCGATTTATAGAAATTGAATTCATCGAAAAATTGAGTTTGGAATGTTGAAATGAATTTTGGTTAAAGGAATTTTGTTAAATAATTAAGTTGAGACTTTGAAATTTGAAAATTGAATATGATTGAATGTCGAAAATTGATTTGTTTAAAGATTTAACTTTTATTCGAACTTTGAATATTTCTAAGAAAAGTTATATGAAATGATATTTCAGGATTGAAGTTAGAATTGAAACTTGGATTCAAAAAATTTGTTATTAAAAGAAAATTTGATTTAATGTTTAAATCGATATTTTGAAATTGGATTTGGAATTGAAATTGGAATTTAAATTAATTTGGAATTGAAATTTAAATTCATTTGGGATTGGGAATTAATTTGGAATTGGAAATTAATTTGAAATTGGAAATTTAAAGTGAACGGAATTTGGTTTATTGAATTCGAAATTTATATGGAATCAAAATTTATTCGAGTTGAAATCGGAATTGAATCAATTAAATCGAAATGGACATTGAAATTGATTTGGGTAGGAAATTGGGAAGTTGACCGGTTTGACTTTGGAATTTGTTTAAATGAATATTTTAGTATAATTGATTTAAAATCTATATTCTTTAAATATTGAAATTATTTTGATTTTCAAACTGTTTTACTATATAAACCATTTTTTTTATTCAAATTGTTTTCGATTAAACTATTTAAATATTTTCTATTAAACTATTTTAACTATTTTAATTATTTAAACTACTTTTAAATTACTTAAAACTATTTTCTAAAATTTTCAAGCTGGTCAATAAGGTGAATTGTTTATATTTAAATCTCGAATTTAAATACGAATTGGGTTAAATGAAGTTGCAACCTAAATTGAAATTCGAAATGATTTTGAAATTGAAATGAGATATTGAGGCGAAAAATGATTTTTGAAACGGAATCTTACATTTTGAATAGATATGATGATATTTGAAATGGATTTGATTTTTGAAGCGAATATGATATTTTGATATCAATTATGAATCGAGTTAAAATGTAAAAGAGCCATCGGTGTAATAATACGTAGTTATTGAAGAGACCGGGATCGGATATGGACATACTCTCTGTCGATACCGAAAACCACTTTAATAACTATTATACGCGGAGTGTTGATCCAGAATGAAGTGGATGGTCTGGTGAACGCGTTGACTGAAGAAAGAGAACGATATTGGATGACCCCTGACATGACTAAAACAGGAGCCGCGCCGGGCCATTGAGGTTCGCCACCTCTAGCGGACACACTTCTTCGATACCATGTCTATTACTTTTGTGATTCGATTTGGGTGCACCCCGCGATTTGGGAGTGTTGTTTCGCGGTGTTGGGGTAGTAGCTGCTATGCCCAACATCAGTCCGGATCACGCAACTACTAGTATCCTAGTTGGTATTGCCTCATGTACCTTGTCATACTGATTATCCTATTCGCGACCACTACGTTTTGGTTTGTACCTTGAGTATATGGATTGCCCTCTGGTGACTTCCGGTTTTGGGGAAACTACGGTCTTGTATATGCTCTTGGGAATATAAACTGTGTTAAGGGTGGAATGGGCCATGGCTTAACGCTATTTTAATACTTTTACTTTAATGTAGACATATTATAATAGCGTATTGTACTACATAGTAGATAGTTTAACGGATCCTTGAGAGATGGAAAATCCCGTAACATCTCGTAAGTTATTGCACTCACGTTGACACTGGATAGGAGGTGTCTAAAACCCGTAAACATCTCCGACGCCGTTGCACTCATATTTACTTATTTGATTTAACCTACATGAGATATTTTAGTCCTGACTCGAGTGTTTTGTCTTTTCATTACGCTCGGGTCAGCCTGAGCATTTCAGATTAGGTTGAAGGTATATTCTGGAGGACGAAGACGGAGTTTGGTATTACATCATTTGTATTCTACTATTGTATTATTTTTCCGCTGCATTGTTGTTTTATCTCTGATATGTATGTAACTCTGATTTATGATGTATAATAATAATCAAAAAAATTTATTTAACAGCTTCATGAACTGTTATTTTATTATTATATCTTGTTCCTTCCGCTGCAAGATTCTGAGTTTGCTTCTGTTCTTTCTTTCCTTTTCTTATTTAACCCCATTAACCATCCGCCCTTTTAGACGGTTTGAGTTGGACATGTGTGGATTATTGTCGACTTGAACGGTCAAAAAGGCGGGTCGTTACACTTGGTATCAGAGCTTTGGTTTAGCGATAAACCTTGGCTCTAGTGGGGAATAACTCATTGAAATAGAGGTAAACTATATGAATGAGTTTGAGTGTATATGAGAGAGCGTATTTGTAATTTTGATATAAAAATGATTTTATATTGTGTTAATTTGTTCCGTTGAGTATTTATGAATTCTGGTTGGTACTTGGGACGCCAAGGCATCGATAGGAATTTCTAAACACTCGAATAGGACAGATTGACATAATATTGTTTTAGATTATATTTTATATATAAAAGAATTATCTTGAAAATTTATAAATTTTGATTGTATTGGTTGTTAGGAGATGATAATATTAGATTATCATCATTTATTGTTGATTAGTCAATATTCTAACTATTGACTATTGGATGATTTTAAGAAATGAAACTTGAAAATATGATTGACAATGAATATAAATGGTAAATAAAATAAAATAAAAATGAATTTAAATTAAGATGGAGAATTTAAATTCCGATGTTTTGAAAATTTATTATCAAAAATTTGAAATGTATCATATAAGTATTATATGATAGTATATTCGATTAGAAATTGTTTTCAAAGGATTTTCAAATGAAGTAAGTGTTATACTCCCCTCTTGACACTAGAAAATGATTTCGGTGATGAGTGCACGCATCATCGACTTTATTTTCGAGAGTCCAAGTGGGAGAGATCACTTAATAGTTTTTCTAAACCCTGTTTTGATTAAAATTGAATTTATTTTATATTCTCTATAGCATGACTTGATATATATTAATATAAGTATATATTATTTCAAACTTGATTTGAATTGAAACCGGAGTTGAAATTCTTAAGTTCTTTAATATTTAATAATTTTAAACTATTGAGATAAACAAATACTTGAATCATTACGGAACTTTTGAATTGTGAAATGAGAAATAAACCTAAGAGCTAAGTGAAAATATCAATTGAAGTAGATATCCTTAGAATTAGGAAATTATGAATTTAAAATAAAATTGAAACTGTAAAACTCGCATAGTATTAAATTTCATTCTATAGCATAAATATAACTTACCAAAATATTTAAGAAGTTCAAAAATGTTATATGAATTGTTAATTGGATAATATACAAGTTTAGGTTTGAATAATGAAATATACATTTAATTAATGGTTTGCAAATATAAATAAAATTGTTAGTAAATAATTGGAATTTAAATTAACATTTAAAGGTGATTCACAATTATGTTAATATAAAATGGAAATACTATATGTGAATGTAAATGTGAAATTAAATTATAGTGAAATTTAAGTAATGACTTAAGAATTAATTAATTGAAAATTCAACTTTGAATGAAAAGAGGTTGTATGTTGTTTAACTACATTCTATTTGCATAACTATAACTTACCAAATACTTAAAAAGTTTAAAATGCTAATAAGGATAAGTAGAGGAATAATATACCAGTGTGAGAGTGAATAATAAAATGTGAAGATCTATTGATAGTTGTAAATATAAAGGAAATTTAAGTTGTAAAATGAATTAAATTTAAAATTAATTAAATATAGAATTAGTAAATGGAAACTAATTAAATTTGAATAAAACTAAATGTCAATAAACTTGGAAGTGTATGAAATTAAAATTTTGACTTGGAAATGTATAATTGATTTATTATAGATTTGGATGGATGTTAATGTTTGATATGCATTGGTTGTTAGATGGATGATAATTGATTAAATAGAATTCATTAGTGTTAATGGAATTGAATAAACGGAATAAATTTTTAAATAATTAAATTCAAATTTGAAGCAAAGTGAAATTAAATATAACTGAATTCAAATTAAATTGAAGCAAATTGACTTGAATTTAAATTATGAATGAAACAAACTTGAATAAATTGGAAACAAATCGAATGTAAACTTATTTCATGGATATATAAGAAAATAAACGAATTTGTGTTTATGATTGTTTCTTTGGAAAATTTGAAGTTTGATGGTTTGTACTTTGAAATAACAAAAGCAATTTTTTTGAAAAAATCCAAAATTGTCCAATATATGCTGAAACAAAAACAACCATAACTTTTAAATGGCTAGACGAAATGAGACGATCTTAGACTTTTCGGAAAGCCTAGATACTGTGATACATCTTTTGTTTAGAATGTTTTGATAAATACCTTCATCCACTAGGCTTAAAACACCAATATTAGTCGCTGGCCTGGGCGAAGTAAAAATCTGAAGCACATACCCTTAGTATTTTCACCATAACATTTTACTGGTGTATCGGATTTTGACGATCTTGCACTTCCTGGAAAGCTTAGAGCCTAAGCTCCAACTTTCGTTTTATAAGCTTTTCTTATTTCTGTCATTTAGGAGGTCGAAAATCTGAAATTACATTTCAGGCCTGCGCTAAATTGCTCGGGGCTGAAGCGTATCATTTTAGTAAAATGGCCGTAACTTTTGAACGGATGGTCCGAATTTTATGATTTTGGACATTCCGGAAAGCCTGAAACAAATGCAACAACTTTTATTTAGATTCCATTTAAAACTTTTATCGTTTAGGTGACCAAAAACTGGGATATGTTCGCTGTCCTGAATTTAAAAATTTCAGTTTTGAAGCTAAATATGTATATGTATGTTGTTTATGCTAAGTATATCGATCTATCTTTATATGCATGATTCTAACTTGGTTATTGAGCATTTTAGTAGGTAGCAAAGAGGTTGCGCTTCGCTTGTGAAGCTCGCTTCTACGCTAAATGCAAAATGTAAGTTAAAATGCTAATAAACGCTTAACAAAAGGTACGTTCTCGGATTACAGTTTATGTTGTGGTATATTATTGTGTTCCCCATGTTTTGGGATGCCTCATTCTTTTAATGAGATGTATATCATGCAATTATTACCACTGTGAAATTTTTCGGTCCTAGCCGCGCAAAGGAGGTGCTGCCGAATTTTTTCAAAAATCCGGGAGTTAGAAAATTTTGAGATTTTAAAAATCCTATAACTAAATTTTTGCAAATAAGTCGAATATTTTGAATGAATTATATCTAAATGATAGTTTCCCCTTCTCCGTTCCTTTTCGAGGACGAAAAGTTTTAAGTGGGGGAGAATGTAACGACCCGTATTTTTAACACTTTAAAAATACGAATTAAAATGAAAATTTTGGATAAAAATCCGAAGGAAATAAAATTTTGTGTTGTTAAAAGTGAATTACAAGTTAAAATACAAAACTGAATTCTGAAATAACTTATTTGTAAATTAAATATGGATGTTAACTTGTAGTGAATGTAAATAATGGATTGAATTTGATTGTAAACCAAATTGGTTATGATTGTAAACAAAGAATAAATAAAATGTTACATTTAATATTGAAGTTATAATATTGAAATCAACGTAAATGAATGTAATTTAATATTACTGTGAATTTAAATAAGATGATAGCTGAAGAAAATGAAAGTAAATGAATTATAAACTATTGATAATAATGTATAAGTAAATGGTTGATTCAATAATGAAAGTGTAAATCGAAATAAAAGAATTCATTTGGAATTAAATAACTTGAATTTGAATTACAATATAATTGAACGCTGAATCTAATATAATCTTTTATATTGGGTTTATAATGGAAAACTGCATTGTAAAGGATTTTAATTATTGTGAAATTAAAAAATGAAATTTGCGAACAATTGAAATTTGATTTAAAAGTTAATAATTTAAAATTGGGAATTTTATATTGAAATTAGACTGTGAAAAATAGTCATTTTTCAAAAAGTCTCGGATTTCGACGAAACCAGTTTCATTGGATCCATAATGTCATATTATTGTAAGGTTTCAAATTTCGTGTCAATCGGATTTACCGTTTGTCCGGGGCGAGCCCAAATGCGCAGAAATTTGATTAACCGATTTAATTTTAAATCGATCGTTTATTGCCATAACTCACACATACGATCGAATTAGGTTCCGAAACCTATTCCATTGTGTCCGGAACGTGGGATAAACCCTAGAAACGCCGGTCACCGTGCGTAAATCGGAGTTCGGAAAATCGAGTGAATAGTGATTTTCGGTAAATGTCTATAAAAGGACCCCTTTATCATTTCATTAGAAAAACCCTAACCCTAATATTGCCAGCCGCCACTTGAAAATTCGAAGGCCAGAATTTCACCATCTTCTTCCCTTAATATCTCTCAATCCGTTCAACGAAATCGAAAAATTCCAAAAGCAAAGTTGTAGATCTCGGCGAGCTCTTCAAATCCATACGGAGATGATCAAAATCGGAGCATCGGATCAACGGGAATTTGCATTTAAAGTTCCGTGTTTGTCCTCGTTTTGCGTGCAGCTGAGATGGCCGAGCTCCACCCTATTATAGCTGAAGGTAGCTCTCGCCGAGGCCTTCGATATCGTGTATCCTGATCGTCCTAGAAGTCGATGTGGTGGGGTGCGAAATTCATGAAGGAGAGGCGGCTTTGGGTTGTCTTCGTGCGTGATTTCCTGGAGCATGCGAACGTGAGTTTGGGGGAGAAGCAAGGGACGGGCTGGATTGCAGGGTGATGGATCTCACGGCTTAGATTGATCTAGGTTGTGAAAAATTAAATTATGCTGTAAATTTATGAATATAAAATCGTGTAACTTCTAAAATTCATAACTTTTTCATACGAGGTCGAAAACGCGCGAAACTTTTTGCGTTGGAATCGTATGGACGAGCTCTACGCGATGCAACTAGATTGGAATCATTTGGAGCTATAGAAAATTTTGAGTTAAATCGAACGCCGTTCGATTTGATTTAAAATCGTAAAATCAAGGTGAGTGTTTTATAACGCTCACAACGTACTGAATATCTTTATGCTAGTTGAATTGACATTATGAAGTGTTATGATTTTATTTGTCGTTGTTAGATATAAATTAATTGTCATATAGCTTGTTATCTGAATCAACCATTGAAAAATGAAATTGACAGTTAAATTGAAATTGAAATTGAGTTGCGATTAAATTACCTGACATTGATAACTATGAAACTGCCATGAATTGTATTGACTATTGGATGATGTATTGTGATGGATGTCATTGGTTGATGTTTGAATGTTTGGATGTTTATTTGCTTATATATATACTGTTATGCATACACATGACACTGTGATATAATTTAAGTGACATATGTTCATCCCTGACATTTAATTGAAATAAATAATCACTTGGCCATAGGATAGAAAATTATATACGGACACTGAATTTGGCTAAATTAATAATTTTTGAAATCGTCGTTGAAATTTATTTAAATGTTTTGATATAAAAGTTATAAATAAAAATCGATTTATAGAAATTGAATTCATCGAAAAATTGAGTTTGGAATGTTGAAATGAATTTTGGTTAAAGGAATTTTGTTAAATAATTAAGTTGAGACTTTGAAATTTGAAAATTGAATATGATTGAATGTCGAAAATTGATTTGTTTAAAGATTTAACTTTTATTCGAACTTTGAATATTTCTAAGAAAAGTTATATGAAATGATATTTCAGGATTGAAGTTAGAATTGAAACTTGGATTCAAAAAATTTGTTATTAAAAGAAAATTTGATTTAATGTTTAAATCGATATTTTGAAATTGGATTTGGAATTGAAATTGGAATTTAAATTAATTTGGAATTGAAATTTAAATTCATTTGGGATTGGGAATTAATTTGGAATTGGAAATTAATTTGAAATTGGAAATTTAAAGTGAACGGAATTTGGTTTATTGAATTCGAAATTTATATGGAATCAAAATTTATTCGAGTTGAAATCGGAATTGAATCAATTAAATCGAAATGGACATTGAAATTGATTTGGGTAGGAAATTGGGAAGTTGACCGGTTTGACTTTGGAATTTGTTTAAATGAATATTTTAGTATAATTGATTTAAAATCTATATTCTTTAAATATTGAAATTATTTTGATTTTCAAACTGTTTTACTATATAAACCATTTTTTTTATTCAAATTGTTTTCGATTAAACTATTTAAATATTTTCTATTAAACTATTTTAACTATTTTAATTATTTAAACTACTTTTAAATTACTTAAAACTATTTTCTAAAATTTTCAAGCTGGTCAATAAGGTGAATTGTTTATATTTAAATCTCGAATTTAAATACGAATTGGGTTAAATGAAGTTGCAACCTAAATTGAAATTCGAAATGATTTTGAAATTGAAATGAGATATTGAGGCGAAAAATGATTTTTGAAACGGAATCTTACATTTTGAATAGATATGATGATATTTGAAATGGATTTGATTTTTGAAGCGAATATGATATTTTGATATCAATTATGAATCGAGTTAAAATGTAAAAGAGCCATCGGTGTAATAATACGTAGTTATTGAAGAGACCGGGATCGGATATGGACATACTCTCTGTCGATACCGAAAACCACTTTAATAACTATTATACGCGGAGTGTTGATCCAGAATGAAGTGGATGGTCTGGTGAACGCGTTGACTGAAGAAAGAGAACGATATTGGATGACCCCTGACATGACTAAAACAGGAGCCGCGCCGGGCCATTGAGGTTCGCCACCTCTAGCGGACACACTTCTTCGATACCATGTCTATTACTTTTGTGATTCGATTTGGGTGCACCCCGCGATTTGGGAGTGTTGTTTCGCGGTGTTGGGGTAGTAGCTGCTATGCCCAACATCAGTCCGGATCACGCAACTACTAGTATCCTAGTTGGTATTGCCTCATGTACCTTGTCATACTGATTATCCTATTCGCGACCACTACGTTTTGGTTTGTACCTTGAGTATATGGATTGCCCTCTGGTGACTTCCGGTTTTGGGGAAACTACGGTCTTGTATATGCTCTTGGGAATATAAACTGTGTTAAGGGTGGAATGGGCCATGGCTTAACGCTATTTTAATACTTTTACTTTAATGTAGACATATTATAATAGCGTATTGTACTACATAGTAGATAGTTTAACGGATCCTTGAGAGATGGAAAATCCCGTAACATCTCGTAAGTTATTGCACTCACGTTGACACTGGATAGGAGGTGTCTAAAACCCGTAAACATCTCCGACGCCGTTGCACTCATATTTACTTATTTGATTTAACCTACATGAGATATTTTAGTCCTGACTCGAGTGTTTTGTCTTTTCATTACGCTCGGGTCAGCCTGAGCATTTCAGATTAGGTTGAAGGTATATTCTGGAGGACGAAGACGGAGTTTGGTATTACATCATTTGTATTCTACTATTGTATTATTTTTCCGCTGCATTGTTGTTTTATCTCTGATATGTATGTAACTCTGATTTATGATGTATAATAATAATCAAAAAATTTATTTAACAGCTTCATGAACTGTTATTTTATTATTATATCTTGTTCCTTCCGCTGCAAGATTCTGAGTTTGCTTCTGTTCTTTCTTTCCTTTTCTTATTTAACCCCATTAACCATCCGCCCTTTTAGACGGTTTGAGTTGGACATGTGTGGATTATTGTCGACTTGAACGGTCAAAAAGGCGGGTCGTTACAGGAGCCAAGGTATTTTCTCAGTTGGATTTAGCAATAGATTTCCATCAGCTTAGAGCAGCAGAGGAAAGTATTCCTTTTACAGCATTTCGGACTAGGTATGGTTTGTATGAGTGGTTAGTAATGCCATTCGGGTTAACAAATGCACCTGCTTTCTTCATGGATTTGATGAACTGAGTCTTCCGAGAGCACTTGGATAGGTTTGTGTTGGTGTTTATAGATGACATTTTGGTATAATCTAAGGATGAAAGGGAGCATGCGGATCATCTTAGAGTTGTGCTTGAGAGCTGAGGCAGCATCAGCTAAAAGCGAAGTTTTTTAAGTATCATTTTTGGAAGAAAGAGGTTAAGTTTCTTGGTTACGTGGTTTCAAAGAAGGGTTTGTCAGTCGATCATGATAAGATCGAAGCTGTTAATAATTGGAAAAGACCAAAGACGGTGACTGAGATTAGAAGTTTTTTTGGACTTGCTGGCTATAACCGAAGATTCATCAAGGATTTCATACGGATAGCAGCACCTTTAACTAAGCTAACCAGGAAGGAGGTGAAGTTTTTCTGGTTTGAAAAATGTGAGGAAGCATTCCTTAAGTTAAAGCATTTCTTGACCAATGCACCTATGTTAGTAGTTCTAGACGGAAAGCAAGGGTTGGTGGTGTATACCGTTGCATATGGAACTGGATTGGGAGCTGTGTTGATGCAGAAGAGCAAAGTGATTACCTACGCTTCACGGCAGCTTAGGCCGCATAAGGTGAGATATCCTACTCATGATTTGGAGTTGGCTGCGGTGTCTTCTCATTGAAGATTTGGAGGCATTATCTCTTAGGGGGGAGATTTGAGCTATACACGGATCATAAGTCTTTAAGGTACTTATTCTCTTAGAAGGAGCTGAATATGAGACAGCGAAGGTGGCTAAAGTTTTTGGCAGCTTATGATTTTGGTATAGATTATAAACCAGGGAAAGGTAATAAAGTAGTAGATGCTCTTAGCAGAAGACATCAGAATGTGGTGTTAGCTCTGTTGGCAGAGTGGGGTTATTTAGAAGTTTTGACAACGCATAGTGTGCAATTAAGATCGACTGCTAGTTCTAGTCAGAGTACTGCCATGTTGTCATGTTTAGAAGTACGACCAATGTTGATCGAGAGGATTACTTCTAAGCAGAAAGAGGATCTAGTATTAGCCAAGAGGATTAGAAGCCTTGAGGTTGGAACTAAGGTCGATGATCTGAAAGATTTTAGCCTTGACCGGAAGGGATGGTTGAGAAAGAATGGACGATTATGTGTTTCAAATGCTGAGGACTTGAGGAAAGAAGTTCTAAGAGTATGTCATCGATCCAAGTTTACGGTTCATCCTGGAGGGACCAAGATGTGTAAGGACATGAAGAGGAGTTTCTTTTGGGAAGGTATGAAGAGGGACGTTGGCTTGTGGGTGAGGCAGTCTGCAAACCGTCAACAAGTAAAAGCCGAACATCAGAAACCAAGTGGGTGTTAGTCCATAGGATAGTGGTTTTGATGACAACAACTATAGAAGTGTTATAAAATATGTATGTGCAGGAAATCTATATGCAGGTATCAACAAAAGAAGACTGTACAGTAAAGAAGACAAAGATCAAGAGTTCAAGATTGAAGACTCATGAGATTCAAGATATTCAAGAGTTCAAGACAAATAATATAGTTAGGTTAGATATTTGTTAAAACTCCTTGAAAGCACTATCATTCTTTTTTATCCAATTTACTCGTGGAATGGAATCCACTTCGTTCTTGTTAAAGGGATGGAACCCTAGTGAGATGGAACTCACGAAATATCTAGTGGAACGGATAGTAGCCCTATTTTGTTATCCACTAATTTTGATTCAAAATGATTTTCAAAATTATCTCTTGTTTTATAAAATGATTTTCAAATATTCCTTTTCAAAAGAAAAACCTTCGTTCGTATTTCCAAAAATGTTTTAGCCTCAAAATCATATTTATCATTTTGTTATATTTTGATTTCAAAATTGTCCTTGATATTTTAGCCTCAAAATCTATTTTAATATTATATTTACTTTAGTTTATTTACCTTGATTTTAAATATATTTTGGTATATATACATATATATATTCATAAGTATTTCTACTTTTAAATACCTTATACAAATACATAGAGTCCATTTGAATAAAGTTGCATATGTTTTAAATCATCATTTTCAAAGAAAAGAAAATCATCATTTTTACTAGACCATGTCGACATCCTCTTTACTTGTCATGTCGACATACTTCCCGTTATAGCAAAGGTTGTTTTCAAAAGAAGTGTCTATTCGTTTAAATCTCTTTGAATGGACACATCCATTCATTCTCTATAAATAGAGACTGTTATGGACGTTTTCCAGTAACTACTTTCTTTATTTTCTCTCCTCTTTACTCTCTTATCTTATTTTCTAATCATCCTAGCCATATTCTGCCGAAATCTTAAGTGAATCAAACCAGAATATCTCTAGTTTGATTCTCTTCCACTCTCTTCAAAGAATCTCAGTGCTTATCAGAGTTATAGATACATTTGTACTCAAAGAAACTTGTTTAGGGTTATAAAGGTGTGATCGTGTCCTTGGAAATCGATCGGGTGAACTTGTGTCCTGTGAATCAAGTGGTTCTACCCAGAGACCTGAGAATCTGGAGGGTGTACCTCGTCGCCTTGGAATCGAGGGATTGTAATCTAGATTATTATTGAATAGAAAGCCGTACGAGTTGTGCGGGACTGGATGTAGGGTAACACCGAACCAGTATAAGATTCCTGGTGTGTTTTTTCCTTTACTTGCTTTTTATTTATATTTGCATCTGTTTGTGATTCTGTGATTTGATCTGTGATTGTGTATTTGCATTAAGTTAGTTAAATCAATTTAAATTAAAGAAGTTTTAAAGAAATTCTTAAAACACTATTCACCCCCCTCTAGCGTTAAATAGCCTTAAGATCATCTTCCGCGTTCCTTTCATTTGGTATCAGAGCAAGTTTTTCAAAGTATTCATAACCTGATTTTTGAAAAGTAACAATGGCTACCAACACTGGTATTTCTAGTTCATTTGTAGAGGGTCAGTCCACTGCCAGACCACCACTTTTCAATGGCAGTAACTATGCATATTGGGCATGTAGAATGAAGATATATTTACAATCCATTAGTTTAGAAACATGGAATATGACACAAACTGAATACACTGAGCCCACAACTGATTTTGCTCAATGGACGACCGTTCAAAGAGAAGTGGCTCAAAACAATTCAAAAGCCATGAATATTTTATTTTGTTCACTAGATAGAAATGAATTTAATAGGGTATCTGTTTGTAAAACTGCATATGAAATCTGGAAAACTCTGCAAGTTACTCATGAAGGAACAAGCAAAGTTAAACAGACCAAAATTTCTATTCTTACTAATCAATTTCAATTATTTAAGATGTTGCCTAGTGAATCTATTCCAGATATGTATAGTCGTTTTCAGGATATTGTTCATTCACTAGTATCTCTGGGAAAAGCAATCTCCGAAGAAGATCAAGTCAGGAAAATTCTGAATTCACTCACTCCAGAATGGGATCTGAAGACACTGGCGATTAAAGAAGCAAATAACATCAGTACCTTAAAGATTGATGAATTAATTGGAAATCTGATGTCATATGAAGTTCAAATTCAGGAAAGAAGGGAGAATAAGTCATCAGAAAAAAAGTCCATTGCCTTTAATGCACTAACTGGTGAATCAGACTCTAGTGATGATGATGAAGAAATAGCCTTCATGACAAGAAACTTTCGAAAATTCTTGAAGTATAGAAAAATGAATAATCACAAGAGAAAAAGTCTTGGAAATAACACTGAATCACTCAACAACATCAAATGCTTCAATTGCAATGAGTTTGGTCATTATCAAAGAGACTGTCCACATCAAGAAAAGCAAACTCCTCAATCAAACAAAGAATATTCAAAGAAAAGAAAGGAGGCATTTGCAGCAACACTGGATGATTCAGATACGTCCTCAAGTGATGATGAACAGAAAACAGAATTGGCAAATATGTGTTTTATGACAACTCAGAATTCAGATAATCAGGATGATATGGAACTCAAACAAGGTACACGTTTACTATTTTAATTGGTTGAAAATTAGTTGCTTAGAATAGTTTATTAATTAAGTATATAATTAATTTTATTAACTTAAAATTTTTCAAATATCTTTTAAAAATTTATAAAATATTATTTTTATATATTTTCTGTATAATATATTTTCAAAATATATTCAGACAATAGTCATAATATATATAAGTATATATAAATATATATATAAATCTTGTGCATGTTTGAAATCATTTTTGCAAAATCTGATGTGCATGTCGACATGGCACTTATTGGTAAAGTCGACATACCTGTGGCAAATCAGATTTCTAAATTTGAATTCAAAATTCAAATTTCCCTCCACCTTTTCACTAACTCCTATGTTCTGAATAGTTATGACTCTTTGACCAGAGAATCCACCTATTCAACCTCTTTATATCTATCTTCTATCAACACTTATCTCCATCTTCAATTCAAATTCAAAACAACTTTTATCTTCAAACATTCTTATCTCTTCAAAAATGGCATCCACTAGCAACGTAGCCGGAATGAGGCTGTCAAAAGCCACCAAAGATCATCTCTACAATAATAGAGATGCCATACTTGCATACATTAATTATGCAACTTATGGAAAAGTTCATTCGGGTAGTTTTGCTATTTTTAATGACTTCGCTTCTTATGAAATTGATGCTCTTTTTCAAAACAATGGTATTCTAAGCTTGGTTGACAATAACCAAAATGATTTTGTTTGCTATCCAAACCTTGTCAAAATGTTTTATGCAAATTTAAATCGTGGTTTCTATAATGGAAGGGATGATGAAGGGTGGAGTAGTGTCAAGGGGACACAAATTGTTTTGGATACCGATGTTTTAGGAACCATACTTGAGTGTAAAAGTACCGGTTCCAATCTTTCTTCTTTTGAAATCGAGGAAACCGATCGTGAAACTTTTCACAATATTTTTGAGGAAGAAATGGATTTCAAAAATTAATTTTTTCGACCAAAAGCTCGTATTGTTAATCTTCTCCTTCAACGCACTATTACTCCGAGATCGGGAAATTACAATAACCCGACTCAAAAAGTGTGTAAGGCTCTTTTTGCAATTTTTGGAAATTATGATATTAATTGGGCACAAGTTATCTTGGATGAATTTCGTCACAAAAACTTGGATTCGGGAGAGAATGCATTATATCATGGAATATACCTCACTAGAATTTTTAATTACTTTGGAGTGGATATGAGAGGTGAAGAATTCTTTCCAAGAAAGGTTTTTAATCATTCCAATATTTCACTTATGAAAATTCCGCACGTGTTTCAACCATACGAAACACTAACGGAAAAAGAAGCACGATTGGGGTATGAGGAAATGCAAGAAGATGAGGAGGAAGACGAAGAAGAGGAAGAGGAGGAAGAAGAAGGTGAAGAAGAAGAAGGTGAGGAAGAAGAAGAGGAAGAAAGTGAAGAAACTTCCTTAGAAAGTATTGATTTTCCCACACGACCATCAAACAAGATTCTCCTTCACAATCAACGAGTAATTGTAAAAAATCAAAAAGCTCTCAAACACTCCGTAAACAAAAAATTGGACAAAATGTCCAATACTATGAATAAGTTCTTCTCCAAAGTCAACAAGAAGCTTAATATCTCATCATCTTCATCCTCATCTACTAGTTTCTAGAGTTTACTTTTTGTATATCAATGAAATTTGGTATATTGAAAGTTGTATCTTTATGTTTTCTCTATGAGATTCATGTACTTATCTGTTCTAGTATGAAATGAAGCTTATTCTCTGTTTATCTTACTGTCACTCTTATTTATATCAAGTAATATATATATAAATCATATGTATATACATTGAAAATTCAAAAATAAGATGTGCAAAATCTGCTATGTATGTCGACATACTGTATAGAGGTCATGTCGACATATACTGGTCATATTCTGAATGGACATTTCAATTTGAAATTAAAAATAACTCCTTATGTCTATTCATTTCGAACGACTTTCCTGTCTATTTAAGTCCTATTTTCTTCCAGAAAACTTCTCATAACTTCTCTCTACTCTTATCTACTTATTTCCTTCTTACTTATCGTCAAAATGACTTCATCCTCTTCAAATCTAAGTGATAATCTTGAAGAGACTCTCAAATCCTTCAAAGACATTCTTACTTTTATTCTACGAAATCAGAGGCACTTAAGAACTGAGTCAAATGCAGATGATAAAGGAACAAGAAAGGCATTTCGATGCACTACGATGGATGATCTCCGCTCTCAACAAAGAGGATCTCCAAGTAAATCCACCGAAGACATTGCTCCAGGACGATGAAGATTGGGAAGTAATCAAAGCGGATCCCATCTTTGGAAAAGAGGGATGGGTTGAAGTTCCACGTAACATTTAACTTGTTTGATTTGGTTTAAAAATTGATTTGATTTGAAATACTTGATTTGGTTTTAAACATGGTTGATTTATGATAACTTACTATATTGATTATGTAATAAGACATAAATAGGTGTGCTTATGGTTGATTGATTTGTCTATTTATTGTATGCATTTTCTTTTCATTTAACAGTTATGTATATAGTAATATGAATAAAATAATCTGTGGTTACACGTATTATTCTCATTCTTATATTACTCATATATATCATTCTGAGTATACAATATTTAGCATTGTTATATCTAGTTTCAGTATTATTAATGATAACACTATCATTAATATCATAGATTTAGGGGGAGTTAATGTCATTTTTTGTTGATGACAAAGGGGCAGAAGTATAAAATAGGTTAGTTAGGCATAGATTAAGGGGGAGTTATTAGATTTAGGGGGAGTTATAAGGAGAATATAAATATTTTATAAACAAAGGTTGTCATCATCAAAAAGGGGGAGAATGCTAGTCCATAGGATAGTGGTTTTGATGACAACAACTATAGAAGTGTTATAAAATATGTATGTGCATGAAATCTATATGCAGGTATCAACAAAAGAAGACTGTACAGTAAAGAAGACAAAGATCAAGAGTTCAAGATTGAAGACTCATGAGATTCAAGATATTCAAGAGTTCAAGACAAATAATATAGTTAGGTTAGATATTTGTTAAAACTCCTTGAAAGCACTATCATTCTTTTTTATCCAATTTACTCGTGGAATGGAATCCACTTCGTTCTTGTTAAAGGGATGGAACCCTAGTGAGATGGAACTCACGAAATATCTAGTGGAATAGATAGTAGCCCTATTTTGTTATCCACTAATTTTGATTCAAAATGATTTTCAAAATTATCTCTTGTTTTATAAAATGATTTTCAAATATTCCTTTTCAAAAGAAAAACCTTCGTTCGTATTTCCAAAAATGTTTTAGCCACAAAATCATATTTATCATTTTGTTATATTTTGATTTCAAAATTGTCCTTGATATTTTAGCCTCAAAATCTATTTTAATATTATATTTACTTTAGTTTATTTACCTTGATTTTAAATATATTTTGGTATATATACATATATATATTCATAAGTATTTCTACTTTTAAATACCTTATACAAATACATAGAGTCCATTTGAATAAAGTTGCATATGTTTTAAATCATCATTTTCAAAGAAAAGCAAATCATCATTTTTACTAGACCATGTCGACATCCTCTTTACTTGTCATGTCGACATACTTCCCGTTATAGCAAAGGTTGTTTTCAAAAGAAGTGTCTATTCGTTTAAATCTCTTTGAATGGACACATCCATTCATTCTCTATAAATAGAGACTGTTATGGACGTTTTCCAGTAACTACTTTCTTTATTTTCTCTCCTCTTTACTCTCTTATCTTATTTTCTAATCATCCTAGCCATATTCTGCCGAAATCTTAAGTGAATCAAACCAGAATATCTCTAGTTTGATTCTCTTCCACTCTCTTCAAAGAATCTCAGTGCTTATCAGAGTTATAGATACATTTGTACTCAAAGAAACTTGTTTAGGGTTATAAAGGTGTGATCGTGTCCTTGGAAATCGATCGGGTGAACTTGTGTCCTGTGAATCAAGTGGTTCTACCCAGAGACCTGAGAATCTGGAGGGTGTACCTCGTCGCCTTGGAATCGAGGGATTGTAATCTAGATTATTATTGAATAGAAAGCCGTACGAGTTGTGCGGGACTGGATGTAGGGTAACACCGAACCAGTATAAAATTCCTGGTGTGTTCTTTCCTTTACTTGCTTTTTATTTATATTTGCATCTGTTTGTGATTCTGTGATTTGATCTGTGATTATGTATTTGCATTAAGTTAGTTAAATCAATTTAAATTAAAGAAGTTTTAAAGAAATTCTTAAAACACTATTCACCCCCCCTCTAGTGTTAAATAGCCTTAAGATCATCTTCCGCGTTCCTTTCAGTGGGTTACTTCAACCTTTAGATGTTCCAGTTTGGAAGTGGGATTCTATTTCTATGCATTTTATAGACGGTTGCCAAGATCTAATAGAGGAAATGAAAGTATATGGGTCATAGTGGAAAGATTGACCAAGATTGCCCATTTCATTCTAGTAAAGTCAACCAGGACGACACCTGTTTTAGCTAAGTTGTTTATGAAGAGTATAATTAGACTGCACGGAATTCTTAGTAGCATAGTAAGTGATAGAGATTCCTTGTTCACTAGCGAGTTCTGGAAAAGTCTACAAGAGACTTTGGGTACCAAGCTCAAGATGAGTACCGCTTACCACACGCAGACAGATGGGCAAACGGAAAGAGTTAAAAAAATCTTGGAAGATTTGTTACAAGCTTGCGTATTAGACTTTGGGCGATCATGGGAAGACCATCTACATTTAGTCGAGTTTTCGTATAACAACAGTTATCAGACTAGTATAGGGATGACACCGTTTGAAGCTTTGTATGGAAGGCCATGAAAATCTCCCGTTTGTTGGTTAGAGACCGGGGATAGGTTAGTTCTTTGTCCAGATTTAGTTAGAGAAACTGCAGAAAAGATTGAGTTGATTCGAGCTAGAATGAAGGAAGCTCAATCTAGGCATAAAAGTTATGCTGATAAGAGACGTAAAGACTTGGAGTTCTCAGTTGGAGATCATGTTTTCGTCAAAGTGTCACTAATGAAGGGTGTTATCAGGTTTGGGAAATCCGGGAAGTTAGCACTGAGATTCTGTTGGACAATTTCCTATTATAGAGAGGACCAGGAAACTCGCATATAAAGTATAGTTACCAAACAGTTTGGCAGGAGTCCAGGATGTTTTTCATGTTTCTCATCTAAGGAAGTATATTCGTGACCTAGAGACTACTATAGCACCGACAGCATTAGATGACTTAGTAGTGGAGCCGGATATGACTATAGTTAGAAAGCCTATTCATATAGTCGCGAGAGATGAGAAGAGGCTAAGGAGCAAGACAGTAAGATTAGTCAAGTCCGGTGGAGTGACGACAAGAGAGACTGTACTTGGGAAACTGAAAGCAGGATTCGAGATGGGTATCCTAACTTGTATCATGGTATGTGCTACCTTTTTGATTGATTTTGATGAGTGCCTTATCGTAATTTCGAGGACAAAAATCTTTAAGGAGGGGAGATTGTAACACCCTTAATTTTTGATAACCTTATTCAAGAGATTTAATTAGCTAAATTGAATAGAATAATGAAAAGATTAATTGGTTAAGGGAATTGAGATTTGTATAATAAGGGTGTAGCCGTGCCTAATTGAATTAATGAACTAAGGAAAAACAAAATGAATTAGATAAGGGTAAAATAGGATGAGCCATATTCATATACCCTAAGCCTTCATACCGTTTCATTTTACACGTTCATTTCATAAAACTAAAACCAACTTAGAGGCCGGCCAACATTTAAGAAAAAAAGAGGGAAATATAAGCTAAATCAAGAGGAAGAAGCGAACCAATTTAAATCCGAGATCAAATCTCAACTCCTTAACATCAAAGAAAAGGTGAATAATATGTTACATCTCATGTTTTTTTTTCGGTCACTAGATTGAGATCCGAAATTGTTTTGCAAATGTTTTGCCATGTTTTGATTGATTAAAATGGATATATAAACTTATTGATGATTTCGACTATTTCATATGGATTTTATGATAAGAATTGATTTAGAAAACCTATTAGTTGACATCCAATAGACTTTCGATTTTAATCTGAGGTCAGAAATATTATTTTGGAAATGGGATTCAAGTTTCATAATTTTCTGAATTAGTGTGGAATTAATATTAATTTTCTAGTGAATGCGGGTGTACATGCCCCGAGAGTGTTTGATAACGTTGTGCTTGATGGCGCTATGGTACCTCCTTCTGAGGTTATTCAGGCTTGCATTGACTACTGGAAAGACTACTTGGTTGGTTTTTTCTTGGATTCCAAACCGGACTACCATTTGGTTAAAGCAAGATGCAATCAAGCTTGGAAGCCCAGAGGAGGTCTTAGTGTTCATTTTGATAATGCCATGTATTACTTCAAGTTTACTCGTCCTAATGAGAGGAAACGTATCCTAGAATCTGATCCAATTATTATCGCTGGGAAGCCGTTCATCATCACATCCTGGAATCCTTCCGTGGATAGGGCTGTTGAGCAGGTATTATCCATTCCAGTATGGGCCCACCTTTCATGCATTCCTGCTGTCCTCCAGCCTTTGATCGGTCTTGACTGGCTGGTCGGACTTGTTGGTAAGGTTATTTGTTATGATGAGAACACGGTGGCAAGGAAGCGATTAGTTTTTGCTAAAGTCTTGATTGAGATAACTCCTACCAAACCTTTACCATCTTAACGTCGTGTTCGTCAACCTGATGGCCTTAAAGCTGAGATTCTTGTATGATACAGTTGGAAGTCGGATATTTGTACGGCCTGCCAGTCTTTTGGGCATTCCACTGATTCATGTTCGCATGGGGCATCTGATGTTCCTTTGTCTTCACGGTCCCCGCTTCCTAGACCCCCTGGTAGGAAGTGGGTTCGGAAAGCTACCCCTGTTATTCCCTCCCTTCCTACTGATGACACCATTTAGGTTGCTCCTACAATTGATCTAGTTGTGGAAGTTTCCCCTAACTCTAACCCTGAGTCTATTTCTCCTTCCTCCGATACTATTGTTTGGAACCCTGATGAGCATGCTTGGGTTTACCTTTTTATTGACATGAGGTTTGCGCCTGAGAGAGATACCTTTTATGCATACATCAGTGATTCAGTTGACGATTCGAGAAGTCTTATTTACCATATTGTTGGTGAGGGCCTTGCACTCACTAGGGAGGGTGAGATTGGTGAGTTGAACAAGAGCAAGTTCTATATTGTTACGTGATATCAAAGGTTTATTTACTCTCCTAATTCGGTTGGTTATGCTCATGATCTGGCTCTACTATTCGCTGCGTATGCTGATGTTATAGGCCTTGTGTTAGATGATGGTAGTACTTGTCCTTCCTCCCCTTCGGGAGGATAGGAAATTCTTTTGTTGTAGCATAGACCCTTTGTCTATCTCCTGTAATTTACTTTATAAGTGGCTTGTCCACTTCATCTAGCTGCTCTGTGCATGTACAGAACACCTGTTCTTTATTTATATTTAGTGTCACGGCCCACTATATAGCCGGCTAGCTTTGCTAAAAAAAGTTTATTTGGGTTTAAAATTAGTTTTGGCAATTATGTATGTGTTTTGGGTCTGAAATTTAAATATGTTAGAAATCATATTAAAAAAGATTTATATGAATTTTTATAGAATTTTCCTAAGTGTTTTAATAGATATAAAAAATTATTTAAGGTATGAGACTTAAATGTTTCATATATTTATAAAAGGAGAAGGGGCATTTATAAATAATTTAATTTGTTTAATTTTGAAATTTCGGTAGTACTTTTAGAAAAGAAAACTAGAAACTAATAATATTTTGACAAACAAGGCAGGTTAGTTGAAAAGATTACTTAAAAGGTTAAAATTAGTTTAAACATGCTTTTTACATGTTTCACCACTTTCGGCACCTAGCTTTAAACCTTGTTCCTCCGCCTTCATCACCTTCGAAACGAATGCGCAAGGCATTAAACATTGGTGCGCAGCGAATTAGATAAAGGCGGAAGGTATGCAGTCGAAATAAGAGGTTTCGATGGGGTCGAAGCGCTTCTTTGCTTTTAAATGAAAATGCACATGGTTTTCTTTCGATGGTAATGCTTTCGACTTGGTTGGCTTCCGACTGGGTCAAATTGTTTTAAAAGAATGGTTTCGTAAGAGGTTGCGCCTTTCGTTTTAAGTAGTATACTTTAATGCTTTCGAAGGGGCCGAATCCCCTGACTATCGCTTTTTTACCTTTCGACCCAGATTGGCTTCGAAAGGGTTACTTTGTTTTTAAAACTAGCCGCTTCTCAAATGCCTTTAAAAGGGATGGTGTCGAAACCCTCCACTTTCTTTACTCAGGAAAACTGTTTCTAAAGAGTGCTTTCGACTTAGTGGTTTTAATACCCTTTTGCCATGTTGAAAGATAAACCCATAGGTTTCGATTTAAATGGTTTTAATAGTTTTGAAACTATTTTCCACAAGCTTTTACTTGAACCCAATGGTTTCGAAAGTTTTGTTTTAAGTAGTATACTTTAATGCTTTCAAAAGGTAACTGATATAGGTTTCAAAATTGAGGTTCCCCAAAGGTTTTGAAAGCTACTTAAAGCATTTTAAATGGAGGGTTTTCGATTGCTTTCGAAAGGAAAGTTTGACGTTTTGAAAAGAGGATGTCTAAGGTTTATAAAGCTTTCAAAAGAGATGTTTCTAATGTCCTCTAAAGAAATATTGCAAATGGTTTCGAAAGGTATATTTTGGCCTTTCGGCCTAAGGTTATAAAGTAAAGTAGTTTATGTAACGACCCGTATATTTACGGATCGAAACATCGTAAAACAGTTGTCATTGGGTCGTATAGAAGATAAGCCATGTGTATCTTAGGTCATCTGGAAGATAAGTCGTGTGGTGGCTTAGGTCGAGTGAATGACTTAAGAGTTAACGACCTAGTAGTTAGCGTATTGGTTTAGGTCGTACTGGTTTAGGTCGTATGCTAGTTTGGGACGACCTATAGGATTTGACTGACCTAAGGAATAGGCGACTTAAGGAAGACGGCGACCTAAGAGTTAGCGGTATAAGAAACTGGGCGAGTTGGCGACTTAAGGGTTTAGCGACCTAAGGGTTGAGTGAGTTAACGACCTAAGGTAGTTAGGTCGTGGACAAGTTAAGTGATTAGGTCGTTGAGTCTATGCCGTGTTAGTTAGGTCACTAGACAACCTAAGAATGTTAGGTCGTGAGTTGTTAGGTCGCGTGTATGTTAGGTCGCGACTTCTGTTAGCATCTCAGTTAGGTCGTGTAGCGTTAAGTCGCTAAGCCGCATATGTGTGTTAAGTCATAGGTCGTGACATTTTTAGGTCGTGACATAGTTAGGTCATGGCTTCTGTTAAGTCGTTAGGTCGACACTGTTGCTAAGCCGCTTGAGTGTGTTAGGTCGTAGGTCGCGCGCATATGTTAGGTCGCATATGTGGTAGGTCGCGCGCATGTGTTAGGTCGTAGTGTTTTTAGGTCGTAGGTCGTGGATAGTTAGGTCGTGGACGACCTAAGGGGGCGGACGACCTAAGGGAAATAAGCCTATAAATAGGCGGGTTCTTCTTCATTTTTGGGATCCGGATTTTGAAGCGACGAAGTGCTGCCATTTTGAGAGCTCGAGTTCTACACTTCTTCACTTCTTTTCTCCACTCTAATCTTGTGATTCCTTCCATCCAAATCGAAGATCAAATCGAAGATCCAAGAGCTTAGATTGAAGATCTTCATCCATCGAAGAGAGATATCATCGTTTGAAGCGGGATTTTGATAGATCGAGTTAGATTCTTTGCTGTCCAGATCTGAAGTGTGTTGCTTTTGAGGTGTTTAGGTGATTTGGTGAGTGGTGGTTATCTCTCACATGGATCCAAAGGGGTATATCGAATTGTTGGCTTGATTTGGTGTTAAAATAGTGATTTCCATGCGTTTTCTTAAACTTAAGTATAGATCCATTGTTCATGATGATTTGACACCCATTTTACTACACGTTAACCTATGCAAGTTCATTCATCAAGTTATAGAGATATTGCTCATGTTTCATGCTTGTTAGATTTAGACTCTTTATTTACAAGATTGCCATTATTGTTATAATTGTGTATTAGATCATATTTGAATGTTTGATTACTTGGATTAATGATTGACTTGATTGATTGTTATGGATTAGTTGATTGATGATTTGATTTAGACAAGATGGTCGAAGATGATTCAAAAGCTAAGGGAAAGGCTCTTGAATTGGAAAAGCTGCTCGTGGCATATGTGGCGAATGATGAAGCTCATATGGATAGATTTGATGATGTTGATGTTGAGATGAGGCTTTGCTATGATGAGATGAAGCGAGGCATGGTATGAGATAACCTTGGTTTAATCCAGACGGGATCATTCCAAGCATGTTGATAACTCGGTGAAATGGTTCGAGTTGAGGATAATGGTTTGCTCGAGAGGCGCTTGAGCTAGTATGGAAATAGTCGTTGAGGAGGATGACTAGAAGGCTAAGATTTCATCGTTGTTGAAGGTTCTAGCATGCTCAAAGCAAGAGTACGCTGGGCAGATTCGATAGTCCCTAAAGACTACTAATTGGTAGTCGAGTACTCTGGGCAGATTCGATAGTCCAAGGCACGGGTTGCGACGACGTGCGAAGTTATGTCTAGAACCGGGGTTTCCATTAGCCCTTGACGGACGGTTGAAAGAATGTTCCGGTCATTCAATTAACGGTGGTATCGAAGCAATGATAACAGTGATAGCCAGAGTCATGGATGTTTGGTTGTATCGTCATTCGGTCTCAAGAACGGTATTTTCTGGGTGCTTATCTGATCTTGGTTTAGGCCTTGGGGGTTTATACTTGGAAAGCATCGACCTTGACTCGAGTGATAATTACTTTACTTTAAATGTTTGCTTTGTTATGTTTACTTCTGCTTAGTGTGTGTCTGGGGGCTATCACTGTAGAAAGAGGTGGAGTGGGAGGGTTGGATTCCTATTCCTTTTTCCTTTATGCTCTTTTGGTATGTTGTTAGTTAATTTACCGCTCACTAAGACTGTTGTCTGACTCAAGGCTTTATGTTTAACTCTTATTGCCTTGGGCTGTTCATCCGCTTTGGGATGGGCAGACTAGGTAGCAGGTGACAGGTGCTGTTCTTAGTTTCCGACGATGCAGATGACGAAGACGAGCTGGAGGCTTGCATATTATTTTCTTACTATATGTACTGGATGTTCCGCTGCTTGTATATTCTCTGAGTGATATGTAGTGAGGCTTGATGTATTGACTATTCTGATGTTTGTACCAAACTGTTATGAAGTTTAATTGAGATTTTGTTCTATAAAGCTTCATTATATATAATTTCCATTGTATTTTATCCATGCGCTGTGAGTTATACGATAGATTCTGTTGTTTTAATTTAACCTTGGCAACCGTCCATGGATGCCTGGCACACTTTACAGCGCACTATTCCTATGTTCAGTGCAGGGGTCATGGGCGGTCGTCACATTTGGTATCAGAGCTTTGGTTAATCGATTTTACCCAACGCTCGCTGACGTAACTACGTATGAGAGACGTAATTGTATTTTTATGGATGATTACTATATATAATATAGTAGCTTAGAAGGATTTTAGTCCTTTATGCAGTTGTTCTCAAAGTGTATTAATCATTACTTTTTATATATATTAAGGATGAGTCGAAGAGGGAGACCAGCTGCTAGGGAAGGCCGTGCTGCTGAGGGGGCTACTGATTATGCTGCTATGTTCGAAGCTATGATGACTTTGATCATGAGAAGGATGCCAGCTCCGGGGCCATCTTAAGATGTTGGAGTTCAAGTTCAAACTCCAAGACCGGTGGATTTTGCTAAGCTATGTAAAGACTATACTGCTCTTGGAGGAAAGGTTTTCTTGGGAACAGAGTCAACCATTGAAGTCCAGAGGTGGATAGATGCTTGTAGAAGGATCTTTGGTGATTTGGGAATCGAGGATGCAACTAAAAGGAAGCTAGCATCAAGACAGCTTCAAGGGAGAGCTTCTGACTGGTGGAACTCTATCACCATTGATACTCCGGAGGAAGAAATTACTTGGGAGCAATTCCAAGCCAGATTTGAAGCTAAGTTCATTTCTACTGCTCAGAAGTCTGTTCTGTTCAAGAAGTTTGTGGAGCTCAAGCAAGGTGGAAGACCAATTCTTGAGTATGTTTCTGAGTTTGAAGCTTTGTCCAAGTATGTCCGGTCGTATATTGAATCTGCGTATCAGAAGAATGAGAAGTTTGTGACAGGCTTGGACAGTTATCTTAGGAGGCAGTTGGTGGATCATTTGGACGATCCATTTGAGAAGCTTGTGGAGAAGGCTCTCAGGCACGAGAATCTGTTTCCTAAAGAAGGATCTGTTGTTGCTGTAACCAAGGAAGAGTCTAAACCACAGCAGGGTGGAAACAAGAAGAGGAAGCAGCAGAAGCAAAAGGGTAAGGATGGTCAGAAGAAGCCGAAGGGCGAAGTGACTTGCTACAATTGTCAGCAGAAGGGCCATTTCTCTAGAGATTGCAAGAATCCGAAGGTGCCGGTTAAGTGCCACAACTGTGACAAGATGGGGCATGTTAAGAGGAATTGTCCAGAACCGCGGAGGGACAAGCAGATTGTGCAAGCTTATGCTTTGGGGGTTGTTCCATCATCTTCAAAAGCTCCTACCACTGAAGAGAAAGGAAAGAGTGTGGTGGTTCAAGGTACTCTTTCCATATGTGGTGTTCCAGTTAGAGTGTTATTCGATACTGGGGCGTCGCATTCTTTTGTTTGTAATGAACTTGTAGGCCGGTTGGGATTAGAACCGGATATTGTTGATAGGCCATTGGTTGTGACTAATCCAGTTGAGGGTTCGTCTTGTTTGTGTATGCTATTCCATGGTCTGATTGTATCGAGTCATGATTGCTCTTTTGTTTGTGATTGTTTTGTTCTGAACTTTGCGGGGTTCGGAATTATTTTGGGTATGGACTGGCTTAGGAAGTATGCGGCAAAGGTTGATTGTGAAAGGTTGGAGGTGACAGTCGAGAATGTGGAGGGGCGAAAGGTTGTGATACGATGTAAGCATGAGGAAGGCGTCTTCATGAGCTTCATGTATTTGCTAGTTGTTCCACGGGATGGACTGTCATCTGTGCCAATCGCTAATGGATTTGAGGATGTCTTTGATGAGGTCAAAGGGTTACCGCCGCATAGAGAGATCGAGTTTCGTATCGATTTAGTTGAAGGAGCCAGACCTGTTGTGATGCCTCTTAGGCAGATGGCGCCTAGGGAATAGCAAGAGTTGAAGGTGCAAGTTGATGATCTTTTACAGAAAGGATTCATTCGGCGTAGTGTGTCCGAATGGGGTGCACCAGTTGTGTTTGTAACCAAAGCGAATGGATCGCTGAGGTTGTGTGTGGATTATCGTGAGCTGAATAAAGTGACTAAGAAGAACAAGTATCCATTGCCCAGAATAGATGACTTGTTTGATCAGCTTCACGAAGCTAAGGTGTTTTCTCAGATGGATTTAGCTACGGGATTTCACCAGTTAAGAGTGGCTAAGGATAGTGTGCCGAAGACTGCTTTTAGGACACCATCCGGTTTCTTTGAGTGGCTGGTAATGCCGTTTGGATTGACCAATGCACTAGCATATTTTGTGGATCTTATGAATAGAGTGTTCAGAGATCAGCTGAACAAGTTCGTACTAGTGTTCATGGATGATATTTTGATTTATTCCAGAACTGAAGAAGAGCACAAGACGCACTTGCGTATTGTTTTGGAAATCTTACGGAAACATCAGCTGAAGGCTAAGTTTTCGAAGTGTCACTTCTGGAAGAGTGAAGTGAGGTTCTTAGGCCATATTATCTCTGGAAGTGGAATAGCGGTTGATCCCGCTAAGGTGGCGGTAATCCAGGATTGGGTTAGACCTAAGAATGCATCAGATGTGAGAAGTTTTCTTGGATTAGCAGGATACTATCGTCGATTTATCAAAGACTTTTCCAAGGTGGCTGCACCATTAACAGGATTGAAGAAGAAGAACCAAGTGTTCAGATGGGATGATAAGAGTGAGCAAGCTTTCGGAATCCTGAAAGAGCGACTGACAAGTGCTCCTGTTTTGACTATTCCAAGTGGAAATGATGAGATGGTGGTTTACACCGACGCATGTGGTACTGGACTTGGAGCAGTGCTGATGCAGAAGGGTAAAGTTGTTGCGTATGCAAGTCGACAACTGAAGCCGCATGAAAGGAATTATCCGACTCATGATTTGGAGTTAGCGGCGATTGTTTTTGCTCTGAAGTTGTTTACAGATCATAAGTCGTTGAAGTATCTTTTCTCCCAAAAGGATTTGAATCTTAGGCAGCAAACATGGCTAGAGTTTTTGGCATCATATGATTTTGGTATAGCCTATACTATGGGAAAGGGTAACGCAGTAGCAGATGCGTTAAGTCGAAGACATGCAGGATTGGGAGTCATGTTTTCAGAATGGAAGAATCTCGAGTATTTAGCTGGATTTGACTTCAGGCCTAGATGTGAATTGGAACCTGAGATGTTGGCAAACTTATCGATAAGACCGACTCTTGTGGAAAGAATTGGCGAGAGCCAAAAGTGAGACGATAAGCTTGTCAAGATTATCTGTGATTTGGAATCTGGGTTGGACCCAAAGAAGGATAAAGGATTCGAGGTCGATCGAGAGGGTTGGCTTCGAAAGCAAGGACGACTAGTTGTTCCCGATATAGATGAATTGAGAAATGAACTTCTGAAGGAAAGTCATCACTCGAAGTTGACAATTCATCCAGGTGGAAATAAGATGTATCGGGATATGAAGAGAACCTATTACTGGGAAGGTATGAAGAAGGATGTTGGAAATTTTATTTCCAAGTGCATGAACTGCCAGTTGGTAAAAGCCGAACCGAAGAAGCCAAGTGGATTGCTTCAGCCATTAGAAGTTCCTACATGGAAGTGGGAGCAAATTTCGATGGATTTTACCGATGGGTTACCTAGAACCAGAACGGGAAATGAAGGGATTTGGGTCATCGTAGATCGTTTGACTAAAAGTGCAAGATTCGTTCCTGTTCGATCAACCAGGACTGCATCGAAATTGGCTGAGCTGTATGTTAAGTGGATACTTCGATTCCATGGTATTCCGAAGAGTATAGTAAGCGATCGAGACCCATTGTTCACTAGTGGATTTTGGAAGAGCTTCCAAGAAGTTTTGGGAACTGAGTTGTGTTTGAGTATAGCTTATCATCCCCAAACAGATGGTCAGACCGAGAGAGTCAATCGAGTTTTGGAAGATCTCCTTAGAGCATGTGTTTTGGATTTCGGAGGATCATGGGAAGATCATCTTCATTTGGTGGAATTTTCGTATAATAACAGTTACCAGTCAAGCATTGGTATGGCACCGTATGAGGCATTATATGGAAGATCGTGTAACTCTCCGACATGTTGGTTAGAAACTGGAGAAAAGCTGATACTTGGGCCAGAAATGATTCGACAGACTTCAGATTACATAGAAATCATTCGGCAACGAATGAAGACAGCCCAAGACCGACAGAAAAGTTATGCCGATAAGCGTCGTAAGGATTTGGAATTCGACGTAGGTGATATGGTTTTTGTGAAGATTTCTCCACTAAAGAATGTTATTCGATTCAGGAAGAAAGGAAAATTGACTCCAAGATTTGTTGGACCATTCCCGATCATCGAGCGAATTGGAAAGCCCGCCTACAGATTGGAGTTACCAGAAAAGATGTCGAGTGTGCACAATGTTTTTCATGTATCGTATCTACGGAAGTATGTGCACGACTCGAATACTGTGGTTTCTGCAGATAGCTGTGAGGATTTTGAGGTTGATCCAGTCGATAAGAGGCCTCGTAAGCCGCTTCATGTTGTGGAAACTGACACGAAACAGCTTAGGAGGAAGGTAGTTATGTTGCTCAAGGTACAATGGAGTGGTGATGATAACGACTGTACATGGGAGGTGGAAGAGAGGATGAAGGGAGCTCATCCTGAACTCTTCGAGGTATGGCCATAAGGTGTCGTGTCATCTCACGATATTGTAACTTGTTCTAATTTTAGAATTCTGCATGCTAAGCTAGAATTGGATGCATGGTTTGTTGATTGCTATGGATGGTAGGCGTGTAGAATAGTCTTTGATTGCTCTTGTTTGTTTGGAATTTCGGGGGCGAAATTCCTAAGGGGGAGAGAATGTAACGACCCGTATTTTTACGGATCGAAACATCGTAAAACAGTTGTCATTGGGTCGTATAGAAGATAAGCCATGTGTAGCTTAGGTCGTCTGGAAGATAAGTCGTGTGGTGGCTTAGGTCGAGTGATTGACTTAAGAGTTTACGACCTAGTAGTTAGCGTATTGGTTTAGGTCGTATTGGTTTAGGTCGTACTGGTTTAGGTCGTATGCTAATTTGGGACGACCTATAGGATTTGACCGACCTAAGGAATAGGCGACTTAAGGAAGACGGTGACCTAAGAGTTAGCGGTATAAGAAACTGGGCGAGTTGGCGACTTAAGGGGTTAGCGACCTAAGGGTTGAGTGAGTTAAAGACCTAAGGTAGTTAGGTCGTGGACAAGTTAAGTGATTAGGTCGTTGAGTCTATGCCGTGTTAGTTAGGTCGCTAGACGACCTAAGAATGTTAGGTCGTGAGTTGTTAGGTCGCGTGTATGTTAGGTCGCGACTTCTGTTAGCATCTCAGTTAGGTCGTGTAGCGTTAAGTCGCTAAGCCGCATATGTGTGTTAAGTCATAGGTCGTGACATTTTTAGGTCGTGACATAGTTAGGTCATGGCTTCTGTTAAGTCGTTAGGTCGGCACTGTTGCTAAGCCGCTTGAGTGTGTTAGGTCGTAGGTCGCGCGCATGTGTTAGGTCGCATATGTGGTAGGTCGCGCGCATGTGTTAGGTCGTAGTGTTTTTAGGTCGTAGGTCGTGGATAGTTAGGTCGTGGACGACCTAAGGGGGCGGACGACCTAAGGGAAATCAGCGTATAAATAGGCAGGTTCTTCTTCATTTTTGGGATCCGGATTTTGAAGCGACGAAGTGCTGCCATTTTGAGAGCTCGAGTTCTACACTTCTTCACTTCTTTTCTCCACTCTAATCTTGTGATTCCTTCCATCCAAATCGAAGATCAAATCGAAGATCCAAGAGCTTAGATTGAAGATCTTCATCCATCGAAGAGAGATTTCATCGTTTGAAGCGGGATTTTGATAGATCGAGTTAGATTCTTCGCTGTCCAGATCAGAAGTGTGTTGCTTTTGAGGTGTTTAGGTGATTTGGTGAGTGGTGGTTATCTCTCACACGGATCCAAAGGAGTATATCGGATTGTTGGCTTGATTTGGTGTTAAAATAGTGATTTCCATGCGTTTTCTAAAACTTAAGTATAGATCCATTGTTCATGATGATTTGACACCCATTTTACTACACGTTAACCTATGCAAGTACATTCATCAAGTTATAGAGATATTGCTCATGTTTCATGCTTGTTAGATTTAGACTCTTTATTTACAAGATTGCCATTATTATTATAATTGTGTATTAGATCATATTTGAATGTTTGATTACTTGGATTAATGATTGACTTGATTGATTGTTATGGATTAGTTGATTGATGATTTGATTTAGACAAGATGGTCAAAGATGATTCAAAAGCTAAGGGAAAGGCTCTTGAATTGGAAAAGCTGATCGTGGCATATGTGGCGAATGATGAAGCTCATATGGATAGATTTGATGATGTTGATGTTGAGATGAGGCTTTGCTATGATGAGATGAAACGAGGCATGGTATGAGATAGCCTTGGTTTAATCCAGACGGGATCATTCCAAGCATGTTGATAACTCGGTGAAATGGTTCGAGTTGAGGATAATGGTTTGCTCGAGAGGCGCTTGAGCTAGTATGGAAATAGTCGTCGAGGAGGATGACTAGAAGGCTGAGATTTCATCGTTGTTGAAGGTTCTAGCATGCTCAAAGCAAGAGTACGCTGGGCAGATTCGATAGTCCCTAAAGACTACTGATTGGTAGTCGAGTACTCTGGGCAGATTCGATAGTCCTAGGCACGGGCTGCGACGACGTGCGGAGTTATGTCTAGAACCGTGGTTTCCATTAGCCCTTGACGGACGGCTGAAAGAATGTGCCGGTCATTCAATTAACTGTGGTATCGAAGCAATGATAACAGTGATAGCCAGAGTCATGGATGTTTGGTTGTATCGTCATTCGATCTCAAGAGCGGTATTTTCTGGGTGCTTATCTGATCTTGGTTTAGGCCTTGGGGGTTTATACTTGGAAAGCATCGCCCTTGACTCGAGTGATAATTACTTTACTTTAAATGTTTGCTTTGTTATGTTTACTTCTGCTTAGTGTGTGTCTGGGGGCTATCACTGTAGAAAGAGGTGGAGTGGGAGGGTTGGATTCCTATTCCTTTTTCCTTTATGCTCTTTTGGTATGTTGTTAGTTAATTTACCGCTCACTAAGACTGTTGTCTGACTCAAGGCTTTATGTTTAACTCTTATTGCCTTGGGCTGTTCATCCGCTTTGGGATGGGCAGTCTAGGTAGCAGGTGACAGGTGCTGTTCTTAGTTTCCGACGATGCTGATGACGAAGACGAGCTGGAGGCTTGCATATTATTTTCTTACTATATGTACTGGATGTTCCGCTGCTTGTATATTCTCTGAGTGATATGTAGTGAGGCTTGATGTATTGACTATTCTGATGTTTGTACCAAACTATTATGAAGTTTAATTGAGATTTTGTTCTGTAAAGCTTCACTATATATACTTTCTATTGTATTTTATCCATGCGCTGTGAGTTATACGATAGATTCTGTTATTTTAATTTAACCTTGGCAACCGTCCATGGCTACCTGGCACACTTTACAGCGCACTATTCCTATGTTCAGTGCAGGGGTCATGGGCGGTCGTCACATTTGGTATCAGAGCTTTGGTTAATCGATTTTACCCAACGCTCGCTGACGTAACTACGTATGAGAGACGTAATTGTATTTTTATGGATGATTACTATATATAATATAGTAGCTTAGAAGGATTTGAGTCCTTTATGCAGTTGTTCTCAAAGTGTATTAATCATTCCTTTTTATATATATTAAGGATGAGTCGAAGAGGGAGACCAGCTGCTAGGGAAGGCCGTGCTGCTGAGGGGGCTACTGATTATGCTGCTATGTTCGAAGCTATGATGACTTTGATCATGAGAAGGATGCCAGCTCCGGGGCCATCTTAAGATGTTGGAGTTCAAGTTCAAACTCCAAGACCGGTGGATTTTGCTAAGCTATGTAAAGACTATACTGCTCTTGGAGGAAAGGTTTTCTTGGGAACAGAGTCAACCATTGAAGTCCAGAGGTGGATAGATGCTTGTAGAAGGATCTTTGGTGATTTGGGAATCGAGGATGAAACTAAAAGGAAGCTAGCATCAAGACAGCTTCAAGGGAGAGCTTCTGACTGGTGGAACTCTATCACCATTGATACTCCGGAGGAAGAAATTACTTGGGAGAAATTCCAAGCCAGATTTGAAGCTAAGTTCATTTCTACTGCTCAGAAGTCTGTTCTGTTCAAGAAGTTTGTGGAGCTCAAGCAAGGTGGAAGACTAGTTCTTGAGTATGTTTCTGAGTTTGAAGCTTTGTCCAAGTATGCCCGGTCGTATATTGAATCTGCTTATCAGAAGAATGGGAAGTTTGTGACAGGCTTGGACAGTTATCTTGGGAGGCAGTTGGTGGATCATTTGGACGATCCATTTGAGAAGCTTGTGGAGAAGGCTCTCAGGCACGAGAATCTGTTTCCTAAAGAAGGATCTGTTGTTGCTGTAACCAAGGAAGAGTCTAAACCACAGCAGGGTGGAAATAAGAAGAGGAAGCAGCAGCAACAAAAGGGTAAGGATGGTCAGAAGAAGCCGAAGGGCGAAGTGACCTGCTACAATTGTCAGCAAAAGGGCCATTTCTCTAGAGATTGCAAGAATCCGAAGGTGCCGGTTAAGTGCCACAATTATGACAAGATGGGGCATGTTAAGAGGAATTGTCCAGAACCGCGGAGGGACAAGCAGATTGTGCAAGCTTATGCTTTGGGGGCTGTTCCATCATCTTCAAAAGCTCCTACCGCTGAAGAGAAAGGAAAGAGTGTGGTGGTTCAAGGTACTCTTTCCATATGTGGTGTTCCAGTTAGAGTGTTATTCGATACTGGGGCGTCGCATTCTTTTGTTTGTAATGAACTTGTAGGCCAGTTGGGATTAGAACCAGATATTGTTGATAGGCCATTGGTTGTGACTAATCCAGTTGGGGGTTCGTCTTGTTTGTGTATGCTATGCCGTGGTCTGATTGTATCGAGTCATGATTGCTCTTTTGTTTGTGATTGTTTTGTTCTAAACTTTGCGGGGTTCGGAATTATTTTGGGTATGGACTGGCTTAGGAAGTATGCGGCAAAGGTTGATTGTGAAATGTTGGAGGTGACAGTCGAGAATGTGGAGGTGCGAAAGGTTATGATACGATGTAATCAAGAGTAAGGCGTCTTCATGAGCTTCATGTATTCGCTAGTTGTTCCACGGGATGGACTGTCATCTGTGCCAATCGCTAATGGATTTGAGGATGTCTTTGATGAGGTCAAAGGGTTACCGCCACATAGAGAGATCGAGTTTCGTATCGATTTAGTTGAAGGAGCCAGACCTGTTGTGATGCCTCTTAGGCGGATGGCGCCTAGGGAATAGCAAGAGTTGAAGGTGCAAGTTGATGATCTTTTACAGAAAGGATTCATTCGGTGCAGTGTGTCCGAATGGGGTGCACCAGTTGTGTTTGTAACCAAAGCGGATGGATCGCTGAGGTTGTGTGTGGATTATCGTGAGCTGAATAAAGTGACTAAGAAGAACAAGTATCCATTGCCAAGAATAGATGACTTGTTTGATCAGCTTCACGAAGCTAAGGTGTTTTCTCAGATGGATTTAGCTACGGGATTTCACCAGTTAAGAGTGGCTAAGGATAGTGTGTCGAAGACTGCTTTTAGGACACCATCCGGTTTCTTTGAGTGGCTGGTAATGCCGTTTGGATTGACCAATGCACCAGCATATTTTGTGGATCTTATGAATAGAGTGTTCAGAGATCAGCTGAACAAGTTCGTACTAGTGTTCGTGGAGGATATTTTGATTTATTCCAGAACTGAAGAAGAGCACAAGACGCACTTGCGTATTGTTTTGGAAATCTTACGGAAACATCAGCTGAAGGCTAAGTTTTCGAAGTGTCACTTCTGGAAGAGTGAGGTTCTTAGGCTATATTATCTCTGGAAGTGGAATAGCGGTTGATCCCGCTAAGGTGGCGGCAATCCAGGATTGGGTTAGACCTAAGAATGCATCGGATGTGAGAAGTTTTCTTGGATTAGCAGGATACTATCGTCGATTTATCAAAGACTTTTCCAAGGTGGCTGCACCATTAACAGGATTGACAAAGAAGCACCAAGTGTTCAGATGGGATGATAAGAGTGAGCAAACTTTCGGAATCCTGAAAGAGCGACTGACAAGTGCTCCTGTTTTGACTATTCCAAGTGGAAATGATGAGATGGTGGTTTACACTGACGCATGTGGTACTGGACTTGGAGCAGTGCTGATGCAGAAGGGTAAAGTTGTTGCGTATGCAAGTCGACAACTAAAGCCGCACGAAAGGAATTATCCGACTCATGATTTGGAGTTAGCGGCGATTGTTTTTGCTCTGAAGATGTGGAGACATTACCTATTGGGAGTCCGATTCGAGTTGTTTACAGATCATAAGTCGTTGAAGTATCTTTTCTCCCAAAAGGATTTGAATCTTAGGCAGCAACGATGGCTAGAGTTTTTGGCATCATATGATTTTGGTATAGCCTATACTCCGGGAAAGGGTAACGCAGTAGCAGATGCGTTAAGTCGAAGACATGCAGGATTGGGAGTTATGTTTTCAAAATGGAAGAATCTCGACTATTTAGCTGGATTTGACTTCAGGCCTAGATGTGAATTGGAACCTGAGATGTTGGCAAACTTATTGATAAGACCGACTCTTGTGGAAAGAATTGGCGAGAGCCAAAAGCGAGACGATAAGCTTGTCAAGATTATCCGTGATTTGGAATCTGGGTTGGACCCAGAGAAGGATAAAGGATTCGAGGTCAATCGAGAGGGTTGGCTTCGGAAGCAAGGACGACTAGTTGTTCCCGATATAGATGAATTGAGAAATGAAGTTCTGAAGGAAAGTCATCACTCGAAGTTGACAATTCATCCAGGTGGAAATAAGATGTATCGGGATATGAAGAGAACCTATTACTGGGAAGGTATGAAGAAGGATGTTGGAAATTTTATTTCCATGTGCATGAACTGCCAGTTGGTAAAAGCCGAATAGAAGAAGCCAAGTGGATTGCTTCAGCCATTAGAAGTTCCTACATGGAAATGGGAGCAAATATCGATGGATTTTATCGATGGGTTACCTAGAACCAGAACGGGAAATGAAGGGATTTGGGTCATCGTAGATCGTTTGACTAAAAGTGCAAGATTCATTCTTGTTCGATCAACCAGGACTGCATCGAAATTGGCTGAGCTGTATGTTAAGTGGATAGTTCGATTCCATGGTATTCCGAAGAGTATAGTAAGCGATCGAGACCCATTGTTCACTAGTGAATTTTGGAAGAGCTTCCAAGAAGTTTTGGGAACTGAGTTGTGTTTGAGTGCAACTTATCATCCCCAAACAGATGGTCAGACCGAGAGAGTCAATCGAGTTTTGGAAGATCTCCTTAAAGCATGTGTTTTGGATTTCGGAGGATCATGGGAAGATCATCTTCATTTGGTGGAATTTTCGTATAATAACAGTTACCAGTCAAGCATTGGTATGGCACCGTATGAGGCATTATATGGAAGACCGTGTAACTCTCCGACATGTTGGTTAGAAACTGGAGAAAAGCTGATACTTGGGCCAGAAATGATTCGACAGACTTCAGATTACATAGAAATCATTTGGCAACGAATGAAGACAGCCCAAGACCGACAGAAAAGTTATGCCGATAAGCGTCGTAAGGATTTGGAATTCGACGTAGGTGATATGGTTTTTGTGAAGATTTCTCCACTAAAGAACGTTATTCGATTCGAGAAGAAAGGAAAATTGACTCCAAGATTTGTTGGACCATTCCCGATCATCGAGCGAATTGGAAAGCCCGCCTACAGATTGGAGTTACCAGAAAAGATGTCGAGTGTGCACAATGTTTTTCATGTATCGTATCTACGGAAGTATGTGCACGACTCGAATACTGTGGTTTCTACAGATAGCTGTGAAGATTTTGAGATTGATCCAGTCGATAAGAGGCCTCGTAAGCCGCTTAGTGTTGTGGAAACTGACACGAAACAACTTAGGAGGAAGGTAGTTAGGTTGATCAAGGTACAATGGAGTGGTGATGATAACGACTATACATGGGAGGTGGAAAAGAGGATGAAGGCAGCTCATCCTGAACTCTTCGAGGTATGGCCATAAGGTGTCGTGTCATCTCACGATATTGTAACTTGTTCTAGTTTTAGAATTATGCATGCTAAGCTAGAATTGGATGCATGGTTTGTTGATTGCTATGGATGGTAGGCGTGCAGAATAGTCTTTGATTGCTCTTGTTTGTTTGGAATTTCGGGGGCGAAATTCCTAAGGGGGGGAGAATGTAACAACCCGTATTTTTACGGATCGAAACATCGTAAAACAGTTGTCATTGGGTCGTATAGAAGATAAGCCATGTGTAGCTTAGGTCATCTGGAAGATAAGTCGTGTGGTGACTTAGGTCGAGTGAATGACTTAAGAGTTAACGACCTAGTAGTTAGCGTATTGGTTTAGGTCGTACTGGTTTAGGTCGTATGCTAGTTTGGGACGACCTATAGGATTTGACCGACCTAAGGAATAGGCGACTTAAGGAAGACGGCGACCTAAGAGTTAGCGGTATAAGAAACTGGGCGAGTTGGCGACTTAAGGGGTTAGCAACCTAAGGGTTGAGTGAGTTAAAGACCTAAGGTAGTTAGGTCGTGGACAAGTTAAGTGATTAGGTCGTTGAGTCTATGCCGTGTTAGTTAGGTCGCTAGACGACCTAAGAATGTTAGGTCGTGAGTTGTTAGGTCACGTGTATGTTAGGTCGCGACTTCTGTTAGCATCTCAGTTAGGTAGTGTAGCGTTAAGTCGCTAAGCCGCCGCATATGTGTGTTAAGTCATAGGTCGTGACATTTTTAGGTCGTGACATAGTTAGGTCGTGGCTTCTGTTAAGTCGTTAGGTCGGCACTGTTGCTAAGTCGCTTGAGTGTGTTAGGTCGTAGGTCGCGCGCATATGTTAGGTCGCATATGTGGTAGGTCACGCGCATGTGTTAGGTCGTAGTGTTTTTAGGTCATAGGTCGTGGATAGTTAGGTCGTGGACGACCTAAGGGAAATCAGCCTATAAATAGGCGGGTTCTTCTTCATTTTTGGGATCCGGATTTTGAAGCGACGAAGTGCTGCCATTTTGAGAGCTCGAGTTCTACACTTCTTCACTTCTTTTCTCCACTCTAATCTTGTGATTCCTTCCATCCAAATCGAAGATCAAATCGAAGATCCAAGAGCTTAGATTGAAGATCTTCATCCATCGAAGAGAGATTTCATCGTTTGAAGCGGGATTTTGATAGATCGAGTTAGATTCTTCGCTGTCCAGATCTGAAGTGTGTTGCTTTTGAGGTGTTTAGGTGATTTGGTGAGTGGTGGTTATCTCTCACACGGATCCAAAGGAGTATATCGGATTGTTGGCTTGATTTGGTGTTAAAATAGTGATTTCCATGCATTTTCTTAAACTTAAGTATAGATCCATTGTTCATGATGATTTGACACCCATTTTACTACACGTTAACCTATGCAAGTTCATTCATCATGTTATAGAGATATTGCTCATGTTTCATGCTTGTTAGATTTACACTCTTTATTTACAAGATTGCCATTATTGTTATAATTGTGTATTAGATCATATTTGAATGTTTGATTACTTGGATTAATGATTGACTTGATTGATTGTTATGGATTAGTTGATTGATGATTTGATTTAGACAAGATGGTCGAAGATGATTCAAAAGCTAAGGGAAAGGCTCTTGAATTGGAAAAGCTGCTCATGGCATATGTGGCGAATGATGAAGCTCATATGGATAGATTTGATGATGTTGATGTTGAGATGAGGCTTTGCTATGATGAGATGAAGCGAGGCATGGTATGAGATACCCTTGGTTTAATCCAGACGGGATCATTCCAAGCATGTTGATAACTCGGTGAAATGGTTCGAGTTGAGGATAATGGTTTGCTCGAGAGGCGCTTGAGCTAGTATGGAAATAGTCGTCGAGGAGGATGACTAGAAGGCTGAGATTTCATCGTTGTTGAAGGTTCTAGCATGCTCAAAGCAAGAGTACGCTGGGCAGATTCGATAGTCCCTAAAGACTACTGATTGGTAGTCGAGTACTCTGGGCAGATTCGATAGTCCTAGGCACGGGCTGCGACGACGTGCGGAGTTATGTCTAGAACCGGGGTTTCCATAGCCCTTGATGGACGGCTGAAAGAATGTGTCGGTCATTCAATTAACGGTGGTATCGAAGCAATGATAACAGTGATAGCCAGAGTCATGGATGTTTGGTTGTATCGTCATTCGGTCTCAAGAGCGGTATTTTCTGGGTGCTTATCTGATCTTGGTTTAGGCCTTGGGGGTTTATACTTGGAAAGCATCGCCCTTGACTCGAGTGATAATTACTTTACTTTAAATGTTTGCTTTGTTATGTTTACTTCTGCTTAGTGTGTGTCTGGGGGCTATCACTGTAGAAAGAGGTGGAGTGGGAGGGTTGGATTCCTATTCCTTTTTCCTTTATGCTCTTTTGGTATGTTGTTAGTTAATTTACCGCTCACTAAGACTGTTGTCTGACTCAAGGCTTTATGTTTAACTCTTATTGCCTTGGGCTGTTCATCCGCTTTGGGATGTGCAGACTAGGTAGCAGGTGACAGGTGCTGTTCTTAGTTTCCGACGATGCTGATGACGAAGACGAGCTGGAGGCTTGCATATTATTTTCTTACTATATGTACTGGATGTTCCGCTGCTTGTATATTCTCTGAGTGATATGTAGTGAGGCTTGATGTATTGACTATTCTGATGTTTGTACCAAACTATTATGAAGTTTAATTGAGATTTTGTTTTGTAAAGCTTCACTATATATACTTTCTATTGTATTTTATCCATGCGCTGTGAGTTATACGATAGATTCTGTTGTTTTAATTTAACCTTGGCAACCATCCATGGCTGCCTGGCACACTTTACAGCGCACTATTCCTATGTTCAGTGCAGGGGTCATAGGCGGTCGTCACAGTTTACTTGTATCGAAAGGGTTACTTTCAATGGTTTCGAATGGGTTGTTTAAAGATTTTAAACAAAGATTTCGAATGATATACCTTGGCATTTAGCCTAAGTTTTTTAAGTTAAAAGGGTTTTAAATTATTTTGGAGGGATAGGTAATCTTCATTATATTTCATCAACATTACTTTGAGTAAAGTATATATAACATGGCAAATAGCTTAGAGTAAAGCAAAGAGTATATTTTTCCTTGTATATGTATGATTTAAAGGGATTAAATGATTTTGAAAAAGGTTTTCAAGGAAAATTTAAAGGGTAGTTAACCATAAGAAAATAACTCGAATTAGAAGACCAAATGAGACTGGTGTAGGGTCGCGCCCTACTCGTTAGCTATTAGCCCCTAGCTAATTTAGTACAAAATTCCAGTGTGTAGGGCTTAGTCATAGGTAGACTTAAATGATGGTTACACACAGAAAGAAATATATGTACTGAAAAGAAGACAGGTTATTGGTGAGCCTGCAAAACAATTAGGATCAGGAGACCCTTGGAGAAGTAAGTTAAGGCAGACCGTCCAAAAGACTTATCTAACAGCTGTTAGATCATATTTATTATTTTGTCTGGTAGGCCCGAGTCAGCCAAAGTTTAGCAGTTAACCAAACAAAAATACATTTGTTTTGGGCAGCTAGTCCGGTAAATACCCGTTTTTAACATATATGATATTGCTATTATTGATATAATCAGTTTGATTAACTAGTTTTGTTGCAGGATTGTGATTTGCAAAAAGATATGTTTTAAAGAGATATTAGTGAGGGGAAACCTGTTCCACTAAGTGGCATGGTCTCACTTAATATCAAATAACCGAGTTGTATACTATTATTCACACCAGGCTTTATGTCTGACTCAAAGTTTATGTTTTCCCCCTTAAACTCTCGTGTGCTCAAAATTGATTTGAGTAGGCTGAGGGTTGAGAATTTTTAGGTTTTAGTAGGTGGATGAATAAAGCTTCTGAAGACGAGCAGGAGGTTGAAGTTAGCTATTTAGGAGTTGTTTTGTTTTTATTCCGCTGTGTTTTATTAAGTCAGTTATTACTATATAGTACTCTGGTCAACCAAGAGGGCGTCTTCATATGTCGCTCATTGCGTATTTTGTAATAATCATATTTGATCTGAACCTGGGAAACGATTGGGATTATGTAATGGAATATGAAACATGTTTTGGGAATGTAATCAGAAAAGTTGTTTTTGAAATCTATGATTTTGTTTCATATTCATGTGCTTCTAATATTATGGATACCATTAATATTACTATATTTGGTCACCGAAAGTTAATACTTTGGATGGCTTAAGCATCTGTAGCGCTTGGTTTCGAGCCTCCAGATAAGGGATGTTACAGATAAAACAGGAGAAGACACTAGAAGCACATAGTCTAGATCATAAGAGCAGGTGCAAGAAGTGTTTGACAGCTTCTATCATCAGCGTCGATGTTAAGTGAACCATAAGAAAAAAATTATGAATTGGTTCTTATTCTACAATTAAGGTTCATCAATACCCAAACGCTTCTACTTTTCACTTAACTAATTTAAAACTACCTAAAAATTACTCAAAAGTCAAATTACAACTAGATAGTTGTGGAAAAATTGTAAACAGATAAACAACGTGCAGACCTGACAGTGCAAGATTTATGACACTGCAAGAATATGCATGCTTGATTTTACTTGCTCCATGGAATGCCAATTAAATTTTTTATTCTAGAGTTAAAAATGGAATACAATCAAGAAAATGACAAGCACAAAAAGGCCTCATTAATTAACAAATTGAAGTAGTATGTCTCGTGGCCAGCCCAAACAAATCACAGTAAAAACACTGCTACAATATGAGACCACTAGCAAGGAGAAACAAAGTATTAAGATATTTTTATCAATACTTGCAGGCTTTTATATACGATGCTTATTCAAGAATATGCAAAAATGGCTTATTTATCCATCAAATACACACCATAAAAACTAAAGTAAAAACCAAGGTTGTACAAATTGCTATGTGGTGGGTCTGAACTAGGGATCAGCCATATAGGTAGAGATCAATTATTATTGTTACCTACTTAGTGATTTAGTTAAATTGATACCTAGCGAACACCCAACCTAATTAATTTATTATTATTATTATATAAATTTAGTGAATTTTTATAAAACTTAGTTTGGTTAATATTTTATAATTTATTATTTTTATTGTTATTATTATTACAAACTCAGCTATTTTTCATAAACATTAGTTAAATTATTATTATTATAAACTTAGTTAATTTTATAAAAAAATTTAAATTCTTATAAAACATAACTAATGATGTTAATTTTTACAAACTTTATTATTATTATTATTATATTAGTTTACTTAATTTTTATAAGACTTAGTTAAAATTGTTAATACTTTATCATCTATCATTATTATTGTTGTTGTTGCTGTTATAAACTTAGTTAATTTTTATTAATGATTATTGTTGTTGTTGCATTATTATCATTATTGATGTTGTTGCATTATTAATGATGTATTTGGACATGATATGTGTATAGTATACGTATTTACGTTATTAAGTGTTATTTAGACATATTGGGATGGAATTATAGTTGTCATGTGGCTTTGTAATTTTTAATATTAATTAATTATAATTATGTTATGTGTGTTTAGACTTAAATTGTATTTTCTTATCATAGTTCATTGGTTAAAATATTAAAGTTTGCATATATACGATTGTTTATGATGATATATGTTGATTATGTTACCTGTTTAGCATAGTCGGTTTGGCTTTATCTGATAATTCTATATGGTTTTGTAACGACCCGCCTTTTTGACCATCGAAAGTCGACACCGAACACTACCACTGTGTTTAAATGTCGCGTATCCAATCGACAAAAGGGCTGATTGTTAGGGTAAAATGATAAGAAAAGAATAGAGAACAGGAAAAAATAGAATCTCACAGCGGAATCGACAACATATAATATAAAAAGGACAATAGAAACCGGTACTCCAAAAATACAGAGTATATCGGGGTTAAAAACAAACCTTATCAGTTGGACAGTTATAAAATCCTGACCTTACAAATGCTGATAGGGATTCTATATAATACAGCGGAAAATAAACACTACGATAGGTGAATCTCCAGATCCCTTCCAAGATCTCCATACCAACAAGCCAACCTGGGAAAATACTCGGTCTGACCCGAGTATTATAAATTAAATAACACCTCATCAGTCTGAAAATACCAGCGTGAGATAACTCAAGTAATGGAGAACATATATAAGTTCTGTGAGACCATGCCGCTAATAGGGAACATGTTTTTTCCTCATAAAAATAACATCCATATAGGCAAGAGCAGAAATAATCATCGGAAACAAATCCAAATATGATTGAGCGGAAATAATATTAAAATCAAACTTGAAAGAATGAAAATAACCCAAGTAAAGTCCAAATTGGATGGAGTGGATAAAACAAGGAAACAATCCAAATTTGATTGAATGGACAAAATAAGGTGACAGTCCAACTTGATAGAAATGGACTAAATAAGATAACAGTCCAACTTGATAGAATGGACTAAATCATTGCTTAAACGTCGCGAAGAGTGGTTGACTCTTCTCGCTGTAATTTAAAGATAAACAGATTCAAGGTTGTCGAATCAAATAAGGAAAGGAAAATTTCAAACAAATGACTAAGAGAGTGCAGCCCCCCTTGATGTATACCTCTAGTAATATACTTTTGAGAAGGTTATATACTCGGTGACCTCCTCGGGAAAAGTACCAGCCAGACCCCACCAAACCTTCCCGAGAGTCCGAATATTTCACATCTAAATGCACAACCGAATCCAACCTAGATGAGACGTGAAATACATTTTTGATGGGATCAACCAAACATAGCTAGACGCCTATAAGCTCTTTGGATTTAGTCATTTCCGACAAAGGATAACAAAGCTCAAAGAGCAGCAAATCATTTTTAAGGTGATGATACACCATAAAGAAAGTTGAATCCGATAATTAATAAATCAACTATCGAGGATAATTAAAGTAATCGTATATGGAAATTAAATATCATATATTTACCACTACTCGGTGATTCCAAACAAGTGTTATCTCTCGGTTGAAGATGAAGCCAGGCAAGTCAAGGTAGTGTTAACTCTAGGCATCACCTTGACGACATTTTTAACCTTCGAGATAGAAACGAGTCCAAACCTCAACGTTTAGCGTTAAAGCTATGACCAGATCCTTTCCATGTAAGCGATATCGATCGTGGAACTATTTTTCCATAACTGAAATCGTACTTTAACTTTTAAAAATTGTACTTGTGCTTGATTTCCATATTACAATATTATAAAATACTTTTAGAATACTCTTTTAAAACATCCTTTTACAAGACAAAATTTATAACACTAGTGTATTAAAACAAAGGTAAAAAACAAATGTCGTTAAACCATTGTTTACTATAGACCCAAAAACAATTGACACTTAGCTTTATTTATAAATAATTCCCTTTAAAGAATTTCTCTCATTTATAAACCATTATTTATCGATTTAAAGCAATATTTATTATCCTAAAAGATAATAAAATAATTTAAATACCTTTATACATTTTAAAACAATATTAATTATCCCGAAAGATAACTAATCACATCTATGATCTCTTTTAAGTAAACAAATTCATTATCTTTAATAAAATAGTTGATTATTTCTAAGCACTTTTATATCATCGGTAAATCAACTTTCAAAATCTTTATTAAATTAGTTTATTAACTTTAAATTAGTTTATTAACTTTAAATTAGTTTATTAACTTTAAATTAGTTAATTAACTTTAAATTAGTTAATTAACTTAAAGCACTTTTATTATATTAGTTAATTTATTTTAACCACATTTATTAAATCAATTAATTAACTTTAAATATCATTAATTACAAAGATTTATTAAATCCAAATAATCATTAGTTAAAATAAATAATTCATCTCAAACATCATTAATTAAAATGATAAGTAAATTTTAAATACCATTAGTTAAAACAATTAATTAAGTTCAAATAATCATAAACTAATTGGATTAATTAAATTCTATAACGTCCCGGTATTTTCAACCATTCGCATCCGCACATGTCAGACATGAATTGCTCAAAATATCAGATTATTAATTTAAATTTGGCAAACTCAGCATATACAGTAAATAAATCAATCATAGAATCACAGACACAGAGTTATATAATAATAATGCAGCGGAATAGATAAATAGTAGTTCATGAAGCTACTATATAAACAGCGGAGTTTGAAATAAAATACAACATAATATCTCAAATACCGTGAAGTTTCAAATACTAACTGATGACATCTCTGAACAAATCAACTGGAAAAGCTAAAAGCTGAATCGATAGTTGGATCTCCAAGCGAAGCCCCAAACTACAAAGGCGAGTCTCAATTGTTGTATCCCTCAGTCTGACCCGAGCATAAATCAAACACAAAACACTCGAGTCAAGATTAACCTTCTTATATCAATAAATCCAACTCAAGTGAAATATCAACTGAAATACAAGTAACTTAAAGGATGTTTGGGATAAGCAACCTCTAAGAATCTGTGGAACCAAACGCCATTATAACACCATGGTCATTCCAAAATAATTTATACTTCAAAACCCGAAATATCATTTCCATCACAAATATATATATTTCCAAATTATAGCACTTTCAAAAACTAAATTGATAATTTCATATATATCTTATTTAACTTCACTATTATTTAGTTTTGAAATATTCACTTAATAGAACCATTATCATTTAAATAACCTTAAATTACATTAAACTAAATATTTCCTTCGATTTATTTTCAACTTGAAATATCCATTTAATCACTTTAAATCAAAGTCAAGTTATAAAATCATATCTTAAAACCCTCAAATTTGATAAGTGTTAAATCGATTTAATTAAACAAAATTCTTAATTAAATACAATTTTGAATAAATTCAAATTTATCTTTCCAACCTTAAATTATAGAATCATTATAAAGATCTATTTTGAAAATAATTTTTTTAAATAAATACTTAAACATATTGTATTTTTCTTAAATCAAACTTGATTAAATTTAAAGCTTATTATTAAATCCATTTTGTATTAAAACTTATTCATATACATTATATTTTCAAATTTAAATAAAACCATATATATTTCCTTTCACCCATAGAAATCATTTTAAAATATTTATGTATAGACCAACGGTGTCTGTATAAAATTTTCTATCCTATGGTCAAGTGATACGGATATTTATCATTTCAATCCGTAGTTTAAATAACTATGGGTATATACCATTTCAACCCGCAATCCTAAATTCAATTCAAATGAAAATCGCTTGGGTTTATCATTTCAACCCATAATGATTTTCCCCTATTCTACAGATCATTCGGGTATGTATCATTTCAACCCATAGGGAATTCTATCCTAACAAGGTACTTGCAAAGTGATAACAGGTATGATAATAACATAACAGGCATATATCATCAATAACAATATAATATAAACAACAGGATATGGTGTCATATCCCACAGGTGAACAGTTACAAATAATAGCATATATAACAATTTAAATAACTACAGCAGCATATTTCAATTGTCGTTTCAATTGAAATCAAATTTAATAAATATAAGAACATTAATCGTGAGTGATTGCTCACCTTTCGAGGCTAGATAGATAAACACTGAAATTGAGTTACGAATCCAACACGAATTCCAAAGCAAAGTAAGATAGGTACGAATTCGACGGGCAAGCTGATAGATAGGGAATCGATAAACAATTAGAATCAGTTTGATAGAAACAGCAAATATATTATTATTATTATTATTATTTCCATGAAATCAATATTTAAATAAAAACAAATATTAAAATAACATATATTTTTTATACCAAACCAAACTCAAACATATGTATACTTAATATATTATACTTTAAGATCCATCCTTATTATAAAACCAATATTAAATTTAAAACATAATCATATGAAAATCAAAATCTATATATACGAACATATATATCTCAAAACCAATTTACTTTATTTTATAGTATATACATTTATACCTTTGAAATAACTGCTTATATATATACATACTTTGAAATAACAATATATATACAGCACTACTATAGCATATACATGATAACCACTATATACGAACCCTTTTAAACGTATTATACAACATACAGCTCACATATACCATCATGAAGAAGCCAACAAAAAATAATAATTTATACATATATAGACAAATGTAAACAGACCTTTATTTAAGAAATATATATATATATATATATATAAAGTAAAATATAAGACAAAAAATCAAAATAGCTTCCAGGCTTGAAAATATATATATATATATATATATAGAACATGAATATATATTCAATATACATGTAGAAAGCAAACTGTTTATATCATATATAAACTAAACCCACAGCATATATAACCAATATATATAAGACATATATTTTACACATATAGCAATACTAAAGATCTGTTTTTAGTGCAGTATATAAATAAATAAACTTGTACAGTTTTATGAAAAAAATCAATTTTTCAAAGCTTTATAAAATACAGACCAAATAATATAATGTATATAAGCTAAAATATAAACCTTGATATCTTATACTAAATATACAAAATATATATACAAAACTGATATATATATATATATAAATATATACAAATATATGCTTAAGCCATAACCACTGGAAAATATATGTATGCAAAACAAAATCTCAACGGAACTTATAGATATATATAAACTACTGTATATACAACATAACCCATCAACTTTTATAAATATATATATATATATATATATATAAATACTATTTTATTAAACTATAACCCATATATAATTTAAAACAAATAACAGACATATATAATATATATACAAATATACTCGAAACAACTAAGACATATATGTATTACCAATGTATACATGCTATAGAAATGAACTAATAGGCAAACTTATAATATAATACATATATATAAATGCATAGAATCTACGCATAACAATTTGAATATTAAATAAAATGATACGTTACCTATAATACATGCATTCACGACATGGAGGAATAGGAGATGAAAGCTGTGTGGCCGACAAGGGTCTCGACAGAGGGTCTTGGCACTGTGTGTGTGTGGTGAAGCGTGGGCTTCGGGGTAGGCAAAGATGAAGGGGAGGATGAGGCCGCAGGCTTTGGTGAAGCAAAAGATGGATCTGTGCACGAGCAGGGGAGGGATGGTGACGGCTTGCGAATGTGAGCATGGCCAGGATGTGAGGCTCGGCAAATTTGAGCATGTGGGGTGGGAAAAGAAATGATGAGCAGATTATAAGCTTCAGAAATAAAGCTAGCTTGTTATAAATATTATTTCTCAATGAACGAATATAACAAAAGAAGAGGAAAGGGCAGCTTAAACGAATAAGCAAACGAATGAACAGACCGGTTCCAGTAAATTGCAAATGGAAATATAAATAGCCAAACGTGGGATTTAGAGAAAAATAATACTGATGGCTAACTGTAAATATATGAAGGGACACAAGGAACCCAAAGGTTCAAAATGAATACCGGTATGGTTACCAGTTTCATGGATTCTGCCATGAACCGGACTTCGAAACACATAATAAAATATACCACAGAGATCAGCACGACAAGATGATCAAAACGGTATACAGATATCAATGGTACGATCATCCGATCAAAAGTCGATATTCAGTACCGGAAATGCTGCTAATTTGCCGAAAATAAGATAAACGGAGCAATAGCAGTTCAAATTTGGAGAAACGAAATATGACGTCTTACTCAGAAGATGATTTACAAATTTATTGTATAAAAATATTCAGGTTTGAAAAACATTTTATTATCAACAAATATTAACTGATTTAAATTTAAATAAAATTATACAAGAAGATAAACTTCAATGTTATCAGATGAAAATTTATCGGTTGCTATGTTAAAATAGACGCATACCAAATATTAAATTTTTATCTTCAAATTTTATTGTTTAACATTTCACAAAAAATCAGTTAATTACGTTAATAAAACTGTTAAAATTTATGGGTCGTTACACTCTCCCCCACTCAAAACTTTTCGTCCCCGAAAAAGGAGGTAGGAGAATAGAAACAAGCGAAAGAAAAATTAGATTGAAAAACAAAGTAAAACAATTAATTTAAGCCAAACAAATTTCAATTTAAATTAATTAATATTCAATAATTTGGTTTAATCCATTTTATTAACTAAATAAATAAATAGTCATCCAATTCAAATTTGTTAGTTCAAACTGTCAATTCAAATCATATAAATTTCATTTAGTTTTTAAATTGATTTCCATTCAATTATTTTAAGTTTAAAATATTTATTCAAAATTTGCTTCATTTTATAATTGAAATCATCCTTTAAAAAAAATTTAAGAATTAAATTTCTTATTCACTTCAAACTATTTAGATATATATACACACACACACACTATATGTAACAACCCTGTATTTTGTGATTATTTTAATTGTATATTTTAATTATTTTAAATTGAATTTCCTGATTTGAAAACTTTATTTTATTTATTAAAATGGATAAATTTTGTTATTTTAAATATAAATTTTGATTTTGATGTGAATTAGAATTCCAAACAGGACTAAATAGAATATTTTCCAAAAAGTGAATTTTTGGTCAATATGATCAAACTTTGACTTTTAAATTTAAAATTTTGAAAGTTTGAAAATTTGAATTTTATCATTTATTATGAAAGTAAATAAAATTTTAAGAATATTGTTTTTCGTTTCGTTGAAATCTGATTTATATTGTGAAAGTTATGCCTTTTTAACTATTGAGTGTAATTTGATGTATTTAACAAAATTGTTTATTTTAAATTATATAAATAATATTTTATTTGGTCATGTAATGTTCTAATTTATATTTATATGGGTAAAATAACATGTTATTTATATATTTTGGTTTTAAAACATTTTTTCAAAGTGTAATTGACATTTTCCAATGTCAGTTGTATTCTATGTATAATTTCTAATTTCCAGTTTCATTTAATTAAAGAAATTCTTTGTTTATTTTCTATTTTCTTAAGACTTTATTTTATTTTCATTTACACTTAATTTTGTTCAGCGTTTATTTTATTTTATTTGACTTTTATTGGTTTAGAAGTAAAGTTATAATTTTTCTAAAACTGGTGATATTCTATTTGTAATTTTTAAGTCTTGTTTTGAATTTTTAAACAATTTCTTTAGTTTTTTTTCTAATTTCTCTAAATTTAATTATTTATTCCATTTTGAAAATATAAATGAATTATTTTACTTCACATTTTTGTTTTAAAATATTTTTAAAATGAAGTAGATATTTTTCTAAAGCTTGTGATGATTTAATTGTAATTTTGAACCCTGTTTTCAATATTTAAGCAATTTCTTTAATTCTTTTTCTATTTTATTTAAATTTAATTATTTATTTTTATTTTATTTTACTTTTTTCAGTTTTTAAATTCATTTACTGAAATTTTATTTGTTTTATTTGATTTAATAGAAATGGAAATTGAAGAGGCTAAAGTTTTAAAACCTATGACTTTTCATTTTCTATACTCTTCATAATTTGGCCGTTCCTTTCTCTAATTTTTGCCGTGATTTTTACTTTCTTTCTCACGTGAAATCACTTCTCATTCATCACAATTTTCGGCCACAAAACATTTCTGAAGTTTGGTAATGGCTTCCTTTTTTTTCTACTTTTCTTCCTTGAATTTGCCTTGTTTTTCACTTGAATTGGCCTTGATCTTCACCTATGTTGCTCGGCCCATAGCCTCACCATCACCACCATCGACCACCATCCCTTCCTCCCTACTAAATCCACGGCCAAACCATCATTCTCCACTGACCTGAAAGTGCCATGGCCTCCCCTTGAGCAAAACTCCACAAAAACATTGAAAACTCTACAAGTATTGCCTACCCGAGCCATGTATGCAACATTCCCTTCATTTTACACCACCACCACCACTATAGGCCGCCACCACCACCTTTTCCAGACCTCAACAGACCACTCCAACCTCTGTCCATGTAACAACCCTGTATTTTACAAATATTCTTAAATTGATTTTTCCAGATTCAAAAGCTTTATTTATGAAAAAGAATAAATTTTGTTATTTTAAGTATAAACTTTGATTTTGATGTGGATTAGAATTCCAAATATGACTAAATTTAATATTTCCAGAAAATGTGAATTTTGGTCAACAGTCAAACTTTTACTTTTAAATTTAAAATTTTAAATATTTGAAATTATAAATTTTATCATTTATTATGAAAATAGATGTAGTAACTTGAATACTGCTTTTTGTTTCGCTGAAAACGGAGTTAAACTGTAAAAGTTATGTACATTTCAACTTTGAGTATAATTTGTTTATTTAACAATTTTGTCTATTTTAAAAGATATAAATTTTATTTTTCTTTGTTATGTTTTATTTTAATTGGGTTAATACTTTATTTTGAGCATATTTTTATCTTTTAATATTTTTAAAAAATGATCATATAATTTTTCTAAAGTACACTTGAATTTATTCAAATTTATAAAGCCTGATTATGTATTTATTGCCATTTTCTTTACTTAAATTCTATTTAATTTAAAATTTAATTATTTATTTTACTTGAAAATGTTTTAAAAATCATTTTTATTTCAAATTTTGGTTTAGAATATTTTTAAAGTAAATCAAATAATTTTTCAAAGCCATTGGTTATTTTTCTGTAATTTCTAAACACTGTTTGCAATTTTTGAGCAATTTCTGTAATTCTTTTTCCATTTCTTTTGAATTTAAATATTTATTTTTATTTCCTACTACTTTTTTTCAGTTGTAAATAACATTTCTGAGTTTATTTTGTTTATTTAAAATAAAATAAAAAAAGGAGAAAAGGAAATGCCAAAGGTTTTAAAAATTGCAAAAAAACTTAAGGCTTTTCATCTCCTGGTCTCTTCATTTTCTTTTGGCTTTTCCTCTCCTTTCTTTTGGCCGTACACTTCTTACCTCTAACCGTGTATTCTCTCCAGCAATTCACGTGAAAATCTATCTCTCCACTCCAAAAACTCACGGCTATATCAAATTTGAGAAAAAAAATTGCAATCCTAATGGCTTCTCTTTTCTACTTTCTTCCTCTTCTTTTATTGATTTTGTCTTTGCTCCTCTTATGCTTTGCTCAGCTATAACCCACCTTCATCTCCACCATCCTCTCCACCATCACCAGCCACAGCAACCACCACCTCCACCTCTGACCACCACCTCAAGCCGTGCCATCCAATTGAAGCCATCACCACAAAATCAATGCAAAACTCCACAAAAAAATTGCCTAGCCTAACCATAAACTCCACTATCTCCTTCATATCTTGACTTGGCCACACCCCTAGCTTCACCACCACCCACCTACACCACCTCTAGACATCACTTCAGATCTGACCACACCTGAAGTAGGTAGGGCCGAGCCCAAAACTTGGCATAACCGAGCCAAATGTTGCGTAAACCACTCTATTTTGCCTTGAACCCATGTATGCTTCATATTGTAACTCTTCCACCACCTTCATCAACTTGTAACCTGACCTATATGACACCATACCTGACCTAAAAACACATCATGGCTGAGCACCTGATCCCCTATGGTCAAGCATTTGAATGGTAAAGGCAAAGTCTTGTCTTTATTGCTTTGTATTTCAATTTGTTCGATATTGTTTTGGTTAATATTCATATGTTATATTGTCTTGCTTATTGTTATTGCAAGATCATATCTTGGTTCTCTTCATTCAAATCAAAGGTCATGCTATATCGTGCTTGTTGTGCTTTCTGGAATTTATTCCGTGTGTTTTGATCGCTAATCTCCAGCTTTAACAGGTGAGTTATTCTCACCAGACAATATGTACCTATATAACTGATAAACCGACACCATTTGAATCTGTAATGTATATCATCATGTTATATATGTTTATATTATTATCATATGATGTTCACACCTGTTATTACACTTATTATATCATATGTTACTATTATTTAATGTTATTCTGTTATTTATATCTGTTATCACCATTGCAAGTTCCCTGTAGATTAGAATCACTATGGGTTGAAATGATATATACCCGAACGGACTTTAGAATAGGGAAAAATCGTTATGGGCTGAAATGATAGGCCTGAATGATTTTTATTTAAATTATTTTAACTTGGGATTGCGGGTTTGAAATGATAGAACCCGGATTTTTCTTTTTTAACTGCGGATTGAAATGATACATATCCGTATCACTTGACCTAGGTTAGAAAATTTTATACAGGCCCGTGGTTATTTTATAAAGTGTTTTGAATATTTTTAAGTATTTTAAAAAAAAAAAAATTTATGAAATTTGATTTAAATAGATTTTGAAATGTTTAAAATAAAGAAATTATGATTTTTCTATGTGTTAAAAATGTAATTAATGAATGGTTTAACTGGATTTTTGAAATATAACTTAAGTTGGAAATTTGGAATTTGGTTAAAAATGATATTTAAGTTATATAAATAAAATGGATATTAAATTTTATTTGGAAATGGTAAATATGAAAATTTGATTAAATGTGAATTTAAGTGATTTATTAAAGTATTATTGATTTTTCTATGAATTTAAGTGGTTAAATAAATGAATGTTTAAAAGTGATCTTTTAAAATATAACTTGACTTGGAAATGTGAAATTTGGTTTTAATTAGAGGTTTTAGTTAATTAAATAAAATTGGAAATTTAGTTAAATTTGTGAAATGGTAATTTAAATTTGAAGTGTTAAGTTATTTGTTGAAATGTGAAGAATTGGAAACTTTTACACTTAAATTTATTAAGTAAATTGTTGAAAATTGGATTTAATTATAAGAAATTTATTGTGAAAAAGATACATGTTAAATGATATGTAAATAAACATTTTAAATGTTAAATTATGATTTTTAAAATGTTTAAAGAGTTTAAAATGAAGTTATTTAATTGCTGGAAATACACTAAAAAGCTGGAAATCACTTTTAATAGCATTCAGAAATGCTATGGTTCTGAATTACACTAAAATTTGAATGAAAGGGCTACTACAGCATTTCTGAAATGCTGCAGTTGCTGCAGTTGAACTTATAGGCTAATATTGAACCCAGGTCTATTATAGCATTCTCTGGAAATGCTATAATGGTCTGCAGTCTTTGCTGAAACCAAATTTAACCCTTGTTTTGAAATCTGAACTACCGCAGCACTTCTGAATTGCTGTCTTTTCTGTTTTGAACTATAATTCAACTAAAACTGAGTTTTAACAGCAGTTTTAAGTGCTGTCTTTGCTGAATTAAAAATGTTTTCAAATATAACTTATAGCAGTTGTTTTTAAATGCTGTGAAATGCTGAAATTTTAATAATTAGGGTTTTTGACTTAGTAAACGAACTCAGAATGGTTTGAAACTTTGGAAATTGAATACTTGATTTGAAAATATAATAATTACACTTTTAAAAGGTTTAAATGAATTATTTTGATTGGAATATAAACTATTTAAAGGTGATTTGAAATGATAGTAAATGAACGATATCTTTGAATTTAAAAGGTATTTAAAGTTGAATATTGGATTTGAACTGATAGGATATTTTATTTTATTAAGATGATTTGAAATGAAGTTTTGTAAGGATATGATATTTTATTATATTAAAATGATTTGAAATGAAGTTTTGAAATTATATGAAAATTTAAATATATGGAAATGGTTTGGAATTGATTTAATCTTTATTTTGATAAAGATATGGTTTGAAATGATATTATATTTTGAAGTAAAGTATTGTTTTTAAAAGTTATAACCACGGGTTATAATAACGTTGGGTTGTTAAAGAGACCGGGATCGGATATGGACATACTCTCTGTCTTACCGAAAACCACTTTGGCAACCGTGTACGCGGTGGAGATTCCAGAATGAAGTAGGATGGTGGCGACGATCCTAAGGTATATACGTGGACCCAACTTCCCGTGAGTTGGCATAAGGTGGCTAAAACAGGAGCGATTGACGGACCAATGAGGTAGCACCTCTGATCGGACACACTTCTTCGATACCATTCTATTACTTGTGATTGATTTGGTGCGCACCCTTGATTTGGGAGTGTTGTTCGAGGTGGGCGGTAGTGGCTGCTATGCGTCACCACCAGTCCGGATGCGTAATTGGTATATCTACCCTGGCATTGCCTAGTTGTGCCGTGTCACCTACCATATCGAGCTTTACTACGATTATGATTTTAAGATCCGACCGCGTTAAGGTTCTCCATCCCCTTAACGCTATTTTCTATATGATTATACTTTACTGATTAGACACTACTGTATATAGCGTATATTACTACATAGTAGATAGTTTAACGGATCCTTAGAGGATGGGCGGTCCCAAGCATCTTCTAAGTTACTTGTACCCTTATTACAGTTCGCTTGAGTTGGTTTACATTATATAAGTATATATTGTCCTGACTCGAGTGTTTTGTGTTTTGCTTTACGCTCGGGTCAGCCTGAGTTATTCACAGATTTGGATTTCCACTCTCTTGGAGATTTGAATCGCTGGAGATTATCTGCTTGTCATGTCCTATCTATTCCAGTTCCGTTGTTCTACTCAGCTTGTACTTGGTTATTTTATTGAGACTTTTGTTGTACTCTATTTCTTCTGTTGTATCTTATGTAACTCTGATATATTTATATAGTAGCTTCATGAACTACTATTTCTTTTACTTCCGCTGCATTATTTTACTCTGTGTCTGTGAGCTATGATTATATTTATTTACTGTATATTCTGAGATTTGCCAAATTTTATTTACAACGCGGTATTTTGAGCAATTCAACTCCGGCATGAGTGTCTACCTATACACTTATAATGGATGCGAATGGTTGAAAATATCGGGTCGTTACAGTTGGTATCAGAGCTTTGTCTTTGAGGCAAAACTTAGAATGTATGGTAAATTTATTTACAGAATCACTTTCGTTCGAGTTTGAATCTCTTCCTTTGATTCGTTTTCCTTTGAATTTTGGAACGTTCCCTGCGGTTCCGAAATTCATTCGTGTCCCTCACTATTCATCATCTTTTGATTCTGGAGTATCCCATGACTCCACTTCCAATGATCTTTATAGTGAATTGGCGGTCTCGCCAATATTCTAATTTTCTTGTAAAAGGGTGAAAATTCTTTATAATCAGCATCGATTCACCAGAGATTTATATTTATCCTTGGTTTAGATGCTAATATCTTTTATTATTCCAAACTCTATCTCTTGAGATTGAAGGTAGATTTACCCCAGAAAATCCACATTTGATCTTATCCACTGAGTCACGGTTGACCCGGTTAAGGTTGTCCGCGATTTATCTATGCTTACCCATCTCTCTACTCTGTTTAACCATCTTGCTTTTTGTTTCTAAATTGTCTCCAAACATTTTGAATCGTACTTGAAAATCTATGTTTTGTTTTATATGTTGTGTTGTTTGGGTTGTTGATGTTGATTTGGGTTTCCGATCGATTCGTCTGATCAACGCTATCGATAGGATTTCTAAAACACTTTGACAGAACAAACTGACACAATATTATTTTAAAATTTGGTTAATGAAATAAATTTGGATATATAAATTTATGGAACTTAATAAATTGATTTAAATTGATAATTTGAAATGATAATACTTGATTTATCATTTATTGTTCTACAAATGAATTTATAAATAGTTGTTTATAAATTTATTTGGGAACTGAAATGAATTTAAAAACAAGAAATTTAAAGAATTTAATTTCCAATGGTTTCAAACCTTGTGTTTAAATTTTTTAAAAGGATATTATTTAAAGTATTTTGAATAAAAATTTGTCTCTAAAGGATTTTAAAGTTTAAAAATTAAGTGCTCTTCTCTTTGTCGCTGGAAAATAATTTCGGTGATGACTGCAGCATCATCGACGTTCATTTTCGAGTTTCGAAGTGAAGAGACTGTTCTGTAGTCTTGCTACAGCTTTGTTTTGGAAAATCTAATTGATTTGAATTTCTAAATATGACTGGATTATAATATATATAGATATATGATTTAAATTTGATTTGACATATTATATACATATATTTATTTATCTCTTAGTGGTTTGAAGGGAATCGGAAATTTAATTCTTACATTTTATCTTAAAGAATAATTTCAGTTATAAGAAGAAAATAAAAATTTGAATAAATGATTCAAACTTGAGATAATTGAATTGGAAAGTTTTACTTGTATAACACACAATTTAATTCCAATATAACTTACCTAAATTACACAGAAGTTGAATATGAAATTGGATAATATACAATATAGAAAGGATTTTTATAAATAAAATTTGAGTGGTTATAATAAATGTTATACACTTAAATTTTAGTTATAAAAGATTAACAGAGGTAAATATTGAAAAAGGAATCTAAAGAGATTTTATTTAAATAACTTAATAATCAAATTGATTTAATATGGAACCTTAAGTCTAACCTAGAAATTTTAATAAAGGTTATTTCCTGAAATGAATATGTTGTATAATAAATAATGTATCTTTGAATAGATAAAATAAAATACATTTGAATTAGACATTTTGTAATAAAGTTATTTAACTTGAATTCATAGTTTAATTGATGTCTAAATGAATAAATGTGTAAAGAAATTTGATTGTTATATTTGCTATATAAATGTTTATTTATGAAATAGATATGTCTTGGAAATTGAATAATTATGATTTAAATAGTTAAAATGTATTTTAACATCACTAAAATTTGATAATTGAAAATTTGGTTTTCAAATGGAATTTTAAGTGTAACTTATTAAAGGAATATCTATTTATGAAATGGGTATTTTAAATAAAGAGTTAGGCTATGTGTTAAATTAAGAGCTAACTAAAATAGTGAGCTTTTGACTTAATAAATGAAGTATTGTTTAAGTTGGATATTTTATTCATAAAAGTTTGTTTTTAATAAATCATAAGTTAAATGATATCCAAATGAATATTATTTGACCTTGAATTAAAATGGTTTAAATGAAGATTTTTTTTTTAAAAAAGAAGTTTTGATTTTTTCTAAGTGTTATGTTTTTTTTAAAAAGAATAACATTTCCAGTGTGTTATGATTTTAGTAGTATGATTTCCAAATGATAAACACCTCTAAATTGTTATGATTTCAAAGCATTATGGCTTCAAATTATTATCTTATTTTGTTTTTCAAACCATCTTTGGGTTGTCCTTATTTTCCCTCATCTTGCTACAGACTGGTATAAGCATCTTTCTATAGTCTTTCTGTTTAGAAATCTTTCTGTAATCTTTGATAATCTTTGTTGCTCATCTGGATCTGAACACTGTTTTTCCATTCATAGACTGTCGGAAAAAGGGAAAAGGGTGATTCAGACTCTAGAGGATCTTTTCGTGTTTGTGTTCTTGATTTGATCACCGCCATCTTGTTAAACTTACCTATAACAATAGTTATCAGGTGAAATTCCAATCTTCTTATCATCTTGTCTTAATTCTATTTCATTCTATCTTTTTCTGTGCTTTCCCGTACCTCGTTCCTTTTCGGGGACGAAAAGTTTTGAGTGGGGGAGAGTGTAACAACCCTGTATTTTACAAATATTCTTAAATTGATTTTTCCAGATTCAAAAGCTTTATTTATGAAAAAGAATAAATTTTGTTATTTTAAGTATAAACTTTGATTTTGATGTGGATTAGAATTCCAAATATGACTAAATTTAATATTTCCAGAAAATGTGAATTTTGGTCAACAGTCAAACTTTTACTTTTAAATTTAAAATTTTAAATATTTGAAATTATAAATTTTATCATTTATTATGAAAATAGATGTAGTAACTTGAATACTGCTTTTTGTTTCGCTGAAAACGGAGTTAAACTGTAAAAGTTATGTACATTTCAACTTTGAGTATAATTTGTTTATTTAACAATTTTGTCTATTTTAAAAGATATAAATTTTATTTTTCTTTGTTATGTTTTATTTTAATTGGGTTAATACTTTATTTTGAGCATATTTTTATCTTTTAATATTTTTAAAAAATGATCATATAATTTTTCTAAAGTACACTTGAATTTATTCAAATTTATAAAGCCTGATTATGTATTTATTGCCATTTTCTTTACTTAAATTCTATTTAATTTAAAATTTAATTATTTATTTTACTTGAAAATGTTTTAAAAATCATTTTTATTTCAAATTTTGGTTTAGAATATTTTTAAAGTAAATCAAATAATTTTTCAAAGCCATTGGTTATTTTTCTGTAATTTCTAAACACTGTTTGCAATTTTTGAGCAATTTCTGTAATTCTTTTTCCATTTCTTTTGAATTTAAATATTTATTTTTATTTCCTACTACTTTTTTTCAGTTGTAAATAACATTTCTGAGTTTATTTTGTTTATTTAAAATAAAATAAAAAAAGGAGAAAAGGAAATGCCAAAGGTTTTAAAAATTGCAAAAAAACTTAAGGCTTTTCATCTCCTGGTCTCTTCATTTTCTTTTGGCTTTTCCTCTCCTTTCTTTTGGCCGTACACTTCTTACCTCTAACCGTGTATTCTCTCCAGCAATTCACGTGAAAATCTATCTCTCCACTCCAAAAACTCACGGCTATATCAAATTTGAGAAAAAAAATTGCAATCCTAATGGCTTCTCTTTTCTACTTTCTTCCTCTTCTTTTATTGATTTTGTCTTTGCTCCTCTTATGCTTTGCTCAGCTATAACCCACCTTCATCTCCACCATCCTCTCCACCATCACCAGCCACAGCAACCACCACCTCCACCTCTGACCACCACCTCAAGCCGTGCCATCCAATTGAAGCCATCACCACAAAATCAATGCAAAACTCCACAAAAAAATTGCCTAGCCTAACCATAAACTCCACTATCTCCTTCATATCTTGACTTGGCCACACCCCTAGCTTCACCACCACCCACCTACACCACCTCTAGACATCACTTCAGATCTGACCACACCTGAAGTAGGTAGGGCCGAGCCCAAAACTTGGCATAACCGAGCCAAATGTTGCGTAAACCACTCTATTTTGCCTTGAACCCATGTATGCTTCATATTGTAACTCTTCCACCACCTTCATCAACTTGTAACCTGACCTATATGACACCATACCTGACCTAAAAACACATCATGGCTGAGCACCTGATCCCCTATGGTCAAGCATTTGAATGGTAAAGGCAAAGTCTTGTCTTTATTGCTTTGTATTTCAATTTGTTCGATATTGTTTTGGTTAATATTCATATGTTATATTGTCTTGCTTATTGTTATTGCAAGATCATATCTTGGTTCTCTTCATTCAAATCAAAGGTCATGCTATATCGTGCTTGTTGTGCTTTCTGGAATTTATTCCGTGTGTTTTGATCGCTAATCTCCAGCTTTAACAGGTGAGTTATTCTCACCAGACAATATGTACCTATATAACTGATAAACCGACACCATTTGAATCTGTAATGTATATCATCATGTTATATATGTTTATATTATTATCATATGATGTTCACACCTGTTATTACACTTATTATATCATATGTTACTATTATTTAATGTTATTCTGTTATTTATATCTGTTATCACCATTGCAAGTTCCCTGTAGATTAGAATCACTATGGGTTGAAATGATATATACCCGAACGGACTTTAGAATAGGGAAAAATCGTTATGGGCTGAAATGATAGGCCTGAATGATTTTTATTTAAATTATTTTAACTTGGGATTGCGGGTTTGAAATGATAGAACCCGGATTTTTCTTTTTTAACTGCGGATTGAAATGATACATATCCGTATCACTTGACCTAGGTTAGAAAATTTTATACAGGCCCGTGGTTATTTTATAAAGTGTTTTGAATATTTTTAAGTATTTTAAAAAAAAAAAATTTATGAAATTTGATTTAAATAGATTTTGAAATGTTTAAAATAAAGAAATTATGATTTTTCTATGTGTTAAAAATGTAATTAATGAATGGTTTAACTGGATTTTTGAAATATAACTTAAGTTGGAAATTTGGAATTTGGTTAAAAATGATATTTAAGTTATATAAATAAAATGGATATTAAATTTTATTTGGAAATGGTAAATATGAAAATTTGATTAAATGTGAATTTAAGTGATTTATTAAAGTATTATTGATTTTTCTATGAATTTAAGTGGTTAAATAAATGAATGTTTAAAAGTGATCTTTTAAAATATAACTTGACTTGGAAATGTGAAATTTGGTTTTAATTAGAGGTTTTAGTTAATTAAATAAAATTGGAAATTTAGTTAAATTTGTGAAATGGTAATTTAAATTTGAAGTGTTAAGTTATTTGTTGAAATGTGAAGAATTGGAAACTTTTACACTTAAATTTATTAAGTAAATTGTTGAAAATTGGATTTAATTATAAGAAATTTATTGTGAAAAAGATACATGTTAAATGATATGTAAATAAACATTTTAAATGTTAAATTATGATTTTTAAAATGTTTAAAGAGTTTAAAATGAAGTTATTTAATTGCTGGAAATACACTAAAAAGCTGGAAATCACTTTTAATAGCATTCAGAAATGCTATGGTTCTGAATTACACTAAAATTTGAATGAAAGGGCTACTACAGCATTTCTGAAATGCTGCAGTTGCTGCAGTTGAACTTATAGGCTAATATTGAACCCAGGTCTATTATAGCATTCTCTGGAAATGCTATAATGGTCTGCAGTCTTTGCTGAAACCAAATTTAACCCTTGTTTTGAAATCTGAACTACCGCAGCACTTCTGAATTGCTGTCTTTTCTGTTTTGAACTATAATTCAACTAAAACTGAGTTTTAACAGCAGTTTTAAGTGCTGTCTTTGCTGAATTAAAAATGTTTTCAAATATAACTTATAGCAGTTGTTTTTAAATGCTGTGAAATGCTGAAATTTTAATAATTAGGGTTTTTGACTTAGTAAACGAACTCAGAATGGTTTGAAACTTTGGAAATTGAATACTTGATTTGAAAATATAATAATTACACTTTTAAAAGGTTTAAATGAATTATTTTGATTGGAATATAAACTATTTAAAGGTGATTTGAAATGATAGTAAATGAACGATATCTTTGAATTTAAAAGGTATTTAAAGTTGAATATTGGATTTGAACTGATAGGATATTTTATTTTATTAAGATGATTTGAAATGAAGTTTTGTAAGGATATGATATTTTATTATATTAAAATGATTTGAAATGAAGTTTTGAAATTATATGAAAATTTAAATATATGGAAATGGTTTGGAATTGATTTAATCTTTATTTTGATAAAGATATGGTTTGAAATGATATTATATTTTGAAGTAAAGTATTGTTTTTAAAAGTTATAACCACGGGTTATAATAACGTTGGGTTGTTAAAGAGACCGGGATCGGATATGGACATACTCTCTGTCTTACCGAAAACCACTTTGGCAACCGTGTACGCGGTGGAGATTCCAGAATGAAGTAGGATGGTGGCGACGATCCTAAGGTATATACGTGGACCCAACTCCCGTGAGTTGGCATAAGGTGGCTAAAACAGGAGCGATTGACGGACCAATGAGGTAGCACCTCTGATCGGACACACTTCTTCGATACCATTCTATTACTTGTGATTGATTTGGTGCGCACCCTTGATTTGGGAGTGTTGTTCGAGGTGGGCGGTAGTGGCTGCTATGCGTCACCACCAGTCCGGATGCGTAATTGGTATATCTACCCTGGCATTGCCTAGTTGTGCCGTGTCACCTACCATATCGAGCTTTACTACGATTATGATTTTAAGATCCGACCGCGTTAAGGTTCTCCATCCCCTTAACGCTATTTTCTATATGATTATACTTTACTGATTAGACACTACTGTATATAGCGTATATTACTACATAGTAGATAGTTTAACGGATCCTTAGAGGATGGGCGGTCCCAAGCATCTTCTAAGTTACTTGTACCCTTATTACAGTTCGCTTGAGTTGGTTTACATTATATAAGTATATATTGTCCTGACTCGAGTGTTTTGTGTTTTGCTTTACGCTCGGGTCAGCCTGAGTTATTCACAGATTTGGATTTCCACTCTCTTGGAGATTTGAATCGCTGGAGATTATCTGCTTGTCATGTCCTATCTATTCCAGTTCCGTTGTTCTACTCAGCTTGTACTTGGTTATTTTATTGAGACTTTTGTTGTACTCTATTTCTTCTGTTGTATCTTATGTAACTCTGATATATTTATATAGTAGCTTCATGAACTACTATTTCTTTTACTTCCGCTGCATTATTTTACTCTGTGTCTGTGAGCTATGATTATATTTATTTACTGTATATTCTGAGATTTGCCAAATTTTATTTACAACGCGGTATTTTGAGCAATTCAACTCCGGCATGAGTGTCTACCTATACACTTATAATGGATGCGAATGGTTGAAAATATCGGGTCGTTACAGTCCAGACCTGAGCTTGACTGGCCAAGCCTATAACCCCATGACCGAGCTTTTTTTGTTGCCAAAAAACCATGTTTTAGCCTAAACCCCTTCACATCCCTATGTTGTAACTTCCTCCATCATGTTCTACCTTGTAGCCTTACCTTTTCCAGACCCATACCTGATTCAAACAAAGTACAAACCTGACCTAATTGATCCCCTAGGCCATGCAAACAAGTAGAGAAAGCAAGGCAAAAAGTTTTGTATTCAAACTGCTTTTTGTTTCAAAGTTATTCAAATTCAATCGTATTGATTTTTAACTATTATTTTGGTTTTGTTTTGGGTTGTAACACAAGATCTATAACTTGGATCTCGCTCTCCACTCAAGTTCATAGCTTTGTCATTGTGTTCTGGTTTGTGCTGTGTCATTTGAACTTGCATCTCCAGCAAAAGAGGTGAGTAAATCTCACACGACATTTTATACTTATACTAATGTGAAACAACAACAATTGAATGTGTAGAATATTATGATATGTTATAACTGCCTGTGATGATTTAATTATATGATGTTAAACCTGTTAATTTACTTATCATCTCATCTGTTGCTGTTATATATTGTATACTGTTCATTTTATATCTGTTTAACACACTACAAGTTCCCTATAGATAGATTCACTATGGGTTGAAATGATACATACCCGAACGGTCTTTAGAATAGGGAAAAATCGTTATGGGCTGAAATGATAGGCCTGAACGATTTTTATTTATTTTATTTTAACTTGGGATTGCGGGTTTGAAATGATAGAACCCGGATTTTTTGCTTTTTAAACTACGGATTGAAATGATACATATCTGTATCAATTGACCTAGGTTAGAAAACTATATACAGGCCCGTGGTTATTTTTTTATAAAGTATTTTAAATATTTTCAAAAGTGTAAATTATGAAAATTTGATTTAAATTGGATTTTTAATGTTTACATAAAGAAATTTGGATTTTTCTAGAAGTTAAAAATGTAATTTAAATGAATGGGAAAAGTGAATTTTTGAAATATAACTTAAGTTTGGAAATTTGGAATTTTGGTTTTAAAATGATATTCAAGTTATATAAATAAAGTGGAAATTTAATTATATTTGGAAAATGGTAAATATGATAAACTGTTTTAGATTTGAATTTAAATGATTTAATGAAGTATTATTGATTTTTTCTATGTATTAAAATGGTTAAATAAATGAATGCTTAAAAGTGTAATTTTAAAATACAACTTGACTTGAAATGTGAATTTGGTTTTCATTAAAGGTTTAAGTTAATTAAATAAAAATTGAAAATTTAGTAAATTTGTGAAATGGAAATAAAATTTAAGTGTTAAGTTTATTTATTAAAAATGTGAAGAAAAGAAATTTACACTTGAATTTGTTAAATAATTCATTGAAATTTGATTTAACTATAACAGATTTATTTAATAAAAATTATGTGTTAAATGATATATTATATAAACATTTTTGAATGTTAAAACATGATTTTTATAATGTTAAAAGGGTTTAAATAAATTTTATTATTGGTTGGAAATACACTAAAATCTGGAAAGTACTTTTAATAGCATTCAGAAATGCTATGATTTCAGAATTGAACTAAAACTTAGTAAAAAGAGGCTATTACAGCATTTCTGAAATGCTGTAGTTGCTGTAGTAAATGTAAAGGCTAAAGAACTTAATAAAGGGCTATTACAGCAGTTCTGTAAACTGCTGTAGCTGCCTGCTGTCTTTGCTGAAATTAAGAAAAACCCTTGTTTTTGAACCTGAGCTATTACAACATTTCTTGAAATGCTGCCTTTGCTGTTTTAAACTAAATTTCAACTAAAATGAGATATAACAGCAGTTTTAAAGTGTTTTCTTTGCTGAAATAAATGTTTTCAAATATAACTTATAACAGCTTCTTCTAAATGCTGTGAAAGGCTAAAATTTTCAATGTTTATGGATTTTGACCTAGTAAATGAACTCAGAATGATTTAAAACTTTGGAAATTGAATACTTGACTTGAAAGAGTAATAACTTCACTTTTAAATGGTTAAATGAATTAATTTAAATGGAAAACTATTTTAAAAGGTGATTTTGATAAAATAATAAATGAATGATATTTTGGAATTTTAAAGGGTATTAAATTTGATAATTGAATTTGAATTCAAATAATGATTTGAAAGGAAGTTTTGAAAGGATATGATATTGTAATATATTGAGATGGTTTGTAAATGATTTAATCTTTATTTTGATAAAGATTTGGATTTGAAATGATATTAAATTTTTGAGACATAAAATATTATTTTGAAATACTATAACCACGGGTATACTTCTCTATATGTCATTTGATTTCCTGATGATGATTGTGATGCACATTAACACTGTTAGTTGCATGGTTTATTTCGATATGGACATTCCTGTGATATTTATATTACTTTTAATTAATGGTTTTATGGATCCTTAAAGGATGGGCGATCCCAAGCATCCTCTAAGTTATTATGCATTGCTATTACAGTTCACTTGAGTTGGTTTACATTGTATAAGTATATATGTCCTGAATCAAGTGTTTTGTGTTTTGCTTTACGCTCGGGTCAGCCTGAGAATCACAGCTTTGGAATTTATCTTCTGGAGCTAGAGATTTGCTGGAGCTTATCTGTCCATCTGTTATTTCTTATCTTCTAATCCAGCTATTTACTATTCGGTATTGTCTCTGTATTATTGATTTATGTATCCTAACATCTATTGTATCCATTTTTAAACTATGACATTTTGTATATGTTTTGAGAGTTTGTATATAGTAGCTTCATGAACTACTATGGTATTTTATTTCCACTGCGAGTTATTCTGATATTCTGTGTCTGTGATTCTGTATTTGATTTTATTTGCTCCAAATTTTATTACAATCTGTTATTTTGAATTATTCAAGTCAGACATGTGTGGATTATTGTCGATTTGAATGGTCCAAAATAGTGGGTCGTTACATTTGGTATCAGAGCTTTGGTTTTAGGCAAACCTTAGCCTGTGGAGCAAAAACTCATTAGAAATAGGGTAGAAATACCCTAGAATGAGTGAAATCAATCTCAGAATCATTTCTTTGTGAGAGGACGTATTTTCGAAGTATAAAACGATTTTCAAATGATTTTAAAGAATTTTCAAAGATTATTTTGATATAAATTTTCTTGCTTTGAAGTAAATTTATTTTCTAAACTTCATTCCTTTGGTATCCACCTTGATAGTAATTTCTTCGATTAGGATTCCTTTGAAATTTGGAATGCTCCCACTTGTTCTGAAATCTATTCATGTCCTCCCTATTTGTATTCCTTTGATCTATGGAGCATTCCGTAACTCCACTTTGAATGACCTCTATAAAGATCAGTGATTCCGCCAATCTTTGAATGATTTATAAAAGGGTGAAACTCCCTTATATTTGGCATTGATTCACCAGAGATTTCTGTATCCTCGGTTTATGATGTTTTATATCTTCTGCTATATTTAGATTCTATCTCTGGCAATCGAAGGTTGATTTGCCTTATATTTTGGCATCGATTATATTCCTAAAGTCACGGTTGACCCTATTAAGGTCGCCCGTGATTTATATGGGCATATCCATCTTCTATTTGGTAATTTAATTATCTTATCTTCGTTTGAGCTTATCTTTGAATCAGAATTCTATTTGTTTAGAGTTCCTCTAAATTTGAATCTTTGTTTTGTTTTGAAATCCATCCTTGAATCATCCATTGGAAAATTTGTGGTTGATTGTGTTTTGAAATTTTTGTATCCATCGTAGTTGTTATTTTGATAAGGATGACCATATTTTATATATAAAGATGAAATGTTTTCGATAAGGATTATATACCTTTTTAAAATGAAAATTTGAAGTTCGGAAGGATTTGAAAATTTGAAAGTTATATAAGAAATGGTTTCATATAAAATAATTTATAACTGAAGGTTTTGAATATGAATTTGAGTGATTGAACTCCGGCATTATGGAACTGTAACGATCCACTATTTTGGACCATTCAAATCGACAATAATCCACACATGTCAGACTTGAATAATGCAAAATAACAGATTGTAATAAAATTTGGAGCAAATAAAATCATTCACAGAATCACAGACACAGAAATATCAGAATAACTCGCAGCGGAATTTAAAAATAACCATAGTGGTTCATGAAGCCACTAAAATACATAGTCTCAAATCAAATACAAAATACATAGTCTGCAACCCAATACAGTTCTGAAACAAGTACCATAGAAATCTCAAATACACAAGTCTCTAAACAAAAGCTGAAATAAGACAACTGAAACTGAAATAGGAAGATAACTAGATAAGCAGAATCTCTAGTGATTCCGAGCTCCAGAAAAGTGAATCCAAAGCTGTGAATACTCAGGCTGACCCGAGCGTAAAATAAAACATAACACTCGAGTCAGGATATACATACTTATACAATGTAAACCAACTCAAATGAACTGTAGTAAAGGTACAAGTAACTTAGAAGATGCTTGGGACCGCCCATCCTCTAAGGATCCGTTAAACTATCTACTATGTAGTAATATTCGCTATTATAATAGTGTCTAAATAAGTAAAGTATAATCATATCGGAAAATAGCGTTAAGGGGATGGAGAACCTTAACGCGGTCGGATCTTAAAATCATAATCGTAGTAAAGCTCGATATGGTAGGTGACACGGCACAACTAGGCAATGCCAGGGTAGATATACCAATTACGCACACGGACTGATGGATACGCATAGCAGCCACTACCGTTCCACCTCGAACAACATTCCCAAATCGGAGGATGGCCATCTAGTCAAATCACAAGTAAGAGTATAATAACGAAGAAATGTGTCCGAGAAGAGGTGCTACCTCACTGGTCCGAGATCGCTCCTGTTTTAGCCACCTTATGCCAACTCACGGGAGTTGGGTCCACGTAACATACCTTAAGAACGTCGCCACCATCCTACTTCATTCTGGAATCTCCACCGCGTACACGGTTGTCAAAGTGGTTTTCGGTATCGACAGAGAGTATGTCCATATCCGATCCCGGTCTCTTTGCCAACCAATCGTTATTATAACCCGTGGTTATAGATTTAAAACAATTTATCAAATATACTTCGAATTAAACCATTTTAAAACAAAGACATTATTCCTTTAAAAATCAAATATTAAATTTCCAAAATCTAACCCTTTCGGAGTTCACTTATTCACTTAAAACAATAGTATTAAAATTTTCAGCTTCCACGGCATTTAAAAGTGTGGCGGTAAGTTATATTTAAAAACAATTTTATTCAACAAAACAATATTTATAACTGTTATAACAGTCCAGTTTAAACAAAATCATATTTCAGCCTACTGCAGTCCTTAACAAGTGCTACAGTAACCCTTTTATTAGTTCAGGTTAAATTTTTAGTTTCTGCTACAATCAGCACTTACCAAGTACTATCATAGCCTTAGTTCATTTTAGTCTTTTGGTTCATTTATACAATCCACAACACTTAACAAGTGCTACAGATTCTCCCTAGTTAAAACTTATAAAATCATACATTAAAAATGTTCATTTTCAATCCTTTAACAAATTTATTTAAAGAGAAATTTTACAAGTTAAAACCAAACCTTACAAATTCAACATTTAATCTTAAACTCCATTTTCCCATCAATTTAAAATTAAATTTTCATTTCAATTTAATTAACTTAAGTTTCCATCTTTCTTTTAATCAAAATTTCAAATTTAAGTTTCGTTTAAAAATCAATATTCCTCCATTTATTTATATTTATCACATAGAAAAATCATTTCTATTTTAAATAAATCACTTAAAAATTCGATTTAAATCAATTTAATATTATTACAATATTTAAAATTATTTAAAAGTATCTAGAAAATACAGAAAAATAACCACGGGTCTGCATAATATTTTCTAGCCTAAGTCAAGTGATACGGATACTATATCATTTCAATCCGTAATTTACAAAGAAAAATCCGGGTTTTATCATTTCAAACCCGCAATCCCAAGTAAATAAATTTTTTATTGAAAATCGTTCAGGCCTATCATTTCAGCCCATAACGACCTTCCCTTATTCTACAGTCCGTTCGGGTATGTATCATTTCAACCCATAGTGATTCCATTCTACAGGTAACTTGCAGTGTGATTTAACAGAACAGAATAACAATAAAATAAGAACAAAATATAACAGATGATACGATATGCAGTTTTAACAATTCTAACATCAACTATAAATAAATCACAGGTAATTTTAACATCATTTATTTATTTATTTATTTCTACACATTCAGTTGCGGTCGTTTCACAATCATATAAGTATGGATATTCGTGTGAGATTTACTCACCTCTACGGAGCTGGAGATTCGGAAAAGAAATACGATGCCTAACGGAAGCACGCGAATAGCACGATCAGTTGTTAGCGGATGCGCCAACTAGATTCAAACCAAAAGCACAATAAGAAATCAAAGTCTAAGATTGCACGAATAACAAATTTTCAAATGAAGCGACAAACGAAAAAGAAACAAGTTAAAATCGAAAACAATAGCACTACCACTTTGAAATACCGATTATAACTTTTAAATTTGCAAAGTGACAAAACAAATTTTTTTTTTCTTTACAAAGGTCAAAGGCAAGGTATAACCAAGATTCAAAACAAACAACAACAAACAGAGGTGACAACATAAACTTATACTTTTAAATTATATTTTTTTTTAAACAAAAGCTAGTAGAAAATAGGCTCGGCTACCAAAACAAAGGGGGACCAAACAATTTCCTTTTTCACTTCTCTGGTTCTCATACAAGGTCAGAGGCAACAAAAATTAAAAATTAAAACAAAGTTTGGCCTGGCAATCCACAAAATGAAATGCAAAGGTGACCAACAAAATTTGGTCTTGGCATGGATCTGGTCTCGGCTTGGAGTAGGGTTGGTTCTCGGTCTGGCGAAGGGTTGACGAGGCTGGGTGCTGGTCTGGCGTGTGTCAGTGGGTCCGGTAGTTGACGTGGTGTCATGGCGTTGGGTCGCCTGGGTGGTTGGTGGTTGTCTCGGCCTGGGGTTGTAGAGTAGCTGGAGCCGTGGGTGGTGGAATGGTGGCGACTGGCTCAAGCGTGGTCTCGGGTAGGTCAGGTGACTGGGTCAGTGACGTGGCGTTCGTGGTTGGCAGGGCTGGGGTAGGAGTGTGGCTGGGTGCGGAGTTGTCTGGTCACGTGGATGGTTGGGTTCTCGTGGAGGAGGCCTGGCGCGAGTCGTGGGGCGAACTGGGTTGTCTTGGTGGGTGCTGGAGACGCGGTGGGTTGGATCTCGTATGGGGAAGGTGGCGAACGGTATGAATTGGTGGGGTAAACTGACGTGGTGGAGAATATAAGTTAGGAGGTGGCAAAGCATGGTTCAAGGAGAAATGGTTATGAACAAACAGCAAACAGCCTAGACAAAAATATAAAATAAAAGGAGAAGGCAAGTGCTTACCTTTTTGCACTGCTCACGAGATTTGAACAAAAAGCTACAGAGAATGCTTTTTGGAGAAATGAAAATTTTGAACGAAACAAAAAATGAAAAGCTGTTTTGCTTTTTGTAGAAAGAAGGCAACGAAAAGTTTTAGAACTGTAGGCAATTAAGGCAGTAAATAAAGTTGAACGGTAGGCAATATTATTCAGTTTGAACGAAACGTAAGGAAGATAAAGGGGAAAGTGGAATAATTCTCACGCGCACAATTCAATGCAAGATTTAATTTAAATTTTCAAACTGAAATTATGCAGCTGAAATAGCACTATTAACACGAGAAAAGATCAAATGGACCAAGAACAACGAACGTAAAGTGTAACGCCCAAAGTAACGTATAACCGTTACTTGTTTCTTTTATTAAATAAATTTAAAAATGTTAACGGTTTCTTAAAAATATAACGTATCTTTTTAAACCAAATTAAAATAGCTATTATCATCATAAATAAAATTTGATTCTAATGTAAAGTTAAGAACGGACATAAATATACGTAACGAAATGTAAAGTTTAAATTTTTCGTTTCACACAAATTACTACACTTTATATTTAAATCAATATTTCGAATTGTTTTATTTTTAACTACAATTTCGCTTAAAATATCGGGCTGTTACACTCTCCCCCACTCAAATCTTTTCGTCCTCGAAAAGGAATGAAGAAGGAAAACAAAGGAAGATAAGACAGAATAGTAAAAGTACCTGAAATAAAAAATTCCGGATTCGAAGCACGAATGCTCTCCTCCGTCTCCCAGGTGCAATCCCGTTCATCAGTGCTCCACTGCACTTTGACCAGGTTGACCGATTTTCTTCTTAGCTGCTTCGTACCTCGATCGACGATACGAAGTGGCTTCCTCTCAACAGTCAGATTTGGCTCGATATCCAAACTATCAAGAGCATAAGGCTGAATAATAAGGGATGGATCATGCAGATAGCGACGAAGATGAGATACATGAAAGACATTGTGTACTCCAGAAAATTTATCGGGTAAATCCAGACGATAAGCAAGAGATCCAATTCTTTCCAAAATGCGGAAAGGACCTACAAATCTAGGAGAAAGCTTTCCTCTACGACCAAAATGAATAACATTCCTTAAGGGAGAGACCTTAAGGAAAACCAAATCACCAACAACAAACTCTAAACTCCGTCTTCGACGATCGGCGTACTTCTTCTGTCTATCCTGAGAAATCCTTATCTTCCTTTTAATCTCTTCAACTCTCTCTGAAGCTTCCAAAACCATCTCAGGACCAAGAACCAAACGATTACCGGATTCAATCCAACAAGAAGGAGATCTACAAGGTCGTCCGTAAAGAGCAGAAAATGGAGATGTCTCAATACTGGCCTGATAACTATTGTTATAAGTGAATTCGACAAGATGGAGATGATCTTCCCAAGATCCTCCATAATCAAGCACACAAGCACGAAGAAGATCTTCTAAAATCTGATTCACCCTTTCCTTTTGACCGTCGGTCTGTGGATGGTAATCAGTGCTCAGATTTAGATGAGTACCCAAAGAATCCTGAAAGGCTTTCCAAAACCTACTAGTAAAGATAGGATCACGATCACAAACGATACTGAGAGGAACACCATGGAGACGAACAATCTCCCTCATGTAAATCTCAGATAAACTAGAAGCTGAACGGGTAGACTTGACCGGAATGAAATGAGCTGATTTGGTCAATCTATCCACAATAACCCAGATACTCTCGTTACCCTTCCTAGTCCTCGGTAAACCATCAATGAAATCCATAGAAACTTGTTCCCACTTCCAATTGGGAATCTCAAGAGGCTGCAATAAACCAGGAGTCTTCTGATGATCTGCCTTGACTTGCTGACAAGTCGCACACCTATTGACGAAAATGGAAATATCTCGCTTCATACCTTTCCACCAATATAACTTCTTCATGTCCTGATACATCTTGGTTACGCCTGGATGAATAGAAAGTCTGGACTGATGATTCTCCCGAAGTAACTCCTGTCTCAATCCATCAACATTCGGGACACAAATCCTATTATTGATCCTCAATACACCCTTATCGTCAATCTGAGCTCCATAACCATTAAGACTACTACCTCCAACTCTGCTTCGAACACTCTCCTTAATCAATCTAAGCATCTGATCCTCATCCTGTCTAGCCATAATACGATCCACAAGAGGTGAAGAAACAACAATCTGACACAACAAAGCTTTCTTCCTACTCAAAGCATCCGCCACTACATTAGCCTTTCCCGGTGTATAGTTGATGTCGAGGTCATAAGAAGCAAGGAACTCTAACCACCTAACTTGTCTCTGATTCAAATCCTTCTGAGAGAAAATATACCTCAAAGACTGATGATCTGTGAAAAGCTCGAACTTGGTACCCAACAGATGATGTCTCCAAAGTTTCAAAGCGAAAACAACTGCAAGTAACTCTAGATCATGGGCAGCATAATTTACTTCATGGGTCTTCAACTGTCTACTAGCATAAGCAATCACTCTACCATCCTGCATCAGAACAGCTCCCAAACCTTCTTGACAAGCATCAGTGTATACCGTTAATCCCTCATTTCCATTTGGAACGGTAAGAACAGGTGCGGAAGTAAGCTTGTCTTTTAACTCATTGAACGCGGCTTCACACTTATTACTCCAATTAAACTTAGCATTCTTCCGAGTTAAAGCAGTGAGAGGTGCAGCAATCCGAGCGAAATTCTCAATGAATCTCCGGTAATAACCGGCGAGGCCCAAAAAACTATGGATGTCAGTAGGAGTCTTAGGAGTTTCCCAATCCTGTACAGAATAGGAAAAAAAAGGATAATAGGAAAGATAGAGTAAATTGAAATGAAGCAATGAAAAAGAAGGAAAGAAAGACTTACATTGATCGCAGCGATCTTGACTGGATCAACTGAAACTCCATTACTAGAAACAATATGCCCGAGAAATCGGACTTCATCCTTCCAGAAATGGCATTTGGAAAATTTAGCTTTTAACTGATGCTTTCGAAGAGTCTCAAGAACAGATTTCAAATGTGACTCATGTTCTTCTTCAGACTTAGAGAAAATGAGGATATCATCCACAAAGACTAGAACAAATTTATTAAGCACCTCACGGAAAACACGATTCATCAAGTCAACAAAGAAAGCGGGAGCATTAGTCAAACCAAAAGGCATGACTAGCCATTCGAAGAATCCATTTTCAGTACGGAAAGCAGTCTTAGGAATACTTTCTTCGGCAACTCGGAGTTGGTGAAAACCTGTGGCAAGATCAAGCTGAGAGAAAATAGTAGCACCATAAAGCTGATCAAACATGTCATTGATGCGAGGCATTGGATATCTATTTTTCATAGTGAGTTTGTTCAACTCCCTATAATCAACACACATTCGAAGAGAACCATCGGACTTGGTGACGAAAACCACCGCAGCTCCCCATTCAGAAAAACTAGGTCTGATCAGACCCTTGGAAGATAGGTCTTCAATTTGTTTCCTTAACTCAACCTTCTCGCGGGGTGCCATTCTTCTAGGAGGAAGAACTATAGGTCGAGCTCCAGGAATGAGATCAATGCGGAAATCAATTTCCCGCTTGGGAGGTAAAGCAGTAACTTCACCAAATACATCCGGGTAGTGATTGACTACACGGGTCGACTGAAGATCATCAATAGAAGCATCTAAAGAAAAGATAAAGCTACCAGCATAATCATGAGGTATACGGCCCTGAATAACCAAAGAATTTCCTCGATCATCCTTAAGAGAAACAATTCGGGATTTACACGAGATACGGGCATCGTGTCCATCAAGCCAATCACTTCCAAGCAACAAGTCAAAAGCATCGAAACCAAGGATATAGAAATCGCCACTAAAACTATGATCGGAATGGAGGAGTTTCACATGTTTACAAATCTTATTAAGATTTGCGGGACCACCAATAGGATTATAAACACATAGAGGAACAGAAGCATACTTAGGAGAAAGGAGATGTTCAAACTTATTACACAGGTCATCAGAAATAAAACTATGTGAAGCCCCCGTATCAAATAAAACACGAACAGGATGATGAAATAAAGTAAAGGTGCCTTGAAGAGTACCTTGACCATCGCTAGGAGCAGGAGCAGGTGCAGGAGCAGGTGATGAAGCAGATGTGACAGCAAATACGCCAGATGGCTTTCCCTTATGATATAAAGGACAGTCCTTCTTAAAATGACCCGGCTGAAGACAAACATGACAAAGATCATTCCTAGTAACCTGGGGTGGAGGAACAGCAGCAACAGACGGATTAGGGCAACTATTGGCATAGTGTCCCTTCTGGTCACATTTGAAGCAAGTAATGGAGGAAAGATCAATAGGGTGTCTCTGAGAAGGAGCAGATGCTGAAGATCCCAAGCCCGCATGTTTGATCCAATTTTTCTTCTGCTGGTGGAAGTTGGGCTTTCTCTTCTTGGAATTTGCAGAGGAAGATTGTGAGACATGAGTACCAGAAGCAGCAGGACCCTTGGAGGTAGGGTTCTCATAGCGAATAGCCATATCCATGAGCTCAGTAAATGTGCCATGAACATGTGAAATAAGGCGGTCGTAGAACTCTGGGCGAGCTCCAGAAATGAACTTCTCATTCTTTTTTAGCTGAGTGTCGATAAGACCAGGACCGAATTTTGAAAGTTCATTGAACTTCCGTTCATACTCTGAAAAAGACATGGTACACTGCTTGAGGTCCATGAATTCACGGTAAAGCTGAGATTTCCCGGCTTCGGGCATCCATTTTGTCACAAAAGCCTCCCTGAAAGAGGATACAAATCGAACTTAAGATAGATTCGAAAAGAAAGGAAATGGGGAAAAATTCAAGTTAACACAAAGGATACCTGAACTGCTCCCACGAAAGATCACCTTCGTTAGTGCGAGTCGTAACAGACTCCCACCAATCTAGGGCTGACTCTTGCAGCTGCCATGCTGCTAACTGACGCTTCTGGGCATCAGTGATCTCTAAACCAGTAAAGATTCTTTCCAAACTTCTTAGCCATTGCTGGGCTTCGATGATACTCTCTGAACCGGTGAACTTAGTGCCACCGAGCTGAGAGAATTCTTTGCAAAGAACTGTAAACTTAACGGGTGCAACAGGTGGAGGAACTGGGGCAATACCATGACCCCTACCTCTAGCATTTCCACGATTCATCCTGGAAATATCAAGAATAAATTTAGGACAAGGTACAGAGAAGACAAAGATAAGTTAAGATAAAACACGATAAGATCACTTGGATGAATATCCAAATAACAATATTCCTAACAAAGTAGATACGGAAAGAAGGAAGTTTAGAAAAATTTCTTCTTAAAACAAGAAAACTTTATATCAAAATAATCTTTGAAAAAAAATCATTTGAAAAAAAAGCATTTTAAAATCATTTTATACTTTGAAAATACGTTCACTCACAAGGAAATGATTCTGAGTTTGATTTCACTCATTCTAGGGTATTTCTACCCTATCTCTAATGAGTTTTTGCTCCATAGGCTAAGGTTTGCCTAAAACCTGCTCTGATACCAAATGTAACGACCCACTATTTTGGACCATTCAAATCGACAATAATCCACACATGTCAGACTTGAATAATGCAAAATAACATATTGTAATAAAATTTGGAGCAAATAAAATCATTCACAGAATCACAGACACAGAAATATCAGAATAACTCGCAGCGGAATTTAAAAATAACCATAGTGGTTCATGAAGCCACAAAAATACATAGTCTCAAATCAAATACAAAATACATAGTCTGCAACCCAATACAGTTCTGAAACAAGTACCATAGAAATCTCAAATACACAAGTCTCTAAACAAAAGCTGAAATAAGACAACTGAAACTGAAATTGGAAGATAACTAGATAAGCAGAATCTCCAGTAATTCTGAGCTCCAGAAAAGTGAATCTAAAGCTGTGAATACTCAGGCTGACCCGAGCGTAAAATAAAACATAACACTCGAGTCAGGATATACATACTTATACAATGTAAACCAACTCAAATGAACTGTAGTAAAGGTACAAGTAACTTAGAAGATGCTTGGGACCGCCCATCCTCTAAGGATCCGTTAAACTATCTACTATGTAGTAATATTCGCTATTATAATAGTGTCTAAATAAGTAAAGTATAATCATATCGGAAAATAGCGTTAAGGGGATGGAGAACCTTAACGCGGTCGGATCTTAAAATCATAATCGTAGTAAAGCTCGATATGGTAGGTGACACGGCACAACTAGGCAATGCCAGGGTAGATATACCAATTACGCACACGGACTGATGGATACGCATAGCAGCCACTACCGTTCCACCTCGAACAACATTCCCAAATCGGAGGATGGCCATCTAGTCAAATCACAAGTAAGAGTATAATAACGAAGAAATGTGTCCGAGAAGAGGTGCTACCTCACTGGTCCGAGATCGCTCCTGTTTTAGCCACCTTATGCCAACTCACGGGAGTTGGGTCCACGTAACATACCTTAAGAACGTCGCCACCATCCTACTTCATTCTGGAATCTCCACCGCGTACACGGTTGTCAAAGTGGTTTTCGGTATCGACAGAGAGTATGTCCATATCCGATCCCGGTCTCTTTGCCAACCAATCGTTATTATAACCCGTGGTTATAGATTTAAAACAATTTATCAAATATACTTCGAATTAAACCATTTTAAAACAAAGACATTATTCCTTTAAAAATCAAATATTAAATTTCCAAAATCTAACCCTTTTGGAGTTCACTTATTCACTTAAAACAATAGTATTAAAATTTTCAGCTTCCACGGCATTTAAAAGTGTGGCGGTAAGTTATATTTGAAAACAATTTTATTCAACAAAACAATATTTATAACTGTTATAACAGTCCAGTTTAAACAAAATCATATTTCAGCCTACTGCAGTCCTTAACAAGTGCTACAGTAACCCTTTTATTAGTTCAGGTTAAATTTTTAGTTTCTGCTACAATCAGCACTTACCTAGTACTATCATAGCCTTAGTTCATTTTAGTCTTTTGGTTCATTTATACAATCCACAACACTTAACAAGTGCTACAGATTCTCCCTAGTTAAAACTTATAAAATCATACATTAAAATGTTCATTTTCAATCCTTTAACAAATTTATTTAAAGAGAAATTTTACAAGTTAAAACCAAACCTTACAAATTCAACATTTAATCTTAAACTCCATTTTTCCATCAATTTAAAATTAAATTTTCATTTCAATTTAATTAACTTAAGTTTCCATCTTTCTTTTAATCAAAATTTCAAATTTAAGTTTCATTTAAAAATCAATATTCCTCCATTTATTTATATTTATCACATAGAAAAATCATTTCTATTTTAAATAAATCACTTAAAAATTCGATTTAAATCAATTTAATATTATTACAATATTTAAAATTATTTAAAAGTATCTAGAAAATACAGAAAAATAACCACGGGTCTGTATAATATTTTCTAGCCTAAGTCAAGTGATACGGATACTATATCATTTCAATCCGTAATTTACAAAGAAAAATCCGGGTTTTATCATTTCAAACCCGCAATCCCAAGTAAATAAAATTTTTATTGAAAATCGTTCAGGCCTATCATTTCAGCCCATAACGACCTTCCCTTATTCTAAAGTCTGTTCGGGTATGTATCATTTCAACCCATAGTGATTCCATTCTACAGGGAACTTGCAGTGTGATTTAACAGAACAGAATAACAGTAAAATAAGAACAAAATATAACAGATGATACAATATGCAGTTTTAACAATTCTAACATCAACTATAAATAAATCACAGGTAATTTTAACATCATTTATTTATTTATTTATTTCTACACATTCAGTTGCGGTCGTTTCACAATCATATAAGTATGGATATTCGTGTGAGATTTACTCACCTCTACGGAGCTGGAGATTCGGAAAAGAAATACGATGCCTAACGGAAGCACGCGAATAGCACGATCAGTTGTTAGCGGATGCGCCAACTAGATTCAAACCAAAAGCACAATAAGAAATCAAAGTCTAAGATTGCACGAATAACAAATTTTCAAATGAAGCGACAAACGAAAAAGAAACAAGTTAAAATCGAAAGCAATAGCACTACCACTTTGAAATACCGATTATAACTTTTAAATTTGCAAAGTGACAAAACAAAATTTTTTTTTCTTTACAAAGGTCAAAGGCAAGGTATAACCAAGATTCAAAACAAACAACAACAAACAGAGGTGACAACATAAACTTATACTTTTAAATTATATATATATATATTTTTTTTAAACAAAAGCTAGTAGAAAATAGGCTCGGCTACCAAAACAAAGGGGGACCAAACAATTTCCTTTTTCACTTCTCTGGTTCTCATACAAGGTCAGTGGCAACAAAAATTAAAAATTAAAACAAAGTTTGGCCTGGCAATCCACAAAATGAAATGCAAAGGTGACCAACAAAACTTGGTCTCGGCATGGATCTGGTCTCGGCTTGGAGTAGGGTTGGTTCTCGGTCTGGCGAAGGGTTGACGAGGCTGGGTGCTGGTCTGGCGTGTGTCAGTGGGTCCGGTAGTTGACGTGGTGTCATGGCGTTGGGTCGCCTGGGTGGTTGGTGGTTGTCTCGGCCTGGGGTTGTAGAGGAGCTGGAGCCGTGGGTGGTGGAATGATGGCGACTGGCTCAGGCGTGGTCTCGGGTAGGTCAGGTGACTGGGTCAGTGACGTGGCGTTCGTGGTTGGCAGGGCTGGGGTAGGAGTGTCGCTGGGTGCGGAGTTGTCTGGTCACGTGGATGGTTGGGTTCTCGTGGAGGAGGCCTGGCGCGAGTCGTGGGGCGAACTGGGTTGTCTTGGTGGGTGCTGGAGACGCGGTGGGTTGGATCTCGTATGGGAAAGGTGGCGAACGGTATGAATTGGTGGGGTAAACTGACGTGGTGGAGAATATAAGTTAGGAGGTGGCAAAGCATGGTTCAAGGAGAAATGGTTATGAACAAACAGCAAACAGCCTAGACAAAAATATAAAATAAAAGGAGAAGGCAAGTGCTTACCTTTTTGCACTGCTCACGAGATTTGAACAAAAATCTACAGAGAATGCTTTTTGGAGAAATGAAAATTTTGAACGAAACAAAAAATGAACAGCTGTTTTGCTTTTTGTAGAAAGAAGGCAACGAAAAGTTTTAGAACTGTAGGCAATTAAGGCAGTAAATAAAGTTGAACGGTAGGCAATATTATTCAGTTTGAACGAAACGTAAGGAAGATAAAGGGGAAAGTGGAATAATTCTCACGCGCACAATTCAATGCAAGATTTAATTTAAATTTTCAAACTGAAATTATGCAGCTGAAATAGCACTATTAACACGAGAAAAGATCAAATGGACAAAGAACAACGAACGTAAAGTGTAACGCCCAAAGTAACGTACAACCGTTACTTGTTTCTTTTATTAAATAAATTTAAAAATGTTAACGGTTTCTTAAAAATATAACGTATCTTTTTAAACCAAATTAAAATAGCTATTATCATTATAAATAAAATTTGATTCTAATGTAAAGTTAAGAACGGACATAAATATACGTAACGAAATGTAAAGTTTAAATTTTTCGTTTCACACAAATTACTACACTTTATATTTAAATCAATATTTCGAATTGTTTTATTTTTAACTACAATTTCGCTTAAAATATCGGGCTGTTACAGGAACTGGTTTTAAGATTTTGAAATAATAAATAATATGATTTGAAAGTATTTTTTCCAAATATGAAATGTTTCAAATGATTTTAATGAGTTTCAAAAGATTTCGAAGAAATTTCAAAAGTAGTTTGAGAAAATAGAAGTCCAGAACCCACTTATGTCGCTGGAAAATAATTTCGGTGATGAATGCATGCATCATCGACATTGATTTTCGAGTTTATTAGTGGGGGAGAGGCCACTTCGGTAGCTTTGCTATGCGATTGATTTGTGAAACTAATTTTGATTTAAAATTCAGAAGTTTGATGTGATATTCGAAAGATATATCTATATATATTTGAACAATTTGAAATGAGCCGGTGTTCAGTCCTTGAGTTTTGGATCTGATTTGATATAACCCTATCTTTTGGAATTGATTTACTGATTTGTTGGTGATTTCCAACTCTTGGATTGAAATATGATATCTTTGTCTATTTTGAAGGTTCGAACACTTCCAAATCAAGGTTAACTTTTCAAAAGCTAAGAAATTTTGAAGTATAAAGTATATAAGTTTGGTATGTATGTTTAAAGTATGCAGTAATATGATTTAAATAAGTTGAAACTGCTTTGTTAAGTAAATGGATAAGGCTATTTTGAATTTTTCTAATATGAAATTTAGATTTGAAATGTTTTGAAAAGAATTTGGTCTTCAAAATATTTTGAATAAAATTCAGTTTAAATGTTTAACTTAGTAACATCTTTATGAAACTATATATTTAAAAAGTTGGAATAAATACATAAGTTGTACGTATGTTGTTTTATTCGCATAATTAAATTGATCCAAGTTTGAGTACACAAGTTCGAGGTGAATTACACCATTTCGTGTTAGGATTTTTCATTTGATTCTTGATGGCGAATATTTAATATGGATTTTGGGCTTGATTCTAGAATTCTCTATCATAGTATATGGCTATGCAAGGAGACTGATGGTTTCTAGTCGAGAAACCATATCGAACTCCGCATTAGGGAAGTCGAATGGACAATACTAGTTCGAAAGCGAACTTGTGTGATCGAGCGAGCGATCGAATGTGACTTTGCAAAATGATGACATATGTACATCTTATATTCTAATATCATTGATTTACTTGCCGCTGTAATTGGAAGTTGTTGGGTTGGATATCTTTGTAATTAAATTGGAATTCTTTCTTTTATGAAAAACTACTATCAATTTAAAACCATTTTTCAAAACTATTTTTCTTTTATTTTTCTTAAACAAACTATTTTATTCTATTTTATATACAAAACTATTTTACACAACTATTTTATGTACAAAACTATTTCACAAACTAATTTGTATACAAAACTATTCTAAACTCAAAACCTTTTAGATTTATTTTTGAAAATTTTGATCCTTATATAAGATGAACTTTATGTAAGTATAGGATGATTTTGAAAACCATTGATTTTGGAAATGAATTGTTTGACTTAAATTATATTGATTTAGAAACTTGGATTATTCTCCAAACCTATTATTTTGGAAACTTTGAAACTGAAGATATTTAAATTGAGAAGAAATAATTTGGTGGAATTGTATATGATTTTGAAACTGAACTGATATTGAACAAATTGAAATTTGAGAACCTTGTGTTACTAAATACTTGATTTGGGAGTTATCGAACTTATATGAAATTGGTTTGTATAAGTATGATGTTGATTCGAAAACTATGGATTTGAAAAGGTACTCAATTTGAAAAGTGAAATCTTATATAAATGAAGTCTATATAAGTGTGATTTGATATACTTTTGATTTTGGAAAGGTATTTGATTTGAAAATAAAATCTTATATATAATGAACTTTATATAAGTATGATATTTGAAAGTGATTTGAAAAGGTACTATATGATACATATTTTCGAAGTAAAGATATGGAAAGTGCTTTCTGCTTGATATCCGCTTTGTGGCCACATTGTGGATTCATTCTATCGATATTTCTCTGATTTTTGGTTTTCCGGATATGATACTCGAGTTTCCATCGAATTCCATGGCAATCTCCATGGTCTTACGAGCGCGACTTCATAGCGTAATCGCAGGGTTGGGGGCGGCCTACGGGTACGGATGTTTCCTAGGAGATCCAGGCATAACCATTGTGTATCTGCGATCTATTGGGTTGCTTGGTAGCGTAATCAGCAGGGGCTGCGAGAGCGTAGGGTACGGATGTTTCATGGGAGATCCAGGCGTAACCATTGTGTATCTGCAGTACTACCAGTCTTCATGGCGTAATCGCAAGGTTGGGGGGCGGCCTACGGGTACAGATGTTTCCTGGGGGATCCAAGCGTAACCATTGTGTATCCGCGATCCATGATCGACATGTTTTGTTTTTTTTGGATTGTACTTTCCATATCTGTTTTTAAAAGTTTTCCAGTATTTTCATTGGGTGTTGAAACAGGTCTACTAAGTACCTGGAGAATTCTAGCTTTGCGCCTGATCAACGCACTGCTAGAGTCTGCAGGAACGAGGATAAACTTGTTAAGACATCGAGTTATAAAAGTATTTTGATAAAATATTATATAAAGGACACTTTGATCAGTTATTTCCTTTCTAAAGGATTTTAAAGTGTTTTAAATATTTTTACCTCTTTAACCAACAATTTTAATTAATGGCTCATCCTTGTCTTTCGTCCTATTTTCCCTTCTAGCTATTCCTATTCTCCACCTTGTTAAACTTATCTATAACAACAGTTATCAGGTATAATTTTAATCTTCTTGTCATCTTGTCTTAATCCTATTCCATTCTATCCTTTTCTGTGTTTTCCGTACCTCATTCCTTTTCGAGGACGAAAAGATTTGAGTGGGGGAGAGTGTAACAACCCTGTATTTTGTGATTATTTTAATTGTATATTTTAATTATTTTAAATTGAATTTCCTGATTTGAAAACTTTATTTTATTTATTAAAATGGATAAATTTTGTTATTTTAAATATAAATTTTGATTTTGATGTGAATTAGAATTCCAAACAGGACTAAATATAATATTTTCCAAAAAGTGAATTTTTGGTCAATATGATCAAACTTTGACTTTTAAATTTAAAATTTTGAAAGTTTGAAAATTTGAATTTTATCATTTATTATGAAAGTAAATAAAATTTTAAGAATACTGCTTTTCGTTTCGTTGAAATCTGATTTATATTGTGAAAGTTATGCCTTTTTAACTATTGAGTGTAATTTGCTGTATTTAACAAAATTGTTTATTTTAAATTATATAAATAATATTTTATTTGGCATGTAATGTTCTAATTTATATGTATATGGGTAAAATAACATGTTATGTATATATTTTGGTTTTAAAACATTTTTTCAAAGTGTAATTGACATTTTCTAATGTCAGTTGTATTCTGTGTATAATTTCTAATTTCCAGTTTCATTTAATTAAAGAAATTCTTTGTTTATTTTCTTAAGACTTTACTTTATTTTCATTTACACTTAATTTTTTTCAGCATTTATTTTATTTTACTTGACTTTTATTGGTTTAGAAGTAAAGTTATAATTTTTCTAAAACTGGTGATATTCTATTTGTAATTTTTAAGTCCTGTTTTGAATTTTTAAACAGTTTCTTTAGTTCTTTTTCTAATTTCTCTAAATTTAATTATTTATTCCATTTTGAAAATATAAATGAATTATTTTACTTCACATTTTTGTTTTAAAATATTTTTAAAATGAAGTAGATATTTTTCTAAAGCTTGTGATGATTTAATTGTAATTTTGAACCCTATTTTCAATATTTAAGCAATTTCTTTAATTCTTTTCTATTTTCTTTAAATTTAATTATTTATTTTTATTTTATTTTACTTTTTTCAGTTTTTAAATTCATTTACTGAAATTTTATTTATTTTATTTGATTTAATAGAAATGGAAATTGAAGAGGCTAAAGTTTTAAAACATATGACTTTTCATTTTCTAGACTCTTCATATTTTGGCCGTTCCTTTCTTTAATTTTTGCCGTGAATTTTATTTTCTTTCTCACGTGAAATCACTTCTCGTTCATCACAATTTTCGGCCACAAAACACTTCTGAAGTTTGGTAATGGCTTCCTTATATTATTTTTATTTTTTTCTACTTTTCTTCCTTGAATTTGCTTTTGTTTTTCACTTGAATTGGCCTTGATCTTCACCTATGTTGCTCGGCCCATAGCCTCACCATCACCACCATCGACCACCATCCCTTCCTCCCCACTAAATCCACGGCCAAACCATCATTCTCCACTGACCTGAAAGTGCCATGGCCTCCCCTTGAGCAAAACTCCACAAAAACATTGAAAACTCTACAATTATTGCCTACCCGAGCCATGTATGCAACATTCCCTTCATTTTACACCACCACCACCACTATAAGCCGCCACCACCACCTTTTCCAGACCTCAACACTCCACTCCAACCTCTGTCCAGATTTGAGCTTGACTGGCCAAGCCTATAACCCCATGACCGAGCCCTTTTGGTTGCCAAAAAACCATGTTTTAGCCTAAACCCCTTCACATCCCTATGTTGTAACTTCCTCCATCATGTTCTACCTTGTAGCCTTACCTTTTCCAGACCCAAACCTGATTCAAACCAAGTACAAACCTGACCTAATTGATCCCCTAGGCCATGCAAACAAGTAGAGAAAGCAAGGCAAAAAGTTTCGTATTCAAACTGCTTTTTGTTTCAAAGTTATTCAAATTCAATCGTATTGATTTTTAACGATTATTTTGGTTTTGTTTTGGGTTGTAACGCAAGATCGATAACTTGGATCTCGCTCTACACTCAAGTTCATAGCTTTGTCATTGTGTTCTGCTTTGTGTTGTGTCATTTGAACTTGCATCTCCAGCAAAAGAGGTGAGTAAATCTCACACGATATTTTATACTTATACTAATGTAAAACAACAACAATTGAATGTGTAGAATATTATGATATGTTATAACTGCCTGTGATGATTTAATTATATGATGTTAAACCTGTTAATTTACTTATCATCTCATCTGTTGCTGTTATATATTGTATACTGTTCATTTTATATCTGTTTATCACACTTCAAGTTCCCTGTAGATAGATTCACTATCGGTTGAAATGATACATACCCGAACGGACTTTAGAATAGGGAAAAATCATTATGGGCTGAAATGATAGGCCTGAATGGTTTTTATTTATTTTATTTTAACTGGGGATTGCGGGTTTGAAATGATAGAACCCGGATTTTTTGCTTTTTAAACTACGAATTGAAATGATACATATCCGTATCAATTGACCTAGGTTAGAAAACTATATACAAGCCCGTGGTTATTTTTTTATAAAGTATTTTGAATATTTTGAATATTTTCAAAAGTGTAAATTATGAAAATTTGATTTAAATTTGATTTTTAATGTTTAAATAAAGAAATTTGGATTTTTCTATAAGTTAAAAATGTAATTTAAATGAATGGGAAAAGTGAATTTTTGAAATATAACTTAAGTTTGGAAATTTGGAATTTTGGTTTTAAAATGGTATTCAAGTTATATAAATAAAGTGGAAATTTAATTATATTTGGAAAATGGTAAATATGATAAATTGTTTTAGATTTGAATTTAAATGATTTAATGAAGTATTATTGATTTTTTCTATGTATTAAAATGGTTAAATAAATGAATGCTTAAAAGTGTAATTTTAAAATACAACTTGACTTGAAATGTGAATTTGGTTTTCATTAAAGGTTTAAGTTAATTAAATAAAATTGAAAATTTAGTAAATTTGTGAAATGGAAATAAAATTTAAGTGTTAAGTTTATGTAACAACCCGCATATTTATCGATTTTATATTTAAATATTTTAATCGTTAATCGGATCTTATTCCGAAAAGCTACTTTTTGCAAACGGTCAAATTAGGACTCGAAACCACCTCCATTGAGTTCAAAATGACATTTGCGATCTTTTTAAGTGTTAACTTTGATATGTTTGGAGTTAGTGGAATTTTCGCCACTTTTTCACTTAGGGCTTTGGTTTGGACTGAACTTACTAACTCAGCCCAACCCCCTCTTCTCTTCATAACTTGATTCTATTTGCTTAACATTCAAGCTTTATCAAAAATTGAGGAGGGAATGGGAAATTAAAACTCCAAGCTCAAATTCAATTGTAATCCATCATTCAACTCCAAATTCAAGAAGAAGACATTGGATTCAAGCTTCTTGTGTTGAGATTGAAGAGGGATTGATTCTTGTTTGCTTTAGGCTTCATCTTCATTGATTTTTGGTGCAAATGTGAGATTTTTATCTCACATTCTTGCCTATAATTGTCATTGGGTTGTTGGGAATGATTCCCTATCACTTGTTCATGTGAATTTGCTTTTGGTTTGAATTCAATCGGTGTGGAATCCCAATTTTTAGTGTGCTTCAGCAAAACTGGACTTAGGTCGTTCGACAGTTGGAAATTCACCCCTGCATATAGCTCGCGCCACCTTAGGTCGTTCGGCATTCGTTAGGTCTCTATACACCTTAGGTCGTTCGGCAGTTAGGTTGCAACCCCTATGTCGCTCAGCATTGAAGAACACTTGCCTGCTATATGTCGCGCCTCGTTAGCTCGAAATCCCTTTAGGTCGCGTACCACTAGGTTGCTCGATCTGGTTGTCATATTAGGTCGCAACCACAAGGTCGCATTCCACACTAGGACGCATGCCTAGCCCATTTTCTTAAGTCGCTCGGCGTTAGGTCGCGCCATTTAGGTCGTTAGGCCTTATTTTCTATAGGTCGTTAGACCCTACATCTTTTAGGTCGCTCGACCTCACCACATTAGGTCGCGAACCCCTTGGGTCGCACCACCTAGGCCTAAGCTTTTCATTAGGTCGCGTCCACTAGATCGCTCGACCTGTCTCCTTTAGGTCACTTGCCCCAGTTAAGTCATTCCATACTTAGGTCGGCCATGTTAGGTCGCTCGCCCCTGATAGGTCGCTTGCGCCCTAGGTCGCACCACTTAGGTCGTGTGCTATTCCTTAGGCTGTTATGCTTTAGGTCGTTCGACCTGTTTTTTCCCTAGGTCGCTCGGCATGCTACCCTTAGATTGTTCGACCTATTTTACTTTAAGTCGTTGCACTTTAATTCGGCCACATTAGCTCGCAAGTGTATTTCTACTTTGATGGTTTTGGAATTGATTTCCTTGGATTTTATTCACATCTTCGAATGTGAATTTTTATGACTGATTGTTCTACAATCATCTTTGTGTTTTGTCACTTCAAAAATATAAAGGTTTCAATACTAGTAGTAAATATCAAAACTCTTTCATCAAAACGATTTCAAATTCTATTTTAGTACAAAGCTCTTTTTCCTAAACCGTTTTCCAATCTACTAGTATATACAAGCCTTTACTTCACTCGGATGAGAAATCTAATTAAACGGCTTAGCAAAACAGGTGGTATGAAACGCTTGCGTTTACTTCGTCGGTTAATTCTTGGACTTGTTCGACTGAACATTTTGTGACAATTTTCTAGTGAAGATCTACAGTTTGTTCGTAAATATTTAAGTTAAGCAAGTGGTTATGGGACATGAAGCTAAACTCATATATTTACTTGCTTGGTGTGATTGACACTTCTTGATGATCATGACGATCATTTTTGTGATTTAGACTAGCGATTGAGCGATGTCTCTTTGTCTGCGAGGGAGACTAGACCCCGCTTGTGTGATGTTTCTACTCACATATATGGGGTAGCGCCCCATGGTCTTCGGGCCATTCATGTGTTCAAAGGTCTTCGGGCCATTTGTGTGTTCGAAAAATTATATGGTTAGCTTCCATGAGAAAGCTTCTCGTTCGTGTGATAGGCCTTCCCCCTTTTTGTGATTTCTGGATTTCGTGTGTTGATTTCTGGAATTTGTGCTTCACCAATTTTCGTAATTTTCATTGATATGTTTTATCAATTTTTGTGCATTGGTGAATTCGTGTGTCATTGCCCTTTTATGGATTTGGATCTTTGAGAAGATTCTTGTGATATTGATTTATCTCTTGTTGATTATCATTTATATACTTATAGTAGTATGCCATTATGGTTATTATACGTTTATGCCATATCTTTTATTCTATATCATGTCATCTGGTATTTATAGCTAGACTGATCCGTTTATTATTTTCTTATGTAATAATACACGGGTCAGACCGAGATGTTACAGGTGCTTCTGCTTGACTTCTCTCTAGGGATCTATTACTCTGACTTTTGGCAAACTACTTAGATTAGTAGTTTTTGTTGTATACATTTGAGATATCGACTCATTGATGTATTCTTTTGTGTAGCACATGTTGCTATTCTTTTGTATTATCGTGGATCTTTCCGACAACTACTCTGATGTACACTTTCATGTGTTATATAATCATATCTTTTTCCACCTTTGTGATATGGATGTCTGTGACTGGTTTGTGTTATGTTTATTTCTATATTTGTTTCCGAAGATTATATATAGCCACTGTGTGATAGCTTTGAGTTTGTATCGGTATGTCGGATTTCCTCCTTAAATGAAAGGCATGCTATACTATCTGACATATCGATGCTTGCACAAAGAAGTTACATGGATGGTCGCTCCTCAACAGCCTCATTCTCCGTGTTAGTCGACAACATTACTCCGTAGTGTTCTTGGCTAGCGTGGGTATTGAGGTGGGGCGTCACAGCTTGGTATCAGAGCCAAACTTCGGAACAATGTAGATCAACTTAACAAGGATCATCGTCCTAAGTCCAACTTAGGAGTCATGCCTTAGGATTTAAGTCGAGTCTTCGAACCGACTCATCCTATTTCCTTTTATGTATCCTTGCTTTATCTATCAAGATTTGCTTGATATTTACTTGGAGAATAGCTTTTCTTCTTTTCTCTTCCTTAAAGAAGAGAATGTCTAGACCAGGCCGTCCCAGAGCTGGACCATCTACTGTTACTCCCCAGGATGGAGTTTTTATGACCGCTCAACAGCTTCTTGATTTAGTAAAGAATGCTCAAGAAGCTGGTCCTAATCAGGAACCTACTCATCCAAAGTCTGGATTTGCACGTTTTTGCAATGATTATACCAACTTGGGTGGGAAACCGTTCAAAGGTTCCGAAACTATTATTGAAGTCCAGGCTTGGTTAAGAACATGCGATAGAATCTTTTCTCGCATGAATCTTATCGATCTTCACCGTGTTCAGGTGGCCTCTAGTATGCTCCAAGAGAGAGCATTGGATTGGTACGAACTTCTTATTTCTGAAATTAATGAAACGAATCTCACCTGGGAGCAATTCCGGGAACGCATCGAATTAAAATTTGTACCAGAAGCAGAGAAAGTGACATTGGCTCGACGTTTCATAGACCTTTTTCAAGGTGAATCTTCCGTGACAGATTATGTCGCATCCTTCGAGTCACTGTCTAAATATGGGGTCGAATACATCAACACCCCATTGAAGAAGAATCAAAGATTTGTCTACGGCTTAAACAAGAATCTCAAGAAGCCATTACTTCTAAAATTAGAAGTTTCTTTCGATCAACTAATTGATATCACTCTTCGTCTTGAAGAGGCGGATCGGGAAAGTGATGTTGAAGTGGTGGGTGTCAAACCAAACTTCAACAACAAGAAAAGGCCAAACAAACCCAAAGGCCCTTATCCCAATAAGAAAGGGAAACAAGCAACTTCTACTGCAAAGACTTTTTCCTCTAGTGATGGGAAATGCTACAACTGTGGTTCTAGGGACCATTTTGCGAACAAGTGTTCAAAGCCCCGTTCTTGTCGCTATTGCAAAAGTCTGGATCATTATATGCATCTATGCCCTAAGCTTCCAAGCAAGAAGGAGGGAAAGTTAAACGTTGCTCAAGCCCCTGGCAACACATCTCGCGGTCAAGGTATGTCTCATTCTGTCCTTGATGGCATTATTATATTTCATGATCAACCTATTAGAGTTCTCTTTGATACGGGTGCATCCCATTCTTTTATATCAAAGGAACTTGTCGATACTTTTTCCTTAAGTGTTGTTGCTTTAATGACTTCTTTAAGAATTGCGAATCCGGTTGCTGGATCCGCAACTCTTAGTTTGCTTTGTAAGGATGTGGAGATTATTTTGTGTGATTTTCCTTTCCTAGCCGATTTGCATGTCATGCGTTATTTAGGCTTTGGAATGATTTTGGGTATGGATTGGCTTAGCCGTTATGAAGCTCATATCTTATGTCCTGAGCGGACTATTTATCTCCGACATCCGCAATCTGTAAAGCAGATTTCTATTATTCTTAAAGATTCGGATTCCACTTTGGCTGCATCTTTGTATTCTTTAAATCCTCGTGATGATGATAATGATGATGAGGAAGATGTCATTTCTCGTATTCACGTCGTTCGTGAATTTTTCGACATATTTGAGCCCGTTTTAGGATTACCGCCTAAGCGAGCAATTGAGTTCAGAATTAATCTTACACTTGGAGCTCAACCTATTACTCGTCCTCCTTATCGCATGTCCAATAAGGAGAATAAAGAGATGCGCAAACAATTATCCGAATTGGAGACGAAGCAATTTATTCGCTCTAGTTCCTTGCCTTGGGGAGCTTCAGCAATTTTCGTGAAGAAATCCGATGGTACACTTAGGCTTTGCGTCGACTACCGCAAGCTGAATGATCTTACTATTAAGAATAAATATCATTTAACTCGGATTGATGATCTATTTGATCAACTTAGTGGTGCTAAAGTCTTTTCACTACTGGACTTGGCTACCGGTTTCCATCAGCTTCGTATTGCAGAGGATAGTATTCCTTTGACTTCGTTCCGTACACGTTATGGATCTTATGAATGGCTAGTTATGCCATTTGGTTTAACGAATGCTCCGGCTTATTTCGTTGACCTTATGAATCGAGTTTTCAAAGATTTCCTCGATCGGTTTGTTCTCATCTTTATTGATGATATTCTTGTGTATTCTAAAACCGAGGAGGAACATGAAAAGCATCTTCGGATTGTATTGGAAACTCTTAGGAGTAATCAGTTAAAAGAAATTTTTTCTAAATGACACTTTTGGCAATCTAGTGTGAAGTTTCTCGGTCATATTATTTCTGAATCCGGAATATCAGTGGATCCTTCAAAGATTGAAGCGATTCAAAATTGGAAGAGACCGGAGAGCGTGACTGAAATCCGTAGCTTTCTCGGATTGGCTGGTTATTACTGCCGTTTCATAAAAGACTTTTCTAAAATTGTCGTTCCTCTTAACGGCTTAACAAAGAAAGGTGTTAAATACATTTGGTCGGACAAATGTGAAACTTCCTTTCAGAAATTAAAAGAACTCCTTTCTAATGCTCCTATTCTTGTTATTCCCGACGGGAATCAAGATTTTGTTGTTTATACCGATGCTAGTCGCGTTGGTTTGGGTGCCGTTCTTATGCAAAAAGAACGTGTTATTGCTTATGCTTCTAGGCAATTGAAGCCGGCTGAGACTAGATATGCCACACATGATTTAGAACTCGCAACTATCATTTTCGTCCTTCGGATTTGGCGACATTATCTTTTGGGAGAAAATTTTATACTTTATACTGATCATAAGTCTTTGAAATATTTATTTTCTCAAAAGGAACTTAATTTGCGTCAACAGCATTGGCTTGAATTCCTTGCCTCTTATGATCTTGATATTCTTTATACTCCCGGAAAGGGAAATCGAGTTGCCGATGCACTTAGTCGCAAGCAACAAGCGGTTGTTTCCATGATGATATCCGAATGGAATGATCTCGAGGTTTTATTCGCTTGTGAAATTCGAGATCGTGTTTCTGATTTATGTTCATCTCTGGTTTTATGTAGCCTTGAGGCTCATCCTTCTCTTTTAGACCGTATTTTTGAAGCTCAAAGGCTAGATCCCGAATTGGCTCTTCTTGGCCAAAATATTAAGGATAAAGTTGATATTGAAGGTTTGAAAGACTTTGATATTAATTCTCGTGGCGGCATTCGAAAATTTGGTAGACTTATCGTACCAAATATTAGTGATCTTCGTAAAGATATTCTAGAAGATTCTCATCGTTCCAAATATTCCATTCATCCCGGTAGTAGTAAAATGTACGCGGATATGAAACGACTTTATTACTGGGAGGGAATAAAATCTATTATTGCTAACTTTGTTAAGTGTTGCATGACTTGCCAACTTGTCAAGGCTGAACATCAAAGGCCCGGTGGGTTATTACAACCTTTGGAAATTCCAGTTTGGAAGTGGGATCAAATTTCCATGGATTTTATTGATGGCCTTCCCCGTTCTCGTTCGGGTCATGATAGCTTATGGGTGATCATTGATAGACTTACTAAATCCGCCCATTTTATTCCCGTTCGGTCGAACCGAACCGTTCCTCTTCTGGCCAAACTCTTTATCAAAGAAATTGTTAAATTACATGGAGTTCCTACTTCTATTGTTAGTGATCGTGATCCATTGTTTACTAGTGGATTCTGGAAGAGTCTTCAAAAAGCTTTGGGAATGAAGCTTAATTTTAGCACCGCTTATCACCCCCAGTCCGATGGACAAACTGAGCGTATGAATCAAACTCTTGAAGATCTTCTTCGTTCTTGTGTGCTTGATTTCGGTGGAAGTTGGGAAGATCATATTTCTCTCGTTGAGTTTTCCTATAATAATAGCTTCCAATCTAGTATTGGTATGACACCTTTCGAGGCACTCTATGGAAGGCCATGCTGATCTCCCTCTTGTTGGCTTGAGGCCGGTGAGAAGCTGGTTTTAGGTCCAGATTTTATTCGTGATTACACAGAAAAGATTGAACTTATTCGACATAGGATGAAAGAAGCCCAAAGTAGACAAAAATCCTATGCCGATAACCGAAGGAGAAAATTAGAATTTTCTGTGGGAGATCTTGTATTTATTCGTGTTTCACCTATGAAGGGTGTTGTACGTTTCAGTCGATCGGGAAAGTTAGTGCTTCGATATATTAGGCCATTTCCTATCACTGAACGTATTGGTTCCATGGCTTATCGCCTTTCATTACCGGCTCAGTTTTCTGCCATGCATGATGTGTTTCACGTTTCTCAATTACGGAAGTGCCTTCGGAATTTCGATTCTATTCTTGAGCCCGGTGTTGTGGAAGAGATTGAAGTTTCGCCTAATTTAACATATGAGCAGCATCCTATTCAAATTATTGCTTCGGAGGTCAAATGACTTCGAAATAAAGATGTTCCACTTGTTAAAGTTCAATGGTCCTCAAATCCTAAGGATTGCTCTTGGGAATCTAGAGAATTCATCGAGCGTACACATCCAGAATTACTTTCTCATGCTCTTTAAGGTGAACTTCTTATTTTAAATTTCTTTTCGTGTTAATATGCTGTTACGGTTGTTACTTTTTATTTCCATCTTATATATTGCGAGGACGCAATTTCTTTAAGGAGTGGAGTCTGTAACAACCCGCATATTTATCGATTTTATATTTAAATATTTTAATCGTTAATCGGATCTTAGTCCGAAAAGCAACTTTTTGCATATGGTCAAATTAGGACTCGAAACTACCTCCATTGAGTTCAAAATGACGTTTGCGATCTTTTTAAGTGTAAACTTTAATATGTTTGGAGTTAGTGGAATTTTCTCCACTTTTTCACTTATGGCTTTGGTTTGGACTGAACTAACTAACTCAGCCCAACCCCCTCTTCTCTTCATAACTTGATTCTATTTGCTTAACATTCAAGCTTTATCAAAAATGGAGGAGGGAATGGGAAATTAAAACTCCAAGCTCAAATTCAATTGTAATCCATCATTCAACTCCAAATTCAAGAAGAAGACATTGGATTCAAGCTTCTTGTGTTGAGATTGAAGAGGGATTGATTCTTGTTTGCTTTAGGCTTCATCTTCATTGATTTTTGGTGCAAATGTGAGATTTTTATCTCACATTCTTGCCTATAACTGTCATTGGGTTGTTGGGAATGATTCCCTATCACTTGTTCATGTGAATTTGCTTTTGGTTTGAATTCAATCGGTGTGGAATCCCAATTTTTAGTGTGCTTCAGCAAAACTGGACTTAGGTCGTTCGACAGTTGGAAATTCGCCCCTGCATATAGCTCGCGCCACCTTAGGTCGTTCGACATTCGTTAGGTCGCTATACACCTTAGGTCGTTCGGCAGTTAGGTCGCAACCCCTAGGTCGCTTAGCATTGAAGAACACTTGTCTGCTATATGTCGCGCCTCGTTAGCTCGAAATCCCTTTAGGTCGCGTACCACTAGGTCGCTCGATCTGGTTGTCATATTAGGTTGCAACCACAAGGTCGCGTTCCACACTAGGTCGCATGCCTAGCCCATTTTCTTAAGTCGCTCGGCGTTAGGTCGCGCGCATACTAGGTCGTGCCATTTAGGTCGTTAGGCCTTATTTTCTATAGGTCGTTAGACCCTACATCTTTTAGGTCGCTCGACCTCACCACATTAGGTCGCGAACCCCTTGGGTCGCACCACCTAGGCCTAAGCTGTTCATTAGGTCGCGTCCATTAGATAGCTCGACCTGTCTCTTTTAGGTCGCTTGCCCCAGTTAAGTCGTTCCATACTTAGGTCGGCCATGTTAGGTCGCTCGCCCCTGATAGGTCGCTTGCGCCCTAGGTCGCACCACTTAGGTTGTGTGCTATTCCTTAGGCTGTTATGCTTTAGGTCGCTCGACTTATTTTTCCCCTAGGTCGCTCGGCATGCTACCCTTGGATTGTTCGACCTATTTTACTTTAAGTCGTTGCACTTTAATTCGACCACATTAGGTCGCAAGTGTATTTCTACTTTGATGGTTTTGGAATTGATTTCCTTGGATTTTATTCACATCTTCGAATGTTAATTTTTATGACCGATTGTTCTACAATCATCTTTGTGTTTTGTCACTTCAAAAATATAAAGGTTTCAATACTAGTAGTAAATATCAAAACTCTTTCATCAAAACGATTTCAAATTCTATTTTAGTACAAAGCTCTTTTTCCTAAACCGTTTTCCAATCTACTAGTATATACAAGCCTTCACTTCACTCAGATGAGAAATCTAATTAAACGGCTTAGCAAAACAGGTGGTATGAAACGCTTGCGTTTACTTCGTCGGTTAATTCTTGGACTTGTTCGACTAAACCTTTTGTGACAATTTTCTAGTGAAGATCTACAGTTTGTTCGTAAATATTTAAGTTAAGCAAGTGGTTATGGGACATGAAGCTAAACTCATATATTTACTAGCTTGGTATGATTGACACTTCTTGATGATCATGACGATCATTTTTGTGATTTAGACTAGCGATTGAGCGATGTCTCTTTGTCTGCGAAGGAGACTAGACCTCGCTTGTGTGATGTTTCTACTTACATATATGGGGTAGCGCCCCATGGTCTTCGGGCTGTTCGTGTATTCGAAGGTCTTCGGGCCATTCGTGTGTTCGAAAAATTATATGGTTAGCTTCCATGAGATAGCTTCTCGTTCGTGTGATAGGCCTTCCCCCTTTTTGTGATTTCTGGATTTCGTGTGTTGATTTTTGGAATTTGTGCTTCACCAATTTTCGTAATTTTCATTGATATGTTTTATCAATTTTTGTGCATTGGTGAATTCGTGTGTCATTACCCTTTTATGGATTTGGATCTTTGAGAAGATTCTTGTGATATTGATTTATCTCTTGTTGATTATTATTTACATACTTATAGTAGTATGCCATTATGGTTATTATACGTTTATGCCATATCTTTTATTCTATATCATGTCATCTAATATTTATAGCTAGACTGATCCGTTTATTATTTTCTTATGAAATAATACTCGGGTTAGACCGAGATGTTACAGGTGCTTCTGCTTGACTTCTCTCCAGGGATCTATTACTCTGACTTTTGGCAAACTACTTAGATTAGTAGTTTTTGTTGTATACATTTGAGATATCGACTCATTGATGTATTCTTTTGTGTAGCACATGTTGCTATTCTTTTGTATTATCGTGGATCTTTCCGACCACTACTCTGATGTACACTTTCATGTGTTATATATTCATATCTTTTTCCGCCTTTGTGATATGGATGTCTGTGACTAGTTTGTGTTATGTTTATTTCTATATTTGTTTCCGAAGATTATCTATAGCCACTGTGTGATAGCTTTGAGTTTGTATCGGTATGTCGGATTTCCTCCTTAAATGAAATGCATGCTATACTATCTGACATATCGGTGCTCGCACAAAGAAGTTACATGGATGTCGCTCCTCAACAGCCTCATTCTCCATGTTAGTCAACAGCATTACTCCATAGTGTTCTTGGCTAGCGTGGGTATAGAGGTGGGGCGTCACAGTTTATTTATTAAAAATGTGAAGAAAAGAAATTTACACTTGAATTTGTTAAATAATTCATTGAAATTTGATTTAACTATAACAGATTTATTTAATAAAAATCATGTGTTAAATGATATATTATATAAACATTTTTGAATGTTAAAACATGATTTTTATAATGTTAAAAGGGTTTAAATAAATTTTATTATTGGCTAGAAATACACTAAAATCTGGAAAGTACTTTTAATAGCATTCAGAAATGCTATGATTTCAGAATTGAACTAAAACTTAGTAAAAAGAGGCTATTACAGCATTTCTGAAATGTTGTAGTTGCTGTAGTAAATGTAAAGGCTAAAGAACTTAATAAAGGGCTGTTACAGCAGTTCTGTAAACTGCTGTAGCTGCCTGCTGTCTTTGCTGAAATTAAGAAAAACCCTTGTTTTTGAACCTGAGCTATTACAACATTTCTGGAAATGCTGTCTTTGCTGTTTTAAACTAAATTTCAACTAAAATGAGATATAACAGCAGTTTTAAAGTGATGTCTTTGCTGAAATAAATGTTTTCAAATATAACTTATAACAGCTTCTTCTAAATGCTGTGAAAGGCTGAAATTTTCAATGTTTATGGATTTTGACCTAGTAAATGAACTCAGAATGATTTGAAACTTTGGAAATTGAATACTTGACTTGAAAGAGTAATAACTTTACTTTTAAATGGTTAAATGAATTAATTTAAATGGAAAACTATTTTAAAGGGTGATTTTGATAAAATAATAAATGAATGATATTTTGGAATTTTAAAGGGTATTAAATTTGAAAATTGAATTTGAATTCAAATAATGATTTGAAAGGATATGATATTGTAATATATTGAGATGGGTTGTAAATGATTTAATCTTTATTTTGATAAAGATTTGGATTTGAAATGATATTAAAATTTTGAAATATAAAATATTATTTTGAAATACTATAACCACGGGTATACTTCTCTATATGTCATTTGATTTCCTGATGATGGATGTGATGCACATTTACACTATTAGTTGCATGGTTTATTTCGATATGGACATTCCTGTGATATTGATATTACTGTTAATTAATGGTTTTATGGATCCTTAAAGGATGGGCGATCCCAAGCATCCTCTAAGTTATTATGCATTGCTATTATAGTTCACTTGAGTTGGTTTACATTGTATAAGTATATATGTCCTGACTCGAGTGTTTTGTGTTTTGCTTTACGCTCGGGTCAGCCTGAGAATCACAGCTTTGGAATTTATCTTCTGGAGCTAGAGATTTGCTGGAACTTATCTGTCCATCTGTTATTTCTTATCTTCTAATCTAGCTATTTACTATTCGGTATTGTCTCTGTATTATTGATTTATGTATCCTAACATCTATTGTATCCATTTTTAAACTATGACATTTTGTATATGTTTTGAGAGTTTGTATATAGTAGCTTCATGAACTACTATGGTATTTTATTTCCGCTGCGAGTTATTCTGGTATTCTGTGTCTGTGATTCTGTATTTGATTTTATTTGCTCCAAATTTTATTACAATTTGTTATTTTGAATTATTCAAGTCAGACATGTGTGGATTATTGTCGATTTGAATGCTCCAAAATAGTGGGTCGTTACACTATATATATCAAATCATATACCTATATATATTATAAATCAAGCCATATTTAAGAAATTCAAATCAAATTCATTTTCCAAACAAAAGTGTAGCAAAGCTACTAATGGTCTCTCCACTCTGAAACTCGAAAATGAATGTCGATGATGCTGCAGTCATCACCAAAATTATTTTCCAGCGACAAACGAAGAGAGTACGGGTTTAAAACATTTTTTTTTTAATTCATTGGAAACGATTTTCTGTTTGAAATACTTTAAATAATATACATCTTAAAACTTTAAAACCAAAGTTTGAAATCACCAGAAATTGAATTCTCAAATTCTTAATTTATATTCATTTAAATTCTAAATCAATTTATAAACCATGTTTATAATTCATATATTTATTTTAAGCAATAGTCAATGGCTTACAAAACAATAAATGAAAATCAAATATTATAATTTTAAACATTTTAAAGTATTTAGAAAAAGGAAAGAAAGAAAAAGAAAAAAAAATTGACCAAAATATCCTTTATATAATACTTATCAAAATACTTTTATAACTCAATGTCTTAATAGGTTTATCCTCATTCTTGCAAACTCTGGCCATGCGTTGATCAGGCGCAAAGCTAGATTTCTCCAAGTATTTAGTAGACCTGTTTCAACACCTAGTGAAAATACTCGAAAAACCTTCAAAACCGATATGGAAAGTACAATACAAACAAATCAACCGAATCGAATCATGGATCGCAGATACATAATTGTTACGCCTGGGTCCCCCAGGAAACATCCGTACCTTTTAAGCAATCACTGCCTTGCAAATTGTGCCATGATAACAAAAAAACTGTAGACCGCGGATACACAATGGTTACGCCTGGATCCCCCAGGAAACATCCGTACCCATTAAGCAATCTCTGCCTTGCGGATTACGCTACTAAAACGTCCATAGAACGCAGATACACAATGGTTATGTCTGGATCCCCCAGGAACATTCGTACCCTTTAAGCAATCACTGCGTCTCGAATTATGCTATGCAGTCGAGTTCGTAAGACTATGGGTAACGCCATGGAATTCGAAGGACACTCAAGTATCATATCCGAAAAACCTAAATCAGAGAGAATAATATCGATAGAATGAATCAAAAATGTGGCCACAAAAAGGATATCAAGCAGAAGGCACTTTCCATATCTTTACTTCGAAAATATGTATCATATAGTACCCTTTCAAATCAATTTCAAATATCATACTTATATAAAGTCAATTATATATAAGATTTCATTTTCAAATCGAATACTTTCCAAAATCAATAGTATATCAAATCACACTTACATAGACTTCGATTATATAAGGTTTCGCTTTTCAAATTGAGTACCTTTCCAAATCAATAGTTTCGAATCAACTTCATACTTATACAAATCAGTTTTATATAAGTTCGATTACTCCCAAATCAAGTATTTAGTAAAATAAGGTTCTCAATTTCAAATTTGTTTCAATATCAGTTTAGTTTCAAAATCATATACGATTTCACCAAATTATTTCTTCCAATTTAAATATCTTCAGTTTCAATGTTTTCAAAATAATAGGTTTAGGAAATAATCCTAGTTTCCAAATCAACATAATTTAGGTCAAACAAATTCATTTCCAAAATCATCATGTAAATACTGGGTTTTAAATTCCAATCTATTTTCGAAACCAGATATTTTTCTCAAAATCAATTATACCCAAAAATGATTACCAAGTTTATAACCATCCCTTTAAAACCTTTAAACTATATATTTCTATTTGAAAGATCCAATTTACCTTTTGAAAGTTATTATTGTCTATATATATAGTTTTTATAAAAGATGTTACTAGGTTAAAACAATTAAAACTAAATTTTATTCAAAACATTTCAAAACTAAATTCCATATTAGTATAATTCAAAATAGTCTTATTCATTTACTTAACAAAACGGTTTCAAACTTATTTAAATCATATTACTTCGTGCTTAAACATACAAACTAAACTTATATACCTTATCAAATAATTTATACTTTTCAAAATTACTTAGCTTTGAAAATTAAACCTCGATTTGGAAGTGTACGAACATTCAAAATAGACGTAGAAATCAAATTTCTAATCCAAGAGTTGGAAATCAGCAACAAATTAGTAAATCAATTTCAAAAGATAGGGTTATACCAAATCAAATCCGAAACTTGAGGACTGAACACCGGGTTTACTTCAAGTCGTTTCAAATATAAATACATATATCTTTCGAATATCAAATCATACTTCAGAATTTGAAATCAAAATTGGTTTCACAAAATCAATCGCATAGCAAAGCTACTAAAGTGGCCTCTCCCCCACTCTGAAACTCGAAAATCAATGTTGATGATGCGTGCACTCATCACCGAAATTATTCTCTAGCGACATAAGTGAGTTCTGGATTTCTATTTTCTTGAAAACTTCTTTGAACTTTCTTCGAAATCATTGGAACTTATTTGAAGTCATTTGAAACGTTTCTTATTCGGAAAATACTTTCAAATCGTATTATTATACATTTTCAAAATCATAAAACCAATCTTCAAAATACCGGAGTTCAGTTTCTCAAATTTCAAATTCAAAACCTCAGTTATAAATCATTTTTATATAAACCAATTTCTTATATAATTTTCAAAATTTCAAATCCTTTCGAAACTTCAAATTCTCGTTTTTAGAAGGTATATAATCCTTATCGAAAACATTTTCACTTTTATGTATAGAATATAATCATACTTATCAAAATAATAATTTCGATATATAAAACAATTTCTAAAATACAAACAAACACTATTCTTCGAGGGATGATTCAAGAATGGATTTCAAAACAAAGATAGAGCTTCAATTTAGAGGAACTCTAATCAAATAGAATTCTGATTCGAAGATAAGCTCGAACGAAGATGAGGTAATTAAATTACAAATAGAAAATGGATATACTTATATAAATCGTGGGCGACCTTAACCGGGTGAACCGTGACTTCAAGAATATGATCGATGTAGAATTCTAAGGCAAACCGGCATTCGATCTCCAGAGATAGAACTCGGCATAGAAAAAGATAGCAGCATCTAAACCGAGAGTATATGAATCTCCGGTGAATCAATGCCAATTGTAAAAGAGTTTCACCCCGTTACAAATCATTCAAAGATTGGCGGGATTGCCGATTTTTATAGAGATCATTCGAAGTGGAGTTTTGGGAGGCTCCAGAATCAAAAGAATATAAATAAGGGAGATAAGAATGGATTTCAGAACAAGTGGGAGTGTTCCAAAATTCAAAGGAAACTGAGTCAAAGAGGAAGAGATTCAGGCTTGAACGAAAGTAACTTTGTAATTAAATCTACTACATATGCTAAGTTTGCCTAAAACCTGGCTCTGATACCAACTGTAATGACCTAGTATTTTCAACCATTCGCATCCGCACATGTCGGACTTGAATTGCTCAAAATATCATATTGTTAATTTAAATTTGGCAAAACTTTGCATATACAGTAAATAAATCAATTACAGAATCACAGACACAGAGTTATATAATAATAATGCAGCGGGATAGATAAATAGTAGTTCATGAAGCTACTATATAAACAGCGGAGTTTGAAGTAAAATACAACAGAATATCTCAAATACCGTGAAGTTTCAAATACAAACTGATGACATCTCTGACCAAATCAACTGGAAAAGCTAAAAGCTGAATCGATAGTTGGATCTTCAAGCGAAGCTCCAAACTCCAAAGGTGAGTCTCAATTGTTGTATCCCTCAGTCTGGCCCGAGCGTAAAGCAAACACAAAACGCTCGAGTCGGGATTAACATTCTTATATCAATAAATGCAACTCAAGTGAAATATCAACTGAAATACAAGTAACTTAAAGGATGTTTGGGATAACCATCCTCTAAGAATCCATGGAACCAAACGCCATTATAACACCGTGGTCATTCCAAAATAATTTATACTTTAGAACCCGAAATATCATTTCCATCACAAATATATATATTTCCAAATTATAGCACTTTCAAAAACTAAATTGATAATTTCATATATATGTTATTTAACTTCACTATTATTTAGTTTTGAAATATTCACTTAATAGATCCATTATCATTTAAATGACCTTAAATTACATTAAACTAAATATTTCCTTCGATTTATTTACAACTTGAAATATCCATTTAATCACTTTAAATCAAAGTCAAGTTATAAAACCATATCTTAAAACCCTCAAATTCGATAAGTTTCAAATCGATTTAATTAAACAAAATTCTAAATTAAATACAATTTCGAATAAATTAAAATTTATCTTTCCAACCTTAACTTATAGAATCATTATAAAGATCTATTTTTAAAATAAATTTTTTAAATAAATACTTAAACATATTGTATTTTTCTTAAATCAAACTTGATTAAATTTAAAACTTATTATTAAATTCATTTTGTATTAAAACTTATTCATATACATAATATTTTCAAATTTAAAAAAACCATATATATTTCCTTTCACCCATAGAAATCATTTTAAAATATTTATATATAGACCAACGGTGTCTGTATAAAATTTTCTATCCTATGGTTAAGTGATATGAATATTTATCATTTCAATCCATAGTTTAAATATCTACGGGTATATATTATTTCAACCCACAATCCCAAATTCAATTCAAATGAAAATCGCTTGGGTTTATCATTTCAACCCATAACGATTTTCCCCTATTCTACAGATCATTCGGGTATGTATCATTTTAACCCATAGGGAATTCTATCCTAACAGGGTACTTGCAAAGTGATAACAGGTATGATAATAACATAACAGGCATATATCATCAATAACAATATAATATAAATAACAGGATATGGTGCCATATCCCACAGGTGAACAGTTACAGATAATAGCATATATAACAATTTAAATAAATACAGCAGCATATTTCAATTGTCGTTTCAATTGAAATCAAATTTAATAAATATAAGAACGTTAATCGTGAGTGATTGCTCACCTTTCGAGGCTAGATAGATAAACACTGAAATTGAGTTACGAATCCGAACACGAATTCCAAAGCAAAGTAAGATAGGTACGAATTCGACGGGCAAGCTGATAGATAGGGAATCGATGAACAATTAGAATCAGTTTGATAGAAACAACAAATATATATTATTATTATTATTTCCATGAAATCAATATTTAAATTAAAACAAATATTAAAATAACTTATTTTTTTTATACCAAACCAAACTCAAACATATGTATACTTAATATATTATACTTTAAGATCCATCCTTATTATAAAACCAATATTAAATTTAAAACATAATCATATGAAAATCAATATCTACATATACGTACATATATATCTCAAAACCAATTTACTTTATATTATAGTATATACATTTATACCTTTGAAATAACTGCTTATATATATATATTTTGAAATAACAATATATATATCACTAATATATAGGCTATATATCATACAACATATCAAATATAAGTTTATATAATAACATATATATATATATACAGCACTGTTATAGCATATATATGATAACCACTATATACGAACCCTTTTAAACATATTATACAACATATAGCTCACATATACCATCAAGAAGAAGCCAACAAAAAAACATAATTTATACATATATAGACAAATAAATCAAAATATATATACAAAGTATATGTAAACAGACCTTTACATAAGAAATATATATATAAAGTAAAATATAAGACAAAGAATCAAAATAGCTTCCAGGCTGGAATATATATATATATATAGAACATGAATATATATTCAATATACATGTAGAAAACAAACTATTTATATAATATATAAACTAAACCCACAGCATATATAACCAATATATATGAGACATATATTTTACACATATAGCAATACCAAAGATCTGTTTTTAGTACAGTATATAAATAAATAAACTTGTACAGTTTTATGAAAAAAATCAATTTTTCAAAGCTTTATAAAATACAGACCAAATAATATAATGTATAAAAGCTGAAATATAAACCTTGAAATCTTATACTAAATATACAAAATATATATACAAAACTGATATATAAATATATACAAATATATGCTTAAGCCATAACCACTGGAAAATATATGTATGCAAAACAAAATCTCAACGGAACTTATAGATATATATATAAACTACTGTATATACAACATAACCCATCAACTTTTATAAATATATATATATATATATATATAACTACTATTTTATTAAACTATAACCCATATATAATTTAAAACAAATAACAGACATATATAATATATACATAAATATACTCAAAACAACTAAGACATATATATTACCAATGTATCTAGGCTATAGAAATGAACTAACAGGCAACCTTATAATATAATACATATATATAAATGCATATAATCTACGCATAACAATTTGAATAATAAATAAAATGATACATTACCTATAATACATGCATTCACGGCATGGAGGAATAGGAGATGAAAGCTGTGTGGCCGACAAGGGTCTCGGTAGAGGATCTTGGCACTGTGTGTGGGGTAAAGCGTGGGCTTTGGGGTAGGCAAAGATGAAGGGGAGGATGAGGCCGCAGGCTTTGGTGAAGCAAAAGATGGATCTGTGCACGAGCAGGGGAGGGATGGTGACGGCTTGCGGAGCTGAGCACGGCCAGGATGTGAGGCTCGGCAAATTTGAGCATGTGGGGTGGGAAAAGAAATGATGAGCAGACTATAAGCTTCAGAAATAAAGCTAGCTTGTTATAAATATTATTTCTCAATGAACGAATATAACAAAAGAAGAGGAAAGGGCAGACAAAACATATAAGCAAATGAATGAACAGATCAGTTCCAATAAATTGCAAATGGAAATATTAATAGTCAAACGTGGGATTCAGAGAAAAATAATACCGATGGCTAACTGTAAATATACGAAGGAACACAAGGAACAAAAAGGTTCAAAATGAATACCGGTATGGTTACTGGTTTCATGGATTCCACCATGAACCGGACTTCGAAACAAAGAATAAAATATACCACAGAGATCAGCACGACGAGATGATCAAAACGGTATACAAATATCAGTGGTATGATCATCCGATCAAAAGTCGATATTCGGTATAGGAAATGCTGCTAATTTGCCGAAAATAAGATAAACGGAGCGATAACAGTTCAAATTTGGAGAAACCAAAAAATATGACGTCTCACTCAGAAGATGATTTACAAATTTATTGTATAAAAAAATTCTGGTTTGAAAAACATTTTATTATCAACAAATATTAACTGATTTAAATTTAAATAAAATTATACAAGAAGATAAACTTCAATGTTATCAGATGAAAATTTACCAGTTGCTATATTAAAATAGACGTATACCAAATATTAAATTTTTATCTTCAAATTTTATTATTTAACATTTCACAAAAATTCAGTTAATTACGTTAATAAAACCGTTAAAATTTATCGGTCGTTACAAATTCAAACATCCTTAGTTAAAACGATTAATTAAATTTAAAACAATCATTAATTGAATGATTAATTAAATTCAAATATAATTATTTAAATTAAGTAATTACTTTTAAATATCATTAATAAAAATGATCATTAATTTCAATTATCAATAGTTAAAGTAATTAATTAAACTCAAGTAATCATTAGTTAAAATGATTAATTAAATCCAATCTCACTTAAATCAAAAGATAAACCAATTTCAAAGCACCATTAATTAAATTGGTTAATTAATTTCAAATTCATTAGTTAAATGATTAATTATTTTGAATTATCACAAATCAAAGTGATTAATGAATTTTTAATATTTTTGCTTAGAGAAAACACAAGCTCAAGTTTAAGACAGATTACTGGTTTTGGGGATGAAATTTAATGAATGACGATATAGCAAAATCGCTATAACGAAACTGAATAATTATAATGGAATTTTAAGATTTTATTCCAATTACTATCAATATAACATCATAGGGATGTAAATAATAATTTTTGACGAGAAACTCATCAAGGTGTCTCTACAGATTTAACCTGCAAAACAATGGTTATGGATAATATATAGATAATCATATGGGTTCATAATGACTAAATTAATATGTTATCCAATTTTCGAACGGAAATTCAACCAAACAAGCAATCAAACAATTTAACTAACATCCAAACAATTAATAAACGTTTATAACATCATAGATATGATAAATCTTAATGTGAGTCAAACTCACATTGACTCTCGTTTCCGCCGAAACGTTCTATTTTGGACTAAAACCAAACGGTCGTCCGATTTTATCATAAATTACAACAAGCTCCAATCTCATTCAATCCAACTCTTATGCGAAAATAATGTCACTACGAGTGCAACGCAATGAACGGTGTCCGAATTTGACCTCGTATGAAATAGTTATTCGATTTATAAGTTATCAAATTTTTTAAATTATAATTCAACAATAATTACAACATTACCCCTTATAAAAACCTAATCCACCTTCTTCTTCCTCTAGAAAAATATAACGTGCACAGTGACATTCCATTCACGTTTGTACACGCATGCCTAATCGCCACCACGCCTTACCGAAAACGCGATGGAACTTCGTCAATCACTCCCCCTTCTCCTCCTCTACTCAATCCACATGTCAGCATCGATCACGGCCCTTGAAATGATTTGCGACCTGCTCCATCTCGCCGATGCTGCTCCATGTTGTGATTCACCTTCTAGCACCACGCAAAAACGTGGCTACAGCTGCCTCTCGCCTCGACAAACCCAAAGCTACCCACCAATTAGCTTCCCGAAGCCTATATCGCCAATCACCTCAAGCCCTAGGTCGGCCTCTACAAATCTGAGCCACCTCAAACACTCATGCACACAAAAAGAAGGGTATAGGATTAAAGCCCTCAAGAAATCGAGCTCACCGGATCCAATGACATAATTTTTAGTTGCTCCTAGGATTAGATTTTGATTTTAAACTTTCCATTTTCAAAAAAAAGCCCCTTTTTTAGTTCTCAGGCAAGTTTAAATAGAGAACAGAGGGGTATGGGCATACATAAGGTGTATGGCATGGGTACGGGTTGATTTGATTGGGTATGGAGTTGAAAAAAAATATGTATGTATGTATGTATATATATATATATATATATATATAATTTGTTTGATAAATATTCAACATAACATACCCAAAAATCTCGAACTCCAAACGAAGCGTGCCGCCTGGCGTTCAATATGTTATTCCCCTATTCTGGACGCAATGGAACTAGTCCCGAGATCTAATTCAATCATATGTAGAAGATAGTTTTCCAACCCAATTATTTTATTAAATTTTTAGAATTAATTTCTACACATTTCGAACTCGCATGTCCAAATGATACGTCTGATCGCTATGAAATTCGATGATATATTATAATTCATTATTACGGATCTAATGAAACTGGTTTCGTCAAAATCTAAGATAGTGCCCCGAAATGACAATTTCACAGATTTAAATATCGATATTTATCTGATCCATTTACATTTGTAAATAAATTTACAAATTGAATCCACCAATATTATTTATTAATTAAAAGGTGTTGAATAAAATTATTAAATCCATTTTATTAACATTTAATTCACGATTCAAATATTTAATCATTCCTTATATTTGAATTATAAGTTATTTAATTCCAAAATCCAATTATTTAAATATTTAAAATTAATTAAACATTTAAAATCAAATGACCAGAATTTTGGGTTGTTACATGCCCTCCCTAAATGAATTTCGTCCTCGTAATTCCTAAGGAAGAAAATGTTTCTAGACTCTTAAATTAAAACTAATAATTAAAATGAGTTATTAAACTTACTTTCAAAACCAATTAGTTGGAATATATTCTAAAATTTTCAAGTCTTTTAAATTCACCCACACATACCAACTAATTCCTCACATTTGTTCATTCCAAGTTATAACTCAAAAATCACATTTTAGTTATCAAAAAAATTTCAAAATTCTTAAAAAAAATTTAACTCTTAAATTTTTCAAAAAATTTTCCTAGCATCTTCTTTGTGTGGCTTGATCGGAACAACTATAAATCGCCTCTACGGGCTCGAAACTAATAAAATAAAAGAAAAGAAAAGTGGCCTCCCACATTTGAGTCATAAAATCGTCAACCAATTTAAATTTTCTAGATTTATTACATATCTTTTCGTGTTTGATTTATATTTTTGCAAGTAATTTATCATCTCTAAGCAAATGTAGGTGCGCAAGAAGTCAAGTAGGAATCGCTTGCTTCCCTATACTTAAATAATCTAAAAGAGAATCTGGTTGGTAAAAGCAATATGATGTAACTCTACATGCTAAAACTAGCATGTTATAAATCTACATGCAACTAAAAACCATATCTCAATCATATATGACAAAATACAGAGAATATTCTGTAATAGATGTTATGCATCCAATAATTTCAAATGATAGGTTTAGATCTAAATACCTATGTGTTTCAAATAAAAATTTTATTTTCAAATTTCTCAGACGAGAAAAATCAAAGATCAAAAATCAAAGTGACAAGGAGAGGATTCCTCCCAATAAAGTATGGTGAAATTCTAGAATCAAAACAACATGGAGCGTCCAGCGGTATTCCGATTCCTCCAAAAACATCAACCATAGTGAATAAGTATCATTCCTTTTACAAAATCTTCAAAAAAAAATTTCAAAATCACCGGGATTTAGGTCCTAATAACAACAAGTCAAAATCCTTGGTCTATAAATTTAAACTTTGTAAACAATGGTCTATAAAATCACACAACCAATCACATCAATTCAATCTAATCAAATCAATCAAATTCCATAAAGGAATAAATTAGCACTAACAGTCAATCAAATTCCATTAGAGAAAACTTATTACTTAAAATTGTTTCAAAATGTCAAATGAATAACAAACAAATCTCAACCTATGTCCAAAACTTTCTTGATTATCCAAAAATATAGATAATTATCTAGGCATACCATTTTGCTCATTAGCCTTTGGTTATTGCTTAGAAAATTATCCAAACTTACTCGGGCAAATTGGAAAGTTATACTCTTAATTTTATTAGTTTCTTAATTACACTAAAACAAATTCTAAACTATACTCAGATAGTTATCTAAATCACTTGTATTTTCACTTAGTATTTTATTCAATACTAAAGTTATTTATGAATTATTTCATAAATTCTCACCCAAGTTTAAAAATAATTTATGAAGTCATTTCTTTATAAAACATAAAATAATAACTTATTCCACTTTATTTACTTGTTTATTACTCTCCTATATCCAAAGAGTACATCCAAATTTATTTTACTTTCCACAAATTTAGGTTAAAATCTAATCAAAATTTGGGTCTTTTAAAAGTGAGTCAACCTCAATAATTTAAAGGGTTAATATGAATGATATTTATGGGTTGACCCAATTAACAAATAGTTTATATTACTTAGGTGTTTTAAACAATTATATGGTTTTAATAAAATAATGTTTATCATAACTTTCTTATCCATTTTAACCAAATTAAAACCTATGTTAACTTATCCCATATCTTCTCTAAGAGAAAAATCTTATCTATTAAAATAATCTCTTAACAAAAATACTTTTTTATTTTGGAACCAATTCCCTTTTAGGGAACTTAAAAATTAGACACCCAGTTTTAATTCCAAAAACTCATTCTTTTGAAAGCATATTGCCTATATATATTATATGAAATAACTTTAAATGATTTATTTATTAAACTCACTTTGGGTTTTTTCGGATTTGAACTCATTTCGATCGCACAATGATAAAGAGAATAATTTACTAAGTACTCAACAACGTTCGTCTAAGCAAACATCCAATCGTCACTTAGAAGATTATTTAGATTACCACAAAACTAATCGAAACAATTTCCTTTAATTATCCCAAAGAAAATGCATTCCATATAAAATTCTACTTCCCAAAATATTTTTACTTTCAATTACTTCCAAAAATACTACTATCTCATTTCTTAAAATTCTTTCGAAAATATTTTCAAAAATTCTGGGATTTAGATTCAAAATCCTTTTTAACACATTTTATAAACTAAATTTATATAAAATTTACTTTATATAAAATCATCTTATATTATAATAATTCTTCTTTATTATAATAGAATTATCTCGAATATTTATTCTCTAAATATCTTATCCCACCATTTAGATTATGTTCACAACTTTTTATTTAAGTTTAATCCTTAACCCACCATTTAGGTTATATTCACAACTTTTTGCTAAAGTTTAATCCTTAACCCACCATTATTAAAAGGTGAATTTTCAAGTTAACATTTTCTCCGAACACCTTTATAATCAAATTGTGAAAATTAATTCGCAAAGAGTTCGTTTTAAAACAAAGCGACAAATGCTCCTAAATAAGCCGAGCACAATTTAGCAATTAACAACCAACAGTCAATGATTCTTATTTAAATTGAGCATTACTAAACAAACAACAATGATAATAAATAAATATTATCAAATTTAAACAAACTTACCTCGTAACTATATAAAGTTTTGAAACTTATTCCTTTATATATATAATATAATCTTAGAAAAAATATTTAATTTCCCAAAAATTTCAATACCATGTCAGTTGGCCTTGGTTGAGTGTTTAGAAATCCCTATCGATACCGCGGCGTCCCATATCTCGACCATAATTCGTAAAAACTCAAAAGACCAATTAACATAATATGTTTTTACAACATTAACAAATACGCACTCGCATATATAATACTCTCAAACTCATTCTACGGTGTCGCTTACCCTATCTCTAATCAGCCAAACCCTACCAAAGCTAAGAGTCTCGCTTAACCTTGCGCTTTGATACCAAATTGTAACAACCTGCCTTTTTGACCATCGAAAGTCGACATCGAGCACTACCACTGTGTTCAAATGTCGCGTATCCAATCAACAAAAGGGCAATTTGATAGGGTAAAATAAAAATAAAAGAATAGAGAACAGAGAAAAAATAGAATCTCACAGAGGAATCAACAACATATAATATAACAAGGACAGTAGAAACTGTCACCCCAAAAATACAGAGTATATCAGAGTTAAAAACAAACCTTATCAGCTGGGCAGTTATAAAATCCTAACGTTACAAATGCTAATAGGGTTATATATTATACAGCAGAAAATAAACACTACGATATTCGAATCTCCAACACCCCTCCAAGATCTCCATATCACCAAGACAACCTAGGAAAATACTCGGTCTGACCCAAGTATTATAAATAATTAACACCTGGATCAGTCTGAAAATACTAGCATGAGATAAATCAAGTATTAGGGAATATATATAAGTTTTGTAAGACCACGTCGCTAACGCGGAACGGGTTTTTTCCTCACAAAAATAACATCCATACAGGTAAGAGCAGAAATAATCATTAGGAAACAAATCCAAATATGAATGATTGGAAATAATGCTAAAATCAGACTTGAAAGAAAGAAAATAAACTGAGTAAAATCAAAACTAGAAAGAATGGATAAAACTAGGAAACAATCCAAATTTGATTGAATGGACAAAATAAGGTGACGGTCCAACTTGATAGAAGTGGACTAAATAAGGTAACAGTCCAACTTGATAGAATGGACTAAATTAATGCTTAAATGCCACGAATAGTGGTTGACTCTTCTCGTGGCAATTTAAAGATAAACAAATTCAAGGTTTTCGAATCAAATAAGGAAAGGAAATTTTCCAATAAATGACTAGGAGAGTGCGGCCTCCCTTGAAGTATACCTTTAGTAATATACTTTTGAGAAGGTCATATACTCGGTGACCTCCTCGGGAAAAGTACCAGCCGAACCTCCCTAAACCTTCCCTAGAATCCAAATATTTCACATCTAAATGCGCAACCGAATCCAACCTAGATTATATGTAAAATACGCTTTTGATGGGAGCAACCCCACAGAGCTGGACGCCCATAAGCTCTTTGGATTTAGTCATTTTTCGATAAAGGATAACAAAGCTCAAAGAGTAGCAAATTGTTTTTAAGGTGATGATACACCATAAAGAAAGTTGAATCCGATAATTAATGAATCAACTATCGAGGATAATTAAAATGATCGTATATGGAAATTAAATATCATATATTTACCACTACTCGTTGATCCCAAACAAGTGCTATCTCTCGGTTATAGATGAAGCCAGGCAAGTTGAGGTGGTGTTACCCCTAGGCATCGCCTTAAAGACATTTTTAACCTTCAAGATAGAAACTAGTCCAAGCCTCAAGGTTTAGTTTTAATGGTATGACTAGATCCTTTCCATATAAGCGATATCGATCATGGAACTATTTTTCCATTAATGAAATCAAACTTTAACTTTTAAAAACTGAACTTGTACTTGATTTCCATATTACAGTATTGGTAAAATACTTTTAGAAATACTCTTTCAAAACGTTCTTTTACAAGACAAAATTTATAATACTAAGTGTATTAAAACAAAGATAAAAAACAAATGTTGTTAAAACATTGTTTACTATAGACCCAAAAACAATATATAAGCTTTGTTTATTAGTAATTCCCTTAAAAGAATTTTTCTCATTTATAAACCATTATTTATAGATTTAAAGCAAAATTTATTATCCCAAAAGATAATAAAACAATTTAAATACCTTTATAAATTTTAAATAATGTTAATTATCCTGAACGATAACTAAACCCATCTATAATCTCTTTTAAGTAATCCAATTCATTATCTTTAATAAAATAATTGATTATTGCTAAACACTTTTATATCATCATTAAATTAACTTTAAAAATCTTATTAAATCAGTTTATTAACTTCAAATCCATTAATTAACTTAAAGTACTTTTATTATATTAGTTAATTTACTTTAATCACTTTTATTAAATTAATTAATTAACTTTAAATATCACTAATTACTCAGATTTATTAAATCCAAATATTCATTAGTTAAAATGAATAATTCATCTCAAACCTCATTAATTAAAATGATAACTAAATTTTAAATACCATTAATTAAAAAAATAATTAAGCTCAAATAATCATAAACTAATTGGATTAATTAAATTCAAACTTCATTAGTTAAAACGATTAATTAAATTAAAAAAATCATTAATTAAATGATTAATTAAATTCAAATATCATTATTTAAAATGAGTAATTACTTTTAAATATCATTAATAAAAATGATAATTAATTTCAATTATCATTAATTAAATTAATTAATTAAACTCAAGTAATCATTAGTTAAAATGATTAATTAAATCTAGTCTCACTTAAATCAAAAGATAAACCAATTTCCAAACACCATTAATTAAATTGGTTCACTAATTTCAAAATCATTAGTTAAAATGGTTAATTATTTTGAATTATCATAAATCAAAGTGATTAATTAATTTTTAACATTTTTGCTTAGCGAAAACACAAGCTCAAGTTCAAAATAGGTTACAGGGTTTTGTGGATAAAATTTAAAGAATGACGATATAGCGAAATCACTATAACGACACTAAACAATTATAATGGAATTTTAGGATTTTATTTCAATTACTATCAATATAACAGCATAGGGATGTAAATAATAATTATCAACGAGAAACCCCTCTGGGTCAACAGAAATTCAACCAAGTAATCAATCAAACAATTTAACTAACATCCAAACAATCAATAAACGTTTATAACATCTTGCGTTTAAATAGCGTTTTATATTTAATTATTGATGTTTATCCAATCCATTTACCTTTGTAAATAAATTTACAAATCGAATCCACCAATATTATTTATTAATTAAAAGGAGTTGAATAAAATTATTAAATCCATTTAATTAACATTTAATTCACAATTCAAATATTTAATCATTCCCTACATTTGTACTAAAGTTATTTAATTCCAAAATCCAATTATTTAAATATTTAAAATTAATTAAACATTTAAAATCAAATGACCAGAATTTTGGGTTGTTACAGGTTTATGGTTGTAGGAAGTGAAGGAAGAGAATTGTTGTTGAATTTCATAGCAGTTAGATGATGCAAAAGGGTCGCAACAGCATCGCTAAAGCTTAGCGATGACATTGCAACGTACTTTAGGCATTAGAACATTGGCATCACAATGGCGTCATAAAAATTTAACGATGCCATTGCGACAAGTTTTTTGCTTAAGAACATTGGCGTCGCAATGGCGTCACTAAAATTTAGCGACACCACTATGACGTTATATTTCTTAAATAAACATGTGTTGCTACGACATCGCTAAATTTTAGCAACGCCATAGTGACGCCAATCTTGTAACATCTTAGTGATGCCAAGCAATTTAATGACGATAATTTTTCTTTCGGCGTATTGAGCAGCACTATGGCGTCGCTAAAACTTTTAGTGACGCCGTAGCGATGCCAAATGCGAGTCAAAACACCGCAAATTTGTAGTGGTGCAAAAGAATGAAACCTTAAAACTTCCCTGATCAATTCCCCTAATTCTCTCTCTACCCTCTTCTTTCTCTTCATACGGTAAGGCCCACATAGCATAGGATTTCCATAAATCCCTTCATGTAAATATCTTTTAATTAAACTCATTTTAAAATAAATTGATATCATATATCGATGCACGCAAATATAACTTCATATATGCATTCAAGTAATTACAAAAAATACTCAAACATCAAATAAATTAAATAATAACTAATATTTCTCAAATATCAATTAATTTAATTAGTTTATAACATTTTACAAATTAATTAAATCTTGTGGTATTTTTGATAATCCTTTATTTTGGTTGTGTGACTCGGAGGTGTAAATTCAGTCAGTGATTAATATTGAACAATTTGAATATTGACGTACATAGATTATGTTAGCTGGTGGTCTGACATTTTGGCTGAATTTATTAGTTAAACATCTTTTTTTTAAAATCCAGCTACATATATTATAAGTGGTACCTGGTAGTAACGATTATTTACACCAATCCTCTTCGTCAATACTATATAACATTAGGACTTATGGAATTTGGTTTTTGGTTAAAATTCCAATATCATCCACATTCAACTTAGTTAGTCCACAAACAAAGTCCTTGGTTTTAATAACATTCATCATTAACTGCACCACTTCGGTCAGAGATTTTGACTTTGAGTTGACTATAGTCGACCACGATACTAATTTCATATAAATGAGGAGATGAATTCTCTATTGAATAGTGTTTCACTTCCAATGTTTCAACTCAGACCCAACTATGGTCGTTCAATACATGATATGGCATGATTTATTTATAATCAAAATGGAGTGTTCATATTGAAGTTCCACAGTATTCTCAAGTCGATGAAACTATATATCATTGTCGCTTCGAGATTCTCTGTTTGACCTTAGTTATATTAAACAATGGAAACCTCTCGAGTGAGTCATCCTATAGTTATCCTACACTATGCAATTAATGCCCCGCTATTACCCCACTATAACCTTGCTATATCTCATAACGGATTTCTACCACTATGATTTTTTCATATAGCCCCAAATATAGCCTTTCTGCTTTAAGCCCCGCTATTTTCGCTATATCCCATTATTCTCGCTATATTCCGCTATTTCCGCTATATCTGCTTTAAAAGAAATGAATTGAAAAATGACATTTATACATTATAAAAATTATGAAATTAATTTATTTAATTGATGTAACGACCCGATATTTTCAACCATTCGCATCCATTATAAGTGTATAGGTAGACACTCATGCCGGAGTTGAATTGCTCAAAATACCACGTTGTAATTAAAATTTGGCAAATCTCAGAATATACAGTAAATAAATATAATCACAGATCACAGACACAGAGTAAAATAATGCAGCGGAAGTAAAAGAAATAGTAGTTCATGAAGCTACTATGAAAATATATCAGAGTTACATAAGATACAACATAAGAAATAAAGTACAGCAGAAGTCTCAATACAATAACCAAGTACAGGCTGAATAGAATAACGGAACCGAAGTTGATAGAACAAGACTAGCAAATAATCTCCAGCGATTCAAATCTCCAGAAGGTGGAAATCCAAATCTGTGAATACTCAGGCTGACCCGAGCGTAAAGCAAAACACAAAACACTCGAGTCAGGACAATATATACTTATATAATGTAAACCAACTCAAGTGAACTGTAATAAAGGTACAAGTAACTTAGAAGATGCTTGGGACCGCCCATCCTCTAAGGATCCGTTAAAATATCTACTATGTAGTAATATTCGCTATTATAATAGTGTCTAAATAAGTAAAGTATAATCATATCGGAAAATAGCGTTAAGGGGATGGAGAACCTTAACGCAGTCGAATCTTAAAATCATAATCGTAGTAAAGCTCGATATGGTAGGTGACACGGCACAACTAGGCAATGCCAGGGTAGATATACCAATTACGCACACGGACTGATGGATACGCATAGCAGCCACTACCGTTCCACCTCGAACAACATTCCCAAATCGGAGGATGGCCATCTGTCAAATCACAAGTAAGAGTATAATATCGAAGAAATGTGTCCGAGAAGAGGTGCTACCTCACTGGTCCGAGATCGCTCCTGTTTTAGCCACCTTATGCCAACTCATGGGAGTTGGGTCCACGTAACATACCTTAAGAACGTCGCCACCATCCTACTTCATTCTGGAATCTCCACCGCGTACACGATTGTCAAAGTGGTTTTCGGTATCAACAGAGAGTATGTCCATATCCGATCCCGGTCTCTTTGCCAACCAATCGTTATTATAACCCGTGGGTATAACTTTTAAAAATAGTTTATGTTTCAAATCAAAATACATCCTTTAAACCATTTCAAAATCATATCATTTATTTCAAACTAATACATACTTTCAAACCCAAAACATATCTATTCAAAACCAATTCAAAAATATATCATTTCCATTTCAAAACCAATTCAATAATATATCATTTCAATAAAACCCAAATTTCAAAATCACTGAATATTTCCTTTAATTTATTAAACTTGAAATCTTCCTTTAAATTATCATAGCATTTTGGTAATGTAACCTTAAGGAATCATAGCATTTTTGGAATGTAATACTTCCCAATTTAACATTTTATATAATCAAAGTATTTATATACTTACAAATTTTTAACATGGTCATTTTATCATAGCCTTATAGTTAAATAAACTTTGTTACTGTAATATCCAATTTAATGCTAAAATTCTTATGTTAAGTTAAGAGTACCTTATTAACTTACATTATCATTACAATAAAGAAACTTTATTATTTTAGTCATTAAAATATGTCATTTACATTAATTAAAACTTACATATTAAATGTACTTTTTAACTTACATTCCTATTACAGTTGTAACGTATCGGGTTTTGCCCGCTCGAAAATCAACATCCGTACTTCACATTGTACTAGAATGCCGCAGATTCGACCGTTCAAATCCGATTCGCCGGAGCTATAACACAATTAAGTAAATAACACAGCGGAAGAAAAGAATAATACATTGATATATAATATCTGATACAACAGAGTGATACATTGAATATCAATATACATCAGAGATATGATACAAGAAATAGCAGCGGAAAAGAAAAGATAACATCAGCAGCGGAACAATATCAATAGAAGTGATAACTCCAAAATGATCTTCAGACAAGAATGAATCCACAACTCCAAGATAAGCAACTCCGATGAATGAACTAGCTCCAGATAATCTACTAAACCTGAATATCTGAAAAGAAACCCAACTCTAGACTGCCCGTGTGGAAAATTATGAGCACCCAGAGTTTAGGAAAGGAACAATAAACTCCGGATCAGTCATGGGACTGGTGTGAGCAACAAAAACAGTTTATCTTTAAACAAACACAAAAGGTTTTAAACATTGAAATCCGCAATGCTTTTAGAAAATGAAACTACCATAAGACCTCCCACCACACACACAATGCAAACGCAGAATTGGAGGAGATTTCTTCTTATGATAGTCAAACATGCTTACTACGCAAAATCAATTGGATATTATTATTAGTGCATAGTGCAGAAAACATTTCGAAAGTATAATATTAATCTTAGCCAACATACGACCAGTATCGTATGCCTACTATAGCTACCATCTAAACAGTGGTAACCACCGTACGTAAATGGCAGGTTCTACAACTAAAACCGTACAAGTTCCGTATTGGAGAAATGGATTTCCAACAAATGGTCAGGCTAAGGAACTTCCTTCCGCCGCATGGGATCGCCTCTGGCGGGACGTCCCGAGAGACAAACTGCTCTCTGCCAAACAAGGCCGAGTTACCCCTGTAACAGGTAACTCACGAATATGCCACCTCCCGGTCCTTTGGGACCTTTATCCGAGGCCTCGATAACCAACATCACACATAATAAAGTGTATCCACATGAGTAAGTATCAGGGCTCCATACCATAATACCACCCTTTTCCAGAAGGAAATGACATACCCTAAAGGGCGCGACCCTCATAACCTTGCCGCAACATTCCTGTTTCGACCATTTCCGGGTTGTGAGGCCCTGACGAAGTCTCGTCCACAAAGCTACGCTTTTTTCAAAAAGCCACGCTTTGGGTCAATAGATGATCAACCTATGATCACAAAGATAAATGATCAAACAAATGATCATATCACAAATGATCAAACACCGATCATCACACAGCAACACTCAGCATGCCACATTACCAAATTGGGAGTATATCGCTGATAACCTTCAACTACATAACCTCTGAGCTCATACGTCTCAGAGAAGGGTATTAAGCTAAGAGAATAAATTCTCCGCCACCAACAGAAATGTATTTGAAAGAAATCGGCTTTATATCTCAAAGTGTAATGTCAGACATACAATCCATACAAGTCTGTTCCGGGTTCGAACAGAACCGAAGGCACTTCTCACGAAGCCCTTGCAAATCCGGATAATTTCCAATCACGTCCGGACTTCCCGTCACTAAGGATGATAAAACCTCTATATCGGGGATCAGCCGATGCAGAGTAACTCGACGGTAATCCTTCCGTTTTCAAAAATATTCGGTCTTCAACACCGGTCTTCAAATGCTATCCATATACGTCGTATCACATATTCGGAATGGTTTATACGACCCAAAGGTCCTCTCCCGGCTAAACCGAATAGTGCGCGAAATATTTAAAAACATATGGATATGGGATTTCAATTAAGTCACAACTTAAACCCAAACTTCCTTTTCAAATGGTTTAAACAAAATACCATTTTCAAATCTTTAAACAAAAAGATTCAATCTTAAACAACCTTCAACGGTTTAAACAGTTTCACCTTAATCTTTTAAACAAAAGATTCATTCACAGATTTTCCAAATTAATTTCCATTTCAATTTGATTAACTCGTTAAACCTTTAAATCAAGATTTAACTTATAGCTTTCAAAACAATCCCATTTCAAATGATTTAAACCAATCATTATTTTAAATCTGTTAAAGATAAACAGATTCAAATCATAGCTTTTCAAAACAATTCATTCATAACTTGGAAAACCATTTTTTCAATTCAGTCTTGAAATTCCTTTAATTAAACTGGAATTTCATTTCTTATCTGAAAGCTTTTATCATTTGAAAACAAACAGTTTCATTTCAGAAAATCTGGTTCATTCATACGAGTGGAAATCCTTGGGTTAAATCCAAATTCTCAAAATTATACTTTTAAATGGTTTAACTTTATATAAACACATTTATATCATCTTTAATCCCTAGTTTCAAATCATAGGATTCAATTTCAAACTTGAATTCAAATTTAAATCAAATTATTTAAATTTTCAAAACTCGATTAAGTTATTCAAAATAACTTCTATCTTTGAAATTCCATTTCAAAATCTTTTCACTTTAAACCCAAATTTCTAATTTCAAAATCAATTGAAATTAAGATTTCAATTTCAAAAACATCAAATTTAAATTATCTGTGACTTAACTGATTTCCACGTGAAATCCATATTTGTGTGTGTAAAAGTGTAGTCCAGGGGTTTCACACAATAGTGCAACACAATGAATCACCACATATCAGAATACAGAAATATAATTCGATAAGCGGTATAAGAACAACGCTTATCGTTCATTCACAGATCATAGATATATAAAGGTCACAGATAAGTAAACTACAGATCACAACATAAATCAGGATGTATCACAAAGCATCATATATCAGGGATATCAAACAATCAAGTCATTCAATAGAATACGATCATCCATAAGTAAACCAATTAAGATTATCTAATAAATCTAAACCAGATTATTTGTCCATGGATAATCTCTATTCAAGGTTAATTAATAATTAATCAACTACAAACATTTTAATAAATTATTCTTTAATTAATCATTAATTACCCTTTAATTATTAAGTAATTAACTTTTACTCACTTAATAAATCTTTAAATTACAAATTTATTAACCAACCCTTTTATAAATTACCCCTTGTATTAAGTAATTATCTTTTAATTATTCATCTTAATTAATTATCCCTAATAAATTGACTTAAAACTTAATTAATAAATTTTAAACTCTTGATTACTAAATTAATTAATCCTAATCATTAATTAATTAAATTATTCAATTATCCATTTTTAATTATCTTAATAATTTAATGAATCCAAATCATTAAATTCTAATTTAAAGATTTTAAACCAAATTCTTTTTTTTTAATTTAAAGTATTTACTTATTTAAAATATTTTAAATTATAAACTCCTTTTATCGCAAAATCTGGGATTCAAACTTAACCTTAAACTCAAACTAAACCTTGACTTAAACTTTTCCTTTGAATTTTCAAACCCCTATTTGATCACAACTTTTAAATTTACTTAACTACTAATTTCATTAAATAAGTTTGAATTAAAAGCAAACTTTTAAAATCTAAATTTACAAACAGAACTCGACTTTATTTTTAGACTTCAGATGTTTTAAACTAAATTTTGAACATTTGCATATGTTTGAATTTGTTTAAATCAAAACTGGATCATGCTCTCAGATTAAAGAATCTGGACAACAACCTGAGTTTCCCCCCTACAAGATCTTCGAGTTCAACCCGAGTTTCCCCGAGCAAAACAACTACCTGCTCGAGAAAGAAAAAAAAAACTCCATTCCCAAAAAAAAAAACAGCAGCGCCATCATCGAAAACTGCTCCGTGCACGTGCACGGAGCCATCGTGCGTCAATCGGCGCCACTCCAACCACGAGCAGGTCGGCAACCTCCCCCTGACCCATCCACCACCATCAGAACCACGCCCATCATCGACAATCAAAATATCGAACTAGAAACTAAAACCTGGAACGCAAAACCATCATCCAAACCCAACCTGTCAACGCCAATCTCTCAACCCTCCGACCATCGTTCGCCACCAAACTCCGGCCATCGCTTCGACTATCTCCCCTCTACCTCCCCACAAACTTGCGTCGAACTCGATGCATCCAATAGGGTGGATGAACCAGAAATACTCGACCCTCCAAAACTAGGTCACCAGAGAAAATCTACTCGCCGCCGCTTCCACAAGGCACTGCACCCCCATCCACCATTATTCCCATACTCCTTGTTCGTTCGTGCATCACCACAGAGGAACCCGACCATCCCGATCACTTGGATCATCAGAAATCACTCAATATACCATTTTCAGTTCATCAAGAACTGCTCCTTCAAACTAATACTAAAAATCGTGAATTTAGTTTTAAAAATCATAATTTTGAATAAATTTTCAGATTATAAACTTAGATCAGTAAATTATTATGTTCGAATTTTATCATATTTATGTTTGGACTGTTGTTTTATATTTTCCAGAGACATACAAATTATTTTTCCTTCTTAAACAAATTTTAATCTACAATCTATGATATAACAAACATAACTTGTTTGAAACTTCAGCCCTAACAATGATTTGTTCAGGAGATAATTGGATTTGACTTAAAACCTTAGCTTTGGAAACTAAGAACAGGGGTATCACAGAAAACATCCATTCACACACATATATATACATTCACATATATACACAAACATGCATCCATATATATGTACATACAACCATACAAATACATAGATATAAACAAGCAACAGGTTTATTATATTTACGCTTTTAAATAAAAAGTTACTCACAGTTGTTTGAAGAAAGAACAGAGTTCTTTTGAACCAGACTTGAAACATTTGCAAAGTTGAAATCTTCACTTGATTCTCTGGTTTTCATAAATTCGTATTGATGTTTTAAATTGAAGTTTATTCAAGTTGTAGATGATATTACTCCAGTGTTTTACATAGCTTGGAAGGAACGAAATGAAATAAAAAGTTGATATGTAAGATGAAGCTTACAGGTGATATAATGTATTGTTTAACTGAGATGAGATTGTGATGATTCTTGTTTGTACAAATTTCTTTAGCAGGGATATTTTTCTTGCTTGTGGCTGATATAACTTTTGTAGTGTACTAAGGAGGCTGCATTTATTACCTTGTACAATATACTTTTTTTTTTCTTTCTTATCTCGGCTGAGAATATATTGCTTTGTAATAAAATTGAATGTATTGTTTTCTTTTTAACTTGTCTTGTTTTCAAAAGCTTAAGCATTTTTTTTCCTTGTTTGTTTTATTTCTATGCTTTGTCTTTGTATTCTTTTATTTTACTTATCTTCATTTCAGCTGAACATGTTTTAGTGGCCAAAGACATTATCATTTTCATTTACAAGCTATTACCCATACTTTGTTTACTTTTGTACAATTTGTATTTGTCGTTTTATTTCACAATTTTATTCAAAAATCGAATTAATTATCAATTTAAATAAAATTAAATTTCGGGGTCGTTACAGACTTCCCCCCTTAAAAGAATTTCGTCCTCGAAATTGTCAAGGAGACACAAAGATAGATGAAGAAGGTTTTATCAAATCAAACTGAATATCTATTCTGCATTTGGCTTACCAAATCAGAATATCAAGAACGAATCTGTTTTAACATTTCAAAAGATACTCGGGTTATCCAGATCTACGAAATATGCAGTGGCATAGGTTAGTTCAAAGTGATGACTAACCATTCGTAGAATAAATCGGAACCCAAAGAATAGATAGATATATGGATACAATTTCAAAACTTTTTAGTTTAAGACTAAAGTATACCTATCAACCATAGCAATCAATTCATCCATACAAACAATTTTTGGCCATTCCGGAGTTTATGTCCCATATTAATATGTCGAATCTTCTTTCTGGATCTACCAGAAACTATCGAAGAATTGAGAAAATATGTTGAACAAAAGAGATCGATAGAGAAAAGATTGCTTCCTTGTTGTTACAGAGTATTGACCATTTATAGTCGTATTCTCCGTCCCCTATCTCGTCCTCTTCTTGCACTCATACTCACTATCACGGAATAGTAAGAGAATTTAGTGAGACATTCGAACGGATATCTGAGAATTACTCATTCTAGGGTATACTTCACTCTATCTCTAATGAGTTACTTAACGTGTTATACTCCTGAGCTAAAGTTCAACCTTAGCTCTGATACCACATGTGACGACTCGGGTTTTGCCCGCTCGAAAATCAACATCCGTACTTCACATTGTACTAGAATGCCGCAGATTCGACCGTTCAAATCCGATTCGCCGGAGCTATAACACAATTAAGTAAATAACACAGTGGAAGAAAAGAATAATACATTGATATATAATATCTGATACAACAGAGTGATACATTGAATATCAATATACATCAGAGATATGATACAAGAAATAGCAGCGGAAAAGAAAAGATAACATCAGCAGCGGAACAATATCAATAGAAGTGATAACTCCAAAATGATCTTCAGACAAGAATGAATCCACAACTCCAAGATAAGCAACTCCGATGAATGAACTAGCTCCAGATAATCTACTAAACCTGAATATCTGAAAAGAAACCCAACTCTAGACTGCCCGTGTGGAAAATTATGAGCACCCAGAGTTTAGGAAAGGAACAATAAACTCCGGATCAGTCATGGGACTGGTGTGAGCAACAAAAACAGTTTATCTTTAAACAAACACAAAAGGTTTTAAACATTGAAATCCGCAATGCTTTTAGAAAATGAAACTACCATAAGACCTCCCACCACACACACAATGCAAACGCAGAATTGGAGGAGATTTCTTCTTATGATAGTCAAACATGCTTACTACGCAAAATCAATTGGATATTATTATTAGTGCATAGTGCAGAAAACATTTCGAAAGTATAATATTAATCTTAGCCAACATACGACCAGTATCGTATGCCTACTATAGCTACCATCTAAACAGTGGTGACCACCGTACGTAAATGGCAGGTTCTACAACTAAAACCATACAAGTTCCGTATTGGAGAAATGGATTTCCAACAAATGGTCAGGCTAAGGAACTTCCTTCCGCCGCATGGGATCGCCTCTGGCGGGACGTCCCGAGAGACAAACTGCTCTCTGCCAAACAAGGCCGGGTTACCCCTGTAACAGGTAACTCACGAATATGCCACCTCCCGGTCCTTTGGGACCTTTATCCGAGGCCTCGATAACCAACATCACACATAATAAAGTGTATCCACATGAGTATGTATCAGGGCTCCATACCATAATACCACCCTTTTCCAGAAGGAAATGACATACCCTAAAGGGCGCGACCCTCATAACCTTGCCGCAACATTCCTTTTTCGACCATTTCCGGGTTGTGAGGCCCTGACGAAGTCTCGTCCACAAAGCTACGCTTTTTTCAAAAAGCCACGCTTTGGGTCAATAGATGATCAACCTATGATCACAAAGATAAATGATCAAACAAATGATCATATCACAAATGATCAAACACTGATCATCACACAGCAACACTCAGCATGCCACATTACCAAATTGGGAGTATATCGCTGATAACCTTCAACTACATAACCTCTGAGCTCGTACGTCTCAGAGAAGGGTGTTAAGCTAAGAGAATAAATTCTCCGCCACCAACAGAAATGTATTTGAAAGAAATCGGCTTTATATCTCAAAGTGTAATGTCAGACATACAATCCATACAAGTCTGTTCCGGGTTCGAACAGAACCGAAGGCACTTCTCACGAAGCCCTTGCAAATCCGGATAATTTCCAATCACGTCCGGACTTCCCGTCACTAAGGATGATAAAACCTCTATATCGGGGATCAGCCGATGCAGAGTAACTCGACGGTAATCCTTCCGTTTTCAAAAATATTCGGTCTTCAACACCGGTCTTCAAATGCTATCCATATACGTCGTATCACATATTCGGAATGGTTTATACGACCCAAAGGTCCTCTCCCGGCTAAACCGAATAGTGCGCGAAATATTTAAAAACATATGGATATGGGATTTCAATTAAGTCACAACTTAAACCCAAACTTCCTTTTCAAATGGTTTAAACAAAATACCATTTTCAAATCTTTAAACAAAAAGATTCAATCTTAAACAACCTTCAACGGTTTAAACAGTTTCACCTTAATCTTTTAAACAAAAGATTCATTCACAGATTTTCCAAATTAATTTCCATTTCAATTTGATTAACTCGTTAAACCTTTAAATCAAGATTTAACTTATAGCTTTCAAAACAATCTCATTTCAAATGATTTAAACCAATCATTATTTTAAATCTGTTAAAGATAAACAGATTCAAATCATAGCTTTTCAAAACAATTCATTCATAACTTGGAAAACCATTTTTTCAATTCAGTCTTGAAATTCCTTTAATTAAACTGGAATTTCATTTCTTATCTGAAAGCTTTTATCATTTGAAAACAAACAGTTTCATTTCAGAAAATCTGATTCATTCATACTAGTGGAAATCCTTGGGTTAAATCCAAATTCTCAAAATTATACTTTTAAATGGTTTAACTTTATATAAACACATTTATATCATCTTTAATCCCTAGTTTCAAATCATAGGATTCAATTTCAAACTTGAATTCAAATTTAAATCAAATTATTTAAATTTTCAAAACTCGATTAAGTTATTCAAAATAACTTCTATCTTTGAAATTCCATTTCAAAATCTTTTCACTTTAAACCCAAATTTCTAATTTCAAAATCAATTGAAATTAAGATTTCAATTTCAAAAACATCAAATTTAAATTATCTGTGACTTAACTGATTTCCACGTGAAATCCATATTTGTGTGTGTAAAAGTGTAGTCCAGGGGTTTCACACAATAGTGCAACACAATGAATCACCACATATCAGAATACAGAAATATAATTCGATAAGCGGTATAAGAACAACGCTTATCGTTCATTCACAGATCATAGATATATAAAGGTCACAGATAAGTAAACTACAGATCACAACATAAATCAGGATGTATCACAAAGCATCATATATCAGGGATATCAAACAATCAAGTCATTCAATAGAATACGATCATCCATAAGTAAACCAATTAAGATTATCTAATAAATCTAAACCAGATTATTTGTCCATGGATAATCTCTATTCAAGGTTAATTAATAATTAATCAACTACAAACATTTTAATAAATTATTCTTTAATTAATCATTAATTACCCTTTAATTATTAAGTAATTAACTTTTACTCACTTAATAAATCTTTAAATTACAAATTTATTAACCAACCCTTTTATAAATTACCCCTTGTATTAAGTAATTATCTTTTAATTATTCATCTTAATTAATTATCCCTAATAAATTGACTTAAAACTTAATTAATAAATTTTAAACTCTTGATTACTAAATTAATTAATCCTAATCATTAATTAATTAAATTATTCAATTATCCATTTTTAATTATCTTAATAATTTAATGAATCCAAATCATTAAATTCTAATTTAAAGATTTTAAACCAAATTCTTTTTTTTTTTAATTTAAAGTATTTACTTATTTAAAATATTTTAAATTATAAACTCCTTTTATCGCAAAATCTGGGATTCAAACTTAACCTTAAACTCAAACTAAACCTTGACTTAAACTTTTCCTTTGAATTTTCAAACCCCTATTTGATCACAACTTTTAAATTTACTTAACTACTAATTTCATTAAATAAGTTTGAATTAAAAGCAAACTTTTAAAATCTAAATTTACAAACAGAACTCGACTTTATTTTTAGACTTCAGATGTTTTAAACTAAATTTTGAACATTTGCATATGTTTGAATTTGTTTAAATCAAAACTGGATCATGCTCTCAGATTAAAGAATCTGGACAACAACCTGAGTTTCCCCCCTACAAGATCTTCGAGTTCAACCCGAGTTTCCTCGAGCAAAACAACTACCTGCTCGAGAAAGAAAAAAAACTCCATTCCCAAAAAAAAAACAGCAGCGCCATCATCGAAAACTGCTCCGTGCACGTGCACGGAGCCATCGTGCGTCAATCGGCGCCACTGCAACCACGAGCAGGTCGGCAACCTCCCCCTGACCCATCCACCACCTTCAGAACCACGCCCATCATCGACAATCAAAATATCGAACTAGAAACTAAAACCTGGAACGCAAAACCATCATCCAAACCCAACCTGTCAACGCCAATCTCTCAACCCTCCGACCATCGTTCGCCACCAAACTCCGGCCATCGCTTCGACTATCTCCCCTCTACCTCCCCACAAACTTGCGTCGAACTCGATGCATCCAATAGGGTGGATGAACCAGAAATACTCGACCCTCCAAAACTAGGTCACCAGAGAAAATCTACTCGCCGCCGCTTCCACAAGGCACTGCACCCCCATCCACCATTATTCCCATACTCCTTGTTCGTTCGTGCATCACCACAGAGGAACCCAACCATCCCGATCACTTGGATCATCAGAAATCACTCAATATACCATTTTCAGTTCATCAAGAACTGCTCCTTCAAACTAATACTAAAAATCGTGAATTTAGTTTTAAAAATCATAATTTTGAATAAGTTTTCAGATTATAAACTTAGATCAGTAAATTATTATGTTCGAATTTTATCATATTTATGTTTGGACTGTTGTTTTATATTTTCCAGAGACATACAAATTATTTTTCCTTCTTAAACAAATTTTAATCTACAATCTATGATATAACAAACATAACTTGTTTGAAACTTCAGCCCTAACAATGATTTGTTCAGGAGATAATTGGATTTGACTTAAAACCTTAGCTATGGAAACTAAGAACATGGGTATCACAGAAAACATCCATTCACACACATATATATACATTCACATATATACACAAACATGCATCCATATATATGTACATACAACCATACAAATACATAGATATAAACAAGCAACAGGTTTATTATATTTAGGCTTTTAAATAAAAAGTTACTCACAGTTGTTTGAAGAAAGAACAGAGTTCTTTTGAACCAGACTTGAAACATTTGCAAAGTTGAAATCTTCACTTGATTCTTTGGTTTTCATAAATTCGTATTGATGTTTTAAATTGAAGTTTATTCAAGTTGTAGATGATATTACTCCAGTGTTTTACATAGCTTGGAAGGAACGAAATGAAATAAAAAGTTGATATGTAAGATGAAGCTTAAAGGTGATATAATGTATTGTTTAACTGAGATGAGATTGTGATGATTCTTGTTTGTACAAATTTCTTTAGCAGGGATATTTTTCTTGCTTGTGGCTGATATAACTTTTGTAGTGTACTAAGGAGGCTGCATTTATTACCTTGTACAATATACTTTTTTTTTTCTTTCTTATCTCGGCTGAGAATATATTGCTTTGTAATAAAATTGAATGTATTGTTTTCTTTTTAACTTGTCTTGTTTTCAAAAGCTTAAGCATTTTTTTCCTTGTTTGTTTTATTTCTATGCTTTGTCTTTGTATTCTTTTATTTTACTTATCTTCATTTCGGCTGAACATGTTTTAGTGGCCAAAGACATTGTCATTTTCATTTACAAGCTATTACCCATACTTTGTTTACTTTTGTACAATTTGTATTTGTCGTTTTATTTCACAATTTTATTCAAAAATCGAATTAATTATCAATTTAAATAAAATTAAATTTCGGGGTCGTTACAACAGTAAAGAGCATTTATCATTTAATCAATATTACACTAATTAAACTTACATTATCGAATGTACGTTTTAATTTACGTTTTATTACAAAAGGGGCATTTATTATTTTAAATCAATATTACACAAATTAAGACTTACATGTTTCTTTCATTAATTAAGACTTTACATGTTTCTTTCAGTAGGTAAAACTTTACATATTTCTTTCATTAATTAGAACTTTACACGTTTCTTTCATAAATTAAACTTTACATATTTCTTTCATTAATTAGAACTTTACACGTTTCTTTCACAATAAATTTCTTATAATTAAATCCAGTTTTCAACAATTTACTTAATAAGTTTAAGTGTAAAAGTTCCAATTCTTCACATTTCAACAAATAGACTTAACACTTCAAATTTAAATTACCATTTCACAATTTAACAAAATTTCCAATTTTATTTAATTAACTTAAACCTTTAATTAAAACCAAATTTCACATTTCCTAGTCAAGTTATATTTTAAAAGATCACTTTTAAACATTCATTTATTTAACCACTTAAATTCATAGAAAAATCAATAATACTTAATAATCACTTAAATTCAAATTTAATCAAAATATCATATTTACCATTTTCAAATAAAATTTAATATCCATTTTATTTATATAACTGAAATATCATTTTTAACCAAAATTCCAAATTTCCAACTTAAGTTATATTTCAAAAATCCAGTTAAACCTTTCATTAATTACATTTTTAACACATAGAAAAAATCATAATTTCTTTATTTTAAAACATTTCAAAATCTATTTAAATCAAATTTCATAAATTTATAATTTTTAAAATACTTAAAAATATCCAAAACACTTTATAAAATAACCACGGGCCTGTATATAATTTTCTAACTTAGGTCAAGTGATACGGATATGTATCATTTCAATCCGCAGTTAAAAAAGAAAAACTCGGGTTCTATCATTTCAAACCCGCAATCCCAAGTTAAAATAAATTAAATAAAAATCGTTCAGGCCTATCATTTCAGCCCATAACGATTTTTCCCTATTCTAAAGTCCGTTCGGGTATGTATCATTTCAACCCATAGTGATTCTAATCTACAGGGAACTTGCAGTGTGATAACAGATATAAATAACAGAATAACATTAAATAACAGTAACATATGATATAACAGATGTAATAACAGGTGTGAACATCATATGATAATAATATAAGCATATATAACATGATAATATATTTCTACAGATTCGTAGGGTGTCAATTTACTAGTTATATAGGTACATATTGTCTGGTGAGAATAACTCACTTGTTTAAGCTGGAGATGACGACCAAACACATAACACAGAATCTTTGAAGGCACGACAACATGAATATGATTTGAGAGGGGAGAGCCAAATATAATTGCCTTGTATACATATAAAAAACAAGACAATGTATACATAAATATTCAACACAAACAATATTGAAACAATTTTAAATAAGGAGCAACAAAGAAATAGATGACTTGACCTTGCCTCAACCATTCAAGTGCTTGGCCATGACATCATTTGGCTCAGCTATGATCAGGTCTAGACCTGAAATACTCATCCAATGGTCAGCAAAAAGAAGGCAAAACAATGGAATGATGATGGTAGGAGTTACACATGAAGAAGACAAAGAGTCAAGGCCAAAAGGAGTGGTTTTGGTGCACACTAGGCTCGGTCTAGTCATTGTTTGGGCTTGGCCATGCTTGCTCCAGATCTGGACAGAGGTAAGGGGTGATGGTAAGTGGTCAAAACAATGTGGTGGTGGCGGCTATGGTGGTGGCCAAGGTGGTGGATGAAGGTGGTGAAGTAATAGTGGTGACTAGTGCATTGTTTTGGAGTTTTTGACATTGTTTTGTGGTGCTAGCTTCAAGGAGAGGTCACGGCCATGGATGGATCTGAAATGATGGCTGGAGATGATGCCAAGGAAGAGTGGTAGGGGATGGTGGTCGAGGCTATGGTGGAGATGGTGGAGGGTTTAGCCGAGCAAAGCTATGGAAGAATCAAGCAAAACAATAGAAAATTTAATAGGAAATGAAGAAGAGAAAGGTAGAGAAGATGAAGCCATTACCCAAACAACTTCAGAAATGTTTTTGGCCGTGAATTGTGAATGAAAGGGAAGTCTTTCACGTGAAACAATAAGGCATACACGGTTACAAAAGAATAAATGAGCCGTTATGGAAAAATGAAGGGTTTGGTTAAATGAAAAGTCACACAATTTACAACTTAAGTCCTTTCAAATTTCCACTTATTTTATTTTAATTTTATATAACTGAAATATAAATATAAACTCAGATAAAAATACGAAAATTTAGTAAATAACAAAAAAATAAATAACTAAATATTAAATATATATAATTTAATTAAATAAAACAGCAAAATTTGTAACTAGTCTTGAAAATATGGAAAATAAATGCAATGAACTATGGAAACTTTTTATGTACTTAAAAATATTTATAAATAAAGATAAGAACACAAAATAAAATGAATTCACAAAAATAAATAAATAAATTTTAATTTAAATATAGTTTAGATGAAGAAAATAGCAGAAAAATAGAAACAGCCTTTAAAAATAAGAAATAAATACAGTAAATTTTGGAAAAATTCTATCATCGTTTTAAAAATATTTAAAAGTCAAGATATACATAAAATAAAATATCAACACATATTAGAACAAAATATGACAAATAAAATAAAATTTATAAAATTTAAAATAACAAAATTGCAAAATAAACAATTTATACTCAAAATTGAAATGTACATATCTTTTACATTTTAACTCCGTTTTCAACGAAACGAAAAGCAGTATTCATGTTATTAAATCTATTGTCATAATAAAAGATAAAAATTATAAATTTCAAATGTAACGACCTAGAATTTTGAACGAATTAAATTGGGAATATTTAATTAATTTTAAATATTTGAATGACGATTTAATTTGAATCCCGATTATAACTTTGAATTTGACGATTAAATTATAAAATTTAATCGATTGAAGTTGAATAAAAATTTGTATCTTCAATTTACAGTTGAAGAAAAATATTTCAAAAGTTTCTAAAATTCTTATTTATAATACTGAAGATAACAGAAGCTTCAGAATTGAATTTTAAAGTGTTTTGTTCAGTTTTGAAAATTTATCGTTCGAATCGAATTTAAAAATAGCCGTCTGAGGCACAGTCTCGGAATTCGACGAAACCCGTTCCATTGGATCCGGAATATTGTATTATTGTCGGATTTCAATTTTTGTATTTTTCGGAGTTTGTATGTGAGAACACGACAGGAAAACGCATTGAATTTTTAACGAGATTCAAATTTAAATTAATATTTTAATTTGTCAACGACAGCACGTTCAAACCCACGATTACCCATATCTCCCTGTTAAACCACCATACCTCTCTGCAAATACACAATCTCCTTTCCCCCTTGTTCCAAAAGAAATCAAACCTGCCTCGTTCCAAAACAGAAATCAAAACAAATAAAAATGGCAGCCTCCCCTTGCTTTTCTTTTTCGTTCGAATCGTTTGAGATGTGGGCGACGAGCGCGCACGCGAGCGATGGGGCGCACGAATATCTGGGATGGTGTCGCGATCGCATTCAGTAGGAGGGTCGCGTACGTTCGACCGTGGAATCTTATTTGAGCAATTCGCGATTCCGAGGGCGACGAGGCAAGAGGCGCGCGTAGCTAGGGTTCGCGATGCAGCACGTCGCTGTGAGTGGTGATGTCGGCGTGAAGCTTGGGCTAGGGTTCGGTGACTGCAAATTTGATGTCGCGAGCATAGACGAGGCGTTCGAAATTGGGATCTCGCGTGTGCGTGGGGTTGTCGCAGTTCGAAGTCAAGGCAGGGGCGACATTCGAGGCGAGTTCGATCTCGCGTGCGCTGTCACAAAGCGTGGGATGCATCGCGCAGCGATGGTTTCGAAGTCGAGCATGAGATGGCATCGTGTGTTGTCACGAAGTCAAGACATAGGGTTTCGCAAGGGGTCGTGATCTGGAAACAATTAGGTATAGCCTGTTTTATTAGTTTATTTATTTAGAATTTACTAAATATGTATATTCAGATTTGGGAAGAAAATACATATAGCTTCAAAACAGTTTATATAAATATAAAAATGAGAAGTTTTACAGATAAAAATATTTATACAGATAGGTTTTGAAGAAAATTTTATATATACAGTTTTGGAACCTATATAGGGTTAAAACAAGAGTTTTAAATTGTTTTTTTTATTAGAACAGTTATATAAAAAATTGGACTTTCGGGTATATAGATTTTTTTATAAAAAATAGTATATGTATATAATGGTAATTAGCTCATTGAAATTAACTTATAATTTTTTTTACTAAGGAAGTATATATAAAAGAAAATTTGTTAGAAATTCAATTTATTAGGTGAAACGATTTATTGAAGGAAATTTTTGGTTTAAAATTAAATTAATAAATTCATTGGATAATTAAGATTACCAAACGAAAATTTATAGTTCAATCTAATTCAAATATTAATAGATTGTATAAATTATTTATACAAGGTTAAAGTCGAGAAAACGAAAGAAGAATTGGATTGGATTGCAAAATAAAATGCTAAGGTGAGATTTTTCTCACTCAAGAATTGATTGCAGTTATTGATTGTTTGATATGATTGCTATGTTGATTGTGATATTAGATATGATAGGATATATCTATATATATAGCAGTATATACATATTGGCATATGTATATATTGGATTGATGATTTCCCGCCTCGTATAGCGGATGAGACCCTATTGCGCCGTTAGTAAGCGGATTTTTATAAAACCTATATACCGCGATAATTACGTACTGGAGCGGAATTGGTATTGTGCCGACGTCTTTGGATGCAGGGAAACAGGTTGGAGGGATCCAACTGGATTCCTCAACTGTATTTATTTATTTACAGATGTTGATATATATTCTGTTATCATATGATGATATATGATGTTTGATGTTGTGATGGACTAATTGATGCGTTGCATCATTGGATTCAAATTTTGAAATTTAAAAATAACGATGTTGATTTTAAAAGTGAAATTTTAAAAGTGACCTTTGAAAATATACGTTTATTTAAATTGTTGAATTAATTTACTTTAAATAGATAAACGTTAAAACTTTAAAGTTATAAAATTAAGATTTTGTGAATTCTAACAAAAAAAAAAAATTCTTTTGAAATAAAGAGTTAAGAAATTTATAAAATGGTTTAAGTTGATATTTTTGAATTATTAAACCAATGTATATAAAAGATGTATCAAATTGATATTTATCAATTAAAGTTATTGGAATTTTAAAATGAGTTTTATAAGAAGATATGAAATTTATAATTATAAAATGTGAAGATATGAAATTTATAATTATAAAATGTGAAGATATGAAATGTATAGAATTATAAATTGTAAAGATATGAAATTTATAGATTTATAAAGTATGAAGTTGTAGAATGAATGATTATAAGAAATTTACTTATAAACTGGATTTTTGCCTTTAAAGGGAATATTGATCGAAGTTAATAAAAAAGAAGATTTTATAAGTCAAAGTTGTTATAAAATAGAAAGAGAATTTATAAACGTTGTTTTATAAATTCGAAAGCAATTAAATTTGGTAAATCAAATATAGGAGGTCATTAAAGGAAATATATTCGCGATTTTGGATAGCGAATTATCTTTGAAATAAATGTGTAGAAAAGATTGAAATTAGGTTAAGTGAAGTATATTCACGATTTTGGACAGTGAATATATTATTGAATAAAATGGATTCATTTTGAAAAAGCGATATTAAAAATGAAGTTAAACATTTTAAAGATGTTTTAAAATGTATTGTGAATCGAAATCATAGATTTCAACATTCATTGTTGAAATAGACGTTTTCGAGAAATAAGGAAATGGTGGACTATAACACTGTTGTTATAGTAAATGATTTCCAAAAGGAAATGTCTTTAGGTAGTATTGGGATTTATATATCTATTTTAATTTCGGATCCCTATACTAGTGATTTTGAGTCGTCGTAGCGATGTTTTACGTAACATTCGTTTTGACTCAAATGAATGTTGTTATAATAAATGATTTCCTTAAAGATTGAAATTTATACTTAATATGGATTTAAGTATATTGAATATTTTCAAATGTTGAAAATAAATAGATTTGCGAAATACTTATTTTTGAATAAGTATGGAAATACTTTTCCAGAATGAAATGAAACGTTTTGAGATTTTATCTTCTTAAGGATAAATCGAAATTGAATATTTGAAAACGATGGAAAATCGTATATCAGTAGATATTTTTGAAATATAAATTCACTATGGAATTTATAAAAGAAAAGGGAAGTTGTTTAAAAATAAACGTTGATTTATTTTTGAAGTGTGGAAATTTTATATCTAGTAAAGATATTTTTGAAGATAAATAATTTGGAAAATTATTTGGAATCTGATGATGTTGCGCATCTTTATTGATAGTTAAATAACCGACTATCAATAATTACCTTGAGTAGGTATTTGTTTGAATTGGATGAATTTGAATGCCACACTTATTTTTGAATTTACGCTCACTATTCGGGTTAGCCGGGAAAGGACCATGGGGTCGTATAACCCATTCCGAATATGTGATACGTCGTTATGAATCGCATTCGAAGACCGGTGTTGAAGACCGGATATTTTTGAAAACGGAAGGATTACCGTCGAGTTACTCTACATCGACTGATCTTCGATTTAGAGGTTTTATCACCCTTAGTGACGGGAAGTCCGGACGTGATTAGAAAATTATCTGGAAATGCAAGGGCTTCGTGAGAAGTGCCTTCGGTTCTGTTCGATCCCGGAACAGACTTATATGGATTGTGTGTCTGACGTTACAATTTGAGATATAAAGCTGATTTCTTTCAAATACATCCCTGTTGGTGGCGGAGAATTTATTCTCTTAGCTTAACACCCTTCTCTGAGACGTACGAGCTCAGAGGTTATGTAGTTGAAATTTATCAGCGATATATCCCAATTTGGTAACGTGGCATACTGAGTGTTGCTGTGAAATGATCAGTGTTTGATCATTTGTGATATGATCATTTGTTTGATCTTATATCTTTGTGATCATAGGTTGATCATTTTGTTTGACCCGAAACAGGGCTTTGTAGAAAGCGTAGCTTTGTGGACGAGACTTCATCGAGCCTCACACCCCGAAAATGGTCAAAACAGGAAGAATGCGGCAAGGTTCTAGGGAGTAGCGCCCCTTAGTGTATGTCATTCCTTCTGGATAAAGGTGGTATCATGGTATGGAGCCCAGATACTTAACCTCTGTGGTTGCTGCAAAATTTATTTCTTTGTGGTTGTTGCGAATCGGGGATCCTCGGGAAGATCGGTGACGATCGGGGGATGGCATATGCGTGTCAGTAGTTACCTATTTTTGCAGAGGTAACCCGGCCTTGTGTTGGTAGAGATCCGGTTAGGTTCTCGGGTCGTCTATTCCAGGGACGTACCCATCGTGGATAGGAAGTTCCTTAGCCTGGCCATTTGTTGGAAATCCAAAGAAACAATACGATCTTGTACGGTTTTAGTTGTAGAACCTATCATTCACTTATGGTGGTCACCACTGTTTGGATGGTAGCTATAGTAGGCATAAGTGCGGAATGCCTATGCTGGCTAAAATTTATATTATACTTTCGAAATGATTTCTACACTATGCACTAATAATAATATCAGAAATGATTTGATGTTGCGTATCAAGCATCTTTGACTATCATAAGAAGAAATCTCCTCCAATTCTGCGTTTGCATTGTGTGTGTGGTGGGAGGTCTTATGGTAGTCTCATTTTCCAAAAAGCATTGCGAATTTGCTTTAAAATTTTCTGTTGATTATTTTAAAGAATAACCGTTTTACGATCTCACACCAGTCACCATGACTGACTCGGAGTTTATTGTTCCCTTCTAAACTCTGGGTGCCCACCAATTTCCACACGGGCAGCCTAGAGTTATGTTATCAGGGTATTCTGGATATTCTGGAGCTTTGGAGATAAGCTGGATGACGAGACGTAGTATTTGTATCTGATAGTATTTATTCCGCTGTGTATTCTGTATGAGGACAAGTTATATAACTGTCCATTGTTGTATATTGACTCTGATGATTGATGTATGTATAAACTGATATAGTCCTTTGTTTTTAAAAGACTAGTAATTATCTATTGTATATTATTCCTGTAATATCCCGGAATTTATGGACAATATCAATTTAATAATCTGTTTAAATAATTAAATTGATTGATAATTTTTGATAGTAAGATTTGAATTGATTTAATAATCTGATTAAATGAATATTTAACTAGTGAATTTATCCTTTAAAAATTTATAGGATGATTTCTATTTATAATGTATATACAATTGTATATATTGTAAATAGATAAGCTTGGATTTAAAATTTAAATAAATAAGATATTGTTTTTAAATTCTAATATATATATATTGATAAATTGTTATTTTCAAACAATAATTATAATATATTGTTTTATATACAAATATAAATAGACTTTAATAAAATAGGATTGTTATTTTCAAAATTGAAAGTGTAGTTATATATGTATGTATATAACATGACTTTAAATTGGATTTAAATATAATTTGAAAAGTAAATGTAAATTAGTTTTGAAATTCAAAGGTAGATACTTTAAATTATTTGGATTCAAAATACATGTATAAGCTTTTATTTATACATATACAAATGATTTTATTTTCTTTTAAAAGTAATTTATAAATAGAGAAGTATTTAAGGAAATAAAGAAAAAGGCTTTTATCTACATTTAAAATAAATATAAACTAACTAAAAAGGACATGTGTAAACCTATAAAGGATTGTTTAAAACAAGTGTTAACTAATTAACACATATGAAGACAAGTGTCCATCTTTTAAATTTCTATTTTTCTTTTATTTTTAAGAAATAATTTTCAGCCCTTATAAACATTTTTCTTTATCTTCATTTTCTTTTTATCTTCACATTTTCAAACTTGAGAAACTTCAGCCTATTTTCTCATAACAAAATCTGTAACCAAATTCTCCAAAGTAATCCACAACTTAAATCTGCCTTTCAAAACAAATCTGTGAATCAACATCCCTCAAACCAAAATTTATCAAAAGCAAAAATCCCTGTAATCTATTTTCCAAATCAAAGCCTGCATTTCTTCAATCTGGAAATAAGAATCTGGAAAACAAGTCTTCTGTCTACATTCATTTTCAAAATCTGGAAGCTAGGAAACCTGATCTAAGCAACATCTATCAACAAGCAAGTTATAGTCTGCATGCAGCTCTAAATCCAATAAGAAAGACCAGCAATTCAAGATTTAAGTTCAAAACTGTTTCAAGTTTTCAAAGCTAAAACTGCCTCTGTCTAAATTAAGGTGAGTAACAAAAGTTTTAAAATATAAATATATAGTTGTTTTACTTGATCATCCTCAGAGATAAATATGCCTGTAGTCATGTTTTTTTTTAAAGCTCTGTGAACATATTATGTAAATGCCTTGTGTTATGGTGGGGATGTTTACTAGTTTCAAACTCAAAACCCATGCATAAATCAAACACTCATGACTTCATCTTCATTGGTACCTGAGTTTAGAGCTATATAGGTTGTTATATCTTAGAATACAAACTGGTTTAAGTATAAACAGTTTGAGTTGCATTTGGAACAAAGAAAAAATACAGAGTACACTTAAACAAGTTAAAAATCCAACTATCAAAATTTTTAGATTCAGGCATATGAAACGAATTCTTATACTTAAATATGATTTTTGAAACAAATTTTATAAATTTTAGAATAAGCAAATAAGAGCAGTTTGGGTTTACCTGTGTTAAGCAATTCGAGTCGCCTTGGTCGATCTAGGGGACTGGAAGTGTTGAGTTTCCTCCAATGGGTCGAGGAGTGTTCGGTTGAGCTTAGAAAAATATTGGATAGTGATAGTCTTCGTCGAGGTGGTGGTGAGAAGCTTTTGAAGCTGGGTGACCTAGTTTTGGGTCGTTGTGAATTTTCCTTTCGTTCAAGGCCAAGGGATGATCGAGTGTACTGCGACTCGGGTAGGTGATAGAGGGATGGTAGTTTAGGCTGTAGCCGGAGGCATGGTCGATCTGGTGATCGGAATGGCGAACACAAGGCTGTTCCAGGTTTTCGATGGGTTTTTGTGTTGACAGTTTTGAACGTGGAGGTCGATTTTGATGGGCCGGGGTTATTGGCGATCGAGGTGGTCAGTTCTACTGAAGGGGGTCAGCGGCGACTTGTCTGAGATAGGAGTGATGGTCGGAGCAAGGCATAGCGACTGTGCACGTGCACAGTCGAACATTCGTGGTGACCTGTTTTTCTCTGGGAATGGGTTCGAGATTCCTCGAGTAAACCCTTGTTTCGGTCCGGGAGATTTCACTTTTTGCTCGAAGTAAATAAGATTTTTGACTCAGGGGAAAATCGAGTTGTCTCGGGTAGATTTAGTAATTAAAGCCTGACTTTGTTTTAAATTCAAATTGAGTTTTAAACTTTGAAAACAGGATTTAAACCCAGTTTTAAATCAAGGTTTCATTCAAGTTCGAGTTTAAAATTTATCCTAGAATTTGAGATAAAATAAGTTTATAAATTATGATGTTTAAACAAATTTAAAATGTTTAAAGTATAAATTTTTAAAGGATTTAAATTTAAACAAATTGGTTTAAAATCTTTAATGTTAAGTGTTCTTAACATTTGATTTAAAAAGATTTTGTATATTTAAATATTGGTTAAAGCTAAATTGTAATCTATTTTAAATCTTCTAATTTAAAATGAATCAAAAGAAAGATTTTAAAGTAAAATATTTTAAAGTCTTTTGTTAATAATAATTAAAGTAATTATAAAGGTTAATGCTTTAATTTAGGAAGTAATTAAGGGTTAATGATTTAGGATTCATTAAATTAATAAGCAATTAAAGAATAATTTGATAATTTAATTAATTAATGGTTTAGTGTTAATTAATTAAATAATTAAGATTATGAGTTAGTTAATTAATTAAGAGTTAATTAATTTGGGATTAAGAATCATTATTTAGATAAGTATAGATTATTAATAAATGATTAGGAAATAATTAATCAAGTGATTTAAAGATTAATTAAGAAATTAATTAAGTAATTAGAGATTAATTAATTAGTAATTAAGAAATTAATTTTTTTTGTAATTAATAATGTTTGATTTAAGTTTAATTTCTTAAATAAAGAATGGTTAATAATTAGTGAGGAATCATTAATTAGGGATTATTAAATAATTAATTAATGGGATTAATTTTGATAATCAATTAGATTAATTAACTAATGATAATCTTTTGTGAATTGGTTAAGTATAAATTACTTGATGGAAGTAATTAAAGTAATTAATTACTTAAGGTAATTAATTAAAATTTTTTTTTTAAATTAATTAGTTAAATTAATTTAAGATAATGATTTGGTAATTTGATAATTACCTAAATGTAATTAGTGAAGTGTAATTACTTGGGAAGTAATTAAAGGTAATTACTGGATGTAATTAAATGGAGATAATGAAAGTAATTTGAATTTAATTACTTTGTATAATTAATCAAGGGATTAATTAAAGAAAATTAATTAAGGAGTAATTAATTTATGAAATGGAGTAATTAAGATTAGTTAATTACTAAATGAGATTAATCAAAGGTGATTAATAATATGGTTTAATTAAAGATTAATTATTAATGTAATTAATTTAAATAAGATAATTAATTAAGAGTAATTAAGGATCATTAATTAATATAATTAACAATGAATTAAGGACTGATTAATTAAACTAATTAATCAATAATAAAGTAATTAAAGGTTAATTAATCAGGATTGATTAATTAAATGGATACTTAGAGTATGATTAATTAATTGGTTTAATTAATGATTAAGTAAGCAGGATTTATATCATAAAGTAATTAATTTAATTCATTTTAAATTAATTAGAGATAATATAAATCATTACTTATGTTGGATGAATGATATGGAATGTTTTGCATTGTTTGATATCTCTGATGAGATATATGATGTGTGATATGGATGTTTGGTTGAATTGTAATGATAATATGAATTATCTGTTTGTGTTAATGTAGATTATCTATTGTGAATTATCTATCTGTGTAGTATAGATAACTGAATTGAATTGTTTTAACCTTAAAACAACTTGGCCTTAAAAGATACGTTTTGGATTTCGATGAGACCGGGATCGGGTTTCCGTATACCGGGATTCCAGGTCTGGAGACCCGAATACCACATCGATCCAAATTAACGATAGGTTGTGAATCTTAAGTGAAGATGAAGATTCAAAGTGCAAGGGTTATTGTCGTTAACTCTGAGGGTGATTCCAACACGAGTGTAACGAGATAATGCCTTCGGTTTCGTTCGAACCCGGAACGAACTTGTATGGATTGAATGCTTTCAACACATCGTCAGGCGGACGATGAGCATTCTAAGTGATGTTCTGATTTAAAGGTAATCGTGACCTCAAGCCTCATCAACCGGGAATGGCTAAAACAGGGGAGGTGCAGCAAGGCTTCGTGGGTAGCACCCACTGAGAGTAAGGTCATCCCTGTCTAGAGAAGTTCCTTCTTTTATTTCGGCTTAGTGGTGCAGTTGGCGACGGCCATCTGTGGGGTGATTTTATTCGGAATTATCCAGTAAGGGATGGTTCCGGCCTTGTGTTGCAGGGGATTGGGAGTGATCCTCGGTACGGTGATCTAGGCCCCGTACTGTGATGAGCGGTACCCCGGTAGCTCTGCCATTGTATGGAAATCCAAATTCCAATAAGTGATAACGGACTTGATTGTATACCTAGTATGCTGGAATTTAATAATGTAACAATTTCGGCTATTTCATATTTATTTGAAAACCCTAGACCCTATTATAATACAATCGAATTTCCTATCAAATGTTTTGGTTAGCGTAAGGTAAAAACTTACCCATGTTTATTTGTGGGGAGTCTTACGTGATACCTTTTCTTTCAAAAGGTTTTGAAGTTAAACAAGTTTAACCTGTTACTCACACCAGACCCATGTCTGACCCAAGTTGTTTATTTCTGTTTTATAAACTCTTGGGTACTCAAATTTTTACGAGTAGCCAAGGGATTCAGGTTTAGCTTTGACGAATTGTGGAGGAGCAATGGAGCAGGAGGCTTCGGCGTTCGTAGATATAGTATTCCGCTGTGTTGATATCTGTGTTAGAGTCTTGTATTGTATTTGAGTTGTAATATCTAGACAGATGTTTATAACTGTCTAGTATGTGTTGTATAGTTGTGTAAACTCTGATAAGTGTTGTATACTATGTAATAGATTATGTTATTAATATAATTTATTCGTTCCGCTGTGAGATCGTTGTTGTTGTTTCTTTCTTTCTTCTCTTCTTTTCTATTTTCTACCCCTTTCTTTCTTATTGATGATGCGTCATTCAGTGGAATGAGTGGCGGGTCGTTACAGTGGTATCAGAGCATAGGTTGAGCGAATACCTAAGCTATTGGTTAAGTGAATATCAGAACACTAGGTTGAGTGAATACCTAGGTTCGGAAGGGTTGTTCAATTAGGATCTGTAGCAACCTGTTTGAGTCCGAGTGTATATATATACGAGAGTGCGTATTTGTTAGTTATATAAAATGGTTTTATATTGTGTTAATTGATCGGTTAAGTGGTATATGGATTCTGGTCAATACGAGTAGCTACCGTTATTGATAGGGATCTCTAAACACTTGGACCAGGCCAACGGACACAATATTGTTTTAAAAAGGGAAGGTGAAATAATTTTACCCAGATATATTTTCTATATATAAAAAAAAGTATCATTTTAAAAGTATATGGTATTTATAATGATTGGTTGAGATGATAATAATTTATCATCTAAGATTAGGAGTCTGAGTGTTGAGGTTGGAAGTGTATTTGTCGAGACTGTAAACCTAATACCGTCTCGAGTAAACTTTACTGTGGTAAAGAATTTCATCGATCTCCGAAGGAAACTGTTATGGTTCGGAGTTTATCTTTGTAGTTTGGATGAGTAAAGTTGGAGCTGTCGGTTGGACAGAAGCGAGTGATGGTATCTTGATACTTCTGGAAGAAGTAGCTGCGTGATGAGATGCAGTGACTATGGATGTTCCCGAAGATGTTTTCTTTGGAACAAGTTAATGAAGTGTGTCTGCTTCGGTGTCGAGGCTGAGTTCAGCAAGATGTTTTTGTTCTGTTTGAAATCCGAATTTCTCGAAGAACTTTGGATTGAGAAGTCTGTGGCATCTGTGGCAGTAGTGTAGCTCGGAGTGTTCTGTTTTCGGCAGAAGTTTTTTTGGCTGAGCAGTTTTTCTGAAGGTGAAGTTCAGAAGCAGCAGAGAGGATCCATTTCTTCGATGGATAGGATAGTCAAGTGTGAGCTGTTCTGATTGGTAAAGAGAGAACAGTTTTATTTGGATTTTGGCTGGGTGGATCGCAAAAGTGACTTGCGATAGTTTGAGTATTCTTTTGAGTTATCCGATATTTTCTGGAATGTGTTGTCCAGTCTGTGCTTGTGTTCATCATCAGCATTTTCATTCTACTCCAGATCAGAGTGGTGCAGCAGGAACAGTTTTGGCGAGTGCTCCTGTTTGTCTTTTCCAGATAGGAGAAGTTAGTTTAGAATCTTCGGATATTGGTGAAATAGAGTTTGGTTTTGGATTGGGTAGATCTTGAGAGGATCATTGGTTGAGTTATCTTTGGTCCGGTTTGTTTCTAGAAGCATCGGCGAAGGTTGAGTTGATCAGGAAGGATTTTGTGGATAAGAGACGGAGGAACTTTAAATTCGAAGTTGGAGACTTCGTTGTTGTGAAGTTTTTTTTTTCTGGTTAAAGGGAGCTATAAGATTGGGTAAGTCTGGGAAGTAGCTCCGAGTTATTTTGGATCTTTTCTGTGATCTAATTTGGATAAGAGTTTGATCTACTGGATTGAATTGTTAGTTTGGATAACTGGAATTCAATGTATTTTACGTATCTCTGAGAGAGTACGTGTTTGATTTATCTCTGGTTGTGGAACCAGCAGTTTTGGAGGATTTGGTTGTTGAGTCAGACTCGTCTGTAGTCTGATATCTTGTTTAGTTCTGTAGATCTAGATGAGTAGAAGCTCTATAGCTTAGTAGTATTGATTGTTTGGATTCTGTAGAGCAAGTATCCCGGTATATATATACTTGGGGAAACTCGAGGAAATTTTATCCAAAATTTTATCTGGATAATTAAAATTGTTTGATTGAGTGAATTGTTTGCTATGGTTGTTAGCATATAGATGATAATATATGCTTGTGATTTAAATAGATTATTAAATTACCTTTGTTTTAAATTTCGGGGACGAAATTATTTTAAGGGGGAAGGAATGTAATATCCCGGAATTTATGGACAATATCAATTTAATAATCTGTTTAAATAATTAAATTGATTGATAATTTTTGATAGTAAGATTTGAATTGATTTAATAATCTGATTAAATGAATATTTAACTAGTGAATTTATCCTTTAAAAATTTATAGGATGATTTCTATTTATAATGTATATACAATTGTATATATTGTAAATAGATAAGCTTGGATTTAAAATTTAAATAAATAAGATATTGTTTTTAAATTCTAATATATATATATTGATAAATTGTTATTTTCAAACAATAATTATAATATATTGTTTTATATACAAATATAAATAGACTTTAATAAAATAGGATTGTTATTTTCAAAATTGAAAGTGTAGTTATATATGTATGTATATAACATGACTTTAAATTGGATTTAAATATAATTTGAAAAGTAAATGTAAATTAGTTTTGAAATTCAAAGGTAGATACTTTAAATTATTTGGATTCAAAATACATGTATAAGCTTTTATTTATACATATACAAATGATTTTATTTTCTTTTAAAAGTAATTTATAAATAGAGAAGTATTTAAGGAAATAAAGAAAAAGGCTTTTATCTACATTTAAAATAAATATAAACTAACTAAAAAGGACATGTGTAAACCTATAAAGGATTGTTTAAAACAAGTGTTAACTAATTAACACATATGAAGACAAGTGTCCATCTTTTAAATTTCTATTTTTCTTTTATTTTTAAGAAATAATTTTCAGCCCTTATAAACATTTTTCTTTATCTTCATTTTCTTTTTATCTTCACATTTTCAAACTTGAGAAACTTCAGCCTATTTTCTCATAACAAAATCTGTAACCAAATTCTCCAAAGTAATCCACAACTTAAATCTGCCTTTCAAAACAAATCTGTGAATCAACATCCCTCAAACCAAAATTTATCAAAAGCAAAAATCCCTGTAATCTATTTTCCAAATCAAAGCCTGCATTTCTTCAATCTGGAAATAAGAATCTGGAAAACAAGTCTTCTGTCTACATTCATTTTCAAAATCTGGAAGCTAGGAAACCTGATCTAAGCAACATCTATCAACAAGCAAGTTATAGTCTGCATGCAGCTCTAAATCCAATAAGAAAGACCAGCAATTCAAGATTTAAGTTCAAAACTGTTTCAAGTTTTCAAAGCTAAAACTGCCTCTGTCTAAATTAAGGTGAGTAACAAAAGTTTTAAAATATAAATATATAGTTGTTTTACTTGATCATCCTCAGAGATAAATATGCCTGTAGTCATGTTTTTTTTTAAAGCTCTGTGAACATATTATGTAAATGCCTTGTGTTATGGTGGGGATGTTTACTAGTTTCAAACTCAAAACCCATGCATAAATCAAACACTCATGACTTCATCTTCATTGGTACCTGAGTTTAGAGCTATATAGGTTGTTATATCTTAGAATACAAACTGGTTTAAGTATAAACAGTTTGAGTTGCATTTGGAACAAAGAAAAAATACAGAGTACACTTAAACAAGTTAAAAATCCAACTATCAAAATTTTTAGATTCAGGCATATGAAACGAATTCTTATACTTAAATATGATTTTTGAAACAAATTTTATAAATTTTAGAATAAGCAAATAAGAGCAGTTTGGGTTTACCTGTGTTAAGCAATTCGAGTCGCCTTGGTCGATCTAGGGGACTGGAAGTGTTGAGTTTCCTCCAATGGGTCGAGGAGTGTTCGGTTGAGCTTAGAAAAATATTGGATAGTGATAGTCTTCGTCGAGGTGGTGGTGAGAAGCTTTTGAAGCTGGGTGACCTAGTTTTGGGTCGTTGTGAATTTTCCTTTCGTTCAAGGCCAAGGGATGATCGAGTGTACTGCGACTCGGGTAGGTGATAGAGGGATGGTAGTTTAGGCTGTAGCCGGAGGCATGGTCGATCTGGTGATCGGAATGGCGAACACAAGGCTGTTCCAGGTTTTCGATGGGTTTTTGTGTTGACAGTTTTGAACGTGGAGGTCGATTTTGATGGGCCGGGGTTATTGGCGATCGAGGTGGTCAGTTCGACTGAAGGGGGTCAGCGGCGACTTGTCTGAGATAGGAGTGATGGTCGGAGCAAGGCATAGCGACTGTGCACGTGCACAGTCGAACATTCGTGGTGACCTGTTTTTCTCTGGGAATGGGTTCGAGATTCCTCGAGTAAACCCTTGTTTCGGTCCGGGAGATTTCACTTTTTGCTCGAAGTAAATAAGATTTTTGACTCAGGGGAAAATCGAGTTGTCTCGGGTAGATTTAGTAATTAAAGCCTGACTTTGTTTTAAATTCAAATTGAGTTTTAAACTTTGAAAACAGGATTTAAACCCAGTTTTAAATCAAGGTTTCATTCAAGTTCGAGTTTAAAATTTATCCTAGAATTTGAGATAAAATAAGTTTATAAATTATGATGTTTAAACAAATTTAAAATGTTTAAAGTATAAATTTTTAAAGGATTTAAATTTAAACAAATTGGTTTAAAATCTTTAATGTTAAGTGTTCTTAACATTTGATTTAAAAAGATTTTGTATATTTAAATATTGGTTAAAGCTAAATTGTAATCTATTTTAAATCTTCTAATTTAAAATGAATCAAAAGAAAGATTTTAAAGTAAAATATTTTAAAGTCTTTTGTTAATAATAATTAAAGTAATTATAAAGGTTAATGCTTTAATTTAGGAAGTAATTAAGGGTTAATGATTTAGGATTCATTAAATTAATAAGCAATTAAAGAATAATTTGATAATTTAATTAATTAATGGTTTAGTGTTAATTAATTAAATAATTAAGATTATGAGTTAGTTAATTAATTAAGAGTTAATTAATTTGGGATTAAGAATCATTATTTAGATAAGTATAGATTATTAATAAATGATTAGGAAATAATTAATCAAGTGATTTAAAGATTAATTAAGAAATTAATTAAGTAATTAGAGATTAATTAATTAGTAATTAAGAAATTAATTTTTTTTGTAATTAATAATGTTTGATTTAAGTTTAATTTCTTAAATAAAGAATGGTTAATAATTAGTGAGGAATCATTAATTAGGGATTATTAAATAATTAATTAATGGGATTAATTTTGATAATCAATTAGATTAATTAACTAATGATAATCTTTTGTGAATTGGTTAAGTATAAATTACTTGATGGAAGTAATTAAAGTAATTAATTACTTAAGGTAATTAATTAAATTTTTTTTTTTTTAAATTAATTAGTTAAATTAATTTAAGATAATGATTTGGTAATTTGATAATTACCTAAATGTAATTAGTGAAGTGTAATTACTTGGGAAGTAATTAAAGGTAATTACTGGATGTAATTAAATGGAGATAATGAAAGTAATTTGAATTTAATTACTTTGTATAATTAATCAAGGGATTAATTAAAGAAAATTAATTAAGGAGTAATTAATTTATGAAATGGAGTAATTAAGATTAGTTAATTACTAAATGAGATTAATCAAAGGTGATTAATAATATGGTTTAATTAAAGATTAATTATTAATGTAATTAATTTAAATAAGATAATTAATTAAGAGTAATTAAGGATCATTAATTAATATAATTAACAATGAATTAAGGACTGATTAATTAAACTAATTAATCAATAATAAAGTAATTAAAGGTTAATTAATCAGGATTGATTAATTAAATGGATACTTAGAGTATGATTAATTAATTGGTTTAATTAATGATTAAGTAAGCAGGATTTATATCATAAAGTAATTAATTTAATTCATTTTAAATTAATTAGAGATAATATAAATCATTACTTATGTTGGATGAATGATATGGAATGTTTTGCATTGTTTGATATCTCTGATGAGATATATGATGTGTGATATGGATGTTTGGTTGAATTGTAATGATAATATGAATTATCTGTTTGTGTTAATGTAGATTATCTATTGTGAATTATCTATCTGTGTAGTATAGATAACTGAATTGAATTGTTTTAACCTTAAAACAACTTGGCCTTAAAAGATACGTTTTGGATTTCGATGAGACCGGGATCGGGTTTCCGTATACCGGGATTCCAGGTCTGGAGACCCGAATACCACATCGATCCAAATTAACGATAGGTTGTGAATCTTAAGTGAAGATGAAGATTCAAAGTGCAAGGGTTATTGTCGTTAACTCTGAGGGTGATTCCAACACGAGTGTAACGAGATAATGCCTTCGGTTTCGTTCGAACCCGGAACGAACTTGTATGGATTGAATGCTTTCAACACATCGTCAGGCGGACGATGAGCATTCTAAGTGATGTTCTGATTTAAAGGTAATCGTGACCTCAAGCCTCATCAACCGGGAATGGCTAAAACAGGGGAGGTGCAGCAAGGCTTCGTGGGTAGCACCCACTGAGAGTAAGGTCATCCCTGTCTAGAGAAGTTCCTTCTTTTATTTCGGCTTAGTGGTGCAGTTGGCGACGGCCATCTGTGGGGTGATTTTATTCGGAATTATCCAGTAAGGGATGGTTCCGGCCTTGTGTTGCAGGGGATTGGGAGTGATCCTCGGTACGGTGATCTAGGCCCCGTACTGTGATGAGCGGTACCCCGGTAGCTCTGCCATTGTATGGAAATCCAAATTCCAATAAGTGATAACGGACTTGATTGTATACCTAGTATGCTGGAATTTAATAATGTAACAATTTCGGCTATTTCATATTTATTTGAAAACCCTAGACCCTATTATAATACAATCGAATTTCCTATCAAATGTTTTGGTTAGCGTAAGGTAAAAACTTACCCATGTTTATTTGTGGGGAGTCTTACGTGATACCTTTTCTTTCAAAAGGTTTTGAAGTTAAACAAGTTTAACCTGTTACTCACACCAGACCCATGTCTGACCCAAGTTGTTTATTTCTGTTTTATAAACTCTTGGGTACTCAAATTTTTACGAGTAGCCAAGGGATTCAGGTTTAGCTTTGACGAATTGTGGAGGAGCAATGGAGCAGGAGGCTTCGGCGTTCGTAGATATAGTATTCCGCTGTGTTGATATCTGTGTTAGAGTCTTGTATTGTATTTGAGTTGTAATATCTAGACAGATGTTTATAACTGTCTAGTATGTGTTGTATAGTTGTGTAAACTCTGATAAGTGTTGTATACTATGTAATAGATTATGTTATTAATATAATTTATTCGTTCCGCTGTGAGATCGTTGTTGTTGTTTCTTTCTTTCTTCTCTTCTTTTCTATTTTCTACCCCTTTCTTTCTTATTGATGATGCGTCATTCAGTGGAATGAGTGGCGGGTCGTTACAATTCCGCTGCGATATGTGAGATTCTGATGTTGTTCTGTTGTTCTTCTTCTCTGCTTTCTTTCTTCTTCTTCTCTTTTTCTTCTACTTCTTCTTTCTAAAACCCTCACTATTGGAGTTTCCGGCGTTCGATTTCTCGACAGTCGATAAAGTGAGTATCGATGTCGAATTTTCGAAAGTCGAAAATTCCGGTATGTGACAAAGTGGTATCAGAGCCAGGTTAAGCGACAACCCTGCTCTGTTGGGTGTTACTCATTAGAGATAGAGTCAGTAGTACTCTAGAATGAGTTGAGTGTAATAATAGATACGAGCGCGTATTTGTTAGTGAATATAAAAAAATTGTTTTATATTGTGATGATTGATTTATTGAGTGGTATATGGATTCTGGTCAATACGAGTAATTAACGTTATTGATAGGGATCTCTAAACACTCGAATAGAACAATTCGGCACAGTATTGTTTTAAATAGGGTGAATGAAATAATTTTGCCCAAAACTATTTTTGTATAGAAAATAAATGGTTTTCTATGAATTATAACAGTATATGGTTGCATGGTTGCTAGAAGTGATAATATTAAACTATTATCATTGAAATTAAATGAGAAATTGGAATTTTAACTCCAAAGTTAAGAAATAAATTCACATACAAATGAAATTTAAGAATGTAAATTATAAATGTGATTTATAAATGAAAACGGAATTCCAGAGAAGTTTTTGGAAAAGGTTTTGAAAAGAATCTAAGAATTTTGGAGATTTGGAAAGCTTAAATTCTTTTTGGAGTTGAAAATGAATTTCAAAGGATTTTGAAAAAGTATTTTGGAGAGATAAAGCTCTAAACTCTTTTCGGTCGCTGGAAAATAATCCCGATGATGATCGCGACATCACCGGTGTTCATTTTCGGGTTTCCAAAAGAGGAATTGCTGTCGATTGTTTTAATTGAAAGTTGTTTGGAAAATTTGGATTTTGTTTTAGAAAATTCAAAGGATGATTTGAATTGTTTTCAAAAATGGTTTTGAAAAGGTTGAAAAGACTCTGGAGTTGAGTATTGAATTATGAAAAATAAAATTGAGAATGAATGAATCAATTTGCAATTGCAAGTACATGAATGTAAATTGAATTCGAATTGAAATCCAGTTTAATACAAGTGGTTATAAACCAAAATAGTGAATTGTAAATAAATTTTGGGAGCGAACAGAAATGAAGATAAAACTGGAATTCAAACAAAATGTGAAGACAAATTTGAATAAGTGAATAGTAATTGGTAATGAATTAGTAACTGAACTAATCTAAAATATTGGCAGTTGAATGAACAATAATTGATAAATTCAATATTCAGAAGTTGAATTGAATCCAAATTAGATTGGAATGGTGAATTAAAAATTCAAATGAATGTGAAATGTAAACTTGAATGATAATGAATATGCAACTTCAATAGTAAGCTAAAAATGTATAAGCAGTTTATATTGAAAATTTTGTAATAGAATTTGCAAAATGGTTTGAATATATGTAACTAGATATTATGGCTAGTAGGATATACAGGTATAAAGGAATTGGAATTTAATTTCGAAGATAAATTTGAATTGCTCGAAAAAGGTATGTATTTGAATTTCAAATATGAGATTTGATGATTTCTTGTCTAGCCGCTTGGCTTTTTCTTTTTCTTTTTGAAATCTGAGAGTCCGTAGGGACGTTTTGTAGTCGTACCGTATTAGCCGCGCAAAGGAGACGCTGGCGAAATTTTTCGGAAATTTAGGGCGTTAGAAAATTTTTGAGAAATTTTGAAAGTTTAAAATTTGAATTTGAATTTGAAATTTGAATTTTGAAGTAAACAATGATGTTTGAAAACTATAAAAGGTTTAGAAATTTAGTTGAATGATAATGAATCTTTAGTAGAAAGATTTATTTTGATGAATTGATAAAACTATTTAGATTGTGAAAAATAGTAGACGAGTTAAGGACCTTTTTTCTTGACTTGTAATTTCGAGGACGAAATTCTTTTAAGGAGGGAAGTCTGTAACGACCCAGAATTTTGAACGAATTAAATTGGGAATATTTAATTAATTTTAAATATTTGAATGACGATTTAATTTGAATCCCGATTATAACTTTGAATTTGACGATTAAATTATAAAATTTAATCGATTGAAGTTGAATAAAAATTTGTATCTTCAATTTACAGTTGAAGAAAAATATTTCGAAAGTTTCTAAAATTCGTATTTATAATACTGAAGATAACAGAAGCTTCAGAATTGAATTTTAAAGTGTTTTGTTCAGTTTTGAAAATTTATCGTTCGAATCGAATTTAAAAATAGCCGTCCGAGGCACAGTCTCGGAATTCGACGAAACCCGTTCCATTGGATCCGGAATATTGTATTATTGTCGGATTTCAATTTTTGTATTTTTCGGAGTTTGTATGTGAGAACAGGACAGGAAAACGCATTGAATTTTTAACGAGATTCAAATTTAAATTAATATTTTAATTTGTCAACGACAGCACGTTCATACCCACGATTACCCATATCTCCCTGTTAAACCACCATACCTCTCTGCAAATACACGATCTCCTTTCCCCCTTGTTCCAAAAGAAATCAAACCTGCCTCGTTCCAAAACAGAAATCAAAACAAATAAAAATGGCAGCCTCCCCTTGCTTTTCTTTTTCGTTCGAATCGTTTGAGATGTGGGCGACGAGCGCGCACGCGAGCGATGGGGTGCACGAATATCTGGGATGGTGTCGCGATCGCATTCAGTAGGAGGGTCGCGTACGTTCGACCGTGGAGTCTTATTCGAGCAATTCGCGATTCCGAGGGCGACGAGGCAAGAGGCGCGCGTAGCTAGGGTTCGCGGTGCAGCACGTCGCTGTGAGTGGTGATGTCGGCGTGAAGCTTGGGCTAGGGTTCGGTGACTGCAAATTTGATGTCGCGAGCATAGACGAGGCGTTCGAAATTGGGATCTCGCGTGTGCGTGGGGTTGTCGCAGTTCGAAGTCAAGGCAGGGGCGACATTCGAGGCGAGTTCGATCTCGCGTGCGCTGTCACAAAGCGTGGGATGCATCGCGCAGCGATGGTTTCGAAGTCGAGCATGAGATGGCATCGTGTGTTGTCACGAAGTCAAGACATAGGGTTTCGCAAGGGGTCGTGATCTGGAAACAATTAGGTATAGCCTGTTTTATTAGTTTATTTATTTAGAATTTACTAAATATGTATATTCAGATTTGGGAAGAAAATACATATAGCTTCAAAACAGTTTATATAAATATGAAAATGAGAAGTTTTACAGATAAAAATATTTATACAGATAGGTTTTGAAGAAAATTTTATATATACAGTTTTGGAACCTATATAGGGTTAAAACAAGAGTTTTAAATTGTTTTTTTTTATTAGAACAGTTATATAAAAAATTGGACTTTCGGGTATATAGATTTTTTTATAAAAAATAGTATATGTATATAATGGTAATTAGCTCATTGAAATTAACTTATAATTTTTTTTACTAAGGAAGTATATATAAAAGAAAATTTGTTAGAAATTCAATTTATTAGGTGAAACGATTTATTGAAGGAAATTTTTGGTTTAAAATTAAATTAATAAATTCGTTGGATAATTAAGATTACCAAACGAAAATTTATAGTTCAATTTAATTCAAATATTAATAGATTGTATAAATTATTTATACAAGGTTAAAGTCGAGAAAATGAAAGAAGAATTGGATTGGATTGCAAAATAAAATGCTAAGGTGAGATTTTTCTCACTCAAGAATTGATTGCAGTTATTGATTGTTTGATATGATTGCTATGTTGATTGTGATATTAGATATGATAGGATATATCTATATATATAGCAGTATATACATATTGGCATATGTATATATTGGATTGATGATTTCCCGCCTCGTATAGCGGATGAGACCCTATTGCGCCGTTAGTAAGCGGATTTTTATAAAACCTATATACCGCGATAATTCCGTACTGGAGCGGAATTGGTATTGTGCTGACGTCTTTGGATGCAGGGAAACAGGTTGGAGGGATCCAACTGGATTCCTCAACTGTATTTATTTATTTACAGATGTTGATATATATTCTGTTATCATATGATGATATATGATGTTTGATGTTGTGATGGACTAATTGATGCGTTGCATCATTGGATTCAAATTTTGAAATTTAAAAATAACGATGTTGATTTTAAAAGTGAAATTTTAAAAGTGACCTTTGAAAATATACGTTTATTTAAATTGTTGAATTAATTTACTTTAAATAGATAAACGTTAAAACTTTAAAGTTATAAAATTAAGATTTTGTGAATTCTAACAAAAAAAAATTTCTTTTGAAATAAAGAGTTAAGAAATTTATAAAATGGTTTAAGTTGATATTTTTGAATTATTAAACCAATGTATATAAAAGATGTATCAAATTGATATTTATCAATTAAAGTTATTGGAATTTTAAAATGAGTTTTATAAGAAGATATGAAATTTATAATTATAAAATGTGAAGATATGAAATTTATAATTATAAAATGTGAAGATATGAAATGTATAGAATTATAAATTGTAAAGATATGAAATTTATAGATTTATAAAGTATGAAGTTGTAGAATGAATGATTATAAGAAATTTACTTATAAACTGGATTTTTGCCTTTAAAGGGAATATTGATCGAAGTTAATAAAAAGAAGATTTTATAAGTCAAAGTTGTTATAAAATAGAAAGAGAATTTATAAACGTTGTTTTATAAATTCGAAAGCAATTAAATTTGGTAAATCAAATATAGGAGGTCATTAAAGGAAATATATTCGCGATTTTGGATAGCGAATTATCTTTGAAATAAATGTGTAGAAAAGATTGAAATTGGGTTAAGTGAAGTATATTCACGATTTTGGACAGTGAATATATTATTGAATAAAATGGATTCATTTTGAAAAAGCGATATTAAAAATGAAGTTAAACATTTTAAAGATGTTTTAAAATGTATTGTGAATCGAAATCATAGATTTCAACATTCATTGTTGAAATAGACGTTTTCGAGAAATAAGGAAATGGTGGACTATAACACTGTTGTTATAGTAAATGATTTCCAAAAGGAAATGTTTTTAGGTAGTATTGGGATTTATATATCTATTTTAATTTCGGATCCCTATACTAGTGATTTTGAGTCGTCGTAGCGATGTTTTACGTAACATTCGTTTTGACTCAAATGAATGTTGTTATAATAAATGATTTCCTTAAAGATTGAAATTTATACTTAATATGGATTTAAGTATATTGAATATTTTCAAATGTTGAAAATAAATAGATTTGCGAAATACTTATTTTTGAATAAGTATGGAAATACTTTTCCAGAATGAAATGAAACGTTTTGAGATTTTATATTCTTAAGGATAAATCGAAATTGAATATTTGAAAACGATGGAAAATCGTATATCAGTAGATATTTTTGAAATATAAATTCACTATGGAATTTATAAAAGAAAAGGGAAGTTGTTTAAAAATAAACGTTGATTTATTTTTGAAGTGTGGAAATTTTATATCTAGTAAAGATATTTTTGAAGATAAATAATTTGGAAAATTATTTGGAATCTGATGATGTTGCGCATCTTTATTGATAGTTAAATAACCGACTATCAATAATTACCTTGAGTAGGTATTTGTTTGAATTGGATGAATTTGAATGCCACACTTATTTTTGAATTTACGCTCACTATTCGGGTTAGCCGAGAAAGGACCATGGGGTCGTATAACCCATTCCGAATATGTGATACGTCGTTATGAATCGCATTCGAAGATCGGTGTTGAAGACCGGATATTTTTGAAAACGGAAGGATTACCGTCGAGTTACTCTACATCGACTGATCTTCGATTTAGAGGTTTTATCACCCTTAGTGACGGGAAGTCCGGACGTGATTAGAAAATTATCCGGAAATGCAAGGGCTTCGTGAGAAGTGCCTTCGGTTCTGTTCGATCCCGTAACAGACTTATATGGATTGTGTGTCTGACGTTACAATTTGAGATATAAAGCTGATTTCTTTCAAATACATCCCTGTTGGTGGCGGAGAATTTATTCTCTTAGCTTAACACCCTTCTCTGAGACGTACGAGCTCAGAGGTTATGTAGTTGAAATTTATCAGCGATATATCCCAATTTGGTAACGTGGCATACTGAGTGTTGCTGTGAAATGATCAGTGTTTGATCATTTGTGATATGATCATTTGTTTGATCTTATATCTTTGTGATCATAGGTTGATCATTTTGTTTGACCCGAAGCAGGGCTTTGTAGAAAGCGTAGCTTTGTGGACGAGACTTCATCGAGCCTCACACCCCGGAAATGGTCAAAACAGGAAGAATGCGGCAAGGTTCTAGGGAGTAGCACCCCTTAGTGTATGTCATTCCTTCTGGATAAAGGTGGTATCATGGTATGGAGCCCAGATACTTAACCTCTGTGGTTGCTGCAAAATTTATTTCTTTGTGGTTGTTGCGAATCGGGGATCCTCGGGAAGATCGGTGACGATCGGGGGATGGCATATGCGTGTCAGTAGTTACCTATTTTTGCAGAGGTAACCCGGCCTTGTGTTGGCAGAGATCCGGTTAGGTTCTCGGGTCGTCTATTCCAGGGACGTACCCATCGTGGATAGGAAGTTCCTTAGCCTGGCCATTTGTTGGAAATCCAAAGAAACAATACGATCTTGTACGGTTTTAGTTGTAGAACCTATCATTCACTTATGGTGGTCACCACTGTTTGGATGGTAGCTATAGTAGGCATAAGTGTGGAATGCCTATGCTGGCTAAAATTTATATTATACTTTCGAAATGATTTCTACACTATGCACTAATAATAATATCAGAAATGATTTGATGTTGCGTATCAAGCATCTTTGACTATCATAAGAAGAAATCTCCTCCAATTCTGCGTTTGCATTGTGTGTGTGGTGGGAGGTCTTATGGTAGTCTCATTTTCCAAAAAGCATTGCGAATTTACTTTAAAAATTTTCTGTTGATTATTTTAAAGAATAACTGTTTTACGATCTCACACCAGTCACCATGACTGACTCGGAGTTTATTGTTCCCTTCTAAACTCTGGGTGCCCACCAATTTCCACACGGGCAGCCTAGAGTTATGTTATCAGGATATTCTGGATATTCTGGAGCTTTGGAGATAAGCTGGATGACGAGACGTAGTATTTGTATCTGATAGTATTTATTCCGCTGTGTATTCTGTATGAGGACAAGTTATATAACTGTCCATTGTTGTAACGACCCGTATTTTTACGGATCGAAAAGTTCGTTCAAATCTGGAATTTTCAACATTTTAGGTTGCTTCAGATTTTGGGAAGAATTTTTGGTTAAGTCCTAAGTCGTAGCCGACTTATGGGTTCTGGACGAGTTAGTGATGAGTCTGGGCGAGTTAAGGACTTAAGGGGTGAGTCGGCGACGACCTAAGGAGATAAGTCGTAGCTGGGCTGGGTTAGTAGGTTGAGGTTAACTCGGCAAGTGTTAAGTCGTAGGTTGTAAGTCGTTGCCGAGTTAAGGGATAGACGACCTAAGGAAATGTTGTGAGCGACCTAAGTGTTTGGGTGAGTTAAGTGATAGGTCGGCAGTTCGAGTTAGCGACCTAGTGGGGTGACCGACCTAAGAAGGTGAGCGTGTTAAGGGAGGACCGACTTAACAGTGTGGCCGAGTTAAAGTAGTCAGCCGACTTAAGAGTTGATGACTCATAGGAAGGGACGACCTAGAGTTAGCTTGTGTGGAGTTTAGGTCGGTGGGGTGACTCAGTGGAATGACCGACCTATAGGAATGACCGACTTAAGAAATTATGACTTAAGGACTGGGACGAGTTAGCGGGTTAGTAGTGAATGACTTAGTGCTAGGGCTTAAGTCGTAAGCGACTTAAGTATGGTTAGGTCGTGGAGACCCTGTTGTGAGCGTTAGCAAGTTAGGTCGTTAACACGAGTTAAGGGATATAGGTCGATTGGACGACTTAGGGTAGATCGCTAGGAAGAGTAAGTCGGAGGTCGTCTGTGTGATGAGTCGGTAGGTAGTTGAGTCGGCAGCGTGTGTTGAGTTGTGAGTTGGTAGGTCGTAAGTCGGCAGAGGGTTAGGTCGGCAACGACTTATAGGGGCGGATGACATAAAATCTGCCTATAAATAGAAGGGTTTGGCTCACTTTTTGGCACCGGTTTTCGAAGCAACGAAGTGCTGCCATTTTGAGAGCTCGACTACAACATTTCTTCATCTCTTTTCTCTTCTCTAATCTAGTGCTTCCATCCATCCAAGTTGAAGATCAAGATTGAAGATTCAAGAGCTAAAGTTGAAGATCTTCATCTTTTCAAGAGAGATTTCTTCATTTGAAGCGGATTTGTGATAGATCAAGCTTGATCCTTCGCTGTCCAGATCTGAAGCGTATTGATTTGGGTTGTTTTAGGTGATTTGGTGAGTGGTGATTATCTCTCACACGGATCCAAAGGAGTATATCGGATTGTTGGCCCGATTTGGTGTTAAAATAGTGATTTTCATGCATTTTCTTCATCCTATGTGTAGATCCATATAGATCCATTGTTCATGATGATGTTACATCCATTTTATCATATGTTAACCTATGCAAGTTCATTCATCAAGTTTGTAGAGATATAATCCATGTTTTCATGCTTATTGGACTTTCAACTCTTTAATTACGAAAATGCCATTATTGTTATAATTGTCTACTTAGATCATATTTGAATGCTTGATTGCTTGGATTGATGTTTGATTTGATTGATTGTTATGAACTAGATGATTGATGATTAGATTTAGATCGAAGATGATTCAAAAGCTAAGGGAAAGGCTCTTGAATTGGGAAAGCTGCTCGTGGCATATGTAGCGGGATGATGAAGCTCTTATGCATAGATTTGATGATGTGATGATGAGATGAGGCTTTGCGAGGATGTAATGAAGCGAGGAAATCATGTGATGAAGACTTGGTCTAATCCAGACGGGATCATTCCAAGCATGTTGATAACTCGGTGATATGATTCGAGTTGAGGATAATGAATGGATATGAGAATAGTCGTCGAGGAGGATGACTAGGAGGCTTGGATAGCATCGTTGTTGAAGGTTCTAGCATGCTCTAAGCAAGAGTACGTTTGGGCAGATTCGATAGTCCCAACGGCCAACTGTTGATGGTCGAGTACTCTGGGCAGATTCGATAGTCCTAGGCACGGGCTGCGACGACGTGCGGGAGTTATGTCTAGAACCGGGGTTTTCATTAGCCCTTGACGGACGGCTGAAAGAATGTGCCGGTCATTCAATTAACGGTGATATCGAAGCAATGATAACAGTGATAGCCAGAGTCATGGATGTTTGGTTGTATCGTCATTCGGACTCAAGAGCGGTATTTTCTGGGTGCTTATCTGATTTAGGCCTTGGTACTTGGAAAACATCGCCCTTGACTCGAGTGATAGTAGCTTTACTTTAAATTGTATGCTCTGCTATGTTTGCTTCTGCTTAGTGTGTGTTTGGGGGCTATCACTGTAGAATGAGGTTGGAGTGGGAGGGTGGTATTCCTATTCCTTTTCCTTTATGCTCTTTTGGTATGTTGTTAGTTAATTTACTGCTCACTAAGACTGTTGTCTGACTCAAGGCTTTATGTTTTAATCCTTATTGCCTTGGGCTGTTCGTCCATTTTGGGACGGGCAGACTAGGTAGCAGGTGACAGGTGCTGTTCTCTTCTCACGATGCTGATATCGAAGACGAGCTAGAGGGTTGCATATTATCTTCTTATTATATGTACTGGATATTCCGCTGTTTTGTATTCTCTGAGAGATATGTAGTGAGGCTGGATGTATTGACTATGTGGATCCTTGTATTCAACTATTGTGGAGTTTTATATGATGTCATTTTGTTCTGTAAAGCTTCACTATACATATGTTCTATTGTATTTTGTCCATGCGCTGTGAGTAATACGATAGATTCTGTTGTTTTAAATCTTACCTTGACAATCGTCCATGGTCGCCTGGCACACTTTACAGCGCTCTTTCTCTAGATTCGGTGCAGGGGTCATGGGCGGTCGTCACATTTGGTATCAGAGCATTGGTTAATCGATTTTACCCAACGCTCGCCGTCGTAACTACGTATGAGAGACGTAATTGTATTTTGATGGATGAATACTATATATAATATAGTAGCTTGGTAGAGTTTGAGTCCTTTATGCAGTTGTTTCTCTAGATGTTCTAATCATTCCTTTTTATAGATATTGAGAATGAGTAGAAGAGGGAGACCAGCTGCTAGGGAAGGCCGTGCTACTGAAGAGACTGCTGATTATGCAGCCATGTTCGAAGCTATGATGACTTCGATCATGAGAAGGATACCAGTTCCGGGAGCGGCAGTTGATGTTGGAGTTCAAGTTCAAACTCCAAAACCGGTGGATTTTGCTAAGTTGTGCAAGGACTACACTGCTCTTGGAGGAAAGGTTTTCTTGGGAACAGAATCTACCATTGAGGTCCAGAGGTGGATATATGCTTGTAGAAGGATCTTTGGTGATTTGGGAATTGATGATGCAACTAAGAGGAAGTTGGCATCAAGGCAGCTTCAAGGGAGAGCCTCTGATTGGTGGAACTCTATTACCATCACTACTCCGGAAGAAGAGATTACTTGGGAGCAATTCCAAGTCAGATTTGAAGCTAAGTTCATTTCTACAGCTCAGAAGTCTGTTCTGTTCAAGAAGTTTGTAGAACTCAAGCAGGGTGGAAGATCTGTTCTTGAGTATGTTTCTGAGTTTGAAGCTTTGTCCAAGTATGCCCGGTCATACATTGAATCTGCTTATCAGAAGAATGAGAAGTTTGTGACCGGCTTGGATAGTTATCTTGGGAGACAGTTGGTGGATCATTTGGACGATTCATTTGAGAAGCTTGTGGAGAAAGCTCTTAGGCATGAGAGTCTGTTTCCTAAGGAAGGACCTGTTGTTGCTGTTACCAAGGGAGAATCTAAACCACAGCAGGGTGGAAACCAGAAGAGGAAGCAACAGCAGCAGAAGGGTAAGGATGGCCAGAAGAAGCCGAAAGGCGAGGTGACTTGCTACAATTGTCAGTAGAAGGGCCATTTCTCTAAGGATTGTAAGAATCCTAAGGTACCGATGAAGTGTCACAACTGTGACAAGCCGGGGCATTTCAGGAAGAATTGTCCAGAACCGAGGAAGGACAGGCAGATTGTGCAAGCCTATGCTTTAGGAGCTATTCCGTCGTCTTCGAAAGCTCCTACTGCTGAAGATAAGGGAAAGAGTGTGGTTGTTCAAGGTACTCTTTTCCTATGTGGTATTCCAGTTAGAGTTTTGTTTGATACTGGAGCATCGCATTCGTTTGTTTGTAATGAACTAGTAGGCTGGTTAGATTTGAAGCCGGATATTGTTGATAGGCCATTGGTTGTGACTAATCCAGTTGGGGGTTCGTCTTGTTTGTGTATGTTATGCCGTGGTCTAGTTGTGTCGAGTCATGGTTGCTCTTTTGTTTGTGATTGCTTTGTTCTGAACTTTGCGGGGTTCGGAATTATTTTGGGTATGGACTGGCTTAGGAAGTATGCGGCTAAGGTTGATTGCGAAAGGGTGGAAGTGACAGTCGAGAATGTGGAGGGGCGAAAGATTGTGATACGATGTAAGCATGAAGAAGGCGTCTTCATGAGCTTCATGTATTCGCTAGTTGTTCCACGGGATGGACTGTCATCAGTGCCGATCGCTAATGGATTCGAGGATGTCTTTGACGAAGTCAAAGGGTTGCCGCCGCATAGAGAGATCGAGTTTCGTATAGATCTAGTTGAAGGAGCCAGACCTGTTGTGATGCCTCTTAGGCGGATGGCGCCTAGGGAACAGCAAGAGTTGAGGGTGCAAGTTGATGACCTTTTACAGAAAGGATTCATTCGGCGTAGTGTGTCCGAGTGGGGTGCACCAGTTGTGTTCGCAACCAAGGCAGATGGGTCGTTGAGATTGTGTGTAGATTATCGTGAGCTGAAAAAGGTGACTAAGAAGAACAAGTATCCATTGCCGAGAATAGATGACTTGTTTGATCAGCTTCACGAAGCAAAGGTGTTTTCTCAGTTGGATTTGGCAACGGGATTTCACCAGTTGAGAGTAGCTAAGGATAGTGTGCCGAAGACTGCTTTTAGGACACCATCCGGTTTCTTTGAGTGGCTGGTAATGCCGTTTGGATTGACTAACGCGCCAACATATTTTGTGGATCTTATGAATAGAGTGTTCAGAGATCAGTTGAACAAGTTCGTACTTGTGTTCGTGGATGATATTCTGATTTATTCCAGAACGGAAAAGGAGCACAAGACGCACTTGCGTATTGTTTTGGAGATCTTACGGAAACATCAGCTGAAGGCTAAGTTTTCGAAGTGTCACTTCTGGAAGGGTGAAGTGAGGTTCTTAGGCCATGTGATTTCTGGAAATGGAATAGCGGTTGATCCCGCTAAGGTGGCAGCAATCCAGGATTGGGTTAGACCTAAGAATGCATCAGATGTGAGAAGTTTTCTTGGATTGGCAGGATATTATCGACGGTTTATCAAAGACTTCTCCAAGATAGCTGCACCGTTAACAGGATTGACGAAGAAGAACCAAGTGTTCAGTTGGAATGCTAAGTGTGAGCAAGCCTTCGGAATCCTGAAAGAGAGATTGACGAGTGCTCCTGTTTTGACTATTCCAAGTGGGAATGATGAGATGGTGGTTTACACCGACGCATGTGGTACTGGACTTGGAGCAGTGCTGATGCAGAAGAATAAAGTTGTTGTGTATGCAAGTCGACAACTGAAGCCGCATGAAAGGAATTACCCAACTCATGATTTGGAGTTAGCGGCGATTGTATTTGCTCTGAAGATGTGGAGACATTATCTATTGGGAGTTCGATTCGAGTTGTTTACAGATCATAAGTCCTTGAAGTATCTTTTCTCCCAAAAGGATTTGAATCTTCGGCAGCAACGTTGGCTAGAGTTTTTGGCATCATATGATTTTGGTATAGCTTATACTCCGGGAAAAGGTAACGCAGTGGCAGATGCGTTAAGTCGAAGACATGCAGGATTGGGAGCCATGTTTTCAGAATGGAAGAGTCTCGAGTATTTAGCTGGATTTGACTTCAGGCCTAGATGTGAATTGGAACCTGAGATGTTGGCAAACTTATCGATAAGACCCACTCTTGTGGAAAGAATTGGCGAGGGCCAAAAGCGAGATGATAAGCTTGTCAAGATTATCCATGAATTGGAATCTGGATTGGATCCATAAAAGGATAAAGGATTCGAGGTCGATCGAGAGGGTTGGCTTCGGAAGCAAGGACGACTAGTTGTTCCCGATAAAGATGAATCGAGGAGTGAAGTTCTGAAGGATAGTCATCACTCGAAGCTGACAATTCATTCAGGTGGAAATAAGATGTATCGGGATATGAAGAGAACCTACTACTGGGAAGGTATGAAGAAGGATGTTGGAAATTTTATTTCCAAATGTATGAACTGCCAGTTGGTAAAAGCCGAACAGAAGAAGCCAAGCAGATTGCTTCAACCATTAGAAGTTCCTACATGGAAGTGGGAGCAGATATCGATGGATTTTATTGATGGACTACCTAGAACAAGAACGGGAAATGAAGGGATTTGGGTCATTGTGGATCGTTTGACCAAGAGTGCGAGATTCATTCCTGTTCGATCGACTAGGACTGCATCAAAGTTAGCTGAGTTGTATGTTAAGTGGATAGTCCGATTCCATGGTATTCCGAAAAGTATAGTGAGCGATCGAGATCCATTGTTCACTAGTGGATTTTGGAATAGCTTCCAGGAAGTTTTGGGAACCGAGTTGTGTTTGAGTACAGCTTATCACCCTCAAACAGATGGTCAGACTGAGAGAGTCAACCGAGTTTTGGAAGATCTCCTCAGAGCTTGTGTTTTGGATTTCGGAGGATCATGGGAAGATCACCTTCATTTGGTGGAGTTTGCATACAACAACAGTTACCAGTCAAGTATTGGTATGGCACCATATGAGGCATTGTATGGAAGACCGTGTAACTCTCCAACATGTTGGTTGGAAACTGGAGAAAAGCTGATGCTTGGGCCAGATATGATTCGTCAGACTTCAGATTGCATAGAGATCATTCGGCAACGAATGAAGGCAGCCCAAGACTGTCAGAAGAGTTATGCTGATAAGCGTCGAAAAGATTTGGAATTCGACGTAGGAGATATGGTTTTTGTGAAGATTTCTCCACTGAAGAATGTTATTCGATTCGGGAAGAAAGGAAAATTGACTCCGAGATTTGTTGGACCATTCCCGATCATCGAGCGAATTGGAAAGCTCGCCTACAGATTGGAGTTACCAGAGAAGATGTCGGGTGTGCACAATGTTTTTCATGTATCATATCTACGGAAGTATGTGCACGACTCGAATACAGTTGTTTCTGCTGATAGCTGTGAAGACTTCGAAGTTGATCCAGTCAATAGAAGACCTCGTAAGCCGCTTCGTGTTGTTGAAACCGACACGAAACAGCTTAGGAGGAAGGTAGTTAAGTTGCTCAAGGTACAATGGAGTGACGATGATAACGACTGTACGTGGGAGGTGGAAGAGAGGATGAAGGCAGCTCATCCTGAACTCTTCAAGGTATGGTCCTAAGGTGTCGTATCATCTAACAACATTGTAACTTGTTCTGAGTCTTAGAATTCTGTACGCTAAGCTAGAATTGGATGCATGGGTTGTTGATTGCTATGGATGGTAGGCGTGCATAATAGTTTTTGATTGCTTTGTTTGTATGGAATTTCGGGGGCGAAATTCCTAAGGGGGAGAGAATGTAACGACCCGTATTTTTACGGATCGAAAAGTTCGTTCAAATCTGGAATTTTCAACATTTTAGGTTGCTTCAGATTTTGGGAAGAATTTTTGGTTAAGTCCTAAGTCGTAGCCGACTTATGGGTTCTGGACGAGTTAGTGATGAGTCTGGGCGAGTTAAGGACTTAAGGGGTGAGTCGGCGACGACCTAAGGAGATAAGTCGTAGCTGGGCTGGGTTAGTAGGTTGAGGTTAACTCGGCAAGTGTTAAGTCGTAGGTTGTAAGTCGTTGCCGAGTTAAGGGATAGACGACCTAAGGAAATGTTGTGAGCGACCTAAGTGTTTGGGTGAGTTAAGTGATAGGTCGGCAGTTCGAGTTAGCGACCTAGTGGGGTGACCGACCTAAGAAGGTGAGCGTGTTAAGGGAGGACCGACTTAACAGTGTGGCCGAGTTAAAGTAGTCAGCCGACTTAAGAGTTGATGACTCATAGGAAGGGACGACCTAGAGTTAGCTTGTGTGGAGTTTAGGTCGGTGGGGTGACTCAGTGGAATGACCGACCTATAGGAATGACCTACTTAAGAGATTATGACTTAAGGACTGGGACGAGTTAGCGGGTTAGTAGTGAATGACTTAGTGCTAGGGCTTAAGTCGTAAGCGACTTAAGTATGGTTAGGTCGTGGAGACCCTGTTGTGAGCGTTAGCAAGTTAGGTCGTTAACACGAGTTAAGGGATATAGGTCGATTGGACGACTTAGGGTAGATCGCTAGGAAGAGTAAGTCGGAGGTCGTCTGTGTGATGAGTCGGTAGGTAGTTGAGTCGGCAGCGTGTGTTGAGTTGTGAGTTGGTAGGTCGTAAGTCGGCAGAGGGTTAGGTCGGCAACGACTTATAGGGGCGGATGACATAAAATCTGCCTATAAATAGAAGGGTTTGGCTCACTTTTTGGCACCGGTTTTCGAAGCAACGAAGTGCTGCCATTTTGAGAGCTCGACTACAACATTTCTTCATCTCTTTTCTCTTCTCTAATCTAGTGCTTCCATCCATCCAAGTTGAAGATCAAGATTGAAGATTCAAGAGCTAAAGTTGAAGATCTTCATCTTTTCAAGAGAGATTTCTTCATTTGAAGCGGATTTGTGATAGATCAAGCTTGATCCTTCGCTGTCCAGATCTGAAGCGTATTGATTTGGGTTGTTTTAGGTGATTTGGTGAGTGGTGATTATCTCTCACACGGATCCAAAGGAGTATATCGGATTGTTGGCCCGATTTGGTGTTAAAATAGTGATTTCCATGCATTTTCTTCATCCTATGTGTAGATCCATATAGATCCATTGTTCATGATGATGTTACATCCATTTTATCATATGTTAACCTATGCAAGTTCATTCATCAAGTTTGTAGAGATATAATCCATGTTTTCATGCTTATTGGACTTTCAACTCTTTAATTACGAAAATGCCATTATTGTTATAATTGTCTACTTAGATCATATTTGAATGCTTGATTGCTTGGATTGATGTTTGATTTGATTGATTGTTATGAACTAGATGATTGATGATTAGATTTAGATCGAAGATGATTCAAAAGCTAAGGGAAAGGCTCTTGAATTGGGAAAGCTGCTCGTGGCATATGTAGCGGGATGATGAAGCTCTTATGCATAGATTTGATGATGTGATGATGAGATGAGGCTTTGCGAGGATGTAATGAAGCGAGGCAATCATGTGATGAAGACTTGGTCTAATCCAGACGGGATCATTCCAAGCATGTTGATAACTCGGTGATATGATTCGAGTTGAGGATAATGAATGGATATGAGAATAGTCGTCGAGGAGGATGACTAGGAGGCTTGGATAGCATCGTTGTTGAAGGTTCTAGCATGCTCTAAGCAAGAGTACGTTTGGGCAGATTCGATAGTCCCAACGGCCAACTGTTGATGGTCGAGTACTCTGGGCAGATTCGATAGTCCTAGGCACGGGCTGCGACGACGTGCGGGAGTTATGTCTAGAACCGGGGTTTTCATTAGCCCTTGACGGACGGCTGAAAGAATGTGCCGGTCATTCAATTAACGGTGATATCGAAGCAATGATAACAGTGATAGCCAGAGTCATGGATGTTTGGTTGTATCGTCATTCGGACTCAAGAGCGGTATTTTCTGGGTGCTTATCTGATTTAGGCCTTGGTACTTGGAAAACATCGCCCTTGACTCGAGTGATAGTAGCTTTACTTTAAATTGTATGCTCTGCTATGTTTGCTTCTGCTTAGTGTGTGTTTGGGGGCTATCACTGTAGAATGAGGTTGGAGTGGGAGGGTGGTATTCCTATTCCTTTTCCTTTATGCTCTTTTGGTATGTTGTTAGTTAATTTACTGCTCACTAAGACTGTTGTCTGACTCAAGGCTTTATGTTTTAATCCTTATTGCCTTGGGCTGTTCGTCCATTTTAGGACGGGCAGACTAGGTAGCAGGTGACAGGTGCTGTTCTCTTCTCACGATGCTGATATCGAAGACGAGCTATGTAACAACCCGCATATTTATCGATTTTACATTTAAATATTTTATTTAAATATTTCATCGTTCGTCGGATTTTGGTCCGAAAAGCTACTTTTTGCAAACAGTCGAATTGGGACTCGAGACCACCTCCATTGAGTCCAAAACGTCGTTTGCGATCTTTTTGAGTGTAAGCTTCGATATGTTTGGAGTTAGGAGAATTTTGCCACTTTTCACTTTGGGCTTTGGTTTGGGCTGAACCCATTAATCACTTACTAACTCAGTTCCAACCCCCTCTCCTCTTCATTACTTCACTTCTTATTCCTAATACTCAAGCTTCATCAAAAATGGGGGAAAAGATTGGAAATGGAAATTCCTAAGCCCTAGTTCATTTGCAAATCCTTCTTCTAGCTCCAAATTCGAAGAGAACCCATTGGTAAGCATCTCCTTCTTCTTCTCCTCTTCAATTTCAGTTTATTCCTAAACCTAACTTTGGGAATGTTCTTCTTTTAAGATTTGATTCAAGCTTGTTGTGTTGGAATTGAAGAGTGATTGCCATTGACATTGCTTCAAAGCTTCTTCTTCATTTGTTTGGGTTCAAAGGTGAGATTTTTATCTCACATCTAAGTCAATAATTATCTTCGATTGTTAGGTATGAATTCCTAACACTTATTCTTGTGCAATTGATTTTGGTTTGGATTGATTTGGTGTATATTCCAATTTTCGGTGTTTTGAAATCAAAATCTATGAAAATCCTTTTGTGGATATTTGAACATTGGTATTTGAGGCGTGTCGAAGAGCCGTTAAGGCTGGGTTGTCGCTTGGCGTAAATCCTTAGTCGTTGTCGCTCGATCGATCGCTTCCGTATTCATTTGGCCATTTTTGGTCTAGGTTCAGGGAATGCCCTGAACCCCAGTTTCAGACGTCTGAACGTAAGATTCAGACGTCTGAATATTATATTGGGAAGTTTTTATTCCCAGATTCAAACGACTGAATCTTTGGCTCAGACGTCTGAATTGGCTCGATTTCAAACAGAAAGAAAATAGGCTTAAATTGCCTATTTCAGACGTCTGAAATATTTCATTCAGACGTCTGAATCTGTGTTCTGGAAAATATTTAATTTTCCAGATTCAGACGTTTGAACCAATTATTCCAGACGTCTGAATCTGCAGTCTTTTGCCTATTTCCCTATTGTGCTTGAATTTCCAACTCTAATCAATTCGTGTTGATTCCCTTTTTGTTGTTATCATTTATTATCGGCCACTTTGTTAAGTCGCCCGCCTTTTTAAACTTAGGTCGCTTGTCTTCACTAAGTCGTACCGTTTTGACGGGGCGCTGCCCCGCACCCCGCCGTGGGCGCTGCCCCCTGGACCCCTGGGCAGGTCGAACCCCGTATTACTCTGCGTAGGCAATCTTATCTGAAAAGCATTCATCAGCACTTCCACTTTGATGCATTTTGAGCTGATTTCCTTGGATTTTATTCACGTCTCCGAATGTGAATTTTTGTGATAGATTGTTCCAACAATCGTTTTATGACTTGTCACTTTAAAGATATGAAGGTTTTAATACTAGTAGTAAATATCAAAACTCTTTCATCAAATCGATTTCAACACTATTTTTAATATCAAAAGTTCGTTTTCTCAAACCAATTTCCAATCTACTAATATATATAAGCCTTTACTTCACTCGAATGAGAAATCGACTTAAACGACTTAGTAAAACGAGTGGTATGAAACGCTTGCGTTCACTTCGTCGGTTAGCTCTTGGACTTGTTCGATTGAACCCTTTTCGTGACAATTTCCTAGTGAAGATTTACAGCTTGTTCGTAAATATTTAAGTTAAGCAAGTGGTTATGGGACATGAAGCTAAACTCATATATTTACTAGCTTGGTGTAATTGACACTTCCTTATGATCATGACGATCATTTTTGTGATTTAGACTAGCGATTGAGCGATGTCTCTTTGTCTACGTGGGAGACTATACCCCGATCATGTGATGTTTCGGCATCACATTTCTAGGGTAGCACCCTACGGTCTTCGGACCATTCGTGGAGCATTCGGCTCATCGGTCTTCGGACCATTCGTGGAGCATTCGGCTCATCGGTCTTCGGACCATTCGTGGAGCATTCGGCTCATCGGTCTTCGGACCATTCGTGGAGCATTCGGCTCATCAGTCTTCGGACCATTCGTGGAGCATTCGGCTCATCGGTCTTCGGACCATTCGTGGAGCATTCGGCTCATCGGTCTTCGGACCATTCGTGGAGCATTCGGCTCATCGGTCTTCGGACCATTCGTGGAGCATTCGGCTCATCGGTCTTCGGACCATTCGTGGAGCATTCGGCTCATCGGTCTTCGGACCATTCGTGGAGCATTCGGCTCATCGGTCTTCGGACCATTCGTGGAGCATTCGGCTCATAGGCCTCCCCCCCTTTTATGTGTTTTCTGGATTTCTAATTATTGATTTCTGGAATTTTATGTTTCACCACCTTTTCAATTGGCATTGATATGTATGTCATTTATTGTGGCTTGGTGAATTAAATAAAGAATATGACATTCTTTTTATGCTATGAGATTCTTGAGATTTTGTATGACTTTCGTGATTTTATAATGTATACTTATCATAGTATGACACCTTTTTGTTATCATACGCTCTATTATCATATCTCATATTCTATCTCATTTTATCTGATAATTATAGCTAGACTGATCCGTTTATTATTTTCTTCTTAAATAATACTCGGGTCAGACTGAGATTTTACAGGTGCTTCCTCATGACTTCCTATCTGGAGCCATCATCTGACTTTTGGCTAACTACTCTAGTTTAGTAGTTTTTGTTTGTATACATTTGAGATTAGACTCCTTGATGTATACATATTCTTTTGGTTAGCACTTGTATCTATTCGTTTGTGTTATTGTGGATCTTATTTGACCACTACTCTGATGTACACTTTCATGTGTTATATTCATATCTTTTTCCGCCTTTGTGATATGAATTGTCTGTGACTGATTTGTGTTACGTTTATTTCTATATTTGTTTCCGAAGATTATATATAGCCACCGTGTGATAGCTTTGTGTTTGTATCGGTATGTTGGATTTCTTCTTTAAAAAGATATGCATTCTATTCTATCTGACATATCGGGGCTCGCACAAAGAAGTTACACGGATGGTCGCTCCTCAACAGCCTTATTCTCCGTGCTAATTGACAGCACTACACCGTAGTGTTCTTGGTTAGCGTGGGTATAGAGGTGGGGCGTTACAAGCTAGAGGGTTGCATATTATCTTCTTATTATATGTATTGGATATTCCGCTGTTTTGTATTCTCTGAGAGATATGTAGTGAGGCTGGATGTATTGACTATGTGGATCCTTGTATTCAACTATTGTGGAGTTTTATATGATGTCATTTTGTTCTGTAAAGCTTCACTATACATATGTTCTATTGTATTTTGTCCATGCGCTGTGAGTAATACGATAGATTCTGTTGTTTTAAATCTTACCTTGACAATCGTCCATGGTCGCCTGGCACACTTTACAGCGCTCTTTCTCTAAATTCGGTGCAGGGGTCATGGGCGGTCGTCACAATTGTTGTATATTGACTCTGATGATTGATGTATGTATAAACTGATATAGTCCTTTGTTTTTAAAAGACTAGTAATTATCTATTGTATATTATTCCGCTGCGATATGTGAGATTCTGATGTTGTTCTGTTGTTCTTCTTCTCTGCTTTCTTTCTTCTTCTTCTCTTTTTCTTCTACTTCTTCTTTCTAAAACCCTCACTATTGGAGTTTCCGGCGTTCGATTTCTCGGCAGTCGATAAAGTGAGTATCGATGTCGAATTTTCGAAAGTCGAAAATTCCGGTATGTGACATCAAACTTTTAAATTTTCAAGTTAAAAGTCGAAGTTTGACTATTTGACCAAAATTCACATTTTCTGGAAATATTAAATTTAGTCATATTTGGAATTCAAATCCACATACAAAATCAAAGTTTTTTATATTTACAATAACAACATTTATTCTTTTCATAAATAAAGCTCTTAAATTTGGAAAAATCAAATTAAAATTAATTGTAAAATACAAGGTTGTTACACTCTCCCCCACTCAAAACTTTTCGTCCCCGAAAAGGAACGAGGTACGGGAAAGCACCTAAAAAGATAGAATGAATAGAATTAAGACAAGATGATAAGAAAATTGGAATTACACCTGATAACTATTGTTATAGGTAAGTTTAACAAGATGGAGGTGATCAAATCAAGAATATAAGCACAAAAAAAATCTTCTAGAGTTAGAATCTCCCTTTCACTTGACCGACGGTCTATGAATGGAAAAACAGTGTTCAGATCCAGATGAGTAACAAAGATTTCAAAGATTATAAAAAGATTTCTAAACAGACTGGTATAAGCAATAGCCTTCCCATTCTGTAACAAGATAAGTGAAATAAGGACAACCAAAAGATAGTTTGAAAAAAAAACAAAAAACAAAATAAGATAATAAATTTGAAACAATAATGCTTTGAAATCATAACAATTTAGGGATGTTTATCATTTGAAAATCATACTACTAAAAATCATAACACTTTGGAAATGTTATTCTTAAAAAAGAACATAATACTTAGAAAATCATAACACCTTTTAAATATAATCTTCATTTAAACCATTTTAATCCAAGATCAAACAATATTCATTTTAAAGTTGTAACATTTCTAAGTTCATTCAATTTTAAAAATTTCCAAAACACTGTATTTTCAAAACAGCATCACTTATAAAATGCTACAGTAGGTATATTAGTACTTCAAATCAGTTTAATTCCAGAAATATTCATTTGGATATCATTTAACTTATGACTTATTAAAACAAACTTTTATGAATGGAATATCCAAATAAACTATACTACATTTATTAAGTCAAAAGTTCATTATTTTACTTAGCTCTTAATTTAACACATAACCTATCACTTCATTTAAAATACCCATTTCATAAATAGATATTCCTTTAATAAGTTACACTTAAAATTTCATTTGAAAACCAAATTCTCAATTATCAATTTTTAGTGATGTAAAAATACATTTTAACTATTTAAATCATAATTATTCATTTTTCAAGACATATCTATTTCATAAATAAAATATTTATATAGCAAATATAACAATCAAATTTCTTTACATATTTATTCATTTAGACATCAATTAAACTATGAATTCAAGTTAAATAAGCTTTATTACAAAATGTCTAATTCCAATGTAATTTATTTTATCTATTCAAAGATACATTATTTATTATACAACATATTCATTTCAGGAAATAACTTTTATTAAAATTCCTAGGTTACACTTAAGGTTCCATATTAAATCAAATTTGATTATTAAGTTATTTAAATAAAATCTCTTTAAATTCCTTTTTCACTATTTGCCTATGTTAATCTTTTATAACTAAAATTTAAGTGTATAACATTTATTATAACCACTCAAATTCTATTTATAAAATCATTTATGTACTGTATATTATCCAATTGCATATTCAACTTCTGTGTAAGTTAGGTAAGTTATATTGGAATGAAATTGTGTGTTATACAAGTAAAACTTTCCAATTCAATTATCTCAAGTTTGAATCATTTATTCAAAATTTTCTTTTTATAATTGAAATTATTCTTTAAAATAAAATTTAAGAATTAAACTTCCGATTCCTTTCAAACCATTTAGAGATAAGTAATTGTATATACATAATATGTCAAATCAAATTTAAATCATATATCTATATATATTATAATCTAGTCATATTTAGAAATTCAAATCAATTAGATTTTCCAAAACAAAGCTGTAGCAAGACTACAGAACGGTCTCTTCACTTCGAAACTCGAAAATGAACGTCGATGATGCTGCAGTCATCACCGAAATTATTTTCCAGCGACAAAGAGAAGAGCACTAAATTTTTAAATTTAAAAATCCTTTAGAAACAAATTTCTACTTGGAAATACTTTAAATAATATATCCTTTTAAAACTTTAAACACAAGGTTTGAAATCCATCAGAAATTAAATTCTTAAATTTCTTGTTTCAAATTCATTTCAGTTCCCAAATAAATTTATAAACAACTATTTATAAATTCATTTATAGAACAATAAATGATAAATCAAGTATTATCATTTCAAATAATCAATTTAAATCAATTTATTAAGTTCCAAAAAATTATATATCCAAATTTATTTTATTAACCAATTTTTTTTAAAAATAATATTGTGTCAGTTTGTTCTGTTAAAGTGTTTTAGAAATCCTATCGATAGCGTTGATCAGACGAATCGATCGGAAGCCCAAATCAACATCAACAACTCAAACAACACAATATATAAAACAAACTTAGATTTACAAGTACAATTCAAAATGTTTGGGGATATTTTGGAAACAAAACAAGATGATTAATTAACAAAATATGAAGATGGATAAGCTTAGATAATTCGCGAGCAACCTTAACCGGGTCAACCGTGACTTAATGAATAAGATCAAATGTGGATGTTTCTGGGATAAATCTACATCCGATCTCAAGAGATAGAGTTTGGAATAACAAAAGATATTAGCATCTAAACCAAGGATAGATATAAATCTCTGGTGAATTGATGCAAATTTGTAAAGGAGTTTCCCCCTTTACCAGAAATTTAGAATATTGGCGAGACAGCCAATTCACTATAAAGATCATTCGAAGTGGAGTTATGTGATACTCCAAAATCAAAAAAAGATGAATAGTGAGGGACAAGAATGAATTTTGGAACCGTAGGGAACGTTCCAAAAATTCAAAGGAAATTCGAATCAAGAGGAAAAGATTCAAACTCAAACGAAAGTGATTCAATAAATAAATCTACTCCAAATGCTGAGTTTTGCCTCAAAGCCAAAGCTCTGATACCAATTGTAACGACCCGATATTTTCAACCATTCGCATCCATTATAAGTGTATAGGTAGACACTCATGCCGGAGTTGAATTGCTCAAAATACCGCGTTGTAATTAAAATTTGGCAAATCTCGGAATATACAGTAAATAAATATAATCACAGATCACAAACACAGAGTAAAATAATGCAGCGGAAGTAAAAGAAATAGTAGTTCATGAAGCTACTATGAAAATATATCAGAGTTACATAAGATACAACATAAGAAATAAAGTACAGCAGAAGTCTCAATACAATAACCAAGTACAGGCTGAATAGAACAACGGAACCGAAGTTGATAGAACAAGACTAGCAAATAATCTCCAGCGATTCAAATCTCCAGAAGGTGGAAATCCAAATCTGTGAATACTCAGGCTGACCCGAGCGTAAAGCAAAACACAAAACACTCGAGTCAGGACAATATATACTTATATAATGTAAACCAACTCAAGTGAACTGTAATAAAGGTACAAGTAACTTAGAAGATGCTTGGGACCGCCCATCCTCTAAGGATCCGTTAAAATATCTACTGTGTAGTAATATTCGCTATTATAATAGTGTCTAAATAAGTAAAGTATAATCATATCGGAAAATAGCGTTAAGGGGATGGAGAACCTTAACGCGGTCGAATCTTAAAATCATAATCGTAGTAAAGCTCGATATGGTAGGTGACACGGCACAACTAGGCAATGCCAGGGTAGATATACCAATTACGCACACGGACTGATGGATACGCATAGCAGCCACTACCGTTCCACCTCGAACAACATTCCCAAATCGGAGGATGGCCATCTAGTCAAATCACAAGTAAGAGTATAATATCGAAGAAATGTGTCCGAGAAGAGGTGCTACCTCACTGGTCCGAGATCGCTCCTGTTTTAGCCACCTTATGCCAACTCACGGGAGTTGGGTCCACGTAACATACCTTAAGAACGTCGCCACCATCCTACTTCATTCTGGAATCTCCACCGCGTACACGATTGTCAAAGTGGTTTTCGGTATCGACAGAGAGTATGTCCATATCCGATCCCGGTCTCTTTGCCAACCAATCGTTATTATAACCCGTGGTTATAACTTTTAAAAATAGTTTATGTTTCAAATCAAAATACATCCTTTAAACCATTTCAAAATCATATCATTTATTTCAAACTAATACATACTTTCAAACCCAAAACATATCTATTCAAAACCAATTCAAAAATATATCATTTCCATTTCAAAACCAATTCAATAATATATCATTTCAATAAAACCCAAATTTCAAAATCACTGAATATTTCCTTTAATTTATTAAACTTGAAATCTTCCTTTAAATTATCATAGCATTTTGGTAATGTAACCTTAAGGAATCATAGCATTTTTGGAATGTAATACTTCCCAATTTAACATTTTATATAATCAAAGTATTTATATACTTACAAATTTTTAACATGGTCATTTTATCATAGCCTTATAGTTAAATAAACTTTGTTACTGTAATATCCAATTTAATGCTAAAATTCTTATGTTAAGTTAAGAGTACCTTATTAACTTACATTATCATTACAATAAAGAAACTTTATTATTTTAGTCATTAAAATATGTCATTTACATTAATTAAAACTTACATATTAAATGTACTTTTTAACTTACATTCCTATTACAGTAAAGAGCATTTATCATTTAATCAATATTACACTAATTAAACTTACATTATCGAATGTACGTTTTAATTTACGTTTTATTACAAAAGGGGCATTTATTATTTTAAATCAATATTACACAAATTAAGACTTACATGTTTCTTTCATTAATTAAGACTTTACATGTTTCTTTCAGTAGGTAAAACTTTACATATTTCTTTCATTAATTAGAACTTTACACGTTTCTTTCATAAATTAAACTTTACATATTTCTTTCATTAATTAGAACTTTACACGTTTCTTTCACAATAAATTTCTTATAATTAAATCCAATTTTCAACAATTTACTTAATAAGTTTAAGTGTAAAAGTTCCAATTCTTCACATTTCAACAAATAGACTTAACACTTCAAATTTAAATTACCATTTCACAATTTAACAAAATTTCCAATTTTATTTAATTAACTTAAACCTTTAATTAAAACCAAATTTCACATTTCCTAGTCAAGTTATATTTTAAAAGATCACTTTTAAACATTCATTTATTTAACCACTTAAATTCATAGAAAAATCAATAATACTTAATAATCACTTAAATTCAAATTTAATCAAATTATCATATTTACCATTTTCAAATAAAATTTAATATCCATTTTATTTATATAACTTAAATATCATTTTTAACCAAAATTCCAAATTTCCAACTTAAGTTATATTTCAAAAATCCAGTTAAACCTTTCATTAATTACATTTTTAACACATAGAAAAAATCATAATTTCTTTATTTTAAAACATTTCAAAATCTATTTAAATCAAATTTCATAAATTTATAATTTTTAAAATACTTAAAAATATCCAAAACACTTTATAAAATAACCACGGGCCTGTATATAATTTTCTAACTTAGGTCAAGTGATACGGATATGTATCATTTCAATCCGCAGTTAAAAAAGAAAAACCCGGGTTCTATCATTTCAAACCCGCAATCCCAAGTTAAAATAAATTAAATAAAAATCGTTCAGGCCTATCATTTCAGCCCATAACGATTTTTCCCTATTCTAAAGTCCATTCGGGTATGTATCATTTCAACCCATAGTGATTCTAATCTACAGGGAACTTGCAGTGTGATAACAGATATAAATAACAGAATAACATTAAATAACAGTAACATATGATATAACAGATGTAATAACAGGTGTGAACATCATATGATAATAATATAAGCATATATAACATGATAATATATTTCTACAGATTCGCAGGGTGTCAATTTACTAGTTATATAGGTACATATTGTCTGGTGAGAATAACTCACTTGTTTAAGCTGGAGATGACGACCAAACACATAACACAGAATATTTGAAGGCACGACAACATGAATATGATTTGAGAGGGGAGAGCCAAATATAATTGCCTTGTATACATATAAAAAAACAAGACAATGTATACATAAATATTCAACACAAACAATATTGAAACAATTTTAAATAAGGAGCAACAAAGAAATAGATGACTTGACCTTGCCTCAACCATTCAAGTGCTTGGCCATGACATCATTTGGCTCAGCTATGATCAGGTCTAGACTTGAAATACTCATCCAATGGTCAGCAAAAAGAAGGCAAAACAATGGAATGATGATGGTAGGAGTTACACATGAAGAAGACAAAGAGTCAAGGCCAAAAGGAGTGGTTTTGGTGCACACTAGGCTCGGTCTAGTCATTGTTTGGGCTTGGCCATGCTTGCTCCAGATCTGGACAGAGGTAAGGGGTGATGGTAAGTGGTCAAAACAATGTGGTGGTGGCGGCTATGGTGGTGGCCAAGGTGGTGGATGAAGGTGGTGAAGTAATAGTGGTGACTAGTGCATTGTTTTGGAGTTTTTGACATTGTTTTGTGGTGCTAGCTTCAAGGAGAGGTCACGGCCATGGATGGATCTGAAATGATGGCTGGAGATGATGCCAAGGAAGAGTGGTAGGGGATGGTGGTCGAGGCTATGGTGGAGATGGTGGAGGGTTTAGCCGAGCAAAGCTATGGAAGAATCAAGCAAAACAATAGAAAATTTAATAGGAAATGAAGAAGAGAAAGGTAGAGAAGATGAAGCCATTACCCAAACAACTTCAGAAATGTTTTTGGCCGTGAATTGTGAATGAAAGGGAAGTCTTTCACGTGAAACAATAAGGCATACACGGTTACAAAAGAATAAATGAGCCGTTATGGAAAAATGAAGGGTTTGGTTAAATGAAAAGTCACACAATTTACAACTTAAGTCCTTTCAAATTTCCACTTATTTTATTTTAATTTTATATAACTGAAATATAAATATAAACTCAGATAAAAATACGAAAATTTAGTAAATAACAAAAAAAATAACTAAATATTAAATATATATAATTTAATTAAATAAAACAGCAAAATTTGTAACTAGTCTTGAAAATATGGAAAATAAATGCAATGAACTATGGAAACTTTTTATGTACTTAAAAATATTTATAAATAAAGATAAGAACACAAAATAAAATGAATTCACAAAAATAAATAAATAAATTTTAATTTAAATATAGTTTAGATGAAGAAAATAGCAGAAAAATAGAAACAGCCTTTAAAAATAAGAAATAAATACAGTAAATTTTGGAAAAATTCTATCATCGTTTTAAAAATATTTAAAAGTCAAGATATACATAAAATAAAAAATCAACACATATTAGAACAAAATATGACAAATAAAATAAAATTTATAAAATTTAAAATAACAAAATTGCAAAATAAACAATTTATACTCAAAATTGAAATGTACATATCTTTTACATTTTAACTCCGTTTTCAACGAAACGAAAAGAAGTATTCATGTTATTAAATCTATTGTCATAATAAAAGATAAAAATTATAAATTTCAAACTTTTAAATTTTCAAGTTAAAAGTCGAAGTTTGACTATTTGACCAAAATTCACATTTTCTGGAAATATTAAATTTAGTCATATTTGGAATTCAAATCCACATACAAAATCAAAGTTTTTTATATTTACAATAACAACATTTATTCTTTTCATAAATAAAGCTCTTAAATTTGGAAAAATCAAATTAAAATTAATTGTAAAATACAAGGTTGTTACAATTGAATTTTTAATATATTTTCAGAAATGAAAATACTCTAATATTCTACTAAATTCAATTATGTTATATAACATTTTTACGTTTATTTATAGTATATTAGCACATGTTTTTATTTAAATTATTTATGTATTAATTATAATTCAATTAAATGTTAAATTTTCATTTAATTACCATTTATATATTTGTAAAAATATTAAGTACGAGTTTTATATGCTATTTTAGAGTCATCCACTATATCCCACTATATCCTCGTTGTATCCCCGCTATGACTTTTTGCACCTCCACCGCATTGAATCTGTCGAGCGCTTTAACTGCAAAGATCCCACAATTATTAGTGCGTAACCCCTTTGTTCCTTCCATAGCCATGAGCAATAACCTACCCAGCATTTAGAAAGCATTATGCACTCTAGTCTCAACGAATTTATCGATATCCTGTCTTGAAATATCTTGACTAGGAATATTTAAAAAATACGTTATTTTTAATATGATAAATTTGTCATTACTATAACACATTGTAGTTACTACCACATAACATATCATTTAAGGATTTTCTATTATATATACATTAATTTAATTACTTAATAAACTATATCACAATATAACAAGTATATAATAGAAAGAAAACACCTTTCATTTTTTATCAAGATTGATTATTGAGTTAGATATATGTAACAAATGAAAAATTCCCTTAGAGCAAACCCCTAACGCAATCAATCTCCTTCTTGCACTTGGGGTCAATTATGTAATCTTATTCCAACTTCTTTAATTGGTTTTCTCAAAAAATAATTTAGTTAGTTCCATAGTGAATGGGTATACTATTTTATGTTAATTATCTACTATGTCAATCAACTCCCTTCAATGCTAATAAAATGCCTTTATTGTGCGGAACTATTCGTAGTATATCTCTCGACTTCTAATGAGCTGTATGTCCTTTTACGAGCTGTATCACAACACTATTATCATATAACAATGTCACAAGATTCTTAACATTTGGAATCACCCTAACTTAGTTATAAATTTATGTATTTATTTATACTTCTTTTATGGTAGTTCTTATTCAAGGAAATGTAAGTTGCTTTGGTTGAATCGGCCAATATTTCTTGTTTGGAACATTTCCAACCTAAAATTCTTCATTTAAGGTTATATATGAACATAGACTTGACTCACTTTACTCGATATCACTTATGACATTCGAATCCGTGCACTCCTTCATAAGGAGTTCGTAGTTTTAATAACAATTCTCTAGTATTTTGTGAGTACTCGAGTACACACTTAATTTTCATATAGTAATATTAATTAAATTTTATACTTGCTCTATGTATCAAATATATAAGACGAAGTGTGATACTATAGATGATATAGCATATGTAATAATTCTTATTGCTTAGTGCATAAAGAACCCATCTTACATGCTCCATATTAAACAATTTATATAGTGTCTTTGTATACCACTTGATACATTCCCGCATCCTTTTATACTGATTACAAGAGATTTTATTTTCAAATCCAATGTCGAGCATTGAATAACCAAACTAAAATTATTTAACACGAGTATGTCATTAGCAATCATAAGTTTGTTGTTTACTTATAGATTTAGAAATATTTTAGCACCTACGAATATTCTTTTTTACAAACATATGCTTCCTTTGTATTTGATTGAAAATTAAACTGTTTGATTTCCTCGTCAAAATACTTGGTTACATCAGATGCCCATCGAAAAATACTTTTGTATCTTTTCTTGGAATTTATCCAGTAACCCACCAACTTAGGGTCACTCCCTCTGACTTCGAGACACTTTAGTTATTAAGCGCAAGCAATATATTCTAAATCACTGTTTTGAATTCCTATTTCAACACACATAAACCAAAACTCAAAATCATATAACCAATAATCTACAAGTAAAATTTGAAATAACACAAGTATTTTGAATGAAGAATCTATTATGTTTATTTCAGAATTGAGATTTACAATGTTACTGAATTAACATAGCTTACATAATTCCAACTGCATTGGTTTCCTTCTCGAAGATACTTTTGTGGCTGATGAATTATATCCCTTTGGGTACAACCATCAAAATCATATTTTGGTAATGTACTTGGAATCCATTCATGAATTTTGTATCATGCCATTTGGTTGAGTTAATAGTCTTAATGGTTTATTGATAAATGAGGTAGCTCTTTTTTGGACACTAATAAATTCATAATTTCTTCTTAATGTGCGAGATTTATTATTAGTCATCCTAACGCATAATTTCTATTTGGTTTAGTTAATTTCAATTCATCCTTCATTATTAGTTTTACCATTAGATCGTATCTAAATCCATTTAACTTCTAATAATTTCTTAAAGGAATTCCTTTTTGTCGAAGTTGGTGTTTCTTGAAATAATAATTGTTTCTCGGTGTAACAAATAAGGTATTCGTAAACATTTTAGGAATTGCCTATATACATGTACAAAAATGATTTGGTTTTTAAGTCTATCAAACTTATGTCTATAAAATAAATTGGTCAATTAATATAGATTGGTCCCAAATTATTTAGGGTGGTCCACACAAGATCCCTCGGGTATAATTATTATGTACAGTCTCTCGACTCACTCGACCTGTCAACTCCTTGACCTAGGGTATGCAGGGGTTTCTTATAAACTTTTATCTTGTATAGTCTCCTAAACATTATCTTAGATGAAATTAATTTTAACGTTATGTTACTCATAAGCAAATGACCTTACATAAAGAAGTTAGCTCAACTTTACTCATCATTAGTCGTACTATGTCCAAAAAATTCCAATTACCCCTTATTGATACATCATTATGTGTCATAGGGAGGGGTGACTTTTGAGGTTGAATCTTATTTCTTTTTACGTACTTTTGGAACCCTTTCCAACACACTTACCTATTCGATCAAATTAAATTGCCTTTGCATGTTATGTTTTCTACTTCCATATCAAATTCTACGAACTTATCGTAAACATATTACTTGTGCATCAAATATGGATGCCCATTTTGATGATAATTCATTAGTGAATTTTAGCGAAATATATGGAACAGTTTAGGTATTATTAGACTTTAGTTGAATAAATCTACATGTATCTATTCGAAGAATTCAACAAATCTTTTTTTGCTTCCACTGAATTGATTCTCAGCCCTTAATATTCTAAGATATAATTCATCGGTATCATATGATTTATTCCTCAAAATTTGGCTTAGTCCATAGTTCCAAAGTAATTGTCAAAATTTTATATACTATGTACCTAATGCAAGAAATACCATTGTTCTAATAGATTTATTTCATAATGAATATTCAAAATATTCATAAGAAAATAAAACTATATTTATTTTTAGTTCACACAAAAAGTAGTCATTATTTCATAAATAATATTTGGTAATTACGAAACAATTTTTCGTATCTTGGTGCATCCATTGATAATTGTTATATGGCATCCCTTACTATTTCCATTATGACTATAATAGCATATGAAATATTAAGCTTTATTTAACTATTTATTATGGGCTAATTTTTTTTACTATAACTAGTTTACCGTCAAGAATTTTTGATCAAATATCTTAAACTCATAGAAATAACATTTATTGAAAACAATTTTCTATATTATAACACCATTGGAATTGGAATCACATTTCCCATTCCATAGTATGCATCTTTTAGTATTTTATACAATTATCATTTCTAATGTTTCTTAATGAAGCAAGGGAAAATTTACACTCTTCATCTCAACTATGCATATCTTACATCTACTCTTAGACATTCGCTTCCCTCTAAAAAATGGTCGAACCATTTTAAGAAGATCCATATTATAAATACATGATTTCGCATTATGATTTACATGCTTATTTCTAAAACTAATGTTGTTAAAGTATGACACATTATGAACCACGATCATTCACCATATAATATATATATATATATGTGCTTGAATATGGATCAAATATCAATATACTTACATTGTTATTAATGTTCGACATTAATAGAAGACAATACACAATCTTGTACAAATAAGTAATTAATCTACTAAGCATGAATGTTTTAGTGGTTGTATAATTTGGCTTATGCATGGGTCTTGAGGTGACAACATGCCAAATGATTGAAGGTAAGTAAATTATATATTTCTTTATCAATCTTTAGTTTATTTCATTTGTATATTTTAACTGATAAACATATTATCAGTTTTAAAAGGGTTGCACAAATTTTTCTAAGTATGTTATTTTAACTAGTATAGCATATATTCTTACAATATTAGAAAGGTTAAGTGTTACCATTTGATTTTTCTAATATGGCTCCCACTAGATTTTATATCTCCCAGAACATAAAGAAAAAATATAAAAATCTTTCAATCTTTCAATTGGGTGTTAGGACTCGCTTGCCTTGGGATTTTGACCTTGAGGATGATCAATAAATTATATGCCCGTAAGCAATGGATAGCACTCTATCGATTGTATCATGCAACTCCTAACCCATGGCCTTTGTCATAATATCATCTCAACCTTGAGGAAGATCAACAAATCAAGAGAGATTATTCACTCAAACCAACTAATTCGCGACAGCCTAAGTATAATACACGTACCTCGAGGAAGATCAACAAATTCATGTATGTATCCTACCTTGTCTATTCGATGTATTAATAGTAATACACATAACATCTCTAGCTTAAGGAAGGTTGTACCACCTCATGTTTTTACGTTAATTAATTAAAAAGAAATTATTTAATAATAGTAAACAGCGAAAAATGAAATTTTTACAAATGTCAAAATTTTGCTACAAAACATGCACCGTTGTGTTCATGGCGATTTTCTGATCAATTTTCATATATAATGTTTTTCGATCAGAGTTCAAATGAAAAAGTTATTAACGTTTGAAGTTTTAGCATTGGAAATAATTACCTATGTAAATATGGTAATAAAATAAATTAATGCTAATTAGTAAGATTAGATGTTAATAAATGTTAACACTAAGCAAAAATCTCAAAGAATTTATAAAAAGGGAAACAATTGAACGAGATCATTTAACAGAGGAAACAAATGGAAACGATCAATTGAACGGAGGAAATAAATCAACCAAAACAACTAACGTTCGAAATTACCCGAGATTACACTACGTAGGTCGATCCAAGGGGGTCTTAGGTCGACCGTTCACAGTTGACCTAGGCCATGGACAGTCGACCGATGATTTTTTCTAAGCGAAAGTTAATTATGGTCATGCGGCCCAGATTTAAAATCGTTTGATCTAACGGTTCGCACGGGTTTGAACCTCTGCAAATATTGACCTAGGGCTTCACTTCCAACTCATAATTCTATAATGATCGTGGAAGCTCTTTCACTTTCTCTTCTCCTCCAAAATTCTAGATTTCATTGAATTGGATTTAATTTGCATGTATACACTTTGGAGAAGGATAGAAGATGATAGAGAATAGAAAATAGGTTCAGACCAAGTCGCTACATCAGAGGTAAACTATAGATCTAGTTTTAATTAATAAATTAATCTAAATATCTTCTCTCTAATTCAAATTCTATCAGATCTATATGTAATTATTAAATGGAATTCCAAATAGGGAGTCAAAAGTTGAAATAAGATAACAGGGATTAAATCTAGAGATTTGGTAGTGCTTAAAAATGTGAGTGGGAATATTATATGTATTTATACAATCCTAGATTATGTCATTGCATATCTATTCCTATATACCCGAGAAATCAAATTCAATTTGTATGTATATCCTTGTTAAATGAAATGTTGAGATTTAAACCTGCCTATATAATCTATAATTGATGAATCTAATACTTTCTTGTTATGAACAAAAGTATGGAAATTGTATATGGAAGATAACAATGAATTGCATGATGATTAAAATTGGTATTTATATGTCGGATATGAATTTAGTGAAATCTCAATTTACTTCATAATAATTAGGAGTATATATTTTATCGATGGATTATGAATTAAATTAATAATAAATTTTGTTTCGATTTTTGAGGTTTTAGTGATATTTTAGTTCACTAGAATTTATACTATTTCAAATAGGTTCCTATATATTATCAAGTTTAAAATAAACAAAAGTGTGAAGTTTGAAATGACAAGAAATAGACATATATGTATATAAAAAGAAATTGATGTACAAAATAGGTATAGTTACTGTATTTTGTACCGTCTATTTTAAGAAATGAAAAGACAATTCATTGTAAAAACACCGTACAAACACCTTCTCTTTGGATGAGAAATGGAAATTTACTATGTTAACATTTGTATGATAGATGTTTAGTTCCAATGTATTAAAATATATAAACTTTGGAAGTTGAATACTAAGATGTGAATGAAATAAGAATACCAATAAGATGGAAAACAAAGAAAAAGAAAGTATTAGAAATAGGCAAGAAGGAATATAGAATAATATGGGAATAGAAATGGAAGATGGAACTGGCAATGATATTAAGAACTTGATAAAAAGAATCGGTAAATGAACTTGAAGAAGAAAAGTAAAACACATAATAAAATAAAAACCTAGGATCATCTATAAGAATTTTAGAGGCGATGAAAGTAAAAGAATGTAAGAATGAGAATATATGTATGTATGTATGTATGTATGTATAAGAGATACGTATATAAGTAGTCTTAAATGTATTATTATGATGGTGTGAATTATTACAATTTAATATATAAAGAAAATGATGAAGGTCATTAGAGTGGGTTGGAATGCAAGGTTCGTAGGGTTACACAATAGAAGTTTGCCCACCCTAAAGGGCTATCAGCTATTGTTTAACACCATACTGATATGGGACATGTCCAACCATAGGACCCGTGGAGAGTATACGCACGTATAAATGAAGGGACACCCTTAGGATTGATTAATCTGCTTTAAATTTATTTTAGAGGAGGGTATTGCCTTGATTGCACTAGGCAATCTAAATTGATGATGTGCGAGATCATGCACTATCCAGCGAGTTTCGGTACCCAATTAAGAGGTAGGTCTATCATAAAGCAAGAACATCATCAGTCCTAAGCGGTCAATGGGAAGGACCGGGTTATACCTAGCGGGTTTTCATCTATAGCCTACTAGGGTGGACCACGGTGGACCACATTGCATCATGCACCGCCATGGTTTTTTGTTGTTGTTTGCAAGAGTAAGGCAACTTAACCTATAGCGAGATTCCTTCAAAACATAGATGGGGTAGTTAGTGGAGTCGAGTCCACCTTAGGAAGTAGAAAAAGTAGAAAAATCCCTAAAGAGAATATGGAAAAATGTATGAAAGGCCACCGGAAAAAGTACAGCAAAATGTATGAAAGACCATCGGTAAGCATTATAGGACCTTGTCAAGTCATATAGTAATGAGATATTGATACGACCAGGTGTTGGATCATGACAGGGTGCTAAACGAGAAATATTATTGGGGATAGTACCTAGGTTCATTAGGGGACTATAGGATATATATATATATACACACACACACACACACACACATATATATGTATATAATAGATGTAAATTTATGGAAGGTAAGTGGGAACGATTCACACGAAGATATAGAGTCGATACGACTAATAAAATATAAACAGACATAACATGAGATAGTGATCAATCAACATAATATGTGTTATGTGTATAATTTACCAATCACCAGAACGTTGTTCTGACCCCCTTCTCATTATAACCCATGTGATAGTTAGAAAGGCAGATACTGGTGCTTGGCTTATCCGGTGCTGACAAGGATACTTGATTTTTGGAAGTGTCGAATCCTGGTCAGTACTTATATGATCTATTATATTTTAATTATTCTGCTGCAAGTTATTTCGTTAAAGCTCTAATATGCATTCTTTTGTTTTATTTACAGGATACAAAACCAACGACCTGTATTTTAGTGGACTTGGTTTATCGATTTAGCGAAAGTCAGGCCTATTGGGGTGCAAGTTGTTACATTTGGTATCAAGGTTTAGGTTAGTCGATCATGAAAATTAGGAATGTTAAGTAAACATATTTGTATTTTGCCTATAAATATAATTTATGTTAAATCCTACTAATTTCAACTATAAAATAGTTACATATGAAAAAATCTCCGAAGCTGGATGGTACATGACTCCCTAGTTGGGCCTTGGTAGCATAATGATTATAGGTCCCCATATGATTACCGATTGATGATGTACAATAGGTCCAAATAAGCGAAAAATAAGTATGACATATGTTATAGATATTGGAAGATGTGGAAATTCCTAAAGAAGGGTGTGAAATGGTCACTCCTAATGGGTAATTAGATCTTCAATATTGATAAATGAACAAGCTGGAATATGGAAGAGAGGGTGTTCTTAAGGGAACAGTTAGAAATCCACTTTGATTCTAACCCAATAAAAAATAGTATTAAAAGTTGAGAAAAATATAATTAATATTTTTGAAAAATTAAAGAAGCATATATTGGATTTTGGAGAAAAATAGATAGTATTGGATTTTGGAAAAAGTATTTATATAACATAAGTTCGTTGGAAGTCAAATTGAAAAGTTCCCATAAAATGGTTTGATAAAAGCAATTTGTTTGAGAAATATTATAAAGTAAATATAGCTCGCTAGTTTTTTTGTAAAAAAAGAAAAGTTTAAAATATAAAACTCTAACAGAGATTAAAATTTGTTAAAATCTAAATTTTCAGAAAGGGAATTTTGTAGAGAGCTATTTCATTTGAAAGAAAATAGAAGAGAAAAATAGCTCATGGGTTTTCTATGACGAAATTTATTTTAAGTTGTAAAGTAAAATTTGATGGGTGGATAATAAGAAGTGGTATAAATTTGGAATATGGGTAAATAGTACAAAAATGAAGATTTGGAACCCTAAAACAAAGCTATAGGCAAACACATTACAATGGTTCAAGTAAGAAGACAGTAAATTAAGAGAAAATAATTGGAATAAGTGCAGTTTAGGTACCGGAATTAAATAATAGAAAAGTTATGAAATATAAATAGAAAAGAAAATTGACTTATGGTAATTAGGTTAGAATTTGACGTATTTTAATTCATTGGAATGAAAAGGGATAACAATATAAGTTTCTATGAATCAATCAAGTTACAAATAAAGGAGTTTTGTTTGAAATAATAAGGAATGTAAATGTAAAGAAAGAGGTGTACAAATTATGGGAAATCCTATATTTTGTACTGCTATTTCAATAAAGAAATGAAGTATAATTTCTTGTAATTTCACACAAAACACAAGTTCTCTTTTAGGTGATTCTTAAAAAAATTTAGTGTTAACAATGCCTTTTGAATGAGAAAATAAGTTCCAATGCATTAAAGTGTAGGATCCTTAACTAGAATAAAAAGTGTCATAACTAGAAATTATATAGGGGTCATGAAAAGAAATTTTGCTAGTAATCTAAATAGAAGCAGTATATGAAATTAAAGGCAGAATAAAGGAAAATGGAAAATCTCCATTGTTGTGTGCACTTCAAGTTTCTTTTATAAGTTCCTCGTTACATTAGAGACTCCAATAAAGATTGAAAGTGGAGATAGAAAGAATAATACAGTGAGAGTTGTTCTTATCCACTCCAATTTAGTGTTTAAAAATTTATAAAAGATGTTTTGGAAAACTGACAAGTGCATTTTTAGAAAAGAATTGTTTGGTGTAACGATTAAGTTTTGGAAGAAAAATATAATAAATAGTTTGAATTGAAAATCCTAATTTTTAGAAATGAAAAGTGAAAAGGTCTTTAAAAAGGAAATGTTGATTTGAAGGAGAAAGAAAGGAACTTTTAAAACCAAACCAAGATTTCGAATATGGAGTATATGGAATTAGTTCCTAGGGAAGACAGGGTAAAGGACAAGGCTATAAAGAAGATAACAATGATTAATCATGGAATAGTAATAAGGAACCTCATACAGTGTAAAGGATTATGGTAACAACCTAGGAATATTTTAGACATGAGTGCAAGCTATATGAAGAACACGAAAAGAAATGATAAACAATATTAAAGCACGCTTTTACGAGTTCTAGAGTATGCTCGTATGAAGGTAAAGGATGAAGGAAGTAACATACCAAGATTTGAGAAAACCATCAAAGATTTGGGTTTAAAGGAATGGGCAATAGGTAGTAATGAGATGGCAAACACATATAGAAGGTAATTGGTAGACTCAAAGTTAGGGAGCAAGATAGGAATTGGGAAAGTTATTCCACCAAGTAAATTTGCCCATAAGTTATTAAAGATGTGCATAGATGGTGTTTCTTACAGTGAAACGATGCACAGTTTATTCCATAAATGGTTATGGTAATGAAAGAAATGAATAAATTTTATTCATCGGAAGCAATGTAGAAAAGTAAAGATATGAGATTTTGGAGTATGGCATGCTAGAAAGATCCATTCAAGTATTAGTTGATGTTGTGTTATAACTTCTAATGGTTGTTCTAGTTAGGTTGGGCTGTAAGCACTAGTTGTCTTTATTGAGGGTAAAGGCATGTATGATATTATAGGAAATGTTCCTTTTGTTTTATTTTCAAGATGGACCGTATTGTTATAGGAAAACACTAAAGATAAGGAAATTTCAGAAAAGATAGCCTTTAATGCAAAAGAAAATAAAGTGTAAGGACTGGAAGTTAAGAAATAAATTAAGAAAATTTATTGACTACTAAAATGGAAATGAAATAAGATTGATAAATTTCAACAAGCAGAGGATAGGGGAGGAATGTTGAGTAGCCACGGATCAATGTCCCTGTACCTCAAAGGCTAAAATTTATAATTGAACTAGGTTGTTGGTTGTTATTGTAAATATTTGTACCAAAATTGGGCACAACACTCTTCGGATGTGATTGAAGAGAATAAAATGAAGAAATTAAATGGAAAACGAGGCTAATCTAACAATCACACCAATAAAAGCATGTAGAAATAGAAAAAGACAAGAAATTATAGTGGTTCGGCGTTGTAGCCTACGTCCACTTTGAATGTTTTGCTGTTTATTGATGATTGATAACTGATTACAACAGTACAACACTTTAACATGAAAGTGACTATGCTATAGGATCGAGTAATATGGAATATAATAAATAACTAGTGCGGAAAATAATAATAGCAGTAAAGTAAAATGAAACCAGGAATTTTTATACTGGTTCGAACTCCCGTTCTACGTCCAGTCCTAGACTCCATCTGGAATTAAAGCTAGCAACCCTCACTTAACCCAGAGGAACATGTATTACACCGCCTAAGCAACCGAATAGGACTTGACCGCCTGAGCAACAGAATAGGACTTGACCGCCTGAGCAACCGAACAGGACTTTATTAAAAACTAGATTGTCTTGACTTTTTGTGTTCTAGATAACACAGATTTGTCACTTATAGTACACCCTTCCTATAATCTTCTCCTCAAGAATGATGTGTATAATTATGTGTGTATGAAAAGTAGGAAGATTAGTATTGCTTGAAGAATATGGAAATGGAATCGTAAGCAATGATTGTATAGAGATTTGTAAATAATAGAATCAAGAATGCAATGCTCGTTAGATCAAGAGAGAATAGAAAATTAGGTGTTTTGAACATTGAAACAAGAGTGCTTTTATAGTATACGATGAGTTACAATCTTTGGAAATGGATGCAAAACTTCAGAAAGAAAACCACTTTTGGATCAATGGAAGTGTCCATCCAAAAATGTGACTGTTGTAGGATTCAGTCTACCAAACTTGCTTGGTCAGTCGACTGAATTCAAAAGATGCACAAAAATCATGCACTGACTCAGTCGACTGACTAGGTGTGTTCAGTTGACTAGTCCGTGTAATATATAATTTTTTTTACACTGACTCAGTCGACTGGTAGCACTTGGTCAGTCGACCGAGTACTGTTTTCATTGCAGTCAAATATGTGTATGTGTATTTGAATTTAAAACTGAATACAAATTGAATTTGTGAGTGATGAGTCTTGAGGAAAGATTTTAACAAAGCACTAACTAGACTCTCTATATATATACTCATTGACTCTTGTTAAAATTTATAACTATACGAACCATATATTGATCCGATGAGTACGGATGTTGTCGTAGTCGTAGATTCGTGAATTGTTGTGTCTTGTCAGCAATCAAAACATATGATCCAACATTCTCCCCCATTTTGATGATGACAATTTCATTTGCTACGAATGAATATTTGACAAGCTTTGTTGATCTCTCCCCATGAATATATTCCTACAACTACACTATAGTTTTCTCCCCCCGAAACTATGCTATATATTTCTGGAAATAATTAATCCTTTTATTCTCCCCCTTTGTCATCGACAAAAAGGAGAGGTCTTAAAGTAGAGAATATGAATAATGATACAAATACATAATTATAAAACAAGGATACATATGAAACACATATTATAAAAACAAGAATAAGAATACATAACGACAGAGAACTACATATCCACAGAAAATAGTTAATCATGTAACTACAGAAACATAGAGTTTTTAAAAATGACACAGTTAGTCTAGAGAAACTACACACAAAAACACATAGACAATGTTTTGAAATAACACATAAGTTTATCTAAAAAAAATTTGAAGAAAAGAAATAACCTTACTCATTACCGTTGCTTCTTTCATTTGAGCTTTCATCGCCTTCCGTCTTCTCATCCCCAGTTTCGCCACCAACTTCTTCTCCTTCTTCTTCTTCTTGTTTCTCATTTGAAGTCGACCATGTGAAGTGCTCAGCAGGTCATTTCCCATATGAAGTAGGCATGTGAACGGAAGTTGAAGAAAGTTGAGAGCAAGTTATTGCTTACCAAATATTGTTGAGAAAATTCTTTATATGGTTGAGCTTCTTGTTGACCTTGGTGATGGATTTTTCAACTCGAGATACATTTGATTCTACTCGAGAAAGTCGTTGTTGAAGAAGTTGTTTGTTTCGTGAAATGATAGATATGGCTTCTTGAGGCCGAGCTTGAGGATCAACTTCTTGAATCTCGGTGACTTCTCTTTTAGGTAGAGGAGGTTGAGTTGAAGTAGAGGATTGAACATGAGTTGTTTGTTGGCGAGAGGATGGTTGAATTTGACCGGAGGATTGGTTTCAAGCCAATGCTCATATGTAATGATGGTGTGGTCAAGATATTGTTTCGGAAATTCCATTAAGTTAAGTGTCTTAGTGTTTAATGAGCCAATGGTTGAGCATTCCGAGTCGGAAAAGGAATGTCAAAGTGCTTGAGAATACACATAATATATGCGCCATAGTGAATTGTTCTCATGCGACTTTGGTTGAATGTTTGAAATTCATCCAAGATGACTTTAGCCCAATTCACTCGACGACCTCCCTAAATAGCATACAAAGATTGAAAGTCCCTCATGTAAACTTTCTCATAACTTCTGGTCCTAGGGTTGACGGTATGGGTTAACGCATGATGAAAGAGCAAGCCTTGGGTCATAGCGCAACCGCCTTTAGTTCCGTCAAGTCGTCAAAGAGGAACAAATGACTTACACGATCTTGAGTTTCCATGTTAACGGCTATTTCGCCCAACTCTTCTCCTTCATATGGGCAAATAAGAATTCTAGCAAGACATTGAAGAGGAAGGAAAATTTTCACACCACACACCATAGTCCAAAGGGCATTATACGGATTTGAGATGTTATGGTGGTCGAGGTTTAGGTTGGCATAGAAGAGCTTTACGAGTAGATGGTTGATTTTGTTGTTATTTGCAGCGAAATCGATTAGAGACACTAGTCCGCTGCATTGAGCCAACTCTTGGATTGCATAAGGAGCGAAGTCGGGAAATTTCACAAACGATCCTTCGAAGAAGCAAGAATTTTTCATCTTATCGAATCATTGTGTTGCCTTTTCATTGTGCAACCACCCTCGAATCCGAGAATCAGAAGGATCCGCTGAAGATTCGGACTGTCGAGCTCGTTTGGGTGCCACTGATTGAGCTAGGGTTTGAAATGGAGGAGAATGATTTTAAATTTGAAAAAGTTGAGAGCTTTCTAAACGAATTTTATGTGGGAGAGAGGAATAATGGTAGAAATTTGAAAGCAAGCAAGTTAAAAAGTGAAAAAGGAATAGATTGAATAGTTGTTTTTATGTGACTTTTGGCTAGAAAACCTCGGTTATCGGTTTCAGTCGACAGAGTATTTAAAACCAGTCGACTGACTAGGTAGTTTATAAAAGAATTTATATGGGTCAGCGACTGAATTCAGGGGTTCGGTCGACTGAACTCATCCCGAAACTTTTTAGTTCAAATTTGCCAAATTCAGTCGTGTAACGACCCGTAAACTTTGAATGGTTTTTATATATTTTATAACATATTTAATTGAATTTTGAGAAATTTTAAATAATAATATTTTGATATAAAAAAATTTCATTTGGAATACGTCTATTTTAACATAGCAACTGGTAAATTTTCATCAGATAATATTGAAGTTTATTTTATTGAGTAATTTTTATCTCAATTTAAATCAGTTAATAACAGTTGAATTTAAAAGTGTTCCGAAACCTAAATATGTCAACATGAGAAATTTTATTTAGAACACTCTGAATTTGACGGTGAAATTCATTTCGTGAAATTCATTTCGTGAAATTCGGACGTTTCTAGCTCCGTTTGGATTTTTCCGTATGGATTAGCAACATTTTTGGTACCGATTATTGACTTTTGATCGGGTGATCGAACCACTAATATCTGTATACCGTTTTGATCGTCTCGTCGTGCTGATATCTACGGTATATTTGTTTTTGTATTTTGAGGTCCGGTATGCGACATAAACAATAAACTGTTCGTTGTAACGGTACCCTGATCTGTGACTTAACTTTTCCTTTACGTTTCAAATCTGAAACGTGATGTCAAATCAACAATTTATTGCTCTAATTATTATTTCCTAAATCAAAGCACGTGACCGTTGTTATTACATTTGTTACCTTTTATATTTATATTCGTTCTAGCTTTCCCTTTTTCCTTTGCTATACTTTTCATTTATATGCAACGTTTACTGTGCCTATTCTTTTTCACTTCCTATTCTTATATATTTATGGCCGAATGTCATCCTCATCACACAAATCTCGGATCCACTTCTCTTAGGAAAAAAAGAAAAAAAGAAAAAAAGGAAAAAGGAAATGAAACTACTGCTCTTCCATTTCCCTTCCTCCCTTCCCCTCTCATGCTTTCACTTTCCACTCACCGCAACCGGCCTCAGCCACCACTTCTGCTCGTCGCATACCCAGACCCGCCTCCAGCCATTCAACAGCTTCGCCTCAATGCAAAATCCTCCACCTTCGTCTAGCCGAGACCCACGCCACACCAGTCTTGCCTCGCCACTACCCCTTCGCTGCAGGCATGTGGCCTTCCACTCGAAACTCATCTCGGCCCAAGACGAGCAACTTGTTTTCGTATTTATTCGTAACAGGTAATTTAATTGTTGTTCATATATAAATTATATAGATATGACTATACATCTGAGTATACGATTTGTATATATATGAGCATTTGTTGTACATATAGTTTGTCTGTGAAGTTGTTTTGTGATTTTATAAATATATATGTATTGATTTATAAGAAATATTGGTTTAAAGTTATATTACTTATGTGATTATATAATGGTTTACATATATTTGCCTATTGACCTGAGTTTTGTAAAGTTTGTCAAAACTTAGATTTATATGTATATTTATTTTATACGAGATTTCAAGCACCCTGGTGAGTTGGGTTTGAATATATATATATATATATATATATAGTAAGTGTATTGTTGCAGTTTTTAAATTTGTAAAAGTTTTACAGTTATAAATAGTTTAAGTTTTATAATAAAAGTGATTTCGCTTGAAACATATACTTTGGTTTCAAATTTTATATAGTAGCTAGTTGCTTATAAAAGTATATAAGTCAATTTATATATATAAGTTTGTGTAAGTTTTAATTCTGTCTAATATTTCAAATACTGATATAAGTATAGTTTTGTCTTTGTAACGACCCAGAATTTCTATCATTTGAAATTCGTATATTTAATTGATTTTAAATATTAACAAGTAAGATTTGCAAGTCGAATAAATTTAATTTCGAATATCTAGATTTAATCGAATAATTAAATCGATAATTTAAAATGTGAAATTACAGAAATAATTGGAAATTGGGTTTAATGTGTATAAAAATGATTTATAAAGTTATAATAAATCATATTGGAGTTAGAATGATGTTTGTGAACTTTTAAAATTGAATTAAAAGTTAAATTGTGAAAATTGAATATTTTAATATTTAATTGACTAGTGAAAATGACCATTTTTCAAACAGTCTCGGATTTAAATGAAACCCGTTTCATCGGATCCATAATGTGAAATTATTGTATGGTTTCAAATTTCGTGTGAATCGTATTTACGGTTTGTCCGGGGCAAGCCAAAACGCATCGAAATCGGTTTAAATCGATTTGATTTAGAATTGATCGTTTATTTCTGTAATTCTCACATATTATCGAATTAGCTCCGGAAACATGTTCCATTGTGTCCGGAACGCGGGGTAAACCTTAGAAACGTCAGTCGGCACGCTCGATTTCGAGTTCGGAAAATTTTCGGTGAATAGTGTTTTGCAAATTTTCTATATAAGGACCTCAACAATTCATTTTGCAATCAAAACCCTAGGGTTTCGTGGCTGCCTCTTTCAGAAAAGATAGCCGAAATCATCTCATCTTCCTCCTCTAATATCTCCCAATTCACAAAACGATTCCAAAAATTATCAACTGCAACTTTGTAGATCGCGACGAGATCTATCATTTCAACGGCTATGATCGTAAATAGCGCGATGGATCATCGGCAAATCAAGCTCAAACGTGCGTCGTTCCATCACGTTTTTTGAGGGGAATGGTTGAACGAGATCCATGTCCCTCTGGCCATGGGTAGGTGGGCTTGTGGGCTTCTTAGTGGCGACCTTTGATCGACATGAAGTCGAGTATTGGTGGTGCGAAAATTCGAATGATATAGGCGGCTTTGGGTTCATTTGCGTGCGTTCATCCTGGGCTGTTCACGCGCGTGCGTGATTGTGGAAGAAGGGGTCATCGGCCCAAATTTGCTTTGCAGGAAACGAACGGCAGATCTATAGCAATGGTTTGAAAATATAAAGAAAATGTAAATTGTTTTATATTATAAATTTATACGATGTTTAAAATACGATATCTTGTACATACGAGGTCGGAATTTGACGAAACGAATTGCGTTGGCTTCGTTTGGTTGAGCACTACGCAATGGAGCTTGTTTGGAGTCAATTGGAGTCAGTGGAAATTTTGGACAAAATTAAACGTGCGTTTAATTTTATTCGAAATAAAATACTGCAACCATTATTGAAAGCAAGGTGAGAACTCCTCACTCAATCGAATATTTTGTTTCGATTTAAATTTTAAATAGTTAAATTTAAAATTGTTGATAGTGTTGATTGTGTGAATTGGATGAAAATTATTATCTGTTGTGTTAAATAGACCCTATACACCGTATACTAAACGGAGGTTATTTATTAAAAACATATACCGCGATAATTCTACTTTGAAGTGGAATTGGTATTATATATGTATATAGCAATATATATATTGGAATATGTATATATTGGAGTTGTTGATTTCCCGCATTTTATAGCGGATGAGACCCTATTGCACCGCATAATAGCGGATAATATTTATAAATCCCATATACCGCGATATTCCACTTTGAAGTGGAATTGGTATTGTGCTAACATCTATGGATGCAGGGAAACAGGTTGGAGGGATCCAACTGGATTCCTCAAACATTTGAATTTATTTCAATGTTGTGTGTTGATTATTTATAATCGCCGTGTGATTATTTATTTATAATCTGTGAATGATTATATCTATGATTGAATGTGTTGGAGGCTATAATCTAGCCGAATGTATTTTTGGTATCGTTGGATACCAGTAATGAATAAATTGGATTTTTGAAATTAAAGTTGAAATTTTAATTAAATTCTTTTTGAAAGAATTGGTTGAATTTAAAGAAAGGAATTTAAAAGCATAAAGTTGATTTTCGAAATCTTATCGAATTATTTCTAAAATATGGTAAAGGACTTTTATAAATGGATTTTGAATAGTATTATTCGAAAGTTGGAAAATTTATTTAAAATGGAATTTTAAATGGTTTGGAAGAGATAAATGAATTTATTTTAAAAGGTGATTAATTTCTAGAAATCAAGTTATAATTGATTTGGTATTTGAAAATAAATCTTTGGGAAATCGATATGAAAATTTATTTGATGATTGAATGAGCAAATTGATTTGTGTGAAAATGAATTTTTGAAATCAATTTGTAATGGATTTGGTGTGAAGTAAATTTTGAAATCAATTTGTAATTGATTCGGGGTTTGAAATAAATGTTTGGAAAATCAATTTGGGTTTTGAAACAAATTTGAAAATCAATTCGAAAGTTGATTTGGAGTTAAAAATGGATATTTGGAAATTTAATTTCACAATGGGATTTGTAAAGGAAAGGGGAAATTTGTTTTAAAAATAAACATTGATTTATTTTGAAGTGTTGAAATAAATTTACAGATTTGGGGTGTAAATTTGAAATAAATCGATAAGGATTTATTTAATTATGATTTGAAATTTGTTTTCAAATGGTTGAAGTGTAAACCATATATCGGGAAGATATTTTGAAATTTAATAATTTGGGAAAAATTATTTAAATTGGTTGATTGTTGTGGATGTTGTTGATAGTTAAATAACCGACTATCAATATTTGCCTTTGAAATGGCACTTGATTTGTTTTTAAAACGAACGCTCATTATTCGGGGTAGCCGGGAAAAGACCTTTGTGTCATATAACCCATTCCAAATTAGTGATACGATGATATGGATCGTATTGAAGACCGGTGTTGAAGACCGGATATTTTCGAAAATGAAAGGACAACCTGTCGAATGTCTCTGCACCGAGTTGCTTCGGTATGGAGATTTATATCACTCTTCTTTTGATGGGAAGTCCGGACGTGATTAGTGAATATCCGGATTGCAAGGGCTTCTTTGGAAGTGCCTTCGGTTCCGTTCGATCCCGGAACGAACTTGTATGGATGTGTGTCTAACGTTACACTTTGAGATGTAAAGCTGGTTTCTATCAAATACATTTTTGTTGGTGACGGAGAATTTATTCTCTTAGCTTAACACCCTTCTCTGAGACGTACGAGCTCAGAGGTTATGTAGTTGATGGTTACTAGTGATACATTCCCAATTTGGTAATGTGGCATACAAAGTGTTGTTGATCATTTGTTGATCAAAGCGTTGCTTTGTGAAAAAGCGTTGCTTTGTGAAAAAGCATTGCTTTGTGAAAAAGCGTAGCTTTGTGGACGAGACTTCGTCGAGCCTCACAACCCGGTAATGGTCGAAACAGGGATGTTGCGGCAAAGGTTTGTAGGGGTAGCGCCCCTAGGGTATGTCATTTCCTTCTGGATAAAAGGTGATATCATGGTATGGAGCCCAGATATTTTACCTATGTTGATTATACTTTGTAGTTGTTGCTTTGTGATTGAGGATCCTCGGATAAAGGTCAGTGACGACCGGGGGATGACATAGCTCGTGTGTTAGCTACCTAGTTACAGCTTTTCAGCGTGAGGTAGCGTCGGCCTTGTGTTTGCAGAGAGCAGGTTGACTCTCAGGGCGTCTTTCCAGAGGCGTTTCTATTTCGGTGTAAGGAAGTTCCTTTGCCTGACCATTTGTTGGAAATCCAAAGAAACAATACGAACCTTGTACGGTTTTAGTTGTATTACCTGCTATGGAATGTGGCGGTAACCTGCTATTGAACGTAGTAGCTATAGTAGGCATACAATAATGGTTGTATGCTGGCTAAGATTAATATTATATTTTCGAAATGTTTTCGACACTATGCACTAATGATAATAATATCGAATGATTTTGCGTAGTAAGCATTTTTGACTATCATAAGAAGAAATCTCCTCCAATTCTGCATTTGCATTGTGTGTGTGGCAGGAGGTCTTATGGTAGTTTCATTTTCCAAAAGCATTGCAGATATTTTACACTTCCTTTGTTGTTGATGTTTTAAAGATAAACTGTTTTAGTTCTCACACCAGTCACCATGACTGACCTGGAGTTTATTGTTTCCTTCCTAAACTCTGGGTGCCCACCAATTTCCACACGGGCAGTCTAGAGTCAGGTTATCAGGTCATTCTGGATTCAGGAGATGCTATGGAGCTCATTGGCGAGCTAGATGGCGAGACGTATCACTTGTATATGATATTATTTATTCCGCTGTGTATTCTGTATGAGGACAAGTTTATATAACTGTCCAGTTGTGTTGTATATTGTTGTTGTAGACTCTGATGTGATGTAATGTATAAATTGATATAGTTCTTTGATTTAAAGGTTATTCATTTATCTATTATATGTTGTTCCACTGCGAATGTGAGATTTTGGTATTGTTTCTGTTTCTGTTGTTTCTTCTTTCTTTCTCTTCTGTCTTCTTCTACATCTTCTTTTTCTCCATAACGATTCGGTTTTCCGGCATTCGATTGCTCGGCAGTTGATACATTGAATGTATTAATGTCGATTTTCGAGCGTCGAAAAGTCGCGATCGTTACATTTGGTATCAGAGCATATGGTTAAGTGACAACCTTGGCTCTGTTGGGTATTAATCATTAGAGATAGAGTCAGTAGTACTCTAGAATGAGTGTGAGTGTAATAATAGATATGAGCGCGTATTTGTTTGAATATAAAAGTGTTTTATATTGTGTTTGCTTATCCGTGGAGCTATTTGTGAATTCTGGTCGGTATGTGGGACGCCATATTATCGATAGGGATTTCTAAACTCTTAAACGAGGCAAGTCGACATAGTATCATTTTAAATTGGGTAAATGAAATAATTTTACCTCGATTATATTTTGTATATAAGGAAATAATTTTTCAGAATTATTAAAGTGTGTATAAATTGATTGTTTGGTTGTTGAAAATGTAAGGATATATATGAATTAATAAAAGTTGTTTGAATAATCTAAATAAAAACAACAATTGTAAAAGAAGTGAAACTATGAGAAAAGGAAATTTTTGAAAAGAATATTAAGCAATGAATTCACTATTGTTGCTGGGAAATAATAAGGGTGATGACTGCAGCATCATCAGTATCATTTTCGAGTTTCTGTGTGATGGATTTGCTACCATAATAAAATTGAAAAAAATTGAAGTTTTGTTGTGATAAACAAATTGGAAATTTAAAATCCAAGTTGAAATTGATGAATATAAGTGAAATGAGTTTTGAACTTATAATATGAGATAATAAATTCAGCTTTGGTGAAGTTAAATAAATTGAATTGAATTTGATAGGTGATTATTTAATATGATTTGGAAGTTTAAATAAATAAGTTATATAACTTATAAAATGAGAAGATGTAAGTGAAACGCCAATTAATAAAATGGTTAAGCAATTTTGTTAAGAAAAATAAAATTTGAATTGAATTTATAAGTGGAAATTTAAGTTAAGTTAAACAAATGATGTTTAAATGGAATATAACTTAAATGTTAAATGAAGTTGATTTTGGTATCGAAGTAAAATTTATAAAGTGAATTTATTAAATGAATGTGAACTTGAATTATGTAAAGGAGATTCAACTTTATTTGTAAAATGAATTAGCAATTGAATTGAAATAAATGGATTGAATGTTAATCAATCGAATGTGAATAATTGAAAATGAATAATGGATGTAAGTATTAATTCATTAAAAGCTAATGAATTGGAATTTGAATGAATTGAATGGAAACCAATTTAATATTAAACCAATTGAAATTAAAAGTGTTGAACCAAATTGAAGGTAAATTAAATTAATTTGGTTGTGTTGAATGACATTGGTTGTTAGATGATTGTTGGTTGATTATAGTATAATTCATTAGGTGTTAATGAAATTGAATTGATAAAAATAGAAAGCTAAGTAATTGAATTCAAATTGATAATATGTAAATTTGAATAGAATTGTATTTAACTTGAATTGAAAGTAAACCAACTTGAATATAAATTAATGAAGGTAAACTAATTGAAAATGAACAATTGAATGTTGTTATATATGAATTGGTTGTAAACAATTACAAGTGATGTTGAAATTTTATAAGTGCTTATAAAACTTGTTTAGTATGCATTTCTTTTAATATGCGTATGTTGTAGTTGTTTAAAAGAGTAAAATGTTAATAACTTTATATATCTGTCACTTACATATTTGAATGGAGTAAGTACAGGTGCTATGGCTGCCGTTCGGTTGGTTTGGTGTAACATCCCACCTTTTTGTATGCTTAAGCAGACACACGTGCCAACTTAAACCATACAGAAGGGTGGATTGTTATGGGGTAAATAAGAAAAAGTGGAGAAATAAAAGAAACAAAATAGAATCTTGCAGCGGAACGATAAAATATAATAATCAAATAACAGTTCATGAAGCTGTTTTACAAAACATTTGATTATACTTATACAATACATATCAGAGTTACACATACCAGAGAATGATAATTATGCAGCGGAATACAATGGTGTAGTGGAATATAGAACAAATAGTAATAATAAAATCTTCGTCTTCGTCCTTCAGAAATAGGCCTTCAAATCCTGAAATGCTCAGGCTGACCCGAGCGAATTGAAAAGACAAAACACTCGAGTCAGAACTAAAAGATCTTATGTAAGTTAAATTAATGAAATAAATATGAGTGTAAACGGCGTCAGAGATGTTTACGGGGTTTGACATCTCCTATCCAGTGTCTAACGTGAGTGCAGTAACTTAAGAGATGCTCGGGATTCACATCCCCTAAGGATCCGTTAAACTATTTACTATGTAGTAATATTCACTATTATAATAATGTCTAATATAAAATAAACATACTTTTAAATAGCGTTACGGGGTTACCCATATAGCCCTTAACACAAAATAATGCCAATAGTCTATACAGTACCTGCATACCCCGAGAGGCTACGAGAAGATACTCCATAGGTACGACACAAATAGAAACTCGTAGTAAAGCTCGATATGGTAGGTGACACGGCACAACTAGGCAATGCCAGGGTAGATATACCAATTACGCACAAGGACTGATGGAGCGCATAGTAGCCACTACCGTCCACCTCGAACAACACTCCCAAATCGAAGGGTGGCCACCGAAAATCACAAAGTAATAGAATGGAATCGAAGAAGTGTGTCCGATAAGAGGTGCTACCTTACTGGTCCGAGATCGCTCCTGTTTTAGCCACCTTATGCCAACTCACGGGAGTTGGGTCCACGTATATACCTTAGGATCGTCGCCACCATCCTACTTCATTCTGGAAACTCCACCGCGTACACAGTTGTCAAAGTGGTTTTCGGTATCGACAGAGAGTATGTCCATATCCGATCCCGGTCTCTTTAACAACCAATCGTTATTATAACACCGTGGTCATTTTAAAAATATATATACTTTTAAAAAAACACAATCATTTCCCTTTCAAAACATATTCTTTATTTCAAAATAGTATATCATCAAAAACCAAAATATTATTGCCATTTCAAACAATATCCTTTACTTCAAAATAGTATATACTTTAAAACCAAATTATTATTGCTATTTCAAAACATATCATTTACTTCGAAATAGTATATACTTAATAACCAAATTCAATAATATATTATTTAAATAAAATCCAAATTTTCAATCACTATTCTTACTTTTAATTATAAAACTTGAAATATTCTTTAAAACCATCTTAAACCCAAATCACATAATGCAGTCATATTCTTAATCTCAAAATTTCAATCGGTTTCAAATCAATATATTTAAAGATAATTCTTAAATAAATTCTATTTCAAATAAATTCATTTTCAAACCATATTACTTTCAAAGTTATAACAATTTCGAAAACAAATACTTGGAAAAACCATAATACCTTCATTTCAATAAAACATTTCAATTTTGATATATTTCAAGTCTTTAAATATTCCAAAATTCCCAACCAAATATGACAATCTTATATATACCTTAATTCAGTTTACTATTATTTAGTTTAGAAATATTTATTAAATAAATTCAATATCACTTAAATAAAGCTCAACTTGAAATATTCGTAAATCAAACTTAAAACATCATCAAGTCATACATAGCTTAAATTTTAGAATTTAACCATATATAAAATAATATTTATATAATATCAAAATTTAATATTTATTAAACCATATATTTCTTTCCAAACCATAGAAAATCCCTTAAAATATTTTATATATAGACCACGGTGCCTGTATATAATTTTCTATCCTATGGTCAAGTGATACGGATATTTATCATTTCAATCCGCAATTTAAAATAAAATTACGGTTATATATCATTTCAAACCGCAATCCCGAATAAAATAAAAATGCATAATAACTTGCAGTTTATACAATATAAAATATAGCATCCATTCATCCAAATATCAATAAACAACCATTTATTACAATCATCATCCAATTTAAACTAAACATCAATATAAAGCATATAAAATATAACAGGCATCAACAAATAGTTTATATTCAATAAAAATTAATAACTGTTCAACTGGCAGTTTATATGCAATAATAAATAAATTTAACTTGCAAATTTTATGCAATAATAAAATTAAATAACAATTAAATTTAACTAAATGTTATCTAACTGAGATGATGGTTAAATATATGTCCAAACAATCATAGATAAATTTTAAATCATATCAAAATTTAATTTAACAAACATAAGAAATCTTAGAAGTTGTGAGTGGGTTAAAACACTCACCTTTTGAATTTAAATTGAATTTAAATTCAATTTAAACCCAAAAATTTGACCGTCTCAGAATTCATCCAAACCAGCGTCAAAGTGTCCAGAATTTCGATACGATCCTAACAAAAGAAACCGCATCCAAATCCGAGGCCGTATGCAAAAGTTATGAAAATTTGAAGATTGGAAAATTCTGGTGCTGAGTCGACTTCGAGTTCAACCCGGTCCGCCGCCTCAAATACCCGGTGCTTGCTTGGAGTTTTTGCCAAATCGACCCAAAGACCCGAGTAGTTTTCTTCCTGACTCGAAGTAGCTCCAGGGTTTTTCCACCTGAAACCCCAAGCGAGACCCGAAGAGCGTAAATCTCAAAAAAAAAAAAATTATTTATTTTATTTTATTTGAAATTATATTTTGGAATTTGGGAATTAGGTTTTTTCTGCCATTGGAATGAGGAGCTAAGAAGAAGATGAATTGTACGTACAGACAAATGAAGATTAGGGAGGCTAGGGTTTATAACTGGGTTTATATAGGTAGGTTTGACATTTGAATGGATGGATAAGATAGATTTACGCGCTAACGCCAAAGTGGTCCAAAAAGCCCGTTCTGTCTCCGGAACGGAATTGGGTAAACCCATATATCAAAATAGGTGTTTTAAAATATTTTAAACGCAATGGAAAAGGTTTCAAGTCCAAATTCCATCGTATGAAGAAGTTATGCTAAAATCAAAAATTTCAAACTGATTTCAATTGATTACAATTGCATTTATTTCAAGGCGTTTCGAGTCCGTACGATCAAATGACAAATCTGATTGTTATGAAACTTGAAACACTATTATAATTCACCGTTACGGATCTGATGAAACTTATTTCATCGAAATCCGAGTCAGTGGCCAAAATGACTATTTTTCCATCAATTAAATAAATTATTAAAATCCAACTTTTAATTTAAATCTTATAATTTACCAATTTTAACCCTTTTATATTGCTCAGTAAATTACAATGTTTTAACCAAATTAAAAGTAAATTCAAAAATTGATAAATTTATCAATTTCCGCGTTTATCTCAATTTATTGAATTTAGAAATTGTAAATTAAATTTTCAAAATTTCATTTAATTACCTTTCATTCTATTATTCAGTCTACTATTATCAAAAAGATGCAATTTACATTGGCTCACTATTGTTTACATTTATTTTCTTAGATTTCCTCTATACTTCCTTCAACGTTAACATTTAACTGTTATATTTCATTTATTCACAATAATTTCAAAGAAAGTAATTAAATTTTCCAATTAAATAAATAAATATAGCTTCCTATTCTGTAGATTAGCCAACTGTCATAATCTAAATAGGATTAGTATTAATTTTGTAACAACCCTATATTTTGTGATTATTTTAATTGTATATTTTGGTTATTTTAATTGATTTCCTGATTTAAAAACTTTATTTTATTTATTAAAATGAATAAATTTTGTTATTTTAAATATAAATTTTGATTTTGATGTGAATTAGAATTCCAAACATGACTAAAAAGAATATTTTCCAAAAAAGTGAATTTTGGTCAATATGGTCAAACTTTGACTTTTAATTCAGAAATTTGAAAGTTTGAAAATTTGAATTTTTTCTTTTATTATGAAATTAAATAAAATTTTAAGAATAATGCTTTTCGTTTCGTTAAAATCTGATTTATAATGTGAAAGTTATGCCTTTTTCAATATTGAGTGTAATTTGTTGTATTTAACAAAATTGTTTATTTTAAATTATATAAATAATATTTTTATTTGGTCATGTAATGTTCAAAATTTTGTTTATATGGGTAAAATAACATGTTATGTATATATTTTGGTTTTAAAACATTTTTCAAAATGTAATTGACATTTTCCAAAGTCAGTTGTATTCTGTTTATAATTTCTAATTTCCAATTTCATTTAATTAAAGAATTTTTTTGTTTATTTTCTAATTTCTTAAGACTTTATTTTATTTTAATTTACACTTCATTTTATTCAGAATTTATTTTTATTTTTTTTTTCTTGACTTTTATTGGTTAGAAGTAAAGTTGTAATTTTTCTAAAACTAGTGATATTCTATTTGTAATTTTTAAGTTCTGTTTTGAATTTTTAAGCAATTTCTTTAATTCTTTTTCTATTTTATTTAAATTTAATTATTTATTTTCATTTTATTTTACTTTGTTTCAGTATTAAAACTCATTTTACTAAATTATCATTGGTTTTTATTTAATTAAAAAGAATGGAAATTTGAAGAGACAAAAGGTTTCAAAACAATGACTTTTGGGTTGCTAGACTTTTCAAATCATTGGCTGTTCCTTTCTAATTGATAGCCGTGAGTTCCTTAACTCATTTTCACGTGAAAACACATCCTTTTCACTTCATTTTCACAGCACTTCAGATCTGAGAAAAATTAGTAATGTCTTCTTCTTCTTTTTCCACTTTTTCCCTTCATTTTATTGAATTTTCTATTAAAATTTGCCTTGCTTCTTCATAGTGTTGATCGGCCATAGCCTCTCCACCACCTCCACGACCAGCACCACCACCATCCACAGCCACATCACCCTCCTCTCCATTTGTCTTGACCAGGTTGTGACCATCACTTGAAGGTAGCACCACAAAAAATCCACACAAACATTGCAAAACTCCTTAAACCAATGCCTAGCCACCTTAGCACCTTCACCACCACCATAGTTCACCTTGGCCACCCCTTAGCCGCCACCACCTGCTCCTCCACCACCTCTGGCCTCTGCTCCAGCCACCACCAGACCTGCTCATGCCAAGGCCGAGCCCAATCCATGTAAGGCCAAGCCTTGTTGTTACACCCAAACACTCTTTTGTTGCCTTGACCATTTGCATTCCTACCTTGTAACTCCCCTCCATGTTCATGCTTGTAGCCTTACCTTTTCCAGACCCATACCTAATCCAAACCAAGTACAAACCTGACCTAATTGATCCCCTAGGCCATGCAAACAAATAGAGAAAGCATGGCAAAAGATTTGGCATTCGTATCTCTCTTTATTTAAAAGTTATTTCATTTCTAGTGTATTGAAATTTATGGTTCGCTTTGATTTTTGTTTGGGTTATAACACAAGATCTATATCATTGGATTTGCTCTCCACACTCAAATTGTATTAGAGTTGTCGTGCCCTCGTAATCTTTGTGTTGTGTGCTTGTTGGCAAATCTCCAGCTTAACAGGTGAGTTATTCTCACCAGACAATATGTACATATATAACTAGTGAATTGACCCCTTTTGAATCTGTAAAATGCATTATCATGTTACACTTGCTATGTTATGATTTATGATGTTCACCAATGCTTAAACACCTATTATATTATATGTTACTGTTATATTATGCTGTTCTATTATTTTTATCAGTTTATCACACTGCAAGTTCCCTTTAGATTAGAATCACTATGGGTTGAAATGATACATACCCGAACGGACTTTAGAATAGGAGAAAATCGTTATGGGCTGAAATGATATGCCTGAATGATTTTCAATTATTTTCATTTACTTGGGATTGCGGGTTTGAAATGATCAAACCCGGGTATCTTTGTAAATTACGGGTTGAAATGATAAATTACCCGTATCACTTTACCTAGGCTAGAAAATGAAATATAGACCCGTTGTTAAAATATGTTTTATAATTTTTTTTTTATATTTTAGAAATGTAAATATTATAATATTTGATTTAAACTAAATAAAAAAATGATTTATGTAAGCATTATTGATTTTTTGAAATTTATAAGTGAAATAAATTATTGGTAAAACTAGAAAATTTGAAATGTAAGTTATTTTGGGAAATTTTAATTTGGTGATAATTGGAATTTAAATTAAATATGAAATGTGATAAATTCATGATAATTTGGATTAAAGTGAATTTAAATGATTTTATAATATATTAATGTTTTTTTTTGAATAAAGTTAAAATGTGAAATGAATGAATATTTAAGTTGAAATTTTGAAATATATCTAAAATTGGAAATTTGTGAATTTGGCTTAAAAGTGAATTTTTAAGTTAAGTAAATAAAAATGGAATTAAGTTATATTTGAAAATTTAAACTTAAGTGTTAAGTTAATTTAATTTAATGAATTTATAACTTAATATTGGAATTTAATAAGTGAATTATTATTAAATTTTGATTTTTGAATGGAGTTTTAACTTTATAAAATCATGAATATAAGGGTATTTGAATAATTGTTTTAAAAGTGAAATTATATGATTTTATAAGTAAAAAAATGATTTATATAAAAATATAATTGTTTGTGAAATTATACTGAATATTTGAAGTTAGTTAACCGCATTTCTGAAACGCTATTAAATTCTAATGTAAATGATAATACAACATTTGTAAATGCTGTAGTTGATAATAATGAACCAAATGGCTAAATTTAATTAAAGGCTATTATAGCATTTTTGTAAATGTTATAATGGTTGAATTTAACTAAGTTTATTTGAAACTAATGTAACCATATTACAGAATTTTAAATGCTGTCTTTTGTTAAATTGAACTATTTTAAATGTGACTTTCCGTAGCATTTTCTAAATGCTGCGAAAGTTGAAATTTCATTGTTTTAATTAATTTAAGTGAACGAATGAACTTTGAAAAGTTAAATTTTTGGAAATTTAAAATTTTAATTATTAAATATACTAACTTCATTTTTATGATTTAAAATGAAGTAATTTGTTTCGAAATATAAATTATTTTGAAATATGATATTTTGATATTTTGAAATGGATTTTATAAGGATATTGAATTTTGAAATGATATTTGATTTCGAAGTATAAAATACCATTTTGAAATTTTAACCACGGGATGTATTTAATTTACAGTTTAACTGATCCTTAAAGGATGGGTGATCCCAAGCATCCTTTGAGTTATTGTGCATTTCTACTACAGTTCACTTGAGTTGGTTTACATTATATAAGTATATATTGTCCTGACTCGAGTGTTTTGTGTTTTACTTTACGCTCGGGTCAGCCTGAGTATTTACAGCTTAGCTTTGGATTTCTTTCTGGAGCTAGGAATCGCTGGAGATTCTGCTTGTCTAGTTATCTGTTCCTTTCAGTTCAGTTGTTCTATTTCAGTTCTGGTATTCATAAACTTCTATTTATTTGAGATGTCTATTGTATATGTTTTCAAGCAGATATTATGTATTATGTTTTGAGAGTTTGTTATAGTAGCTTCATGAACTACTATGGTTTTTTATATTCCGCTGCGAGTTATTCTGATATGTTCTGTGTCTGTGATTCTGTGTATTTGATTTCATTTGCTCCAAATTTATTTACAATCTGTTATTTTGAATTATTCAAGCCAGACATGTGTGGATTATTGTCGATTTGAATGGTCCAAAATACCGGGTCGTTACAGTTGGTATCAGAGCTTTGGTTTTAGGCAAACCTTAGCCTGCGGAGCAAAAACTCATTAGAGATAGGGTAGAAATACCCTAGAATTAGTGAAATCAATCTCAGAATCATTTCTTTGTGAGAGAACGTATTTTCGAAGTATAAAATGATTTTCAAATGATTTTTAAAGAATTTTCAAAGATTATTTTGATATAAATTTCCTTGCTTTGAAAGTAAAATATTTCTTAAACTTCATTCCTTTCGTATCCACCTTGTTAGTAATTTCTTTGATTAGGATCCTCAAAAATTTTGAACTTCTCTCTTGATTGATCTAGATCCATTGTTGATAGGAATCTATTTTGAGTATGGCAAAATCAGCAGTTTGTTAGGATGCTTTGAGTAAACTCTGTTGTATCTTTTGCTTAGCTAAAGTTGTCCAACTAAAGATATTTATGCTTCTGTTTTCGTATGTTATGAATTCGAGTCTTTCCAAATTTTGAATGGGAATTTTTCTGTATCGATATAGGTTATATATCTCTAATCTTCGTTTGGATTCTTATCGAATAGGATTCCTTTGAATTTTGGAACGCTCCCACTTGTTCTGAAATCCATTCCTGTCTCCCATAATTGTATTCTTTTGATTTTGGAGCATTGCATCACTCCACTTTGTATGACCTTTATAGGGTGGCGATTCCGCCAATCTTTGAATGATTATAATTGGCATTGATTCATCGGATATTTCTGTATCCTCGGTTTACGATGTTTTCTATCTTCTGCTATATTTAGATTCTATCTCCGGCAATCGAAGGTCGATTTGCCTTAGATTTTCGCATCGATTATATTCCTGAAGTCACGGTTGACCGGTTAAGGTCGCCCGCGATTCATATAGGCTTATCCATCTTCTATTTGGTAATTTAATTATCTTATCTTCGTTTGAGCCTATCTTTGAATTAGAATTCTATTTGATTAGAGTCCTTCTAAATTTGAATCTCTGTTTTGCTTTGAAATCCATCCTTGAATCGTCCATTGGAAAGTTTGTGGTTGATTGTCTTTTGAAAATTGTGTATTCATCGTAGTTTTTATTTTGATAAGGATGACCATATTTTTATATAAAGATGAAATGTTTTTGATAAGGATTATATACCTTTTAAAAAAATGAGAATTTGAAGTTTTGAAAGGATTTGAAATTGTGAAAATTTTATAAGAAATGGTTTCATATAAAATGATTTATAACTGAAGGTTTTGAATCTGAATTTAAGTGATTGAACTCCGGCATTTTGGAACTGGTTTTAGGATTTTGAAATAATAAATAATATGATTTGAAATTATTTTTCCGAATAAGTAATGTTTCAATGATTTTAATGGGTTTTAATGATTTCGAAGGAATTTCAAAGAAGTTTTCAAAGTAAATGGAAGTCCAGAACTCACTTGTGTCGCTGGAAAATAATTTCGGTGATGAGTGCACGCATCATCGACATTGATTTTCGAGTTTCTGTGTGAGGGAGAGGCCACTTTAATAGCTTTGCTATGCGAGTGATTTTGTGAAACCATTTTTGATTTCAAATTCCGAAGTATGATTTGATATTCGAAAGATATATGTAAATATATTTGAATCGATTTGAAATGAACCGGTGTTCAGTCCTCGAGTTTTGGATTTGATATAACCCTATCTATTAAAATTGATTTACTGATTTGTTGCTAATTTCCAACTCTTGAATTTGAAAATGATTTCTTCAACTATTTCGAAGTTCGAGTACTTCCAAATCAAGGTTAACTTTTCAAAGCTAAGAAATTTGAAAAGTATTTTGATAAAGTATATAAGTTTGTTTTGAATGTTTAAGTATGAAGTAATCTGATTTAAATAAGTTGAAACTGTTTTGTTAAGTAAATGAATAAGGAAATTTAAATTTTTTTCTAATATGAAATTTAGATTTGAAATGTTTTGAAAAGAAATTGTTCTATTTTAAGTGTTTTAACTTAGTAACATCTTTATGAAACTATATAGGTAACAAGTTGGAATAAATATATAAGTTGTACGTATGCTGTTTTATTCGCATAATTAATTTGATCCAAGTTTGAGTACACAAGTTCGAGGTTAATTACACCATTTCGTGTTAGGATTTTTCATTCAATTCTTGATGACGAATATTTGATATGGATTTTGGGCTCGATTCTAGAATTCTCTATCATAGTATATGGCTATGCAAGGAGACTGATGGCTTCTAGTTGAGAAACCATATCGAAATCCGCATTAGGGAAGTGAATGGACAATACTAGTTCGAAAGCGAACTTGTGTGATCGATCGAGCGATCGAATGTGACTTTGCGAAATGATGACATATGTACATCTTATATTCTAATATCTTTGATATATTTTGACGCTGAAATTGAAAGCTGTCGAGTTAGAATATCTTTGCTTATTAAAAGAAAATTTCCAATTTAAATTACAAAGATATATAACCCATAAAAGCAAAGATATTCAATCCCATATGGCTCTTCATACAGCGAAATTATTTTGAAAATTTGATCCTTATGTAAGATAGACCTTACGTAAGTATAAGATGATTTTGAAAACATTTGATTTTGGAAATGAATTGGTTGACTTAAATTATATTGATTTGGAAATTTGGATTTATTTTCTAAATCTATTATTTTGGAAACTTTGAAACTAAAGATAATTAATTTGAGAAGAAATAATTTGGTGAAATTGTATATGATTTTGAAATTGAACTGATATTGAAACAAATTTAAATTTGAGAACCTTATGTTACTAAACACTTGATTTGGGAGTTGTCGAACTTATATAAAATTGATTTGTATGAGTATGAAATTGATTCGAAAACTATAGATTTGAAAAGGTACTCAATTTGAAAGTGAAATCTTATATAATTGAAGTCTATATAAGTATGATTTGATATACTATTGATTTTGGAAAGTATTTGATTTGAAAATTAAATCTTATATATAATGGATTTCATATAAGTACGATATTTGAAAGTGATTTGAAAAGGTACTATATGATACATATTTTCGAAGTAAAGATATGGAAAGTGCCTTCTGCTTGATATCCGATTTGTGGCCACATCTTGGATTCATTCTATCGATATTATTCTCTCTGATTTTTGGTTTTCCGGATATGATACTCGAGTGTCCTTCGAATTCCATGGCGTTACCCATGGTCTTACGATCGTGACTGCATAGCGCAACTGCCTGGCTGAGTCTTGCCTAGGGGTACGGATTGTTTCCTGGGGGATCCAGGCGTAACCATTGTGTATCCTGCATTCTGTGTAGGTCGCGAATAGTAGCGCAAATGCTTGGCTGAGTCTTGCCTGGGGGTACGGATTGTTTCCTGGGGGATCCAGGCGTAACCATTGTGTATCCTGCATTCTACTAGTCATCATGGCGTAACTCGCAGGGCTGAGAAAGCTTACGGATATGGATTGTTTCCTGGGGGATCCAGGCGTAACCATTGTGTATCTGCGAACCATGGTTAGACAAAGGTTTTGTTTGTTTTTGTTTGGATTGTACTTTCCATATCTGTTTTTAAAAAGTTTTCCAGTATTTTCACTGGGTGTTGAAACAAGTCTACTAAGTACCTGGAGAATTCTAGCTTTGCGCCTGATCAACGCACTGCCAGAGTCTGCAGGAACGAGGATAAACTTGTTAAGACATCGAGTTAAAAAGTATTTTGATAAAATATTATAAAGGATATTTTGATCAGTTATTTCCTTTCTAAAAGATTTTAAAGTGTTTTAAATATTGTTTACCTCTTCAACCAACAATTTTAAAATAATGGTTCATCCTTGTCTTTCAACCTGTTTTCCCTTCTAGCTACTTTTTCCCTACCTTCTTTCCGGATGTCTTCCAACCTATTGTTCTTTCTAGTTGTCTCTCCGCTTCCTTTCTTTTCGGGGACGAAAAGATTTGAGTAGGGGAGAGTGTAACAACCCTATATTTTGTGATTATTTTAATTGTATATTTTGGTTATTTTAATTGATTTCCTGATTTAAAAACTTTATTTTATTTATTAAAATGAATAAATTTTGTTATTTTAAATATAAATTTTGATTTTGATGTGAATTAGAATTCCAAACATGACTAAAAAGAATATTTTCCAAAAAAGTGAATTTTGGTCAATATGGTCAAACTTTGACTTTTAATTCAGAAATTTGAAAGTTTGAAAATTTGAATTTTTTCTTTTATTATGAAATTAAATAAAATTTTAAGAATAATGCTTTTCGTTTCGTTAAAATCTGATTTATAATGTGAAAGTTATGCCTTTTTCAATATTGAGTGTAATTTGTTGTATTTAACAAAATTGTTTATTTTAAATTATATAAATAATATTTTTATTTGGTCATGTAATGTTCAAAATTTTGTTTATATGGGTAAAATAACATGTTATGTATATATTTTGGTTTTAAAACATTTTTCAAAATGTAATTGACATTTTCCAAAGTCAGTTGTATTCTGTTTATAATTTCTAATTTCCAGTTTCATTTAATTAAAGAATTTTTTTGTTTATTTTCTAATTTCTTAAGACTTTATTTTATTTTAATTTACACTTCATTTTATTCAGAATTTTTTTTTTTTTTTCTTGACTTTTATTGGTTAGAAGTAAAGTTGTAATTTTTCTAAAACTAGTGATATTCTATTTGTAATTTTTAAGTCCTGTTTTGAATTTTTAAGCAATTTCTTTAATTCTTTTTCTATTTTATTTAAATTTAATTATTTATTTTCATTTTATTTTACTTTGTTTCAGTATTAAAACTCATTTTACTAAATTATCATTGGTTTTTATTTAATTAAAAAGAATGGAAATTTGAAGAGACAAAAGGTTTCAAAACAATGACTTTTGGGTTGCTAGACTTTTCAAATCATTGACTGTTCCTTTCTAATTGATAGCCGTGAGTTCCTTAACTCATTTTCACGTGAAAACACATCCTTTTCACTTCATTTTCACAGCACTTCAGATCTGAGAAAAATTAGTAATGTCTTCTTCTTCTTTTTCCACTTTTTCCCTTCATTTTATTGAATTTTCTATTAAAATTTGCCTTGCTTCTTCATAGTGTTGATCGGCCATAGCCTCTCCACCACCTCCACGACCAGCACCACCACCATCCACAGCCACATCACCCTCCTCTCCATTTGTCTTGACCAGGTTGTGACCATCACTTGAAGGTAGCACCACAAAAAATCCACACAAACATTGCAAAACTCCTTAAACCAATGCCTAGCCACCTTAGCACCTTCACCACCACCATAGTTCACCTTGGCCACCCCTTAGCCGCCACCACCTGCTCCTCCACCACCTCTGGCCTCTGATCCAGCCACCACCAGACCTGCTCATGCCAAGGCCGAGCCCAATCCATGTAAGGCCAAGCCTTGTTGTTACACCCAAACACTCTTTTGTTGCCTTGACCATTTGCATTCCTACCTTGTAACTCCCCTCCATGTTCATGCTTGTAGCCTTACCTTTTCCAGACCCATACCTAATCCAAACCAAGTACAAACCTGACCTAATTGATCCCCTAGGCCATGCAAACAAATAGAGAAAGCATGGCAAAAGATTTGGCATTCGTATCTCTCTTTATTTAAAAGTTATTTCATTTCTAGTGTATTGAAATTTATGGTTCGCTTTGATTTTTGTTTGGGTTATAACACAAGATCTATATCATTGGATTTGCTCTCCACACTCAAATTATATTAGAGTTGTCGTGCCCTCGTAATCTTTGTGTTGTGTGCTTGTTGGCAAATCTCCAACTTAACAGGTGAGTTATTCTCACCAGACAATATGTACATATATAACTAGTGAATTGACCCCTTTTGAAACTGTAAAATGCATTATCATGTTACACTTGCTATGTTATGATTTATGATGTTCACCAATGCTTAAACACCTATTATATTATATGTTACTGTTATATTATGCTGTTCTATTATTTTTATCAGTTTATCACACTGCAAGTTCCCTTTAGATTAGAATCACTATGGGTTGAAATGATACATACCCGAACGGACTTTAGAATAGGAGAAAATCGTTATGGGCTGAAATGATATGCCTGAATGATTTTCAATTATTTTCATTTACTTGGGATTGCGGGTTTGAAATGATCAAACCCGGGTATCTTTGTAAATTACGGGTTGAAATGATAAATTACCCGTATCACTTTACCTAGGCTAGAAAATGAAATATAGACCCGTTGTTAAAATATGTTTTATAATTTTTTTTTATATTTTAGAAATGTAAATATTATAATATTTGATTTAAACTAAATAAAAAAATGATTTATGTAAGCATTATTGATTTTTTGAAATTTATAAGTGAAATAAATTATTGGTAAAACTAGAAAATTTGAAATGTAAGTTATTTTGGGAAATTTTAATTTGGTGATAATTGGAATTTAAATTAAATATGAAATGTGATAAATTCATGATAATTTGGATTAAAGTGAATTTAAATGATTTTATAATATATTAATGTTTTTTTTTTGAATAAAGTTAAAATGTGAAATGAATGAATATTTAAGTTGAAATTTTGAAATATATCTAAAATTGGAAATTTGTGAATTTGGCTTAAAAGTGAATTTTTAAGTTAAGTAAATAAAAATGGAATTAAGTTATATTTGAAAATTTAAACTTAAGTGTTAAGTTAATTTAATTTAATGAATTTATAACTTAATATTGGAATTTAATAAGTGAATTATTATTAAATTTTGATTTTTGAATGGAGTTTTAACTTTATAAAATCATGAATATAAGGGTATTTGAATAATTGTTTTAAAAGTGAAATTATATGATTTTATAAGTAAAAAAATGATTTATATAAAAATATAATTGTTTGTGAAATTATACTGAATATTTGAAGTTAGTTAACCGCATTTCTGAAACGCTATTAAATTCTAATGTAAATGATAATACAACATTTGTAAATGCTGTAGTTGATAATAATGAACCAAATGGCTAAATTTAATTAAAGGCTATTATAGCATTTTTGTAAATGTTATAATGGTTGAATTTAACTAAGTTTATTTGAAACTAATGTAACCATATTACAGAATTTTAAATGCTGTCTTTTGTTAAATTGAACTATTTTAAATGTGACTTTCCGTAGCATTTTCTAAATGCTGCGAAAGTTGAAATTTCATTGTTTTAATTAATTTAAGTGAACGAATGAACTTTGAAAAGTTAAATTTTTGGAAATTTAAAATTTTAATTATTAAATATACTAACTTCATTTTTATGATTTAAAATGAAGTAATTTGTTTCGAAATATAAATTATTTTGAAATATGATATTTTGATATTTTGAAATGGATTTTATAAGGATATTGAATTTTGAAATGATATTTGATTTCGAAGTATAAAATACCATTTTGAAATTTTAACCACGGGATGTATTTAATTTACAGTTTAACTGATCCTTAAAGGATGGGCGATCCCAAGCATCCTTTGAGTTATTGTGCATTTCTACTACAGTTCACTTGAGTTGGTTTACATTATATAAGTATATATTGTCCTGACTCGAGTGTTTTGTGTTTTACTTTACGCTCGGGTCAGCCTGAGTATTTACAGCTTAGCTTTGGATTTCTTTCTGGAGCTAGGAATCGCTGGAGATTCTGCTTGTCTAGTTATCTGTTCCTTTCAGTTCAGTTGTTCTATTTCAGTTCTGGTATTCATAAACTTCTATTTATTTGAGATGTCTATTGTATATGTTTTCAAGCAGATATTATGTATTATGTTTTGAGAGTTTGTTATAGTAGCTTCATGAACTACTATGGTTTTTTATATTCCGCTGCGAGTTATTCTGATATGTTCTGTGTTTGTGATTCTGTGTATTTGATTTCATTTGCTCCAAATTTATTTACAATCTGTTATTTTGAATTATTCAAGCCAGACATGTGTGGATTATTGTCGATTTGAATGGTCCAAAATACCGGGTCGTTACAAATTTCATCTTATAAAATTTATAAATAAATTTTTAATTCTTTAAACAAATTCCCGTCAGTTTAAAGTAGCTTAATTCTCTCATTAAAGAATTTATTTCGATTTCTTAAAATAAACCCTCATTATAAATTGAATCCCATTTTATCCTAATAAGTTTCAAATTTAAAGGATAAGTTCCAAATTCAACCTTTATCTTACACTTAAGTTTAGGTAAAATCAATTTATAACATATTTCCCTTTTAGTTATTACTTTACCTGCTTCTAGTATTAATTTCTCAATTAATCCACATTATTAAAGTAACGCTTTTAATAAATATGACCCTATGATTACTCAACATTTAATGAACGTTATTTCATTTCCCATTAGTGTAACCTTCATTTATTTTATTATCACTTATTACAAATTCTAATTCCATTAACAAATAAGCAGGTAATTTTAAAATATATGTTACAAATTTTGAATTAGTCACTATTCATTATTATTGACTTTAATTTAGCATCACTTACCTTGCATTAACATTGTTACTTAACAATCCCTACCCAATTGCAATTTTATATTCAAATGAATACATTTACTCTTTCCGTTATGGAATTAATTATCAATAAGGCACATCTAATTATCATTATTGATTTTACATAATTTCCACTAACTGTACATTTAATTACTATTCAATGTATATTTATTCATTAATCAATTCGATATATACGTTTGTTTCCTTCTATTTGATTTATAACCTAGTGTACATTTACCTAAATTCCATTTCAATTACATTCATTAATGGGTGTTGCATTGAAAACTAATTTATTAGCTTATATCACATTATTACCATTAATTACAATTGGCTTACCAAATTTATATTCAATACCATAAATAAATAACATATTATTCAATACTTACTCTTGTTTCTCATATTTTATTTAAAAATCAAATCATAACATTTACATTATTTTATTGAATTGGAATTTCATTTTAAATATTTTTTTTAGTTAACTTTTAATTACAATTGCTACATCTAATTCCCAACATTCATTTTACAACAAATTATGGAAATTATGACAAACTTAGTTAACGAAATTCACGGGTCGTTACATTTGGTTGCGCTAAATTGCTTAATAAATAACTGCTTTTCTTAAAAATGCTAAAAAGGTACGCCTACGCAATAAAAATAGGAAATATGAACTGTTTTTCTGCTTTTCCGACCGGGTGGGTCGATGTATATATATTTATGTCTATTGTGATCCTACTACGATCGAACCGCGCAAAGGAGACGCTGGCGAATTTTTCAGAAAATTTAAGGCGTTAGAAAAAATTTTGAAAATTTTTTAGGAAATTTTTGTTAATGGAAAGTCAATTTCCAAACTGAAATAAAAATGTAGGAATTGAACTAGAAAATGAAAACCATTGTTTTGGTTGAAGTTAAAGGTTTTGGAAAAAGTGAATATAAAATTTTTCACTAAGTGGATTTTTGAAAAGTTAATGAATTTGGGGCATTTTTCTTACTTTGCAATTTCGAGGACGAAATTCTTTTAAGGGGGGAAGTTTGTAACGACCCAGAATTTCTGTCATTTGAAATTCGTATATTTAATTGATTTTAAATATTAACAAGTAAGCATTGCAAGTCGAATAAATTTAATTTCGAATATCTTGATTTAATTGGATAATTAAATCGATAATTTAAAATGTGAAATTACATAAATAATTGGAAATTGGATTTAATGTGTATAAAAATGATTTATAAAGTTATAATAAATCATATTGGAGTTAGAATGATGTTTGTGAACTTTTAAAATTGAATTAAAAGTTAAATTGTGAAAATTGAATATTTTAATATTTAATTGACTAGTGAAAATGACCATTTTTCAAACAGTCTCGGATTTTGACGAAACCAGTTTCATCGGATCCGTAATGTGAAATTATTGTATGGTTTCAAATTTCGTGTGAATCGGATTTACGGTTTGTCCGGGGCAAGCCAAAACGCATCGAAATCGGTTTAAATCGATTTAATTTAAAATTGATCGTTTATTTCCGTAACTCTCACATATTATCGAATTAGCTCCTGAAACACGTTCCATTGTGTCCAGAACGCGGGATAAACCTTAGAAACATCAGCCAACACGCTCGATTTCGAGTTCGGAAAATTTTCGGTAAATAGTGTTTTGCAAATTTTCTATATAAGGACCTCAACAATTCATTTTGCAATCAAAACCCTAGGGTTTCGTGGCCGCCTCTTTCAGAAACAATGGCCAAAATCATCTCATCTTCCTCCTCTAATATCTCCCAATCCACAAAACGATTCCAAAAATTATCAACTGCAACTTTGTAGATCGCGACGAGATCTATCATTTCAACGGCTATGATCGTAAATAGCGCGATGGATCATCGGCAAATCAAGCTCAAACGTGCGTTATTCCATCACATTTTTCGAGGGGACTGGTTGACCGAGATCCACGTCCCTCTGACCGTGGGTAGGTGGGCTTGTGGGCTTCGTAGTGGTGACCTTTGATCGACGTGAAGTCGAGTATTGGTGGTGCGAAAATTCGAATGATATAGGCGTCTTTGGGTTCATTTGCATGCGTTCATCCTGGGCTGTTCACACGCGTGTGTGATTGAGGAAGAAGGGGTCATCGGCCCAGATTTTCTTTGCAGGAAACGAACGGCAGATCTGTAGCAATGGTTTGAAAATATAAAGAAAATGTAAATTGTTTTATATTATAAATTTGTACGATGTTTAAAATACGATATCTTGTACATACGAGGTCGGAATTTGACGAAACGAATTGCGTTGGCTTCGTTTAGACGAGCACTACGCAATGGAGCTTGTTTGGAGTCAATTGGCATCAGTGGATATTTTGGGTAAAATTGAACGTGCGTTTAATTTTATTCGAAATAAAATACTGCAACCATTATTGAAAGCAAGGTGAGAACTCCTCACTCAATCGAATATTTTGTTTCGATTTAAATTTTAAATAGTTGAATTTAAAATTTTTGATAGTGTTGATTGTGTGAATTGGATGAAAATTATTATCTGTTGTGTTAAATAGACCCTATACGCCGTATATTAAACGGAGGTTATTTATTAAAAACATATACCGCGATAATTCTACTTTGAAGTGGAATTGGTATTATATATGTATATAGCAATATATATATATATATATTGGAATATGTATATATTGGAGTTGTTGATTTCCCGCATTTTATAGCGGATGAGACCCTATTGCGCCGCATAATAGCGGATAATATTTATAAATCCCATATACCGCGATATTCCACTTTGAAGTGGAATTGGTATTGTGCTAACATCTGTGGATGCAGGGAAACAGATTGGAGGGATCCAACTGGATTCCTCAAACATTTGAATTTATTTCAATGTTGTGTGTTGATTATTTATAATCGCCGTGTGATTATTTATTTATAATCTGTGAATGATTATATCTATGATTGAATGTGTTGAAGGCTATAATCTAGCCGAATGTATTTTTGGTATCGTTGGATACCAGAAATGAATAAATTGGATTTTTGAAATTAAAGTTGAAATTTTAATTAAATTCTTTTTGAAAGAATTGGTTGAATTTAAAGAAAGGAATTTAAAAGCATAAAGTTGATTTTCGAAATCTTATCGAATTATTTCTAAAATATGGTAAAGGATTTGTAACGACCCACTATTTTGGACCATTCAAATCGACAATAATCCACGCATGTCTGACTTGAATAATTCAAAATAACAGATTGTAATAAAATTTGGAGCAAATAAAATCAAATACAGAATCACAGACACAGAATATCAGAATAACTCGCAGCGGAATATAAAAACCATAGTAGTTCATGAAGCTACTATAACAAACTCTCAAAACAAAATACATAATATCTGTTTGAAAACATATACAATAGAAATCTCAAATACATAGAAGTTTATAATACCAGAGCTGAAATAGAACAACTGAAACTGGAATGGATAGATAACTAGATAAGCAGAATCTCCAACGATTCCTAGCTCCAGAAAGAGATCCAAATCTAAGCTGTAAATACTCAGGCTGACCCGAGCGTAAAGCAAAATACAAAACACTCGAGTCAGGACAATATATACTTATATAATGTAAACCAACTCAAGTGAACTGTAGCAGTAATGCATAATAACTTAAAGGATGCTTGGGATCGCCCATCCTCTAAGGATCAGTTAAACCATAAATTAAATACATCCCTTGGTTAAAATTTCAAAATTGGTAATTTATATTTCGAAATCAAATATCATTTCAAAATTCAATATCATTCAAAAATCCAGTTCAAAATATCAAAATATCATATTTCAAAATAGTTTATATTACGAAACAAATTACTTCATTTTAAATCATAAAATGAAGTTATTATATTAAATAATTAAATTATTAAATTTCCAAAATTTTAATCTTTCAAAGTTCATTCGTTCACTTAAATTAATTAAAACAATGAAAATTCAACTTTCACAACATTTAGAAAATGCTATGGAAAGTCACATTTAAAACAGTTCAATTTAACAAAAGACAGCATTTAAAATGCTGTAATAGGGTTACATTAGTTTCAAATAAACTTAGTTAAATTCAACCATTATAACATTTACAAAAATGCCATAATAGCCTTTAATTAAATTCAGCCATTTGGTTCATTATTATCAACTACAACATTTACAAATGTTGTATTATCATATACATTAGAATTAATAGCATTTTAGAAATGCAGTTAATTAACTTCAAATATTTAGTATAACTTCACAACAATTATATTTTTATATAAATCATTTTTAACTTATAAAATCATATAATTTCACTTTTAAAACAATCATTCAAATACCCTTATATTCATGATTTTATAAAGTTAAACCTCCATTCAAAAATCAAAATTTAATAATAATTCACTTATTAAATTCCAATATTAAATTATAAATTCATTAAATTAAATTAACTTAACACTTAAGTTTAAATTTTCAAATATAACTTAATTCCATTTTTATTTACTTAACTTAAAATTCATTTTAAGCCAAATTCACAAATTTCCAATTTTAGTTATATTTCAAAATTTCAACTTAAATATTCATTCATTTCACATTTTAACTTTATTCAAAATCATTAATATAAAATAAAATCATTTAAATTCACTTTAATCCAAATTATCATGAATGTATCACATTTCATATTTAATTTAAATTCCAATTATCACCAAATTAAAATTTCCCAAAATAACTTACATTTCAAATTTTCTAATTTTACCATTAATTTATTTCACTTATAAATTTTCAGAAAATCAATAATGCTTTACAAAAATCATTTTTATTTAGTTTAAGTCAAAATATTATAATATTTACATTTCTAAAATAATAATAAAAAATTTTATAAAACATATTTTAACAACGGGTCTGTATTTCATTTTCTAGCCTAGGTAAAGTGATACGGGTAATTTATCATTTCAACCCGTAATTTACAAAGATACCCGGGTTTGATCATTTCAAACCCGCAATCCCAAGCAAATGAAATAATTGAAAATCATTCAGGCCTATCATTTCAGTCCATAACGATTTTCTCTTATTCTAAAGTCCGTTCGGGTATGTATCATTTCAACCCATAGTGATTCTAATCTAAAGGGAACTTGCAGTGTGATAAACTGATAAAAATAACAGAACAACATAATATAACAGTAACATATGATATAATAGGTGTTTAAGCATGGGTGAACATCATATAATCATAACATAGCATATATAATATGGTGATGCATTTTACAGATTCAAAAGTGGTCAATTTACTAGTTATATAGGTATACACTGTCTGGTGAGAATAACTCACTTGTTAAAAGCTGGAGATAGCCACAAAAGCACACAATACTGACACTACGAAGGCACGACAACACGGGAATGACTTGAGAGTGGAGAGCGAGATCCAAGTTATAGATCTTGTGTTACAACCCAAAAACAAAACCAAAATAATAGTTAAAAATCAATACGATTGAATTTGAATAACTTTGAAACAAAAAGCAGTTTGAATACGAAACTTTTTACCTTGCTTTCTCTACTTGTTTGCATGGCCTAGGGGATCAATTAGGTCAGGTTTGTACTTGGTTTGGATCAGGTATGGGTCTGGAAAAGGTAAGGCTACAAGGTAGAACATGATGGAGGAAGTTACAACACAGGGATGTGAAGGGGTTTAGGCTAAAACATGGTTGTTGGCAACCAAAAGGGCTCGGTCATGGGGTTATATGCTTGGCCAGTCAAGCTCAGGTCTGGACAGAGGTTGGAGTGGTGTGGGGAGGTCTGGAAAAGGTGGTGGTGGCAGCCTATGGTGGTGGTGGTGGTGTAAAATGAAGGGAAGGTTGCATACATGGCTCGGGTAGGCGATAATTGTAGAGTTTTCAATGTTTTTGTGGAGTTTTGCTCAAGGGGAGGCCATGGCACTTTCATGTCAGTGGAGAATGATGGTTTGGCCGTGGATTTAGTGGGGAGGAAGGGATGGTGGTCGATGGTGGTGATGGTGAGGCTATGGGCCGAGCAAAGCATGAAGATTTCAAGGCAATTTACAAAGGAAAATCAATAAAAGAAGGTGAAAAAGAATAGAAAAGAGGAAGACATTACAATTCTTTTTCTTCAGATCTGAAAACATATGTGAATGAGGAATGAGAAAGTGATGTTTTCACGTGAATTGCAAAATGAGATATGCAGCTGAAAGAATGAGGAGTTAAGGCCAATTGAATGAAAAGTAATGTTGAAATGTGAAAAGGTGGGAATTCAAAAGGCCTTAGGAAATAAAAAGCCACAAACCTTTCAAATCACTTTTATTTCTTTTTAATAAGTTTAAATAACTGAAAATAATTAAAAATTCAGTTTCAATTCGAAAATGTAACAAATATACAAAATATAAATAAATAAATATTAATTATATATGATTAAAATAAGAAAATAGTACAAAATGAAAACTAGTCTAGAAAATTTGAAAATAAATGAAATAAACTTAGGGAAAATTGTATGGACTTGGAAAAATATTTATAAATAAAGATAAGAACATAAAATAAAAATGCATTCACAAAAATAAATAAATAAATTTTAATTAAATAAAATTTAAATGAAGAATATAGTAGAAAAATAGAAACTAGTCTTTAATAAATGCAATAAATTTTGGAAAAGTTTTATTATCACTTCAAAAATATTAAAAGACAAAAATATACATAAAATAACATATTAACACATTTTAAAATAAAATATGACAAAGAAAATATGATTTATAAAATTTAAAATAGGCAAAATTGCAAAATAAAACAAATTATACTCAAAATTGAAATGTACATAACTTTTACAATTTAATTCCATTTTCAACGAAACAAAAAGCAGTATTCATGTTATTAAGTCTATTTTCATAATAAAAGATAAAATTTAAGATTTTAAACAATTTAAATTTGAAGTTTTAAAAGTTAAAGTTTGACCAATTTGACCAGAAATCCCTTTTTCAGGAAATGTTCAATTTATACCAGTTTGAAATTAAAAGTTACATAATAATCAACATTTATATTTAAAAATGAAATGTTTGAAATAAAACAAGTTTAAAATAGTTTTCAAAATATAATAAAGTCAAATAAAATATATACAAAAATCTAGGGCTGTTACACTCTCCCCCACTCAAATCTTTTCGTCCTCGAAAAGGAATGAAGTATGGAAAACACAGAAAAAGATAGAATGGAATAGGATTAAGACAAGATGACAAGAATATTAAAATTATACCTGATAACTGTTGTTATAGGTAAGTTTAACAAGGTGGAGAATAGGAATAGCAAGAAGGGAAAATAGGATGAAAGACAAGGATGAGCCATTTATTAAAAGTGTTGGTTAAAGAGGTAAAATATTTAAAACACTTTAAAATCCTTTAAAAAGGAAATAACTGATCAAAGTATCATTTATATAATATTTTATCAAAATACTTTTATAACTCAATGTCTTAACAAGTTTATCCTCATTCCTGCAGACTCTGGTAGTGCGTTGATCAGGCGCAAAGCTAGAATTCTCCAGGTACTTAGTAGACTTGTTTCAACACCTAGTGAAAATACTGGGAAAACCTTTAAAAACAGATATGGAAAGTACAATCCAAACAAAAATGAATCAAATCATGGATCGCAGATACACAATGGTTACGCCTGGGTCCCCCAGGAAACATCCGTACCTTTTAAGCATTCACTGCCTTGCGAATTTCGCCATGCAACAAAACGGTGGACCGCAGGATACATAAAAATGGTTACGCCTGGATCCCCCAGGAAACATCCATACCCCTTAAGCAATCTTTGCCTTGCGGATTACGCCACTAACACGACCATAGATCGCAGATACACAATGGTTACGCCTGGATCCCCCAGGAAACATCCGTACCTTTTAAGCAATCACTGCCTTACGAATTACGCTATGCAGTCGAGTTCGTAAGACCATGGGTAACGCCATGGAATTCGAAGGACACTCGAGTATCATATCCGGAAAACCAAAAATCAGAGAGAATAATATCGATAGAATGAATCCAAGATGTGGCCACAAATCGGATATCAAGCAGAAGGCACTTTCCATATCTTTACTTCGAAAATATGTATCATATATTACCTTTTCAAATCACTTTCAAATATCGTACTGATATAATATCCATTATATATAAGATTTCACTTTCAAATTGAGTACCTTTTCAAATCTATAGTTTTCGAATCAATTTCATTCTCATACAAATCAATTTTATATAAGTTCGACAACTCCCAAATCAAGTGTTTAGTAACACAAGGTTCTCAAATTTCAATTTGTTTCAATATCAGTTCAATTTCAAAAATCATATACAATTTCACCAAATTACTTCTTCTCAAATTAAATATCTTTAGTTTCAAAGTTTCCAAAATAATAGATTTAGAAAATAAATCCAAATTTCCAAATCAATATAATTTAAGTCAACCAATTTATTTTCAAAATCAAATGTTTTCAAAACCATCTTATACTTACGTAAGGTCTATCTTATATAAGGATCAAATTTTTCAAAATAAATTTCGCTGTATGAAGAGCCATATGGGATTTGAATATCTTTGCTTTTATGGGTTATATATCTTTGTAATTTAAATTGGAAATTTTCTTTTTAGTAAGCAAAGATATTCTAACATGACAGCTTCAATTTCAGCGTCAAAATATATCAATGATATTAGAATATAAGATGTACATACGTCATCATTTCGCAGAATCACATTTGATCGCTCGCTCGATCACACAAGTTCGCTTTCGAACTAGTATTGTCCATTCGACTTCCCTAATGCGGATTTTCGATATGGTTTCTCGACTAGAAGCCATCAGTCTCCTTGCATAGCCATATACTATGATAGAGAATTCTAGAATCAAGCCCAAAATCCATATCAAATATTCGCCATCAAGAATCGAATGAACAATCCTAACGCGAAATGGTGTAATTCACCTCGAACTTGTGTACTCAAACCTGGATCAAAGTAATTATGCGAATAAAACAGCATACATACAACTTATATATTTATTCCAACTTGTTAAATATAGTTTCATAAAGATGTTACTAAGTTAAAACATTTAAACTAAACTTTATTCAAAATATTTTGAAGACCAAATTCTTTTCGAAACATTTCAAAAATCTAAATTTCATATTAGAAAAAATTAAAATTTCCTTATTCATTTACTTAACAAAACAGTTTCCACTTATTTAAATCATATTACTACATACTTCAAACATACACACCAAACTTATATACTTTATACTTTTCGAAATTTCTTAGCTTTGAAAAGTTAACCTTGATTTGGAAGTGCTCGAACCTTCAAAATAGTTGAAGAAATCATTTTCAATTTCAAGAGTTGGAAATCAACTCAAATTAGTAAATTAATTTTAATAGATAGCGTTATATCAAATCCAAAACTCGAGGAACGAACACCGGCTTACTTCAAATCATTTCAAATATACATATATCTTTCGAGTATCAAATCTTACTTCGGAATTTGAAATCAAAATGGTTTCACAAAATCACTCGCATAGCAATGCTATTAAAGTGGCCTTTCCCTCACTCTGAAACTCGAAAATCAATGTCGATGATGCGTGCACTCATCACCGAAATTATTTTCCAGCGACATAAGTGAGTTCTGGACTTCTATTTACTCAAACTTCTTTTGAAATTTCTTCGAAACTCATCAAAAACTTATTAAAATCATTTGAAACATTTCTTATTCGGAAAATACTTTTAAATCATATTATTATATATTTCAAAATCTTAAAACCAATTTCAAAATACCGGAGTTCAATTCTCGAATTTCAAATTTAAAATCCTTCAGTTATAAATCAAATTTCTTATATAGTTTTTTTTTCAAAATTACAAATCCTTTCAAAACCTCAAATTATCATTTTTTAAAAAAGTATATAATCCTTATCAAAAACATTTCATCTTTATATAAAAATATGGCCATCCTTATCAAATAAAAACTATGATGAATACACAATTTTCAAAAGACAATCAACCACAAACTTTCCAAGGGACGATTCAAGAATGGATTTCAAAGCAAAACAGAGATTCAAATTTAGAAGGACTCTAATCAAATAGAATTCTAATTCAAAGATAGGCTCAAACGAAGATAAGATAATTAAATTACCAAATAGAAGATGGATAAGCCTATATGAATCGCGGGCGACCTTAACTGGTCAACCGTGACTTCAGGAATATAATCGATGCGAAAATCTAAGGCAAATCGACCTTCGATTGCCAGAGATAGAATCTAAATATAGCAGAAGATAGAAAACATCGTAAACCGAGGATACAGAAATCTCCGATGAATCAATGCCAATTATAATCATTCAAAGATTGGCGGAATCGCCACCCTATAAAGGTCATACAAAGTGGAGTGATGCAATGCTCCAAAATCAAAAGAATACAATTAGGGGAGACAGGAATGGATTTCAGAACAAGTGGGAGCGTTCCAAAATTCAAAGGAATCTTATTCGATAAGAATCCAAACGAAGATTAGAGATATATAACCTATATCGATACAGAAAAATTCCCATAAAAATTTGGAAAGACTCGAATTCATAACATACGAAAACAGAAGCATAAATATCTTTAGTTGGACAACTTTAGCTAAGCAAAAGATACAACAGAGTTTACTCAAAACAACTTAACAAACTACTGATTTTGCCATACTCAAAATAGATTCCTAACAACAATGGATCTAGATCAATCAAGAGAGAAGTTCAAAATTTTAGAGGATCCAAATCAAAGAAATTACTAACAAGGTGGATACGAAAGGAATGAAGTTTAAGAAATATTTTACTTTCAAAGCAAGGAAATTTATATCAAAATAATCTTTGAAAATTCTTTAAAAATCATTTGAAAATCATTTTATACTTCGAAAATACGTTCTCTCACAAAGAAATGACTCTGAGATTGATTTCACTTATACTAGGGTATTTCTACCCTATCTCTAATGAGTTTTTTTTTGCTCTGTAGGCTAAGGTTTGCCTAAAACCAAAGCTTTGATACCAACTGTAACGACCCACTATTTTGGACCATTCAAATCGACAATAATCCACGCATGTCTGACTTGAATAATTCAAAATAACAGATTGTAATAAAATTTGGAGCAAATAAAATCAAATACAGAATCACAGACACAGAATATCAGAATAACTCGCAGCGGAATATAAAAACCATAGTAGTTCATGAAGCTACTATAACAAACTCTCAAAACAAAATACATAATATCTGTTTGAAAACATATACAATAGAAATCTCAAATACATAGAAGTTTATAATACCAGAGCTGAAATAGAACAACTGAAACTGGAATGGATAGATAACTAGATAAGCAGAATCTCCAACGATTCCTAGCTCCAGAAAGAGATCCAAATCTAAGCTGTAAATACTCAGGCTGACCCGAGCGTAAAGCAAAATACAAAACACTCGAGTCAGGACAATATATACTTATATAATGTAAACCAACTCAAGTGAACTGTAGCAGTAATGCATAATAACTTAAAGGATGCTTGGGATCGCCCATCCTCTAAGGATCAGTTAAACCATAAATTAAATACATCCCTTGGTTAAAATTTCAAAATTGGTAATTTATATTTCGAAATCAAATATCATTTCAAAATTCAATATCATTCAAAAATCCAGTTCAAAATATCAAAATATCATATTTCAAAATAGTTTATATTACGAAACAAATTACTTCATTTTAAATCATAAAATGAAGTTATTATATTAAATAATTAAATTATTAAATTTCCAAAATTTTAATCTTTCAAAGTTCATTCGTTCACTTAAATTAATTAAAACAATGAAAATTCAACTTTCACAACATTTAGAAAATGCTATGGAAAGTCACATTTAAAACAGTTCAATTTAACAAAAGACAGCATTTAAAATGCTGTAATAGGGTTACATTAGTTTCAAATAAACTTAGTTAAATTCAACCATTATAACATTTACAAAAATCCCATAATAGCCTTTAATTAAATTCAGCCATTTGGTTCATTATTATCAACTACAACATTTACAAATGTTGTATTATCATATACATTAGAATTAATAGCATTTTAGAAATGCAGTTAATTAACTTCAAATATTTAGTATAACTTCACAACAATTATATTTTTATATAAATCATTTTTAACTTATAAAATCATATAATTTCACTTTTAAAACAATCATTCAAATACCCTTATATTCATGATTTTATAAAGTTAAACCTCCATTCAAAAATCAAAATTTAATAATAATTCACTTATTAAATTCCAATATTAAATTATAAATTCATTAAATTAAATTAACTTAACACTTAAGTTTAAATTTTCAAATATAACTTAATTCCATTTTTATTTACTTAACTTAAAATTCATTTTAAGCCAAATTCACAAATTTCCAATTTTAGTTATATTTCAAAATTTCAACTTAAATATTCATTCATTTCACATTTTAACTTTATTCAAAATCATTAATATAAAATAAAATCATTTAAATTCACTTTAATCCAAATTATCATGAATGTATCACATTTCATATTTAATTTAAATTCCAATTATCACCAAATTAAAATTTCCCAAAATAACTTACATTTCAAATTTTCTAATTTTACCATTAATTTATTTCACTTATAAATTTTCAGAAAATCAATAATGCTTTACAAAAATCATTTTTATTTAGTTTAAGTCAAAATATTATAATATTTACATTTCTAAAATAATAAAAAAAAATTTTATAAAACATATTTTAACAACGGGTCTGTATTTCATTTTCTAGCCTAGGTAAAGTGATACGGGTAATTTATCATTTCAACCCGTAATTTACAAAGATACCCGGGTTTGATCATTTCAAACCCGCAATCCCAAGCAAATGAAATAATTGAAAATCATTCAGGCCTATCATTTCAGTCCATAACGATTTTCTCTTATTCTAAAGTCCGTTCGGGTATGTATCATTTCAACCCATAGTGATTCTAATCTAAAGGGAACTTGCAGTGTGATAAACTGATAAAAATAACAGAACAACATAATATAACAGTAACATATGATATAACAGGTGTTTAAGCATGGGTGAACATCATATAATCATAACATAGCATATATAATATGGTGATGCATTTTACAGATTCAAAAGTGGTCAATTTACTAGTTATATAGGTATACACTGTCTGGTGAGAATAACTCACTTGTTAAAAGCTGGAGATAGCCACAAAAGCACACAATACTGACACTACGAAGGCACGACAACACGGGAATGACTTGAGAGTGGAGAGCGAGATCCAAGTTATAGATCTTGTGTTACAACCCAAAAACAAAACCAAAATAATAGTTAAAAATCAATACGATTGAATTTGAATAACTTTGAAACAAAAAGCAGTTTGAATACGAAACTTTTTACCTTGCTTTCTCTACTTGTTTGCATGGCCTAGGGGATCAATTAGGTCAGGTTTGTACTTGGTTTGGATCAGGTATGGGTCTGGAAAAGGTAAGGCTACAAGGTAGAACATGATGGAGGAAGTTACAACACAGGGATGTGAAGGGGTTTAGGCTAAAACATGGTTGTTGGCAACCAAAAGGGCTCGGTCATGGGGTTATATGCTTGGCCAGTCAAGCTCAGGTCTGGACAGAGGTTGGAGTGGTGTGGGGAGGTCTGGAAAAGGTGGTGGTGGCAGCCTATGGTGGTGGTGGTGGTGTAAAATGAAGGGAAGGTTGCATACATGGCTCGGGTAGGCGATAATTGTAGAGTTTTCAATGTTTTTGTGGAGTTTTGCTCAAGGGGAGGCCATGGCACTTTCATGTCAGTGGAGAATGATGGTTTGGCCGTGGATTTAGTGGGGAGGAAGGGATGGTGGTCGATGGTGGTGATGGTGAGGCTATGGGCCGAGCAAAGCATGAAGATTTCAAGGCAATTTACAAAGGAAAATCAATAAAAGAAGGTGAAAAAGAATAGAAAAGAGGAAGACATTACAATTCTTTTTCTTCAGATCTGAAAACATATGTGAATGAGGAATGAGAAAGTGATGTTTTCACGTGAATTGCAAAATGAGATATGCAGCTGAAAGAATGAGGAGTTAAGGCCAATTGAATGAAAAGTAATGTTGAAATGTGAAAAGGTGGGAATTCAAAAGGCCTTAGGAAATAAAAAGCCACAAACCTTTCAAATCACTTTTATTTCTTTTTAATAAGTTTAAATAACTGAAAATAATTAAAAATTCAGTTTCAATTCGAAAATGTAACAAATATACAAAATATAAATAAATAAATATTAATTATATATGATTAAAATAAGAAAATAGTACAAAATGAAAACTAGTCTAGAAAATTTGAAAATAAATGAAATAAACTTAGGGAAAATTGTATGGACTTGGAAAAATATTTATAAATAAAGATAAGAACATAAAATAAAAATGCATTCACAAAAATAAATAAATAAATTTTAATTAAATAAAATTTAAATGAAGAATATAGTAGAAAAATAGAAACTAGTCTTTAATAAATGCAATAAATTTTGGAAAAGTTTTATTATCACTTCAAAAATATTAAAAGACAAAAATATACATAAAATAACATATTAACACATTTTAAAATCAAATATGACAAAGAAAATATGATTTATAAAATTTAAAATAGGCAAAATTGCAAAATAAAACAAATTATACTCAAAATTGAAATGTACATAACTTTTACAATTTAATTCCGTTTTCAACGAAACAAAAAGCAGTATTCATGTTATTAAGTCTATTTTCATAATAAAAGATAAAATTTAAGATTTTAAACAATTTAAATTTGAAGTTTTAAAAGTTAAAGTTTGACCAATTTGACCAGAAATCCCTTTTTCAGGAAATGTTCAATTTATACCAGTTTGAAATTAAAAGTTACATAATAATCAACATTTATATTTAAAAATGAAATGTTTGAAATAAAACAAGTTTAAAATAGTTTTCAAAATATAATAAAGTCAAATAAAATATATACAAAAATCTAGGGCTGTTACAGGATTTTTATAAATGGATTTTGAATAGTATTATTCGAAAGTTGGAAAATTTATTTAAAATGGAATTTTAAATGGTTTGGAAGAGATAAATGAATTTATTTTAAAAGGTGATTAATTTCTAGAAATCAAGTTATAATTGATTTGGTATTTGAAAATAAATCTTTGGGAAATCGATATGAAAATTTATTTGATGATTGAATGAGCAAATTGATTTGTGTTAAAATGAATTTTTGAAATCAATTTGTAATGGATTTGGTGTGAAGTAAATTTTGAAATCAATTTGTAATTGATTCGGGGTTTGAAATAAATGTTTGGAAAATCAATTTGGGTTTTGAAACAAATTTGGAAATCAATTCGAAAGTTGATTTGGAGTTAAAAATGGATATTTGGAAATTTAATTTCACAATGGGATTTGTAAAGGAAAGGGGAAATTTGTTTTAAAAATAAACATTGATTTATTTTGAAGTGTGGAAATAAATTTATAGATTTGGGGTGTAAATTTGAAATAAATCGATAAGGATTTATTTAATTATGATTTGAAATTTGTTTTCAAATAGTTGAAGTGTAAACCATATATCGGGAAGATAATTTGAAATTTAATAATTTGGGAAAAATTATTTAAATTGGTTGATTGTTGTGGATGTTGTTGATAGTTAAATAACCGATTATCAATATTTGCCTTTGAAATGGCACTTGATTTGTTTTTAAAACGAACGCTCATTATTCGGGGTAGCCGGGAAAAGACCTTTGTGTCATATAACCCATTCCAAATTAGTGATACGACGATATGGATCATATTGAAGACCGGTGTTGAAGACCGGATATTTTCGAAAATGAAAGGACAACCTGTCGAATGTCTCTGCACCGAGTTGCACCGGTATGGAGATTTATATCACTCTTCTTATGATGGGAAGTCCGGACGTGATTAGTGAATATCCGGATTGCAAGGGCTTCTTTGGAAGTGCCTTCGGTTCCGTTCGATCCCGGAACAGACTTGTATGGATGTGTGTCTGATGTTACACTTTGAGATGTAAAGCTGGTTTCTATCAAATACATTTCTGTTGGTGGCAGAGAATTTATTCTCTTAGCTTAACACCCTTCTCTGAGACGTACGAGCTCAGAGGTTATGTAGTTGATGGTTACTAGTGATACATTCCCAATTTGGTAATGTGGCATACGAAGTGCTGTTGATCATTTGTTGATCAAAGCGTTGCTTTGTGAAAAAGCGTTGCTTTGTGAAAAAGCGTAGCTTTGTGGGCGAGACTTCGTCGAGCCTCACAACCCGGTAATGGTCGAAACAGGGATGTTGCGGCAAAGGTTTGTAGGGGTTGCGCCCCTAGGGTATGTCATTTCCTTCTGGATAAAAGGTGATATCATGGTATGGAGCCCAAATATTTTACCTGTGTTGATTATACTTTGTAGTTGTTGCTTTGTGATTGAGGATCCTCGGATAAAGGTCGGTGACGACCGGTGGATGACATAGCTCGTGTGTTAGCTACCTAGTTACAGCTTTTCAGCGTGAAGCCTTGTGTTTGCAGAGAGCAGGTTGACTCTCAGGGCGTCTTTCCAGAGGCGTTTCTATTTCGGTGTAAGGAAGTTCCTTTGCCTGACCATTTGTTGGAAATCCAAAGAAACAATACGAACCCTGTACGGTTTTAGTTGTATTACCTGCTATGGAATGTGGTGGTAACCTGCTATTGAACGTAGTAGCTATAGTAGGCATACAATAATGGTTGTATGCTGGCTAAGATTAATATTATATTTTTGAAATGTTTTCGACACTATGCACTAATGATAATAATATCGAATGATTTTGCGTAGTAAGCATTTTTGACTATCATAAGAAGAAATCTCCTCCAATTCTGCGTTTGCATTGTGTGTGTGGCGGGAGGTCTTATGGTAGTTTCATTTTCCAAAAGCATTGCGGATATTTTACACTTCCTTTGTTGTTGATGTTTTAAAGATAAACTGTTTTAGTTCTCACACCAGTCACCATGACTGACCTGGAGTTTATTGTTTCCTTCCTAAACTCTGGGTGCCCACCAATTTCCACACGGGCAGTCTAGAGTCAGGTTATCAGGTCATTCTGGATTCAGGAGATGTTATGGAGCTCAGTAGCGAGCTAGATGGCGAGACATATCACTTGTATATGATATTATTTATTCCGCTATGTATTCTGTATGAGGACAAGTTTATATAACTTTCTAGTTGTGTTGTATATTGTTGTTGTAGACTCTGATGTGATGTAATGTATAAAATGATATAGTTCTTTGATTTAACGATTATTCATTTATCTATTATATGTTGTTCCGCTGCGAATGTAAGATTTTGGTATTGTTTCTGTTTCTGTTGTTTCTTCTTTCTTTCTCTTTTGTTGTAACAACCCGCATATTTATCGATTTTATATTTAAATATTTTATTTAAATATTTCATCGTTAGTCGGATTTTAGTCCGAAAAGCTACTTTTTGCAAATAGTCGAATTAGGACTCGAGACCACTTCCATTGAGTTCAAAATGCCGTTTGCGACCTTTTTGAGTATAAGCTTCGATATGTTTGGAGTATGTTGGTTTTTGCTATTTTCTATTGGGCTTTTGGGCTTGGGTTTCACCCAAATGATCTTATAACCTAGTTCAGCCCCTCTCCTCTCCTCCTCACTTCACTTCTATTTTCTTAAACACTCATCAAAACTGAAAATGGGGAGAGGAATGGGATATTAAAACTCCAAGCCCTAGTTCAATTGCAAATTCAAGCTTCTACCTCCAAATTCAAGAAGAAACTTTGGTAAGCCATCCTCTTCATCATCTCCAACTCTTTCTCCCTTCAATTTCAGAAATTTCCTAAACCTAATTTAGGAAATGTTTCTCTTTTAAGCTTAGATTCAAGCTTGTTGGGTTGGAATTGAAGTGTGATTGTTCTTGCCGTGCTCTATAGCTTCCTCTTCATTGTTTTTGTGTAAAAGGTGAGATTTTTATCTCACATCTATGTCTATAACTATCTTTGGTTGTTAGGTATGAATTCCTAACACTTATTCATGTGCATTTGCTTTTGATTTGGATTGGTTTTGTGAATATTTCAATTTTTGGTGTTTTGAACCCAAATCTTTAAAAATCATAGCTTTGGTGTTGATCATGCTTTTGGGTGGTGTATCGTCGAGCTTGTAAGGCTGGGTTGTCGCTTGGCATAAATCCCTAGTCTCCGTCGCTCGTCCGATCGCTTCCGGTTTAGTTTTTCGCCCATTTTGGGCAAGGCTGATTTTTGCCTAGCAGGCAATTTCAGACGTCTGAAACTAATTTCAGACGTCTGGTTTCAAATTCAGACGTCTGGATTGGAAGTCCAGACGTCTGGAATTGGTCCCTGGAAAACGCAAAAAGGCAGAGACAAAATTCAAACGTCTGGAAATCCATCCAGACGTCTGGTTAGTGGTTCAGACGTCTGGTTGGAAATTTCAGACGTCTGAAATGTCCAATTTTGCCTATTTTGGGCCAGAACTTAGGGCCAGACGTCTGGATCAATCCCTAGACGTTTGGAACTGTTCACTTAGCCTATTTTGGGCTGTTTTGAGTTTAATTTCCAAGGTTTATCGATTTTTGTTGATCCAACTTATTGTTATCAATTATTATCGACTATGATGACCTTTTCTTCGGGATTTTTGGAACGTCCATTTTGATGGATTTGGTATCGATTTCTTTGGATTTTGTTCACGTCTTCGAATGTGAATTTTTATGATTGATTTTTTCTACAATCATTTCTATGATTTTTCACTTTAAAAATATAAAGGTTTTCTATGCTAGTAGTAAATATCAAAACTCTTTCACAAAGATGATTTCAACACTATTTTATTGCAAAGCTCGTTTCTTAAACCGTTTTCCAATCTATTAGTATATACATACCTTTACCTCATTCGTATGAGAAAATATAATTAAACGGCCTAGCAAAACAAGTGGTATGAAACGCTTGCGTTTACTTCGTCGGTTAATTTTTGGACTTGTTCGATTGAATCTCTTGTGACAATTTTCTAGTGGAGATCTACAATTTGTTCGTAAATATTTAAGTTAAGCAAGTGGTTATGGGACATGAAGCTAAACTCATATATTTACTAGCTTAGTGTAATTGACACTTCTTGATGATCGATGATGATCATTTTATGGTTTAGACTAGCAATGTGCGATGTCTCTTTGTCCACGTGGAGGAACGTTCCTCGTTTTATTGAGCTTCGTCTCACTTCTCGCATGGGTCGTACCTATTTAGGTACGTCGATGTTTATTTCTTGCATGGGTCGTACCTATTTAGGTACGTCGATGTTTATTTCTCGCATGGGTCGTACCTATTTAGGTGCGTCGATGTTTATTTACTTCGTGGAGCAATCGGCTCAATAAGTCGGGGCATGGGGCGTATCTATTTAGGTGCGTTGATGTTCTTCTATGCATGGGTCATATCTTTCTAGGTGCGTCAATGTTCGACTTTGCATGGGGTGTATCTTTCTAGGTGCATCGATGTTAGACATTAAATGGGGCGTATCTTTCTGGGTGCGTTGATGTTTATTTATGCATGGAGCGTATCTTTCTAGGCGCGTCGATGCTAGAGCATGGGTCGTATCTTTCTAGGTGCGTTGATGTTCGACATTGCATGGGGTGCATCTTTCTAGGTGTATCGATGCTAGACTTTACATGGGACGAATCTTTCTAGGTGCGTCGATGTTCAGTTTATGGGATTGGCCATCCTCTTTCTTGTGTTTTCTGGATTTCTTGTTGATGATTTCTAGAATTTGTGTGTCGTTAACTTTTGTGATTTCTGGATATTGATTTCTGGAATTTATGTTTCACCAGCATTTACGATGGGCATTTACATGTATGTCATTATTTGTGGCTTGGTGAATTAAAGTAAGAATATGACGTTCTTTTCTGTGTTTTGAGACTCTTGAGATATTGTATGACTTTTATGGGTTTTCTAATGTATACTTATCATAGTATGAAATCTTTTTATTATCATACGTTTTATTATCATATCTCATATTCTATCTCATTTTATTTGATAATTATAGCTAGACTGATCCGTTTATTATTTTCTTCTTAAATAATACTCGGGTCAGACTGAGATCTTACAGGTGCTTCCTCATGACTTCTTATCTGGAGCCATCTTCTGAATTTTGGCTAACTACTCTAGTTTAGTAGTTTTTGTTGTATACATTTGAGATTTAGACTCCTTGATGTATACATATTCTATTGTCTTGCACTTGTACCTATTCTTTTGTGTTATTGTGGATCTTATTTGACCACTACTCTGATGTACACTTTCATGTGTTATATTCATATCTATTCCGCCTTTGTGATATGAATTGTCTGTTATTATTATTTCTATATTTATTTCCGAAGTCCATATAGCCACTATGTAGTAGCTTTGAGTTTGTATCGGTATGTCGGATTTCCTCTTGAGATGAAAAGTTATATTTTTATCTGGCATATCGGTACTCGCACAAAGCAATTATACAGATGGTCGCTCCTCAACAGCCTTATTCTCCATGCTAGTTGACGGCATTACCCCGTAGTGTCCTTGGCTAGCATGGATATAGAGGTGGGGCGTCACAGCTTGGTATCAGAGCCAAACTTCGGAACAATGTGGAATAATCTAGCAAGGATCATTCTCCTAAGTCTTTCTTAGGAATCGTGCCATAGGATTTGATTCGAGTCTTCGTACCGTTCTATCCTATTTTCTTTTGTGATTCCTTGTTTTATCAATCATGATTGTTTGATATTCGTTCTGAGAATAACTTTTTCTTCTTTCTTTCTTAAAGAAGATAAATGGTCAGATCTAGTCGTACCAACGTCGGTCAATCCAGTGCTACTCCTCAGGAGGGAGTATTTATGTCTGCCCAACAGCTTCTAGATCTTGTTAAGAATGCTCAAGCTAACGGACCCATTCCAGAGCCTACTCATCCTAGATCCGGTTTTGCACGCTTGTGTAGAGATTACACCAATTTGGGTGGAAGGCCATTCCAGGGATCCGAGAGTGTCATTGAAATCCAAGCTTGGCTTAGATCATGCGACCGCATCTTTTCTCGCATGAATCTTGTTGATCTCCACCGAGTCCAAGTGGCTTCTAGCATGCTCCAAGAAAGAGCATTGGATTGGTATGAGCTTCTTATTTCTGAAATCATTGAAGCGGATCTCACTTGGGAGCAATTCCGGGAAAGATTCGAATTGAAATTTGTGCCGGAGGCTGAAAAAGTAACTTTGGCTCGGCGTTTTATCGACCTTGTTCAAGGTGAATCTTTTGTGACAGACTACGTCGCATCTTTCGAATCTCTTTCTAAATACGGGGTAGAATACATTAATACCCCATTGAAGAAAAATCAGAGATTTGTTTATGGCTTGAACAAGAATCTCAAGAAGCCATTACTTCTGAAATTGGAAGTTTCTTTCGACCAGCTTATTGATATCGCTCTTTGTCTTGAAGAGGCCGATAATGAAAGTAATGTTGAAGTTGTGGGTGCCAAACAGAACTTCAACAATAACATGAAGTGGCCTATTAAGTTTAAAGGCCCCAATCACGACAAGAAAGGGAAACAAGAAACTTCTGTAGCAAAGACTCCTACCACTAGTCGTGGACGATGCTACAATTGTGATTCTATGGACCACTATGCAAAGGAGTGTCCTCAACCCCTCTATTGTCGCTATTGCAAAAGTTTGAGTCATCATATATCTGCGTGTCCCATACTTCAAGCAAGAAGGAGGGAAAGCTAAAGGTTGGGCAAGCCTCTACTAGCACTTCTCTTGGTCAAGGTATCTATTCTATCCTTGATGACTTTTATTTTGTGATTATCTTATTCGAGTTCTTTTTGATATGGGTTTTATCTCATTATTTTTATTTCAAAAGAACTTGTGATTCTTTTTCTTTAAACATTTCTGGGCTTGATGACTTCTTTAAGGATTGCGAATCCGGATTGGTGGATCCGCAACACTCAATTTGCTTTTTATTGATGTCGAAATTATTTTATGTGACTTTTCTTTCCGAGCCGATTTCTACTTAGGCTTCAGAATTAATTTTTGTGAAAGGATTGGCTTAATCATTGTGAAGCCATATCCTATGTCCCGAGTGGACTATTCATCTTCGACATTTTCAATCTGTTAAGCAGATTTCTATTTTTCTTTGTGATTTTGATTCCAATTGGATGGCATCATTAAATTCTTTAAGCCCTCATGATGAGGAAAGTATTATTTCTCTCATTCATGTAGTTTGAAAATTTCCGGTATTTTTGAGCTTATCTTAGGATTATCGCCTAAGAAATCTTTTGAGTGGTGTTAAGGTCTTTTCAGCTCAACCTTGCCACCGGTTTTCATTTACTACGAGTTGCGGAAGTTAGCCTTCAACTTACTGTATTCCGTACTCGTTATGATTCTTATGAATGACTTATTATGTCATTCAGTTGGTCCAGCTTATTTCATCCATTTTATAAATTGAGTCTTCTATGAGTATCTCGATGACTCCATTCATGTATTTATTGATTTTGGATGAAAACAGCAATTTAAAATTTTTCAAATTTTTTTTTTCTTAAGATTTATTTATGTACAATTAGATTTTTGCTCTTAAACGAGCAGAGAATATTCTTAAAGGTTTTTAAGAAACATGTTTATCATATGGAAGATGGTTTTGTGATTATATTGCCCATTGAGTGCTTTAAGAATTCTGGTCGATGCGCCTGATCAACGTTATCGATAGGAATCTCCTAAACGCTTTGATGAGACAATTTGACACGATATATTGACTTGTAAAAATGTAAATTTCTCTAGAAAATTATTACATAAAGATAAATGTAATTTTGAAAATTTTAGCTTTTCGGGAAAGAAGATTATTTGAAAGATTTCTTTTCCGATACTCTTACTCTTGTGATTCCCGAAGGGAACCAAGATTTTTTCTTTTGTACCAATGCTAATTGTATTGGTTTGGATGACGTTCTATTGCAAAAGAGAACGTGCTATCACTTGTGCTTCTAAACTATTAAAGCCTATCGAGACTAGGTATGCCACTCATGATCTAGTGTTCGTGGCTTTTGATTTCACTTTCAGAGTTTGGCATCATTGTGTTTGGCGGAGAAATTTGTTCTCCACCTCGATCATAAATCTTTGGAATATTTATTTTTCATAAGGAACTTAATTTGTGTCAACCTCGTTGGCTCGAGTTCCTTGTATCTTATGATCTTTTTACCAAATTCATCGGACGTTTCAATATACCCCGCTTTATTGAGCTTCATCTCATTTCTTATATGGACTAGCATCCGATGTTCTTTTTGGTGTTCGGTTCATTGGACGTACCGTTTTTGCATTACGTCGGTGTTCCAGATTATTTGAGTTTCCGTTCATTGGATGTATCGTTATTGTACCACGTCGATGTTCGGAGTTATTCGTGTTTCCAGTTTCTCGGGCGTACCGTTTTTGTACTACGCCGTTGCCCTGGCTCAATTTTCTGCTATTCTTGACGTTTTCCACGTCTTTTATTTATGGAAATGCCTTTGGGATTCCGATTTTTATTCTTGAGCCTGGTGTAATAGTAGGGATTGAAGTTTCACCAGATTTGACTTTTGAGCAACATTCTATTCGCATCATTTCTTCGGGGGTTGAGTGCCTTCGAAATAAAGATGTTCTTTTTGTGAAAGTCCGATGGTTCTTAAATCCTAAGGATTTCTCTTGGGAATCCAAAGAATTCATCGAGCGAACACGTTCGGACTTACTCTTTCGTGCTCTTTATGGTGAACTTCTTATTTTAAATTTTCTTTTGTGTTGATATGCCTATATGGTTGTTACTATTTATTTTCTTCTTAAGATTGCGAGGACGCAATTTCTTTAAGGAGGGGAGTCTGTAACAACCCGCATATTTATCGATTTTATATTTAAATATTTTATTTCAATATTTCATCGTTAGTCGGATTTTAGTCCGAAAAGCTACTTTTTGCAAACAGTCGAATTAGGACTCAAGACCACTTCCATTGAGTTCAAAATGCCGTTTGCGACCTTTTTGAGTATAAGCTTCGATATGTTTGGAGTATGTTGGTTTTTGCTATTTTCTATTGGGCTTTTGGGCTTGGGTTTCACCCAAATGATCTTATAACCTAGTTCAGCCCCTCTCCTCTCCTCCTCACTTCACTTCTATTTTCTTAAACACTCATCAAAACTGAAAATGGGGAGAGGAATGGGATATTAAAACTCCAAGCCCTAGTTCAATTGCAAATTCAAGCTTCTACCTCCAAATTCAAGAAGAAACTTTGGTAAGCCATCCTCTTCATCATCTCCAACTCTTTCTCCATTCAATTTCAGAAATTTCCTAAACCTAATTTAGGAAATGTTTCTCTTTTAAGCTTAGATTCAAGCTTGTTGGGTTGGAATTGAAGTGTGATTGTTCTTGCCGTGCTCTATAGCTTCCTCTTCATTGTTTTTGTGTAAAAGGTGAGATTTTTATCTCACATCTATGTCTATAACTATCTTTGGTTGTTAGGTATGAATTCCTAACACTTATTCATGTGCATTTGCTTTTGATTTGGATTGGTTTTGTGAATATTTCAATTTTTGGTGTTTTGAACCCAAATCTTTAAAAATCATAGCTTTGGTGTTGATCATGCTTTTGGGTGGTGTATCGTCGAGCTTGTAAGGCTGGGTTGTCGCTTGGCATAAATCCCTAGTCTCCGTCGCTCGTCCGATCGCTTCCGGTTTAGTTTTTCGCCCATTTTGGGCAAGGCTGATTTTTGCCTAGCAGGCAATTTCAAACGTCTGAAACTAATTTCAGACGTCTGGTTTCAAATTCAGACGTCTGGATTGGAAGTCCAGACGTCTGGAATTGGTCCCTGGAAAACGCAAAAAGGCAGAGACAAAATTCAGACGTTTGGAAATCCATCCAGACGTCTGGTTAGTGGTTCAGACGTCTGGTTGGAAATTTCAGACGTCTGAAATGTCCAGTTTTGCCTATTTTGGGCCAGAACTTAGGGCCAGACGTCTGGATCAATCCCCCAGACGTCTGGAACTGTTCACTTAGCCTATTTTGGGCTGTTTTGAGTTGAATTTCCAAGGTTTATCGATTTTTGTTGATCCAACTTATTGTTATCAATTATTATCGACTATGATGACCTTTTCTTTGGGATTTTTGGAACGTCCATTTTGATGGATTTGGTATCGATTTCTTTGGATTTTATTCACGTCTTCGAATGTGAATTTTTATGATTGATTGTTTCTACAATCATTTCTATGATTTTTCACTTTAAAAATATAAAGGTTTTCTATGCTAGTAGTAAATATCAAAACTCTTTCACAAAGATGATTTCAACACTATTTTATTACAAAGCTCGTTTCTTAAACCGTTTTCCAATCTATTAGTATATACATACCTTTACCTCATTCGTATGAGAAAATATAATTAAACGGCCTAGCAAAACAAGTGGTATGAAACGCTTGCGTTTACTTCGTCGGTTAATTTTTGGACTTGTTCGATTGAATCTCTTGTGACAATTTTCTAGTGGAGATCTACAATTTGTTCGTAAATACTTAAGTTAAGCAAGTGGTTATGGGACATGAAGCTAAACTCATATATTTACTAGCTTAGTGTAATTGACACTTCTTGATGATCGATGATGATCATTTTATGGTTTAGACTAGCAATGTGCGATGTCTCTTTGTCCACGTGGAGGAACGTTCCTCGTTTTATTGAGCTTCGTCTCACTTCTCGCATGGGTCGTACCTATTTAGGTACGTCGATGTTTATTTCTTGCATGGGTCGTACCTATTTAGGTACGTCGATGTTTATTTCTCGCATGGGTCGTACCTATTTAGGTGCGTCGATGTTTATTTACTTCATGGAGCAATCGGCTCAATAAGTCGGGGCATGGGGCGTATCTATTTAGGTGCGTTGATGTTCGTCTATGCATGGGTCGTATCTTTCTAGGTGCGTCAATGTTCGACTTTGCATGGGGTGTATCTTTCTAGGTGCATCGATGTTAGACATTACATGGGGCGTATCTTTCTAGGTGCGTCGATGTTTATTTATGCATGGGGCGTATCTTTCTAGGCGCGTCGATGCTAGAGCATGGGTCGTATCTTTCTAGGTGCGTTGATGTTCGACATTGCATGGGGTGCATCTTTCTAGGTGTATCGATGCTAGACTTTACATGGGGCGAATCTTTCTAGGTGCGTCGATGTTCAGTTTATGGGATTGGCCATCCTCTTTCTTGTGTTTTCTGGATTTCTTGTTGATGATTTCTAGAATTTGTGTGTCGTTAACTTTTGTGATTTCTGGATATTGATTTCTGGAATTTATGTTTCACCACCATTTACGATGGGCATTGACATGTATGTCATTATTTGTGGCTTGGTGAATTAAAGTAAGAATATGACGTTCTTTTCTGTGTTTTGAGACTCTTGAGATATTGTATGACTTTTGTGGGTTTTCTAATGTATACTTATCATAGTATGACATCTTTTTGTTATCATACGTTTTATTATCATATCTCATATTCTATCTCATTTTATCTGATAATTATAGCTATACTGATCCGTTTATTATTTTCTTCTTAAATAATACTCGGGTCAGACTGAGATCTTACAGGTGCTTCCTCATGACTTCTTATCTGGAGCCATCTTCTGACTTTTGGCTAACTACTCTAGTTTAGTAGTTTTTGTTGTATACATTTGAGATTTAGACTCCTTGATGTATACATATTCTATTCTCTTGCACTTGTACCTATTCTTTTGTGTTATTGTGGATCTTATTTGACCACTACTCTGATGTACACTTTCATGTGTTATATTCATATCTATATCCGCCTTTGTGATATGAATTGTCTGTGATTGATTTGTGTTATGTTTATTTCTATATTTGTTTCCGAAGTCCATATAGCCACTGTGTAGTAGCTTTGAGTTTGTATCGGCATGTCGGATTTCCTCTTGAGATGAAAAGTTATATTTTTATCTGGAATATCCGTACTCGCACAAAGCAATTATACAGATGGTCGCTCCTCAACAGCCTTATTCTCCATGCTAGTTGACGGCATTACCTCGTAGTGTCCTTGGCTAGCGTGGGTATAGAGGTGGGGTGTCACATCTGTCTTCTTCTACATCTTCTTTTTCTCCATAACAATTCGGTTTTCCGGCATTCGATTGCTCGGCAGTTCATACAGTGAATGTATTAATGTCGATTTTCGAGCGTCGAAAAGTCGCGATCGTTGCAGTCTTATAAATATATTTCGAATACTGTATATTCCAGTTTTAGTTTATATACGTAAGTATAGCATGAGTCTTGATTTTGTACCGGTATATATTAATAACGTGGTTATTTAAAAATATGATATATGATATATAGTTTATGTTGCGTCCAGTATATATAGTGTATTTTGGCTATATGATCTGTAATGTTAGTATATGATGGTCTGTGTTTCTTTTATCCATCCATATAAGAAAAATACTTCCATTCGATTTGAAATTTTGATAATGCAATGCTCATGGTTTACTTTTGTTTAACAGTGTTAGTGTATTATTTTCGATTAGTGAGCGTGGAGTTTATATATATGGGTTAGTATGAGCTTTTTCTTTTGGCAGTATGATTTTATATTGTTTTATCCATAAGTTTTGTTCAAATATATATTAATAAAGTATTAATTTAATTATGACACACGTATATGCATGAGTTTATATTTTCACACTGGGTTTATACAGGAAGTTTATGTGTATAAAAATTTAGGCCGCGATTGTTTTTTTTTAATCTTTTTTTTATGATTTCGATAAGATGTTTGTATTTGCTTGTAGTTATAATATGTATATATATATATATATATATATATATGCGGTTTTCAATACAACATGTATTTTTTTTAATAAAGTATATTTATATTGGTCTTATAATAATTATTAATCATAAAAATATATATGGAGATTTTAAGTTGTATATGTTTTAAAATTTAAGGTGGATTCTTGAATATATATATCATTGTTGGTTCTATCATGTTGATTCTGATCTGTTCCCATCAACATCTTTATATATCAGCTTTGTTCGTCGAAATCGTGCCAATCCTGCTTTTGCTTTGAAATTCGTGCTTGGATTCGTAACCCATTTCAGTGACAAATCTCTCTAGCCTCGAAAGGTGAGCAATCATTCACGATTAACGTTCTTGTATTTATTAAATTTGATTTTAATTGAAACGACAATTGAAATATACTGTTGATAGTTATTTTCATTGATATATATGCTATTATCTGTAATTGTTCACCCGTGGGATATGACACCATATCCTGCTGTTTATATTATATTGTTATTGATGATATATGCCTGTTATATTATTATTATATCTGTTATCACTCTGCAAGTTCCCTGTTAGTATAGAATTCACTATGGGTTGAAATGATACATACCAGAACGGATTTCAGAATTGGAGAAAATCATTATGGGTTGAAATGATAGACCCAAGCGATTATCATTTAAATTGAATTTGGGATTGCGGGTAGAAATGATATCTACCCGTATATACTTAAATTACGGATTGAAATGATAGATATTTGTATCAATTGACCATAGGATAGGAAATTATATACATACACCGTTGGTCCATATATAAATATTTTGAAAATAAATTTTATGGTTTTGGAAAGAAATATATGGTTTTAATAAATGTTGATTCTTAAATTATTTTATATAAATGGTAATGATATATATAGATTTAATAATAATATTTAATTTAATTAAGATTGATTTAATACACATAATATGGTTAAGTATTTAAATTTATATTTCAAAATAGATTTTGGTAATAATTTGAATAAGTTAAGGTTGGGAGGATAATTTGAATTTAGTTGAAATTGTATTCAATAATGAATTTTATTTAATTAAACCGATTTGAAACTTATTGAAATTGAGATTTAAGATATGATTTATAACTTGGGTTTGATTTAAGTAATTTAATGAATATTTCTTGTTTAAATAAATTTAAGGAAATATTTAGTAAAAATGTAATTGAATTTATTAAGTGAATATTCCCTGATCAAATAATAATGAAGTTAAATCAAGAGCTATATGAAACAGTTAAATTTAACTTTGAAAATGTTGAATAGTAAAACTTTGAAATATATTGAAAATTTAAATGTTCTATTGGGAACTGAAATGAATTGATGAATTGAGCTTTGAATAAATTTGAATTTGGAATTTGAGTTGATTTTAATCGATTTGTGAGACTTGAGGAAATTATAAATACTTTACTTTATAAATTATTTAACCTATATATACTATTTTGGAAAATAGATATATTTGAAATGAAATGATATTTGGGTTTTGAAGTATAAATTAAATTGAAATGACCACGGTGTTATAGTGTATATTTCTACATTGTAGATAGCTCCATGGATCCTTAGAAGATGGTTATCCCAAACATCCTTTGAGTTACTTGTATTTCAGTTGATATTTCACTTGAGTTGGATTTATTTATATAAGAATGTTAATCCTGACTCGAATGTTTTGTGTTTTTCTTTACGCTCGGGTCAGACTGAGTGATACAGCATTTGAGACTCACCCTTGGACTTTGGAGCTTCATTTGGAGATCCAACTATCGATTCAGCTTTCAGCTTTTCCAGTTGATTTGTTCAGAGAGGTCATCTATTCGTACTAAAGACTTCACTATATTTGAGATATTCTGTTGTATTTTATTTTTAACTCTGATGTTTATATAGTAGCTTCATGAACTACTATTTTATCTATTCCGCTGCGTATTATTGTATTATTCTGTGTCTGTGATTCTGTGATTGATTTATTTACTGTATATGCTGAGTTCTGCCAAACTTTAAATTAACAATATGATATTTTGAGCAATTCAAGTACGACATGTGAGGATGCGAATGGTTGAAAATACTGGGTCGTTACAGTTGGTATCAGAGCTTTGGCTCTAGGCAAAACTTAGCATATATAGTAAATTTATTTACAGAATCACTTTCGTTCGAGTTTGAATCTCTTCCTTTTGACTCGATTTCCTTTGAACTTTGGAACATTCCTTGCGGTTCCAAAATTCATTCTTGTCTCTCCCTATTTGTATTCTTTCGATTCTAGAGTATCCCATAACTCCACTTCGAATGATCTCTATAAGAATAGGCGATCCCGCCAATCTTTAAAAGATTTGTAAAGGGGTGGAACTCCTTTACAATTGGCATTGATTCACCGGAGATTTATATATCCCTCGGTTTGATGTTGCTGTCTCTTGTTATGCCGAATTCTATCTCTGGCAATCGAATGTCGATTTGCCTCAGAATTCTGCACCAATCTTATTTTGAAGTCACGGTTGACCCTAGGGTCATCTGCGATTTATAAAAATATATCTATCTTGTATTTTGTAATTTAGTTATCTCATCTTCGTTTGAGCCTATCTTCAAGTCAGAATTCTATCCGATTGGAGTCCCTCTAATTGGAATCTCTATCTTTGTTTTGAAATCCATTGAAAATCGGGTTTGTTTGTATTTTTAGAAAGTGTTTTATATATCGAAATTATTATTTTGATAAGTATGATTATATTCTATATATAAAAGTGAAATGTTTTCGATAAAGATTATATACCCTTTTTAAAATGAGAATTTGAGGTTTAGAAAGGATTTGTAATTTTGAAAAAATTATATAAGAAATTTGATTTATCTAAAAATGATTTATAACTGAAGGATTTAAATTTGAAATTCGAGAATTGAACTTCGGTATTTTGAAATTGGTTTTAAGATTTTCAAATATATAAAAATAATATGATTTAAAAGTATTTTCCGAATAAGAAATGTTTCAATTGATTTTAATGAGTTTCGAATGATTTCGAAGAATTTCAAAAGAAGTTTGAGAAAATAGAAGTCCAGAACTCACTTATGTCGCTGGAAAATAATTTCGGTGATGAGTGCACGCATCATCGACATTGATTTTCGAGTTTCAGAGTGGGGGATATGCCACTTCAGTAGCTTTACTATGCGAGTGATTTTGTGAAACCATTTTGATTTCAAATTCCAAAGTAAGATTTGATATTCGAAAGATATATGTATATATATATATTTGAAATGATTTGAAGTAAGCCGGTGTTCAGTCCTTGAGTTTTGGATCTGATTTGATATAACCCTATCTTTTGGAATTGATTTACGGATTTGTTGGTGATTTCCAACTCTTGGATTGAAATATGATTTCTTCGACTATTTTGAAGGTTCGAGCACTTCCAAATCAAGGTTAACTTTTCAAAGCTAAGTAATTTTGAAAAGTATAAAGTATATAAGTTTGGTATGTATGTTTAAAGTATGTAGTAATATGATTTAAATTAGTTGAAGTTGTTTTGTTAAGTAAATGAATAAGGCTATTTTAAAATTTTCTAATATGAAATTTAGATTTGAAATGTTTTGAAAAGAATTTGGTCTTCAAAATATTTTGAATAAAATTTAGTTTAAATGTTTTAACTTAGTAACAACTTTATGAAACTATATATTTAACAAGTTGGAATACATACATAAGTTGTACGTATGCTGTTTTATTCGCATAATTAATTTGATCCAGGTTTGAGTACACAAGTTCGAGGTGAATTACACCATTTCGTGTTAGGATTTTTCATTTGATTCTTGATGGCGAATATTTGATATGGATTTTGGGCTTGATTCTAGAATTCTCTATCATAGTATATGGATATGCAAGGAGACTGATGGCTTCTAGTCGAGAAACCATATCGAAATCCGCATTAGGGAAGTCGAATGGACAATACTAGTTCGAAAGTGAACTTGTGTGATCGAGCGAGCGATAAAATGTGATTTTGCGAAATGATGACGTATGTACATCTTATATTCTAGTATCATTGATATGTTTGACGCTGGAATTGAAAGTTGTCGGGTTAGATATCTTTGTAATTTAAATTGTAAATTTTCTTTTAGTAAGCAAAGATATTCAATCCCATATGGCTCGTCATACAGCGAAATTTATTTTTGAAAAATTTGATCCTTATATAAGATGGACCTTATGTAAGTATAAGATGATTTTGAAAACCATTGATTTTAGAAATGAATTGGTTGACTTAAATTATATTGATTTGGAAATTTGGATTTATTTTCTAAATTTACTATTTTGGAAACTTTGGAACTGAAGATATTTAATTTGAGAAGAAATAATTTGGTGGAATTGTATATGATTTTGAAACTGAACTGATATTGAAACAAATTGAAATTTGAGAACCTTGTGTTACTAAATACTTGATTTGGTAGTTATCGAACTTATATAAAATTGGTTTGTATAAGTATGATGTTGATTCGAAAACTATGGATTTGAAAAGGTACTCAATTTGAAAAGTGAAATCTTATATAATTGAAGTCTATATAAGTGTGATTTGATATACTATTGATTTTGGAAAGTATTTGATTTGAAAATGAAATCTTATATATAATGGACCTTATATAAGTACAATATTTGAAAGTGATTTGAAAAGATACTATATGATACATATTTTCGAAGTAAAGATATGGAAAGTGCCTTCTGCTTGATATCCGCTTTGTGGCCACATTGTGGATTCATTCTATCGATATTTCTCTGATTTTTGGTTTTCCGGATATGATACTTGAGTGTCCATCAAATTCCATGGCATTACCCATGGTCTTACGAGCGCGACTGCATAGCATAATTCACCTGGCTGGATGTCCCAGGGGTATGGATGTTTCCTGGGGGATCCAGGCGTAACCATTGTGTATCCTGTGATCTATGTAGGTCGTTTTAGTAGCGAAATCCGCAGGGCTGAGAAAGCTTATGGATACGGATGTTTCCTGGGGGATCCAGGCATAACCTTTGTGTATCTGCGGTCTACTAGTCATCATGGCGTAATTTGCAGGGCTTAGAAAGGTTACGGATACGGATGTTTCCTGGGGGATCCAGGCGTAACCATTGTGTATCTGCGATCCATGGTTAGACAAAGGTTTTGGTTGTTTTTTTGGATTGTACTTTCCATATCTGTTTTAAAAGTTTTTCCAGTATTTTCACTGGGTGTTGAAACAAGTCTACTAAGTACCTGGAGAATTCTAGCTTTGCACCTGATCAACGCACTGCCAGAGTCTACAGGAACGAGGATAAACTTGTTAAAACATCAAGTAATAAAAGTATTTTATTATAAAGGTATTTTATTATAAAAGTATTTCCAACAAAGAAATTTTGTATTAATATTTGAAATTGAAATTCTTATGGTTTGCCCGATACTATTCATGCCCTATACTATTCTTTTGAATCTACCTTATCTGCTCAGCTTTATTTAGTTACCTATATTATGTTTTTCCAAATCCTCCTTCTTTTCCTTGTTGACTATATCCTTTTTAAATATTGTTTATTTATATACTACATGGTTAAATAGAAAATTTTAGTGTTATAAATATTTTAGAAGTTATTAATTAAATAAAACATATTTAAAGTAAATGATTATTGATTCATTAATAATATTTGAAAAGTATCTTGAAAAAAAAAGTAATAAATTTATGAATTATGGATTTAATGTTTTCAAAAAGCTTCTTTGTAAATATAAGTAATAATGTAAATAATTGTTTTCAAATAGTTTACATATATTTATAAAGGTGTTTTTTAAACATATAAATGGTATTTATAAAGGAAGCACAAAATTTTACAAATAGGTTTTGAAAGGTTTTAAAGTATTAAAGAAAATTGAATTTCAAATGAAGTTTTCAAATGAATATTTCAATTAAAATTTATATATATAGTTTCAAATTAATTGTTTAACCTTGACTTTCAATCTACTTTTATTTCTTGTTGTTCTATTCTCCTACCTCCTCCATTTTCGGGGATGAAAAGTTTTGAGTGGGGGAGAGTGTAACGACCCATAAAATTTGAATGGTTTTTATATATTTTTAACATATTTAATGGAATTTTGAGAAATTTTAAATAATAATATTTTGAAATAAAAATTTATCATTTGGAATACGTCTATTTTAACATAGCAACTGGTAAATTTTCATCAGATAATATTGAAGTTTATTTTATTGAGTAATTTTTATCTCAATTTAAATCAGTTAATAACAGTTGAATTTAAAAGTGTTCCGAAACCTAAATATGTCAACATGAGAAAATTAATTTAGAACACTCTGAATCTGACGGCGAAATTCGGATGTTTCTAGCTCCGTTTGGATTTTTCCGTACGGAATAGCAACATTTTTTGTACTGATTATTGACTTTTGATTGGGTGATCGAACCACTAATATCTGTATACCGTTTTGATCGTCTCGTCGTGCTGATATCTACGGTATATTTATTTCGGTATTTTGAGGTCCGGTACGCGACGTAAACAATAAACTGTTCGTTGTAACGGTACCCTGATATGTGACTTAACTTTTCCTTTACGTTTCAAATCTGAAACGTGTTGTCCAATCAACAATTTATTGCTCTAATTATTATTTCCTGAATCAAAGCACGTGACCGTTGCTATTACGTTTGTTACCTTTTATATTTATATTCGTTCCAGCTTTTCCTTTTTCCTTTGCTATACTTTTCATTTATATGCAATGTTTACTGTGCCTATTCTTTTTCACTTCCTATTCTTATATATTTATGGCCGAATGTCATCCTCATCACACAAATCTCGGATCCACTTCTCAAAGGAAAAAAAAAGAAAAAAAAAGAAAATAGGAAATGAAACTACTGCTCTTCCCTTTCCCTTCCTCCCTTCCCCTCTCATGCTTTCACTTTCCAGTCACCGCAACTGGCCTCAGCCACCACTTCTGCTCGTCGCCTACCCAGACCCGCCTCCAGCCATTCAACAGCTTCGCCTTAATGCAAACACCTCCAACTTCGTCTAGCCGAGACCCACACCACACCAGTCTTGCCTCGCCACTACCCCTTCGCTGCAGGCATGTGGCCTTCCACCCGAAACTCATCTCGGCCCAAGGCGAGCAACCTATTTTTGTATTTATTCGTAACAGGTAATTTAATTGTTGTTCATATATATATTATATAGATATGACTATACATCTGAGTATACGATCTGTACGATTTGTATATATATGAGCATTTGTTGTACATATAGTTTGTCTGTGAAGTTGTTTTGTGATTTTATAAATATATATGTATTGATTTATAAGAAATATTGATTTAAAGTTATAATACTTATGTGATTATATAATGGTTTACATATATTTGCCTATTGACCCGAGTTTTATAAAGTTTGTCAAAACATAGATTTATATGTATATTTATTTTATACGAGATTTCAAGCACCCTGGTGAGTTGGGTTTGAATATATATATATATATATATATATATAGTAAGTGTATTGTTGCAGTTTTTAAACTTGTAAAAGTTTTACAATTATAAATAGTTTAAGTTTTATAATAAAAGTGATTTCGGTTGAAACATATACTTTGGTTTCAAATTTTATATAGTAGCTAGTTGCTTATAAAAGTATATAAGTCAATTTATATATATAAGTTTGTGTAAGTTTTAACTCTGTCTAATATTTCAAATACTGATATAAGTATAGTTTTGTCTTATAAATATATTTCGAATACTGTATATTCCAGTTTTAGTTTATATACGTAAGTACAGCACGAGTCTAGATTTCAAATACCGGTACACTCAGTCTGACCCGAGCGTAAAGCAAAACACAAAACACTCGAGTCAGGATTAACATTCTTATATTAATAAACCCAACTCAAGTGAAATAGCAATTGAAATACAAGTAACTCAAAGGATGTTTGGAATAACCATCCTTTAAGGATCCGTTAAACTATCTACTATGTAGTAGTGTACGATAAGTAGATAATGTCTATCAGTAATATAAAAATATCAAAATAGTGTTAAGGCGTTACCATTATCCCCCTTAACACATTTTTATTCCCAAGAGCATATACAAGACCGTAGTTTCCCCAAAACCGGAAGTCACCAGAGGGCAATCCATATACTAAAGGTACAAAACAAATCGTAGTGGTCGCGTATAAAGGGATACAAGTATGACAAGGCACATGAGGCAATACCCAAGGTAGTGAAACTACCGTTTGCCTGATCCGGACTGGTGAGAACGCATCGCCGCAGCGACCGCAACACCGCGAAACAACACTCCCAAAATCAAGGGTGCACCAATCGACAACAAGTAATGAGTAGTTCGAAGAAGTGTGTTCGCTTGAGGTAGCTGACCTCCATTGGCCCGACACGGCTCCTATTTTAGTCATTTCCAATTTGACACAAGTGTCAAGGCTATCCATTATCGTTCTCTTTCTTCAGTCATTACGTACATCATTCCAACCACTTCATTCTGGATCACACTCCGTGTATAGTTATTAAAGTGGTTTTCGGTTTAGACAGTGAGTATGTCCCTAACCGATTCCGGTCTCTTTAATAACTTTCGAAATTATTACACCGATTGGTCGATTAATAAATTTCAAAACCAAATCTAATTCAATTTCAAATAGAATTTGTAAATCAACATTTCATTTGCCTTTCTAAATCGATTTCCATAATTTACGTTTCAAAACTTTCAAATTACCATTTCAAAATCTTATAATACCAATTTCAATTTCTATTTATACAATTTAAATATTGATTCAAGTTCGTATATAAGTTTCATTTCGAAATCATTTAAATTAATTTAATTTAACCTTCAAATCAATTTAACTTCATTTATCAATTTCATTCAATATTCATTAAGTAAATTTGCCATTCAAACAATTCCTATTAAATTTCCAATTCATTGAATCCATTATTTAAATTCAACTTCATTATATTAAAACTTACAAATTGAATTAAATTAAATTCATCAAACCAAATTCTTTAAATTTCAAGTCTTATATTAATTTCAATAAATCACAATTTATTTCTTGTTAAAGAAATTCAATTTCACTTATTTACTTACTTAAATAATTTTCCAAAACTTAATTAATAAAGAAACTCAATTTCAATTATTTACGAAGTAAAATTCACTTATTCAAAAATTCAATTTCACTTATTAAGGAATTCAATTCAATTTAATCATTAAATAATTCAATCGTATTTAATTATTAAATAATTCAAAACTTAATTATTTAAATAATTCAAAGTTTAATAATTTCAAACTTAATTATAATTTCAAACTTGATTATTAAATCATTTCTCAATTTAATTATTAAATAATTCATTTCAAACAACGTTCTTTCAATAACTACAATGTTAATATTTCGTTTCAGATTTTTATTTTTAACATTTCCTTTCATTAAATTCAAATTCCAACTTCTTTTCAAAACTTATTATTTATTCAAATAAAATCTTCAATTTATTTTTAAATCAAATTTTTGACCAATCGGGTTTTTATTAAATTTTCTATCCTAAGTCAAAGTTTTTATTTTGGGTATTTATCATTTCAACCCGATTCCATTTCAATTCAAAAATCGAAGAATAACAAAGGGAACTTGCAGTGTGATAACTGGGATGGTGTCAAAGTAAATAAACAAGCAATAACAACAATCAATATCAATCCAATAATCAATTCAAATAATCCCGAAATAATCGTATTAATTCGCATTGTTGTTTGTGCAAATTAATATAATTATTTCTAGAATCTACACTATCATTTCATGTAGATTAAAGATTATTACACTTATTATTCATACGGTTCTTCACTTGTCATTCGATTTCAATTTTAACACCACAACAACTAATCCAATATACGTTCAATGGTTCAAAGTGTAATTATCACTATTTTACATGTCAATTAATTTAACAAATAAAAGGGGTCATATTCAACTAATCAAATTCAACATATATGTCGATTCAAATTTTAATTATCTTACGTCAAATTTATTTTCATAATATTTATCACTTTATACACTTCAATTTAACATCCAATATAAACAACATACAATCAATCAATTATCAATCAAACAGGATCATCATCGTATAGTTAACAAATAATGGTGTCAGATGTCACAGGTGAACTGATACAGGTAATAGCATATATATAACAGTGTAAATAACTGACAGCAGCATATTTCAATTGTCGTTTCAATTGAAATCAAATTTAATAAATAAAAGAACATTAATCGTGAGTGATTTCTCACCTTTCAAGGCTAGAGAGAACAGACGATGACACAAATACACATACTGATACGCACACTGAAATATCCAAGCACTAATTCCAAACAAAGCTAGATTGGCACGAATTTGACGATCAAATCTGATAACAAGAATTGATGGAAAAGATCAGAATGGGTCGATGAATAAAATTTGTATAAGAGAACTTCCATGTACTAAAAAAAAATCATATTTCAAATTCAAACAAATATTAAATTATATACATACATATATATATTTTACACAAGTAATTTATGTACATCTATATAATGTATCAGTTTACCAACAGGACTCACAAAATTTGTCAGTTGTCATATTACAGATAATAGTTGAATTTTCTTGGAGGCCCAGATAAAGAGAAAAAAATATAACAGTTTGGTATGGATAGTAACCTCATATTAATGTATCATGTCACATTGACATATCATGTCAATGCATCTTTGATATGTTAACAATTGAATGTATATTTACCGCAAATTCGTTGATTTCATATTAATTAGCCTTGCAATATTTTATGTGAAATTAATTAAGCATCTCTCGAGTATAAATGCTACTTTATAATAGATTAAGTTACAGTAGCATGGAAAAATGAACTACGGTAACTTTTGTATTTTGTAGCATCTCAAATAAGCCGTTGGATCATGTTTTAAAGTGATAGAATTTCATTAACTAATGTTATATAAAATCAACATGTACATAAATCAAGAAAATTAATGTATATAAATCTATTCAGATCATAACAAGCATGCAAGCTCTTCCATATGCAACTGAAAATACTATCAAAGCTAGACCTATATATAATACGGCCCGCATATACACATCTACTTTTTCACATCTCAAATTTTTTTTTAATAAAAAAAAATCACTGAAACCTTTCATATAAAAATGCATACAACTATTAAGTAAATTTTATCTTTGCTACATATATTAGATATAAATGAAAACAATTGTACACTGTAAACAAACATAAACTGATATATATATATATATATACTTAACAACTGTTATATACTTTTGTAACTTATATTCTGTGAGAAAATGAACAAACTTACAACAAAGTAAAATAGGCTTATAATATAAACTTACGCATAACACAAAATATATATACTTATATTTATATATCTTATTACAGACTCTTCAACAACTTATACGTTCATATTATTAAAGTATATATTACTAATATATGTTTCAAAACCAAACTCAGTGTTAATGAACTAATATATATATATATATACACACATACACTAATTTATACTTTATACAACTATATTTGTAACTAGCTTATAATATATATGTTCTTATATATAAATAACAAACTAATCAACATCAGCCTTTGGAAAATTATATTGAAGCACAGCCTACGTTTCTTATATTTATAACAACTATAATTAAATATAACTCACATATATTTTAAAACAACTAAAGTGACACAGACTATGTATATAAGTATATACCTTAAATAATGGACAGAACAGCATGATGGGAAGCTTGGGAGAGATGATGGCTGAGACTGACGCATGGAGGGGAGAAGGAGCTGTGTCAGAGACGCTTGCAAAGGTGAGTTGCGGCCGGATCTGGGCTGGGCGAAGCACGGCGGCTGAGATGGTGGTGCGTACGGTCGAAGCCATTGGCCGTGGGTGAGTGGGTCGGTGAGCTTCGGCTGTACGGCTCGGTGCTGCTGTGGTGATGTAGCAGCGGCGTTGGTGGTTGGTCGGGTGGAAGCCTTGGGGAGCGGGGCAGAGAGGCAATGGCGCGGCAAAGATGAGAAGAAGGCAGCGGAAAGTAAAATGAAGCTACAGGGAAAATTTGAATGAGGGTGTGCATGCAGTGACTAACGTTTGATGGGTATCTTCATTTATTTTTATTTGGCAAGTTTCCAGGGTAGAGATATGAAAGCAAGAATGAAAAGAAGAAGGGGAGGGTAAGCTTTATTCCAGGCAACGTTTCAAATGGGAAAGGTTTAAAAGAAATGAATGAGCCGAATGTAAAATAAATGCAAAACGATATAAGCGGCAATGAAATTCTTGAAAAATGGAATAGAATTAGTCAGCGAAATAAATTTGAGAACTGAAAAGGCTATTGATTTGTTTTCAAACGGTGAAAATGAACGGTTACAGAAAAACCAAAAGTCAAATTGCGGAACCGATACTAAGATCGTTTCCGTATATTTTGCCATTTCCCGGATCACGAAATTGATAATTGAATATACCGTAGAGATCAGCATGACGAGACGATCACAATGGTATACAGATATTGGCGGTACGATTTAATTATAAAATTCAAATTTTCTAATAGCGGAAAATGCAAGAAAAACGCAGAAAAATAAGATCGACGGAGCCAAAGATGTCCGAATTTGGAAAAACGACAAACTGACATCTTGCTCAGAAGATGTTTTAGAATTTTTCTATGTAAAAATATTTAGGTTTCGAAAACATTTTATTTTCATTGCTTTTTAACTGATTAAATTTATGTAAATTTACGCGCGAAATAAACTTTCATATTTTCGGACGAAAATTTACCAATTGCTATGTTTAACTAGACGCATTACAAATATTAAATTTTATTTCAAAATTTTATCGTTTCAAAATTTCACAAAATTTTAGCTAATAACGTTATTAAAAACCATTAAATTTACGGGTTGTTATAGCTCTTGTCTGTTAGAATTAATGTGTTTGGAAATAGAATTAAACATAGGAGGAAATATGTTCAAACCTGACTTATTTGTGTTGAAATATCCTGGAATAGGAATTATTCTAGGGGTAGATTGGTTGAGTAAATTCAAAGCAATTTTGAATTTAGAAAATTTTACTATTTCTTTGAAAACGGAAAATGGTAAAAATATTATAATCATGAGTGAAATAGCCAAAACAAATCGTCTTAATCAAATATGGAGCATGATTGAAAAAGAATTGACTTTAGAAGATACAGAAGTGATAAAAGAATACCCAGATGTTTTTGGAGAGGTAATAAGAGTTTCAGAAGATAGCCAAGTTGAATTTGAAATAAGATTAATTCCAGGAGCAAGTCCTATCATCAAGAAGCCTACTAGAATGGGTCCAGAAGAATTAGTGGAGTTAAAACAACAATTAGAGGAATTAGAGCAGAAAGGCTTCATAAGGCCTAGCAGTTCAAACTGGGGTTCTCCAGTGGTATTTGTGAAGAAGCGGGATGGTACACTAAGAATGTGTATTGATTACAGGGAATTAAACAAAGTTACCATCAAGAACAAATACCCACTCCCCAGAATTGATGATTTATTTGACCAATTAAATGGAGCAAAAATCTTTTCAAGGCTAGACTTAGCCTTTGGGTTCCATCAGATGAAGGTTGAGGAGGAAAGTGTTAAATACTGTGATATCCCGGAAATTTCAAAGAAATTAAATATGATAATCTCCTTTAATAAATTAATTAAATTTGGCAAAATTGTTATATTCAAATAATAAAAATGTATTGTATATTGTATATATATGTGTGAGTGAATATAGATTTTTAAATAGAGTACTTATTTCAAATTAATGTGATGGATGTTTAAATATATATATATATCAAATTGATTTTAAGATTGATTTTAAAATTTTATTTAATAATTGGTTTGAACTTACATTTGGATTTCAAAAAGATGATATATATATCTTAATATATATATTTTGAATTTAAAGGTATGTGTAAATGATTTTTGTATAAATATAGTTTGTTTTATTTCATTTCTTTTAAAAAGATTTCCATTTATATAATTAATATATGTATTTAGTTATTAGTAAAATAAATTAAAAAGCTTTATTTAATAAAAAAATAATATAATTATGCATGAGAGATATATGTGTTAACATATAAACACTCTAAATAACATGTGTTAAGTTATCAAAAGAGTTTAGTGACAAGTGTCACATTTTTATTTTATTTCTTTAAATTTTAATAAATCAAAGACTAAATCTATATAACAATACTTCTTATTCTTCTTTCATTTTTTTTTTCTATCTCATTTTTCTAAGAAAGCAAACTGCAGCCACGTTTAAATCAGAAAAAAAAATGTACCAAACCTGTAAACATCTTCAAGCAAAATCATTTCAAGAAATCAATTATAATCATCAGCAAGCAAGATCAAATCAGTTTAAAGGCAAATCCAGATCAGTAAGCAAATTCAAGTTCAACTCAAATGTAAAGCAAAGATACAACAGGAATCAAGCAACCACTTTTTCAACCTGATGTAAATCAAAGCACATTTCCAGTTTTCAAAGTTAAAAGATCAAAACCAAGTTTTCAGTTGCAAATTCAAGCATTTCCAGGCTTCTCTGTTCTTTTAGTAAGGTGAGTAAACTACTTTAAAATTTGAAATATGACTGGTTGTTTGTGATGATGATTGAAATAAAATCATAGTGTGTTTACATGTAAGCAAATATAAGTAGATATATATATGTAAAGAATTCCTGAGCATGTCAGAGAACATACATAAGTTCTCTGTTCTAAACATTTACAGGCTTAAACCTGTTTAAAAATTCAAACCAGTCCATCTAAATGAATTTAGGTTTCAATCTCTAAATGAAAAGTGATTATAATTCTGTAATACCAATTTTAAAAATAGTTTCAAGTATATTTATTGAGTGAATATTTTAAAATTGGAAAATTTTAGTAATGAACATTTTATATCAAAAAGGAAAACTTGTTCTCTGTTCTAAAGTTAAACTGTGAGTAAACTTTTAATCTACAAACTTCATCTGTTTATCTCTGATGCATGTGAAATCTCTTAAGCCAATATTGTAAATGAGTTGCATGAATGAAATCTGGTGAAATAGCTGAAATCTCTTTGTATATTCATATATATGTGTCTTTGTGTATGTATAAAACTGAGATCTGTTTGATTTTAACCAGCTTATTCAAATTCAGAAATCCAAATCTCCCTATATAAATACTTTTATGTTATGATCTTTGAAAGAAAAGTGTTTGTAATTGTCAGATTCAATTTTTAAAAATAGTTTCAAGTAAGGTTTGTAGGCAGTTTTCCACTGGGAGATAAATTACAGTAAAAGCTTGATTTTATCAAAAAAATTCAATTTTAATAATGAAAAGTTTTAAGAATATAACTTGATTTGAAATTGAAAACCATGAATTTTAAAAATGAAATCAGGAATTTTTGATGAGTAATAAGGGAGAAATTGCGAGTTAAACGTGGAGTGGGTTTTGATCGATCTCTGATGATCGGCGAAGTTTTTGGTGATAACGATCATTGCTGAAGCAGGATGGAAGGTTGGGGGCCACGGCAAAATTAATCGCTGGATTTTATGACCACCATGGCGGTCGGAGATCTTCGATTTAGGGTTTTATCACTGATGATGGTTGAGGTGGAATATCGAGATGTAGCGCCGTTGACAGGGCACCGGAGTTAACCGATCGTGGGGGAAAACGAAGTGTGGTCTTCAGCGAACCTATGGGCGGAGTTTCGGTGGTGCTGTTGGTCAGAGTCGTCAAGACGAGGTGGATTTTGGTCAGTGGTTTCTGACCAGTTTAGTTCCAGTAGGTCGTTTTCGCTTTCGCGATAAATTGGGTAGGGTAGATGGTCGGGATCGATGGAGTAAGTCGTACGCGACTTGTTGGCATCAGTGATGATGATCGGAAACACGACAGTCAAGTGTGCACGTGCACCTGTATCAATGGTGCATCATTAGAATTGGGTTTGGGGAAGAAGATGTATACTCGAAGGAAAGTGTGGAAGCATATTGCTCGGGTTGGACTCGAGTAATTTAGAATTTTTCTCGGGGAATTTGGGATGTGTCTCGGGTCTGTAGCTTTTAATATAATACAGTTTTAAACTTTAAACAAATCAAGTTTTATTTTGAAATAAATTGTTAAGACCAATTCTTTTGTAAATGTTAAGTGTTTATTCAAGTGTTGAATTGGTTAAAAGGTTTTAAATAAATTATTTTATATTAGCTAAGTTTAAAGGTATTTAAGATATGTATAACCTTTGTTTTAAAGTTTATTTTAAACTTAGTAATGGAATTAAGTGGTTAATGAGATACATATAACCTTTATTTTGAAAGTTTATTTTAAATAAACTTATTAATATTAATAAGTTAATTAATAAAAGATGTTTTAATTGTTAATTAACTTTTAAAATCTAAGTTAATTTTTTTTATGAAAGTTAATTACTTAAAAATAATTACTTAATGAAAGTAATTAAGAATAATTAATCAAAGGATAATTAATTTATGTAAGCAATTAAAGGTAAATTAATTTATGTGAATAATTAAAGGGTGATTAATTAATTAATTAAAATAATAATAAATGAATTAATATTATTTAAGCAGGATCTAAAGGTAATTAATTCAATTTATTTGGTGATTAAACTTAATTAATTAAGAGTGATGATAAATTGATCTTGTTTATAGATGATTGAATTGTGTTGGATGATTAGTTAAATATCTAGTTTGATAACTTGTAATGTACTGTGATGATATGTTTGGGTTGAACTGGGATAATGCGTGTTATCTACTGATGATGAATTGCTGTGCAAATATGTTACCCTGTATTAAAAATTGAATTGTATTCACTTGAATAACTTTGGTTAAGATGGCATTGGATTCGAAGAGACCGGGGTCGGGTATCAGTAAATACCCGAAACCACTTCGATTCTTTATAAATGTGAGTTTGGAAGCAAACAGGCTGGAATGAAATAAGCTAAGTATCATGGATATTTAAAAACTGATAATGATTCCTGGATATTGTTTCGAGATAAATGATTGACTTAAATAAGATTAGAACTCGTAGAAAAGTACGAGTTACCCTGGTAATTCACCTTAGTTATATAGCTTGGTATTTCATATTATGGGTTTACTCACGCTGGTTTCCAGCCTGACCCGGGTGTTACTTTGATGTAATGCTCGGGTCAGACCGAGTATTACAAATTTCAGGTAAGGACGTTCTGGAGCTCAGGAGGCGAGCTGGATGACAAAAACGTATGGAGTGTATTCCGCTGTGATATATTATAGCTGTCTGAGACATGTTAATTGTAACTGTCTAGTATATTTGTGAATGTTGTAACTCTGATGTATTAAAATGTAATTAACAAATATAGTTTTCTTTGTATAACTGATATTATTATTTGATATTGTATTTTGATCCGCTGCGAATGTGAGAATTTGTGTCTTGTTCTGTTTCTTCTTCTATCTCTTTTCTTTTTCTCCTAACTATTTGGAATTTTCGGGTTCGAAAATTCCGGGTTGTTACACTTGGTATCAGAGCGAAGGTTAAGCGAGAACCTTGGCTCTATTGGGATTACTCGTTAAGAATAGGGTCAATGGTACCCTAGAACGAGTTGAGTGTATATATATATATATATATGAGAGCGTAATTGTTATTTTCATATATAAAGATTTCAAATGATTTTTATATAAGATTATATTTGATATATAAAGCAATATTTTTTTTAATAAATATTAAAGAAATTGGTTGTTGAATCATTAAAATTAAATAAAATAATGAGAATTAAGTGGTAATAGTAATACAACCAAATTGAAATTGAATGAAGATAAGTTTGAAATGGATCCAAACTGAAATTAAAATATTGAATTGTAGAAGTGTTATCAGAATAAAGATAATAATAAATTGGTTTCCAGATATGATAACCTTGGTTATTATCATAAATGGTAGTTGTGTTTAAATAATGAATGTTGTTAATGATTAAGAAAAAAGATATGTTTTAGGGAAGTAAACATTTAAGTGAGTATAACTTATAAATTGGAATTGAAGATAATTTAAAATTATGAAATTTTAAATCTAAATCCAGAAAACTTGAAATTGTTTTAAAGAAGTTTGTTTTGAATTAAAACCAAAGGTGGTTTAAAAATTTAAAGTATAACTTGGTGTATAAAGAAAATGTATATATGAGGAATATACATAATACCAATGATGATTTGAAATAAACACTTAGTGTTGAGTTTTAAATTGGAATGTGATGTGAAAACCCTAAGTGAATTAAGTTTTTAAACTTAAAAAGGGAAAGATTATTAATCTGAAGTTTAAAATTTGAATGGGAATTCAAATTTTGTAGAGTTGACTGGATTAAGTAAATTTAATTTAACTTAAGGAAGTTAAATGAGTTTAGAATGAACAACTTGAATTGGAAATTTCAAGATGAAATTTAAATTTAACTTGGGTAGTTAAATGGTTAATTTAAATTGGAGTTATGAGTGATCTCAAAATGGGTTTGAGATCTGGAAATTGAAATGGATAATAAATTAGAATCTGAAGATTAAATTGTTTTTGAATTCTTATTTGAACTTTGTAATAAGTTAAGTAAAGATAATTTTAAAATAGAATTTTGAAATTTGAATTCAGAATTAAATGGTTTAAAGATTTAAGTTATTAAATTAAAAATAAAAGTTGATTTGATTTTAAAAAAAAAGGGTTAATTTGACTTAAGGAATTAAATCAACATTTAAAAATTTTAACTCGAATTTATATAATTTGAGATAGTTTTAAATTGAGATTTGAATTAGTTCAAATTGAATTTGATTTGAATTAGGAAAGAAATAGAGGATTAATTCAACTTGAATTGAGGTTAAATAAATTTCAATGGAAATTGAAGTTATTTAAATTGGAATTGAGTTAATTTAAATGGAGGTGGAAATTTAAATTGAATTGATGAGAATTGAACAGTTTGACTCTGGTTTATTTTCAAAATAAATTGTTTTAGTACAAATATATTTTTCCAAACTATTTACTATACAATCTTTCTTCTTAAACTCTAAACTATTTTATACTTATTTTACAATTATTTAGGAACTATTTAACTATTTTGAAACTGTTTTATAAACTAATTATTATTTTTCAGTTACTTATATCTAATCACTATTTTAAAAACTATTTTGCAATTATCTAACTATTTTATACCTACTTAACTATTTTACAGCTATTTTACAAACTAATAACTATTTTTCAACTACTTATCTATTTTAAACTTTTTCAAGCTATTTTTAAATTTAAATAGGTCAGAGTTCAAACTGTTTGTAATTGAAGTAATAAATCAATTGGAAATGGAAGCAATTGAGAATAAGTGAATGAATTAAAGGAAATGTGAATAGAAAAGAAAATTGATTTGGCTAATAACCAATAAAGATAAATACGTAGGATATACGTATATTATTCTATTCGCATAGTGATTTGATCCAGATTCGAACACAGAATTTCGAGATAGTATTATCGATCCGAGTTGGGATTTTTCGCTCGATTTTCGACGGCGAACCTGGATATGGGTTTTTTGATTGGTTTGGATATTCTCTATCATAGTTGTGACTATGCAAGGAGAATGATGGTTTCTGATCAAGAAACCAGATCTGAGTCCGCACTAGAAAGTCGGGTGGACGATACTAGTTCGGAAGTGAAATTGTGTGATCGAGTGAGCGATCAAATTGATATAGCGTACGGATGATATGTGTACATCGTACGGATTTGAATGAAATTGATATTGAAGATTTGTGGATAAGAACTGTAAAATGGATTTTGAAAAGAAATATGGTTAATAACTTTATAAAAGATTTATCAAATGTGAATATTTGATTTAGAATAAAATAAAGTTATATATCCTTGTTATATAAGGTAAATCTTCCCTTGTTGAATCTATTGCTAATAAAAAAGGGTTTTGAAATAATTGAAGTATAAAAGAGGTTTTATACAAGTTTGAAATGATCCAAAGATTTTCAAAGTTATATATATCTATATCTATATATATATAAAGCATTTTATGAGAATGATTTTGGAAAAGGTTTTGGGAACCTATATAATTTGGAAAAGGCTTTTGATTTTTGAAAAATCAATTTTGGATTTTGAAAAGCCTAGTTTGAGAATTATCGATTTTGGTAATCGATTTTGTGTAAAGGAGATTTTGATAAATCATAAAGGATATGATTTGAAGATACTATAAGTATATAGTATAAAGTGTTTTGAGAATAGCTCTGGGGAAAAAGGCGCTTCCTTGAAATGAACTTCTCAGGAGTACCACTGGGTGGTACTGCCTTGAGCCCCAAGGGGGGTTTCTAAAGTTGATCCTGTGAGGAGTCCGGACAAAACTAGTTCCTGAGGATTATTTGTGTAGCGAAAGTCGAGGGGCTGGTGCCCACAGAGGCATTTGAGTTATGCTGTGACAACAATTTAACTCAATGTCACTGCGATCTACTGCAGACCATAGCGAAAGTCATGTGTGCCGCTGAGAGCCAACTGTCTACGTTTGATTTTATATCGGTAGACTGTGACACTATGGTAACATAGCGAAAGTCGTTTGTGCCGCTGAGAGCCAACAGTCTGCGTTTGATTTTATATCGGTAGACTGCGACCTATGTTGGAGAAGTTTCATTTTGACAGCGAAATCGTGTGTGCCGCTGAGAGCCAACAGTTACATGGACTTTTGCTGCGACGGCAACATAACCCTGGGATGTAACTGCGATCTGTTGTGGGTTCCATGCTGTTATCAGTTACATGGACTTTTGCTGCGATGGCAACGTAACCCGTGATGTAACTGTGACCATGGATGGGGGTGATGATTTCCAGAGCATTCTCAACAAAGATATTTCCTCTATTTTCAAAAAAAAAAAAATGTTTTCTATATTTTCATAAATTATTTTCGAAGTATTTTCACTGGGTGTTGAAAACGGGTTTGCTAAGTCCTTATAGGTTTTCAGTCCTACGTCTGATCAACGTATGACCGAATTTCTGTGAGAACAAGGATGGACTTGTTGAAACATCGAGTTATAAAAGTATTTTTATAAAAACTATTTTTTTTTTTGTAATATTATATAGATTTTAAAGTATTTTTATAATATTATGTAAATTTTTCTAAAATGTTTTGAAATATTTAAATAAAAAGAGTTAAGAGTTAAGATGTCTAAGGAATAATTTAACTAATAATCAATATGGTAATAAAATTCTTGCTTCGTTCCTTTTCGAGGACGAAAAGATTCAAAGGGGGGAGGAATGTGATATCCCGGAAATTTCAAAGAAATTAAATATGATAATCTCCTTTAATAAATTAATTAAATTTGGCAAAATTGTTATATTCAAATAATAAAAATGTATTGTATATTGTATATATATGTGTGAGTGAATATAGATTTTTAAATAGAGTACTTATTTCAAATTAATGTGATGGATGTTTAAATATATATATATCAAATTGATTTTAAGATTGATTTTAAAATTTTATTTAATAATTGGTTTGAACTTACATTTGGATTTCAAAAAGATGATATATATATCTTAATATATATATTTTGAATTTAAAGGTATGTGTAAATGATTTTTGTATAAATATAGTTTGTTTTATTTCATTTCTTTTAAAAAGATTTCCATTTATATAATTAATATATGTATTTAGTTATTAGTAAAATAAATTAAAAAGCTTTATTTAATAAAAAAAATATATAATTATGCATGAGAGATATATGTGTTAACATATAAACACTCTAAATAACATGTGTTAAGTTATCAAAAGAGTTTAGTGACAAGTGTCACATTTTTATTTTATTTCTTTAAATTTTAATAAATCAAAGACTAAATCTATATAACAATACTTCTTATTCTTCTTTCATTTTTTTTTTCTATCTCATTTTTCTAAGAAAGCAAACTGCAGCCACGTTTAAATCAGAAAAAAAAATGTACCAAACCTGTAAACATCTTCAAGCAAAATCATTTCAAGAAATCAATTATAATCATCAGCAAGCAAGATCAAATCAGTTTAAAGGCAAATCCAGATCAGTAAGCAAATTCAAGTTCAACTCAAATGTAAAGCAAAGATACAACAGGAATCAAGCAACCACTTTTTCAACCTGATGTAAATCAAAGCACATTTCCAGTTTTCAAAGTTAAAAGATCAAAACCAAGTTTTCAGTTGCAAATTCAAGCATTTCCAGGCTTCTCTGTTCTTTTAGTAAGGTGAGTAAACTACTTTAAAATTTGAAATATGACTGGTTGTTTGTGATGATGATTGAAATAAAATCATAGTGTGTTTACATGTAAGCAAATATAAGTAGATATATATATGTAAAGAATTCCTGAGCATGTCAGAGAACATACATAAGTTCTCTGTTCTAAACATTTACAGGCTTAAACCTGTTTAAAAATTCAAACCAGTCCATCTAAATGAATTTAGGTTTCAATCTCTAAATGAAAAGTGATTATAATTATGTAATACCAATTTTAAAAATAGTTTCAAGTATATTTATTGAGTGAATATTTTAAAATTGGAAAATTTTAGTAATGAACATTTTATATCAAAAAGGAAAACTTGTTCTCTGTTCTAAAGTTAAACTGTGAGTAAACTTTTAATCTACAAACTTCATCTGTTTATCTCTGATGCATGTGAAATCTCTTAAGCCAATATTGTAAATGAGTTGCATGAATGAAATCTGGTGAAATAGCTGAAATCTCTTTGTATATTCATATATATGTGTCTTTGTGTATGTATAAAACTGAGATCTGTTTGATTTTAACCAGCTTATTCAAATTCAGAAATCCAAATCTCCCTATATAAATACTTTTATGTTATGATCTTTGAAAGAAAAGTGTTTGTAATTGTCAGATTCAATTTTTAAAAATAGTTTCAAGTAAGGTTTGTAGGCAGTTTTCCACTGGGAGATAAATTACAGTAAAAGCCTGATTTTATCAAAAAAATTCAATTTTAATAATGAAAAGTTTTAAGAATATAACTTGATTTGAAATTGAAAACCATGAATTTTAAAAATGAAATCAGGAATTTTTGATGAGTAATAAGGGAGAAATTGCGAGTTAAACGTGGAGTGGGTTTTGATCGATCTCTGATGATCGGCGAAGTTTTTGGTGATAACGATCATTGCTGAAGCAGGATGGAAGGTTGGGGGCCACGGCAAAATTAATCGCTGGATTTTACGACCACCATGGCGGTCGGAGATCTTCGATTTAGGGTTTTATCACTGATGATGGTTGAGGTGGAATATCGAGATGTAGCGCCGTTGACAGGGCACCGGAGTTAACCGATCGTGGGGGAAAACGAAGTGTGGTCTTCAGCGAACCTATGGGCGGAGTTTCGGTGGTGCTGTTGGTCAGAGTCGTCAAGACGAGGTGGATTTTGGTCAGTGGTTTCTGACCAGTTTAGTTCCAGTAGGTCGTTTTCGCTTTCGCGATAAATTGGGTAGGGTAGATGGTCGGGATCGATGGAGTAAGTCGTACGCGACTTGTTGGCATCAGTGATGATGATCGGAAACACGACAGTCAAGTGTGCACGTGCACCTGTATCAATGGTGCATCATTAGAATTGGGTTTGGGGAAGAAGATGTATACTCGAAGGAAAGTGTGGAAGCATATTGCTCGGGTTGGACTCGAGTAATTTAGAATTTTTCTCGGGGAATTTGGGATGTGTCTCGGGTCTGTAGCTTTTAATATAATACAGTTTTAAACTTTAAACAAATCAAGTTTTATTTTGAAATAAATTGTTAAGACCAATTCTTTTGTAAATGTTAAGTGTTTATTCAAGTGTTGAATTGGTTAAAAGGTTTTAAATAAATTATTTTATATTAGCTAAGTTTAAAGGTATTTAAGATATGTATAACCTTTGTTTTAAAGTTTATTTTAAACTTAGTAATGGAATTAAGTGGTTAATGAGATACATATAACCTTTATTTTGAAAGTTTATTTTAAATAAACTTATTAATATTAATAAGTTAATTAATAAAAGATGTTTTAATTGTTAATTAACTTTTAAAATCTAAGTTAATTTTTTTTTATGAAAGTTAATTACTTAAAAATAATTACTTAATGAAAGTAATTAAGAATAATTAATCAAAGGATAATTAATTTATGTAAGCAATTAAAGGTAAATTAATTTATGTGAATAATTAAAGGGTGATTAATTAATTAATTAAAATAATAATAAATGAATTAATATTATTTAAGCAGGATCTAAAGGTAATTAATTCAATTTATTTGGTGATTAAACTTAATTAATTAAGAGTGATGATAAATTGATCTTGTTTATAGATGATTGAATTGTGTTGGATGATTAGTTAAATATCTAGTCTGATAACTTGTAATGTACTGTGATGATATGTTTGGGTTGAACTGGGATAATGCGTGTTATCTACTGATGATGAATTGCTGTGCAAATATGTTACCCTGTATTAAAAATTGAATTGTATTCACTTGAATAACTTTGGTTAAGATGGCATTGGATTCGAAGAGACCGGGGTCGGGTATCAGTAAATACCCGAAACCACTTCGATTCTTTATAAATGTGAGTTTGGAAGCAAACAGGCTGGAATGAAATAAGCTAAGTATCATGGATATTTAAAAACTGATAATGATTCCTGGATATTGTTTCGAGATAAATGATTGACTTAAATAAGATTAGAACTCGTAGAAAAGTACGAGTTACCCTGGTAATTCACCTTAGTTATATAGCTTGGTATTTCATATTATGGGTTTACTCACGCTGGTTTCCAGCCTGACCCGGGTGTTACTTTGATGTAATGCTCGGGTCAGACCGAGTATTACAAATTTCAGGTAAGGACGTTCTGGAGCTCAGGAGGCGAGCTGGATGACAAAAACGTATGGAGTGTATTCCGCTGTGATATATTATAGCTGTCTGAGACATGTTAATTGTAACTGTCTAGTATATTTGTGAATGTTGTAACTCTGATGTATTAAAATGTAATTAACAAATATAGTTTTCTTTGTATAACTGATATTATTATTTGATATTGTATTTTGATCCGCTGCGAATGTGAGAATTTGTGTCTTGTTCTGTTTCTTCTTCTATCTCTTTTCTTTTTCTCTTAACTATTTGGAATTTTCGGGTTCGAAAATTCCGGGTTGTTACAAATACACTGCATTCAACACAAGGTATGGGCTGTATGAAGTTTTACTAATGCCCTTTGGATTGACAAATGCACCATCCTATTTTGTAGATTTAATGAATAGGACATTTAGAGATTTCTAGACAAATTTGTGGTTGTCTTTATTGATGACATATTGGTATATTCAAAATCAGAAGAGGAGCATGCAAAGCATTTGCATCTGGTTTTGTTAAAACTAAGATCTCATAATTTAAAGGCAAAATTTACCAAGTGCACATTTTGGCAAAATGAAGTTAAATTTTTGGGACACATTATATTTCAACAGGGGGTTAGTGTAGACCCAAACAAAGTCATGGCAGTGTAGTCATGGAGTAGACCCAAATCAGTGACTGAGGTGAGATCATTTTTGGGAATGGCAGGTTACTATAGAAGATTTATAAAAGACTTTACAAGGATAGCCATTCCACTGACCAAACTAACCAAAAAGGAGCAACCATATGTATGGACAGAAAAGTGTGAACAAGCTTTTGAGTCATTGAAGAAAGCATTGATGGAAGCTCCAGTCTTGCAAGTTCCAGAGGGAAATGAAGGATTAGTGGTATATACTAATGCAAGTGGGTCTGGGTTAGGGGCAGTACTTATGCAACATGGTAGAGTCATAGCATATGCATCAAGGCAACTCAAGCCAAATGAAACAAGATATGCTACACATGACTTAGAGCTGGCTGCTGTTGTTTATGCATTGAAGCTATGGAGACACTACTTGTTGGGTACTAAATTTGAATTGTTCACAGACCATAAATCACTTAAGTATTTGTTTTCCCAAAAAGACTTGAATATGAGGCAACATAGGTGGGTAGAATTTTTAGCTGCCTATGATCTTGATATATTGTATACTCCAGGAAAGGCTAACAAAGTAGCAGATGCATTGAGTAGGCATCAATCAAGATTGGCAAGTTTAATGATGACTGAATTCAAGGATTTAACAATCCTTAGTGAAGTAGAAATAAAGAAAGAAATTGATGTATCATATAAGGCACCCAGAGACATGATTGAATATGGGAAATTGAGTCTCATTTCCTTAAGATCAACCCTGGTTGATAAAATAGGAAAAAAAATGCAAAATCAAGATACTAATTTAAAGGAAAAGAAGACATGATATCACAAGGCATATCAGTGGAAAATTATGAAGTTGATGATAAAGGCTACTTAAGGAAGAAAGGGAAGCTCTGCATACCTAATGTGGAAGAACTGAAGCAAGAGGTTATGGATGAGCACCACAAGACCAAATACACCATACATCCAGGAGGTACAAAAATGTACCATGATCTTAAAGGGAATTATTGGTGGCCAGGAATGAAAGGAGCAATGGCAAAGTATGTAGTAAAGTGTTTAACCTGCCAACAAGTTAAGGCAAATTAAGAAAGACCCTCAGACCTACTGCAACCTTTAGAAGTGCCTACCTGGAAATGGGAAAGTATTTCAATGGATTTTGTAGATGGCTTGCCAAGAACAAGAAGAGGCAATGATAGTATTTGGGTAGTGGTTGATAGGCTTACAAAAACAGCACATTTTATTCCAGTGAATTCAAACAGAAATGCTCACAAGTTAGCTCAATTATTTGTGAAAGAGATAGTAAGATTACATGGCATCCCCAAGACTATCATTAGTGATAGAGACACCTTGTTTACTTCAAGGTTCTGGGGTAGCTTTGAAGAAGCCATGGGGACAGAATTAAGCTTAAGCACAACCTACCACCCACAAACAGATGGGCAAACTGAGATTGTTAACAAGATTTTAGAGGATTTACTTAGAGCATGTATACATGACTTTGGAGGCAGGTGGGAAGATCATCTCTACTTAGCTGAATTTGCTTAAAACAATAGCTACCAATCCACTATAGGTATGGCTCCATTTGAGGCCTTATATGGAAAGCCTTATTTATCTCCTGCATGTTGGATGGAGGTAGGTGAAAGAGTATTGCTTGGACCAAAACATGTGAAGGAAACTTCTGCAAGAATTGAATTAGTAAGGCAGAGAATGAGAGCAGCACAAGAAAGACAAAAGGCATATGCAGATAAAGGGAGAAGGCCAGTGGAATTTGAGGTAGGAAATTATGTATTCCTCAAAGTTTCACCAATGAGAAAAATACCGAGGTTTGGCAAGGCAGGAAAATTAACACCAAGATATATTGGTCCATATGAAATTATTCAAAGAATAGGAACTTTGGCTTATAAGCTAAAATTGCTAGAGGAATTGAGTAATATACATGATGTATTTCATGTATCTCAATTGAGAAAATGGGTGCATGATAAGGAGACCATTCTTGAATCTCCTACATATGTTGAAATTCAAGAAAATCTGGTTTATAAGAAGGAACCAATGGGCATTGTGGCTAGAGAAGAAAAGAAATTGAGAAATAAAATAATTAAATTGGTTAAAATCTAGTGGAGCTTAGATGAAAATGATTGTACATGGGAGGCTGAAGATAGGATGAAGGATAAATATCCTAATCTATTTTCTACTTAAAGGTATGCCTAAAGATTATAATACATTTAAATATTACTTATATGTATTTAATTGGTCTTGAATGCATGAGTTTTTTTTTTTGAAATTTCTGAAATAAAATTATACTATGTAATGAAAAATAGTATAATAATAATTGTGGGACACAATTCCTTTTAGGAGGGGAGTATGTGAAGACCCAAAATTTTGAGATAAATAATTAAAAAAGAAGAGAAAATCAGTTAATAGGAAATATTTAAGAATAGAATAGTTTGAAAAATAAATATTAGGAGTAAGTGAAATAATTAAATAAGAGGATAGAGATTTTTCAATAAAGTATAATGGGAAGAAAATGATCAAATATGAGTGAGTTTTTATATACACATATCTCCTATATATAAATAAATAAATAAATATATATATATATTAGATATGACTAGCTAGAGAAGTATAAAATGATAAGATAAAGTCCTTCCGATAACTAAATTGCATGAGAACCAGTTTAGTATTGTTGTGCATAAATACCTTCTTAAAATAAATCAAGGGAAAAATAAATGGTTTGAAATAATAGCTAGAAAAAAAAAGAAATATAAGAGAACTATTCAGGCCTAACAAAGTATACAATGTATCCGAGTCACACAAAGATAATGTGTAGGTGAATCATGCAAATAGCATGTACACAGAAAAGTAGAGAAGTAACTGCTTTTGCCTGAAATAGAAATCAAAAAGAAAATGGCACATTTAGCCATAAACATATATACATGATTTTCTAAATTGTATAAGGATAAAATGGGCTTTTCTCTCTACAAAACCCTAGCTAAATGTTTTAAAATGAGAAGAGAGCAGCAGTTTTGTTTCTGAGAGAAAATAGAGAAATAAAAGAAGAAAAGCAAAACTCACAATTTCTTCAAGCTTAAGCATTCTCGGGGAAAAGAGGAAGGAAGGTGAGTGATTAATCACTTATGAGATTTGAGGCATTAAGACCCAAGTTAAGGGCAGCCAAGTCATTTTATATAAAAATTACATTATGCTTTTCTGTTTGATTTTATTCTCTGGATGAAAATATGTTGGTCATGGATGGTATTCTGGTTGGATTTTTGAATGAGATTTTAATCTATTTTGACTTGTTGTGATGGTTTCAGTTTTTGTTTTAAAATATAGATAATCAAACAAATACACTAATCACAGAAATAGATTTTATATTCTAGTTTTTATATGAAAATGAATTAAATGTTTTACTGTGGAATAGGGTATCAATGAAAGAAAAGAAGTAGGCAGTGTGAATAATGAGATTCATGCTTATGCCTAGTTTATATTAAAAATGATATGAACAATGCAATATTACAAATATGTGCTAATTTGTTCAGATCATAAGCCAATAAGTTTTTATGGGTTTTTCTCAAAAACCATATCCTATGTTCACAGTAAAAAATAAACATAGTATTGCATATGACATCTCCAGATTTATGTAAGTAATGGAAAAAAATTCTAGAAATAAAAATATAAGCAGGTTTTAGAAAATTGTGATTAAAGCAAAAACACGAATTAGTGGATTTGCTCGCTTTATTCCTTCCCATCCTTCGGTTAGTACGATGGAATTTTTACTTTCTTTTCACTTTGAAATAAAGTGTGCAATTTTGCATAAATGTTTTGTATGTCTGGATATAACCTTTGAGTGAGTTTAATAATTCTTGACCTAAGTAATGAAGGAAAGAATACAAGCATCTCTGGAATTAAAAGAAAAATTCCTCATAAAAAAATAAATAAGCCTGGTCTCTAAATTATAAAAATAATTTAGGAGTAGTGCCTTGATCTACTCATCATCAGGTGGTTGATGGGTATGTGCATGACTTGTTTAAGTCCTGTAGGCCTCTGTGTAAAGGGTTAACAGAACTGAGCCCCTTTGCAATGCACACATGGTGTTCAATGGCAAGAGTTCAGACCAAACAAAATAAAAAGATGAGAATGAGAAATTATGCTATGGAATTTAGGGAGTTAATCCATAGGAGTTTTGTACATGTACAACTGAATGAAGTGAATGGATGAATGATTGGGTGTATGTTCGTAGATAAACTTAAATATACATATTCTCAGGTTTTAATTAGGATTTGAATAGCATCTAACATAAAAGCTCTCTGCACAGCCTTAAGAATTTACAAGATATTTTGAATCTTTGATTTCACTCACACCAGAATTTATTTCTGACCCTATTTGTTGCCTTTGCAATATTTGGGGTGTCTCATTTTATTAGGGCAGTTCAAAGTATTGCTGCAGGGAAAGATGCATGAGTTGCTTGCTTGCTTGCATTGATATTTGGAGATCTTGAGGAATTTAAAGTGTTTAAGAAAAGTAGCAGTGTTATTGTAATAAATAAGTTAGACAAACTCTATTATGTTCTAAGTATATTCAGGAGTGTCTTTTGCTTTGTTATCTTGAAAATAGCATGTAAGAAGAAAAAGAAACTTAAGTGTTATATGTGTTTGTGAGCTGTGAATTTAAGTAACAAGTTCTGAAATAGTTTTAGTAGATAATGCTGAAGGAGAAGATGCCATATAATATGATATGTGAACATGTTTTCCTTGGCAAGTTTGATGCACTTCAGTTATGAAGTTAGAACTGTTTGAATGAATATTGAACATAATCTAGGCTAACCAGTAAGGCTTATGCATGTCTGAAGGTTTAAGGTTTTAGTCACCATATTTTTGAAAAGAAAAACCATAGGGTAAGCTAAGTTGAAAGATACCATAAAACCTGGAAGTTATAAATGGGTAAAACTTGGAAAAATTGGAATGGAGAAAAATCTGATACTATGACTTCAAAACTGATACTAAGTGGCAAGACAAAATTAAGGGTAGACAACATGTATACAAACAAGTAGGCAGGGAAATGTTGTAAAGTGTTTAAAGGTTCAGAACACCATTTCTATATGTTTTAGTCCAGAAGAGTGCAAAGATCTTTCAAAAACCAGATTCAACACTTTTTCTAGCTCCAGATATCAGAAGTTGTATGATTTATAAAGTAGAACACAACACTACCACTCATGTGATCATTAATTGCTCTATTAATATGGAAATGTGCATTTTGTCTATCATGATTGGTTTGTGCATGTTTGTGTTTGCACTTCGATCAAATGTATTGTTTCTCTCTGCTTGGCCTTTGTAACATCCCGGTAATTTTCGACTTTCGAAAATTCGACATCGATACTCACTTTATCGACTACCGAGCCATCGAATGCCGGAAACCCAAAAAGTTATGGTTTTAAAAAGAAAGAAAAGGTAGAAGAAGAAGGAAATAGAAGAAGAAAGAAGAGAAAAAAAAAGAAGAAGAGCAGAACAATATCAGAACAGAAACAATATCAGAATCTTACACATCGCAGCGGAACAATATATAATAGATAAACACTAGTCTTTTAAAACAAAGAACTATATCAGTTTATACATACATCAATCAGAGTCAATATACAACTCAATACAACAATGGACAGTTATATAAACTTGTCCTCATACAGAATACACAGCGGAATAAATAAATAATCAGATACAAATACTACGTCTCGCCATCCAGCTTGCTTCCAAAGATCCAGAATATCCTGATAACCTAACTCTAGACTGCCCGTGTGGAAATTGGTGGGCACCCAGAGTTTAGAAGGGAAAACAATAAACTCCGAGTCAGTCATGGTGACTGGTGTGAGATCGTAAAACAGTTATTTCTTCACAAAGAAAATAAAACAAATTCGCAATGCTTTTGGAAAATGAAACTACCATAAGACCTCCCACCACACACACAATGCAAACGCAGAATTGGAGGAGATTTCTTCTTATGATAGTCAAAGATGCTTACTACGCAAAATCAAATCATTTTTGATATTATTATTAGTGCATAGTGTAGAAAACATTTCGAAAGTATAATATTAATCTTAGCCAACATACGACCAGTATCGTATGCCTACTATTGCTACTATGTTCAATAGCAGGTTACCGCCACATTCCATAGAAGGTAATACAACTAAAACCGTACACGTCACGTATTGTTTCTTTGGATTTCCAACAAATGGTCAGGCTAAGGAACTTCCTTTTCCATGATGGGTACGTCCCTGGAATAGACGACCCGAGAACCTAACATTACGGTTAGATCTCTGCCAACACAAGGCCGGGTTACCTCTGCAAAAATAGGTAACTACTGACACGCGTATGCCATTCCCCGATCGTAACCGATCTTCCCGAGGATCCCTGATTTCCAACAAACCACATCAAAATAATAATGCAGCAACCACATAGGTTAAGTATCTGGGCTCCATACCATGATACCACCTCTATCCAGAAGGAATGACATACACTAAGGGGCGCTACTCCCTAGAACCTTGCCGCATCCTTCCTGTTTTGACCATTTCCGGGGTGTGAGGCTCGATGAAGTCTCGTCCACAAAGCTACGCTTTCTACAAAGCCCTGCTTCGGGTCAAACAAATGATCAACCTATGATCACAAAGATATAAGATCAAACAAATGATCATATCACAAATGATCAAACACTGATCATTTCACAGCAACACTCAGTATGCCACGTTACCAAATTGAGAGTATATTGCTGATAAATTTCAACTACATAACCTCTGAGCTCGTACGTCTCAGAGAAGGGTGTTAAGCTAAGAGAATAAATTCTCCGCCACCAACAGAAATGTATTTGAAAGAAATCAGCTCTATATCTCAATTTGTAACGTCAGACACACAATCCATACAAGTCTGTTCCGGGATCGAACAGAACCGAAGGCACTTCTCACGAAGCCCTTGCACATCCGGATAAATTTCTAATCACGTCCGGACTTCCCGTCACTAAGGGTGATAAAACCTCTAAATCGGAGATCAGCCGATGTAGACTAACCCGACGGTAATCCTTCCGTTTTCAAAAATATCCGGTCTTCAACACCGGTCTTCGAATGCAATTCATAACGACGTATCACATATTCGGAATGGGTTATACGACCCCATGGTCCTTTCCCGGCTAACCCGAATAGTGAGCGCTTATTCAAAATAAGTGTGGCATTCAAATTCATCCAATTCACAACAAATACCATTCAAGGTAATTATTGATAGTCGGTTATTTAACTATCAATAAAGATGCGCGACATCATCAGATTCCAAATAATTTTCCCAAATTATTTATCTTCAAAAATATCTTTACTAGATATATAATTTCCACACTTCAAAAATAAATCAACGTTTATTTTTAAATAATTTCCCTTTCTTTTATAAATTCCATAGTGAATTTATATTTCAAAAATATTTACTGATATACGATTTTCAAATCGATTTCAATATTCAATTTCAATTTATCTTTACAAGGATAAATTCTCAAAACGTTCATTTCATATTGGAAAAGCATTTCCATACTTATTTAATAATAAGTAATTCACAAATCATTTATTTTCAACATTTGAAAATATTCAATATACTTAAATCAAATTTAAGTATAAATTCATTCTTTAAGGAAAACATTCTATAAACACATTTTATTTGAGTCAAAACGAATGTTACGTAAAACATCGTTACGACGACTCAAAATCACTAGTATAGGGATTCGAAATTTAGATAGATATATAAATCCCAATACTATATAAAACATTTCCTTTCGGAAATCATTTACTATAACAACAGTGTTATAGTCCACCATTTCCTTATTTCTCGAAAACGTCTATTTCAACAATAAAAGTTGAAATCTATGATTTCGATATTTAACACGTTTTAAAACATCTTTTAAAACAATTACTTCATTTCACAATATCACTTCTCCAAAACATATCCATTTTATTTAATAATATATTCACTGTCCAAAATCGTGAATATACTTCGTTATCCAAATTCAACATTTCTACACATTTTATTTAAAAGCTTATCCACTGTCCAAAATCGTGGATATAATTCCTTTAATTTACTTCTACAATTCACTTATCAAAATAAGTGATTTTGGATTTATAAACAACGTTTATAAATCACAATTATAATTTATAACAACTTCAACTTACAAATCAATTTTATTAACCGAATCAATCTATAACTCAATTTTTATACTTAAGTCATTCCTTTAATAACTTTACAAAATTTATAAATCCTACTTCTTGTAAAATTCCATTTATAAACCCTTTTTCAACATTAACAAAAACTCCTTTTATAATTCCATTTTTCCGATTTATAAAAATTCAATTCTTTATAAATCTTATCTATAAACCATTTATAAATAAATTCAAAAATCTTCATTCATACTATTCTTCAACATAGTTCATTTCATATTGCCAAACATCAAATTTTGGTTTTATATCACAAAATTCTTAATTTTTTTATAACATAAAAATTATAACACTTATTTATTTAAAATGAATCAATTCCAAAATTTAATAAAACATATACTTTCAAAAATTCACTTTGAAATCCTTTTAAAAATAATATCGTTATTTTTAACTTCAAAAAATGGATCTGATGATGCTACAGCATCAAACAATCAATCACAACAATCAAATATCATATATCATCATATGATAGCAGAATATATCACAATATATGTAAATAATCAATACGGTGAGGAATCCAGTTGGATCCCTCCAACCTGTTTCCCTGCATCCACAGATGTTAGGACAATACCAATTCCACTCCAGTACGGAATTATCGTGGTATATGGGTTTAATAAATATTATCCGCTTACTAACGGCGCCATAGGGTCTCATCCGCTATACGAGGCGGGAAATCAATCAATCCAATATATACATATGCCAATATGTATATATTGCTATATATATAGATATATCCTACTATATCTAATATCACATCCAATAGCAATCATCAATCAAAACTATAAATTCAAATTTATTTTGAGTGAGAAGATCTCACCTTGCTTTCAATTTCGTTCCAGCGTTTTATTTCGAATAAAATTAAACGCGCGTTTAATTTTACCCGAAATTTTCACTGACTCCAATCGCTTCCAATCCAGTTGCATCGCGAAGAGCTCGTCAATACGATCCCGTCGCAAAAAATCTCGTCCGAAACGGACCTCGTATGAAATAGTTACACACGTTTAAAGTTTATACGACTTGTAATATAAATTTATTTACTATTTTCTTTTAATATTTTACAACCTATTTTTCTGGGCCATCAGATCTGCATTGATGAAATCGTGGCCACTCTCCCCCTCTCTTCTCTCACGCAAAACCCCCCCCTCTACTCAGGCTCGCGTTCGAACCCAACTGCCGCCATAAAACCCTAACCCTCGAGCCCACTCCGTTCGACTTCGCATTGATCAGCACCCACCACAACGTTCGCCAACGCCGACATCATCAACGACTGGAAGGAGGCGAAGCTCGATTCCTCCTAGCGCACATAATACGAGAATGAACGTGGCACGTTTGAAAAAACTTTGCCGATGATCTACCGCTTAGATTTTGATCACAACCGTTGAATTCGTAGAGAAGGATGTGATCAACAATTTTGTAGTTGGGAGTTTTACGAATCGATTAACGGATTTGAAGAAAAACGAGGAGGAAGAGGGATGATTTTCGGCCATTGATTATAGAGGGTGGCGGCTGCTGCTGAAAACCCTAGGGTTTAGTTTTCTTTTGCAAATGAAAATATGTAGGTGCTTTTATAGAAAATTTCTCAATTTACTATTCATCCAAAATTTTTCGAACTCCGATTTACGCGTGGTGACTGACGTTTCTGGGGTTTATCCCACATTCCGAACACAATGGAACAGGTTTCGGAAGCTAATTCGATCGTCTGTGCGAGATATGGAATTAAACGATCAATTTAAATTAAACCGATTTAAATCGATTTCGAGGCGTTTTGGCCTGCCCGGGACAAACGGTAAATCCAAAAATTACGAAATTTGAAATCTTATAATAATATCACATTACGGATCCGATGAAACTGGTTTCGTCGAAATCCGAGACTGTTCGAAAATTGGCTATTTTTCAGTCAATAATTAAATATTAAAATATTCAATTTTCACAGATTAACTCCAAATTCAATTTTGAAAGTTCTATAACCTTTCTATAACTCCAGTATGATTAAATAAAATTTTACAAATCATTTTCAATCATTTTAAACTCGAATTCAATTATCTCTCGAATTTCAATCATTAAATTATCGATTTAATTGACCAAATTAAATCCAATATCCTTTAAATAAATTATTTGACTTATTAAATTCATTTATTAATATTTAAAATCAATTAAATATTCGAATTTTAATTATCAAAAATTCTGGGTCGTTACAGCCTTCAACCTAGTTTATCACCTCATTATTCATATGATAAATATATATACATAATGAACCAGAATAGGAATATTTTACCTGACTTAAAATATTAGGTGTTTGAAATATTTCTACATAGTATTCCAGAGTTTACAAACATTTCAAAAACCATTTTTGAAAACAGTTCAAATTATCCTTTGAATTTTCTAAAACAAAATCCAAATTTTCAAAACAACTTCCATTTAAAACAATTTGGCAGCAATTCCTCTTTTGGAAACCCGAAAATGAACATCAGTAATGCTGCAGTCATTACCGAAGTTATTTTCCAGCGACCGAAAATAGTTTAGAGCTTTTATCTTTCCAAAACACTTTTCAAAACCTTTGAAATTCATTTTCAAATTCAAAAAGATTTAACTTTCCAAATCTCCAAAATTTTCAAATTCTTTTCAAACATTTCCAAAAACTTCTCTGGAATCCCGTTTTAAATTACAAATCACATTTATAATTTATATTCTCAAATTTCATTCGTATGAGAATTTATTTCTCAACTTTGGAGTTATGATTTCAATTTCTTATTCAATTTTAGTGATGATAATTCACTATTATTACTTCCTAACATCCATGCAACCATATACTATAGTACTTTATAGAAAAACATTTCTTTTCTATACAAAAATAGTTTTGGGCAAAATTATCTCATTTACCCTATTTAAAACAATACTGTTCCGAATTGTTCTATACAAGTGTTTAGAGATCCCTATCGATAGAGTTGTACGGACAATACCGACCAGAATCCATATACCACTCAACAAACCAATCATCACAATATAAAACAATTTTATATTCACTAACAAATACGCACTCGTATCTATTACTTCACTCAACTCATTCTAGAGTACTACTGACTCTATCTCTAATGAGTAACACCCAACAGAGCAGGGTTGTCGCTTAACCATATGCTCTGATACCAAATGTAACAACCCGGTAATTTTCGACTTTCGAAAATTCGACATTGATACTCACTTTATCGACTGCCGAGCCATCGAATGCCGGAAACCCGAAAAGTTATGGTTTTAAAAAGAAAGAAAAGGTAGAAGAAGAAGAAAATAGAAGAAGAAAGAAGAGAAAAAAAAAGAAGAAGAGCAGAACAATATCAGAACAGAAACAATATCAGAATCTTACACATCGCAGCGGAACAATATATAATAGATAAACACTAGTCTTTTAAAACAAAGAACTATATCAGTTTATACATACATCAATCAGAGTCAATATACAACTCAATACAACAATGGACAGTTATATAAACTTGTCCTCATACAGAATACACAGCGGAATAAATAAATAATCAGATACAAATACTACGTCTCGCCATCCAGCTTGCTTCTAAAGCTCCAGAATATCCTGATAACCTAACTCTATACTACCCGTGTGGAAATTGGTGGGCACCCAGAGTTTAGAAGGGAAACAATAAACTCCGAGTCAGTCATGGTGACTGGTGTGAGATCGTAAAACAGTTATTTCTTCACAAAGAAAATAAAACAAATTCGCAATGCTTTTGGAAAATGAAACTACCATAAGACCTCCCACCACACACACAATGCAAACGCAGAATTGGAGGAGATTTCTTCTTATGATAGTCAAAGATGCTTACTATGCAAAATCAAATCATTTTTGATATTATTATTAGTGCATAGTGTAGAAAACATTTCGAAAGTATAATATTAATCTTAGCCAACATACAACCAGTATCGTATGCCTACTATAACTACTATGTTCAATAGCAGGTTACCGCCACATTCCATAGCAGGTAATACAACTAAAACCGTACACGTCACGTATTGTTTCTTTGGATTTCCAACAAATGGTCAGGCTAAGGAACTTCCTTTTCCACGATGGGTACGTCCCTGGAATAGACGACCCGAGAACCTAACGTTACGGTTAGATCTCTGCCAACACAAGGCCGGGTTACCTCTGCAAAAATAGGTAACTACTGACACGCGTATGCCATTCCCCGATCGTAACCGATCTTCCCAAGGATCCCCGATTTCCAACAAACCACATCAAAATAATAATGCAGCAACCACATAGGTTAAGTATCTGGGCTCCATACCATGATACCACCTCTATCCAGAAGGAATGAGATACACTAAGGGGCGCTACTCCCTAGAACCTTGCCGCATCCTTCCTGTTTTGACCATTTCCGGGGTGTGAGGCTCGATGAAGTCTCGTCCACAAAGCTACGCTTTCTACAAAGCCCTGCTTCGGGTCAAACAAATGATCAACCTATGATCACAAAGATATAAGATCAAACAAATGATCATATCACAAATGATCAAACACTGATCATTTCACAGCAACACTCAGTATGCCACGTTACCAAATTGAGAGTATATTGCTGATAAATTTCAACTACATAACCTCTGAGCTCGTACGTCTCAGAGAAGGGTGTTAAGCTAAGAGAATAAATTCTCCGCCACCAACAGAAATGTATTTGAAAGAAATCAGCTCTATATCTCAATTTGTAACGTCAGACACACAATCCATACAAGTCTGTTCCGGGATCGAACAGAACCGAAGGCACTTCTCACGAAGCCCTTGCACATCCGGATAAATTTCTAATCACGTCCGGACTTCCCGTCACTAAGGGTGATAAAACCTCTAAATCGGAGATCAGCCGATGTAGAGTAAATCGACGGTAATCCTTCCGTTTTCAAAAATATCCGGTCTTCAACACCGGTCTTCGAATGCAATTCATAACGACGTATCACATATTCGGAATGGGTTATACGACCCCATGGTCCTTTCCCGGCTAACCCGAATAGTGAGCGCTTATTCAAAATAAGTGTGGCATTCAAATTCATCCAATTCACAACAAATACCATTCAAGGTAATTATTGATAGTCGGTTATTTAACTATCAATAAAGATGCACGACATCATCAGATTCCAAATAATTTTCCCAAATTATTTATCTTCAAAAATATCTTTACTAGATATATAATTTCCACACTTCTAAAATAAATCAACGTTTATTTTTAAATAACTTCCCTTTCTTTTATAAATTCCATAGTGAATTTATATTTCAAAAATATCTACTGATATACGATTTTCAAATCGATTTCAATATTCAATTTCAATTTATCTTTACAAGGATAAATTCCCAAAACGTTCATTTCATATTGGAAAAGCATTTCCATACTTATTTAATAATAAGTAATTCACAAATCATTTATTTTCAACATTTGAAAATATTCAATATACTTAAATCAAATTTAAGTATAAATTCATTCTTTAAGGAAAACATTCTATAAACACATTTTATTTGAGTCAAAACGAATGTTACGTAAAACATCGTTACGACGACTCAAAATCACTAGTATAGGGATTCGAAATTTAGATAGATATATAAATCCCAATACTATATAAAACATTTCCTTTCGGAAATCATTTACTATAACAACAGTGTTATAGTCCACCATTTCCTTATTTCTCGAAAACGTCTATTTCAACAATAAAAGTTGAAATCTATGATTTCGATATTTAACACGTTTTAAAACATCTTTTAAAACAATTACTTCATTTCATAATATCACTTTTCCAAAACATATCCATTTTATTTAATAATATATTCACTGTCCAAAATCGTGAATATACTTCATTATCCAAATTCAACATTTCTACACATTTTATTTAAAAGCTTATCCACTGTCCAAAATCGTGGATATAATTCCTTTAATTTACTTCTACAATTCACTTATCAAAATAAGTGATTTCGGATTTATAAACAACGTTTATAAATCACAATTATAATTTATAACAACTTCAACTTACAAATCAATTTTATTAACCGAATCAATCTATAACTCAATTTTTATACTTAAGTCATTCCTTTAATAACTTTACAAAATTTATAAATCCTACTTCTTGTAAAATTCCATTTATAAACCCTTTTTCAACATTAACAAAAACTCCTTTTATAATTCCATTTTTCCGATTTATAAAAATTCAATTCTTTATAAATCTTATCTATAAACCATTTATAAATAAATTCAAAAATCTTCATTCATACTATTCTTCAACATAGTTCATTTCATATTGCCAAACATCAAATTTTGGTTTTATATCACAAAATTCTTAATTTTTGTATAACATAAAAATTATAACACTTATTTATTTAAAATGAATCAATTCCAAAATTTAATAAAACGTATACTTTCAAAAATTCACTTTGAAATCCTTTTAAAAATAATATCGTTATTTTTAACTTCAAAAAATGGATCCGATGATGCTACAGCATCAAACAATCAATCACAACAATCAAATATCATATATCATCATATGATAGCAGAATATATCACAATATCTGTAAATAATCAATACGGTGAGGAATCCAGTTGGATCCCTCCAACCTGTTTCCCTGCATCCACATATGTTAGCACAATACCAATTCCGCTCCAGTACGGAATTATCGCGGTATATGGGTTTAATAAATATTATCCGCTTACTAACGGCGCCATAGGGTCTCATCCGCTATACGAGGCGGGAAATCAATCAATCCAATATATACATATGCCAATATGTATATATTGCTATATATATAGATATATCCTACTATATCTAATATCACATCCAATAGCAATCATCAATCAATAACTGTAAATTCAAATTTATTTTGAGTGAGAAGATCTCACCTTGCTTTCAATTTCGTTCCAGCGTTTTATTTCGAATAAAATTAAACGCGCGTTTAATTTTACCCGAAATTTTCACTGACTCCAATCGCTTTCAATCAAGTTGCATCGCGAAGAGCTCGTCAATACGATCCCGTCGCAAAAAATCTCGTCCGAAATGGACCTAGTATGAAATAGTTACACACGTTTAAAGTTTATACGACTTGTAATATAAATTTATTTACTATTTTCTTTTAATATTTTACAACCTATTTTTCTGGGCCATCAGATCTGCATTGATGAAATCGTGGCCACTCTCCCCCTCTCTTCTCTCACGCGAACCCCCCCCCCCCCTCTACTCAGGCTCGCGTTCGAACCCAACTGCCGCCATAAAACCCTAACCCTCGAGCCCACTCCGTTCGACTTCGCATTGATCAGCACCCACCACAACGTTCGCCAACGCCGACATCATCAACGACTGGAAGGAGGCGAAGCTCGATTCCTCCTAGCGCACACAATACGAGAATGAACGTGGCACGTTTGAACAAACTTTGTCGATGATCTACCGCTTAGATTTTGATCACAACCGTTGAATTCGTAGAGAAGGATGTGATCAACAATTTTGTAGTTGGGAGTTTTACGAATCGATTAACGGATTCGAAGAAAAACGAGGAGGAAGAGGGATGATTTTCGGCCATTGATTATAGAGGGTGGCGACTGCTGCTGAAAACCCTAGGGTTTAGTTTTCTTTTGCAAATGAAAATATGTAGGTGCTTTTATAGAAAATTTCTCAATTTACTATTCATCCGAAATTTTTCAAACTCCGATTTACACGTGGTGACTGACGTTTCTGGGGTTTATCCCGCGTTTCGAACACAATGGAACAGGTTTCGGAAGCTAATTCGATCGTTTGTGCGAGATATGGAATTAAACGATCAATTTAAATTAAACCGATTTAAATCGATTTCGAGGCGTTTTGGCCTGCCCGGGACAAACGCTAAATCCAAAAATTACGAAATTTGAAATCTTATAATAATATCACATTACGGATCCGATGAAACTAGTTTTGTCGAAATCCGAGACTGTTCGAAAATTGGCTATTTTTCAGTCGATAATTAAATATTAAAATATTCAATTTTCACAGATTAACTCCAAATTTAATTTTGAAAGTTCTATAACCTTTCTATAACTCCAGTATGATTAAATAAAATTTTACAAATCATTTTCAATCATTTTAAACTCGAATTCAATTATCTCTGGAATTTCAATCATTAAATTATCGATTTAATTGACCAAATTAAATCCAATATCCTTTAAATAAATTATTCGACTTATTAAATTCATTTATTAATATTTAAAATCAATTAAATATTCGAATTTTAATTATCAAAAATTTTGGGTCGTTACAGCCTTCAACCTAGTTTATCACATCATTATTCATATGATAAATATATATACATAATGAACCAGAATAGGAATATTTTACCTGACTTAAAATTGTAGGTGTTTGAAATATAAATCCCGGGCTAACAAACATGCATGAGTTGTTTTAGACCCCCTTTATTTAATCTAAAACAATAAGTATCAAATCACAAAATTCAAGAAATCAAATGTATGGCTTGTAAATCCATAAATCAATTAATTTGAGAAGTAAAGCAAGAAAATAATAAGTGGCAATATTTGAATTTAATATTAATCAAGCTTGAGATCAAAAGGAGAAAATCAAAAAGTAGAAATGGCTATGTGACACTAATTCTCTGAAATATGAGAAATATTGTGTGATTGAATTTTCTTTGTTAATTCTAATACTCTGATAAGCAAGGAAACATTTATGTATCTTCACATATATAAATGACTTGAATTGACTTATATACTAATATTTTTATATTGGTAAATTCTAGATCTTGGGTAATTATTTAAGAGAAGTGATGCGTTGATATATATAAAAAAAACTCAACAGAAAATCACTGAAAAATAAATCCAAAAGAAGTGGGTCACTTCAGGCAACCCAAGGATCAAACCAAAACTTCACATCAGAAGTGGCAGCATCTTGTAAACTATCATGGGCAGGAAGGTGATACGCAGCCCCAACAACTTTCTCTAAGTCCAACTACAGGATTGTGGAACTATCACACTCTAAAAATTCTTGCTTCCTATTCTATGAGTCCGGACCCAGTCTACCCACACTCTTTCTTTCCTAGCAATGATTGAATTGAAATGTGAACTGAAAGCAGCTACATTCCATTTCATAATATTTATAATTCCTAACCCACCTTTGTTTCTTTCTTTCTCAATAAGACTAAAAGAGCATGGCATTGGTTTCCTTTTATGTATGGTTCCATACCAAAAAAATCTCAACATGGCACTTCTAATCATTTTCAATAGTTTAGTTGGCAAAATAAATGCTTTAGACCAATAAATCACCATAAAAAAGCAAACTGATTTGATAAGTACTAGTCTACCTGCCTGAGTTAAGAATCTATTAGCCCACCTGTCCATAGAGGAAATTATCTTGGTGTAAAGAGGCAGGCAGTCGGAGAGTTTCAGTCTTGATGATAAAAGAGGGAGGCCTAGATATGTCATGTTAGAGTCCATCAGGTGAAGCGCAGAAGCTTGCAATAGTGAAGTGGTAAGTTGTGAGTTGATACCAGAGAAAGTTATGCTGGATTTGGAGCAATTAAGAATTAAACCAGTCATAAGGTAGAATGTGCTCAAGGAGCACACTGAATAGTAGAGTTTTGTCGCTTTGTGAATATCATTAGCAAACATAAGTAATGTTACATTATGAAACTTACACTTCGGGCGGTAGCTCATCAGTCCAAAACTGAACTTGATATTCAAGAATCTAGTTAGGACTTCCATTACAAGAAGAAATAAATATGATGAGATGGAATCTGTAACATTCCCCCTTTTGACCGCCTCCAGTCGGTAATTAAACCAACTAGAAACGTTTAAAAAGACGAATTGTTATTTAGTTTATAAGGTTTAAACAGAATCAGCCACAGAAACACAGAATAATAACAATGAATTAAAACAAATGAATCTTTATTTCATTACTATAAATCTTTTTATATACATCAGAGTTTATACATTTTGATAATGATACAGCGGAATATCTTAAAATACAATTTTCTTGAAAACTAAAGTGATTCTTTACTCTCTCTCTAACTTCGCTGCTCGAAAATCTTCAAGCTGTAAAATACTCGGTCTGACCCGAGTATTATATTCAAAAGAAAATAATACACAGGTCAGTCTAATTCAAACCAGTTTATTAGTGCATAGAGGCAATAATAATTTAAATAGACGACAGTCACAATAATTCCCGTCTATCCGACTCTTTTAACAAAGAAATCGGATAACGAAAATTTTAACACTAAACAGTGTTAAACAATAAATCAGCAGATTTAAATCATCAACAGAGATAAACAGTGTTATTGGCTGTCGTACACACGTGTGCATTCGTACACGTGTGCACTGCCCCGCCAACTCGTGTGCATAGATAACGGTGCAACATGCAACTGCTACAAATACACAGAGGCAACATCACATAACCAAACTGCAACAAGATCAATATGTCCAAACTGTATGCAATGGATGCAGACGTACAAGTGCAGCTCAACACAGTGAAACAAGTTCAAGTGGCAACATGAAACTTCGAACATGAATATACATGTATGGTGATACAACAACACATGGATGCAACTCGACAACAGAGTAACAAAAGATTAGCATCAATGCATACTGGAATGAATGCATCAAAGTGACAATACAGAACAGCATATATAGAAGTACATCAACCAATCAACAACAGCTACAACAACACAGTGAACTCAGGCATGAACCAGTGATGTGCCACGACAACAAATTGAATGCAGACAGGTCTAACAAACTGGACAATATACAAGATCATCAAAGTGTACACAGTGAAGTACAACAGTGAAGGCTACAGGTCACAGTGAAATAAAACTGCAAAGTGAAGACAACAAACTTCTACATCAACCAGAAAAAAAACAAGACCAACATACTCAAGGGCAACAGGCAACAAGCAGCACATACATGTATACACACACATGTATATGTGAATGTACACATGTATGCACCCTTAACACATGTAAAACCCAAATTCAGTAAATAAAACACAACTCGGCAACATCATGGGGCCAAAATTCTACAGCAGCACCCAGGGTTAGATCAACCCAAACAAGCTAATGCAACCAAGAATAGACCGAGTGAATGAATATGACCAATAATTTAAACTAGCAGAGTATGCAGAGATAGGCAACAATATGGTTAATAAAGGCACCTGGGTTGAAATGCAACCTCAAAAAAAAAATCACATAACATCACACAGCAGCTCAAATCAAGCGGGTGGTCCGTTCACATCAGTTAAATTTATTTAACAGGTAAGTATGCCAAGACTAAGTGAAGCATCTGTTTTATTTTCTTCCTTATGACCCAGTAATAGTATCTGTTCTCATCAATTTAAATTCACTTAACAGAGCAAATGGAAGCAAACAACAGCCAATATCAAGTTAGTGAATGCCAAAGGAAATTCGAATGCACAAATCAAAGCCTACAGTAAATCAAGTTCGAATTCGATGCAGATGATAAGCGACTCAAAGTCGAAAGCAATAAACAAGTCCAAGACGAAATCATGGATCATGGCCGAAGTCAATTATCCAAAAAGAAATTCAAAGCCATTTTTTTTTTCAAATCAACTCGGAGTCCAAATAAGATCAAAGAAACAATTTCCAACAAAATCAAGTTTTCAATCAAGCCCAATGCAACTGCAGTTTGAATCAAAGCTAAAGGGGATTTCAAAACATTCGATAGTTGAAACCAATTCGGCCGAAGTCCTAAAGCGACAAGTAAAACCCAACAACATACGAAATTTGCGAGGTTAAAGATCAATGACCAGCATCAAAACAAAATCGAATGGCCGAAGCCAACAAAAACGTGCGAAATCAACATCAGTTTCCAACAACGAACGAAAAGAAATGGCCAACTCAAATTAGTTCGAACAATTATATACGAACTCAAAACAAGGGGTTCAAACCCTAAATAAACCAGAAATCAGCCCAATATTCAAACGAAATCAAATAGCCAAGAAAACAAACATCTGTAGTATGAAATAGATGTGAGTAATTAAATTACTCACCTTAGTACAAAGCGCAGATCGAAGCAAAGATGAACGGAGACGAAGCCCTAGTTGAAGACGAGCGATATCGAAGGATCGAACGAACGCCGAGGCCCTTTCCAGCGACGCCAATACGAAGGTCTCGAAGCCCCAATTCAAAGCGACAAAGAATCAAAGAGCCAAAGCCCTAATTTTCCAGATCGAACGAGACGAGATCAAAGCCGCCATTATTTTTCTTCTCGTCTGTTTTAGGTTTAGGGTTTGTGAATGAAAGGGGAAACGGCGTGTATAGGGTATTAATCAAAATGAATGGGCCGAGATAAAATTTTAAAGCCCAAAACCCTTTAACAATTTTTTTTCTTGTTTTCTTCCAAAAGGATTCTAACCGATTCAAAAATTCCAACAACAATTTTTTATTAAACGAATTCCAATCCGAATCGAAACTCCTATCAGCAATTAACTAGCAGAGAAATCGTTTAACAATGATATCAAATCGATGCGAAAACCCCGATTATCACCGAAATTTAAATTGAATCCGAATAGATTTTCTACGCGTTTATACGTCGTATATTCACAAAACAACTCTGATAAATACGAAATTTGAAATCCGGTAATAATTTAATATTACGGACCCAATGAAACTGGTTTCGTCAAATTCCGAGACTCTGCCTCGGAAGGTTATTTTTAAATTCAATTCAAACGATAATATTTCAAAACTGAACAAATCGCTTTCAAATTCAATTCTGAAGCTTCTATTATCTTCAGTATTATCAATATGAATTTTCTAAGCCTTTAAATTATTTTTAACCGGCTTAAAATTGAAGATTAAAATTTTATTCAACTTTCAATAGATTAAATTCAAAAATTTAATCGCCAATTCATTCTGATAATTTGAAATTCAAGTCAAATCATCGTTCAAATATTTAAAATTAATTAAATATTTTCAATTTAAATTGTTCAAAATTCAGGGTCGTTACAGAATCACCCTGCTGTATCCCTTGCCTACTCTTAAAATAACCAACTGGTCGTACATTTAGTACTAGAGAGAAGCTAGGAGTTGATATACATTCATAAACCCATCCCACAAAAGGCTTTGTAAAATTCATTAATGCCATAATTCGAACTATAGAAGTCCAGTGGATCAAGTCATATGCCTTCATTGGATAAAGCTTTAACATAGCAGCCGAAGTTGCATTTGACCTTCTATACCCATAAAGAAGCCCCTGAGCTAGAAGAATGTTATATAAAATACTTCTATTAGGTAAGAATGCAACCTGATTTTGAGATATTAATTGTGGAAAAACTCGAATTAATCTTGAGGCAATGAGTTTGGATATACATTTATATCCCACATTGAAAAATGATATGGGTCTGAATGAAGAAACAGAACTTGCATCAGAAGCATTAGGAATCAATACAATGTTTGTAGAGTTAACTTCAGAGAGAAGTAAGCATTTATCAAAAAAGTTATGAACAGCCTTGCAAAAATCAATATGAATGATGTCCCAGCATGTAATGAAGAAGCGCACGTTAAAACCATCAAGGCCACCACTAGATTTTTTGTTCATAGCAAAAAGTGTTTGCTTTATTTATTCATCGGTGACCTTTTCAACAAGCATAGAATACTGTAAACTATTGAGATTAGGGAGAGGAATTTCATCGAACATGTTGAGGTCTGATCCAAAGTCAGAGGAGTTACCAAGTAAATCCTCAAAATAACTAAGGAAAGCTACATCAATTTGATCAGGAGTGGAGGCCAGTGTACCATTAAGAGCACGTATCATACGTATATTTTCTTTAGCTTTCTTAATTTTGATTGAATAATGAAAAATCTCAGTATTTTGATCACCAAAATGTAACCACTTGCAGTGCAACTGTTGTTCTTTCATACCACTTTCCATATCAAGCGCTTTGTTGAGTAATATGTAGAGTTTCCCTTCTTCCTTAGCAGCATGTGAGTCATCATGGTTGTTCATCATATGTTCCCTGAGCAATCTATACATGTCCTTCAAGAGTGTTGTTTGTTTTGTCCCATCGCCATGTAGTTCACTAGCCCAAGCCTCAATAATTTTTAACCAGTTTAAGTTTCCTACACAGTATATACATTAGGTTACCACAACAATAAGATGACCAGGCATTACCTACTATTTGTTTAAAATCAGTGGAGAGAGTCCAATCATTAAAAAAATTAAATCTTCTTTTTTTGCTTTACCACAGTAGAATCAGCTGAAAGAATTATAGGGGAATGATCATAGAGAATTGGGTGAGGAAGAAAGATAGATAGGATGGGCCATTGTGAGATAGATTTGAAGTTGCAGAAGGCACGATCAGTTGTGGTGAAGGTTCTCACACCACTTGTACTTCTGTTATTCCAGGAAAATCTAGCCCCAGAAGATTAAATTTTGATGAGATTAGAATCAATGGTGGCATTATTTAGAGAAAGGATATGCTTTGGATGTAAAGGCTGACCACCATGCTTATCATCTAAATAATAACAACAATTAAAATCACCTATGACAATCCATGGGGAGAGTCTTGTTTAAGATGTGGTAAGAAGTCAAGTAGATTTTGCCTTGATGATGAGGGGTTATCTGCATATACAAAGGTTATATAAAATCAAGAGTGAGTTTGAAGACAAGAAACTTGAGTGTGAATGTATTGCCTAGAAGAAAGGATGAAGGACATAGAGAAGGTGGTAGGATCATAAATGATAAATATCCTACCATATTTAGCATCATAAAGATTGTGTATGAGTTTCCAAGAAGGATTTATATAATTAGCAGCTCGAATTGTTAGAGGAAAGTTAAGTTTAGTTTCCAGAATAACAATAATTTTTAGGTTATGAGTGAAAATGAGATTCTTGACTTGATCTAGTTTCAAATGGCTATGAGCCACCTCTTATGTTCCACACTCCAATATTTTGTATCATCGTAAACTAAAGAGATTGGTGGTTTGTGTTTTTTTGCTCCTCATTGCAGGAGACTGAGAATCTGCAGGAACAGTTTTGATTTTGGCATTTTTCTTTGAAGTTGATCTTTTATTACCATCAGTTTTACCAAGGCCTGTGTCTTCACACATTTTCTTTCCTTTATTAACCCACTCTGGAATAATAGAATTGTTGATATATGGATATAAAGCAGAAGTTATAGGAGGAGAAGATGTGGAGGGAATGGGTGGTGATTGTTGAAAAGGATTTGGCAGAGAAGTTGCATTTGATTGAGAAAAGGAAGGGGGAATTGCAGCTTCATTTTGCATGGAGCAAACAAGGTGGAAAATTTGATTTGCAAAAGAGATGGTGATGTTTGAATCTAAAACATTTATACCATGAAGATCATTGGCTTCCATTTGATGTTGTTCCAGTTCAGGATGTTTAAATGAAGAGTTAGCACTATCTTTGTCACAAGCAGAAAGGATGTGCACATGTACATCGGTATCACTGTGCACGTTTGTCAGCTCGTGATTACTTCCACCTGAAGTATTAGCATCTTCGGGGTTTCTTATGAGAATAACTGCATTTGCCTCAGGAAAGACCTCATTGCCATTTATGGCACAATCAGCTAAAGGAAGGGTTAGTGTCACATTTGGTAAAGTATGACTTCGATTAGAACCACCAGCTACTTCGGGACAAGTTGCTTGAATTGTTATGTCTGCTTCGAGAAACTCTCCCTCCTCTACATCATGTCTTTTTCATTTTCATTCTCATTTTCAACCTGATCTGATACTTCAAAACAATTATTTAGCACATTTGCAAGCACTTGAAACTTATTCACTAAAATGTTAACTGCATCATTGTGGATTACTGGCTGATCATTCTCATTTTTAGTCAAAGCCGAGTTAACCACCTCTTCATTTTCATAAGAACACTACATGGTCCCAGCATCATTAAAATCCTTCTGCTTATCACTTTCTACCATAACATTATTCCCCTTATATTTCTTTTTATTATAAGAAACTTTTTTCCAAACTTGCTTCTGTTTTCCAAGCTTGCTCAATACCTCACGTTTCTCTTTTCCACACTCATTATCACATGGAGGATCAGTGTTGTCAAATGCCACCACCTCATTCACCTTAGGAGATAAAAGGCAACTGAGATCAGAATGGCCAAACTCAGTGCATGCAACACATATATATGGCTTCCAAAGATAGCTCACTGTTACTAGCTGATCACTTCCATCTATCAATTTAACAAGAAACTTATCCACAAGCTGTCTGTCTGGTTTAACTTATACAAGACATTTAGCATAAGTTATTCTCTCCAGCCTCTCTGTAGATTGATCCATACATAAAAACTTTCCTACTCTTGATGCCAACCAGTTAAGTCCATAGTGTGACCAGGCATAAAGAGGAATATTACTTAATTTGATCCAAACTGGTACTGAGCGAATAGTACCGCAACTATTACCAATAGAAGCATCCCATGGTTTCAAGACAAATAGTTTGTTTCTCATTATGATTGGATCAGACTCAGAAATTCTATGTCTATCATCAGTAGAAGTAAAACTAAAAAGAAAGAGGAATCCATCAGACTTAACTGAAACATCACCTTTAAGCTTACATACCTTTTTCAAGTGGTACACAATAGTTGAGTACGGCAGTGGCTTATCTAGAAAAAATCCCACAAGGCAGTCCTTCCAAACCTCAGAACCTGCTTTGATTATGTTAGATGAAGGCAAGAGAACATCACCAGAGAAGTTAAGAGGAATTTCTTGAGGAATATAACTACCAGCATTTCGAGGCCTGGATTTGAAAAGCGAAGACCATGGCAAAGAGTTAGGAGAAGATGAAGGAACGGGAGGAGTAGATGAGCAAGGAAGTTGACAAGGTTCAGAGAGGGGAGGAGGAAGATTGTTAAGCACGGTGTTCAATAAAGGAGGAGGGTCAGGAGCAGGAGGAGCTAGATGGGGGGAAGTTGCTACAGGAGGAACGGGATGGTGAAAGGATGAAGGAGTATTGTGTAAGTACAGATGAAACAGTAGAAGGAATGGGAGGAACGGTCCCCATGGAAAAGTAAAAAGAAGCCGAACTATCTTAGTTAAGTTTTATCAAACTATAGTTTATTATTATTATAAACTTAGTTAATTTTTTATCAAACTTAGTTTATGATTATTATTATTATAAACTTGTTAATTTTTATAATACTTAGTTAATTTTTATAAACGTATTTAATTTTTAAAAAACTTAGTTAATTTATTCAAATTATTGTTGTTTATTAATATTGTTATTATTATTATTAAACTTATAAATTATCTCATTTGGAAGGTCACAGGTTTGCATTTCATTCATAACAGAAGTCAATATTTATTGCGTTTGGGAGTTTTGTATGTAGAAGAGATCAAGAGTTTTGATTCAATCCTAAATAAAATTTCGTATGTTTTTTCTTTTATCTTAATGTTTATTTAGCAGTTAAAGCACATTTTTAAGGATATTTTTATATGAACGTACATCAAGAGTTTCAACTAATACATTATTAATAGTTATAATAGACTTACAATATTTGATCTATGTGCAAAACTTTTCAAAATGCCCTAAAATTCAAATGATTATTGTTCCAATCTCAATTTGATAAAATTTAGTATTTATTTAATTTTTGTTGAAAATTTTGATGTATTGGTCAGGCCATAAGTTCTAACACAAACTCAAAATATTTATAAACTTTATGTTTATATTTCTCGTTTTAACTTTTAAGTAAATTTAAAACTATATACAAAATTTAAATCTAACGGTAGACCATTCTATCTCTTTTCAAGAGATTTTCGTAGGTACATGCATATGCTATGCCCAAGAACTGGCATTAGCGGTAGTAATATTAACAATGTCAACTTAATAAACAATTTCAACAAATGGCCGCCTAATTATCATCAGAACAGTACCAACTCCTATGATTTTTATAACAAAACAATAAAGAAAAACAAATTTTGTGCAGACCTGTAATCCAAATCCAGCACTAACGTACAATATGTGAGCCCCCATCTTCCTTGCAGAAACAGCTTCATCATTCTCCTTCATTCTCCACTTTTCTCTTATGTTTCCACTCCACTGCTTCCTACAGTTATATAATTACAAGCAGTGCATGCATGGCTGGCTGGAGATTATCCTCAAAACAAAAGGAACCATTAGCTCTGGTTTAGAAAAGTTATCCACATGAATAGGGAGAGCATCCATGTCAGCTCTAATGGCAACAAATGGAGGATCGCTTGTACCAATCAAAGCAACAATACCTGTAACTTCCATAGGGTAAGTTTAGTCAATCTCCATTTCATCCAACTTCCCTCTGATGAACTTACCCATCTCTACTTCCTTGTATGCAAGCTCTGGATTCCAATGTATCCTTCTCCTCACTTTCTTCACCCATTCCGCCACTTCTTCACTTTTTGCCAGCCTTAAGATTTCCCTTTTTCACTCTAAGTACTCTTCTTTCTTTACAAACTCATGTCTCAATTTCAAAGTTGCTTTGGTAGAATTTAATTTGATTACAGAACCGAAAGTTGTAGTAGCGGTTTGAACATATCATCAATATATGTAACGACCCATAATTTTTGGTATTTAAATTTATTAATCTAATAAGATTTTTGTAATTAAATATTGGAAGAAATTAAAATTTTAAGATTTAATAATGAAAAGAATAATTAGAACGTAATGTTAGTAATGTTAATTTAAGGAAATTGATAACTATTTTAATGTAAGTCCAATTAATTGAAATGATTGTAAAGTCATAATATGTTATAGATTGTAAATAAAGAAATAAAATTTAATATTGGATTAAATGTTGAAATTATATGTAATAAATTTGAATTGGCTAATATTGAAAATGAAATCAGTGCTATGTAAGTAGTTATAACATTTTTTTGTTGATAATAAGCTTATAAATGTGATTAAATTAAGTAAAAGGTGACAATTGATATATGTTACATATTTATTTAATCCGTTGAATTAAATTGGAAATCAATTGCAACTAAATGTAATTAAAAATTACGTTAATGTAAATTAAGATGAAAATTGTAGAATATTAGTGTAATAAGATATAAACTAATGTTAACTATGTCCATAGAGTAATGATTGATTGAATAAAAAGATTGAAATCAAATTAAATCACTTTATTGGAATTAAAATATAATTAATTGGATTTTATTTACAGTTGAAACTGAACACTGTAATTAGTGTAATATTTAACACTGAATTGATATGTAAATTTGTTTTAAATTATTGTAAATGTCTAAGTAATCAAAAATGATAAAATTTGTTAATTATAAAAAATTGAATTGAAAAGTGATTTAATCAATTTAATAATAATTTATTTAATTAACATGAAAATAGCTATTGTAACGACCCCGAATTTTATATGAATTTAAATTGATAATTAATTAGATTTTTGAATTAAAATTTTGAAATTAGTCGATGAAGTGATTCGAGTTTCCCCGAAATTCAAATAAAGTTGTGTCAAAATTTAAATATTGTACGTATATGTGAATATATACGTATACAAGATATATGAGTAAATTTGAAATTATATATATATATATGTATATATATATATATATTGAATTTGAGTTTAAAATCTCAAATAATTGGTTTGAAGAAAATAAATATAAAAATATAAAAAATAAATGATTTTAAATTTAAATTAGTATTTAAGTTAAATTTGGAATTGATAGTTTAAGCTAGAAATAAAAATAGATAAATAAGATAAACTATAAAATATAAAGCAAACACATAGATAAAAGATAACATCATATTGAATTCATTTAGGTTACAAGTATAAGTCTGATAATATGAAACAAGACAAAGCAATTGATGCTAGGCCAAAACCATATCTCATCAACAAACAGATCTGCATAGTCAAACTAGACAACAAAAATAAATATTGGTATGTAAACAAAATGAAAAAAACAACAATTATTATAAGCCACCACAACTCCAATTCATCTCAGCCGAAATAGTGAGAAATGTTTTAGCCTCCAAAACAAATGAAAAGTCTCTGATGTGGTACAAGCATTTATATCACTTTGTACAACTCAATTAATGCAAGACATCTTAGCATACAATATAGATGCATATCAGCCACCAAGCTAAGAGAAATATCTCTGGTATTGTACTAAACAAATAATCAACCCTGCACACTTCTTAGTTTATATTTACTTCATATCAGTTTCGAGTAAAATCTGAAGCATATTCCATTTTAAAACTCAAACAAAACTTCAGTTCAAAACTTAAACAAAATTTAATCAAAACAAAGTAAACAAGCTTCTGTTCAAATTCAAACCTGGAAGTTCAAGTTCAAACTCAAAGCAAAGTTCAAAATCAAATTTGAAAGCTAGTAGATCAACTTCAAAACCAAGCAAGAAGAGTTTAGCTTGAAAATTTCTCAGCCAGTTTCAAACTTTAGCATCTCTGTTCTTCTTCTCTCAGGTGAGCAAACCTTCTTTTAAAAATCTGACTTCTTTGTTTCTTTTTACCAAGGTGAGTAACATCACTTTTTAAAATGTTTAGGTAGGTAAATCTGTTGCATGATTCATCTCTAAATAAGTATGGTAGTATATATGTATATATAACATCTTTGAGTACACTTGAATACTGGAAGTACATGTACAGGTTGATGATCATGTGCTCTCTGTTTTATGATCTTTAACATAAGCTTTGATCTCAAAATCATTTCCATTTGATTTACTCAGTGTTTAGGCTTAGTATTAAAACAAATAGGTTTGTTTAAAACTCATCTATGAGCTAAAATTTGCTTTCAACTTGAATATGAAGGATTTGCTGCTGTAGTCAAAACTTTACAGTACAAACCAAATGTTTATGAAGAAATCAAGTGTTTTAAATTAGTGATTTGATTATGTAACTCGAATAAGCACACAAAGTGATGATTTTTAAAATCAATATGGTGATTTTTATCTAAGTGTTTCGAGAGCAATTCACAGTTGAACAAATTTAGTTTTTTCCTTTTTGCCAATGATCGATTGAATGTAAATTGATGAAAATTTGTTTGAAGCAAGCTTGGACACCAGGGATCTCGATAAAATTATCAGAAAAAATTTTCATTTCGTAGATTTATGAATCGAGTTGAATTTAGGGTTTAAGCCCTATGTTTGATCGCGTCTAGAAATTGCACGACTGGGAAGTATGGGGAAGATCGAGTTGCATAATGTTCAGGGGATAATAGCGTGGAGACCTTGCGGTGATGTGGCCAGAATTTCGTGGCGAACGATGGTCGAAATCGTGGGATTAAGGGGTTGATAGGCGACAGTGGGTTTTAGTTCGTTTCCAGGTTGCGGCTTCAAACTCTCGATTTCGATTTCGACACGAGGATGGAGTTCGAGTGATCGAAGATTGATTCATGGATGGCCCTCGACTTGCTCAACGACGTGACGTCGACCGGAGGCGAATGGTGGTGCCGTGCACGTGCACGGCGATGTTGGGTGTGTCAGTAGATCGTGTGTGTGGTCGACTCGAAAATGAACTCGAGTATTTGAGAGGGAAACTCGAGTTAGAGCTCGGGTTGTTTTCGAATACATACGCGAGCGTTTGTTACAACAGTTTTAAAATTTAAAACAAAATCAAAGTTAAAAAAAAAAGAAGATCAGGCACGAGGAAGAAAGGAGAGAGACTCGGGTTGGACTCGAGTAAAAGCCTAGAAGTCTCGGGTTTGTGGGTTTTTTTTCCAAACTGCTGTTTTATAAATGATAATAAGTGAAAATGTTTAACAAATGAAGTTAAACTTTAATATAAGTTTAATTATTTCCAGTGAATACTTTAGAATGTTTTAAAATCTCAATTAATCTTTCAATTAAGTAAATAACTAAAGTTAAGCGTTAGAGTAATTAAAATTTAAGTCTTATAAGTTAATAATAAATTGTTTTCAAAGTTTATGGAAGATTTTAAAATGTTAATTAAGACAAAGAATTATTAATTATTAGTTGTTTAAAAAGGGTAACTAAGAATGATTAATTTATTTATAATTGTAATTAACTAAGTGACTAGAGATTAGTCAATTTGAAATTAAAGTTATTTAAAAATTAGTAGTTAATTAAGATAATTGATTAAGAAATAATTAATTAAAATTGAATTAATTTATAGTTAATGATTGATTTAAATAGTTATGTGGTTAATTCTTTTAAATCACCTTCACCTTAAATTGAAGATGATTGACTATCGTCAAATGTTGTATACTCGATTGTTATTTCTGTTGTGATTATGATACTGTGTAATGGGAATTATGCTGAACTGTGATTGTTTCTGTATATCTGTGAAAACCTTTGACCCATAAACAACACTTGAATTTCGATGCGATAGGGAGTCGGATTCCAGTTGGTTATCCGAAACCCACATCGAATTGTAATAGTGAATCTTTGTGACCGATAAATTTATTTTATCTATGAATCTGTGAATGAAGATAAGCGTTATCGATTTTACCGCTTATCGATATATCTGTGATGATTGATGTTGTGCACTATTGTGTAAAACCCCTGGACTACACCTTTACACACACAAATATGGATTTCATGTGGAAATCGGTTAAATCACAGATGATTTAAAATTAATGTTTTTGAAATTAGAAACTTGGGTTTAAAGTGAAAAGCTTTTGAAATGAGTTTCAAAGATAAAAGTTATTTCGAATAACTTAATCGAGTTTTGAAAAATTAAATAATTTGATTTAAATTTGAATTCAAGTTTGAGATTGAATTCTATAATTTGAAACTAGGGGTTAAAGATGCTATACAAGTTATATATGGGTTAAACCATTTTAAAGGTATTGATTTGGGATTTTGAATTCAATTCAAGGGTTTTGACTCGTGTAAATATAACTGGATTTTCCGAAACGGAACTATTTGTTTTCAAATAGTAAAAGCTTTCACATAAGTAAAGGATTTCCAAATTGTGTTGAACGGTTTCAAGTTTGAAATAGAATTGAAATGTTTTGAAATTTATGAAATGAGTCTTTGATTCAAAGACGAACGAGTTAATCTAACTTGAAATAAAATTGTTTTGAAAGGCTATGAATGAATCTTTGGAAACGAGTTTTGAAAGCTATAAGTTAAATCTTGATTTAAAGATTTAACGAGTTAACCAAATTGAAATGGAAATCGATTTGAAAATCTATGAATGAATCTTTGTGAATGGGGTTAACTTTGTGAAATAAATCTTTTTGTTTAAAAGATTAAAGTGTGGAAATTGTTTAAACCGTTGAAGGTTGTTGAAATGAATCTTTTTGTTTAAAAGATTGGAAATGGTAATTTGTTTTAACCATTCGAATGAAAAGTTTGGGCTTTAAGCTATGATTTAACTGAGACCCCAGTATCCATATGATTTTTAATTGCGCTCGTTATTCGGTTTAGCCGGGAGAGGACTTTTGTGTCATACAACCCATTCCGAATAATGATTCGACGTATATGGATAGCATTTGAAGACCGGTGGTGAAGACCGGATATTTTCGAAAATGAAAGGACAACTCGTCGAATGTCTCTGCACCGACTGGTCCCCGGTATAGAGATTTTATCACCCTTTGTGATGGGAAGTCCGGACGTGATTAGGAAATTATCCGGATTTGCAAGGGCTTCTTCGGAAGTGCCTTCGGTCCTGTTCGAACCCGGAAAAGACTTGTATGGATGTGTGTCTGACATTACACTTTGAGATGTAAAGCTGGTTTCTATCAAATACATTTCTGTTGGTGGCGGAGAATTTATTCTCTTAGCTTAACACCCTTCTTTGAGACGTACGAGCTCAGAGGTTATGTAGTTGATGGTTACTAGTGATACATTCCCAATTTGGTAATGTGGCATACGAAGTGCTGCTGATCATTTGTTGATCGAAGCGTGGCTTTGTGAAAAAGCGTGGCTTTGTGGACGAGACTTCGTCGAGCCTCACAACCCGGTAATGGTCGAAACAGGAATGTTGCGACAAAGGTTTGTAGGGGTAGCGCCCCTAGGGTATGTCATTTCCTTTTGGATAAAGGGTGGTATCATGGTATGGAGCCCAGATACTTACTCATGTGGATACACTTTATTTATTATGTGTGATGTTGGTTATCGAGCGCTCGGATAAAGGTCGGTAACGACCGGGGGATGACATGACTCGTGTGTTAGTTACCTAGTTACAGCTCGGTTAGAGCGTGAGGTAGCGTCGACCTTTTGTTTGCAGAGATCCAGTTAGGTTCTCGGGGCGTCTTTCCAGAGGCGTTTCTATTTCGGTAAGGAAGTTCCTTAGCCTGATCATTTGTTGGAAATCCAAAGAAACAATACGAACCCAGTACGGTTTTAGTTGTATTACCTGCTATGGAATGTGGCGGTAACCTGCTATTGAACGTAGTAGCTATAGTAGGCATACAACAATGGTTGTATGCTGGCTAAGATTTATATTACATTTTCGAAATGTTTTTCTACACTATGCACTAATGATAATAATATCGAATGATTTTTGCGTAGTAAGCATTTTTGACTATCATAAGAAGAAATCTCCTCCAATTCTGCGTTTGCATTGTGTGTGTGGTGGGAGGTCTTATGGTAGTTTCATTTTCGAAAAGCATTGCGGGTTTTCAATGTTTAAGAGCCTTTTGTTGCTTGTTTCAAAGATAAACTGTTTTTGTTGCTCACATAGTCCCATGACTGATCCGGAGTTTATTGTTCCCTTCCTAAACTCTGGATGCCCACTATTTTTCCACACGGGCAGTCTAGAGTTGGGTTTCTCAGATATTCAGGTTGAGTAGATTATCTGGAGCTGGTTCAGTTCTTGGAGTTCATGGACTGACGTTGCTTATCTTGGAGCATTCTATTGGAGACATTCTATCCGCTGCTGGCGTTATCTATTTTCTTTCCGTTGCTATTTCTTGTATCATATCTCTGATGTATATTGGTATTCATTGTATCACTCTGTTGTATCAGATATTGTATCAGATATTGTATATCAATGTATTATTATTTTCTTCTGCTGTGTTATTTACTTAATGTTGTTATAAGCTCCGGCGACTCGGATTTGAATGATCGAATCTACGGCATTCGAGTACGATGTAAAGTATGGACGTCGATTTTCGAACGCGAAAATCCGGATCGTTACAGCTATTCTGGCCACTATCTCATATTTTGACGAAACTGGTTTCATTGGATCTATAACAGTGAATTATTGTAAGATTTCATGTTTCGTGGCGATCGGACTTGTTGTTTGATCGTACAGACTCGAAATGCATAGAAATCAATTTAATTGAAATCAAAATAAGTTGATTTTAAAACCAACTGCTGCATACGATGGAATTAGGACTTGAAACTTATTCCATTGAATTTAAAAATATTGAAAACATCTATTTTGATATATGAGATGACTCATTTTCGTTTTGGAAGCGAAATGGGCTTCCAGGTCGTTATTGTCATTCGTGCCAATTCGATACGTGTTGATTTTCTCATCGGGCTTTGTATATAAATAGATGTTTCTAAACCCTAGCAGCCTTTCTATTCCTTATTATAGTACATACAATTTCATTTGTCTACTTCTCCTTCTCAATGGCAGAAACATATTCCAATTTCAAAACCCTATTCCAATTTCAAAAATCAAGCTCCTAAAAACCCTAACATATTATATACCATTCGAAGCTCTCGACGAGCGCATTCAAGATCTGTAGTTTGTTTTTCGATTTGGGTCTCTGTGTTTCTAGAATTTGATGTTTAATTCTTGGTCGTTCATTTGGAAGATGATCAACGGGGTCAGATCGTCGATTCGATGGTACTAGGTTGTGGAGAGGGTCATGGGAAGTTCATCAGTGATAGTCGCCTGGTGATGCAACGGTTAGATCAATGGAAAAAATTCACCTAGAGTTCGATTTCTATAGGCGGCGGCTGCTTCCTTGCATGGCCATGAGCGTTCGAATGAACGAGGGGGGGGGTCGAGAGGCATGTGGAAGTGGTAGAGGTGAAGTCGGCGGCCCCTGGCATGGGGCGATCGTGGTTGAGCATACGATGGCGACGGCGTTCAATCAGGTTCGAATGAAGAAACATGATTAGGGTTACATGAGAAGATGGGTGACGTGGCCTAGCAACATACCTATCCTTTTTATTTTATTTTATTTTATTTAAATTGTGATTTCAAACCTTCTAATTATCATAACTTTTACATACATGCTCGGATTTGGGCGCGGTTTGTTTCATTGGGATCCTATCAAAATTCCGGACATTTTGGAACTGGTTTGGATGACTACTGAGACTGTTCAATTTTGGGCCTTATTTTGGATTTCAAATCGATTTGAAATCAAAGGTGAGTGTTTTAACCCACTCACAACTACTAGATTATATTATGTTAGTCAAATTGAATTTATGATGTGATTAGAAATTGATTGCTTGATGTTTGGTATGTTTAAATTGTCATTCTAGTTAAATCTAACTTTTCTTGAATTTGATTCCTATTTAATTTAATATTGAATTTTAAATTGCCTGTTAATACCCGTTATTGATGATCAGTCAATTGTTGTTATTATTTGTTGATTTGAATGGTGATTGTGATGGATGTTTGATTATTGATATTGGATGACGGATGTTATATTTATATTGGTATAACACTACAAGTTTCCTTAGTTATTGCTAAGAAAATCACTATGGGTTGAAATGAGACATACCCGAACGATCTATAGATTAGGGAAAAATTGTTATAGGTTGAAATGATAAACCCGAGCGATTTTGTAGATTTCATTTTAATTTGGAATTGCGGGTTGAAATGATATATACCCGTAAATATAAATTATTGTGGGTTGAAATGATATACATCTGTATCACTTGACCATAGGGTAGAAAATTATATACGGACACCGGATTGGTTAAATCAAATGATTTTAAATCCTTAAATTTTAAATTCAGTTAAATGATATTTTGAAATAAAATTTGATTTGTATAAATTGAATTATTTTCGAAATCTAAGCTTTAAATGTTGGAATTTGAGTTGGTTTAATGAATTATTTAAAGAATAAAATGGAAATTTCGAAGTTGAATTTGAAATATAACTGAAATTTATCGAAATGGAGTTATTGGAAATGTTAAAAGATTTATGTTTTGAAATCTACGAAATCGATGTGGTTTAAAAATTGTAGTTCAACTATGGATTTATAATCAATATAAATTAAAATGGTTTAATGAAAATTGAATTGAAAGTTCAAATTCGAGGTGGTGATTTGAAATCTGGATATGGTCTAGATTTGTTGAAAAGTCAAAAATAGTTTATTTTGATATCAATTTTAAACTTAATTATTTTAATATATACTGTTCAAAGATTTATTATTCTAAAAATCCTGATTTTAAGATTTTCAAACTATTAAACTAATTTAATATATTTTCAAATATTTTAAACTATTTTAATCAATTTAAACTATTTTAATTTATCTTAATCTATTTTAACCTATTTTAAACTAATTACCCATTTTAATATATTTCAAATCTATTTAATCTATTTTATACCTATTTAATATATTTAAATTTATTTAATCTATTTTAAATCTATTTAATCTATTTTAAATCTATTTAATCTATTTTAAATCTTTTTAAACTATTTTAAATCTATTAAACTATCTTAAATCCATTTTGTAATGACCCAGTATTTCGAACCATTCAAATCGACAATCATCCACTCATGTCAGACTTGAATTGCTCAAAACAACAGATTGTTAATTTATATTTAGCAAACTTAGCATATACAGTAAATAAATCAATCACGGAATCACAGGCACAGAGTAATACAACAATAAGCAGCAGAATAGATAAATAATAGTTCATGAAGCTACTTTATAAACAATAGAGTCTGAAATAATATACAACAGAAAATCTCAAATACATAGGAGTCACTAATACAAAACAACTGACAAGTATGAACAAATAACTGGAAATAACTAAAAAAGCTGAATAGATAGAGATGGATCTCCAAGCAAAGCTCCAAGCTCCAAAGGAGAGTCGCGAATGTTGTGTCACTCAGTTTGACCCGAGCATAAGGCAAAACACAAAACACTCGAGTCAGGATTAACATTCTTATCCTAGTAAATCAACTCAAGTGAAATGTCAAGTAAATGCAATATAACTTAAAGGAATGTTGGGATTCCATCCTTTAAGGATCCGATAAACTATCTACATACATTGTAACGACCCAGAATTTTTGGTCGTTTAGTTTTGAACATTTAATTTATTTTTAAATGGTGAATTTGAATTATTAATTGATTTTGAATATGAAAGAATCAGTGAAATAGTTTAAAATTTCAAATATAGCGATTAACAGATTCAGTAAATGGTAATTTAATATTTGAAATTGGGTAAAAATGGGAATCTGGAGTTAGATGTGAATAGAAATGATTCCTAATTTGATTTAAACTCTATTCGAATTAGAGACAATAGTGGACTTTTGAAATGGGATTAAAGGTCGATAAGTTAGAATTTGGAATTTTATATATTAATTTAATAGTGAAATTAATATATGGTAATAGTGTAAATAATTGAATTTAGATTTAATATAAATCAGAATGATTTCTAATATGGGTATAGATTCTATTTGAACTATAATTGAGTTGGTAAGTTTTTAAGATTTAAATTTCAAGTAATTTCGTTGATTTTGAAAATCGCTAAATTTAATTGACGCGTTAATATAGCCTTCCGAGGCACAGTCTTGGAATTCGACGAAACCTATTCCATTGGATCCGTAATAGTGTATTATTATCGGATTTCAAATTTCTTAGCGTTTGGATTTACCGTTTGGTCGTACGGGATAGAAACGCGTTGAAATAAATATCGAAAATTTAATATTTTAATTCGATTCGAAAAGCTATCTTCCACATACGACCGAATTAAGCCCGGAAACATGTTCTATTATGTTCGGAATTGGGGTAAAACATTATAAATGCCTGGCGGCACATCTTGTTTGGAGTTTGACAAGAAAAGCATGTAAATTGTGACAAATAATAATAAAATAATATATATATATATATACGTGTATATATACGTTAGCAACAGAAACCCTAGCCTAGATAGAACGCGGCCACCTCCATCATATTCAATGGCCGAGACTGTGACGACCCAGAATTTTTAGATATTTGAAATTGGGATATTTAATTTATTTTAAATATTTAAAGGGTTAATTTTAACCTAAATTTCAAATATCTCTATTTATTGGACAATTTAATTATTGAATTAAACAATTAGAAATAGGGTAAAATTGAGAATCTTGAGTTTTAAGCTTGATAAAAATGGTTGGAAGGCTTGGAAAATTTATATTAATAATACAGAAGATAGTAAAAGTGTTAAATTTGAATTTGAGAGTAATTTGTTCAGTTTTAAAAATATATCGGTTATATCGACGTTTAAAATAACCTTCTGGGGCACAGTCTCGGAATTTGACGAAACCAGTTCCATTGGATCCGTAATATTGAATTATTATTGGATTTCAATTTTCGTAGCTTTTGGAGTTGTTGTGTGAGTGTACGATATAGAAATGCGTTGAAATTTATATAGAAAATCCAATTTAAATAATGTATATAAATAAGTTGACTGGTCAAGCATTTCACATCAGTTGTTTCTTTATCACCTTTAGTCAACATCTTAGCCGACCTCCTTGTACCCAAACCCTCTTTCTCACGTTAAGTCGCATCCCTCTTTCAACCTCAAGGAATAAAAGAAATAATAAATGGCCGAGCTTATCAAAAACATCAGAGAAAGAAAATATCGAGACTACTACCCTTCAAAAATCTCTCAACTCAGTTTGAAGAATAAAATAAAATCGAGGCCGAGCCTTCTTCAAAACCCCAGAATCGAGCTTTCCCTATTAATTCTTCAGAAATAAAAATAAAGAATCCAGAGCGCTGGCGAAATTGAAGTCGCATTGAGTAATGGCGACCGATGAAATCGATGGAGGGGTTGACTTGGATTTTGGGTTCCGAGGAGTTGGGGGTGGCGATTCGAGATTGGCTGAGCTTTGGTGAAGTGTTTGCTTTGGAATTGGGTCGCGACAGTTTGGCCAGAGGGGAACTCGCGAGGCAAGGGTTGCCGATTAATTTGGAGGTGATGGCGTCGCATCTGGAGTAGGCGCGTGTGGCGATGGGGAGTATGGTCTTGCCGAAGTCGCAGTCGGGTCGAGCGACATGGTGAAGGTGCCGCGATGGTGTTTGGGCACCTCGGGTTTAGATTTGAGCAGTAGGTAATTTTTGTTTCAATTTAATGTAATTTATATATATATAAATAGAAAAAGAAAATATAATAAATATGTACAGAAAGAATATATATATATATTATGGTAAACCCATTCTATTTTAATTTAAAATATAGGTTAGAAAGACATTTTATTTTCATTAGGATTTAATTATATATAAATAGGAATGTGTGTGTGTATATATATATATATACACACACACACATGTATAAGCTTATGGGAAAACAGAAAAATTATTTTTATAAATAAAGTGTGAAAGATATGGGAATTTTAAATGCTGGAAAAATTTATATAAATTAGATTTTATGAGGTGTATATGGATTATTCTTATAATAGTATATGTATATATATATATATGGTTTCAAATGGAAAATAGAGATATACATTTTAAATTTACTAGTTGGTTTAAATTAATCTATTTAATTATTCTAAGAAACTAAAAGAAAAAGGGGATTTTTAGTTTAAAATTAAATTAATAAAATCATTGGTTAGTTAAATTTATCCAATAGGAATTTACTTATTCGATTGTTTCGAATATTAATAAATTATATAAATTGTTTATTCAAGGTGAAAAATCGGGAAACCAAGGCAATATTGAAGTGGATTGAAAATAAAAGCAAAGGTGAGTTAATCTCACTCATCTGGTTGCTATTTAAATTTAAATGGATAAATTTAAATAATTGATTGAATGATTAATTTGGTTTGATGTGCTATATTATATATAGTAGTATATATAGTATATATTTGGAGTTGTTGATTTCCCGCATTATATAGCGGATGAGACCCTATGCGCCGCATAATAGCGGATGATATTATTTAAACCCATATACCACGATATTCCACCTCGAAGTGGAATTAGTATTGTGCTAACATCTGTGGATGCAGGGAAAACATGTTGGAGGGATCCAACTGGATTCCTTAAAATTATTTAGACTGTTTTATATTCTGTGTTATAAATATTGGATATTCTGTGGTGAATAATATTGATAATTGGAATATTGAATGTTATGGTTTGCTTGAATATTCGGTACAATAAACTACCAAATATATAGAAGTGTATTTTGAAAGGAAAATAAAGGAATGGATTTTCAAGTAAACTAATTTTAAAGAATTTGAATAAATTTAAGAACAAATTTGGAAAAGAATAAAAGTGATTCAAAATTCAAATAAATATAGAAAAAGGGGATTTTGAATAAGTAGAGAAATAATGAATATTAAGCTTAAGCAATATTATTTAAAGAATAAAGGATTTATTTTTATTCAAGGTTTAAATTTAATTAAAAAGAAAAAGAAAAGGGATTTGGGAAATCTGAAATTGGTATTCTCAGTTTAAAGGGATTTTTCAATCATAAGAAAGAAATGAAATTTAAAGTTAAAGGATTTTGAATTAAATGGAGTAAGTAAAGAAATTTATTAAAAGTGAAGTAAATTGGGAATCAATTTTGGGAATTGATTTAAGTGTTAAAACGGGATTTTTAAAAGAGAAGTGAGACTTTGGATTTATAAACTGGGTTTATAAAAGTGAAGAAATATATCAGTGGATATTTGGAAGAATAAATTCACGGTGGGAATTAATTATAGAAATGGGTAAATTTGTTTAAAAATAAACAGTGATTTATTTTGAAAGATGTGAAAGAAAAGTGTATTTCCCCGAATAGCCAAGTACGTTTTCAAAGTAAACTTTTAAGTATAAGCTAAAGGTTTAAAAGTTGATTTAAAGTAATTTTGGAAAATCTATTATTTTTAAATGTTTAAACTTTAAAGTAAGTATTTTTCAAATCTATTTTAATAGTAATTATTTAAAGATGGTTTGGTATTATGTTTTAAATAAAAGAATCTAGTTTTATATTTTATTAAGTAGCTTTATTTTAAATATTCTTAAAGTATATATCTTTGAATAAAGTATTAAAGTAGTTTTAATTTAAATGTGTTTAAAGTATATTTTATAATAAAGTGTTTCTAAATTATTTTAAAAATCTAATGTTTTGGTACTTGGTGATTTCAGTGGAAATAGGAATATTTGGAAAATTTATTCCATGAGAGAAGGACGGTTTGAAATTGTTTTCAAAGGATTGAAAACGGAAATATATCTTGCGAAGATATTTGCGAGGTAAATAAATAATTTGGAAAATTATTTATTGTTTGATGGATGTTTGTGAATGTTAATTGATAGTTAAATAACCGACTATCAATATTGGCCAATGCGCTGATTGTTTCGAAGAGACCGGGATCGGGATTTATTTTCCGAAAACCACTTCGATTCGGTTTGTACGTTTTCGTGGAAAACGAGTTTGGAATCAAAGTTGGAGCAGTGAAGTGCAAGGGCTAGTCGCTACTAATCCTGAGGATATTTCGAAAATGGCTGTAGTAGGAATAGTGCCTTCGGTTCCGTTCGGACCCGGGACGGACTTGTATGGATGAATGCTTTCGGAACATCGTCAGCGGACGATTGGCGTTCTAAGGGATATGTTCTATAAAGGTAACGCTTAGCCTCGAGCCTCACCAACCCGGAATGACTGAAAATCAGGGGTTATGCAGCAAGGCTTCGTGGGTAGCTCCCACTTGAGAGTAAGGTCATCCCTGTCTAGATGTCCCTTTTTATTTCGGCTTAGTGGTGTGGTTGCTGATCCCAACCGTGGGGTGATTTTATTTGGAATTACCCAGTAAGGGGTAGTTTCGGCCTTGTGTTGCAGGGTACTTAGGGTGGGTCCTCGGTACACTGATCTAGACCAGGTACTGTGACAAGTGGTACCGCAGTGCCTAGTCATTGATGGAAATCCATTCTCCCTACGTGCCTTGTACGGTATTTGTTTGTATTACCCACTTTGTGGCTAGTATGCTGGAATTTAATCATGTAACAATTTCAGCTATTTGAATAAGTATTTGTTTATAGACACTATTATAATATCAGACGGATTTGGTAAAAAGTGTTTTGGCTATCGTAAAGTAAAAACCCGACATGTTTATTTGTGGCGTGGTCTTACGAGATGCTTTTGATTTCAAAGGGTTTGGAAAACTTTAATAATCCAATTGAGTGTGTTTTCTCACGCTGGTATTCTAGACTGACTCGGGTGTTATTTAACTATAATGCTTGGGTCAAACCGAGTATTATAGGATACAGGTTATGATGCAGTGGAGCTCAGGAGACGAGCTGGATGGCGAGACGTATCTCTCGTACTTGTTTATGTATATTCCGATGTGCTGTGTATTCTGTTGTGAGACAAGTTAATATAACTGTCCAGTGATGTATTATTAATTTTGTTGTACTCTGATAATGAGATGTATAAACAGATATAGTTTCTTTGTCTAAAGATCAGTTGTTATCTATTATATTTTATTACGCTGCGATGGTTAGATTCTGTTGTTGTTTTATTTTCTTCTTCTACCTCTTTTTTCTTTAACCCTAATGGTTCGTATTTCCGTTCTTCTTAAGTTCATTAATGGAGATCAATGTCAATTCAAGGGGTACGGTTTTGCGGGCTGTTACAGTGGTATCAGAGCTTAGGCTAGCAATAACCTTGGCTCTGGTGGGATTTCTCATTTGAAATAGAGTCCATAGTACTCTAAAATGAGTTTGAGTGTATTAATAGATATGATCATGTATTTGTTAGTGAATATAAAATGGTTTTATATTGTGTTGATTGGTTTGTTGGGTAGTTTATGGATTCTAGTCAATACGAGTAATTAACGTTATTGATAGGGATCTCTAAACACTTGAATAGAACAATTCGACACAGTATTGTTTTAAAGGGGTAAATGAAATAATTTTACCCAAATTATTTTTAGTATATGAAAGAAATAATTTTTAGTAATTATTATATATATATATATATGGTTGCTTGGTTGTTAGGGAATGATAATAATAAATTATTATCACTATTGTGAGGAAATTAAATAAGAAATTGAAAACCATAGCTAAAAGTTAAGAAATAAATTCATATACAAATGAAGTTTATAAATGTGAATTATAAATGTGATTTATAATTGGAAATGAAATAAAAATTCCAGAGTGATAGTTGAATGTGAATTGAAAGGATTTGGGAAGTTTAAATTCCTTCGAGTTTGAAAATAGCTTTCAAAGGTTTTGGGAGAAATAATGGTGATATTATTTCGGTAATATTTTTGAAATTGGATTGAAATCTGGAGAGATTTGGAATTTAAAAATACTTGAGGGAATTTTAAGAGATAGAAGCATTTTACTCTCTTCCGGTCACTGGAAAATAACTTCGGTAATGACTGCAGCATCATCGGTGTTCATTTTCGAGTTTCTAGAAGAGAAGTTGCTACCAAATTGTTTTAAATTGGAATTGTTGCAAACTGGGTTGGGTTTTGAAAATTCAAAAGGGATAAGTGAATTTGCCAAAGGATTTTGGATATAATTGATTTCAAAGGTGATTTTGAAATTTTGAGGAAATTGTTTAAACTCTGGAATCTTATTTAAAGTGTTTATGGAATAATAAATAAGTTGTGACTTCTAAATTTTAGAAGTGGGATAAATAAGCCTAAAATAAAATTGTTTTGTATTCGAAAGATGAATAAAAATCCAAAACTTGAATTATAAAATAGATTGAATTCAAGTAAATAGTAATAAAGTGATTTTCGAAGATAAAAATCAAATATTGAATTAAAAGTGGCAAATAAACTAAATTTGGAATCAACTAGTTAATGAAATATGGGAATGGAACTCCAATTGTTAATTAAAAGTTGAATTGTGAATAAATAATAGAGTTTGGATATGAAGTTTGAGTTATAAATAGAAATTCAACTTGGAATTGTAAGTGAATTAAATATGAATTGAAGTTGTACGGAATTGGATTAAGATAAAAATGATTTGAGATGAAAATAAATCCAATTCGAGTATGAATAAATTAAATATGGCTTTGGGTATTATTTTAATGAATGAGAATTAAAATTTAAAATGGATTAAGTAAATGGCTAATTGAATTTAACGGGATTTGATTAAATGACAATCAAATTAAAATGAGAATGAACTTAAGTTATGGAATGGGAGTGAATTAAAGTAAATTGACTCAAGTTTAAAGTTAATAGAAGCATGGGCTTATATAAATTTTGAAAATGGTTTGTAAATAAGTTAGATTGGAATAGAAGTAAAATAAATTGATTTTGGAATCAATTGGAATGAACATAAGTTGTTTGGACTTAAAAATGAAGGGAATGTAAGCAATTGTGTTGTAAGCCATTTAGATTGAATGAAATGATAAGAAAAGCAACTGAAAGCAATTGAATTAGTTTTGGAAACCCCATGAAATTGCTTGTGGAAATTGTTTAGTGTACACTGCTTTTAGAACTGATGTGTTGTAGTTGTTTAAATAAGTGAAATGTTATATGTAGCATATATTTAGTACTTACGAATTTAAATTGAGTAAGTACAGGTTCAGGGAAGCCGTTTGGGCTGGGTTGAGTCATGCTAAATGCTAAAAATAAATAAGCCGCTTGCTTAAAAATGCTAAATAAGGTACTCCTACGCAATAAAAATAGGAAATATGAACTGTTTTTGTTTTTCCGACCGTGTGGGTCGATGTATATATATTTATATCTCTTGTCAAATTGCAAAAGCTCCTCCGTACAAAGGAGACTCTGCCAAAATTTTCCGGAAATTTTGGGAGTTAGAAAATTTTGGAAATTTTCACTAACGACTAATGGTTTAAAATGGGAATTTGAGATAAAGGTAAATAAAAATTCAATATTGCGAATTTGCGGACAAATTGAATTCAAGTAAAATTTGAAAATGAAAATCTGAATGAAAATTTAGAAATAAAGGTATTGAGATTTGAAATGAATTAGTAAATTGAAGCAAATTGAAATTCATATGGAATTGGTGTTCGATTTGAATGTAAACTTCAGTAGTGAAGTAGTGAAAATAAATATAGGAAATATATATATCGGACTTAAGAAATGAAGAATAAAATTCTTAAGTAAATTGGTATTTGGAATATACTAAGTAATTTTGGAATGGAAGAATATATTAAGTAAATAATTGAATGAAGATTAAAACTGTAAGTTGTGAAATGGGATAATTGTGGATAAGTGGTAAAAATCAAATGAATGTGAATAAAAGAGAATTGATATAGCTGATAATCAATTGAAATTAATACGTAGGATGTACGTATATTATTTTATTCGCATAGTGATTTGATTCGGATTCGAGCACAGAATTTCGAGGTAATTATACCGATCCGAGTTAGGATTTTTCACTCGATTTTCGACGGCGAACCTGGATATGGATTGTTGATTGATTCTGGATATTCTCTATCATAGTTTGTGGCTATGCAAGGAGAATAACGCTTTCTGATCAAGAAACCAGATCTGAGTCCGCACTAGGAAGTCGGGTGGACGATACTAGTTCGGAAGTGAAATTGTGTAATCGAGTGAGCGATCGAATTAGGAATTGCGTACGGATGATATATGTGCATCGTACGGGCTTAAGTAAAGCAAATATTAAAAATTTGTAAAGGGATGTATAAAATGGCTTTGAAGCTATAATTGGATGTTATTGCTTAGTAGGATATACAGGTATATAAAGACAATCGATAAATTCGGACTTTTGATTTCAGAAGATAAAATTTAATGGCCCAACAAAAAGGTATGTATATAAATTTCTGTATGAAATTTGATTTGGGTTTTGATCTAGCCACTTGGCTTTTGTTTCCTTTTTGAGATTTGGGGGCCGTAGAGCCATTTTGTAGTAGTACCGAGCTAGCCGCGCAAAGGAGACGCTGGCAAAAAATTTCGAAAATTTAAAGAGTTAGAAAATTTTTGAGAAATTTTTGATAATAAAAAAATTTGAATTTAAATTTAAATTTGAATGTTGAGAAAATAATATTGATTGGAAACTGTGAATGAGTTTGGAAAGTTAGTGGAAGTGATAGTGTCTTTAATACAAAGAGTATTTAAGAAGTTGTTTAAAACTATTTGGATTAGGAAATAGAAACGAGTATTGAGTCATTTTTCCTAACTAGTAATTTCGGGGACGAAATTCTTTTAAGGGGGGAGGAATGTGACGACCCGGAATTTTTAGATATTTGAAATTGGGATATTTAATTGATTTTAAATATTTAAAGGGTTAATTTTAACCTAAATTTCAAATATCTCAATTTATTGGACAATTTAATTATTGAATTAAACAATTGGAAATAGGGTAAAATTGAGAATCTTGAGTTTTAAGCTTGTTAAAAATAGTTTGAAGGCTTGGAAAATTTATATTAATAATACAGAAGATAGTAAAAGTGTTAAACTTGAATATGAGAGTAATTTGTTCAGTTTTAAAAATATATCGGTTATATCGACGTTTAAAATAGCCTTTCGGGGCACAGTCTCGGAATTTGACGAAACCAGTTCATTGGATCCGTAATATTGAATTATTATCGGATTTCAATTTTCGTAGCTTTTGGAGTTGTTGTGTGAGCATACGATATAGAAATGCGTTGAAATTTATATAGAAAATCCAATTTAAATAATGTATATAAATAAGTTGACTGGTCAAGCATTTCACATCAGTTGTTTCTTTATCACCTTTAGTCAACATCTTAGCCGACCTCCTTGTATCCAAACCCTCTTTCTCACGTTAAGTCGCATCCCTCTTTCAACCTCAAGGAATAAAAGAAATAATAAATGGTCGAGCTTTTCAAAAACATCAGAGAAAGAAAATATCGAGACTACTGCCCTTCAAAAATCTCTCAACCCAGTTCGAAGAATAAAATAAAATCGAGGCCGAGCCTTCTTCAAAACCCCAGAATCGAGCTTTCCCTTTTAATTCTTCAGAAACAAAAATAAAGAATCCAGAGCGCTGTCGAAATCGAAGTCGCGTTGAGTAACGGCGACCGATGAAATCGATGGAAGGGTTGACTTGGATTTTGGGTTCCGAGGAGTTGGGGGTGGCGATTCGTGATCGGTTGAGCTTTGGTGAAGTGTTTGCTTTGGAATTGGGTCGCGACAGTTTGGCCAGAGCGGAACTCGCAAGGCAAGGGTTGCCGATCAATCTGGAGGTGATGGCGTCGCATCTGGAGTAGGCGCGTGTGGCGATGGGGAGTATGGTCTTATCGAAGTCGCAGTCGGGTCGATCGACGTGGTGAAGGTGCCGCGATGGTGTTTGGGCACCTCGGGTTTAGATTTGAGCAACAGGTAATTTCTATTTTAATTTAATGTAATTTATATATATATAAATAGAAAAAGAAAATATAATAAATATGTACAGAAAGAATATATATATATTTTATGGTAAACCCATTCTGTTTTAATTTAATATATAGGTTAGAAAGACATTTTATTTTCATTAGGATTTAATTATATATAAACAAGAATGTATATATATATACATGTATAAGCTTATGGGAAAACAGAAAAATTATTTTTATAAATAATGTTTGAAAGATATGGGAATTTTAAATGCTGGAAAAATTTATATAAATTAGATTTTATGAGGTGTATATGGATTATTCTTATAATAGTATATGTATATATATATATATATATATGGTTTCAAATGGAAAATAGAGATATACATTTTAAATTTACTAGTTGGTTTAAATTAATCTATTTAATTATTCTAAGAAACTAAAAGAAAAAGGGGATTTTTAGTTTAAAATTAAATTAATAAAATCATTGGTTAGTTAAATTTATCCAATAGGAATTTACTTATTCGATTGATTCGAATATTAATAAATTATATAAATTGTTTATTCAAGGTCAAAAATCGGGAAACCAAGGCAATATTGAAGTGGATTGAAAATAAAAGCAAAGGTGAGTTAATCTCACTCATCTGGTTGCTATTTAAATTTAAATGGATAAATTTAAATAATTGATTGAATGATTGAATTTGGTTTGATGTGCTATATTATATATAGTAGTATATATAGTATATATTTGGAGTTGTTGATTTCCCGCATTATATAGCGGATGAGACCCTATGCGCCGCATAATTGCTGATGATATTATTTAAACCCATATACCGCGATATTCCACCTCGAAGTGGAATTGGTATTATGCTAACATCTGTGGATGCAGGGAAAACAGGTTAGAGGGATCCAATTGGATTCCTCAAAATTATTTAGACTGTTTTATATTCCGTGTTATGAATATTGGATATTCTGTGGTGAATAATATTGATAATTGGAATATTGAATGTTATGATTTGCTTGAATATTCGGTACAATAAATTACCAAATATATAGAAGTGGATTTTGAAAGGAAAATAAAGGAATGGATTTTCAAGTAAACTAATTTTAAAGAATTTGAATAAATTTAAGAACAAATTTGGAAAAGAATAAAAGTGATTTCAAAATTCAAATAAATATAGAAAAAGGGGATTTTGAATAAGCAGAGAAATAATGAATATTAAGCTTAAGCAATATTATTTAAAGAATAAAGGATTTATTTTAATTCAAGGTTTAAATTTAATTAAAAAGAAAAAGAAAAGGGATTTGGGAAATCTGAAATTGGTATTCTCAGTTTAAAGGGATTTTTCAATCATAAGAAAGAAATGAAATTTAAAGTTAAAGGATTTTGAATTAAATGGAGTAAGTAAAGAAATTTATTAAAAGTGAAGTAAATTGGGAATCAATTTTGGGAATTGATTTAAGTGTTAAAACGGGATTTTTAAAAGAGAATTGAGACTTTGGATTTATAAACTGGGTTTATAAAAGTGAAGAAATACATCAGTGGATATTTGGAAGAATAAATTCACGGTGGGAATTTATTATAGAAATGGGTAAATTTGTTTAAAAATAAACAGTGATTTATTTTGAAAGATGTGAAAGAAAAGTGTATTTCCCCGAATAGCCAAGTACGTTTTCAAAGTAAACTTTTAAGTATAAGCTAAAGGTTTAAAAGTTGATTTAAAGTATGTTTTGGAAAATCTATTATTTTTAAATGTTTAAACTTTAAAGTAAGTATTTTTCAAATCTATTCTAATAGTAATTATTTAAAGATGGTTTGGTATTATGGTTTAAATAAAAGAATCTAGTTTTATATTTTATTAAGTAGCTTTATTTTAAATATTCTTAAAGTATATATCTTTGAATAAAGTATTAAAGTAGTTTTAATTTAAATGTGTTTAAAGTATATTTTATAATAAAGTGTTTCTAAATTATTTTAAAAATCTAATGTTTTGGTACTTGGTGATTTCAGTGGAAATAGGAATATTTGGAAAATTTATTCCATGAGAGAAGGACGGTTTGAAATTGTTTTCAAAGGATTGAAAACGGAAATATATCTTTCGAAGATATTTGTGAGGTAAATAAATAATTTGGAAAATTATTTATTGTTTGATGGATGTTTTTGAATGTTAATTGATAGTTAAATAACCGACTATCAATATTGGCCAATGCGCTGATCGTTTCGAAGAGACCGGGATCGGGATTTATTTTCCGAAAACCACTTCGATTCGGTTTGTACGTTTTCGTGGAAAACGAGTTTGGAATCAAAGTTGGAGCAGTGAAGTGCAAGGGCTAGTCGCTACTAATCCTGAGGATATTTCCAAAATGGGTGTAGTAGGAATAGTGCCTTCGATTCCTTTCGGACCCGGGACGAACTTGCATGGATGAATGCTTTCGGAACATCGTCAGCGGACGATCGCATTCTAAGGGATATGTTCTATAAAGGTAACGCTTAGCCTCGAGTCTCACCAACCCGGAATGACTGAAAATCAGGGGTTATGCAGCAAGGCTTCGTGGGTAGCTCCCACTTGAGAGTAAGGTCATCCCTGTCTAGATGTCCCTTTTTATTTCGGCTTACTGGTGCGGTTGCTGATCCCACCGTGGGGTGATTTTATTTGGAATTACCCAGTAAGGGGTAGTTCCGGCCTTGTGTTGCAGGGGACTTAGGGTGGGTCCTCGGTACACTGATCTAGACCAGGTACTGTGACAGGTGGTACCCCAGTGCCTAGTCATTGATGGAAATCCATTCTCCCTACGTGCCTTCTACGGTATTTGTTTATATTACCCACTTTGTGGCTAGTATGCTAGAATTTAATCATGTAACAATTTCAGCTATTTGAATAAGTATTTGTATATAGACACTATTATAATATCAGACGGATTTGGTAAAAAGTGTTTTGGCTATCGTAAGGTAAAAACCCGACATGTTTATTTGTGGCGTGGTCTTACAAGTTGCTTTTGATTTCAAAGGGTTTGGAAAACTTTAATAATCCAATTGAGTGTGTTTTCTCACGCTGGTATTCCAGACTGACTCGGGTGTTATTTAACTATAATGCTCGGGTCAGACCGAGTATTATAGGATACAGGTTATGATGCAGTGGAGCTCAGGAGACGAGCTAGATGGCGAGACGTATCTCTCGTACTTGTTTATGTATATTCCGCTGTGCTGTGTATTCTGTTGTGGGACAAGTTAATATAACTGTGCAGTGATGTATTATTAATTTTGTTGTACTCTGATAATGAGATGTATAAACAGATATAGTTTCTTTGTGTAAAGATCAGTTGTTATCTATTATATTTTATTCCGCTGCGATGGTTAGATTCTGTTGTTGTTTTATTTTCTTCTTCTACCTCTTTTTTCTTTAACCCTAATGGTTCGTATTTCCGTTCTTCTTGAGTTCATTAATGGAGATCAATGTCAATTCAAGGGGTACGGGTTTGCGGGCTGTTACAGAGACGTTCTTGCCTTCCCCCACATTTATCTCTCGATCCATTCATTTATTTTGAAAACTTTCTAAAACAAAGTCGAAGAGCTCGTCGAGCTCGACCAGATCAACAGCTATGATCGTCGATGATGGAGCGAAGAGGCCAGAAATGGGTCGCGTTCACGCTCATTTGGAGGAGAAGATTCACAACACTAGTGGAAGAAGGGGGTGCGGTCGGCGGCCATAGGTATGGTGGAGGGAGAGCTATCGTGTGGTGGTTGTCGATCGACATCATGATGGTCAGGGATGGAGCTAGAGTTGGTCAAAGCATTGTCAAGTTGGGTTCACGTGTTTGTATTTTACCTGGAGAAGACGATGATGAAGGAGGAAAGCAATTGGCTGCCTTGATCTGATCGTATAGGAGTGTGCGGCCCAGATTTTTCGTTAGGTTGTATAAAAAAAAGGAACGTTTATAATTTGTATTCAAAATTGTAAAAATCATAACCTTTTCATACGCTGTCAGAATTGGATGAAACAAGCGGCGACGAAATCGTGGTGACGAGCACTACGCGCTGGAACAGATTTGGAGTTGATTGGAGCTAGCTAAAATTTTAGGTTAAATCGAATGTGTTCAATTTAATTTAAAATTGGAACGTTTGGAAATTTTAAAACTCAAGGTGAGTTAATCTCACTCAATTTTGGACTGCTGGTATTAATTTTAAACATTTAAAATTAATTAATTACTGATTGGTTGAATTGATACATTTTAATCAGTTGAATGTGATATTATATATTGTATTGTATATATATATATATATATATTGGAGTGATTGATATTCCCGCATATATATAGCGGATGAGACCCTATGCGCCCCGCATAATAGCGAATGGCCCTATATATCGCGATATTCCGCCTCGAAGTGGAATTGGTATTTTTGTTGTTGTATTAACATCTGTGGATGCAGGGAAATAGGTTGGAGGGATCCAACTGGATTCCTCAAAATGTTGAATTTTAAGTTCATATATAGTGATATATGTTTTGTTGGAATAATCTGTGATAGGTTATTGTGTGATTTAAAATTGATTGGATGCTATGGCAGTTTTTGGCCTAGATTTTGGTGCTTTAAAATACCGATAAAATATGGTTTGAATTGAAAAAGAACTTTAAATAGGGATTTTGAAGTAAAATATTTATATAGAGTTTTGGACAAATTAATTGGATAAAATAAATGGTTTTTGAAATTGTACTTAACTATCTCGGGATATTGTAAACAGGGATTTTGGAATAAAGTATATGAAAGGATTTTTTTAAAAATAAAAAATTCTTAAGTGGTATTTGTTAAATATTGTGACGACCCGACTTTCCACTCCCGGAAAATCGCATCGACAGTAAGAAAGAAAGGGGTGAGAAATAGAAAAGAGAAGAAGAGAAAAGAAAACAACAACAGATACTCACAGCGGAAACGAAACGAAATATAATATATCACATAAATATTACATAGTATCATATACATCATCTATCAGAGTTACACAGATTACACATCACATACTAGACAGTTATAACATCTGTCTAGTGATTACATCTCAACACAATACAGATCAATACAAAGATCAACACAGCGGAAAACTACTATCTATATCTACAACGCCGAAGCCTCCTGCTCCATTGCTCCTCCAGATTACTCGTCAAAGCTAAACCTGAATCCCTTGGCTACTCGTAAAAATTTGAGTACCCAAGAGTTTATAAAACAGAAATAAACAACTTGGGTCAGACATGGGTCTGGTGTGAGTAACAGGTTAAACTTGTTTAACTTCAAAATCTTTTTAAAGAAAAGGTATCACGTAAGACTTCCCACCAATAAATATGGGTAAGTTTTTACCTTACGCTAACCAAAACATTTGATAGGAAATTCGATTGTATTATAATAGGTCTAGGGTTTTCAAATAAATATGAAATAGCTGGAATGCTTACATCTCACGTTCCAACATAGTTGGGCACAACTAAAACGTACGGCACTTATTGGAGTTTGGATTCCATCAATGGCAGGGCTACCGGGGTACCGCCCGTCACAGTACGTGGCCTAGATCACCGTACCGAGGATCACTCCCAATCCCCTGCAACACAAGGCCGGAACATCCCTTACTGGATAATTCCCGCACAAGATATCCCAGCAGTTGGAGCTCACAACTGCCCACACAGCCGAATAATAATAAGAAGGGACCTCTAGACAGAGATAATCTTGTCCTACTTGGGTGCTACCCACTAACCTTGCTGCACCTCCCCTGTTTTAGCCATTCCCGGTTTGTGAGGCTTGAGGTCACGATTACCTTAGAAAAGAACACATCACTTAGAATGCTCATCGTCCACCTGACGATGTTCTGAAAGCATTCAATCCATACAAGTTCGTTCCGGGTTCGAACGAAACCGAAGGCATTATCTCGTTACACTCGTTTTGGAATCACCCTCAGAGTTAACGACAACAACCCTTGCACTCTAAATCTTTATCTCGAATCTGAAAGTACTATCTCCGTCAACTCATTACGGAATCACCCACAGAGTTATACTGACAAAGAATCGTTCTTACACCTCGAGTCTTCACTTGCTCCATTTGAATTTCACGACCTAACGTAAATTTGAATCGATGTGGTATTCGGGTCTCCAGACCTGGAAATCCGGTATACGGAAACCCGATCCCGGTCTCATCGAAATCCAAAACGTATCTTTTAAGGCCAAGTTGTTTTAAAGGTTAAAACAATTTAATTCAATTATCTTTATACACTTAGAAAGATAATTCACAATAGATAATCAACATTATCAATATCATCAGATAATCCATATTATCACAATTCAACTAAACATCCATATCACATAGCATATATCTCATCAGAGATATCAATCAAATGCAAAGCATTCAGTATTATCATCCATCCATAAGTAATGATTTATCATCTCTAATTAATTTAAAGTTAATTAAATTAATTACTTTTATTTTATAAATCCTTCTTACTTAAACATTAATTAATTACAAATTAATTAATTATCCTATAATTACCTTTTTCAATTAATCATCTTTGATTAATTATCTTTTAATTACCTTAAGTATTTTATCTTTAATTAATTACTCAAATTAATTAACTTTAACCACTTATAGTAATTAACCTTTAATTACTTCATTAATTAATTAACTATAATTAATTAAATTAATCACTATAATTAATTACATAAATCCTTAATTAATTACATTAATTAATCACTTCAATTATTAATTATACTAATTAATCAATCTTAATTACATCATTAATTATATTAATTAATGATCCTTGATTACAAATTAATTATTAATTACTTTAATTAAATTAATTACATTAAGTAATTAACTTTAAATTAAACAACATTTATTAATCACCTTGATTAATCTTAAATCAGTAATTATCTACCCTTAATTACCTTCATTTACTAAATTAATTCTCCTTAATTAATTCCTTAATTAATCCCTTGATTAATTCATAAGTAATTAAACTCAAATTACTTCCATTAATACATCATCATTCAACTAATTACTTCCAGTAATTAGCTATTATTTACTTCCCTAAATAATCATACTTATTAATTACAATTAAGTAATTATTTATCAAATCATCCATTGATTATTCTAAATTAATTAAACTTAATTAATTAACTTAACTAAATCAAATTATCTTAATTAATTACAATATTTAATTAATTTCCTAATTTCTTCTATTAAATAGTCCATTAAACAAATTCTATAATTGATTATCTTTAAATTAATCAATCTAATTAATTATTAAAATTAATCACATTAATTAATTATTTAATAATCCATAAATAATGACCTTCATTAATAATTATTTAATTACTTTCCTTGAGTAATTAACTTAGATTAATTATTATTAATTCTAAATTAATAAATCTAAATAACCAATTAATTAATCACAAATTTTTTAATTAATTAAGTGGTAACCATAACTTAATTAATCTTTAATTACTTTATTAATTAATTCTTAATCATGAATTAATATTCTAATTTAATTCTTAATTACAAATTAATTATTCCTAATTAATTAATCTTAAACCTTAATTAAATTAATTTAATCCTTAATTACAAATTAATTTAATTTAACACAAATCATTAAGTCTTTGTAACACATTTCCTTATTAATGATAATTATCATTCAAAAATATATCTGAAACATTAAACTTTCAAATTTACTTTTAAATTCCATTTTAAATATGAGATTTAAAATGAATACCAATTTATCTTTAACAAAGTTTAAAACTAATTTAAAAACCTTTACATGTTAAAGAATTCTTATATGTATAAAAGTATTTTTAAAAGAGTTTTAAATCAATCTTCCTTTTTAATTTCAACCCATTTAAATATAACTAACAATTTAAACCATTTAAATTTTTAAAACTTATTTATTTCCAATCCTAAGATTCAAAACCAGACTTGAATCTATATATATTAAACTTTGATTTAAATTCCTGTTTGAATTTTATTTCACAATTTAAATTTAGTTTTAATTTTAAACAAACAGTTTTAAAACCTGGCAACATCTTTGTTTTTACCCGAGATCACAAAAAAAAAACTTCGAGTCGCCTAGCAAAAATCTTCGAGCATCACTCAAAATATTCTCGAGAAAAACTCGAGTGGCCCTTTCCTGCAAAACAGACTTCACCAGACATTTCGATCGCGTGCACGTGCACACCCCACTGTCAGAGCTTCGATCATCGATGACATCTCCACCACTTCGACGATCAACCACCAACCCAGCTACGATCATCGAATCTTTAATCATTTCACGAAATCGAAATTGAGTTCAATTTCAAAAACCTGGAACAAAAGGACCAACCATCACCAAAACCTGGCAAATCCCTCGCCTTCGCATTTCCGACCACCAGAACTTCTGGAATTCCGACCATGCACTCGTCATCGACCAAGCCTCCCTCTCTTAAAACCCCTTTACACTCGATCGACCAAAGAGATCGGGGTGATCATTTTATCAAGACTAAGTAAAACTAGGGTTTAAAACTTTAATCCCAAATCAATTCTTCCCCACGGCATTAAAAATTCTCCTGACAATTTTTACATCATCCCTGATCATTCCTCTGCCATTACCCAAAACCCCGACTACCACAAATCAAAAGATCACCAGAATTTCCCAAAATCCCCTATTTAGTTCAATACAGAACTGCACTCATTTTACTAAACTAAAAATTATGATTTCAAAGCTAAAAATCATATTATAGTTTATGCTTTCAATTCATGTACCTGGATTTATAAAATACAAGATTTAAATTTTCACTTTTATAAAACATATACTGTTATTTTTGATTACAGAGGCACTCAGACTCAAAGGTTTGTCTTAAATTAAACTTTTTAACATTTATATATGATTAATCAAACCATTCTTGTTTGTAAATTAAGTTATTTCAAAACTAGATCCAATGATAAGGGATTTTAAAAGAAATTCTCGAGTCTGGCAACAAACAGAACAGAATTCAAATATAACAGACATGCATACCTAACCACTCATCCATGTATACATAGAAACTCAGATATAAAATCATATATCAATACATAGATATGCAGAATCATTTATAAATATTCACATGCAACCATCTTTCATAACTTAAATCTAAAAATAAAATGTTACTCACCTTTAAAAAGATGAACAGAGCCTATCTTTGAAACTGAGAAACTGTTTTGAACTTTAACTTGAATGCCTCTTTTAATTTTTAACTTGAGTTGCTTTTAGAAACTGAGTTGCTATGATTTTGCTGTTGATTTAATCTACAGGTTTGCTTGATTGATAAACTCAGGTTGAATGAGATGCTGTAGGCTTTGATTTTCAGATATGAGGATGATGTTTGCAGGCTGATCTTTGAGTTGTTTCTAGATTTTGAATAGAATTACAGACTGGTTTCTTTGAGATGATTACAGATCATTTGTTTGAGGAAGATGCTCACTAATTTCGGTTTGAATTTGTAAAAATGAGATTACAGGGATTTGATTTTTGAGGATGAATTATGGGTTGTCGATTTTGGTTTTTTGGTTTTAGGAAGATTTGTTTACTGATCTGATTTATTTCAGATTTGCTTAGAGGAAAGGTTTTTGAGTTTCTCCTAATTTTAAAAAGAAGAATAGAAAGAATGAAATGAAGAAAAGCAAATGTTTATATACATGTATATTTATGATTTTATAAAAATAAAAGAAAAAGAAAATAATAAGGACACTTGTCATTTTGAGTTTATCTTTTATTTACACATGTTATATGAAGCTTTAGGCTAAAGACACTTGTCCTATAAGTATTTATTCATAATTCTATTTATTTTAAAGTAATTAAAAAGCCTTTTTCTTTACTTATAAAATACTTATATATATATATATACAAATTACTTTTTAAAGAAAGAAAACTAAATTTTATTTATAATTAAAAGTTTATACAAATATTCTAAAATCCAAAACAAATTTAAATATTTATTCTTTTGAATTTCAAAACCTAATTTCAAATTCAATTTAAATTAAATCCTAAGATTCAATTTAAAAGTTAAGTTATATATATACATATATAACTATTCATTCAATTAAATAAAAATTCCATATTCTTTAAAATCCATTCATATTAATAAAAATAATACATTATACTTATTATTTGAAATTAACATATTTGATATTTAAATAATTTATATAAGAGATTATCAAGTAATATTTTAAAAAGAAATAAAACAAACCTTTTCATTTAAATTTAAACTTAAGCTAAAAATCTATTTTTAAACAATTAAACATTTATAATATGTATTTTAAACTATATAGTTATTTATTAAATAACTTTTGAAAAACTTAATATTAATTTAATCATGATTTCCAAATTACCAATATATATTAGAATTTGAAAATATAATCTCATTTGTTAAATTCAAACCAACTCATCTATTTACAATATATACACTTATATATATTATAAATAGAAATCATTCTATTAAAGTTTAAAAAGATAAATCACTAATTAAATATTTATTTAATTAGATTATTAAATTTATTCAAATTTATTAACAAAGATCATCAAATCAATTTAATTTTTAAATATAAATTATTAAATTGATATTGTCCAAATTCCCGGGATATCACATTCCTTCCCCCTTAAAATAATTTCGTCCCCGAAATTTAAACAAAGGTAATTTAATAATCTATCAAAGATTTTAATTTTAAATCACAAGCATATACTATCATCCATATGCTAACATCATAGCAACCAATCATCCAAACAAACAATTCTAACTATCCAGACAAAATTCTAGATAGAATTTCCTCGAGTTTCCCCAAGTATATATATACCGGGACACTCGCTCTACAAACAATCTAAACTACGAAGCTACAGGGTTCCTACTCATCTAGATCTACAGAACTAGACAGGATATCAGACTACAGACGAGTCTGACTCAAGTACCAAATCCTCCTGAACTGCTGATTCCAAAACTAGAGATAGATCAAACACGTACTCCCTCAGAGATACGTAAAACACAATGAATTCCAGTTGTCCAAACTGACAATTCAATCTTGAAAACCCAATACTTATCCAAATCAGAACACAGAAGAGATCCAAATATAACTTTACTTCACAACATCAGTAGATTCCAAACTTACTTCTCCTATCCAGAGATATACTCCAAACTGCTTTCGCTGCTCAATTCTGATCTGAGGTAGAACACAAGCACAGACTGGACAACTCATTCCCGAAATAAGGTTCACTGATCCATATATAAAACTCAGATACTTCATCAAAACTTGAGTTGCTGCACCAACTCTATCTTTAGAAGACATCCTTCAACTAGACTGAACTACCGGTACCACTCCTGGAATCCAGTCGATAAGAAAACTCAACCTTCAGATGCGGACAACTCCTGACTTCTCTGAAGACACTCAGAAAAACTCTGATAACCCAAGAGAACACTCAAACTATCGCAAGTCACTTTTGCGATCAACCCAGCCTATTTCCAAAGAAAACTGTTCCTCTTAACAAATCAGAACAGCCCATACTTAACTATCCAATCCATCGAAGAAATGGATGCACCCTGCTGCTTCTGAATTTCACCTCCAGAAAAAAACTGCTTAGCCAGAAAACTTCCTGCCAACACAGAACACTCCAAGCTGCACTGCTGATACTGATGCCAAGGACTTCGTACTCCAAAGATCTTCGAGAAACTCGAACTCCAAACCAAACAGAAACACCATGCTGAACTCAGCCACAACACCGAAACAGACGCACTTCCTTAAACTCGTTCCAAAGAAAACATCTTCGGGAACATCCATCGTCACTGCATCTCATCACACAGCTACTATTACCTGAGGTATCAAGGTACCATCACTTGCTTCTGTTCAATCGATAGATCCAAACTCTACTCATCCAACTTACAGATAAACTCCGAACCTTAACAGGTTTCCTTCAGAGATTCGATGAAATCCTTCATCACAGCAAAACTTACTCGAGACAGTATTGGGTCTACAGTCTCGATAAATACACTTCCAACCTTAATTCCAACCATTGGTAGTCGTGTTTCATACACTACTACCCTATCTACCTATAAAACTCATATTGGAAAACCTGTACGGGTAACCCAACAATATAGGTAGAATATATATATATAGTTATATAAAAATTACAAATACGCTCTCTCACGATAGATACCACTCCAGAGCTAGGTATTCACTCAACCAATAGCTCTGATATTCACTTAACCAAAAGCTTAGGCATTCGCTCAACCTAAGCTCTGATACCACGTGTGACGACCCGACTTTCCACTCCCGGAAAATCGCATCGACAGTAAGAAAGAAAGGGGTGAGAAATAGAAAAGAGAAGAAGAGAAAAGAAAACAACAACAGATACTCACAGCGGAAACGAAACGAAATATAATATATCACATAAATATTACATAGTATCATATACATCATCTATCAGAGTTACACAGATTACACATCACATACTAGACAGTTATAACATCTGTCTAGTGATTACATCTCAACACAATACAGATCAATACAAAGATCAACACAGCGGAAAACTACTATCTATATCTACAACGCCGAAGCCTCCTGCTCCATTGCTCCTCCAGATTACTCGTCAAAGCTAAACCTGAATCCCTTGGCTACTCGTAAAAATTTGAGTACCCAAGAGTTTATAAAACAGAAATAAACAACTTGGGTCAGACATGGGTCTGGTGTGAGTAACAGGTTAAACTTGTTTAACTTCAAAATCTTTTTAAAGAAAAGGTATCACGTAAGACTTCCCACCAATAAATATGGGTAAGTTTTTACCTTACGCTAACCAAAACATTTGATAGGAAATTCGATTGTATTATAATAGGTCTAGGGTTTTCAAATAAATATGAAATAGCTGGAATGCTTACATCTCACGTTCCAACATAGTTGGGCACAACTAAAACGTACGGCACTTATTGGAGTTTGGATTCCATCAATGGCAGGGCTACCGGGGTACCGCCCGTCACAGTACGTGGCCTAGATCACCGTACCGAGGATCACTCCCAATCCCCTGCAACACAAGGCCGGAACATCCCTTACTGGATAATTCCCGCACAAGATATCCCAGCAGTTGGAGCTCACAACTGCCCACACAGCCGAATAATAATAAGAAGGGACCTCTAGACAGAGATAATCTTGTCCTACTTGGGTGCTACCCACTAACCTTGCTGCACCTCCCCTGTTTTAGCCATTCCCGGTTTGTGAGGCTTGAGGTCACGATTACCTTAGAAAAGAACACATCACTTAGAATGCTCATCGTCCACCTGACGATGTTCTGAAAGCATTCAATCCATACAAGTTCGTTCCGGGTTCGAACGAAACCGAAGGCATTATCTCGTTACACTCGTTTTGGAATCACCCTCAGAGTTAACGACAACAACCCTTGCACTCTAAATCTTTATCTCGAATCTGAAAGTACTATCTCCGTCAACTCATTACGGAATCACCCACAGAGTTATACTGACAAAGAATCGTTCTTACACCTCGAGTCTTCACTTGCTCCATTTGAATTTCACGACCTAACGTAAATTTGAATCGATGTGGTATTCGGGTCTCCAGACCTGGAAATCCGGTATACGGAAACCCGATCCCGGTCTCATCGAAATCCAAAACGTATCTTTTAAGGCCAAGTTGTTTTAAAGGTTAAAACAATTTAATTCAATTATCTTTATACACTTAGAAAGATAATTCACAATAGATAATCAACATTATCAATATCATCAGATAATCCATATTATCACAATTCAACTAAACATCCATATCACATAGCATATATCTCATCAGAGATATCAATCAAATGCAAAGCATTCAGTATTATCATCCATCCATAAGTAATGATTTATCATCTCTAATTAATTTAAAGTTAATTAAATTAATTACTTTTATTTTATAAATCCTTCTTACTTAAACATTAATTAATTACAAATTAATTAATTATCCTATAATTACCTTTTTCAATTAATCATCTTTGATTAATTATCTTTTAATTACCTTAAGTATTTTATCTTTAATTAATTACTCAAATTAATTAACTTTAACCACTTATAGTAATTAACCTTTAATTACTTCATTAATTAATTAACTATAATTAATTAAATTAATCACTATAATTAATTACATAAATCCTTAATTAATTACATTAATTAATCACTTCAATTATTAATTATACTAATTAATCAATCTTAATTACATCATTAATTATATTAATTAATGATCCTTGATTACAAATTAATTATTAATTACTTTAATTAAATTAATTACATTAAGTAATTAACTTTAAATTAAACAACATTTATTAATCACCTTGATTAATCTTAAATCAGTAATTATCTACCCTTAATTACCTTCATTTACTAAATTAATTCTCCTTAATTAATTCCTTAATTAATCCCTTGATTAATTCATAAGTAATTAAACTCAAATTACTTCCATTAATACATCATCATTCAACTAATTACTTCCAGTAATTAGCTATTATTTACTTCCCTAAATAATCATACTTATTAATTACAATTAAGTAATTATTTATCAAATCATCCATTGATTATTCTAAATTAATTAAACTTAATTAATTAACTTAACTAAATCAAATTATCTTAATTAATTACAATATTTAATTAATTTCCTAATTTCTTCTATTAAATAGTCCATTAAACAAATTCTATAATTGATTATCTTTAAATTAATCAATCTAATTAATTATTAAAATTAATCACATTAATTAATTATTTAATAATCCATAAATAATGACCTTCATTAATAATTATTTAATTACTTTCCTTGAGTAATTAACTTAGATTAATTATTATTAATTCTAAATTAATAAATCTAAATAACCAATTAATTAATCACAAATTTTTTAATTAATTAAGTGGTAACCATAACTTAATTAATCTTTAATTACTTTATTAATTAATTCTTAATCATGAATTAATATTCTAATTTAATTCTTAATTACAAATTAATTATTCCTAATTAATTAATCTTAAACCTTAATTAAATTAATTTAATCCTTAATTACAAATTAATTTAATTTAACACAAATCATTAAGTCTTTGTAACACATTTCCTTATTAATGATAATTATCATTCAAAAATATATCTGAAACATTAAACTTTCAAATTTACTTTTAAATTCCATTTTAAATATGAGATTTAAAATGAATACCAATTTATCTTTAACAAAGTTTAAAACTAATTTAAAAACCTTTACATGTTAAAGAATTCTTATATGTATAAAAGTATTTTTAAAAGAGTTTTAAATCAATCTTCCTTTTTAATTTCAACCCATTTAAATATAACTAACAATTTAAACCATTTAAATTTTTAAAACTTATTTATTTCCAATCCTAAGATTCAAAACCAGACTTGAATCTATATATATTAAACTTTGATTTAAATTCCTGTTTGAATTTTATTTCACAATTTAAATTTAGTTTTAATTTTAAACAAACAGTTTTAAAACCTGGCAACATCTTTGTTTTTACCCGAGATCACAAAAAAAAAACTTCGAGTCGCCTAGCAAAAATCTTCGAGCATCACTCAAAATATTCTCGAGAAAAACTCGAGTGGCCCTTTCCTGCAAAACAGACTTCACCAGACATTTCGATCGCGTGCACGTGCACACCCCACTGTCAGAGCTTCGATCATCGATGACATCTCCACCACTTCGACGATCAACCACCAACCCAGCTACGATCATCGAATCTTTAATCATTTCACGAAATCGAAATTGAGTTCAATTTCAAAAACCTGGAACAAAAGGACCAACCATCACCAAAACCTGGCAAATCCCTCGCCTTCGCATTTCCGACCACCAGAACTTCTGGAATTCCGACCATGCACTCGTCATCGACCAAGCCTCCCTCTCTTAAAACCCCTTTACACTCGATCGACCAAAGAGATCGGGGTGATCATTTTATCAAGACTAAGTAAAACTAGGGTTTAAAACTTTAATCCCAAATCAATTCTTCCCCACGGCATTAAAAATTCTCCTGACAATTTTTACATCATCCCTGATCATTCCTCTGCCATTACCCAAAACCCCGACTACCACAAATCAAAAGATCACCAGAATTTCCCAAAATCCCCTATTTAGTTCAATACAGAACTGCACTCATTTTACTAAACTAAAAATTATGATTTCAAAGCTAAAAATCATATTATAGTTTATGCTTTCAATTCATGTACCTGGATTTATAAAATACAAGATTTAAATTTTCACTTTTATAAAACATATACTGTTATTTTTGATTACAGAGGCACTCAGACTCAAAGGTTTGTCTTAAATTAAACTTTTTAACATTTATATATGATTAATCAAACCATTCTTGTTTGTAAATTAAGTTATTTCAAAACTAGATCCAATGATAAGGGATTTTAAAAGAAATTCTCGAGTCTGGCAACAAACAGAACAGAATTCAAATATAACAGACATGCATACCTAACCACTCATCCATGTATACATAGAAACTCAGATATAAAATCATATATCAATACATAGATATGCAGAATCATTTATAAATATTCACATGCAACCATCTTTCATAACTTAAATCTAAAAATAAAATGTTACTCACCTTTAAAAAGATGAACAGAGCCTATCTTTGAAACTGAGAAACTGTTTTGAACTTTAACTTGAATGCCTCTTTTAATTTTTAACTTGAGTTGCTTTTAGAAACTGAGTTGCTATGATTTTGCTGTTGATTTAATCTACAGGTTTGCTTGATTGATAAACTCAGGTTGAATGAGATGCTGTAGGCTTTGATTTTCAGATATGAGGATGATGTTTGCAGGCTGATCTTTGAGTTGTTTCTAGATTTTGAATAGAATTACAGACTGGTTTCTTTGAGATGATTACAGATCATTTGTTTGAGGAAGATGCTCACTAATTTCGGTTTGAATTTGTAAAAATGAGATTACAGGGATTTGATTTTTGAGGATGAATTATGGGTTGTCGATTTTGGTTTTTTGGTTTTAGGAAGATTTGTTTACTGATCTGATTTATTTCAGATTTGCTTAGAGGAAAGGTTTTTGAGTTTCTCCTAATTTTAAAAAGAAGAATAGAAAGAATGAAATGAAGAAAAGCAAATGTTTATATACATGTATATTTATGATTTTATAAAAATAAAAGAAAAAGAAAATAATAAGGACACTTGTCATTTTGAGTTTATCTTTTATTTACACATGTTATATGAAGCTTTAGGCTAAAGACACTTGTCCTATAAGTATTTATTCATAATTCTATTTATTTTAAAGTAATTAAAAAGCCTTTTTCTTTACTTATAAAATACTTATATATATATATATACAAATTACTTTTTAAAGAAAGAAAACTAAATTTTATTTATAATTAAAAGTTTATACAAATATTCTAAAATCCAAAACAAATTTAAATATTTATTCTTTTGAATTTCAAAACCTAATTTCAAATTCAATTTAAATTAAATCCTAAGATTCAATTTAAAAGTTAAGTTATATATATACATATATAACTATTCATTCAATTAAATAAAAATTCCATATTCTTTAAAATCCATTCATATTAATAAAAATAATACATTATACTTATTATTTGAAATTAACATATTTGATATTTAAATAATTTATATAAGAGATTATCAAGTAATATTTTAAAAAGAAATAAAACAAACCTTTTCATTTAAATTTAAACTTAAGCTAAAAATCTATTTTTAAACAATTAAACATTTATAATATGTATTTTAAACTATATAGTTATTTATTAAATAACTTTTGAAAAACTTAATATTAATTTAATCATGATTTCCAAATTACCAATATATATTAGAATTTGAAAATATAATCTCATTTGTTAAATTCAAACCAACTCATCTATTTACAATATATACACTTATATATATTATAAATAGAAATCATTCTATTAAAGTTTAAAAAGATAAATCACTAATTAAATATTTATTTAATTAGATTATTAAATTTATTCAAATTTATTAACAAAGATCATCAAATCAATTTAATTTTTAAATATAAATTATTAAATTGATATTGTCCAAATTCCCGGGATATCACAAATATAAAAGGATTAAAAATCGAGATTTTTAATAAACTGGAAGGATAGAAGTGAATTTGGAAATAAGTATAAAATTTGTTGTACCGGAGCTCAAGTAAGATTTCCAAATTTACGAAATGAAATTAGAATTGAGAAATTTGGCTTATTTTAAAAAGAGATTTTTAATTATTAACTAAGTAACTTTAAAGTTGTTAAAAATATTCTTGAAACTAGTTATATAGTTAATTTAGATTGTTTAAAGCATATTTAATTATTAATTAGTTACCTTATAATGATTGTTAAAGACTTATTATTTATTATTTAAGAATTAGTCAGCACTGTTGTTTTAAAAGATAAATTTTTAAATATTAATATGGATTGTATAATAATTTTATTGAAGTATATTTGCCTAGATTAAACTTGGAATTTTATTTTAGAAACTTATAAACATTATTTTGAGATAATTATTAAATAAAGTTTTTGGTAAGTAATGGTATACCCGCATGGCGAAATAGGAGGAAGTGAGTGCCTATAGTTAAGTCTTGGATTTCTCTGGGATAGAGACGTAACCATTGAGCTGTGAATCCATGGTTTGATACCGCAGTGGTACTTTCCACATTATTTTCAAAAAGGGTTTCAAATATTTTTGAAGGATAGTTTGTGAATTTGTTAAATTCAATAAGATATGTACATATATTTTGGATAAAGAGATTTAATTTATTAAAATTAAATTAAAAAGAGATTTGGGGTTTTTCAGTGGAAAATGGAATATTTGGTTGAATGATTGTTTATTTGATAGTTATATAACCGACTACCAAATCTGGACCCAAAATATAACTTTGGGAATATCTAGGATAAATACGGGAATTATATGGTACAGTTGCCGTTCGAGGTGCTATACTGTATGTATACACTCGTCTCGTTCTTCTAGGACATTTACAAGGAAATCTGTCCACTAACGGTTAGGAGGTGATTTCCAATCTTATTTCGTTTGTTTATTTCCTAAAGAACCGTGGTTGAGTTTACCGGAAATATCGAACGTTGTTTCGAAGAGACCGGGATCAGATAAGCTATCCTAAAACCACTTCGATCCAACGAGTACGTCTTCAAAAGGAAAACAAGAGCATGGAGTCGAAGATGGAGCAGTGATGTGCATGGGCTAATCGCTACTAATCCTAAGGATTATTCCAAAATGGATGTAGTAGGAATAGTGCCTTCGGTTCCGTTCGGACCCAGAACGGAGTTGTATGGATGAATGCTATCAGTACATTGTCATTGGAGGACAATGAGCATTCTAAGTGAAAATTCCTTAAAAGGTAATTGTAGCCTCTAGCCTCATCAACCGAGAATGACTGAAAAGCAGGGGAGATGCAGCAAGGCTAAGTGGGTAGCACCCAGTTAGGGTATGTTTATCACCTTTCTAGATACCCTCGGATATTATTACTACGATTCATGGAAGGAGCTCGGATAGGGTAGGAACACCCGGGGTGATAGCATATTCGGTCTATCCAAGTTAGGGATAGTCCGGTCTTGTGTGGTAGGGGATCCCGGAGTGGTCCTCGGTACATTGTTTCTAGACATGTACTGTGACAGGTGATACCCCAGTACCTAGTAATTCGTATGGAATCCATTCTCCAATAAGCGCCGTACGGTTTTGATTGTGCCAAACTATGCTGAAACGTGAGATGCAAGCATTTCAGCTATTTGAATATGTATTTGTACTTAGACACTATTATAATATCAGATGATTTTGATGTGAAATGGTTTGGTTATCGTAAGGGAAAACCTGTCGTGTTTATGTGTGGCGTGGTCTTACGTGATACCTTTGATTTTCAAAGGGATTTTGACACTTTACTAATTCAAATTGAGTGTGTTTTTCTCACGCTGGTTTTCCAGACTGACTCGGGTGTTATTTTATTATAATGCTCGAGTCAGACCGAGTATTACAGGTTCAGGTTAGGATGCTATGTAGCTTAAGAGATGAGCTGGAGACCGAGACGTATTCTCATACTTGTTTATTTCCGCTGTAGTGTTTTATTGAAATTACCAAGAATTGTGCGGGCATGTTGTTATAACTGTCCAGATTGGTAATTATTGATTTGGTACTATGATGAGATATGTATATTACAGTTTTGATTTGTGTAAAGAACTGTTTATATTATATCTTATTCAGTCCGCTGTGAGATTCTATTTTGTTTAGTTTCTTCTTTCTTCTACCTACTTTCTTTTCCCTCAACAATTTGTCTTTCTGGCACTCGATCGTTCGACATGTTATACAATGAGCGTATTTATGTCGATTTTCGAGGGTCGAATGAGCGGATTGTCACATACATAGTACAATACGCTACATATATAATGTCTATAGTAAAGTAAAATATCAAAATTGCGTTAAGGCATTACCCATATCCCCCTTAACACATTTTATATATTGTCATAATCTATACAGTATTGTAAACTCCACCCGCAGGTGGGCTATCAGGGAGCTCTCCATAGGTATGACACAAACCAAACTCGTAGAAGGCGCGATAAGGCATGTAACAAGGCACGCGTGGCAATGCCCAGGGTAGGATTCTACCATTTTGCGGATCCAGACTGGTGGTAACGCATAGCAGCTACTACCGCCCACCTCGAGACACACTCCCAATCAAAGGTGTGCACACCAAAATCAAATCACAAAAGCAATAGATATGGTTTCGAAGAAATGTGCCCGATAGGAGGAATGACCTCACTTGGCCCGGTGTGGCTCCTGTTTTAGCCACATCAAGCTGACTCACGGGAGTCAGGGCTACGTAAATACCATACAGAATCGTTCGCCAAACCATCCTCCTTCATTCTGGAATCTCCACCACGTACATAGTTGTTAAAGTGGTTTTTGGTATTGGCAGAGAGTATGATAATATCCGATCCCAGTCTCTTTAACAACCAAACGCTTATTTCACACCGTGGTCATTTATAATTTCAAACAGTTCATACTTCATATCAAAATATCATACTTATTTCAAAATCATATCACATTTGAAATCATATCACTTTCAAAATGTTATCACTTTCAAAATCATATTTACTTTCAAAATCTTATTCACTTTCAAAATCATATTAAAGTATTCGCGTTTAAATCCATTTACTCTAAATCATAACAATTCTAACTTAAACAATTTATAAAGGTTTATATATATTAAAAATAGTTATAATTTAAAAATAGTTTATATTTAAAGTAGTTTATATTGAAAGAGTTTATATAAAAAAAATAGTTTCAAATTAGAATTGTTTCATCTAATTCCACAAATCGATTCAATTCAACTTTGGTTCCAAAATTCAATTTAAATCAATCTCAGTTCAGCAAATTGCAAATTCACATTAAATCCATTTTAAATTTATATCGATTTCAAATCCAGGTTTGAACTACCAATTTAAACCACTTCCAATTCAATAGGTTCCAAATTTAAATATTCAAACATTTATAGTTACTCAAGTTGATAAATTTCATTTATATTTCAAAATTCAACTGTAATTTTATTCAAACTTGAAAATATTCCCTTAATCATTTTCATAAGTATTTAAATAAAATCTCAGATTACAAATTTGAATCAAATTTAAATATTAAATATCTAGCTTCAATTTATTTAATTCTGAAATATTCACTTAATCACCTTTTATGAACATTTAGATAAAATCTCAAATTCAAACTTAAATCAAATTTAAATATTCAGTTTCAAAATTTATTTAAATTAGAATATATTCATTTAATCACTTATACCAAATCAAGTTATAAAATCATACCTTTCAAATCCCAAAATCAATAAGTTCAAATCAATCCTTATCTAAGTTTAATTTAAACAAATTTAATTATAAATCAATTCCTATTTAAATTCAAGTATTAACCCATTTGAATTACAAATCAATTCTTATTTAATATATCATCCCAACCTCTTTTTATTTAAAATTATTACAAAATCTATTTAAATATTAATATTTTATATATATTTAAAACATATTATATATATAATAATTAAATTAAATTTATTAAATTAAATCTTATAAAATTTAAAACTATATTTTCAAAACTAACATATAAATTTAAAATTTCCAAAACATATAATTTTAAAATCTAAATTTTACACATCTATAAAAATAACATTTATATATCATATTTTTTTAAAAAAAATTGATATTTATTAGAACCCATATATTTCCTTTCAAAACTTTGGAAATCATTTTCAAAATATGGACCAACGGTGTCCGTATACAATTTTCTATCCTATGGTCAAGTGATACAAAAATTTATCATTTCAATCCACAATTTAAATATTTACGGGTATATATTATTTCAACCCGCAATCCCAAAATTCTAAATCAATGAAAATCACTTGGGTTTATCATTTCAACCCATAATGGTTTTCCCCTAATCTATAAGATCGTTCCGGTATATATCATTTCAACCCATAGGGAATTCTAAGCTAACAGGGAACTTGCAGAGGAGAACAAATATGATAATAACATAACATATCAACAACATGCATATATCATCAATAACAAATTTAAATATAATATATACAACAGGTTATGGTGTCAAGGTAAACAATGGAAGATAATGGCATATCATATTTAATAATTTAATAACTTAACAATTCGAACTTAACAACATATTTCAATCGTCATTTCATGTGAATTAAATTTACTAAATATAAGAATGTTAATCGTGAGTGGTTGCTCACAATTTGAGGCTAGAGGAATTTGATAACAGGATAAGCTACGAATTAAATCATGAACTCAACAATCGACAAGTCCAAACGACAAATCTCAAAGCAAAGCAAGGTGAACACGTATTCGATGAACAAAGCTTATAATTATGAATCAATGAAAACAAATAAAAATCAACTTGATATAAATTGAAACAAAATGTATATTATATTATTTTTATTATTTTCTTTCGTAAAATAAATGTTTAATTAAAACACGTATTTAAAAATGAAATCTTTAGATATATATTTGAAAATCAATATAAATTTTAAAGCACATATATATTAAAAATCAACATATATATATATATATTTCAAAATCATTATTTACATCAAATTAAATCAAATCTTTACATATATATTTTAAATTCAAGATACCTATATATATTATATTTTAAAATCTATATACATTTAAAATCAAAATACTTGTATATATAATATATATTAAAACACATATATAGGCAAACATATATTTGAACAGGAGCACATCATTCAAATTTTATAATACTTTTGTATATGCAATATATATATATATGTAATCTTACTTTACTATTGTATATAAACGATCGACAAAAGGTACTGTGCAAATTTACTATATATGTAAACTTACTATATTATTATATACAAAATCTTTTTTTTATATACGAACTCCAAATATACTTACTATATTATATATATATATAATATTATACAAACGATCAAAAAAATACTTACTACATATATAATAAAAGAGGTGAGAAGCTACAGGTACGAAGCATGGAAACTCGACCAGGGGAAGACTGAAACGATGGCGGTAGTGGGAGTCTAGGTTGAGGAAGGTGGAGTTGCAACATATATAAGTATCGAACACTTGCCTTCTTTTTTTAGAAGACAAGGCATGGCACACGTTTGAAAACAGGCATCAGGCTGAGAAAGGTGACATACGGCGTGTTAGGTTGGGAGGCGGGGTCTGGACGTGCTCAGCTACAAGCTTTATTTATATGATGCATAAATCTGGGCAGTGGTTTCAACGCGGATGGAGGTAGACAGCATTTGGGTTTTTCTTGGTGGTGCGTGGGTCCGGTTTCATGTGGCAGGTAGGGGCGCTTGGTGGCTGATGGGTCAGAGGCCGCACGTGAAGCCGACAGTGAGGAGGAGAGGCATGTATCGAGAGTAGTTATTTTTTTTAATAACAAAGGAGAGGGAGGAATGATCTTTGTTCGGTTGTCAGGTTGATGGATGTGGAGTGAGGGCTTTGAAGAGAGAGAGAGGAAGTGAGGTGGGGTGGTGGGCTGAGGTGAAATGAACAGGGAGTGCGGCGATTTAAGGAGGAGAACGATGGTCGGAGCACACATAGGAAAGCATGAGCTTGGAGGTTGGACGAGCATCAATTCATGAAGCAAGAATAGGAACTGCATATTGTTCCAGAAACGAAAATATATAGCCTAGATATAAAAAAATTTCTTAAAGTATGAACAGAAAAGAGAGAAGAGACTCCAGAAAAATGAACGAACCACAAAAATAAATTGGAAATGGTGGCACAACAAAAATCATGCACGATTTGAATTCAGGCAGTTATAAATGCAAATGTCCATTTGTTTTTAAACGGTGGACAATGAATGGTCACGAAGAAACAAAAAGACGGACCGTTACGGTTAACCGTTTCGCGAGTTTCACCGTGTACCGAATACTGAAACATACAAATGAATATACTACGGAGATCAGCACAGCAAGAGGATCAGAACGGTACACAGATATCAGCGATACGACCATCCTATCAAAAGTCGATATTCGCTGCCAAACTACTGCTAATTTGCCGAAAATAAGATAAACGGGGCGATAACAGTCCAAATTTTGTGAAATGATATATGACGTCTCACTTAGAAAATGATTTACATTTTTATTATATAAAAATATTCAGGTTTCAAAAATATTTTATTTTCATCAAATTTACCGATTTAAATTGAAGTTGAAAATTACACAACAGAATTAACTTCCATATTCTCTGATGGAAATTTGACATTTGCTACGTTTAAATAGACTTATTCCAAATATCAAATTTTCATAGTTAAATTTAATTGTTTTATTTTCAAGAAAAATTTAGTTAATTACGTTATAAAATCGTTAAAATTTACGGGTCGTTACACATTTAAACTATTTTAGTCTATTTTGTTAACTATTTTATAGTATTTAACTATTTTATAGTATTTAACTATTTAAAAATTTATTTTAAACTATGTTAACTATTTATAACTATCTAAACCATTTTCTAAATTTCGGACGGTGTAAAGTGGAAGTGTTTATATTTAAATCCTTGATTTTAAAGCGAATATGGTTAAATGATGTTATAACATAAGTTGGTATTTGAAAAATGAGATTTGCCAATGAAATGACATATTTGATTTAATATGATGATTTTGAATAAGGATGTAATTAACCTATCTTATCAATATGACTTCGAAAGTGAATATGATTTTAAAAGTGAATATGATTTTGAAAGTGAATATGATTTTGAAAGTGAATATGATTTTGAAAGTGATATAGCTTGAAATCGAATATGATATTTTGATATCAATTATGAAATGGTTTTGGAAATTTAAAAGAACCATTCGATGTGAAATAAGCGTTTGGTTGTTAAAGAGACCAGGATCAGATATTGTCATACTCTCTGCCAATACCGAAAACCACTTTAACAACTTCGTATGTGGTGGAGATTCCAGAATGAAGTAGGATGGTGGCGAACGATTCTGTATGAGGTATTTACGTAGCCCTGACTCCCGTGAGTTGGCTTAATGTGACTAAAACAGGAGCTATACCTAGGCCAAGTGAGGTCGCACCTCCGATCGGACATGCTTCTTCAATACCATATTATGACTTTTTGATTGATTTGTTGGCCAGCCCTCGATCTGATTATGGGAGTGTGTTCCAAGGTGGGCGGTAGTAGCTGCTATGCGTTACCACCAGCCCGGTTCTACAAACCTTAGAATCCTACCCTAGCATTGCCTCGCGTGCCTTGTCACATGCCTTATCGTGCCCATTACGAGTTTGGTTTGTACCGTACCTATGGAGTGCTCCCTGAGTATCCCATCAGTTTGGTGAGGCTTAAAGTACCTGTATAGACAAGGGGAATATATAAAAATATATTAAGGGGGATATGGGTAACGTCTTAACGCTATTTTAATACTTTACTTTACTGTAGACACTATTATAATAGCGTATCGTACTACATAATAGATAGTTTAACGGATCCTTAGGAGTTGATAATCCCGAACATCTCTTAAGTTATTGCACTCACGTTGACACTGGATAAGAGATGTCAAACTCCGTAAACATTTCTGAAGCCGTTACACTCATATTTATTTACTGTTGATTTGACTTACATAAGATCTTTTAGTTCTGACTCGAGTGTTTTGTCTTTTCATTACGCTTGGGTCAGTTTGAGCTTTTAAGTATATCGAAGACCATTTATCTCTCGAGGACGAAGATGAAGATTGTATACTATTATTATTTATTTTATTTATTACGCTACATCATGTTGTTCCGCTTTATTATTTATTCATTTCCGTTGTATGTAACTTTGATCTGTATTGTAAAAGTGTAATCAATTATTATCTGTAAACAGCTTCATGAACTGTTTATTTGATTATTATATTTTGTCATTCCGCTGTGAGATTCTGTTTTTTGTTTTCTTTCTTTTCTCTTCTTTTTCTTATTTACCCCATAACAATCCTCCCTATTAAATGGTTTGAGTTTGACATGTGTGGTTTATTGTCGATTTAAACCATCCAAAAAGGTGGGTCGTTACAATATATGTGTTATCGCTAGATTGAACCGAAGAGTAAGAAACGATAAGTATTATTATCAGAAGTGGTGACATTGAAGCCATTAGAAGCCAATAAATTACGATTGACATAACAAGTGAAGGGCTGTTGTGACACAAATAAGAATAGAAACTAAACTTAACGATGACATAGTGTGTTTCTTATACAATTACTTGAACGTGCACACTGGTAAAAATTTCTTTATTCACGAATAATGGATGTATAAATAAACTGTGATGACCCGCCTCATCGACCCTCAGAAATTGACACTAATACATCCTAGGTATTTACGTGCCGTAAATCCAAGTGCCGGAGAGGCAGATTATCATGGGGTAAAGAAATAAAGATAGAAGATAGACAATAATATAATCTCACATCGTATTCAACACATAATTATACATATGAGTAGTACATGAAATTACTCCAAATTGTTCCATCAAAGTTACGACAGGTACTACCCAGCTAGGATAGTTATAACGACCTATCCTTACAGTGCTGGTAGATACTAATACATAATACAAACACATCAGAAAGTGATAGATGGCTTCAACCAAAGAACCAAAATGCTCCATACTCCATGCTCCATTCCAAAATGCTCCAAGCTTACCCAACTAGTTGGCTGCCCATAAAAAATAAGGCATCCCAAGTTTAAGGGGAAAAAAAGTCCAGGTTAGTCATGGGACTGATGTGAGAAACTCAAAATACGATGTATGAAAACAAAAGGTATCTCATAAGACCACGCCGCACATAAACACGGAACATGTTTTTTCCTTACGATAACCAAAATATTTGCTACGTAGAATATGTGGATATTATTTTTAATGATATTCTTTTGACAACACTTTTCAACTAAGTATACATAATCTTAGCCGAAATTGTTACATTATTAAATTCCAGCATACTAGGCTCTACAATCAAAATTCAAAGGTACTTATTGGAGAATGGATTTCCATACAATGACAAGGTAAGGGACTACCTTCCGATAGTACAACTCTAGAAAAATTCACCTGAGGCTCCAACCTCTACCAACATAGAACCGGCCTACTTTACCATAGATAGTACTGAATATGCCATCACCCCGGTCGTTCCCGACCCACTCGAGAGCTCTCTTTGCATACATAACGTTAATTTAAAACCCGACGTCGTAGCGGGAACAAATATATCTAGAAAGGTGATGACTATACCGTAATGGGAGCGACCCACTTAGCTCTGCCGCATCTACCCTGTTTTTGTCATTTCCAAATGGTGAAGCTCGAGGTAATGATTACCTTACTCATAGCACATTCCACTTTGAATGCCACATTGCCAATCCATAAACATATAACTGATTTCTACAAACGTATAACTCCTAAGCTCGTATGTCTCAGGAAATGGTGTTAAGCTAAGAGAAGTTGCCTTCTCTGCCACCAATCAGATGATACGTTCATAGAGATCGACCAATGTAATTACAATTGCAACGTCAGACATTCGTCCATGCAAGTTGTCTAGGAACAGGGCAAACCGAAGGCATTCTCCTAACATATCCTACCAAGAGTTACTCCTAGGATTAGTAGCGATTAGCCCTTGCATTAGATATTTCATAACGAAGAGACTACTGCTACTATATGTATATTGGGAGTTTATCCCCAAATGATCAACAAGCAGTCCTTTAATATGAAAATCTAAATATCATATCCATGTCTTCACTCCGAATACACAAATTGATTTGAAGTGGTCTTCGGATAGGAATTACCCAAATCCGACCCCGGTTCCTCCGAACCAATCATCGATTAAAAAGATGTTAAGTTCATATGTGATTATCAATCATCATTCAATTTAATTCATATTTTTATTCATTCATAGATATATCTTAGAGATATATTCATTGAAATATTTTTTTATCTTTTTCAAAGTATATGGAATCATCAAGCCTCATTTATCAAATCCTTTTGGTTAATTTAAACAATTTTGAATCGTGGAATAATTCCAAACCCTTTCATATTTTACTTAGAAAAATATTTCCAATTCATTTCATTTAAATCTTAACAAAGATTTCCTAATTCAAAACTCAAAATTTTAATTCGGTTAAAAGCATGTTATCTAGGATGCAAATCCAAAACCAGTAAATGTTAAGTGAGCGAAATCTATAGAAATCATCTAATTCTACTCATTATTAATTCCCATATTCAACAAATACTATGGGCGTAATAAGGGTGAAAGCACCCTTTAAATTCCACGTATTGTATGAGTTCCCACTTCGGGCTTTAACACCGAGTACAAGAAGATTATCTCCATAAAATTCAAGTTATTTATATTTAGAGAATTATATCCTTTAACTTTGGAAAATTTTGATCCGAGTAAATCAAATTTACCATCGCATCCGTCGGGCCAGTCCAGATAGCCAGGGAGAGAGGGAAACTGGTTTTCCAAACTCAAGCCTAGACACTACCTCTCTGACACCCATAAGGCGGTCAAGTAATTTGATCGACTCTAAATCATTTAATATTTAACCATTCCATAAATCCTTCAGATCATCTTTAAAATACTTTGTTAATCATTTAAAAATATTTACAAAAGAGTTGGAAAAGAACGGTTGCGTTTCAAACTACATTTCAAAATTTATAGAAAAGTACCGTGGAAAGTGCTTTTTAAGCAATATTGATCAAAACGACTTTTTTTATCATTTGGAAACTCATTTTTATAACTCAAATCACTTTTAAAACATTTTAAAATATTTTTAGAATTTATTTCATATTTTTAAACAATTTTAAAGAGGTTTAACATTCCATATACACTAATTCGTTAAATAAAGGAAAGTGATTTCCTTTGTGCTTATCGACGTGTATTTTTGTGAATTGCATATATATATATTCAACATTCATATTTAAAAACCATCATCCATAATCATAATCAAACATATATAACATCCAATAACATATAATACGATAGTTTATGAGTTTACTCACCTCGGGTTTAAACGACTAACTAAAAATTGGCTATAGCTTTGCAAATTTGAACTTTTAGCTCACGATCACTTGGATTATTGCCTCTAGATATCTCGGCCTATAGATGAGAGGATGGAGGTGAGGGAATCCATTAAAGTAGAGGTGAGGAAGAAGAAGAAGATGGTATGAGATGTGTGAATTTATGAAGCCTTATGGTCTTATTTATAGCCTTAGGAAAATGTGGCAAATTACTAAATTACCTTTAGATATTATCAAAATATCTCTTACACCACATCACTTCAACATCAAATTCGTGTCACCATACTCAAGTGCATGCATTAATGAGATGTAATGTGATAACACATATTGCAAAAATATTTTAAGCATGGAATGACATGCATTAACGGTGGATTTGATGTTTACTTTCCATGTTTTAGTGGTGATTAGATGTTACCTTTTTCACTTACTTTTTACAAAAATATCTTAGATATTTTCTTTAGCTTTGATTTGATTAATTGTGATACACATATGTGTGTGTATGTACAAAGAATTTTGCAACAACTTAAAACAATTTCCATTTGTCAAACCATTGAGCTTTCGAGATCCAATTTCCGGTCATATTTTCAGTTTTTAATTCAAACTATTTATTTATGTAAACAAAACATGAAAATATATTTCTTATCATCTTTAACTAATTAAAAAAAGTTCATTTAACTTATAAAGCTATATTTAAAATTAATTAAATATTCCATTTTCAAAGTGGTAAAATTACGGGTCGTTACATATTTCCTCCCTTAAAAAAATTTCGTCCTCAAAATTAAGGATAAGAACAAGATAATTCAAAGACAAATATATATATAACGAAGTGATACACAAAAATTCTTATTTGTTATTTAAATCATCTTATCTTCCGTTTCGGACTTATCTTCGAATCAAAAAATTCTCTTTGATTTGATTTCTATCAAAATTGAATCCCTATCCTTATTTTGAAAATCTATTCTTGTATCGTCGAGTGAGGAATTGTATTTGTAAAATTATATTTAAAATGTTTTAAAATATATTGTGTTGTTTGAGTTGTTGATTTTGACTTGGGTTTCCGATCGATTCGTCTGATCAACGCTATCGATAGGATTTCCAAAACACTTGAACAGAGCAAACTCACACAATATTATTTTCAAATTTGGAAAATGAAATAAATTTGTTTGATTATATTGTGAAAATATAAGAAAAAAAAATTTCTGGAATTTAATAGGTAAATTAAATTGTTTGTTTGAAATGATAATATTTGATTATCATTTATTGTTCTAAATAAATTTATAAATACGGTTTATAAATTGATTTGGAATTCGAAATGAATTAATTCAGAAATTTGAGAATTTAGTTTCCGGTGATTTCGAACTTTGGTTTTTAAAATTTTAAAGTATATATTATTGAAGTATTTTCGAATAGAAACCGTTTTCAAAGAATTTTAAAATGTTGAAATCAGTGCTCTTCTCTTTGTCGCTGGAAAATAATTTCGGTGATGGCGGCCGCATCATCGACGTTCATTTTCGAGTTTCGAAGTGGAGATACTATTCTGTAGTTTGCTATGGTTTGTTTTGAAAAATATTTTGATTTGAATTTCTTCAGTATAATTTGATTTTTATATATATAAGTATCTTATTTTAAAATTTAATTTGATTGATATAAATATATTATATATAATTCTAAATTGTTTAAAGTTAATCGGAAACCTAATTCTTAAATTTTGTTAAAGGATGATTTTAATTATAAATAAAACCAAAATTTGGAATAAATATTTAAACTTGAATAATGGAATTGGGAAAATTTTATTTGTATATTGTTCAACCGCATTCTAATACAACTTTCCTAAATCATTCAGAAGTTGAATATGTAATTGGATAATATATAAGATAAATTGAATTTATAAATAAAATTTGAGTGTTATAATAAATGTTATACACTGAATTTTGATTATAAATATGTTAATAGAGTTAGATAGAATAATAAGTAAACTCAGTTAATAATGAAATAAATTTGCTTTGGAAGAATTAATAAATTGGAATTAGATCAACATATGAAAATACATTGAATTTAAAGAAATTAATAGATGTAAATTAATTTAAATCGAAACTTTTATGTTTTAAATTAATTTATATGAGCTAAATATATGTGATAAGACATATTAAGTGAAATAAAATTTATAATAAATTAGAGTTAAAGAATTTAATCTGTTGAAAATAAAATATGATTATAATAAAAGATTATTCAAATTTATGGTTTTAGAAATTTCAAATTGAGGATAATTGGATAATAAGATAATGAATTTAGAAATAGTTGAGATTGATTTTAGTAAAATCAAATGGATTAAATCAATTATTGAATATCAATTAATTCAAATTTGAATTTATATGGTTTAAATTAATTGTTATTTTGTATTTCAAAATCTGTTTTTCTTTCTGGTTGTTTCTATTCTCCTACCTCGTTCCTTTTCGGGGACGAAAAGTTTTGAGTGGGGGAGAGTGTAACGACCCGTAAATTTCAACTGTTTTAATAACGAAATTAGTTAAAATTTTGTGAAATTTTAAACGATAAAATTTTGAAATAAAAAATTAATATTTGGAATACGTCTAGTTAAACATAGCAACTGGTAAATTTTCGTCCAAAAATATGAAATTTTATTTCGCGCGTAAATTTACTTCAATTTAATCAGTTAACAAGCGACGAAAATAAAATGTTTCCGAAACCTAAATATTTTTACATAGAAAAATTCTAAACCATCTTCTGAGCAAGATGTCAGTTTGTCGTTTTTCCAAATTTGGACATCTTTGGCTCCGTCGTTCTTATTTTCTGCAAAATGCAGCATTCTGGTACCGATATCGATTTTTATCGGATGATCGTACCACTGATTTCTATATACCGTTTTGATCGTCTCGTCGTGCTGATCTCTACGGTATATTCGATTGTCAAATTCGGAGTTCCATTGTACGTTGCACTTTGCGTAACGCCTACCGATCGGTAGCCGTACCGATAATCGTTTCAGTTTTATTTCCTCTGCGCCTTTCCATTTTCTAAAGGAGTAAACACTGTTCGTTGTTATTATATTCTATTGTTATTTACTAAAAATTTTGTCATTATTATTTTTGAATTCAAACGGGCTGACTTTACATTTTTCAGTGTAAAATTTAGTGAGGCGTTATATTTTTCTTCTGTCTATTGGTTTAAGCAAAGCGAAAACATATTCAGCTGTTGCCAGCTTTCTCTTCATTCGTTACACCAGCTATTCTTCTTCTCTCCTATTTGAAAAAAAAAACCTATTCATCTTCATTTTATTTAGGCCGAGCAAACACATATTTTTCTCCTCCCAGGTTACTCACGCAACCTCATCCTCTGTCCCATTCTCATCGCAGCTGCCTCCGAGTGCACCGTACACCATCCACTCCTGACCGGCCTTTGCCACTATAGCCACCGCACCGCCTGGTCATCCGACCTCCACTGAAGCACGTTTCGCGTCCATTTGGATCTGAGCCGCCTGAACCGATATATTTCTTCTTCCTCCCCTGTTTTGTGTTTTCCAATTCCAAAACCAACCTTACATATCGCCTACACTCGACCGCCCCTGCCCCGCCAACCTCCCCTCTCATCTCCTCCTCCCGACTTAGTATCCGCCGCATATAACAGCACCGGTAGCCATTCATACATCACTTTCATCCATCTTGATCTTGCTTTGCATGAGGTATAGTATATTTATATATATGCGTTTACATATATATTTAGTTGTTGTCTTTATATTTATACAGTTATAGTATATATTGTACATAAGTTCTATACATAATCTAAGTTACATAGTTCATATTATAAAGTTTTATACTGTATATTAGTAAAGGTATAATACTATATATAATTATGGGTGCGTGAGTTGTATATAATTGTTTTGAGTGTGATGTATGTGAGTTTTAATCTGAGTACACATATATATCAGTAGATATTATATAAGCTGCTACTCTATGTTAATATATTTTAAGTATTCTATGTTGTTTTAGTATAAATTTTATATTATGTTATATTAACGTTTGTTTATATATTTTATGAATATTCTATGGTTTATGTGTTGGTGTGTGTGTGTATATATATATATTCACGTAAGTTAGTTTATATATGCTGTTGTAAGTTAGCATATGTATATAGTTACTTCGGGTATATAAATACAGTTTGAAATATGGTTCGTATATCTATACACTTGTATATGTTTGTAGTTTTGTTTAAGCTATATAAAAGTTTATAATACTTCATTTTAAAGAATATGTTTGTTTATATATATAAAGACTATTTTAAGTTCTGTAAAGTTATCTTGGTTTTTGAAAGGCATGTCAGTGAGGAGTTGTTGGTTTTACTGTGTATGTATATAAGGGTGTACGATACAGATATTTCGATGGTTCTTTATTTCATATATATTAATGATTTCGACAAGTTTATACATATATGTATATGTGTAGTTATTATATGTAAAATCATATATACAGTTGTTTGTTCATATCTGAGTGCAATATGACTGAGTACAGTATTTTGCATATTATATTTATATAGTAGAAGATCGAGTCTTGTTAAAATGGGTGGGCAAGATATTAATTTTATATAAGGCTGTTTATACGGTGAAAATTTTGATATACTTTGATTTTTATATTTCAATTTTAAGTATAATGATTATATTAATATAATACACTTTTCATTTTCGATTTCTATTAACTGATTCTGATTGGTTCTCATCGACTTTCATTTATCAGCTTTGACCGTTGAATTCATGCCCGCTCTGCTTCAAAATTCGTACTTGGATTCGTGACTCAATTTCAGTGTCCGTATCAACGTGCGTATACGTGTCATCTTCTGTTCTTTCTAACCTCGAAAGGTGAGCACTCACTCACGATTAACGTTCTTTTATTTATTAGATTTGATTTCAATTGAAACGACAATTGAAATATGCTGCTATTAGTTAATTACACTATTATATATGCTATTGCCTGTATCAGTTCACCTGTGACATCTGACACCATTATCTGTTAATTATTTATGCGATGATAATACAGTTTGGCTGATAATTTATTGATTGTTGATGTTTATATTGGACGTTAAATTGTAAATGTTAAAATGATAAATAGTATGCAATTAAAATTGATGTAGAATAGTTAAATGTTAAATTTGATTAACTGACATTTGTATAATATGACCCCTTTAACTGTTAAATTTATTGGCACGTAGGATTTGTTTAATTACATTTTGAATGTATGTTGTTAAATTGATGATGTATGAAATTGTAAATTGAATAACAAGTGAAAACCGTAATGTAATAATCTTTAATCTACATGAAATGATAGTGTAGATTCTAGAAATAATTATATTAATTCGTACAAATAACAATGCGAATTAATAGGGTTATTTCGAGATTATTTGAATTGTTTATTGGATTGATATTGGTTGTTGTTATTGCTTGTTTATTTACTTTGACACCATCCCAGTTATCACACTGCAAGTTCCCTTTATATGTTTTGATTTTGAATTGAATTGGAATCGGGTTGAAATGATAAATACCCAAAATTGAACTTTGACCTAGGATAGAAAATTAAATAAAACCCGATTGGTCAATAATTTGATTTATGAATAAAACGAAGATTTTATTTGAATAAATAATATGGTTTTGAAATGAAGTCGAAATTTGAATTTAAGTGAAAGGAAAATGTTAATGTTTAAATAATCTGAAACAAATTATTAAAAATGTAATTGATAAAAGAATGTTGTTTAATTTGAGAAATTATTGAATTAAGTTTGAAATTATAATTAAGTTGAAATTATTAAACTTTGAAATTAATTAATAAATAAGTTTTGAATTATTTAATAATTAAATAAGATTGAATGATTTAGTGATTAAATTGAATTGAATTCTTTAATAAGAAAATTGAACTTTTGAATAAGTGAATTTTACTTCGTAAATAATTGAAATTGAGTTTTCTTGATTAAGTAAGGTTTTTGGAAATTTATTTAAGTAAGTAAATAAGTGAAATTGAATTTCTTTAACAAGAAATAAAAATGCGATTTATTGGAATTAATGTAAGACTTGAAATTTAAAGAATTTGATTTGACGAATTTAATTTAATTCAAAATTGTAAGTTTGATTTAATAAAGTTGAATTTAATGATTGATTTAATGAAATTGGAAATTTAATAGAAATTGTTTGAATGATAAATTAATTTAACGATATTGTGACGCCCCACCTCTATACCCACGCTAACCAAGAACACTACGGGGTAGTGCTGTCAATTAGCACGGAGAATAAGGCTGTTGAGGAGCGACCATCCATGAAATTTCTTTGTGCGAGAACCGATATGTCAGATAGTATAGAATGCATATCTTTTAAGGAGGAAATCCGACATACCGATACAAACACAAAGCTATCACACGGTGGCTATATATAATCTTCGGAAACAAATATAGAAGTATGCATAACATAAATCAGTCACAGACATCCATATCACAAAGGCGGAAGAAGATATGAATACATATATATATATCACATGAAAGTGTACATCAGAGTAGTGGTCGGAAAGATCCACGATAATACAAAAGAATAGCATCACGTGCTATACAAAAGAATAAATACACAACATAGAGTCTATATCTCAAAGGTGTACATCCAAAAACTACTAATCTAGGTAGTTAGCCAAAAGTCAGAATAATCCTGAAGAGAAGTCAAGCAGAAGCACCTGTAACATCTCGGTCTGACCCGAGTATTATTTATAAGAAAATAATAAACGGATCAGTCTAACTATAAATATCAGATGATATGGTATACAGTAAAAGGCATGACATGAACATGTAATAACCATAGCGACATACTACTATAAGTATGTAAATGAAAATCAACAAAAGATTAATCAATATCACAAGAATCTTCTCAAAGATAAAATAGGGTATCATACCCTAAACTTGTATTCATAACAAGTCAATAACACATGAATTCACCAATGCACAAAAACTGATATCATATCAATGAAAATCATGAAAATTGGTGAAGCACAAAATTCCAGAAATCATCATCAGAAATCCAGAAAACACATAAAAAGGGGGGAGGCCTAACACATGAATGGGAGCATGAAAACTCACCTACGCGTAAACACATGACGAGAAGTTATCTCATGGAAGCTATCCATTAAATTTTCACACAGGAATGGCCCGAAGACCGTAGGAAATGTGATGGCGAAACATCACATAATCGGGGTATAGTCTCCCACGTAGACAAAGAGACATCGCTCAATCGCTAGTCTAAATCACAAAAATGATCGTCATGATCATAAGGAAGTGTCAATCACACCAAGCTAGTAAATATATGAGTTTAGCTTCATGTCCCATAACCACTTGCTTAACTTAAATATTTACGAACAAGCTGTAAATCTTCACTAGGAAATTGTCACAAAAAGGGTTCAATCGAACAAGTCCAAGAGCTAACCGACGAAGTGAATGCAAGCGTTTCATAACACTCGTTTTACTAAGTCGTTTAAGTCGATTTCTCATTCGAGTGAAGTAAAGGCTTGTATATACTAGTAGATTGAAAATCGGTTTGAGAAAACGAACTTTTGATACTTAAAATAGTGTTGAAATCGCTTTGATGAAAGAGTTTTGATATTTACTATTAGTATTGAAACCTTCATATATCTTTAAAGTGACAAGTCATAAAACGATGGTAGAACAAATCAATTCACGTTCGAAGACATGAGTAAAGTCCAAAGAAGTCAATCCCAAAACCATCAAAGTAGAAATTCTGATAAACGTTTTTCAGAAGAGATTGCCTACGCAGAGTAATACGGGGTTCGACCTAGTGAAGGCAAGCTGTCTCTAGAAGCCAAACCGGTCAAACGACCAAGTACTAACTCGCGAACGACCTAGGGGAAAAACAGGTCAAACGACCAAGTACTAACTCGCGAACGACCTAGGGGAAAAACAGGTCAAACGACCAAGTACTAACTCGCGAGCGACCTAAGGTCTGCGACCTAAATGCGAGCGACCTATCGAAGTGCGCGACCTAACAGTGAGGCGCGACCTAAGGTGATTCGCGACCTAAGGGTACGCGACCTAACATGGTTCGCGACCTAAGACTCGCGACTTAAAGTTTGCCTGGGGAGTTATAGGTCGGCAACGACCTACGACTTAACAAAAGTCGAGCGACTTAAGAGGCATGGGAACCAGCGACCTAAAACTGGCGACCTAAGGATACGCGACCTAAAGGCTTGCGACCTAAAGGCACGCGACCTAGAGGTGAACGACCTAACGAGGTCCAGGGGAAGCGACCTAAAATGCTTCGACTTAAAGGTGCACGACTTAAGGTCTTACGACCTAACAACTTGGCTAGGCACGCGACCTAACGACTTAACTGGGCATGCGACCTAACGAATTAGCAAGGCACACGACCTAACGACTTAAGCTTTGAACGACTCAAGGAGTTAACTCGTAACCGACCTAAGATTTGCCTTTAACTCCTGAACGACTTATACCTTTAGCTCCTGAACGACTTATGCCTTTTTCCTGGAGATTATAGGTCGGCAACGACCTACGACTTAAGGGCGAATACGACCTACGACTTAAGGACGCGCGACCTAACTCCGAACTAGCTAAAAATGGCCAGAACGACTTATGCTCCGTGTGGCTTTTCGACACGAACGACCTACGACTTAGGCTTATCTCGCGAACGACCTAGCGAAGGCAGAAACGACCTAAGTGCAGTTTTTCACCAAAAACACTAGAATTTTGGGTTTTTCACCAATCCAATCCAAACCAAATGCAAATGCTGATGCTAAAATGATAGGGAACCATTTCCAACAGTCCAAGATAGATATAGGCAAGATGTGAGATCAAAAATCTCACCTTTTCACGGAATTTGATGAAGATGGAGATTTGAGAGCAAAGCAAGAACACCAACAAGCTTGAATCAATGGTCTTCACGTGAATTTGATGTTGAATCTTGGATTTGCAATGGAATTTGTGTTTGGAGTTTTAATTTCCACTTCCCACCACCATTTTTGACAAAGCTTGAAGTGTTTTGATGGAGTGAGGAAGATGGTTGGGCTGAACTAAAGGGGTGCAGTCCAAACCAAAGTCAAAGGCGGGAAAAAGTGTTGAAAATTTCACTATCTCCAAACATATCGAAGTTTACACTCAAAAAGATCGCAAACGTCATTTTGAACTCAATGGGGGTGGTCTCGAGTCCTAATTTGACCGTATGCAAAAAGTAGCTTTTCGGACTAACATCCGACTAACGATAAAATATTTAAATAAAATATTTAAATATAGAATTGATAGATATGCGGGTTGTTACAGATATTGAATGAAATCGATAAATGAATGAAAATTGATTTGAATGTTAAATTAAATTGATTTAAATGATTTCGAAATGAATCTTATATACGAATTTAAAATTGATATTTGAATTGTTTAAATAAAGATTGAAATTGAATTATAAGATTTTGAAATGGTAATTTGGAAGTTTTGAAACGTAAAGTATGGAAATTGGTTTTGAAAGACAAATGAAATGTTGATTTGCGAATTGAAATTGATTTGGTTTTGAAATATATTAAACGACCAATCGGTGTAATAATTACGTAGTTATTAAAGAGACCGGGATCGGATATGGACATACTCTCTGTCGATACCGAAACCACTTTAATAACTAATATACGCGGAGTGTTGATCCAGAACGAAGTGGATGGTTTGGTGAACGCGTTGACTGAAGAAAGAGAACGATTTTGGATGACCCCTGACATGACTAAAACAGGAGCCGCGCCGGGCCATTGAGGATCGCCATCTCTAGCGGACACACTTCTTCGATACCATATCTATTACTTTTGTGATTCGATTTGGGTGCACCCCTCGATTTGGGAGTGTTGTTTCGCGGTGTTGGGGTAGTAGCTGCTATGCCCAACATCAGTCCGGATCAGGCAACTACTAGTATCCTAGTTGGTATCGCCTCATGTACCTTGTCATACTGATTATCCTATTCGCGACCACTACGATTTTGATTTGTACCTTTAGTATATGGATTGCCCTCTGGTGACTTCCGGTTTTGGGGAAACTACGGTCTTGTATATGCTTTTGGGAATAAACAGGTTAAGAGGTGTATGGGCCCTGCTTAACCCTACTTTGATATCTTTATATTACTGATAGACATTATCTACTTAGCGTACATTACTACCTAGTAGATAGTTTAACGGATCCTTAAAGGATGGTTATTCCAAACATCCTTTGAGTTACTTGTATTTCAATTTCTATTTCACTTGAGTTGGATTTATTAATATGAGAATGTTAATCCTGACTCGAGTGTCTTGTGTTTTGCTTTACGCTCGGGTCAGACTGAGTGGTTCAGCTTTTGAGACTCACCTTTGGAGTTGGAGCTTTGCTTGAAGATCCAGCCATCTATTCTACTTCAGTATTCGATGATTCCAGTGATGTATTCTGATTTGTATCTGATGTATCGTATTACTCTTCTGTTGTAAACTCTGATGTATTTTATATATTCATATAGTAGCTTCATGAACTACTATCTCTTTTATTTCCGCTGCACTTATTACTCTATGTCTGTGATCTGTGATTATATCTATTTACTGTATATGTTCAGTTTTGCCAAATTTAAATTAACAACGCGGTATTTTGAGCAATTCAACTCCGGCATGAGTGTCTACCTATACACTTATAATGGACGCGAATGGTCCAAAATTCTGGGTCGTTACAATGCTCCATTCCAAAATGCTCCAAGCTTACCCAACTAGTTGGCTGCCCATAAAAAATAAGGCATCCCAAGTTTAAGGGGAAAAAAAGTCCAGGTTAGTCATGGGACTGATGTGAGAAACTCAAAATACGATGTATGAAAACAAAAGGTATCTCATAAGACCACGCCGCACATAAACACGGAACATGTTTTTTCCTTACGATAACCAAAATATTTGCTACGTAGAATATGTGGATATTATTTTTAATGATATTCTTTTGACAACACTTTTCAACTAAGTATACATAATCTTAGCCGAAATTGTTACATTATTAAATTCCAGCATACTAGGCTCTACAATCAAAATCCAAAGGTACTTATTGGAGAATGGATTTCCATACAATGACAAGGTAAGGGACTACCTTCCGATAGTACAACTCTAGAAAAATTCACCTGAGGCTCCAACCTCTACCAACATAGAACCGGCCTACTTTACCATAGATAGTACTGAATATGCCATCACCCCGGTCGTTCCCGACCCACTCGAGAGCTCTCTTTGCATACACAACGTTAATTTAAAACCCGACGTCGTAGCGGGAACAAATATATCTAGAAAGGTGATGACTATACCGTAATGGGAGCGACCCACTTAGCTCTGCCGCATCTACCCTGTTTTTGTCATTTCCAGATGGTGAAGCTCGAGGTAATGATTACCTTACTCATAGCACATTCCACTTTGAATGCCACATTGCCAATCCATAAACATATAACTGATTTCTACAAACGTATAACTCCTAAGCTCGTATGTCTCAGGAAATGGTGTTAAGCTAAGAGAAGTTGCCTTCTCTGCCACCAATCAGATGATACGTTCATAGAGATCGACCAAAGTAATTACAATTGCAACGTCAGACATTCGTCCATGCAAGTTGTCTAGGAACAGGGCAAACCGAAGGCATTCTCCTAACATATCCTACCAAGAGTTACTCCTAGGATTAGTAGCGATTAGCCCTTGCATTAGATATTTCATAACGAAGAGACTACTGCTACTATATGTATATTGGGAGTTTATCCCCAAATGATCAACAAGCAGTCCTTTAATATGAAAATCTAAATATCATATCCATGTCTTCACTCCGAATACACAAATTGATTTGAAGTGGTCTTCGGATAGGAATTACCCAAATCCGACCCCGGTTCCTCCGAACCAATCATCGATTAAAAAGATGTTAAGTTCATATGTGATTATCAATCATCATTCAATTTAATTCATATTTTTATTCATTCATAGATATATCTTAGAGATATATTCATTGAAATATTTTTTTATCTTTTTCAAAGTATATGGAATCATCAAGCCTCATTTATCAAATCCTTTTGGTTAATTTAAACAATTTTGAATCGTGGAATAATTCCAAACCCTTTCATATTTTACTTAGAAAAATATTTCCAATTCATTTCATTTAAATCTTAACAAAGATTTCCTAATTCAAAACTCAAAATTTTAATTCGGTTAAAAGCATGTTATCTAGGATGCAAATCCAAAACCAGTAAATGTTAAGTGAGCGAAATCTATAGAAATCATCTAATTCTACTCATTATTAATTCCCATATTCAACAAATACTATGGGCGTAATAAGGGTGAAAGCACCCTTTAAATTCCACGTATTGTATGAGTTCCCACTTCGGGCTTTAACACCGAGTACAAGAAGATTATCTCCATAAAATTCAAGTTATTTATATTTAGAGAATTATATCCTTTAACTTTGGAAAATTTTGATCCGAGTAAATCAAATTTACCATCGCATCCGTCGGGCCAGTCCAGATAGCCAGGGAGAGAGGGAAACTGGTTTTCCAAACTCAAGCCTAGACACTACCTCTCTGACACCCATAAGGCGGTCAAGTAATTTGATCGACTCTAAATCATTTAATATTTATCCATTCCATAAATCCTTCAGATCATCTTTAAAATACTTTGTTAATCATTTAAAAATATTTACAAAAGAGTTGGAAAAGAACGGTTGCGTTTCAAACTACATTTCAAAATTTATAGAAAAGTACCGTGGAAAGTGCTTTTTAAGCAATATTGATCAAAACGACTTTTTTTATCATTTGGAAACTCATTTTTATAACTCAAATCACTTTTAAAACATTTTAAAATATTTTTAGAATTTATTTCATATTTTTAAACAATTTTAAAGAGGTTTAACATTCCATATACACTAATTCGTTAAATAAAGGAAAGTGATTTCCTTTGTGCTTATCGACGTGTATTTTTGTGAATTGCATATATATATATTCAACATTCATATTTAAAAACCATCATCCATAATCATAATCAAACATATATAACATCCAATAACATATAATACGATAGTTTATGAGTTTACTCACCTCGGGTTTAAACGACTAACTAAAAATTGGCTATAGCTTTGCAAATTTGAACTTTTAGCTCACGATCACTTGGATTATTGCCTCTAGATATCTCGGCCTATAGATGAGAGGATGGAGGTGAGGGAATCCATTAAAGTAGAGGTGAGGAAGAAGAAGAAGATGGTATGAGATGTGTGAATTTATGAAGCCTTATGGTCTTATTTATAGCCTTAGGAAAATGTGGCAAATTACTAAATTACCTTTAGATATTATCAAAATATCTCTTACACCACATTAACGGTGGATTTGATGTTTACTTTCCATGTTTTAGTGGTGATTAGATGTTACCTTTTTCACTTACTTTTTACAAAAATATCTTAGATATTTTCTTTAGCTTTGATTTGATTAATTGTGATACACATATGTGTGTGTATGTACAAACAATTTTGCAACAACTTAAAACAATTTCCATTTGTCAAACCGTTGAGCTTTCGAGATCCAATTTCCGGTCATATTTTCAGTTTTTAATTCAAACTATTTATTTATGTAAACAAAACATGAAAATATATTTCTTATCATCTTTAACTAATTAAAAAAAGTTCATTTAACTTATAAAGCTATATTTAAAATTAATTAAATATTCCATTTTCAAAGTGGTAAAATTACGGGTCGTTACATATTTCCTCCCTTAAAAAAATTTCATCCTCAAAATTAAGGATAAGAACAAGATAATTCAAAGACAAATATATATATAACGAAGTGATACACATGATAAGATATAGCAAGTGACATCACCACAAGTCGGTGAGTACACTACACATACAACTATGTATACATTCTAAACTCAGGATAGGCTTTACGCATTCTTTCCTCTGTCTCCCATGTGCAGTCTGCTGTGTCACCACTCCATTGGACTTTAACCAATCTTACAACCTTCCTCCTTAATCGCTTCTCGTCGTGATCTACAATTTGCATTGGTTGCCAGATAATCGCCAAATTAGGTTCAACTTCTAAATCTTCGTGGGCAGTTGTTTCTATAATTTGCTCTGGATCATGCACATATTTCCGTCGGTGAGATACGTGAAAGACTTTGTGCACATCAAATAACCTTTCGGGAAGTTCCACACGATAAGCTAATGGGCCAATCCTTTAGAGAATAGGAAAAGGTCCAATAAATCAAGCTGCTAACTTCCTTGCCCGACCAAATCTTACCACTCCTCTCATTGGAGAAACTTTAAGGAATACATAATCTCTAACCGAGAATTCTAAATTTCTTCGCCTTTGATCAGTATAGCTCTTCTGCCTACTCTGGGCTTCTTTCATTTTTTTTCTAATCATGTCAACCTTTTTTGAAGCTTCTCTAATCATGTTAGGACCTAGTACTAATCGATCTCCGGTCTAGATCCAACATGTTGGGGATCTACACGGACGACCATACAAAGCTTCGTACGAGACCATGCTAATACTAGCCTGATAACTATTAGGGTACTTTTGGCATAGGTCCCTATTAAAGTTTAAAATACACGAAAAGTCCTTCAGTAAATTTCAATGTAACTTAGGTCCCTGTTTTTAGGCATGACTATTGCAGATATATCAGCAACTTTTCACGATTATTGCAGACACATCAGCAACTTTTCACGATTATTGCAGGCATATCAGCAACTTTTTATACACTGTATGAAAGTTGTTAACATATTAGCAATTATTTATAAAATTTGCTGATATTTCAGCATAATATTTCTTTGTACTTAGAAAATAGGGGTGGATTTATAACGAAACATTGCCAGCGAAAGTTGCTGATAAATCAGCAATTATTTTTAAAAGTTGCCGATATTTCAGCAATAATCTTCTTTTGTTTCTAGAAAATAGGGACCTAATTTACAATGAAATTTTTACAGGGACCCGCTTTACAATATGAAAGTATGATAGGGATGTCTCCCTAATTTCCACTAACTATTATTGTAAGAGAATTCTATTAGATGAAGGTAGCTTTCCCATGAACCTCTGAAATCTAAGATGCAAGCTCTTAGAAGATCCTCCAACACTTGATTTACTCTCTCAGTTTGCCCATCGGTCTGGGAGTGATATGCAGTGCTTATGTTTAGCTTAGTTCCTAAAGTTGTTTGCAATGCCTCCCAGAACTTACTGGTAAAGATAGGGTCTCGATCACTGATTATACTACCGGGGACACCATGCAATCGAACTACTTCCCTCATGTATATTTCTGCCAGACTTGCAGCAGTTCTCATTGGTTTTACTGGAATAAAATGTGCGCTCTTGGTTAATCAATCTATGATAACCCAAATGCCTTCATTTCCTTTCTTGATCGGGGTAAGCCATCGATGAAATCCATCGATATTTGGTCCCATTTCCAGGTCGGAATTTCAAAAGGTTGGAGTAATCTAGCGGTCTTTTGCTGATCACTTTTGATCTGTTGACAATTTGAACATTTGCTAATATGGATAGAGATATCCATCGTCATGCCATCCCACCAAAAAGTTCTCTTCATATCTCAATACATTTTAGTAACTCCGGGATGCACAGAAAGTCAAGAATTATGACATTCTGTTAAAACTTCTTGCCTTATCACATCGACATTGGGAACACATATCCTTCCATTCATTCTTAAGATTCTCTACTCATCTACTTTGAATCCTATCCATCTTCCCGGAGTTATATTCTCCTCTACTTCCCTGGCTATTCTTGAAATGATTGGATCCTTGAGCTGACTCTCTTTTATACGATTAATCAAGGTTGGATGTACCATAAAATAAGCTATAACGGCATGCCTTCTGCTTAGCACATCCGCTACTACGTTGGCTTTCCCAAGTGTGTATAAGATATCAAGATCATATGATGCAAGAAATTATAACCAACGTTGTTGTCTCATATTTAAGTCCTTCTGAGTGAAAAGATACTTCAAAGATTTATGATTCATAAAGAGGTCGAAATTTTCACCTATTTAAAGAAGGAACGTTATTTACTAGGGTCTCAAAGTTTATTTATAATAAACTGTAAGGAATTCTTACCCAATAGATAATGCCTCCATATTATTAATACAAATACAATGATTAATAATTCTAAGTCGTGTGTTGCATAATTCCTCTCATGAGTCTTTAGTTGTCTACTTGCATAAGCGACGACCTTTCCATGCTGCATCAAAACAACACCTACTCCTTCCCCACAAGCATTAGTATATACAGTTAAACCGCCGCCTTCATCAGCAACAGCTAGGACTAGAGCGGTAGTTAACCTTCTCTTGAGTTCCTTGAATGCTTCTTCACATTTTGTTCTTCATTCAAATTTAACATCCTTCATAGTCAATTTTGTTAGATGAGAGGAAATTTTGGAGAAGTCTTGAATGAATCTCAAGTAATATCCTGACAATCCTAAGAAGTTGGGATGTCCTTCGAGGTTTGTGGTTGCTTCCAATCTTGTATAGCTAAAATCTTTTCTACACCTACTAAGACCCCTTCTCCTGACACAATATGCCCAAGGAATCTTACTTCTTTCTCCCAAAAGTGACATTTCAAGAATTTGGCTTTAAGTACATTTCTCCGCAATTTTTCCAACACAATCACCAAATGCCGTTCGTGTTCTTCCTCGATTTTGGAATAGATAAGAATATCATCAATAAAAACCAACAAGAATTTGTTTAGCACATCTTTGAATACTCTATTCATAAGGTCTATAAAATAGTCAGGTGTATTAGTCAACCCAAAAGGCATAACTAACCATTCGTAAAAGCAATCCGGACCCCTAAATGCAGTTAATGGAATGCTCCTCAACTATTCTTAGTTGATGGAATCCTGTGGCTAAATCCATTTGTGAGAATACTTGGGCACCATGAAGTTGATCAAATAAGTCATCTATGTGGGGTAGAGGATACTTAATTTTAATCGTTTGCTTATTTAGGTCTCGATAGTCTACACAAAGCCTTAGGGACCCGTCAGACTTAGCTACAAAAACTACCGATGCACCCCAACTTGAGAGACTAGGTCTAATTAGTCCTCTTTTTAACAATTCATCAGTTTGGTTTGCCAACTCAATCTTTTCCTTCGGGGCCATCCTTCAAATAGGGTGAATAACGGGTCTTGCACCAGGAATTAAGTCAATTCGGAACTCAATTTCCCGATGTAGGAGAAAACTAACTTCCTCAAAAACATCCTGAAATTCCTTGACAACTGGTATTGTCTCCAAATCTTTTCGTGATGAGTCTAGTGCATACATGAAACTATCCCTTATCAGACTAGGTTCTTCACAAGATATTTCTATAAACTTCTCGAAGCCGGTACACAAAGTTACCATCCATTTAACACAATTAAGGACAGCTTTATTCTTGGATAACCAATCCATACCGAGCAAAACTTCAAACCCAATAAAGTCAAGAACAATAGGTCGCATGAAATTTTTTGGGAGAGGGGAGTAACTCGGACGTTTTCACAAATCATGCAAAGATTAATTGTACCACCTATGGGATTTGACACGTAAATAGGGGTATCTACTATTTTGTGATCAGTTTTAATCAATCAACCAATCCTTTAGCAATAAAACTATGGGAAGCCCTGGTATCAAATAATACTTTAACTAAATCATCATTGATATAAATATTACCTTCAAGAACTCCCTTGCCTTTTACATCAGTAGAGGTTGAAGGCTCGTCTTTGATAGCATAGACCTTAACCTGCTCTCCTTTCTTCATTAATGGGCATTTGTTCTTCCAATGGTTGGGTTGATGGCAGTTATGGCAGAGGCTTTTCTACACCATAGGAGAGACGGTTCCTTGCTGCTGCCTTTGAACCTTAGGACTCCTGCAGTACTTTGAATAATGTCCTTTCTTTCCACAATTAAAACATTCAACATCTTTAAAACGGTTTTCCTGAGATCCTCGTTCGGGCTTGAATTGCCATGGCTTCTTTTCATTGTTATTGAACTTCCTTTTGTTGTTGTTGTTTTGGGTTATGATTGGATTCCTCTTATCTAAAGCTTCATAACGGAAACCCATATCTATTAAATCCACAAAGGTTCCTTTAACATGGGCGGTCATCCCATCCAGATACTACTCCTTCATCCCAGAAATGAACATCTCGTTTTTCTTCAGAGGCGTGTCTATCAATCCAGGCCCAAAGCGAGACAATTCATTGAATTTGTGCAAATACTCTTCCATAGACATCGCTTCTTGTTTTAGATCCATAAAACTTCTATAGAGGTAGGATTTGCCAGCGGCGGGCACATCGCTTCTTATTTTAGATCCATGAAACTTCTATAGAGGCGGGATTTTCCAAAAGCGGACATGTATTGTTCTTCAAAAACTTCTTTATGTAACATCCCGCAATTTTCGACTTTCGAAAATTCGACATCGATACTCACTTTATCGACTGCCGAGCAATCGAGTGCCGGAAACCCAAAAAGTTATGGTTTTAGAAAGAAGAAAAAGGTAGAAGAAGAAGAAAAGAGGAAAAAGAAGAAGATAGAAGAAAGAAGAGAACAACAGAACAACATCAGAAACAGAAACAATATCAGAATCTCACATATCGCAGCGGAACAATATATAATAAATAATCACTAGTCTTTTAAAACAAAGAACTATATCATTTTATACATACATCAATCATCAGAGTCAATATACAACAATGGACAGTTATATAACTTGTCCTCATACAGAATACACAGCGGAATAAATAATATCAGATACAAATACTACGTCTCGTCATCCAGCTTATCTCCAAAGCTCCAGAATATCCTGATCACATAACTCTAGACTGCCCGTGTGGAAATTTGTGGGCACCCAGAGTTTAGAAGGGAAACAATAAACTCCGAGTCAGTCATGGTGACTGGTGTGAGATCGTAAAACAGTTATTTTTCACAAAGAAAATAAAACAAATTCACAATGCTTTTGGAAAATGAAACTACCATAAGACCTCCCGCCACACACACAATGCAAACGCAGACTTGGAGGAGATTTCTTCTTATGATAGTCAAAGATGCTTACTACGCAAAAATCAAATTCTTTTTGATATTATTATTAGTGCATAGTGTAGAAAACATTTCGAAAGAAGAATATAAATCTTAGCCAGCATAGGTACCATTATAGTATGCTTGCTATAGCTACCATATTAAATGGCAGGTTCTACAACTAAAACCGTACAAGGCTCGTATTGTTTCTTTGGATTTCCAACAAATGGTCAGGCTAAGGAACTTCCTTTTCCACGATGGGTACGTCCCTGGAATAGACGACCCGAGAAATAACCTAACATTACGGTTAGATCTCTGCCAACACAAGGCCGGGTTACCTCTGCAAAAGTAGGTAACTACTGACACGCGTATGTCATCCCCCGATCGTCACCGATCTTCCCGAGGATCCTCGATTTCCAACAACCACAAAGTAATAAATTTGCAGCAACCACAGAGGTTAAGTATCTGTGTAACAACCCTGTATTTTACAATTATTTTTAAATTGATTTCTAGATTTAAAAGCTTTATTTATGAATAAGAATAAATTTTGTTATTTTAAGTATAAACTTTGATTTTGATGTGGATTTGAATTCCAAATATGACTAAATTTAATATTTCTAGAAAATGTGAATTTTGGTCAAATAGTCAAACTTTGACTTTTAAATTTAAATTTTAAATAGTTTGAAATTATAATTTTTATCTTTTATTATGACAATAGATTTAATAACATGAATACTGCTTTTCGTTTCGTTGAAAACGGAGTTAAAATGTAAAAGATATGTACATTTCAATTTTGAGTATAAATTGTTTATTTTGCAATTTTGTTATTTTAAATTTTATAAATTTTATTTTATTTGTCATATTTTGTTCTAATATGTGTTGATATTTTATTTTATGCATATCTTGACTTTTAAATATTTTTAAAACGATGATAGAATTTATCCAAAATTTACTGTATTTATTTCTTATTTTTAAAGGCTGTTTCTATTTTTCTGATATTTTCTTCATCTAAACTATATTTAAATTAAAATTTATTTATTTATTTTTGTGAATTCATTTTATTTTGTGTTCTTATCTTTATTTATAAATATTTTTAAGTACATAAAAAGTTTCCATAGTTCATTGCATTTATTTTCCATATTTTCAAGACTAGTTGCAAATTTTGCTGTTTTATTTAATTAAATTATATATATTTAATATTTAGTTATTTATTTTTTTGTTATTTACTAAATTTTCGTATTTTTATCTGATTTTATATTTATATTTCAGTTATATAAAATTAAAATAAAATAAGTGGAAATTTGAAAGGACTTAAGTTGTAAATTGTGTGACTTTTCATTAACCAAACCCTTCATTTTTCCATAACGGCTCATTTATTCTTTTGTAACCGTGTATGCCTTATTGTTTCACGTGAAAGACTTTCCTTTCATTCACAATTCACGGCCAAAAACATTTCTAAAGTTGTTTGGGTAATGGCTTCATCTTCTCTACCTTTCTCTTCTTCATTTCCTATTAAATTTTCTATTGTTTTGCTTGATTCTTCCATAGCTTTGCTCGGCTAAACCCTCCACCATCTCCACCATAGCCTCGACCACCATCCCCTACCACTCTTCCTTGGCATCATCTCCATCCATCATTTCAGATCCATCCATGGCCGTGACCTCTCCTTGAAGCTAGCACCACAAAACAATGTCAAAAACTCCAAAACAATGCACTAGTCACCACTATTACTTCACCACCTTCATCCACCACCTTGGCCACCACCATAGCCGCCACCACCACATTGTTTTGACCACTTACCATCACCCCTTACCTCTGTCCAGATCTGGAGCAAGCATGGCCAAGCCCAAACAATGACTAGACCGAGCCTACTGTGCACCAAAACCACTCCTTTTGGCCTTGACTCTTTGTCTTCTTCATGTGTAACTCCTACCATCATCATTCCATTGTTTTGCCTTCTTTTTGCTGACCATTGGATGACTATTTCAGGTCTAGACCTGATCATAGCTGAGCCAAATGATGTCATGGCCAAGCACTTGAATGGTTGAGGCAAGGTCAAGTCATCTATTTCTTTGTTGCTCCTTATTTAAAATTGTTTCAATATTGTTTGTGTTGAATATTTATGTATGCATTGTCTTGTTTTGTTTATATGTATACAAGGCAATTATATTTGGCTCTCCACTCTCAAATCATATTCATGTTGTCGTGCCTTCAAAGATTCTGTGTTATGTGTTTGGTCGTCATCTCCAGCTTAAACAAGTGAGTTATTCTCACCAGACAATATGTACCTATATAACTAGTAAATTGACACCCTGTGAATCTGTAGAAATATATTATCATGTTATACTTGACTGTGTTATGATCATATGATGTTTATACACCTGTTATATCATATGTTACTATTATTTAATGTTATTCTATTTATTTATATATGTTTATCACACTGCAAGTTCCCTGTAGACTAGAATCACTATGGGTTGAAATGATACATACCCGAACGGACTTTAGAATAAGGGAATATCGTTATGGGCTGAAATGATAGGCCTGAGCGGTTTTCAAATTCATTCATTTAACTTGGGATTGCGGGTTTGAAATGATAGAACCCGGATTTTTCTTTTTTAACTGCGGATTGAAATGATACATATCCGTATCACTTGACCTAGGTTAGAAAATTATATACAGGCCCGTGGTTATTTTATAAAGTGTTTTGGATATTTTTAAGTATTTTAAAAAAATTATAAATTTGTGAAATTTGATTTAAATAGATTTTGAAATGTTTTAAATTAAAGAAATTATGATTTTTTTCCATGTGTTAAAAATGTAATTAATGAATGGTTTAACTAGATTTTTGAAATATAACTTAAGTTGGAAATTTGGAATTTTGGTTAAAAAAGATATTTAAGTTATATAAATAAAATGGATATTAAATTTTATTTGGAAATGGTAAATATGATAATTTGATTAAATTTGAATTTAAGTGATTTATTAAAGTATTATTGATTTTTCTATGAATTTAAGTGGTTAAATAAATGAATGTTGAAAAGTGATCTTTTAAAATATAACTTGACTAGGAAATGTGAAATTTGGTTTTAATTAAAGGTTTAAGTTAATTAAATAAAATTGGAAATTTTGTTAAATTGTGAAATGGTAATTTAAATTTGAAGTGTTAAGTCTATTTGTTGAAATGTGAAGAATTGGAACTTTTACACTTAAACTTATTAAGTAAATTGTTGAAAATTGGATTTAATTATAAGAAATTTATTGTGAAAGAAACGTGTAAAGTTCTAATTAATGAAAGAAACATGTAAAGTCTTAATTAATGAAAGAAACATGTAAGTCCTAATTTGTGTAATATTGATTTAAAATAATAAATGCCCTTTTTATAATAAAACGTAAATTAAAACGTACATTCGATAATGTAAGTTTAATTAGTGTAATATTGATTAAATGATAAATGCTCTTTACTGTAATAGAAATGTAAGTTAAAAAGTACATTTAATATGTAAGTTTTATTTAATGTAAATGACATATTTTAATGACTAAAATAATAAAGTTTCTTTATTGTAATGATAATGTAAGTTAATAAGGTACTCTTAACTTAACATAAGAATTTCAGCATTAAATTGGATATTACAGTAACAAAGTTTATTTAACTATAAGGCTATGATAAAATGACCATGTTAAAAATTTGTAAGTATATAAATACTTTGATTATATAAAATGTTAAATTGGAAAGTATTACATTCCAAAAATGCTATGATTACTTAAGGTTACATTACCAAAATGCTATGATAATTTAAAGGAAGATTTCAAGTTTAATAAATTAAAGGAGATATTCAGTGATTTTGAAATTTGGGTTTTATTGAAATGATATATTATTGAATTGGTTTTGAAATGGAAATGATATATTTTTGAATTGGTTTTGAATAGATATGTTTGGGTTTGAAAGTATGTATTAGTTTGAAATAAATGATATGATTTTGAAATGGTTTAAAGGATGTATTTTGATTTGAAACATAAACTATTTTTAAAAGTTATAACCATGGGTTATAATAACGATTGGTTGGCAAAGAGACCGGGATCGGATATGGACATACTCTCTGTCGATACCGAAAACCACTTTGACAACCGTGTATGCGGTGGAGATTCCAGAATGAAGTAGGATGGTGGCGACGTTCTTAAGGTATGTTACGTGGACCCAACTCCCGTGAGTTGTCATAAGGTGGCTAAAAGAGGAGCGATCTCGGACCAGTGAGGTAGCACCTCTTCTCGGACACATTTCTTCGATATTATACTCTTACTTGTGATTTGACTAGATGGCCATCCTCCGATTTGGGAATGTTGTTCGAGGTGGAACGGTAGTGGCTGCTATGCGTATCCATCAGTCCGTGTGCGTAATTGGTATATCTACCCTGGCATTGCCTAGTTGTGCCGTGTCACCTACCATATCGAGCTTTACTACGATTATGATTTTAAGATCCGACCGCGTTAAGGTTCTCCATCCCCTTAACGCTATTTTCCGATATGATTATACTTTACTTATTTAGACACTATTATAATAGCGAATATTACTACATAGTAGATATTTTAATGGATCCTTAGAGGATGGGCGGTCCCAAGCATCTTCTAAGTTACTTGTACCTTTATTACAGTTCACTTGAGTTGGTTTACATTATATAAGTATATATTGTCCTGACTCGAGTGTTTTGTGTTTTTCTTTACGCTCGGGTCAGCCTGAGTTATTCACAGATTTGGATTTCCACCTTCTGGAGATTTGAATCGCTGGAGATTATCTACTAGTCTTGTTCTATCTACTTCAGTTATGTTGCTCTGTTCAGCTTGTACTTGGTTATCTTATTGATACTTCTGTTGTACTCTATTTCTTCTGTTGTATCTTATGTAACTCTGATATATTTACATAGTAGCTTCATGAACTACTATTTCTTTTACTTCCGCTGCATTATTTTACTCTGTGTCTGTGATCTGTGATTTTATTTATTTACTGTATATTCTGAGTTTGCCAAATTTTTATTTACAACGCGGTATTTTGAGAAATTCAACTCCGGCATGAGTGTCTACCTATACACTTATAATGGATGCGAATGGTTGAAAATATCGGGTCGTTACAGTTGGTATCAGAGCTTTGGATTTGAGGCAAAACTCAGCATATGGAGTAGATTTATTTACAGAATCACTTTCGTTCGAGTTTGAATCTTTTCCTCTTGATTCGAATTTCCTTTGAATTTGGAACGTTCCCTGCGGTTCCAAAATTCATTTGTGTCCCTCACTATTCAACATCTTTTGATTCTGGAGTATCCCATGACTCCACTTCCAATGATCTTTATAGTGAATTGGCGGTCTCGCGATATTCTAATTTTCTTGTAAAAGGGTGAAAATCCTTTATAATCAGCATCGATTAACCAGAGATTTATATCTATCCTTGGTTTAGATGCTAATATCTTTTGTTATTCCAAACTTTATCTCTTGAGATCGAACGTAGATTTATCCCAGAAAATCCACATTGATCTCATTCTTTAAGTCACGGTTGACCCGGTTAAGGTTGTCCGCGATTTATTTAAGCTTGTCCATCTCCCTACTCTGTTATTTAATCATCTTGTCTTTTGTTCCAATCTATCTTCCTAACATTTTTAATTGTACTTGTAAATCTATGTTTTGTTTTATATATGGTGTTGTTTGAGTTGTTGATGTTGATTTGGGTTTCCGATCGATTCGTCTGATCAACGCTATCGATAGGATTTCTAAAACACTTTGACAGAACAAACTGACACAATATTATTTTAAAAATTTGGTTAATAAAATAAATTTGGATATATAAATTTATGGAACTTAATAAATCGATTTAAATTGATAATTTGAAATGATAATACTTGATTTATCATTTATTGTTCTACAAATGAATTTATAAATAGTTGTTATAAATTTATTTGGGAACTGAAATGAATTTAAAACAAGAAATTTAAAGAATTTAATTTCCGATGGATTTCAAACCTTGTGTTTAAAATTTTTAAAAGGATATTATTTAAAGTATTTTGAATAAGAGTTTGTCTCTAAAGGATTTTAAAGTTTAAAATTTTAAGTGCTCTTCTCTTTGTCGCTGGAAAATAATTTCGGTGATGACTGCAGCATCATCGACGTTCATTTTCGAGTTTCGAAGTGAAGAGACTGTTCTGTAGTCTTGCTACAGCTTTGTTTTGGGAATTTAATTAGTTTTAATTTCTAAAATAAGACTTGATTTATAATATATATATAGATATATGATTTAAACTTGATTTGACATATTATGTATATATAATTACTTATCTCCAAAGGGTTTGAAGATATTCGAAAGTTTAATTCTTAAATTTTATTTTAAAGAATAATTTCAGTCATAAGAAGAAAAATCAAAAATTTGAATGAATGATTCAAACTTGAGATAATTTAATTGGAAAGTTCTACTTGTATAACACACAATTTAATTCCAATATAACTTACCTAAATTACACAGAAGTTGAATATGGAATTGGATAATATACAATATAAAAAGGGATTTTTATAAATAAAATTTGAGTGGTTATAATACATGTTATACATTTAAATTTTAGTTATAAAGGATTAACAAGAGGTAAATATTGAAAAAGGGAATTTAAAGAGATTTTATTTAAATAACTTAATAATCAAATTTGATTTAATATGGAACCTTAAGTCTAACCTAGGAATTTTAATAATGGTTATTTCCTGAAATGAATATGTTGTATAATAAATAATGTATCTTTGAATAGATAAAATAAAATACATTGGAATGGGACATTTTGTAATAAAGTTTATTTAATTTGAATTCATAGTTTAAGTGATGTCTAAATGAATAAATGTGTAAAGAAATTTGATTGTTATATTTGCTATGATAAAAAAAATTATTTATGAAATTGATATGTCTTGAAAAATGAATAATTATGATAGTTAAAATGTATTTTAACATCACTAAATTGGATAATTGAGAATTTGGTTTTTCAAATGGAAATTTTAAGTGTAACTTATTGAAGGAATATCTATTTATGAAATGGACATTTTAAATAAAGTGTTAGGTTATTTGTTAAATAAAGAGCTAAGTAAAATAATGAACTTTTGACTTAATAAATGAATATTTCTGGAATAAAACTGATTTGGAATACTAATATATCTACTGTAGCATTTTTATAAGTGCTGCCGTTGAAAATACAATGTTTTGGAAATTTTATAATTGAATGAACTTAGATATGCTACAACTTTAAAGTGAATATTGTTTGATCTTGGATTAAAATGGTTTAAATGAAGATTAATTTTAAAAGGTGTTATGATTTTCTAAGTATTATGTTCTTTTTAAGAATAACATTTCCAAAGTGTTATGATTTTTAGTAGTATGATTTCCAAATGATAAACATCCCTAAATTGTTATGATTTCAAAGCATTATTGTTTCAAATTTATCATCTTATTATTTTATTTTTTTTCAAACTATCTTTTGGTTGTCCTTATTTCTCTTATCTTGTTACAGAATGGGAAGGCTATTGCTTATACCAGTCTGTTTAGAAATCTTTTTATAATCTTTGAAATCTTTGTTACTCATCTGGATCTGAACACTGTTTTTCCATTCATAGACCGTCGGTCAAGTGAAAAGGGAGATTCAGACTCTAGAGGATCTTTTCGTGCTTATATTCTTGATTTGATCACCTCCATCTTGTTAAACTTACCTATAACAATAGTTATCAGGTTTAATTCCAATCTTCTTATCATCTTGTCTTAATTCTATTTCATTCTATCTTTTCTGTGCTTTCTCGTACCTCGTTCCTTTTCGGGGATGAAAAGTTTTGAGTGGGGGAGAGTGTAACAACCCTGTATTTTATAATTATTTTTAAATTGATTTCCAGATTTAAAAGCTTTATTTATGAAAAAGAATAAATTTTGTTATTTTAAGTATAAACTTTGATTTTGATGTGGATTTGAATTCCAAATATGACTAAATTTAATATTTCTAGAAAATGTGAATTTTGGTCAAATAGTCAAACTTTGACTTTTAAATTTAAATTTTAAATAGTTTGAAATTATAATTTTTATCTTTTATTATGACAATAGATTTAATAACATGAATACTGCTTTTCGTTTCGTTGAAAACGGAGTTAAAATGTAAAAGATATGTACATTTCAATTTTGAGTATAAATTGTTTATTTTACAATTTTGTTATTTTAAATTTTATAAATTTTATTTTATTTGTCATATTTTGTTCTAATATGTGTTGATATTTTATTTTATGCATATCTTGACTTTTAAATATTTTTAAAACGATGATAGAATTTTTCCAAAATTTACTGTATTTATTTCTTATTTTTAAAGGCTGTTTCTATTTCTCTGCTATTTTCTTCATCTAAACTATATTTAAATTAAAATTTATTTATTTATTTTTGTGAATTCATTTTATTTTGTGTTCTTATCTTTATTTATAAATATTTTTAAGTACATAAAAAGTTTCCATAGTTCATTGCATTTATTTTCCATATTTTCAAGACTAGTTGCAAATTTTGCTGTTTTATTTAATTAAATTATATATATTTAATATTTAGTTATTTTTTTTTTGTTATTTACTAAATTTTCGTATTTTTATCTGATTTTATATTTATATTTCAGTTATATAAAATTAAAATAAAATAAGTGGAAATTTGAAAGGACTTAAGTTGTAAATTGTGTGACTTTTCATTAACCAAACCCTTCATTTTTCCATAACGGCTCATTTATTCTTTTGTAACCGTGTATGCCTTATTGTTTCACGTGAAAGACTTTCCTTTCATTCACAATTCACGGCCAAAAACATTTCTAAAGTTGTTTGGGTAATGGCTTCATCTTCTCTACCTTTCTCTTCTTCATTTCCTATTAAATTTTCTATTGTTTTGCTTGATTCTTCCATAGCTTTGCTCGGCTAAACCCTCCACCATCTCCACCATAGCCTCGACCACCATCCCCTACCACTCTTCCTTGGCATCATCTCCAGCCATCATTTCAGATCCATCCATGTCCGTGACCTCTCCTTGAAGCTAGCACCACAAAACAATGTCAAAAACTCCAAAACAATGCACTAGTCACCACTATTACTTCACCACCTTCATCCACCACCTTGGCCACCACCATAGCCGCCACCACCACATTGTTTTGACCACTTACCATCACCCCTTACCTCTGTCCAGATCTGGAGCAAGCATGGCCAAGCCCAAACAATGACTAGACCGAGCCTAGTGTGCACCAAAACCACTCCTTTTGGCCTTGACTCTTTGTCTTCTTCATGTGTAACTCCTACCATCATCATTCCATTGTTTTGCCTTCTTTTTGCTGACCATTGGATGACTATTTCAGGTCTAGACCTGATGATAGCTGAGCCAAATGATGTCATGGCCAAGCACTTGAATGGTTGAGGCAAGGTCAAGTCGTCTATTTCTTTGTTGCTCCTTATTTAAAATTGTTTCAATATTGTTTGTGTTGAATATTTATGTATGCATTGTCTTGTTTTGTTTATATGTATACAAGGCAATTATATTTGGCTCTCCACTCTCAAATCATATTCATGTTGTCGTGCCTTCAAAGATTCTGTGTTATGTGTTTGGTCGTCATCTCCAGCTTAAACAAGTGAGTTATTCTCACCAGACAATATGTACCTATATAACTAGTAAATTGACACCCTGTGAATCTGTAGAAATATATTATCATGTTATACTTGACTGTGTTATGATCATATGATGTTTATACACCTGTTATATCATATGTTACTGTTATTTAATGTTATTCTGTTTATTTATATCTGTTTATCACACTGCAAGTTCCCTGTAGACTAGAATCACTATGGGTTGAAATGATACATACCCGAACGGACTTTAGAATAATGGAATATCGTTATGGGCTGAAATGATAGGCCTGAGCGGTTTTCAAATTCATTCATTTTACTTGGGATTGCGGGTTTGAAATGATAGAACCCGGATTTTTCTTTTTTAACTGCGGATTGAAATGATACATATCCGTATCACTTGACCTAGGTTAGAAAATTATATACACGCCCGTGGTTATTTTATAAAGTGTTTTGGATATTTTTAAGTATTTTAAAAAAATTATAAATTTGTGAAATTTGATTTAAATAGATTTTGAAATGTTTTAAATTAAAGAAATTATGATTTTTTCCATGTGTTAAAAATGTAATTAATGAATGGTTTAACTAGATTTTTGAAATATAACTTAAGTTGGAAATTTGGAATTTTGGTTAAAAAAGATATTTAAGTTATATAAATAAAATGGATATTAAATTTTATTTGGAAATGGTAAATATGATAATTTGATTAAATTTGAATTTAAGTGATTTATTAAAGTATTATTGATTTTTCTATGAATTTAAGTGGTTAAATAAATGAATGTTGAAAAGTGATCTTTTAAAATATAACTTGACTAGGAAATGTGAAATTTGGTTTTAATTAAAGGTTTAAGTTAATTAAATAAAATTGGAAATTTTGTTAAATTGTGAAATGGTAATTTAAATTTGAAGTGTTAAGTCTATTTGTTGAAATGTGAAGAATTGGAACTTTTACACTTAAACTTATTAAGTAAATTGTTGAAAATTGGATTTAATTATAAGAAATTTATTGTGAAAGAAACGTGTAAAGTTCTAATTAATGAAAGAAATATGTAAAGTTTAATTTATGAAAGAAACGTGTAAAGTTCTAATTAATGAAAGAAACATGTAAAGTCTTAATTAATGAAAGAAACATGTAAGTCCTAATTTGTGTAATATTGATTTAAAATAATAAATGCCCTTTTTGTAATAAAACGTAAATTAAAACGTACATTCGATAATGTAAGTTTGATTAGTGTAATATTGATTAAATGATAAATGCTCTTTACTGTAATAGAAATGTAAGTTAAAAAGTACATTTAATATGTAAGTTTTATTTAATGTAAATGACATATTTTAATGACTAAAATAATAAAGTTTCTTTATTGTAATGATAATGTAAGTTAATAAGGTACTCTTAACTTAACATAAGAATTTCAGCATTAAATTGGATATTACAGTAACAAAGTTTATTTAACTATAAGGCTATGATAAAATGACCATGTTAAAAATTTGTAAGTATATAAATACTTTGATTATATAAAATGTTAAATTGGAAAGTATTACATTCCAAAAATGCTATGATTACTTAAGGTTACATTACCAAAATGCTATGATAATTTAAAGGAAGATTTCAAGTTTAATAAATTAAAGGAAATATTCAGTGATTTTGAAATTTGGGTTTTATTGAAATGATATATTATTGAATTGGTTTTGAAATGGAAATGATATATTTTTGAATTGGTTTTGAATAGATATGTTTGGGTTTGAAAGTATGTATTAGTTTGAAATAAATGATATGATTTTGAAATGGTTTAAAGGATGTATTTTGATTTGAAACATAAACTATTTTTAAAAGTTATAACCACGGGTTATAATAACGATTGGTTGGCAAAGAGACCGGGATCGGATATGGACATACTCTCTGTCGATACCGAAAACCACTTTGACAACCGTGTACGCGGTGGAGATTCCAGAATGAAGTAGGATGGTGGCGACGTTCTTAAGGTATGTTACGTGGACCCAACTCCCGTGAGTTGGCATAAGGTGGCTAAAACAGGAGCGATCTCGGACCAGTGAGGTAGCACCTCTTCTCGGACACATTTCTTCGATATTATACTCTTACTTGTGATTTGACTAGATGGCCATCCTCCGATTTGGGAATGTTGTTCGAGGTGGAACGGTAGTGGCTGCTATGCGTATCCATCAGTCCGTGTGCGTAATTGGTATATCTACCCTGGCATTGCCTAGTTGTGCCGTGTCACCTACCATATCGAGCTTTACTACGATTATGATTTTAAGATCCGACCGCGTTAAGGTTCTCCATCCCCTTAACGCTATTTTCCGATATGATTATACTTTACTTATTTAGACACTATTATAATAGCGAATATTACTACATAGTAGATATTTTAACGGATCCTTAGAGGATGGGCAGTCCCAAGCATCTTCTAAGTTACTTGTACCTTTATTACAGTTCACTTGAGTTGGTTTACATTATATAAGTATATATTGTCCTGACTCGAGTGTTTTGTGTTTTGCTTTACGCTCGGGTCAGCCTGAGTTATTCACAGATTTGGATTTCCACCTTCTGGAGATTTGAATCGCTGGAGATTATCTACTAGTCTTGTTCTATCTACTTCAGTTATGTTGCTCTGTTCAGCTTGTACTTGGTTATCTTATTGATACTTCTGTTGTACTCTATTTCTTCTGTTGTATCTTATGTAACTCTGATATATTTACATAGTAGCTTCATGAACTAATATTTCTTTTACTTCCGCTGCATTATTTTACTCTGTGTCTGTGATCTGTGATTTTATTTATTTACTGTATATTCTGAGTTTGCCAAATTTTTATTTACAACGCGGTATTTTGAGAAATTCAACTCCGGCATGAGTGTCTACCTATACACTTATAATGGATGCGAATGGTTGAAAATATCGGGTCGTTACAATCTGGGCTCCATACCATGATACCACCTTTATCCAGAAGGAATGACATACACTAAGGGGCGCTACTCCCTAGAACCTTGCCGCATCCTTCCTGTTTTGACCATTTCCGGGGTGTGAGGCTCGACGAAGTCTCGTCCACAAAGCTACGCTTTCTACAAAGCCCTGCTTCGGGTCAAACAAAATGATCAACCTATGATCACAAAGATATAAGATCAAACAAATGATCATATCGCAAATGATCAAACACTGATCATTTCAAAGCAACACTCAGTAAGCCACGTTACCAAATTGGGATATATCGCTGATAAATTTCAACTACATAACCTCTGAGCTCGTACGTCTCAGAGAAGGGTGTTAAGCTAAGAGAATAAATTCTCCGCCACCAACAGAAATGTATTTGAAAGAAATCAGCTTTATATCTCAAATTGTAACGTCAGACACACAATCCATACAAGTCTGTTCCGGGATCGAACAGAACCGAAGGCACTTCTCACGAAACCCTTGCATATCCGGATAATTTTCTAATCAAGTCCGGACTTCCCGTCACTAAGGGTGATAAAACCTCTAAACCGGAGATCAGCCGATGTAGAGTAACTCGACGGTAATCCTTCCGTTTTCAAAAATATCCGATCTTCAACACCGGTCTTCGAATGCAATTCATAACGACGTATCACATATTCGGAATGGGTTATACAACCCCATGGTCCTTTCCCGGCTAACCCGAATAGTGAGCGCTTACTCAAAAATAAGTGTGGCATTCAAATTCATCCAATTCACAACAAATACCCATTCAAGGTAATTATTGATAGTCGGTTATTTAACTATCAATAAAGATGCGCAACATCATCAGATTCCAAATAATTTTCCAAATTATTTCATCTTCGAAAATATCTTTTACTAGATATAAAATTTCCACACTTCAAAAATAAATCAATATTTATTTTTCTAAACAATTTCCCTTTCCTTTATAAATTCCATAGTGAATTTATATTTCAAAATATCTACTGATATACGATTCTCAAATCGATTTCAAATATTCACTTTCAATTTATCTTTACAAAGATAAACCTCAAAACATTCATTTCATTTTGGAAAAGCAATTCCATACTTATTTAAAATAAGTAATTCACAAAACTATTTATTTTCAACATTTGAAAATACCCAATATACTTAAATCAATATTAAGTATATATTCATTCTTTAAGGAAAACATTTGTGTCAAAACGAATGTTACGTAAAACATCGTTACGACGACTCAAAATCACTAGTATAGGGATTCGGATTTTAAGATAGGTATATATAAATCCCAATACTACATAAAACATTTTCTTTCGAAAATCATTTACTATAACAACAGTGTTATAGTCCATCATTTCCTTATTTTTCGAAAACGTCTATTTCAACAATGAACGTTGAAATCTATGCTTTCGATTCATAATACATTTTAAAACATCTTTAAAATGTTTAACTTCATTTTTTAATATCACTTCTTCAAAAATAAATCCATTTTATTTAACAATATATTCACTGTCCAAAATCGTGAATATAATTCACTTAACTCAATTTCAATCATTTCCACACATTTTATTTCAAGGATAATTCGCTATCCAAAATCGCGAATATATTCCCTTTAATAACCTTTTATATTTAATTTATCAAATTCAATTGATTTCCGAATTTATAAAACAACGTTTATAAATTCTATGTCTATTTTATAACAACTTCAATTTAATAAATCCCCATTATTAACAATTCGATTCATAACTCAAATCTTATACCAACAATCCATATTATAAGTTAAATACTTATAATTTCTTTATTTTACAAACTCATTTCCATTTATAAGTTCATAATTTATAAATTCCATTTATTTATAAATTCTTAAAAATTCGTTTTAACGCTTATAAAAAACTCGTTTTATAATACCAACATTTTAATTTATAAAATGTCAACTTTATAAACCTTTTAAGTAAACCGTTTATAATATTTTAAAAATCTCAATTTAAACCATTTTATAAATCAATCAACTATTTATTCCAAAAATCACTTTTCGGTTATATTTCACAAAGATCTTAACTTTTATAACTTTAAAATTTGAACGTTTATTTATTTAAAATAAATCACTTCAAAAATTTAATAAAACGTATAATTTCAAAGATCACTTTAAAAAAATCCTTTTAAAGTAAAAGTCGTTATTTTTAAACTTCAAAACTTGAATCCGATGATGCAACAGCACCAACTAGTCAATCACAACAACAAACATCATATATCAATATGATAACAGAATATACATCAATATCTGTAAATAAATAAATACTGGTGAGGAATCCAGTTGGATCCCTCCAACCTGTTTCCCTGCATCCACAGATGTTAGCACAATACCAATTCCACTTCGAGGTGGAATATCGCGGTATATGGGTTTTATAAAAATATCCGCTTACTAACGGCGCAATAGGGTCTCATCCGCTATACGAGGCGGGAAATCAATCAATCCAATATATACATATGTCAATATGTATATATTGCTATATATATAGATATATCCTACTATATCTAATACAAACAGCAATCAATCAGTCAATCAAAATACAACTTCATTTGAGTGAGAAAAATCTCACCTTAGCTTTTAATTTTGCCATCCATTTTCCATTCCAGGTTGATTTTCTTGATTTATACCTTGTATAACAATCATATAAATTTATTAACATTCAAATTAAATCGAACTATCGAATTTCCGTTATGATAGTTTTAATTAACAACTTCTCCTTTAATAATTTAAATTTAAAACTATATTCTCATCAATAAAATATTTTCTAGTTACCTAAAATAATTATATAGGTTAACCAAATAATTTATCCATTATAATTTATTGTTTAAAAATTTACTATTTAGTTTAACTTATAAAATTTCCATTTAAAAATATCCTTTAATGACTAAAATAAATTTATCAAGTAAATTTAATTACCTATCCTCTAACATCATTATTTAAAGCAAACTAAAACTCTTATACTTATATTTTTTTCTATAACACATACTGTATATAAATTTTCTCAAATCCATATATATATTTACTTAAATAAATTTCAGGAGAAAATACCTCTTTCCTATTTTCAATTTCCCTTTCAACTAAAATTTTGATTAGGTAGAAAATATACTTAGGTTAAAATGAAATTACCAGAAAATCACTCAGCCCTTGCAACTACACCAGAGAAGCCGCGAGTTCACTGACCATGAACGTCACAACCGCTCGAACGATTTCCCCTAAGCGACGATTCAAGATGCTGCTCGATTCCATCTTGCTCGGCTCGATCACCGTGAACCTCGCAAATTCCTGGCCACGCCCTATCAACAACGATGCCATTTACTTCGACCGCCTCATCTCGTACGTGCTCACGAATCGCCACCTCGCATCTGCTATTGCCGAGTCTCGACTGCCTGCTCGAAGCCCACGCGAACGCCTTCGATCGAACATCACAAAGCTCGAAATCGAGCTCCCCCAGATCGCGACATCTCCCAAAAATGCTCAGATCGAGATCGCGATCCCTACTTCCCCTCGTCTACACGCAGCCGCGATGCTCACTTCGACTTTCTCGTGGAACCCCTCGCCGAACTTCATCGCGCACCCCCCTGTTTTTGAGAAGAAAGGGGCTTCGTTATTTTATTTTATTAGTTTGAACGAGATAGGTTTCAGCCTTGAAGAGTTTGAACTGGAGAAGACTTCACTCCGCCATTTTTCTTTATCAGGGGAGTTTGATTTTTTTAAACGAAAAGAAGTGGGCAGCTACGCTTTGAACGATTAGATACCGTGACTTTAGGCGTGATTCAAGGAGATGGCGTGCTGGCCTTATTTTGCCACAGTATTCTGATGAGGAAGGCAAAGGACAGTTGTTTGACTAAATTCGAATTTAAATTCCAATTGAATTCGATTTGAAATTTCCACGTGTTTATATATCGTACGATCACACGGCAACTCCGTTCAATATGAAATTTGAAATCCGGTAATAATACAATATTACGGACCCAATGGAACTGGTTTCGTCGAATTCCGAGACTGTGCCTTGGACGGCTATTTTTAAATATTGATTCGAACAATTAAATTTCAAAACTGAACAAATCATTTTCAAACTCGATTCCGAAGCTTCTATTATCTTCAGTATCATCAATACGAATTTTAAAAGCTTTTGAAATATTTTTCTTCAACTGTAAATTGAAGATTTAAATTCTTATTCAACTTCAATAGATTAAATTATAAAATTTAATCGCCAAATTCAAAATTACGTTCGGGATTCAAATTAAATTATCGTTCAAATATTTAAAATTAATTGAATATTCTCAATTTAATTTGTTCAAAATTCTGGGTCGTTACAGACTTCCCTCCTTAAAAGAATTTCGTCCTCGAAATTACAAGTCAGGAAGAAAAAGTCCTTAACTCGTCTACTATTTTTCACAATCCAATAGTTTTATCACATTTATCAAAACAAATCTTTCTACTAAAGATTCGTTATTAATTCAACTAAATTTTCAACTTCAATTACCGATTTCAAACAACATTGTTTTCTTAACAATTCAATTTTAAGTTTAAATTCAAATTTAAACTTTCAAATTTTCTCAAAAATTTTCTAACGCCCTAAATTTTCGTAAAATTTCGCCAGCGTCTCCTTTGCGCGGCTAATACGGCACGACTACAAAATGTCCCTACGGACTCTCAGATTTCAAAAAGAAAAAGAAAAAGCCAAGCGGCTAGACAAGAAATCATCAAAAACTCATATTATAATTCAAATACTTACCTTTTGTCAAGCAATTCAAATTTATCTTTGCAATTCAATTCCAATTCCTTTTATAACACCTGTATGTCCTACTAGCCATAATATCTAGTTACAACATTCAAATCATTTTGCAAATTCTATTACAAAATTTCGATACTTACTTCTTATATCACCTTTAGTTTGCTAATGAAGTTACATATCTATTATCATTCAATTTTGCATTTCAAATTTCATTTGAATTCAATTCACCATTTCAATTCAATTTAACTTCTGAATATTGAATTTATCAATTATCTTTAGTTCATAACTACACTATTTTAGATTAGTTCCAATTACTAATTCATTACAAATTCCAATTCACTTATTCAAATTTGTTTTCAACATTCAGTTTCAATTCCAGTTTTATCTTCATTTTTTCATTCCCAAAATTTTATTTTCAATTCACTATTTTTGGTTTATAACCACTTATATTAAACTGGATTTCAAATTCCATATGAATTTTAATTCATCTTTCATTTAAAATTATTCAATTCCATTCTATTGCTTACAAATTTGAAATGAATCTCAACTTTCAATTTCACTTTCATTAAATTGATTCACTTGTACTTACATTAATTTAACTTCATCCTTTAAGTTAAGTTTATTCTATCACAATTCAAATTGTACAAGTTATAACTTAATAATATTTCATAAATATTCTTATATAGTATTCCAGAGTTTTACTAACATTTCAAAATCATTTTGAAAACAGTTCAAATTATCCTTTGAATTTTCTAAAACAAAACTAAATTTTCCAAACCACTTCCATTTAAAACAATTTGGCAGCAATTCCTCTTTTGGAAACCCGAAAATGAACACCGATGATGCCATGGTCATCATCGGAATTATTTTCCAGCGACCGAAAAGGGTTTAGAGCTTTCATCATTCCAAAATACTTTTCAAACCTTCGAAATTCATTTTTTTTTTAAATCAAAAAGATTTAAACTTTCCAAATCTCCAAAATTTTCAAATTCTTTTCAAAACATTTCCAAAAACTATTCTGGAATTCCGTTTCAAATTACAAATCACATTAACAATTTATATTCTTAAATTTCATTTGTATGTGAATTCATTTCTTAACTTTGGAGTTATCATTTCAATTTCTTATTCAATTTCATTGATAATAATTTAATATTATTACTTCCTAACAACCAAACATCCAAATACTATGATAATTTATAGAAAATTATTCCTTTTATATACAAAAATAGTTTTGGGTAAAATTATTTCATTCACCCTATTTTAAAACAATACCATGTCGTCTTGCCTCGTTTAAGTGTTTAGAAATTCCTATCGATAATATGGCGTCCCACATACCGACCAAAATTCATAAACATCTCAACGGATAAGCAAACACAATATAAAACATTTTTATATTCACTAACAAATACGCGCTCATATCTATTATTACACTCAACTCATTCTAGAGTACTACTGACTCTATCCCTAATGAGTAACACCCAACAGAGCAGGGTTGTCGCTTAACCATATGCTCTGATACCAAATGTAACATCCCGCAATTTTCGACTTTCGAAAATTCGACATCGATACTCACTTTATCAACTGCCGAGCAATCGAGTGCCGGAAACCCGAAAAGTTATGGTTTTAGAAAGAAGAAAAAGGTAGAAGAAGAAGAAAAGAGGAAAAAGAAGAAGATAGAAGAAAGAAGAGAACAACAGAACAACATCAGAAACCGAAACAATATCAGAATCTCACATATCGCAGCGGAACAATATATAATAAATAATCACTAGTCTTTTAAAACAAAGAACTATATCATTTTATACATACATCAATCATCAGAGTCAATATACAACAATGGACAGTTATATAACTTGTCCTCATACAGAATACACAGCGGAATAAATAATATCAGATACAAATACTACGTCTCGTCATCCAGCTTATCTCCAAAGCTCCAGAATATCCTGATAACATAACTCTAGACTGCCCGTGTGGAAATTTGTGGGCACCCAGAGTTTAGAAGGGAAACAATAAACTCCGAGTCAGTCATGGTGACTGGTGTGAGATCGTAAAACAGTTATTTTTCACAAAGAAAATAAAACAAATTCGCAATGCTTTTGGAAAATGAAACTACCATAAGACCTCCCGCCACACACACAATGCAAACGCAGACTTGGAGGAGATTTCTTCTTATGATAGTCAAAGATGCTTACTACGCAAAAATCAAATTCTTTTTGATATTATTATTAGTGCATAGTGTAGAAAACATTTCGAAAGTAGAATATAAATCTTAGCCAGCATAGGTACCATTATAGTATGCTTGCTATAGCTACCATATTAAATGGCAGGTTCTACAACTAAAACCGTACAAGGCTCGTATTGTTTCTTTGGATTTCCAACAAATGGTCAGGCTAAGGAACTTCCTTTTCCACGATGGGTACGTCCCTGGAATAGACGACCCGAGAAATAACCTAACATTACGGTTAGATCTCTGCCAACACAAGGCCGGGTTACCTCTGCAAAAGTAGGTAACTACTGACACGCGTATGTCATCCCCCGATCGTCACCGATCTTCCCGAGGATCCCCGATTTCCAACAACCACAAAGTAATAAATTTGCAGCAACCACAGAGGTTAAGTATCTGGGCTCCATACCATGATACCACCTTTATCCAGAAGGAATGACATACACTAAGGGGCGCTACTCCCTAGAACCTTGCCGCATCCTTCCTGTTTTGACCATTTCCGGGGTGTGAGGCTCGACGAAGTCTCATCCACAAAGCTACGCTTTCTACAAAGCCCTGCTTCGGGTCAAACAAAATGATCAACCTATGATCACAAAGATATAAGATCAAACAAATGATCATATCGCAAATGATCAAACACTGATCATTTCACAGCAACACTCAGTATGCCACGTTACCAAATTGGGATATATCGCTGATAAATTTCAACTACATAACCTCTAAGCTCGTACGTCTCAGAGAAGGGTGTTAAGCTAAGAGAATAAATTCTCCGCCACCAACAGAAATGTATTTGAAAGAAATCAGCTTTATATCTCAAATTGTAACGTCGGACACACAATCCATACAAGTCTGTTCCGGGATCGAACAGAACCGAAGGCACTTCTCACGAAGCCCTTGCATATCCGGATAATTTTCTAATCATGTCCGGACTTCCCGTCACTAAGGGTGATAAAACCTCTAAACCGGAGATCAGCCGATGTAGAGTAACTCGACGGTAATCCTTCCGTTTTCAAAAATATCCGGTCTTCAACACCGGTCTTCGAATGCAATTCATAACGACGTATCACATATTCGGAATGGGTTATACGACCCCATGGTCCTTTCCCGGCTAACCCGAATAGTGAGCGCTTATTCAAAAATAAGTGTGGCATTCAAATTCATCCAATTCACAACAAATACCCATTCAAGGTAATTATTGACAGTCGGTTATTTAACTATCAATAAAGATGCGCAACATCATCAGATTCCAAATAATTTTCCAAATTATTTCATCTTCCAAAATATCTTTTACTAGATATAAAATTTCCACACTTCAAAAATAAATCAATATTTATTTTTCTAAACAATTTCCCTTTCCTTTATAAATTCCATAGTGAATTTATATTTCAAAATATCTACTGATATACGATTCTCAAATCGATTTCAAATATTCACTTTCAATTTATCTTTACAGAGATAAACCTCAAAACATTCATTTCATTTTGGAAAAGCAATTCCATACTTATTTAAAATAAGTAATTCACAAATCTATTTATTTTCAACATTTGAAAATACCCAATATACTTAAATCAATATTAAGTATATATTCATTCTTTAAGGAAAACATTTGAGTCAAAACGAATGTTACGTAAAACATCGTTACGACGACTCAAAATCACTAGTATAGGGATTCGGATTTTAAGATAGGTATATATAAATCCCAATACTACATAAAACATTTTCTTTCGAAAATCATTTACTATAACAACAGTGTTATAGTCCATCATTTCCTTATTTTTCGAAAACGTCTATTTCAACAATGAACGTTGAAATCTATGCTTTCGATTCATAATACATTTTAAAACATCTTTAAAATGTTTAACTTCATTTTTTAATATCACTTCTTCAAAAATAAATCCATTTTATTTAACAATATATTCACTGTCCAAAATCGTGAATATAATTCACTTAACTTAATTTCAATCATTTCCACACATTTTATTTCAAGGATAATTCGCTATCCAAAATCGCGAATATATTCCCTTTAATAACCTTTTATATTTAATTTATCAAATTCAATTGATTTCCGAATTTATAAAACAACGTTTATAAATTCTATGTCTATTTTATAACAACTTCAATTTAATAAATCCCCTTTATTAACAATTCGATTCATAACTCAAATCTTATACCAACAATCCATATTATAAGTTAAATACTTATAATTTCTTTATTTTACAAACTCATTTCCATTTATAAGTTCATAATTTATAAATTCCATTTATTTATAAATTCTTAAAAATTCGTTTTAACGCTTATAAAAAACTCGTTTTATAATACCAACATTTTAATTTATAAAATGTCAACTTTATAAACCTTTTAAGTAAACCGTTTATAATATTTTAAAAATCTCAATTTAAACCATTTTATAAATCAATCAACTATTTATTCCAAAAATCACTTTTCGGTTATATTTCACAAAGATCTTAACTTTTATAACTTTAAATTTGAACGTTTATTTATTTAAAATAAATCACTTCAAAAATTTAATAAAACGTATAATTTCAAAGATCACTTTAAAAAAATCCTTTTAAAGTAAAAGTCGTTATTTTTAAACTTCAAAACTTGAATCCGATGATGCAACAGCACCAACTAGTCAATCACAACAACAAACATCATATATCAATATGATAACAGAATATACATCAATATCTGTAAATAAATAAATACTGGTGAGGAATCCAGTTGGATCCCTCCAACCTGTTTCCCTGCATCCACAGATGTTAGCACAATACCAATTCCACTTCGAGGTGGAATATCACGGTATATGGGTTTTATAAAAATATCCGCTTACTAACGGCGCAATAGGGTCTCATCCGCTATACGAGGCGGGAAATCAATCAATCCAATATATACATATGCCAATATGTATATATTGCTATATATATAGATATATCCTACTATATCTAATACAAACAGCAATCAACCAGTCAATCAAAATCCAACTTCATTTGAGTGAGAAAAATCTCACCTTAGCTTTTAATTTTGCCATCCATTTTCCATTCCAGGTTGATTTTCTTGATTTATACCTTGTATAACAATCATATAAATTTATTAACATTCAAATTAAATCGAACTATCGAATTTCCGTTATGATAGTTTTAATTAACAACTTCTCCTTTAATAATTTAAATTTAAAACTATATTCTCGTCAATAAAATATTTTCTAGTTACCTAAAATAATTATATAGGTTAACCAATTAATTTATCCATTATAATTTATTGTTTAAAAATTTACTATTTAGTTTAACTTATAAAATTTCCATTTAAAAATATCCTTTAATGACTAAAATAAATTTATCAAGTAAATTTAATTACCTATCCACTAACATCATTATTTACAGCAAACTAAAACTCTTATACTTATATTTTTTTTTATAACACGTACTGTATATAAATTTTCTCAAATCCATATATATATTTACTTAAATAAATTTCAGGAGAAAATACCTCTTTCCTATTTTCAATTTCCCTTTCAACTAAAATTTTGATTAGGTAGAAAATATACTTAGGTTAAAATGAAATTACCAGAAAATCACTCAGCCCTTGCAACTACACCAGAGAAGCCGCGAGTTCACTGACCATGAACGTCACAACCGCTCGAACGATTTCCCCTAAGCGACGATTCAAGATGCTGCTCGATTCCATCTTGCTCGGCTCGATCACCGTGAACCTCGCAAATTCCTGGCCACGCCCTATCAACAGCGATGCCATTTACTTCGACCACCTCATCTCGTACGTGCTCACGAATCGCCACCTCGCATCTGCTATTGCCGAGTCTCGACTGCCTGCTCGAAGCCCACGCGAACGCCTTCGATCGAACATCACAAAGCTCGAAATCGAGCTCCCCCAGATCGCGACATCTCCCAAAAATGCTCAGATCGAGATCGCGATCCCTACTTCCCCTCGTCTACACGCAGCCGCGATGCTCACTTCGACTTTCTCGTGGAACCCCTCGCCGAACTTCATCGCGCACCCCCCTGTTTTTGAGAAGAAAGGGGCTTCGTTATTTTATTTTATTAGTTTGAACGAGATAGGTTTCAGCCTTGAAGAGTTTGAACTGGAGAAGACTTCACTCCGCCATTTTTCTTTATCAGGGGAGTTTGATTTTTTTAAACGAAAAGAAGTGGGCAGCTACGCTTTGAACGATTAGATACCGTGACTTTAGGCGTGATTCAAGGAGATGGCGTGCTGGCCTTATTTTGCCACAGTATTCTGATGAGGAAGGCAAAGGACAGTTGTTTGACTAAATTCGAATTTAAATTCCAATTGAATTCGATTTGAAATTTCCACATGTTTATATATCGTACGATCACACGGCAACTCCGTTCAATATGAAATTTGAAATCCGGTAATAATACAATATTACGGACCCAATGGAACTGGTTTCGTCGAATTCCGAGACTGTGCCTTGGACGGCTATTTTTAAATATTGATTCGAACAATTAAATTTCAAAACTGAACAAATCATTTTCAAACTCGATTCCGAAGCTTCTATTATCTTCAGTATCATCAATACGAATTTTAAAAGCTTTTGAAATATTTTTCTTCAACTGTAAATTGAAGATTTAAATTCTTATTCAACTTCAATAGATTAAATTATAAAATTTAATCGCCAAATTCAAAATTACGTTTGGGATTCAAATTAAATTATCGTTCAAATATTTAAAATTAATTAAATATTCTCAATTTAATTTGTTCAAAATTCTGGGTCGTTACACTTTAAATCTTGCCCAAGAGAAATTATCTTCGGATTCATTAAGAGTAACGGACTCCCACCAAGCTAGAGCCCCATCCTTCAATTGCTAGGAGTCCAAGAACCTCTTTCGATTATCATCAATGTCTAATCCTTTAAAGATTTTTTCACAGGATCCGAGCCAGGCTTGAACTTCAATAATAGATTTTGTGCCGTGGAATGGCTTTCCTCCCAAGCTGGTATAATCTTTGCAAAGAGTGGCAAAGTTAACTTGAGGTGGCATGGGAATTACAGTTTCCTTAATTACTGTAGCATTTGATCGACCGTTAGTGGTCGTAGTGTTGCTACCTCCCCTTCGTCCTATTTTATTACACATCTCCTACTATCTGCATATAGTAAGGGAACATCTTTAAAAATATAGATGAAATTATTTTAGGGAATTGGTATAAACTCGAATAAACTTATTCAGATAAAAATTTCAAATATGCGCTCTTTCAGACTATACTCATTCTATGGTAATACTAACCATATCTCTAATGAGTTGACCCCATCTAGGCTTAGGTATTCACTCAACCATAAGCTCTGATACCAAATGTGAAGACCCGCCTCCTCGACCCTCACAAATTGACACTAATACATCCTCGGTATTCATGTGCCGTAAATCCAAGTGTCGGAGAGGCAGATTATCATGGGGTAAAGAAATAAAGATAGAAGATAGAAAATAATAGAATCTCACATCATATTCAACACATAATTATACATATGAGTAGTACGTGCAATTACTCCAAATTGTTCCATCAAAGTTACGACAGGTACTAACCCAGCTTGGATAGTTATAACGACCTATCCTTATAGTGCTGGTAGATACTAATACATAATACAGACACAACGGAAAGTGATAGATGACTTCAACAAAAGACCCAAAATGCTCCATGCTCCATGCTCCATTCCAAAATGCTTAAAGCTTACCTAGCTTGTTGGCTGCCTAGGAAAATAGGGCACCCAGAGTTTAAGGGGAAAAGAAAAACTCTAGGTCAGTCATGGGACTGGTGTGAGAAACTCAAATATGATGTATGAAAACAAAAGGTATCTCATAAGACCACGCCACATATAAACACGGAACGGGTTTTTTCCTTACGATAACCAAAACATTTGCTACGCAGAATATGTGGATATTATTCTTAATGACATTCTTTGGAAAACACTTTTCAACTAAGTACACATAATCTTAGTCGAAATTGTTACATTATTAAATTCCAGCATAGTAGGCTCTACAATCAAAATCTGAAGGTACTTATTGGAGAATGGATTTCCATACAATGACAAGGTAAGGGACTACCTTCCGATAGTACATCTCTAGAAAAATGCACTTGAGGCTCCAACCTCTACCAACAGAGAACCGGCTTACCTTTATCATAGATAGTACCGAATATGCCATCACCCCGGTCGTTCTCGACCTACCCAAGAGCTCTCTTTGCATACACCACGTTTATATAAAACCTGATGTCATAGCGAGAATAAATATATCTAGAAAGGTGATGACTATATCCTAATGGGAGCGACCTACTTAGCTCTGCCGCATCTACCCTGTTTTTTTCATTTCTAGATGATGAGGCTCGAGGTAACGATTACCTTACTCATAGCACATTCCACTTTGAATGCCACATTGCCAATCCTTAATCACAGAACTGGTTTCTACAAACGTATAACTCCTGAGCTCGTATGTCTTAGGAAAGGGTGTTAAGCTAAGAGAAGTTGCCTTCTCTTCCACCAATCAGATGATACGTTCATAGAGATCGACCAATGTAATTACAATTGCAACGTCAGACATTCGTCCATGCAAGTTGTCTAGGAACATGGCAAACCGAAGGCATTCTCCTAACACATCCTACCGGGAGTTACTCCTAGGATTAGTAGCGATTAGTCCTTGCATTAGATATTTCATTACAAAGAGACTACTACTACTATATGTATATTGGGAGTTTATTCCCAAATGATCAACAAGCATTCCTCCAATACGAAAATCCTAAATATCATATCCATGTCTTCACTCCGAATACGCAAATTGGTTTGAAGTGGTCTTCGGGTAGCAATTACCCAAATCCAATCACGGTTCCTCCGAACCAATCATCGATTAAAAAGATGTTAAGTTCATATATGATTATCAATCATCATTCAATTTAATTCATATTTTTATTCATTCATAGATATATCTTAGAGATATATTCATTGAAATATTTCTTTATCTTTTTCAGATTATATGGAATCATAAAGCCTCATTTATCAAATCATTTTGGTTAATTTAAACCTTTTAAATCATGGAATAATTCCAAACCCTTTCATATTTTACTTAGAAAAATATTTCCAATTCATTTCATTTAAATCTTAACAAAGATTTCCTAATTCAAAACTCAAAATTTTAATTCGGTTAAAAGCATGTTATCTAGGATGTTAATCCAAAACCAGTAAATGTTAAGTGAGCATAATCTATAGAAATCATCTAATTCTACTCAATATAAATTCCCGTATTCAACAAATACTATGGGCAGAATAACGGTGAAAGCACCCATTAAATTCCATGAATAGTATGAGCGAGCTTTAACACCGAGCACAAGAAGATTATCTCCATAAAATTCAAGTAATTTATATTTGGAGAATTATATCCTTTAACTTCGGAAAATATTGATCCGAGTAAATCAAATTTACTATCGCATCCGTCGGGCCAGTCCGGATAGCCAGGGAGAGCAGGAAACTGGTTTTCCAAACTCAAGCCTAGACACTACCTCTCTGACACCCACAAGGCGGTCAAGTAATTTGATCGACTCTAAATCATTTAATATTTAACCATTCCATAAATCCTTAATATTAGCTTTAAAATACTTTATTAATCATTTGAAAATATATACAAAAGAGTGAAAAGAACAGTTGCATTTAAAACTACATTTCAAAAGTTATAGAAAAGTGCTGCGAAAAGTGCTGTGGAAAGTTTTTTTAAGCAATATTGATCAAAATATTTTTATCATTTGGAAACTCATTTTTATAACTCAAATCACTTTTAAAACATTTTAAAATATTTTTAATTTATTTCATATTTTTAAACAATTTTAAAGAGGTTTAACATTCCATATACACTAATTCATTAAATAAAGGAAAGTGATTTCCTTTGTGCTTATCGACGTGTATTTTCGTGACTTGCATATATATTCAACATTCATATTAAAAAACCATCATAAATAATCATAATCAAAAATATATAACATCCAATAGCATATAATACGATAGTTTATGAGTTTACTCACCTCAGGTGTAAACGACTAACTAAAAATTGGCTATAGCTTTGCTAACTCGAACTTTTAGCTCACAATCACTTAGATTATTGCTTCTAGATAGATCGACCTATGGATGAGAGGATGGAGGTGATGGAAGCCATTAAAGTAGAGGTGAAGAAGAAGAAGAAGATGGAATGAGATGTGTGAATTTGTGAAGCCTTAGGGTCTTATTTATAGCCTTAGGAAAATGTGGCAAATTACTAAATTACCCTTAGATATTATCAATATATCTCTTACACCACATCACTTAAACATCAAATCCTTGTCACCATACTCAAGTACATGCATTAATGAGATGTAATGTGATAAGAAATATTGCAAAAATATCTTAAGCATGGAATGACATGCATTAATGGTGGATTTGATGTTTGCTTTCCATGTTTTAATGGTGATTAGATGTTACCTTTTTCACTTACTTTTTGTAAAAATATCTTAGATATTTTCTTTAGCTTTGATTTTACTAATTGTGATACATATATGTGTGTGTATTTGTATGTGTGTGCATGTACAAATGATGTTGCAACAACTTAAAACAATTTCCATTTGTCAAACCGTTGAGTATTCGGGATCCAATTTTCGGTCATATTTTCAGTTTTTAATTCAAACTATTTATTTATGTAAACAATTGAAAATAAATTTCTTATCATCTTTAACTAATTAAAACAAGTACATTTAACTTATAAAGCTATATTTAAAATTAATTAAATATTCCATTTTCAAATTGGTAAAATTATGGGTCGTTACATAAACCATGTCAAAACCAGTTCATCAAACAAGCATTTATACTGTGCGCTATAATTTGTTTGTCACAACAATCACATTACATCTCCAAATTGACATGCTCTCTTGTTTGTGACTAACCATAATTTAATACGCATCGAACGGTTTAGGTGAAATTTAATATAGGAGTAGCAATGACATAAGCACATGACTAGAAGTCTAAAACTAGATTAAATTCTCATGGGTGAAATATAAGTTAAGTGACATTCCAACTGAACATTGGAGTTTATAAGATGCTTTTTTTCCAAACGTACTAGATTCAAGTAGCATAACTATAATCCAAACTAAAAATAAGGAATAACAACTTACCAACATTGCCAAAACACCAATCAAAGAGTTGGCATTAAGAAACATCCATCAACTTTCAAACCATAGCTACCTTAATTTCTTTGGCTTTGATTTCTTGCTCGGTGTATTTACCTCCGAACTCATACTAAATTTCTTGCTTGGCGTATCCATCTCAACCTAAGGAACAGCCTGCGGCAACTCTTTAACGTTTTCCAACGATGCCAGTAAACTCCCTTTATCTTCCTTTTTACAAACAGTCAGGTCTCCTTCATGCAGTGAGCTCTCGTTACTATTGTCTGCAATAACACTTGAGCTACGATCTTTATCTTGCAACAGTAAAATCCTCTCCTCGTTCTCATCGATCTTTGCAACGCTACCATTTTTCCCTTTTGATGCCAACATCGCTGTGTCGTTATCCACATCTATCTTCATATCACCAGAATCTTTTTCATGCAAAGGAAACAAATTTTTGTTTGGTGTATCTAACTCAACCCCCTTCATATCTTTCACTTGCATTGCCAACATCTCCTCGCTATTTACATTAGTTTCAATATCACCAAATTCTTTTTCTTTCAAGGATATCATATTGTCATTTTTGCATATTAAAGTCTCCCCGCTTCATATCTTTCTCTTGCAATGCCAACATCTCCTCACCATTCACACCTATCTTAATATTACCAGAAACTTTTCCTTGCAATGGTAATAAATTTTCATTTTGCATATTAAACGCTAAGATGTACCCTGTCATTTATACAATTATTTGCATCACTTAAATGATTTATAGCATATTTTACTTAGTTACCTTTGGCCCTTGGGGTATGCTTATCCACAACGGAGTTTAAGTTGTACTGCAATTGGAGCAGACTCTGAGTATTTCCTTTGCCCAGTTGTTATTACTGCTGCTTGCTTGCTGGTACTACTTGCTTGATTTAGTTGCAGTTGTTCGTAGGACTTCCGTTTTTCTTTGTTTTTTACATTAATATTGTGATGACCCAAAAACTCTTTCTTTGAAAATCGGCACCCGTACTTCACTTGTACTCAAAATGCCGTAGATTCAAACGCCGAATCTGGTTCACCGGAGCTTATAACACCATTAAGTATAACAACACAGCCGAATAAAGAAACAGATGATATCATATACAATTCCAATGAATACAATATCCAGTATGATATACAACAATGATATCAATATAATACAACAATATCAGAGATAAATAATGATACAACGGAAAGAAAAGATAACATCAGCAGCGGAACAATATCAATATAAGTGATAACTCCAAAATGATCTTCAGACAAGAATGAATCCACAATTCCAGGATAAGCAACTCCGATGAATGAACTCTAAATACTGAACTAGCTCCAGATAATCTACTAACCTGAATACCTGAAAAACCCAACTCTAGACTGCCCGTGTGGAAAATTATGAGCACCCAGAGTTTAGGAAAGGAACAATAAACTCCGAGTCAGTAGTGGGACTGGTGTAAGTAACAAAAACAGTTTATCTTTAAAACAACACAAAAGAACTTTAAACATTGAAACCCGCAATGCTTTTGGAAAATGAAACTACCATAAGACCTCCCGCCACACACACAATGCAAACGCAGAATTGGAGGAGATTTCTTCTTATGATAGTCAAACATGCTTACTACGCAAAGAAAACTCTTTTGATATTATTACTAGTGCATAGTGTAGGAAAACCTTTCGAAAATATAATATTAATCTTAGCCAACATAGACATTCCGAACTATGCCTACTATAGCTACCATCTAAACAGTGGGCCGCCACCATAAGTAAATGGCAGGTTCTACAACTAATACCGTACAAGGTTCGTATTGGAAGATGGATTTCCAACAAATGGTCAGGCTAAGGAACTTCCTATGCCACGTAGGAACGCCTCTGGCGGGACGCCCCGAGAGACAACCTGCTCTCTGCCAACACAAGACCGGTTACCCCCTTCCCGAGTAGTAAACCTGAGATATGCCACCCCCGGTCCTTTGGGACCTTTATCCGAGCGCTCGGTAACCAACATCACACATAATAAATAAAGTGTGTCCACATGAGTAAGTATTTGGGCTCCATACCATGATACTACCCTTTTCCAGAAGGAATGGTCATACCCTAGGGAAGCTACCCCTGAAACCTTGCTGCATCTTTCCTGTTTCGACCATTTCCGGGTTGTGAGGTCTGACGAAGTCTCGTCCACAAAGCTACGCTTTTTCATAAAGCCACGCTTTGATCACAAATGATCAATAAATGATCATCACACAGCAACACTCAGCATGCCACATTACCAAATTGGGAGTATATCACTTATAACCTTCAACTACATAACCTCTGAGCTCGTACATCTCAGAGAAGGGTGTTAAGCTAAGAGAATAAATTCTCCGCCACCAACAGAAATGCATTTGAAAGAAATCTGCTTTATATCTCAAAGTGTAATGTCAGACATGTAACCATACAAGTCTGTTCCGGGTTCGAACAGAACCGAAGGCACTTCCAAAGAAGCCCTTGCAATCCGGGTTTTCACAATCCCGATCGGATTTCCCATCACTTAGGAAATCTCTATACCGGCGCGACTCAGTGCAGAGACAATCGATAGGTTATCCTATCGTTCTCGCAAATACCCGGTCTTCACCACCGGTCTTCAATGCGATCTATATACGACGTATCACTTATTCGGAATGGGTTATGTGACACAAAGGTCCTCTCCCGGCTAAACCGAATAATGAGCGCGATATTTAAAAACATATGGATAATGGAATTTCAGTATAGTCACAACTTAAACCCAAACTTTCTTTTCAAATGGTTTAACAAATTACCATTTTCAAATCTTTAAACAGAAAGATTCATTTTAACAACCTTCAACGTTTTAAACAATTTCCACACTATAATCTTTTAAACAAAAGATTCATTCACAGATTTTCCAAATTAATTTCCATTTCAATTGGATTAACTCATTAAATCTTGAAAACAAAGATTTAACTGATAGTTTTCAAAAACACGTTTCAAAGATTTATTCGTAATTTGGAAAACCATCTTCAATTCAAACTTGAAATTCCTTTAATTCAAATTGGAAATCTATTTCTTATATAAGAGCTTTTATCAGTTGAAAACAATTAGTTTTCCAACTCATTGAATTCAATTTCAATATTGAATTCAAATTTAAATTAAATTATTAAATATCAAGTTTTATTTAAGTAATTTAGAGTAACATTTACCTTCAAAACTCATTTACAAAGCCCTTAATTTCAATTTCCAAAACAATTTAGATTCAAGAATTCAATTTTTAAAATTGTCAAAAATCTACGACTTAACTGATTTCCACGTGAAATCCATATTTGTGTGTGTATGGTGTAGTCCAGGGGTTTCACACAGTAGTCCAACATCATTCAATCATCACCGATCAGAATACAGAAATATAGTTGATAAGCGGTATAAATATAACGCTTATCTTTCATTCACAGATATATAAATATCATAGATAATAAATTACACTACAGATCACAACATAAATCAGGATATATCACAAAGCATCACAGATCAGGGAATAACAATTTCAAAACATTCAATACAATTCAAACATCCATAAGTAAGGTCAATTTATTTATCTGATTAAATTAAATCAGATTTATTTCTATGAATAAATTTACTAGTTATGGTAAATTAATAGTCAATTAATTACGAACCATTTAATGAATTATCCTTTAATTAATCATAAATTAACCCTTAATTGATAATTAATCCTTAATTAATTATTCTTAGTTAATTTCAATGAACAGTTAATTTCTTAATTACTTCCATAAAGTAATTACACTTAAACAATTTCATAAATGATTATTATTAATTAATTAATCTAATTGATAGTTACAATTAATCACATTAATCGATACTTAATAATCCTTAGTTAATTTTCTTCATTAACTAATAACATTTTCTTAATCACTTCTAATTAATCTCTAATTATAAATTAATTCAAATCATTAATTTATAAATTAAATAAATAAGTCATTCCTTAATTCTCTTATAAATTAAATTCTTTTATTATCTTAATTATTTCTAAGATAATTCATTTACTTTATTAACAACTCCATTAACATTCAAGTGTATTTAAACATTACACTTCTAAATTTATATTCAAATTCCATTTTGAATTTAAGATTCAAAATGTTTAACCATTTAAACATTAATCAAATTCAATATCAATTTATAAACCTTAAAATAAATGTAAAGAACATTTATTATTTACATAAAAACTTATATAAGGAAAAGCCTTTAAACTCAATTACTTAATTTTATTTAAAAAAAAAAGAAATTTTCTCTAAGTTTTGACAATCCAATTATTATTAACTACAACTTAATTGTCAATTAAATTTTATACTTAACTTGACGTAATTACTTAATTAAAACAATTAAGGGTTAAACATTGCTAAGTATTAACTAAATAATTAAACTTGTTTTTAAGTCTTAACTCAATTGGTTGAACATGTATTGAGTTTACTGTTTTTTAAACTTGTTGAAAGCCATTTTGTTTAACCTTACATTTATAATACAATATTGCAGTTAGGCAACACCCGAGAAATACCCCAAATTATCTCGAGTGCTACTTCGAGCTAAACCCCCCATATCACCGAGACATTCACCCTGAAACATCTTCTTCTTCTTCCCCTCTTTTTTCATTTCTACAGCAAATTAAAATTTTAAAATCTAAGTCTAAACTAAGAGGAGAAATCAGGCAACTCATTCGAACGCTTGAACTAAACCCCCAAGCAACCCACATCAAATCTCGAGCACGACTCGAGTACGATACGCGACCCAGGACTTCACGTCCCTGATGCACATCATCACTGCCGTACACGTGCACAGTGACGCGGCGGCGCTCCGGTCAACATCCCCGACTCCGGCAAGTCGCAAACCATCCTCACAATCGAAATAAAGAATCAATTCGTCGCTAACAATCCCTCAACAAAATCGAGCTACCAGTTCGAAAACTCGAACTTCCCTCCTTGTCAAAACCGCCTCGTCCAAGTGAATCCCGACCATCTGAAAAGCTACAATTCCGGCCTCACCTCGTCAGTTCCCTATACTTCCCTTCCCCAGAATCTGGAGCAGCTCGGTTCACCAGAGGAGACGAGATCTCCTTGTTTCCAACGACCTCCAAACCCATGTATTAAACCCTACATTCGCCTCGATCCACCATCTCTTGCAATTAAAAAATTATTTAACAATTTTCCTGACTTCGTACATCATCCAACTAGCTTCAAAACAAATTTAACATCTAAGATTCGTTTGATCCTCAGAAATCGATCAAAAGACATTTTTTTTGTTCAAACAAGAACTACACCTTGAATCCCAAACTAGAAATTGTGATTCTTGTTTTAAAAATCAGGATTTTGCTTAGGGATTCAATTTATAGACTTGAATTGATAATCCAAGATATTTAAAAATATCATTTATATTAAACTTTCACTATTCTTTAAGGTTTCAGAGCAGACTTACTTTGTTTAACTTGAATTCAAATTTTAAAATTTACTTTATGATCGAACAAACATATTTTGTTTCTATACTTTGTCCTAACAATCAATAGATTAAGCAGTAATGATTTTTGAACTAACCCAGAGTTTTGAAATCTATAAACAGAGGTATATCCAGATAATAATATGCAGGCATTATTTCACCAAAATACAGTACAGTGCATATATTTTCACACAAACAAAATCTTAGATATTCATCATACAACTAGATTTAAAACTTAGGTTATTTAAAATACGAAGTTACTCACAGATTTTCCAGAGAAATTAAACAGAGCACTTCATGTTGGAACAGGCTTTGAAATTGAAAGCTGGAAACTTTCTTCTTGATTCTCTGATTTGAGTTGAGTTATATTGTTGTTGAAGATAAATTTGTTTATGGTTTTTAAGATGTTGTTTGCTCAGCTTGAAGGAACGAATTGGAATGAGAAGTTAATGTGTATAAAATGGAGTCTACAAGTTGATGTTATTATTTGTACAAGTGATATAATTTATGTTTGGTTTGTACAACAGGGTAGAGATTTTCTTTCTTTCTTTATGGTGGCTGAAAATCTTGTTTGTACTAAGGACATGGCTGAAGATGCTTGTATTAAATGCTTATGTCCTTTTTGTTCAAGTGTTCATACATATCCTATTTGTTTCTACTTGAATATATCTTTGCTTGTTGACTTCGGCTGAGAAGATGTTAGTAAGTACTTTTGTTTATTTTTGTTTCTTGTTTTATTAACTATGCACATTTCGGCTAAGAGATAAATATGGTGGCTTGCATTAATGTTGTCTATCTTGTTTTTATTTTTTTATGTCTCCATACTTAAATATATGATTGTCTTCTTATGCAAGCTTCTCACGTACATGCTTACTTGTTTCATATTTAAGCATATTTATATTTTATTTGTTTGTAGACATTTATTTCATCTTACCATTATTTTCTTGTCTTTTGGCTCTACAATATAAATAAATTTCTATAGTTGATATGTTGTTGGAATTTATCCTAACGTATTGACTTTATATCTTATGAAACTGCATAATTTATTTCTTTGTTTCGGCTGTTACAAAATATTTGAGATAATTGTGATGGCATTTAATGCTAAGTACTTTATGTCTAATATATGTTTACTTGTTTTGTCTTCATACTTACATTTTGCTTGCACATGAATATATATAGTTGAATATGTTGTTTCTTTTGCAAGCTAGTACAGACAAAGGTGTTTATACTTATCTTTTTTTTCTTCTTATACTTATTATTTTGTAAGTATATTTTATTTGTATTTTATTTTACTTCATATATTTATTTTAATTTTTTTATTTTTTTTATTTTTGAATGCATTTCTATATTTTAATATGTTGTGATAATTTATTTAATGTATTTACTATATGTATTTTTCTATAATTTATCTCATGTATTTTTCTTATATTTATTTCTATCTCCAATACTAATTATTTTAATATTCATTTGGTAATACAAGTGAATTTCTACATTTTTTATTTGTTATTAAATTTTATCCAATGTATTTATCATATACTTTTATATCATATATATTTTATATCTTTATTTTCAAACCATTTATTTAAAATTTAAATTCATATCAAATATATATACATATATTTATAATTTCAAATTGACTCATATATACCCAAATATATATACATTCACATATATACCTATATATATATATACAATATTTTAATTTTAAATGATTTATACCAAATTTATTTGAGTTCGGTGAAACTCGCCTCACTTTATCATTTAATTTTACAAATTTTATTCAAAAATTAATTTAATTATCAATTTAAATTTAATAAAAATCCGGTGTCGTTACAGACTTCCCCCCTTAAAAGAATTTCGTCCTCGAAATTGCCAAGGAGACACAAAGTTAGATGAAGAATATTTCATCAACTCAAACTGAACGTCTATTCTGCATTTGGCTTACCAAATCAGAATATCAACAATAGATACAAGAACGAATCTATTTAACACTTCACAAGATACTCGGGTTATCCAGATTTACGAAATATGCAGTGGCATCGGTCAGTTCGAAGGGATAACTAACCATTCGTAGAACATATCGGAACCCAAATTGTATTCACATATCTGTCTATTTTTGGGTACAATTTCAAAACTTTTAGATTAAAACTAAAGTATACCCATCAACCATAGCAAACAATACATCTAAGCAAACAATTCTGGCCTATTTGGAGTTTATGTCCTATATTAATATATCGAATTTCCTTCCTGGATCTACTAGGAACTATCAAAGAACTGAAGAGAGATGTTGAACAAAAGAGATTGATAGAGAAAAGATTGTATCCTTGTTGTTACAGGGTATTGACCATTTATAGTCGTATTCCCTTGCCCCTATCTCATCCTCTTCTTGCACTCATACTCACTATCAGTGGATAGTAAGAGAATTTATTGAGGCATACGGACGGATATCTTTGAGATTACTCATTTTAGGGTATACTTCACCCTATCTCTAATGAGCAACTTAATGTGTTATACTCCTGAGCTAAAGTTTTACCCTCAGCTCTGATACCAAATGCGATGATCCGAAAACAGTGGGGACCGGTAGGCTTTGCGACCATCCCAGACCCACCGTGGCATACAATGGCACCTCGCATTTACTTTTACGGCCAGCCTCTCGACTGTCACAACCAACCCATCCCACTCAGGGACATGTAGGGGTAAGAGTCTCCCGTTCGCCACCAAACCACGAAGCGAGAACCCACTATCATGCTGTAATATAGCAAATGCGATCCATATACGACGTATCACTTATTCGGAATGGGTTATGTGACACAAAGGTCCTCTCCCGGCTAAACCGAATAATGAGCGTGATATTTAAAAACATATGGATAATGGAATTTCAGTTAAGACAGAACTTAAACCCAAACTTTCTTTTCAAATGGTTTAACAAATTACCATTTTCAAATCTTTAAACAGAAAGATTCATTTAACAACATTCAACGTTTTAACAATTTCCACACTTTAATCTTTTAAACAAAAGATTCATTCACAGATTTTCCAAATTAATTTCCATTTCAATTGGATTAACTCATTAAATCTTGAAAACAAAGATTTAACTGATAGTTTTCAAAAACGCGTTTCAAAGATTTATTCGTAATTTGGAAAACCATCTTCAATTCAAACTTGAAATTCCTTTAATTCAAATTGGAAATCTATTTCTTATATAAGAGCTTTTATCAATTGAAAATAATTAGTTTTCCAAATCATTGAATTCAATTTCAATATTGAATTCAAATTTAAATCAAATTATTAAATATCAAGTTTTATTTAAGTTATTTAGAGTAACTTTTACCTTCAAAACTCATTTACAAAGCTCTTAATTTCAATTTCCAAAACCATTTAGATTCAAGAATTCAATTTTTAAAATTGGTAAAAATCAACGACTTAACTGATTTCCACGTGAAATCCATATTTGTGTGTGTATGGTGTAGTCCAGGGGTTTCACACAGTAGTGCAACATCATTCAATCATCACCGATTAGAATACAGAAATATAGTTGATAAGCAGTATAAATATAACGCTTATCTTTCATTCACAGATCACAGATATATAAATATCATAGATAATAAATTACATTACAGATCACAACATAAATCAGGATATATCACAAAGCATCATAGATCAGGGAATAACAATTTCAAAACATTCAATACAATTCAAACATCCATAAGTAAGGTCAATTTATTTATCTGATTAAATTAAATCAGATTTATTTCTATGAATAAATTTACTAGTTATAGTAAATTAATAGTCAATTAATTACGAACCATTTAATGAATTATCCTTTAATTAATCATAAATTAACCCTTAATTGATAATTAATCCTTAATTAATTATTCTTAGTTAATTTCAATGAACAATTAATTTCTTAATTACTTCCATAAAGTAATTACACTTAAACAATTTCACAAATGATTATTATTAATTAATTAATCTAATTGATAGTTACAATTAATCACATTAATCAATACTTAATAATCCTTAGTTAATTTTCTTCATTAACTAATAACATTTTCTTAATCACTTCTAATTAATCTCTAATTATAAATTAATCTAAATCATTCATTTATAAATTAAATAAATAAGTCATTCCTTAATTCTCTTATAAATTAAATTCTTTTATTATCTTAATTATTTCTAAGATAATTCATTTACTTTATTAATAACTCCATTAACATTCAAGTGTATTTAAACATTACACTTCTAAATTAATATTCAAATTCCATTTTGAATTTAAGGTTCAAAATGTTTAACCATTTAAACATTAATCAAATTCAATATCAATTTATAAACCTTAAAATAAATGTAAAGAACATTTATTATTTACATAGGAAACTTATATAAGGAAAAGCCTTTAAACTCAATTACTTAATTTTTTTTTAAAAAGAAATTTTCTCTAAATTTTGACAATCCAATTATTATTAACTACAACTTAATTGTCAATTAAATTTTATACTTAACTTGACTTAATTACTTAATTAAAACAATTAAGGGTTAAACATTGCTAAGTATTAACTAAATAATTAAACTTGTTTTTAAGTCTTAACTCAATTGGTTGAACATGTATTGAGTTTACTGTTTTTTAAACTTGTTGAAAGCCATTTTGTTTAACCTTACATTTATAATACAATATTGCAGTTAGGCAACACCCGAGAAATACCCCAAATTAACTTGAGTGCTACTTCGAGCTAAACCCCCCATATCACCGAGACATTCACCCTGAAACATCTTCTTCTTCTTCCCCTCTTTTTTCATTTCTACAGCAAATTAAATTTTTAAAATTTAAGTCTAAACTAAGAGGAGAAATCAGGAAACTCATTCGAACGCTTGAACTAAACCCCGAAGCAACCCACATCAAATCTCAAGCACGACTCGAGTACGATACGCGACCCAGGACTTCACGTCCCTGATGCACATCATCACTGCCGTACACGTGCACAGTGACGCGGCGGCGCTCCGATCAACATCCCCGACTCCGGCAAGTCGCAAACCATCCTCACAATCGAAATAAAGAATCAATTCGTCGCTAACAATCCCTCAACAAAATTGAGCTACCAGTTCGAAAACTAGAACTTCCCTCCTTGTCAAAACCGCCTCGTCCAAGTGAATCCCGACCATCTGAAAAGCTACAATTCCGGCCTCACCTCGTCAGTTCCCTATACTTCCCTTCCCCAGAATCTGGAGCAGCTTGGTTCACCAGAGGAGACGAGATCTCCTTGTTTCCGACGACCTCCAAACCCATGTATTAAACCCTACATTCGCCTCGATCCGCCATCTCTTGCAATTAAAAAATTATTTAACAATTTTCCTGACTTCGTACATCATCCAACTAGCTTCAAAACAAATTTCAACATCTAAGATTCGTTTGATCCTCAGAAATCGATCAAAAGACATTTTTTTTGTTCAAACAAGAACTGCACCTTGAATCCCAAACTAGAAATTGTGATTCTTGTTTTAAAAATCAGGATTTTGCTTAGGGATTCAATTTATAGACTTGAATTGATAATCCAAGATATTTAAAAATATCATTTATATTAAACTTTCACTGTTCTTTAAGGTTTCAGAGCAGACCTACTTTGTTTAACTTGAATTCAAATTTTAAAATTTACTTTATGATCGAACAAACATATTTTGTTTCTATACTTTGTCCTAACAATCAATAGATTAAGCAGTAATGATTTTTGAACTAACCCAGAGTTTTGAAATCTATAAACATAGGTATATCCAGATAACAATATGCAGGCATTATTTCACCAAAATACAGTACAGTGCATTTATTTTCACACAAACAAAATCTCAGATATTCATCATACAACTAGATTTAAAACTTAGTTTATTTAAAATATGAAGTTACTCATAGATTTTCCAGAGAAATGAAATGGAGCACTTCATGTTGGAACAGGCTTTGAAATTGAAAGCTGGAAACTTTCTTCTTGATTCTCTGATTTGAGTTGAGTTATATTGTTGTTGAAGATAAATTTGTTTATGGTTTTTAAAATGTTGTTTGCTCAGCTTGAAGGAACGAATTGGAATGAGAAGTTAATGTGTATAAAATGGAGTCTACAGGTTGATGTTATTATTTGTACAAGTGATATAATTTATGTTTGGTTTGTACAACGAGGTAGAGATTTTCTTTCTTTCTTTATAGTGGCTGAAAATCTTGTTTGTACTAAGGACATGGCTGAAGATGCTTGTATTAAATGCTTATGTCCTTTTTGTTCAAGTGTTCATACATATCCTATTTGTTTCTACTTGAATATATCTTTGCTTGTTGACTTCGGCTGAGAAGATGTTAGTAAGTACTTTTGTTTATTTTTGTTTCTTGTTTTATTAACTATGCACATTTCGGCTAAGAGATAAATATGGTGGCTTGCATTAATGTTGTCTATCTTGTTTTTATTTTTTTATGTCTCCATACTTAAATATATGACTGTCTTCTTATGCAAGCTTCTCACGTACATGCTTACTTGTTTTATATTTAAGCATATTTATATTTTATTTGTTTGTAGACATTTATTTTATCTTACCATTATTTTCTTGTCTTTTGGCTCTACAATATAAATAAATTTCTATAGTTGATATGTTGTTGGAATTTATCCTAACGTATTGACTTTATATCTTATGAAACTGCATAATTTATTTCTTTGTTTCGGCTGTTAGATAATTGTGATGGCATTTAATGCTAAGTACTTTATGTCTAATATATGTTTACTTGTTTTGTCTTCATACTTACATTTTGCTTGCACATGAATATATATAGTTGAATATGTTGTTTCTTTTGCAAGCTAGTACAGACAAAGGTGTTTATACTTATCTTTTTTCTCTTCTTATACTTATTATTTTGTAAGTATATTTTGTTTGTATTTTATTTTACTTCATATATTTATTTTCATTTTTTTTATTATTATTTTTGAATGCATTTCTATATTTTAATATGTTGTGATAATTTATTTAATGTATTTACTATATGTATTTTTCTATAATTTATCTCATGTATTTTTCTTATACTTATTTCTATCTCCAATACTAATTATTTTTATATTCATTTGGTAATACAAGTGAATTTCTACATTTTTTATTTGTTATTAAATTTTATCCAATGTATTTATCCTATACTTTTATATCGTATATATTTTATATCATTATTTTCAAACCATTTATTTAAAATTTAAATTCATATCAAATATATATACATATATTTATAATTTCAAATTGACTCATATATACCCAAATATATATACATTCACATATATACATATATATACAATATTTTAATTTTAAATGATTTATACCAAATTTATTTGAGTTCGGTGAAACTCGCCTCACTTTATCATTTAATTTTACAAATTTTATTCAAAAATTAATTTAATTATCAATTTAAATTTAGTAAAAATCCGGGGTCGTTACAAATACCATTGTCTGATCCTAGCATTTTCATTTTGGATGACCTATACTTTACTGAATCGTTTCCCTTCATTTGATCTGTTGTGTAGTGGCTGAAGGACTGTAGTAAATAAATGAATAGATCATAAACATTTTTGTGCCAATTCACATAGTAATCTATTACAGAATAAGGATATAAAAAAGCAAAACTAACACCTTGCTGTCGGTAGACTTCCATATTGCTTTGACATTCAAATTACTCATGCTTAGTTTCTAATACAATCAAATATGTCATTTCAAAAGTCAACTCTATATAAAACATGATATTGATCGATGTTGTATTTAAACTTTAAAGAAACTTTGTCATTTATAATGAGTGTGTGGCATCGGACAAAATATCCCCAAATCTCCGGTGAACACTAGCAAAAGGACAAAACAACTATTTAAAAACAAAATTTGAAGTTTAGTATAATTCAGTGACAGAAAATTTGCTTAACGCTATTAAATTTATTACATAAGATGATGTGTAAATAAAATGTATGAGCATTTTTATACTGATAGAGGCTTGTAATTCATACCATTATAAAATAAACACTCGTAAGCACGTGACTCTTAATAAGCATTACTGTCCGATTATAAATGAATACTGTAAAAGTAATCAGCAATGCCTTCAATTGTAAATAAAAACATAATTGCAAACGAGATTGATATCAGTGAGAAGCTCTTTATTACCAATGCTTTCTGCTTTGGAGACACTCTGCAACATATGACTGAAGCACATTTAACGACTAGATTCAAAAACTGTTGTTTCAGATCATTATCTAGAGCATAGGTTAAAGATTTTCCATCAATAATCAAAGCTAATGCTGCCTCTAGATTTCCTCCAAATTGATCATCTGAGAAGCATTAGTAATTTGAAGCATTAGTAATTTGCAGCATAATGATTTCTTTCATTGTCTGGTTAGTCATCAAATTTAAAACAAGTCCCTGCGAGGAATTCAGTTCCCTTAACGATAAAAATAGTAATCTAGACATGTATTGAAATGTAAGAAAACATATAACCTTCTTAGCATCGTTCTTAAAGAAATATGTGTTAGTTGTCGATATACAAAATTTTTTCCTGCCTAGCCGTAGGAAACTACATGCAAATCAACAAAGCAACAGTTAGAACCCATTGTTCCAAACCAGCCTATGCTAACTTATTTATACACTGAGGAACCTGTGAAAAATGAATAAAAGACAGGATATAGAACTGAAGACCGAAGTTATAATGCTATCGTTTTACTCCAAATATACCAAAATTTACCCCTCTTTGTAATTTGTCCTCAACTACAGTTGCACCAACAAAAATCAAATCTTTCTCAATCATATTTGAGATATGTTCCAGTTTGATCTCTTTGTCCAATGATATGGCTGTCCTTGCTTTCTGAAATTCAAAATTCCATGTTTTCAAACAGAGATAGACAATTTTAAGGTTTTTCCTTAACAGTCAAATTGAACAACCGAAGTCTTCTAATATGAATATGGAGATAGAAAAATATAGGTTAAAAAATTGTATGCTTCACAATTTTATTATCCAAATTTAAGAAGTACTAATGGTTGCTTATGAAAAGAAGGCTGTGTACATTCCTTAACTGAACTTCTTCAGTTTGCATAAACTATGTTAACAGTGGCAACCAAGAGAAATCAAAATGGAACAAACTGAAAACAATAATTGTTTGTCATTATATTAAGTACTTGAGACTCTCCATAACTCGAACGAGTAAATACTAATGTGTTATCATACAAATTTGATTATCTCAAATTTGGCAAAGTAGCAGTTCAATAGTGTTGCTTTGATTCTTTTAAGAAACTCTGAAGTTGGAGATATGTATACAAAATATACAAACATTTTAGCTTTAAGTTCAAAAGTAACAAATTGCTTGCATAGAATACAAAATTCAAAAGGTTTATTATGTAAATATATATACATTAATAATATATGACTTATAAACAGATGTATATCCCAAAAATGTCAAGAGAAGCCGCAATAAATATTTAATAACATATTTGTTGTGTATTCACCTATTACTTTGACTGCTAATTCTACTTTGCGACGTTCCATCTATGTCACAACCATATTTTTTTATAATCCAGATAACCATTCCCATCAACATTATTATGTAAATATACTTTGACTACTAATACTATATTCTAAATAACCTTACAAATTGTTGATCCTTCTTACCACATGCATGTGCATACACATTTCCATGTGAAGACGACACTTGAAACCTAGGAAACTTCCTCACAAATCCATAAAAAGCCTACCATAATAAGCACAATCTCTGCACTTACTTTCATGAACCAATCTGCTACCATAAGCAATCTCCAGCTAATTCATAAAACATCAAATGCACTTTTACTCTTTCCAACTCAATCCGAGCATGACTCTTCCGACATGCACAACACCACCCTACAATGCAAATCCATCTACTCCTCGTACGCATTCAATTCTGTCCCCATATCCAAACACTTCACTTGGTGAAATTAAATGGTGAATAACATGTTGCATTGGAAATACAAATCATAATTATCCTAGAAGGAAGACTAAATTGAATTATTACTAATAAAATATATTTTTTGCAATTATTATGAATTTCATTTTACTTAGAACATGTTTTGTCAATATAGTTAACTATATTAAGAAAAGAAACTATGAGCCCAATTTGGAACATTGCTTGGAAATACTAGCTAGTAAAGACATGACTTATGTTGAAATATTTTGGCACTGTCATTATCATGTACTAGTTACTTAATCATTATTTAACATTATAGTAAAAAACTAGAAATAAAACAAATAAATTTTTCTTGCTAACAGCTGAAGTTGCAAGCTTAGCCTTCTTCTCAGAAAGATGGAAGTAAATATGAGGTAACAGCTCAAACAATTGCAGCACATATACATACCTGTATGCATGTACCCTCTAGCTGGAATCATGCATACCCATTTTCCTATAGTTTGCATGCTCCCTCACACCTCTCACAGCAATAGATACTTTCAAATTTGAAGCCCGAGCTCTGCTTCAGTCCAACTATGTGCATTATACCTTGTGTGCAGGCCAATTTTTGTATTGTGCATGTCTTAAATTCTATCCCTATACAATGGAACCCCTATTGCATTCATCAGCAAGCTATATTAAACCCAAAGAACCCACTCAAATTCTTGTTCCTGCCTTAGTTCTTCCAATCCCCACATTCGTATAGGTTATACCATATTAAACTCAAAGCACCCACACACAGCTTCTTGTTCCTACATCAGTGCACTCACACACGAAATCAGTTAAACTTATGCATTAGCTTGTTAAACTCAGTCCCTTCCTGAAGCCCGAGTGCCTTCCCTGCTCGGCCTCAGTCCATCTCTAATGTGTTCCCTGCATGAGCACTTGTCTTAGGGTGGTCTCCCCACCCACTACTTGTTGCATGTCTTCTCATATCATAGGAGGTCACACTACGTTAGCACAACACGTTCTTTTAGCATCTCTAATCCTTTTAAAATAATGTATATATTCTTCCTAGGGAATGCATAAGAAAATCTTTATCAATGCCTTTTCTCTATCGAAAATAAAGTAACCTTTTGAAAAGTATTTCAGGACATCCTCAGGACTCATTTACGATTTGGTGCAGAATAATCCATAATATTAAAATGCAATGGAAAAAAAAATCATAATTTCAATATTAAAATATTCAAAGACAACAAAGTTATAAACATGTAGAAAGTACAAACTAATTGCAATATACATGAAATAGAACTTAAAATGAAACAAACATGATTGAGAAGAAATTGGCAAATTGCACTATGTATTAGTTCTATAGCATAGATTTCTATCTTCTGTTTTTTATAGCCAATTTAACTTAGAGTGGACATAAAACAATGGCTGAGTTTTAAGCTTACATAATGACGGTCGTATATCCAATAATTCATATTAAATTTATTTGCACAAAAAATTCTTAGATCTAAGTAAACAAAAAAATCCTCCTTAAACCTAAGTAATTCAGTATTTCTCATTAAACTCAAGTATTTACCTTCATCCCCATCATTTATCCCTACAACCTAAATACATAATACCATACTACAGGCCTATATCCTAAGTTCCAGCCTAGAAACTCAACTCCTTTACCCAGTAGACCACCTATGACTACTACTACTCGATCATCCATAACCCATCTACAACTCCTATAACTTCGGTCCTGGTGACACTAACAACCCAATCACTAGCTTAACATGGAAACCTAAAATTCAATTGAAATCACACTCCCACTGATCTGACCATTGAGCTTCCTAATGAATTTAATTAAGCATATATAGGATGCAATCCACATTGGGTGTCACAGTAGATGTATATATAAAAATGTAACGTCCCAAATTTTCACGCTCGAAAATCGACATCCATACTTTACATCGTACTCGAATGTCGTAGATTCGACCGTTCAAATCCGAGTCGCCGGAGCTTATAACAACATTAAGTAAATAACACAGCGGAATAAATGAATAATACATTGATATACAATATCTGATACAACAGAATGATACAATGAATATCAATATACATCAGGGATATGATACAACAAATAGCAGCGGAAAAGAAAACGATAACATCAGCAGCGGATAATCTTCATCTCCAAAACGCCAATCCTGAGATAGCTTGAACTCTCAATAACGATGCACAAAGATAAGCAAGTGCAGTCCGATCCAAAGACTGAACTAGCTCCAGAAAAATCTACAAATCTGATTATCTGAAAAACCAAACTCTAGACTGCTCGTGTAGAAAATTATGAGCACCCAGAGTTTAGGAAATCAACAATAAACTCCGAGTCAGTCGTGGGACTGGTGTGAGCAACAAAAACAGTTTATCTTTAAAAACAAATAGCAGAGAATTTTCAAGTCAATTCGCAATGCTTTTGGAAAATGAAACTACCATAAGGCCTCCCGCCACACACACAATGCAAACGCAGAATTGGAGGAGATTTCTCCTTATGATAGTCAAAGATGCTTACTACGCAAAATCAAATCATTTGATATTATTACTAGTGCATAGTGCAGAAAACAATTTCGAAAGTAGAGTATAAATCTTAGCCAGCATAGACATTTCGCACTTATGCCTACTATAGCTACCATGTTCAATAGCAGATTACCACCACATTCCATGGCAGGTAATACAACTAATACCGTACAAAGTTCGTATTTGGAAGATGGATTTCCAACAAATGGTCAGGCTAAGGAACTTCCTATTCCACGAAAGAAACGCCTCTGGCGGGACGCTCCGAGAACCAACTGTTCTCTGCCAAACAAGGCCGGCAACCCCTTTTCCCAAGGGATAAAAGAAACCTCAGATATGCCACCCCCGGTCCTTTGGGACCTTTAACCGAGGCGCCTCGAAACCAACATCACACATAATAAATAAGTGTATCCACATGAGTAAGTATCTGGGCTCCATACCATGATACTACCCTTTTCCAGAAGGAATGGTCATACCCTAGGGGAGCTACCCCTGAAAACCTTGCCGCACGATTCCTGTTTCGACCATTACCGGGTTGTGAGGTTCGACGAAGTCTCGTCCACAAAGCTACGCTTTTTCAAAAAGCCACGCTTTGGGTCAACAGATGATCAACCTATGATCACAAAGATAAATGATCAAACAAATGATCATATCACAAATGATCAAACACTGATCATCACACATCAACACTCAGCATGCCACATTACCAAATTGGGATATATCGCTGATAAATTTCAACTACATAACCTCTGAGCTCGTACGTCTCAGAGAAGGGTGTTAAGCTAAGAGAATAAATTCTCCGCCACCAACAGAAATGTATTTGAAAGAAATCGGCTTTATATCTCAAAGTGTAATGTCAGACATGTATCCATACAAGTCTGTTCCGGGTTCGAACAGAACCGAAGGCACTTCTCACGAAGCCCTTGCAATTCCGGATAATTTCCAATCACGTCCGGACTTCCCATCACAAAAAGAGTGATATAAATCTCTATACCGGGGACCAGTCGATGCAGAGACATTCGATGAGTTGTCCTTTCATTTTCGAAAATATTCGGTCTTCAACACCGGTCTTCAAATGCTATCCATATACGACGTATCACTATTCGGAATGGGTTATACGACCCAAAGGTCCTTTCCCGGCTAACCCAAATAGTGAGCGAAATATTTAAAACATATGGATATGGGATTTCAATTAAGTCACAACTTATTACCCAAAATCTTTCTTCAAATGGTTTAACCAATTACCATTTCAAATCTTTAAACAAAAAGATTCATTTTAAACAACCTTCAACGGTTTAAACACTTTCCACATTTTAATCTTTTAAATAAAAGATTCATTCACAGATTTTCCAAATTAATTCTCATTTCAATTTGATTAACTCGTTAAATCTTTAAAACAAAGATTTAACTTATAGCTTTCAAAACAATTTCATTTCGAAGGGTTTAAATAAATCGTCATTTTAAATCTGTTAAAGATAACAGATTCAATTCATAACTTTCAAAAAGAATTCATTCATAACTTGGAAAACCATTTTCAATTCAAACTTGAAATTCCTTTAACTAAACTGGAATTTCATTTTCTATCTGAAAGCTTTTATTCCTTTAAAACAAACAGTTTTCATTTTGGGAATCTGATTCATTTATACGAGTTAAAGTTCTTGGGTTAAATCCAAATTCTCAAACAATACTTTTAAAATGGTTTAAATTCATACAAACACATTTATATCATCTTTAACTGTAATTTCAAATCATAGGATTCAATTTCAACTTAAATTCAAATTTAAATCAAATTATTTAAATTTCCAAAACTCGATTAAGTTATTCAAAATAACTTTTAGATTCGAAATTCCATTTCAAAAACTTTTCACTTTTAAACCCAAATTTCAAATTTCAAAATCAATTGAAATAAAAATTCCAATTTCAAAAACAGCAGATTTAAATTATCTGTGACTTAACCGATTTCCACGTGAAATCCATATTTGTGTGTGTAAAAGTGTAGTCCAGGGGTTTCACACACAATAATGCAACATCAATCATCACAGATATATCGATAAGCGGTATAATCGATAACACTTATCTTCATTCACAGATTCATAGATAAAATAAATTTATCAGTCACAAAGATTCACTATTACAATTCGATGTGGGTTTCGGATAACCAACTGGAATCCGACTCCCTGTCGCATCGAAATTCAAGTGTCGTTCTATGGGTCAAGGGTTTTCATATTCACATAACAGTATATCACAGAAACAGAAATCACAGATCACGACATAAATCAGGATGTATCACGAAGCATCATATCAGAGATATCAAACAATTCCTATCATTCAACAGAATCCAAACATTCATAAGTAAGGTCAAGCATTTAATAATCATTTATAAGTAGGATTAATTAATCGTTTAATCCTAATTAATTCAATTAATTTCCAGTTAAATGAATTTATTACAAAATTCTGATTGATCAATTACAAATCATTAATTACCAATTTATCTAATGATTTTCTTAAATTAATTAACTTGAATAAATCAAAATATCCATAATTAATTACAATAAGTGATTAATCCTTAATTATTCTCATTAAGAACTTACATTTAAACAATTTAAAATCGATTGTCTAAATTAATTTATCCAATTAATTATTAAAATTAATCACCTTAATCAATACTTAACGATCTTTAGTTAATTATCTTCATTTACTGATAACATTTCTTAATCACTTTCTTAAGAAATTACCTTTGATTAATTCATTATTAATCATTTCAAATTATGATTTAATCTAATGATTTTATTCATAAGTCAAATAAATAAATCATTAATTTCTTCTCTAAGGAAATTACTTGCATTTATCATTATTAATTAAAATTGATTACCCATTAATACTCGTTAATTTATCCAAACATTTATTAACCATTTTAATTAACTTAATAACTTATAGATTACAAATCAAATTCTAATCTTAACTTAAGTTTATATTTAAACTTCTGTTTCTAAAACTTGTTTAAGTTAACTTCCATTTATTTCCAAACTGAAATACATATTAAGTTTTACAGTATATTAAAATTTTATGAAAAATTGTTTACTTAACATTACTTTTAAAATGCAATAGTGCTGTTTGGAAACAAACCCGAGTACTACTATCACGTTAAAACCCGAGGAAAGCACGATAATTACTCGAGTAAGGCTCGAGTTTCCCCATCTTTTTCCCACGGTTCCCCCTCCACTCTTTCTTCTTCTTCTTCCTCTGTTCTTCCAGATCCAAGGGTGCACGCAAGTGTCACCGTGCACGTGCACGGCAACCCAGTATCCCTCCGATCATCGCTCAGACCTTCAGCAAGTCGACGTTGAACTCGACTACTCCCTCAACCACTCAGAAACAAAAATCGAATCGAAAATCAAAAACAAGCTTCCAGGTCGAAGTCTCGATACTCCATCATCATCGAAATCCCATCGCCGTCCACCGTAGGTTCCCAAACTCCGTCCACAGCATCTCCAGCCTCCACACTACCATCTCCTAAGGCCAGGTGAAGCTCGATCACCCCTAGGCACCGCGGCGACCACAATTCCAACCTCAACTACATTTGGGTTTTAAACCCTAGATTAACTCGCACCATCCACCACGATGACCAGAAAATTATGAACCCATTTTTCTCATGACCTCCTGCCCATGGACTTCCTCTGGCCAAACTCACGAGGTCGCCGATCAACTTGATCATCAGAAGGACCCAAAAACTCATAATCTGATCAATACTCAATTTCTTACAACATACTTCCTTAAAAATCATGATTTCTCTTTTAAAAATCCTATTTCCCAGTGACAAATCAGATTATAACCTTGAAATCTTAAATTATTCCCATCGAAATTTTGAGTTTAGTTGAGATTTAACTGTTCTACCTTCTTTAGGATGAAGCTACTCTTTAATACTATCTAGAAATGTTTCCAGATCGAACATTTGAACATTACTAACTGGTTTTATTTTTATACCTATGTCTAAAATACATCAAACAAGGAGATATTGATTTTAGTTCAAATTTTGGAAGCCTATAAATTTAACAGAGTATCTGTTTTGGGATATAGATATGATCATCCATACAGATATGAACATATATAAACAATCCATTCTAAACAACATTCTAATGCTTATCATTCTTAACTTTGAAGAATTTACAGCTTGTATCTATATTAAGTAGATTTACTTTGTTTACTCACAGAACAATAGAACAATACAGTTCAATGCATTTTTCACAATAACTTGAAATATTCATCACAACATCAAAAATATAAACAGATGTCAATATTAAAAAGGTAGTTTGCTCACCATTTGAATGTTGAAGAACAGAGAAAGGCAGAGACAAAATGTTTTGCTGGAAACTTTCCTTTTTTTTTTCTCTTGAAACTGCTTTGAATTGCTGTTGTTTTTAGTAGAAGCTTGTTTGAGTTTAAATGACATTCACTTTGGTTTTCTTTTTCCCTTTTTTTTTCTTAGTGAAAAGGAACGAACTGGAAGGAAGTGATGTACATATGGAAAAGAGAAAAGGTGTTTACATGGTATTATATTATTTAGTACAATTAGGCATGGCTATGTCCATTTGTTTATAGGCTGAGATGATTCTTCAACAATTCGAATCAATTTTGTTTGCTGCTAGAGATATGGCAGCATTTAATGCTAAGGATTTTTGGTATAAATGACTATTGTACAAATCTACATATACTATTCTCATTTCTATTCATACTTGTTATATATGCATATTTTTTTCTTCTTTTTTTTTCAGCTGTACAAAGTCATATATTTTCTTGTCTTACATTTTCGGCTGCATACTTTTGTTTTGATATGCTATTGTACTTTATTGTTTTAGTTATGTTTTGTTTGTACTTATCTATGCATATGTTTATGTAGCTCGGCTGGGGACATTATGGTTTGATTTTACACTTGCTTGATTTATTAGCTTTGTTTTATTTTGTATGTACATATTTCTTTTGCCTTGACTTATGTTTACTTTTATTACATGAAGATTAAGTTTTGTTTTAGCCTTGTTACTCAGGAATATAAATGAAATTCTATATTTTTAATATGTTGTTAAATTTCTTCTAAGTTATTTCTATTTATAACTCAATTATTTATTATCAATCATTATTAAACCATTTATTTACAATTTTAGATTTAAACTCGAATTCAATATACATATATTTTGACTTCAAATTTACTCATATATCACGTATACATCTATATTCACCTATATGCAATATTTATAATATATTTAAATTAAAAGGATTTATACAGAATACATTTGATCCGGGGAAACTCGCTCCATTTAATAAATTTAATTTCACAATTTTTATTCAAAAATTTATTTAATTACTCAATTAAATTCAAAAATTCATTTAATTATAAATTTAAATAAATTTAAATTCTGGGGTCGTTACAAATTTCCCCCCTTAAAAGAATTTCGTCCTCGAAATTCGCAGGCACGAAACAAAGACAGAGATAGATAGATTTGATCTCCTATAATTCCTCAAACACAAGATACGGATTCCGAATTCAAGTCCGAATATCTCAGAATATATACCATTTTGTCCCTCTTCGGACTTCGGTATTCAAAAGAAAATTACAATAGAATTTTAAAATTTGATTTCAAAAGAAATCGTTTTATCGATACAATTCAAATTTAGCTTCATATTCTTGTAAATCAATTTAACTCAATTTAAATTTTCCAATTTATTTAAAATTTTCAACTTCAAATTCATATTCATTAGAGTTTAAATCGAAAAGCTGATAGGAAACGATGAATATATGAATTAAGGATTTTCTACAACGATTCGTAGAGCCATCATCACACCGAAACTTCTCCTGGAGCTGTCACGAAGAAATCAAAAGAATTTGGAAACGAATCAAAGAAAATTGATAGAGAAAGATTGTTTCCACTGTTGCAGGGTATTGACCATTTATAGTCGTACTTCCCTGTCCTCTATCTCGTCCTCTTCTTGCACTCATACTCACTATCAGTGGATAGCAAGAGAATTTACTGAGACGTTCAGACGGATATCTTAAGGATTACTCATTCTAGAGTTTACTTCACTCTATCTCTAATGAGCTACTTAACGTGTTATACTCCTGAGCTAAAGTTCAACCTTAGCTCTGATACCAAATGTAACGTCCCAAATTTTCACGCTCGAAAATCGACATCCATACTTTACATCGTACTCGAATGTCGTAGATTCGACCGTTCAAATCCGAGTCGCCGTAGCTTATAACAACATTAAGTAAATAACACAGCGGAATAAATGAATAATACATTGATATACAATATCTGATACAACAGAATGATACAATGAATATCAATATACATCAGAGATATGATACAACAAATAGCAGCGGAAAAGAAAACGATAACATCAGCAGCGGATAATCTTCATCTCCAAAACGCCAATCCTGAGATAGCTTGAACTCTCAATAACGATGCACAAAGATAAGCAAGTGCAGTCCGATCCAAAGACTGAACTATCTCCAGAAAAATCTACAAATCTGATTATCTGAAAAACCAAACTCTAGACTGCTCGTTTAGAAAATTATGAGCACCCAGAGTTTAGGAAATCAACAATAAACTCCGAGTCAGTCGTGGGACTGGTGTGAGCAACAAAAACAGTTTATCTTTAAAAACAAATAGCAGAGAATTTTCAAGTCAATTCGCAATGCTTTTGGAAAATGAAACTACCATAAGGCCTCCCGCCACACACACAATGCAAACGCAGAATTGGAGGAGATTTCTCCTTATGATAGTCAAAGATGCTTACTACGCAAAATCAAATCATTTGATATTATTACTAGTGCATAGTGCAGAAAACAATTTCGAAAGTAGAGTATAAATCTTAGCCAGCATAGACATTTCGCACTTATGCCTACTATAGCTACCATGTTCAATAGCAGATTACCACCACATTCCATGGCAGGTAATACAACTAATACCGTACAAAGTTCGTATTTGGAAGATGGATTTCCAACAAATGGTCAGGCTAAGGAACTTCCTATTCCACGAAAGAAACGCCTCTGGCGGGACGCTCCGAGAACCAACTGTTCTCTGCCAAACAAGGCCGGCAACCCCTTTTCCCAAGGGATAAAAGAAACCTCAGATATGCCACCCCCGGTCCTTTGGGACCTTTAACCGAGGCGCCTCGAAACCAACATCACACATAATAAATAAGTGTATCCACATGAGTAAGTATCTGGGCTCCATACCATGATACTACCCTTTTCCAGAAGGAATGGTCATACCCTAGGGGAGCTACCCCTGAAAACCTTGCCGCACGATTCCTGTTTCGACCATTACCGGGTTGTGAGGTTCGACGAAGTCTCGTCCACAAAGCTACGCTTTTTCAAAAAGCCACGCTTTGGGTCAACAGATGATCAACCTATGATCACAAAGATAAATGATCAAACAAATGATCATATCACAAATGATCAAACACTGATCATCACACAGCAACACTCAGCATGCCACATTACCAAATTGGGATATATCGCTGATAAATTTCAACTACATAACCTCTGAGCTCGTACGTCTCAGAGAAGGGTGTTAAGCTAAGAGAATAAATTCTCCGCCACCAACAGAAATGTATTTGAAAGAAATCGGCTTTATATCTCAAAGTGTAATGTCAGACATGTATCCATACAAGTCTGTTCCGGGTTCGAACAGAACCGAAGGCACTTCTCACGAAGCCCTTGCAATTCCGGATAATTTCCAATCACGTCCGGACTTCCCATCACAAAAAGAGTGATATAAATCTCTATACCGGGGACCAGTCGATGCAGAGACATTCGATGAGTTGTCCTTTCATTTTCGAAAATATCCGGTCTTCAACACCGGTCTTCAAATGCTATCCATATACGACGTATCACTATTCGGAATGGGTTATACGACCCAAAGGTCCTTTCCCGGCTAACCCAAATAGTGAGCGAAATATTTAAAACATATGGATATGGGATTTCAATTAAGTCACAACTTATTACCCAAAATCTTTCTTCAAATGGTTTAACCAATTACCATTTCAAATCTTTAAACAAAAAGATTCATTTTAAACAACCTTCAACGGTTTAAACACTTTCCACATTTTAATCTTTTAAATAAAAGATTCATTCACAGATTTTCCAAATTAATTCTCATTTCAATTTGATTAACTCGTTAAATCTTTAAAACAAAGATTTAACTTATAGCTTTCAAAACAATTTCATTTCGAAGGGTTTAAATAAATCGTCATTTTAAATCTGTTAAAGATAACAGATTCAATTCATAACTTTCAAAAAGAATTCATTCATAACTTGGAAAACCATTTTCAATTCAAACTTGAAATTCCTTTAACTAAACTGGAATTTCATTTTCTATCTGAAAGCTTTTATTCCTTTAAAACAAACAGTTTTCATTTTGGGAATCTGATTCATTTATACGAGTTAAAGTTCTTGGGTTAAATCCAAATTCTCAAACAATACTTTTAAAATGGTTTAAATTCATACAAACACATTTATATCATCTTTAACCGTAATTTCAAATCATAGGATTCAATTTCAACTTAAATTCAAATTTAAATCAAATTATTTAAATTTCCAAAACTCGATTAAGTTATTCAAAATAACTTTTAGATTCGAAATTCCATTTCAAAAACTTTTCACTTTTAAACCCAAATTTCAAATTTCAAAATCAATTGAAATAAAAATTCCAATTTCAAAAACAGCAGATTTAAATTATCTGTGACTTAACCGATTTCCACGTGAAATCCATATTTGTGTGTGTAAAAGTGTAGTCCAGGGGTTTCACACACAATAATGCAACATCAATCATCACAGATATATCGATAAGCGGTATAATCGATAACACTTATCTTCATTCACAGATTCATAGATAAAATAAATTTATCAGTCACAAAGATTCACTATTACAATTCGATGTGGGTTTCGGATAACCAACTGGAATCCGACTCCCTGTCGCATCGAAATTCAAGTGTCGTTCTATGGGTCAAGGGTTTTCATATTCACATAACAGTATATCACAGAAACAGAAATCACAGATCACGACATAAATCAGGATGTATCACGAAGCATCATATCAGAGATATCAAACAATTCCTATCATTCAACAGAATCCAAACATTCATAAGTAAGGTCAAGCATTTAATAATCATTTATAAGTAGGATTAATTAATCGTTTAATCCTAATTAATTCAATTAATTTCCAGTTAAATGAATTTATTACCAAATTCTGATTGATCAATTACAAATCATTAATTACCAATTTATCTAATGATTTTCTTAAATTAATTAACTTGAATAAATCAAAATATCCATAATTAATTACAATAAGTGATTAATCCTTAATTATTCTCATTAAGAACTTACATTTAAACAATTTAAAATCGATTGTCTAAATTAATTTATCCAATTAATTATTAAAATTAATCACCTTAATCAATACTTAACGATCTTTAGTTAATTATCTTCATTTACTGATAACATTTCTTAATCACTTTCTTAAGAAATTACCTTTGATTAATTCATTATTAATCATTTCAAATTATGATTTAATCTAATGATTTTATTCATAAGTCAAATAAATAAATCATTAATTTCTTCTCTAAGGAAATTACTTGCATTTATCATTATTAATTAAAATTGATTACCCATTAATACTCGTTAATTTATCCAAACATTTATTAACCATTTTAATTAACTTAATAACTTATAGATTACAAATCAAATTCTAATCTTAACTTAAGTTTATATTTAAACTTCTGTTTCTAAAACTTGTTTAAGTTAACTTCCATTTATTTCCAAACTGAAATACATATTAAGTTTTACAGTATATTAAAATTTTATGAAAAATTGTTTACTTAACATTACTTTTAAAATGCAATAGTGCTGTTTGGAAACAAACCCGAGTACTACTATCACGTTAAAACCCGAGGAAAGCACGATAATTACTCGAGTAAGGCTCGAGTTTCCCCATCTTTTTCCCGCGGTTCCCCCTCCACTCTTTCTTCTTCTTCTTCCTCTGTTCTTCCAGATCCAAGGGTGCACGCAAGTGTCACCGTGCACGTGCACGGCAACCCAGTCTCCCTCCGATCATCGCTCAGACCTTCAGCAAGTCGACGTTGAACTCGACTACTCCCTCAACCACTCAGAAACAAAAATCGAATCGAAAATCAAAAACAAGCTTCCAGGTCGAAGTCTCGATACTCCATCATCATCGAAATCCCATCGCCGTCCACCGTAGGTTCCCAAACTCCGTCCATAGCATCTCCAGCCTCCACACTACCATCTCCTAAGGCCAGGTGAAGCTCGATCACCCCTAGGCACCGCGGCGACCACAATTCCAACCTCAACTACATTTGGGTTTTAAACCCTAGATTAACTCGCACCATCCACCACGATGACCAGAAAATTATGAACCCATTTTTCTCATGACCTCCTGCCCATGGACTTCCTCTGGCCAAACTCACGAGGTCGCCGATCAACTTGATCATCAGAAGGACCCAAAAACTCATAATCTGATCAATACTCAATTTCTTACAACATACTTCCTTAAAAATCATGATTTCTCTTTTAAAAATCCTATTTCCCAGTGACAAATCAGATTATAACCTTGAAATCTTAAATTATTCCCATCGAAATTTTGAGTTTAGTTGAGATTTAACTGTTCTACCTTCTTTAGGATGAAGCTACTCTTTAATACTATCTAGAAATGTTTCCAGATCGAACATTTGAACATTACTAACTGGTTTTATTTTTATACCTATGTCTAAAATACATCAAACAAGGAGATATTGATTTTAGTTCAAATTTTGGAAGCCTATAAATTTAACAGAGTATCTGTTTTGGGATATAGATATGATCATCCATACAGATATGAACATATATAAACAATCCATTCTAAACAACATTCTAATGCTTATCATTCTTAACTTTGAAGAATTTACAGCTTGTATCTATATTAAGTAGATTTACTTTGTTTACTCACAGAACAATAGAACAATACAGTTCAATGCATTTTTCACAATAACTTGAAATATTCATCACAACATCAAAAATATAAACAGATGTCAATATTAAAAAGGTAGTTTGCTCACCATTTGAATGTTGAAGAACAGAGAAAGGCAGAGACAAAATGTTTTGCTGGAAACTTTCCTTTTTTTTTCTCTTGAAACTGCTTTGAATTGCTGTTGTTTTTAGTAGAAGCTTGTTTGAGTTTAAATGACATTCACTTTGGTTTTCTTTTTCCCTTTTTTTTTTCTTAGTGAAAAGGAACGAACTGGAAGGAAGTGATGTACATATGGAAAAGAGAAAAGGTGTTTACATGGTATTATATTATTTAGTACAATTAGGCATGGCTATGTCCATTTGTTTATAGGCTGAGATGATTCTTCAACAATTCGAATCAATTTTGTTTGCTGCTAGAGATATGGCAGCATTTAATGCTAAGGATTTTTGGTATAAATGACTATTGTACAAATCTACATATACTATTCTCATTTCTATTCATACTTGTTATATATGCATATTTTTTTCTTCTTTTTTTTTCAGCTGTACAAAGTCATATATTTTCTTGTCTTACATTTTCGGCTGCATACTTTTGTTTTGATATGCTATTGTACTTTATTGTTTTAGTTATGTTTTGTTTGTACTTATCCATGCATATGTTTATTTAGCTCGGCTGGGGACATTATGGTTTGATTTTACACTTGCTTGATTTATTAGCTTTGTTTTATTTTGTATGTACATATTTCTTTTGCCTTGACTTATGTTTACTTTTATTACATGAAGATTAAGTTTTGTTTTAGCCTTGTTACTCAGGAATATAAATGAAATTCTATATTTTTAATATGTTGTTAAATTTCTTCTAAGTTATTTCTATTTATAACTCAATTATTTATTATCAATCATTATTAAACCATTTATTTACAATTTTAGATTTAAACTCGAATTCAATATACATATATTTTGACTTCAAATTTACTCATATATCACGTATACATCTATATTCACCTATATGCAATATTTATAATATATTTAAATTAAAAGGATTTATACAGAATACATTTGATCCGGGGAAACTCGCTCCATTTAATAAATTTAATTTCACAATTTTTATTCAAAAATTTATTTAATTACTCAATTAAATTCAAAAATTCATTTAATTATAAATTTAAATAAATTTAAATTCTGGGGTCGTTACAACAAGCATGACTAATGCATAGATACCCACAACATAAAAGATTAGATTGATATGAAGATAAATAAACACATTAAAACAGTTCACTTATCAACAATCACATAACACTATCATCCAACAATACATTGAGATGTAAAGTGAAACTGTGCACAACAAATGAGAAAGGATGCTTCTAAAAAGGACTCGCTGACTTTTGAGAAATTTTTTAATCCATAGTACTTACAAAAATTCAGATGTAAAATTAGAACTAGAAAATGTCCTGTAAAACATCACGAACTCATTGACTCAAGAGTTTTCCTTTGATTAACTTTAGATGTAAAATTCTAAAGAAATCTATAGTACTTAACAAAAAAAATTAATCTAAGGAAAACTCATAGACTCTTGAGAAAAAATGCAAAATTCATGATTAATTTAATATGGAATTTCCTCATTCTATCATCAACTCGAGTGATAATAACAAAATATTGTAATTAGTGTTCTTGTAGTAACATCAAACATAGTACAGAAATTAAATACCTCTGCCCAATTAGGGTTTTGACAATTACCTTGATTTTTGATTTAGGGCTTGTGAACAAATCTAAAAGAGATGAAAGGAGTAGATTGAAGGAAGAGCGGATGGATGAAGCGGAGGGCAGCAGATTGCGAGGAGAAGTAGTGCGAGATGGAGTAAATGTGACAGCAGAAGCGAGAAGTATATTTTTGAATGAGGGCAGAGGTAACAACGGATTAGGGAAGGAGATGGAAAAACGTGATACGTTTTTTTAGCATTTTGCGGGAAGCCGGCAAAATTTCGCAGCGTTGAATAAACATAAACACATAAAAAAGAAATAGTAAAAATAATATTAGTTGCATTCACACAACAAACGTTACCAATAGGTGCAGCTATAGGTAGGTTTTCTTGTAGGTGCTACATCCTAAGAGTATATCCAAAACATCTAATTTTTAATTCTATTTACTTTTAACTATTCGGATGGAGGCCCAAAATAATTAGGGTCTTAAAACTAAGTCGACAAATATAACCTTTTTACCTGTTCGGTCTGGTAAGTAGCTAAGAATAGTAGGATGATAGTATCCAAACTCCATCCTAGAATCTACTTTTCTTTAGACACTTAGAGGTAAAAGTGTTTATTAGCCGGTCCAATAACATCAAATAATTTTTAACTTCCTAGATGTTAAAATCTAAAAACATGGTTTAATAAAACAAAGTTTATTAAACCTTCTTACTAAATTTAACCCAATTAAAACTTCATTTATTAACCCACTCTTTAATCAAAATACTTAATATTTGGAAAACTTAAGAGCCAAATACCTGAATTTTAGTTTCAAAAATATTTTAAATGATATTATATATATTTTAATCCATAACAAATATATATATTTAGCCCGAGTTACTCCAAAATGAAACCAAGGAACTGGGTACTACCAAATAGTGTTATATATTCCATTACCAAGAAGAGTAATACTTAAAAGAAGTGTCTACAATCCGAAAACATCCCCTACCCATTTTTAGTTATTTTCGAGCCACTCGAACTAGTTAATTTAAAAATACTTTTTTTTATATTTTCAAAATGCCCGTTTTGAAAGAATACTTCATATTTCTAAACAAATAGTCAGAGTATCAATTGCCAATTTGCTTTGGGTTTGTTTGAATTCGAACAAATCTTGATCGTAGAATGACAGATAGAATAATTTACAAAGCGCACTATACCATTTGCTTAGGCAAGCATCTGATCTTTACTTAGAAGATTATTCCGATCGTCACAAAACAAGTCAGGACTCATTTCATCGAGCCAAACCAAAGAAAACACATCATTCTATAAAATTTTCTTTTTAAGGTATTTATTCTTAAAAATACTTTTAAATAACTATTTCTACTATTTCCCAAAATCATTTGATATAGCAAGGTACATATTTACTTAAAAAAATAAATCCCTTTTTGAATTATTTCTATTCACATAATATCTTCAAATAATACTATTATTATTTCCTTCAAACATTCAAAACCATTTTCCATAAATATAGGGATTTAAATTCTCAAATTCCTTTTATTTATAAAACGCATAATTATATATAAAATTACTCCTTCTAAAGGAAGTCATTTCTTAAATAATTTTTTCAAAAATATTCTAGCTTCCTTTTTAACAAAACAAGATTTATTAAAACCTAGTCTTTATCAAAACAATCTTTATATAAAATCATTTCTAAAGTATTTATTTCAAAACGTTCCAACTTCCTGTTAATAAACAACATCTATCAAAAAAAAATTTAAAGCCAACATTATCAACGAACGACTTATAGTCAAATTGTGAGACTGAATTCACAAGGTGTTCATGTCAATATTCCTGCAATTCCTATGTACCCGACTTATGTTATGGATGAAATTTTTTATATAGATCAAAAATCAATAGTCAATGCTTAGAACTCAGCGAGCATGACTAATCAAATCCTAGATGATAATGATGGAATATTATCATTTCCTAACAAACAAGCACAACCAAGAATAACTACATTAAATTTTGAAAAATTATTCTTTTATATATATAAAATATAATTTTAGGTAAAATTATTTCATTTACCAATTTTAAAACAATATTATGTTAGTTTGGCCTTGTTTAAGTATTTAGGAATTCGACGATAACGTTAGCCAAAGGCATCGATCGAAATTCATTAACCACACAACAGATCAAACAACACAAAATAAATTTTTTTATATCACTAACAAATACGCGCTCTCATATATATACATATACACACACACACACTCAAACTCATTCTATGATATTGCTAATCCCATCTCTAATTAGTTACCCATTCTAGGGCATTACAAACCTTATCTATAATGAGTTTACTCCACCAAGGCCTAGGTGTTCGCTCAACCAAAGCTTTGATACCGCGTGTAACGACCCGCCTTTTCAACCCTTAGAAATTGACACTAATACATCCACGGTATTCATTTATCGAATGTACAAGTGTCGGAAAGACAGATTGTTGGGGCGAAAGAAATAAAAGACAGAATGAAATTCTTACATCGTGACGAGAAGATCTATAATATACACAAGGTCTTTACAAAAAGAAATCATCTTTATTATACATACATACACAACTCAGAGAACACAAACCTATCATCAGCCATGGATAGTTATAAACCCGTCCTTACAATATGTTGATAAATACAGATAGAAATCAGGAACAACAAAATAGCGGAAGAACATAAGATACATGAATATGTCTTAGAGAATCCATCTCGCCTCCTTAAAGGTCTAAAGTATTTAGCTAAATCTGGAAAGGCTTGATAGAGCAACCATTTTAAGAATTTGTGATAGGCAAGACGTTCCTATTGAAGATGTTCTTGTTCTAGCGCCTTATCAACGGGCTCACAACCCGCCTGAAGGTAATACCGCATGCAACCGGTATACATGCTTATTTGGATATGTCTCACATTCAATCACTTTGTCCGGATCGTTCTCCAATACACGAGACTTGCCCCTGTCCAGCTTCATCCGAACAGTTATGTTTCATTGAACATCATGTATTTGGTCTTTCTACTTCATCTAGGCAGGGTATTGAAACTAGATGAAGTCCACTACTTATATGCTTTCAAGGGGCAAAAGGGAAGTCTTTCTCGTGTATACTTGGAGCCATCCATAGGCTATTGCGTTATTCTCGGCCTCTTCAATGCAGCTATTTTGAGGAATACTTCTTTGTGCCCTGTCATCCCAGATTTGCTCAGAAATGACTGTCTAGACATGAGTTTTATTATCATATACCATTTCTATGACACCAATTCATTTGGGTTGTTAATCTTTCCATTTTTATGAATTATCAAATATCCTAAGAAGGCCTGGCGGCTCGACCTTGGCAGGTACCCTTTAACGCTGGCTTGCTATCACCGCATGAGAACGGGAGATGAGATTCCTATTGATAGATGAGAGAATGTGACAATTAAGCCTTTTAGATCATAATCACATTTTGGGCCACACACCAAATGCAAATGAAGGTACCCATACTGCTATTGGGGTTGAAGAAAATGTAGACGTTTCCCTCGTTCAAGATCCTAAAGTCAATCTAGAAGCAAATATAGGGGGAAGATAGAAATGTGGACACCACCATAGAAGAAGGTGATGGTAATGATGATGAGGATAACAATGCTGATGAGAGCGACAATGAGGATATAGATCTTGGCCACGAATCTGCTGGTGATACAGGTGGCGATGATCTGATGCCACTCATACCTCGATGACCAAAGCTAAAATTATCTCATCGTGCTTTGTTTCACAGCCACCACCAGCTTTCGTAGCTAAAGTGACCAATCCTTCCCTCTGGAGATATACATAGACCGTTTGGGAGTATACCTAATAAACAGCTTCTTTCGGTCTTGGTAACCTCAACTTCAGCGACATCGACTCTTTTATTCACTTTCCCACCGATGTTTCTACAACCGATGCACAAGAGATAACTTTTGTTAGCAAGCCTCAAGATCACGATTTGTAGGGGCATTAGGACACATTAGCACTTCACAACACCTTGAATCAGTACACATTCGCCCTGCACGTGTTATCTTTAATTCGGTCAAGGAGATATAATTAGATAGTTGCTTATGAAAATTTGAGTTTCATGGATCACCTTAGAGTTTGTAAAATCCTATCCACTTCTGAGAAGAAAGTTTAGTGTACATAAGTCGCATGGACTGTGAGATGTGATTTACTGCTAGTAAGAGTCTACTTTAGTTATGCAAGTCAAACGATTGGATTTGAACCTTTAATAGTGAAATATAATTACATAAATATACATCCTCGAATCGTCGAGTTTTGTGTATCTTAGAATAGTTTTGCTCACATGGCTTCTCTCTTATACCAATAATTTTCTATGTTGCATATATTTTATCCATATGCTCCTAAAACTTTTATAAGAGCTCTAGCAATATATTTTCACTTAGACTACTGATCTTATAGAGCACTTTTTATAATGTATTGATTAGTTACTGTAACAACCCGTACCTCCATGAGCCTAAATTTCGACAAAAATCGAAACCCAAGTCCATCAAAGCATAGATCGTTGGATTTGGTACCTGCAAATAAGCATGAGCATTATCAGAGGTTGGTAGAAATCTAAACTCACAACCGAAACAATAATAGGATAAAAATACTGACTATGACTACTATCTTAGAATTAATGGTATTCCTTGGATAACAGATTGTCACATCAGCAACGAGCATGAGAGAAAAAATACTTCCCCAACAACAAAGCACATCCATCTCCAATGACCTATTACACTAAATATATCCTGTGGGTTGTAAAGAGGAGGGGGTCAGAACAACATTCTGGCGATTGGAAAATTATAAACTGTCATAAAATTTATTTATACCGATTGGTTCCCATTTAATAACTATGTCCATTAAGGTTAGAAATTCTAATCCAGCCTTGCATTGCACACACAATTACTTACCTACCCCTTCTCAAGGTACAAAATACAGATGAAGTCTTATCAACTACCCAATACTTCTAAACTCATTTGCCACTTAATACTTCTAAATATGGTGCGGCTTCTATAATACTTTTAGAAAGAGAAATAGGTAGGCTCTACCATTTAAGACCTTAATCAAGGTTGACCCTATCATTTAAGGCCTATTCCCATGGTGGTTTTCTAACAGTATTTTCAATGGTCAGTGGATCTTAGCTAAAAAGACCTCTAACTACTATTTAAGGCTTCCGACATTTAACATCCAACTATTACCGCATCTTTCGCCGATAAAATCATAGCCATATAATAAACAGTACAAAAACCAATTAATACCTTTTATTGGAAAATAGGCACACTTTGGTCGTTTAATACCTTAATTAAGGTAGACCCCATCATTTAAGACCTATTCCCAAGGTGTGCTCATCAATGGTACTATCGTTATTATGGCCTTAGCAATGTGAGAGATGGTAACCAAGCCACTTAATACCTCACTAATAAGTACTAGGCAGACCCCTGACCATTTACACCAATTTATAGGTAGGCCTTTGTCATTTAATACCTAACCCCAAGGCGGACTCCTCGTTGGTACTATCTAACTGACATTGCTTGGAAATCTAATTGGGCTACTTAATACTTATTGTATAGGAAAGAGGCAAACCCTTCAGTTACTTAGTACCCCAAACCTGAAGCGAACCTTTCCCGAGATATCCACTATCACTCTTTAATTATAAATATGGAATCTCATTAGGTTACTTCTTTCGGTAAGGCGGTAGGCGCGATAGCCATTTAAGACCTCAACACTGAAGTAAACCCTTTCAAAGACATCTTTATTTATTTGGAATCTCACTAGGTTACTTAATACTTCCATTTAGGAGAGAGGCGGACTCTACAACCACTTAAGACCTCAAACCAGAAGCGAACCCCTATAGAGATATCCCTCACCGCTCCTAATTCTAAATTTGGACCATTTAATACTTTCCAATTAAGAAAGCAGGCCCAACCTCTCATGTCATCATAGGTCCTAGGATTAGTGATACCTCACATCAGTAGTAAGTATGTCCGACTGCTGGTAGCCTCAAAAGTGAAGGGTAGTCTTCCGTCGAGTGACTCTACTGACCTCGCATGACTAGCCTACTAAGTCCAATTAACCAGCCTAAGTCTTTATTTATATTATCTTAGGAAGACATTGGACTTAGCTTACTAATTCCCTTTTCATTTAAGGCAATAAGATTTACCTTAAATATTTATCTACCTATAAATCCCCGTTTAATGCTCATAAATGTTAATTTGTCCATAAAATCCTAATGGACATTTCCTAAGACATTTATGTATGATTACTAATTTCAAATTAGTAACCTGTTATACCTATTCCATTTTTATTAATTCCATTAATTTGTTTACCCAATCAAATTATTGCAACTCCCAAATTTATTACCATTTATTCCCCATTTATTGGAGTTACAACCTTGTAAATTCCTTTCCCATTAGTTAATTATCCTACACGCGAATATTACGTGCAAGCATCGTTATTAGATTTTTATTTAATAATTATAAGCGCAGTAAATTACGTACATATATTCACTTTTATCAAATATATTCTAGTTATATATCTTCACTAGAATAATCTTTTCCATGTTAAATTGTTGGAATCATATCTAAAAATATTATCCGCTATAATTTCCATAAATTAGTTCAAAATAAATTATTTAATATTAAAAAATTACAATATCTGAAATTACAAGGAATGATCATTTCTTTTTATTACCGAAATAGACAGTGTAAATTACATTGTATTCATACTTTACACATCCCTTTATTTTTCTAATTGCATATATTCCTTGTTAGATCAAACGCTGTATTTTTCTAAAAGGGAAAGAAATCAAACTAATTTACAAATATTAAATTGATCTAAATTCCAACAATTCAAATAATATAAAAGTTTACATTCCAACAAGATTAGTGTAATATTCCAAATTTGTAACATTATTATACAACATATTTCATATCTGAACAAATTTTATTCAAATCAATATTCTATTCATACTTTTGGGACCGATTTTTGGGACAGGTTGTAAACAATTCTAAATCAATTTATAAACAAGAATATGTAGGCGATATTTATAATATTAAGATCATAGTCAACTTGTTTCCCACAACTCATATACAATTATCCAATTAGGCATAAAAATCAAATAAACACCAATGGGATAATTTTTATGTTATAACGATCTATAAAATTTCTCACCCACCTTTTAAAAGCGATCCAAATCTCCAAATCTGAAGTAAAACCTTTGATTCATCTCCAAATCCTTTTTAATCCAAGAGATATGTATAAAAGGGTATATACATACATTAGAATTACAGATCTGAGAACAGATTGGGATAGGGAGAGAAAATAGATACAAATATATAAATTACCTCAAATACACATATGGTTGATTCTCTTCTCTTCTCCTTTTTATTAGATTTCTATTCTTCTCCGATTTATATGAATATAGATACTAGTATCTTATCTTTAAAATTTAGAAAGAAAGGGGAGAAGAAAAAATGGCATAGCTTCGCTACTGTCTCTAGAAAAATATGAGAAGAGAAGGGTGGGTTAGGTCTAAATTTATAGGCGTAAGAATCGACCTCAACCGTACGACTTAAAATATTAAATCGGGGCTGTTATGGCCTAGGATTATTGCGCCCGCGATTACCCAACCGGTCGACCAGTACATGTCGACTAGTCATAGTGAACAGTCAGTCTGTGGGACTGGGCGAATAATTATAAACTTTAATTTTTCTTATTTATTTATTTTCGTTTCGAATTCGTTTTTCGTCCATAACTTCTTTGTTTGGGCTCCGATCACAAAACATCAAATATGAAAGTTGCTCAAAATTTCACCACGAACACAATGGTTCAAGTTTCAAGGTCAAATCCATCGTTTGCACAAATTCTATTTTCGGAGCCTAATTAATTAACTAACTAACTAATTAAATAATTAACGGCAAATTAGGGGGTATTACATTCTTCCCCCTTAAAAAGAATTTCATCCCGGAAATTTCACCAATGACTAAGTCAAGGTTTGGCTTCTAATTAGTCAAAAGTACACAACCAATGAGTGTACAACAAATTCTGCAAACAAATGTGCATAAGTGCATAGTGTATTACTATATCAGAACACAGAATATGTATATAGAATGATTCTAAATCGAATCCTCCTATATGAATACATTTCTTTTGAAAACACTTTTGGAAACATGATGCAAACAATCTACATATATACTGCCAGTTCTATATGTATGCAGCTTTTAAAAAATCTTTTCAACCAAAACCCTCATATTTCTACGAATAGAAGAATGAAGCAACTAATTTTTCATCCACTTCCCACTATCAAATAATCTAAAACATCGAAAAATCACTTCCTAAACTTTACTCCTATACCGAAAAAAGGAATTTAGGCGGAAAATTTAACATTCTTACCATTGTATAATCTTCTTATTCCTATAGTATAGTGGAAATTTCCTTGTTGCCCTGGATATACTCCAAATTTTCCATGCAAAAATGCATAAGTAGACATATTTTCAAGTTGTAAAATGGAATTAAGTCTAAAAATAGACTTGCACGCGTCATCAACATTGTATGAAAATAGAAATTCCAAGGCTAAAACAGCTTTTCCCTGGTAATCGGTTGCATTTATCGCATCGTCGACCCTGATGCACCAATAAATTCGCAAACTCTAAATCTATTTGCCTTCCCTACGCTTAACTTATGGCCTTCAAAATCAAAGTTTTCACAAAAATCTTTCTTACTTTTCAAATTTGTACGTCATTTGAAAAATAAAATCCTAAAATATTTAGACGCACATTTTCCCTTGAAATAAAATTTTGACCAAAAAGTCAAAAATTAATTTAAGTGCCAAAATAACTAAAAAAAGAACTTTTCAAATCAAGGGGAAATTTATCCAAATATTTCCCTTCTCAAAATTTTTGATAAATCAAGCCACAATTTCAGCGTAGTCGGAAATTAGTTATGCACTAAAGGCATAAACCAAATTCCAAAATTCTACAACTAACATTTACCTAAAAAATTGACATTATATTTAAGAATGTCAACACATCTATTGTTTAAAAAATTTACCTTTTAAGGAACACGAGCAATGACCCGTGATATCAAAACAACTTTATCATATCCTTTGCTAAAATTTCCAACTACTCTAAACTTCCAGTCTTATATTGCATTTACTATTAGTCAAGTGTCTTTATGAAATTCCCATATTTATACTGCTTCTTGACTATGCATATATAGGGATGGTTCGCATATCCAGAAACAATAACACAAAAAATGAATAGAAACTCATAATATCATGCGTGCCTTTTACAACAGACAACTAACATTTTTACAACCCAACAACCTAAAAGAAAATAAATAATGCTGAAAATAAAAGGATACAACAATCATAAATAAAGCATCGCCTAGGAACTGCGAGAATGTCTCGCTTCGTTGATGAAGCTCGAGCCATTGCCGCGATTGTGGAATGGTTGTAGCATGACGGCTATACACCCAATCTCACGCCCCTGGCACTACTGCTCCACCCTAACCTCTTGGAGCTCTACTTGAACCTGACGGATAGCAATAAGCTTAGGACTCAAGTATACTTCCTTGCGCTATCTCCTGCTGCTGGTGATGCTGCACTGGTGCTAGTATAGGCGGTGCGACCAACGGGAAAGGAGTATTCCTCCTCTTAATAGTGGCCTGGTCGATGGCGGGAGGGACCTTCCTAACTGTTGGTTCTCCGCTTAAAATTGCCTCGTAATTCCTAAATACTGGAAAAAGCAAGTGGAAAAATGGAAAGTAAGCCCTTAGGGTACTAACTCCCTAATCAACCATATGAAGCATCAAAACCCAAGCCTAATTGATGGTTATCCCGCCAATTATAGCATAGGTGGGTCTTCCATGCCATTAGATAAATCTGGTCGTAACTTACCATCTTAGGAATGACGTTGTGCTGAATGATGCACATAATCAGATGGGCAGTCAGACGTAGATTATCCATCTTCCAAACACTAACATCCTAGGAAAAGATCTGCTGCAAAATCTTTTAGTCGGTCACTTCAAAATCATCCAAGTCTGCGTCCTTCGCGGAGGCCTCCAAAATCTCAGTTAGATCATCATTAGATAGCTCAATTAAGACACCCTTCACCTCCGAACGAATCAAAATATTGCATCCATCGAAAAGGCGGATGCAGCATGGGTAGTATTCTCGCTCAAAAGTCTCGAAGCAAAGGGGTGCAAATCCTACCGCAACCAATAGCTCTTCCACCCAAAAGCGGCTAAACCATATTCTCATTCCGATCTAGCGAAGATGCCTCTTGATGGTTGAGACCATAATGGCGTGAGGAAAAATCAATAGTTTAGAAAGGTGTCTTGGGCTAAGAGATGGTCAGAGGGAGGAAACAAGGTTTCGATCTGGAGTGATGGTGGGGCGAGATCTAACGTGCAAAACTAGCACGAAGAGGAGGCGAGGCTGTTGCTTTTAGGGAAAATGGTGTCGCCTAAGGAAGAAATGGAAGAGAGAGGCTGATACTTGGACGAGGAGGGGGATGGAGATTAGGTTCGGCTTATTGATGAAGGAGGAACAAATGAATGCAATAGGGGAAATTCAGATGCGACTTTTATAATCCCATTCTAGGTTCAAGTTATGCCAAAACTCGTTAACTGCTAGACCAATATAGGTTTACTGCTAAGTGGTCAACCGCTAGATGGGCATTGGGTGCTAAATGAACCTAGATCGAATTAGGGTCGTATTAAATAATAATAATCCTTTCACACCGTCTCCTACGATTCGATACGATCCAAAAAATTTCTGTCCTCATCACGACAGTGTCAAAGCCTATCGCTTAGTCCCGAACCATGCTCCAACAATTCATAGTAGTCCCAACAAAGCCGCTTGCGACCAACAAAAATTCCAAAAATCTGAAAATATTCCAGCTGTTATTTCCTACATACTTCACACGGAAATATTCTTCCAATAGCTGGTGGGTACAACAACACTTCGAATAACATACCCCAATAAAGTTGAACGTCATTCCTATTTTGTCCCTGCCTTAAAGATAGAAAATATAAAAAAACTCAAATTTCTAGACTGAAAAATCATTGAACTAAATATATTCTCCTTTATACTTGTTTCTAAATAATAGAAACAATTTCATACCAAAGCTTCCCGTTAAAATCAAACTTATATATATTAATATTTTAGGGTTTCCAAAAACCTTCTTTTAAAACACATATTTACCAAATTGGAAAAATATTTTCTTGCCAAAAATCAATATAAAGCCTATACTCGTATATATAAATACTTAAGGGTTTCAAAAATTAATTTTTTATAAACTAAGAATTTCTTTACATGATTAACTTAGTGGTACATGTGTTTCTTTGAAAATTAAAATTTCAAAACTTTCCCAAAACAAAAATTCCAAAATAAGTCCTTGTCATTTTTCCAAAATCTAAGGCATTTCCAGAACATCCTTTATAAAAATTCTCTCATAGATTTTAGGCTAAGGATTTGACATTAATTATACAAATAAAAATCTAATTTTCCATCAAAGAGGTGATAAATAAAGGCACCTTAGCAAAAACATGCTTATGGAAAATTATGACATACAAACTCTAATTTCCCATTCATCTAGAATAAATGTGTGTCTCTAAATGGAACTCAAAATCCAAAATCACAAGATAGCTAGAATCTCAACCGTCAAGTCGAACACCTCCAGTCTTTTGGATTCAGCCATATGTCGTACTCATGCTCTTCATTAATAATGCTTTATGCATCGTCGGCACTTTTTGGGGTACTTCGGAGTCGGCATGAAAATCTTAACTCTGAGAAATTTCCAGCCCATGGTTGCTTTGCCCATTCCTTCGGAGTGGAATGATAACTACTTCTATAGTCCGAATTATTAGAATCTAGTGTAAAAATATAATATTACTAAATGGGAAAGTATGAATATGTTCTCTTAATTTATCCTAATTCCTCTGATCTACTAAGTAGGCTCTAATACCAAATGTAGCAACCTGTACCTCGTGGGCTTAAATTTTGACAAAAATCGAAATCCAATTCCATCAAAGCATAGATCATTGGATTTGGTACCTGCATATAATCATGAGCATTACCAGAGATTGATAGAAATCTAAACTCACAGCAGAAACAATAATAGGGTAAAATTACTAACTATGACTACTACCATAGAATTAATGGTATTCCTTGGATATAAGATTGTCACATCAGCATCAAGCATGAGAGAAAAGAAGACTTCCCCAACAACAAAGCACATCCAGCTCCAGTGACATGTTCCTCTAAATCTATCATGTGGGTTGTAATAAGGAGGGGGTCAGAACAACATTTCAATGACTGAAAAATCTATAAACAGTCCATAACATAAATTTATTCCGATTGTTTCCATTTAATAGTTATGTCCATTAAGGTTAGCAATTCTAATCTAACCTTGCATTGCATATGATTACTTTCCTACCCCTTCCCAAGGTACAAAATACTGATGAAGCCTTATCAATCACCCAATACTTCCAAACCCATTTGTCATTTAATACCTCTAAATACGAAGCGTGCTTCTATAATACTTTTAAAAAGAGAGATAGGAAGACTCTATGATTTAAGACCTTAATCGAGGTAGACCCCGTAATTTAACACCTATTCTCAAGGTGGTTTCCTAATAATGGTGTCAATGGTCAGTGGGTCCTTGGTACAAAGACCTCTAACCACTATTTAAGGCTTCCAACATTTAATGTTCAACTATTACCTCATCTATCGCCGATAAAATCGTAGCCATGTAATAAACAGTACCCAAGCCACTTAGCACCTTTTATTAGAAATTAGGCAGAGTCTGGTCATTTAATACCTTAATTAAGCCAGACCAAATCATTTAAGACCTATTCCCAAAGCGTGCTCCTCATTGGTATTATCGTTAATGGCCTTAGAAATATGAGAGACTGTACCCAAGCCACTCGATACCTTATTAATAAGGGGAAGGCAGACCTCTGACCATTTAACACCTATTTATAGCTAGGCCTTCTTCATTTAATACCTAACCCCAAGGCAGACTTCTCTCTTGTACTATCTAGCTGACATTGATTGGAAATCTCGTTGGCCTACTTAATACTTCTTTTATAGGAAAGAGGTGAACCCTTCAGTCGCATTATACTCCAAACCTGTAGCGAACCATTCGCAACATGTCCACCATCACCATTTACTTATAAATATGGAATCTCATTAGGTTACTTCTTTTGGTAGGGAAGCGGGCCCTACAGCCACTTAAGACCTCAACACTGAAGCAAACCATTTAAGAGACAACCTTATTTATTTGGAATCTCACTAGGTTACTTAATACGACTATTTAGGAGAGAGGCAGACCCTACAGCTACTTAAGACCTCAAACCAAAAGCGAACTGTAACGACCTGTATTTTCACGAATCGAAACATCGTGAAATAATTAACAATGGGTTGCATTGTTGATAAGTCGTTCAGGATTTTTCTAAGTCCTAAGTCGGTTTGGACGAGTTAAGGGATAAGTCTGGGTCGAGTTGCCGACTTAAGGAATTAACCGAGTTAAGGAAGTGTGGTTGACCGACTTAAAAGGTTTAGGCGACCTAAGGAAGAGTAGTAAGCGACCTAAGTATTTGGGGTAGAGTTAGGTCGGCAACGACCTAAGGAAAACTGTTGTGAGCGACCTAAGTGTGTGGGTGAGTTAAGTGTTAGGTCGGCAATTCGAGTTAGCGACCTATGATAGTTAGGTCGGAGTTTACAACTTAGGTAGTGTAGCGACTTATAGAATGTGGCGACTTAGTATCTTGGAGCGACCTATAGGTTAGCGACCTAAGAAGGTTAGCGTGTTAGCGACCTAAGAGATAGGCGACTTAAGGAGTTATAACATAACCCAGTTAGGTCGCGTGGGTAGTTTTGTAGTATGGGTTGTTAGGTCGCAGAGTATAGCGTAAGTTTTAGGTCGCGTGATTTCTAAGTCGTAAGTCACACACTTGTTAAGTCGTAGGTCGCGCGAGCTGTTAGGTCGTTGAGCTTTGGCTTAGTAGTTAGGTTGCAGTCCAATTGTTTGCGACTTGTGTTAGGTCGCGAGATTGTTAAGTCGCGTAAGTTTTAGGTCGCGTGCCAGCGTTGTTGAGTCATTAAGGCGCGCTAAGTCGTAAGTCGCTAAGTCGCGCATAAGCTAAGTCGTAAGTCGCTAAGTCGCGCATAAGCTAAGTCGTTAAGTCGAAGACTGTTATGTCGCGTGCTATGTTAAGTCGGAGAGGCTTAGGTCGGAGAGGCTTAGGTCGGAGAGGCTTAGGTCGGGGACGACCTAAGGAGATAGCCGAGTTACGACTTAAGAGATTTTCTGCCTATAAATAGAAGGGGGTTGGCTTCATTTTTGGGATCCGGATTTCGAAGCGACGAAGTGCTGCCATTTTGAGAGCTCGACTTCTACACTTCTTCACTTCTTTTCTCCACTCTAATCTAGTGCTTCCTTTCATCCAAATCGAAGATCAAGATTGAAGATCCAAGAGCTTAAGTTGAAGATCTTCATCCATTGGAGTGAGATTTCTTCGTTTGAAGCAGATTCGTGATAGATCAAGCTTGATCCTTCGCTGTCCAGATCTGAAGCGTGTTGATTTGAGTTTGTTTTGGTGATTTGGTGAGTGGTGATTATCTCTCACACGGATTCAAAGGAGTATATCGGATTGTTGGCTCGATTTGGTGTTAAAATAGGGATTTCCATGCATTTTCTTCATCCAAAGTATAGATCCATATAGATCCATTGTTCATGATGATGTTACATCCATTTTATCATATGTTAACCTATGCAAGTTCATTCATCAAGTTTGTAGAGATATAATCCATGTTTTCATGCTTATTGGACTTTCAACTCTTTAATTACGAAAATGTCATTATTGTTATAATTGTCTACTTAGATCATATTTGAATGCTTGATTGCTTGGATTGATGTTTGATTTGATTGATTGTTATGAACTAGATGATTGATGATTAGATTTAGATCGAGGATGATTCAAAAGCTAAGGGAAAGGCTCTTGAATTGGGAAAGCTGCTCGTGGCATATGTAGCGGGATGATGAAGCTCTTATGCATAGATTTGATGATGTGATGTTGAGATGAGGCTTTGCGAGGATGTAATGAAGCGAGGCATCATATGATGAAGACTTGGTCTAATCCAGACGGGATCATTCCAAGCATGTTGATAACTCGGTGATATGATTCGAGTTGAGGATAATGAATGGATATGGGAATAGTCGTCGAGGAGGATGACTAGGAGGCTTGGATAGCATCGTTGTTGAAGGTTCTAGCATGCTCTAAGCAAGAGTACGTTTGGACAGATTCGATAGTCCCAACGGCCAACTGTTGATGGTCGAGTACTCTGGGCAGATTCGATAGTCCTAGGCACGGGCTGCGACGACGTGCGGGAGTTATGTCTAGAACCGGGGTTTCCATTAGCCCTTGACGGACGGCTGAAAGAATGTGCTGGTCATTCAATTAACGGTGATATCGAAGCAATGATAACAGTGATAGCCAGAGTCATGGATGTTTGGTTGTATTGTCATTCGGTCTCAAGAGCAGTGTTTTCTGGGTGCTTATCTGATTTAGGCCTTGGTACTTGGAAAACATCACCCTTGACTCGAATGATTATTACTTTACTTTAAATTGTATGCTCTGCTATGTTGCTTCTGCTTAGTGTGTGTCAAGGGGCTATCACTGTAGAAAGAGGTGGAGTGGGAGGGTTGTATTCCTATTCCTTTTCCTTTATGTTCTTTTGGTATGTTGTTAGTTAATTTACTGCTCACTAAGACTGTTGTCTGACTCAAGGCTTTATGTTTTAATTCTTATTGCCTTGGGTTGTTCGTCCATTTTGGGACGGGCAGACTAGGTAGCAGGTGACAGGTGCTGTTCTCTTCTCACGATGCTGATATCGAAGACGAGCTAGAGGGTTGCATATTATCTTCTTATATGTACTGGATGTTCCGCTGTTTTGTATTCTCTGAGGGATATGCAGTGAGGCTTGATGTATTGACTATTTGGATGTTTGTATTCAACTATTATGGAGTTTTATATGATGGCATTTTGTTCTGTAAAGCTTCACTATACATATGTTCTATTGTATTTTGTCCATGCGCTGTGAGTAATACGATAGATTTTGTTGTTTTAATCTACCCTGACAATCGTCCATGGTCGCCTGGCACACTTTACAGCGCACTATCTCTAGATTACGTGCAGGGGTCATGGGCGGTCGTCACATTTGGTATCAGAGCATTGGTTAATCGATTTTACCCAACGCTCGCAGACGTAACTACGTATGAGAGACGTAATTGTATTTTGATGGATGAATACTATATATAATATAGTAGCTTAGTAGAGTTTGAGTCCTTTATGCAGTTGTTTCTCTAGAAGTTCTAATCATTCCTTTTTATAGATATTGAGAATGAGTCGAAGAGGGAGACCAGCTGCTAGGGAAGGCCGTGCTACTGAGGGGACTGCTGATTATGCAGCTATGTTCGAAGCTATGATGACTTCGATCATGAGAAGGATACCAGCTCCGGGGGCAGCAGTAGATGTTGGAGTTCAAGTCCAAACCCCGAAACCAGTGGATTTTGCTAAGTTGTGCAAAGACTATACTGCTCTTGGAGGGAAAGTTTTCTTGGGAACAGAATCAACTATTGAAGTCCAGAGATGGATCGATGCTTGTAGAAGGATCTTTGGTGATTTGGGAATTGATGATGCAACTAAGAGGAAGTTGGCATCAAGGCAGCTTCAAGGAAGAGCCTCTGATTGGTGGAACTCCATTACCATCAATACTGCGAAGGAAGAGATTACTTGGGAGCAATTCCAAGTTAGATTTGAAGCTAAGTTCATTTCTACAGCTCAGAAGTCTGTTCTGTTCAAGAAGTTCGTGGAGCTCAAGCAGGGTGGAAGATCAGTTCTTGAGTATGTTTCTGAGTTCGAAGCTTTGTCCAAGTATGCCCGGTCATATATAGAATCTGCTTATCAGAAGAATGAGAAGTTTGTGACAGGCTTGGATAGTTATCTTGGGAGGTAGTTGGTGGATCATTTGGACGATTCATTTGAGAAGCTTGTGGAGAAAGCTCTCAGGCATGAGAGTCTGTTTCCTAAGGAAGGGTCTGTTGTTGCTGTGACCAGGGAAGAGTCTAAACCCCAGCAGGGTGGAAACAAGAAGGGGAAGCAACAGCAGCAGAAGGGTAAGGATGGCCAGAAGAAGCCGAAAGGCGAAGTGACTTGCTACAATTGTCAGCAGTAGGGCCATTTCTCGAAGGATTGTAAGAATCCGAAGGTGCCAATGAAGTGTCACAACTGTGACAAGCCAGGGCATTTCAGGAAGAATTTTCCAGAACCAAGGAGGGACAAGCAGATTGTTCAAGCTTATGCTTTGGGAGCTGTTCCGTCGTCTTCGAAAGCTCCTACTGCTGAAGAGAAAGGAAAGAGTGTGGTTGTTCAAGGTACTCTTTTCCTATGTGGTGTTCCAGTTAGAGTTTTGTTTGATACTGGAGCGTCGCATTCGTTTGTTTGTAATGAACTCGTAGGCCGGTTAGATTTGAAGCCGGATATTGTCGATAGGCCATTGGTTGTGACTAATCCAGTTGGGGGTTCGTCTTGTTTGTGTATGTTATGTCGTGGTCTTGTTGTATCGAGTCATGGTTGCTCTTTTTTTTGTGATTGCTTTGTTCTGAACTTTGCGGGGTTCGGAATTATTTTGGGTATGGACTGGCTTAGGAAGCATGCAGCGAAAGTTGATTGCGAGAGGTTGGAGGTGACAGTCGAGAATGTGGAGGGGCGAAAGGTTGTTATACGATGTAAGCATGAAGAAGGCGTCTTCATGAGCTTCATGTATTCACTAGTTGTTCCATGGGATGGACTGTCATTAGTGCCAATCGCGAATGGATTCGAGGATGTCTTTGACGAAGTCAAAGGGTTGCTGCCGAATAGAGAGATCGAGTTTCGTATAGATCTAGTTGAAGGAGCCAGACCCGTTGTGATGCCCCTTAGGCGGATGGCGCCTAAGGAACAGCAAGAGTTGAGGGTGCAAGTTGATGATCTTTTGAAGAAAGGATTCATTCGGCGTAGTGTGTCCGAGTGGGGTGCACCAGTTGTGTTTGCAACCAAGGCAGATGGGTCATTGAGATTGTGTGTGGATTATCGTGAGCTGAATAAGGTGACGAAGAAGAACAAGTATCCATTGTCGAGAATAGATGACTTGTTTGATCAGCTTCACGAAGCTAAGGTGTTTTCTCAGATGGATTTGGCAACGGGATTTCACCAGTTGAGGGTGGCTAAGGATAGTGTGCCAAAGACTGCTTTTCGGACACCATCTGGTTTCTTTGAGTGGCTGGTAATGCCGTTTGGATTGACTAACGCGCCAGCATATTTTGTGGATCTTATGAATAGAGTGTTCAGAGATCAGTTGAACAAGTTCGTACTTGTGTTCGTGGATGATATTCTGATTTATTCTAGAACGGAAGAGGAGCACAAGACGCACTTGCGCATTGTTTTGGAAATCTTACGGAAACATCAGCTGAAGGCTAAGTTTTCGAAGTGTCACTTCTGGAAGAGTGAAGTGAGGTTCTTAGGCCATGTGATTTCTGGAAGTGGAATAGCGATTGACCCCGCTAAGGTGGCAGCAATCCAGGATTGGGTTAGACCTAAGAATGCATCTGATGTGAGAAGTTTTCTTGGATTAGCAGGATATTATCGACGGTTTATCAAAGACTTCTCCAAGATAGCTGCACCGTTAACAGGATTGACGAAGAAGAACCAAGTGTTCAGTTGGGATGCTAAGTGTGAGCAAGCTTTCGGAATCCTGAAAGAGAGATTGACGAGTGCTCCTGTTTTGACTATTCCAAGTGGGAATGATGAGATGGTGGTTTACACCGACGCATGTGGTACTGGTCTTGGAGCAGTGCTGATGCAGAAGGATAAAGTTGTTGCGTATGCCAGTCGACAACTGAAGCCGCATGAAAGGAATTACCCGACTCATGATTTGGAGTTAGCGGCGATTGTTTTTGCTCTGAAGATGTGGAGACATTATCTATTGGGAGTTCGATTTGAGTTGTTTACAGATCATAAGTCGTTAAAGTATCTTTTCTCCCAAAAGGATTTGAATCTTCGGCAGCAACGTTGGCTAGAGTTTTTGGCGTCATATGATTTTGGTATAGCTTATACTCCGGGAAAAGGTAACGCAGTGGCAGATGCGTTAAGTCGAAGACATGCAGGATTGGGAGCCATGTTTTCAGAATGGAAGAGTCTCGAGTATTTAGCTGGATTTGACTTCAGGCCTAGATGTGAATTGGAACCTGAGATGTTGGCAAACTTATCGATAAGACCTTCTCTTATGGAAAGGATTGGCGAGAGCCAAAAGCGAGACGATAAGCTTGTCAAGATTATTCGTGATTTGGAATCTGGATTAGAACTAGAAAAGGATAAAGGATTCGAGGTCGATCAAGAGGGTTGGCTTCGGAAGCAAGGACGACTAGTTGTTCTCGATATAGATGAATTGAGGACTGAAGTTCTGAAGGAAGGTCATCACTCGAAGTTGACAATTCATCCAGGTGGAAATAAGATGTATCGGGATATGAAGAGAACCTACTACTGGGAAGGCATGAAGAAGGATGTTGGAAATTTTATTTCCAAATGTATGAACTGTCAGTTGGTTAAAGCCGAACAGAAGAAGCCAAGTGGATTACTTCAGCCATTAGAAGTTCCTACATGGAAATGGGAGCAAGTGACGATGGATTTTATTGATGGACTACCTAGAACAAGAACGGGAAACAAAGGTATTTGGGTCATTGTAGATCGTTTGACTAAGAGTGCGAGATTCATTCCTGTTCGATCGACGAGGACTGCATCAAAGTTGGCTGAGTTGTATGTTAAGTGGGTAGTTCGATTCCATGGTATTCCGAAGAGTATAGTGAGCGATCGAGATCCATTGTTCACTAGTGGATTTTGGAAGAGCTTCCAGGAAGTTTTGGGAACCGAGTTGTGTTTGAGTACAGCTTATCACCCTCAAACAGATGGTCAGACCGAGAGAGTCAACCGAGTTTTGGAAGATCTTCTTAGAGCATGTGTTTTGGACTTCGGAGGATCATGGGAAGATCACCTTCATTTGGTGGAGTTTGCATACAACAACAGTTACCAGTCAAGCATTGGCATGGCACCGTATGAGGCATTGTATGGAAGACCGTGTAACTCTCCGACATGTTGGTTGGAAACTGGAGAAAAGCTGATACTTGGGCCAGAGATGATTCGACAGACTTCGGATTGTATAGAGATCATTCGGCAACGGATGAAGGCAGCCCAAGACCGTCAGAAAAGTTATGCCGATAAGTGTCGTAAGGATTTGGAATTCGACGTTGGTGATATGGTTTTTGTGAAGATTTCTCCACTGAAGAATGTTATTCGATTCGGGAAGAAAGGAAAATTGACTCCGAGATTCGTTGGACCATTCCCGATCATCGAGAGAATTGGGAAGCTCGCCTACAGATTGGAGTTACCAGAGAAGATGTCGAGTGTGCACAATGTTTTTCATGTATCATATCTATGGAAGTATGTGCACGACTCGAATACAGTAGTTTCTGCAGATAGCTATGAAGATTTTGAAGTTGATCCAGTCGATAGAAGACCTCGTAAGCTGCTTCGTGTTGTTGAAATCGACACGAAACAGCTTAGGAGGAAGGTAGTTAAGTTTCTCAAGATACAATGGAGTGATGATGATAACGACTGTACGTGGGAGGTGGAAGAGAGGATGAAGGCAGCTCATCCTGAACTCTTCAAGGTATGGCCCTAAGGTGTCGTGTCATCTCACGATATTGTAACTTGCCCTAGTTTTAGAATTCTGCATGCTAAGCTAGAATTGGATGCATGGTTTGTTGATTGCTATGATTGGTAGGCGTGTAGAATAGTCTTTGATTGCTTTGTTTGTTTGGAATTTCGGGGGCGAAATTCCTAAGGGGGAGAGAATGTAACGACCCGTATTTTCACGAATCGAAACATCGTGAAATAATTAACAATGGGTTGCATTGTTGATAAGTCGTTCAGGATTTTTCTAAGTCCTAAGTCGGTTTGGACGAGTTAAGGGATAAGTCTGGGTCGAGTTGCCGACTTAAGGAATTAACCGAGTTAAGGAAGTGTGGTTGACCGACTTAAGAGGTTTAGGCGACCTAAGTAAGAGTAGTAAGCGACCTAAGTATTCTAGGGTAGAGTTAGGTCGGCAACGACCTAAGGAAAACTGTTGTGAGCGACCTAAGTGTGTGGGTGAGTTAAGTGTTAGGTCGGCAATTCGAGTTAGCGACCTATGATAGTTAGGTCGGAGTTTACAACTTAGGTAGGGTAGCGACTTATAGAATGTGGCGACTTAGTATCTTGGAGCGACCTATAGGTTAGCGACCTAAGAAGGTTAGCGTGTTAGCGACCTAAGAGATAGGCGACTTAAGGAGTTAGAACATAACCCAATTAGGTCGCGTGGGTAGTTTTGTAGTATGGGTTGTTAGGTCGCAGAGTATAGCGTAAGTTTTAGGTCGCGTGATTTCTAAGTCGTAAGTCGCACACTTGTTAAGTCGTAGGTCGCGCGAGCTGTTAGGTCGTTGAGCTTTGGCTTAGTAGTTAGGTTGCAGTCCAGCTGTTTGCGACTTGTGTTAGGTCGCGAGATTGTTAAGTCGCGTAAGTTTTAGGTCGCGTGCCAGCGTTGTTGAGTCATTAAGGCGCGCTAAGTCGTAAGTCGCTAAGTCGCGCATAAGCTAAGTCGTAAGTCGCTAAGTCGCGCATAAGCTAAGTCGTTAAGTCGAAGACTATTATGTCGCGTGCTATGTTAAGTCGGAGAGGCTTAGGTCGGAGAGGCTTAGGTCGGGGACGACCTAAGGAGATAGCCGAGTTACGACTTAAGAGATTTTCTGCCTATAAATAGAAGGGGGTTGGCTTCATTTTTGGGATCCGGATTTCGAAGCGACGAAGTGCTGCCATTTTGAGAGCTCGACTTCTACACTTCTTCACTTCTTTTCTCCACTCTAATCTAGTGCTTCCTTTCATCCAAATCGAAGATCAAGATTGAAGATCCAAGAGCTTAAGTTGAAGATCTTCATCCATTGGAGTGAGATTTCTTCGTTTGAAGCAGATTCGTGATAGATCAAGCTTGATCCTTCGCTGTCCAGATCTGAAGCGTGTTGATTTGAGTTTGTTTTGGTGATTTGGTGAGTGGTGATTATCTCTCACACGGATCCAAAGGAGTATATCGGATTGTTGGCTCGATTTGGTGTTAAAATAGGGATTTCCATGCATTTTCTTCATCCAAAGTATAGATCCATATAGATCCATTGTTCATGATGATGTTACATCCATTTTATCATATGTTAACCTATGCAAGTTCATTCATCAAGTTTGTAGAGATATAATCCATGTTTTCATGCTTATTGGACTTTCAACTCTTTAATTACGAAAATGCCATTATTGTTATAATTGTCTACTTAGATCATATTTGAATGCTTGATTGCTTGGATTGATGTTTGATTTGATTGATTGTTATGAACTAGATGATTGATGATTAGATTTAGATCGAGGATGATTCAAAAGCTAAGGGAAAGGCTCTTGAATTGGGAAAGCTGCTCGTGGCATATGTAGCGGGATGATGAAGCTCTTATGCATAGATTTGATGATGTGATGTTGAGATGAGGCTTTGCGAGGATGTAATGAAGCGAGGCATCATATGATGAAGACTTGGTCTAATCCAGACGGGATCATTCCAAGCATGTTGATAACTCGGTGATATGATTCGAGTTGAGGATAATGAATGGATATGGGAATAGTCGTCGAGGGGGATGACTAGGAGGCTTGGATAGCATCGTTGTTGAAGGTTCTAGCATGCTCTAAGCAAGAGTACGTTTGGGCAGATTCGATAGTCCCAACGGCCAACTGTTGATGGTCGAGTACTCTGGGCAGATTCGATAGTCCTAGGCACGGGCTGCGACGACGTGCGGGAGTTATGTCTAGAACCGGGGTTTCCATTAGCCCTTGACGGACGGCTGAAAGAATGTGCCGGTCATTCAATTAACGGTGATATCGAAGCAATGATAACAGTGATAGCCAGAGTCATGGATGTTTGGTTGTATCGTCATTCGGTCTCAAGAGCAGTGTTTTCTGGGTGCTTATCTGATTTAGGCCTTGGTACTTGGAAAACATCACCCTTGACTCGAATGATTATTACTTTACTTTAAATTGTATGCTCTGCTATGTTGCTTCTGCTTAGTGTGTGTCAGGGGGATATCACTGTAGAAAGAGGTGGAGTGGGAGGGTTGTATTCCTATTCCTTTTCCTTTATGTTCTTTTGGTATGTTGTTAGTTAATTTACTGCTCACTAAGACTGTTGTCTGACTCAAGGCTTTATGTTTTAATTCTTATTGCCTTGGGCTGTTCGTCCATTTTGGGATGGGCAGACTAGGTAGCAGGTGACAGGTGCTATTCTCTTCTCACGATGCTGATATCGAAGATGAGCTAGAGGGTTGCATATTATCTTCTTATATGTACTGGATGTTCCGCTGTTTTGTATTCTTTGAGAGATATGTAGTGAGGCTTGATGTATTGACTATTTGGATGTTTGTATTCAACTATTAAGGAGTTTTATATGATGGCATTTTGTTCTGTAAAGCTTCACTATACATATGTTCTATTGTATTTTGTCCATGCGCTGTGAGTAATACGATAGATTCTGTTGTTTTAATCTACCCTGACAATCGTCCATGGTCGCCTGGCACACTTTATAGCGCACTATCTCTAGATTACGTGCAGGGGTCATGGGCGGTCGTCACACGAACCCCTCTAGAGATATCCATCACCGGTCCTCATTCTAAATTTGGAACATTTAATACTTTCCAATTAAGAAAGCAGGCCCATTCTCTCACGTCGTCATGGGTCCCATGATTAGTGATATCTCACATCAGTAGTAAGTACACTCGACTGCTGGCAGTCACAAAGTGAAGGGTAGTTTTCCGTCGAGTGACTCTATTGACCTTGCATCGCTAACCTACTAGGTCCAATTAACCAACCTAAGCCTTTACTTGTATTATCTTATGTAGACATTGGACTTAGCTTACTAATTCCCTTTTTGTTTAAGGCGATAAGCTTTACTTTATATATTCATCTACCCATAAATCCCCGTTTAATGCTCATAAATGTTAATTTGTCCATAAAATCCTAACGGACATTTCCTAAGACATTTATGTATGATCACTAATTTCAAATTAGTAACAATTAATATCTATTCCAGTTTTATCAGTCCCATTAATCTGTTTACCCAATCAAACTATTGCAAATCCCATATTTATTACCATTTATTCCTCATTTATGGAGTTACAACCTTTTAAATTCTTTTTTCATTAGTTAATTATCCTGAGCACGAATATTATGTGCAAGTGTCGTTATTCGCTTTTTATTTAATTATTATAAGCGTAGTAAATTACGTACAAATATTTACTTTTATCAAATATATTCTAGTTATATATCTTCACTAGAATATTGTTTTCCATGTTAAATTATTGGCATCATACCTAAAAAGATTATCCGCTATAATATCCATAAATTATTCAAAAATGAATGATTTAACTTTAAAAGATTACTCTATTTGAATTTACAAGGAATAATCATTACTTTTTATTACTGAAATAGACGGTGTAAATTAAAATGAATTCATACTTTACACATCTTTTTTATTTCTATTTGCATATATTCTTTGTTAGATCAAACGTTGTATTTTTCATAAAGGGAAAGAAATCAAACTAATTTACAAATATTTAACGGATCTAAATTTAACCAATTCTAAACATAGAAAAGTTTATATTTGTGACGACCCGTCTCGTCGTCCCTTAGAAATCGACACTAATACATCCATGGTATTCACGTGCCGTAAATCCAAGTGTCAGGGAGGCAGATCATCATGGGGAAATGAAAAATAAAGGTAGAAGACAAGACAATATAGAATCTCACATCGCATTCAACATTTAATTATACATGTGATAAATACGTACGACCACTCCAAGTGATCCTTCTAAGTTAAATACTAATCCAGTTGGGATAGTTATAACTGCCCATCCTTACATATGCTGGAACATTCTAAATACGTAACACAGTGGAATATAGGTAGATATCTAGATAAGGTACTTTAGCTCCATTTGCTCCAAAAAAAAACATCTCCAAAATACTTTCCTAACATGCTCCAAAGTTATCCTGACTACTTGGCTACTCGTGAAAATAGGCACCCAAAGTTTAAAGGGAAAGTAAAATAAACTCCGGGTGAGTCATGGGATCGGTGTGAGAACACAAAATACGATGTTTGAAAACAAAAAGGTATCTCATAAGACCATGCCGCACATAAACATGGAATGGGTTTTTACCATATGATAACCAAATCTTTATTACGTAAAATTAATGGATATTATCTTTAATGAAATTTCTTTGAAAAACATTTTCAAATAAACTTATTAATCTTAGCTGAAATTGTTGCATTGATTAAATTCCGACATACTAGCTACAAAGTAGGTTCTACAATCAAATAAACTTATCTTTATTGACCAGGTGAAGGGACTACCTTCCGGCAATACATCTCTAGAGGAATGTACTGAGGCCCAACTGATGGTCCTCTTCCAACACAAGACCGGCCTACCTCTAAACTAGATAGTACCGAATATGTCATCACCCCGGTCGTTTGCCGACCTATCCGAGATGTCTCTTAGCGTACTTCCAAAATAATTAAAATCTGAATGTTATAGCGAGTGGAAATATATTTAGAAGGGGATGATCATACCCTAATGGTTGCAAACCACATAGCCTTGCTGCATCTACCATGTTTCGTTCATTTCTGGGCATGAAATTGGAGGTATCGATTACTTTTCATATAGCACATCATATTTCTTCTTTGAATGCCACATTTCCATTCCATAATCACATAACTGATTTCTACAAACATATAACTCCTGAGCTCGAACTTCTTAGGAAAGGGTGTGAAGCTAAGAGAAGTTGTATTCTCCACCACCAAAAAGATGATACGTTTATAGAGATCAGTCAATGTGATTTTAAAATGCAATGTCAAACATTCGTCCATAAAATTTGTCCAGGAACAGAACAAACCAAAGGCACTTCTCCTACCGCATCCTGTTTTGGGATTCACCGCTAGGATCAGTGGCGATTAGTCCTTGGAAATCGAATATTTTCATAACAGAGCACTACTACCAAATATAAGATAGTGTAAGTTTCACCTCGAGGGACAAATGGAAAATAGCGCTACATCATGAATATCTTTATTTTCAAATGATCTTATCTTCCATATGTTTTACTTCGTTATGTAACTTGGTTCAAAGTGGTTTCCGAAAAGGAATCATCCAAATCCGACCCCGGTCTCTTCAAAATCCAATCATCGATAAAAATGATGTTTTATAAGTAGATGATTGTTGTTTGATTTATTCATTTCTTTATCAAAATATCTTTGAGAGATATATATATCTTAAAAATATTCTTTTAATAAATACGGAATCATTTAAACCTTCCTTTTGAAATTTATCAAATCATTTTTAGAAAACTTATGAGAAAATACGATTATAGAAATCACTCTACTTCTATTCAATATCAATTTCCATGTTCAACAAGTCCTCTCCATCGAATAATGGTGGAATTGCCTTTTAAATTCATACGGTTAGTACGAGTTCCCTCCTCGGAATTTCATACCAAGTAGAAGAAGATAATTTCCATACAATCCAAGTTATTTAAATTTGGAAAATTTAAACTTTTAATACTTCAGAAATTTTGATTCGAGTAAATCAAATTTATTACCCCTCCTTCGGGCCAGTCCGGATAGCCAAGGAGAGCAGGAAACTGGTTTTCCAAACTCAAGCATATACACTATCTCTCTGTCACCCATAAGACAGTCAAGTTATTTGATTGACTCTAAATCAATTTTTTTTAATTAAAAAGAGTTATAAATGATTTAGTTAAGAATCGTTAAATTTAAAACTTCATTTCAAAAGTTATTGAAACGGTAGCGGAAAAGTGCCGTGGAAAGTGCTTAAAAAGCAGATTCGATTTAAAATAACTTTTCTAATATTTGAAAATCCATATTTTTCAATTCAAATCTCTTTTAAACTAGTTTATTGGATTTATAAAATTTATTTCATATTTTTAAAAAATTTAAAATATTTATTTCAAAGAATTTTATATTTTGGTCGCTTTATTGCAAAAGCGCGATTTTTCTAGAAATTTGATTTGGACATATTTTAAAATCTACATGATGAAATCTTGATTTTCTTCCTTCATTTTAAAACTATGGATATAATAGTCTGGAAAATTCTTATCTCAAAGTATTCTGAGCTAAACTCCATTCCGTATACTCATTTGAATTTTCGACACGAAATCGGTAACTACCGTTACACGACGCGCCTAGTTTTGACTCATTTATTGGTTTTCATTTAAAGATGTCGAAACAGGTTTATATGTTTATGAAACATTTCTCAAACATTTTCAATCATTTTAAAAGGTATTAAATGATTCCTACTACTATTCAAATTCATTCAGAAAGTGTTTTCCATGTGAAATAACGACGTGTATATCGTGACTTGTTCAAACATTCACATCAGATAAATAATATATGATGATCAAAATCATAAAAATAACATTCATACAATCATATCACATCATCACATCCATATATATATATATCAATTAGGAGTTCTCACCTTGGATTGAATTGCACTAACTTAAAAATAGTTGTAACTTTCCTAACTTGAATCGAGAGCTCACGAATGCTTGCTTTAAGGGTTCTAAGTGCCTTGACTAGAGTAGTGGAGGATAGGTTGCTCATGACCATAGGTAGTTGAGGGAGTTGGGCTCGACTATGGTTGTGGAAGGTATGGATTATCGGTTAGAGGGAGAAGGAGGAGAAGTTTGGGTGTGGTTTTGAGGTGTTTAGAACGATATTTCTTTTAGTTTATTTTTCAAATAAATTTTGGCATTATTTTTCTAGGGATGGAAGCCATGGAAGAAGAGAGGAAAAGCTTGGAAAATGAAGAAGAAGAATTGTTGATGGAAGTGAAGAAATGGTTTAGTATTTATAGAAAAAGTTTGGAATAAAATATTATTATGTGAAATGACGAAAATACCTTTGCTTCATCTTAAAGTAAACTCCAATTTTTCAACACTTAACATCACCTTTCACTTCACAACTTTACGTCTTAATTAGTTAAGCATTAAGAAAAATAAAGTAAGATTTTGTTATATTTGATTTGATATGTTTTGTCCTTTTGGGGTTACTTTTTGCTAAAGAGTTCCTAGAATTTTCTATTCTTGTTTAGAAAAAGTAATCTTGTTTAGTGACTTTATTAATACTCACCATATTTAAAAATGTGTACATGTATACGTAATAAAGGTGCAACAACGTTTCGACAACTTTTGTTGAACAAAACGTTGATTTATGACAAAACGTTTTACGGTCAAATTTTGACGTTTTTGTTAAACTTCATATATTTGTAAACAAAACTTGAAAATAAACTTGTATATTGTTATTTAAAAATAAAAAACCTTATTAAATAATTAATATAATTTATTTAACCATCTAAACTTACTTTTTTGAAATCATACTTTTCTCACTTTTACCGATATAACAACGGTTCCTATTTTTGTGTATATTTATATCTCCAAATCCTATCTTATATTATTTGAACCATAAAATCTTATATATTTTATATTTAAAATCAATTCAAATATTATATTTTAGAGTGATCAAATTCTGGGTCGTTATATTCTCTCATCCTTAAAAGAATTTCATCCTCGAAATTTAGATAAGAAGAAAAATAGCTCAAAAGGAAATATATTCGATAAGATGAAATATATATATAAGAGTATGAATAAGTGACTACACTACAGGCAGTGGGTACACTATACAGTCTATACATCAATCCTAAACTCAGGATATGCCTTCCTCATTTTATCTTCTGTTTCCCAAGTGCAATCTTCTGCATCTCTAATCCATTGAACTTTGACTAACCTTACCACCTTCCACCTTAATTATTTCTCAGCATGATCAATGATCGAATAGGTTGTATAATAACTGCCAAATTTGGTTCTATCTCTAAGTCTTCTTGAGCTGTCGTTTCTATGATTTGTTCTGGGTCATGCAATGTTTTTGCAAGTGAGATACATTTAAAACATTGTGCACACCGGACAATCTTTCAGGCAACTGTACTCAATAAGCTAGTGGGCACATTCGTTCAAGAATGGGAAAAGGTCCAATATATCGAGGTGCTAACTTCCCAGCCCTTCCAAACCTCCCCACTCCTCTCATCGGAGAGACTTTCAAAAAGACTGAATCTCCAACTGAGAATTCCAGATTTCTACACTTTTGGTCTGCATAACGTTTCTACCTGCTTTGGGCTTCCTTTAGCTTCTTTCTAATCATATCAGCCTTCTATAAAGCTTCTCGTATCATATCAAGACCAAGTATTAACCGATCTCCGGTCTCTATCCAAGATGTTGGTGACTTGCATGGGCGACCATATAGAGCTTCATACAGTGCCATGTTGATACTAGCTTGATAACTGTTGTTATGGTAGAATTCTACTAAATGTAAATGATTTTCCCATGCGCCTCCAAAGTCTAGAATACATGCTCTTAGAAGATCATCCAAAACATAATTGACCCTTTCCGTCTTTCCATCAGTTTGGGGGCGATATACGGTGCTTATACTCAACCTTGTTCCCAAAGCTATCTGTAATGCTTCCCAAAACTGACTAGTAAAGGTTGGATCCCGATCACTTAATAATCTTCTTGGAAATCCATGCAATTATACAATCTATTTCATATAAATCTCTACAAGGCTTGCAGTGGTCCTTGTTGGCTTTACTGGAATGAAGTGTGCACTTTTAGATAATCGATCTATGAAAACCCAAATGCCTTCGTTTCCTTTCCTCATTTGAGGTAAGCCATCAATGAAATCCATTGATATTTGATCCCACTTCCAAGCTGGAATCTCCAGAGGTTGAAGTAATCCTAGAATTTTCAGTTGGTCGCTCTTGAATTGTTAACAATTTGTGCATCATCAAACATAAATGGATATGTCCCTTTTCATAATTCTCCACCAAAAGGTTCATTTTACATCTTTGTACATTTTGTTAACTCACGGATAAATGTTAAGTTTGGATTTGTGGCATTCAACTAACACTTCCTGCCTAAGATTTTCCACATTCGAAACACAAATTCTCCCATTCAACCATAATATTCCATAGTTATCTACTTCAAAGCTTGAATTCTTCCCTTTGTGTATATCTTTAATAATCTCCTTTAGGAATCGATCTTCTTTTTGCTTGCTGGTAATTCTTTCAAGAAGAGATGGAGTTACTACCAAATAAGAAATAACAACATTATTCCTACTCAACGCATCTACTACTACGTTGACTTTCCCAGATGTGTATAAAATATCTAATTCATAAGATGCGAGAAGTTCTAGCTAGCAATTTTGTCTCATGTTCAAGTCTTTCTGTGTGAAAAGGTATTTCAAATATTTGTGGTCCTTAAAGAGATCAAAATTTTCACCTAGTAAGTAATGCCTCCATATTTTTAATGCAAACACAACGGCTAGTAGCTCCAAGTCGTGTGTTGCATAATTTTGCTCTTGAGGCTTTAGCTGCCTAATTGCATAAGCGATTACCTTCCCTTCTTGCATTAGAGTTGCACAACTCCTTCCCCACAAGCATCTTTATTAACGGTTAATCCACTATTTCCATTTATAATTTCTAGAACTTGAGCAGTTGTTAACCTCTTTTTAAGTTCCTGCAACGCTTCATCACATTTAGGAGTCCAGATAAATTTAGCTTCCTTCATTTTCAAGTTTGTTAGGTGATAGGAAATCTTTGAAAGGTCTTGAATGAATCTTCTGTAATATCCTGCCAAACCTAAGAAGCTACGAATTTATTTAGGAGTTTGTGGCCACTTCCAATTTTGAACAGCTACAACCTTTACAAGATCTACTATAATCACATCCCTTGACACTATATGTCCAAGGAATCTTACCTCCTTCTCCTAAAAGTGGAATTTTGAGAATTTGGCTTTCGATGCATTATTCCTCAATATTTCCAACACCATTTCTAGATGTCTTTTGTGTTCTTCTTCTGTCTTAGAATAGATAATGATATCATCGATAAAGACTAACACGAATTTATTGAGTACATCTCCAAATACTCTATTCATAAGGTCTACAAAATAAGCAGATGCATTGCTCAGCCCAAAAAGCATAACCCACTACTCGAAAAAGTATTCGTACCTTTAAATGCAGTTAGATGGATGCATTCTTCTACGATCCTTAGTTGATGGAATCCCGTGGCTAGATCCATTTTCGAGAATACTCGAGCACCATGTAACTGATCAATCAAGTCATCTATTCGAGGTAGAGGGTACTTGTTCTTAATAGTTGCTTATTCAGATCTTGGTAGTCTATACATAAGCAGAAAGATCCATCTGACTTGGCAACAAAAACTACTGCCGATCCCCAACTTGAACGACTAGGTCTTATCAATCCTTTCTTTAATAGCTCCTGGGTTTAGTTATTTAACTCATCCCTCTCCTTCGGAGCCATCTTTCGATCAGATTGTTTGTTTGGCCTTGCACCAGGGATTAGATTGATATGAAACTCGATTTCCCGATGTCGGGGTAAACTCTTTACTTCTTCAAAGATGTGTGGAAATTCTTAAAAAACAATATTATTTCTAATCCTTTCGGGGATGAATCTAATGCATATAGAAAACTATCCCTCCTAAGATTTGGATCTTCACAAGATATTTTTATAAACTTCCCTAACTTTATTTTTACTAAAACCGTCCTTTTCACACAATCTATAATTGCTTCATTTTCAGTCAACCAATCCATACCAAGTAAAATTTCAAATCCAATAAAATCCAAGAAAAACAATTCAAAAGGAAATTTATGGAAAGAGTAGGAAATTTGGACTTTTTCACAATTCATACAAAGGTTATTGTACGTCCTATAGGATTTGTTACGCGGATAAGGGTATCAACGATTTTAGGGATAAGTTTTAATTCATCCATGGCTTCGTTAGCAATAAAACTATAAGAAGCTCCTGTATCAAATAATAATCTAACTAAAACATCTTTGATAAAAATATTACCTTCCATCACTCCTTTTTCCTTTTAGTCCTAAGAAGTTGAAGGTTCATCCTTTATAGCAAAGACTCTAGCTTGTTCTCCCTTCCTCATAATTAGACAATCCTTTATTTGGTGTTGTGGTTGATGATAGTTATAGCAGTTTCCTGATGGTGGCCTCTGAACCTTGGGGTTCTTGCAATTATTTGCAAAGTGGCCCTTCTGTTGGCAATTATAACATGTAACATCCTTCAGATAGTCCTTTTGTGATCCTCCTCTATATTTTCCTTGCCCTGACTTTTTTCTACTGGTATTTAACTTCCTCATTTTCCAATTATCACTTTGAGTTGCTGGTCGATCTACCTTATCCAAAGCTTCATACCTGAATCACATGCCTACTAAGTCTATAAAGGGTTCTTTCACATGCCCAGTCATTCTGCCATGGTATTGCTTTTTCATTCCAACGATAAACATCTCATTCTTCTTGAGGGGCGTGTCTATCAATCCAGGCCCAAAACGAGATAGCTCGTTAAACTTATTGGCATACTCCTCAAACGACATTTCCTCCTATCTCAAATCCATAAAAATTCGATAAAGGCGGGATTTTCCTACGGCTGGCATACACTACTCTTCCAGAACTTCTTTGAATCCCTCCCATGAGAAATTATCTTCTGACTCATTCTGAGTAATAGATTCCCACCATGCTAGAGCTATATCCTATAGTTGCTAGGAAGCTAGGAATTTATTTTACTCATCTCCATTATTCAGCCGTTTAAAAATTCTTTCACATGAGCAGATCCAAGCTTGTACTTCAATAATGGTCTCCGTTCCTTTGAATAGTTTACCATCCAAACTGGTATAGTTCTTGCATAATGTTGCAAAGTTGATTTCGGGTTGCACTAGAACTATTACTTCTTCAGTTACTGTAGCTGCAGGAGTTCGACCATTTGTGGTTCTACTTCCTCCCCTTCCCCTGGCTCGTCCTCTTCTTCCACATGTTTTACTTCGAAACGTAAATTGGTTCGAAGTGGTTTTCAGATAGGAAATACCCAAATCCGACGCCAGTCTCTTCGAAATCCAATCCCCGATAAAAATGATGTTTTATAAGTAGATGATTGTTGTTTTATTTATCCATTTCTTTACCAAATATCTTTGAGAGATATACATATATCTTAAAAATATTCGTTTAGTAAATACAGAATCATTTAATCGTTCCTTTTGAAATTTATCAAATCATTTTTAGAAAGTAACTTATGAGAAAATAGGATTATAGAAATCACTCTACTTCTATTCAATATCAACTTCCATATTCAACAAGTACTCTCCGTTAAATAATGGAGAAATTACCTTTTAAATTCATATGGTTAGTACGAGTTCCCTCCTCGGAATTCATACCAAGTACAAGAAGATTATTTCCATACAATCCAAGTTATTTAAATTTGGAAAATTTACACTATTAATACTTTAGAAATTTTGATACAGTAAATCAAATGTACTATCCCCTCCGTCGGGCTAGTCTGGATAGCTAGGGAGAGCAGGAAACTGGTTTTCCAAACTCAAGCCTAGACACTATCTCTTTGTCACCCATAAGGCGATCAATTTATTAGATCGACTCTAAATCTCAATTTTTTAAGTTATAAAACATTTATAAATTATTTAGGTAAGAATCGTTACATTTAAAACTTCATTTCTAAAGTTATTGAAATGGTAGTAGAATAGTGCTTCGGAAAGTGCTTAAGAAGCAGATTCGATTTAAAATAACTTTTCTAATATTTGAAAATCCATATTCTTCAATCCAAATCTCTTTTAAACTATTTTATTTGACTTATAAAATTTATTTCATATTTTTAAGCATTTAAAACTATTCATTTCAAAGAATTTTATACTTTGGTCGCTTTACTGAAAAAGCGCGATTTTTCTAGAAATTTGATTTGGACATACTTTCAAATCTACAGGATGAAATCTAGATGGTCTTTCTTCATTTTAAAAATATGGATATAATAGTCCAAAAAATTCTTATCTCGAAGAATTCCAAGCTAAATTCCATTCTGCATACTCATTTGAATTTTTCGAAGCGAAATCGTGAACTACCGTTACGCAACGCACCTAGTTTTGACTCATTTATTGGTTTTGATTTAAAACTAGTTGAAACAAGTTTATATGTCTGTGAAACATTTTTAAAACATTTTCAATCATTTTAAAAGGTATTAAATGATTCCATACTTTTCAAATTCATTCGGATAATGTTTTCCATTTGAAATAAATACGTGTATATTGTAACTTGTTCAAACATTCACATGAGATAAACAATACATGATGATCAAAATCATAAAAAAGCATCCATATAATCATATCACATCATCACATCCATATATATATATATAGTAATTAGGAATTCTCACCTTGGACGGAATTGCACTAACTTAAAAATAGTTGTAACTTTCCTAACTTGAATCTAGAGCTCACGATTGCTTACTTTAAGGGTTCTAAGTGGCTTGACTTGACTTGTGGAAGCTAGGGGGCACACAACCGTGGGTAGTGGGGGGAGTCATGCTTGGCTAGTGTGGTGGAAGGTGTGGTTCGTGGGTTAGAGCGAGAAAGAGGAGGAGTTTGGGTGTGGTTTTGAGGTGTTTGGATGGATATTTCTTTTAGTTTATTTTTGAAATAAATTTTGGCATTAACTTTTTAGGGATGGAAGCGTTGGAAGAAGAGAGGAAAAGCTTGGAAAATGAAGAAGAAGAAGTGTGGATGGAAGTGAATAAATTGTTTAGTATTTATAGAAAAAGTTTGGAATGAAATATTATTATGTGAAATGACCAAAATACCCATACTTCAACTTTAAGTAAACTCCATTTTTTCCACACTTAACATCATCTTTCACTTCACAACTTTATGTCTTAATCAGTTAAGCATTAAGAAAAATAAAGTAAGATTTTGTTACATTTGATTTAATATGTTTTGTCCTTTTGTGCATACTTTTTGTTAATGAATTTCAAGAATTTTCTAATCTTGTTTAGAATAAGTAAAATTGTGTACATGTATATGTATATATAGGTGCGACAACATTGCGACAACTTTTGTTGAACAAAACGTTGATTTTTAGCAAAACGTTTTACGATCACATTTTTACCTTTTTGTTAAACTTTATATGTATGTAAACAAAACTTGAAAATAAACTTGTATATTATTATTTAAAAATAAAAAATCTTATTAAATAATTAAAATAATTTATTCAACCATCCAAACTTACTTTTCTGAAATCAAACTTTTGTCACTTTTATCGATATAAGTAACGGTTCCTATTTTTGTGCATATTTCTATCTCCAAATCCTATCTAATATTATTTGAATCATAAAATCTTATATATTTTATATTTAAAATCAATTTAAATATTATATTTTAGAGTGATCAAATTATGGGTCATTACAACATTCTAACAAGATTAGGGTAATAATCAAATTTATAACATTATTATACAACCTATTTAAGATCTAGAATAAATTTCATTCAAATCAATATTCTAAAGTCATACTTCTGGGACTGATTTCTAGATAAGTTGTAAACAATTCTAAATCAATTTATAAACAAGAATATATAGGCATTATTTATTATATTCAGGTTATATTAAATTTGGTGCCTACAACTCATATGCAATTATCGAATTAGATATAAAAATCAAATAAACACCAATGGAATAATTTTCACATTATAACAATCTATAAAATTACACACTTACATTTTAAAAGCGATCCAAATCTCCAAATCTAAAGTAGTACCTTTGACTCATCTCCAAAGCCTTTTGAATCCAAGAGGCATGTATAAAAGGGTATATACATATATTAGAATTACAGATCCGAGAAGAGATTTGGGATAGGGAGAGAAAATAGATACGAATATATAATAATATAAATTACCTCAAATACGCATATGGTTGATTCCCTTCTCTTCTCCTTTTATTAAATTTTTATTCTTCTATAATTTGTATGAATATAGATACAAGTATCTTACCTTTATAATTTAGAAAGAAAGTGGAGAAAAAAATTGGTAGAGCTTCGTTATTGACTCCAGAAAAATATAAGAAGAGAATGGAGAGTTAGGCCTGAATTTGTTGGCGTAAGAATAAACTTCAACTGTACGATTTAAAATATTAATTCCGAGCCATTGTGGCCTAGCTTTATTACACCCACGGTTACCAACTGGTCGACCACATCATGTGCACCGATCGACCACTACATGTCGACCATTCGCATGGTCGACCGGTCGCAGCGAACAGTCGGCCTATGGGCTCGGGAAAATAATTATAAACGTTAATTTTTCTTATTTATTTATTTTCGTTCTGAATTCGTTTTTCGTCCATAACTTCTTCGTATGGACTCCGATCACAAAACTCTAAATATGAAAGTTGCCTAGAATTTCGCCATGAACGCAATAATGCAAGTTTCATGGTCAAATTCCATCATTTGCACAAATTTCATTTCGGAGCGTAATTAATTAACTAAATAATTAAATAAAGAACGTCAAATTATGAGGTGTTATATTTACTAAACCAACTCCAATAAGGATTTAGTTGCTTCGAAATGATGTAACTAAAGCAATAGTGGATGTTGCTTTATCAATCTCCATGTTAACACATTGTCGACCTTAGCTGCGACGGGTGTATATCTTGTACAAGTTATTCTGAATCACACATTGTATATTAATTATTTATTTTATATTAAATTTCCATATCTACTTATTATTTAATTTTTGTTTTTTGTTTTTATGGTGTAATTGAATATAATGTGTTAAAGGTGAGGTTTTGGGAATTAATCAATTAATATCATAAATCTAGCACAATCATGTGCTTCGCACATAGGAGCATAAAAAATTGAAATCAATTTTGTGTGAATATGACCATAAAACTTTATTCTAAGGATACCCAAGACGACAGTTATAAATATAATCTACCAAAAATTGAATATCAAGTCGATATCATAGTTAAACAACTTGAAATAAACTGTTGTAACATATTATCCATATATTCTTTAGAATGTATTATCAAAACATTTAGAGCTATTTTCTTTGAATGTAAGATTTTTAGACTCTAAAAATTCTCTAAAGTTATAAATACTTTCATATTGGATAATCCAATAATTTCATCATGAAGCGTTTATTTGCTGAAAATGCTCACTCTTAAGGATGGTTTGATAAAATAGCATCATAATTGTAAAATTATTAAAAATTGGAATAAAATATCCTTGCACAAGAGTTTGAAGTTATTAATAATTCTTTTTGATATAGATTTAAATAAAATATAAATTATTGGAAAACAAACCAAAAGACTACGGGTAAAGAAAATAGGACTAAATAGAAATAAAAATATTTAAAAATTTTAAAAATTTAAGCATGACTAAATTGGTAAATTTACAGGAATCTTGAATAAATTTGTTAATTTACAACCAATTATACTACTGAATTATGGAAACGATGAATAATTAAGCAGAGAATGTGCATAAATTTTTTGATATAAGCAAAAGAGAGATTTAGTGCAATTGATTTGTTGAAATTTTAGAAAGGAGAATAAGTAAGCAGAATATGTATGGATGACATTAAGTATTTAGTAAATAATAAAATAAGTATAAAAATGGATACCTATTTTTTATTCATTTCTCAAGGATTACGCACACCTCACAAAACGATATGATATTAGTTACAAATTTAGATATGATTGTTTAAATTTAATGTCAAATTTGACTGTCATTATTTCATATAGTGATAAGAATGGTTCAAGTCTAGCCAATCAATAATTAAGAAATTAACTAAGATTACTATATTTGAATCAACCATTATGTTAATCATATGAATAAAAGAAGGTAGGAATAAATTTCTTAGATCGTTAAAAATTTTGGACATGGACAACCAACCAATAGTGAAAAATCATCTAATAATATATAATTCATCAAGAAACGTATATCCAAAATTTTGAAAGTTATAGATGCCATTATGGTTGGTTCCTTACTTTGAATACATGCACTGGAGTTTGAAAATTTGAACAATTTTTTTTGGAAATTCGATACGTATAGAGGGTGGTGACCAACTAGTACAACATGTCTTAGGTAGTATATACATACTACAAGTCTAAATAGTCCAAGCTTCGAATCAGATACACAAGATTCAAACTCATAACCTAAGTTCGAGCACCTTACCACTACGACAGGGTGTAGGATTTTGTAATTTTTTTCCTTACTATTCTCGAAAAACTTTTCTTATTTTAGCAATTTTGTTTAGAAACTTCATATGTAAGTTTGTATATCATTTCTATTTTCTTGTCAAATATTTATTTGTTTCCCTCAACAATTTCTTTCCCTGATTTTATAAAATCAGTATTTTATTTTTTTCTTTAAATTTTTGCTTTCATGCTTCTCAATGATATTTTGCATTAATTTATATTTCCATTAGGTATATCGAATAAATTATAAAACAACTATTATTCTACATAATACAATAGGTGTTATTGACTTTAGTTATTTAATGTATAATTTGATTTTATATAAAAGGCTATGTGATTGTGATAATTGAATGAATGTGTAATGAAGATTATTAATAAATTGAAAAAGGGTGAAAGCAGTCAAAATTTGATAATACATACATAAGAAACAGCCATCTTCTATTCTTAATAAAACTATCAATCTACATATTGTAGCACTAAATTATAGATTTTCATTTAAAATATGCTCAAGATAATAACATAACTTATCAGAATCAATAATCATCCTTCACTAACATATAATCGATGCATGTGACATTATTATAGTAACATGTAATAAAAAATTAAATAAACTAATAGCTTATAATCTCATTAATCGACTATGTTTTTCAAATGATTTAGAAAAAATTAAATGAACCTTTGTCATAAAAAGAATTTGCACATCAAAACTTTAGTGTGTTTTTTATAACCAAAAGATGAAAATAAAATATAAAAATAAAGGATCGAAATTGAAATGGAACATGAGTAAATATCTAATTTTAAGTTAAGAAGAAAAATTTAAAATAATAATAAAAAAGAGCTTATAGATTAAAATGAAAAGACGGTTAAAATTCTCTCAATTTTTTTTCAAACCTTTAATTTTAATGATAGAACATTATGGATTTTTCTTAGTGATGCTTTGTTTTACCTTTTATAAAGGGAAGGATAATGATAGTCAAACATTAAGATATGACATAAAATAAAACGATGGAAATACATTTATTTCCTTAATCAAAGAATATATTATAGACAATTTTTGTAAAATACACCGTTTAAGTTTCGAAATACGTGGCTACATATCCTCAAGCAATGGTGTTAAAAAATACTCTTGTTTTTAGTTTCGACTAAAAATGCAAATATTTGTAATAAAACTTCAAATATTTGCATAAAAACTACAAATATTGACACTTTTTCGATAAAATTCGAAAAAGGGAAAAAAAGTTTTGCTCATAGAAACAGGCAATTAAGTTGAGATTTAATTTTAAAAAAAAAATAAGAATTTGTTTTACCGAAAATAAAAATAAGTGTGTAATTAAAATAAGTTTTTAAGGAGGGTTTTTCTCATATATAAAACTTGAAAATAAAGGGGTGATCCTAATTTCCACTAAATTATATGCAAGAACGAAGAGTTGAAATAAATAATTAGGACATAAATATTAATGAAGGTGAAAGTGGAAAAGGTATAAATAGAGGGAAAAAAAGTTCATTTTTTTTATTGAAAAGAGCATAAATAAACTTGAGATAGTAATGAGATCAATCAAAATTAGTAATCAGTATTTACTAACATAGAATTTTATCATGTAGTGCTCTTCGTAGTGACCTATATAAATGAAAAATAAATCAAAAACCTAGAAATCTCATTAAATCACAATATTTTTAAATTCTTCAAAAAAATGTATGGTTATGAAAAGATTTTGCAAACTGAAAATTTAATGAATTCGTTCTAAAAAATAAACTAAAATACATACAAAATGATAGAAACTAAAGTAATAAATGGAAAAGAATGTACATCTAACTGTTAATTATAAAATACTCTCAAGAGTGAAGGTATAAAAGGAGCAAGAGCATTGACGAAGAAGGGAGAGCAACAGAAATAGTTTTTGAAGACGTCAAATAAGAGCTTTTGACGAAGCCAAAAGCTACCTTTTGAGGGCGATCGTTAAAAAGTTTACAGCTTTCGAAAAAAACGAAAGGTACATTTCAAAGGCAACGAATAGCATACACTTTACATGTGTGCCAAACCATTCGAAACGATTGGTTTCGTCTTTATTTACCTCCCCCAGAAGAATGTTCAACCAAATCAACCCTTTCGAAAGAATATCTTAGCCTTTCGAATTGGTAAAAGCCATCATCACCTATGAAAGAAAAGATTACAGGAATTCTGCATCAAACACAAGGAGATAGGGTTCCGCTCCAGAAAAATAGAATACTTCCAAATGATGTCTCCTACAGCTGATATCTCAACAGTGTTTCAACTCATTCGAAGCCTACAAAGCACATGTTTCGACAGTGTTGAAGGCTAGTACCTGTGCTAACTTACATAGCACAATAACAACTAAGTGGAAAGTGCATCTGTACACCTTTCGACGGTGTCGAAAGTGATCAAGCAATATGCCTTTCGATGAAGTTGAAAGCTCTCAAGTAATACCTTTCAACGAAGTTAGAAGCATTCAAGCAATATACCTTCCGACGAAGTCGAAAACAATAAAGCAAGAAAGAAGGAAGCCCAATCTTCAACGGCAGAGGAAGTTTCGCTATGCAATCCGTTTGACTAGATTTAATGGTATGATTCGAAAGAGTAAAGGCGAAAGGATGGATAAGAGAGGCTGGGACAAAGACCTTTCGTCTGCATTAAAAAGACGCACACAAAAGGAAGGAAGCAGAGCTTCAACCACGCCGAAAGAAAACAGGTTGAAAAATGCTAACACAAGCAGAGCTTCCGACTATGTTGAAAGCAAAGGAGTCGAAAGGTGTCAATCCGCACCTATAAATAAGACCCTAAGAGTCTGGTTTAAGGGCCGATTTCTTTCACTTCTAACTTATAGTTTCTAAAAGCTTATAAACGCTAATTCCCAAATCAAATTGGGGGCACTACAAGAAAAACCAATAATTATTGCAAATTAGGACGGCGTTGTAAGCTGGCATGCAATCTTTCGCTGCTTAGGGTATACTTAATTAATTTTTTCCCGCTTATCACACACAGTCCCAAAATTGTAAGCGGCTAAAGTATTCGCTTTCCCTCACTTATCGTTTAATTCCAAGTATCATGAAAAAATTATTCCATAGAAGCTTCATCCGCCTTAAATATCTCATCGTTTTGTTGTACAGTCACCGTTTTTCTTCTGATCCTCTTGTTTATTTTATTTCACGCAAATTGTCTTCGAAGTTCGTAGCCAGGTAATCTCCATTTTTTCATCAACCTCTCTATCTACTGCTAGGTTTCTTTCTGGAAAAAACACTATTTCAATTTCATGTGAATCGATTAATATTATCGTTTTTACGTTAAAACTGATTCAAAATTGGGTTTATCTTGTATGCTTGGCTGGATTACTTAGGGTTTTATGTTGGGTAAATTAGGGCTTTTATGTTTGGTTTCAACTCTCTATGTTAGATTTTGATATATTACCATTAGGATTTTGACAGATCGGTTAAATTTTAGAGAAGTGTTTTATGTTAGCCATGTTAAGGTATTTTTTCATGAAACTAAAATAAGAAAATATTAGTTTTAGATTACAAACTTACCTCCTTTATTTGAATCGCTTCTAGAAAAATCATTTTATTATTAGTATTATTAAATTGTAAACTTTTCTTGTACATAACCCAGGCATTATTGTTGATATATATCATAGTTGGTTATGTATATGCATTACTATAATTAGTTAGGACTTAGGACTTAAAATTATATTCATGGTCCAATTTCCCATTCTTGGGTTACAAGGAAAATTATTTATTTGAATAAAGTTTGTTTTATTTTGTAAAGTAATGATATGTGACCAAAGATTACTTTTTCTAGTTAACTAAGTTCATTTTTAATCTATTTTAAATTATTAATTCAGCTTAGAGTGCACTCTGATTGGAATAATAATTCAAAACATGCAGTAGTATAATATCTATGTATATTAGTGGTAAAAATGGTTATTTTCTCACATCTAACACTAAGTCTTTAGCTCTTTTCTAAAGCTCACATCATAACTTTAGTTGATAACTATAAAATGTAGTGAAGTCACATGTTGCAAATGCATGTTCTATGAAATAAATGAAAGCTCCATTTAACTTCAAATAAAATGAGCAATTTCTACTCCTTTTTTAGATGTAAATGTTTGATTAAATTCAACAATTAACAAGTTGATTTCAAATTGTTATTATAATTGTGATACGTTATTTAGTACCCCTGCATTAATGGCTATGGCGTCGCTTTCTGTCTCCTACTATAGTTATTTTTGAAGTCCTCTTGTACATTCATTTCTTTAGGTAATTAAATTAGTGTATTAATTACAAAACAAATGTATCACCAAACCTATAATGAAATACTACATGTAATGGTTTTTTAATCAAAAGATTATAGTCTTATCATCACCATAGCTAATATAATTTTATTTAACTAATTTATCCTATTTCTAAGCATTTTGTTTTTTCTCATTTTGTTTGTTTTCTCCACCATTTTTTTCCTTTTATAGTTTTTTTATTAGCAACATCATGTCCATCTCCTTCAATAAACAAATCGGTCTTGAAAATAAGTGTGTTATGATTATCCATGTCTCAAATATTATATGTTTGTAATAGAATATTACGTAATAATGATTATATGAAATAAAATGAAGAAAAAGATAATTGTATAACTGGACGATTGTTTAAATGGTAAGAGTAGTTTTAATACTAAACAAACAGTAAGATAGAGATAGTAGAGGTTGTCTGACGAGGTGAACAAGTTTCTAGAATCCTTAAAAGAGGATATTGATAACCAGATTAATACAAGAATTTCTATTAATTTGCGTTCAATGTGTTTCTACATTGAATAGATTTTTGGGGGAATTAACTTAAAGGACAAAGATTTGTATATTTTTTGCCTCAAGGACACAACCTCAATATTTTTACCATAAGGACAAACATTCTTCTAAAAATTATTCATAAGGACAAATATTTTCTAAAATTATTCATAAGGACAACAAAACTGCTACCAAACTAAAAACTGATATCTAAAAACTGCTACCGATAAGTACAAACTGATACTATCAATGACTAAAAACTGATACCTAAAGAAAGTTGTCCTTCAGGATAAAATATTGAAGGCCTGTCCTTGAGGCAAAAACGCTGAAATTTTTTGTCCTTGACAATAATTTCTTGTAGATTTTAATACAAGACATCCATAAAAATACATTTTAGCCCATGTATTTATGGTGTATCACCATGAGCACTTCTGAACTTAATATTAAATCTTCAAAGTGATTGCTACAAGGATCAACTTTGGTGTCTATTTTTGCTTGTTATTGGAAAATTGGTTTGAGTTTTCATTTAACTGGTTAAATATCATAAGTAGGTAGCAACATTATCATCGCTTAAATTACTGATATAGTATATTGCACTACCATGTTACTGAACATATATTCTGATATATTGTAAATGTTTTACAGTATTTCATTAACCAATTGAAATTATATAGCAAAAATGGTCTAACGATTTTAATCAATTAGGACTGTATTGGTGGACATATTCTAAAGAGAGATTGAATAGATATTAGCTGTATAGTGCCCAATCTAGTCTACCGAGAGATTCTGAACTTAATGCTGAAACTTAAAAATGATTTCCACAAAAGCTAACTTTGAATTCTATTTAATTATTTTTAAGAAATTAGTGTGAACTTGCACATCGTTCATTAAATAGCATTGATAGGTAGTAGCATCATAATTTGGATTATTAATGTAGTATAATGTCCTTCCATGTTACTGAACACATCCTCTAATATCATATGTTTTTCCTAGAGTACTTTCATTTATTTAACAAGTATAGCTTAAACAACCCAAACCATTTTTATTCAATTAAAACTCTAATGTAGGATAAAGTCTATATAGAAATCAGGATACGTTAGTTGTACACTGCATAGCCTAGCTGCCTAGTCAGAGTTGAACTTACGTATTTATGGTGCATCAACATCAACCCATCTTAACATAATACTTAATTTTCCAATTGTTACTGACAAATTAATCTTAACCTACACATAAGCCATTAAATAGCTAAACAGGTAGCAATGATGTCTTCCATATCGGTTAAGTCGAGGATACTACATGACCGCACTAGAACCACAAGTCTACAGAGTTGAGATATTTGCTAGAAATTCAACTAATGAGTTGCTAAAATATGCAATTTATGCTTACCGTGTGAAACTTTATTAGACTTGTAATATTTTTCCTTCTTTGCTTATTAATTTCTGGAATAAAAATATGAACAGAGTAAAGAATGACTTGCAAACTAATAACTCTAAGTATGAACATGGTACAGAATGTGCTATGCATATTTGCTGCATTTAGCGATGCCAAAGAGAGAAAATACAGTGTCATTAATAGACTAGTAGAGTGTAATCTAAGAAGTAAATGTGGTATTATCGATGTGCAAGGTTAGTGAAAGCATGAGTCGTTTTTGGATTCTATAATGAGTGAGCTACAAGGAGTGTCAATATGAAAAAACTACACAACAACAAGGCAGGATGTAACGACCTAGAATTTCTGATATTTGAAATTCGAATATTTAATTGATTTTAAATATTAACAAGTGGAATAAATAAGTCGAATAATTTAAAATTCGAACATCTGGATTTAATTGGATAATTAAATCGATAATTGAATATCTGAAATTTCAGAAATAATTGAAATCTGGATTTAATGTGAATGAAAATGATTTATGAAGTTATATTAAATCATGTTGAAGTTATAGTGATGTTATAAAACTTTTAATATTGAATTTAGGGTAAATTTGTGAAAATTGAATATTTTAATATTTAAATCGACTAGTGAAATTAGCCATTTTTGGGATAGTCTCAGAATTGGACGAAACTAGTTCCATTGGATCCGTAATAGTTTGTTATTATCGGATTTCAATTTTCATAGCAATCGGAGTTGTCGTTTGACCGTGGCAGCTCGAAACGCATCGAAATTGTTTTAATATTAATTTGGCGAGTTAAAATAGTCATTTTTCAAACAGTCTCGGATTTCGACGAAACCATTTTCATCGGGTCCATAATGTGATATTATTGTAAGATTTCAAATTTCGTGTCAATCGGATGTACGGTTTGTCCGAGGCAAGCGAAAACGTATCGAAATCGATTTAAATCGGTTTAATTTAAATTTGACTGTTTATTTCCGTAACTCTCACATATGATCGAATTAGCCTCCGAAACACGTTCCATTGTGTTCGTAACGTGGGGTAAACTTTAAGAACGCCAGGCGGCACGTGTGATTTGGAGATCGTTTGTAAAAGTTGTTTTTTATGGATTTAATATTAAGATAATTGAGTTATACGTATATATTCACGTTTTTGAGCCAAACCCTAGAAAATTATCAGCAGCCGCCACTATCATTTTAATGGCCGAAAATGGCTGAGCTTCTTCCTCTCCGATCTCTCAATCCGTAAGGAATTAGAAAAAGTTGTCAACTACAAACTTGTAGAGGAGGTCGAGAGCTTCAAATCCATACGGAGATGATCGAAAACGGAGCAACGGATCAACGGGAAATCAAGCTCGAACCTGCTGCGTTTTTCACGTTTTTCGAGGCAAAAGATGCAGCCGAGTTTCATGCTATTCACGGTGAAGATGGAGCTCGCGAAGGCCTTCGAGATGATGGGTCCTGATCGTTCTGGAAGTCGACGAGGTGGTCGTGAAAATTACGGGAAGATGGGCGGCGAATGGGTTCGGCTGCACTATGAATTCACGTGGGAAAGAAGAGAAAAACGAGGGCCCAGATCTGCTTAGCTCGAAATCAAGGGTCCAGATGCAATCTAGGTTTAAGAATAAAAATAATTGTTGAAAATTATTATATTTAAATCGTGTAAACTTTAAAATATCATAACTTTTTCGTACGAGGTCGGAATTTCGCGAAACCAATTGCGTTGGAATCGTATGGACGAGCACTACACAATGGAGCTGATTTGGAGTTGAGTGGAGTTAGTGAAATTTTTGGGTAAAATTAAACGTCCGTTTAATTTTATTTGAAATAAACGCAGAAACTGAACTGAAAGCAAAGGTGAGAACTCCTTACTCAATCGAATGTTTTGTTTCGATTTAAATTTTAAATAGTTAGATTTAAAATTGCTTGATTGTGTGGATTGAATGATGATTGCTATTTATTGTGATAAATAGACATTATACGCCGTTATTAAGCGGATGTTATTTATTAAAAACATATACCGCGATAATTTCACATTGAAGTGGAATTGGTATTATATATGTATATAGCAATATATATATATATATTGGAGTTGATTTCCCGCATTGTATAGCGGATGAGACCCTATTGCGCCGCATAATAGCGGATAATATTTATAAATCCCATATACCGCGATAATTTCACATTGATGTGAAATTGGTATTGTGCTAACATCTGTGGATGCAGGGAAACAGCTTGGAGGGATCCGACTGGATTCCTCACCGTAGTGATTTATTTACAGATATTGTTGTATATTCTGTTATCATATGATGATATATGATGTTTGGATGCTATGATTGACTAATTGGTGTTGTTGCATCATCGGTTCCATTTTTGGAAGTTTAAAAAATAAGGATTTGTAAATTATAAAAAGGATTGGTTTATTTAAATTGAGATTTCTGATTTATTTTAAAATGGTTTATATATAAAAGATTTATAAAATTGGTATTTATAAATTAAAATATTGGAATTATAAAATGATTTTTTATAAGTGTTAAAAGGAAGTATTAATGGATTTCATAAGTGAATGAAATTAATAGATTTAAAATGTGAAGTTATAAAATGAATAGATTTTTGTAAAATAAAATATTTATTAGTAATTAACTTATAAATTAGATTTTTGGTATAAAATTGAGATATAAATCGAATTTGTTAATTCAAGGATTTTTATAAATCGAAGTTTTATAAATAGAATTGGAATTTATAAACATTGTTTTATAAATCCGAAATCACTTATTTTGATAAGTGAATTATAGAAGTTAATTAAAGGAATTACATCCACGATTTTGGACAGTGGATAATCCTTTAAATAAAATGTGTAGAAATATTGAAATTAGTTAGTGAAGTATATTCACGATTTTGGACAGTGAATATATTTTTAAATAAAATGGATATGTTTTGGGAAAGTGATATTACGAAATGAAGTAATTGTTTTAAAAAGATGTTTTAAAACGTGTTAAGTATCGAAAACATAGATTTCAACATTTATTGTTGAAATAGACGTTTCGAGGAATAAGGAAATGGTGGACTATAACACTGTTGTTATAGTAAATGGTTTCCGAAATGAAATGTTTTATATAGTATTGGGATTTATATATATCTATCTAAATTTTGAATCCCTATACTAGTGATTTTGAGTTGTCGTAACGATGTTTTACGTAACATTCGTTTTGACTCAAATAAATGTTTAAGAGAATGTTTCCTTAAAGAATGAAATATATACTTAATTATGATTTAAGTATATTGAATATTTTCAAATGTCGAAAATAAATAAGATTTGAGGATTATCTATTATTAAATAAGTATGGAAATGCTTTTTCAATATGAAATGAAAGGTTTGAAATTTTATCTTTTAAAGGTAAATTGAAAAGTGAAGATTTGAAATTGTTTTCAAATGGTTAAGTGTGGAAAATTATATATCTTGTAAAGATATTTTTTGAAGATAAATTATTTGGAATCTGATGATGCTGTGCAGACCTATTGATAGTTAAATAACCGACAATCAATAATTACCTTGAATGGGTATTTGTTGTGATTTCCTTGAATTTGAATGCCACACTTATTTTTGAATAAGCGCTCACTATTCGGGTAAGCCGGAAAAGAACCTTTGTGTCGTATAACCCATTCCGAATTTGTGATACGACGATATGGATCGTATTGAAGACCGGTGGTGAAGACCGGGTATTTATGAAAACGATAGGATGACCTATCGATTGTCTCTGCACCGTTAGCTACGGTATAGAGATTTCCTTTGTGATGGGAAGTTTTATCGGGATTGTGAATATCCGGATTGCAAGGGATTTTTGGAAGTGCCTTCGGTTCTGTTCGAACCCGGAACAGACTTGTATGGTTACGTGCCTGACATTACGCTTTGAGATATAAAGCAGATTTCTTTCAAATACGTTTCTGTTGGTGGCGGAGAATTTATTCTCTTAGCTTAACACCCTTCTCTGAGACGTACGAGCTCAGAGGTTATGTAGTTGAAATTTATCAGCGATATATTCCCAATTTGGTAATGTGGCATGCTGAGTGTTGCTGTGAAATGATCATTGTTTGATCATTTGTGATATGATCATTTGTTTGATCATTTATCTTTGTGATCATTACTTAGATCAATTGTTTGACCCAAAGCATAGCTTTTGTATAAAGCGTAGCTTTTTGGACGAGACTTCGTCAGGGCCTCAACAACCCGGAAATGGTCGAAACAGGAATGTTGCGGCAAGGTTATGAGGGTCGCGCCCTTTAGGGTATGTCATTTCCTTCTGGAAAGGGGTGGTATCATGGTATGGAGCCCAGATACTTACTCATGTGGACACACTTTATTATTATGTGTGATGATGTTACCGAGCGCTCGGATAAAGGTCCCAAAGGACCGGGGGATGACATATTCGTGAGTTACCTAGTTACAGGGGTAACCCGGCTTTGTTGGCAGAGAGCAGTTTGTCTCTCGGAGCGTCCAGCTAGAGGTGTTTCCTACGTGGCATAGGAAGTTCCTTAGCCTGACCATTTGTTGGAAAATCCAAAGAAACAATACGAACCTTGTACGGTTTTAGTTGTAGAACCTGCCATTTAATTATGGTGGCGCCCCACTGTTTAGATGGTAGCTATAGTAGGCATAGTTCGGAATGTCAATGCTGGCTAAGATTAATATTATACTTTCGAAATGTTTTCTGCACTATACACTAATAATAATAATCCAATGATTTGCATAGTAAGCATCTTTGACTATCATAAGAAGAAATCTCCTCCAATTCTGCGTTTGCATTGTGTGTGTGGCGGGAGGTCTTATGGTAGTTTCATTTTCCAAAAGCATTGCGAGTTTCAATGTTAAAATTCTATTGTTGTTTGTTTCTAAAGATAAACTGTTTTAGTTCTCACACCAGTCACCATGACTGACCTGGAGTTTATTGTTCCCTTCCTAAACTCTGGGTGCCCACCAATTTTGACACGGGCAGTCTAGAGTTAGGTTATCAGGTCATTCTGGATTCAGGAGATGCTGTGGAGCTTAGTGGCGAGCTGGATGGCGAGACATACCACTTGTATATGATATTATTTATTCCACTGTGTATTCTGTATGAGGACAAGTTTGTATAACTATCCAGTGTGTTGTATATTGTTGTGTAAACTCTGATGATGATGTAATGTATAAAATGATATAGTTCTTTGATTTAAAGATTATTCATTTATCTATTATATGTTATTCTGTTGCGAATGTGAGATTCTGATATTGTTTCTGTGTTCTTTTTTCTTTCTTTTCCTTCTGTCTTCTTCTACCTCTTCTTTTTCTCCATAACAATTCGGTTTTCCGGCATTCGATTGCTCGGCAGTTGATACAGTGAATGTATTAATGTCGATTTTCGAGCGACGAAAAATCGCAATCGTTACACAGGACCTGTTGGACAGCAACTTAATGTTAGTGCATGTAGCTGCTTGCATTTATATCAACTTCAACATGACAGCAGCTTTAACTGCATTGACCGGCAACTTCAACATGAAATACTAACATCCGAAGGTGGTAAACTATGGGAAAGGGCTAAAGAGAATAGGAGAACATGAATAGCAAATAGGTATGGCATATTGTTTTGCTTTAACCATTACGTTTTGTCTTCATCGTTCGTACTAATATTTATTGATAGTAGTTTGGGACATTGGCTATATACCATCAAAATACATCATTTACTATGTGTTATAAATTCAACCATCAGTAAATTTATTACAAAGAAAAAGAAATTGGATGGATTCAAATTAAGGGTACTGATTTCATGATGGAAATACTTATATAAAATGGTCGCTTTCTGATACAAAAAGAAACCAATACATAGTTTTGGTTATGTTATTCCTACATGGAAGAACACAAAAGAGAATGGATTACAAAAAAAAGTGAGCAGCAAACTACGGGTTTTCACTATTTTATTGTCTAATAATGATGTAAAATGAATACTAGGTATTTACGTTGGATGCATTGATTGTAATCATACCATAAATGATAACAAATATCAAAGGTTTAGGATTATCCGGGCTGAGTATTTTGGAAATTTCACATAGGCATAGTTGATATTAAAGAGTTACGGTTATCAACTTTAGGGAGTTATATACCTATGTAAACATAGATTATTATCTTACTGGTATTCCGTATAAGATATTCATGCATTGTACTCCATGTTTCAGTTTTTATTTTGTATGACTGTATGATTTATCAGAAACCAAAATGTACGTTTTCTCCCAAAGAAAGCACTGTTCAATTTGTGTATGAATTCTGCACACAGAAAAGATAGGAGGTCCCTCTGTGCGACTTTCTTATTTCATTTGTTCATAGTTTCTCAGATACAAGCTGTAGAGAGAACTCCTCCTCTAAGTGAGCTGAATGAGATGCTTCTTGGTCAACTGAGCTTTCTTTTTCAGTTTATTACTTCCTCAACCAATTTATTACCATCTTAGTTCCAAAGTTCTTTTCGTTGCACCACAATATATTTTATTTGGTTAGAATGTTTTCCACTAAAAATCCTGCCCAATGATGTGCTCCCTTTTCTTTCCAAGAGCAAGTGAATCAAAATGATGTCTCTGTATTTCACTAACAGGTACTTTCAGCTTTCCGCTCACTAAATTAACTTTCGCAATTTCCCTTGAAATGGATTTATCATCAAATCAACTTTATTTAATATTATATTATAATAGTGTATGAACATATACAATCTCAAATTATGTTGGCTACATATAGACATAGCTCTATCAGGTTATTTAAGCCTATCTGTGCAAGTTTACTATGGAAACATGCTCGTGCATTTACTCCAACGACTGTTATACTCATTCAGTTAATTACTACACCTTTTGTATATTGCAATCAAATGATACTGGACTTGATATATTTCTGAATCCTTGCTTCCATGTGATTGATTTTGGTGAAACCCAACTATTGTTTTTATGATGCACTCCATAATTTTCCATGAGTACTTTTGTCCTATCGCGACGTTATACTGTAACATCATTGGAACATTTTACATTCTCCATAACTATGAAATTTATGTAAGCTCGATTATTATTTTATAGTTTATAAGAAGCTGATTTTATGTACATAAATTGATGGCAGCTTTAAAGATTGCATACTCAACGACTTTTATTATGTGCAAACTGGAGATCTAAGCAGTCTGCCTCTACTATGTCACTATCCTGTCAAGGTACCTAATTTGTTATATGTTTGCAATTTTCCATTTAGCTACAAATACACTGAACTATACGTACGTATTAAATATCATTATTAATGTCTTTTTGTCATATACAGGCTCAATACTTGAAAAATGATCCATCTTATTTGAGTTGTCAAAACAAACTGTGCAAAGAGAAGGACTAGGAAGGCAATTATGCAGTAGAGACCTGCGCTGCAACCTTAACGTTTCATGTCGTCAATTTTAGAACTGATGTTGAGTTTGTGTTCTTCACAGGAGGGTTTAATACACCTTGTATTTTGAAAAGAACGCAACCCATACGTTTTGCAAATCTTTCCATGCCTTTGTATGGTCATTTATCTAGTATTAACTCCACTGGAACCCTTGTAATTGTTTTTCTCTAATTATTAAAAGATCCCAGAACATTTTTGTGTGATAACTGATAAGATAGAAAATCTCTAGTGTATGACAGAGTAATTTATTTCTCTGCTATGGATAACTGGTAATGTAATAAAATGAATCAGCATATAAACATACTAGTATTGGTATTGAATATTTTCACTTGTATATAGATGAAACTTAGATGGGTTAGTGGTGATAAGAAACCACAACAAGTTCAATATGGAGGCAGAAAATCTGCTACTTTTACTGTCACAACCCTTACTAAGGATGATATGTGCGGTAAGTTTCCTAGAGAGGATAATTACATTTATTTTATCCTTTTTTGTTTAGTTTTATTTTTACCATGGAGAGTTAAAAGTCAATAACTAACAATTGCTTTTTTCAGCCAGTGTTTTGGCAAGACCAGCAAAAGATTTTGGATGGCATGATCCAGGGTTTATTTATACAGCAATTATGACTGGGCTACAACCTTATCAAACTTACACTTATAAATATGGAAGGTACTACTTTTATTTATAGTTGACTGGGCAACAACCTTCTCCAACTTTCACACACAGTCTTCATTATATTTAGCATTCAATTTAATTTTCTCATCTAACTATTAAATAATTAACAGTAACTTGGTTGGGTGGAGCAATCAAAATACATCCAAAACACCGCCTGCATCAGGATCGGATAAGTTGCAGTTTCTTACTTATGGAGATATGGGAAAAGCTCCATTAAACTTATCTGCAGAGCATTACATCCAGGTTCTTTTCTTCATCACATGTTCACATTTCTTTATAAAGAAGTTATGCTAAAATATGTATCCAGTGATTCATTAAGGGAAACTACAGAACCTAACTCCCTTCTACATATAAAATATCTTACAGCCAAGATCGCTTCTGTGATTAATGCTTTGAAAAAGGAGGTGGCATCAGGAAATTATGATTCAATTTTTTCACATTGGAGACATAAGCTATGCAACTATTTTTTTAGTAGAGTGGGACTTTTTTCTAAGTTTGATCACTCTACTCGCTGGCCGTATGCCTTACATGACAACTATTGGTAACCATGAGAGGTAATATCAATATAATCATTTTGTGTTCAAAAATAACAATAAGTATATTGATGATAAGATGAAATATAATGCAAGGACTATGGAGGATCAGGATCAGTATACATAACTCCAGACTCAGGCGGTGAATGTGGTGTAGCTTACGAAACTTATTTCCCAATGCCTATGGCTGGAAAGGATAAGCCATGGTATTCCATAGAACAAGCAAGCGTTCATTTCACCATCATATCCATAGAAAATGACAGGCCTGAAAATTCTGAACAGGTAATTGGTTTCTCTTCTTCTCTTTTTGAAATATCATGAAGGCACCGATATAGTTCTTAGCTTTCATTTATTAATGTAATGCTTGCATTACAGTGTTAATGTCTCAAAAAGGATTTGTCATCTATCAACAGAGAAAGAACACCTTGGGTGATATTCATGGGGTAAGATTATTGATGTTTTAGCTATAATTTTAACATGATTTCCTTATATGATTTGGTTTGGTCAAAAATCATCTTGAAAATTTTTGTTAACTATACATGTTGACATTGATTTATCTTCGTTATCAAGTATGCCCTTATGATTTAATGTTTCAGTTCTCATGGGCATGTATATATGCATGTAGTGGTGAATCATATCTGACCAAAATTGAATAACTCTATTGATTGTTATTTTCGTTTCAAAAAAGAATAAAAGAAGAAAATACATTATTTATTGTAAAAGTACATGAAGGAAACTTCCCCTTACCTTATCAATCGATGTAAATAAAAATGATTAATTTATCAATCATGTATGTATTTTTAACTTGCTTACAATTTCATTCTCATTTAATGATCATTATCCTTTAACTACTTACATTAATATATACTTTTCCCACTTCCTTTCGAATTTGCATAATGCACAGTGCTTACTAACCTTCTTTTAAAACCACATGCTATAAAAGAAATTACTTACATTAATTGGAAGGCATAATTATGTTTTATAAAAAATTAATTAAATGTATAAAAATTAACTATGTTAAATAAGTTTCATAAATAGTAACTAAAATTTTAAAAATAAATAAATTTTTAAAAGTGAACTATTTTTTATAAAAAATTAGCCAAGTTAACTAAGTTTAATAAAAAAATAACTATGTTAACTAAGTTTATATAATTTAACTATGTTTATAAAAATTAACTAAGTTTTATAAAAATTAATTAAGTTTATAAAAATCATTTAAATTATATAAAATTTGACTAATTATATAAAATTTGGTATACTGAGAGGACCACTTAGTTAACAATATCGATGACTAGTTTACGTGATTTGTAAACAGACCACTTCATACGTCGATAATATGCAGCTTGATTTTACTCCAAGTAAATTACCGAGTTCATTTATTATTTTTTACTCTACTTCACTTGTAAATGCTACTTGATTTTATGGCATGTTGTATACTTTGTATTAGTCAATCGCCTAATGAAATAGTGTGATGAATATTTAGTGTTTCCATTATGAATCCGATTTAAATTTGTGCACACTTTTTTGATGAATTGATTCTCAAGCATTACTTTTGCTTTACATGTAGATAGATGACTGTGATGCACAAAAAGGTTGCAACGAGTTATGAATCGAAGTTATTTTTGCTGCTAGAACTACCTTTTGGTTTTAACGTATGTACTACTTGCTTTTGTTTTTCTATTGCTACTTGTTCTATATTTTGTTTATGTAATATTGATGACGAACTATTTATGTTTGGTGTAAGAATATTGTGTATTTTGATTATGAAATTTCATACGTTGGTTATCAAATATGTGTCCAAAATGTGGTATTGATACAATATGTTGATTTTGAAATGTGGTATTGATATAATATGCTAATTTTGAAATGTGGTATATATACACATTGTGACTGATGTTTACTGAAATGGAATTTACAGAAAAGTAGAAAAAGCCTAATTGACTTAGCTTTGTATACAATTTAATGGCGTTTTTAAAATGCTGTTAAAACATTCCACGGCGTTTTTTAAACGCCGTTGAATGTTTTAACAGCGTTTAAAAAATGCCGTTAAATTGTATCTAAAAACAAAACCAAATACAATTCAACGGCATTTTTAAAACGCTATTAAAACATTCCACGGCGTTTGTTAAACGCCGTTGAATGTTTTAACAGCGTTTTAAAATTGTTGTTGAATTGTTTTAACAGCGTTTTTTAAAAATGCCGTTAAATTAGACCAAACGCTATTAAATGATTTCATGACACCAGGGAAACGCTGTAAAAAAGGACATTTAACAGCGTTTATTCCTTGCCATTGTATATCTCTAACATATAACTGCATGTCGATATACAGCGTATGTAAAAACACTGTTAATAGCTTTTATAGAATTTTTGCAACGTTGTTAAAGGGCCTGTTTGTTGTAGTGGGATTTGGTCAATTTGTAAAACTGAGTTCAATAAAAGTGAGATTATGCTAGTCTTGATTACATAGCAATTCTGAGTTTGTTAGTTCACACATTTCCTATGGGTTTTAGCTCAAATTCACGAGACAACAAGTGCCTACCCTTTTGACGAAGTCGAAACCCTTCCTACTCAACTATTTCCAGAAACCATTGAGTCCAACTTAAGCCATCTTGTCAGCGCCGAAAGGTTGTTTCGGTAGGGTCACAAACCAATCAGTTCGAAAGGATTTAATGAAAGAGGAATTAACGTTTCGACCACATCGAAAGGTACTAGAAGGAAATTTTCATCCGCCTTTCCAATTTGAAGAGTGCCAGCTTTCTTATTCTAATTGGATGGAGGTTTTGAAGGAATCAATATCACTTCAAGCTTCATTTTAAGGTGTTGACAAGTTTTCTTGTTAACATTTTTGGCGCTAGAAGGAGGGCCTAAATCTCCGGTGCTCGATAACTTTCATTGCGAGTTGATTGCATAGAATCTTTCATTCAAAAGAAGAAAATGGTAAGAGTAAGGAATAATAACAACCATCCAAATGAAGAAGCTGCTTCATAATCAACTTTGGAGGATAACATATAGTCCTAAACTTTAACTCAGAGAATATGGAAATTGGGCAACCTTCAGCCCTAATAAGATTGGAAAACAATGAGATCAAAGTCCAGAATCTACAACAACAAATGATAGTAATGCAGGAATTTCTTGAAAGAGCTTCATCTCGAGAATCATTAAGAATTATGGAAGGAGAAGATGATGCGCAATCTCCAAATAAGATAAAAGTTGAAGATTTAAACCAAGAAAGTCAAGTTAAGGATCTCTTGAGCAATCAAATAGTCCAATCCAAAGGAACAGTAAAGGTTGCCACGATAATGAAGCCAACCAAGATAATATCCTACACCAAATGATAATGGATATACTTAAGGAAAAAGGAATTCCTGACCTGGAGAAATATGTTATCCTGCAAAAGACTCCTTTTTCAGAAGAAATAATGGCTACCAGCATTCCTCATCATATTCAAATTCCTCAACTAAAGTATGATGAAACCACCGATCTAGAGGATCACTTAGTACCTTTTGGAATACGAATGGACCTCTATAATGCTTCCGGAGCAATTCACTACAAACTTTTCCTAGTAACTTTTCAAGGAGCAGCTATGAAATGGTACGAGAATTACAAAGTAAAAACCATCCATTCTTGGGAACAATTTTCCTATGAATTCATAGCACAATTTTACTTATATAAAGATCCAGTAATACATGTTAGCTAACATCAAACAAAGGACAGAAGAATTGCTTGGTGAATACATTAAAAGTTTCAATATAGAAGCGTTGAAGGCCAAAAACACGACCGATCAAGAAAAACTGATGCCACTTCGTTCAAGGCTAATCAAGAAAACTCCATTTTGGACGGAGCTTCATATCCATGGGTGTAAAGATCTACAACAATTCTATTTCCAAGCTAAGAAGTTTCTCTAAATGGAGGAAATACTTCATGCTATGAAGGAATCTCAGCAAAAACAGAAGAAGGAAAGGTTTGGTTTTAACTATCCTAGTAAAAAGGTTAAATGGGAGGAAAACAAAAAAGACAGTCAAATAGTGACATCTAAATCCAGACCAATGGAGTTAAATAAACCACTCTCCTATATCTTTTCCATGATATGGGATGATGATAATTTTTCCATTTCCTATAAGATAAGAACTCCAGCTGAACCAAAAGAAGGAGGGAATTATTGTGCTTATCATAAAGTGAATGGACATGAAACTGACAACTGCAGCATTTTGGCAAAGATAGTTTGGAACCTAATCAAATCTGGATTCTTAAAAGAATTTTTCAAAAAGGATTAGAAGATTTTCTACTTCGAAAAGGGGGAAACTCTGTCACTTAAAGCCCTGACGAGGAATCAATTATCAAACTTTATCCTTAGACTCTGATCAGGCTATGAGGCCATGCAGCATCAGTCTACTATTAAATTTCTTTACTCATAACTTCTTTAATTTGAATTGTACTTTGAATTTATCAGATATTAATACAAAATTCGAGTGTCATCGCAGGTAAAAACAGAACCAGTCCACGACATCCAACATACTTTTGGAGCACAACAAAATTTTAGCTACCTGATAAAGACAACTGAAATGCCTGATACAAAAATAACTATCAATGCTTCAATCAATGCGATACAAAGGCTGGCTTTCAAGAAATCTCGGATCACTATTAATCCTTCTCAAATTTGTGAGAAAAACTATGTATACCAACTTTATTTTTGACAAATTGTTTTAAAAGAAATTTCCCTAACGTATCTTCACAGAAAGACTATTTTCAATTACCCCGCAATCTGGGGAAGACAAATGTCTATCTATTTAAAAAATTGTTTATACCATCTTCCAAAGATATTATATAGCATTAGTAAATGCACACAAAGGATTTATAAATAAGCAATCTCAATATTTCAAAGTTTTCTAAAATCTATTGGCAAGAAGAAGCCTATTCATACTTTTTCAGGAAAAGTTTTAAAGTTGTCAAAAGTTCATCAACAAAAAATCAAATTAGAGAATCCTATTCTCGATTTGAAGACTATTGGTTCATGAATCATGACCTCCCAGTCTCCTATTTGAGATACGTGTCTCTACTATGAGAATAAATTTAAAGACCTATGCAAAAGGAAATATTACGAAAAGATTCTTTATGACCAAATTCTTTCTTAGAAAAATAATCCTTCGATATACTAGAGAGGATCACTTACAAAATTCTTTGATATTCAAAAGGATGTTCACAACCATTTTAAATTGGCCAAAAATGATTTTCAAATACAAGTTTTAGCCTACAGCCAATCCGTAGCACCTCCTAAAAGGAGGGGGGGTCTTGTACCCATCATTTTAGCCTACGGCCAGTCCATAGCACCTCCTAAGATGGAGGGACAAAAACCTACGACCAGTCCATAGCACCACCTAAGACGGTGGGACAAAAGCCTACAGCCAATCTATAGCACCTCATAGAGAGAGTGTCAAAACCCCTAATGTCCAAATCACCTCTTAGGGGAAGGGTCAGATCAAGCACCCACAAAAGAAGCCCTAACATCCAAATCACCTCTTAGGGGGAAGGTCAGCTTAACCACCCATCAGCAACCTTTTAGAAGGAGGTCAACTTAACATACACTACATCCCTTAGAACCAAGGGAAGCCCAGAAGTGGCACCAAACAGATGAAGAAGAACAAAGATATAAAAAACTTAAAACAAAAGTCAAAACCTAAAAGAGCAGAGGGTTAAACAACGAAATCCATCCACCGTCTTAGGCAAAGATGAAACCCAAGGGAGGGGTACAAACAAAGGAAAAAGGATGAAGATGTCCAATGCCATAATTGGAAACAGACATAGAATCCAAGATTATAATCTGAAAGAACAAAATATGAGATAGAGAATTTCAGTATGTCCAAAACTGAAGAGTGACTCTCACATCAGGAAATTAAGAAACTTACATTTATAAAGGGGATAGAAAATAAGAAAAAGGGATAAAGAAATCCATGACATGAGATGTAAAGCAAAGATATATACAAAAGCTAAAGGAATGGAATAGATAACAAATTTTTGGCTAATAAGATAAAAGTGACTTCATCTAAAGAATGGATTAATTAAACCACTTCTAAATCCTTAGAAATAAGGTGACCCTTTAGGATAGAAGAGTCTATATATTATAAATATATATATATATATATTAATGTGTTACTTGAACAATTTCACTGCTGAACGGCCAAGCAGTAGGACGAAACTTGCACTGCCGATCGACTGACAAGTCAAACGGAGCTTGCACTGTTGAACGGCCAGTCAGTTGAACAGAACTACCTGCTAAATGGTTGGAAGGCTGAAAAGCTGAACAACTGAACGGAACTATCTGCTGAACGGTTGATTGGTCCTACGGACTACTACTCTGAATGGCTGACCGGTACGACATAACTACTATTCTGAATGACTGCATGGCTTTACGAAACTACGCGGCTCCAATATAACAATAATACTACTAACTTATAGGCACTTTAGGAGCAACACATCCATTAGCAGGATACTTTCCTCTGAAGAATGAGGATCCTCATCGCTATTCAAGGCATAGATTTTAAACATATTTCTAGCATAGTATTCCAGGAGTAACCTTATAATTAAGGTCGGATAAGCTTAGAGATCTTTTGGCTTAAAACCTGTTAGGTCTATTATTACTAGACAGTTCTCTTATTTCATGCTTATATTTGATGAAATTTTGAGTATTCAATTCGTCAGATGAGATCCTGAAAAGATTTTGGATGAATTCCTGATTTCGTGAACTTTGAGTTTCCATGTTTTTATTCATGAAGATTTCATATTGGGTTTTGTGAATTTTGGATTTCCATATTGACTTTAATGATGATTTGTGGAAGTTATACACTTGATTTCCCTATTGGATTTTCATAATGATTTATTATTGACTTCTTGTTTTCATGAATTCTTGATTTCTTGACTGCTTTATTGAATTTCCATGACGATCCATAGACTTATTATTGAATTTCTGGCTTTGCATCGGTAATGGATAAAGATCAAGGCAGTTTAATTGAAAGATGAAACCCCCGCAAGTTTCTTGTTACATTCCTGAATGCATGGTTTTTCAACCTCTTTAGTACTGGTTTTCTGGTTTTATGGATTCTTGATTTCTTTATTGAATTCTCATGATGTGTTATGTATTTCCCACTGAATTTTTTGGATCTACGAATTTTCTCAATGAATCTTGAAATTTTGAATTAAGGTTTGTTTGAAAATTTAACATTTCTACACCAATATTAGATGAGAATTTCGAATAAGAGTTTCTTATCAAACAGATTTTATTCCTCTTTGTTAGAAAATGATGGTAAAAGGGGGTATGAGTTCACTAACTTTCATACAACATCAATGTTAAATTATCTGCCGATTTGTTAATATAGTGCAGGGATAAAATAAAGTCATAACAGGGAAGCAGGGTAAAACCACCAAAAATGAGGAATCAATCCCTAGTAACCGAAGAAAACATAACCTAAGAATAGTGGATTTGGAGTAAATAATGGCCTTTTTGGGAAGGTTTATTTACTTAAATTAACAACAACAGACAAGGTGATATCATTTTATATTTGGTCATATAATAATTTGAATGCTCTACCAAAAAAAATAACTAGACAATGTCATGAATTAAAAAGTCACCCATCATGCTTTTCACAACAAGGTTACGATCCTAATAGGAGTCTGTTTTACATGAAACAAAGAAAGAAATTCTTTGGAGTATTTGTCCTAAAGAACAAAAGCTTCTTTCATAATAGGAGGGGGCTAAATGTTAACCATAAAGTACTCTTAAGAGTGAAGGTATGAAAGAAGGAGCAAGAGCATTGACGAAGATCAGAGAGCAACAGAAATAGTTTCCGATGACGTCAAATAAGAGCTTTCAATAAAGTCAAAAGGCACCTTTTGAGGGCGATCGTAAACAAGTTTACAGCTTTCGAAGAGGACGAAAGGTACCTTTCGAAAGCAACAAATAGCATACACTTTACATGTGTGCCAAACCATTCGAAACGATTGGTTTCATCTTTATTTATATCCATCAAAAGAATGTTCAGCCAAATCAACCCTTTCAAAAGCATATCTTAGCCTTTCAAATTGGTAAAAGCCAGCATCACCTTTGAAAAAAAAGATTATAGGAATTCTGCATCAAACACAAGGAGATAGGGTTCCACTCAAAATAGATAGAATACTTCCAAATGATGTCTCCTACAGCTGATATCTCAACGGTGACTCAACTCATTTGAAGCCTACAAAGCACATGTTTCGACAGTGTCGAAGGCTAGCACCCATGCTAACTTACATAGCATATTAACAGCTAAGTGGAAAGCGCATCTATACACCTTTCGACGGTGTCGAAAGTTATCGAGCAATATGCCTTTCGATGAAGTTGAAAGCTCTTAGGCAATACCTTTCGACGAAGTTAAAAGAATTCAAGCAATATACCTTTTGACGAAGTCAAAAGCAATAAACCAAGAAAGAAGGAAGCCCAATCTTTAGCGGTAGCGGAAGTTTGGCTATGCAATCTTTCTGTTAGAACCTTTTACTTTGATGGTTTGACCATGAAAGCTATATAAGTATATATCATATGAACTAACCAAATTTACAGGAGAAGATAATATTCTACTCGACGATAGATCGAAGACCAAGATTTCAAAGCGAAAGTTTCAAATTTTATAAATGGTTTGTCTATAGTCTAGTTAGTAGTCAATCAATGTTAAAATCACTCCTAAGTGGTATATGCACACACACATGGTTTAAAATTACTTTCAAAATCATATACACACCTTAGAAATTAATTATAATAAGTTACTAAATAAAAACCATTCAACAAGAATTTTATATGGCAGAAAACACATGTTTTAGTCGACTAAACAGGGGTGTGTAGTCGACTGAAATATGCACAGGTGCACAAATAACTTTGAAGGTTTAGTCGACTAAATACCCCCATTCAGTTGACTGAACCAGGTGTCTTTTCAAAATAAATTTCAAATTTCAAATTGTTTGAATGTTCAGATGACTAAATTTCTTTCCTTGGTCGACTGAATATTCATAACGGCTATTTTCTGAATGTCAACTTCTTTTAACAAATAGAAACAACTTTTAATCCAATAGTTGTTTCTGTATCTTTTGGCTGAAACTTTTCACGAATGATTACATCTTTTAAACTTTATATATATCCTTGAATTCAGTTGTTTAAATAACTTAATTCTCTAATTCTATTCTATATTTTTACTATCTAAATTCTACCATTTGCTTTCATAAACGCATTCAAATCACTTCCACATTCAAACACAAATTTATTTGTGATTAAAATTACTTCCAGTCTTTACATACTACACTATATACCAAAAAGGAGAAGATTATAGGAAGGGTGTACTCTAAATATATATCCGTGCTATCTACAGAGCACAATCAGTCAAGAAAACTAATTTTATTGTTGAAGTCGTATTCGGTTGCTAGGGTGGTAGAAGTCCTATTCGGTTGTCTAGGCGGTAGATGTCCTGTTCGGTTGCTCAGGCGGTGTAATACATATTCCTTCGTTTTAAGAGAGGGTTGATAGTTAAATTCCAGAAGGAGTCTGGGATTGGACGTAGAACGGGAGTTCGAACCAGTATAAAAATCTCTGGTGTCATTTACTTTATTGTTTACTTTTTATATTCATATTCCACACTAGTAGATAACTTAGACTATATTCCATATTACGATCCACGGTAGTACTTTCATTTGGTATCGGAGCGTGGCCATCTTATAACCGTAACACAGTTATTTGATACACAGATTAATATGAAAAATAACACTAACACAAGTATTGTTGAAGGTCAATCCACCGCACAACCACCGCTATTTAATGGTTTGAATTATAATTATTGGTCAACTAGAATGAGAATTTTTATGCAAGCAAATGGATATGATACTTGGAATATTACTCAAAATGAATACACTATACCCACTATACCCCTTGCATAATGGTCAAATACACAAAAGATAGATGCTACATCGAATGCAAAAGCTATGAATATGCTATTTTATGCCTTAGACAAAAATGAATTTAATAGAGTTAACATTTGTACAACTGCTTATCAAATTTGGAGAACTCTTAAAGTCACACATGAAGGAACTAACAACGTTAAACAAAGCAAGATTTCCATGCTTAAAAATCAGTTCCAAAATTTCAGAATGAGACCGGATGCAACTATAAATGACATGTATTCTAGATTTCAAGACATACATCATTCACTATTGGCACTAGGAGAAAAAAATTTAGATTTTGATATTACCTCTAAAATTCTAAACTCTTTAACAGATGAATGGGAATGAAAAGTATTAGCCATTGAAGAAGCTAATGACATTTCTACCATCAAACCTGAAGAGTTAATTGGAAATCATATGTCATATAAAGTGAATTTGTAGGCTAAGCGAGATCAAGCACAAGAAAAAATGAATATTATATTCAAAGCTGAACAAGAGGATTCAGATTCATATGAAAATGACATGGAATTAGTCGCAAAGAATTTCAAAAGTTTCTAAAATTCAGAAATAACAAGAAGTTTGGAAACAATAGGAGAGACAACTCTAGCAAACTGCCAGTCTCAAATCTCCAATGCCACGAATGTCATAAGAAAGGTCACATGAAGAAAGACTGTCCTGATAGAAAGAAAGACAGATTCAAAAATAAAAAGGACAAGTACAAAAGGAAGTAGTCATTCTCAGTTACATGGGATGATTCAGAATCACCTTCATCATCAAACAGTGACATAAACAACGATTCTGAACAAAATAACGTCTGCTTTATGGCTTCAACCAACGATGTAAGTGATTTATCTTTTGATGATTTAATTGATATAAACTCAGAACTATTAGATAAACTCAAAGAGGTTAAAGGAAAGTATAAAGATGCACTAGAAATATTAGACAGAACTGAAATAGAAGTTGATATGCTAAGAGATGAAAAGAAGATTTTAGAAGAAGAACTTGTTAATACACAAGAATGTTTGTCGAAAGTTTCTTCTCAAATCACTATGCTAACAAATGAAGTAGAAGTGCAAAAAGAAAAGAATATGACATTAGCTTCAGAAAATCATGATCTAAAATCAAATGTCAAAATTCTTGAATTGAAATATATTAGTCTCATTACTGAGTTGGAGAATATTACTAAAAATGTAACTAATTTTAATAGAGGAAGAGACAATATTTCTAAAATTATTAGTAATTCTCAAACTACCACTAATAAGAATGGATTAGGATATAAAAATTCTTCAAAGACAATTTCAAAGAAGAATAGTACATCATATAAAAATTTCAATTTGCATAATAATTTTGTAAAAGCAAAGCCAAAGCCAAAGGTTGTTACTCAAAAGAAAGAATTTAGTAAAACAAATACTATAAAAATTTGGGTACCAAAAACCAACAATAATCTAATCAAAAAAGAGTATATAAAATCTTTTATAACTACAGTTTATAAAAATAAAGATTTTATTTATAAAGGGAATTCTAAACCCTCTTGGGTTTTGCTTCCTAAAACCTAACTCTTAGGACCCTAATAAAAGATGGGTACCAACGTCACTTATGTATTTTTTATAGGTACAAACTAAGAAAAGAGGAAAGTGGATACTAGACCGTGAATGCTTAAAACATATGACAGCAAACAAAGATATGCTGACCAACATTATCTACTCGGATGGAGGATCTGTCACATTTGGAGATAACTCCAAAGGCTATATCATCGGCAATGGCGATGTGAGCAATGACGGTACATCTAACTTACCTCTCATACAAATCTTTTACTGGTTAAAAATTTAAAACATAATTTACTAAGTATTAGTCAGCTATGTGATAACGGTTTTAATATAACTTTTTCAAAAAATAAATGAAATATTTTTTATCAAAATAATAACCTTATATTTGAAGGAACAAGAGAAAGAAATATTTAAATATTAAATATGAAAGTGAATTATAACACAAATATGTGTTCAATAGCCAAAGATAATGATCCTTGGTTATGGCACAAAAGATTGTGTCACTTGAATTTTAAAGCTATTAACAAATTATCTAAGAATAATTTAGTTAGAGGTTTACCAAAGATGAAATTTAAAGTAAAAAATATTTGTGATGCTTATCAATTAGGAATAAATCTTCTTTTAAATAAAAGAAAATGATTTCTACAATACAACCACTTGAGTTATTACATTTGGACCTTTTTGGACTAACTCAAACTCAATCTATAAACCATAATAGATATACCTGGAGAATATTTTTGAAAAATAAAAGTGATACTTTTGAAAACTCTAAATTATTTTCTAAAAGAATTCAAAATATTAAGAATTTAAAAATTGAAAATATCCGGAGCGATCACGTTGGTGAATTCGAAAATGAATCTTTTGAAAATTTCTGTAATAACAAAAGAATTGTTCATAATTTCTCATTTCCCTAGAACTCCACAACAAAATGGGGTTGTAGAAAGGAAAAATAGAACACTTCAAGAATATGCTAGGAATTTATTAAATGGAAGAACTCCACCAAATATTTTTTGGCAGAAGCTGTAGCAACTGCTTGTTTTAAATAGATTTTCCATCAGACCATTAACTGAACATACACCATATAAGCTTTTTAATGGAAGAAAACCTGACATAGCACATTTTAAAGTTTTTGGTTCAAAATGTTTTATATTGAATACAAAAGATAAGCTTGGTAAATTGGATCCAAAATTTGATGAAGGAATATTCATTGAATATTCGGAACGAAGCAAAGCTTACAGAATTTATAATAAAAGAACTAAAGTAATCAAAGAAACACTTCATGTGTCATTCGATGAAAATTTCAAAATTAACCATAATATAGAAGATGATGAAATTATTTCTAAATCAAATGACTCAGATGATGATATTGAAATAAATACAAACAATAATTTGCAAAATGATAATAATATAAGATCCCCACCAAGACTTTTAAGAAATCACCCTACTAAAAATATAATTGGAGAAATTCATACAAACGGAAGAACTCGAAATCAACTAAATCAAATGGGTCACGTAGCTTTTCTTTCAAATATTGAACCCAAAATTGCTAAAGAAGCTTCAACTGATGATTACTGGATTATAGCTATGCAAGAAGAATTAAATCAATTTGAACGTAATGATGTTTGGGACTTAGTTCCTAGACCAAGTAAATAAGCAGTTATCGGTACAAAATGGGTTTATAAAAATAAAGCTGATGAGCAAGGAAATATTATTAGAAATAAAGCTAGACTAGTTGCTCAAGGTTATAATCAAGAAGGAATTGACTATGATGAAACATTTGCACCCGTAGATCGTCTAAAGGCTATAGTATTTTATTAGCATATGCATGTTTTAATAATTTTAAACTTTATCAAATGGATGTAAAAAGTGCTTTCTTAAATGATTTTATAACAGAAAATGTATATGTAGAACAACTTCCTTTGTTCACATATGAAAAATATCCAGATCATGTTTATAAATTAAAAAAGGCTTTATACGGTTTAAAACATGCACCCCGTGCTTGGTATGACCGTCTTAAAAGTTATTTAATTAATTCTGGTTTTAAAATTGGTAAAGTAGATCAGACAATATTTATAAAACAAGATAAAAATGATATTTTAATAATTCAAATTTTTATAGATGACATTATTTTTGGTTCCACAAATGAAAAATTATACCAAGAATTTTTAGAAATTATGACAAGAGAATTTAAAATGTCTCACATAGGAGAACTTTCATATTTTTTTGGTTTACAAATTAAACAGTTAAATAATGAAATTTTTATTAATCAAGAAAAATATTGTAATAAACTCATAAAATGATTTGGTATGGAAAATACTTTTCTAAACCTACTCCTATGAGTACTACATTACATCTCGATAGAGATGAAAATGGCAAAAGTGTTGACCAAAAACTATATCGTAGTATAATTGGTTCTTTATTGTATTTAACTGCTAGTAGACCGGACATAATGACGAGTGTCTGCTTGTTTGCACGATTTCAAGCAAATCCCAAAGAATCATGTTTGCAAGCAGTGATGCGAATTTTGCGATACTTAAGTAAAACTAAAGACTACAGTCTCTTTTATCCAAAAGAATGTCCTTTTGAATTAGTATCGTATAGTGATGCTGATTTTGGAGGATGTCGAACTGATCGAAAGAGTACTAGTGGTACTAGTCACTTTATTGGACAATCTTTAGTATCTTTGTTTAGTAAGAAAAAAATTGCGTTTCACTTTTGACGTTTGAAGCAGAATACATCTTTGCTGCTTTGGCATGTGCTCATGTAATCTACATGCAGCAAACACTACAAGATTTTGGAGTAAATCTTTCAAATTCAATAATTTATTGTGATAATACAAGTGCAATAAATTTATCTAAAAATCCAATAAATCATTTTAGAACTAAACACATAGATATAAGACATCACTTTCTCAGAGATAATATAGAAAAAGGCATTCTTTCATTAAAATTTGTATCTTCAGAAAATCAGGTAGCCGACATATTTACAAAACCTTTAAATGAAAATATATTTATAAAATTATGTCGAGAATTGGGTATTATATCTTTACATGATTTATAATTTAATTTTTTTTAATTTTTTTATATATTTGTCAAAAATTGTTGATGTTGGCGCTAGAACTCGGGTTGTTGGTATGGAAGTTACATGGTTTTCCATTATGCTATTGTATTTCTTTTTACACTAACTACTATCTTCCTCGTATTAACTAAATGGTTCTTATCTCTTAACCATTTCCTACCTCATGTATGTTTCTAGCCATAATCATTCAGGAATTTTCATTCTCAAACCTTGCTTACCTAAAAAGTCTTTACTTCTGTATATAAAGGCTTATAACTCATCCTTTTTCACATCATCATTTCTCAACACAATTTTTCTAAGCTTAAGTTTTTGTTATTATTTCTTTCTACAAACATCAACATGTCTTCACAGGATGAATCCAATCAATCATCCATCATTTTCAGCACACCTTCCTATGAATCGTTGAAACATTCCAACAATTCCACTCTAGTTTATATTCCTGTTAAAATCACACCATCACCTACACATCATACTACATATACTCCTCAAGGAAAATGAACTAAATGTATTTTACGTTTTGGTTCCCCATCCACGAAGGAGAAAATCGACAATATTCATCATTACCAGAAAGAAACTCTGGAACTGCAGTGTGAACTATATTACGAACAGAAAGTAAACGCTAAGCTTTTAAGTTTTGCGGATCTTCAACGAAGCAGTGCATACATCAACCATCGCCACAACGTTCTCAAGCTCCACTGAATTCTTGAGAACGAAGCCCACAACGTCCTAAGGTGTCTCCGAACTCCTGGGAACACAGTAATGTTTGCTCTCCAATCCAACCATTACAAGAAATAACGAAAGTTGAACCGCACTCTGATGATTCACACTCTTCTACAAACTAGGAATTTATGTATATTGTTTTTAAATGAATGTTATATTTTTATATGTTTTAAAATAAAGTTTTTAATATATAACAATTATAAAATTAACAAGTTTTAATGTTATTTTGTTTCTATAAGAAAATCTTTAGCTTGATACGGTGAAAATGCATATAAGCACAGTTTCAGTTGACTCGGCCTATCACCCCAGTCGACTGAAACTTCAATGCAAAATTTTTTATACAAGGAATTTTAGTCGACTGAATTGGGGCTTTTTCAGGCTATTTGACGCGGGATAAAATTTCCTGCACAATAGTCGACTGAAATTTGTTTTTAGTCGACTGAACATTCATGCCTCTTGAAAATTCCAAAATTTTGTCGACTGGTTCTATATTTTCAGTCAACTGAATATAGCAAATTCCAGGAAAAAACTTTCGGGTTGAAAACCTGTATATTTCAGTCGACTGCCCCTAATCATTCAGTCGACTGAATTGTTATTTTTTGGTTTTTTAAATAATTTTGCACAATTCCCAATCCACCTTTTCAACCACCCTATATATTCATCCTCTTCATTCTAAAACCCTACCTCATTTCTGCAGGCAAACCATAGTCCCCATTATCTTCAATCCAATTTTCTCCTACCTCAAACCAACTCAAATCAAATGGCCCCTAAAACAAAATGACCTCAATAATCATCTGCCGGACCATCTGAAAGCCAAATTAGGTCATGGCTTTACGATGAAACTGCCGTCGCTCGTTTCAATGCCATGAGAAGCTCCCGAACCTTCGATGGCTCTTTCGTCAATTATCCGGACTTCAATTCTTACACCATTAGACAAACGGCGGAAGCAAGTGGTCTTAAAAGCTTGATTAGTTTTGCGGCCAACAACATCAAAATCTACCCCTCCTTATTAAACTCTTTTTCACCAATATGAATTTGGATCACCAAGATCCAAGAAACAAGGACGATTGCATTTAGACACTAGTTTGCAGCGTCCGAATCTACCTTCCGCTCCAATGTATTGGTCACATTCTTCATTGTCCTTCCGAAGGAATCGACATCAACGACCTTGAAGTCGCACGGACAACTGCAATGAGGTCTCTCATCGTTTCTTCTCCGACGACATGACTGTTCTCAAATCTGTCGCCTTGCGTCCAAAGGCACAGATCCTTCATCGTGCTCTCATCCGCTCCATTCAACCTCGTACCAGAAGCTACGAGAAAGTCTACAAGCATGACTTCCAAGCTCTCTATGCCATCTACTCCTTTCAAAATGTCAATTAGGCCAAAGTGATTCTTTATGAATTTCTCACGGTCAACCACAAGAGGAGCTACAAAACCATCTTTTACAGAGCCTACATTATGCGGATACTCATGAACTTCGTTGTAACTATCCCCGATGCCGATTTCATTACCGTCAGCGAGCTAAACACTAGGACATTAAGTCTTATGGGCTTGCCAAAACGCCCACCGCCCCAAGAACTAATTAGCTTCCAACAATGGGCGACTAATCGGGCTCAAGGGATTCCGCAACCCAATGAGACTCATATCAACTCCTCCTCCTCCCAACCTTCCCACCAAGTAGAAGAAGAAGAAGACGATGACATTATAGAGCTCCATGGTGATTTTCCTCCAAAGCAAGGTTTAATCACTGTATCTAGGAATCAAAGAAAGCTAAATCGATGTTTGGTCAACATCGAGAAAACCGTCGTCATGGCCAATAAGAAGCTCAACTCCATCAAGGGCTTCTTAAATAAAATTTGGGAAAAAATCTCTTGCACCGACTCTACTTCCATAAGTGTTGCCGAGAATCCCCCCGCTCCTTTCTCTTAGACAACATCCAAGAACAAAGAAGAGCAAGAGGAAGAATCTAATAGCGAGGAAGTTTAGTCCATTTTTTTATCTTACGCTTATGCATGTTTTTCTATTTTTTTGTTGTTGTTTGTTTTGATGTATCCATGAACAATTATTGTTATGTATGTTGTTTATTTTTAAATCAATGTTGTTCTCTTGATGTTTTGTTAAGTAATACGTTAATTTCTTTTGTTCTTGATTCACATTATTCATGTTAACCATGTTATTATTGTTAAGTAATATGCATATTCATCGATATTTTCATGGTTATACAATTGATATTCCTTTTGTCGATGAAAAATGGGGACAAATATGAAGATAAGCAGGTAGTTCATTGATTAAGGGGGAGTTTTAATTGCTTTTTATAAATTTTATAAACTTTTAAACTCACATAGTTGTCATCATTAAAAAGGGGGAGAATGTTAGAACCTTATATTTTGATGTTTTGATCATGACAACTATATAAGTTTATTTATATGAACTAACCAAATTTGTAGGAGAAGATACTATTCTACACGATGATAGATTGAAGACCAAGATTTCAAAGAGAAAGTTCCAAATTTTATAAATGGTTTGTCTATAGTCTAGTTAGTAGTTAATCAATGTTAAAATCTCTCCTAAGTGGTATATGCACACACACATGGTTTAAAATTACTTTCAAAATCATATACACACCTTAGAAATTAATTATAATAAGTTACTAAACAAAAATCTTTCAACAAAAAGTTTATATGGTAGAAAACACCTGTTTCAGTCGACTAAACAGGGGTGTGCAGTCGACTGAAACATGCACAGGTGCAGAAATAACTTTGAAGGTTCAGTCGACCAAATACCCCCATTCAGTCGACTGCCAGGTGTCTTTTCAAAATAAATTTAAAATTCGAAATTGTTTTAATTTTCAGATGACTGAATTTCTTTCCTCAGTCGACTGAATATTCATAACAGCTATTTTCTAAATGGTCATCTTCTTTTAACGAACATAAACAACTTTTAATACAACAGTTTTTTCCGTACTTTTGGTCGAAACTTTTCACAAATAATTACATCTTTTAAACTCTATATATAGCCTTGAATTCAGTTGTTTAAATAACTTAATTCTCTGATTCTATTCTATATTTTTACTATCTAAATTTTTTCATTTACTTTCATAAACGCATTCAAATCACTTGCACATTCAAGCACAAATTTATTTGTGATTAAAATTACTTCCAATCTTCATGTACTACACTATATACCACAAAGGAGAAGATTATAGGAAGGGTGTACTCTAAATACATATCCATGCTATCTACAGAGCACAATCAGTCAAGAAAACTTATAGTATTATTGCAGTCCCGTTCGGTTGCTCGGGCGGTAGAAGTCCTATTCGGTTGTCTAGGTGGTAGAAGTATTGTTCTGTTGCTCAGGCGGTGTAATACCGATTCCTCTGGGTTAAGAGAGGGTTGATAGTTAAATTTCAAAAGGAGTCTGGGACTGGATGTAGAACAAGAGTTCGAACCAGTATAAAAATCCCTGGTGTCATTTACTTTACTTTTTATATTCATATTCCGCACTAGTAGATGACATAGACTATATTCCATATTACGATCCATAGCATTACTTTCACTTTCGACTAGATCGAAAGGTATGATTCGAAAGAGTAAAGGCAGAAGGATGGATAAGAGAGGCCGGAGAAAGACTTTCGTTTGCATTAAAAAGATGCGCACAAAAGGAAGGAAGCAGAGCTGCCAATCACGCCGAAATAAAAGGGTTCGAATGATGCTAACACAAGCAGAGCTTCTGACCACATCGAAAGCAAAGGAGTCGAAAGGTGTCAAACCGCACCTGTAAATAAGACCCTAAGAGTCTAGTTTAAGGGATCAGATTTATTTCACTTCTAACTTGTATTTTCTAAAAGCTTGTAAACACTAATTCCCAAATCAAATTTGTGATTTGGTCAATTTGTACATCTGAGTTCAATAAAAGTGAGATTATGCTAGTCTTGATTACAAAGCAATTCTGAGTTTCTTATTTTACACAGATATGTCAATCAACTATCAAACTAGTCGAAAAGGTCCCCTTCGACGGGGTTGGAGCCCCTAGTTCACACATTTCCTACGGGTTTTTGCTCAAATTCACGAGACAACAAGTGCCTACTTTTTTGACGAAGTCAAAACCCTTCCTGCTCAACTATTTCCAGAAACCATTGAGTCCCCAACTTAAGTTATCTTATCAGTGTCAAATGGTGGTTCCGGCAGTGTCATAAACCAATCAGTTCGAAAGGATTTACTAAAAGAGGAATTAACCTTTCGACCGCAACGAAAGGTACTAAAAGTAAATTTTCATCCCTCTTTCCCAATTTGAAGAGTGTCGGCTTTCTTCTTCTAATTGGAAGGAGGTTTCAAAGGAATCAATATCACTATAAGCTTCATTTTGAGGTGTTGACAAGTTTTCTTGTTAACACTAACTATAATCATAGAGATAAAATGAAAAAAGAAAAGAAAATGACACTGAACGTATACCGTAATATGAAGTGACATTTTAAAACATTTTCTGATTTTTCTAACTAACCCTTGATTGTTAAAGGGAGGTATGGTAAAAGATTTTTTTGTAATCAATTTGTTTTTCTTTGTTAAATAAGGATAATTAAAAGTCAAACAATAAGAATATAAGATGAAAAATAAAGCGATAAAAGACTTTTATTTATATCAATCAATGGAATAAATTATATGTATAAAGAAGAAGAACTAAAATAAATGGCTGGAATAATTTTAAAAAAGAACTTTATTTACATAAATCAAAGGAACAAATAGTATGTAGAAAGATGAAAGCTCAAATAAATAACTGGAATTCAAATTATAATGAAAGACAAAAGTGAAAAAAGAACAAGTGGTGGGAATGTTTCCAAAATGTTTACTAAAATGAATATGAGATGAGTTAATGAAAGGTAAACTTTTCTAAAACGAATAGGAGATTTAGTTTATACCTTCATGATAATCTTTGCTCCCCTTTCTCCCTTTCCGTCTTTATAGAGCTTTCCTCAATTGAAGAGGTTTCCTCTTTAATTGTCCAGTATATGATCTTCGAGTTTTCCAGTAGCGGGATAGGAGGTCTTCAAGGTGCTAGCATCGCAGCCTTCGGGAGGATTAATTTTTAATGGAGGAACTTTAGGAGTAGGTGCTGGTTTTCCAAAGCTAGCCGTAAACTTTTCGGTTCCAACCTCTTTTTTTCTTGATCTTATCGTAGTCGCGCTTCAATATTTCCTCCATTACGATAGCATCATCGAGGTCCTATGTAACAACCCTTTTTTTAATTACCTGATTGTTTGAAAAAAATATTAATTAGAAGTAATTAATTCTAATTAGTGATTTGCGAAATTTAGTTATGAAATTAATTGTAGTATTTGAGAATAGTTACTTTGTTTTATCTTAATTGACCTTAAGAAAATTTTGTGAAATGTGATAAATTTAAATAAGTGATAAATATTGAGATTTATTGTTTAAAACGAAAATTTGCAATTTATAGTTTATGTTATTAAAGATAATAAGAATAACTTTTCATTTCAAAAGTTGTATATTAAATTTGTGTGATATCTCAATATTATTAAAAACAAGAATTTTAACTTGTTAAGTTGGGTTTGGTAATTCGAGAAATAGATTGATGAATTTTGTAAAAACATTATTAAGTGAAAGTTAGTTAAATTTGTTTTTTAATAAGTGGTTAAACCAAAATGAAATTAGTAACACTTAGGAATTAGCAACACCTTGCTTATGGGTTAACAATCAAACCCACTTGGCTCATTTAGAATTAGTAACCATGATATACTTGAGAAATAGACTTTATACGTTCATTTTCTTATTCACTCAACTTCTGTTCTATAAGAAGAAAGCTTCTTCCTCTAACTCTAGAAGAAAAAAACTCTAGTTCTTAAATCCCTAAATCAAAGCTAGAAATCAATGGGCCTTTGGGAAGTAATTGTTGAAAAAGAGGCAAGGTAATCTTCTCCACCTTCTAGAGAATCTATTTCAATTTTTAATTTCAGTTTTGGTCATAGTTAGTAAATTTATTCTGTAAATTCTGAGATTAAACTTGGTCTAGTTGATAGAAGAGGCTAGCATAGGAGAATCCAGGTTTTAATCATCAAATTCAAGTCAATAAAGGTGAGTTAATCACTCACATATCTATTTCTAAATTTTATTGTTGTACTAAATTGTTTGAATGATTTGTTGATTGAATTGTTTGCAGATTTGGTTGTAAACTTGGGTGATTGTTTGATTGTTGTTTGCTGAAAATTTAGTGTGAAATTTCCAGCAGTAAAACAGTGATATCATGGTGTAGAATAAACCAAAACGACTTAATCTTTTTATTGTAGAAAGTTTTTCAATTAGCTACAACTTCTCTTTCAGTTACTTGTCGAAATTATGCTATTTAAGGGGTCTAAATTGAGTTAGAAACTGATGGTGTCGCGCTGTCATGTGTAATTGGCTGTTTGAAAACTTGAAATTAAATAACAGTAACTTTTTCGTGTCTTATCGGAATTCAATGATTCTTGATGTTCTGGAAATCTTAGACTATGTGCTACAACTTTGTTGTTTTGATTTTTGTAATATTTTGTGGTTTACATGGTCAAAAATACGTTTTAGTGTCGCTGTCTTGAGAATAAACAATAGCGATAATGAAGTTAAAATTTGAGAATTCCTTTGGTCATAACTTTTTCGTTACTTATCAGAATTTGATAATTCTTGATGTTCTGTAAAGGTTAGACTTTTATCTATAGCTTTCATTTTTTAAGTTTTGCAAAATTATTAGATTTACGTAGTCGAGACTACAAATCTTTAGACTCTAAATTTGAATTAAATGAAATAAGTTGATAAGCTTCGTATACACGTAATTTTATGAAAGATAACTATTTATATTTATAAATCATAGAATTGTTTTTAAATTAAGTTAATAGATATTAAAAATGATTTTTAGATAAGTTTGGCCATGTGACTTTTTTTCATTGCCTTAAAAAATGAACGGACAATGTTAAAGGACATTGAAACCTATATATATATGTATGTATGTATGTATGTATGTATGTATGTATATAAAATTCATTATTCACTTAAACATTGTGTGCTGCTTGCTATATTGGTTTGACTTGAACAATGTCCTTTGCTAAAATAACGAGATAAGCATCATGTCTAGGTATTGATTTTCATCCTTTATACGTACTTACTGTTTATTTTGTTAGCTGCTATATAATGCTTTGTTTTGTTCCATGTATTGTTGCTTTTCTTGTTGGTTGCCTTGCCTTGCCTTAATTTGTCATATATACATAGTCTTATTTTAATGAATGATCTATGTACAGGTTTTGAAGAAGTTTTTATATAGAAATAAGTATGTTTAAGTAAATAAATAAAATTCTTTTATGACAAGATTAAAATATATAAGCTAGTAAGAGAATATATAAAAGAAGTATTATAAAATCCAGATTCAAACTTATTTATGGTTTTATAAATTAAATGAAATTATGTTTACGGTCTTTGAAATATAGCTTGTGAACTAAAATCTCTTTTATGGAATGTTTTATCCAATAAGTGAACATTTATTTAAAGCTAAATAATAAATGGATTTTAAGGAAATTTAATAATTGTTTTTAAACAATAACTCAAAATGAGGAAATGTTTTGAGAACCTTGATTCTATAAATTGGGAAGTGCTAATAATTGACTTAGTGTTATCTATTGGTTTTAATGTTTTCGTATAACAATTTTTCGAATATGGTATAACCCATTGCATAGAATGTTTGAGTGTAATTTACTAGCTCATTAGAGAATACTCGAATTCCACCGGGTAGTATGGGATGCCTTGGTTAAATTCTTGTGATTGTATTTGGGAAAGTACTTAACACTTTAGAGTTGTATTCTATTCTGGTGTGCGACAAGTGGTTGCTAAATCCTTAAGAGAATGTAGTTCAGGTTTTCCAGTGGTATCCATAATAAGTGATATTTACTAGCTTTTAGTAAATACTTGGATTTCACCATATGGTATGGGACGTATTGGTTAAGTTCTAGGGATTACTGAAGGTGATGGTATTTGGCACTTTAGAGTTTACTCTCTTTTAGTATGCGACAAGTGGCTGCTAGATCCTTAGGAAGTTATTCATGTATTTCTCTTCGAACATAATAATATAATAATAATAAAATGTAGATTTATCAAGTCATGGTTTCAATGATCACCCTGATCGACTTGAGATCATTATATAATTCTGTGTTCCCAATCTGAGTATGATCCTTGGTATCGGATCGCTTCGAGTGATATCAATTTGTATGTTTGTTTGCCATGGGTTTGAGTACAATCATTGCGATTGTTTTGGACGATCATTATTATCGGTTGGATCAAGATCTCTTGGATTCTGGAAATTTGGATTCTATGACAATTATGTGTTAGTGAAATAAATATATATATATTCTTGTGTCTTGTGATGGATTCTAAATTAAATTATTGATATTTTTGTGCTTAGAGATGGTGTGCTTTGTTCTGTGAATTCAGTGTTTAGTGACTAATTTGTGTTCGTGACCTAATGTATAAACTCGTGTCTTGCGATGAATTATAAGTTAAGTTAATCCCATGAATTATTATTTCTGGGACATTTGTATTGCCTATATATTATTTGTTCTTGTGTTATATCTTGTTCTCATCCTATTGGATATTTAGGGATAGTCTGACTCGGGTATTATTTTCACTACAAGAATCAGATCAATTTCCGACGACTCCTGTCCGTCGGCGGCCGTCGGAAGCCGTCGGGAGCCATTCGAAAAAGCCGCTGCAAAAAAATTCGTCGGTGAATAGAATTTCCGACGGCTTCCGACACTGCCCGTCGTTGCTTTAACAAAGGCTGCAGATGGCCGTCGGACGGCTTTCGACGGCCGTCGGAAGATACGTGGACCATCACAGTGTTTGCCGAAATCCGTCAGGAGCCATCGGTAGCCATCAGAATTTTGTCGTCCCCAGCCGTCGGAAGCCATTGGAAAGTTTTGGCCTACAGGCCGTCGGGAGCCGTCGGAAAGCCTGAACCTGTTTTTCAGTATTTCTGCTGCGTTTTCGCCTTCCATTCACAGTCCATAAACACAATATATTCCACCCAACAAGCATGTTTCCAACTCAGATATTCAATATGAAATTAAACCATACAAACATAATCAAATATTATAAAGAAATAAATCAAGCATAATTCATATAAAATCAAACCAAACTTCGCTACCATAATTTACATTCTCTAATTGTAAAATATATACATCAATCCTTCACCAACTCCTCACCATAAACTCCCAAATGTCAGAATTACTACAACCATATGTATCATCAAACAATAGACACAACATTTCAAATCCAACTCCACCAACTCAATGTATCATCAAACAATATACACAACATTTCAAATCCAACTCCACCAACTCAATGTATCATCAAAACTTACTAAACAATGATACAAAACGAAAAAACCATACCTATCACTCCGGTCAATCAGCTCTAGAACCTCCCGAACTAGTTGAGGATGGAAAGCGGCCATCGTACTGCTGCATGTACTTAGCAATACGCTGATCCAGCAGCTGTGTCATCTCGATAGCCTGGCAACGGTTATGCACTTCCAGCTGCGCCACCCTAGCTCTCAACTCTTCGATCTCTACTATATCAATATTAGCTCTAGCTATTTGGCTGGCTCTCCTCTATCTGCTGGCCTACAACACTTATTTAATTTAGTCTATAATCTTACTATCAAAGCTACAACATAATGTGTTAATTGTTATATCTATAAACTTATTACTGAAACTAAAGCGATGTGAAGTTCTTCAGAACTAAAAGATTATTAAATTGTTATATCTTAATACATTATTCATTACCACTTGATTGCCAAAGCCGTAGCGCTTGTTTCGTGACGGTGGATCCATGACTAACTCAAAAATAACATCCTCCTCATCCATGTCAACTGCTCTCGACCGGTATCCTCCAAGAGTTTCTGCCGTTGTTCCATAAACCTTACCTGCATGAACAAATAAAAATGCAGTTAAAATTAATAGCATGATATCTTAATTCATTATACTTTAATAATTAAAAAAATTACTAATAGTACATACACTAAAATATGCTTACATGGCTCTTTCTTGATTTATCGTCATGCCATGTATATGAAACTGTTCCATCTGGATTTACATGCTCAACGGCATGAGAATAGGTAAACACATCCATATACAACACGGGACCCTACGTCTCAGCTTCCTAAAATTGGTTATTATGTACTGTTATTGTATATTCAAAATTATATAGCACAATAACTATTTACAATTCACATTTAATAAATTTACCAACTCCTGGCGATATTGCTGGAACGACTTTAACCCTCCTCGATGAGTGACGGGATTTTTGTTCCTATTTGCAGAGTTTCTTTCCGACTGTGCCTTTACATTTAAATTTAATACATTATTTACTTACCAAAATATTTACGTATCAATCAAATAATTAATAAAAGTTTAGTACACTTACTTTCACATCGCCACTATCCCAATGTGCCAGCCACCCTTCCCACACATTCGTTCCCATCCAGTTCGGCTTCTGCCCTTTATGGTTCACTGCCGACAAGGAATCCATGTAGTTTGTCCTCATCTTCTACATCCAGTAATGTCGTACCAGCTGCAGGTCATCTGATTGTATGTCCACTACGGCCTGCATTTCATGATAAACAAGCAACCAAAAATTAGACGATAAAAGGTGAACAATAAATAAGCGAAAAAAAATTAAGAATGGAAAACAGAAGATTATACTTACAATGAAATCCTGCCAAATACACTCCAGGATATGGGGAGGGATATTATCCCACTTCGACCAACAAGCTAACATCCTACTCTTGTACGACTCTCTCAAAACCGATAGAACTAGAGCAATGGCACAAATTACATAACTAGCAAAATAAATCTCATCAATTACATCAATTGCATAATTCATTAAGAATTCAACATAACTACATCAATGGCATAATTACATCAATTGCATGATCTCATCAATTACATCAATTGCATAATTACATAACTAGCAAAATATATCTCATCAATTACACCAATCCTCATTGTCTTCTGATTCAGATTCGGCCTCATATTCTACTTTATTTTCCTCTCTACTCTTGTATGCTTCTACCAAAATGTTTGATTCATCATTCAGAGGTCCAAAATCAGTACGATTGTCTATAATTATTATTTCGTTGCTTTGCTCAAGATCTACCTGATAAGCTTGTTCCTCTGGAATATTCTTCCCATCAAACGTAAATCTTGCCTTTGTTTTAAAAACTGCCGACCAATCTATTTTATCTTCTTTTAGAGATGGATAAGGAGCGCAATAAACTTGCAATGCTTGTTTGGCTAGTACAAAAGGATCGTACTTGTGATAATGCGATGTGTGCTTTATTTCAATAAGATTATAATCCTTGTGCACATTAATTCCACAACCTAGAACATTTCTAAACAAATTGCATCTAAACAGAAACACCCCCTCCACGGGTCGTGAAAAATATGTCGGTTGCAAAATTTGTGTTAAAACGCCATAAAAATCATTTATGTGATTTTCTGGATCATCACTACCTTTAACAAATACACCTGCATTATTAGTTATTTTTTTACACCGTATTCTTTGGTGTTAAATATATATCCATTGACGAAATATATTGGATATGTCTTGACATTTCTTTTTGGTCCCAATGCAAGATGTTTCAAACCTTCGTCAACCACATAATTTCTCGGTTCATAAACGTACTTTGAAAACCAATCAGAAAATTATTTACTGAGATCTCCGTGCGGATGTTCGCTTTCATAAATACTGCATATATTAATAAAATATTGCATTAAATTCTACATGCGCATGCATTATGGAAATGAATAAATCATACATATTATTTCAGATTACCTAACAAATGGTGCAACCTCAGTACAATTAAGAAGAATATAAGTGTGTGCTACATAAAGATCTCTATCGTCTAACCATACTTCTACACATTTTCCAGAAGGTCGACCATGTTGTCTAAAAATAGATAGCATTGTTTGAGAGGACTATTGTTCGTCGCCTTCATCATTACAAGGAACACTTTCAAATGATATGTTCACATGGTCACTGAAATAGTCAAAGAAAAAGAACGAAGCTTCTTCTTCGATGTAATATTTACATATCGAACCTTCAACTCGTGCTTTTTGCCTCACTTTTTTCTTCAGATTATTCAAGTATCTATGCAAAAGCAATTTACATTAACTATAACTTCCGAATGTAATTAAATTAATAGGTAACATATTAACATACCTCTCAAATGGATACATCCATCCATATTGCACAGGACCTCGAAGTCGTGCTTCAAATGGGTGATGAACAGGTAAATGTTCCATTACATTAAAATAATCTAGCGGAAATATTTTCTCCAATTTACAGAGAAATATAGGAATATCTTCTTCAAGTTTACGTAAACGTTGCACTTTTAAAGTAGTCGAACAAAGCTCTTTGTAAAATAGACTAAGCTCCGTTATTACCTTCCAAACTTTTAACGACAATAGTTCTCTGAATAGAACGGGTAATAAATTTTCCATCATTATGTGACAGTTGTGGCTTTTCATTTCGCTCAATCTACCATTTTTAAAGTCAACACATCTACGAAGATTTGTTGAAATCCCATCAGGAAATCTTAACACTTCCACCCATTTTAACACAACTTTAACTTGATTATTATCTAACTCGTAACATGCTTTGGGTTTTTTTACTGTCATTTGGCTTCATATGAAGCTCAGGACGTTTGCATAATTCTTATATATCGAGTCTTGATTTCAAATCGTCCTTAGTCTTCCCCTTAACATTCAAAATTGTGTTAAAAACATTATCAAAGACATTTTTCTCATTGTGCATCACATCAATATTATGATGAAGCAGAAGATCTTTCCAATAAGGCAACTCCCAAAATATACTTTGTTTGCACCAATTATGAATAGTCGATTTGCCTACAATTTCTGTTTGCACTCCAGTTTCATATATCTTTCGTAGTCCCTTACAAGTTCGTATATGTCGTCGCTTGACCATATCGTTGGTGGTTGTCTGGTTTCTATTCTATTAGCTAAAAAGTTTTTCCTGTCTCCTCTAAAGGGATGATTGACATGGAGAAAACATCGATGGCAGTCAAACCATGAAATTTTCTTACCATTCGGTAAAGAAAACGGCCGTGTTTCTTCCATGCAATATGGACATGCTAGACGACCGGATGTACTCCATCCTGAAAGCATTGCATAGGCAGGAAAATCACTTATAGTCCACAACAAAGAAGCAAACATACGAAATTTTTTTCTTTGAAACGTCGTATGTTTCTACTCCTTCATTCCATAGTGTTTTTAACTCCTCAATCAACGGTTGTAAATAAACATTGATTCCTTGTGTCGGGTTGTCGGGTCCAGGAACGACAATAGTAAGAAACTTATATTGTGTTTCCATACACATCCACGAAGGTAAATTATAAGGTGTGATGATAATGGGCCAAGATGAATATTTAGCACCAAATTGAGAAAATGGTGAAAAACAATCCGTACATAATCCAAGTCTAACATTACGACTCTCCGCTGCAAAATTGGAATATGTTTTGTCGAAATGCTTCCATGCTTCTCCAACGGCTAGATGTGTCAACGTACCCTCTTCCTCTGTTCCCACACTATGCCATCTCATATGGGATGCAGTTACAGAAGATGCATATAATCTTTGAAGCCTAGGAGCGATGGGCAAATAATGCATACATTTGTATGGAACTTCCTTTCTTTTGTTTTTTCTTGGTTTGTACCTTTCCTCGTTACATATTCTACACTTCCTAAGAGTGATGTCCTCTTTCTAAAACAACATGCAGCCATTTAAACATGTATCTATATTTTGATAAGGCAAACCAAAAGCCGACATATGTTTTTTAACTTCATAGTGATTTTCGCACATTAAATTATCGGACATCATATGTCTTTTTGCAGCTTGTATAATGGTTGTAAATCCGGCTTTGGTAATGTTGTATTTTGACTTCATCGCAATGTATTATGCGGTTATTGATAGTAGGATGCCGCTTTTACAACCATTCCAAAGAGGTTTCTTAGCAGCATAGAGTAAATCATAAAAAAAAATTCTTCAATATTTGGTTCTTCAACATTTTCATCATCGTCGTCAACTTCAACCGTAGGAAACATTGATCGTGCTGCATCTTCAACCATATTTTCTATACAGTTCGTCATAAAAATTTCATTACCAGCAATGTCTAATTCAGACTCTGCAGAAGTATTTGCTACAACTTCTCCATGACGATCCCAAACATAATACTCCGGCACGAAACCGTTTTTGCATAAATGGACTTTCACAATATCGGGTGACAAATACTTCAAATGTTTACACCTACTACATGGACAACGAATTTCTACATCATTTCCGTTATTACTTAAAGCAAATTCAACAAATACATTTATACCGTTATAAAAATCTTCTTTTATTAAGCCTCTCAATCTCATTCTTTGATACATCCATCTCCTTTGATCAACAAAATAATCGATCATTTTTCCTAACTGAGAAAATATGTCACAAAATTAAAAAATAAATATTGGTCATATTACGAATTCACATTTTATTTTTCAATGTATCGATACAAAAACTTATGCACGTCAATTTTACCCCACTTAAGAATACAATATAGAAATGTTGGTTTATGGTTATCTATTTTTCTAGTCAGTCAACCTACTTCCTATTACAAACATAGTAAACATTTATATTTTATACATTATTTCATTTTAAACGATTCAATAAAATTTCGACAGCACTTCCCTTTTGTTTTCTGCATTGTACACAAATGCGTGTATGCAGGAAACAAAAAGAAAAGTAATGGCAAAATTTTTTGAACTGTTTGAAACAAAATAATGTGCGAAATGTAATTGTATACTGTGTTTATAACTTATCCAAGACAGGGACAAATCCGACAAGTATTGTACCAGATGAATATAAATGGTCGTTTTGTGACAAAAACAGCTATTTATATAACGATAATGTACAACACTGTCGGACGGGGCCTAAAACTCTCTAAGGGACGTAAAAAAAAGTAGTTTGTAAAAAGGAATATTTACTAATTTTATACATTTTGAAAAATTATTAATTTACCACATTGTTCCGCATATTTTATTTAATAAGGCTGCTTTAATATTGTTGTCATTTTCCAATACAGTTAATTTTTTTAGACTCGTGCATTCATTATTGTTATACAAGTCAAGATGTTATACAACTCATGTCTTATTCCAATTAACACAATACAATGGTAGAAACAACACATATATAATGGTTTACATATACACACACAATCACAAATTATACATACTCTTTAAAATTTCACGATAACATATGAAATAGGTATACCATTGGATATTATAAACCATTATTACGCTATTGGAAACAATTGCAATCACTAATCAGCCCTAATTTATCAACTTATGCAAATCTTGATTTAGGGTAAAAATTAGATTTTTGGCGAAAATAAGAGATTATACCTGAGATTGAGAGCAATGGAGTTTGATTAGGCAGCTGTGGAGGATCCAGAAGCTTGAAATTGGAGATTGGAAGCTTGGAGGAGAGACTTAGGGATTTTGATTTCTTTTTTTTCATGCAGCCAAATGAGGAAGAAATGATTCGGCCTAAGCAAATAATCGCGAATTTCTGACGGCTCCCAATGGCCGCTGACGGCCCGTCGAAAGCCGTCGGAAGCCATCGCTACATGTTGTCGGTATATTAGCCTTTTATAGTAGTGTTTGCTCGGGTCAGGCCGAGACCTTTTAGATTACAATAAAGGTTAACCTTTGGATGGTTGGGCTAGCATGGAGATAAACATTCGGCTTTTAGTTTATCCCATTTTGGAAATTTGGACTTTATATATTAAATGTATAACTAAGATTTGAGAATTGTAAACTTGTATATTATGTGAGTTTAGTGTTTTATGTTGTAGACTCACAATTTGTATATTTATATGTTGTGACATTTATTCCGCTATGATCTGTGATTACTTTATATATATACTATTCTAATTCTGCGAAATCGGTGTGTCTATTACCTTGTATTAATATTGTACATGTCAAATTTCAGTTTAGGTACTAAATGAAAAGTTATAAATGACATGTCAGTGTTAGTATAAAGATATATTCACATTCGATTGCCCTTAACAAGCGGTATTCTCCGGAGTAGTGGATGACATTACTTGTATTGTTCTTTGCATAACTGGGCATCGTGGTGGGGTCGTTACAGTTTGGTATCAGAGCAGTGTCAGAACACTATAGAATATGATATTACGGATCCAAGACCTAGATGACATAGAGTCCTATCGTCAGGGGTGTGTGGTAGAGGTATCGATAAGGAGTAATCGGAGTTTGTTGGACAAAGTATGATTAATGATGAGTGAAGTTGAGTTGAAAACTTTATGGAATTTCATGTACTTTGAAGAAAGAACATAAGGTTAAATTAATTTCATCTAAAACAAATTTTATGTGTTCCAACAAGATAAATTTTTATGAGAAATCCCTATATCCTAGGTCAAGGAGTTGACTTGTTGTCTGAGTCAAGAGACTACACATAATACTTGTTTGTATGGGATCTTATGTGGACCACCCCAAAGGAGTTTGGGACCGATCAATATTGATCAACCAATTTACATGGTGAACATAGGTTGAGTAAAACAAACAAAATCATTTTATACACAAATATAAGCAATTCATGAAATTTTTATAAATTCTTATTCCGTTATACTAAGAAACAACTGTTGTTTCATGAGCCTCCAAGTATATGATAAATGAATTGCATTTGGAAATTATTGGTGGTAAAATGAATTTGGATGCGATCCAAAGATAAAATTGATTACAATGGATGAAATGAAATTAACCAAAACAAATAGACGAGACACATTAGAATGTCTAACAATTAGTCTCACACATTAATGAAAAACTACGATTTTCTTATCGATGTCGAGACAAGAATTTCCTCAGTTGACAATGATGCATTATGAGTATTAACTCTTCTATATGGCATAATGTGAAAATCCTGATAGATTCAAAGTACAGTATTAAAATATGATTTTAATGGTTGTACCCGAAAGGATATGATCCATCTCCCACAATAGTGTTTTTAGAAAAAGACTAATGCAGTTAGAATATAGTAAGCTACGTTGAAAAGAATAACAATGTAAGTTTCAATTGTTGAAATTGACATAGTAGATTCGTCATTCAACATACTTATATTAATTTGGATTTTACTCAAAAATTTATCACTCGATATGATTTTGAGTTTTGGTATACGAAACAGAAATTCTAAGTAATGATTTAGAATGTGTCTCGAAGTCAGTGGGATCAATTTTGAGTTTATGGGTTATTGGATATGATCCAAGAAATAATACGAAAGTATTATTCGATAAGCATCGATGTTGCACAAGTATTTTGATAGAGAAATCAAATAGTTCTTTTTTTAGCCAAAATTCAAAGAAAGCGTGTGTCTATAAGAAAGGATATTAAAGGTACTAAAATATTTCTAAAATTGTAAGTTAACAACAAATTTGTGATTGTTAACGATGAAGTAAAGTTAAAATCATGTTAGTTTAATTGTTCACTCGACATTGGATTTGAAAATGAAATAATTTATAATTAGTATAAAAGGATGTTGGAATTAACCCAAATGATATATGCAAACATGATATTAAAATTGTTTAATATGGAGAAGTAACAGGGGTCCTTATGCATCGACAATATGAATTATCATACATGCTATATTGTCTAAATATCACAATTTTCTTATGTATTTGATATATAGATGAGGTTTCAAATTTGAATTAAGATCACCGAATGATAGTTTAGAGTGTTCTTGAGTATTTCCGAAATACTGGAGAATTGTTTATAGAAACAAAGAACTTCTTATGAAGGAGTGCATGGACTAGACCTTAATAAATGATACCGAATACAAAACGCCAATCCTAATTTCACGTTGCAGCTTTAGTTAAAAACTTTATGTTGGAAATGTTCCAAAAAGTTAGTAGTGACTAATTCAACCAAAGGCTAGGTACGTTATCTTAAATAGTACTACAGTAAAATAAGTATAACTAATGCATAAAGGCGGGAATGTTAAGAATAACATAACATTGTTATATGATAATAATGTTGCAATATAGTTTGTAAAAGAATCTTAAGCTTACTAGAAGTCGAGAACATACTCCGAAAGGTTCTACACCATAAAGGTGGTTTATCAGTGCCAAAGAGAGTGGATTGATTTAATAGATAGTTAAAACAATACAGCATACCAGTTCACTAAGGGACTGGCTCTATTAGTTTTTGAGAAAACTGATCGAAGAAGTTGGAATAAGATTCCATAATTGACCACAAGTGCAAGTGGGAGATTGATAGTGTTAAGGGTATGCCTTAGAGGGAATTATGTAATTTGTTACCTTATCTAACTCGATTAAAAATCTTATTTAAAATAAAAGGTATTTTTCTTTCTATTATATACTTGTTATATTATGATATAATTAGTTAGGTAATTGTTTTAAAGTACATTAAATATAAAATCCTAAATATAATGTTATGTGATAGTAATTACAATGTGTCATAATCATATGAAATTTTTCACATTTAAAATAACTTATTATTTTGAATATTTCAAGTCAATTAAAATAGGATATCGATATATCTGTTGAGAGAAGAGTATATAATGCTATCCAAATAATGGGCAGTGTATTACTCATGGCTACTTAACGACCTAGAGTTTCGAACAATTCGTATTTAAATATCTGAATTATTTAATTATTTGAATCTTGAATTCATTTCGATTAAATGTATTTTATAACCATGTTAACCCCCTTTTAATTAATAACTAATTATGGTAAACTGATTTTTGAAAAGTGTTTACAAAAATAAATAGTTCGAAGAAATATCGATAATGTGACCAAAAATCTTTTTATCGATAAACGACTTTTTACTTGATAGAAGTTTTTCGAACTTATTATGCTTGCCTAATATACCAGTGTGTAATTAGTTAGCAACAAAAAATATATTTTTTTATATTATGGCTAACTTATTTCTTTAGATGATGCCATAAATGATGTGATAAGAAGATATTTTGGAGGAGGGTATTTGGGAAAGCCTTAAGGGCTAAGTGAGGAAAGAATGAGGTGTAAAGAACAGCACATTGAGGGGGAGTTGGCTCTTGGCTAGTCATAGAGCGTAGGAGGTTGTAGGTGACCTCTTAGCAAAGTATTCTTTATCATCTTATGTGTCCACAAGTTAAATTGAAAATTTATGAAATATAGAAAGCTAGTCTTCATCCTCTTCTCTATTTATATAGACACTCTAAATCTACTTCAATCTTCACCAAACTTTGGAAAGAGGCCTATAACAACATGGCAACAAGGAATATCAACTTAGACCTTGAAGAAAGGAGCAAAACACCAAACCACGTCATATGGTCATGAGAAAATTTGGGCATTCTTTCTTAGGCTGTGAGCATTTTTGAAGCAAGGTTGGATTTATGGCTTGTTTTGGTTGAAGTAGGAAGTGAACTTGAGGTAGAGGCTTTTGCTTTATGTTGGCTTTGCTTTGGGTGAGTTAACTCACCATTTGATTTTTATATAAAGTTGTATAATAGGCTTGCTAAACTATAGTAAAGACGTTAACTGATTAAAGCTATATATTTGTACCAAATTTTCTTTTGAAAACAAATGACAACTCTATATTGCATATCATCACATCTGTGACCATCTACAACATGTGATATGGCCTTTACATTGTGTGTATATGGTTGGTTGGGTTGTGTTTCGCTTTGGAATGAACGTGCAATGGACTGTATAGCAAAAGATCGCTATAAAAGCACTTTGAAATCCTTTGTTTTGCTAAATTTTTATAATATTTTGTGAAGATATTCTTAGGAGTTTCTTGGCAAGATTATGATGTACTATGAGTATATTGACTACTACAAAAAATCAAATGTTAAAATGTTTGTTATCATATAGAAACTGGTGAAACTTTCTAGTGTTTAAACTGTTCTCGGCAAGGTCTCTTTGGCGGAACTTTTTATAGCATTTGACGATAGCATTTTTGACCTACAACAGCATTACTGAACCTTTCTATGCACTAGTTGTTTTTTGTTATTTTTAACAATTTTTGGGACTTTAAAAGGTCTAAAAATGATAATTAAATTAATTATTTTTCTAGAATCTTTTTAAAGATGTCTAATAACATGTACATGAGTATTTTAAAAGTGGTTTCAAGTTTAAAAATGTTTTTATTAAATAATTATGAATTATAAAAGGTAAAGGCTTTTAAAATTGGTTCTATGGCATAAACGTGAAATTGTAACACATTCAAACTGAAACACTTTCTGGGCGTTTCTGAACATTTGACGACACTTCTATAAATGTTGTTGTTTTTTGTTTGAAATTTCAAATGATTTAAAAATGACATTTAAACAAAGTGTTTTTCTACAATCTTTTTAGAATTGTTTGATAACATATATTAGAGTATTTTAAAAGTGGTTTGAACTTTATACATTTTTAATAATTATTTATGAATTATCAAAGTAAAAGGTTTATTATATGTAAAACATGTTTTTTAGGATTTTTTAGTAAATTATAAATTAGATATTTTTCTTAATATTTTATGTAGATATCTAAAACCTATTTAGAAATATTTTAGAGTATTTATATATAAGTTTGAAAGAGTACGTTAAGTACTTTATAAAAGGATAAAGTGGTTTTGTTATAACATTAAGCTAAATGAATGGTTTTGCGTTTTGAGTAACAATATTTTTAATAAAATTTGTTTTTTAACCCATTTAAATATACTTTTGAAAATGTGAAATATTCTTAAAAGATTTATGAATATTCGTATACCATTTGGGATAAGTTTATAAATACATTTGGAAGTATTGAAAATAATAAAAATGAATAATTAAATAGTAGTATACATGTATATATACCTTTTGTAAAGGTATTTTAAATATATACACAAGTATTTGCAAAGAAGTATTATGTGACAAAGGAAGTTTTAATTAATAAAAGAATTAACTAAATAAAAAAGGGTTTAGAATTCGCTTATGTGACATAATCGTTGTAATATCCCGGAAATTTTAACAATATCAATTTAATAATCTGTTAAATAATTAAATTGATATTGATGATCTTTGATAATAAGATTTGAATTTAATTTAATAATCTGATTAAATTAGTATTAATTGGTGATTTTATCTTTTAAAAGTTAATAAGATATTTTCTATTTAAATATATATATTTATTTATATATATTGTAAATAGAAGCTTTGGGTAAATTGGGAATTTAGATTTAATTTAATATGACTTTTCAAAGTTATTTAAATTAGTAAATTTATAGTTTTAAAATACTTTAATTGCTTAAGATATTTTTACTTAAGTTTAAAATTATATAAGAGTTAACAAAAAGGCTTGTTTTGTTTCTTTTTAAAATATCACTTGATAATATAATCTCTTATATAAATTATTTAAATATCAAATATGTTAATTTCAAATAATAAGTATAATGTATTATTTTTAATATGTATGAATTTTAAAAGACTATGGAATTGTTATTTTTAAATTGAATAAATAATTGTATATATATAACTTAACTTTTTAAATTGAATCTTAGGATTTAATTTAATTGAATTTGAATTTAAGCTTTGAAATTCAAAAGAATAAATATTTAAATTTGTTTTGGATTTTAGAATATTTGTATAAACTTTTATTTATAAATATAATTAGTTTTCTTTCTTTAAAAAGTAATTTGTATATATATATATAAGTATTTTATAAGTAAAGAAAAGCCATTTTATATACTTCTAAAATAAATAAATATGTAAAAATTACTTAAGAGACATGTGTTATTTTCTAAAGTCATTGTTTTAACATGTGTAATTTAAGTAACCAATGTTTATGACAAGTGTCTTCATTTATTTTTATTTTCTTTTATTTTTATTTATCATAAATTCTCCTATATACACATATGCATTTCTTTACTTCATCTTTTCTATTTCCTTCTCAAAAACAAGATAAACTCAAATCTTTCCTCTAGAACAAATCTGATCAGTAACCATTTCTCAAACAAAATGTGATCATGTTCAAATCTGATTTTCAAATACTCAAACTCCTCACAAAACTACAATTTCAAAGCCTGCAAAATTCTTCTTCAATCTGTCATCCTCTGATCAAAACTTGTAGACCAGTTTCAAATTCAAAACTGAGATCATCAAACATATCTTCTCTGTTTTGAAAGCCAACCTGTAATCAAAAATCAAAGATCAAAGCCCTGTCTGCATTCATCTCAAAAACCTGCCTGCCTTCATTTTTCAATCTGGAATCATCAAAAAAGCAGTCTGCATTCATTTGTTCAACTTGGAAGCAACATGCATGCAGTTCTAAATAAGTAAAGTTCAACCACTCAATTTCTTAAATTAAAGGGCATTCAAGTTAAAGTTCAAAAGCAGTTTTCAAAAGCTAAAGGCTGTCTCTGTTTTAAATCAGGTGAGTAACTTTTAAAAACTTAAAGTAAAATATGGTTGCTTGCTAATATAGTTGAAATGAATAAGTATTGCAAGTATAAATGAGTTTCTGATGTGAATGTTTATAGTGTGTTTGCTATAATAATTAGATGCTCTGCTCTGCCTTTTCAAATCTGTGAGTAAACATCAACTTAAAAATCTTAAGTAATAACTGATCTGTTGCTTGTTAGATTTTCTGAAATGATTAATGTTTGCATGTGTATATACATATATTATCTGTGTATATGAATGTGTTGCATATGCATATGTATATGATTAAAAGCCTGCATGATTGTTGTTTTAAATATCTTTGTTCTTAGTTCAGATTTTAAATTTTTGATCTGAACTCAAAAGCTTCTTCCTTGATCTCTGGTAGACTGTCTTTTTAATTCAAATTAAGATTGTTTAAACATGAACTAGGATCTAAAAATAGTTTAAAACATGTTTATATATATAGTGTGTGTCTGGAAACCAAGCTTTACAGTAAAATAAGGAATTGAATCACAAACATGTTAAAAACCAATGGTTGAAATTCTTTGATTCAAGAATATAACTTGAACTGGCCTAGTAAAATATGATTTTTAAAATCCAAATCACAATTTTAAATGAAGTAATAAATGTGAATGTTGGGATTAGCTGAAAATGGGTTACTAAGCAAATTCTGATGGCTACAAAGTTTAGGGGGATCGGGATCTTGGGTAGAGGTAGAGGAAGCATATGGTGGTACGGCAAAAATGTCAGGTGAGGTATCTAATCACTGTGGCGACAGGAGTATGGCGATCTAAGTTCTAAACCTAATTTTGGGTCAAGCAGGAAGTTTGGGTCCGTGCTTCTCCTCTGGTAGATCGAGTGGTTCGAGACGAGGGATATGGATGCGTGGAAGATTTGTGGTGATGTGGACGAAGTTTCAGACGTTCTTATGATCGGCGACGAGGATTTGAGGCATTGTTTTGACATAGATTTGGTTCCAGGATCTGTTGTGAAGCTCGATTTCGACTTAGGATTTGTTGTGACGAATTAATGATCGGAATTAGATCTGTAGGTGATCGCCGACTTGCATATGGGGTCGCGAGTGGTCAACGTTGATGGCGATGGTGGTGCAGGTGCACGGCGTGCATGGGTTGTTGGCTGATGTTTTGGGGATGAAGGGTTTGTATGTATTTCGAGTAGAACTGTGTTTTTACTCGAAGCTGAGGAGTATTCGACTCGAAGAATTTGCAAAGGTTAGGATTATTTCTGGAATGCTTAAGTGTTGGGGAAGAGGACATTCTCGAGTCGTACTCGGGTTGTTCAGTTGAGTAGCTCGAAGTTTTCAGAGCTACGACTCGAAGTAATTTAGGTGGACTCGAGCACTTTTAGTCGACAGGCTTCACAACTGTCTGTTTAAAGTTTAAACTGGATTTAAATTTGTAAAGCAATATTTAAACAGAATTTTAAATCTAAGTTTAATCTGGAATCAATTTTAAATCTGTATCTCAAATTTGAAATAAAAGAAAGTTTTAAATTAAATTGTTTAAAAATTTTATTTGTTTAAAATGTATACTAAATGGTTGGAATTTAAAAGTAAATTTGTTTTAAATTCTTTAAGTTCTTTTATAAGATGAGTATTTCTTCAACATATGATCTTAAGAGTGTGTAAATGGGATTTAAACTTTGTAATAGTTAAATTTTCTTTTATCCATTTTAAATCTCCTATTTAAAATGGAATTTAAAAGTAAATTTGAAAGTTAAATGTTTCCAAAGGTGTTTTAAATGATAATTATCATTAATAAGGAAATGTTGTTACAAAGACTTAATGGTTTGTGATAAATCAAGTTAATAAGGTAAATTAATATGGATAATTAATTAATTCAATTAATTAAAGATTTGGAATAATCAATTTGTAATTAAGGATTTAAATTAATTTAATTAAAGTTTAAGATTAATTAATTAGAAATAATTTATTTATAATTGAGGATTATAAATTAGAGTATTAATTAATGATTAAGAATTAATTAATAAAGTAATTAAATATTAATTAAGTTATGGTTAATACTTAATTAATTGAGTAATTAGAAATTAATTAATTGGTTATTAAGATTTATTAATTTGGAATTAATAATTAATCTAAGTTAATTACTTAAGAAAAGTAATTAAATAATTGTTAATGAAGGTCATTAACTATGGATTATTAAATAATCAATTAATAGGATTAATTTTAATAATTAATTAATTTAAAGATAATCAATTATAGAATTTGTTTAAAATGAATTACTTAATGGAAGTAATTAAGAAATTAATTACTTATTGTAATTAATTAAGTTAATTTGATTTAGTTTAAGTTAATTAATTAAGTTTAATTAATTTATAATAATCAAGAAATGATTTGATAATAATTACTTAATGTAATTATTAAAGTATGATTATTTAGGGAAGTAAATAATAAGATAATTACTGGAAGTAATTAGTTGAATAAATGATTTTATTAATAGAAGTAATTTGAGTTAATTACTTTGAATAATTAATCAAGGGATTAATTAAGGAATTAATTAAGGAGAATTAATTTAGTAAATGAAAGTAATTAAGAGTAGTTAATTACTGATTGAAGATTAATCAAGGTGATTAATAAATGTTGTTTAATTTAAAGTTAATTACTTAATGTAATTAATTTAATTTAAGTAATTAATAATTAATTTGTAATTAAGGATCATTAATTAATATAATTAATGATGTAATTAAGAATTGATTAATTAAGATTAATTAATAAATGAAGTGATTAATTTGTAATTAATTAAGGTTTAATATAATTAATTATAGTGATTAATTTAATTAATTATAGTTAATTAATTAGTGAAGTAATTAAAGGTTAATTACTATAAGTGGTTAAGGTTAATTAATTTGAGTAATTAATTAAAGATAAATTACTTGAAGGTAATTAAAAGATAATTAATCAAAGATGATTAATTGAAAAAGGTAATTAGAGGATAATTAATTAATTTATAATTAATTAATGTTTAAGTAAGAAGGATTTATAAAATAAAAGTAATTAATTTAATTAATTTTAAATTAATTAGAGATGATATAGATCATTACTTATAGATGGATGATAATACTGAATGCTTTGCATTGATTGATATCTCTTATGAGATATATGCTGTGTGATATGGATGGTTAGTTGAATTGTGATAATATGGATTATCTGATGATATTGATAATGTTGATTATCTATTGTGAATTATCTTTCTAAGTGTATAAAGATAATTGAATTAAATTGTTTTAACCTTTAAAACAACTTGGCCTTAAAAGATACGTTTTGGATTTCGATGAGACCGGGATCGGGTTTCCGTATACCGGATTTCCAGGTCTGGAGACCCGAATACCACATCGATCCAAATTAACGATAGGTCGTGAATCTCAAGTGAAGATAAAGATTCAGAGTGCAAGGGTTATTGTCGTTAACTCTGAGGGTGATTCCAAAACGAGTGTAACGAGATAATGCCTTCGGTTTCGTTCGAACCCGGAACGAACTTGTATGGACTGAATGCTTTCAGAACATCGTCAGGTGGACGATGAGCATTCTAAGATAGATGTGTTCTTTTTAAAGGTAATCGTGACCTCAAGCCTCACAAACCGGGAATGGCTAAAACAGGGGAGGTGCAGCAAGGTTAGTGGGTAGCACCCAAGTAGGACAAGATTACCTCTGTCTAGATGTCCCTTTCTATTTTCGACTTAGTGTGTGCGGTTGAATCATGACAACCGTGGGGTATCTTGTGCGGGAATTATCCAGTAAGGGATGTTCCGACCTTGTGTTGCAGGGGATTGGGAGTGATCCTCGGTACGGTGATCTAGGCCACGTACTGTGACGGGCGGTACCCCGGTAGCCCTGCCATTGATGGAATCCAAACTCCAATAAGTGCCGTACGTATTAGTTGTGCCCAACTATGTTGGAACGTGAGATGTAAGCATTCCAGCTATTTCTGTATTTTACTTGAAAACCCTAGACCTATTATAATACAATCGAATTTCCTATCAAATGTTTTGGTTAGCGTAAGGTAAAAACTTACCCATGTTTATTTGTGGGGAGTCTTACGTGATACCTTTTCTTTCAAAAGGTTTTGAAGTTAAACAAGTTTAACCTGTTACTCACACCAGACCCATGTCTGACCCAAGTTGTTTATTTCTGTTTTATAAACTCTTGGGTACTCAAATTTTTACGAGTAGCCAAGGGATTCAGGTTTAGCTTTGACGAGTAATCTGGAGGAGCAATGGAGCAGGAGGCTTCGGCGTTGTAGATATAGATAGTAGTTTTCCGCTGTGTTGATCTTTGTATTGATCTGTATTGTGTTGAGATGTAATAACTAGACAGATGTTTATAACTGTCTAGTATGTGATGTGTAATCTGTGTAACTCTGATAGATGATGTATATGATACTATGTAATATTTATGTGATATATTATATTTCGTTTCGTTTCCGCTGTGAGTATCTGTTGTTGTTTTCTTTTCTCTTCTTCTCTTTTCTATTTCTCACCCCTTTCTTTCTTACTGTCGATGCGATTTTCCGGGAGTGGAAAGTCGGGTCGTCACACGTGGTATCAGAGCTTAGGTTGAGCGAATGCCTAAGCTTTTGGTTGAGTGAATATCAGAGCTATTGGTTGAGTGAATACCTAGCTCTGGAGTGGTATCTATCGTGAGAGAGCGTATTTGTAATTTTTATATAACTATATATATTTATTCTACCTATATTGTTGGGTTACCCGTACAGGTTCTCCAATATAAGATATAAAGGTAGATAGGGTAGTAGTGTATGAAACACGACTACCAATGGTTGGAATTAAGGTTGGAAGTGTATCTGTCGAGACTGTAGACCTAATACTGTCTCGAGTAAGTTTTGCTGTGATGAAGGATTTCATCGAATCTCTGAAGGAAACCTGTTAAGGTTCGGAGTTTATCTTTGAAGTGAAAATTTGGATGAGTAGAGTTTGGATCTATCGGTTGAACAGAAGCAAGTGATGGTATCTTGATACCTCAGGTAATAGTAGCTGTATGATGAGATACAGTGACGATTGATGTTCCCGAAGATGTTTTCTTTGGAACGAGTTTAAGGAAGTGTGTCTGTTTCAGTGTTATGGCTGAGTTCAGCATGGTGTTTCTGTTGGTTTGGGGTTCGAGTTTCTCGAAGATCTTTGGATAGAAAATCTTTGGCATCAGTGTCAGCAGTGCAACTCGGAGTGTTCTGTGTTGGCAAGAAGTTTTCTGGCTGAGTAGTTTTTCTGGAGGTGAAATTCAGAAGCAGCAAAGAGGATCCATTTCTTCGATAGATTGGATAGTTAAGTATGGGCTGTTCTGATTTGTTAAGAGGAACAGTTTTCTTTGGAAGTAGGCTGGGTTGATCGCAAAAGTGACTTGCGATAGTTTGAGTGTTCTCTTGGGTTATCAGAGTTTTTCTGAGTGTCTTCAGGAAGTCAGAAGTTGTCCGCATCTGAAGGTTGAGTTTTCTTATCGACTGGATTCCAGGAGTAGTACCGGTAGTTCAGTCTAGTTGAAGGATGTTTTCCTAGAGATAGAGTTTGGTGCAGCAACTCAAGTTTTGATGAAGTATCTGAGTTTTATTTATGGATCAGTGAACCTTATTTCTGGAATGAGTTGTCCAGTCTGTGCTTGTGTTCTACCTCAGATCAGAATTGAGCAGCGAAAGCAGTTTGGAATATATATCTGGATAGAAGAAGTAAGTTTGGAATCTACTGATGTTGCGAAGTAAAGTTATGTTTGGATCTCTTCTGTGTTCTGATTTGGATAAATATTGGGTTTTCAAGATTGAATTGCCAGTTTGGACAATTGGAATTCATTGTGTTTTACGTATCTCTGAGGGAGTACGTGTTTGATCTATTTCTGGTTTTAGAATCAGCAGTTCTGGAAGGTTTAGTTGTTGAGTCAGACTCGTCTGTAGTCTGATATTCTGTTTAGTTCTGTAGATCTAGATGAGTAGGAGATCTATAGCTTAGTAGTATTGATTAGATTGGTTGTAGAGCGAGTATCCCGGTATATATATACTTGGGGAAACTCGAGGAATTTTATCTAGAATTTTGTCTGGATAGTTAGATTTGATTGATTGGATGAATTGGTTGCTATGGTTGTTAGCATATGGATGATAGTATATGCTTGTGTTTTAAATTAAAATCTTTAATAAGATTATTAAATTACCTTTGTTTAAATTTCGGGGACGAAATTATTTTAAGGGGGAAGGAATGTAATATCCCGGAAATTTTAACAATATCAATTTAATAATCTGTTAAATAATTAAATTGATATTGATGATCTTTGATAATAAGATTTGAATTTAATTTAATAATCTGATTAAATTAGTATTAATTGGTGATTTTATCTTTTAAAAGTTAATAAGATATTTTCTATTTAAATATATATATTTATTTATATATATTGTAAATAGAAGCTTTGGGTAAATTGGGAATTTAGATTTAATTTAATATGACTTTTCAAAGTTATTTAAATTAGTAAATTTATAGTTTTAAAATACTTTAATTGCTTAAGATATTTTTACTTAAGTTTAAAATTATATAAGAGTTAACAAAAAGGCTTGTTTTGTTTCTTTTTAAAATATCACTTGATAATATAATCTCTTATATAAATTATTTAAATATCAAATATGTTAATTTCAAATAATAAGTATAATGTATTATTTTTAATATGTATGAATTTTAAAAGACTATGGAATTGTTATTTTTAAATTGAATAAATAATTGTATATATATAACTTAACTTTTTAAATTGAATCTTAGGATTTAATTTAATTGAATTTGAATTTAAGCTTTGAAATTCAAAAGAATAAATATTTAAATTTGTTTTGGATTTTAGAATATTTGTATAAACTTTTATTTATAAATATAATTAGTTTTCTTTCTTTAAAAAGTAATTTGTATATATATATATAAGTATTTTATAAGTAAAGAAAAGCCATTTTATATACTTCTAAAATAAATAAATATGTAAAAATTACTTAAGAGACATGTGTTATTTTCTAAAGTCATTGTTTTAACATGTGTAATTTAAGTAACCAATGTTTATGACAAGTGTCTTCATTTATTTTTATTTTCTTTTATTTTTATTTATCATAAATTCTCCTATATACACATATGCATTTCTTTACTTCATCTTTTCTATTTCCTTCTCAAAAACAAGATAAACTCAAATCTTTCCTCTAGAACAAATCTGATCAGTAACCATTTCTCAAACAAAATGTGATCATGTTCAAATCTGATTTTCAAATACTCAAACTCCTCACAAAACTACAATTTCAAAGCCTGCAAAATTCTTCTTCAATCTGTCATCCTCTGATCAAAACTTGTAGACCAGTTTCAAATTCAAAACTGAGATCATCAAACATATCTTCTCTGTTTTGAAAGCCAACCTGTAATCAAAAATCAAAGATCAAAGCCCTGTCTGCATTCATCTCAAAAACCTGCCTGCCTTCATTTTTCAATCTGGAATCATCAAAAAAGCAGTCTGCATTCATTTGTTCAACTTGGAAGCAACATGCATGCAGTTCTAAATAAGTAAAGTTCAACCACTCAATTTCTTAAATTAAAGGGCATTCAAGTTAAAGTTCAAAAGCAGTTTTCAAAAGCTAAAGGCTGTCTCTGTTTTAAATCAGGTGAGTAACTTTTAAAAACTTAAAGTAAAATATGGTTGCTTGCTAATATAGTTGAAATGAATAAGTATTGCAAGTATAAATGAGTTTCTGATGTGAATGTTTATAGTGTGTTTGCTATAATAATTAGATGCTCTGCTCTGCCTTTTCAAATCTGTGAGTAAACATCAACTTAAAAATCTTAAGTAATAACTGATCTGTTGCTTGTTAGATTTTCTGAAATGATTAATGTTTGCATGTGTATATACATATATTATCTGTGTATATGAATGTGTTGCATATGCATATGTATATGATTAAAAGCCTGCATGATTGTTGTTTTAAATATCTTTGTTCTTAGTTCAGATTTTAAATTTTTGATCTGAACTCAAAAGCTTCTTCCTTGATCTCTGGTAGACTGTCTTTTTAATTCAAATTAAGATTGTTTAAACATGAACTAGGATCTAAAAATAGTTTAAAACATGTTTATATATATAGTGTGTGTCTGGAAACCAAGCTTTACAGTAAAATAAGGAATTGAATCACAAACATGTTAAAAACCAATGGTTGAAATTCTTTGATTCAAGAATATAACTTGAACTGGCCTAGTAAAATATGATTTTTAAAATCCAAATCACAATTTTAAATGAAGTAATAAATGTGAATGTTGGGATTAGCTGAAAATGGGTTACTAAGCAAATTCTGATGGCTACAAAGTTTAGGGGGATCGGGATCTTGGGTAGAGGTAGAGGAAGCATATGGTGGTACGGCAAAAATGTCAGGTGAGGTATCTAATCACTGTGGCGACAGGAGTATGGCGATCTAAGTTCTAAACCTAATTTTGGGTCAAGCAGGAAGTTTGGGTCCGTGCTTCTCCTCTGGTAGATCGAGTGGTTCGAGACGAGGGATATGGATGCGTGGAAGATTTGTGGTGATGTGGACGAAGTTTCAGACGTTCTTATGATCGGCGACGAGGATTTGAGGCATTGTTTTGACATAGATTTGGTTCCAGGATCTGTTGTGAAGCTCGATTTCGACTTAGGATTTGTTGTGACGAATTAATGATCGGAATTAGATCTGTAGGTGATCGCCGACTTGCATATGGGGTCGCGAGTGGTCAACGTTGATGGCGATGGTGGTGCAGGTGCACGGCGTGCATGGGTTGTTGGCTGATGTTTTGGGGATGAAGGGTTTGTATGTATTTCGAGTAGAACTGTGTTTTTACTCGAAGCTGAGGAGTATTCGACTCGAAGAATTTGCAAAGGTTAGGATTATTTCTGGAATGCTTAAGTGTTGGGGAAGAGGACATTCTCGAGTCGTACTCGGGTTGTTCAGTTGAGTAGCTCGAAGTTTTCAGAGCTACGACTCGAAGTAATTTAGGTGGACTCGAGCACTTTTAGTCGACAGGCTTCACAACTGTCTGTTTAAAGTTTAAACTGGATTTAAATTTGTAAAGCAATATTTAAACAGAATTTTAAATCTAAGTTTAATCTGGAATCAATTTTAAATCTGTATCTCAAATTTGAAATAAAAGAAAGTTTTAAATTAAATTGTTTAAAAATTTTATTTGTTTAAAATGTATACTAAATGGTTGGAATTTAAAAGTAAATTTGTTTTAAATTCTTTAAGTTCTTTTATAAGATGAGTATTTCTTCAACATATGATCTTAAGAGTGTGTAAATGGGATTTAAACTTTGTAATAGTTAAATTTTCTTTTATCCATTTTAAATCTCCTATTTAAAATGGAATTTAAAAGTAAATTTGAAAGTTAAATGTTTCCAAAGGTGTTTTAAATGATAATTATCATTAATAAGGAAATGTTGTTACAAAGACTTAATGGTTTGTGATAAATCAAGTTAATAAGGTAAATTAATATGGATAATTAATTAATTCAATTAATTAAAGATTTGGAATAATCAATTTGTAATTAAGGATTTAAATTAATTTAATTAAAGTTTAAGATTAATTAATTAGAAATAATTTATTTATAATTGAGGATTATAAATTAGAGTATTAATTAATGATTAAGAATTAATTAATAAAGTAATTAAATATTAATTAAGTTATGGTTAATACTTAATTAATTGAGTAATTAGAAATTAATTAATTGGTTATTAAGATTTATTAATTTGGAATTAATAATTAATCTAAGTTAATTACTTAAGAAAAGTAATTAAATAATTGTTAATGAAGGTCATTAACTATGGATTATTAAATAATCAATTAATAGGATTAATTTTAATAATTAATTAATTTAAAGATAATCAATTATAGAATTTGTTTAAAATGAATTACTTAATGGAAGTAATTAAGAAATTAATTACTTATTGTAATTAATTAAGTTAATTTGATTTAGTTTAAGTTAATTAATTAAGTTTAATTAATTTATAATAATCAAGAAATGATTTGATAATAATTACTTAATGTAATTATTAAAGTATGATTATTTAGGGAAGTAAATAATAAGATAATTACTGGAAGTAATTAGTTGAATAAATGATTTTATTAATAGAAGTAATTTGAGTTAATTACTTTGAATAATTAATCAAGGGATTAATTAAGGAATTAATTAAGGAGAATTAATTTAGTAAATGAAAGTAATTAAGAGTAGTTAATTACTGATTGAAGATTAATCAAGGTGATTAATAAATGTTGTTTAATTTAAAGTTAATTACTTAATGTAATTAATTTAATTTAAGTAATTAATAATTAATTTGTAATTAAGGATCATTAATTAATATAATTAATGATGTAATTAAGAATTGATTAATTAAGATTAATTAATAAATGAAGTGATTAATTTGTAATTAATTAAGGTTTAATATAATTAATTATAGTGATTAATTTAATTAATTATAGTTAATTAATTAGTGAAGTAATTAAAGGTTAATTACTATAAGTGGTTAAGGTTAATTAATTTGAGTAATTAATTAAAGATAAATTACTTGAAGGTAATTAAAAGATAATTAATCAAAGATGATTAATTGAAAAAGGTAATTAGAGGATAATTAATTAATTTATAATTAATTAATGTTTAAGTAAGAAGGATTTATAAAATAAAAGTAATTAATTTAATTAATTTTAAATTAATTAGAGATGATATAGATCATTACTTATAGATGGATGATAATACTGAATGCTTTGCATTGATTGATATCTCTTATGAGATATATGCTGTGTGATATGGATGGTTAGTTGAATTGTGATAATATGGATTATCTGATGATATTGATAATGTTGATTATCTATTGTGAATTATCTTTCTAAGTGTATAAAGATAATTGAATTAAATTGTTTTAACCTTTAAAACAACTTGGCCTTAAAAGATACGTTTTGGATTTCGATGAGACCGGGATCGAGTTTCCGTATACCGGATTTCCAGGTCTGGAGACCCGAATACCACATCGATCCAAATTAACGATAGGTCGTGAATCTCAAGTGAAGATAAAGATTCAGAGTGCAAGGGTTATTGTCGTTAACTCTGAGGGTGATTCCAAAACGAGTGTAACGAGATAATGCCTTCGGTTTCGTTCGAACCCGGAACGAACTTGTATGGACTGAATGCTTTCAGAACATCGTCAGGTGGACGATGAGCATTCTAAGATAGATGTGTTCTTTTTAAAGGTAATCGTGACCTCAAGCCTCACAAACCGGGAATGGCTAAAACAGGGGAGGTGCAGCAAGGTTAGTGGGTAGCACCCAAGTAGGACAAGATTACCTCTGTCTAGATGTCCCTTTCTATTTTCGACTTAGTGTGTGCGGTTGAATCATGACAACCGTGGGGTATCTTGTGCGGGAATTATCCAGTAAGGGATGTTCCGACCTTGTGTTGCAGGGGATTGGGAGTGATCCTCGGTACGGTGATCTAGGCCACGTACTGTGACGGGCGGTACCCCGGTAGCCCTGCCATTGATGGAATCCAAACTCCAATAAGTGCCGTACGTATTAGTTGTGCCCAACTATGTTGGAACGTGAGATGTAAGCATTCCAGCTATTTCTGTATTTTACTTGAAAACCCTAGACCTATTATAATACAATCGAATTTCCTATCAAATGTTTTGGTTAGCGTAAGGTAAAAACTTACCCATGTTTATTTGTGGGGAGTCTTACGTGATACCTTTTCTTTCAAAAGGTTTTGAAGTTAAACAAGTTTAACCTGTTACTCACACCAGACCCATGTCTGACCCAAGTTGTTTATTTCTGTTTTATAAACTCTTGGGTACTCAAATTTTTACGAGTAGCCAAGGGATTCAGGTTTAGCTTTGACGAGTAATCTGGAGGAGCAATGGAGCAGGAGGCTTCGGCGTTGTAGATATAGATAGTAGTTTTCCGCTGTGTTGATCTTTGTATTGATCTGTATTGTGTTGAGATGTAATAACTAGACAGATGTTTATAACTGTCTAGTATGTGATGTGTAATCTGTGTAACTCTGATAGATGATGTATATGATACTATGTAATATTTATGTGATATATTATATTTCGTTTCGTTTCCGCTGTGAGTATCTGTTGTTGTTTTCTTTTCTCTTCTTCTCTTTTCTATTTCTCACCCCTTTCTTTCTTACTGTCGATGCGATTTTCCGGGAGTGGAAAGTCGGGTCGTCACAATCGTGCTTTGTATGTTTACTTGTTTGTGGAAAGTGTTTAATCCTATACTTGGCACTGAAAACCGATAAAGTAGGCTGGTTCTATTTGTGAGAGTTAAGAATGAAGTTCAAGTAGGGCTTGGGAGAAAACAGTTCACTAACCTACCGGCTTCACTTTTGACTGAGGTATAGTGTAAGTTGAGAAGGTCGGAAACATTATAAGTATGCGTGACTTGGTTCCATATGCGATTATTTCCATTTTGTACTAGGTAGTCGATTTTTTGATGATCGAATTTGGTCAAAATAACTTAGGAAGTGTATGAAAGCTTCACAACTTCATATTGTTTAAGATCCCACAAGAGGACTCATTAGTATGAAACATCTCTCGCTCTAAGAACATATATATACGAGATCCCTCGGAAGGACTCCTTTATTTAGTTTGCTTACTTCTGAAAGAACTGAATTTTAGTTAAATAGAAATTCACCGATTTAGTTTAGAAGAGTTCGGGATCAGATAAGTATACTTATACATTACTTACCAAAAACCACTTCAAAAATTATATACGATATCTATGATTTGGAAGCGGCTCTGGAGTGGAATGTTATAGAATTGAATTATGTATCCTAAGGTTAAGTCTAAGGGAATGGTCAACGTTGACATTTATCAGATGACTTATGCCAGAATTGGTGGAGAGGTTCGTGAACTGTTCAAGATGCTGGAATCCATAGATAGGTTCGAGATCTGTTCAAGTGATGAAGACTTGTGTGTTGAGATGCATAATGTGACCTCGCTATTAGAAATGACAGAAAACAAGTAGGAGCATAACCATGGAGTTTTGCTAACCTAAACGGGTACATCAACTCCAAATATTTATTGATGGTTGGCACCAGGAGTTGATGATATTCGGTATCACCCGTTCAGGCATGGACCAGCTATGTTTACCGTTGTGGTATATTTTGTCTAGAGAAATTCATGGCTTTGGAAGGTAGATTCCAACGGAAATCTATATGTGTAACAACCCTGGATTTTGTGAAGCAATTAAATAAAGTTTATAATTGAGATCTAATTAAAATGGAAATAATATACTATAAACTTTTTATGATGATTAATAGAGATTTAGGTAAGAAATAAATTTTTAGTGGAAATTAAAATTATTTTTGGACTAATAAATGAATTTAATTAAACTGGACTAAATTATGGTAGTTTTAATACAAGTAATTAAAATGGAATAATTTATGAAAAATAAATTCCATAAAAAATACACAATGTTAAGTAAACACATTAGTGGTATAAATATAATTTTTATTTGATGTTTTAAAGTGTTTTGAGTTGTGTAGAAAATAGTTGTAAAAGAAAAGAAAGAAAAAAATAGAATTGTTTAGAAATTAGGTGAGGCCCAAATACATGAGGCCTAAACCGAACATCCCCTTTATCATGTCTAGACAATTCTAAGTCTAGATAATTCCTGAGTACATGAGAATTATTCACATTTCTTTCTCTATCTTCATTTTCTTTTTTTGTTTTATGAAGCAAAAATGAAAATAAACTCAACTCCCTTCAAAAAATCAAAACAAATAGAACTAAAATCCCTCAATTAAAGCAGATGAATCTCAATATTGTGTTGCACCTCTAATCATGAAGAATTTTTCATTTTGATCAAGTTTGGATGGTTAAAGAATTAATTGATTGAGGTTTATTTTCTGGTTTATAAACAATGTAAAAGAGACTAGTTCAAAGTATGACTTCAAGTATCAAATCAAATAATTTTGGCTTCAAATTTTTCAGGTGAGTTCTAGAGACTCTTAAGTTTGTTTATTATGAATATCTTATATTTATATGGTTGCAAAGATGACTGGGGATCATATTTGTTGATGCAGTTATGTTTTGAAAAATTCTGTGATTTTGAACCCTATTCACTATAAAGTTCATATTTAACTCATATGAAGTTTTAGAATTCCTAAATTTTGATAGTTTGTTCTTGACATGTTACAACACCTTTTTCCAAATTTCATTAATTTTCATTGAGGTTTGATGTGGTTAAATGTGATCATTTCTACAAGCTATTCTAGAAATTATGGATAGAAACCCCATGTTGGTTTGAAAATCATAATAAATTGTAGAAAATTCCGTAAACTCTAAAATTAGGATATGTTAATCCCATCTTCGTTTTGAACAACCGTTAAAAATTTCATTTAAAATTATTTTGTTTTTATCCTCCAAATAGTGTATTTACAGAGGTTGTTTCCTTACTGTGAATTGTTTGCAAATGTTCAACGATTAGAATTTGCTTTTAAGATGTACGTTTCCGTTCTTACCTATTCTCCAGTTCATTTTATTCTCAAAAACATGATTTTGGTTTACTTTATGACTTCTTATATTATGGAATATTATAAAATTTTATTGTGATCTATGAACTCACAGCTAGAATTAGCTTTACTCGAGGATTTGTTTTTAATCGACAGTCCTCGGGTCAGACCGAGGATTAATTACAGGTTTAGGTGATATAGTTTTGGGTACGAGGTAATGGATGGTCAGAGTCAACATATTTATCTATTCTTTTGTATTAGGAATTGATATAGTTGTATATTTAAATTAAATGGCTTGAATTGTATAGAAAAAATTCGAATATTATATGGAATATTAAAAGGTGTAGTATATATAACATTTGCTTACATTAGAGTGTGATGAGATTAGTTATATGTGATGCTGTTATTTTTTCGCTGTCCTTTCCTAGAAACACCCAAATCGCCTCATTCTCCATGTTACTCAATAGTATTACCAAGTAGTACTCTTGGGTAATATGGATATAGAGTTGTGGTGTCAAAATATGCGAACGCGTCTTAGCTGTTTTAGTTGTACTACTAATGGTGTTGTGTTGTGAGATGCAAGCAGCACAGCTATTTTCTAATTTATATTCTACACCCTAGGCACTATCTATTATATCGTCATATGTACTTATCAAATGGTTTGGTTATTTTGAGGGAAAAACTGTTACGGTGATTTGAAAAGTCTCGAAAGTTACTATTTTATGTTGTACACATATTTCTTAAGTTTATCACACTAGACATATGTCTGACTCGTGGTTTTATCTTTTCCTTAATTCCTTAGGTGCTCTTTCGGCCCGATTGAGAAAGACATGTTTTCATTGATATTCTTTGGAGCTCGAGTATAACCCAGTTGTTAATTATTTGATAAATTAAATTTAATTATGAATAATTAATTTTTAATTGTGATTTGTGAAATTTAATTATAAAAATTAAATTTAGTGTTGAGAATAATTGATTAGATTTAATTAAGAAATGAGTTTCATTTCTTAATTAGGATTTCAATTTAAAATTTTGAAATATTACTAAATGAATTATTTAATTTTGGTAGTTAGAGTAAAATGCCGATATTGTGATTCATTGTAAAAATGTGGATTTTTAATTTGAGATTTGGTTTAAATAAAATTGAGAAATCAATTTTTATTTTGGTTTAGTGTAATATAGTGTTAAAAGAAGTAATAAAACATAATAGGATTAGTAACACTTTCATTTAGGAATTTAATTTGCAACACTTCTTATTGGATTCTTACCATACCCTATTTGGCCCAAGTAGAACCAGTGTAAGTAAAGAATAAAACATAAGTATATCTCCTTCTCTGATTCTTCTTCTATCAGAAACTAGAAAATCAAATTCTGAAGAAAATAACAAAACCCTAGCTTATAATCATCCTCAAATCCATATCAAATCAAAGGGATTTTTTTCAATAATGATAGGGTAGGTATTATAAACTCTATCTCTATCTTTTAGAACCATAAAAGTGTGATTTTGATCTTATTTTTGATATGTATACTACTGGTTGGATTTTTGGTTTTGAGCTTTTAGCTGTAACTGGGATTAGAAAAGAAATTGCATGGTCTAGCAAGGCTTAGGTGAAGATCTAGAAAATCATAGGAGTTAAAAAGGTGAATTAATTACTCACATATCTATTTCTAAATTTTTTTGCTGTACTTAGTTGTTTGAATGATTCGTTGACTGAATTGTTTGTAAATTTGGTTGTAAACTTGGGTGATTGTTTGATTGTTGTTTGCTGGAAAATTAATTTGAAATTTGCTGCTGTAAAACAGCCATATTATGGTGTAGAATAACCAAAAAACGGCTCAATCATTTTACTGTAGAAAGTTCTTTTAATTAGCTAAAACTTCCTTTTAGTCACTTGTCAAAATTATGGTGTTTAAATGGTCTAAATTGAGTTAGAGACCGATGGTGTCGTGCTGTCATGTTTAATTGGCTATGTTAAAACTTGAAATTAAATTGGTTGTAACTTTTCCGTTACTTATCGAAATTTGATAATTCTTGATGTTATGGAAATTTTAGACTATTTTCTACAACTTTCATGCTTTGAGTTCTACAAAATTTTGAGGTTTAAATAGTCGAAATCATATTTTTTTGTCGATGCCCTGAGAATAAACAACAACAACATTGAATTTAAAATTTTAAAATTATTTTGGCCATAACTTTTGAACCGTAAGTCCAAATTTGATCCACTTTTCCTTTTTTGAAAGATTAGAATTTTATCTACAACTTTAATGTTTTGAGTTTTACAAAATTTTAAGGGTTAAATAGTCAAAATCATATTTCTTTGTCGTAGCCCTGAGAATAAACGACAGCGACATTGAATTAAAAATCTGAGAATTATTTTAGCCATAATTTTTTAACCTTAACTCCAAATTTGATGACCTTTTTCTTGTTCGAGAGCTTAGACTTTTATCTACAACTTTTATGTTTTTAGTTTTGTAAAATAATGAGATTTATGTGGTCGTAACTACAAATATTTAGATCCTAAATTTGAGTTAAATGAAACAAGTTGATAAGATTCGTATACAAGTAATTTTACGAAAGAGAATTATTTTTTTATAAATCTTAGAATTGCTTCTAAATTAAGTTAATAGATATTAGAAATGATTTTTAGCAAGTTATTTTATATATTAAGCATGTTTAGTAAAATATTTATGGATTTGGAAATATGACATTGGAAATACAAATCTAATCTATCTTTACATAAAAGTTCTTATAGATTTGGAATAAAGTATTACAGTTTTATTAAATAAATAATTTAGGGTTCGTGGAATTTTGAAATGTGATTTTAAAAAGTATAAACTTAGTTTATTTCTAAATAAAATGGTTAAATTTTAAGATGGATTTAGAAGATTAATTAAATATGGCTTTAAAAATATAGTTTTGTAAATAATACAACTATATCGAAATTTGAGACAACCTTTTGTATACAAGTCAAATCTTTGAAAAATTCTGGTTTATGGAATATTTTATTAAACAAGTGAACACTTATTTAAAGTTAAATTGTAAGTCGATTTGTGGAAAATTATAGTAAGTGTTTTTCTTAAATAATAAAAATCAAAGAGAAAAATTGTTTTGAGAACCTTAATTCTATAATTTGGAAAGTACTATTATTCGACTTAATGTTATCGATTGTTTTAAATGCAACCGAATAAGGCTTCATTGAATACACAATAAAACACTAAACTAACATAATATACAAGTTTTAGAATTCTCTAATCTCAATTATACCGTTGTGATATGTGACTGATGCTTATATGATATATTGTTCTGATTTTGAGAAATCAGTGTGTCTATTACTTTGTATTAATATTGTGCATGTCAAATTTCAGTTCAGATATTAAGTAAAAAGGTATCAATGACGTGTCAGTGTTAGTATAAAGATATATTCGCGTTCGATCGCCCTTAACAAGCTGTATTCTCCGGATTAGCAGACGACGTTACTTGTAATTTTTTTTGCTAATATGAGTATCACGGTGGGGTTGTTACATCGAGGAGACGAGCAAGATGTTTCAACTACCATAGTATTCTTATTTCTGTTATATTACCATTATGTATATATCAAAATTTCAAGGACATGCTATTATTACTATCTAGGCTGATTATAGTACTTAGGATTATAACTTCAAAATATTATGTATCTTAGGGCGACAATTTGCACCGTCTTATTGATATTATATATTATCGTTCCGTTATGAGATTCTGATGTACTATTCTCTTCTTTCTTGTTCTTGTTCCTTTTCCTTTTATTTTACCCTAACAATCTATCTTTTCGGGACTTGGGCGATCGACACGTGAATACCATGGAAGTATTAGTGTCGGCATTTAGGGTCAAAAAGGTGGGTCACTATAGCTATTGGGAGCACCAAGGGTTTGCGTACTAATAATTATAGAATAACTATAGAATGACTCACTCGAGAGTTTGTTGGTTAATATAACTGAGTTTAAATAGAGAATCACGAAATGATAATGTTATGCAGTTCCCATGACTTGAGAATGTTATAAAATTTCAACGTCGACATTCCACTTTAATTATAATTAAATCGTGACATGGCATCCATCGAACGACTATTGTAACAATCCGTAAATTAATCACTTTGTATTTGAATATTTAAACCATTTTTACATATTTAAATAATGGATTTTAATAACCAAATTAACATATTTTAAATATTAATTAATGATACTAAAATCATTTTTATTTCTTTTACCAAAATAAATAGTTCAAATAAAAATAGAAACTGCGATCGAATAACGTTTTTCGAAATTTCGACTTTTCGGCATCGGAAAGTCGTTGAAAACATTGGGCACATTTTTGTATCACTCGTATTCACATACACACACATGCACATATGTCTTATGATAAGACAATCAATGGGTAAAAGTTGTTATCCCACTTTTTGGCAAAGCTGGGATACCCAAAAATTAACTGAAGTCAATATTAATCAGCCATGAATATTAAATATGCATTGCAGGATGATCATGGATATCGATGAATTTTGCCCGAGTCCGGATCGAACCATAATTGACAAGACATGACAAGCAAAGCCATGAAAGCCAGTGCTCCAAGTCTCAAGTAAATCGGAGTTCATATGAACGAGATATGATCGGTACAAGTTAGGTGAAGTGCGTTGTTCGTATCCATCAAAGACCTGTTCGAATCGATCAGATTTCGTATCCATTATGTTTGCGTAGATCGAATCCATCAGGTGTTCTCGTGTCCGCATGTTCGAATCCATGACGTTCGACTCGATCAATCCGCGCTGCTTCGCATCCATTGGTGCACCTTGCTTCGAATCGGTCGGTTTCGTACCCATAAGTCTTAGTTCGTATCGACAGAAAGGAGGCTTGATCGAATCCATCGGGAAGCCTTGATTTTGTATCCATTAGTCTTCGTATCCAGCTGGCATCGATGGATTCGGGCAACGTCTCTGATACGAGTATGGCGAAGTTTAAGGGGAGACGCGGTCGACTCGGAGTAAGTGGTGGATCTACCCGAGGGATGCGCGCTACGCCACTGCAGAACCACGTGCTGTATCGATGCGAAGTCATCAATACGAATTTATGGATTCGAACCGGGCAGCGCATACGGAGCCTTGATCTCGTATCGATCATATCTCACAAATCCCTGATCCAAATGCAACGAAATTTTCAGAATAGCTTCCGTGCAAAGTAAAGAGCAATCCTGCCAAGTTTCAGCTCGATTGGAGCATTTCCTGATCGATACGAAATTGATTCGAATCGATCACAGATTGAGTTGAAACTTGGTGGGACCGGTCGCGTGGGCCCCCTCACGTGCCAGAAAAAGTCTCCTGAAGTTTGGGCGAGATCTGGGCCTCCTACACCTATAAATAGCCCCTTGAAGCCTACAGAAGAGGGATCATTTGAGCGATTCAACGTCCAGACTCTGCCAGATTCAACTCTACTCCTTTCCATTGCCGTTATATTCAGATTCATTCATTGTATTTGTTGTAATCATCTGTAATTAGTGAAGAACATCAATAAAAGATAAAAATCCTTGAAGTGGACGTAGGCCGGAGATAGCCGAACCACTATAAATTGTGTGTCACTATTCATTATTTCTGGATTGTTGTTTGTTGCTTGCCTAGATCTGATATTTGTGTTTGAATATTGCTGATTTGTATTCATACACTGGTGCTTTCATAACACTTGGGGTTTGTGACCATTTTTGGTGCAAACACTTTGGTGCTTTCACTGAGAAGGAACCACCACCCGCTACACCAGATTCGAAGTTCAGATTTGAAAACTCGAAGATTTGAAGACAATGACTCGGCAAACAAGTAGAAGACAAAGAGCCGAGAGAAGCCATCAAGGAGGAAGTCAAGAGGCATCCTCTGGTGCTGGAGAAGAACCAGCTTCGATCTACATCACTAGAGATGAAATGGAGACCATGACCAATCTGATACACGAAAGGATGATGAAAAGCCAACAAGAGATGCTGCAGAATTTCTTCGAGCAGATGAGAGCTGCAGGGACACAGAGCCTAGGACCAACTACAGCGGCTATGAATGTGGAACAGGGAGCTAGGATTGCGGAACCTGATGAGGGACAGAATGCAGATCCAGAGGACAATCGACAAGGACTCGGGGGCAGACCCACGGGATCCGATACTGGAAGGCCGACAGACGGAGCTCAACAAGCTAGGGCCAATGCTGATGCTAATGGGCCACACGAAGAGTACATACCAGAATACCCTTCAAGACCAAGAGGGAAACCCCAGGATGGAGATGAAAAGATGGCTGGATTAGTGCGACGACTCATGAGAGGAGGATTGTCTAGCGGAGGATTGGAGGAAGTCAGTCGGAGTCCGTTCACTCCAAATATCAGGAATGCAAGGAACCCTCCAAAGTTCAAACTGCCGACGCTGAACCCGTATGATGGAAAGTCAGACCCGACCATGCACGTTACCAGATACATCAGGCATATGGAAGTGCTGGGGGCATCCGAGGAAGTGATGGCACAATGCTTCCCTTTATTTCTATCAGATTTGGCTGCGCTTTGGTTCAGACAACTAGAGACTGGATCAATCAGGACATGGGGTGAGCTAGTGGAATGCTTCATGAGACAGTTTAGGGTCCATGTGATGCGACCCAAGAGTGTGATGACTTTAGCCTCGATAAAGCAAAGGACCGGAGAGTCCATAAAAGATTTTCTATTGCGATTCAATGCGACGGTGGCTTCTGTAGATCGCCCGGATCCATCAATGATTTTGATGGCGGCAGTAGCAGGAATTGCAGAAGGCACCGAATTCAAAGATTCTCTGACCAGAGACCCACCGCAAGATCTAGGAGAGTTCTATCATGAAGCTGAAAAATTCATTCGACTAGAGGAATCACAAGCCGAGAGGCAGGAAATAAACACTACACGAAGCGAAGGAACCGCAGGAGGACAGTCTGGAGCAGACAAAGGAAAGAGAAAGCAGGATGACACACATGATGGTCCTGATAAACGGAAGAAATTCAGAGAGCCTAGATTCAGGCAATTCACAGATTTGACGGCAAGCCTAGAAAGGATTTACACTGAAACTCGGGGGCAACTCCCCTATCGAAAACCACCCAGGAGAGATCCCACGGAGCGGGAACGCAGGACTGGAAAATACTGCCTATTCCATGAGCTGGATGGACACACTACCGATGAATGCCGCCACCTAAGGGATGAGGTGGAAGAACATGCCAGGAGTGGTAAGCTGCCACAATATGTCAGAGAACGGGCAGCAACGGTAAGACCTGAACAACCACCGCCTCCACCTAACAGAAACGATCCTGGATCGGGATCACGACTCATCATCAACTGATTAAGATGGCAAGGGCCAAGTTCGAGATTTGGACTTCGGCCAAATAATTTCATTAGATTTGCTTTCAAAATAAAACGGCTACTCCACTCACTCATGTATGGGAACCAGAGAGACCTCTAGGCATGCTCTGAGATGGTATAGACCGTTCAGCCCGGAGAGGCGTTGTTTAGTTTTTCCCTGATGTTTGAGATTGAACATCTAGGGTCTGAATTTAATAAATAAATTTGAATTTCTTGAAATAAACCTTTGACCGGAGAGTTAAAGGATAAACATTAAATATCAATATAAAAATGATCGCTTTATGATCCTACCCAGAGAGGCGGGGTCCGGAGTGCAAGAAGTGAGTTGCTTCGCCAGAGAGCGACAGGATCGACTCACTTAAGCATCGTTTCCTATTCACCGGAGAGTGATTCGATTAGGATTCGATAAGAGCCCAGATAGGCTATGATCGGCCGACGATTCAGGTCAAGACATCGCTTAATGTTCAGATACACTGAACCGGAGTGCAAGAAGTGGGTCGCTTCGCCGGAGAGCGACAGGATCGACCCACTTAACGTTGTTTCCCCTTCACCGGAGAGTGACAGGATGGGATCCAGCAAGAGCCCGGAGAGGCTAGGATCGGCCCAGAACGGCCAAGACATCGCTTCACGTCCTAACTGGGGCCAGAGTGCAAGGAATAGAAAGCAACGCCGGAGTGCAATAGGATCTTTCTATTCAACCGCTAAGTCTAGAATGGGCTTCGCAAGGGTCCGGAGCGATCGTCAACAGTCCGGAGAGACTGTAGAATTTCATTCTTAACTTCCACTGGCAGAAATTGATAACGCTTCGGCTTCGAACGGCCATGAACTCGATTGAAAATATCATAAGATTCGAATAAAACCAGAGCTTACTACATTCGAATTGAGACTAATCAAAACACACCTTTTACCAAAAGGCATGTTTTGGGGGGCAAAGTGTTATCCCACTTTTTGGCAAAGCTGGGATACCCAAAAATTAACTGAAGTCAATATTAATCAGCCATGAATATTAAATATGCATTGCAGGATGATCATGGATATCGATGAATTTTGCCCGAGTCCGGATCGAACCATAATTGACAAGACATGACAAGCAAAGCCATGAAAGCCAGTGCTCCAAGTCTCAAGTAAATCGGAGTTCATATGAACGAGATATGATCAGTACAAGTTAGGTGAAGTGCGTTGTTCGTATCCATCAAAGACCTGTTCGAATCGATCAGATTTCGTATCCATTATGTTTGCGTAGATCGAATCCATCAGGTGTTCTCGTGTCCGCATGTTCGAATCCATGACGTTCGACTCGATCAATCCGCGCTGCTTCGCATCCATTGGTGCACCTTGCTTCGAATCGGTCGGTTTCGTACCCATAAGTCTTAGTTCGTATCGACAGAAAGGAGGCTTGATTGAATCCATCGGGAAGCCTTGATTTCGTATCCATTAGTCTTCGTATCCAGCTGGCATCGATGGATTCGGGCAACGTCTCTGATACGAGTAAGGCGAAGTTTAAGGGGAGACGCGGTCGAATCGGAGTAAGTGGTGGATCTACCCGAGGGATGCGCGCTACGCCACTGCAGAACCACGTGCTGTATCGATGCGAAGTCATCAATACGAATTTATGGATTCGAACCGGGCAGCGCATACGGAGCCTTGATCTCGTATCGATCATATCTCACAAATCCCTGATCCAAATGCAACGAAATTTTCAGAATAGCTTCCATGCAAAGTAAAGAGCAATCCTGCCAAGTTTCAGCTTGATTGGAGCATTTCCTGATCGATACGAAATTGATTCGAATCGATCACAGATTGAGTTGAAACTTGGTGGGACCGGTCGCGTGGGCCCCCTCACGTGCCAGAAAAAGTCTCCTGAAGTTTGGGCGAGATCTGGGCCTCCTACACCTATAAATAGCCCCCTGAAGCCTACAGAAGAGGGATCTTTTGAGCGATTCAACGTCCAGACTCTGCCGGATTCAACTCTAATCCTTTCCATTGCCGTTATATTCAGATTCATTCATTGTATTTGCTGTAATCATCTGTAATCAGTGAAGAACATCAATAAAAGATAAAAATCCTTGAAGTGGACGTAGGCCGGAGATAGCCGAACCACTATAAATTGCGTGTCACTATTCATTATTTCTGGATTGTTGTTTGTTGCTTGCTTAGATCTGATATTTGTGTTTGAATATTGCTGATTTGTATTCATACACTGGTGCTTTCATAACACTTGGGGTTTGTGACCATTTTTGGTGCAAACAAAAGTTGATAATCAAGCTTAGGGAATTAGTTAAATAACCTAACCATATCCTAAACAGGTACCTAAAGCATGGTGTAGGTGGACCTAGGGGGGATGCATGTGTGCCTAAGGTGGTGGAGAGGCATGGCTTCCATGTTGCATGACAACATTTATATTATTTAAATGTTTAAGTTATTTTAAATTAATACTCCACCTCTTTGCCTATAAATACCCACCATTTCCACACATTTTCCACTTTCCATATTCATTTCTATTTTCATTTCTTATCTCTTTATATAAATGAACATTTCCATGGCTTCTAAAATTATTTCTAAAGTCAAAAATAGCGAGTACACTACTAAAAATCAAGCTAAACTCCTTACTTCACTTCCAAAAACCATTCTCTACTAAACAAGACCCCATACACCCACATATCCACCATGGCTGAGCCCTATATGGTCTAGGCCGAGCCCAAAATTTGTACAAAGATCCACTAAATTGAGCCATTGGCATAGTAGAGCTTAGATATTGTCGCATTCGTGAAGTTAGTGCAAGTTCGGTTAAGTTAGTAAACATTTTAGTGAGTAAAATTCTCACCTTTCCAAATCCAAGTTTGTAACTTTAAATATAGTTCATTTATATTGTTGGTGAATGCTTGTTGGATATATGTTGTGTTATGGTGGTTGTTGGCTAGACTTATGGATCAAAAAGTTAACACTTTGGAAGTTAGTTAGTAACTTAACAAGTTAGTAAGCTAAAGTTGAACTTTTGCAAATATTATTTCCTACTTGTTGTGTAACTATACATACCATGTTTATATGCTTACTCATATGTTGTTTGATGACTCGATGGACAAAAAATGCTATGAAGTAGTTTGCCGAACTGCCCTTATAGTGGTAGTCGCTATATTGGCGCTTTCGAAAATTTCACACTTTATCGAAACCTTTTGGTTTCAAATCGTGCTTGGTTTTGTTTTACAAGTTAAATAAGTATTTTGAAATAATAATGATTTCAAATTTGATTAATTATTTTATTAATGATTTTAAATTTAATTAATTATTTAATAAATAAAGATCAAGGTTGACTAATTAACTTTTTAATGATGAGTTTTAAATTTAACCATTCACCTGGTTAATAATGTTTTGGAATTAATTAATCATTTTATTTAATGATGTTTTTTAAATTAATTAATCATTTTATCTAATGATGTTTACGGTCAATTAGTCTTTTAATAATGAGGGATTAAAGTTAAATAATCAATTTACTAATGATGTTTTTTTTAAATTAATAAATCTTTTAGTTAATCACTTTTAAAAGTTAATAAATCTTTTCTTAAATATAGTTTTAAATTTATTAATCACTTTTAAATAACGATATTTAGTTATTATTTAATTTATTTAATTAATTATATTATTAATTAATTGAATTAATGTTGCTTTAAAGGAGATTTACCCTTTTTAATTAAAGGTTGTTGAAGTAAATTAATTAACTTAGTTAAGAAGTTTTAAAGTTAATTAATCAATGTAATAAGGATGTTTTAAGTTGTTAAATCCATTTTATAAAGATATTTCAAAGTTAGTAAACTCTTTTAACAAAGTGTTTTAAAGCTAATACATGTAATGTGAAGCCAAGTACGAATTCGGGGTTTTAAAAGAAAGTTTGAATTGTTTATAGAGATGAATTAATTTCTGCAAAGTGTTTAACTTGTATGGAAACGATTTATTTGTATAATTAGCACTAAACATCGAAGAAATAGACTTGTCGCTATTTATGAAGTTAAGAATAATCATGAGACATGACTTTGAGGTAACACTACCTTGACTTGTCTAGTATTATTGTTAACCAAGATATAGTTCAAGTTTGAATTCGATGAGTGGTGGTAAGTACACAAAACTTAATTTCCATATATGATTGTTTTTTATCCTCGATAGTTGGTTTCTCAACTATCGATTACTTCAGCTTCTTTATTATTGTCATTCTAAAATGGTGTGTTGCTCCGTTGAGCATTAATATCCTTTGTCAAAAATGACTAAATCCAAAGCGCGAGAGGAAGCCAAGCTATGTAGGTATGCTTCCATTAGGGTACTTTCACATCTCATCTAGACTTGAATTCTGTAGCGCTATTATATGTTAAATATTTGGATACTCTGTAAGGTTTGGCAGGGTCCAGCTTGGTATTATCCAAGAAGTGTCACGGAGTATATGAGCTTCTCAGAAGTATATTACTAGAGTTATACTTCAAGGGTGGTGCACCTTCCTAGTTATTTCATGGAGATTTTCCTTTTCTGATTTGATTCGAACCTTCAAATTATTTCCTTATTTACGTTGTGAAGAGTCAACCACTCTTCGCGGAGTTTAATTATTTATCCATTCTTTACGTTTGGACGTTGATTTATGTGGGAGTAAACCCATTCCGTGTTAAGCGGCGTGGTCTCACATGCTTGTATTTAATTTGACACATATTGTTTAAGGTTTTAATCATACCAGACATATCATCTGACCTGAGTTGTTTGTTTTCCTAAAGTTTCAGGTACTCATTTTATTTGAATAGTCCAAGAGTAGTGGGTCATATAGGCTTTTTGAAGACTGCGTCCAAGCAGGAGACCTTTATGCACTTAGCTATCTATTCCTCTATATTATCTAGTTTGTGTAAGTGTATTTTGTTTCAACATATGTACAGTTTGTTATAACTGCCTAAGCTATTTTATAGTACTCTATGTTACTCTATAACCCATTGTAAGGAGTAACCTAATGTAATTTTGACTGTTATGGTTTATTTTCCAATTCCATTATGGGGTTTTCTATTTTGTTCTTTATTTTTACCCTATGACGATTCATCTTTTCGATGCTTGTGCAACGACACAAGAACACCGAGGATGTGTTAAGTGTCGCTCCTAGTGGTCAGAAAGGTTGTTCAGCATAGTTGGTATCAGAGCTTTGGTTGAGCGAACACCTTAGCCTAATTGAGGTAAAACTCATTAGAGATAAGGTGAGTAATGCACCAGAATGAGTTAATCTTGAGAGCACGTTTCCTTTTCTCCCCTAAAAGTCAGGATTTAGATCCTTTATTACAGTCTCCCTTTTATCATCTTTGACCTTATCTTTATATTCTAATGATGCTTGTCACTTATGCAGGTCATTGGAATGAGTATAAAAGGAAGAAGAGGGAGGGGATCTGGAACCAGCACGGCTACAAAGGGTAGAGCTCCTAGAAATGAGCTAGTTGTAGAGCCAGTAGTGGAAGTAGTGGTGCAAGTTCAGCCGCCTTTGAACTTTGCGGCCTTGTGTAAGAATTACACCGCTTTAAGTGGTAAACCTTTCTATGGAACCGAAGATATTTTAGGAGTTCAGACATAGCTCCATTCTTGTGAAAGGATATTTTGCGATCTTCAGTTGGGAGATGCTAGAAAGAGATTGTTGGCATCGCGTCAGCTTCAGAAAGCAGTATTGGATTGGTGGGACTCGGTCACCATGAATACACTAGAAGAAGATTTCTCTTAGGTGCAGTTTAAGGAGGTTTTTGAAGCTCGGTTTATCTTAGAGGCAGGGAGGACTTGGTTGTTCGGAAGTTTTATAGATTTGAAATGGGGTGAGATAACAGTGGCGTAGTATGAGCATAGGTTCAATGCGTTGTATCGCTTTGGACGAGGATTGATTGATACACCACTTAAAAAGAATAAAATGTTCGTGAAAGGAATGCGACCAGAATTTCATCGGGAAATGACCAATCATCTCAATGGTATCTTTACCAATCTGATTATTATGGCTTTAAGATAAGGCTCTTGATGTTGATCAAGGAGTTCAGAAGGGAGTATTGCCAGCAGTTAATGCCCAACCTTTATCAGTGATACCAGTTGCTTGTAAGCTGTTTTTCAAGCGCAAAGGGAAGAAGAAGTGGTCAGGAAAGAAGCCTGGAGGTGGAGCTCCAGCTCAGAATAAGCAATTAGATTTGACTAAGGTCCTTTGTTATAAGTGAAACTAAATGGGCCACTTTGTAAATTAGTGGTCGAACACGACTAGTGGACCACTCTGCTAAAATTGCAACAAGCATGGACATATGAAGAATAAGTGTCCATTTCCGAAGAGGCAAACTTAGGGGAAAGCTTTTATTATTAAGGAACTACCATCTGCTTCTACGGACCCAAAAGGAAAGTAGGTGTTACAAGTTACACTATCCATTTCTGATATTCCTATTAGAGTGTTATTTGATACCGGTGCATCCCATAATTTTATCTCATATGACCTAATGAACCAGTTGAATCTTAAATATGTTATCCTCCATAATTCTCTTTGTGTGTCGAACACAATTTGGGGTCCGACCAATCTTTATACCATATGTTTGAGTGTGCCTATTTCTTATCAAGATCGGTCTTTCTATTATGACTTGTTTGTCCTCGGGTTCATGGGTTTTGGAGTATTATTGGGGATGGACTGGTGATCTAAGTTTAAAGTTGTCTTGGACTATGGTAGAAGGGTGATTGTAGTAAAAGATGTAAAACGTAGAAGTGTTGACATATGTTGTGGAGAGCCTAGGGGGTTGATGAGCAGTTTTCTATATTCACTCGAAGTACCCAAAGAGGAGATAAGGAGTATACCAATTGTTCGGGATTTCAAGGATATTTTTAAAGAAGTGCAAGGTTTACCTCCTCACTGCAATGTGGAATTCCATATTGATTTGATTCCAGGAACTAGACCGATTGTACAACCTCCTCGAAGGTTGGTTCCAAAGGAAAGAAGAGAATTGGAGAAGCGGACGTTTGATTTATTGTAGAAAGGTTTGATCAGACATAACACATCAAGTTGGGGATCGCCAGTAATGTTTATTACTAAGGCCGATGGTTCTCTTAGATTATAAGTGGATCACCGAGAACTAAATAAGAAGACTATCAAGAATAAGTATTCTTTACCTAGGATTGATGAAATGTATGACCAGCTCCATGGAGCTCAGATATTTTCTCAAATTGATCTTGCCATTGGTTTTCACCAATTAAGGATAGTAGAGGAGAGTGTACCCTTGACAGCTTTTCGAAACCCTGATATTTTTTACGAGTGTTTAGTTATGCCATTCAGATTGACTAATGCACCCTCTATTTCATGGATTTTATTAATAGAGTGTTTCGCAATTTTCTTAACAAGTTTGTTCTCGTCTTTATTGATGACATTCTCTTTTATTCTAAAACGGAGGAAGAGTACAAGTACCATCTTCAAGTTGTTTTAAGTACTTTAAGAAGTTGTGTTTTAAAGGCAAAGTTTTCCAAGTGCCATTTCTAGAAATCCGAAGTTAGATTTTTAGGGCACGTATTTTCAGGAGAAGACATATTAGTGGACCCAGCTAAAGTAGTTGCGGTTCAAGATTAGAAGAAACCTGAAAATGCATCGGAGGTCAAGAGTATCTTGGGATTGGAAAGTTTCTATAGAAGGTTCATTAAAAATTTCTCGAAGATTGCTTCTCATCTAACAAAGTTAGAAAAGAAGGACGTTAAGTTTGTTTGGACACCCAAGTGCGATCAAGCATTCCTTGAGTTAAAGGAGAAATTGACAAGTGCTCCCATTTTAAATATTCCAGATGGGAATGAAGGATTAATAGTTTACATGGATGCTTGTAGGACCGGATTGGAGCAGATTTGATGTATAATTGTAAAGTAATGGCATATGCGAGTTGACAGTTGAAACCTCATGAGAAGAATTACGCTACGCATGGAGCTGTTGGCAGTTGTCTTCGCATTGAAGGTGTGGAGGCACTATCTTTTGGGTGCAAAGTTTGAGTTATATACAGATCACAAGTCATTAAAGTATTTTTTTACTCAAAAGGACTTGAACTTGAGGGAACAAAGATGGGTGGAATTTCTTGCGTCTTATGACCTAGAGATTATTTATGCACCAGGAAAAGTAAACACTGTTGCAGATGCGTTGAGTAGGAATGTGGTAACGATTGCAAATTTGGAAGTTAAGCCAGCACTAATGGAGAGAATTGCATATTTCTAGGATGAAGACCATATTCTAGCTTGACTTTAGAAGGATGTTGAAGATGGAATTATCTTTAGTTTTTAGATAGACTGTCGAGGTATTTTAAGACTGAATGGATGGATTTGTATGCCAGATGTTAATAGAATTAGACAGGATGTGCTTAGAGAGTGCCATCGGTCAAAGTTATCTATCCACCCAGGATTAACCAAAATGTTTCAGAATATGAAGAAGACCTTTTGGTGGAAAAGGATGAAGAGAGACATTTCGATCTTCGTGTGTCGGTGTGCAAATTGTCAATAGGTCAAGAGTGACCAGCAGAAGACTACTGGGTTACTACAACCATTGGAGATACCAAATTGGAAGTGAAAGCAAGTATCCATGGAATTTATCGATGGGTTTCCTAGAAAAAGAAGAGGTAATGAAGACATTTGGGTAATTATAGATCAATTAACAAAGAGTGCCCACTTTATTCCAGTGAAGTCAACTGGAACTGCAGCTTCTTTAGTAGGGATTTATATGAGGTAGATCATTCGACTGCATGGAATTCTAGTAAGTATCGTTAGTGATCGAGATCCCATCTTCACCAGTCGATTTTGGGGAGCATTGCAAGCCGCTCTAGGGACATAATTGATTTTGAGCATAGCCTATCACCCGTAGACAGATAGATAAACCAAAAGGGTGAACCTAATTTTAGTGGATCTCTTAAGAGTATGCATTTTGGATTTTGGAAGTTCTTGGAAAGATCATCAAAACTTTGTAAAGTTCTCTTATAATAGCAGTTACCAAGCCAGTATTGTCATGGCGCCCTATGAAGCTTTGTATGGACGGCCATGTAAATCACCTTCATGTTGAATAGAGACTGGAGACCGTTGAGTTCTTGGACCAGAGATAATTCGAGAAGCATCAGAGGAAGTGGCTATGATTAAGGAAAGGATGAAAGAAGCCCAGGATTGACAGAAAAGTTATGTCGATCAACGGAGAAGTGACTTAGAGTATGTGGGAGGGGATTTGGTATTATGAAATTTTCCTTGATTAAAGGAGTTGTAAGATTTAGAAGGGCAATAAAGCTAGCTCCCAGATTCATTGGACCATTTAGAATCCTGGAGAGAATTGGATCGTTGGCCTATAGAATAAATTTTCCTAAGAGATTGTATGAATTTCATAATGTTTTTCATGTATCTCATCTAAGAAAGCATGTTCATGACCCGTCGCTGATTGTAGAGACATATGTTTAGGAAGACTTGGAAATAGAACAGAATTTGATGTTAGTTCGACACTTAGTTCATATTGTAGATTGAGATAAAAGGAGATTGAGAAACAAGGTGGTGAAGCTTGTGAAGGTTCAGTGGAGTGATGATCCCCGCGATTGTACATGGGGGACTGAGGATCATATTAGAGACGTTTACCTTGATGTAGTGTCAAGTTAGCGTTTTTTGTTTGAATGCATTATGTATGCCATAGTTGCTTTGCATTATTATATGAACTTCTTGGTATAATATATACCTTTTGGATTGTCTTTTGTATATTAATTTCAGAGACGCATCCTTCTAAGGAGGGAGAGTGTAACGACCCGTAAATTAATCGCTTTTTATTTGAATATTTAAATCATTTTTGAATATATAAATAATGGATTTTAATAAAAAAATAAATATATTTTAAATATTAATTAATGATATTAAAATCATTTTTAAATTTTGTTTACCAAAATAAATATTTCAAATAAAAATAGAAAATGTGATCGAAAAACGTTTTTCAGAATTTCAACTTTTCGGCATCGAAAAGTCGTTGAAAACGTTGTGCACATTTTTGTATCACTCATATTCACATGCACACACATGCACATATGTCATGTGATAAGATAATAAATGTGTTAATGTTGATAATCAAACTTAGTTTAAATATAAAACTTGATCTGACATAAAATTCTTTACGTTTGGACGTTGATTTATGTTAGAGTAAACCCATTCCATATTCAGCGGCGTGGTCTCACATGTTTGTGTTTAATTTCACACCTATTGTTTAAAGTTTTACTCATACCATGCTTATCGTCTGACCTGAGTTGTTTGTCTCCCTAAACTCTCAGGTACTCATTTTATTTGAGTAGTTCGAGAGTAGCAGGTCTTGTGGGCTCTTTGAAGATGGCGTCTGAGCATGAGGCTTTTATCCACTTAGCCATCTGTTCCGCTGTATTATCTAGTTTGTGTAAGTATATTTATTTTAGCATATTTAAACGCAGGTTGTTATAACTGCCTAAGCTATTTTGTAGTACTTTGTGTAACTCTGATAACTCCCCATTAAGGAGTAACTTGATGTACTATTGACCGTTATGGTTTATTTTACATTTTCGTCGTGAGGTTTTCTGTTCTATTCTTTATTTTTACCCTATGAGGATTCATCTTTCATCGAGGATATGTTAAGTGTCATTCCTAGGGGTCAGAAAGGTGGTTCGTCGCAACTATAGTTGGGTCTGAATTTAAGTATTTGTAGTGAAACAATATTCAATAGAGAATTTGTATCCTTAATTATATAAGGTTAGTGTCACATTCAACTGTAGTCAATTAGATACCAAAGTCTATGGCCAAAGTAATGCAATTAATAATAATTGTTATTATTAATCAAGGTTTCTATGTTTGGACATACAAAGCTGAATGTTGATGATGTTGGAATTTTGTCTAAAACTAAATTCTATAAGTCCTAATGTGATATATTTTTAACGAAGAAAATTGGTGTAAATAATCGTCACTACAAGTTACCGCTTATTATAAGTAAAATAGTATTTTACCAAAAAAATGTGAAAGCAATAAATTCAACCAAAATGTCACATAACTAGCTAAGGTGACGTATGAACGTTAATATTCGAATTGTTTGATACTAATCGTTGACTAAATTTTTGCCTTTGAGTCTTCCAACCTTAATGATGAATACTTGGAAAAAACCCACATGAGATAATTACTTTATAATTATTGTATTAATAAAATTATTTAATATTTATGAAATATTAATTACTAAATTTTATTTGATTTATTTGAATACCATTAGTATTTAAAGTTTATATGTAAAAGTTATAAACGTGCATATCGATATACAATGTCTATAGAATATCTAAATTTGATTTATATAGAATAAATACTAAGTGGGTTTTTAAATAAATTAAATGGATTAATTTTTTTGAAATAGTAATTATTAAATTTTTATTTGATTTGTTTGAATACCATTAGTATTTAAAAAAATGCATACATAAAACAATAATGCGCGTATCGATGTACAATACCGATATAATGTTTAAATCGGACTTAAAGAGGTTTACTTAGGAATTAGATAGAGAAAGTTTTAAAGGAGAGAATTGAAAGGTTTCGGTGTTTTCCTTAAAGTATATTCTCCCTTATTCATTTCATTGCTCTCTATGGACAATTTCAATCCATCATTTTTCTTCCTCCCAATCAAGTTATGCCCAAAATTTTAATGGGTTCCATGGCTAAAAAATTCCCAAAACGAATATCAAGCTAAAATGAAAAACAAAAGGTGGTTTTTATCTCTTGATTCCTGTAAATCTTGATGTTGATTTGAGAATCTAGGAGCTATTATTCGTTGTTCAAGGTGCTACTTTTTAGCCAAATCCTAAGGTAATTTTCAATTCTATTTATTCATATTTAACCATGTTTAATGCTTTGAATCCCTTACATGTTATACATCAGATGTTTGTATATTCATATTGTAGCATAATTTCAGATCCCTTTTTTACGTCTCAATTAATTATTATTAATACTACTTGGATCCATCATTTTTCTATTCCTCAACCAATTATAAAAATTTGTAATCTTAGACCTATTTTTAAACTTATTTATGCAAATAGGCCATTTTCAAAACAATTTACGAATACATGCCACTGTTGGTCATGTCGGCGCCATGTTGGCAAAATTGCACTAGTGGCATTTTAAAAGGCGCTAGTAATATTTTAGAAAATAATGCGAGTGCATTTTGAAAAGTCGCCTATGATATTTATCTATTTAATATGGGCATCTTTTCAAATATTCCCTATTTACTAGCTCTATACTGGCGACATACGAAATGTTGCAAGTACATTTTTGACACTGTGGTGCTGATATGGCTAAAACTGGCCTATATTTGAAAATAGTTTTAAAAGTGGCTTATTTGTGTACTTAGGTTTTAAAATTGGCCCAAATATAAAAAATTCTCTTAATTATATGATAAATGTGTTAATATAGTTTAGATCCATTATCTCTTATGATTATTTATTCATATCTTTCATATAGTTTGGTATTGAATCATTTAAAATAAACTTATATGTGTCTAATTTTCTCGATCAAATTTAGTTGCTGTTTTGAAATAATTTTGATTAAATTCTCTTTAATTAAATATAGGCATGTTACTTGGTTGTTTTAATTTTTGCTTGAAAATAACTTTCGTTTAATTTTTGATTAGAAACAATTTTTTGATTGAATCAACTTTAATTACTTGAACTAACTTTTAAAATGAAAATATGTATTACATATTTGTTATTTGAACATGTTTGTTTAGTTATTTTTTACACAAATGTAAGAGTTATTTCAATTTAAAACAAACAAATGGTTTTTTTATGTAAAATCTTGATTTAATTGATTCCTTTTCTAAATTAATTGTATGAGTTAATGGAGAGAAACACAATGTTTTCTTCTCTATATTATTTTTTCTATTATTGTTACAAATATACATATTGTTGATCTATAACACTTACACATTACATGTATAACTATCCTAAACACGAATATTACGTGCAAGCGTCATTATTAGCTTTTTATTTAATGATTATAAGCGCAGTAAATTACGTACAAATATTTACTTTTATCAAATATATTCTAGTTATATATCTTCCATAGAATATTATTCTCCATGTTAAATTGTTGGAATCATATCTAAAAAGATTATCCACTATGATTGCCATAAATTATTCTAAAATGAAAGATTTAACTTTAAAAGATTGCACTATTTGAAATTACAAGGAATGATCATTTCTTGTTATTGTCGAATAGACAGTGTAAAGTAAAAAGAATTCATACTTTACACATCTCTTTTATTTCTATTTGCATCTATTCCTTGTTAGATCAAAGGCTGTATTTTTCTAAAAGGGAAAGAAATCAAACCAATTTACAAATATTAAATGGATCTAAATTCCAACAATTCTAAACATAGAAAAGATTACATTTGTGATGACCCATCTCATCGACTCTTAGAAATCGACACTAATACATCCACGGTGTTCATGTGCCGTAAATCCAAGTGCCAGGGAGGCAGATTATTATAGGGAAAAGAAAAATAAAGATATAGAAAACAAGACAATAATAGAATCTCATATCGCATTCAACATTTAATTACACATGTGATAAATACATACGACCACTCCAAGTGATCCTTCAGAGTTAAATACTAATTCAGCTGGGATAGTTATAACTGCCTATCCTTACATATGTTGGAACATTCTAAATCCGTAACACAGCGGAATATAGGTAGATATCTACATAAGGTACTTTAGCTCCATTTGCAATAAAAGAAACATCTCCAAAATACTTTCCCAACATGCTCCAAAGTTATCCTGACTACTTGGCTGCTCGGGAAAATGTGGCACCCATAGTTTAAAGCGAAAAAAAACTCGGGTCAGTCGTGGGACTGATGTGAGAACTCAAAATACGATGTTTGAAAACAAAAGGGTATCTCATAAAACCACGTCGCACATAAAAATGGAACGGATTTTTACTTTATGATAACCAAATCTTTATTACGTAAAATTAAGGGATATTATCTTTAATGACATTTCTTTGAAAAACATTTCCAAATAAACTTATTAATCTTAGCTGAAATTGTTACATTGATTAAATTTCGGCATACTAGCTACAAAGTAGGTTCTATAATCAAATCCAAAAGCACTTATTTGAAGATGGATAACATACAAATGACCAGGTTAAGGGACTACCTTCCGGCAGTACATCTCTAGAGGAATGTATCGAGATCCAACTAATGGTCCTCTACCAATACAAGACCGGCCTACCTCTAAACTAGATAGTACCGAATATGTCATCACCTTGGTCGTTACCGACCTATCCGAGACATCTCTTAGCATATGTCCACGTTAATTAAAACCCGAACGTTATAGCGGGTAGAAATATATCTAGAAAGGGATTATCATACCCTAATGGTTGTGAACCATATAGCCTTGTTGCATCTACCCAGTTTTGGTCATTTCCCGGTGTGAGGTTGGAGGTAATGGTCACTTTTCACATAGAACATCATCTTTCTTCTTTGAATGCCACATTGCCATTCCATAATCACATAACTAATTTCTACAAACGTATAACTCCTGGGCTAGTACATCTCAGGAAAGGGTGTTAAGCTAAGAGAAGTTGCCTTCTCCGCCACCAAACAGATGATACGTTTAAAGAGATCAATCAATCTGATTTTAAAATGCAATGTCAGACATTCATCCATAAAAGTTGTCCAGAAGTAGGACAAACCGAAGGAACTACTCATATTGCATCCTGTTTTAGGAATCATCCCTAGGATCAGTAGCGATTATTCCTTGCAAATCGAAGGTTTTCATAACGGAGCACTACTTCCAAAAATAGGATAGTGTAAGTTTCACCTCGAGGGACAAATGACAAATACCACTACATCATGAATATCTTCGTTTTAAAATGATCTTATATTTCACATGTTTTACTTCGAAACGCAAATTGGTTCGAAGTGGTTTTTAGATAGGAAACATCCAAATCTGATCCCCACCTCTTTGAAATCCAATCATCGATAAAAATTATGGTTTATAATTAGATGATTGTCGTTTGATTTATTCATTTCTTTATCAAAATATCTTCAAAAGATATATATCTTAAAAATATTCTTTTAATAATACGGAATTATTTAAACCATCCATTTGAAATTTATCAAATCATTTTTAAAAAGTAACTTATGAGAAAATAGGATTATAGAAATCGCTCTACTTCTATTCAATATCAATTTCCATGTTCAACAAATACTCTCCGTCGAATAAAGGTGAAATTACCTTTTGAATTCATGCGGTTAGTACGAGTTCCCTCCTCGGAATTTCATACCAAGTATAAGAAGATTATTTCCATACAATCCAAGTTATTTAAATTTTAAAAATTTAAACTTTTAATACTTTAGAAATTTTGATCCGATTAAATCAAATTTACTATCCCCTCCGTCGAGCCAGTCCGGATAGCCAAGGAGAGCAAGAAACTGGTTTTTTAAACACAAGCCTGGACACCATCTCTTTGTCACCCATAAGGCGGTCAAGTTATTTGTTCGACTCTAAATCTCAATTTTTTTATTTAAAAACATCTATAAATGATTTAGGTAAGAATCGTCAAATTTAAAACTTCATTTCTAAAGTTATTGATGGCAGTAGAAAAGTGCTGCAAAAAGTGCTTAAAAAGTAGATTCGATTTAAAATAATTTTTCTAATATTTGAAAATCCATATTTTTTAATTCAAATCTCTTTTAAACCATTTTGTTGGATTTATAAAATTTATTTCATATTTTTAAACATTTAAAAATATTCATTTCAAAGAATTTTATACTTTGGTCGCTTTAATACAAAAGCGTGATTTTTCTAAAAATTTGATTTGGACATATTTTAAAGGGACAGTTTGGCACAGATCCCTAACAAGTTTCAAAATACACAAAAACCCCAGTAAAAAAGTTTGTAAATTTGGTCCTTAGAATTAAGTTACTGAATAATGGCATACACTTATGCAATTATTCAGTGGATAATTGCAGAAATTTATGCAATTATATTAAAAAGTTGTAGACATTCCCGTAATTATTCACTGAAAAATTGCGGAAAATTCCGCAATTATTCAATAAAAATGGCGGTAATTTACGCAATTTTTTCAAAAAATTGAGTAAAATTCCGTAATTATTCACCAAAAAAATTGCATAAATTTGTGCAAATTTTGGATATAATTGCATAAATGTCTGCAATTATTCGGCGAATAATTGCATAACTGTATGCAATTACTTAGTGACTTAATTCCAGGGACCTAATTTACGTACTTTTTTTACTTGGGTTTTTGTGTATTTTGAAACTTATTAGGGACCTGAGCCTAATATTCACTATTTTAAATCTATAGGATGAAATCTTGATTTTCTTTCTTTATTTTATAACTATGGATATACTAGTCCAGAAAATTCTTATCTCAAAGAATTCCGAGCTAAATTTCATTCCGTATACTCATTTGAATTTTTCAACGCGAAATCATGAACTACGGTTATCCGACGCGCCTAGTTTTGACTCATTTATTGGTTTTCATTTAAAACTTGTCGAAACAAGTTTATCTGTTTACGAAATATTTCTAAAACATTTTCAATCATTTTGAAAGGTATTAAATGATTCCAACTACTACTCAAATTCATTCGAAAGTGTTTTCCATGTGAAGTGACGACGTGTATATCGTGACTTGTTCAAACATTCACATGAGATAAACAATATATGATGATCAAAATCATAAACAAACATCCATATAACATATCACATCATGACATCCATATATATATATATATATATATATATATATATAGTAATTTGGAGTTCTCACCTTGGATGGAATTGCACTAACCTAAAAATAGTTGTAACTTTCCAAACTTGAATCGAGAGCTCACGAATGCTTGCTTTAAAATTCTAAGTGGCTTGACTTGACTTGTGGAGGCTAGGGGGCTCATAACCGTGGGTAGGTAGTGGAGTTGGGCTTGGCTAGTGTAATATCCCGGAAATTTGGGGCAATATCAATTTAATAATCTATTTAAATAATTAAATTGATTTGATAATCTTTGATAATAAAATTTGAATTGGTTTAATAATCTAATTAAATAAATATTTAATTAGTGAATTTTACTAATAAAATGATTTCTATTTATAATGTGTATATATATGTGTGTATATATTGTAAATAGATAAGCTTTGGTTTGAAATTTAATAAATAAATAAAATATTGTTTTTAAATTTCTAATATATATATTTTGATAGTTTGGAAATTATGATTTATTTAATATTAAGCTTTTCAAAGCTATTTAAACAAATAACTATATGGTTTTAAGTAAGGTTAATAATAAGGTTTATTTTATATTGCTTAATAAATATGGTTTAAGAATATATATATAAGTTTAAAATACAATTAACATATGATATTATAATTCATTTAGTAATAGTAGTAATTTATAATCTCTTTTATAAATTATTTTAAAATTGACAAATGGTTATTTTCAAATTTAATGTGTTGTTTTAAATTGACTTTAAATTGGATTTTAAAAATATAATTTGAATTTGAATTAGATTTAATTTTGAATTCAAAAAGAGGTAATATTCAAATAGTTTGGATTTCAAAGTATATGTAAACTTTTATTTATAATAATTAGTTTTGTTTCTTTATAAGTAATATATATAAATAGATAAGTAATAAGTGTTTAATAAAATAAGAAAAGTCTTTTATTTACATTTAAAATAAATACAAACTAATTAAAAGGACATGTGTAAATTCCTAAGCTATGTAATAACATGTGTTATAAAATTAAGGTATGAGAATGACAAATGTCAAAGCTTTAGATTTTTGTTTTTCTTTTATTTAATAAATCATTTTTACTTATATCAACACATGCTTTCATTCCATTTTTTTTTCTTTTCAAATTCTTTTTCAAACTTAAGAAGATTTCAGCCTGAGACAAAATATTCTCAAGAACAAACCTGAAACCATTTCCTCTCAAAAACTAAATTCCTGTAATTCATTTCTTCAAAAATCTGTAACCATTCTTCATTTCTCTGAAACCCATTTTCAAATCAAAGTCAAGCCTGTTCTTCTTTCCAAAATCTGATCAAAGCCTGCATTCTTCAAAATCAAACAAAAACTGCAATTTCGTTTCTGGAAGCATTTTCAAACAAGTCTTTAGCCTGTAAACATTTTTTCAAAGCTGAAGCAAGTAATCAAAAGCCTGCAATCTTTTTCCAAATCTGGAATCTAAAGCAACATCACAACAAAACAAGTTAGAGCATGCATGCAAGTATTCAAGTTTTAAATCAAAGTTTTAAAGTTCTCAAAATCAAAACTGTTTTAAAAGAGGAAGCTCTGTTCTTCATTTGCAATCTGGTGAGTAACTTATATTTTTAAAAACTTAAGTATATCTGTTTACATGCTATAAGTCCTTGAATCTATGATGTAATATGCCTGCATGTTGTTTAGTATGTTTGATATGTATGTATATCTTTATATATGGATGTAAAATTGGAGTGCATGTCTGTTATTGATATATGTATATCTGTTTCCAGTTGCAAGTTCTAAGTTTAATTTAATCTTGTATCTTTTGACTTTGACATTATTATGGGTTAAGTTAAAAACAATAATTGTTTGTTTAATCAAGGATTTATGTTTAAAATTTTATTTAAGTTAAAATAAAAAGGAAACTGCTCTGGAAAACATAATGGAACATGAGACTTTAGTTTTGTTAAAATTTGAATATCTTAATTCAAAGGTACAGGCATATAATCTGAAATCATATCCTAAACCATGAATTATAAAAGTAAAATCACAAATTTTAGAGGGGTGTGGTACGAGCAGTTTGGGTTTGACCAGAATTTGAATTCTGGTTGATCTCTGATGATCTAAGCCTTCGGGGAAGTCGTGGTTCATTCTGGAGATAGAAGAATGATCGGAGAGTTCGAGAAAAATATATGTTGGTGGTGAATAGCACTGGGGCAATGGGAATTGATCAGGGAAATCTGTAGACCTAATTTTGGGCATGGACGAGATTTTGGCAACCGGAGCATCTATGGTGAATCGAGTGACATAAGGCATTGGGGAATGATAGCTGGAAGGAAGACGAAGCTTCGACTAAAATTTCGACGTAGCTGGTGGCGTGAGGCGAGCAGACGAGGTCGGTTCTGATGATCGAATGTTGTTCTAAGATGGTTTGACTATCTCGATTTTGATTTTGAGCCTCGGTGGAAATTCTGATGGTCGTAATTTGGTTGGGGTTTGATCATCGATAGGTGGAAGTGGTCGTAGCTGGTCGGAGATGGATGGCTGCTCTGTGCACGTGCACCAGGTAGTAGTCAGGTCTGGAAGGAAATTAAGGAAGAAGATGTTGTTCTTGAAGTAGATGGTGGAATAACTCGAAGTCATACTCGAGTATTTGATGTTCTGACTCGGGTTCGTGCAGAGGAACTCGCGAGAGTTTTAAACTGTTTTTAAAATTTTATTATAACAAAGTTTAAAATAAAAGGGGAAGAAGAAAACTCGAAGGAGTACTCGGGAAAACAGGGTTTTGGCTCGGGTATTTTGATATATGGCTCGGGTAAGTTGAATGGTTACAGGTTTTAAAGCCTGTGTGTTTTTAAATTTTAAAATTGATTTAAAATTTGAAAACAGAAATTTAAACAAAGTTTAAATTAAAATTTTAAAGTATGGATTTAATTTAAACTTAAATCCCAGTTGTAAAAATAAATAAGTTTTTATTTTAATATTTAAACATCTTTAAATGTTTAAAGTATAGTTTAAAAGAATTTTTAAATTAAATAAATTGGTTTAAAAATCTTGTAAATTTCTGTGACGACCCAACTTTCCACTACCGGAAAATCATGCCGTTTTTAAGAAAGAAAGGGGTGAGAAATAGAAAAGATAGAGAAGAAGAAGAAACAACATCAGAATCTCAACAGCGGAACGGATAAAATATAATATATCACATAAGAGAATACATAATATCATATACATCAAAGTTACACAGATAATACATCACATACTAGACAGTTATAAACACCTGTCTAGTTAATACAACTCGATACAACACAATACAACACAGAGATACCAACACAGCGGAACACTATACATATCTATAACGCTGAAGCCTCCTGCTCCATTGCTCCTCCACAATTCGTCAAAGCTAACCTGAATCCCTTGGCTACCCGTAAAAATTTGGGTACCCGAGAGTTTATGAAAAACAGAAATAAACTTCGGGTCAGACATGGGTCTGGTATGAGTAACAGGTTAAGTTTGTTTAACTTTGAAAATCATTTGAAAACAAAAGGTATCACGTAAGACATCCCACACATAAACATGGAAATGTTTTTACCTTACGCTAACCAAAACATTTGATAGGAAATCCAGTTATATTATAATAGGTCTAGGGTTTTCAAGTAAATAGAAAATAGCCGAAATTGTTACATTCATTAAATTCTAGCATACTAGGTTTACAATCAAATCCGATGGCACTTATTGGATTTTGGATTCCATACAATGGCTGGGCTACTGGGGTACCGCCCGTCACAGTACCTGGCCTAGATCAGCGTACCGAGGACCCACCCTAAGTCCCCTGCAACACAAGACCGGAACCATCCCTTACTGGACAGTCCCAAACAAGACAACCCCGGCAGTTGGAGCTCAAAACTGCCCACACAGCCGAAAATAAAAAGGGACATCTAGACAGGGGTATATCTCGCTCTCAAGTGGGTGCTACCCACGAAGCCTTGCTGCACCTCCCCTGTTTTAGCCATTCCCGGTTGATGAGGCTTGAGGTCACGATTACCTTATCAGAATTCATCACTTAGAATGCTCATCGTCCGCCTGACGATGTGCTGAAAGCATTCAATCCATACAAGTTCGTTCCGGGTTCGAACGAAACCGAAGGCATTATCTCGTTACACTCATTTTGGAATCACCCTCAGAGTTAACGACAATAACCCTTGCACTCTAAATCTTCATCTTCACTTGAGATTCACGACCTATCGTTATTTTGGATCGATGTGGTGTTCGGGTCTCCAGACCTAGAATTCCGGTATACGGAAACCCGATCCCGGTCTCATCGAAATCCAAACCGTGTCTTTTAAGGCCAAGTTGTTTTAAAGTTAAAACAATTCATTTCAATTATCTATATACACACAGATAGATAGTTCACAATATCACAGATAGATAATCCACAATATCACATAATAGACAATCCATATCACACAGTATTAATTATCTCCTATCAGAGAATTCAAACCATTCAAGGAAATCAATATCATCCATCAATACATAAGCAATGATTCATAAACACATCATTTAAAATTAATTTAAAATGAATTAAATTAATTTCTTATCTCTAATTAATTTAAAGTAAATTAAATTAATTACTTCATTCTATAAATCCTGCTTACTTCACCATTAATTAATTACAAATCAATTAATTAATCATTCTCTAGATTTCCATCTTAATTAATCATCCTGGATTAATTACCTTTTAATTACATTCAAGTAATTATCTTCCAATTAATTTCACAAATTAATTATCTTTAACCAAAAACAGTAATTAACCTTTAATTACTCTTTTTATTAATTAACCATAATTAATTACATTTACCCTTAATTAAATACAATTAATTAATTACTCAAAATTACTTATTATTGATTAATTAGTTTTAATAAATCAATTCTTAATTACATCATTAATTATATAAATTAATGATCCCTAATTACATTCTTGATTTAATTATTCCATTTAAAATTAATTACATCAAGTGATAAGTCTAAATTAAACCACAATTATTAATCAATCTTGACTAACCTCATTCAGTAATTAACTACCCTTAATTACTTCATTTAATAAATTAATTACTCCCTAATTAATTATCTCAATTAACCCCTTGATCAATTACACAAAGTAATTTAATCCAAATTACTTTCATTATTAAATCATCTTCAATCAATTACATATAGTAATTACCATTAATTACTTCATTAGGTAATTTACTTCATTAATTACATTTAAGTAATTATACTTATCAAATCATTCTGTGATTATCTTAAATTAATTAAAGTAAATTAATTTACTTTAACTAATTAAATTTAACTCAATTAATTACAATGAGTAACCAATTCCTTAGTTACTTTTATTAAGTAATTATACTTAATCAATTTTACAAATGATTATCTTTAACTAATTAATCTAATTAATTATTAAAGTTTATCACATTAATTAATTATTAAACAAATCTTAAGTTAATGACCTTCATTGACTATTAACAATTCTTAATTTCTTTTCTTAAGAAATTTATACTTAGATTAACCATTATTAATTACAAATTAATTTATCTTTAATAACCCATTAATTAACCACTAATTATTAAATTAATTTAAGTTCTAACTGTAACTTAATTAACTTTTAATTACTTGATTAATTAATTCTTAATCATTAATTAACATCCAATCTTTTATATTTTATTTTAAATTCGAATCATTTAAAATACACTTAGCATTTAAAAATTGTTAAAGAATTAAATTTATAACTTAATTCAAATTTAAAACTAGGATACAAAAAAAAATTCAGTTTTGAATTCTTATTTTTAAATTAAGTTTAAACTTGTTTAAACTTACATTCAAAATTTAAAATTGAATTTAAATTTTGAAACCGTCAGGTTATAGAAGCCTGTCACAACCTTACCCGAAGTCACCCCATCTTGCTTCGAGTCACACCCCATCTTGCTTCGAGTAATCATGGGTTCTACTCGAGAAACTCAGACTCATCTCTCCTTCCTTCTAAAAATTGTTTAAAGTAGTTAAAAACAATTTAAGTTTAAAAACCTTAAATACTTTTAAACTGATATTCAACTAACTTGAAACCAGATTGAAACTTAGATTTTAAACTTGTTTTAAAAACTTTACTTTCCAGTTAACTTCAGTTTAAATTTATTTTAAAAATTTAAGAAACCAGAACAGTTTCCCCTTAAACCTGTAAACAAATATTAACCCGAGACAACCCCTAATTACTTTGAGTCCAAAACCATTCCACTTCGAGTCAATTCCTCAAATCACCCGAGTTAACTCGAGCAACTACCCTACTCCCCAAAACCAACATCAGACGAACACTTCACCGTGCATATGCACGGTGACTCCGGCCACCATGGACCACCAACGTCGATCGCAACCCACCAGAAATCGACTCGATATCCCACCTCAGTCATCAAATCTCGACCAACAACCCATAATCAAAATCGAGCATTAACCCAAACCTGGAAACACCAGAGCCCACCATCACGCAAACCTGTCAACGCTTCTCCTTCGAAGCTCCGACCACCTGAATGCCACCGCCACCGTCCACAGCCTCGACTACCTTCACTCTAGCGATTCCTAAAATCCTACCACACTCGATCAATTGATGGTGACGAACGAAACAAATTCGTGACCTTACCTAAAACTAGGTTTACGAACGGAAAACCATCACCGCCGCTTCCACGATCATCTGACCACCGCCTCAATATTTTTCCCTAAATCTACGATCATCACCGCATCACTCCAGAAAGTCCTAGCCCTCCAGAACATCTGCATCACCAGAATTTCCCACAAGACCAAATTCTGTTCAACCCAGAACTGTGCCCGAATCCCATTACTAAAAATTGAGATTTTAGTTTTAAAAATCATGGTTTGGTTTAAGAATGCGATTTATAACCCTGAATTCATAAACTAAGATGTTTGAAATTTCACTAACTCAAGCTCTCTTGTCTTCAGAGTTTTCCAGAGCAGAATTAAATTTATTTTAACTTAAACAAAATTTTATAAACTTACTCTATGCTTCAACAACAAATTTCGTTTAGAACTTAAACCCTAACGAAGGTTTGATCAAGAGATAAAGAATTTTATTTAAATTCTTAAGTTTGAAAACAAAAAAACAGAGATGTTTCCAGGCATGCACTCAGATATACATTCATATACATTCATAGCTCATTGCACTTATATATATACTTATAACACCATACATATATATCACAGAAACAACAGGCAACCATAATCATGCTTATATTTGAAAAATGTGATGTTACTCACCAGGTTCTAGAATGAAGCCAGAGTTTCCATTTTGAAAAGCTTTTGATACTTTGAACTCTTAAGAACTGGAAAATGGTTTGCTTTTAAAACTTCAAAACTTTGAGTTGCTAATGCTTTTGTTTAAATGAATGATGCTTCAGTAGTTAATGTATTTTCTGGAAAGACTGAGTTTCCTTTTTTTTTCTTTCTTTTTGTAAACGAGAATGGAATGGGAAGATTGATAAATATGACACTGCTTACACAATTGTTTATTTTCTTCTGTACAACCAGGTCAGAGATTTTTCTCTTTAACAATATGGCTGAGATGATTTCGACCTTGCTAGAGATAATGGCATTTAATGCCTTGGTCCTTTTGTCTACAAACCCATACTTATCCCTATCTCAACTTCGTATGTACTTAGGCTGGTATATACTTTTCTTTATACCATTTGTATACAAAGATATTCCATATTTTTACTTTATTTTGTTATGCCTGCAACCTGTATATCCAGTTCATTTCCTTGCCTAGCATAATTACTTACAGCCTTGCATCTATACATGTTTCCAGAACTATCAAAGTGTTTAATTTTACTTTGTCTATTTTTGCCTACAAACTACTTATAGGTCACATACAAGATACTTATCTTTCTTTTACTTAACTTTGTTTATTTGCCTTTGCTCTTATCTTTGAAATATAAATAAGTATATTTATAGTTTATTAACATATAGTTAGAATTTAGGCGATGAGTTTACTTTTATACTTAGTTTATTTCCTTCTTCGATTTCTAATCCAAATACTTAATTATATTTCCCTATGTATGTATTTATTATTTATATTTATGAATTTCATTTTAGAGAAAATGAAACAAAACTATGTATATATATATATATATATACAAATAGAAGCTTATACATATATATAACAAGATATTTAATTTGAAAATAACAACTCTAATTTAAACCTATTTATATTTACATATATAACAATACATTAATAAATGTATTTTGAAAACAATAATTTGTCAAATTTAATTAATTTATAAAAGAGGCTATAACTTCCTATTATTGTTTAAATGAATAAATGTCTCATATTTATTAAACCATATTTTAAAACAAACCTTTTTATTTAATTCTTGAATTAAGCTAAGATATATATTTAAATCAATTAAACATTTACCTTAACTATTTTAAAACTATATATATTCTAAATTAAATCCTAATTTCCAAATTACCAAAAATATATTAGAATTAGAAAACAAGCTTTATTTATTTATTAAATTCAAATTCAAGATTTCTATCTGTAATATATATACAAATATATATACATTATAAATAGAAAACAATTTATTGGCTTTTTTAAAAGATCAGTTATCAGTTAAATATCATTTAAAGAAGATTATTATATCAATTCTAAATTTATCAACAAGAATTTATCAAATCAATTTAATTTTAAATGCAGATTATTAAATTGATATTGTCAGAAATTCCGGGATGTCACATTCCTCCCCTCTTAAAAGAATTTCGTCCCCGAAATTTAAAACAAAGGTAATTTAATAATCTTATTAAAGATTTAATTTTAAAACACAAGCATATATTAGTTATATGCTAACAACCATAGCAACCAACACATCCAATCAAACAAACAATCAAAACTAACTATCCAAACAAAATACTGGATAGAATTCTCTCGAGTTTTCCCGAGTATAAAACACTGGGATACTCGCCCTACAAAATCCAAACTAAACTACACTACAGAGCTACCACTCATCTAGATCTACACAACTAGACAAGATATCAGACTATAGACAAGTCTGACTCAACATCCAAACTCCCTGAACTGCTGGCTCCTCAACCAGAGATAGATCTTACACGTACTCCCTCAGAGATACGCGAAACACATCGAATTCCAGTTATCCAACTGACACTCCACTCCAGAAGACCAAACACTTACCCTCACCAGAACAAGAGAAAATCCAAGATATCTCGGAGCTGACTTCCCAGTCTTACTAAACTTAAAGCTCCTTCGGTCGGAGAAAGCTTATCCAAAATCAAATTTCCAACTTAATAATCCAAATCTCTCCGTCTCTTATCCACAAAACTCTTCGGACGATCCTGGGCTGCCTCCATCCCTACTAATCAGCTCAACTCTCGCTGATGCCTCAAAACAACTCATCAAACTGATCCACTCACGATCAATCCAATAACACAACTCTACTCTTCAAACATCAGGAGACTGACTTATTTTTCCAATCCGAAAAGATAAAACAGATGCACCTCCAAACTGATTCCGCTGCACAACTCTGATCCGGAGAAGATGAAAATGTTGGTGATGCCCACGAGCACAAACTGGACCACACACCTCAGAATATGGTTCACAGATCCATAAAGAAGAAACTCAGAAATCCTGAAAGATCTATGACTAACCAAGAAAACACTCAACTATCGCAAGTCACTTTTGCGATCAACCCAATCTAATATCCAAAGAAAACTGCTCTCTCTCTATCAATCAGAACAGCTCAAGCTAATCTAGCCAATCCATCGAAGAAATGGGTCCACTCTGCTGCTTCTGAACTTCTCTTCTAGAAAACTGCTGACAAATGACCTCCTTGCCTGCACACAGAACAAATCTAAACTATGACGCTGCCACCGAAGCCAAAGACTTCCTAATCCAAAACTTCTTGAGAAACTCAGGCCTCAAAGCCAAACAAAAACACTCAGCTGAATGTAGCCTCAACACCGAAACAGACACGCTTCCTTAAACTTGCTCCAAAGAAAATCTTCGGAGACATCCATAGTCACTGTATCTCATCACACAGCTACTACTTCCTAAGGTATCAAGATACCATCACTAGCTTCTGCTCAACCGATAGAATCCAAATTCTACTCATCCAAACTCTCGAAAATCCGCTCACACGAGCGCGATCATCTTACACTTAAACGCTGGACTCCGAACCCTCACAGATATCCTTCAGAAATTGGTGAAATCCTTACACCACACAAAGATTCACTCGAGACGATATTAGATCTACAGTCTCGGCAGAAACACTTCCATCCCCATCAGACTCCAATCATTGGTAGTCGTGTTATACACACCACTACCCTATTATACCTTTATAACTTATATTGGAAAACCCGAACAGGTAACCCAACAGATAGGTAGAAATATATAAATATATATATCAAAAATACAAGTACGCTCTCTCAAGATAGACACCACTCCAGAGCCTAGGTATTCACTCAACCTAACGCTCTGATACCACGTGTGACGACCCAACTTTCCACTACCGGAAAATCATGCCGTTTTTAAGAAAGAAAGGGGTGAGAAATAGAAAAGATAGAGAAGAAGAAGAAACAACATCGGAATCTCAACAGCGGAACGGATAAAATATAATATATCACATAAGAGAATACATAATATCATATACATCAGAGTTACACAGATAATACATCACATACTAGACAGTTATGAACACCTGTCTAGTTAATACAACTCGATACAACACAATACAACACAGAGATACCAACACAGCGGAACACTATACATATCTATAACGCTGAAGCCTCCTGCTCCATTGCTCCTCCACAATTCGTCAAAGCTAACCTGAATCCCTTGGCTACCCGTAAAAATTTGGGTACCCGAGAGTTTATGAAAAACAGAAATAAACTTCGGGTCAGACATGGGTCTGGTATGAGTAACAGGTTAAGGTTGTTTAACTTTGAAAATCATTTGAAAACAAAAGGTATCACGTAAGACATCCCACACATAAACATGGAAATGTTTTTACCTTACGCTAACCAAAACATTTGATAGGAAATCCAGTTATATTATAATAGGTCTAGGGTTTTCAAGTAAATAGAAAATAGCCGAAATTGTTACATTCATTAAATTCCAGCATACTAGGTTTACAATCAAATCCGATGGCACTTATTGGATTTTGGATTCCATACAATGGCTGGGCTACTGGGGTACCGCCCGTCACAGTACCTGGCCTAGATCAGCGTACCGAGGACCCACCCTAAGTCCCCTGCAACACAAGACCGGAACCATCCCTTACTGGACAGTCCCAAACAAGACAACCCCGGCAGTTGGAGCTCAAAACTGCCCACACAGCCGAAAATAAAAAGGGACATCTAGACAGGGGTATATCTCGCTCTCAAGTGGGTGCTACCCACGAAGCCTTGCTGCACCTCCCCTGTTTTAGCCATTCCCGGTTGATGAGGCTTGAGGTCACGATTACCTTATCAGAATTCATCACTTAGAATGCTCATCGTCCGCCTGACGATGTGCTGAAAGCATTCAATCCATACAAGTTCGTTCCGGGTTCGAACGAAACCGAAGGCATTATCTCGTTACACTCATTTTGGAATCACCCTCAGAGTTAACGACAATAACCCTTGCACTCTAAATCTTCATCTTCACTTGAGATTCACGACCTATCGTTATTTTGGATCGATGTGGTGTTCGGGTCTCCAGACCTAGAATTCCGGTATACGGAAACCCGATCCCGGTCTCATCGAAATCCAAACCGTGTCTTTTAAGGCCAAGTTGTTTTAAAGTTAAAACAATTCATTTCAATTATCTATATACACACAAATAGATAGTTCACAATATCACAGATAGATAATCCACAATATCACATAATAGACAATCCATATCACACAGTATTAATTATCTCCTATCAGAGAATTCAAACCATTCAAGGAAATCAATATCATCCATCAATACATAAGCAATGATTCATAAACACATCATTTAAAATTAATTTAAAATGAATTAAATTAATTTCTTATCTCTAATTAATTTAAAGTAAATTAAATTAATTACTTCATTCTATAAATCCTGCTTACTTCACCATTAATTAATTACAAATCAATTAATTAATCATTCTCTAGATTTCCATCTTAATTAATCATCCTGGATTAATTACCTTTTAATTACATTCAAGTAATTATCTTCCAATTAATTTCACAAATTAATTATCTTTAACCAAAAACAGTAATTAACCTTTAATTACTCTTTTTATTAATTAACCATAATTAATTACATTTACCCTTAATTAATTACAATTAATTAATTACTCAAAATTACTTATTATTGATTAATTAGTTTTAATAAATCAATTCTTAATTACATCATTAATTATATAAATTAATGATCCCTAATTACATTCTTGATTTAATTATTCCATTTAAAATTAATTACATCAAGTGATAAGTCTAAATTAAACCACAATTATTAATCAATCTTGACTAACCTCATTCAGTAATTAACTACCCTTAATTACTTCATTTAATAAATTAATTACTCCCTAATTAATTATCTCAATTAACCCCTTGATCAATTACACAAAGTAATTTAATCCAAATTACTTTCATTATTAAATCATCTTCAATCAATTACATATAGTAATTACCATTAATTACTTCATTAGGTAATTTACTTCATTAATTACATTTAAGTAATTATACTTATCAAATCATTCTGTGATTATCTTAAATTAATTAAAGTAAATTAATTTACTTTAACTAATTAAATTTAACTCAATTAATTACAATGAGTAACCAATTCCTTAGTTACTTTTATTAAGTAATTATACTTAATCAATTTTACAAATGATTATCTTTAACTAATTAATCTAATTAATTATTAAAGTTTATCACATTAATTAATTATTAAACAAATCTTAAGTTAATGACCTTCATTGACTATTAACAATTCTTAATTTCTTTTCTTAAGAAATTTATACTTAGATTAACCATTATTAATTACAAATTAATTTATCTTTAATAACCCATTAATTAACCACTAATTATTAAATTAATTTAAGTTCTAACTGTAACTTAATTAACTTTTAATTACTTGATTAATTAATTCTTAATCATTAATTAACATCCAATCTTTTATATTTTATTTTAAATTCGAATCATTTAAAATACACTTAGCATTTAAAAATTGTTAAAGAATTAAATTTATAACTTAATTCAAATTTAAAACTAGGATACAAAAAAAAATCAGTTTTGAATTCTTATTTTTAAATTAAGTTTAAACTTGTTTAAACTTACATTCAAAATTTAAAATTGAATTTAAATTTTGAAACCGTCAGGTTATAGAAGCCTGTCACAACCTTACCCGAAGTCACCCCATCTTGCTTCGAGTCACACCCCATCTTGCTTCGAGTAATCATGGGTTCTACTCGAGAAACTCAGACTCATCTCTCCTTCCTTCTAAAAATTGTTTAAAGTAGTTAAAAACAATTTAAGTTTAAAAACCTTAAATACTTTTAAACTGATATTCAACTAACTTGAAACCAGATTGAAACTTAGATTTTAAACTTGTTTTAAAAACTTTACTTTCCAGTTAACTTCAGTTTAAATTTATTTTAAAAATTTAAGAAACCAGAACAGTTTCCCCTTAAACCTGTAAACAAATATTAACCCGAGACAACCCCTAATTACTTCGAGTCCAAAACCATTCCACTTCGAGTCAATTCCTCAAATCACCCGAGTTAACTCGAGCAACTACCCTACTCCCCAAAACCAACATCAGTCGAACACTTCACCGTGCATATGCACGGTGACTCCGGCCACCATGGACCACCAACGTCGATCGCAACCCACCAGAAATCGACTCGATATCCCACCTCAGTCATCAAATCTCGACCAACAACCCATAATCAAAATCGAGCATTAACCCAAACCTGGAAACACCAGAGCCCACCATCACGCAAACCTGTCAACGCTTCTCCTTCGAAGCTCCGACCACCTGAATGCCACCGCCACCGTCCACAGCCTCGACTACCTTCACTCTAGCGATTCCTAAAATCCTACCACACTCGATCAATTGATGGTGACGAACGAAACGAATTCGTGACCTTACCTAAAACTAGGTTTACGAACGGAAAACCATCACCGCCGCTTCCACGATCATCTGACCACCGCCTCAATATTTTTCCCTAAATCTACGATCATCACCGCATCACTCCAGAAAGTCCTAGCCCTCCAGAACATCTGCATCACCAGAATTTCCCACAAGACCAAATTCTGTTCAACCCAGAACTGTGCCCGAATCCCATTACTAAAAATTGAGATTTTAGTTTTAAAAATCATGGTTTGGTTTAAGAATGCGATTTATAACCCTGAATTCATAAACTAAGATGTTTGAAATTTCACTAACTCAAGCTCTCTTGTCTTCAGAGTTTTCCAGAGCAGAATTAAATTTATTTTAACTTAAACAAAATTTTATAAACTTACTCTATGCTTCAACAACAAATTTCATTTAGAACTTAAACCCTAACGAAGGTTTGATCAAGAGATAAAGAATTTTATTTAAATTCTTAAGTTTGAAAACAAAAAAACAGAGATGTTTCTAGGCATGCACTCAGATATACATTCATATACATTCATAGCTCATTGCACTTATATATATACTTATAACACCATACATATATATCACAGAAACAACAGGCAACCATAATCATGCTTATATTTGAAAAATGTGATGTTACTCACCAGGTTCTAGAATGAAGCCAGAGTTTCCATTTTGAAAAGCTTTTGATACTTTGAACTCTTAAGAACTGGAAAATGGTTTGCTTTTAAAACTTCAAAAACTTTGAGTTGCTAATGCTTTTGTTTAAATGAATGATGCTTCAGTAGTTAATGTATTTTCTGGAAAGACTGAGTTTCCTTTTTTTTCTTTCTTTTTGTAAACGAGAATGGAATGGGAAGATTGATAAATATGACACTGCTTACACAATTGTTTATTTTCTTCTGTACAACCAGGTCAGAGATTTTTCTCTTTAACAATATGGCTGAGATGATTTCGACCTTGCTAGAGATAATGGCATTTAATGCCTTGGTCCTTTTGTCTACAAACCCATACTTATCCCTATCTCAACTTCGTATGTACTTAGGCTGGTATATACTTTTCTTTATACCATTTGTATACAAAGATATTCCATATTTTTACTTTATTTTGTTATGCCTGCAACCTGTATATCCAGTTCATTTCCTTGCCTAGCATAATTACTTACAGCCTTGCATCTATACATGTTTCCAGAACTATCAAAGTGTTTAATTTTACTTTGTCTATTTTTGCCTACAAACTACTTATAGGTCACATACAAGATACTTATCTTTCTTTTACTTAACTTTGTTTATTTGCCTTTGCTCTTATCTTTGAAATATAAATAAGTATATTTATAGTTTATTAACATATAGTTAGAATTTAGGCGATGAGTTTACTTTTATACTTAGTTTATTTCCTTCTTCGATTTCTAATCCAAATACTTAATTATATTTCCCTATGTATGTATTTATTATTTATATTTATGAATTTCATTTTAGAGAAAATGAAACAAAACTATGTATATATATATATATATATACAAATAGAAGCTTATACATATATATAACAAGATATTTAATTTGAAAATAACAACTCTAATTTAAACCTATTTATATTTACATATATAACAATACATTAATAAATGTATTTTGAAAACAATAATTTGTCAAATTTAATTAATTTATAAAAGAGGCTATAACTTCCTATTATTGTTTAAATGAATAAATGTCTCATATTTATTAAACCATATTTTAAAACAAACCTTTTTATTTAATTCTTGAATTAAGCTAAGATATATATTTAAATCAATTAAACATTTACCTTAACTATTTTAAAACTATATATATTCTAAATTAAATCCTAATTTCCAAATTACCAAAAATATATTAGAATTAGAAAACAAGCTTTATTTATTTATTAAATTCAAATTCAAGATTTCTATCTGTAATATATATACAAATATATATACATTATAAATAGAAAACAATTTATTGGCTTTTTTAAAAGATCAGTTATCAGTTAAATATCATTTAAAGAAGATTATTATATCAATTCTAAATTTATCAACAAGAATTTATCAAATCAATTTAATTTTAAATGCAGATTATTAAATTGATATTGTCAGAAATTCCGGGATGTCACAATTTCTTTTATAAATGTTAAGTGTTCTTAACATTTGGTTTAAAAAGATTTTGTATATTTGATTTAAATATTGGTTAAAGTTAAATTGTAATCTATTTTAAATCTTTTAATTTAAAATGAATTAAAAGAAAAGATTTTAAAGAAAAATGTTTTAAAGACTTTTGTTAATAATAACTAAAGTAGTTAAAGGTTAATTCTTTAGTTCAGAAAGTAATTAAGATTTAATTATATAGGAGTAATTAAATTAATAAGGTAATTAAAGAATGATTGATAATTTAATTAATTAATTGGTAAGTAAGAGTTTATCAAGTTGTTTTAATAAATAATTGATTAAAGATTAATTACCTAAAGAAGTAATTAAAATGGTTAATAATTAATGAGGGATCATTAATTAGGAATTATTAAATAATTAATAAATGGGATTAATTTGTATAATCAAGTAGATTAATTTACTAATGATAATCTTTTATGAATTGGTTAAGTAATTAAGGGAATTAATTACTTAAGGTAATTAATTAAATAAATTTGATTTAGTTTAATTTATTAATTAAATTAAATTAAGATAATCACTTGGTGATTTGATAATTACTTAGATGTAATTAGTGAAAGTATAAATTACTTAGGAAATTAATTAAAGTTAATTAGTGGATGTAATTAACTAAGGATGATTTAATAAAAGTAATTTGAGTTTAATTACTTTGAATAATTAATCAAAGGTTAATTAAAGGATAATTAATTAAGAAGTAATTAATTAAGGGAAGAGTAATTAAGGGTAGTTAATTACTAAATGTGATTAATCAAAGGTGATTAATAATTAAAGATTAATTATTAAATGTAAATAATTTAAATGGAGTAATAAATTAAAGGAGTAATTAAAGATTATTATTAATTAATATAATTAATATTGTAATTAAGGATTGATTAATTAAGATTAATTAATCAATAATAAGTGATTAAAAAGTAATTAATTAATTGTAATTAATTAAGGATTAATGTAATTAAATATAGTTAATTAATTAATGAAGTAATTAAAGATTAATTACTGAATGGTTTAAGATAATTAATTTGTGAAATTAATTAAGTATTAATTACTTAAAGTAATTAAAGGATTATTAATCAGGAATGATTAATTAAGATGAATACTTAGAGTAATGATTAATTAATTGGTTTAATTAATAATTAAGTAAGCAGGATTTATAGAATGAAGTAATTAGTTTAATTCACTTTAATCTAATTAGATGATATAAATCATTGCTTAAGAATGGATGAATGAGATTGAATGTATTTCATTGTTTGATATCTCTGATGAGATATGATTGATATATGATATGGATGTTTAGTTGAATTATAATGATAATGTGAATTATCTGTTTGGGATGATAATGTAGATTATCTATTGAATTATCTATCTTTGTGTATATAGATAAGAATTGAATTGTTTTAACTTTAAAACAACTTGGCCCTTAAAAGATACGTTTTGGATTTTGATGAGACCGGGATCGGGTTTCCGTATACCGGAATTCCAGGTCTGGAGACCCGAATACCACATCGATCCAAATTAACGATAGGTCGTGAATCTCAAGTGAAGATGAAGATTCAGAGTGAAAGGGTTATTGTCGTTAACTCTGAGGGTGATTCCAAAACGAGTGTAACGAGATAATGCCTTCGGTTTCGTTCGAACCCGGAACGAACTTGTATGGATTGAATGCTTTCAGCACATCGTCAGGCGGACGATGAGCATTCTAAGTGATATGTTCTGATTAAAGGTAATCGTAACCTCAAGCCTCATCAACCGGGAATGGCTAAAACAGGGGAGGTGCAGCAAGGCTTCGTGGGTAGCACCCACTGAGAGCAAGATAGATCCCTGTCTAGAGGTCCCTTTTCTTTTTATTCGGCTTAGTGTGTGGTTGGTCGCGCCAACTACGGGGTTATCTTGTTCGGAATTATCCAGTAAGGGATGGTTCCGGCTTTGTGTTGCAGGGGAGCGGGCGTACTCCTCGGTACGGTGATCTAGGCCTCGTACTGTGACGGGCGGTACCCCAGTAGCCCTGCCATTGTATGGAAACTCATTCTTCCTACGTGCCCTTACGGTTTTGATTGTATAACCCACTTTGTGGCTAGTATGCTGGAATTTAATAATGTAACAATTTCAGCTATTTCATATTTATTTGAAAACCCTAGACCCTATTATAATATAACTGGATTTCCTATCAAATGTTTTGGTTAGCGTAAGGTAAAAACTTACCCATGTTTATTTGTGGGGAGTCTTACGTGATACCTTTTCTTTCTAAAGGTTTTGAAGTTAAGTAAGTTTAACCTGTTACTCACACCAGACCCATGTCTGACCCAAGTTGTTTATTTCTGTTTATAAACTCTTGGGTACTCAAATTTTTACGAGTAGCCAAGGGATTCAGGTTTAGCTTTGACGAATTGTGGAGGAGCAATGGAGCAGGAGGCTTCAGCGTTGTAGATATATATAGTAGTTCCGCTGTGTCTGTATCTCTGTAGTGTATTGAGTTGTAATGTCTAGACAGATGTTATAACTGTCTAGTAAGTGATGTATATGCTGTGTAACTCTGTAAAGTGTTGTATACTATGTAATAGTATATGTTATTAATATAATTTATTCGTTCCGCTGTGAGATCGTTGTTGTTGTTTCTTTCTTTCTTCTCTTCTTTTCTATTTTCTACCCCTTTCTTTCTTATTAATGATACGACTTTCTGTGGAGAAAAAGTCGGTTGTTACAGCTAGGGTGGTGGAAGGTATGGGTCATGGGTTAGAGGGAGAAGGAGGAGGAGTTTGGGCGTGGATTTGAGGTGTTTAGATGGATATTTCTTTTAGTTTATTTTTGAAATAAAATTTGGCATTATTTTCTAGGGATGGAAGCCATAAAAGAAGAGAGGAGAAGCTTGGAAAATGAAGAAGAAGAATTGTTGATGGAAGTGAAGAAATGATTTAGTATTTATAGAAAATTTTTGGAATAAAATATTATTATGTGAAATGACCAAAATACATTTACTTCAACTTAAAGTAAAATCCATTTTTTCAACACTTAACATCACCTTTCACCTCACAACTTTATGTCTTAATTAGTTAGGCATTAAGAAAAATAAAGTAAGATTTTGTTATATTTGATTTGATATGTTTTGTCCTTTTGGGCTTACTTTTTGCTAAAGAATTTCTAGAATTTTCTATTCTTGTTTAGAAATAATAATCCTTTTTAGCGACTTTATTAATACTTACCATATTTAAAAGTGTGTACATGTATATGTAATATTGGTGCAACAACGTTTCGACAACTTTTGTTGAACAAAACATTGATTTTTGACAAAACATTAAATGGTCATATTTTGACGTTTTTGTTAAACTTCACAAATTCGTAAACAAAACTTGGAAATACACTTGTATATTGTTATTTAAAAATAAAAAACCTTATTAAATAATTAAAATAATCTATTTAACCATCTAAACTTACTTTTCTGAAATCAGACTTTTGTCATTTTTACTGATATAAGCAACGGTTCCTATTTTTGTTTATATTTCTATCTCCAAATCCTATCTAAAATTATTTGAACCATAAAATCTTATATATTTTATATTTAAAATCAATTTAAATATTATATATTAGAGTGATCAAATTTTGGGTCGTTACATTCTCCCTTCCTTAAAAGAATTTTGTCCTCGAAATTAGATAAGAAGAAAAATAGCTCAATAGGAAATATATTCGATAAGATGAAATATATATAAGAGTATGAATAAGTGACTACACCATATCGGTGGGTACACTATACAGTCTATACATCAATCCTAAACTCAGGATATGCCTTCCTCATTCTATCCTCTGGTTCCCAAATGTAATCTTCTGCATCTCCACTCCATTAAACTTTGACTAACCTTACCATCTTCCTCCTTAATTCTTTCTCATCATGATCAACGATTCGAACAGGTTTTCTAATAACTGCCAAATTTGGTTCTATCTCTAAGGCTTCCTGAGCAGCCGTTTTTATAGTTTGTTCTGGGTCATGCACATGTTTCCGCAAATGAGATACATGAAAAACATTGTGCACACCGGACAATCTTTCAGGCAACTGTACTCGGTAAGCTAGTGGACTGATTCGTTCAAGAATAGGAAAAGGTCAAATATATCGAGATTCTAACTTCCCAGCCCTTCCAAACCTCACCACTCCTCTCAATGGAGAACTTTCAAAAAGATTGAATCTCCAACTAAGAATTTTAGATTTCTACGCCTTTGGTTTGCGTAACTTTTCTGCCTGCTCTGGGATTCCTTTAGCTTCTTTCTAATCATATCAACCTTCTATGAAGCTTCTCGTATCATATCAGGACCAAGTATTAACCGATCTCCAGTCTCGATCCAATATGTTGGTGACTTGCATGGGCAACCATATAGAGCTTCATACGATGCCAAGCCGATACTAGCTTGATAAATGTTGTTATAGGAGAATTCTACTAAATGCAAATGATTTTCGCATGCGCCTTCAAAGTCTAGAATACATGCTCTTAGAAGATCATCCAAAATACGATTGACTCTTTCCGTCTTTCCATCAGTTTATAGGTGATATGCAGTGCTTATACTCAGCCTTGTTCCCAAAGCTGTCTATAATGCTTCCCAAAACTGACTAGTAAAGATTGGATCCCGATCGCTTACTATACTGCTTGGAACTCCATGCAATCGAACAAACTTTTTCATATATACCTCTGCCAAGCTTGCAGCGGTCCTTGTTGGCTTTACTTGAATGAAGTGTGCACTTTTAGTTAATCGATTTATGATAACCCAAATGCCTTTGTTTCCTTTCCTCGTTCGAGGTAAGCCATCAATTAATGCCATTGATATTTGATCCCACTTCCAAGCTGGAATCTCCAGAGGTTGAAGTAACCCTGCAATTTTCTATTGGTCACTCTTGACTTGTTGACAATTTGTGCATCAGCTAATATAAATGGATATGTCCCATTTCATACTGCTCCATCAAAAGGTTTGTTTTACGTATTTGTACATTTTGTTAACTCCTGGATGAACGTTAAGTTTGGAATTGTGGAATTCAGTTAACTCCTACTGCCTAAGATTTTCCACATCTGAAACTCAAATTCGCCCATTCAACCGTAATATTCCACGGTTATCTACTTCAAAGCTTTAATTTTTCCCTTTGTGTATATCTTTAATAATCTCCTTTAGGAATCGATCTTCTTTTTGCTTGCTGGTATTTCTTTCTAGAAGAATTGGAGTTACTACCAAATAAGAAATAACAACATTCTTCCTACTCAACGCATCTGCTACTATGTTGGCTTTCCAAGGTGTATATAGAATATCCAGATCATAAGGTGCGAGAGATTCTTGCCAGCGCTGTTGTCTCGTGTTCAAGTCTTTTTGTGTGAAAAGATATTTCAAAGATTTGTGATCCGTAAAGAGATCACATTTTTCTCCTAGTAAGTAATGCCTCCATATTTTTAATGCAAACACAACAGCTAGTAGCTCCAAGTCATGTGTTGCATAATATTTCTCTTGAGAATTTAGCTGCCTACTTGCATAAGCGATTACCTTCCCTTCTTGCATTAGAACTGCACCAACTCCATCCCTACAAGCACCTGTATAAACGGTTAACCCACTATTTCCATTTATAATTTCTAGAACTGGAGTGATTGTTAACCTCCTTTTAAGTTCCTCGAATGCTTCTTAACATTTAGGAGTCCAGATAAATTTAGCATCCTTCATTTTCATCTTTGTTAGGTGATAGGCAATCTTTGAAAAGTCTTAAATGAATCTTCTGTATGTCCTGCCAAACCTAAGAAGCTATGAATTTCTTTAGGAGGTTGTGGCTGCTTCCAATTTTGTATAGCTATAACCTTTACAGGATCTACTGAAATCTTGTTCCTTGACACTATATGTCCATGGAATCTTACCTCCTTCTCCCAAAAGTGGCATTTGGAGAATTTGGCTTTCGGCACATTATTCCTCAATATTTCCAACACCATTTCTAGATGTCTTTCATGTTCATCTTTTGTCTTAGAATAGATAAGGATATCATCGATAAAGACTGACACGAATTTATTAAGTACATCTCTAAATACTCTATTCATAAGGTCTACAAAATAAGCGGGAGTGTAGGTCAGCCCAAAAGGCATAACCAACCACTCGAAGAAAGTATTTGAAATACAGTTAGGTGGATGCATTCTTCTGCGAACCTTAGTTGATGGAATCCCGTAGCTAGATCCATTTTCGAGAATACTCGAGCACCATGTAACTGAATAATCAAGTCATCTATTCGGGGTAGAGTGTACTTGTTCTTAATCATTTCCTTATTCAGATCTCAGTAGTCTACACACAACCTTAACGATCCATCTGACTTGGAAACAAAAACTACTGCCGATCCTCAACTTGAACGACTAGCTCTTATCAATCCTTTCTTTAATAGCTCCTGGGTTTAGTTATTTAACTCATCCCTCTCCTTTAGAGCCATCCTTCGATTGGATTGTTTGTTTGGCCTTGCACCAGGGATTAGATTGATACAGAACTCAATTTCCTGATGTAGGGGTAAACTCATTACTTCTTCAAAGACATCTGGAAATTCTTTAACAACAGATATTGTTTCTAATCATTTCTGGGATGAATCTAATGCATATAGAAAACTATCTCTCCTTGGACTGGGATCTTCACAAAATATTTTTATAAACTTCCCTAACTTCATCTTTACTAAAACCATCCTTTTTACACAATCTAGAATTGCTTCGTTTTCAGTCAACCAATCCATACCAAGTAAAATTTCAAATCTAATAAAATCCAAGACAAACAGGTCAAAAGGTAATTTATGGAAAGAGTAGGAAATTTGGATTTTTTTCATAATTCATACAAAGGTTAGTGGTACCTCCTATAGGATTTGTTATGCGGATAGGGGTATCAACGATTTTAGGGGTAAGTTTTAATTCATCGATGGCTTCTTTAGCAATAAAACTATGAGAAGCGCTTGTAACAAATAATACTCTAACTAAAACATCTTTGATGAAAATATTACCTTCCAACAATCCTTTGACCTTATCATCCTGAGAAGTTGAAGATTCATCCTTTATAGCAAATACTCTGGCTTGTTCTCTTTTCCTCACGATTCGACAATCCTTTATCTAGTGCCCTGGTTAATGACAGTTGTAGTAGTTTCCTGATGGAGGCCTCTGAACCTTGTGGCTGATTTTTTTTTCTTAATTTAAAACGATGGATATAACAGTCCTAAAAATTCATATCTCGAAGAATTCCGAGCTAAATTCCATTCTGTATACTCGTTTAAATTTTTCAGCGTGAAATCGCGAACTACCTTTACGCGACGCATCTAGTTTTGCTTTATTTATTGGTTTTGATTTAAAACATGTCGAAACAAGTTTATATGTTTGTGAAACATTTCTAAAACATTATCAATCATTTTAAAAGGTATCAAATGATTCCATACTTTTTAAATTCATTCGGAAAGTGATTTCCATGTGAAATAACAACACATGTGACTTGTTCAAACATTCACATGAGATAAACAATATATGATGATCAAAATCATAAACAAATATCAATTCCATAATGTCACATCATGACATTGATGTCTTATATATAAAGCAAATACTTTGGTCAACGGGTCAAAGTGAAGCCTTTTTTGGATTTCCAAAATTACCCGCATTTCGTGCAACTCAAAACAAATGAAACAAAAAATATACTGGAGGTAGTTTTGTCATTTATTTAACATGTTGAACAAACAAATAGTAATGCACACTATCTAACTCATTGTACTTCTTCCCTCTTCTCTTTTTCTATTCAAGATAACCCTTCCCCTTACCTTTTTCGTTCACTCAACGAATACAATTCCGTTAACTTCCCAAAACACACTTTTAAAATTTTAGTAATGGATCGTCGATTGCTGAGAAAAATCACTTTTCTAATATTTTCTTGTTTGGTCTTCTACCAAGGGGAGGAGGAGCACCTAGAAGCACAAACAGCTGGCCTATGCTCTTAATTTTCTACGCATATGTGATATTTTGACATACAGGCCAAATTGTTCACATATTTGGTAGATTATTTTAAACTTTTTTTAAAAGTTTTAGTTTAAACTGAGAGAATTGGGAATGGGTTGGCAATAATGGGAGCTTGGATCCCCATCATCCATATCATGCCTTACGTTATTCACTATCTCTCTCAAGAGAAAGAGGAGCTCAAGCTCGAATTTTTATATATTCGCTACTTCGTTGGTTATCTTTGAGGTATGAGTCTTGATGTTATTTTATTACCATTTAAGAAATTAAAAACCAATATATTATGCTTTGAGTTGCAATTTATTAGGTTTGCAAGTTGATTTTGCTTAAATGTAGCTTGATTCATTATGTTTGAGTATCATCAGGAGTTTTCATATGTCGTATAACTGTAGTAAAAGCCAAATGAGGCATGAAGATCAAAATTATTTTATGAAATACCCTAAGTATTCCATACCGTGCACTTTTAAATTACATTTTTTCCTAAAGTAATTATGGAAGTTGAATATATTTCCAAAAATAAAAAAGAATATAGCACGCTACCCGATGTACATCTAATTTTTTCAAGTTGTTATGCATATGTCACAATAATTTAATGTTGATATTAACCATTCCGTGAGCTTTCTTTTCACTCAAAATCCAACAAATGAATGCTTGGTTTTCTATATGCGCATTTACTATTTTGCGGTAGAAGAAAAGAAGACAGTTGGTTAACCAAAAGTTATTTCTGATTTAGCTGATATAGGGGTAATTTTGTTACAATGTTCTTTAGCAAAGGCAGAGGTAAATTATGGAACAATTTATAAATTTATTATTATACATAAAGCAAGTCACTAGAATTTCTAAATCATAGCAATATGATGATACATCAAAGAAACGCCTTACAACTATACTTGGAGAAGATGTATACAAGTTACTATATACCTAAATGTACTTATTCATCAATTCAAGTTAATATCGATTTAAATATTAATCTATCATGAACATGTAATTTATGCCTTTTTGTAACATACATTATTTTCCATCAAATCTACTTTCAGTAAAGCAATTAGCCAGTGGATATAGAAGTGCAGTATGGTTATAGGGAAGAACACAACAATGATAATGAATGTTTGATGGAATTCTACGAGGATGAGATATTCCAAGGAGGAAGAAAAGACATGTGAAGAATGATAACAAGAGGTGAGCAGGGACTTCGAAGAATAAATAGCTGATTTACATTTTCATGTTTTACTACTATTTTAGGTATGCCGTCTTTGAAATTTGAGTTTTGTTTATGTTGATCGAAATTATAATAGAATTATATAATTCCTTATATATTTCTATTATCTGGAATGGCTACCACTTAACAAGTAATAAATTTATGTTTTTTGTCCTTTTATGTAAAAAAACCCATATGTTGTGTAATCTGGATATAGTGATTGAAAACTATACTGAGCTTAATGGAATCAGTTGACGCAAATGTTATTTTAATAAATGGTCTTCTAGGTTATTTCAACATGTTTTGTATGTTTGTCCTAAACTAACCAAAATGAAATTATTCTACGATCCTTGTTATTTTCTTGCTATGGATATATCATTTTATTATCTATTTTTTAAATAATTTTTTCCCAGAAGTTGAGGGTCACTGTGTAGTATTAATAATAGTTATATTCATAGCCATGAACTAAAACCACAATGTACACAAAGTGAATAAACAGTAGATTCACATGATATATAATTCATTACTTACAATCTTTCCAAGATATCAGAGTATTAGATCAAAGAACTACTCATCACCTTAGGTGTCGTTCACAGTCAAATTTTATCTCATTTCCATTGGGGATGCGTCCGACGCGTTGGTTGCCACAACGGGATTAGCCTTATTCTCAGCTCCGTTGTGTGAATGATGAGGAAGGGTACATTAACGTTCGATGTGTTGGACGCGTCCTCAACCGATGATATCAAGAGTCGTCAATTCTTTTCTCTTCTTATCCTCCCCTTCAAATACTTTGCTCAAATACTCCGTTCAAATACTCCATTCACAGCCTCAAATGCATATCCCGTTCATTCAACTTCTTCGTTCAAATGACCTGCTCAAATAATCCGTTACCGTTCCTCGTAAACGTCTCATGAATATAATCTGATGATCTTTTGTGACATGGAAATCGGTTAATCAAAAAGGACAAACCAAGTCGAAAAAATTGACTTTTGATTATTGATTAAACTGAATAAATAAACATGATTTGTGGGTCTATTGTACTAAGAATTATATTTTTTTATTGTTTGATACACCAATGTATACCTTATGCATATAGTGATACACTTTATTATATGTTTAGGGTGGTAATGCACTCAGAGAATGTAAAATTTTTTATCACACTTAAATAGTTTTCAAACATTTTAAACTGATGTGGAACAAAGTTTAAGCACAAAAAAATGCATACCTCAGCAATTGCATGCATATATGAATAATTGGTTTCTTTACTCAATGCAGTCAGACAGTGACATTTGAGTACATTCTAAATGTGTATATATTATCATGAAATATTGGTACGGCTTGGGAAGTTCTACATGAATTAGGACTAATAAAATCAATAAGCAGCACTTCACCAAACTCCTTACTCGCTCTGTCAACATTCTACTGATATTGTTAATTCAATGTTGCAAGTAATTTTTAAATTTACATTAAGCTAGAATTCAATATGTTTTCAACCTCCATCTCTGTAATCCAAATCATACATAAACTATCGAGGAAGATTACAAGATGATTATTACTTTATGTACAACACTATTTGAAAGTAGAAGATAACAATGTTCAAATTAACTCTGTTACGTACCATTAGGTACAGGTAAAAATATAAAAGAGATTTTTGTAATCGGTTTTATCAGTAATGATAAATTAAATAATAAACATTAAGATATGGGAACGCACTTCAACCAATAATTTATATTTTACTACATAGTGTGTAAAGCATGATAATTTTTTTAGTTTCAATAAGCTAATGTAGGTATCCAATAAAAAAAAATTCATGAGCATATGAAATAATCAAACCTTGGATGAGAAGACAACTAAATCACTTACGGTCCATAAGTGAAATATAAAACTGTCGAGTACAAATAATATCAAAAGTTGCAACCTTCTGTACAAATGGTATTCTGCAATTTCATAGTACAAAAGTTTCAATACTTTACCGGTTTTGCGGAATGATGCTCTTTTTCATGTTGTAGTTAAGGTGGTTGGCATGTACGTATTGTTCACCGATCCTTGGTTATCATAAAAATGGGCTCTTAATTCTCAATTGAAGTTTGAAGTTAAGTCAAACATACAAACATTGACGATCCGACTTTTGATTAATGTAATCATCTAAATAAGGTCATTACTTTACTGCTACATCTTGCAAACTGAGTATTACACTTTTTTTGGTTGACCATACTTTAATCGGCTACTTTATTTATCTTGCACATGTTGATTTAATGTGTTATCGAGAAATAGATATTGCCTTTTAAACATCTATGCGACAAATTTGTTTGTTCTACTATATCATCCATCTATATATTCATTCCTGTGTTTACTTTATATGAAATATTCTATTAATCTCTTATTTTTCTACATTATCATGACAACATGTGAATTAGTTTTGAAATTCTTTTGATAGTTATAGGCTCAGTTTTGGGCTTTTGGAATTGAATTTGCCATTTTGACTATGACCCATTTCTTCGACCTCACCCTCACCGCCAACCATGTAGCCGAATATTTACATCAATGGTTGATTCGTTGGTTATACTATTTTGTAGAGCTAGGATGAAATCTTTTTGGCTTTTAATCCTGTCAATTCTGTTATGCCTATGTTTACTCTACTATTTAAATTAGTTTGTGGTTTCTAGTGATTACTTTGCACCATTACTATTTTCAAAATACTGTAATGGTTGCCCTTTGTTTTGAATGTCTGTCTAAGACATGTGTCATTAAGGTAAGTAATCTTTTTATATTATTTAGTATCAGTATGGATGCATGTTCAATGGACGTGTGCATAAAAGAACATTTCTATATGCATAAGGTATACCTTGAAAAAAGAAGAGAGAACAAAAATTACATCAATTTAGGTCTTACAAATTATCACAAAGATATTAATCTAAAGGAAAATTCGACAAACAATTAATTTTTTATTATTTTCTAAAATAACTTAGTATCTTTAGTGTTTCGACAAACGGTTGATTTCTAAATGTATATATATAAAAATATACAAAATTACGTGTACTTCAAATTCATGCTGTAAAATCCAAGAAAGCTTACAAACAGTGGTTTTTAATATCAGTTACACCTATGCACATGCTGAAGTACTAGTGTGTGTGTGTCTCTGTGTGTGTATAGTAATTAGGAGTTCTCACCTTGGATGGAATTGCACTAACTTAAAAATAGTTCTAGCTTTCCTAACTTGAATCGAGAGCCCACGAATGCTTGCTTTAAGGGTTCTAAGTGGCTTGACTTGACTTGTAGAGGCTACGGGGGCTCACAGCCGTGGGTAGTGGGGGAAGTCGGGCTTGGCTAGTGTGGTGGAAGGTGTGAGTCGTGGGTTAGAGGGAGAAGGAGGAGGAGTTTGAGTGTGGTTTTGAGGGGTTTGGATGCATATTTCTTTTAGTTTATTTTTGAAATAAATTTTGGCATTATTTTTCTAAGGATGGAAGCCATGAAAGAAGAGAGGAAAAGCTTGGAAAATGAAGAAGAAGTGTGGATGGAAGTGAAAAAATGGTTTAGTATTTATAGAAAAAGTTTGGAATAAAATATTATTATGTGAAATAACTAAAATACCCTTACTTCAACTTAAAGTAAACGGAATTTTTTCAACACTTAACATCACCTTTCACTTCACAACTTTATGTCTTAATCAGTTAAGCATTAAGAAAAATAAGGTAAAATTTTGTTATATTCGATTTGATATGTTTTATCCTTTTGTGCTTACTTTTTGTTAATGAATTTCAAGAATTTTCTAATCTTGTTTAGAAAACGTAATCTTGTTTAGTGACTTTATTAATACTTGCCATATTTTGTGTACATGTATATGTAAATAAAGGTGCAACAACACTGCGACAACTGTTGTTGAACAAAACGTTGATTTTTGACAAAACATTTTACGGTCACATTTTGATGTTTTTGTTAAACTTCGTATATTTGTAAACAAAACTTGAAAATAAACTTGTATATTTTTATTTAAAAATAAAAACCCCTATTAAATATAATTAAAATAATTTATTTAACCATCCTGACTTACTTTTCTGAAATCAGACTTTGTCACTTTTAGCGATATAAGTAACAATTCCTATTTTTGTGTATATTTCTATCTCCAAATACTATCTAATATTATTTGAATCATAAAATCTTATATATTTTATATTTAAAATCGATTTAAATATTATATTTTATAGTGATCAAATTCTAGGTCGTTACAACATTCTAAAATGATTAGGGTAATAATCCAAATATATACCATTATTATCAGGGTCGGCCTATGGGTAAAGTAGGCAAAGCATTCGCTTTGGGCCGCGTATAGATCTAGGGTACCGACAACCTCTCCCCATCACACATCGCACCAGCAGGACAAAAAAAAACTAAACACGAAGGAAGAAAAAAATGGAAATGCGCAGTAGTAGGAAATTGCGATGCCTAGGCAAACATTGATTCAAAAAATGGAGATGCGCAGCAGTAGGAACTTGCGACCCTTGTTTCCTTGCTGTAAGTAGAAAATAAGTGCTTCAACTAATTACTGAGCTATGCCACCAGTAAAAACTGGGATTAAAATCACAATTTACCAATTACTCGCTGATACAAAGTCAATTTTTCTTGAAATTAATTCTTGATTACAACACGAGGCGTCAGTTGTTTCAATAGGTTCTTAATTGATAGCATTTTTGTGTTTTTTGGGGATGGATAGATGATTAGTTTATAGGAATATATATGATTGTGGACAACGGTCTTATTATGTTTCTTTCCTAAGTGTATTTTGATCATTCATTTATAATACAAATTTATTGTTGCAACCATTGCTACTTAAAGAACAACTGTAAAACTAAATTTTATTTGTAGTGTAAATATATAATATGTCTTCGAGATATTTGCAATAGAAACAAATGCATTTCGAAAATCAACAATCAGAGAAGTGACAGCAGAATAACATGTTCAAGATAATTCTTTGTTTTAAAGAATTTTATTTTTTTGTTTTAGATATAATATATTTGACAGATATAATATATTTGAAATGTCATTTAAGAAAAATAATGATAACATTACTTGTTATGTCTCCTTATCTTTGATTTAGATTTTTTTTCTTTGCTCAAGATAGAAGAATTTAAAGGTATCCGTTGCTGCTTGATGGTGATAATTTATTATTGTATAGACACAACACAAATAGTTTGGTTAATATTTTTAAAAAATGTCTTTTTTTGCTTGGTTTATTTGCTTAGCGAAGAGGATGCAAACATTGATTCATCATCACACCATGTCACAAAAAGATTGAATGGTTTGGCAATGTTATCGATTGAACAAAATATGATCAATGAACTTGAATATGAAAATATTATCAGTAATTTTGCAAGTCAAAAAACTAAAAAAAATGTGCAGCTAAAATTAATTTTGTTGTGTAACTTGAATTATTGTTAGTAATAAAGTTATCTCTTTTTGTTCCTCTTTTCATTATTTATAAACTACATGTATTATTTTGATGATTATTATAGGGTAATCTCATTAATTTTTCTATAAAGGCCATGGTGTTGCAATTAACTTTAGGTACCAAAAGTCCTAGGACTGACCCTGATTATTATACAACCTATTTAAGATTTGGAATAAATTTCATTCAAATCAATATTCTAAAATCATACTTCTGGGACTGATTTCCAGATTAGTTGTAAACAATTCTAAATCAATTTATAAACAAGAATATGTAGGCGGTATTTACTATATTCAGGTTATATTCAATTTGTTGTCTACAACTCATATGCAATTATCAAATTAGGCATAAAAATCAAATAAACACCAACGGGATAGTCTTCATATTATAACAATTTATAAAATTTCGTACTCACCTTTTAAAAGTGATCCAAATCTCCAGATCTGAAGTAGAACCTTTGGTTCATCTCAAAGTTGTTTTCAATCCAAGAGATATGTATAAAAGGGTATATACATATATTAGAATTACAGATCTGAGAAGGAATTTGGGATAGGGAGAGAAAATAGATACAATTATACAAACATGTAAATTACCTCAAGTATGCATATGGTTGATTCTCTTCTCTTCTCCTTTTTATTAGATTATTATTCTTCTTGAATTTGTATGAAAATAGATACAAGTATCTTATCTTTATAATTTAGAAAGAAAGTGAAGAAGAAGAAATGGTAGAGCTTCACCGCTGCCTCCAGAAAAATATGAGAAGAGAATGGAGGGTTAGGCCTGAATTTGGAGGCGTAAGAATAAACTTCAACCGTACGATTTAAAATATTAAATCCAAGCCATTGTGGTCTAGCTTTATTGTGCCCACAGTTACCCAACTGGTCGACCACCTCATATGCACCGGTCGACCACTACATGTTGACCGGTCGCAGTGAATAGTCGGCCTGTGGGCTCGGGTGAATAATTATAAACGTTAATTTTTCTTATTTATCATCGTTCTGAATTCGTTTTTCGTCCATAACTTCTTCGTTTGGACTTCGATCACAAAACTCAAAATATGAAAGTGGCTTGGAATTCTAGTACGAACGCAATGGTGCATGTTTCGTGGTCAAATTCCATCGTTTGTACAAATTCAATTATCGAAGCCTAATTACCTAAATAATTAACTAATTAAATAACTAACATAAAATTTTGAGGTGTTACAGTTACTAAACCAACTCCAACAATGATTTAGTTGATTCAAATGTAGCAGCTAAAGCAACAGTGGATGTTGCTTTATCAACCTACCAAGTTAACACATTATCAACCTTAGCTACAATGGGTGTATATCTTGTGTGGGTTATTCTGAATCACACATTGTATATTAATGTTACCCGGCACCTTGGGCCAGTTACAAGATGATAAATATAGGAGTTCTAATTGAATCGAGACCAGACTCGAGCTAGTGAGGGGTTGGAAATATATGAAATGGATTCAATTTGAGTGGTTCGGCCTATATACACACGTCGACCTGTATATATGGTTCGGTCGAGGAAGGGAAGACGTGTGTCGTTTGGTGTGAAATGGCATGTGTCGCTCGGTTAAGAAAAGGTGTTGGTGGGAACTCAACGCGTATCGCTCGGCCTAAAGGAGAAGTTCGTCGCACGGTCGAGGGAGGATAGACAAGGTAGTTCGGTCAATTCAGTTCGGAAAAGATGGTTCGGTCAAGTCAGTTCAGAAAACATGGTTCAGTCAAGTCAGTTCGGAACACATGGCTCGTTCAAGGACGAAGGTAATGCATGGCTTAGTCTAGATGTTGAACAGATGCCGCTCGGTCTAGGGAGTTCGGCATGCCTGGTTCAGTCGATGTGGGTCGGCATGTATGGTCCGGCCTTCATGGTTCGGCGTGCCCCGGTCGGTAGGCCTGGTTCGGTGAACTTTGTGATGGTTATAAATCTCTTCGACCAACCACGGAGTGACGTGATCAGTCTTTCTATACTTCGGGACATAATGCCACTTGCTTCGAGTCTTTCGACCGCCTGCTTCGAGTCAGCAGCGAGACAACCACTGGACCGGCCGAGGTGGGTCAGCAACCACCGTCCGATATGCCTAGCTCGGTGCATAGAAGTCACCTACTGTGGGCCGAAGTACATTGTCCCTGGGCCTGCGAAGGGAGTCCACCCTATCTTCGTCTATAAATAGAGGGGCTGGGGTGCAGTGAAAGGGGACCTTTTATCGAGAACTCCGGGGACACTCTGCCATTTTTTGTACTCATTTCTTTTAGTTCAAACTTGTATACAAGTTTTTTATTTACGGATTGAATCTGTATTCAAGTCTTCGAGAAAACCAATAAAGATTACATTAACAGTGGATGTAGGCAGTTACGTCGAACCACTATAATTCTAGTGTTCTTGTTTCTGCAGTTTCTGTTGCATATATTCCTCTATTTAAATTTACTATCTTCATTAATCTCTCTACACAAATCTACTCTTGGGTGTTAGTGACCAATTTTGGTGCTTTCACTGAGAACTCATTCTCAGGTTGTTAGGATCTCCTTTTTTGCTACTGGATTGAGGAAATATCCCGAAGAAGATCCAAGTTCATCCACAAGAAGTTCATAGATTCTACTTAGAGTTCCGACCGATAACTCTACAATGGGAAGACCACGTACCAGATCAGCATCCCACAAAACGGATGTCAACGAGACCGCCAGCGTCCAACAAGTGGGACCTAGCAATCAACAAGATAATCTAGGTGCAGGGACTACCGCCGTCCCAAACCAAGCAGAAGTTGTCACCAGGACAGAGTTCAACGAGCTTATGAGAGAACTCGTGGAAAGCAGGAGACAGCTTAACGACCAAATTCAAGCTAATGCCAATCTCATGACCCAGATTGCTCAACAAAAACATCAGAATGCTGGAGGGAGTCCCGCTTCCTACTCCTCATCCGACAGCTCTGCTTCATCAGATGAGCATCACAGGCGCAGACGCCATAGGATTGAAGCGGCACAAACACCCGCAGTAGAACAATCCAACAGAAATGGTCCAGGCACTCTACCTGGAACTGCGGCCCCTCACTTGCACCTGGGAAATCCCACTCAAGTTAGAATGGGAAACTTAAGATCTAGATCATAGGTGGAATATGGTGCACCACCATGCCAGGGTGGGTCCCCAGGACATGCATTTGGGAGATCACTTACCAAGGAGGCACCGGCCATAATGGTCAGACAGCTGATGAAAGAAAATCAGGGCTTATCTAACGACGATTGGGGTACAACTAGAAGTCATACTCCATTCACAGATGCTATCCTACAAGTTGAGTACCCCCGGAAGTTCAGCATGCCGACTATTCCAGCCTATGAGGGGAAGATTGATCCCCGACAGCATGTAATGAGATACGAGTGGATGATGGACTCGGCTACAGCAAATGATGCGACTAAATGTATATGTTTCCCAATTACCTTATTCAGGATCGCCACAATGTGGTTCACCAGACTTCCTCCGCGATCGATCTCCAGGCTGATGAGTTAGCGGCGAAATTTGTGGAACAGTTCAGAACTCATACCACTCGCCCAAAGGACGTGATGTCTTTATCCAGTGTGATCCAGGCTCCAGGGGAGTCATTAAAGGAGTATTTACAGAGATTCCATGTTGCTGCTACCGAAGTTAGCAACCCGAATGGCCACGCTATTCTCATGGCCGTGATGCGAGGAGTAGATCCGGAATCAGAATTTGGTGATTGGCTGGCAGGAAAACCTCCAGCCACCTTGGAGCGTTTTTATTCAAAGGCACACAAATTTATAAGACGGGAGGAAGCCAGGTGGACGAGGCGAGGCAGTACGTCAGGGCCTGGAAAAGAGACGGTGTAGAGTAATATTGTAGTAAAGCAATCTGGCTTCAATTCTTGAAAGATCCAGGTTAATGTTCAAAACAAGCCCGAGCAGTCTAAAGGATCCAGAGGAGGAAGTTCCGGTAAGAAGAGGGAGGCAGGAAAGTGGAAGCCAAGAATCCCAACTTATAGTGAATACACTCCTCTGAACGCATCTCTGGAGAATATTTACTTATCAACTTGTAATACATTTCAATATCGAAAGCCGCGCCCAAAGGAATCCACTGAGGAGAAAAAACAAACCGGGAAGTACTGTCGGTTCCACGAGACCTACGGGCACAACATTGAGGAATGTAGACACCTCCATGATGCTATAGAAAAACTGATTCGGTAGAAAAAGTTACAGCAATTTGTTAAGAATCCACAGGAAGGCGGACAGGGTCATCCGAACCTAATCGTGGGCAGGCTCCGCATCGACCTGAGGAAGCCGCTCGGACCGTAGGAAGACTAATCATAAACACGATAGTTGGTGGGCCCCACCCGGAAGACAAGAATTGGCAAGAAACGGAGTGTTATGCTAGTTCCCTAAAGCATGCAGATTTTGAATGTTATTCAAACACAAAAGATGGGACCCCAGCGAAATAGCAACGAATGATGACGGATGATATTGTGTTCATGAGTAGAGATGCCGATAAGGTGGAGGCACCTAGTATAGACCCGATGGTCATCTCAGCAACGATTGGGCCAGCATTTGTGAGAAGGATACTGATTGATTGCGAGAGTTCTATGAACATTATTTTCAAAAAGGCGTATGACCAAATAAAGATGGAGGCAAAGGATTTGAAGCCATCTAAAGCCCGCATTCATGGTTTTAATGGTGCAGCAACTGATGCAATAGGTTTTTTTGAATTACCGGTTGAGTTAGGAGAAGGTGAACGTAGGAGGGTATGGATCACCGTTCATTGTTCTGGATGTTGATTCCCCGTATAATCTTTTTCTAGGCCGGTCGGCCCTTGCGAAGTTTAGGGCAGCTTTGGCCCCGTGGTGTTTGACCTTGAAATTTCCGACCGATAGAGGAGTTGGTGTAGTACATGGCGATCAAGCGACTAGTCATGCATGTTATGTGGTTAAGCTGAGAGAGGCCCAGCGAAGGGAGAAGGGGAAGGTTGTGGACAACTCTATCCGCATCCAAGCAACGCAAAATTGACAAGTAATGCCCGAGCCTTGGCTCGGGCAGCAGGGTCGGATCTATAGAGATGTAGATCCGAGAGACGATGATGAAGAACATAAGGAGTCTAAAGCTACACTGGCTGAACTGACGATTAACATTTCGGTTAGCCATGATGACCCATCACGGGTGCTTAAGATTGGATCACAACTCACTCCCTCGATGACTGAGGATCTAACTGACTTCCTCCGAGCGAACCTGGATGTGTTTGCTTGGACCCACTCTGATATGTGTGGGATTTCTCCCGCCATCGCAAGTCATATGTTGAACATTGACCAAAAATACGTACCAGTAAAACAAAAAAGGAGAGATATTGTAACGACCCGACTTCCTATGCCCAGAAAGTCGCATCTTATGAAGAAAGAAAGGGGTGAGAAAAGAGAAAAGAAGAGAAGAAAGAAACAACAACAACGATCTCACAGCGGAATGAATAAATTATATTAATAACATAAACTATTACATAGTATACAACACTTATCAGAGTTACACAACATATACATCACTTACTAGACAGTTATAAACATCTGTCTAGACATTACAACTCAAATACAAGACAAGACACTATCACAGATATCAACACAGCGGAATACTATATCTACGAACGCCGAAGCCTCCTGCTCCATTTCTCCTCCAGAATATTCGTCAAAGCTAAACCTGAATCCCTTGGCTACTCGTAAAAATTTGAGTACCCAAGAGTTTATAAAACAGAAATAAACACTTGGGTCAGACATGGGTCTGGTGTGAGTAACAGGTTAAACTTGTTTAACTTCAAAATCTTTTGAAAGAAAAAGTATCACGTAAGACTTCCCACAAATAAACATGGGTAAGTTTTTACCTTACGCTAACCAAAACATTTGATAGGAAATCTGATTTTATTATAATAGGGTCTAGGGTTTTCAAGTAAAATATAGAAATAGCTGAAATGCTTACATCTCACATTCCAACATAGTTGGGCACAACTAATACGTACGGCACTTATTGGAGTTTGGATTCCATACAATGGCAGGGCTACTGGGGTACCGCCCGTCACAGTACGTGGCCTAGATCACCGTACCGAGGAGTACGCCCGCTCCCCTGCAATACAAAGCCGGAACCATCCCTTACTGGATAATCCCGAACAAGATAATCCCGTAGTTGGCGCGACCAACCACACACTAAGCCGAATAAAAGAAAAGGGACCTCTAGACAGGGATCTGTCTTGCTCTCAGTGGGTGCTACCCACGAAACCTTGCTGCACCTCCCCTGTTTTAGCCATTCCTGGTTGATGAGGCTTGAGGTTACGATTACCTTTAATCAGAACATATCACTTAGAATGCTCATCGTCCGCCTGACGATGTGCTGAAAGCATTCAATCCATACAAGTTCGTTCCGGGTTCGAACGAAACCGAAGGCATTATCTCGTTACACTCGTTTTGGAATCACCCTCAGAGTTAACGACAATAACCCTTGCACTTTGAATCTTCATCTTCACTTGAGATTCACGACCTATCGTTAATTTGGATCGATGTGGTATTCGGGTCTCCAGACCTGGAATTCCGGTATACGGAAACCCGATCCCGGTCTCATCGAAATCCAAAACGTATCTTTTAAGGGCCAAGTTGTTTTAAGGTTAAAACAATTCAATTCTTATCTATATACACAAAGATAGATAATTCAATAGATAATCTACATTATCATCCCAAACAGATAATTCACATTATCATTATAATTCAACCAAACATCCATATCATATATCAATCATATCTCATCAGAGATATCAAACAATGAAATACATTCAATCTCATTCATCCATCCTTAAGCAATGATTTATATCATCTAATTAATTTAAAGTGAATTAAACTAATTACTTCATTCTATAAATCCTGCTTACTTAATTATTAATTAAACCAATTAATTAATCATTACTCTAAGTATCCATCTTAATTAATCATTCCTGATTAATAATCCTTTAATTACTTTAAGTAATTAATACTTAATTAATTTCACAAATTAATTATCTTAAACCATTCAGTAATTAATCTTTAATTACTTCATTAATTAATTAATTATACTTAATTATCTTAATCCTTAATTAATTACAATTAATTAATTACTTTAATAACTTATTATTTATTAATTAATCTTAATTAATCAATTCTTAATTACATCATTAATTTTATTAATTAATGATCCTTAATTACTCTTAATTAATTATCTTATTTAAATTAATTACATTTAATAATTAATTAGTCACATTTATTAATCACCTTTGATTAATCTCATTTAGTAATTAACTTCCCTTAATTACTCCACTTCATAAATTAATTACTCCTTAATTAATTATCCTTTAATTAATCCCTTGATTAGTTATTCAAAAGTAATTAACTCAAATTACTTTTATTATTAAATCATCTTCAGTTAATTACATCCAGTAATTACCTTTAATTACTTTCCTAAGTAATTATACTTTCACTAATTACATTTAAATAATTATCAAATTTCCAAATCATTATCTTAAATTAATTTAACTGATTAATTTAAACTTATCAAATTTATTTAATTAATTACCTTAAGTAATTAATTTCTTTAATTACTTTCGTTAAGTAATTTATACTTAACCAATTTATATTAATTAATTAATCTAATTGATTATCAAAAATTAATCACATTAATTAATTATTTAATAATTCCTAATTACTGATTTCTCATTAATTATTAACAATTCTTTAATTACTATCTTTAAGAAATTTAGCTTTAATCAACTATTTATTAATTACAACTTAATAATTTCTTAATTACCAATTAATTTCTAATTACTAAATTAGTTGCTTAATTAATCTTTAAAATAAAATATTAACCTTTAACTACTTTAATTATTATTAACAAAGACTTTAAAACATTTTACTTTAAAAATCTTTCTTTTAATTTATTTTAAATTAAAGATTTAAAATAAATTACAATTTAACTTTAACCAATTTAAATTAAATTTACAATTCCCTTTTTAAATCCAAATGTTAAAGAACACTTAACATTTAAAAGATTTTTAAACCAATTTATTTAAATTCAAACCCTTTTTAAAAATATACTTTAAATGCTTTAAATTTGATAAAAACATTATAAATTTATAAACTTATTTATTTCCAACTAAGATACAAATTAACTTGAATCCATACTTTAAATTTGATTTTAAATTTTATTTAAAATCCTATTCCACATTTAAACTTATTTTAAATTTGAAAACAATGTCAGGTTTTTAAAACTGTTATCATCAAATCTACCCGATCCCAACATTAAAATACCCGAGTAAAACTGGAAACCCCCGAGACCCACTTCGAGTTTCCCTTCCCCTTTTTATTAAAACTTGACATATTAAAATTTAAAACTGCTATAACCCACACGAGTTTTCCCCAAACGAACCCGAGCCAAGTCCCTATTTTCTCGAGTATTACTTCGAATAAACCCCATCATCTACTCGAGTACAACTGCTTCTTCCTCAAACTCAAACAAAATCAAACTGATACCGTGTACATGTGCACAGGCGAAACGATCGCCTTCGATCATCGATACCATCTCTGGCACATCGTCCACGACCATCCTCCACGATCCCAATCACCAGAACCTCGAACAAACTTCACCATCGAAATCGAGCATCACGATCCTCACCTGGAACCAGAACTACGATCACAAATTCAACTCGCCTCTACGATCGAGACCACCTGAGCACCAGAACTTCTGGCCAAGTCTTCGTCATCCTTCAAGCTTCAGATCCTCAGAGTTCAGATGAACTCGATCCCCTCTGGAAGTCGTGACGAACCTATTTCCCAACCTCACTAAAACTAGGGTTATAAACTTTCCCGATCAACCCCCATCGCCACAGTGAAATTCAACATCATCAGACATTTTTCCCAAACTCTATGATCATTCTACTACCCCCAGAGAAGATTACGACCTTCCAGATTACATTGATCGCCCGAATTTGATCATTTTCCAGTTTTAGTTCATACAAGGATATCTCAACATTTAAAAATCTAAAAATCTTGATTTTTCTTCTAAAAATCATAACTAAGTTTAGAGATTCAGTTTATACTCCTGGATTTCTAATTTAACATATTTGAAATTTTTTTTTTATATATAAAACCAAACTTCCCTGTTCCTTTTTATTTACAGAGTAAATTTCCTTTTTATTTTAACTAAATAAAATTCTAAACACTAACCCATGATTAAACAATCGAATGTTGTTTAAATCCAAAGTTTTAACAGAGATTATATCAATAGGAATTTAAATTGTTGAACATGATTCTGGCTTCTAACAGTAAACAGGTAAGAACAGGTTCAACAACAACATACATCTATACATCCAAAAATATATGTACAGAAAAATTCAATCACACACATCCATTCAACACTCATTTTATTCCAGAATTCCACATGCAAACAAATACCTATGTACTTAAATTTCAAAATGAATGTTACTCACTAATTTTAAAGTGAAGAACAGGGCAAATAACAAACATGCACACCAACCTATTTATCTTCACACATGCACAGAGATTTTCTAAAGAAAACATACTCACAGACAAAACTTATTTCCAGAGATAAGCATGCAACCAGATTTCATCATTAAAGAAAAATATTGTTACTCACCTAATTTGAAGAAGACAGAGCTTCCAGATATGTTTTGAAAAGTTTTTGAACTTTTAACTGAGATGCCTTTTGCTTCTTAAACTTTTAACTTGAATGTTTGATTTGGAAACTTGCATTGCTTGCTGGAAACTTGCATTGCATGCCATTTATCTTGTTGAGATAATGCTTTAGATTCCAGGTTTTGCTTGCTTTCAGATTTGGAGAGAAAAACAGGCTACAGACTTTTGTTTCCAGGTTTTGAAAAAGAACAGGCCTTTGATTTTGATTGAAGAAAAATGCAGGCTTTTTGGTTTGATAATTTCTGGTTTGAGGAAAGCTTGATTACAGATAGTTTAGAGATTATGGTTTGAGAAATGTTTTTAAGTTATTTTGTTTACAGCTGAAATCTTATATCTTTTGAAAATGAAGAGGATAGAAAAAAAAAAGAAGAAGATGAGAAGCATATGTTTATATACATTAGAAATGATTTATTTAATTAAAAGAAAAACAAAAATACAAAACTTTGACATTTGTCACTAACCATTTTTAATATGTTAACACTTGGTAAAACAAGGTTTTTAGAAAATTACACTTGTCCTCTTAGTTAGTTTATATTTATTTCAAATGTAAATAAACCCCTTTTCTTTATTTAATAAATACCTATTACATATTTATATATATAGATAAGTTTAGAGAAACAAAACTAATTATATTTGTAATTAAAAGTTTATACAAATATTTAAATTCCAATTATTTAAAATATTACCTCTTTTGAATTTCAAAATTAAATCTAAATTCAAATTCAAATTATACTTAAAAATCCAATTTAAAGTAAATTTGAAACAACACATTAAATTTGCAAATAACAATTTTATTTTATTAAAGTCTATTTATAAAAACAATACACTATTAATATTTTGAAATTAACATATTTATCAATTTTAAATAAATTTATAAAAGAGATTATAAATTTCTACTATTACTAAATGAATTAACATATCATTTGTAAATTATATTTTAAACTTATTTATATATATTCTTAAATCATATGTATTAAGCAATATTTTAAAAGAAAATAAATTAACTTTACTATTAATCTTTATTGACAACCATCTAGTTATTTTAAATAGCTTTGAAAAGCTAAATATTAAATAAATCATAATTTCCAAACTATACGAATATACATTAGAAATTCAAAACAAGATTTCATTTATTTATTAAATTTCAAACCCAAGCTTATCTATTTACAATATATATTCACATATATATATACATTATAAATAGAAATCATTTTATTAACTTATAAAAGTTAAAATTCACTAATTAAATATTTATTTAATTAGATTATTAACCAATTCAAATTTTTATTATCAAATATTATCAAATCAATTTAATTATTTAAACAGATTATTAAATTGATATTGCCCCAAATTTCCGGGATATTACATTCCTTCCCCCTTAAAATAATTTCGTCCCCGAAATTTAAAACAAAGGTAATTTAATAATCTATTTAAATCACAATCATATATTATCATCCATATGCTAACAATCATAGCAATCAATCATCCAAACAAACAATTCTAACTATCCAGCGAAAAATTCTGAATAGAATTTCCTCGAGTTTCCCCAAGTATATAAATACCGGGATACTCGCTCTACAAACAATCCAAACAACCAATACTACTAAGCTATAGAGCTCCTACTCATCTAGATCTACAAAACTAAACAGAATATCAGACTACAGACGAGTCTGACTCAACAACCAATTCCTCCGCCTCTTATCCACAAAATCCCTCAGACGATCCTGGGCTGACTATAGATCCTTCCTGATCAACTCAACCTTCGCTGTTGCTCTTCGAAACAAACAAGACCAAAAATAACTCAACAAAATGATTCCCTTCAAGATCAACTCATAATCCAAAACACAGCTCTACTTCACAAACATCAGTAGATTCCAAACTTACTTCTCCTAGAGATGTACTCCCAAACTGCTTCTGCTGCACCACTCTGATCTGGAGTAGAATGAAAATGATGATGAAGAATACAAGCACAAACTGGACAACACATCCCAGAAAATTCAGATAACTCAAGAGAATACTCAAACTATCGCAAGTCACTTTTGCGATCAACCCAGCCTAACTGCAAAGAAAACTGTTCTCTCTTTACCAATCAGAACAGCTTATACTTAACTATCCAATCTATCGAAGAAATGGATTCACTCTGCTGCTTCTGAACTACACCTTCAGAAAAATGCTTAGCCAAAAACTTTCTGCCAATCCAAGAATACTCCGAGCTGCACTGCTGCCACAGATGCCAAAGATTTCCTAACCAAAGCTCTTCGAGAAACTCGGACCTCAACCAAACAGAACCACCATGCTGAACTCAGCCACAACACCGAAACAGACACACTTCATTAACTTGTTCCAAAGAAAACATCTTCGGGAACATCCATATTCACTGCGTCTCATCACACAGCGATTATTTGAGATATCAGGATACCATCACTTGCTTCTGCTCTCCGACAGATCCAACTTCAAAGATGAACTCCGAACCTTAACAGGTTTTCTTCAGAGGTTGTGAAATCCTTACAATTGCAAAGTTCACTCGAGACGGTATTAGGTCTACAGTCTCGACAAATACACTTCCAACCTCAACACTCAGACTCCTAATCCTAGGTGATAAATTATTATCATCTCAACCAATCATTACAAATACCATATACATTTAAAATGATACTTTTTATATAGAAATTATATCTGGGTAAAATTATTTCATCTACCTTTTTAAAACAATATTGTGTCTGTTGGCCTGGTCCAAGTGTTTAGAGATCCCTATCAATAACGTTAGCTACTCGTATTGACCAGAATCCATATACCACTCAACCGATCAATTAACACAATATAAAACCATTTTTATATAACTAACAATTACGCGCTCTCAAGATAGACACCACTTCAGAGCCTAGGTATTCACTCAACCTACTGCTCTGATACCAAGTGTAACGACCCGACTTCCTATGCCCAGAAAGTCGCATCTTATGAAGAAAGAAAGGGGTGAGAAAAGAGAAAAGAAGAGAAGAAAGAAACAACAACAACGATCTCACAGCGGAATGAATAAATTATATTAATAACATAAACTATTACATAGTATACAACACTTATCAGAGTTACACAACATATACATCACTTACTAGACAGTTATAAACATCTGTCTAGACATTACAACTCAAATACAAGACAAGACACTATCACAGATATCAACACAGCGGAATACTATATCTACGAACGCCGAAGCCTCCTGCTCCATTTCTCCTCCAGAATATTCGTCAAAGCTAAACCTGAATCCCTTGGCTACTCGTAAAAATTTGAGTACCCAAGAGTTTATAAAACAGAAATAAACACTTGGGTCAGACATGGGTCTGGTGTGAGTAACAGGTTAAACTTGTTTAACTTCAAAATATTTTGAAAGAAAAAGTATCACGTAAGACTTCCCACAAATAAACATGGGTAAGTTTTTACCTTACGCTAACCAAAACATTTGATAGGAAATCTGATTTTATTATAATAGGGTCTAGGGTTTTCAAGTAAAATATAGAAATAGCTGAAATGCTTACATCTCACATTCCAACATAGTTGGGCACAACTAATACGTACGGCACTTATTGGAGTTTGGATTCCATACAATGGTAGGGCTACTGGGGTACCGCCCGTCACAGTACGTGGCCTAGATCACCGTACCGAGGAGTACGCCCGCTCCCCTGCAATACAAAGCCGGAACCATCCCTTACTGGATAATCCCGAACAAGATAATCCCGTAGTTGGCGCGACCAACCACACACTAAGCCGAATAAAAGAAAAGGGACCTCTAGACAGGGATCTGTCTTGCTCTCAGTGGGTGCTACCCACGAAACCTTGCTGCACCTCCCCTGTTTTAGCCATTCCTGGTTGATGAGGCTTGAGGTTACGATTACCTTTAATCAGAACATATCACTCAGAATGCTCATCGTCCGCCTGACGATGTGCTGAAAGCATTCAATCCATACAAGTTCGTTCCGGGTTCGAACGAAACCGAAGGCATTATCTCGTTACACTCGTTTTGGAATCACCCTCAGAGTTAACGACAATAACCCTTGCACTTTGAATCTTCATCTTCACTTGAGATTCACGACCTATCGTTAATTTGGATCGATGTGGTATTCGGGTCTCCAGACCTGGAATTCCGGTATACGGAAACCCGATCCCGGTCTCATCGAAATCCAAAACGTATCTTTTAAGGGCCAAGTTGTTTTAAGGTTAAAACAATTCAATTCTTATCTATATACACAAAGATAGATAATTCAATAGATAATCTACATTATCATCCCAAACAGATAATTCACATTATCATTATAATTCAACCAAACATCCATATCATATATCAATCATATCTCATCAGAGATATCAAACAATGAAATACATTCAATCTCATTCATCCATCCTTAAGCAATGATTTATATCATCTAATTAATTTAAAGTGAATTAAACTAATTACTTCATTCTATAAATCCTGCTTACTTAATTATTAATTAAACCAATTAATTAATCATTACTCTAAGTATCCATCTTAATTAATCATTCCTGATTAATAATCCTTTAATTACTTTAAGTAATTAATACTTAATTAATTTCACAAATTAATTATCTTAAACCATTCAGTAATTAATCTTTAATTACTTCATTAATTAATTAATTATACTTAATTATCTTAATCCTTAATTAATTACAATTAATTAATTACTTTAATAACTTATTATTTATTAATTAATCTTAATTAATCAATTCTTAATTACATCATTAATTTTATTAATTAATGATCCTTAATTACTCTTAATTAATTATCTTATTTAAATTAATTACATTTAATAATTAATTAGTCACATTTATTAATCACCTTTGATTAATCTCATTTAGTAATTAACTTCCCTTAATTACTCCACTTCATAAATTAATTACTCCTTAATTAATTATCCTTTAATTAATCCCTTGATTAGTTATTCAAAAGTAATTAACTCAAATTACTTTTATTATTAAATCATCTTCAGTTAATTACATCCAGTAATTACCTTTAATTACTTTCCTAAGTAATTATACTTTCACTAATTACATTTAAATAATTATCAAATTTCCAAATCATTATCTTAAATTAATTTAACTGATTAATTTAAACTTATCAAATTTATTTAATTAATTACCTTAAGTAATTAATTTCTTTAATTACTTTCGTTAAGTAATTTATACTTAACCAATTTATATTAATTAATTAATCTAATTGATTATCAAAAATTAATCACATTAATTAATTATTTAATAATTCCTAATTACTGATTTCTCATTAATTATTAACAATTCTTTAATTACTATCTTTAAGAAATTTAGCTTTAATCAACTATTTATTAATTACAACTTAATAATTTCTTAATTACCAATTAATTTCTAATTACTAAATTAGTTGCTTAATTAATCTTTAAATTAAAATATTAACCTTTAACTACTTTAATTATTATTAACAAAGACTTTAAAACATTTTACTTTAAAAATCTTTCTTTTAATTTATTTTAAATTAAAGATTTAAAATAAATTACAATTTAACTTTAACCAATTTAAATTAAATTTACAATTCCCTTTTTAAATCCAAATGTTAAAGAACACTTAACATTTAAAAGATTTTTAAACCAATTTATTTAAATTCAAACCCTTTTTAAAAATATACTTTAAATGCTTTAAATTTGATAAAAACATTATAAATTTATAAACTTATTTATTTCCAACTAAGATACAAATTAACTTGAATCCATACTTTAAATTTGATTTTAAATTTTATTTAAAATCCTATTCCACATTTAAACTTATTTTAAATTTGAAAACAATGTCAGGTTTTTAAAACTGTTATCATCAAATCTACCCGATCCCAACATTAAAATACCCGAGTAAAACTGGAAACCCCCGAGACCCACTTCGAGTTTCCCTTCCCCTTTTTATTAAAACTTGACATATTAAAATTTAAAACTGCTATAACCCACACGAGTTTTCCCCAAACGAACCCGAGCCAAGTCCCTATTTTCTCGAGTATTACTTCGAATAAACCCCATCATCTACTCGAGTACAACTGCTTCTTCCTCAAACTCAAACAAAATCAAACTGATACCGTGTACATGTGCACAGGCGAAACGATCGCCTTCGATCATCGATACCATCTCTGGCACATCGTCCACGACCATCCTCCACGATCCCAATCACCAGAACCTCGAACAAACTTCACCATCGAAATCGAGCATCACGATCCTCACCTGGAACCAGAACTACGATCACAAATTCAACTCGCCTCTACGATCGAGACCACCTGAGCACCAGAACTTCTGGCCAAGTCTTCGTCATCCTTCAAGCTTCAGATCCTCAGAGTTCAGATGAACTCGATCCCCTCTGGAAGTCGTGACGAACCTATTTCCCAACCTCACTAAAACTAGGGTTATAAACTTTCCCGATCAACCCCCATCGCCACAGTGAAATTCAACATCATCAGACATTTTTCCCAAACTCTATGATCATTCTACTACCCCCAGAGAAGATTACGACCTTCCAGATTACATTGATCGCCCGAATTTGATCATTTTCCAGTTTTAGTTCATACAAGGATATCTCAACATTTAAAAATCTAAAAATCTTGATTTTTCTTCTAAAAATCATAACTAAGTTTAGAGATTCAGTTTATACTCCTGGATTTCTAATTTAACATATTTGAAATTTTTTTTTTTATATATAAAACCAAACTTCCCTGTTCCTTTTTATTTACAGAGTAAATTTCCTTTTTATTTTAACTAAATAAAATTCTAAACACTAACCCATGATTAAACAATCGAATGTTGTTTAAATCCAAAGTTTTAACAGAGATTATATCAATAGGAATTTAAATTGTTGAACATGATTCTGGCTTCTAACAGTAAACAGGTAAGAACAGGTTCAACAACAACATACATCTATACATCCAAAAATATATGTACAGAAAAATTCAATCACACACATCCATTCAACACTCATTTTATTCCAGAATTCCACATGCAAACAAATACCTATGTACTTAAATTTCAAAATGAATGTTACTCACTAATTTTAAAGTGAAGAACAGGGCAAATAACAGACATGCACACCAACCTATTTATCTTCACACATGCACAGAGATTTTCTAAAGAAAACATACTCACAGACAAAACTTATTTCCAGAGATAAGCATGCAACCAGATTTCATCATTAAAGAAAAATATTGTTACTCACCTAATTTGAAGAAGACAGAGCTTCCAGATATGTTTTGAAAAGTTTTTGAACTTTTAACTGAGATGCCTTTTGCTTCTTAAACTTTTAACTTGAATGTTTGATTTGGAAACTTGCATTGCTTGCTGGAAACTTGCATTGCATGCCATTTATCTTGTTGAGATAATGCTTTAGATTCCAGGTTTTGCTTGCTTTCAGATTTGGAGAGAAAAACAGGCTACAGACTTTTGTTTCCAGGTTTTGAAAAAGAACAGGCCTTTGATTTTGATTGAAGAAAAATGCAGGCTTTTTGGTTTGATAATTTCTGGTTTGAGGAAAGCTTGATTACAGATAGTTTAGAGATTATGGTTTGAGAAATGTTTTTAAGTTATTTTGTTTACAGCTGAAATCTTATATCTTTTGAAAATGAAGAGGATAGAAAAAAAAAAGAAGAAGATGAGAAGCATATGTTTATATACATTAGAAATGATTTATTTAATTAAAAGAAAAACAAAAATACAAAACTTTGACATTTGTCACTAACCATTTTTAATATGTTAACACTTGGTAAAACAAGGTTTTTAGAAAATTACACTTGTCCTCTTAGTTAGTTTATATTTATTTCAAATGTAAATAAACCCCTTTTCTTTATTTAATAAATACCTATTACATATTTATATATATAGATAAGTTTAGAGAAACAAAACTAATTATATTTGTAATTAAAAGTTTATACAAATATTTAAATTCCAATTATTTAAAATATTACCTCTTTTGAATTTCAAAATTAAATCTAAATTCAAATTCAAATTATACTTAAAAATCCAATTTAAAGTAAATTTGAAACAACACATTAAATTTGCAAATAACAATTTTATTTTATTAAAGTCTATTTATAAAAACAATACACTATTAATATTTTGAAATTAACATATTTATCAATTTTAAATAAATTTATAAAAGAGATTATAAATTTCTACTATTACTAAATGAATTAACATATCATTTGTAAATTATATTTTAAACTTATTTATATATATTCTTAAATCATATGTATTAAGCAATATTTTAAAAGAAAATAAATTAACTTTACTATTAATCTTTATTGACAACCATCTAGTTATTTTAAATAGCTTTGAAAAGCTAAATATTAAATAAATCATAATTTCCAAACTATACGAATATACATTAGAAATTCAAAACAAGATTTCATTTATTTATTAAATTTCAAACCCAAGCTTATCTATTTACAATATATATTCACATATATATATACATTATAAATAGAAATCATTTTATTAACTTATAAAAGTTAAAATTCACTAATTAAATATTTATTTAATTAGATTATTAACCAATTCAAATTTTTATTATCAAATATTATCAAATCAATTTAATTATTTAAACAGATTATTAAATTGATATTGCCCCAAATTTCCGGGATATTACAGATATGGACCCGGAGAGGTCTGCTGCTCTCAGAGAGGAGGTGGACAAACTCAAAGCCAATGGGTTCGTCCGTGACGCCCTCTACCCTGAATGGGTTTCTAACCCCGTACTAGTGAGAAAGGCGAATAGGAAATGGAGGACTTATGTTGATTATTCAGACCTGAACAAGGCATGCCCTAAGGATAGTTTCCCTTTACCTAGAATTGACCAGTTGGTTGACTCAACAACAGGGCACGAATCATTGTCATTCATGGATGTGTATTCGGGATACAATCAAATCCCGATGCACATCCCAGATCAGGAGCACACTAGTTTTGTCACGGACGTCGGATTGTATTGTTATGTTGTGATGCCTTTTGGGTTAAAGAACACTAGAGCAACTTATCAACGCTTGGTAAATCGAATGTTTAAAGACCAAATTGGTAGAACAATGGAAGTCTACGTGGATGACATGCTCGTTAAGTAACGGTACTCAAACGACCACATTCGAGACTTGGCGGAGATGTTTGATATACTTAGATACTACGGAATGAAAATAAATCCACTAAAGTGTTCCTTTGGTGTAGCGTTGGGAAAGTTTTTGGGTTTTATTGTCAATGCACGAGGAATTGAAGCTAACCCAGAAAAGATTCAGGCTATTCGGGACATACAAGCGCCCAGAACTATAAAGCAAGTACAATGCATGAATGGAAAAGTCGCCGCGTTGAGTCGATTCATATCTAGAGCGACCGACAAGTGTATTCCCTTCTTTGATGTGATAAAGAAAGGGATGAGAAATTTTGAATGGACGCCCAACTGTGAGGATGCGTTCCGAGCTCTGGTAAGACACTTGGAAAGTTCCCCGGTTCTGTCAAAGCCTATAGACCATGAAGTGTTATATGTATACTTGGCCGTGTCTCAACATGCCATCAGTACGGCCTTGGTTCGTGAGGAGGACCGAATTCAAAGGCCGATATACTATGTCAGTAAACGTTTAACGGGGGCAGAAAGAAATTATCCCAAGGTTGAGAAGCTAGCTTACTGCTTGGTGATTGCATCACGAAAGCTCCATCCGTATTTTCAAGTGCACCCGATTAGTGTTTATACCAATCAACCATTGCGACAGGTGCTCCAATGACCAGAAACCTCTAGGAGGTTACTCAAGTGAAACATTGAGTTAAGTCAATTCGATATCACTTACCTGCCATGGAGGGCTATCCAAGGGCAAGTGCTAGCAGACTTCATCGCAGAATTCACCGTATCGGGCGAGCCGAGTGGTGTTGATGTCATTCCCCCATTCGATGGGAACTATACACCGATGGGGCATCCAACAACCATTGATTTGGGGCTGGTGTTATTCTAGTAACTCCCAAAAACCAATCTATTTGTTATGCTTTGAAGCTCGATTTCCCAGCTACAAATAACAAAGCCGAATATGAAGCATTGATTGCTGGCTTAAAACTTACCAGGGAACTCGGAGTGAAATCAATTGAAATCTTTTATGACTCAAAATTGGTGATGTATCAAGTACGAGGAGACTACCAAGCAAAGGGGCAGAGACTTGCCCCATACCTTTCTTGGGTTCAAGAACTATTGGCAGACCTCGAATATTACGATATTTCGCATATCCCGCGTGAACAAAATGGAGAAGCCGATTCTTTAGCAAAATTCGCAAGTACTGGTGATGCACAGTAGATGGGTTTGGTTCCCATTGAAATCTTACGTACCCCGAGTATAACGAGATGGAAGTAGACTCTGTCTCAGAAACAGAAATTGAGAAGGAGTCGTGGATAATCCTGTTCAAGCAATACCTGCTACACGGGACTTTGCCCGAAAGTAAGAACGAAAGACGACAAGTCATTCGCAAAGCCTCGCGGTATATAATGCAGGATCGAATTATGTATCGGAAAGCGTTTTCGGTTCCTTTACTCCGGTGCATCGCCCACGATGAGATAAAACAGGTCTTAAAAGAAGTTCATGAAGGAGAATGTAGCGACCATACTGGGGGTAGACTTTAGCCAAAAAGATCCTCAGCTATGGATACTATTGGCCAACCGTTAATCGTGATGCCACGGACTATGTGAGAAAATGCGACAAATGTCAAAAGTATGCGAAAATTCCGAGAGCTCCATCGACGGAACTCACATAAATGGTTATTCCCTGGCCATTTGCAATGTGGGGGATCGGTATAATCGGCTCCTTGCCAATCTCCAAAGGTGGTGCAAAATACGTAATTGTTGTAGTCGATTACTTTACCAAGTGGGTAGAAGCAGAACCCTTAGCTACGATCACCACCAAAAAGGTCATTAATTTCATTGTATGAAACATCATATGCCATTTTGGCCTCCCACGAACTATCATTATGGACAACGGAACTCAGTTTGAGAGTAGGGAGTTCAAAGAATTCTGCCAAAAATATTGTATTGAGAAAAGATTTGCGGCAGTCGCTCACCCAAAAGCCAATGGACAAGTTGATGCCGTAAACAAAATAATCAAATCCATATTGAAAAAACGTTTGGAGAAGGCTAGAGGCAAGTGGGTGGATGAACTTCCGACAGCACTATGGGCTTATAGAACCACCCACGAGTCCGCGACTGGCCACACTCCATTCACGTTGGCATATCACACTGAAGCTGTTATACCCGTGGAACTTGAAGTTCCTTCTCACCGGGTGACTCGCTATGATCCTATAACAAATCAGAATCTTTTACTGGAATCGTTGGACTTTGTGGATGAAAAATGTGATGAAGCTGATTTGAGGGCGGCCGCATACAGGCACCGAGTCGCTCGATATTACAATGAAAAAGTTCGACCGAAAATCTTTGACGTAGGCGATCTCATTTTGAATCGAGTTTTTCCGATCCCATCACATATGAATCCCACATGGGAAGGTCCATACGTCATTGAACGGAAGCTTGGAGAAGAAACATTCAAGCTAGCGACCGTCAATGGCGTGACACTCCCCCGAGCATGGAATAGCGAGCATTTGCGCCGTTATTACACTTAGCCCACTTCTTTCGCATTTTAGTAGTAATTGTTTCCAGTATGTTTTTCTTTTGTTGTTCTTTGTCTTCGGCATGTAATAAGACAATTCAGTTTGTTCCTATTTGTTATGATCAATAAAGGCTTGAAGCCGCTTTTCTATGAACTGTTGATGTTCCATGTGTTATAATTCCATGGCCAAAATTAAATCACCTTATTCTATCCGGCGTATGAACGCACTCACAAAATTAAAAGTCAATCGATAAAATAAAAAATCTCTAAGTCCCTGGAGTGCGGACTAGAGTACTCTGAGTCCCCCGAGTGCGGACTAGAGTATAAACGACTTAAAAAATCTCTAAGTCCCCGTAGTGCGGACTAGAGTACTCTGAGTCCCCAGAGTGCAGACTAGAGTATAAATGACCTAAAAAATTTCTAAGTCCCTAAAGTGCGGACTAGAGAACTCTAAGTCCCCGGAGTGCGGACTAGAGTATAAACGACTTAAAAAATCTCTAAGTCCCCAGAGTGCGGACTAGAGTACTCCTAGTCCACGGAGTGCGGACTAGACTATAAATGACTTAAAAAATTTCTAAGTCCCTGGAGGGCGGACTGGAGTACTCTAAGTCCCCAGAGCGTGGACTAGAAGATTTACGATTCGAAAAATATATATTTTCCAAGTCAAGTGGAAACGAACCGGAGCTTATGTAACCCACAAGGCTTCAAATCTCGACTACAAGCTAAACAGTAAGCTAAACAGCGAAGATCATTGAAGACAGAGAAACAAAATTTTATTTACTAATCCAAAATAAAGTTCCATTACAACTTTCCTCGAGTTTGGGGCAAGAAGTCTATTTACAATGACTATGAAAATAAATAGAAATAACTGCATAATTCAGACTTATTCGAATTGGATGTGGCACGACCAGATAGCTACTTTTTTGATTTTTTTTCTCCTTCTTTGGCTTCTCCGAAGGCTCCTTACCCAAGCGCTTTCTCTTGGACACCTTACTTCCTAGCGCGATGGTGCCCGGGGAAGGAGGAGGAACTTACAAGGACATGATTCCCCCGGGGAGAATTATCTTTAAGGGCCTATTTAAAGGATGGTTAAGTTCCATCACTTAAGGTTCGACTTTAACTTTGGCCTTCGCTTTCTCCTCTTCCGCGACTCGCTCCCCCATGCTAAGTTTTGAAGTAGGTCTGGAGGCTCCAGTGATTTCAACCTCGTCATGTCCGTGGGCGAGGGATCCTCGGCCTTGTCCTCATCGAGTGCTCTTTTTACTTGGGCATCGGGTCCAGGAGCATCCCCAGTGTGAAGCTCTTCCACTACTTTTTCATCCTTCTCCGTGGTGACATCGCTCCTTGGAGTTGGTTCAGGATCAGAATGTCCTACATGGAGTCATAAAGGATAAGTGTTAGAATACATCTATTGTTCATCAAAAGCAATGGTCCTTTCAACCCTAGAAAGAAAAATTACACATCGGCTTTCGGTTGACTCTCAGTTGTTTTAGGAGTCTCACCCTCGGAAATAGGAGAAAGAAAGTGAACATCAAGCCCGGGTTTCTCTGGGTCATATCCAAATGCTGCTCGAAAGGATCGAGTGATGAGCAACCAGCTGGCGGGGTGGAGGGAGGAACTGGAGATTTGGTTCCAGATGATCCAGCAACGTCGTCTTTCCCTTTTGATGAGGAGGAATCTCTTCCATAGAGGGCTTTGGCTGCGGATAAGTCGGAAGGCTCATTTCCTCGAAGCACTTCCTTCACAAGAGACTCCTCATCAATTTCTTTGGTGCCCAGCTCCACTCGCTTAATTTTTACTAGAGTATACCATGCTTTAGCTAACGATTTGAGGTAGCCTTCGCCCAGAAATGATAAATATCGATGCATGAGAACTCGAGCGTTGCATTCAGCAATAAGCGGATCGAATAAGCATTTAATTTTTTCCCTCCCGGCTTCAGCAGCTGCCTCAAGGCGAGAATCAATCTCTACCAATGCCATTCTTTTGCCCTCTTCACAAGCCGCATCCTTTAGCGCTTCGGCTTTAGAAAGTTCCTCGTCGAGCTTCATTTTTAAGAGCCATGTTGTGACGATTTGCTCGCAATACCGTTGTGACTCTTCTTGTGTAGTGGTTTTCTCTTCTTTTTCTTTAAGCAGCAGCTCCTCCAGTTCTTTAACTCGTCGAGCGAGGACATCCTTTTCTTTCTGGATGGAGTCTTTTTCTAAGGCTAGAGCACCGCTACGTTGAACTGCTTCATCGATTTACTTTTTGTGAGTGACTTCCAGACGGTTGACTGCCTTAGCTGTACCTTTGGCGTTTTGTTGAGCGGCCTCAAGTTGAGATTTGTACGAGGAGAGCTCTTTATCCTGGACTTTTATAATCTCTTTATCATAAATGGATTCAAGTTTCAGGCGATCGATTTCATGCTGACGTTCCATAGAAACTTATGAAACTTTTTCTACCAAATGGACAAACGCATTGTGTTGGACATAGACATAGTTATTACAGGCGATGGCGCTTTGCTTGACATGCCCTGGAATTGGGTGAATCGCAGGAAGAAATTTTAGCCCATCGAAGCATATCTTAGGAAATGTGGCTTTAAGCTCGGCTAATCTTTCGGCAATCGACGAGTCATGCACAGGAGTTGGAGGAGTATGCCTGGTCGGAGCCATAGACTTTTTATGAGGCTCACGAGATTGTTTTGTGCTGGATGAGCCAGAGTGTTGGTCGCGAGGAGCTTCAGATTAGGTTCCCTTCTGAGTGGATTTATCCTTATTGTGCTCTGGGTGAGATAGAGGGTCGTTGGAGTATGAAGAGTGGATATATGTTTTTCTTCGCAAAGACGACGAGTCTCTTGGACGGTAATCCCTATCGCCGCTGTCATCTCTTTCCCGGCGTCTACCTGACCCCGAATCCCGACTGGAGTGATGGAAGATAGAGGACCCGCGAAGGCGGTCAAATCCGTGAGTGCGCCCCATATCACCTGCATAGAAATCAAATGAGGGTGAGTTAGCGATAATAATATGATGGTTGAAACTTAAGTGTGAGGTGGAGTGTAAGTATTCGTGTGTGTCCTAGTGTTTCCCCCCGATGGACCAGTTTATTTTGCTTTACTTATTGGATTTTTATCTCCCTGATGATGAATTTGATCGCCGCCATCACCTCTCGCAGGCGAATTAAGTCCTACATCCCCTGGGTCGTTGAAACCGTAATTCAGTAGGTCATCAGGGATGGTCAGGTCTGAAAGACCTTTCAATGAAACCTCTAGATGTTGAGGAGACGACTCTTTCTCAACCGAAGTGATTGTAACTTTAGAAGTTCCCCCTACTGTTTTCTTTTTCAATTTATAGGCTAAGATTTTTTGCGTCTTCGAAGGGGGAAGCGATTTGGCGATGCCAAACGTGTCCGTTATTGGTGCTGTGTCGGAGCCTAAGTTCTCATCGGTCGTTTTTGGCGCCTCGGCCTCCTTTGTTTCACCTTCCTCGGATATATCAGGAGGTCCACCTATAGAGGGCATCAAAGGCTCAGCTTACCCTTTGCCCTTTTCCGTGGAGGGTCCGGTTGTAGCGACGCCAGCTGGGAGACTAGTTCGATGACCTTCCGCTAACAATCCAAACTTTGAAAGCGATTCATTGGAAATAACGGACTTGATCTCCCGGTCTTCCATAGGAATAGCTCAGATGGCCTCGACGGCCTTAGAATACCCAGTACCTTTGGGACGTAGGTTGATACCCGTAAAAGTCAAACAAAGTTTAGAAAGAATACACTTCGTGCCTTAGACAAATATTGTTCAGGGAATGGAACTTACTCCCTTCCAGCCATCTTCTCGCAAAGCCAAGGGGCAGCGTACATAAAACCATTCCTGCTTATATTGGGAGAATTTACTCCATGCCGCCATCAGGATCTGACATTTGGAGTGTGGATCAAGAAATACGAAGGATGGACTATCAGACCATCTTTTGAAGCGATAAATGTAGCGGATATCACCGGGAGTGGGAAGCCTGAATAAGATGCTCATGAAAAGAATACAAGTGCCATAGATGAACGCGTGACTATTGGGATGTACCTGTGACGGGGTGATCCTGATATACAGTAACACTTCACGGAGAAAAGAGTTGAAAGGTGGCACACTACCAACCCAGCACATGAATTTATTGCACGCTACATATCCAGCTGGGGGCAGGTGAGGCCGATCTTGCCTCTACGGAACTAGAACATCGTCGAAAGGGATCCCGTGAATTGTACACAACCGACGAATAGCGGTTTCACTGACTTTTGAAGTTTGTGAATCTATAGGATTGTCCAAAATGACTGCCCCATCTACAACGTCAGGAGCTGGGCCAATAGCTGCAGCTGATGGATCCGGAATACCTTGCGTAGGAGTCGTTGGTGGACTTGAAGTTCCTACTACTTCCCGCTGAGAACTTGCCCTGGGCTTGTCTGAAACTGTGGCAGAGCTCGATCTTTTGGACATCTTCAACGAGTGTCAGGTATGGATAGATACCTGTTTGAACTATGCTTGAAAGACAATAAATATTAGATATAACGACAAAAAATATTACCCCCGTGTGGTGTGTGGACTAGTGCAATCATTCGAGAATGATTATAAAAGAATTAAAGATTTAAAGACCGATGAAGTGTGATTGAGCATTAAACTATCACCTTCGAAGACCGTCATCGCTAACCGTCTCCAAGAGCTTTTCATATGTTCGGTAGTAGGGGTCTTGAAGTCGGACATTGGCGTTATATGTTGAAGGCTGATATTTGTTTTTGCTAAGTTGAACTCGTGTTTATAGTTCTTAAAACTATGGAGTCATTAGTCCAAACCAAGTCAGTATAATCATATGCTTAAGTTCTTGTCATTGTTCGTTGTTCTATGATCAGGTGTGGTGATAAGTAGACTTGGAAATATGTTGTGTTCAAGCTAAGGTGGTTTTGATTGACAATGCCAAACTCAAATCCCAAGGCCGATCGTCTCTCTAAGCCCATGTACCGTACGACTCATCTACAAGCAACCGAGCGATCTTCTAGATCAACGACACCGACCCACTCACTCTTCTCAACAACGCTCCCTCATCACCGAATGGCCTGCGATGGCTATACCGAGCTGCACTTGCCCGATATACCGAACCCTCCTTATGGTCTCTCACCGGGCCGTCACACCACAACACCAGACTTTAATCGACCCACGACAACATGCAACGTTACTAAACCACACACACTAGCTCTCTCAGTGTGACCGAACTGTTCTCTTTCTCTCGACACCAAACTGGTCCCTCTCCGAAATATCGACCCTTATCCCCAACAAAAGTTTACCGAGCAGGCCCTGCTCCAAAGACTTGTCGTCTCTACTCCCTAACTCTCCATGACATCGACCTCAAGACTAAAGCTACACTACTTCTCTTAGTACATCCTTAAACGAGCTCCAGTCTTAAACACGACCTCCACTATGGTTTACTCCTCTTCGCCATTTCCTACCAACTCAGAACGAGACTCTAGACCTAAAGGAGCAGACTGGACAAAAGACTCATACCTATGTGAGAAGCTTGAAACTCATGACGATTGAGGGGCTACGAGATGGAGATTGTTTGGATTAGTCCGCTACTGGAGTTTCGATGTTAGAGGTCTAGGTTTGGAAAAGGGGAGGATAGATTAAATGGCAGACGACGGTTGGGAGAGGAGGTTAGCAGACTTGCGTAAGTGGAACGAAAGTAAGAAGAAAAGAGAGGAGTAGAGGCCTGGTTTTTTATATGATAAACGAGGAATACAAACAGGCTTTATCTGGTAGAACCAGTCAACACATTTGAATAGGTCAAAGAAGGAGAACGTGGTTCAGACCGATCTTGTGGCTCGGTGTTGATGTACCAAACCACATTTTGTATTGAAATAATAATAAATCAATGAAGACACACGAATATGTGTAGAATTATGTATATATATATGTATGATATTCCAAAAGTTCTTCATGATCAGGCCTTTAAGAAATTGGATTTGCCCGGCTTTTGAAAAAATTAAAAACGGGACTTAAATGACAGATAGTTATCATTCCGGATGAGCTAGCTTTTGAAAGCAGGAACTGGTTACTAATTCAAAGCGTGTTGCGTTGCTCCACACGACACACTTTGGGGGGAAAATGTTACTCGACACCTTGGGCCGGTTACAAGATGATAATTATAGGAGTTCAAATTGAATCGAGACCAGACTCGAGCTAGTGAAGGGTTGGAAATATATGGAGTGGATTCAATTTGAGTGGTTCGGCCTATATAAACGGGTCGGCATGTATATATGGTTCGGCCGAGGAAGGGAAGGCGTGTGTCATTCGGTGTGAAATGGCATGTGTCGCTCAGTTAAGGAAAAGTGTTGGTGGGAACTCAACGCGTATCGCTCGGCCTAAAGGAGAAGTTCGTCGCTCGGTCGAGGGAGGATAGACAAGGCAGTTCGGTCAAGTCAGTTCGGAAAACATGGTTCGGTCAAGTTAGTTCGGAAAACATGGTTCGGTCAAGTCAGTTTGGAACACATGGCTCGTTCAAGAACGAAGGTAATGCATGGCTCAGTCTAGGTGTTGAACAGATGCCGCTCGGTCTAGAGAGTTCGGCATGCCTTGTTCGGTCGAGGTGAGTCGGCATGTATGGTACGACCTTCATGGTTCGGCAGGCCTGGTTCGGTGAAGTTTGTGATGGTTATAAATCTCTTCGACCAACCACGGAGTGACGTGATCAGTCTTTCTATACCTCGGGACATAATGCCACTTGGTTCGAGTCTTTCGACCGCCTGCTTCGAGTCCGCAGCGAGACAACCACTGGACCGGCCGAGGTGGGTCAGCAACCACCGTCCGATATGCCTGGCTCGGTGCACAGAAGTCACCTACTGTGGGCCGAAGTGCATTGTCCCTAGGCCTGCGAAGGGAGTCCGGCCTATCTTCATCTATAAATAGAGGGGCAGGGGTGCAGTGAAAGGGGACCTTTTTTCGAGAACTCCGGGGACACTTTGCCATTTTTCGTACTCATTTCTTTTAGTTCAAACTTGTATACGAGTTTTTTGTTTATGGATTGAATTTGTATTCAAGTCTTTGAGAAAAGCAATAAAGATTACATTAACAATGGACGTAGGCAGTTATGCTGAACCACTATAATTCTGGTGTTCTTGTTTATGCAGTTTCTGTTGCATATATTCCTCTGTTTAAATTTACTATCTTCATTAATCTCTTTACACAAATCTACTCTTGGATGTTAGTGACCAATTTTAGTGCTAACAATTAATTATTTATATTTTATATTAAATTTCCAAATCTACGCATTATTTATTTTTTATTTTGTTTTTATGGTGTAATTGAATATAATGTGTTAAGGGTGAGTATTTGGGAATTAATCAATTAATACCATAAATCTAGCATAAACTTGTGCTTCACACATAGGAGCATAAAAAATTGAAATCAAATTTGTGCGAGTATGACCATAAAATTTTATTCTAAAGATACCTAAGATGACAATTATAAATATAATATACTAGAAATAAATGAATATCAAGTCGATATTATAGTTTTACAACTTGAAATAAATTGTTGTAACATATTATCCACATATTCTTTAGAAAGTATTATTGAAATATTTATAGCTATTTTCTTTGAATGTAATTGATACCCTCTATTTAAGATTAAGAATTTTAGACTTCTAAAATTCTCTAAAGTTATAAATACTTTTATGTTGGATAATCCAATAACTTCATCATGAAGCATTTATTTACTGAAAATGCTCACTCTTAAGGATGGTTTGATAAAATAACATCATAATTGTAAAATTATTAAAAAATTGGAACACAAAATCCTTACACAAGCGGTTGAAGTTCTTAATTATTCCTTTTGATACTGATATATGAAAATATATATTATTGGAAAACAAACCAAAAGACTACTGGTAAAGAAGAATAGGATTACATAGAAATAAAAATATTTTAAATTTGAAAAATTGAAGCATGACTAAATTATTAAATTTACTAGAATCTTGAATAAATTTATTAATTTACAACCAATTATACCATTGAATTATGGAAACGATGAATAATTAAGCAGAGAATGTGCATAATTTTTTTAATATAAGCAAAAGAGAGATTTAGTGTAATTGATTTATTGAAACTTTAGAATGGAGAATAAGTAAACAAAATATGTATGGATGACACTAAGTACTCAGTATTAATAAAATAAGTTTTAAAATTGATAACTATTTTTTATTCATTTCTCAAGGTTTATGCGTACCTCACAAAACGATATGATATTAGTTACAAATTTAGATATAATTGTTTATATTTAAAGTCAAATTTGAGTGTCATTATTTAATGGAGTGATTAGAATGATTCAATTATAGCCATATCAACAATTAAGAAATTAACTGAGATTACTATATTTGAATCAACCGTTATGTTAAATTTAAACTAGTGATTTAACTTTAAATAAATTCTCCTTTTTTTAATAAAAATCCTTTAGTAATTAAAATGAATTAATTTCCATTAAATGGATTTATTCAATCTTAAACTGATAATTTAAATTCCTTAAACCCATTTCCCTTTCATAAATTTAATTAACTAATAGTTCTGTAGACTTATATATTCATTAAATCTAAATGGAAAATAAATAAAAGAAAAATATTCTTTCTACCATTTATATTAACAGAAAATGGTTTATACTTACTGTAATAATTATATTTTTGCTTATCTATACATATATACATTCATTGTAATTTAAATTTCACTTTAAGCTAATATTCAAAAATTTTAAACAAAATTCCTTTTTCTTTAAACTGCATATACCAGAACTGTATAATTCCAACTTTTATAAATTTAAATAAAACAATACCTCCACTTACTCGAATCGAAACCACGACTCTGCCCATCATCACGAGAGGAACCCCACTGTCAGAGTTCACCATCGTGACCATCAGCCCAGATCGAATGCGAACCCTAATTCACGAACGAGATGAACGCGAATGCCATCGCCTCGCGCGTGAGCTCGCTGCCATGTCGAAGCTTCATCGCCGACTTCAACACTTCGAACCCAAATCGCAAATCTCCGGTTGTCGCCTACATACGCGACTCCATCCCAAGACGCGTACGCCACCGCCCGCCGCCTGCTGTGCCACCACTGTCGCGAGCTTGAGTGCGAGCGCACCACCTCCAGCTGACAACGCAACCTCGCGAACAAAACTCATCACCCATATTGTCGCCTCCTGCCCTAGGCTTGCGAGCACCCAAACCCGATTCGCGATTTCCATTTCCATAATGCTCGGTCGCCCTTTTCTGTTTTGAGTGGAGTTCGATTGAAAGAAACTAAAGAGGGAAGTTCGATTGAGAGGGAGAACGAGATAAGGGAAAATATGTCACCATTTATTTGTTCTGTTTTTTTTTCTTCGTTTGAACTGAGGAATGAAGGAGAGGGAACAGACGAGACTTAAAAAAGAAAAAGTAGCGTGAATTTAGGCGTGAGCAACGGGGCGTGATTCTCTGCGTGTTCAGAGGAAAAAATCGTGGTGATGTTAACTAATATTTTTACCAAATTTAAATTTTAAATTTAAATTGAATACGACTCTATTTCAATGCGTTTTTGTGTCGTGTGTTCACGTTACAACTCCGAAAAATATGAAAATTGAAATCCGGTAATAATTCAATATTACGGACCCAATGGAACTGGTTTCGTCGAATTCCGAGACTGTTTGAAAATGACTATTTTTAAATATCGATTCAAACAATTAAATTCAAAACTGAGCAAAACAGTTTAAATTTCAATTCTGAAGCTGTTGTTATCTTCAGTATTATCAATATAAATTTTACAAGCGTTTGAAATATTTTTAATCAGCTTAAAATTAAAGTTTCAAATTTTTATTCAGCATTCAATAGATTAAATTTTAAAGTTTAATCGAAAATTTCAAAGTTATATCGGGTATTTAAATCAAATTATCGTTCAAATATTTAAAATTAACTAAATATTCTCAATTTAATTTGTTCAAAATTCTGGGTCATTACAGACTTCCCCCCTTAAAAGAATTTCGTCCTCGAAATTACAAGTTAGGAAAAAATGTCCTTAACTCGTCTACTATTTTTCACAATCTAATAGTTTTATCAAATTTTATCATAGTAAATCTTTCTACTAAAGATTCGTTATCATTCAACTAGCTTTTTCCAACTTCAATTATAAGTTTCAAACAACATTGTTTAACTTCTCAATTCAAATTCGAGTTTAAATTCAAATTTTAACTTAAACTTTCAAAATTTTCTCAAAATTTTCTAACACTCGAAATTTTTGAAAAATTTCGCCAGCGTCTCCTTTGCACGGCTAATACGGTACGACTACAAAACGTCCCTATGGACCCTCAGATTTCAAAAAGAAAAAGAAAAAGCCAAGCGGCTAGACAAGAAATCATTAAATCTCATATTGAAATTCAAATACTTACCTTTTGTCGAGCAATTCAAATTATCTTTGAAATCAAAATTCCAATTCCTTTATACCTGTATATCCTACTAGCCATTATATCTAGTTATAACACTCAAGCTATTTTGCCATTTTATTACAAAATTTCGATATATGCTTCTTATACATTTTTACTTCACTATTGAAGTTACACCTATTCATTTTCATTCAACTTTTACATTTCACATTCATTTGAATTCAATTCACATTTTCAATTCTATTTGAATTCAATTTATCTTCAATTCTGAAATATTGAATGTTATCTTTCAATTATAGCTGATTCATATCACTATTTTTTTCTTTTCACTTAGTTTCGCTTACTAATTTTCTTATTTCAATACTTCACTTTGTTTATTACAAATCAAATTCAATTTTTCAATATCTAGCTTGAATTTCTTTTACTAACAATTTCAAAACAAAGTTCAACATTCAGCTTTAATTTTATTCACTTACAATTGTAAATTCCGTTCATTTGAAATTTATTTCTACTTACTTGAATTTATTTGCAATTTCGAACCATTCTTTCATTTAGTTCACAATTCAAGGTTTAATTTCACTAATTTAACTTTCAATTTCGCTTTCATTAAATCACAATTGATTCACTTGTACTTACATTTATTTAACTTCATCTTTAAGTTAAATTTATTCTATCAAAATTCAATTTGTATAAGTTATCAATTCAATAACATTTCATAAATATATTTTTTTATATAGTATTCCAGAGTCTTACCAACATTTCAAAACCATTTTTGAAAACAATTCAAATCATCCTTTGAATTTTCTAAAACAAAATCCAAATTTTCAAAACAACTTCCATTTAAAACAATTTGGCAGCAATTCCTCTTTTGGAAACCCTAAAATGAACACCGGTGATGTCGCGATCATCATCGGAATTATTTTCCAGCGACCGAAAAGAGTTTAGAGCTTTTATCCTTCCAAAATACTTTTCAAAACCTTTGAAATTCATTTTCAAATCAAACAGATTTAAACTTCCAAATCTCCAAAATTTTCAAATTCTTTTCAAAACATTTCCAAATACTTCTCTAGAATTCCGTTTTAAATTACAAATCACATTTATAATTTATATTCTCAAATTTCATTTGTATGTGAATTTATTTCTTAACTTTGGAGTTACAATTTCAATTTCTTATTCAATTTCATATAATAATGATAACATTTCAACATTATCACTTTCCTAACATCCATGCAACCATATACTGTAATAATTTACAGAAAATCATTTCTTTTGTATACAAAAATAGTTTTGGGTAAAATTATTTCATTTACCCTATTTTAAAACAATACTGTGCCGAATTGTTCTATTCAAGTGTTTAGAAACCCCTTCGATACAGTTTTGCAGACTGTGCCGACGAAGGTTCATATGCCACTCAATAAACCAATCATCACAATACAAAACAATTTTATATTCAATAACAAATACGCGCTCATATCTATCATTACACTCAACTCATTCTAGAGTACTGCTGACTCTATCTCTAATGAGTAACACCCAACAGAGCAGGGTTGTCGCTTAACCATATGCTCTGATACCACTTTGTCATGTACGGGAATTTTCGACTTTCGAAAATTCGACATCGATACTCACTTTATCGACTGTCGAGCAATCGAGTGCCGAAAACTCCAATAGTGATGGTTTAAGAAAAAGAAAAAGGGTAGAAAGAAGAAAAAAGAGAAGAAGAAGAACAACAGGACAACATCAGAACAGAAAACAATATCAGAATCTCACATATCGCAGCGGAACAATATATAATAGATAAACACTAGTCTTTTAAAACAAAGAACTATATCAGTTTATACATACATCAATTATCAGAGTCGATATACAACAATGGACAGTTATATAACTTGTCCTTATACAGAATACACAGCGGAATAAATAAATAATTACGGATATACGTCTCGCCATCCAGCTTGCTTCCAAAGCTCCAGAATATCCAGAATATCCTGATAACATAACTCTAGGCTGCCCGTGTGGAAATTGGTGGGCACCCAGAGTTTAGAAGGGAAACAATAAACTCCGAGTCAGTCATGGTGACTGGTGTGAGATCGTAAAACAGTTATTTTTCACAAAGAAAATAAAACAAATTCGCAATGCTTTTGGAAAATGAAACTACCATAAGACCTCCCGCCACACACACAATGCAAACGCAGAATTGGAGGAGATTTCTTCTTATGATAGTTAAAGATTCTTACTACGCAAAATCAAATTCTTTTTTTGATATTATTATTAGTGCATAGTGTAGAAAACATTTCGAAAGTACAATATAAATCTTAGCCAGCATACGTACCATTATAGTATGCTTGCTATAGCTGCCATATTAGATGGCAGGTTCTACAACTAAAACCGTACAAGTCACGTATTGGAGTTTGGATTTCCAACAAATGGTCAGGCTAAGGAACTTCCTATCCACGATGGGTACGTCCCTGGAATAGATGACCCGAGAACCTAACCGGATCTCTGCCAACACAAGGCCGGGTTACCTCTGCAAAAATAGGTAACTACTGACACGCGTATGCCATCCCCCGATTGTAACCGATCTTCCCGAGGATCCCCGATTTCCAACAAACCACATCAAAATAATAATGCAGCAACCACATAGGTTAAGTATCTGGGCTCCATACCATGATACCACCTCTATCCAGAAGGAATGACATACACTAAGGGGCGCTACTCCCTAGAACCTTGCTGCATCCTTCCTGTTTCGACCATTTCCGGGGTGTGAGGCTCGACGAAGTCTCGTCCACAAAGCTACGCTTTCTACAAAGCCATGCTTCGGGTCAAACAAAATGATCAACCTATGATCACAAAGATATAAGATCAAACAAATGATCATATCACAAATGATCAAACACTGATCATTTCACAGCAACACTCAGTATGCCACGTTACCAAATTGGGAATATATCGCTGATAAATTTCAACTACATAACCTCTGAGCTCGTACGTCTCAGAGAAGGGTGTTAAGCTAAGAGAATAAATTCTCCGCCACCAACAGAAATGTATTTGAAAGAAATCAGCTTTATATCTCAAATTGTAACGTCAGACACACAATCCATACAAGTCTGTTCCGGGATCGAACAGAACCGAAGGCACTTCTCACGAAGCCCTTGCATATCCGGATAATTTTCTAATCACGTCCGGACTTCCCGTCACTAAGGGTGATAAAACCTCTAAATCGGAGATCAGCCGATGTAGAGTAACTCGACGGTAATCCTTCCGTTTTCAAAAATATTCGGTCTTCAACACCGGTCTTTGAATGCAATTCATAACGACGTATCACATATTCGGAATGGGTTATACGACCCCATGGTCCTTTCCCGGCTAACCCGAATAGTGAGCGTTTATTCAAAAATAAGTGTGGCATTCAAATTCATCCAATTCACAACAAATACCATATTCAAGGTAATTATTGATAGTCGGTTATTTAACTATCAATAAAGATGCGCAACATCATCAGATTCCAAATTATTTTCCAAATTATTTTATCTCCAAAAATATCTTCATTAGATATAAAATTTCCACACTTAACCGTTTGAAAACAAATTTCAAATATTCACTTTTCAATTTATCTTTAAAAGATAAAGTTTCAAACCCTTCGTTTCATATTGGAAAAGCAATTCCATACTTATTTAAAATAAGTAATTCACAAAACTATTTATTTTCAACATTTGAAAATATTCAATATACTTAAATCAATATTAAGTATATATTCATTCTTTAAGGAAATCATTTACTATAACAACATTTATTTGAGTCAAAACGAATGTTACGTAAAACATCGTTACGACGACTCAAAATCACTAGTATAGGGATTCGAATTTTAAGATAGATATATAAATCCCAATGCTACATAAAACATTTCCTTTCGGAAATCATTTACTATAACAACAATGTTATAGTCCACCATTTCCTTATATTTTTCGAAAACGTCTATTTCAACAATAAATGTTGAAATCTATGATTTCGGTATTCAACCTGTTTTAAAACATCTTTCAAAACAATTACTTCATTTCAATTATCACTTTTCCAAAACCATATCCATTTTACTTAACAATATATTCACTGTCCAAAATCGTGAATATACTTCACTAATTACATTTCACTATTTTCTACACGTTTTATTTCAATAATAATTCGCTATCCAAAATCACGAATATATCTCCTTTAACACCCTTCTATATTTAATTTATCAAATTCAATTGATCTCAAATTTATAAAACAACGTTTATAAATTCTATTTCTATTTTCTAACAACTTCAATTTAATAAATCTCCTTTATTAACAATTCGATTTATAAATCTTCTTTAATGACCTATTCAATTTATACTCAATGTATATACCAAAGGTCCATCTTATAAGTTAATAACTTACAATTCATTTATGTTAAAAGAAATCGTTCTTTTAAACTTCACAGATTTTAAATCTTATTACTTATAAGATTTCATTTATAACCTTATTTTCAACCATAACCGAACTACTTTTATACTATTTATAAATCTCATCTATTAACCATTCATACTTGTTCAAAAATCTCAATTAAAATGCCGAAATCCAATTTATACTTCATTTTAACACTTATAAAAAAACTCGTTTTATAATTCCAACATTTGATTTATAAATATCAATTTGTATAAATCTTTTTATACAAATCGTTTATAGTTATTCAAAAATCCCAACTTAAACCATTTTATAAATAAATCGATTTTTATTTCAAAAATGACACTTTGGTTATATTCTACTAACATTATAATCTCCATAACTTTAAATTTATAACATTTATTTATTTAAAGTAAATCAATTCAAAATTTCAAATAAAACGTATACTTAAAAATCTCTTTTAAAGTTAAAATCGTTATTTTTAAACTTCAAAATTTTGAATCCGATGATGCAACAACACCAATTAGTCAATCACAACATTCAATATCATATATCAACATGATAACAGAATATACATCAATATCTGTAAATAAATAAATACAGTTGAGGAATCCAGTTGGATCCCTCCAATCTGTTTCCCTGCATCCAAAGACGTTAGCACAATACCAATTCCACTTCGAGGTGGAATATCGCGGTATATGGGTTTTGAAAAAAATATCCGCTTACTAACGGCGCAATAGGGTCTCATCCGCTATACGAGGCGGGAAATCATCAATCCAATATATACATATGCCAATATGTATATATTGCTATATATAGATATATATCCTACTATATCTAATATCACATCCAATAGCAATCAAATCAATCAATAAATAACTGAAAATTCCACTTTCATTTGAGTGAGAAAAATCTCACCTTAGCTTTATATTCGCAATCCCATTTTCCATCTCGACTTGTTTTCTCGATTTATAACCCTTGTATAAATAATTATACCATTCGTTAATATTCGAAATAAATCGAATAACAATTTTTTATTACTTCAAATTTAAACTAGTGATTTAACTTTAAATAAATTCTCCTTTTTAAATAAAAATCCTTTAGTAATTAAAATGAATTAATTTCCATTAAATGGATTTATTCAATCTTAAACTGATAATTTAAATTCCTTAAACCCATTTCCCTTTCATAAATTTAATTAACTAATAGTTCTGTAGACTTATATATTCATTAAATCTAAATGGAAAATAAATAAAAGAAAAATATTCTTTCTAGCATTTATATTAACAGAAAATGGTTTATACTTACTGTAATAATTATATTTCTGCTTATCTATACATATATACATTCATTGTAATTTAAATTTCACTTTAAGCTAATATTCAAAAAATTTAAACAAAATTCCTTTTTCTTTAAACTGCATATACCAGAACTGTATAATTCCAACTTTTATAAATTTAAATAAAACAATACCTCCACTTACTCGAATCGAAACCACGACTCTGCCCATCATCACGAGAGGAACCCCACTGTCAGAGTTCACCATCGCGACCATCAGCCCAGATCGAATGCGAACCCTAATTCACGAACGAGATGAACGCGAATGCCATCGCCTCGCGCGTGAGCTCGCTGATATGTCGAAGCTTCATCGCCAACTTCAACACTTCGAACCCAAATCGCAAATCTCCGGTTGTCGCCTACATACGCGACTCCATCCCAAGACGCGTACGCCACCGCCCGCCGCCTGCTGTGCCACCACTGTCGCGAGCTCGAGTGCGAGCGCACCACCTCCAGCTGACAACGCAACCTCGCGAACGAAACTCATCACCCATATTGTCGCCTCCTGCCCTAGGCTTGCGAGCACCCAAACCCGATTCGCGATTTCCATTTCCAAAATGCTCGGTCGCCCTTTTTTGTTTTGAGTGGAGTTCGATTGAAAGAAACTAAAGAGGGAAGTTCGATTGAGAGGGAGAACGTGATAAGGGAAAAGATGTCGCCATTTATTTGTTCTGTTTTTTTTTCTTCGTTTGAACTGAGGAATGAAGGAGAGGGAACAGACGAGACTTAAAAAAGAAAAAGTAGCGTGAATTTAGGCGTGAGCAACGGGGCATGATTCTCTGCGCGTTCAGAGGAAAAAAATCGTGGTGATGTTAACTGATATTTTTACCAATTTTAAATTTTAAATTTAAATTGAATACGACTCTATTTCAACGCGTTTTTGTGTCGTGTGTTCACGTAACAACTCCGAAAAATACGAAAATTGAAATCCGGTAATAATTCAACATTACGGACCCAATGGAACTAGTTTCGTCGAATTCCGAGACTGTTTGAAAAATGACTATTTTTAAATATCGATTCAAACAATTAAATTCAAAACTGAGCAAAATAGTTTAAATTTCAATTCTGAAGCTGCTGTTATCTTCAGTATTATCAATATAAATTTTACAAGCGTTTGAAATATTTTTAATCAGCTTAAAATTAAAGTTTCAAATTTTTATTCAGCATTCAATAGATTAAATTTTAAAGTTTAATCGAAAATTTCAAAGTTATATCGGGGATTCAAATCAAATTATCGTTCAAATATTTAAAATTAACTAAATATTCTCAATTTAATTTGTTCAAAATTCTGGGTCGTTACATGTATCACACATGCTAAATCTGAGAAAGTGCCACATGAATATTCTACAATAGTAGGTATTGAGGAATCGGCACATGAAATTTTAATAAATTTGAAAGAAATTGTATTGAGAAGTAATCTGTATGGAGTTTGAGACGCATCCATTTGCGTTAGAGATCCTATATACGTAACCGCTCAAGATATCATCTCACCGCCTTCCATTAGGTATATTTGTAACGACCCGTAAAATTTAATGGTTTTTAAAAGTATTTTTAACTGAAAATTTGTGAAATTTTAAACAATAAAATTTGAAAATAAAAATTTACTATTTGGAATACGTCTATTTTAATATAGCAACTGGTAAATTTTCATCTGATAATATTGAAGTTTATTTTTCTGTGAAATTTCATTTCAAATCAAACCGGTTAATAACAGTGAATTTAAAAGTTTTCTGAAACCAAAATATGTCAACAGGAGAAAATTTATTCAGATCATCCTGAATTAGACTGCGAAATTCGTTTTTCCAAATTTGGACTTCTACTGCTCCGTTTATCTTAATTCTGACGAAATAGCAGCATTTTTCGGTACCGATTATCGACTTTTGGTCGGATGATCGTGCCACTAATATCTGTATACCGTTCTGATCGTCTCGTCGTGCTGATCTCTATGATATATTCATTCATGAGTTTCGAAGTTCGGAACACAACGGAATCGGTGAACCGATCAGTCGTACCGGTTCCACATTCGAAACTTTTGGTTTATTTTGCCTTTCCGGTTATCCACGTGAACTCAAACGGTCATCAACTATTATTATTCAGCCTTGACCTTTTCTATTCCAACGTTTCATCAATTTTTCTGGTTGTTCTTTATATAATACAAGTGATGGCCACGTTTCATTTTTGCCTGTTGATATTTTCTTCCTCCTCCTTTTATTTTGCTTCTCCAGATTCACATTTTTCTTCTTCATCCTCATCACAAATATCTCGGATCCACTTGAAATGAAACCACTGCCCTGACGTTTTCCCACTTCCAAATCTTAGCATCACCTCCTCTCTCCGCCAAAGACCATTTCCCCTTGGCCGCCGAGCCTCCCCTCCAAGTCTTCCCTCCTCCGTCATCAAGGCCAGCTATCCCACCTTCGAACTGCTCATCCACAGTGCCTTCCCCTGCCTCCAACCACTCAGCCGATCCACCAGTAGCCATGAACCCACTCTCACATGAAGCTCCACGTTCGGCAGCCTACCCAGATCCGCTCCTCCTCCTTCCTCCAGCCGCCGAGATCCCTCCGCCTCTCGCCTAGTTCAGTCACCACCTCGTGCCACCCTACGACTGCCGAGCCTTCGCCTTCCTCTGGCCCACGTATTTGCTCTCGGTCCATCTCTTTCCTGACGGTATGTGAAATTTTGTTTAAGTATATATAAAATTTTATACGTAACTATGTTATGGCTTGAATATAATTTCGTATCTAATACCTTACCTAGGTAGTATGTATATATATTAAGTTATTTGTTTGGTTTATATATTATCTATATACAGTAAGTGGTAATAGTTATAAAGTTACAAAAAGTTATAAAGGTTACTTATTATTTAGATATATACGTTTGTCTCTTGGGAGTTGTATTTATATATATTTGTATAGTCACAGATATAACATGTTGTTTACATATTTTTGTTGTTTTCGGTCTGCATTGATATATATGAATAAGTATAAAATTATTAAGTCATAAAAAGTTATACCAGTTTATATGTTTACATTAACAGTGATTACAGCATGGTATCTTGATTGAACAGTTTTATATATATCTTAGTCTATGTAAACATGTAGTTATAATATATACAGGAAATATGATATGTTGTGTGTAATAATGGTTTGTATCTGTCCTATATATTAGGGGTATTATCAGTGTCGTACAACAAGACTTTATTTTAGTACGGTATTATTATGGTTGTTCGGTTGACAGGTTCTTTATATGTATATATAGTGTAATAAATTAACTTTTATAAGATTTATTGTTTAAAATTATAACATGTGCATCAGTTTATATTAGCCTATATATATATTAGTGTTTATGGGTATACTTTGGTCTGGGGTTTTATTAAATGTATAGGTATATATTATTTTAAAATATGATGAGTCATATAAGTCTATGAAGGTATACATTTGTTATATGTTTAAAGGGTCTGCATATGTGCGTACGTATAGGTCTAGTAGTTATATATTGTGTGTCTTCTATATGTGTGTTGAAAAGTTGCTTACTGTCTTGCTTTTATAATAATATTGATATAAAATAGTGTACGCGGGTCTTTCAATTTTTATAGAAGTGGCTAGCTTGTTAGAATTGTGTGGTTATAAGAATAACGTTGGAATAGGTTTTGGAAAAAAAGGTATATATATATATATATATTTATATGTTGTTTTGTGTTTTGGTTAAAACAATGATTCGAAACATATATATTCAGTTAATACGTGTTTAAATTTATTTGTAAATAAGTGTAATATATTCATCTTATTTTAATATGTCTGGATTTAGAATATGACTTGATTTATATATAGTATAGTTATATATGAGTCACTCGTACAAATTGTCTTCATCGATCCTGTTTTGACTTGATTTCGTCAACTTCTATTTATCAGCTTCGTTCGTCGATTCGAGTTCAATCTTGCCTTGTTTGAGATTCATGCCTGGATTTCGTAACCTATCTCAGTTTCGTTCACCTCTAGCCTCGAAAGGTGAGCAATCACTCACGATTAACGTTCTTTTATTTTTTTAAATTTGATTTCATTTGAAATAGCAATTGAAATATGCTGCTGTAGTTATTTACATTGTTATATATGCCATTATCTAAAACTGTTCACCTGTGACATCTGACACCAGTATCTAGTATTATATGCCTGTTATTACTATTATTTGTATCTGTTCACCTGTGACATCTGACACCCGTATCTGTTATTTATTATTGATGATATATGCCTGTTGTTGTATTTTATATTATCTGTTATCACTCTGCAAGTTCCTTGTTAGTATAGAATTCACTATGGGTTGAAATGATACATACCCGAACGGACTTTAGAATAGGAGAAAATCGTTATGGGTTGAAATGATAAACCCAAGCGATTTTCATTTGAATTGAAATTGGGATTACGGGTCGAAATGATATCTACCCGTATATATATTTAAATTTCGGATTGAAATGATAAATATCTGTATCACTTAACCATATGATGTATATATACAGACACCGTTGGTCCATATATATAAATATTTTGAAATTGAATTCTATGGTTTTGGAAAGAAATATATGTTTTTGGAAAGAAATATAGGGTTTTAACAAATGTTGATTCTTTAAATTTTATATATAAACGGCAATGATATATATAAATTTAATAATGATATTTAATTTAATTAAGATGGATTTAATACATATAATATGTTATGTTTAAAATTTATATTTCAAAATAGATTTTGGTAAAAATTTGAATAAGTTAAGGTTGGGAAGATAATTTGAATTCAGTAAAGAATTTTATTTAATTAAACCGATATAAAGCTTATTGAATTTGGAATTTAAGATATGATTTATAACTTGAGTTTGGTTTAAATAATTAAATGAATATTCCTTGTTTAAATAAATTTAAGGAAATATTTAGAAAAAAAATGAAATTTAAGGCTAGTTAAATGATATTGAATTTGTTAAGTGAATATTCCTTGATTAAATAATAAATGAAGTTAAACCAAGAGTTATATGAAACTGTTAAATTTAACTTTGAAATTGTTGAATAGTAAAGCTTTGAAATATATTGGAAATTTAAAGGGTTTATTTTATGATTCAGATTTGTATTTGAAATTGATATAATTTGAATTTGTTATTTAGAAACTGAATTGAAATAAAATGGAAAATTTTAGATTGAATTGAATTGAAATTTAGAATTTGGGTTGATTTGAAACGATTTGTGAGACTTGAGGAAATTGTAAATGCTTTACCTTATAAATTATTTAATCTATATATACTATTTTGGAAATAGATATTTTTGAAATGAAAATAATATTTTGATTTTGAAGCATAAATAAATTTGAAATGACCACGGTGTCATAGTGTATATTCCCACCTTGTAGATAGTTCCACGAATCCTTAGAGGATGGTTATCCCAAACATCCTTTAAGTTACTTGTATTTCAGTTGATATTTCACTTGAGTTGGATTTATTTATATAAGAATGTTAATCCTGACTCGAGTATTTTGTGTTTTGCTTTACGCTCGGGTCAGACCGAGTGATACAGCATTTGAGACTCACCCTTGGAGTTTGGAGCTTCCTTTGGAGATCCAACTATCGCCTCAGCTTTCAGCTCTTCTAGTTGATTCGTTCAGAGAAGTCATATGTTGTACTGGAGACTTCATTACATTTGAGATATTCTGTTGTATTTTATTTAACTCTGATGTTTATATAGTAGCTTCATGAACTACTATTTTATCTATTCCGCTGCGTATTATTGTATTACTCTGTGTCTGTGATTCTGTGATTGGTTTATTTACTGCATATGCTGAGTTTTGCCAAATTTAAATTAACAATCTGATATTTTGAATTATTCAAGTCAGACATGTGTGGATTTATTGTCGATTTGAATGGTCCAAAATAGCGGGTCGTTACAGTTGGTATCAGAGCTTTGGCTCTAGGCAAAGCTTAGCATATATAGTAAATTTATTTACAGAATCACTTTCGTTCGAGTTTAATCTCTTCCTTTTGACTCGATTTCCTTCGAACTTTGGAACGTTCCCTACGGTTCCAAAATTCATTCTTGTCTCTCTCTATTGGTATTCTTTTGATTCTGGAGTATCCCATAACTCCACTTCGAATGATCTCTATAAGAATAGGCGATCCCGTCGATCTTTGAATGTTTTGTAAAGGGGTGAAACTCCTTTACAATTGGCATTGAATCACCGAAGATTTATATATCACTCGGTTTAGATGTTGCTATCTCTTGATATGCCGAATTCTATCTCTTGCGATCGAATGGCAATTTGCCTTAGATTTCCGCATCGATTATATTCTTGAAGTCGCGGTTGACCCGATTAAGGTCGTCCACGATTTATATAAGTGTATCCATCTACTGTTTTGTAATTAATTATCTCATTTTCGTTCGAACTTATTTTCGAATCAGAATCCTATTTGTTTAGAGTCCCTCTAATTTGAATTTCTATCTTTGTTTTGAAATCCATTCTTGAACCATCCTTTGAAAAATCAGGCTTGTTTATATTTTAGAAATTGTTTTATATATTGAAATCATTATATTCTATATATACAAGTGAAATGTTTTCGATAAAGATTATAAACCCTTTTTAAAATAAGAATTTGAGGTTTCGAAAGGATTTGTAAATTTGAAAGACTATATAAGAAATTTGATTTATCTAAAAATGATTTATTACTGAAGGGTTAAATTTGAAGTTCGAGAATTGAATTCCGGTATTTTGAAATTTGTTTTAAGATTTTGGAAAATATATGAAAATAATATGATTTAAAAGTATTTCATGAATAAGAAATGTTTCTAATGAATTCCAATAAGTTTAAAGAAATTTCAAAGAAGTTTGAGAAAATAAAAGTCCAGAACTCACTTATGTCGCTGGAAAATAATTTCGGTGATGAGTGCACGCATCATCGACATTGATTTTCGAGTCTCAGAGTGAGGGAAAGGCCACTTTAGTAGCATTGCTACGCGAGTGATTTTGCGAAACAAATTTTGATTTCAGAATTTTGAAGTATGATTTGATATTCGAAAGATATATATATATATATATATATATATATATATATATATATATATTTGAAATGATTTGAAGTAATCCGGTGTTCAGTCTTCGAGTTTCGAATTTGATATAAACCTATCTTTTGAAATTGATTTACTGAGTTGTTGTTAATTTCCAACTCTTGAATTTGAAAATGATTTCTTCAACTATTTTGAAGGTTCGAGCACTTCCAAATCAAGGTTAATTTTTCAAAGCTAAGAAATTTTGAAAAGTATGAGTTATTTGATAAGTATATAAGTTTGTTTGAATGTTTAGGTATGAAGTAATATGATTTAAATAAGTTAAAACTGTTTTGTTAAGTAAATGAATAAGGCTATTTCGAATTTTTCTAATATGAAATTTAGATTTGAAATGTTTTGAAAAGAATTTCGTCTTCAATATATTTTGAATAAAATTTAGCTTAAATGTTTTAACTTAGTAACATCTTTATGAAACTATATATTTAACACGTTGGAATAAATATATAGGTTGTACGTATGCTGTTTTATTCGCATAATTAATTTGATCCAGGTTTGAGTACACAAGTTCGAGGTGAATTACACCATTTCGTGTTAGGATTTTTCATTCGATTCTTGATGGCGAATATTTGATATGGGTTTTGGGCTTGATTCTAGAATTCTCTATCATAGTATATGGCTATGTAAGGAGACTGATGGCTTCTAGTCGAGAAACCATATCGAAATCCGCATTAGGGAAGTCGAATGGACAATACTAGTTCGAAAGCGAACTTGTGTGATCGAGCGAGCGATCAAATGTGATTTTGCGAAATGATGACGTATGTACATCTTATATTCTAATATCATTGATATATTTTGACGCTGAAATTGGAAGCTGTCGGGTTAGAATATCTTTGCTTACTAAAAGAAAATTTCCAATTTAAAATTACAAAGATATATAACCCATAAAGGCAAAGATATTCAATCCCATATGGCTCTTCATACAGCGAAATTTATTTTGAAAAATTTGATCCTTATATAAGATAGACCTTACGAAAGTATAAGATGATTTTGGAAACATTTGATTTGGAAATGAATTGGTTGACTTAAATTATATTGATTTGGAAATTTGGATTTATTTTAAAAAATTTATTATTTTGGGAAACTTTGAAACTAAAGATATTTAATTTGAGAAGAAAATAATTTGGTGAAATTGTATATGATTTTGAAATTGAACTGATATTGAAACAAATTTAAATTTGAGAACCTTATGTTACTAAACACTTGATTTGGGAGTTGTCGAACTTATATAAAATTGATTTGTATGAGTATGAAATTGATTCGAAAACTATAGATTTGAAAAGGTACTCAATTTGAAAGTGAAATCTTATATAATTGAAGTCTATATAAGTATGATTTGATATACTATTGATTTTGGAAAGTATTTGATTTGAAAAATTAAATCTTATATATAATGGATTTTATATAAGTACGATATTTGAAAGTGATTTGAAAAGGTACTATATGATACATATTTTCGAAGTAAAGATATGGAAAGTGCCTTCTGCTTGATATCCGATTTGTGGCCACATCTTGGATTCATTCTATCGATATTATTCTCTATGATTTTGGTTTTCCGGATATGATACTCGAGTGTCCTTCGAATTCCATGGCGTTACCCATGGTCTTATCGTTCTCTCGTGACTGCATAGCGCAACTGCCTGGCTGAGTCTTGCCTAGGGGTACGGATTGTTTCCTGGGGGATCCAGGCGTAATCATTGTGTATCCTGCAATCTGTGTAGGTCGCGAATAGTAGCGCAAATGCTTGGCTGAGTCTTGCCTGGGGGTACGGATTGTTTCCTGGGGGATCCAGGCGTAACCATTGTGTATCCTGCATTCTACTAGTCATCATGGCGTAACTCGCAGGGCTGAGAAAGCTTACGGATATGGATTGTTTCCTGGGGGACCCAGGCGTAACCATTGTGTATCTGCGAACCATGGTTAGACAAAGGTTTTGGTTTTGTTCGTTTTTGATTAGATTGTACTTTCCATATCTGTTTTTAAAAGTTTTTCCAGTATTTTCACTGGGTGTTGAAACAAGTCTACTAAGTACCTGGAGAATTCTAGTTTTGCGCCTGATCAACGCATTACCAGAGTCTACAGGAACGAGGATAAACTTGTTAAGACATCGAGTTATAAAAGTATTTTCGAAAGGAAATTTGTTTCGACTATAAAGGTATTTTATTATAAAAGTATTTCCAACAAAGAAATTTGTATTAATATTTGAAATTCTTATGGTTCTAAATTAATTATTCGTGCCTGATACTATTCTTTTGAATCTACCTTATTTGCTCAGCTTTATTCATTCACTCATCATCTGATTTAAAAACCTCCTTGTTTCCCTGGTTGATTTTATATTTTTATTTATATACTACATGGTTTAATAGAAAATTTTAGTGTTATAAATTTTTTTAGAAGTTATTAATTTAATAAAACATATTTAAAGTAAATGATTATTTGTTTATTAATAATATTTGAAAAGTATCTTGAGATAAAAATTAATAAATTTATGAATTATGGATTTAAATGTTCTCAATAGCTTCCTTGTAAAAAAAAAATAAGTAATAATGTAAATAATTGTTTTCAAATTAATATTTCAAGTAAAATTTTTATAGTTTTAAATTAATTGTTTAATCTTGACTTTCAATCTATCTTTTCTGTCTGGTTGTTTCTATTCTTCTACCTCCTTCCTTTTCGGGGACGAAAAGTTTTGAGTAGGGGAGAGTGTAACGACCCGTAAAATTTAATGGTTTTTAAAAGTATTTTTAACTGAAAATTTGTGAAATTTTAAACAATAAAATTTGAAAATAAAAATTTACTATTTGGAATACGTCTATTTTAATATAGCAACTGGTAAATTTTCATCTGATAATATTGAAGTTTATTTTTCTGTGAAATTTCATTTCAAATCAAACCGGTTAATAATAGTGAATTTAAAAGTTTTCCGAAACCAAAATATGTCAACAGGAGAAAATTTATTCAGATCATCCTGAATCAGACTGCGAAATTCGTTTTTCCAAATTTGGACTTCTACTGCTCCGTTTATCTTAATTCTGACGAAATAGCAGCATTTTTCGGTACCGATTATCGACTTTTGGTCGGATGATCGTGCCACTAATATCTGTATACCGTTCTGATCGTCTCGTCGTGCTGATCTCTATGATATATTCATTCATGAGTTTCGAAGTTCGGAAAACGACGGAATCGGTGAACCGATCAGTCGTACCGGTTCCACATTCGAAACTTTTGGTTTATTTTGCCTTTCCGGTTATCCACGTGAACTCAAACGGTCATCAACTATTATTATTCAGCCTTGACCTTTTCTATTCCAACGTTTCATCAATTTTTCTGGTTGTTCTTTATATAATACAAGTGATGGCCACGTTTCATTTTTGCCTGTTGATATTTTCTTCCTCCTCCTTTTATTTTGCTTCTCCAGATTCACATTTTTCTTCTTCATCCTCATCACAAATATCTCGGATCCACTTGAAATGAAACCACTGCCCTGACGTTTTCCCACTTCCAAATCTTAGCATCACCTCCTCTCTCCGCCAAAGACCATTTCCCCTTGGCCGCCGAGCCTCCCCTCCAAGTCTTCCCTCCTCCGTCATCAAGGCCAGCTATCCCACCTTCGAACTGCTCATCCACAGTGCCTTCCCCTGCCTCCAACCACTCAGCCGATCCACCAGTAGCCATGAACCCACTCTCACATGAAGCTCCACGTTCGGCAGCCTACCCAGATCCGCTCCTCCTCCTTCCTCCAGCCGCCGAGATCCCTCCGCCTCTCGCCTAGTTCAGTCACCACCTCGTGCCACCCTACGACTGCCGAGCCTTCGCCTTCCTCTGGCCCACGTATTTGCTCTCGGTCCATCTCTTTCCTGACGATATGTGAAATTTTGTTTAAGTATATATAAAATTTTATACGTAACTATGTTATGGCTTGAATATAATTTCGTATCTAATACCTTACCTAGGTAGTATGTATATATATTAAGTTATTTGTTTGGTTTATATATTATCTATATACAGTAAGTGGTAATAGTTATAAAGTTACAAAAAGTTATAAAGGTTACTTATTATTTAGATATATACGTTTGTCTCTTGGGAGTTGTATTTATATATATTTGTATAGTCACAGATATAACATGTTGTTTACATATTTTTGTTGTTTTCGGTCTGCATTGATATATATGAATAAGTATAAAATTATTAAGTCATAAAAAGTTATACCAGTTTATATGTTTACATTAACAGTGATTACAGCATGGTATCTTGATTGAACAGTTTTATATATATCTTAGTCTATGTAAACATGTAGTTATAATATATACAGGAAATATGATATGTTGTGTGTAATAATGGTTTGTATCTGTCCTATATATTAGGGGTATTATCAGTGTCGTACAACAAGACTTTATTTTAGTACGGTATTATTATGGTTGTTCGGTTGACAGGTTCTTTATATGTATATATAGTGTAATAAATTAACTTTTATAAGATTTATTGTTTAAAATTATAACATGTGCATCAGTTTATATTAGCCTATATATATATTAGTGTTTATGGGTATACTTTGGTCTGGGGTTTTATTAAATGTATAGGTATATATTATTTTAAAATATGATGAGTCATATAAGTCTATGAAGGTATACATTTGTTATATGTTTAAAGGGTCTGCATATGTGCGTACGTATAGGTCTAGTAGTTATATATTGTGTGTCTTCTATATGTGTGTTGAAAAGTTGCTTACTGTCTTGCTTTTATAATAATATTGATATAAAATAGTGTACGCGGGTCTTTCAATTTTTATAGAAGTGGCTAGCTTGTTAGAATTGTGTGGTTATAAGAATAACGTTGGAATAGGTTTTGGAAAAAAAGGTATATATATATATATATTTATATGTTGTTTTGTGTTTTGGTTAAAACAATGATTCGAAACATATATATTCAGTTAATACGTGTTTAAATTTATTTGTAAATAAGTGTAATATATTCATCTTATTTTAATATGTCTGGATTTAGAATATGACTTGATTTATATATAGTATAGTTATATATGAGTCACTCGTACAAATTGTCTTCATCGATCCTGTTTTGACTTGATTTCGTCAACTTCTATTTATCAGCTTCGTTCGTCGATTCGAGTTCAATCTTGCCTTGTTTGAGATTCGTGCCTGGATTTCGTAACCTATCTCAGTTTCGTTCACCTCTAGCCTCGAAAGGTGAGCAATCACTCACGATTAACGTTCTTTTATTTTTTTAAATTTGATTTCATTTGAAATAGCAATTGAAATATGCTGCTGTAGTTATTTACATTGTTATATATGCCATTATCTAAAACTGTTCACCTGTGACATCTGACACCAGTATCTAGTATTATATGCCTGTTATTACTATTATTTGTATCTGTTCACCTGTGACATCTGACACCCGTATCTGTTATTTATTATTGATGATATATGCCTGTTGTTGTATTTTATATTATCTGTTATCACTCTGCAAGTTCCTTGTTAGTATAGAATTCACTATGGGTTGAAATGATACATACCCGAACGGACTTTAGAATAGGAGAAAATCGTTATGGGTTGAAATGATAAACCCAAGCGATTTTCATTTGAATTGAAATTGGGATTACGGGTCGAAATGATATCTACCCGTATATATATTTAAATTTCGGATTGAAATGATAAATATCTGTATCACTTAACCATATGATGTATATATACAGACACCGTTGGTCCATATATATAAATATTTTGAAATTGAATTCTATGGTTTTGGAAAGAAATATATGTTTTTGGAAAGAAATATAGGGTTTTAACAAATGTTGATTCTTTAAATTTTATATATAAACGGCAATGATATATATAAATTTAATAATGATATTTAATTTAATTAAGATGGATTTAATACATATAATATGTTATGTTTAAAATTTATATTTCAAAATAGATTTTGGTAAAAATTTGAATAAGTTAAGGTTGGGAAGATAATTTGAATTCAGTAAAGAATTTTATTTAATTAAACCGATATAAAGCTTATTGAATTTGGAATTTAAGATATGATTTATAACTTGAGTTTGGTTTAAATAATTAAATGAATATTCCTTGTTTAAATAAATTTAAGGAAATATTTAGAAAAAAAATGAAATTTAAGGCTAGTTAAATGATATTGAATTTGTTAAGTGAATATTCCTTGATTAAATAATAAATGAAGTTAAACCAAGAGTTATATGAAACTGTTAAATTTAACTTTGAAATTGTTGAATAGTAAAGCTTTGAAATATATTGGAAATTTAAAGGGTTTATTTTATGATTCAGATTTGTATTTGAAATTGATATAATTTGAATTTGTTATTTAGAAACTGAATTGAAATAAAATGGAAAATTTTAGATTGAATTGAATTGAAATTTAGAATTTGGGTTGATTTGAAACGATTTGTGAGACTTGAGGAAATTGTAAATGCTTTACCTTATAAATTATTTAATCTATATATACTATTTTGGAAATAGATATTTTTGAAATGAAAATAATATTTTGATTTTGAAGCATAAATAAATTTGAAATGACCACGGTGTCATAGTGTATATTCCCACCTTGTAGATAGTTCCACGAATCCTTAGAGGATGGTTATCCCAAACATCCTTTAAGTTACTTGTATTTCAGTTGATATTTCACTTGAGTTGGATTTATTTATATAAGAATGTTAATCCTGACTCGAGTATTTTGTGTTTTGCTTTACGCTCGGGTCAGACCGAGTGATACAGCATTTGAGACTCACCCTTGGAGTTTGGAGCTTCCTTTGGAGATCCAACTATCGTGTGACGACCCGGGTTTTTCATACAAGAAAAACCGGACCATTTGGGTAAAAAGAAGAGGTAGAAGAAGAAAAATAGAAAACAAAATTAGAATCTAACCATCGCAGCGGAATAAAATATAATATATTAACAGATCTTTACACAAATCAAAACCATATCAGTTTATACAATACATCATCAGAATATATCATCAGAGTACATCAACATCCATAACATACAACTGAATACACAGCGGAAAAATAATAACAAGTACGGAAGTACGTATTGTCATCCAGCTCGTCTCCTGAGCTCCACAGCATCATATCCTGTATCCTATAATACTCGGTCTGACCCGAGCATCATATAAAACAATACCCGAGTCAGTCTGGAAAACCAGCGTGAGAAAATCACACTCAAATTGATTATTAAAGTTTCAAAATCCTTTGAAAACAAAAGCATCTCGTAAGACCACGCCACAAATAAACATGTCGGGTTTTTACCTTACGATGGCTAAAACACTTTATATCAAAATCTTCTGATATTATAATAGTGTCTACAGAAAGTAAAATATAATCTAGCTGAAATGCTTGCATCTCACATTTCAACAATAGTTGGGCACAATCAAAACCGTACAGGCACGTAGGGAGAATGGATTTCCAACGAATGACTAGGCACTGGGGTACCACCTATCACAGTACGTGGCCTAGATCACCGTACCGAGGAGTACGCCCGCTCCCCTGCAACACAAGGCCGGAACCATCCCTTACTGGATAATTCCGAATAAAATCACCCCACGGTTGGGATCAGCAACCGCACCACTAAGCCGAAATAAAAAGGGACATCTAGACAGGGATGACCTTACCCTCCAGTGGAAGCTACCCACGAAGCCTTGCTGCATAACCCCTGATTTTCAGTCATTCCCGGTTGATGAGGTTCGAGGCTAAACGATACCTTTTAGAGAACATATCCCTTAGAATGCCCATCGTCCGCTGACGATGTTTTGCAAGCATTCGTCCATACCAGTCCGTCCTGGGTTTGAACGGAACCGAAGGCACTACTCCTACTACATCCATTTTGGAAATATCCTCAGGATTAGTAGCGACTAGCCCTTGCACTTCACTGCTCCATCTTCGACTTCGAACACGTTACCCGAAACGTACAAACTGAATCGAAGTGGTATTCGAGTCTCCAGACCTAGAATCCCGGTATACGGAAACTCGATCCCGGTCTCTTCGAAACGATCAGCGCATTGGCCAATATTGATAGTCGGTTATTTAACTATCAATTAACATCCACAAGCAACCATCACACAATAAATAGTTTCCCACATTTATTTATTTGCCCAAATATCTTTCCAAGATATATTTCCAAATTTTCAAACTCCTTTTGAAAACAATTTCAAACAGTTTCCGCTTACGGAATACATTTCCAAATATTTATTTCTCTGAAACACCAAGTACAAAACACTTTTAGATTTTAGAATAATTTAAAAACACTTTATTTTAAATATATCTTATAACATTGAAATTAAACTACTTTAATACTTTATTAAAAATATATACTTTAAAATAAACCACTTTATCAATATAAACTAAATTTCTCCTTTTAAAACATAATAGCAAATCACTTTTATATAATTACTACAATAATAGATCTTTGAAAAATACTTACTTTAAAGTTTAACATTTAGAAATAATAGATTCTCTAAAACATGCTTTTTAAAACATACTAAAAACTTTTAACTTATTATTTAAAATTGCTTTGAAAACGTACTTGGCTATCCAGAGAAATACACTTCTCATTTCCATCTTTTAAAAATAAACCAACATTTATTTTTAAACCAAACCATATCTTTTTTATAAATCCCCATCTTGAATTTATATTCAAATATCCACTGATATTTTATTTTACTTTATAAACCCAGTTTATATCTCCAAAATCTCACTTCTCTTTTAAAATTCCAATTTTAAACAACTAAATCAATTTCCAATTGATTTTCCAATTTACTTTACTTTACTTTGAAATAAATTTCCTTTACTACTTCATTTATTTCAAAATACATTAACTTTTAGATTTATTCCTTTATTTGAGTTAAAACCCTTTTTAACTGAAAATACCAATTTTAAACTTCCAAAATTCCTTCTTTAGCCTTTAATTAAATTTTATCCTTACATTCAAAATAAATCCTTTATTCTTTAAATTTAATATTACTTTAGTTTAAAGTTAATATTTCCCTTGTTATTTCGAAATTTCCTTATTCCAATTCACTTAAATTATTTACTTTACTCTTTTATTTTTATTTTTAAAATCCAATTCAATATATATTTTGATAACTCCTTTTATTGAAATATTCAATCCAACCATATCATCCAATATTTCAATCATCAATAAAATCATCACAGGATATCAATATTCATAACACAGAATATCAAATAATCTAAATAATTTTGAGGAATCCAGTTGGATCCCTCCAACCTGTTTCCCTGCATCCACAGACGTTAGCACAATACCAATTCCACTTCAAGGTGGAATATCGCGGTATATGGGTTTTATATAAAATATCCGCTATTATGCGGCGCATAGGGTCTCATCCGCTATACAAATGCGGGAATATCAATTCCAATATATACATATGCCAATATGTATATATTGCTATATACTACTATATATATAGCACAACAATCAATGCAATCATCCAATCAATTATTTAAATTTAACCATTTAAATTTAAATCTAACTGAGTGAGATTAACTCACCTTTTGATTTTGTCCTGCCAATCCGACTCAACCCAGTTTGTTTCCTTTACGATTCCAGACCTTGTATAGATATTTACAGTTGATTAATATTCGAAATAAATCGAGTAATCAGTTTCCAATTTAAATTTAACAAAATGGTTTGGTTAAAAGCTAATTTCCTTTATTACATTTAACATTAGTAATGTGATTTAAATTTGAACAATTAATTAAGTCTTAAACTGATTCTCTTTTAGGAATTTGGTTTTAAATTAATAATTCGATTCCAAACAAATTTCCCTTCTAATAAATTATTTCTGGTAAGTAAAATAAATTAAATAAACTAATTAGATAAGTTAACTATCTAAATATTTAGTTCTAAATGAAACAGCAATTGAAAATATTTATAAGTATCCTTATAAAATAATTTGTATCACCATTTAAAGTCTTCTACTAGCCTAAATCTTACCTACAAATAATTTCTTATCTGTTAATCTACTTTTCTGCTTTCCGATTATACATATACAAGTGAAAAAAAACTGCATATAATATATACCTCACTGCCTCCAACATCTCAAGCTCGAGTACGAGTCTCCCCCGATTGCCACTGTCTAACTTCGCTGCACCCTCCCGTCACGCGCGCTGCTGCCACCAGGTCAAGCTCTACGAGAACCCTAAACTGCCCATCGCGACAACCCTTCTAACCTACGATGCCACCAACAAAACCGACCCCTTCCTCCAATCCTGCGAACGTTGCCATCGCTCGCACCTCCATCGATTCCATGCCGAGACGAACGACGATGTCAGCAAGCACACACCCAGATCTCGCTGCTTCCTCCCTACCCCAAACATGTCCAAAACCGGAACCCTAGCAGCCGCGACATCGACGTCGCGAACCCCACGAAGCGACTCTCTCCTCGCGACCCAACCCCGGCCCTGAACCACCCCGCCTCGCAGTCGATGCCGTTCGATTAAATGACCATACCCTGCTAAAACGCCAACCCTAGCCGCGAATTAAGGAGGCCGAGCACCTCAACGATGTCGCGCTTTACGCAAAAGTCGCGCCCTTGTTCGCGATTTCCCCACCCTCATTTTTTTAACTGTGAATTAATTTTCGATTTCAGAAAGGAGGTGCGATTTCAATTGAAAGGTAGAGGAGATAGAGCTGAGCAAATTTGATTAGAACGGAATGATTTTTGTTTTGATTTTTCTTTTCGAACGAGATAGCTTCAATTGAACGGAACAACAGAGGGGGAGACGCGTGTTTTAGGTAGGACACGTGTTCAATTAGCCATTCACAGAGGTATTCAAAATGAAAGGAAAATATCTGACGTGAAATTCTTTTAACTAGTCAATATAACTTACTATTTATATTTGAATTTCAATTTAATTTCCAGCGCGTTTATCCATCGTACGATCACACAACAAATCCAAACACTACAAAATTTGAAATCCGATAATAATACCATATTACGGATCCAATGAAACTGGTTTCGCTGAATTCCGAGACTGTGCCTCGGACAGCTATTTTTAAATTCAATATCAACGATATATTTTTAAAACTGAACAAAACTCTTTTAAAATTTCATTTTAAAAGTTCTATCATCTTCAGTATTAACAATATAAATTTTTCTGAACCTTTGAACTATTTTTAACAGGTTTAAAATCAAGATTCCATATTTTACCCAATCCCGATAATTAAATTTAATAATTAATTATCCAAATAAATACTGTATATTTAAAATTAAAGTTAAAATTTAACCTTCGAATATTTAAAATAAATTAAATATTTCCATTTCAAATATATAAAAATTCCGGGTCGTCACATTCCTCCCCCCTTAAAAGAATTTCGTCCCCGAAATTACCAGTTAAGAGAAATGATTCGATACCCGTTCTTTTTCCCAATCCAAATAGTTTTAACAACTTTCCATAACAATCTTTTATTAATGATACACTAATCATCTTTTAACTTCCCAAACTTATTCATAAGTTCAACTCATACCACCTACTTATCTATTCAAATTTAAATTTGAATTCAAATTTTAACTTATCAAAATTTCTCAAAATTTTTCTAACTCCCTAAATTTCCGAAAAATTTCGCCAGCGTCTCCTTTGCGCGGCTAGCTCGGTACTACTACAAAATGGCTCTACGGCCTCCCAATCTCAAAAAGAAAACCAAAAAGCCAAGTGGCTGGATCCAAAACCCAATCAAATTTCATATAGAAATTCAAATACATACCTTTTTGTCGGGCCATTAAATTTTATCTTCTAAATCAAAAATCCCAATTATTCATTGCTTTTATACACCTGTATATCCTATTAAGCAATAATATTAAATCACAATCCCAAAGTCATTTTATACTTTTCTTTACAAATTTTCAATATTTGCTTTACTTAAGCCCGTACGATGTACATATATCATCCGTACGCAATATCATATTCGATCGCTCAATCGATCACACAATTCCACTTCCGAACTAGTATCGTCCACCCGACTTCCTAGTGCGGACTCAGATCTGGTTCCTTGATCAGAAACCGTCATTCTCCTTGCATAGTCACCAACTATGATAGAGAATATCCAGAATCAATCAACAATCCATATCCAGGCTCGCCGTTGAAAATCGAGTGAAAAATCCAAATTCGGATCGATAAAACTATCTCGAAATTCTGTGTTCGAATCCGGATCAAATAGCTATGCGAATAAATAATATACGTACACCTTACGTAATTAGCCCAAATGATTATTAGTTATATCAATTCTCCTTTATTCACATTCCTTTTTGATTGTTATCCCCTTATTCACAACTATCCCATTTCACAACTTCAGTTTTAGTCTTCATTCAACTATTCACTTAGTATATATATTTTCAATCCAAAATTACTAAGTATATTTCCAATACAAACTTCATTCTTCAATTCTTAAGTTCATATAAATTTTCTTATATTTATTTACTACTTCACCACTGAAGTGTATATATTCAAATTGAACTCCCATTTCATATGAATTCCAACTTACTACAATTTACTACTTCATTTCAAAATTTTTTTTTTCCTTAAATTCAATTCATCTCCAACTTTCAAAAATGAATTTTATTTAGCTCGAAAACAATCCAAGTTAATTCATTCAATAACTATTTCTCAACTTATTTAAACCACTCCTCTGTTTGAGTTCAGTTTCCATTCAACATTTACTTAAGTCAATAGCTTAAGTTTATTTTCCATTTAACCAACCCTTTAAAGTTTTATTTCCATCTTTCATTTGATTCTTATTTAATCAAATTCCATCCATTTATTTATTTAATATAATTGGTTTATTCACTCAATCATTATGAATTTTAATTTCCATACTCAATTCATCTGGAATTATTTTATTAATAACCAGGCCCTTTCCAATTTATTTTCACTTATTTGGATTTCATTTGCAATTTAAACCATCACTATGTTAATCCAATTTCATTAACTAATTTATTATCTCATTAGTTCCTTCGCTGGTTAAAATTAAATACTTTCTTTTTAATTCCTAATATCACTTCACTTAATTATCTTAAGTTCAATTTATTTTATAATTCAAGTTTGGATTTATTAAGATATTAAGATTGCTCATCTTAGTCGTTTCCATTTGATAATTACAATTTCAAATTATAACACTTAATGGTTCAAAGAAATGAATTCCCATTTATGACTTACAATTTCATTTCTATTCATAAGTTTTAACTTACTTACTTAAGATCTAGGACTATTCATTTAAGTCCATTTCCATCTTACAATCAAATCTCAAATTATTACACTTAAGAACTTAAGAATATGAATTTCTTTACACAATTATAAGCATTTTACATTACCTTTATATCGAATTCAATTCGACTTCAACTTACTTACATTTAATTCAATTCCAATTCTCAATTTTATTTAACTTATCTTAAGTTAAATTCAAATATATTTTATTCACCTTCATATACTCGAATTAAATTTTAATTCCAGGATACCATTTTATACAAGTTTTACAATTCATTCACCTTCAAGTTCTCTAACTCTTTTATCTACCAGCTTATATTACTCATTGAGTTAATTTCATCTCATAATTATAATCCCAGAGTTAGACTTTCATTCCCTTTTGAATTTCAAAACCAAGCCAGTTCACAATCATTTCCAATTTAAAACAGTTTGGTAGCAATTTCTCTTTTAGAAACTCGAAAATGAACATCGATGATGCTGCAGTCATCACCGAAATTATTTTCCAGCGACCGGAAGAGAATTTAATGCTTTTATCACTCTAAACATTTCAAACATTTTTAAATCCCAAATCCCACCAGATTTCAATTCAATTTCAAAAATATTCATGAAATAATATCACTATTATTTCCCCAAAACCTTTGAAAACTATTTTTAAATCCAAAGGAATTTAAATCTTTCCCAAAACTTCAAATTCAAAATCCATCCAATTTTTTATATCCAAACATTACTCTGGAATTCTATCACATTTTATTTCAAATTATAAGTCACATTTACAATTTACATTTACAAATTTCATTTGTTTATGAATTTATCTCATTTGATTATAAATCACATTTGTAATTCACATTTGTATATAAAGTTTATCTCAATTTATAAATTTCATTTAGTCTATATTTCAAATTCCATTTTGATATATAAATTTATTCTTCAACTTAGGTTATAAGTTTCAATTCCTACTCAATAATGAGACTAACTCATTATTGTCATTTTCTAACAACCAAGCATCCAAATATATATCTATAATAATTTCAAATAATTATTTCTTTTATATACAAAATAATTTGGGCAAAATTATTTCATTCACCCTATTTAAACAATATTGTGTCGAACTGTTCTATTCAAGTGTTTAGAAACCCCTTCGATACAGTTGTCCAGACTGTGCCGACGAAGGTTCATATGCCACTCAATAAATCAACCAACACAATATAAAACCATTTTATATTCACTAACAAATACGCGCTCATATCTATTAATACTCTCAAAATTCCCACCAGAGCCAAGGTTATCGCTAGCCTAAGCTCTGATACCAAGTGTGACGACCCGGGTTTTTCATACAAGAAAAACCGGACCATTTGGGTAAAAAGAAGAGGTAGAAGAAGAAAAATAGAAAACAAAATTAGAATCTAACCATCGCAGCGGAATAAAATATAATATATTAACAGATCTTTACACAAATCAAAACCATATCAGTTTATACAATACATCATCAGAATATATCATCAGAGTACATCAACATCCATAACATACAACTGAATACACAGCGGAAAAATAATAACAAGTACGGAAGTACGTATTGTCATCCAGCTCGTCTCCTGAGCTCCACAGCATCATATCCTGTATCCTATAATACTCGGTCTGACCCGAGCATCATATAAAACAATACCCGAGTCAGTCTGGAAAACCAGCGTGAGAAAATCACACTCAAATTGATTATTAAAGTTTCAAAATCCTTTGAAAACAAAAGCATCTCGTAAGACCACGCCACAAATAAACATGTCGGGTTTTTACCTTACGATGGCTAAAACACTTTATATCAAAATCTTCTGATATTATAATAGTGTCTACAGAAAGTAAAATATAATCTAGCTGAAATGCTTGCATCTCACATTTCAACAATAGTTGGGCACAATCAAAACCGTACAGGCACGTAGGGAGAATGGATTTCCAACGAATGACTAGGCACTGGGGTACCACCTATCACAGTACGTGGCCTAGATCACCGTACCGAGGAGTACGCCCGCTCCCCTGCAACACAAGGCCGGAACCATCCCTTACTGGATAATTCCGAATAAAATCACCCCACGGTTGGGATCAGCAACCGCACCACTAAGCCGAAATAAAAAGGGACATCTAGACAGGGATGACCTTACCCTCCAGTGGAAGCTACCCACGAAGCCTTGCTGCATAACCCCTGATTTTCAGTCATTCCCGGTTGATGAGGTTCGAGGCTAAACGATACCTTTTAGAGAACATATCCCTTAGAATGCCCATCGTCCGCTGACGATGTTTTGCAAGCATTCGTCCATACCAGTCCGTCCTGGGTTTGAACGGAACCGAAGGCACTACTCCTACTACATCCATTTTGGAAATATCCTCAGGATTAGTAGCGACTAGCCCTTGCACTTCACTGCTCCATCTTCGACTTCGAACACGTTACCCGAAACGTACAAACTGAATCGAAGTGGTATTCGAGTCTCCAGACCTAGAATCCCGGTATACGGAAACTCGATCCCGGTCTCTTCGAAACGATCAGCGCATTGGCCAATATTGATAGTCGGTTATTTAACTATCAATTAACATCCACAAGCAACCATCACACAATAAATAGTTTCCCACATTTATTTATTTGCCCAAATATCTTTCCAAGATATATTTCCAAATTTTCAAACTCCTTTTGAAAACAATTTCAAACAGTTTCCGCTTACGGAATACATTTCCAAATATTTATTTCTCTGAAACACCAAGTACAAAACACTTTTAGATTTTAGAATAATTTAAAAACACTTTATTTTAAATATATCTTATAACATTGAAATTAAACTACTTTAATACTTTATTAAAAATATATACTTTAAAATAAACCACTTTATCAATATAAACTAAATTTCTCCTTTTAAAACATAATAGCAAATCACTTTTATATAATTACTACAATAATAGATCTTTGAAAAATACTTACTTTAAAGTTTAACATTTAGAAATAATAGATTCTCTAAAACATGCTTTTTAAAACATACTAAAAACTTTTAACTTATTATTTAAAATTGCTTTGAAAACGTACTTGGCTATCCAGAGAAATACACTTCTCATTTCCATCTTTTAAAAATAAACCAACATTTATTTTTAAACCAAACCATATCTTTTTTATAAATCCCCATCTTGAATTTATATTCAAATATCCACTGATATTTTATTTTACTTTATAAACCCAGTTTATATCTCCAAAATCTCACTTCTCTTTTAAAATTCCAATTTTAAACAACTAAATCAATTTCCAATTGATTTTCCAATTTACTTTACTTTACTTTGAAATAAATTTCCTTTACTACTTCATTTATTTCAAAATACATTAACTTTTAGATTTATTCCTTTATTTGAGTTAAAACCCTTTTTAACTGAAAATACCAATTTTAAACTTCCAAAATTCCTTCTTTAGCCTTTAATTAAATTTTATCCTTACATTCAAAATAAATCCTTTATTCTTTAAATTTAATATTACTTTAGTTTAAAGTTAATATTTCCCTTGTTATTTCGAAATTTCCTTATTCCAATTCACTTAAATTATTTACTTTACTCTTTTATTTTTATTTTTAAAATCCAATTCAATATATATTTTGATAACTCCTTTTATTGAAATATTCAATCCAACCATATCATCCAATATTTCAATCATCAATAAAATCATCACAGGATATCAATATTCATAACACAGAATATCAAATAATCTAAATAATTTTGAGGAATCCAGTTGGATCCCTCCAACCTGTTTCCCTGCATCCACAGACGTTAGCACAATACCAATTCCACTTCAAGGTGGAATATCGCGGTATATGGGTTTTATATAAAATATCCGCTATTATGCGGCGCATAGGGTCTCATCCGCTATACAAATGCGGGAATATCAATTCCAATATATACATATGCCAATATGTATATATTGCTATATACTACTATATATATAGCACAACAATCAATGCAATCATCCAATCAATTATTTAAATTTAACCATTTAAATTTAAATCTAACTGAGTGAGATTAACTCACCTTTTGATTTTGTCCTGCCAATCCGACTCAACCCAGTTTGTTTCCTTTACGATTCCAGACCTTGTATAGATATTTACAGTTGATTAATATTCGAAATAAATCGAGTAATCAGTTTCCAATTTAAATTTAACAAAATGGTTTGGTTAAAAGCTAATTTCCTTTATTACATTTAACATTAGTAATGTGATTTAAATTTGAACAATTAATTAAGTCTTAAACTGATTCTCTTTTAGGAATTTGGTTTTAAATTAATAATTCGATTCCAAACAAATTTCCCTTCTAATAAATTATTTCTGGTAAGTAAAATAAATTAAATAAACTAATTAGATAAGTTAACTATCTAAATATTTAGTTCTAAATGAAACAGCAATTGAAAATATTTATAAGTATCCTTATAAAATAATTTGTATCACCATTTAAAGTCTTCTACTAGCCTAAATCTTACCTACAAATAATTTCTTATCTGTTAATCTACTTTTCTGCTTTCCGATTATACATATACAAGTGAAAAAAAACTGCATATAATATATACCTCACTGCCTCCAACATCTCAAGCTCGAGTACGAGTCTCCCCCGATTGCCACTGTCTAACTTCGCTGCACCCTCCCGTCACGCGCGCTGCTGCCACCAGGTCAAGCTCTACGAGAACCCTAAACTGCCCATCGCGACAACCCTTCTAACCTACGGTGCCACCAACAAAACCGACCCCTTCCTCCAATCCTGCGAACGTTGCCATCGCTCGCACCTCCATCGATTCCATGCCGAGACGAACGACGATGTCAGCAAGCACACACCCAGATCTCGCTGCTTCCTCCCTACCCCAAACATGTCCAAAACCGGAACCCTAGCAGCCGCGACATCGACGTCGCGAACCCCACGAAGCGACTCTCTCCTCGCGACCCAACCCCGGCCCTGAACCACCCCGCCTCGCAGTCGATGCCGTTCGATTAAATGACCATACCCTGCTAAAACGCCAACCCTAGCCGCGAATTAAGGAGGCCGAGCACCTCAACGATGTCGCGCTTTACGCAAAAGTCGCGCCCTTGTTCGCGATTTCCCCACCCTCATTTTTTTAACTGTGAATTAATTTTCGATTTCAGAAAGGAGGTGCGATTTCAATTGAAAGGTAGAGGAGATAGAGCTGAGCAAATTTGATTAGAACGGAATGATTTTTGTTTTGATTTTTCTTTTCGAACGAGATAGCTTCAATTGAACGGAACAACAGAGGGGGAGACGCGTGTTTTAGGTAGGACACGTGTTCAATTAGCCATTCACAGAGGTATTCAAAATGAAAGGAAAATATCTGACGTGAAATTCTTTTAACTAGTCAATATAACTTACTATTTATATTTGAATTTCAATTTAATTTCCAGCGCGTTTATCCATCGTACGATCACACAACAAATCCAAACACTACAAAATTTGAAATCCGATAATAATACCATATTACGGATCCAATGAAACTGGTTTCGCTGAATTCCGAGACTGTGCCTCGGACAGCTATTTTTAAATTCAATATCAACGATATATTTTTAAAACTGAACAAAACTCTTTTAAAATTTCATTTTAAAAGTTCTATCATCTTCAGTATTAACAATATAAATTTTTCTGAACCTTTGAACTATTTTTAACAGGTTTAAAATCAAGATTCCATATTTTACCCAATCCCGATAATTAAATTTAATAATTAATTATCCAAATAAATACTGTATATTTAAAATTAAAGTTAAAATTTAACCTTCGAATATTTAAAATAAATTAAATATTTCCATTTCAAATATATAAAAATTCCGGGTCGTCACATATCGCCTCAGCTTTCAGCTCTTCTAGTTGATTCGTTCAGAGAAGTCATATGTTGTACTGGAGACTTCATTACATTTGAGATATTCTGTTGTATTTTATTTAACTCTGATGTTTATATAGTAGCTTCATGAACTACTATTTTATCTATTCCGCTGCGTATTATTGTATTACTCTGTGTCTGTGATTCTGTGATTGGTTTATTTACTGCATATGCTGAGTTTTGCCAAATTTAAATTAACAATCTGATATTTTGAATTATTCAAGTCAGACATGTGTGGATTTATTGTCGATTTGAATGGTCCAAAATAGCGGGTCGTTACAGTTGGTATCAGAGCTTTGGCTCTAGGCAAAGCTTAGCATATATAGTAAATTTATTTACAGAATCACTTTCGTTCGAGTTTAATCTCTTCCTTTTGACTCGATTTCCTTCGAACTTTGGAACGTTCCCTACGGTTCCAAAATTCATTCTTGTCTCTCTCTATTGGTATTCTTTTGATTCTGGAGTATCCCATAACTCCACTTCGAATGATCTCTATAAGAATAGGCGATCCCGTCGATCTTTGAATGTTTTGTAAAGGGGTGAAACTCCTTTACAATTGGCATTGAATCACCGAAGATTTATATATCACTCGGTTTAGATGTTGCTATCTCTTGATATGCCGAATTCTATCTCTTGCGATCGAATGGCAATTTGCCTTAGATTTCCGCATCGATTATATTCTTGAAGTCGCGGTTGACCCGATTAAGGTCGTCCGCGATTTATATAAGTGTATCCATCTACTGTTTTGTAATTAATTATCTCATTTTCGTTCGAACTTATTTTCGAATCAGAATCCTATTTGATTAGAGTCCCTCTAATTTGAATTTCTATCTTTGTTTTGAAATCCATTCTTGAACCATCCTTTGAAAAATCAGGCTTGTTTATATTTTAGAAATTGTTTTATATATTGAAATCATTATATTCTATATATACAAGTGAAATGTTTTCGATAAAGATTATAAACCCTTTTTAAAATAAGAATTTGAGGTTTCGAAAGGATTTGTAAATTTGAAAGACTATATAAGAAATTTGATTTATCTAAAAATGATTTATTACTGAAGGGTTAAATTTGAAGTTCGAGAATTGAATTCCGGTATTTTGAAATTTGTTTTAAGATTTTGGAAAATATATGAAAATAATATGATTTAAAAGTATTTCATGAATAAGAAATGTTTCTAATGAATTCCAATAAGTTTAAAGAAATTTCAAAGAAGTTTGAGAAAATAAAAGTCCAGAACTCACTTATGTCGCTGGAAAATAATTTCGGTGATGAGTGCACGCATCATCGACATTGATTTTCGAGTCTCAGAGTGAGGGAAAGGCCACTTTAGTAGCATTGCTACGCGAGTGATTTTGCGAAACAAATTTTGATTTCAGAATTTTGAAGTATGATTTGATATTCGAAAGATATATATATATATATATATATATATATATTTGAAATGATTTGAAGTAATCCGGTGTTCAGTCTTCGAGTTTCGAATTTGATATAAACCTATCTTTTGAAATTGATTTACTGAGTTGTTGTTAATTTCCAACTCTTGAATTTGAAAATGATTTCTTCAACTATTTTGAAGGTTCGAGCACTTCCAAATCAAGGTTAATTTTTCAAAGCTAAGAAATTTTGAAAAGTATGAGTTATTTGATAAGTATATAAGTTTGTTTGAATGTTTAGGTATGAAGTAATATGATTTAAATAAGTTAAAACTGTTTTGTTAAGTAAATGAATAAGGCTATTTCGAATTTTTCTAATATGAAATTTAGATTTGAAATGTTTTGAAAAGAATTTCGTCTTCAATATATTTTGAATAAAATTTAGCTTAAATGTTTTAACTTAGTAACATCTTTATGAAACTATATATTTAACACGTTGGAATAAATATATAGGTTGTACGTATGCTGTTTTATTCGCATAATTAATTTGATCCAGGTTTGAGTACACAAGTTCGAGGTGAATTACACCATTTCGTGTTAGGATTTTTCATTCGATTCTTGATGGCGAATATTTAATATGGGTTTTGGGCTTGATTCTAGAATTCTCTATCATAGTATATGGCTATGTAAGGAGACTGATGGCTTCTAGTCGAGAAACCATATCGAAATCCGCATTAGGGAAGTCGAATGGACAATACTAGTTCGAAAGCGAACTTGTGTGATCGAGCGAGCGATCAAATGTGATTTTGCGAAATGATGACGTATGTACATCTTATATTCTAATATCATTGATATATTTTGACGCTGAAATTGGAAGCTGTCGGGTTAGAATATCTTTGCTTACTAAAAGAAAATTTCCAATTTAAAATTACAAAGATATATAACCCATAAAGGCAAAGATATTCAATCCCATATGGCTCTTCATACAGCGAAATTTATTTTGAAAAATTTGATCCTTATATAAGATAGACCTTACGAAAGTATAAGATGATTTTGGAAACATTTGATTTGGAAATGAATTGGTTGACTTAAATTATATTGATTTGGAAATTTGGATTTATTTTCAAAAATTTATTATTTTGGGAAACTTTGAAACTAAAGATATTTAATTTGAGAAGAAAATAATTTGGTGAAATTGTATATGATTTTGAAATTGAACTGATATTGAAACAAATTTAAATTTGAGAACCTTATGTTACTAAACACTTGATTTGGGAGTTGTCGAACTTATATAAAATTGATTTGTATGAGTATGAAATTGATTCGAAAACTATAGATTTGAAAAGGTACTCAATTTGAAAGTGAAATCTTATATAATTGAAGTCTATATAAGTATGATTTGATATACTATTGATTTTGGAAAGTATTTGATTTGAAAAATTAAATCTTATATATAATGGATTTTATATAAGTACGATATTTGAAAGTGATTTGAAAAGGTACTATATGATACATATTTTCGAAGTAAAGATATGGAAAGTGCCTTCTGCTTGATATCCGATTTGTGGCCACATCTTGGATTCATTCTATCGATATTATTCTCTATGATTTTGGTTTTCCGGATATGATACTCGAGTGTCCTTCGAATTCCATGGCGTTACCCATGGTCTTATCGTTCTCTCGTGACTGCATAGCGCAACTGCCTGGCTGAGTCTTGCCTAGGGGTACGGATTGTTTCCTGGGGGATCCAGGCGTAATCATTGTGTATCCTGCAATCTGTGTAGGTCGCGAATAGTAGCGCAAATGCTTGGCTGAGTCTTGCCTGGGGGTACGGATTGTTTCCTGGGGGATCCAAGCATAACCATTGTGTATCCTGCATTCTACTAGTCATCATGGCGTAACTCGCAGGGCTGAGAAAGCTTACGGATATGGATTGTTTCCTGGGGGACCCAGGCGTAACCATTGTGTATCTGCGAACCATGGTTAGACAAAGGTTTTGGTTTTGTTCGTTTTTGATTAGATTGTACTTTCCATATCTGTTTTTAAAAGTTTTTCCAGTATTTTCACTGGGTGTTGAAACAAGTCTACTAAGTACCTGGAGAATTCTAGTTTTGCGCCTGATCAACGCATTACCAGAGTCTACAGGAACGAGGATAAACTTGTTAAGACATCGAGTTATAAAAGTATTTTCGAAAGGAAATTTGTTTCGACTATAAAGGTATTTTATTATAAAAGTATTTCCAACAAAGAAATTTGTATTAATATTTGAAATTCTTATGGTTCTAAATTAATTATTCGTGCCTGATACTATTCTTTTGAATCTACCTTATTTGCTCAGCTTTATTCATTCACTCATCATCTGATTTAAAAACCTCCTTGTTTCCCTGGTTGATTTTATATTTTTATTTATATACTACATGGTTTAATAGAAAATTTTAGTGTTATAAATTTTTTTAGAAGTTATTAATTTAATAAAACATATTTAAAGTAAATGATTATTTGTTTATTAATAATATTTGAAAAGTATCTTGAGATAAAAATTAATAAATTTATGAATTATGGATTTAAATGTTCTCAATAGCTTCCTTGTAAAAAAAAATAAGTAATAATGTAAATAATTGTTTTCAAATTAATATTTCAAGTAAAATTTTTATAGTTTTAAATTAATTGTTTAATCTTGACTTTCAATCTATCTTTTCTGTCTGGTTGTTTCTATTCTTCTACCTCCTTCCTTTTCGGGGACGAAAAGTTTTGAGTAGGGGAGAGTGTAACGACCCGTAAAATTTAATGGTTTTTAAAAGTATTTTTAACTGAAAATTTGTGAAATTTTAAACAATAAAATTTGAAAATAAAAATTTACTATTTGGAATACGTCTATTTTAATATAGCAACTGGTAAATTTTCATCTGATAATATTGAAGTTTATTTTTCTGTGAAATTTCATTTCAAATCAAACCGGTTAATAATAGTGAATTTAAAAGTTTTCCGAAACCAAAATATGTCAACAGGAGAAAATTTATTCAGATCATCCTGAATCAGACTGCGAAATTCGTTTTTCCAAATTTGGACTTCTACTGCTCCGTTTATCTTAATTCTGACGAAATAGCAGCATTTTTCGGTACCGATTATCGACTTTTGGTCGTATGATCGTGCCACTAATATCTGTATACCGTTCTGATCGTCTCGTCGTGCTGATCTCTATGATATATTCATTCATGAGTTTCGAAGTTCGGAACACGACGGAATCGGTGAACCGATCAGTCGTACCGGTTCCACATTCGAAACTTTTGGTTTATTTTGCCTTTCCGGTTATCCACGTGAACTCAAACGGTCATCAACTATTATTATTCAGCCTTGACCTTTTCTATTCCAACGTTTCATCAATTTTTCTGGTTGTTCTTTATATAATACAAGTGATGGCCACGTTTCATTTTTGCCTGTTGATATTTTCTTCCTCCTCCTTTTATTTTGCTTCTCCAGATTCACATTTTTCTTCTTCATCCTCATCACAAATATCTCGGATCCACTTGAAATGAAACCACTGCCCTGACGTTTTCCCACTTCCAAATCTTAGCATCACCTCCTCTCTCCGCCAAAGACCATTTCCCCTTGGCCGCCGAGCCTCCCCTCCAAGTCTTCCCTCCTCCGTCATCAAGGCCAGCTATCCCACCTTCGAACTGCTCATCCACAGTGCCTTCCCCTGCCTCCAACCACTCAGCCGATCCACCAGTAGCCATGAACCCACTCTCACATGAAGCTCCACGTTCGGCAGCCTACCCAGATCCGCTCCTCCTCCTTCCTCCAGCCGCCGAGATCCCTCCGCCTCTCGCCTAGTTCAGTCACCACCTCGTGCCACCCTACGACTGCCGAGCCTTCGCCTTCCTCTGGCCCACGTATTTGCTCTCGGTCCATCTCTTTCCTGACGATATGTGAAATTTTGTTTAAGTATATATAAAATTTTATACGTAACTATGTTATGGCTTGAATATAATTTCGTATCTAATACCTTACCTAGGTAGTATGTATATATATTAAGTTATTTGTTTGGTTTATATATTATCTATATACAGTAAGTGGTAATAGTTATAAAGTTACAAAAAGTTATAAAGGTTACTTATTATTTAGATATATACGTTTGTCTCTTGGGAGTTGTATTTATATATATTTGTATAGTCACAGATATAACATGTTGTTTACATATTTTTGTTGTTTTCGGTCTGCATTGATATATATGAATAAGTATAAAATTATTAAGTCATAAAAAGTTATACCAGTTTATATGTTTACATTAACAGTGATTACAGCATGGTATCTTGATTGAACAGTTTTATATATATCTTAGTCTATGTAAACATGTAGTTATAATATATACAGGAAATATGATATGTTGTGTGTAATAATGGTTTGTATCTGTCCTATATATTAGGGGTATTATCAGTGTCGTACAACAAGACTTTATTTTAGTACGGTATTATTATGGTTGTTCGGTTGACAGGTTCTTTATATGTATATATAGTGTAATAAATTAACTTTTATAAGATTTATTGTTTAAAATTATAACATGTGCATCAGTTTATATTAGCCTATATATATATTAGTGTTTATGGGTATACTTTGGTCTGGGGTTTTATTAAATGTATAGGTATATATTATTTTAAAATATGATGAGTCATATAAGTCTATGAAGGTATACATTTGTTATATGTTTAAAGGGTCTGCATATGTGCGTACGTATAGGTCTAGTAGTTATATATTGTGTGTCTTCTATATGTGTGTTGAAAAGTTGCTTACTGTCTTGCTTTTATAATAATATTGATATAAAATAGTGTACGCGGGTCTTTCAATTTTTATAGAAGTGGCTAGCTTGTTAGAATTGTGTGGTTATAAGAATAACGTTGGAATAGGTTTTGGAAAAAAAGGTATATATATATATATATTTATATGTTGTTTTGTGTTTTGGTTAAAACAATGATTCGAAACATATATATTCAGTTAATACGTGTTTAAATTTATTTGTAAATAAGTGTAATATATTCATCTTATTTTAATATGTCTGGATTTAGAATATGACTTGATTTATATATAGTATAGTTATATATGAGTCACTCGTACAAATTGTCTTCATCGATCCTGTTTTGACTTGATTTCGTCAACTTCTATTTATCAGCTTCGTTCGTCGATTCGAGTTCAATCTTGCCTTGTTTGAGATTCGTGCCTGGATTTCGTAACCTATCTCAGTTTCGTTCACCTCTAGCCTCGAAAGGTGAGCAATCACTCACGATTAACGTTCTTTTATTTTTTTAAATTTGATTTCATTTGAATTAGCAATTGAAATATGCTGCTGTAGTTATTTACATTGTTATATATGCCATTATCTAAAACTGTTCACCTGTGACATCTGACACCAGTATCTAGTATTATATGCATGTTATTACTATTATTTGTATCTGTTCACCTGTGACATCTGACACCCGTATCTGTTATTTATTATTGATGATATATGCCTGTTGTTGTATTTTATATTATCTATTATCACTCTGCAAGTTCCTTGTTAGTATAGAATTCACTATGGGTTGAAATGATACATACCCGAACGGACTTTAGAATAGGAGAAAATCGTTATGGGTTGAAATGATAAACCCAAGCGATTTTCATTTGAATTGAAATTGGGATTACGGGTCGAAATGATATCTACCCGTATATATATTTAAATTTCGGATTGAAATGATAAATATCTGTATCACTTAACCATATGATGTATATATACAGACACCATTGGTCCATATATATAAATATTTTGAAATTGAATTCTATGGTTTTGGAAAGAAATATATGTTTTTGGAAAGAAATATAGGGTTTTAACCAAGGTTTTAAATATCGGATTTCGGTCACGTTTCGTCTCGGAATTTCCACACAAGTTATCTCGTATCGGGGGAGATCTCGGACGAGATGAGTACATATCGGGTGTACATCTCGGATTGACATCTCGGGTCTTATAATGCATTTCGGGAATATCTCGGATGTACTTATGTGTCTAAAATTGATGTGTCAAAAATTTATTTAACGGTTATAACTTTCTTAGTAAAAAAATGCTAATATACTTGATTTACATGGAAAAAAGAATATTTTTAGAAGAGTAGTAGCTTGATTAGCTTAATTGATTTGGTAATGATTGAATAATATCCTTTTATTTGAACATAATAAAGAAGTGAACCTTTCGCTATGACTCATTAGGATAAAAAGTAAAGAATATGTTCAAGAAGTTGGTAAATTATAATTGGATTGAGTAGTTTCTTTTGAATCAATGTGAAAATAAAAAATATTATGCAAAATAATAAAAATGCATAATTTCGGGTGAGATCTCGGATTGAGATTTTGATCCATCTTTCGGGTGAGATTTGAATATCTCGGACGAGATGAGTGTCGAGGGAGATATGAGGGAGATTTGATGTCTCGTCTCGTTTAAGTGTGAAAATGTAACAACCCGCATATCTATCAATTCTATATTTAAATATTTTATTTAAATATTTTATCGTTAGTCGGATGTTAGTCCGAAAAGCTACTTTTTGCATACGGTCAAATTAGGACTCGAGACCACCCCCATTGAGTTCAAAATGACGTTTGCGATCTTTTTGAGTGTAAACTTCGATATGTTTGGAGATAGTGAAATTTTCAACACTTTTTCCCGCCTTTGACTTTGGTTTGGACTGCACCCCTTTAGTTCAGCCCAACCATCTTCCTCACTCCATCAAAACACTTCAAGCTTTGTGTTTGTACCGGTATGTCGGATTTCCTCCTTAAAAGATATGCATTCTATTCTATCTGACGTATCGGTGCTCGCACAAAGAAGTTACATGGATGGTCGCTCCTCCATAGCCTTATTCTCCGCGCTAATTGACAGCACTACATCGTAGTGTTCTTGGTTAGCTTGGGTATAGAGGTGGGGCGTCACAGCTTGGTATCAGAGCCAAACTTCGGAACAACGTAGAATAACTTAACAAGGATCATCGTCCTAAGTCCACCTTAGGAGTTGTGTTTCAGGATTTTGTTCGAGTCCTCGAACCGACTTATCCTGTTTTCTTTATGATTCCTTGTTTCATCATTCAAGATTGCTTGCTGTTCAATAGTGAATAACCTTCTTCTTTCTCTTCTTTCTTTCTAAAGGAAGAGGATGTCAAGACCAGGCCGTCCCAGAGCTGGGACATCTACTGCGGCTCCTCGAGATGGAGTTTTTATGACAACTCAACAGCTTCTTGAGTTAGTGACGAATGCCCAAGCAGCTGGAGTTAACTCGGAACCTACTCACCCAAAGTCGGGATTTGCACGGTTGTGCAGTGATTACACCAATTTGGGTGGGAAGCCCTTCAAAGGTTCCGAACCTATTATCGAGGTTCAAGCTTGGTTAAAATCATGCGATCGAATTTTCTCTCGCATGAACCTTATCGACCTGCACCGCGTTCAAGTGGCTTCCAGTATGCTCCTAGAGAGAGCATTGGATTGGTATGAACTTCTCACTTCCGAAATTAATGAAGCGGACCTCACTTGGGAGCACTTCCGAGAACGCTTCGAATCGAAATTCGTACCCGAGGCTGAAAAGGTAACATTGGCTCGGCGATTTATTGACCTTGTTCAAGGTCAGGCTTCTGTGGCGGATTACGTCGCATCATTCGAATCCCTTTCCAAATATGGGGTCGAATATATAAATACTCCACTGAAGAAGAACCAGAGGTTCGTTTATGGCTTAAACAAAAGCCTCAAGAAGCCATTACTTTTGAAGTTAGAAGTTTCTTTCGACCAAATTGTAGATATCGCTCTTCGTCTTGAAGAGGCTGATAAAGAAAGTGATGTTGAAGTAGTAGCTTCCAAACCTGGCTTTAACAACAAAAAGAGGCCCAACAAATTTAAAGGTCCTTACCCGAACAAAAAGGGTAAACAAGCAGCTCCTACTGCAAAGACTTTTTCCTCTGATGATAACAAATGCTACAATTGTAAATCTAAGTACCACTACGCAAAGGAGTGTCCGGAACCACTCTTTTGTCGTTATTGCAAAAATTCAAGTCATCATATTTCTGTCTGCCCCATGCTTCTAAGCAAGAGTCGGGTGGAACAAGAAATTCCGGTAGTTGAGACTCCTACCGCTAGTCGTAAGCAATGCTACAATTGTGGTTCCACAGACCACTATGTAATTAAGTGCCCGAAACCCCTTTATTGCCGCTACTGCAAAAGTTCGGGCCATCTTATATCTACATGTCCCATACTCCAAAGTAGGAGAGAGGGAGAGCTAAATGTTGTGCAAGCCCCTAGCAGCTCTTCTTTTAGTCAAGGTAATTCTCCTTTTACCCTTGACGATATTTATTTCGTGATTATCTTGTTCGAGTTCTTTTTTATATGGGTTTCATCTCATTATTTTTATATCAAAAGAACTTGTGATTCTTTTTCTTTAAAACATTTTTGGGCTTGTTGACTTCTTTGAGGATTGCGAATCCGGTTGGTGGATCCGCAACACTCAATTTGCTTTTTATTTTATGTCAAGATTATTTTACGTGATTTTTCTTTCCGAGCCAATTTTTACTTGTGCCTCGGAATTGACTTTTGTCAGGATTGGCTTAATTATTATGAAGCCACATCCCTTGTCCCGTGTGGACTATTCATCTTCGACATTTTCAATCTGTTAAGCAGATTTCTGTTTTTCCTTTGTGATTTTGATTCCAATTTGATGGCATCATTTTATTCTTTAAGCTCACATGATGAGGAAGTGTTATTTCTCTCATTCATGTAGTTTGAGAATTTTCCGGTATTTTTGAGTTTGTTTTAGGATTATCACCTAAGCAATCTTTTGTGTGGATTTAAGGTCCGTTTAGCTCGACCTTGCCACCGATTTTCATTTGCTACGAGTTGCGGAAGTTAGCATTCCACTTACCGCATTCCGCACTCGTTATGCTTCTTGTGAATGACTTATTATGTCATTCAGTTTGTCTAGCTTATTTCATCCATTTTATGAATCGAGTATTCTATGAATATCTCGATGACTCCATTCTTGTATATATTGATTTTGGATGAAAAACTGCAATTTAAAATTTTGCAAATCTTTTTCATCAGATTTATTTATAAGTACAATTTGACTTTGCTCTTAAACAAGCAAAGAATATTCTTAAAGATTCGGATTCCGCTTTAGTTGCTTCATTATATTCTTTAAATCCTCGTGATGATGACAATGATGATGAGGAGGATGTCATTTCTCGTATTCGCATCGTTCATGAATTTTCCGACATCTTTGAGCCCGTTTTAGGATTACCACCTAAACGAGCAATTGAGTTCAAAATTAACCTTTTACCTGGAGCTCAACCTATTACCCGTCCTCCTTATCGCATGTCTAATAAGGAGAACGAAGAGATGCGCAAACAACTATCCGAGTTGGAGACGAAGCAACTTATTCGCTCTAGTTCCTCGCCTTGGGGAGCTTCAGCTATTTTTGTAAGTAAGTCTGATGGTACACTTAGGCTTTGCGTCGACTACCGCAAGCTTAATGATCTTACTATTAAGAATAAATATCCTTTACCTCGGATTGATGACCTGTTTGATCAACTCACTGGTGCTAGAGTATTTTCACAATTGGACTTGGCTACCGGTTTCCATCAGCTTCGTATTGCAGAGGATAGTATTCCTTTGACTTCGTTCCGTACGCGTTATGGATCTTATGAATGGCTAGTTATGCCATTCGGTTTAACGAATGCTCCGGCTTATTTCGTGGACCTTATGAATAGAGTTTTCAAAGATTTTCTCGATCGGTTTGTTCTCATCTTTATTGATGACATTCTTTGTGTTTTCTAAAACCGAGGAGGAACACGAAAAGCATCTTCGAATTGTATTGGAAACTCTTAGGAGCAATCAACTAAAAGCAAAATTTTCTAAATGCCATTTTTGGCAATCTAGTGTGAAATTTCTCGGTCATATTATTTCTGAATCCGGAATATCCGTGGATCCTTCAAAGATTGAAGCGATTCAAAATTGGAAGAGACCGGAGAGCGTGACTGAAATCCGTAGCTTTCTCGGATTGGCAGGTTATTACCGCCGTTTTATAAAAGACTTTTCTAAGATTGCCGTACCTCTTACTGGCTTAACAAAGAAAGGTGTTAAATACATTTGGTCGGACAAATGTGAAACTTCTTTTCAGAAATTAAAAGAACTCCTTTCTGATGCTCCTATTCTTATTATTCCCGAAGGGAATCAAGACTTTGTCGTTTACACCGATGCTAGTCGCGTTGGTTTGGGTGCCGTTCTTATGCAAAAAGAACGTGTTATTGCTTATGCTTCTAGGCAATTGAAGCCGGCTGAGACTAGATATGACACACATGATTTAGAACTCGCGGCTATCGTTTTCGCCCTTCGAATTTGGCGACATTATCTTTTGGGAGAAAAGTTTATACTTTATACTGATCATAAGTCTTTGAAATATTTATTTTCTCAAAAGGAACTTAATTTGCGTCAACAGCGTTGGCTCGAATTTCTTGCCTCTTATGATCTTGACATTCTTTATACTCCCGGAAAGGGGAATCGAGTTGTCGACGCACTTAGTCGAAAACAACAAGCGGTTGTTTCCATGATGATATCTGAATGGAACGATCTCGAACTTTTATCCACTTGTGAAATTCGAGATCGCGTTTCCGATTTGTGTTCATCTCTTGTTTTATGTAGCCTTGAGGCTCGTCCTTCTTTATTAGACCACATTCTTGAAGCTCATCAACTAGATCCTGAATTGGCTTTGCTTGGCCAAAATCTTAAGGATAAAACCGATATTGAAGGTTTGAAAGACTTTGATATCGATTCTCGTGGCGGCATTCGAAAATTTGGTAGATTGATCGTACCAAATATTAGTGATCTTCGTAGAGACGTTCTAGAAGATTCCCATCGTTCCAAGTATTCCATTCATCCCGGTAGCAGTAAAATGTACGCTGATATGAAGCGACTTTATTATTGGGAGGGAATGAAATCTGATATCGCTAACTTTGTTAAGTGTTGCATGACTTGCCAACTTGTTAAGGCTGAACATCAAAGGCCCGGTGGGTTATTGCAACCATTGGAGATTCCAGTATGGAAGTGGGATCAAATTTCCATGGATTTTATAGATGGCCTTCCCCGTTCTCGTTCGGGTCATAATAGCTTATGGGTGATTGTTGATAGACTTACTAAATCCGCCCATTTTATTCCTGTTCGGTCAAACCGAACCGTTCCTCTTCTGGCCAAACTCTTTGTCAAAGAAATTGTTAAACTGCATGGAGTTCCTTCTTCCATTGTTAGTGATCGGGATCCATTGTTTACTAGTGGATTCTGGAAGAGTCTTCAAAAAGCTTTGGGAACGAAGCTTAATTTTAGCACCGCTTATCACCCCCAGTCCGATGGACAAACTGAGCATGTGAATCAAACACTTGAAGATCTTCTTCGTGCTTGTGTTCTTGACTTTGGTGGAAGTTGGGAAGATCATATTTCACTTGTTGAATTTTCCTACAATAACAGCTTCCAATCTAGTATTGGTATGGCTCCTTTCGAGGCACTTTATGGAAGGCCATGCCGATCTCCTTCTTGTTGGCTTGAGGCCGGTGAGAAACTGGTTTTAGGACCAGACTTTATTCGAGATTCCACTGAAAAGATTGAACTTATTCGACATAGGATGAAAGAAGCCCAGAGTAGACAAAAATCCTATGCCGACAACCGAAGAAGGAAATTAGAATTTTCTGTTGGTGATCTTGTATTTATTCGTGTTTCACCAATGAAGGGTGTTGTACGTTTCAGTCGATCGGGAAAGTTAGCGCCTCGATATATTGGGCCATTTCCTATCACCGAGCGTATTGGTACCATGGCTTACCGCCTTTCATTACCGGCTCAGTTTTCTGCTATGCATGACGTGTTTCACGTTTCTCAATTACGGAAGTGCCTTCGGGATTCCGATTCTACTCTTGAGCCCGGTGTTGTGGAAGAGATTGAAGTTTCACCTAATTTAACTTATGAGCAGCATCCTGTTCGAATTATTGCTTCGTAGATCAAACGGCTTCGAAATAAAGATGTTCCGCTTGTTAAAGTTCAATGGTCCTCAAATCCTAAGGATTGCTCTTGGGAAACTAGAGAATTCATCGAGCGTACACATCCGGAATTACTTTCTCATGCTCTTTGAGGTAAACTTCTTAATTCCAATTTCTTTTGTGTTAATATGCTTTTATGGTTGTTACTTTTTATTTCCACCATATATATATTGCGAGGACGCAATTTCTTTAAGAAGGGGAGTATGTAACAACCCGCATATCTATCAATTCTATATTTAAATATTTTATTTAAATATTTTATCGTTAGTCGGATGTTAGTCCGAAAAGCTACTTTTTGCATACGGTCAAATTAGGACTCGAGACCACCCCCATTGAGTTCAAAATGACGTTTGCGATCTTTTTGAGTGTAAACTTCGATATGTTTGGAGATAGTGAAATTTTCAACACTTTTTCCCGCCTTTGACTTTGGTTTGGACTGCACCCCTTTAGTTCAGCCCAACCATCTTCCTCACTCCATCAAAACACTTCAAGCTTTGTGTTTGTACCGGTATGTCGGATTTCCTCCTTAAAAGATATGCATTCTATTCTATCTGACGTATCGGTGCTCGCACAAAGAAGTTACATGGATGGTCGCTCCTCCACAGCCTTATTCTCCGCGCTAATTGACAGCACTACATCGTAGTGTTCTTGGTTAGCTTGGGTATAGAGGTGGGGCGTCACAGAAAATGAGATCTCGGAGGAGATCTCGGGCGATATATAGGAGATTTAAAACCATGGTTTTAACAAATGTTGATTCTTTAAATTTTATATATAAACGGCAATGATATATATAAATTTAATAATGATATTTAATTTAATTAAGATGGATTTAATACATATAATATGTTATGTATAAAATTTATATTTCAAAATAGATTTTGGTAAAAATTTGAATAAGTTAAGGTTGGGAAGATAATTTGAATTCGGTAAAGAATTTTATTTAATTAAACCGATATAAAGCTTATTGAATTTGGAATTTAAGATATGATTTATAACTTGAGTTTGGTTTAAATAATTAAATGAATATTCCTTGTTTAAATAAATTTAAGGAAATATTTAGAAAAAAAATGAAATTTAAGGCTAGTTAAATGATATTGAATTTGTTAAGTGAATATTCCTTGATTAAATAATAAATGAAGTTAAACCAAGAGTTATATGAAACTGTTAAATTTAACTTTGAAATTGTTGAATAGTAAAGCTTTGAAATATATTGGAAATTTAAAGGGTTTATTTTATGATTCAGATTTGTATTTGAAATTGATATAATTTGAATTTGTTATTTAGAAACTGAATTGAAATAAAATGGAAAATTTTAGATTGAATTGAATTGAAATTTAGAATTTGGGTTGATTTGAAACGATTTGTGAGACTTGAGGAAATTGTAAATGCTTTACCTTATAAATTATTTAATCTATATATACTATTTTGGAAATAGATATTTTTGAAATGAAAATAATATTTTGATTTTGAAGCATAAATAAATTTGAAATGACCACGGTGTCATAGTGTATATTCCCACCTTGTAGATAGTTCCACGAATCCTTAGAGGATGGTTATCCCAAACATCCTTTAAGTTACTTGTATTTCAGTTGATATTTCACTTGAGTTGGATTTATTTATATAAGAATGTTAATCCTGACTCGAGTGTTTTGTGTTTTGCTTTACGCTCGGGTCAGACCGAGTGATACAGCATTTGAGACTCACCCTTGGAGTTTGGAGCTTCCTTTGGAGATCCAACTATCGCCTCAGCTTTCAGCTCTTCTAGTTGATTCGTTCAGAGAAGTCATCTGTTGTACTGGAGACTTCATTACATTTGAGATATTCTGTTGTATTTTATTTAACTCTGATGTTTATATAGTAGCTTCATGAACTACTATTTTATCTATTCCGCTGCGTATTATTGTATTACTCTGTGTCTGTGATTCTGTGATTGGTTTATTTACTGCATATGCTGAGTTTTGCCAAATTTAAATTAACAATCTGATATTTTGAATTATTCAAGTCAGACATGTGTGGATTTATTGTCGATTTGAATGGTCCAAAATAGCGGGTCGTTACAATATTGAATAAATTATAAAACAACTATTGACTTTAGTTAATTAATGTATAATGTGATTTTATATAAAAGGTTATGTGATTGTGATAATTGATTGAATGTGTAATGAAAATTACTAAATGCAAAAAAGGTGAAAATTATTAATAAATGGAAAAAGGGTGAAAGCGACCAAAATTTGATAATACATACATAAGTAACATCCACCTTCTGTCCTTAGTAACACTATCAACCTACATACTTCAGCACCAAATTATAGATTTTCATTTAAAATATGCTCAAGATAATAATAACCTAACTTATCAGAATCAAAAACCATCCTTCACTAACATATAATCGATGCATGTAACATTATTATAGTAACTTGTAATAAAATTAAATAAACTAATAATTATAAATCTCATTAATCGACTATATTTTTCAAATGATTTAGAAAAATTTAAATGAACGTAATGTCATAAAAAGAATTTGCAAAACAAAACTTTAGCGTTTTTGTTATAATCAAAAGATGAAAATAAAATACAAAAAATGAAAGATTGAAATTGAAATGGAAAAGAGGTAAATATCTAATTTTAAATTAAGAAGCAAAATTGAAAAAAAATAAGATAAAAGAGATTATAGATTAAAATGAAAAAGACAGTTAAACTTCTCTCAATTTTTTTTCAAACCTTTAATTTTAATGATAGAACATTGTGGATTTTTCTTATTGATGCTTTGTTTTACCTTTTATAAAGGGAAGGATAATGATAATCAAACATTAAGACATGCCATAAAATAGAACGATTGAAATAAATTTATTTCCTCAATCAAAGAATAGATTGTAGGGAAATTTTGTAAAATATACTATTTAAGTTTCGAAATACGTGGCTACACCTCCTTAAGAAATGGTGTTAAAAATACTCTTGTTTTTAGTTTGGACTAAAAATGCAACTGTTAGCCACAAACGTTTGCATTTTAAACAGTAATTATTTGCACTTTTTGAAAATGCAAATATTTGTAATAAAAACTGCAAATATTTGCAGAAAAAACTACAAATATTGACACTTTTTCAATAAAATTCGAAAAGGTAAAAAATAGTTTTGCTCATCTAAACATGCGATTAAGTTGAAATTTAATTTTAAAGAAAAATGAAAGAATTTGTTTTACTGAAAATAAAAATAAGGGTGTAATTTATAAGTTTTTAAGGAGGGTTTTTCTCATATATAAAACTTGAAAAAAAGGGTGATCCTAATTTCCTCTAAATTATATGCAAGAACGAAGAGCTGAAATAAATTATTGGGATATAAATATTAATGAAGGTGAAAGTGGAAAAGGAATAAATAGAGGAAAAATAGTTACTTTTTATTTATTGAAAAGAGTATAAATAAACTTGAGATAGTAGTGAGATCAAGCAAAATTTGTAATCAGTATTTACTAACATAGAATTTTATCATGTAGTGCTCTTCACAGTGACCTGTATAAACAAAAAATAAATCAAAAACCTAGAAATCCCATTAAATCATAATATTTTTAAATTCTTTAAAAAAATGTACAGTTATGAAAAGATTTTGCAAACTGAAATTTAATGAATTTGTTATAGAAAATAAAATACATAAAAAATGATAGAAATGAAGTAATAAATGGAAAAGAATGTACATCTAACTATAATCATAGAGATAAAATGAAAAAAGAAAAAAATTGACACTAAACAAATGCCTTAATGTGAAGTGAAATTTTAAATCATTTTCTCATTTTTCTAACTAAACCCTTGACTGTTAAAGGGAGGTATGGTAAAAGATTTTTGTAATAAATTTGTTTTTCTTTGTTAAAGAAGGATAATAAAAGGTCAAACAATAAGAATAAAAGATGAAAAATAAAACGATAAAAAACTTTTATTTATATCAATCCACATAATAATTATATGTATAAAGAAGAATAACTAAAATAAATGGCTAGAATAATTTAGAAAAAGAACTTTATTTACATAAATCAAAGAAACAAATAGTATGTAGAAAGATGAATAGCTGAAATAAATGACTAGAATTCTAATTATAATGAAAGACAAAAGTGAAAAAGGAACAAGTGGTGGGAATGTTTCCAAAATGTTTACTAAAATGAATAAGAGATGAGTATATAAAAGTAATTAAACTTTTTTCTAAAATGAATAAGAGATTTAGTTTATGCCTTCATGATAATCTTTGCTCCCCTTTTCTCCCCTTCCGTCTTTATAGAGCTTTCCTCCATTGAAGAGGTTTCCTCTTTAATTATCCAATATAGGATCTTCGAGTTTTCCAATAGTGGGATTGGAGATCTTCGAGGTGCCAGCAACACAATGTTTGGGAAGATTAATTTTTAATGGAGGAACTTTAGGAGTAGATGATGGTTTTCTAGAGCTGGTCGTAAACTTTTCGATTCCAATCTCTTTTTTATCTTGATCTTATCGTAGTCGCGCTTCAATCTCTCCTCCATTATTATAGCATCATCCAGGTCCTATGTAACACCCTGTTTTTAATTACCTGATTGTTTGAAAAAAATTATTAATTAGAAATAATTAATTTTAATTAGTGTTTGTGAAATTTAGTTATGAAATTACTTGTAGTATTTGAGAATAGTTACTTTGTTTTATCTTAATTGATCTTAAGATAATTTTGTGAAATGTGATAAATTTAAATACGTGATTAATATTGAGATTTATTGTTTAAAACGGAAATTTGCAATTTATAGTTTATGTTATTATTAAAAATAATGATAATAACTTTTCATTTCAAAAATTATTTATTTAAATTTGTGTGATATCTCAATATTATTAAAAATAAGAATTTTAACTTGTTAATTTGGTTTTGGTAATTCGAGAAATAGATTTATGAATTTTTTAAAAACATTATTAAGTTAAAGTTAGTTAAAGTTGTGTTTTAATTAGTGATTAAACCAAAATGAAATTAGTAACACTTAGGAATTAGCATCACTTTGCTTATGGGTTCATAACCAAACCCACTTGGCCCATTTAGAATTAGTAACCATGATATACTTGAGAAATAGATTTTTATACGTTCATTTTCTTATTCACTAAACTTCTGTTCTAAAACAAGAAAGCTTCTTCCTCTAACTCTAGAAAAAAAACACTATTTCTTAAATCCCCAAATCAAAGCTAGAAATCAAAGGGCTTTTGGAAATTAATTATAGAAATAGAAGCAAGGTAATCTTCTCCACCTTCTAGAGAATCTACTTAAATTGTTAATTTTAATTTTGGTCAGACTTAGTAATTTTGTTTTGTAAATTTTGAGATCAAACTAGGTCTAGTTGATGGAAAAGGCTAGTATAGGAGAATCTGGGTATTAATCATCAAATTCAAGTCAATAAAGATGAGTTAATCACTCACATATCTATTTCTTAATTTTATTGTTGTACTAAATTGTTTGAATGATTTGTTGATTGAATTGTTTGCAAATTTGGTTGTAAACTTGGGCGATTGTAATCCGATAATTCTTAATGTTCTGGAAAGCTTAGAATTTTATCTACATCTTTCATCTTTTAAGTTTTGCAAAATTATAAGATTTAAGTGGTCGTAACTGCAGATCTTTAGACTCTAAATTTGAGTTAAATGAAATAAGTTGATAAGCTTCGTATACAAGTAATTTAACGAAAGATAACTATTTATATTTATAAATCATGAATTGTTTCTAAATTAAGTTAATAGATATTAAAAATGACTTTTAGATAGGTTTGGCCGTGTGACTTTGTTTCATAGCATGAAAAAGTGAACTAACAATGTTAAAGCACGTGGAAACCTATATATATATATATATAATTCATTATTAACTTAAACATTGTTTCCTACTTGCTATATTGGTTTGACTTGAACAATGTCCTTGTCTAAAATAATGAGAAAAGCATCATGCCAAGATATTGATTTTCATCCTTTATACGTGCTTATTGTTCATTTTGTTAGCTGCTATATAATGCTTTGTTTCTATCCATGTATTGTTGCTTTTCTTGTTGAGTTGCCTTGCCTTGCCTAATTTGTCATATATACATAGTCTTATTTTAATGAATGATCTGTGTATAGGTTTTTGAAGAAGTTTATATATATAAATAAATATGTTTAAGTAGATAAATAAAATTCTTTTATGACAAGATAAAAATATACTAGCTAGTAAAAGAATATATAAAAAAGTATTATAAAGTCTAGATTCAAACTTATTTATGGTTTATAAATTAAATGAAATTATGTTTACGGTCTTTGAAATGTAGCTTGTGAAATAAAATCTCTTTTATGGAATGTTTTATCCAATAAGTGAACATTTATTTAAACCTAAATAATAAATGGATTTAAGGAAATTTAATAATTGTTTTTAAACAATAACTCAAAATGAGGAAATGTTTTAAGAACCTTAATTCCGTAACTTGGGAAGTGCTAATAATTGACTTAGTGTTATCGATTGGTTTTAATGCTTTCGTACAACACTTCGTCGAATATGGTATAACTCATTGAATAGAATGTTTGAGTGGAATTTACTAGCCCATTATAAGCGAATGCTCAAATTCGACTGGGTGGTATAGGATGCCTTGGTTAATTTCTTGCGATCGTATTTGGGACAACACTTAACACTTCAGAGTTGTATTCTCTTCTGTTGTGCGGCATGTGGTTGCTAAATCCTTAAGAGAATGTAGTTCAGATTTCTAGTGGTATCCGTAATAAGTTATATTTACTTGCTTTTAGTAAATACTTGGATTTCACCATACGGTATGGCACCTATTGGTTAAGTTCTAGTGATTATTGAAGGTGATAGTATTTGGCAATTTAGAGTTTACTCTCTTTTCGTGTGCGGCAAGTGGCTGCTAGATCCTTAAGAAGTTACTCCTAGATTTCTTTTCGAACATAATAATATAATAATATAAAATTGTAGATTTATCGAGTCATGGTTTCTACGATCACCTTGATCGGTGTGGACTATCCTTGAGATCATTCTGTGATTTTATTTTCCCGGTCTGAGTGTGATCCTTGGTATTAGATCGATTTGAGTGATACCAATTTGTATGTTTATTTGCCATGGGTTTGAGCACAATCATTGCGATTATTTTGGACGATCATTACGATCGGTTTGGATTAAGGTCTCTTGGATTCTGGAAATTAGGATTCTATGACTATTCTGTGTTAGTGAAATAAATATATATATTCTTGTGTCATGTGATAGATTCTGAATTAAATTATTGATATTTTGTTTGCTTAGAGATGTTGTGCTTTGTTATGTAAATTCAGTGTTTATTGACTACTTTGTGTTTGTGACCTAAAGTCTGAACCCGTGTCTTGTGATGAATTCTAAGTTAAGTTATTCACGTGACTTATTATTTCTTGGACTTTTGTATTGCCTATATATTATTTATTCTTGTGTTATATCTTGTTCTCACCTTATTGGATATTTAGAGATAGTCTGACCCGGGTGTTATTTTGCTCGGGTCAGGCCGAGACTTATCAAGTTACAATACATGTTAACCTTTGGATGGTTGGGCTAGCAAGGAGAAAAACATTTGGACTTTTAGTTTATCCCATTTAGGAAATTTGGAATTTATATATTAAATGTATAACTAAGATTAGAGAATTGTAAACTTGTATATTATGTGAATTTGGTGTTTTATTTTGCAGACTCACAATTTGTATATGTATAAGTTGAGACCTTTATTCTGCTATGATCCGTGATTACTTTTTATATACACTATTTTGATTCTAAGAAATCGGTATGTCTATTACTTTGTATTAATATTGTGCACGTCAAATTTCAGTTCAGGTATTAAAATGAAAAGGTATAAATGACGTGTCAGTGTTAGTATAAAGATATATTCACATTCGATCGCCCTTAACAAGCCGTATTTTCTGGATTAGCAGATGACATTACTTGTATCGTTCTTTGTTAAACAGGGCATCGCAGTGGGGTCTTTATAGTTTGGTATCAGATAAGGGTCAGAACATTATAGAATACAATATTACGGATCTGAGACCTAAATGACTTAGAGTCCTGTCCCCTAGGTTGTGTGGTAGATAGTTATATTAATTATCTAATTAGGGATAGGGATATAAAATAATTATTGGGATAATCATTTGGAGCGTAAATTGATTTAAAAAATTTAAATTGATAAATTGGAATTTGTGACATTAAAACTTTTGGAGATTAATGAGTTAAATCGTTTAGAGTTGAGCAAATTTTGGAATTAAATTGGAATGAGTTAAATTAAAGTGAAATATTTTCTTTTAATAGAAAATTTGGGAAATTTGCGTAAATAAGTTAAATATTTAAACGATCTAGGAATAATCAGAATTGTGCTGTGGAATTTCAAACATTGAATTATTTCATTGTAAGTGATTATGTATGTTTTGGTTGATTAGTTGCTTGGAATTGGTTGCTTGGTTGCATATATTTAAAATTGGATGCAGGATGTTAGTGATAATAAAATAAATGCATCTAAACTTGTGATTATCTATTGTGTTAACTTATCCAGACGTTGTTTAAGGATTCTGATCGATATGTGGGACGCCATGTTATTGATAGGGGTTCCTAAACATCGAACGTGATATTTTGACATAAGTAATAATTAAAAATTGAGAATTTAAGTACGAATTTCTTTCATTACGTAATATTATGATGTCAATCTAGTTAAAGTGTAATCATGAATTGTTAATATCTCTAATATGAGATGAATTTGATATTAAATACTAATATGAATTTTTGACATAGATGTAGGTATCTGAAGTCAAATAGATATTGTTAAAAAAATTATAAATTGTTTGCTTAAGGAATATTAGCGGACTCGCTAATATTTCAAATATAAGGTACATATCTTAAATTACATACCGCATTTTTGTGTTTTTCCCTACAGGATGCCTCATCCTTGAGATGAGATGTATATTATGTAATTATATTCATATTGTAAATTTTCAAAATGCTAGCCGTGCAAAGTAGATGCTAGCGAAATTTTCCGTAAATTTAAGGCCTTGGAAATAAAATTTTATAACTAAAAATGTGATTTTAGTGTTATAATTTATAGTGATATTAATTGAGTGAATTTAGAAATGAAATTAGAAACCAGTTGGAAAATGATTGTTTTATGAAGAAATTTATATTATGGATTTCTTTCATTAAGGAAATTGCGAGGACGCAATTTCTTTAAGAGGGGAAGTCTGTAACAATAATGTTTTAATTACCTGACTGATTGAAAAAAAATTATAAATAGAAATAATTAATTATAATAAGTGATTTGTGAAATTTAGTTATGAAATTAATTGTAGTATTTGAGAATAGTTCCTTTGTTTTATATTAATTGATCTTAAGATAATTTTGTGAAATGTGATAAACTTAAATAAGTGATTAATATTGAGATTTATAGTTTAAAACGGAAATTTGCAATTTATAGTTCATGTTAATAAAATGTGATGCCCCATTAACAAAGAGTATTACTGGCGGAGAATAGGGCTGGTTAGGAACGACCATCTATAGCTTTGCCATAAACGCCAAGAATGACAAATCTCAAATAAACGCCAAGTGTTGGCAAACTCAAATCTCAAATATAGAACTCGATAAGGAGTTCAATTTCCAAAGATGTAATCGCCATATATATGATATCTCAAACGACTCAAATGGCCAACAATGTAAAAGGTGATACACTTGGAAAATCATAAAGAAATAAATGAAATCATCTCAAAGATATAGCACATGCTTATGGCCGAAGCCCGACAAGTACCGTTCTCTCAAAATAAGGCACCACGTCTCTTAGACAAACGTCCCGAAGGACAACATCCTAAAGGACAAATACTCTTAGACAAACATCCCGAAGGACAAATACGTCTCAATGGATAATTACGTCTCTTAGACAAACATCCTGAAGGACAAATGACCCGAAGGTTCAGTACTGGCAAATACGTCTCTTAGACAAATGTGTCACAAACTCTCAAGTAGGAACTCGAAAAGTGTTAATAGTGTGTTCCACATCACACGTTCTCACTAATCGGTTTACTAACCGCTAGCCAATGCCACACCAGACAGCAGTAAAAATATTTACCTCATCTCATCGGCAAATATGACCCAAAGGTCAAAACGATCAAACATACAAGTCAGGAATTAACCAATAAGATAAATGCACGTGTCCCATACCACATGTTTTACCAAACCGCTTAATTCTCCTTCTCATTTGCTTGAATAGTGCAAATACTTGTATTTTATATATAAATAATTTATTTGAGAAAACAAGCTTTTAAAACAATTTTTCGAAATCATTTTTGGAAACAATCTTTGAAAATTCCCTTTTTATAGAGAATATATAATTTTTATAGCTTGGAAATAATTGAAAAATATTATATAATAATTATTTCAAAAGCCAAGTTATTTAAAAAATTATTTCAAATTCGTTTGGAAAAACATGTGCTCGAAATCAAAGAAAACATTGAAAAATACTCAAAACCGACACTCGAATTCATTTCAAAAACGATTCAATTTGAATCTCAATTCTCCAAAATCTTGGTTAGCCTATTGATAGGCATCATAGCCCTCAAAACAGTTCATAAATATCATAAAATCATGAAGTAGAAGTCAAAAGTCAGACAGAAAAAGAAGGCGGAACACAAAAAAATGCATAGGCAAAAACAATACCTAGGTCTGAAATCTTCTCCAGGCTCAACTTTCGGACATAATTTGATGGGCTTAATGGCCTCGAAATGGTCTGAAATTTGACATACACAAAGTAGAATAATTTATCTTTGAACTGGAAAAATATTCACTGAATTCTAACATGAAATGGTAAAGATATGGAATTCCAAACATGGACTCAGGCCATGTTGAATTCAGCCCAGGTCTGAAAACCCTCTCGGCTTCAACTTTCAGGGATGAAACAGGTGAACAAACGACTTCTGATTGAACTAAAAATATGTGTGCACATAGTAGAAAACTTCAACTTTCAAATAAATAAAAAATCAATGAATTCTGACAAGAAATGAAAAAGATATGCTGTCACAAACATGGACTCAGGCCATGCTTGCAGTAGCTCAGAAAATGGAAATATGTATAAGCCTGAAAACCATCTTGAGTTCAACTTTCAGTCATGAAACAGAGGACTAAACCACATTTGATTGAACTGAAAATTGGTACACTTATGGCAGAAAACTTCTACTTTCAAATAAAAAAAATCAATGAATTCCGACAGGAAATGAAAAAGATACGCCGTCTCAAACATGGACTCGGGCCATGTTTGCAGCAGATCAGAAAACAGAAATATGTACAAGCCTGAAAATCATCTCGGGTTCAACTTTCAGGCATGAAACAGAAGACTAAACGTTCTCTGATTGAACTGAAAATTTGTATGCGTATAGTAGAAAACTTTGACTTTCAAATAAAAATAGAATCAATGAATTCTGCAGGAAATGAAAAAGATACGCTGTCTCGAACATGGACTCGGGCCATGTTTGCAACAGCTTGGAAAACGGAAATGTACAGGTGAATTACAGTGCTCTGAATTGAATTCCCAATGCAGATTTCAGGCATCAAACATCAATATTTTGCAGTGAAATTTTACAAGCATGTACAACTACATCTGAACTAACAACTGAAAGAAATCCGGCTGCATTTCATTGTCGGAATTGAAAGATATAAGCTTGCAAAGAAGTAACACAAACCAGTTTCATAGAAGAGAACTATCAACAGAAAATCAGGAACAGAAGCTAATTTTTGTATAGATTCAATCATTTTGCAACTTTAGCTTAGCTAGATTCGTGAGCTTATCAACTCATCTTGTTTATGCAGTGCAAAAACTCGATTTTATTCTGAAAGATTGGAGCTTTGCAGTGATTTTGGCCTTTAAGAACCTGTATAAGAAGAAACCAATGCATGCAAACAAGAAAAAGGAATTAACAGACAACTCTTTCACAAAATCTAGATTTGGTGAAATAATTTAGGTTTCGGGTTAGATTACCTTTGAATTTTACTCTAGATTGATAAAAATCTCAGTTTGTTGAAGAAGTTTTGAGTTTGAAAGTTTTGAATTTGCAAAGTGGTGAGGTTTGTTTACTGTTTTCTCTTTTTAGGTTTGAGGAAGAAGATGAGCTAATGTTTTAAATGTACAGGTAAAAATGTTTTCCTCTTTTCCTATTTCTGTTTTTAGGCTAATGGGCTTTTGGACCCAAATAGAAGAAAATAAATTAGCCTAAGTTAATTAATACAACACTTGATCAAAATGCACATATATTCTAAGTTATAAAACAAACTACACATTTTCTTTCAAGTTTTAATCCAAACAATTAATGTAAACCTACATACGTATGAAATAAAATATTTTACACTATATAAAAAGATAATTTTATTTTTTAAAACATTTTTATTATTAAAAACCTCTATTTTACATAAATACACTATTTTACACTAATAAATGCATAAAACCTTATTTTTAACTTCAAAAATTTTATAAAAATTATTTTCTTGCTTAAAAAAATATAACAAACCATTTTAAACTAAAATCTATAACTAAAACACATTTTTAAACCAAATTCCACCTTTTTATTTAAATAAACAACCTTTAAAAATCAAATACTTCCTTTAAAAATTAATAAAAGAAATACTTGGCAATAATTACAAGAATTATTGCATTTTCTCAAATAAAAATTATATTTCACTAATTTTTAACACAAACAACCAAGATAACTACCGTTATTTCTCAATATTAAATTATAACTACCGTTATAATTTAATATTTACAGGTAATCATCAAAACCAAGGTTGTTACTTAAAGATAATGAGAATAAATTTTCATTTCAAAAGTTATATATTTAAATTAGTGAAATATCTAAATATTATTAAAAATATGAATTTCAACTTGTTAATTTTGTTTTGGTAATTCGAGAAATCGATTTATGAATTTTGTAAAAACAGTATTAAGTGAAAGATAGTTAAATTTGTGTTTTAATAAGTGATTAAACAAAATGAAATTAGTAACACTTAGGAATTAGCGACGCCTTACTTATGGATTCATAACGAAACCCACTTGGCCCATTTAGAATTAGTAACCATGATATACTTGAGAAATAGATTTTATATGTTCATTTCTTATTCACTCAACTACTGCTCTAAACAAGAAAACTTCTTCCTCTAAAACTCTAGAAAAAAACCCTAGTTCTTAAATCCTAAAATCAAATCTAGAAATCAAAGGGCTTTCGGAAATTAATTGTAGAAATATAAGTAAGGTAGTCTTCTCCACCTTTTAGAGAGTCTATTTCAATTTTTAATTTCAGTTTTAGTCATAGTTAGTAAATTTGTTTTGTAAATTCTGAGATTAAACTAGGTCTGGTTGATGGAAGAGACTAGCATAAGAGAATCAGGGTTTTAATCATCAAATTCAAGTCAATAAAGGTGAGTTAATCAATCGCATATGTATTCAAGTCAGTAAATTTGTTGCTGTACTAAATTGTTTGGATGATTTGTTGATTTAATTGTTTGCAAATTTGTTTGTAAACTTGGGTGATTGTTTGATTGTTGTTTGCTAAAAATTTAGTATGAAATTTGTTGCAGTAAAACAGTGATATCATGTTGTAGAATAATCCAAAACGGCTCAATCTTTTTATTGTAGAAATTTCTTTCAATTAGCTACAACTTCTCTTTTAGTCACTTCTTGAAATTCTACTGTTTAACGGGTCTAAATTAAGTTACAAACTGATGGTGTTGCGCTGTCATGTGTAATTGGTTGTGTTAAAACTTGAAATTAAAATGGCCCTAACTTTTTCGTGACTTATCGAATATCAATGATTCTTATGTTCTGGAAAGCTTGGACTATATGCTACAACTTTGGTGTTTTTAGTTTATTAATATTTTGAGGTTTACATGGTCAAAAATACGTTTTAGTGTCACTATCCCAAGAGTAAACGACAACGACAATGAAGTTAAAATCTGAAAAAAAATTTGGTCATAACTTTTTTTCTACTTATCGGAATTCGATAATACTTAATGTTCTGGAAAGCATAGACTTTTATCTACAGCTTTTATATTTTAAGTTTTGTAATATAATGAGATTTAAGTAGTCATAACTACGGATCTTTAGACTTTAAATGTGACGCCCCACCTCAATACTCACGCTTGCCAAGGACACTACGGGGTAATGCCGTCAACTAGCACGAAGAATAAGGCTGTTGAGGAGCGACCATCTGTGTAATTGCTTTGTGCGAGTACCGATATGTCATAAAATATAAATTACATTTCATTTCAGTAGGAAATCCCACATATCAAATACAAACTCAAAGCTACCACACAGTGGCTATGTGGACTTTGGAAACAAATATAGAAATAAACATAACACAAATCAGTCACAAATATTCATATCACAAAGGCGGAAACAGATATGAATATAACACATAAAAGTGTACATCAAAAATAGTGGTCAAACTAGATCCACTACATTACAAAAGAATAGATACAAGTGCTAGACAAAAGAATAAGTATACAACAAGAAGTCTCCATCTCGAATGTATACAAACAAAAACTACTATGCTAAAGTAGTTAGCCAAGAGTCAGGTGAAGAACCCTGATAAGAAGTCAAGCAGAAGCACCTGAAATACCTCGGTCTGACCCGAGTATTATTTAAGAAGAAAATAATAAACGGATCAGTCTAGCTATAAATATCAAATAAAATGAGATAGGATAAGAGATATGACTAAAACGTATGATAACAATAATGCCATACCATGACAAGTAGACATCAAATAACAACAAAAATCATACAAAATCTCAAATCTACTCAAGCACCAAAAAGAATGTCATATTGTTTATATTATTCACCAAAACACAAATATTGAAAAAACATATCAATGTCAATCGCAAAAATCGGTGAAACACAAATACTAGAAATCATCAACTAGAAATCCAGAAACGCAAATGGAACGCTATTCAATAAAATGATCCGGAGCTCCTCCAAACAGGGTATAGTCCCCCATTGCGGAATATGAGTCAAAGCTCCTCCAAATGAGCTGAAGCTCCTCCAAACAGGGTATAGTCCCTCATTGCGGACTATGAGTTGAAACTCCTCCAAATGAGCCGAAGCTCCTCCAAACAGGGTATAGTCCCCCATTGCGGACTATGAGTCGAAACTCCTCCAAATGAGCCGAAGCTCCTCCAAACAGGGTATAGTCCCCCATTGCGGACTATGAGTCGAAACTCCTCCAAATGAGCCGAAGCTCCTCCAAACAGGGTATATTCCCCCATTGCGGACTATGAGTCGATACTCCTCCAAATGGGCCGAAGCTCCTCTAAACAGGGTATAGTCTCCCATTGCGGACTATGAGTCGAAACTCCTCCAAATGAGCCGAAGCTCAATAGAACGGGGTATAGTCTCCCGCGCGGACAAAGAGACATCGCACATCGCTAGTCTAAATCATAAAATGATCACCATTGATTAATAAGAAAGTGTCGATTACACTAAGCTAGTAAATATAAGAGTTTAGCTTCATGTCCCATAACCACTGGTTTAACTTAAATATTTACGAACAAATTGTAGATTTCCACTCAAAAGTTGTCACAAGATTTTCAATCGAACAAGTCCAAAAATTAACCGATGAAGTAAACGCAAGCGTTTCATACCACTTGTTTTACTAAGCCGTTTAATTAGATTTCTCATACGAATGAGGTAAAGGTTTGTATATACTAATAGGTTGGAAAACGGTTTTATAAACGAGCTTTGTAATAAAATTAGAGTTAGAATCATCTTTGTGAAAGAGTTTGAATATTTACTACTAGTATAGAAACCTTTGTATTTTAAAGTGACAAATCACAGAAATGATTGTAGAAACAATCAATCGCCAAAATCCACATTCGAAGACGTGAATCAAATCCATAAAAATTGATACCGAGTCCATCAAAATGGATATTCTCAAAAATCCCGAAAAAGAAGTAATCAAAGTCGATAATAAATGATAACGACAAATCAGATCAACATGAATCGATTATAATTGGAAACCCACAAAAAATAGGCAAGTTGGACTGATGCAAGTAGGTCAGTCGACTGGACCAGATGGTCAGTCGGCTGACACAATGCGTGGAAACTTTCGGTTTCCAGGTCAGTCAACTGACCCAGGTGGTCAGTCGACTAATACGGGGACATAATGTTTTCTGCCCCTGGTTCAGTCGACTAACCTACTGGTTCAGTCGACTGAACCTGCTTCCAGAGCAGAATCAGCCTAGCTCCCAAATGGGGCAAAATTCCACCGGAATCGATCGATCGAGCAACGACGACTAGGGATTTATGCCAAGCGGCAACCGAGCCTTATAGGCTCTTCGATACACCCCGGTAAACATGTTCAAACACCCATAAAAGGATTTTCACAAAATTGGACTTCAAAAACCAAAAATTGGAAAATTCACCAAATCAATCCAAATCAAAAATAAATGAACATGAATAGATGTTAGGAATTCATACCTAACTACAACGAAAGCTATAGACATAGATGTGAGTTAAAGAACTCACCTTTTCAACCCAAAACAACAAATGAGAAGCTTTAAAACAAAGGAGAGACCAATTCCTCTTCAATCTCAACTCAAGAAGCTCCAATCTAAGCTAATAAGCAAATATTTCCTAAGTTAGGGTTTAGGAATTTATGAAATTGAAGAGAGATAGAGATGGAGAAGATGAAGAGGATGCTTACCTAAGCTTGTCTTTGATTTTGGAGCTAGAACTTGTATTTGCAAAGGAAATTAGGGCTTAGGATTTTAGTTTCCAATCTCTTCCCCCATTTTTACTAAAGCTTGAAGTGTTGGGAAAATAATAGAATGAATGAAGAGGAGAGGGGCGGAGTTAGGATATAAGATGAGTTGGGTTAGTGGGCTGAAACCCAAACCCAAGCCCAAAGCCCTAAGTGAAAATGTCAAAATTCTACTCAACTCCAAACATATCGATGTTTATACTCAAAAAGGTCGCAAATGCCATTTCAGACTCAATGGAAGTGGTCTCGAGTCCCAATTCGATTGTTTGCAAAAAGTAGCTTTTCGGAGTTAAATCCGACTAACGATGTTATATTTAAATAAAACATTTAAATATACAATCGTAAAATATGCGGGTTGTTATAGACTCCCCTCCTTAAAGAAATTGCGTCCTCGCAATACTTAAGAAGAAAATAAAGAGTAACAACCATAAAAGCATATCAACACAAAAGAAAATTTGAAATAAGAAGTTCACCGTAAAGAGCAGGAAAGAGTAAGTCCGGATGTGTTTGCTCGATGAATTCTCAAGATTCCCAAGAGAAATCCTTAGGATTTGAGGACCATTGAACTTTCACAAGAAGAACATCTTATTTCGAAGGCGTTTAACCTCCGAAGCAATGTTATGAATAGAATGTTGCTCATAAGTCAAATTTGGTGAAACTTCAATTTCCTCAATAACACCGGGCTCAAGAATAGAATCGGAATCACGAAGGAATTTCCGTAGTTGAGAGACGTGGAATACGTCATAAATAGCATAAAACTGAGCCGGTAATAAAAAGCGATAAGCCACGGAACCAATACGTTCGGTGATGGGAAATGGACCAACATATCGAGGTGCTAATTTTCCCGATCAACTGAAACGCACAACACCCTTCATAGGTGAAACACAAATGAACACCAATAAAATCTGGACCTAAAACCAGCTTCTCACCGGCTTCAAGCCAACACGAAGGAAGTCGGCACGGCCTTCCGTAGAGTGCCTCGAAAGATGCCATACCAATACTAGATTGTAAGCTATTAAAGGAAGAAAACTCAACAAGAGAAATATAATCTTCCCAACTTCCACCAAAATCAAGAACACATGCACGAAGGAGATCTTCAAGAGTTTGATTCACACGCTCGGTTTGTCCATCGGACCGAGGATGATAAGTGGTGCTAAAATTAAGCTTTGTTCCCAAAGCTTTTGAAGACCTTACCAAAATCCACTAGTAAACAATGGATCACGATTGCTAATAATAGAAGTAGGAACTCCATGCAATTTAACAATTTCTTTGACATAGAGTTTAGCCAAAAGAGGTACGGTCCAAAAGAGAAGGATGAGCCTCATGGCTACATAAAACAAGAGATGAACATGAATCTGATTCACAATCTCGAATCTCACAAGTGGACAAAGTCTCGAGATCATTCCATTCGGATATCATCATAGAAACAACCGATTGTTTCTTACGACTAAGGACATCGGCAACACGATTTCCCCTTCCGGGAGTATATATATAAAATATCAAGATCATAAGATGCAAGAAACTCGAGCCAACATTGTTGACACAAATTAAGTTCCTTTTGAGAAAATAAATACTTCAAATATTTATGATCGGTGTAGAGAACAAATTTTCTCTCAAAAGATAATGTCGCCAAATTCTAAAAGCAAAAATAATGACCGCGAGCACTAGATCTTGAGTGGCATATCTAGTTTCGGCAGGGTTTAATTGTCAAGAAGCATAAGCAATAACACGTTCCCTTTTGCATGAGAACGGCACCCAAACCAATACGACTAGTATCGGTATAAACAATAAAGTCTTGATTCCCTTCGGGAAACGCAAGAATAAAAACATCAGAAAGAGTTCTTATCCTCTTTCCCGAAAACCTAAGACATTCAAAATTGCAATTAACTTCATGTAATTATCTTTTTAGAAAAATTTACGTATTACAAGTCAATTTACTGTGTCTGACTGTCTCATCATAGCGTTTAGGAGATTCCTATCGATAAAGTTGATCAAGTGCATCGACCAGAATTCTTAAAGCACTCAATGGGCAAAACAACACAAAATCATCTTCTATATGATAAACATGTCTCTTAAATTTTTTACAAATATTCTTTGCTCGTTTTAAGAACAAAATCCAATCATACTTATATCTTATTAAAAAGATTTGCAAATTTTAATTTGTTGTTTTCATCCATAATCAATAAATATAAGGATAAACTCATCGAGATATTCGTAGAAAACTCGATTCATAAGATGGATGAAATAAGGTAGAAGGTTCGTCAAACCGAGTGACATAATGAACCACTCACAAGAATCATAACGAGTACGGAATGCGGTAAGTGGAATGCTATCCTCCGCAACTCGTAGCTGATGAAAACCGGTGGCAAGGTCGAGCTGAAAAGACCTTAGCACCACATAATAGATTGCTTAGGTGATAATCCTAAGACAAGTTCAAATATACCGGAAAATTCACAAACTACTTGAATGAGAGAAATAACACTTTCCTCATCAAGTGGGTTTAAAGAATAAAATGATACCACCGAATTTGGAAATCAAAATAATTAAGAACAAAAGAAATCTACTTAACAGATTGAGGATTTCGAAGATAGATAGTCTGCTCAGGACATAGGATATGGGCTTCATGATGATCAAGCCAATCCTTTCCCAAAAAATCAATTTCGAAGCCTAAGTAACGCATAACATGCAAATCGGCTCGAAAAGAATAATCACATAAAATAATCTCGACATTTTTCACCAAGTAAACTGAGTGTTGCGGATCCACCAACCGGATTCGCAATTCTCACTGAAGTCATCAAGCCCATAATATTTAAAGAAAAAGAATCAACAAGTTCTTTTGATATAAAATAATGAACCTGTTTCAAAAAGAACTCGAATAGGATAATCACAAAAAAATTTAATGTCATCAAGGATAGAATGAGAAATACCCTGACCATGAGAAGTGTTACTAGGTGCTTGCATAATATTTAGCTTTCCCTCCTTCTTGCTTTGAAGTATGAGACACGCAGATATATGATGACTCAAACTTTTTCAATAGCGACAATAAAGGGGTTTCGGTCACTCATTTGCATAGTGGTCCATCGAACCACAATTGTAGCATTGACCACGACTAGAGGTAGGAGTCTTTGCTACCGAAGTTTCTTGCTTCCCTTTCTTGTTGGGATTGGAGCCTTTGAACTTAATAGGCCTCTTCTGGTTGATGTTGAAGTTTTGTTTGGCATCCATAACTTCAACACCACTTTCTTTATCGACCTCTTCTAGTCGAAGAGCGATATCTACAAACTGGTCGAAAGGAACTTCTAGTTTCAGAGGTAAAACCTTTTTGAGGTTCTTACTCAAAGCATAGATAAACCTTTGATTCTTTACAAGATCCAAAAGTTGTTGGGCAGACATGAATACGCCATCCAGAGAAAGACTACTGGATTGACCAGCGCTAGGACTGCCAGATCTAACCATCTCTTCTTTAAGAAAGAAAGAAAGAAGAGGAAAAAAAGTTATTCACAAAATGAATATCAAACAAACTTGATTGATAAAACAAGGCGTCACAAAAGAAAATAGGATAGAACGGTACGAAGACTCGAATTAAATCCTATAGCACGATTCCTAAGAAAGACTTAGGACAATGATCCTTGCTAGATTATTCTACATTGTTCCGAAGTTTGGCTCTGATACCAAGCTGTGATGCCCCACCTCAATACTCATGCTAGCCAAGTACACTACGGGGTAATGCCATAGACTAGCATGAAGAATAAGGCTGTTGAGGAGCGCCCATCTGTGTAATTGCTTTGTGCGAGTACCGATATGTCATAAAATATAACTTACATTTCATTTCAAGAGGAAATCCGACATATCAAATACAAACTCAAAGCTACCACACAGTGGCTATGTGGACTTCGGAAACAAATATAGAAATAAACATAACACAAATTAGTCACAGATATTCATATCACAAAGGCGGAAACAGATATGAATATAACACATAAAAGTGTACATCAAAAATAGTGGTCAAACTAGATCCACTACATTACAAAAGAATAGATACAAGTGCTAGACAAAAGAATAAGTATACAACAAGAAGTCTCCATCTCGAATGTATACAAACAAAAACTACTATGCTAAAGTAGTTAGCCAAGAGTCAGGTGAAGAACCCTGATAAGAAGTCAAGCAGAAGCACCTGAAATATCTCGGTCTGACCCGAGTATTATTTAAAAAGAAAATAATAAATGGATCAGTCTAGCTATAAAATATCAAATAAAATGAGATAGGATAAGAGATATGACTAAAACGTATGATAACAATAATGCCATACCATGACAAGTAGACATCAAATAACAACAAAAATCATACAAAATCTCAAATCTACTCAAGCACCAAAAAGAATGTCATATTCCGTATTTGGGATGCCATGGTTAAATTCTTGCGATCGTATTTAGGACAACACTTAACACTTCAGAGTTGCATTCTCTACTGCTGTGCGGCATGTGGTTGCTAAATCCTTAAGAGAATGTAGTTCAGATTTCCAGTGGTATCCGTAATAAGTTATATTTACTAGCTTTTAGTAAATACTTGGATTTCACCATACGGTATGGCACCTATTGGTTAAGTTCTAGTGATTATTGAAGGTGATAGTATTTGGAAATTTAGAGTTTACTCTCTTTTGGTGTGTGGCAAGTGACTGCTAGATCCTTAAGAAGTTACTCCTCGATTTCTTTTCGAACATAATAATATAAAAATGTAGATTTATCGAGACATGGTTTCTACGATCATCTTGATCAGTATGGACTATCCATGAGATCATTCTATGATTCTGTGTTCCCGATCCGAGTACGATCCTTGATATCAGATCAGTTCGAGTGATACCAATTTGTTCGTTTGTTTGGCACAAGTTTGAGTACAATCATTGCGATTGTTTTGGACAACCATTACGATCGGTTTGGATTAGGATCTCTTGGATTCTGGAAATTAGGATTCTGTGACTATTCTATGTTAGTGAAATATATATATATATATATTCTTGTGTCTTGTGATGGATTCTAAATTAAATTATTGATATTTGTGTGCTTAGAGATGTCGTGCTTTGTTATGTGAATTCAGTGTTTAGTGACAAATTTATGTTCGTGACCTATATGTATAAACCCGTGTCTTGTAATGAATTCTAAGTTAAGTTAATCCCGTGACTTATTATTTTTTGGACATCTTTATTGCCTATATATTATTTGTTCTTGTGTCATATCTTGTTCTCACCTTATTAGATATTTAGAGATAGTCTGACTCGAGTGTTATTTTTCTTGGGTCGGGCCGAGACTTTTTAGGTTATAGGACAGATTACCTTTAGATGGTTGGGCTAGCAAGGAGATAAACATTTAGACTTTTAGTTTATCCCATTTAGGAAATTTGGACTTTATATATTAAATGTATAGCTAATATTAAAGAATTGTAAACTAGTATATTATGTGTGTTTAGTGTTTTCTTTTGTAGACTCACAATTTGTATATGTATAAGTTGAGATCTTTATTCCGTTGTGATCTATGATTACTTTTTATATATACTGTTCTGATTTTAAGAAATCGGTGTGTCTATTACTTTGTATTAATATTGTACACGTTAAATTTTAGTTCAAATATTAAGTGAAAAGGTATAAATGATGTGTCAGTGTTAGCATAAAGATATATTCACGTTCGATCGTCCTTAATAGGCTGTATTCTCCAGATTTGCAGATCACATTGCTTGTATTGTTCTTTGCTAAACTGGGTATCGCTGTGGGTCGTAACATCCTATGTGCTAATGATAGTCACCTCATCCTCTTAGGATAGGTCAACATCTCCCAACCCCTTGCACACATTCTTTTCTGATTTTATGATGGGACTAGAGCTGGAAGGAGGAATTGGAGCGATCGGCATTGTTGAGATGGAGATAGACATGGTTGTAATGGAACTTGGGCCAAGAGCTTGAGTAGCTAATGGTGGAGAAGGCAATGATGGCTAATCTATAACTTAATAGATAGAATGGTGTAGATTAGCTAAGTCCTTGGTTGAGAACTGAAGTTTATTGAAAATTGGAGAGATAAGAATATACCTTGGTCGGATGGAGTGTCTTTAGCTAGGAATTCAACGACCTTAACCTCACCGACAAAAGGTTGAGTCCGTGTAACACCTCATAAAATGAACCACGAATAAGTAAAGAAAATTAAATTAAATATGACAAGGATTGGATGTGGAAATTTTATAAAAGTTGGAATTTGAGTACATAAGTTATTCTGTTGCATTCATAGTGAAATTATCATCTGTTTCCATATATAATATGCTGAATACAGAGCTCAAACAAAGGAGTTATGAACATTTGAAGTTCTCAGATTTAAATTAATTTAGTTTTAATTCAAATTCAAATGAGAAATTAAATTTCAAATATTAGCTTGGGGCTAAGTAAACAATTAATTAATGCTTAACGTTAAAAAGTTGATTAGGGAAAAAAAAAATAATACGACAAAGGAAATAAAAATAAACGCCCCTAAATAAAAGAGCTGTCAACCTGCATAGGTCTAGCAGTGGACCGTAGCGATCGCCCAAGGGCGGTCGACCACTTAGCAATGGCAGTTGCCAGTAGCGGCTAGGGTTTTACGTTATGTTCTATTCAGGTGTGCACTCCAGATTTACCTGTTTCCTACCTAATTCCATCCTACGTTTCTAGTGTGTTTCAACTCCTATAAATAGAACCATATCCTCTCCACTTTTCTTCATATTATTTTAGGGAATAGGACGAAACTCTGCCATTACTCTCTAATAATATTCATAAACTCCATGGAGAATTTAGTTAAGGATCCAACGTATTTCCTATTTGTTACTTCTTCCTCCAATATATTCTTACCCTATTCTTCTCCAATTATTCTGAATCTAATGTAATTATTTACCTCTTCCCTATTGTGTGTACATATATCAAAAGATGGAGATTCTAGAGGAGATTGGAAGGCTACAAATCCATTTGAGTAAAGCTAAGGCTAATGTGTGAGTGGAAACCTTAGTATTTCTTTTCAGCAATTGTTTAGTGTATTTATTTTTGATTTGAATATGCCTTAGGGATTTTGGGATTTTGAAAGTATGATAGATAAAATCCCCCAAAATTCCTTTTTATTTTGAAATGTCGATTTTATGTTGAGAATCTCAATTATTTACATTAATTTGATGGAATTTGTTTTGTTTATGTAATTTTTTATAATTTCATAGTCTATTCCACTTCTCCTTCTTATTTGGGTCAAATTGTGATCCTTTAAAAAATAAGGGGTTTAGATTACGATTTCTATTTGTAGTTTACACCACTTATTCATATATATTTCTTTGGAAAAAGAGGAGTTGAATAGAATATGGAGTTTAGATTGAAATTCTTATTGTTCAAGATATTATGTTGAATTGGTATAATAAATTGAGTTTCTATTTCTTTTACAAGTCTGTTATTGTAGTTTTGATTATGAATATTTATTCCCTGTTTTGGACATTTCAATTCCTTGAAATCTTAGGAAAATTGAAGAAGAAGGACTTTAAATAATAATTGATAGGGAATTTACATTTAACGCTAGTTTAGAGCGTAAAATCCGTGCGTGTAGAACTTATTAAGCATGAATATTTATTTATTTCTACTTATGTAATTAACGTATAATTATTACGTATATAGAGTAGTTAATTAGACATTTATTTACATTTATTTTTCCTCATTAGGAAGGTAATTGATTTTGCGGTAAAAATAAGAGGAAACTCTTATAGCCTAATTATTATTTAAGACATAATAAGGAAGGTTCCTTATAAGGCCTTATTTATGAAACGGTGAGATGAGTGTGTGTGTTCGTGTGTGTCTATATATATACATAGTAATTAATTTATGGCTAAGTCATAGGGGTGCAAGGTCTATAGAGTTACATGACAGAAGTCTGCCCTTCACTCAGAGGCTACCAGCAGTTCTGTACACTTTCGTTGATGAGATATCCTTATGATTAATATTTGTAATGATGCGAGGTTAGTTCCAAATTCTATAGGGGAAATCTGCCCAACAAATTTGGCTACCACTTCCTACGAATAACGGTTTAATGTGAGACATCATTATGGGTATGGGCCATAAGACAAAGGGCCTGCTTCGAGGTTTGAGGTATTAAGTGGTTGAACCTGTCTTTTTCCCCAGACGAATTATTAAATGGCCAAGGGTTTACATTAGGTGGTATTTCTATAGAGGTCCACTTCTAGAATTGGGCCTTAAATGACGGGGTCTTCCTATTTTCCACATGGAAGTATTAAGTGGCCTGTGAGATTCCATATGATGTTAGCTAGATAGTACCATTGAGGAGCTTACTTTTGGAAATAGGTCTTAAATGATGGGGTCTACCTATTTTCCACTGGGAAGTATTAAGTGGCTTGGGTACCGTCTCTCACATCATTAGCTATTTATGCGTATGATTGGGATATGGGGTATACTTCTGGAATGGAAGGTATTAAATGGTTGTACCTGCCTCCTTTCTTTATAAAGAAGTATTAAATGATTTTAATGGTTTTATGTTTGTAGACATATTATTATTTTAAAATATACCGCACAAGTGCTGAAAAGTTAGAGGTTTTTATTCACCAGACACTTGTTGTTCAGACTCCCTCCTCAATACAACAAAGGTTAAGGATGGAGTGATGGTGGTGACGATGCTTAATGATGGAGAAGCTTGGTCAGTGGCAGTATTTATTATTATATTTTTTCATGTGTACCCATGGATTTTAAAATTGTTGTAACGAATATTAAATTATGGTTTTTATGGGATTTTATGTTATGACATTTTTCTGGTTTTGAAATAAATAGGTAATCTTTACTATTATATTATGTTCCATCCGCAGTGAGTTCTAAAAGTTTAGTTATGGCTTCACAATGTTAGTTCTTTTTACTACCAACATCTTACCTTAGAATGGATCTAAGTTTCGATGGGCCTTTTCTGGGTCGAAATTAAGCATGTTCCGGGTGGGTTGCTACATTTGGTATCAAAGCTCTTGGTTACCTGATCAATGAGGAAAAACTATAAGTATGAGAGACGTATTTGTTATTTTGAAAAGGTTTTTCAGAAAAAAAATTCAAAAGAATTCTTACTATATATAAACACACACACCCCTCTATACCCCATCTTCTTGGACATACGCACATACGCTAGGCAAACTTTTCTTTATTTTCAGCATGTAAATACTATTTTAGAAAATCATCACCAAAGGTTTAACCTACACATAGTTGATATGGCTAATAATCAACCTTCTTTTGAATAAGTGAACCCTACCCACGGAAGACCACCCATTTTTGGAATACCCGAATAGTTTAAACAATATCTTTGGAATGTTGGGCAGATTCCTATTCCTCGAGCTGCACTAGTAGCACCCACTGCCCCATTTATTGATGCATCACCACATCCTGTCTACTTTCCTAAGCTATGTAAGGACTTTCTCAATATGAAAGGGATGACATACTCTGAATCGAAGGATATTTGAAAGCTAAAGCATGGATTGGTAACCGCGAGACGATATTTAGAGAGCTTAGTTGGGATGATCGGCTAAAAGAAGAATGACAGCTTGGCACCTCAAGGAAAAAGCTTTTAATTGGTGGAACTTTATGACTGATGAGCACCCAAGCAGTATATTCTCTTGGGATGAATTCAAGGACCGATTCGAGATTAGATTCGTGTCTAGAGTAGAGGTTAACCTGCAATTGGAAAAGTTCGTTCAACTGAGACAAGGAGATTCTACCCTAAAGGAGTACATAGCTAAGTTTGCTGAATTGGATAAATTCAGGATGAGCCTGATAGACTCACCTACGAAAAAGGCCATGAAGTTCATAAAGGGCTTAAAGTCCTCGTTAAAAGAAATGTTGTTGACCCAAGTTCCTATGGGAGCCACGTATGAGATGTTCGTAGAAACGGTGATGCTACACGTGGCCAATGAGGAAGATAAGAGAGAGAAAGAGAAGTCTGCACAGACCCAAAAGAAAGGAGGGTCTAAGAATCGGAGCTTTTGGGCTAACAAGAAGTCAAAGGGGAAGTTTAAGAAGTAAGTAAAGGTGTGTTAGAGATGCCAAAGGAAGGGTCATCAAACTAAAGATTGTAGGGCGAGTCTGATAAAGGAAGCCTTTAAAGGAAAGTGCTTTAACTTCCACGAGGAAGAGCATCACAAGAATCAATGTCTCAAGATGGCTAAGTAGGGACCAAGGGGACATGCCTACGCTATTGTAGCTATCCCTATTGCCACTAAGCTACCAAGTGACCAAGGAAGAGCAGCTCTAGAAGGTATAAGTCCTATTTCTAGGGTTACTGTTCGTACCCTATTTGATTCAGGGGCATCACAATCCTTTATAGCTAGGGATGTAGTAAATTCCTTAAACCTTAAAATCCAGATTGTTAACTGCCCAATAGAGGTTTTAGTCCCATTAGGGGTTCAACCCATCTTTCTCTTATTTGCAAAGACCTAGTGTTAGACATATGCAACGTTGATTTCATATGTATTGTGTACGTTCTAAATTTCAAGAGGTATAGACTTATCTTGGTTATGGATTGGTTGTCATACTATGGAGCCATTATTGATTGTGATAAAATGGTAGAGTCATGGAGGTCGTGACCTAGAAGTTCTTTGTACACCCAAAGCTTTAGTTGAGTTAAGCCATTTATACTCACTAAATCTATCTGTTGACCGAGGGCCATTATATGTGCCCATAGTTTGTGAATTTATTGATGTCTTCGAGGAGGTCGAGGTCTCCCACTCATATGGAGATTGATTTCTGAATAGATTTGGTGAAGGATGCAAGACCCGTTGCTCTGCCTTTGTGACATATGGCCTCCAATGAAAGAAGGGAGTTGGAAAAGGAAATCTCAGTGCTATTGAAGAAATGATTCATCCGTAGGAGCACTTTTGAGTGGGGAGCCCTTGTTGTTTTTACTTTTAAGGCAGATAGTTCTTTGAGTCTTTGCGTTGATTATAGAGAGTTGAAAATTTTAACAAGGAAAAATAGGTACCCTCTACCTAAAATAGATTACCTATTCGACCAAATTGTAGGAGCTAAAGTCTTTTCCTAATTAGACATAGCAATGAGATTCCATCAGTTGAGGATTGCAGAGGAAAGCAAGCCGAAGATCACATTCCGTACACCAGATAGACTCTATGAGTGGGAAGTAATGCCTTTTGGACTGACGAATGCCCCAGTGTACTTTGTGGATTTGATGAGTAGAATATTTAGAGGGTAACTTAATAAATTTTTCATGGTGTTTGTTGACTATATCTTGGTTTTCTCCAAAGGTAGGAAGGAGCATGAGGACCACCTTAAAGAGGTATTGGAGACCTTGAGAAGAGACCAACTCAAAGCTAAGTTTTCTAAATGCCAATTTTGGAAAAAGTTAGGCTCCTTGGGAATATTGTTTCGGAGAAAGGATTGGTGGTGGACCCTACTAAAGTGGAAGCTGTCTAAGGATGGAAGATTCCTAGTAATGCATCAGAGGTTAGAAGATTTCTAGGGTTGGCAGGCTTCTATAGGAAGTTCATCAAGAGCTTTGCACAAATAGCAGCCCCTTTAACCCGATTGACTAAAAAGAATCCAGTCTTTGTTTGGGATGATAAGTGCACCAAGGCATTTGAGATGCTTAAGGAGTCATTGACTAGTGCACTCGTGGTCACTATTACAGAGAGAACCAAGCCGTTTACGGTTTTCATGGATGCATGTAGCACAGGATTAGGAGCGGTTCTTATGCCAAAAGGGAAGGTAGTTGCCTATGCTAGTAGATAACTAAAAGATGATGAGAAGAGGTAACCAATACATTATTTAGAATTGGCAGCCATTGTTCTTTCCTTAAAGATGTAGAGACATTATCTCTTGGGGGAAAGTTTTGAGTTATTCACTGATCATAAATCACTTAAATACCAATTTTCCCAAAAATATTTGAATCTTAGACAGCAGAGGTGGATGGAGTATAAAGCATCCTTCGACTTTGGTATTCAATATACCCCTGGAAAAGAGAATGTAGTCGCTGACGCCCTTAGTAGGCGACACGCTACCCAAGGTGCTATATATAAATGGAGATAATTGGAGTTTCTCTTGAATTTTAACCTCCAATCGTCAACTGAACTCATCCAAGGTTTTCTATAAGTTATAGAGGTTAGACCGGCCTTAATGGATCGTATAGGGCACGAGCAAGTAAAAGACAAGGGGATAATAGAGATTTTGAAAAAATTAAGAAAAGGAGAGCATTTTCCCCATGCTAGGAGGTACTCAGTTGATGAGAAGGGATATTTGAGAAGAGATGGACATCTTTGCATCCCAATGATTGATGACTTGATGAGAGTGTGCTTATGGAGTGTCACCCTCAAGGATGACCATTCATCCCAGAGGATAAAAGATGTACAAGGACATGAAGAGGATTTTCTTTTGGAATGGAATGAAGAGGAGCGTAGTTGAGTTTGTTACTAGTTTTTTGACATGTCAAAAGATAAAAGCTGAGAAAGGGAAGCCTAGTCGATTATTATTACCTTTAGAAATTCCGACTAGGAAGTGAGAGCATATTTTGATGGATTTTGTGGAAGGGTTGCCTAAAAGTCAAAAGGGCAATGATGCTATTTGGGTTGTTGTAGACAGACTCACCAAGAGTATTCATTTTGTTATGATTCGGAGAAATAGCACTATCACCTCTCTTTTTCAAATTTATATTAAAGAGGTAGTTTGTCAACATGGAATTCCGGTAAGCATAGTTAGTGATAGGGATCCCTTGTTCACTAGCGAGTTTTGGAGGAGCCTACAGACTATAGGATCGATTTCACCCTAGAAGGGGGTGAATAGGGTGATACTATCAATTATAAAAATTTAATGCAGAAGTATATAAAATAATTTCAACATAGATATAGCAAAATAATAGCAGCACAGATAATAGCAGAATAATAAATGCTGAAATAGAACAACACAGATTTACCCAGCTTCGGCAAAACCCTGCCTATATGCTGCCCCCAAGGTTTCTACTAGAAATTAAGTGGTTGAACGCTTACACATGTAAACTTGCGACACCCGCTATCGACTAACCTAACTCTACACTCAAAACCCTTTCACAAAAGCCACTGAGTTGCGAATTCTCAAACTACGCCCCGTAGTTTGTGCCTAGTCACACGACTAGAAAATTATAAAGGTTTAAAAGAAAAATACAAATTAAAAACAATTTAAAACACAAAAACCCTAATTAAAAAATAAAAACCCAAAACAAATATAAGCCGGCCCAAATCAAATGTAGTGTAAAATATTGTCCCCCTTTTCTTTGTTATTTCTTCGGCCTGGTATCCTTGCGTTAATAAAAAATATGGCTGCTTCCTTTTTAACTTGTTCGTTCTTCTTTGTTCTAAACTAGGGCTTCTGGAATTGAATACTGCCGATACTAGTTGATCGATTGAATAATTGTTTAGAGTTCATAGCTTCGTCAATTGATCAGTTCTTCGATTTGCACACGGCTGATTCAATTTCGTCGAGTTTGATATGACTTCGGTATGTAATTTACTTTTTGCTTTTCTGATTAATTTGCTTGAACTCGATGATTTACATGCCAATGATGGTTTGGGTTAAATAGGGATCGATTCCCTTTATTTTTGTTCGAATATTTTATTCGAATTCATCTGATAATTTTAGTTCGGCCATTTGATTATGCTTGAATGCTTGAGATTTCTCTGACTTGTTCAATTCAAATATCCTCGTTGCTTGATTACCACGGCTTGTTTGGTCTTTGATTACATGTTATCATATGGCATTGATTTTGTTCCGTTCTTTATACTGTTGACTTCGGCCATTTGAAATGATTTCTACTTTGACTTTGCACTTTAATTAGTTCAATTCGAACTTGTTATTACTTTGGTCACCACGGCTTTGATTTTCTGGCATTTGAACTTGACTTGGTTATTTTTAAACTGCTACCTGCAAAAATGTTCGACCTGGAACATTTTATCATTTAATTGATTTTTGACTCACGGCTTGACTTTGTTGTAATTGCTAAATGCTCTATTACTTACTGACTTTTTCAGCTTGATCAATTTCGAAATTCACTGCAACTGGTTCTGTGTATACATATATAAGTATATATGTATATATATGTGTTTGTGAGTAAAATGATTGCTGCACTGTTTTGTTTTTCTGGTTCATTGTAGTTCACTGTATTGAGTTTTGGTTTGCATCGAGTACATGTCTACATGCTTCACTGCATCCCATATTATTACTACATACATATATATATATATATATATGTATATGTGTGTGTTTGCACACATATATATGTATACTTGTGAAGCTTTGCTCGACTTAACACTCCGTTGCTTGCCATTTTCACCATGCCTGATTATGTATGCTGTCATGTGAACTCTGTAGCATTGTGTCTTGTCCACCATTATTTATCTGTGCATATATATCTTGTTATTTGGACAGAATTGTTGTAGTACACATTGGTTCATTGGCCTTGGTTCTGGTTACATGTGCACTACCTATATTTATGTACATGTGTGTTTGCATTGACGTCACTTGAGTTTGCATTGTAGTCTGGTTGCTTCATTATTTTCATGTGTTTGGTCTTCGAGCCAGTTCATGTAGTGTGTGGACTTGCCTTTTCTTTGACCAGTTCATTGAACATGTGACGCCCCACCTCTATACTCACACTAACCAAGAACACTACTGGGTAATGCCGTCAATTCGTACGAAGAATAAGGCTGTTGAGGCGCGACCAGCTGTATAATTAATTTGAGGGAGAACCGATATGTCAGATAGTATATCATGCATTTCATTTCAAGAGGAAAACCGACATATCCAATCCAAACTCAAATCTACTACACAGTGGCTATGAGGCCTTCAGAAACAAATATAAAATAAGCATAACACAAATCAGTCACAGATATTCATACCACGAAGGCGGAAACAGATATAAATATAACACATAGAAGTGAACATCAAAGTAGTGGTCATACGAGATCCACTACATCATAAAATAATAGGTACAAGTGCTAGACAAAATAATATATATACATCAAGGAGTCTCTATCTCGGATGTATAAAAAAAAACTACTAAGCTAAAGTAGTTAGCCAAAAGTCAGAAGCTAGTCCCTGCTAAGAAGTCAAGTGGAAGCACCTGAAACACCTCGGTCTGACCCGAGTATTATTTAAGAAGAAAAATAATAAACGGATTAGTCTAGGGATAAATATCATACAAGATGATATAGGATAAGAGATATGACAAAAATATATGATAACAATAATGTCATGTTGTGACAAGTATATATCCGATAACAATGAAAATCATACAATATCTCAAATCTCCTCAAATATCCAAAAAATGAATATCATATTCTTTAGCTTGTTCACCAAACCTTAGATATTGACAAAACATATCAATGCAAATCACAAAAATCGGTGAAACATAAAATTCCAGAAATCATCAATTAGAAATCCGAAATTACAAAAAGGGGGAGGCCCATCACAAACGGGAGCATGAAACCTCACCAACACGTGTATCACAAACGGGACACTATCCCATGGGTCGCTAACCCATAATGAGCCGAACATCGACGTACCTAAAAGGATAGGCCTCATGGACAGAACTCGATTGAGCCGAACATCGACGTACCTAAAAAGATATTCCCCTTTCACAGAAACTCGATTGAGTTGAACATCGACGTACCTAAAAAGATACGCCCCATGCACAGACTCATTGAGCTTAACATCGATGCACCTAAAAAGATACGCCCCATGCACAGACTTATTGAGCCGATTGCTCCACGAACGGTCAAAAGACCATGGGTCGCTACCCCACCAAATTGAGCCGAAACTCCATAGAATAAGTGTAAATTACACCAAGCTAGTAAATAAATGAGTTTAGCTTCATGTCCCATAACCACCTGCTTAACTTAAATATATACGAACAAATTGTAGATTTCCACTCGAAAATTGTCACAAAATGATCATCATTGATCAAAAAGAAGTGTAAATTACACTAAGCTAGTAAATAAATGAGTTTAGCTTCATGTCCCATAATCAATGACTTAACTTAAATATTTACGAACAAATTGTAGATTTCCACTCGAAAATTGTCACAAGAGTTCAATCGAACAAGACCGAGAATTAACCAACAAAGTAAACGCAAGCGTTTCATACCACTTGTTTTGCTAAGTCGTTTAATTGGATTTCTCATACGAACGAGGTAAAGAATGGTATATACTAATAGATTGGAAAACGGTTTTAAAAAAGAGCTTTGTATTTAAAAGTAGTGTTGAAATCGTTTTTGTGAAAGAGTTTGAGTATTTACTACTAGCATAGATACCTTTGTATTTTAAAGTGACCAATCATAGAAACGATTGTAAAAACAATCTATCACTAAAAATTCACATTCGACGACGTGAATTAAAACCATGAAAATCTATGTAAAATCCATCAAATGGATATTCCCAAAAATCCAGAAAAGAAGTCATCAAAGTCGAATGACAACAACTATTCGGATCAACAAAAATCAACAAGAAAATGGAAATTCGCCAAAAAATAGGCAAAATGGGCAAAAACCAATAGGACCAGACGTCTGGTTGGATTGGCCAAATGTCTGACCCGGGGTTCGGGAAATTTATTTTTCTTTTCCCCATTTTATTTTTAATTTCAGAAGCCTCCTAGACGTCTGGTTGGTTTGGACCAGACGTCTGGTCCAAGGCTCTACCATTTTTTTCTTCTACCATACTTTTTTTTCTTCTGGTGCCCTAACTAGACGTCTGAGTTCTTCAACCAGACGTCTGGTTGCATGTACTGGGCAATAGTTTGCCTAGGCCATTGATGGCCAAATCGGTTCGAAAGCGATCGGACTAGCGACGGAAGCTAGGGATTTATGCCAAGTGACAACCCAGCCTTATAGGCTCTTCGATACACCCTAAATAATCCAAACATCCAAGATAGGATCTTTAAAGATTTTGACTTCAAAATACCAAAATTGGAAAATTCACCAAATCAATTCAAATCAAAAGCAATTGGACATGAAATAGATGTTAGGAATTCATAACTAACAACAATGAAAGCTATAGACATAGATGTGAGTTCAAGAACTCACCTTTAAACCCAAAAAACAAGAAATGAGAAGTTCTAAAACAAAGCAAGATCGATTTCTCTTCAACAACATCTCAAGAATCTCCAATCTATCATCAAATGAAATGAATTTCCTAAGTTAGGTTATAGGAATTTCTGAAAATTGAAGAGAGATTGAGATGGAGAAGATGAAGAGGATGCTTACCTAAGCTTCTCTTTGATTTTAGAACTAGAACTTGAATTTCCTAAGAAAACTAGGGCTTAGGAATTTCTAATCTCCCCTTTTTCCCCCATTTTCCTTTAGCTTGAGTGTTAGGAATTATTATGAGTAGAATGAATGAAGGGGAGAAGAGTTAGGGTATTTGGTTGAAGAGTTTGGGTTTTCTTATAGGGTTAGTGGGCTAGAACACAAACCAAAGCCCAAACAAAATACCAAAACCCTAATCAACTCCAAACATATCAATGTTTATACTCAAAAAAGTTGTAAATGTCGTTTTAAAATAAATGGAAGTGGTCTCGAGTCCAAGTTCGACTGTTTACAAAAAGTCACATTTTGGAATTTAATCCAACTAACGATGATATATTTAAATATATAATCGAAAAATTGTGGGTTGTTACAGACTCCACTCCTTAAAGAAATTGCATCCTCGCAATACTTAAGAAGAAAATAAAGAGTAACAACCACTCTAAGGCATAACAACACAAAAAAAATTTGAAGTGAGAAGTTCACCTTATAGAGCACGAGAGAGTAAATCCGGATGTCTTCGCTCGATGAATTCTCTGGATTCCCATGAACAATCTTTAGGATTTTCGGACCATTGAACTTTTACAGGCGGAACATCTTTATTTCGAAGGCGTTTAACCTCCGTAGCAATGATACGAATAGGATGTTGCTCATAAGTCGAATTAGGTGAAACATCAATTTCTTCAATAACACCGGGCTCGAGAATAGAATTGAAATCTTTAAAGCATTTCCGTAGTTGAGAGACGTGAAATACGTCATGAATAGTGGAAAATTGAGCCGGTAATAAAAGGCGATAAGCCACGGAACCAATGCGTTTGGTGATGGGAAATGGGCCAATATATCGAGGTGCTAATTTTCTCGATCGACTGAAACACACAACACCCTTCATAGGAGAAACACGAATGAATACCAAACCTCCCACAGAAAATTCCAAATTTCTTCTTCGGTTATCGTCATAGTATTTTTGTCTACTTTGAGTTTCTTTCATCCTATGACGAATAAGGTCAATCTTTTCTGTGGTATCACGAATAAAATCTGGACCTAAAACCAGTTTCTCACTGGCTTCAAGCCAACACGAAGGAGATCGGCATGGCCTTCCGTAGAGTGCCTAAAAAGGTGCCATACCAATACTAGATTGGAAGCTATTATTATAAGAAAACTCAATAAGAGAAATATGATCTTCCTAACTTCCACCAAAATTAAGAACACATGCACGAAAGAGATCTTCAAGAGTTTGATTCACATGCTCCGTTTTTCCATCGGACTGATGACGATAAGTGGTGCTAAAATTAAGCTATGTTCCCAAAGCTTTTTGAAGGCCCTTCCAAAATCCACTTGTAAATAATCGATCAAGATCGCTAACAATAGAAGTAGGGATTCCATGCAATTTAACGATTTCTTTAACATAGAGTTTGGCCAAAATAGGTACGGTCCGATTGGACCGAACGGTAATAAAATGGGTGGATTTTGTAAGTCTATCTACAATCACCCACAAACTGTCATGACCCGAACGAGAACGGGGAAGACCGTCAATAAAGTCCATGGAAATTTGATCCCACTTCCAAACGGGAATGTCTAAAGGTTGCAATAATCCACAGGGCCTCTGATGCTCGGCCTTAACGAGTTGGCAAGTCATGCAACGCTTAATGAAGTTAGCAATATCAGATTTCATTCCATCCCAATAATAAATTTGCTTCTTGTCCGCATACATTTTACCACTACCGGGATGAATGGTAAATTTAGAACAATGAGAATCTTCTAAAATGTCCTTACGAAGATCACTAATATTTGGCACAATAAGTCTACCAAATTTTTGAATACCTCCACGAGAGATTTCAAAGTCTTTCAAACCATCAACCTTATTTTTATCCCTACAACTTTGGCTAAGAATAGCCAATTCGGTATCTTGCTTTTGAGCTTCAAGGATGCGGTCTAAAAGAGAAGGATGAGCCTCATGGCTACATAAAACAAGAGATGAACATGAATCTGATTCACGATCTCGAATCTCACAAGTGGACAAAGTCTCGAGATCATTCCATTCGGATATCATCATGGAAATAACCGTTTGTTGCTTACAACTAAGGGCATCAACAACACGATTTCCCTTTCCAGGAGTATAGAGAATATCCAGATCATAAGATGCAAGGAATTCGAGCCAAAGTTGTTGATGCAAATTAAGTTCCTTTTGAGAGAAAAAATACTTTAAAGATTTATGATCGGTGTAGAGAACAAATTCCTCTCCCAAAAGATAATGACGCCAAATTCTAAGGGCGAAAACAATAGCCGCAAGCTCTACATCAGGAGTGGCATATCTAGTCTCAGCAGGCTTTAATTGTCTAGAAGCATATGCGATAACGCATTCCCTTTGCATGAGAACGGCACCCAAACCAATGCGACTAGCATCGGTACAAACGGTGAAGTCTTGGTTCCCTTCGGGAATCACAAGAATAGGAGTATCGAAAAGGAGTTCTTTTATTTTTGAAAAGCAGCTTCTCTGCTAAATCATTTATTTCACGATCCTTTTTCCCAAAAAGCTAAGACATTCAAAATTATGATTAACTTTATGTAATCATCTTTTAAAAAACAAATTTACTTATTACAAGTCAATTTATTGTGTCTAACTATCTCATCATAGTGTTTAGGAGACTCCTATCGATAAAGTTGATCAGGCGCATCGACCAGAATTCTTAAAGCACTCAATGGGCAATACAACACAAAATCATCTTCTATATGATAAACATGTCTCTTAAAAATTTTACGAATATTCTTTGCTCGTTGTTAAGAACAAAATACAATTATACTTATATATATATTTTATTAGAAAGATTTGCAATTTTAAGTTGCCGTTTTCACCCATAATCAATGAATACAAGGACGGACTCATCGAGATATTCGCAGAATACTTGATTCTTACGATGGATGAAATCAGATGGAGGGTTCGTCAAACTGAATGAAATAACGAACCACTCATAAGAATCATAACGAGCACGGAATGCGGTAAGGGGAACGCTATCCTCCGCAACTCGTAGCTGATGAAAACCGATGGCAAGGTCGAGCTGAGAAAAGGCCTTAGCACCTCTAAATTGATCGAACATATCATCGATCCTGGGAAATGGATACTTATTTTTAATGGTCAACTCGTTAAGCTTGCGGTAATTGATGCAAAGCCTAAGAGTACCATCAGATTTATTTAAAAAGATAGTTGAAGCTCACCATTGAGAGGAACTAGAATAAATAAACTGTTTTGCTTCCAATTCGGATAATTTTTTACGCATTACCACATTTTTCTTATTGGACGTACGATAAGGAGGACGAGTAATAGGAAGAGCTCCCGGGATTAAATTAATTATGAACTCAATTGCTCGTTTAGGTGGTAATCCTAAGACAGGCTCAAAGATATCGGGAAATTCACGAACCACTTGAATGAGGCATATAACATCTTCCTCATCATGTGGGTTTAAGGAACAAAATGATGCCACCGAATTGGAATCGAAATCATTAAGAACAATAGAAATCTGCTTAACATATTGAGGATGTCGATGGTGGATAGTCCTCTCGGGACATAGGATGTGGGCTTCATAATGATTAAGCCAATCCATTCCTAAAATCATTCCGAAACCTAAGTAGCGCATAACATGCAAATCGGCTCAGAAAGCATAATCACATAAAACAATCTCGACATCTTTACAAAATAAACTGAGTGTTGCGGATCCACCAACCGGATTTGCAATTCTCAATGAAGTCATCAAGCCCATAACATTTAAAGACAAGGTATCAACAAGTTCTTTTGATATAAAAGAGTGAGATGCACCCGTATCAAAAAGAACTCGAATAGGATGATCATGAAACATTATAATGCCATCAAGGACAGAATGAGAAATACCTTGACCAAGAGAACTATTACTTGGGGCTTGCACAACATTCATCTTTCCCTCTCTCCTACTTTGAAGTATGGGACATGAAGATATAAGATGACCCGAACTTTTGCAATAGCGACAATAAAGGGGTTTCAGACACTTATTTGCATAATGGTCCTTAGAACCACAATTGTAGCATTGTCCACGACTAGAGGTAGGAGTCTTTGCTACCGAAGTTGCTTGCTTCATTTTCTTGTTGGATTAGGGCTTTTGAACTTAATATGCCTCTTCTTGGAAACCCCAATATCACCATCACTTCATTTATCGGCCTTGTAACGACACAGAATTTTGAACAAATTAAATTGAGAATATTTAATTAATTTTAAATATTTGAACGATGATTTAATTTGAATCTCGAATATAACTTTGAATTTTGCGATTAAACTTTAAAATTTAATCTATTGTAAGTTGAATAAAAATTTAAATCTTCAATCACAAGCTGAAGAAAAATATTTCAAAGGCTTTGAAAATTCATATTGATAATACCGAAGATAATCGAACTTTCAGAATTGAAATTTAAACTGTTTTGCTCAGTTTTGAATTTAATTGTTTGAACCGATATTTAAAAATAGTCATTTTTCAAACAGTCTCGGAATTCGACGAAACCAGTTCCATTGGGTCCGTAATATTGAATTATTGTCGGATTTCAAATTTCGTATTTTTCGGTGCTTGTATATGAGCACACGACAGGAAAACGCATTTGAATTTTTAACGAAATTCAAATTTAAATTTATATTTTTATTGGTCAACTATAGCACGTTCTTCCCTAAATCCACGCCGAGCATCACGAGACTATCGTGCAACCCATCTCCCTTTCCTTCTCATCCCTCTCTGATATTCAAAATCAAAACGAAAATAAAAAATGGCGACTAACAATTTCGTTCGAAGTACAGTTCAATAGCAATCTCCATGTCGCAATGCTTGAACCCGTGAGAAACTAGGGTTTCGAAAATCAACGCCTTCATAATAATCATCGCTGCATACTTGGCTATTCCATCAGCCATCGCGGCTCATCCTTGCCTCCTATGCGATATTCTCTACTGCCGATTTGAGGTCCTGCTACAGTCTCTCCCAGTTCAAACCAAAATTGAAGGCGAACTCGATGGCAACGAGCTGGCGCGCGCGCGTTCGAGGGGGGGAGGCGTACGATTTGACGGCGACGAGGGCGACGCAAGTAAAGGCGCGATTTCGCGAGCATGGTAGTCGTGAGAAGATTGTTCGATGGCGAAGTCGTAGTCGTGGCCACCTGGAAGCGCTGGAAGACGAGGCAGCGCGCATAGGCACGCGTGGTAACGAAATCGAGCTTGGCAGAGCAGTTGGACCGTTGGTAGAGGCGATTCAATTTCGCGATGTCGATGGTTGCTAGGTATCGAGGTATTCGATTTAATTCCTATCTTCTTTCTTTTTGATTTAAACTCGATTCCATACGTATATATTTGAATATAAACAGTAAACAGAAAGTATTTTCTTTATTTCAATTGCTGAAATATATATATATATATGGGTTAGAGAAAAATAAAGGTTATATTTATGCCATTCTGTTTTAAATTTAATATGTATAAGTTAGAAGGGAATTTAGTTATAGATTTAATTTTTAATTTAGTAAATTAGTTAAAAAGAAATTATAGTTGATTTAATTTATTAAAAGAAGTTTGGTTTTAAATTTAATCTGTTTAGTTAAATAAAATTATTAAAGGAGAAGTTAGTTAATTAAACAATAAAATAAACGAAAATTAGTAATCAGATTGGTTCAAATATTAATAAATTGTATAATTATTTATACAAGGTTAAAGTCGAGAAAACAAAAGAAGGATTGGATTGGATTGCTATTGGATGTGATATTAGATATAGTAGGATATATGTATATATATATATATATAGCAATATATACATATTGGCATATGTATATATTGGATTGATGATTTCCCACCTCGTATAGCGTATGAGACCCTATTGCGCCGTTAGTAAGCAGATTATTTTTATAAAACCTATATACCGCGATATTCTACCTCGAAGTGGAATTGGTATTGTGCTAACGTCTGTGGATGCAGGGAAACAGGTTGGAGGGATCCAACTGGATTCCTCACCAATATTATTATTTGCAGATATTTGTTGTATATGCTGTTATCATATTGATATATGATATTGAATGTTATGATTGACTAATTGATGCTATTGCATCATCGGATTCAGTTTTGAAGTTTAAAAATAACATCTTTTACTTTAAAAGGGTTTTAAAAGTGATTTTTGAAAGTAGACGTTTTATTAAATTTTTGAATTGATTTATTTCAAATAAATAAACGTCTAAAATTTTAAAGTTATAAAAGTTAAGATTTTTATGAAATAAAATCAAAGTGTGATTTTTGAAATAAATGGTTAAGTAATTTATAAAATAGTTTAAATTTGGATTTTTGAATTATTAAAAACGATGTATGTAAAAGATGTACAAAATTGATATTATCAATTAAAATTATTGGAATTTAAAACAAGTTTTTATAAGTGTTAGATAGAACATTTATAGAATTATAAATTGTGAAAATATGAAGTTTATAGATTTATAAAGTATGAAGTTATAAAATGAATGAAATTGTATAATAAAAGATTATAAGAAATTCACTTAGAAATTGGATTTTTGCCTTTAAATGGAATATTTTATCAAATTGATTTATAAAGGAGATTTATAAATAAAAGTTGTTATAAAAGAGAAATAGAATTTATAAACGTGGTTATAAATTCAGAATCAATTGAATTTGATAAATTAAATGTAGAAGGTTATTAAAGGAAATATATTTGCGATTTTGGATAGCGAATTATCCTTAAATTGAATGTGTAGAAAAGATTTAAATATGGTTAAGTGAAGTATATTCACGATTTTGGGACAGTGAATATATTGTTAAGTAAAATGGACTTATTTTCGAAGAAGGGATATTAAAAATGAAGTAAATTATTTTAAACGATGTTTTAAAATGTATTGAATATCGAAATCATAGATTTCAACATTTATTGTTGAAATAGACGTTTTCGAGAAAGAAGGAAATGGTGGACTATAACACTGTTGTTATAGTAAATGGTTTTCGAAAGAAAATGTTTTTATCTAGTATTGGGATTTACATATCTATCTTAATTTCGAATCCCTATACTAGTGATTTTTGAGTCGTCGTAACGATGTTTTACGTAACATTCGTTTTGACTCAAATTGATGTTGTTATAGAAAATAGATTTCCTTAAAGAATGAAATATATACTTAATTTGATTTAAGTATATCGAATATTTTCCAAGTGTTGAAAATAAATGATTTGTGAAATACTTATTATTAAATAATTAGGGAAATGCATTTCCAAAATGAAATGAAACGTTTTGAGATTTTATCTTCTTAAAGATAAACCGAAATTGAATATTTGAAATCGATTTGAGAATCGTATATCAGTAGATATTTTGAAAATATAAATTCACTATGGAATTTATAAAAGAAAAGGGAAACTGTTTAGAAAAATAAATATTGATTTATTTTTGAAGTGTGGAAAAGTTTATATATCTTGTAAAGATATTTTGGAAGATGAAATAATTTGGAAAATTATTTGGAATCTGATGATGTTGCGCATCTTTGTTGATAGTTAAATAACCGACTATCAATAATTACCTTGAATGGTATTTGTTGTGAATTGGATGAATTTGAATGCCACACTTGTTTTTAAATAATCGCTCACTATTCGGGTTAGCCGGGAAAGGACCATGGGGTCGTATAACCCATTCCGAATATGTGATACGTCGTTATGAATTGCATTCGAAGACCGGTGTTGAAGACTGGATATTTTTGAAAACGGAAGGATTACCGTCGAGTTACTCTACATCGGCTGATCTCCGATTTAGAGGTTTTATCACCCTTAGTGACGGGAAGTCCGGACGTGATTAGAAAATTATCCGGATATGCAAGGGCTTCATGAGAAGTGCCTTCGGTTCTGTTCGATCCCGGAACAAACTTGTATGGATTGTGTGTCTGATGTTACAATTTGAGATATAAAGCTGATTTCTTTCAAATACATTTCTGTTGGTGGCGGAGAATTTATTCTTTTAGCTTAACACCCTTCTCTGAGACGTACGAGCTCAGAGGTTATGTAGTTGAAATTTATCAGCGATATATCCCAATTTGGTAATGTGGCATGCTGAGTGTTGTTGTGAAATGATCGTTGATTGATCATTTGCGATATGATCATTTGTTTGATCTTATATCTTTGTGATCATCTCTTTGATCATTTGTTTGACCCGAAGCATGGCTTTGTGACAAAGCGTAGCTTTGTGGACGAGACTTCGTCGAGCCTCACACCTCGGAAATGGTCGAAACAGGAAGGATGCGGCAAGGTTCTAGGGAGTAGCGCCCCTTAGTGTATGTCATTCCTTCTGGATAGAGGTGGTATCATGGTATGGAGCCCAGATACTTAACCTATGTGGTTGCTGCATTATTATTTTGATGTGGTTTGTTGGAAATCGGGGATCCTCGGGAAGATCGGTTACGATCGGGGGATGACATACGCGTGTCAGTAGTTACCTACTTTTGCAGAGGTAACCCGGCCTTGTGTTGGCAGAGATCTAACCGTAACGTTAGGTTCTCGGGTCGTCTATTCCTGGGACGTACCCATCGTGGATAGGAAGTTCCTTAGCCTGACCATTTGTTGGAAATCCAAACTCCAATACGCACCTTGTACGGTATTAGTTGTAGAACCTGCCATTTACGTACGGTGGTCACCACTGTTTAGATGGTAGCTATAGTAGGCATACGATACTGGTCGTATGCTGGCTAAGATTAATATTATACTTTCGAAATGATTTCTACACTATGCACTAATAATAATATCAAAAATGATTTGATTTTGCGTAGTAAGCATCTTTGACTATCATAAGAAGAAATCTCCTCCAATTCTGCGTTTACATTGTGTGTGTGGTGGGAGGTCTTATGGTAGTTTCATTTTCCAAAAGCATTGCGAATTTGTTTTATTTTCTTTGTGAAAAATAACTGTTTTACGATCTCACACCAGTCACCATGACTGACTCGGAGTTTATTGTTCCCTTCTAAACTCTGGGTGCCCACCAATTTCCACACGGGCAGCCTAGAGTTTTGTTATTCAGGATATTCTGGAGCTTTGGAGATAAGCTGGATGGCGAGACGTAGTATTTGTATCTGATATTATTTATTCCGCTGAGTATTCTGTATGAGGACAAGTTTATATAACTATCCATTGTTGTATATTGACTCTGATGATTGATGTATGTATAAATTGATATAGCTCTTTGTTTTAAAAGACTAGTGTTTATTTATTATATATTGTTCCGCTGCGATATGTGAGATTCTGATATTGTTTTCTGTTCTGATGTTGTTCTGTTGTTCTTCTTTCTTTCTTCTCTTTCTTCTCTTCTTTCTTTTTCTTCTATCTTTTCTTCTTCCTCTTCTTTTAAAACCCTAAGTATTCGGTTTTTCAGCATTCGTTTGTCGGCAGTGGATACAGTGGACGTATCGATGTCGATATTCGGAAGTTGAAGAAACGGGTCGTTACAGCGTGGTATCAGAGCATATGGTTAAGCGACAACCCTGCTCTGTTGGGTATTACTCATTAGAGATAGAGTCAGTAGTACTCTAGAATGAGTGTGAGTGTAATAATAGATATGAGCGCGTATTTGTTATTGAATATAAAATTGTTTTGTATTGTGTTGACTTATCGGTTGATTGTTTATAGATTCTGGTCGGTGCAGTCTAGCTAAATGTAATCGATAGGGGTTTCTAAACTCTTAAACAAGATAAACCGACACGGTATTGTTTGGAAATAGGGTAAATGAGATAATTTTGCCCAAAATTATTTTTGTATAGAAAAGAAATGATTTTCTATGAATTATCACAGTATATGGTTGCATGGATGTTAGGAAAGTGATAATGTTGAAATGTTATCATTATTATATGAAATTGAATAAGAAATTGAAATCATAACTCCAAAGTTAAGAAATTAATTCACATACAAATTAAATTTAAGAATGTAAATTATAAATGTGAATTGTAATTTAAAACGGAATTCCAAAGAAGTTTTTGGAAATGTTTTGAAAAGAATTTGAAAATTTTGAGGATTGGAAAGTTTAAATCTTTTTGATTTGAAAATGAATTTCAAAGGTTTTTAAAAGTATTTTGGAGAGATGAAAAGCTCTAAACTCTTTTCGGTCGCTGGAAAATAACTTCGGTAATGACTGCAGCATTATCAATGTTCATTTTCGGGTTTCCAAAAGAGGAATTGCTGCCAAATTATTTTAAATAGAAGTTGTTTGGAAAATTTGGGTTTTGTTTTGGAAATTCAAAGGATAATTTGAATTGTTTTCCAAATGATTTTTGAATGTTGGTAAGACTCTGGAATACTATATAAAAATATTTATGAAATATTATTAAGTTGATAACTTATACAATTTGAATTTTGATAGAATAAATTTAACTTAAAAGATAGAGTTAAATTAAAGAAGTATAAGTGAATAAATTTGGAGTAGTAACAAATAAATTGGAATTGAATATTGAATTATGGAAGTAAATTGTGAATGACTAAATAAATTTACAATTGAAAGTGAAATTAAAAGTGGAAATTAATGTCGAATTTGTAAGCAATTGAAATGAATTGAATTCAAAATGGAATTTGAAATATGAAATTTGAATGATAATGAATATATAACTTCAATAGTAAGCTAAAAATGTATAAGCAGTTTATATTGAGAATTTTGTAATAGAATTGGCAAAATGGTTTGAATGTGTAACTAGATATTATGGCTAGTAGGATATACAGGTGTATAAAGGAATTGGAAGTTTTGATTTCAAAGATAATTTGAATTGCTCGACCAAAGGTAAGTATTTAAATTTCGATATGAGATTTGATGATTTCTTGTCTAGCCGCTTGGCTTTTTCTTTTCTTTTTGAAATCTGAGAGTCCGTAGGGACGTTTTGTAGTCGTACCATATTAGCCTCGCAAAGGAGACGTTGGCGAAATTTTTTGAAAATTTCGAGTGTTAGAAAATTTTTGAGAAATTTTGAAGTTAAAATTTGAATTTAAACTTAAATTTGAATTGTTAAGTAAACAAAGTTGTTTGAAACTTATAATTGAAGTTAGAAAGTTAGTTGAATTGATAACGAATCTTTAGTAGAAAGATTTGTTTTGAAAAATTGATAAAACTATTAGATTGTGAAAGATAGTAGACGAGTTAAGGACCTTTTTCCCTAACTTGTAATTTCGAGGACGAAATTCTTTTAAGGGGGGAAGTTTGTAACGACCCAGAATTTTGAACAAATTAAATTGAGAATATTTAATTAATTTTAAATATTTGAACGATGATTTAATTTGAATCCCGAATATAACTTTGAATTTTGCGATTAAACTTTAAAATTTAATCTATTGTAAGTTGAATAAAAATTTAAATCTTCAATCACAAGCTGAAGAAAAATATTTCAAAGGCTTTGAAAATTCATATTGATAATACCGAAGATAATCGAACTTTCAGAATTGAAATTTAAACTGTTTTGCTCAGTTTTGAATTTAATTGTTTGAACCCATATTTAAAAATAGTCATTTTTCAAACAGTCTCGGAATTCGACGAAACAAGTTCCATTGGGTTCGTAATATTGAATTATTGTCGGATTTCAAATTTCGTATTTTTCGGTGCTTGTATGTGAGCACACGACAGGAAAACGCATTTGAATTTTTAACGAAATTCAAATTTAAATTTATATTTTTATTGGTCAACTATAGCACGTTCTTCCCTAAATCCACGCCGAGCATCACGAGACTATCATGCAACCCATCTCCCTTTCCTTCTCATCCCTCTCTGATATTCAAAATCAAAACGAAAATAAAAAATGGCGACTAACAATTTCGTTCGAAGTACAGTTCAATAGCAATCTCCATGTCGCAATGCTTGAACCCGTGAGAAACTAGGGTTTCGAAAATCAACGCCTTCATAATAATCATCGCTGCATACTTGGCTATTCCATCAGCCATCGCGGCTCATCCTTGCCTCCTATGCGATATTCTCTACTGCCGATTTGAGGTCCTGCTACAGTCTCTCCCAGTTCAAACCAAAATTGAAGGCGAACTCGATGGGAACGAGCTGGCGCGCACGCGTTCGAGGGGGGGAGGCGTACGATTTGACGGCGACGAGGGCGACGCAAGTGAAGGCGCGATTTCGCGAGCATGGTAGTCGTGAGAAGATTGTTCGATGGCGAAGTCGTAGTCGTGGCCACCTGGAAGCGTTGGAAGACGAGGCAGCGCGCGTAGGCACGCGTGGTAACGAAATCGAGCTTGGCAGAGCAGTTGGACCGTTGGTAGAGGCGATTCAATTTCGCGATGTCGATGGTTTCTAGGTATCGAGGTATTCGATTTAATTCCTATCTTCTTTCTTTTTGATTTAAACTCGATTCCATACGTATATATTTGAATATAAACAGTAAACAGAAAGTATTTTCTTTATTTCAATTGCTGAAAAATATATATATATGGGTTAGAGAAAAATAAAGGTTATATTTATGCCATTCTGTTTTAAATTTAATATGTATAAGTTAGAAGGGAATTTAGTTATAGATTTAATTTTTAATTTAGTAAATTAGTTAAAAAGAAATTATAGTTGATATAATTTATTAAAAGAAGTTTGGTTTTAAATTTAATCTGTTTAGTTAAATAAAATTATTAAAGGAGAAGTTAGTTAATTAAACAATAAAAAACGAAAATTAGTAATCAGATTGGTTCAAATATTAATAAATTGTATAATTATTTATACAAGGTTAAAGTCGAGAAAATAAAAGAAGGATTGGATTGGATTGCAAAATAAAAAGCTAAGGTGAGATTTTTCTCACTCAAATTGAATGTGGAATTTTTGCAGTTATTGATTTGATTTGATTGCTAGATATAGTAGGATATATCTATATATATATATAGCAATATATACATATTAGCATATGTATATATTGGATTGATGATTTCCCGCCTCATATAGCGGATGAGACCCTATTGCGCCGTTAGTAAGCGGATTATTTTTATAAAACCTATATACCGCGATATTCCACCTCGAAGTGGAATTGGTATTGTGCTAACGTCTGTGGATGCAGGGAAACAAATTGGAGGGATCCAACTGGATTCCTCACCAATATTATTATTTGCAGATATTTGTTGTATATGCTGTTATCATATTGATATATGATATTGAATGTTATGATTGACTAATTGATGCTGTTGCATCATCGGATTCAGTTTTGAAGTTTAAAAATAACATCTTTTACTTTAAAAGGGTTTTAAAAGTGATTTTTGAAAGTAGACGTTTTATTAAATTTTTGAATTGATTTATTTCAAATAAATAAACGTCTAAAATTTTAAAGTTATAAAAGTTAAGATTTTTATGAAATAAAATCAAAGTGTGATTTTTGAAATAAATGGTTAAGTAATTTATAAAATAGTTAAAATTTGGATTTTTGAATTATTAAAAATGATGTATGTAAAAGATGTACAAAATTGATATTATCAATTAAAATTATTGGAATTTAAAACAAGTTTTTATAAGTGTTAGATAGAACATTTATAGAATTATAAATTGTGAAAATATGAAGTTTATAGATTTATAAAGTATGAAGTTATAAAATGAATGAAATTGTATAATAAAAGATTATAAGAAATTCACTTAGAAATTGGATTTTTGCCTTTAAATGGAATATTTTATCAAATTGATTTATAAAGGAGATTTATAAATAAAAGTTGTTATAAAAGAGAAATAGAATTTATAAACGTGGTTATAAATTTGGAATCAATTGAATTTGATAAATTAAATGTAGAAGGTTATTAAAGGAAATATATTCGCGATTTTGGATAGCGAATTATCCTTAAATTGAATGTGTAGAAAAGATTTAAATATGGTTAAGTGAAGTATATTCACGATTTTGGGACAGTGAATATATTGTTAAGTAAAATGGACTTATTTTCGAAGAAGGGATATTAAAAATGAAGTAAATTATTTTAAACGATGTTTTAAAATGTATTGAATATCGAAATCATAGATTTCAACATTTATTGTTGAAATAGACGTTTTCGAGAAAGAAGGAAATGGTGGACTATAACACTGTTGTTATAGTAAATGGTTTTCGAAAGAAAATGTTTTTATCTAGTATTGGGATTTACATATCTATCTTAATTTCGAATCCCTATACTAGTGATTTTTGAGTCGTCGTAACGATGTTTTACGTAACATTCGTTTTGACTCAAATTGATGTTATTATAGAAAATAGATTTCCTTAAAGAATGAAATATATACTTAATTTGATTTAAGTATATCGAATATTTTCAAAGTGTTGAAAATAAATGATTTGTGAAATACTTATTAATAAATAAGTAGGGAAATGCATTTCCAAAATGAAATGAAACGTTTTGAGATTTTATCTTCTTAAAGATAAACCGAAATTGAATATTTGAAATCGATTTGAGAATCGTATATCAGTAGATATTTTGAAAATATAAATTCACTATGGAATTTATAAAAGAAAAGGGAAACTGTTTAGAAAAATAAATATTGATTTATTTTTGAAGTGTGGAAAAGTTTATATATCTTGTAAAGATATTTTGGAAGATGAAATAATTTGGAAAATTATTTGGAATCTGATGATGTTGCGCATCTTTGTTGATAGTTAAATAACCGACTATCAATAATTACCTTGAATGGTATTTGTTGTGAATTGGATGAATTTGAATGCCACACTTGTTTTTAAATAATCGCTCACTATTCGGGTTAGCCGGGAAAGGACCATGGGGTCGTATAACCCATTCCGAATATGTGATACGTCGTTATGAATTGCATTCGAAGACCGGTGTTGAAGACCGGATATTTTTGAAAACGGAAGGATTACCGTCGAGTTATTCTACATCGGCTGATCTCCGATTTAGAGGTTTTATCACCCTTAGTGACGGGAAGTCCGGACGTGATTAGAAAATTATCCAGATATGCAAGGGCTTCGTGAGAAGTGCCTTCGGTTCTGTTCGATCCCGGAACAGACTTGTATGGATTGTGTGTCTGACGTTACAATTTGAGATATAAAGCTGATTTCTTTCAAATACATTTCTGTTGGTGGCGGAGAATTTATTCTTTTAGCTTAACACCCTTCTCTGAGACGTACGAGCTCAGAGGTTATGTAGTTGAAATTTATCAGCGATATATCCCAATTTGGTAATGTGGCATGCTGAGTGTTGCTGTGAAATGATCGTTGATTGATCATTTGCGATATGATCATTTGTTTGATCTTATATCTTTGTGATCATCTCTTTGATCATTTGTTTGACCCGAAGCATGGCTTTGTGACAAAGCGTAGCTTTGTGGACGAGACTTCGTCGAGCCTCACACCCCGGAAATGGTCGAAACAGGAAGGATGCGGCAAGGTTCTAGGGAGTAGCGCCCCTTAGTGTATGTCATTCCTTCTGGATAGAGGTGGTATCATGGTATGGAGCCCAGATACTTAACCTATGTGGTTGCTGCATTATTATTTTGATGTGGTTTGTTGGAAATCGGGGATCCTCGGGAAGATCGGTTACGATCGGGGGATGACATACGCGTGTCAGTAGTTACCTACTTTTGCAGAGGTAACCCGGCCTTGTGTTGGCAGAGATCTAACCGTAACGTTAGGTTCTCGGGTCGTCTATTCCAGGGACGTACCCATCGTGGATAGGAAGTTCCTTAGCCTGACCATTTGTTGGAAATCCAAACTCCAATACGCACCTTGTACGGTATTAGTTTTAGAACCTGCCATTTACGTACGGTGGTCACCACTGTTTAGATGGTAGCTATAGTAGGCATACGATACTGGTCGTATGCTGGCTAAGATTAATATTATACTTTCGAAATGATTTCTACACTATGCACTAATAATAATATCAAAAATGATTTGATTTTGCGTAGTAAGCATCTTTGACTATCATAAGAAGAAATCTCCTCCAATTCTGCGTTTGCATTGTGTGTGTGGTGGGAGGTCTTATGGTAGTTTCATTTTCCAAAAGCATTGCGAATTTGTTTTATTTTCTTTGTGAAAAATAACTGTTTTACGATCTCACACCAGTCACCATGACTGACTCGGAGTTTATTGTTCCCTTCTAAACTCTGGGTGCCCACCATTTTCCACACGGGCAGCCTAGAGTTTTGTTATTCAGGATATTCTGGAGCTTTGGAGATAAGCTGGATGGCGAGACGTAGTATTTGTATCTGATATTATTTATTCCGCTGAGTATTCTGTATGAGGACAAGTTTATATAACTGTCCATTGTTGTATATTGACTCTGATGATTGATGTATGTATAAACTGATATAGCTCTTTGTTTTAAAAGACTAGTGTTTATTTATTATATATTGTTCCGCTGCGATATGTGAGATTCTGATATTGTTTTCTGTTCTGATGGTGTTCTGTTGTTCTTCTTTCTTTCTTCTCTTTCTTCTCTTCTTTCTTTTTCTTCTATCTTTTCTTCTTCCTCTTCTTTTAAAACCCTAAGTATTCGGTTTTTCAGCATTCGTTTGTCGGCAGTGGATACAGTGGACGTATCGATGTCGACATTCGGAAGTTGAAGAAACGGGTCCTTACAGGCCTCTTCAGGTCGAAGAGTGATATCTACAAACTGGTCGAAAGGCACTTCTAATTTCAAAGGTAAAACCTTTTTAGGGTTCTTATTCAAAGCACGGATAAACCTCTGATTCTTTACAAGATCCAAAAGTTGTTTGGCAGACATGAATACACCATCCAGAGGAGGACCACTGGATTGATTAGCGCTAGGACTGCCAGGTATAACTATTTCTCTTCTTTAAGAAAGAAAGAAAGAAGAGGAAAAAGGTTATTCTCATAATGAATTCATATAAACTAGATTGATAAACAAGGCATCATAAAAGAAAATAGGATAGAACGGGTCCAAAGACTCGGATTAAATCCTAAGGCACGATTCCTAAGAGAGACTTAGGACAATGATCCTTGCTAGATTATTCTATATTGTTCCGAAGTTTGGCTCTGATACCAAGCTGTGACGCCCCACCTCTATACTCACACTAAGCAAGGACACTACTGGGTAATGCCGTCAATTAGTACGAAGAATAAGGCTGTTGATGAGCGACCAACTGTATAATTAATTTGTGCGAGAACCAATATGTTAGATAGTATATCATGCATTTCATTTCAAGAAGAAACCGACATATCCAATCCAAACTCAAATCTACTACATAGTGGCTATGAGGCTTTGGAAATAAATATAAAATAAGCATAACACAAATCAGTCACAGATATTCATATCACGAAGGCGGAAATATATATGAATATAACACATAGAAGTGAACATCAAAGTAGTGGTCATACGAGATCCACTACATCACAAAAGAATAGGTACAAGTGCTAGACAAAAGAATATGTATACATCAAGGAGTCTCTATCTCAGATGTATAAAAACAAAAACTACTAAGCTAAAGTAATTAGCATAAAGTCAGAAGCTAGTCCATGCTAAGAAGTCAAGTGAAAGCAGCTGAAACACCTCGGTCTGACCCGAGTATTATTTAAGAGGAAAAATAATAAACGGATTAGTCTAGCAATAAATATCATACAAGATGAGATAGGATAAGAGATATGACAAAAATATATGATAACAATAATGTCATGTTGTGACAAGTATATATCTAATAACAATGAAAATCATACAATATCTCAAATCTCCTCAAATATCCAAAAAAAGAATATCATATTCTTTAGCTTGTTCACCAAACCTCAAATATTGACAAAACATATCAATGCAAATCGCAAAAATTGGTGAAACATAAAATTGCAGAAATCATCAATTAGAAATCCAAAATCACAAAAAGGGGGAGGCCTATCACAAACGGGAGCATGAAAACTCACCAACTGGTTTATCACAAACGGGACGCTATCCCATGGGTCGCTAACCCGTAATGAGCCGAACATCGACGTACCTAAAAAGATATGCTCCTTGGACAGAACTCGATTGAGCCGAACATCGACGAACCTAAAAAGATACGCCCCATGCACAGAAACTCAATTGAGCCGAACATCGACGAACCTAAAATGATACGCCCCATGCACAGACTCATTAAGCTAAACATCGACGCACCTAAAAAGATATGCCCTATGTACAGACTTATTGAGCTGATTGCTCCACGAACGGTCAAAAGACCATGGATCGCTACCCCACCAAATTGAGCCAAAACTCCATAGAATAAGTGTAAATTACACCAAGCTAGTAAATAAATGAGTTTAGCTTCATGTCCCATAACCACCGGCTTAACTTAAATATTTAAGAACAAATTGTAGATTTCCACTCGAAAATTGTCACAAAATGATCATCATTGATCAAAAAGCAGTGTAGATTACACTAAGCTAGTAAATAAATGAGTTTAGCTTCATGTCCCTTAACCACTGACTTAACTTAAATATTTACGAACAAATTGAAGATTTCCACTCGAAAATTGTCACGAGAGTTCAACCGAACAAGTCCAAGAATTAACCGATGAATAAAACGCAAGCGTTTCACACCACTTATTTTTCTAAGTCGTTTAATTGGATTTCTCGTACGAATGAGGTAAAGATTTGTATATACTAATAGATTGGAAAACGGTTTTAAAAACGAGATTTGTATTTAAAAGTAGTGTTGAAATCGTTTTTGTGAAAGAGTTTGAGTACTTACTACTAGTATAGAAACCTTTGTATTTTAAAGTGACCAATCATAGAAACGATTGTAAAAACAATCTATCACCAAAAATTCACATTCGACGACGTGAATTAAAACCATGAAAATCGATGGCAAATCCGTCAAATGGATTTTCCCAAAAATCTAGAAAATATGTCATCAAAGTCGAATGACAACAACTATTCGGATCAACAAAAATCAATAAGAAAATGGAAATTCGCACAAAAATAGGCAAAATGGGAAAAAACCAATAGGACCAGACGTTTGGTTGGATTGGCCAGACGTCTGACCTGGGGTTCGGCAAATTTATTTTTCTTTTCCCCATTTTCTTTTTAATTTCAGAAGCCTCCTAGACATCTGGTTGGTTTGGACCAGACGTCTGGTCCAAGACTCTGCCATTTTTTCTTCTGCCATACTTTTTTTTCTTCTGGTGCCCTAACCATACGTTTGAGTTCTTCAACTAGATGTCTGGTTGCCTGTACTGGGCAACAGTTTGCCTAGGCCATTGATGGCCAAATCGGTTCGGAAGCGATCGGACGAGCGACGGAGGCTTGGGAATTATGCCAAGCGACAACCCATCCTTATAGGCTCTTCGATACACCCCAAATAACATGTCCAAACATCCAAGATAGGATCTTTAAAGATTTTGACTTTAAAATACCAAAATTGGAAAATTCACCAAATCAATTCAAGCAATTGGACATGAAATAGATGTTAGGAATTCATACCTAACAACAATGAAAGCTATAGACTTAGATGTGAGTTCAAGAACTTACTTTTAAACCCAAAAACAAGAAATGAGAAGCTCTAAAACAAAGCATGATCGATTTCTCTTCAACAACACCTCAAGAATCTTTAATCAATTATCAAATGAAATGAATTTCCTAAGTTAGGTTATAGGAATTTCTAAAAATTGAAGAGAGATTGAGATGGAGAAGATGAAGAGGATGCTTACCTAAGCTTCACTTTGATTTTAGAACTAGAACTTGAATTTCCTAAGAAAACTAGGGCTTAGGAATTTCTAATTTCCCCTCTTTTCCCCATTTTTCCTTTAGCTTGAGTGTTAGGAATTATTATGAGTAGAATGAATGAAGTGGAGAGGAGTTAGGGTATTTGGTTGAAGAGTTTGGATTCTCTTATTGGGTTAGTGGGCTAGAACACAAACCAAAGCCCAAACAAAATACCAAAATCCTAATCAACTCCAACATATCAATGTTTATACTAAAAAAAGTTGTAAATTTCGTTTTAAAATCAATGGAAGTGGTCTCGAGTCCAAATTCGACTGTTTACAAAAAGTCACATTTTGGAATTTAATCCAACTAACGATGCTATATTTAAATAAATATTTAAATATATAATCGTAAAATTGCGGGTTGTTACAGACTCCCCTCCTTAAAGAAATTGCATCCTTGCAATACTTAAGAAGAAAATAAAGAGTAACAACCACTCTAAGGCATAACAACACAAAAGAAAATTTTGAAGTGAGAAGTTCACCTTATAGAGCACGAGAGAGTTAATCCGGATGTGTTCGCTCGATGAATTCTCTGGATTCCCAAGAACAATCTTTAGAATTTTCGGACCATTGAACTTTTACAAGTGGAACATCTTTATTTCGAAGGCATTTAACCTCCATAGCAATGATACGAAAAGGATGTTGCTCATAAGTCAAATTAGGTGAAACTTTAATTTCTTCAACAACACCGGGCTCAAGAATAGAATCGAAATCATTAAGGCATTTCCATAGTTGAGAGACATGTAATACGTCATGAATAGCGGAAAATTGAGCCGGTAATAAAGGGCGATAAGCCATGGAACCAATGCGTTCGTTGATGGGAAATGGGCCAATATATCGTTGTGGTAATTTTCCCGATCGATTGAAACGCACAACACCGTTCATAGGTGAAACACGAATGAATACCAAACCTCCCACAAAAAATTCCAAATTTCTTCTTCGATTATCGGCATAGAATTTTTGTCTACTTTGAGCTTCTTTCATCCTATGACGAATAAGGTCAATATTTTCTGTGGTATCATGAATAAAATCTGGACCTAAAACCAGCTTCTCACCGGCTTCAAGCCAACACGAAGGAGATCAGCATGGCCTTCCATAGAGTGCCTCAAAAGGTGCCATACCAATACTAGATTGGAAGCTATTATTATAAGAAAACTCAACAAGAGAAATATGATCTTCCTAACTTCCACCAAAATCAAGAACACATGCACGAAGGAGATCTTCAAGAGTTTGATTCACACGCTCCGTTTGTCCATCGGACTGAGGATGATGAGCGGTGCTAAAATTAAGCTTTGTTCCCAAAGCTTTTTGAAGACCCTTTCAAAATCCACTAGTAAATAATGGATCAAAATCGCAAACAACAGAAGTAGGGACTCCATGCAATTTAACGATTTCTTTAACATAGAGTTTGGCCAAAAGAGGTACGGTCTGATTGGACCGAACGCGAATAAAATGGGCGGATTTTTTAACTCTATCTACAATCACCACAAACTGCCATGACCCGAACAAGAATGGGGAAGACGTGAATAAAGTCCATGGAAATTTGATCCCACTTCCAAACGGGAATGTCTAAAGGTTGCAATAACCCACTAGGCCTTTGATGCTCGGCCTTAACGAGTTGGCAAGTCATGCAACGCTTTATGAAGTTAGCAATATCAGATTTCATTCCATCCTAATAATAAAGTCGCCTCATGTCCGTGTACATTTTATTGCTACCGGGATGAATGGTAAATTTAGAACGATGAGAATCTTCTAAAATGTCCTTACGAAGGTCGCTAATATTTGGCACAATAAGTCTACCAAATTTTCGAATACCTCCACGAGCGTCGATTTCAAAGTCTTTCAAACCATCAAACTTATTTTTATCCCTACAACTTTGGCTAAGAATAGCCAATTCGGGATCTTTCTTTTGAGCTTCAAGGATGTGGTGCCTCAAGGCTACATAAAACAAGAGATGAACATGAATCCGATTCACGATCTCGAATCTCACAAGTGGACAAAGTCTCGAGATCATTCCATTCGGATATCATCATGGAAACAACCGTTTGTTACTTACGACTAAGGGCATCGGCAACACGATTTCCCTTTCCAGGAGTATAGAGAATATCAAGATCATAAGATGCAAGGAATTCGAGCCAACGTTGTTGACGCAAATTAAGTTCCTTTTGAGAGAACAAATACATCAAAGATTTATTATCGGTGTAGGGAACAAATTTCTCTCCCAAAAGATAATGACGCCAAATTCTTAAGGCGAAAACAATAGCTGCGAGCTCTATATCAGGAGTGGCATATCTAGTCTCGGCAGGCTTTAATTGTCTAGAAGCATATGCGATAACACATTCCCTTTGCATGAGAATGGCACCCAAACCAATACGACTAGCATTGGTACAAACAATGAAGTCTTGGTTCCCTTCGGGAATCACAAGAATAGGATTATCAGAAAGGAGTTCTTTTAATTTTTGAAAAGCAGCTTCTATGCTAAATCATTTATTTCATGATCCTCTTTCCCGAAAAGCCAAGACATTCAAAATTATGATTAACTTTATGTAATCATCTTTTAAAAAAAACCAAATTTACTTATTACAAGTCAATTTACTGTGTCTGACTGTCTCATCATAGTGTTTAGGAGACTCCTATCGATAACGTTGATCAGGCGCATCGACCAGAATTCTTAAAGAACTAAATGGGCAATACAGCACAAAATCATCTTCTATATGATAAACATGTCTCTTAAAAATTTTACGAATATTCTTTGCTCGTTTTTAAGAACAAAATCCAATTATACTTATAAATATATCTTATTAGAAAGATTTGCAATTTTAAGTTGCCATTTTCACCCATAATCAATGAATACAAGAACGGACTCATCGAGATATTCGCAGAATACTCGATTCATAAGATGGATGAAATAAGATGGAGAGTTCGTCAAACCGAATGACATAACAAACCACTCATAAGAATCATAACGAGCATGGAATGCGGTAAGGGGAATGTTATCCTCCGCAACTCGTAGCTGATGAAAACCGGTGGCAAGGTCGAGTTGGGAAAAGACCTTAGCACCTCTAAATTGATCGAACATATCATCGATCCTGGGAAATGGATACTTATTTTTAATGTTCAACTCATTAAGCTTGCGGTAATTGATGCAAAGCCTAAGAGTACCATAAAATTTCTTTACAAAGATAGCTGAAGCTCACCATTGAGAGGAACTAGAATGAATAAACTGTTTTGCTTCCAATTTGGATAATTGTTTACGCATCACCACATTTTTCTTATTGGACGTACGATAAGGAGGATGAGTAATAGGAAGAGCTCTAGGGATTAAATTAATTATGAACTGAATTGCTCGCTTAGGTGGTAATCCTAAGACAGGCTCAAAGATATCGGGAAATTCACGAACCACTTGAATGAGGAAAATAATATCTTCCTCATCATGTGGGTTTAAGGAATAAAATGATGCCACCGAATTAGAATCGAAATCATTAAGAACAATGGAAATCTGCTTAACAGATTGAGGATGTCGAAGGTGGATAGTCCTCTCAGGACATAGGATGTGGGCTACATAACGATTAAGCCAATCCATTCCCAAAATCATTCCGAAACCTAAGTTGTGCATAACATGCAAATCGGCTCGAAAAGCATAATCACGACTGATTCAATTTCGTCGAGTTCGATATGACTTCGGTATTTAATTTTCTTTTTGCTTATCTGATTAATTTGCTTGAACTCGATGATTTACATGCCGATGTTGATTTGGGTTAAATAGGGATCGATTCCCTTAATTTTCGTTCGAATATTTTATTCAAATTCGTCTGATAATTTTAGTTCGACCATTTGATTCTGCTTGAATGCTTGAGATTTCTCTGACTTGTTCAATTCGCATATTCTCGTTGCTTGATTACCACGGCTTGTTTTGTCTTTGATTACGTGTTATCATCTAGCATTGATTTTGTTCCGTTCTTTATACTGTTGACTTCGGCCATTTGAAATGATTTCTACTGTGACTTTGCACTTTAATTAGTTCAATTCGAACTTGTTATTACCTTGGTCACCACGGCTTTGATTTTCTGGCATCTGAACTTGACTTGGTTATTTTGAAACTGCTACCTGCAAAAATGTTCGACTTGGAACATTTTATTGTTTAATTGATTTTTGACTCACGGCTTGACTTTGTTGTAATTGCTAAATGCTCTATTACTTGCTATCTTTTTCAGCTTGATCAATTTCGAAATTCATTGCAACTGGTTCTGTGTATACATATATAAGTATATATGTATACATATGTGTTTGTGAGTAAAATGATTGCTGCACTTTTTTGTTTTTCTGGTTCATTGTAGTTCACCGTATTGAGTTTTGGTTTGCATCGAGTACATGTCTACATGCTTCACTGCATCCCATATTATTACTGCATATATATATATATATATGTATACGTGTGTGTTTGCGCATGTATATATGTATACTTGTGAAGCTTTGCTTGACTTGACACTCTATTGCTTGCCATTTTCACCATGCCTAATTATGTATTCTGTCATGTGAACTCTGTAGCATTGTGTCTTGTTCACCACTATTTATCTATGCATATATATCTTGTTATTTGGACAGAATTGTTGTAGTACACATTGGTTCATTGGCCTTGGTTCTGGTTACATGTGCACTGCCTATATATGTGTACATGTGTGTTTGCATTCACTTCACTTGAGTTTGCATTGTAGTCTGGTTGCTTCATTATTTTCATGTGTTTGGTCTTCGAGCCAGTTCATGTAGTGTCTGGACTTGCCTTTGCTCTGATCAGTTCATTGAAAATGTTTTTTTTTGCAAGGCAAGCGGGGTTAACTGGTCCCCTACCAGTTTATTGAGAACAAAAAAGAAAATGATTATGAACATGCTCATAATCACCAGAAAATAAATAAACAGAAAAAACCACACAAAGGCTAGCTACTAAGAAAAACACACAAAGGTAACAAGACAAGATGAAGAAGAAAGAGGAACAAAGACATGGTCAGAAGCTAAAAACATATTTCAGTCAAATGACTACTGAAATCATAAAGGCTTTCCTTCATACCATAGATGATAACATGCTTAAGGGTTTCCCATAGCTGGTCCATACTCCTACTCTTATTTTCAAAACATCTTAAGTTTCTTTCTTCCCATACCAAATTCAAATATTTCTTAAAGGAGAAGAAATAAATTGTTCTAACATTCTTCTTCCACTTAGTTGATTTGCTTATCATATCCCACTCTACTGAAGACAAACCATGCACATGATCTCTATTTATTCTTCTCACCAATCTGCCCCAAAGACTCATTAAGTCAGAGCACTCAAAGTATAAATGTGCCACAGTTTCAGTCTGCAACTTACAGAAGACACAAAGGGGATCAACTACCATACCATAATTCAACATTTTACTCTTGGTCAACAAGGCATTCATGATAACTTTCCACATTAGTAAGTTGTCCCTGGCAGGAGAGTATCTTGACCATATAACCTTATGCCAAACTATTTCAGGGCTGCAAGTCACATTAGCAAGAAGTTCATAAGTATCAGAGATTGAGTGAGGCTTTCCATTCCAAAGCATTTTGTCAGTGATAGCTATATGGTAGTTATTACCCTGATATATATTCCAAACAGCCCTAATTTCCTGATTACTAGTGTATGGCAGCAAAAGCTTACCGTCAATCAAGTGATCTATAGCATGAGCAGCCCTACTTATTCCAGACTGAGCAATCTGATGTGGAGTAAATATATTCCCAAGCAATAAGCCTTCAGCCATCCACGGTTCATTCCAAAAATTGATTGTACTGGATTGAGAGAGATCAAATTTTATAAATGGAGAGAAAGTGGTTCTTAAGTCCAGCAACTTCCTCCAAGTCCAGCTACAATTCTGGGGAACAGACATAGTCCAGAAGTTCCTTCTACCCAGATTATAATTTTTGGTCCAATCTACCCATAAGCAATCAACACCACTAAGCTAGGCATTAAAGTGAGCACTAAAGGCTGCTTTATTCCATGTTTGCAAATTAAATATTCCAAGGCCACCTTTCTTTTTTGGCAACTCCATTTTGGCAAAGGAGCACGGGATGATTTTCTTAGAATGAATTGAGCCAGTCCAGAAAAATCTCAACATTGCATTTCTAACCATTTTCACCAGCTTAATGGGAAGAATATACACTCTAGACCAATACAGCATCATAGAGGAAATAACAGACTTGATGAGCACAAGTCTTCCAGCTTGTGAAAGAAATCTATTAGCCCAGCAGGTCATTAAGTTACAAATTTTTGAATACAGAGGCAGGCAGTTAACAGTTGTAATTCTTGAAGTGCAAAGTGGAAGCCCTAAGTAATCCATATTATTATCCATAGTTTGCAATCCAGTTATGGCAATTAAACGATTAGCTACTTCAATAGTTATACCAAATGTGAGAATTTGTGATTTATTTGCATTCAGCTTCAAGCCAGTCATAAGGTAGAAATTGTGAAGCGTTGCTATAATATTCTCCAAGGAGCTCTGGTCAGGCTTAGTAAATATCATGATATCATCAGCAAATATGAGGGATGAAATATGTGCGGACTTACATTTTGAATGAAACAAAATATCCTTTTGTTCATATCTCTTTTTCAACATAGTGGTTAAAACTTCCATAACAAGTATAAATATATAAGATGAGATAGGGTCACCCTGCCTGATCCCCTGATTACTTTTGAAAAAACCAGATGTGAAGCCATTGTATTTTATTGAGAAGGTGGGAGTTGAGATACAACTGTAAATCCAAGCCACATAAACTTTTGGAAATCTCATCAGAGCCATAATTCTCACAATTGATGACCAATGTATGCTATCATATGCCTTCATTAAGTCCAGTTTTAACATCGCATTTTGGGTAGCATGAGCACGACCATACCCTTTCAATAATTCATGAGAAATCATAATGTTGTCAAGGATATTCCTCCTGGGAAGAAAGGCAGACTGATTCCTGGATATTAATCTGCTAAGAACCACAACAAGTCTAGAAGCTAAGATTTTTTATATACACTTATACATTACATTACAACAAGAAATTGGCCTAAAGGATGTAACAGAATAGGAGGGCTGGACTTTAGGAATAACTACCAGATTAGTTGCATTCACTTCCTTTAGCAGTTTGAATTTGGTGAAAAAATTATGAACTGCTTTTAAAATTTCTTTCTTGATTATATCCCAACTGTGGATAAAGAATTGAACATTGAACCCTTCCGGACCTCCACTTGATTGCCTATTCATGGAAAAAAGAGTTTCTTTTATTTCCTGATCTGTTACCTTAATGACAAGATTGTCAGCTTCCTCAAGCTGCACTTCTGGTAATTGCAAGTGGGTTAGATCATCAATTTGGGGGATGAAATCATCATTCTTTCCTAACATATTTTTATAATAGTTAAGTAGTGCTTTGTCAACTTCAGATGGGTTAGAGTGCAGGACTCCAAACTCATCATATATTGTAAAGATATGCTCCTTTGCATGTTTGACCTTCACGGCTGCATGAAAATATGCAGTACTGTTGTCCCCCTCAGTTGCCCATTTTTGCCTCAGTTGCTGCCTCTTCATATTCCCCTCAGTTCTCAAAGCTTCATTTAACTCGTCAAAGTAATTTCTCTCAGTTTCAGCAGCTGCTAAATCAGCAGGATTGTTCATCATTAAGTCTTGGGCTTCCTTGAGTTTCTTCCTTAGCAACGTTGATTTCAAGGTCCCATCACCAAACTTGTTCCTAGCCCAATATCTTAAAGCATATTTTGTTGCTCTTAATTTCCTACAAAAAATAAACATAGGGTTTCCATAAAAATTTTCAGACCATGCCTTATTTATTATACTATTATACTCAGGTTCAAGGACCCAAGTATTATAAAATTTGAAGCTTTTTTTTTCTTTTACCAACTTCTGACCCGAGGAGAAAATTATAGGAGAGTGATCAGATAAGACAGGTTGGGGATAAAGGAAGACATTGTTGGCCAATAGGATAAGGCTTGGAGGTTAGCAAATGAGTGATCTATGTTGGTAAATGTTCTGACTCCAGTTCGACTCATGTTATTCCAAGTGAACTTAGCACCAGAAGTGGGAATAGGAAGCAAACTAGAATCCTCAATAGCATTATTGAGAGGATAAATGTCTTTTGGGAGAAGGGAGTGCCACCAAGTTTGTCATGTAGGGAAAGACAGCAGTTTAAATCCCCAAAGACAAGCCAGGGATGGGAATTTTGCCTGAAGGCTAGAAGAAGATCAAGAAGAGGTTGCCTTAAGTTCAAAGAATTGTGGGCATAAATAATAGAAAGGTAGAAGGAAGAAGATGAATCATTCAGCTTGGCTTGGAAGTGCATTACTTGATCAGTACATAGGACAGTGGATAGACACAAAATAGATGGGTCATGAATAACCATGATACGACCATAAGAAGCTTGGTTCAGATTATGGTTAAGAGTCCAAGCAGGATTAATGTGCCTAGCAGCTTTATTAGTTAGTGTTTCATTCAGTTTTGTTTCCAGAATAGCAAATAGTGATATTTTGTGATGGTTGATGAGATACTTTACTTGGTCTAACTTAGTTAGGGAATGTGCTCCTCTTATATTCCATATTGCATAGGACTGCATCATTTGGTATACTTCAATGATTGGTGAACTACATTTTTCATGCTCCTTGTTGAAGGAGAATCCCTATGGCCAGAGGCATAGCCAACATTGTCATCTTTTTTAAGGTTTAAACCTTTATCACTTTTCTTGTCTGCCTTAGGATAGGGTGGAGAGATTCTTGGTGATGGTGGCGGGGAGATCCATCCAGGCAGTGTACCAGTGTATGAGTATAAACTTGCAGTGGGGATGGTGCTTCCTTTTTGCACAGTCATGCACAAAAAAGATATTTCATTTTCTAGGGTTTCTCTGAATCGAGTTTCTGCTTGATGTGAAATTGTTGTTGTGCTTCCATTTTTTACAATCTTAGCCTGAGTTTCACTTGGTGGTTGTGAATATCCTCCACTGTTACTGGCATTTCCATGTATCTTATTGTCAGTGTGCACATGTGTATCTTTCTTATTCGTACTTTGGGTCTTACTTCGAGTCATATTCAGCTCTGCTTGTGGTCCAATGGATGTTTTTGGTGATTCTCTCCTGTATTTGTTAATTGCTTGATCCTCTATTTCAGTGTACACAAGTAAGTTTGTAGGCACATGGTCAACATTAACCATTAAATCAGTCTGCATATTACTTAAGATTTCTCCCTCCTCACCCTGCTCTTCATTATCACTGATTACATAGCATGGTTCAGTCTCATTATCTTCCATCAACACATTAAATCTATTGCTAGCTCTATTGATTTCTTCATTTATTTTTGGTGGGTTACCTTTTACCACAGAGATAGTTTGTGCTTCAGGTAGCTTTATACCCTTGGAAACATCTGCTGAATTTCCTGCTCTATTTTTAAGTTTTTCATTTTTCATATTTCTTTCCTTATCTCTTTTCATTTTTGTTCCTCTATGCTCAACCTTTCTCCACTCCTGCTTTTTTTTATTGACCCTTATAAGTTTTTCATTCTCAACTTCATTCACCCTGCATTCCTTACTTATTTCATCTTTTGTTTTTGCCTTCTCTTCATAATTCAATTTCATTTTCATACACTTGTCAGTCATATGGCCAAATACATTGCAACATGTACATATTTCTGGCCTCCATAGGTAGTCAACTTTGACAATCTGCTCCGATCCATCAAGTAACCTCACTGCAAATTCATCCAACAACTCCACTGATGGTGAAATTTCTACCATACATTTGGCATATCCAATTCTTTCCAACCTTTCAGTTTGCTCATCCATACACATGAAAGTTCCCACATGTGAAGCAAGCCAATAATGCCCAGGTGAGACCATGAATATAATGGTATATTAGAGAGCTTAATCCACACTGGAACTGTTCTAATCGTACTACAGCTATTACCAACATTTGGATCCCATTGCTTAACAATGAATAATTTTTTCCTCATGATTATTGGATCAGAAGCAATAATTTTCCTTCTGTCTTCCTCACAAGACAGATTGAATAGGAACAGAAATCCATCCGATTTGACTTTAATAGAACCCTTTAATTTCCATACTCTTTTAAGATGTGCTATAACCGTTAGATACGAAAGAGGTTTATCAAGAAAAAATCCTACCAAGTGGTCGCCCCATACTTCATTGCCTGCTTTTATAACATCCTCTGGTGGAACCAGGACTTCTCCATCATAGACCAGTGGCACTTGTATAGGGGAGTGCTGCCCTGCATTACAGGGTTTTGCTTTGAAAAGGGAATTCCATTGGATAGAGGGAGCTGACTGTAAAGAAGTGCAGATCTGAGAGGGGACGTTTGAATAAAGGTCATATATAGGAGGTGGAGGAGAAGGGGTTCCAGAAAGCAGGGGAGGGGTTGGGTCAGGCGGATCAGGGTCAGGAGGTACAAGAGGGGACAGGGGATGAACAGTTAGAGGGATGTTTGAAAGTACGGGAGGAGGAATGGAGGGAACAAAGGCGATTAAAAAAAAGAAAAACGCTTCTATTTTGTTGTTGGTATTATTGAACATGTTACATTGAACATGTTACATCTTCATATGTATATAAAGTGTTGTTCCACTGTTTTGTTTTCACTTGGTTGGTTTGCACTTCAGTAAAAAAATGCCTCTGGTCATTGGTGGTTGTTTTGCATTGTCTAGTAGTTGTAGTACATTTGTATATATGATATTGTGATGTAACTGGACTCTTGAAATCAAGTCTGGTGTGCATTGAGCTCTGTCCACTGTTCTATATGTTTGTTGCCTGGTCGACATGTATATTGTTATCACCTCTGATGCCTCTGAGTCTGTTTGCAACTGCTGTCACTAATGTATATTTTGTATATGTGTTGGTTGAGCTGAACCAGTTCATTGTATTCATGTGAGCTTCAATTGCTCCTTTGGGTAGTCTTGCACTCCTCTTTGTTGCATACCTGTGCATGCCACTTTATATTTTGTTTTCACTTGAATCTGGTTTGGATTCTCTGTTTTATCCTTTGAAACTGATTGTATTGTTTGTATTTGTGAATTCATGCCTCATTGTTTTCAAAACTGTTTGTAGTTTTGTTGCTGTTTCAATTTGGTCCGGTTGGACTGTCAAGCCTTTGTTTTCATGCGTACATATTGAACTTTGGTCGAGGCTTGTTCCAGTCATTAAAAAACTTGACCATTCTATTTTTTATTTTTGTATTGCATCTGAGTTGAACCAAGCTTTGCCTCGGGTTTGACCTTGTGCTCGTGTCATGACATTATTTGTATTGCACTTGAGTTGAACTTGGCTTTTGGTTGGGTTTGACCTTGTGCTCACCTGTCCCTGTAGTTTTGTCAAGTGTATATTGGTGTGCACGGCCTTGTGGCATGTACAGTGATACACTGTGCATGTCAAAAGTTGTTCGTGTTTGATGGATTCAAAATTAAATGATGACGAACAACTCAAATAACTAAGGAAAATAATATTTTCAAAATCACATTTTATTTTACACTGCAAAAATATTTCTTTTTCAATTTTGCTGCGTCAATGTTTATTTTGCAGTTCGCTTAGATGCTGGATACAAATTGAAATACAGTTGAAGAACAATTATGAGTGAACGAGTGATATGTATTGAGGAGCTTATGTAAATGATAATTGTATAATGACAAATTGTATTGTAATTTGAAATGTTGTATATATAGTGAGAGCTCAAATTTTGTACTATTAAAAAATTGTAATAAAATATTTGTTTGAATAAAATATTTGTTTGAATTTAAATTCTGTGTTATTTATTTTATTCAGCAAATACTTATTTAATTATGTGAAAAGTAAAATAGTACATTAACAAATACATTTAAATGAATATATATATATATGTTTATTATCATCAAACAAAAATCATATACTAGCATATTTAACACAAACAGCTTTAGGCACTTCTTTGAACCATAGCATGGCATATCATCCACAAACTGACGGATAAATGGAGAGGGTGGAAGATTTTTTGAGAGCTTGTGTCTTGAGTTTTGGAGGATTTCGGGAGCAGCAACTACCTTTGGTTGAGTTTGCATATAATAATAGCTATCAAAGTACAATTGGTATGACCCCTTTTGAAGCACTTTATTGGTGGCTGTGCAAATCGCCTAGTTGTTGGTGGAAAACCACTGAAAAAGTATTGCTCGGACCCGATTTGATCTGTGATACCATGGAAAAAGTAGAGTTGATTAGGCAGAGGGTGGAGGCAGCGCAAGACTGTCAGATTATGCGAATAAAAGAAGGAAAGAGCTTGAATTTGAGGTTGGAGATATGGTATTTGTTAAAATTTCCCCTTTTAGAAAAGTTGTTAGATTTGGAAAGTCTAAAAAATTGGCACCTGGATTTATTGGGCCATTCAGAATTCTAGAAAGAATAGGTAATTGGCATATCATGTGGAGTTTCCTTACAAGTTAGCAGGAGTCCACTATGTTTTCCACGTTTCTCACCTTAGGATATACCTTAATGACACCGCTAGCATATTATAGCCTGATCAATTGGTAGATTTTGAGATGGAGCCAACAGTGCCTCATGCCACAGAATGCATTGTGGAGCACGGTACTAGGATACTCTGCAATAAAATAATTAGGTTGGTCCGAGTACAATGGGGGGACAATCCAGCAGAAAACACATTGGAGGCCGAGGAGAAGATGAAAAACACTCACCCAGACCTTTTCACTGGTAATTTTTCTCTCCAAAATTAGGATTTTGGCTGCATTGCGGTTTCTAGATTGGATGGTAGGAGATGGTTGTTACACTTATTCACAATCACTTTACACTCATGTAGAAATTTTTATGCATGTTTGTGATATTTGCATACATACTTACATGACACGATTACACACTCATGCTAGGATTGAGCTCATTTTAGCATGTATGCAATACATAATCTCATTTGCACTGTTGGTTGAGTAGATGGTTGTGTAGAGAACTTGTTGTATAACATGGATGTTATTATGAGTTAAGTTGTTCGCCGCTTGGAAGATTTCTGGACGAAATCCAGTTTAAGGGGGAAGAATGTAACATCTTGTAATATGAACCATGAATAAATAAAGTAAATTAAATATGACAAGGATTGGATATGGAAATTTTATAAAAGTTAAAATTTGACCTTGAAAGTTATTCCATTGTGCTCATGGTGAAATTCAGATCTATTTCCATATATAATATGCTGAAAACGGAGCTCAAACAAAGAAGTTATGAACATTTGAAGTTCTCAGATCTAAATTAATTTAGTTTAAATTCAAATTCAAACGAGGAATCAAATTTAGGATTTAAATTTCAAAAATTAGCCTGGGGGCTAAGTAAATGATTAATTGACGCTTATCGTTAAAAAGTTAATTAGGGAATAAAATAATATGGCAACGAAAACAAAAATAAATGCTCTTGAATAAAAGAGCAGTCGACCTGAATAGGTCAATAGGTCGACCATAGTGATCGACCTGTCACCCAAGGGCGGTTGACAACTTGGCAACGACATTTGGCAGTGGCGGCTAGGGTTTTACATTATATTATATTCGGGTGTGCGCTCAAGATTTACCTATTTCCTACCAACTTCCATCCTACGTTTTTGGTGCGTTTCAGCTCCTATAAATAGAACCCTATCCTCTCCACTTTTATTCATATTATGTTAGGGAATATGACGAAACTTTACCACTGCTATCTTTGTAATAAGATTCAGAAACTCCATGGAGAATTCTGGTAAGGATTCAACCTATTTCCTATTTGGTTCTTCTTCCTCCAATCTATTCTTATCCTATTCTTCTCCAATTATTTTGAATCTAATGAATATATGTTCCTCTTCCCTATTGTGTGTGTATATATCAAAAGAGAGAGATTCTCGAAGAGACTGTAAGGCTACAAATCCATTTGAGTAAAGCTAAGGCTAATCTATGAGTGGAAACCTTAGTATTTCTTTTCAACAATTGTTTAATGTAGTTCTTTTGCATTTGAATATGCCTTAGAGATTTTGGAATTTAGAAAATATGATAGATAAAATCCTCCAAAATTCCTTCTTATTTTGAGATGTCAATTCTATGTTGAGATTCTCAATTATTTATATTAATTTGATGGAATCTGTTTCGTTAAAGAAATTTTTGATAATTTCATAGTTTATTCCACTTCTCCTTTTTCTTTGGGTCCAATTGTAATCCTTCAACAAAATAAGGGGTTTAGATTACATATTTTATTCATAGTTTAGACCACTTATTCATATCTATTTCTTTTAAAAAGAGGAGTTGAATAGAATATGGAGTTTAGATTGCAATTCTTGCTGTTTAACATATTCGATTGAATTGGTGTAATAAATCGAGTTTCTATTTTATTTACAAGTCTATTATTGCAGTTTTGATTATGAATATTTATTCCCTGTTTTGGACATTTGAATTCCATGAAATTTATGGAAAATTAAAGAAGGACTTTTAATATTAATTGATTAGGAATTTGACTTTATTGCTAGTTTAGAGCATAAAATCCACGCGTTTAGAACTTATTAAGCGCGAATATTTATTTATTTCTACTTATGTAATTAACGTATAACTATTGCATATATGGCGAAGTTAATTAGGCATTTATTTTCCCCAATTAGGAAGGTAATTGATTTTGAGGTAAAATTAAGAGGCAACTCTTATATAACCTATTTATTATTTAAGGCGTAATAAGGAAGATTCTTATAAGGCCTTATTTATGAAATGGTGAGATGAGTGTATATATATAGTAATTAATTTATGGCTAAGTCATAGGGATGCGAGGTCAATAGAGTTACATAACAGAAGTCTGACCTTCACTTTGAGGCTACCAACAGTTGTGTACACTTTTATTGATGTGAGATATTGTAACAACCTATAAATTTTATAAATATTTTAAAATTAAATTTTATTTTGAAACTTTGATTTTTAAATATATTTAAATTGAAGTTTGGAATTTTTCCAAGGTATTTTGGATTTTGTGTCTATTTTATTTTTCCAAATATAATTAAATATTGATTTTTTGAAAATATTATATTTTGTCAAACCTTGACTGTTTATTGAAAATTTTGAAAGTTGAATTTTTCAATTTTAATCTTTTCTTTGAAACAGTAATTGGTTCTGATATCCGCTCTGTTTTTCGTTTCATCGAATTCCGCTTTTAAAACTTTTTTGAATTTGATGAATTTAACATTTACACACAGAATTTTATCTGCATTTTTATTTTTCATTTCTATTTTATTTGCCATCTTTTATTTTGTTTTGGGTTTTAAATTAAATTGTGTGAATTTTGTTGTGTTTGGAATTTTTCTATATTAGTTGTATTTTATTTACAATTTTTAATTCTAGTTTCAATAAATTAAACTATTTTCTTTATTTATTTTCCCTAAGACATTATTTTAGTTGAATTCCACTTTATTTTGTTTTAACTTTTTATATTTTCACTACGCCATAGATGACATTCTGCAACATTTTTGCAAGGTGTTGCCAGCTAAAATGTTGCGATAGATATAAGCTTTTGGTCCTACTGCAACGTTGTATTTTTGGTGTTACCATAGCCATAAAAATGTGTTGCTCTAGCTAAACAAGTGTAACACGATGCAACATTTTTATATAGTGTTGCTATAGATGTTTTCAAATCAAAAAATTAATAAAATTAGCAATTCGCGTGAATACGATCCAACGGTCTATATTTAATCTGATTGTAAAAATGGATCACCTCTACAATTTGCCCCCAAATTTTCGTTTTCCCGCCTGAACTCCAGTAGATCTCTTTCGGTTTTCATTTCTCAAATCAAAAAGCAAATAGAATACTTCAATGGAATTTCGAAAATCCTAAAATGATTACTCGCACTGTGTTCATCGATTTGAATCGCAAACATCACCGTTCAAATCATGGAATCCGTAGCCCTCTCCTCTTTCAACGCCCTCTTCTTCTGCCGCCCTATTTCTAAAATCGCGATAGAACGTGTATTTCTCAAATCGAAATAGAAAACACTCAATCCAAACTTGTTCGCACCCAGAAAAAATTCTCAATCAAAATAAAATTGTTTGATTCAGGCGAATTAGGTGATTTAAGGTTTAGGGTTCGAAGAATTTGAGGTTGCGGTTTAAGAGTTTCTGGAATTAGAGGGGGCACGGAGGTGGTTTTCGATTTGGAGATCGTGAATTGGGTCTGGTCGCGAATGCAATCGGCGATTTGTGGATTGATGATTTGTGGTTTGAATGAAGTCGCTAATGGAATCCGGTTCAGGTCGTTTGGATTTTTTGTGTTTTTTTTGTTTTTTTTTTGAATTGGTGGTCAGGATTGCTGAGAAGATGGTCGATGTAGACAAAGTGAAGGCTGTTGTGGTGGTAGACTATGAATGTAGGTGTCGTGAATGCTGTGAGGTGGTTTGAGGGTTTGGGTAGTTTCAGGTGGGATGAAGGAAGTGTTGAATGGTGATGTATGAAGGCAGTGCTGGTTTATTGTATGATATTCAACATGTTTGATCACACTGTCTTCTTATAAATTGTTGGTTTTGTCATTGGACTAATACCTCAAATCAGAAACACATTGATTGGTGAAGGTGCTCCTGTTCGTGTAATTCAAGACTCTGCTTCATTATTAAGGCATTTTCTACTTAGCCGGTGTTGATAATTTTCCAAATTATTCAATGCAGTGATGGAGCAATTCCTGCTACCACTCTGATAATGGGAGGAAACCCTATCAAAGGTGAAGTTTTTATTAGTCAAGCAATGTTTCTTTTTTATAGAAAATGATGTGATAAAAATTATGTTTTTAATAATATGATTTTCAGGTTTAAAGGGATCAAACCTTTGCTTATCGCTCATATTTGGAGTTCTAGATGTTCCTTATATTTTGCTGCCTTTATTCGGCATAGTTATAGTCAAGGGAGCAGTGCATATAGGACTTGTGCATGCTGATTCATTTGTGCATCATTTTACGTCGTTTCAAAGAAGGCTCGATCTTCCGAAATCGGATGAATCGGGCGATGCTGATTCAAAGAAGGTCGATCCCCGCCGGGACTGCGGTGCCCCGGACTCCCGCCGGCGCTGCGCCCGGACCCGCTTCTCGGCTCTCCTTCGGCTCGGCACTCGGCTCGCCTTCGGCTCGTCACTCGGCTCGTCATATATTTGTCAGTGTCGGTGTCTGTATAAATTGAAACTGCATATGTAATGAGTGAACTGAGTGATGTAGTGAGGAATATCTGTATATGTGAATATCAGTGTTATATATCATTGAATTGTAAAATAGTGGAGTCAGGAATTTGTACTATTTCAAATGTTGAAATAAAATATTTATTTAAATAAATTACTGTTTGAATATCAAATTCTGTGCAATAGCATTTTATTAAATAAATATTTATTTCTATTAAAAAATCAAATATGCTCTACATTGTGGGCCCCACAAATTCAGAAAGTTAATACCTATAGCAACATTTTGGAATGTTGGTACAGACACCTATGGATGTTGCAATAGACCCAAATATGGTTCTATTGCAACAATATTTCTTATGTTGCCTTAGATAGTCAAAATGTTGCCTTTGAGGTCTGCATCAACGCGGCAAAATGCATCACCGAGAAAGTGTTGCCTTTGCCCTTTTTTAGCCTACAGCAACATTTTTTGGCACTTCCTGCATCACTTCTTTGGTGTTGCAGTATGCAATCTATGGCGTAGTGTTTGTTTACTTGATTTTTATTTGTTTATATTGAATTAAAAGAAAGTGGAAATTCAAAGAGACAAATCTTTTCATTTTCTTGTGACTTTTCCTTTTCTTGTCTCTTCATTGCTTGGCCTTTCATTTCCTCTTGTTTTAGCCGTGCATTTCAATTGCTTTTCACGTAAAAAAATTCTCACTACTTTCATTTTTCACGGCCATTTCTTATTTTTGAAAATTTTGTAAGTCATGGTTTCTCTTTTCTCCTTCTCTTCTTCAATTTTTCTTTGATTTTTGCCCTGCTTTCCCTAGTCTTGCTCGGCCACAACCACCATCATCTTCACCGACCACCACCACCATCTCCTCCTCCTCATCATCCATGGCAACCACCTACCCCACTGTCCAGATCTGGCCATGACAATAGCATGAGCAAAACACCTCAAAACTTGGCTAAAAACTCAACAAAACCAATCATAGTCGACCTAAACTTCACCACCACTTCCATATCTTGCCTCGGCCACCAACCCTAGCTCCACCACCATAATGACCTCACCTTTGACCACCGGCATGACCTCTGACTTGACCTGAAACAGAGCATGGCCGAGCCCAATATAATGTAGGCCGAGCCTACATGTTCCAAAACTCCACCTAGTGGCCTTGCCCCTTTATATTCTTCATGTTGTAACTCCAACCCCTTCCAATTCCTAGCTAGCCGTTCCATATGGACCCATACCTGAGCCTATAACACCACCATGGCCGAGCATATGATTCCCTTAGGCCGAGCACTTGAGTGGTTAAAGCATGGTTAAGCCATTTGTCTCTTTAGTAAATTCAAATTCCATTTTTGTTTCAACTTATTTTGTGTTGAAAGTATATTTATATTGCTTTATTTATCTTAATTACAAGATCTAAATCTGGTTGTTACCTCATCCCAAATCTTGTCATGCCTTCTCGTGCTTCTCAGTGTGTGTGGATCTTTTTGTTTTAACCGATCTCTAGCTTCACAGAGGTGAGTATTCACACATGACATTTATACTTATATAGTTTGTGAAGTGACAACAAGTGAATGTGTAGAAACTATGATATCATGTTACCTGCCTGTGATGTATATTATATGATGTTAAACCCTGTTATAAACTTGTCACATCATCTGATATGTTATATTCTGTTATATTGTTTATTTTATTCTGTTTCTCACACTGCAAGTTCCCTGTAGAATAGAATCACCATGGGTTGAAATGATACATACCCGAACGGACTTTAGAATAGGGAAAAATCATTATGGGCTGAAATGATAGTCCTAGGTGATTTTTATTTATTTTATTTACTTGGGATTGCGGGTTTGAAATGATAGAACCTGGATTTTTCTTTGTAAATTACGGATTGAAATGATATATTATCCGTATCACTTGACTTAGGCTAGAAAACATTATACAGACCCGTGGTTATTTTATATATTTTTCTGGAAAATTTTAAGTATTTTAAAATTTAAAAATATGATAATATGGTTTAAATTGAATTTAAAATGATTTAATAAAGTGATAATGATTTTTCCTATGTATTAAAAATGTTAAATAAATGAATGGAAAATGGTGATTTTAGACATAACTTAATTTGGAAATTTGTGATTTGATTTTAAATGGAAGTTTAAGCTAATTAAATAAAAATGGAAATTAAGTTTTATTTTGAAATGGAAATTTAAATTTAAGTGTTAAAGTAAATTGTTAAAAATGTAAAGAATGGGAAAATTGTACACTTGAATTTAATATGTGAATTATTGAAAAATTTGATAATTATCGTAAAATTTTCCTTTATAAAATTTTAAATTAAAGGGTATTTAAATGTACATTTTTGAAGTGGAAAAAATATGATTATTATAAGTAAAAATGGTTAAAATTGAAGTTTAATTGTTTCTGAAATTTTTGGTATAAATCTGGAAATTCTTTTAGTAGCACTTTAGAAACGCTATCATTTCTGAATAATAACTAAAATCTGAACTAAAGTGAATCTGTAGCACTTTGTAAGTGCTGTAGTTGCAGAAATGAACTAAAAGGCTAAAATGAACTAAGGGCTATTACAGCACTTTGTAAGTGCTGTAGTCGCAGAAACTAAATTTAAAACCGAAAACTAATAATAGAGCTATTGTAGCACTTGTTAAGTGCTGCAGTTGGTTGAAATGTGATTTTGAATGTAATTGAACTAGTACAACAGTTTGTAAAAGTTGTTTTTGCTGAATTGAACTATTAAAGCAGTTTTAAATGCTGTCTTTGCTAAACTGAATTGTTTTCAAATATAACTCAAAGCGGCATTTTCTAAGTGCTGCAAGTGCTGCGAAAAGCTGAAATTTCAATATTTGAAGTATTTAACTGAATAAATGAGCTCAGAAAAGGCTAAATTTTTGGGAATTGAATATTTGATTTGAGGGTATAATGACTTCACTTTTAATGGTTTAAATGAATGGTTTTAATTTGAAATTATAAACCATTTTGAAATTTGAACCGCGGGTACACTTCTCTGTATGCCATTTTGTTTTCTTGTGATTTAATTGAATGCACACCTTAAATTTGAGAGTGTGGCTAGAGTTGAGCGGTTATTGCAGCTCTACGCTACCCTAGTCACATTTACACTGTTATTTGTATTGTTTACTTTAATATGGATATTTCTATGATAGTGTTTATTACTACTTAATTGATGGTTTGATTGATCCTCAAAGGATGGGCGATCCCAAGCATCCTTTAGGTTATAGTGCATTGCTTTTACAGTTCACTTGAGTTGGTTTACATTGTATAAGTTTGTATGTCCTGACTCGAGTGTTTGTGTTTTACTTTATGCTCGGGTCAGCCTGAGAATCACAGCTTTGGATTCATCTTCTAGAGCTAGAGATTTGTTGGAGCTCTTTTGTCTATCGTTTCATCGACTGCAATTCCAGTTATTTCCTGTTCAGTATTGTCTTTGTATTATTGACTTATGCATCCTGACTTCTATTGTATCTATTTTGACTATGAGATTTTGTATATGTTTTGAGAGTATGTATATAGTAGCTTCATGAAATACTATGGTATTTTATTTCCGCTGCGAGTTATTCTGATATTCTATGTCTGTGATTCTGTATTTAATTTTATTTGCTCCAAATTTTCTTGACAATCCACTGTTTTGAAGTATTCAAGTCCGACATGTGCGGATTTATTGTCGATTTGAATGGTCCAAAATAGTGGGATGTTACAGATATCCTTATGATAAATATTTATAATGACGCTAGGTTATTTCCATATTCTGTAGGGGAAATCTGTCCAGCAAATCTGGCTACCAGTTCCTACGAATAGCAGACTAATGTGAGACATCATTATGGTTATAGGCCAAGAGGCGAAGGGCCTGATTAAGGGTTTGAGGTATTAAGTGGTTGGACCCGCCTATTTCCCCAGATGAAGTATTAAATGGCCATGTGTTTGTGTTAGGTGGTATCACTACAGGGGTCCGCTTCTAGAATTAGGTCTTATATGACGGGGTCTACCTATTTTCCACTTGGAAGTATTAAGTGGCCTATAAGATTCCATATGGTGTCAGCTAGATAGTACCATTGAGGAGCACACTTCAGGAAATAGATCTTAAATGACGGGGTTTGCCTATTTTCCACTGGGAAGTATTAAGTGGCTTAGGTATCGTCTCTCACATTATTATCTATTTATGACATATGGAATGGAAGGTATTAAGTTGTTGGACCCACCTCCTTTCCTTGTAAAGAAGTATTAAATGATTTTAATGGTCTAATGTTCGTAGACATATTCTTATTTTGAAGTATACTGCTCGAGTATCGAAAAGGTAAGACTCGAGGTTTTTATTCACTGGACACCTGTTGTTATGACTCCCTCCTTATTACAACACATGTTAAGGATGGATTGATGGCAATGACAATGCTTAATGATGCAGAAGCTTGGTAAATGATAGTATTTATTATTATTTGCTTTCATGTGTAACCATGGATTTAAATTATTGTAGTAGATTTTATATTACGATTTTAATGGGATTTTGTGTTATGACATTTTTTGTTTTTAAAATAAATGGATACACTTTACTATTGTATTTTTTTCCATCCACTGTGAGTTCTGAAAGTTTAGTTATGGCTCTGCAACGTTATTTCTTTTTACTACCAACACCTTACCTTAGAATGGACCTAAGTTTCGAAGGGCCTTCTCTGGGTCGAACTTTAGGGTTGTTCTGGGGTGGGTTGTTACGGTCGGTTGAACGACTAAAGGAGGAACATCAGGAGTTTCAACATTTGATTTAGTAGGGACAGGAGTCTTGATAAGGGCAGGCTCAGAGGTAGCCATCGTGTAATGTCCACTGTAGTTTTCTTTGAAGTAGGAGTGGATGTTTCTATACCAATCTGATGTGCTAGGACCAGCGGGAGCCTCAATAACCACCTTCCTTGTGGCTACATCTTATGACACCAAGATGGCTTTCCCTTGCTCCAGGGTCTTAAGATCCTCCTCATCTTGAGAAATAAATTTCAAATAGTCTTCATTGACAGCATGGCCAGCTATATCGGTCCTACGAAGGATCTAGTCCTAAGCATCGACCGGCGTGATCAGATAGCTCTCTCTAAGCCATTTCAGATTTTTCATTTCGATCACATTAGAAAAGAATTGAAGGAGAGTGGCTTCCATTTCTTCGTTGGTTTGAGTGGCCTTCACTTGGAGCTCCGTTATTTCTTCTTTGGCACCAACGAGCTCGACTTAAGTTTGAACTTTCGAGTCTGTCTCAGCTTTCAAGTTAGCCTTAAGATTCTCCACTTCAGCATGAAGTGCTACACGATGTTTGTCCTTCGCTTTGAGTTGTTTTTCATACTTATCACTTAAAGCACGGGGTTTCTTCATCCAATCATTATCACTACAGTTGCTTACATATGTACATTAGATAAGAAGACTTACAGCCAGTCAACCAGAAATGATTGAAGCCATAAGGGTCGTGAACAAAGAAATACTCACCCTGGAAGTAACCATCTTTTTTGTTGAATGCCTCGAAGACCTTGTAGCGGCTATATGCCTCGAGTAATAACAAAGAGGGTGAATCATGCCTCTTCTTGAAGCTCAAAAGGTAGGCGAGCTCTTCGAAGGTTGGAGGATGATTTAATTGCACAACGAAAAGGAAGTATAAAGAATTGAGCAAGGCATATCCATTAGGGTGTACTTATGTGGGAGCTGGACTGATTTCTTGAAGAAAGAATTTGATGAAGTCATTGGATATTGGTATGGTTCCAAATAAGAAGATATATCTATTGGACACTGTATAGCTTGGAGGTTGGTGATGAGCCCATTCGTCGACCGTTGGTAAGAGGGCTCATCCTTGGGGTCTCTTATTTAATACATAGTGAATGTAGTGGTTCTACGATTAACATAGATGATTTTTGATCTTGCGAATTATCTAAGACCATTAGAATGGGTTGTTCATCTAGTAGGGGAGCCTGATCGTAAGTTTGAGCAACTAGAAGGAACTAAAGTATAAGTTCCTTTGTTGTAGAATATCTTTCTTTGGATGGAATGGACATAGGGGCTTGAGCTGTAGAAGAGCTTGTCTTTGGTGGGGTAGAAGGGTCAGTGCTGACTTTAAGGCAAGGAGATTGTTAGGTCATTTTAAATTGAAAAACTTGGTGGCTAACATGGTCAGGTATGTTTTATTTCAATGAATTACTTTAATAAAGCCCAGATAGCCAATGTATAGAACCCAATGGAAGTCAATGTGTGTTGACAAATCGGATTTTGCACCTTGACTAGGGTAGTGTGATGTGTCAGTCTATGTAGTTTATGTCCCATGTTCAAATCACGGAGTATTCAAACACTCTATGTAGATAGCCAGCCTTTTTCCAGCAAACAAGTTTCATCATGCTACGAAACCATGTGTCGAAGTTTACCTATTATCCCAAAGTGTACAATAATAGAACCGTTGTCCATAGTGACATGGAGCTTTCTTTGCATGAATGCAGGAATATGGTGTTTAACTTGAAGTGCTACATGCCTGTTCTAGTTAGATGCTGATGTTTGTTTGATGTGACCATTTCTTGAAATAATCCCACTAAAATTCAGTCGATGATTAACATTCGAACAAAGCTTGACATAATCGATTGCACCACTATTATTTATGTAAGAATGTCACATATGGAAATTCAAGGCCGGCCATAGAACTCAAGGCATTGGCTTTGGGGGCTCGAAGCCAACATCAAGTGAGAGAATTTTGGAAAACTTAGGTGCAAACCAAAAGTCACTTGATGTCATTCTGTAGAAAATTAGATTTTCCCCAAAACAATTGTCCAAAGTCGGCCTTGAAATATGGAGCACTAAGTTATTGGTCAATTATAGATCAACAATGGCGATAACGTCGATAGCCTATGGCCAGTAATGATGACAACAAAGGCACCCAAGGCGCCATAACCTAGGTTTGGAATCCCACTAATGTATCTAGATTGAAATATGAAAAAGGTGGGTGCTCGAGTAACTCGGTGCAGATTCGAAGTCAATGGTGGTAAAGCCAACTACAGTGAGGCAATAAGCTACGACGTTGGTAAAAGCGGTGGCAAAGTAGGAGTCAGGGGTCAAAAAGCTTTGGTGGCTAAAGATCAAAATTTGCAAAGAGAAGAAAGTGATATGATGGAAATAAATTAAAGTTAAAGGAAAAATGGTTAAGTGTTTTGGACTTTATAACAGTCGAGAAATCATGTCGGTACCAACACGATTATAGTCGGTACCAATATGTTTTATTCCCTAATAAAAAAGGGAAGAGAAGAAAGAAACGAAAAATAAGGGGAAATCTACCTATTTGAGACACAACGTAGATTCCAAACAGTTAAGAACTCCAACTCTACTAAAAAGGAATGATATGCCAACTATTTGAAGTGATGAATGAATGTTCTTGGAGTAGATAAAATGCTTCAAAATGATGATTGGCTGGCTATTGGCTCTTGTGCAACTAAGACTATATCGCTTTTCTTGATCCAAAGTATGCTTTGTTTTCATGAAAACATACTTTGGAAGGCCAATGTTATCTAGCATTTAAACTGAGCAACTCCTATTGAATCGGAACTTTAAGACGATGATGAAATGGATCAATAACTTGGGGGAATGCTTAGGATGATGGAATGATGAAGAATAACAAGTTTGAGGTGATTTGAAGGGGTTTAATTATGGTCGGTACTGACTGAAATTATGGTCGGTACCAACTATAATTATAGTCGGTACCAACTATAATTATGGTCAGTACCGAGATGATTTCAGTAGTGGACCTACTTTTGTGTTTGGAAACTTGAGATATAAGCAAGTATGGGGAAGCAGACGTTTTATTGACAAGAAAATATGCTCGGTACCGACGTAATTTTCATGTACAAAATTGACTCTTTCTTCCTTCCTATTCACATCGATCTAAGCACTTACCTGGTCTTCCATAATCTACTGACTATGATGGATTATTTAGACTATAAATATGAGTGGTATTACAATGAGGAAAGGACCTTTAAGGACTTTTTACTCTAACTCATCACTTTCTTTTCCACACTTCAACTCTTTACCACGAACTACAATCAAACCCGAGTTTGCATTGTTTTCTAGATTGGAAATCATTGTAAATCATTTGTACTCATGATAAATTTCAAAGTAATAATATTATAGTGAATGTAGGTAGTGATATTCGAGGCCAAACCACTATAAAAGCTTGTGTCCCTTGTTGTTCAACATTTTTTTTGATTGATCTGCTCTTGTTTATGATCAATTTTGAATGGTGTGTCACTTTTTAACCCAAAATTTTTAAATATACGTAAGGAAATTCATAAAATGTTTATGAAAACCTTTACCATTGCACTATGAAATAATTGTTGTTCCAAGAAACAACAACTTCGTGGCTAAGGAATTTCTTTTAGAAATTATATGTAGTAAAATGGATTTGGATACGATCCAAAGATAAAACTAATTATGAGAGATGAAATAAAATTAATTAAATCGAAACAAACACAATGCTTTAGAGTATCTAATGAATATTCTCTCACATTAAAGAGAAACTATGAGTTTCTTATCAATTTCAGAAATGAATATTCCTCTACTGTCAATAAAACCATTAAGAGTATTGACTCTGCAATACGTTATGATTTGCAAGTTCTATATAGATCCCAAGTACATATCAAAATATGATTTTGATAGTTGTACCCGAAAGGATATGATCCATCGGCCGCAAATATGTTTTTAGGAGGAAGGCCAATGCTTTTGGAATATAGTAAGCAACAATGATATGAAGAACATCTCAAATTTATTGTTGAAATTAATAGATTCATCATTCAACTAGCTTAATTTAAATTAGATTTTACTCACAAAATTATCGTTAAGTATGACTTTGAATTTTGGTACATATGTGTTGGAATAGAAAATTGTAACTAATGATTTATAGTAGACCATTTGCACATAACGACCAAATTGTCTTAAAGTTAGTGGAAGCGATATTGAGCTTGTGGGTTTTGGGATATGATCCGAAAATAAGTATAAAAGTGTCATTCAAAAAGCATCGGAGTTGAACAAGTATTTTGAGGAAATATCAATAGTTTGATTTTAGTCAATATATGCAAAGGAAATGTAGTGTATAAGAAAAAACATTAAAAAGATACATGGATTTTCTAAGCTATAGGTAAACAATATACTACTAATTGTTAACGATACACTTACGTTAAAATTAGTTATAGTTTGGTTGTTTAAATTCTTGATATAGGATTTGAAAAAACATTTTTTATAATCGGTATAAAAGTATGTTGGGAATGTCCAAATGATATGCATAAACAAAATATTAAAATGTTTAATATGGTGCATGGAAAAGGATTCCTTTTAAATTGGCAACAGGAATTACCATACATGTTATATTGTTGTGGTATTTCGCTTATGTTTTTGAAACAAAAAGCAGCTATAATATCTTAATTAAGATATTAAGACTGCTAAGGGGTACTTAAGAGTATTCTCAAGTATTTTTGAAATACTAGAGAACTATTTACAAAAAACAACGAGCTTTTTATGAAGAAGTATTCGGACTCGAACTTCATAAGTGGTATTGAGTATAATATGTCAATATTAAATTCATGTTCAAACCTTAGTTGAGGAGCTTTGAGTTGAAAATGTTCCAAACAAAAGGTTTTGGATCATTCAACGAAAAGGATAGGTACATCGCCTGGACTATCATCGTAATAAAATCAGTTTATAAATATAAATGCACAAACTTATAACTGAGCTAGGGGTGATGCGAAGTATTAGGAATACTATGTCATTGTTATATAATAATAGTGTTGTGATAAATGCTCTATATAATTTGAGAAACATACTCTGAGTAGTACTACATGATAAAAGTAGTTTATCAGCATCGAAGAGAGTTATTGATAGCGTAAATAATTAAATAACAAAGCAGATCAATTCACGAAGGGGCATGTTTGATCGGTTGTCATTGAATTGATCAAAGAGATAGGATAGAGATTCCATTTTGGCCCTAAGTGCAAATGGGAGATTAATAGAGTTAGTGGTATGCCATAGGTCCAATTCTGTAATTCACTATAAATATTATTCTCGTTAAAAACAAAAGCTTTTTTTTCTTTTTATTATATACTTGATATAGCGTGTCAACAATAATTGTTATTACTAAACTAAGGATTTTGTATTTGGATTATACAAGCTGAATGTGGACGATATTGGAATTTTGACCAATATCAAATTCCATAAGTCCTGATGTGATAGAGTTTTGACGAAGAGAATTGATGTAAATAATTGTTACAATCGGAGGCCGCTTAAAATAGTAAAATTGGATTTTTAACGAAATTGTATAACCAATTAATTTTGCCAAACTATTACATAGCTAACTAAGATGACATGTAAACGTAATATTTTAATTGTTCGACATTAATCACTGATTGAATTTACACCTCTGAGTCGCACAATCGCAATATTGATGTAACGATCGGAGATTTTGGATATTTGAAATTGAGATAGTTAATCGATTTTAAATATTTGAAAGTAAATTTTTTTAACTTGAATTTCAAATATAACTAATTTTTGATAGTTAATTATTAAATTTAATAATTGGAAATTAGATAAAATATTGAATCTGGAGTTTCAAGCCTATTAAAAATAATTTGAAGGCTTGTAAAATTTACATTTATAATACTGAAGATAATGGAAGTTTTAAAATTTAATTTAAAAGTGATTTGTTCAGTTTTAAAAGTTAAAATTGACATTAAAAATAGCACCTTTTACTAAAATCAATTTAGTTGTATGCAAACCTAGAGCAATTGCATGATGAACCAAGAAATCTCTCGGACCTATTGTTAAGAAGTCTGAATTATTATTTTCATTAATAGCATTTAACCAACCGGGGCGCAATCTCGGAATTCGATGAAACCAGTTCTATGGGATCCGTAATAATGTATTATTATCGGATTACAAATTTCATAGCGTTTGGAGTTATCGTTTGGCCCTACGGGGTATAAACGCGCTAAAATTTATATCGAAAATTCAATATAATAATTAGGCCCAAAAAGCTATCTTCTCCATACGATCGAATTAGGACTCAAAACTTTTTCAATTGCATTCGGAATAGGGGTATAACATTATGAACGCCTGGCGGCATGGCTCGTTAGAGGTTCGAGATTTTGAGTGTGTAAATCGAGACGTTTGAAAAATTAATTAATATATATAGATTCTTGTCAACCTTTCAGCTGCAATTCCTTCACATCAGTTGTTTTTCCTTTCACTCAATCACTGTAACTTTTCCATTCAAACACGTTTCCCTCTCCATTAGTTAAAATCACATCCTCTCTTTGATTTTATTTAATCCATAGCCGAGCATTTCAAATAAAAATAAATAAATAAATAAAGTTGCGTTCCCTCTTCAAAAATTCAGACGAAATTGAAAATCCATTCGAAAATCGAAATCACGGAAATCCCTTTTCCTCCTTCGGTTTTTAATTCTCCAAATCGATTCAAAAAAAGGATCGAAGTAGAAAATCAAAAACTGTTTTGATGAGTCGCGTGGGCGCGCTGGTGGGGTGATCGCGATGGTGCAAGATCGCAAGTTTAAGTGGTCGCGAGTTCGATAGGAGGCTCGAGCAATGGCGGTGTCGTGATGGTCTGTAGTCGACTGGTTAATTCGCCCTCGCGAATTTAGGCAAGGTCGAAGGTCACAGTTATGGTCATCGGCGGCGATTGTTTTGATTAGGGCTTGAGATCAGGGAGTATGGGAGTATGCTCGAGTTCGAGATGGGGGGTTTGTTTTCGCAATCGTGTCAGAGTCGGTGGCGACCTCGGTGACGAGGCATGGTCGCGGTTGGCTGGTGGAGGCCGCGTTCGTGGGTTGTGGCGATTTCTGGTGGCGCGACCAAAGACAAAGTTCGAGCTCAGGTGCGAACGCTGGCGAGGTCTAGTAGGGTTAGGGACGCGAGCGTGCGGGGTGGTCGGCAGTGAGGTAATTTAGTTCTGGGTTTAAAATCTAATGTAAGTTGGTATAAAATTCAAAATTTGCATAGGGTAAGTTTTTAAGATACTCACTGAAATTAAATTTGGGTTACTCTTATTAAAAAGAAAAGAAAAAAATGAAAATTAGGGTAATTTAATTATTATTTAAAATTAGTTAATTAAAATTTATTAACCGGTAATTAATTGTTCGATTATTTCAAAATATTAATAAACTGTATAATGATTATACGAGGTCTAAAATCATGGAAACAAGTCGAGATGGAAATGGTTTGCAAATAAAAATCAAAGGTGAGAATTTCTCACTCATTTGGATTACCGTTTTTAAATTTAAATGTTTAAATTTAAATTATTGGATGTTGATTGGATTGATAGATTTATAATTATCTGTTGGATGATTACATATATATAGTAGTATATATGTTAGTATTGGAGTCATTGATATTCCTACATTATATAGCGGATGAGACCCTATGCGCCCCGCATAATAGCGGATTACCCTATATACCCGATATCCCCCTCGAAGTGGGATTGGTATTTTTATATTATGCTAACATCTGTGGATGCAGGAAAACAGGTTGGAGAGATCCAACTGGATTCCTCAGAAATATTGAAATTATTTTCATATTTAGTGATATGATTTATTTGAATAATTTGTGATAGATTATATTGAAAATTGAAATTATTGAATGCTATGGTATTGCTGGATATATTTTTGGCATTTTAAAATATCAAAAAAATTGATTTTTGAAGGAAAATAAAAAGGGAATTTTCATTTAAAATATTTATAGTGAAGTTGAATAAATTAAAGAATGAATTTGGAAAAAAAGTAAATACTTTGACTTTAAAATTTTATTTAATAAATTTCGGTATTTGGAAAAATAGAGATTTTTGAATAAATGTGAATAAAAGTGTTTTCTTTTTAAAAATAAGAACTTAGGAGATATTTTCTTAAGTATAAGAGAATATATTTTTAAATTTAAGATTTAAATAGCTTTGGAAAATAAACGGGAAATTTAAAATAAAATATGAAGTTGATGTTTCAGATTTAAATAAGTTTTTAAAACAAAAAGGGAAGTGAAATCTGAAATTGGTGGGCTTTGGAATATAATGGGAAATTAATTTAAAAATGAAATTTAATTCTGGAATCGATTTAGAATCGATTAAATGTTGTGAAACAGCGTTAAACGGGAAATGAGACTATGGGGTTTATAAACGAGGTTTATAAATAAAATGAATTAAATTATTAGTGGATAATTTGAAATTATAAATTCATGGTGGAAATTTATAAGGAGATGGGAAAATCGTTTTAAAAATAAATAGTGGTTTTATTTTTAGAAAGGTGAGAAAGGAAATTTACGGGATTGGATTATAAATTAAACTAGAGGTAAATCAAGAGGGATTAAAATATGATTAGACTGGCTATATTGGAGTAGAAAATATATATTCCGGAAAAGTTAAGTTTATTTTAAAAGAAAGACTTTAAGTATTAAGTAGAAAATTTAAAATGTTTAAAAGAGTGTTTTAGAAAAAATTTATTATTTATTTGTTTTAAAATTTTAAGGTAAACATTAATTAAGTTAGTTATAGTAGTTAATTATTTTTAAAGGTTTAATCAGTATTTTTATTTGAAAGAATAATTATTAAATATTATATTATACAATAGTTTTATTTAAAAAAAATAGATTTTGGCTAAAGTTTTATTTGGAGAATTATTATAGAAATTCATAAGTATTATTTTGGAAATTATTAAATAGAGTTTTCGGAGAGTATTGGTATACTTGCATGGCGTAATCAAAGGCAGTGAGTGCGTGCAGTTAAGACTTGGATTTCTCTGGGATAGAGACGTAACCATTGAACTGTGATCCATGCTTTGATACCGCAGTGGTACTTTCCATATTATTTAAAAGGGTTTAAAATATTCTGAAAGTAAAGGATAATTTGTTAATATGCTGAATTCGATAAGATAAGGGTACATTTTTGGATAAAGAGATTTAAATTTATTTAAAATCTAAATTAAATGAGATCAAATGTTTTCAGTGGAAATGGAATATTTGGTTGAATTGATTGTTTATTTGATAGTTAAATAACCGACTATCAAATCTGGACCCAAATATGACTTTGGAAATATCTAGAAGAAGCACGTGATTTATATGGTACAGTTACCGTTCGAGGTGCTATACTGTATGTATAACTCGTTTTGTTCTTCTAGGATGCTTATAAGGAAATCCATCCAATAACAGTTAGGAGGTGATCTCCGATCTTATTTTCATCTGTTTATTTTATAGAGAACCGGGGTTGAGTTTACCGGGAAATATCGAACGTTGTTTCGAAGAGATCGGGATCGGATTTGCGATCTGAAAACCACTTCGATCCAACGAGAACTTTTTCGTAATGAAGACAAGAACATGGAGTCGAAGATGGAGCAGTGAAGTGCAAGGGATAATCGCTACTAATCCCGAGGGTGATTCCAAAATGGATGTAGTAGGAGTAGTGCCTTCGGTTCCGTTCGGACCTGGAACAGACATGTATGGATGAATTCTATCAGTACATTGTCATTGGAGGACAATGAGCATTCTAAGTGAATAATTCTAAAAAGGTAACGCTTAGGCTCGAGCCTCATCAGCTGGGAATGACTTAAAATCAGGGGAGGTGCAGCAAGGCTAAGTGGGTCGCATCCAAGTAGGGCAAGGTTACCCCTATCTAGAGATCTAGAGTTCCTTTTTATTCGGCTATGTGGTGCGGTTGTTGATCCCAACCGCGGGGTAATCTTATTCGGGCTATCCAGTTTAAGGGACAGTCTGTTCTTGTGTAGCAGGGGATCCCGAAGTGGTCCTCGGTACAGTGTTTCTAGACTTGTACTATGACAAGTGGTACCCCAGTGCCTAGTTATTCAGTTGAAACATTCTCCAATAAGCACCGTACGGTTTTGATTATGCCCAACTATGCTGGAACGTGAGATGCAAGCATTTCATCTATTTGAATAAGTATATGTACTTAGACACTATTATAATATCACATGATTTGATATGAAAAGTTTTGGTTATCGTAAGGTAAAAACCCATCGTGTTTATTTGTGGCACGGTCTTACGAGATACCTTTGATTTTCAAAGGATTTTGAAAACTTTAATAATTCAAATTGAGTGTGTTTTTTCACACTGGTTTTCCAGACTGACTCGGGTGTTATTTTATTATAATGCTCGGGTCAGACCGAGTATTACAGATTCAGGATAGGATGTTATCGAGCTCAGGAGATAGGATGGATGGCGATGACGTATCACACATACTTGATTTTATTCCGCTGTGTATGGTATGCTATATATTCAGCACTGGTGAGGACAAGTTGTTATAACAGTCCACTATTGTGTTATTGATGTATTGTACTATGATGATGTAATGTATAAAAATAGTTATAGTTATTTTTGTATAAAGATAAGTTGTTATCTATTATATACTGTTCCACTGCGATTGTGAGATTCTATGTTGTTATTCCTATTTTCTTCTTCTACCTCTTTCTTCTTTCCCTAACGATCTGGTATTTCCGGCATTCAATTGTTCGACATGTAATACAGTGGACGTATTAATGTCGATTTTCGAACGTCGAAAATCCGGGCTGTTACATTTGAATACTCTAAAATACCACTGATTTAATTTAATTATTACTATTATAAGTTAATTAAATTAATTGATATTTTTGAAATATTAATTGTTAAATTTTGTTTTATTTATTTAAATTAGTATTCAACAAAGTACATATATAAAAGTTATATATGTATGTATGTATCGATATACGATATCAGTAAATGTTTAAATTAGATTTAAACTATAGTAATACTAATTGGGTTTGGAAGTTTTAAAGGCCCAAATATCCCTATGATTTGGTCGGCCATGTGGTAGTAAGAGAGGAGGTGCTTTTAAATGTAAAATGTGATTTTGAATTATGTTATAGGAAGAGGTAAACTATGAAATTTAGATTTCTACTTTTCCATCCTCTCCATTGCCTATTTAAACATAACCTACACTTCATTAGATCTGATCTTTTGGAGGCTCCTCTACCTCCACTTCTGGTCGAAATCTATAGAAGAATTACTCCTCATTTCTAATGAAATTAAACCAAATAAATCTAAATTAAGGTGTGGTGATTACTTCTAGTCTGTTGCATATTCTAGAGGCACCTAGATTTGATCTATACATAGGTTTGATTCAACATTCAAGGTGCTTTATCAAGGCATCAATTAGGCAACATCCAATTATTTATTTATTTATTTATATGTTAATTTGTATCATTATATGTAGATACACTAGAATTTACAATATCACGAATTTATATATCTACTTGCTATCAATTCTATATGTGTGTTTGTATGTGCTTAATAAAAAATATATAATTTTATTTATATTTTGTTTCGACCACGATGATTATAAGGACTTTTGTAACGAATCGCCTATCTTAGACTATAACAGAAAATGTAGTATATTACATAGTCATAGGCAAAATATTACATCAGAGTTCAATAATACAAGTTCCAAGCTAGGACAATTTACAACTATCTATCCACAAAATACTTAGACTATGCATACATATACAACGGAATAATTTATACTAATAATAGCTATCCATGAAACTACCTGCTCCAGCTCCTCCAACATGCTTTCGAGAGAAACCTGGATCACTTGACTACTCATAAAAATTGAGTATATAAGAGTTTAGGGGAAAGAAAAATAAACTTTGGGTCAGACATGGGTCTGGTGTGAGTAAACTCAAATAACAATATTATTATTTGAAAACTCCTTTAAAAAAACAAAAGGTATCGTAAGACCACGCCGCACCTATACACGGATGGGTTTTTACCTAGCGATAACCAAAAACACTTTCTATTTAAAACAAGTGATGTTATGATAATAGCTAAGGGTTTAAAATAAATATAGAACATAGCTGAAATGTTGCATCTCACATTCCAACATATTTAGGTATACAACTAAAACCGTAAAGGAATGTATTGGAGATTGGATTCTGTTTGCACAAAAAATGGACAAACACCTCAAAGTCGTATGATTTAATTGATTTTATGCTGTTCTTAGTGATTTGAGTGATTTATGCAAATATATGAAAAGCAGGGACTAAACTGTTAAAGACACGCAGATTTATAGTGGTTCAGCCAGAATGTGCCTACGTCCACTTCATATATTATTTCTCTTTTCTTGTTTAGATTACAAGTACAAAGCTTTGATACAAATATCTGAAAGTTGTTTGAAAGTTCTCTCCGTGCTTGAGCTCTCAAACTTGTCCGCCATTGTTGTACCCCTGCCCCTCTATTTATAGAGTGAGGCTGGGGGTAGGGGTCTTGGATGTATAAAGCTGCTGGTGCGCCTGGGCTGATGTAATCTGGCCTGGCAATGTTGGTTCGGTACTCCCTGGTTCGGTGATAGTTGGAGCGTAGAGTGGAGTTGTGATTGGTCCGGTGGTTCTGGTCCGGTGATGAATTGTGAGGAGTGGTCTGGTGGTTCTGGTCCGGTGGCACCTGGGAGGTAGCTGGTTCGGTAGTGTGGAGCTGGGTTGGTTCGGTAGCTCCTGGGAGGTAGCTGGTTCGGTAGTGTGGAGCTGGGTTGGTCCGGTAGCTCCTGGGAGGTAGCTGGTTCGGTAGTGTGGAGCTGGGTTGGTCCGGTAGCTCCTGGGAGGTAGCTGGTCCGGTAGGCTTTGGAAATGAATTGGTTTGATCTTCCATGGCTGTGAATTTGGTTCGGTAGTGGTGGAAACACACCCAACACTTGCCCCCCCAAAGTGGGGCATATGCCAGATATGTCGTGCTTTGTTTCAGTTTGGACGTTTCCATTCGGTCCTACGAGCCGAACCAGTTGGTTCGGTTATCTTTGTTTTTCTATAAATGTGGGCTTCATATCTCTCGTTATTCCCTACCAAGCGAGATAGCCGAATCAGATTTGTTGGATCACGCTTAGCTACCGAATCAGGTGATTGCCGAATTACTTTCGTGTTTCGAACTACCGGACGAACTCGTGTAGTTCGAGTACCGAATGAAGACTTGTCTTACCGAATGAACTCGGGGAGCTTTAAGCACCGAATGAACTCGAAGCCTTTGGACTACCGAATGAGCTTCGATGTCTTTGGTTTACCGGATGAACTCGACGTCTTTGGTCAACCGAATGAATTCGAAGTCTTTGGATAACCGAATGGCGCTTCATGCTTGAATTACCGGTCGAGCTCGAATGCCGGACGAATCTTGAACCTTTTATGTTTCGAATTACAAATGAAATTCCAGATTGTACTCACTTACTTGTTTATATCTCTACATCCTTTGTTCTAACAATGTGCTTTCTTGTGTTGCAGATAATGTCTTATAAAGTTGAAACCCGTTCCGACAAGAATAAATCTACGGACAAAAGAGAGCCTCCTGTCGTGCCCCCAGTCCAGCCGAATCCAGAACAACATGGGCCCACCCCGAGATCGCTAGTGGACGGGTACGGTCCTCAAGAGCTTTTGAACTCACCTCCTGATTGCTTCCCTAGCTCCCTCAAAGACGAGCAGCTTGATGTCATTTCTCGCTCTTTTGGGATTGACAGAGCGCGTATGCTGTTGCCGGGGGAAGGAGTGATGCCATATAATCCTCCCGAAGGATATTTCGCTTATAGTAGGTATCACTGTATGTGTTGTGCCATCCCGCCTCTCAATGATATCCAGCTTTGTCACATATCTGAAGGTGGCTCCATTCCAGCTTCAGCCTAACTCGTATGCCATTCTGGTTAGCCTTTTCGTTATCTTCCAGAGGAGATACGGGCATCCTCCTTCCAACCGGGAGATCCGGTATTTGTACAACTTGAGGGGTTATAAGAAGGGGTCTCCATACATTAGCTTGGAATCAGCCGTATCTTTCAAGCAGGTCCTGGACTTATACTCGAAGTTCAGCATGTTTAAGAAAGAATGGTTTTTTATCAAGGATGACTCTGTTTCCATCTGTCGCTTCACTTCTGGCTGTAAGTCCTAAGCTTATTTATAATCTTCGTTCTGACTGCAATACCTCTTCTTATGTGTTTTTGTTTCTTGCTAGCGACAGGTGGCTTTGCGGTCGTAGAGAGTGACCGCCTGGTTCAGATGGTTGCGGAAATAGAAGCCATCACGGGAAGGGATAGGTCGGCCTCTTATTTGATTAGGAACGCTACACTTCTAGGGCACAACCTGATCCTACCACATCAGTCTGTGGTTAAGCAGAGAGACACGGCGGAGGAGAGGGATGCCAAAACCACAGAAGGGGCCACAGCGAAGAGCGGAAAAAGGAGACCCTTCTCTGTGCATCCAGTCGCTGGGGGGAAGAAACTCATGAAATCTGATGGCCCCTCTCCCAGCACACATCCAGATGTTCAGGAGGAGGATAAAGTGGAGGGGAAAAAAGGCGAGGATGAAGGAGGTGAGAGCGGAAGGAAAGGAGGAGGTGAAGGTGGTGGCGATGGCACCGGGGCTTTGTCTTCTGGGCAAGTTGGTGAGATGCAAGAGTGGACGGATGACGCTTTCCGCCAAGCCTTCAAAGGTTCGGAGGAAACGGAGAAATCCAAGAAAGCTGATAAAGTTGGGACCGGTGTCGATTTATCTTCCGGGAGCGCTTCTACTGAGGCAACTTCTACGGTTCAAGGTGAATTTCTTTCTACTCTTTTTAATTCTCGAATGATGTCTCAATGCATGCTGGTGACGCTTGATTCTTATTCCAGGAGCGGGCAAAATGGTCAAAACCTTAGATTTTCGGCATAGGCTTGAACAATACAGACTCCTCAAAACTTCTCCCAAGCCGAAGACTCCTACTAACCGCCCTGGCGATGTAGTCGGCTATCGTCCTCTTCTTGGAGTTATTGAAGAAGATATACAGAAGAGGAAGGGGAGTCGATCTACGTTTGGATCTCTTCCTGGTCCTCCGGCCCCACTCCAGCCTATTCATGATATTGAGGAGGAGGACACCGAGCTTATACCTTCCCCACATCCGTCTGAGAATCCGACCGTCATCCCGATAGATCATCCTGGCTTAGTTCGCAATCCGTTTGCGGGTCATCCGGACCTGGACCCGGCATCTCATGACATCACCTTCGACGAGGTTACTGGTGAGCATCTCCTCCGTCGTAATCCTATGGTACGGGTGCTTGACGAAGCTAAGTCCCTGGATCTTGATCTGCTTACTACCCGGGTCGTAACTCTGGGGGATGAGGCTAAGGCAAACATTGACCGGGTTGCTGAGGAGACTAGGAAATTGATGGGGCACCACGCCCGACTGGTCAAGGCTGGGGAAGAGATAGGAAGCGCCAACATTCGGCTACGGTTGATGGTTTCCGACCAGGCTAAACAACTCGCCGACCAAGCCATCCAAATCTCCTAGCACGAGGCCGCATCCAGACAATTGAGGAAGACTATTGAAGAGGCCAGTAGGGCGGAGTTGCAGAGGATGGAGGCCGTTTGTAAGGAGCGGATTGACATGGCCATTGCCACGGTGGATGAGGTTCGGCAAGAGGACTTCGAGCGGGTAGAGGAACTACCGGGGAGACTTGAGGTCGCGGAGCTTGCTCAGGCCAAGTCGAAGGAGGAGATGGAGGTGATGAGGAGGTCCCTTCAGGCTGACCGTTTACGGTATCGATCGGAGAGGGATGCTGTTGTTGCAAAGGTGCAGGCTTCTGAGGTCCGAATGAGGGAGTTTGAAGAGAACGAGGGGATGATGGATGGGATGCTCCAGGATATGTACTTCCGTACTTGGAGGTAGGGTAACTTGTCCTGGATGGATGATTACCCCCGAGTCATGGCTAGGATCTATCTCAGGGCTCTAGAGGAGGCCAAGGCTGAGGCGGATAAGGAGGGTGGTGTGGCCTTCAGGATGGATGTGGTTACCGCCCAGTTTACCAAGGAGGAGAAGGTGGCGGTGAAGGAGGGCATGCGGTTGCTTGCAGCTGAGGAGGCAGGTGTGCAAGTAGAGGATGATGATCAAGATGATCAAGGAGCAGATGCTGGTAAGTCTTCCTTTCTAGTCTTTCCGTTAACTTGGTTGCTTATCACTAATGAATTCTTTCTCTGACCGGACAGGTGGGCAACAGGACAAGGATAAGACTCCGACGCAGCCGGCTCCTTGATTGGACCTGAATATCTTTTTGTGGACTCGACATTGTTGTATATGTTAGTCTCAAAACAGTAACGTAACTCTTAGGTTGTAATTATGCTACTTGTAATAAACAACACTATTCTTGACGTGTAATTCTTTAACTTAAGCTGATTCTGTCGTCTTTTGAATGTTTTTGCTATTTTGACATGTTTGTATGAGAAATATAGCTATGCATATTCTTGTAATTAAATTGTGTTTGACGTCAAGTTCTTGTTTAAAATATAATTTCATGACTTGCAATGTTAGCGTGAGGTGTGAATAGATTATAGTCATGTGTTTACACATGAAAGAAGGAAATACCGCCCTTTATATTTTGCTTGTAGATGGCAGCTTTGAATGTCTTGTGTGACCGAGTATGGAATGCGGTCCAGTATCTTGCTGTGAGTATCTGCTTTCATTAGCGAATGTCTCTTGTTCTGTGTCCTGTACCTCAGGGATTGTTACAGAGGATAGGAGAAAATTTCTTAAATAAAATTGAAATATGTGAAATAGTAAAACTTCCAATCACGGAAGGCCTTCGATGTGCTTAAGTTCGTGGCAAACGGGCTTTGTAGTCACTTTCCCTAGCTGTGGGTCTTGGAGACATTTGTCACCCATCTTACGCCTCCGTGGGGAGTTAATTCTTTTTTACCACAGCCGCACTTAAGACACATTGGAGCCGAGATCGCGCACAGTAACTACCCGGGCCATTATGGCCCGTAATCGTGGGTATTATTCGATTTACTATGGCCGGCTAGCGTGGGTGCCGATCGTCAACCGTGAACTGCCCCTGGCTGGCCACACCTTATGTTGGGGCTTATAGTCGGTTCACAGTTGCCGGCGAGCCGAACGCCGTAATGAGCTGCCTCGGCTATAGTCGGCCTTCTCGGTGGCTTATAATCGGCTCATTACAGTTGGCTTTAAGGGCCGTCGCGAGCAATGAGTTAACCCGCAGCAGAGGGATGCCGGAGCGAAAGTGTCTCATTGGCGAGGGCATAGATTCGCATAGTACCTGTTAGGTCTTGTTTAGGTGAAGTTGCGCTGTGGAGTGCCTTGAATGGAAATGCTATTTGCACAGGATTTCGTTTAACAGAAAAGGATAAAGTTAACAAGCAGCCAAGATATAAAGGAACAAGAAAAAGAGACAAGGTTTTTTAAAGTGGTTCGGCACGAAAATGCCTACGTCCATTGATTCTCTTTGTTAATTCACTTCATATGGGCAGTACAAGTTAAGAAAAGTATCGACGGAGGTGTTGGATGTTCCATGCCCTCTGGAACACCTCTCCGTCCACTGTTGAAAAAATATAAGCTCCGTTGTGGAGATCTTTATGAATTACATATGGTCCATCCCAGGTTGGATCTAGTGCTCCGGGACGAGGGAAGATTCGCTTGAGGACAAGATCCCCTTCTTGTAAGGTACGATGCTTGACTTTGGAGTTGTATTGTGCTGCCACTTTTTGCTTGTGGGCTGCTGCTTTGAGGACTGCATCATTTTTTCTCTCCTCAATTAGATCCAAAGACATGTGAAGGAGTTCTTCGTTCTCTTCTGGGTTATAGTGGATCCTACGTTGGGAAGGCACGATGGTTTCAAATGGGAGCATAGCCTCCGATCCATATGCCAAAGAGAAAGGAGTATGCCCTGTTGATGTTCTGAAAGATGTGCGATAGGCCCACAGTGCCGTAGGGAGTTCATCCACCCAAGCGCCCTTTGACTTTTCGAGTTTCTTTTTGATTAGAGTTTTCAGAATTTTGTTGACGGCTTCGACTTGTCCGTTTGCCTGGGGATACGCTACGGATGAGAAGCTTTTGTGAATTCCGTGCTCTTGGCACCAGTTGGCGAATTCCTCGCTGTCAAACTGAAGTCCATTGTCTGATATGATTTTGAATGGGACTCCGTACCTGCACAGAACATTTTTGATCAAGAAGTTAATAACTTTTGCTGAAGATACTTTATTAAGAGGTTCTGCTTCCACCCATTTGGTGAAATAGTCGACTGCCACTATAGCATATTTGGCCCCGCCTCGGCCCATTGGTAGTTCGCCGATTAAGTCAATTCCCCATACTGCAAAGGGCCACGGGCTGGTCATTTGAGTAATCTCAGTTGTTGGTAGTCGCGGGATCTTAGCAAACTTCTGGCATCTGTCACATTTTCTGACGAAATCTAAGGCGTCCTTGCTTAAGGTGGGCCAGAAATATCCATATCGGAGTATCTTTTTTGCTAAAGTTTGCCCTCCGGTGTGATCTCCGCAACTTCCTTGATGAATGTTGGATAAGATTTCCTTGGCTTCCCTTCCAGCGACACACCTTAATAGGGGGTTAGAGAATCCGCGCCGATAAAGGGTGTCCTCTTGTATTGTGTAGCGGGAAGCTTTCCTCAAGATTTTCTTGACTTCGTTACGCCCGTTGGGTAGTGTGCCACTTTGTAAGTAGTCTCGGATGGGAGTCATCCAAGTTGCTTCTTCGGCTGCAGCTATCAGATTCACTTTCTCAAAACTTGGGGTCAGTTGCCTTGAGATGGCTACTGCTCCGGAAATATCGCCGTCTCTCATGCTTGCTTCGCCATGTGAGGGTATTGCCTTCCTTCTAGGTCACGCCTACCGAATGTGATGTCATCACTCTCTTTCCGCTTCGGGTGGCGCTCTTCTATCACAGAATTAACATAGTCTTCATTGTTTCTAAGCGACTTTCCATATCTTTCCATCTCTGCCCAGCTTCTGTCGGCGATGTGCGGTCCTCCCGAGATGGTATGGACCACTATCTTCTCTTGACTAGAGCCGCTAGTGTTGCGATTTCCTCTGCCTATCTCTGGTGAGGGTAGCCTTGGGTTCTCGTTGGTAGGAGCTGGAGTCCTGTTCTGACCTCTTACATAGCGTTCCAGTCTTTTCCTTCTGATATGTTCTTCAATCAAGTCCCGGAGATGATGGCATTCATTGGTATCATGCCCATGGGATTCGTGGAAGCGGCAGAACTTTCCAGACTTCTGTGCGTTGTCTAATTCCTTCTTGTATGGTGGGCGTTTGTATCTAACTTTGACTTGGGTGGCAAGGAAGATGTTTTCAATGGTTTCGTTCAAAGGAGTGTAAGTGTCGAATCTTGGTCCTGGCCGATATAGGCGCTTTTCTCCCTTCTTGCCCCCATCGTTGTCTCTAGAATCATTTCTTCGAACGTCCTTCGCTGCAGCGGGCCTGTTGCCGTGAGCTGCCTTATTTTGTTGCCCTGACTGCCCCTCAGTGGCAGCATCTTCAAGCCTCATATACTTCCCGGCTTCATGAAAGAAATCGAGTAGAGTAGCTGGTTTTTCTTTCGTCAACCTTCTAGCAAATTTAGTATCCGGATGCACACCACTACAGAGGGCCATTAGGATAAGCTTCTCATCGGCATCTTGGACTGCGGCCGCTGCGGCATTGAATCGGGTTAGGTATTGCTGCAGTTTCTCTCCAGGTTTCTGTTTGATAATGGATAAGGAATAAGTGTCCTTGGGTTGTTCCACATGAATGCAGAACTGACTGATAAACTTTTCTTTCAACATTTCCCACGAGCTGATGGATCCCTAGCGTAAATGACAGAACCAGGAGGTAGCTAGATCAGCTAAGAATAGTGGAAAGCATTTGCACAGTACTCCCTCTGTTGCTCCACTCATGAGCATACGATGTGTGTATCTCTGTAAGTGTACAACGGGGTCGGAGGTTCCTTTATAAGGTTCCATTGTTGGCATTTTCCATTCTCGGGGGGTGATAGCAATTTCGATATTGTGGGCGAAAGGGCTGGTTACCCTAGCGCCTATCCCTCGATCTCTTTGATCCCGTTGGACGCATTCTCTGAACAAGCGTACCATCCTTTCATCATCATTTGGAGCAGATAGAAACGAGTTTGGTTCTGTTCTGTGGGATTGATTCCATCCAGATGACCTATAGGGATGGTATCGTCTATCATTCCTGATGTTTTCCAACGGTTGTCTCTGGTCTTCTGGGAGCATGCTAGGATCAGCTACAGCTAGCCCTTGCCTTGATCTTCCCCTGTTGGGTTCTGATCTAAGCACTTCCTCGGGTCCAACTTCGGGCTGGACTCTAGCTCGGCCCCGTTCATTGGCGTTTCCGTGGTTATGCAGTACAACCGGCTCAGCTACAGTTGACCTCCGCCCGGTACCTCCCCCATTGGGTTCGGTTCCAAGCGTTTCCTCAGGCCTAACTTCGGGCTGTGCTCGATCTCGGCTCCTACCATGGCCGCTTCTGTTGTTAGCTCCTTCGAAGAAGGAAGATCTTTGTTGTCTCTAAGATCCTCCAGACTGGGACTCACCCCATGATTCAGTGTTGCGGTTGGACTCTTCAGCATCCCTTAAGCGTGACATGAGATGGTCCACCAAGGCTTCCTGCTGGGACGTGAAGCGGTTAGTCACTTCAGCCACATTCCTGTCTAGATCTGCCCTAGTAATTGCTGCTGGTTGTTCTGTGGCAGGGGTGGTCGGATTTGCCTGACCTTCATTTGGTACTGCTTCTGGAGGGGGACGATTTACTTGATCTGTGACCACTGGATCTGGAAGACTGCTGGTTGCGATGTTTTTTCCTTTGTTAACATCTTTCTTCTGCTTGGGAGGCATGTTTTCCAAGAAATGAACGATGCTGTTATGAAGAAGGCTAAGTGGAAGAAGCTGGAGCTTTGAGCTTCGAGCTCTCAGTGAAAGCACCAAAAATGTTTGCACAAAAAATGGACAAACACCTCAAAGTCGTATGATTTAATTGATTTTATGCTGTTCTTAGTGATTTGAGTTATTTATGCAAATATATGAAAACAGGGACTAAACTGTTAAAGACACGCAGATTTATAGTGGTTCAGCCAGAATGTGCCTACGTCCACTTCATATATTATTTCTCTTTTCTTGTTTAGATTACAAGTACAAAGCTTTGATACAAATATCTGAAAGTTGTTTGAAAGTTCTCTCCGTGCTTGAGCTCTCAAACTTGTCCCCCATTGTTGTACCCCTGCCTCTCTATTTATAGAGTGAGGCTGGGGGTAGGGGTCTTGGATGTATAAAGCTGCTGGTGGGCCTGGGCTGACGTAATCTGGCTTGGCAATGTTGGTTCGGTACTCCCTGGTTCGGTGATAGTTGGAGCGTAGAGTGGAGTTGTGATTGGTCTGGTGGTTCTGGTCCGCTGATGAATTGTGAGGAGTGGTCCGGTGGTTCTGGTCCGGTGGCACTTGGGAGGTAGCTGGTTCGGTAGTGTGGAGCTGGGTTGGTCTGGTAGCTCCTGGGAGGTAGCTAGTTCGGTAGTGTGGAGCTGGGTTGGTCCGGTAACTCCTGGGATGTAGCTGGTCCGATAGGCTTTGGAAATGAATTGGTTTGATCTTCCATGGCTGTGAATTTGGTTCGGTAGTGGTGGAAACACACCCAACAGATTCCATACAATGACAAGGCTACTGGGGTACCGCCTGCCACAGTACACCTCTAGATTAGCCTACCGAGATCGTACTAAACGATCCCTGCCAACACAGGACTGGCCTATCCCTTGCTGGATAGTACCGAATATGATCACCCCCTTAGTCGGGATCAGCAACCATTTGGGACTATAGCATATTTGAGTAGGGACTCATTCTAGATGGAAATGATCATACCCTAATGGGTGCGACCCACATGGTCCTGCTTCATATCCCTTTTTTTAGTCATTTCCAGTTGATGAGGCCTGAGGCTACATCATTACCTTTCACATATAACACTTCTTTCTTGGAATGCTAACATTGCCTTCACAATGTTGACACAATGTCAGCATTCATCCATACAAGTCATTCAAGAGATGAACGAACCAAAGGCACTACTTCCACTACACCCATTTTGGAATCACCCTCAAGGTTAATGGCAAGATAGCCCTTGCACTTCAAGTCTTGAATCTTGATCATGACTTCGATAGATCCAATTCGAACGCTTTATGTTGGTTTGAAGTGGTTTTCGGATAACTATTTGTCATCTGATCTTGGTCTCTTTAAACCAACATTCAATAATTTTAAATGGTCAAGTTATTTGATAATGAACAACTTCACTATTGGGTGCAAGATTTACATATGGACATACACTCCATATACTTAAGTTATCATGACTCGCTTATCAAAATAACCTCCTTGTGTTTATCACGTTACTGATACTCAGCATTTGTGCTAAACATAAGTCAACTTACTTGCCATAAAATGTGTCAACGTTTTATAATCACTACTTTAATTCATTTGGCTACTTAACAGTCCAGACGATGAGATCCTTTGATTTAAAATCACTTAACTTGGAAAGAAGATTGATTTAAAACATAACCAATAAGTTTAAAAAAAGTTTTGAAAAGATTAAAGTATATTCAATTGGCTTAAACCCTAATTATATCTTAATTAAATCAAGATTAATTCGTAATTAAACTTTAATTAACTTAATGAACTTAGTTAAGTCCTAATTAACTTCTTAATTCATCTTAGTTAAGGTTTAAACAATACATTATTAGTTAAACCCTAATTAATTAAAAGTCAATTAAATAATCACTTATTAAATAATAATAATTAACTAATTCACTTAATTAAATAATAATTAATCATTAAATAACTTCTTAACTTCATTAATCACTAATTAGTCATTAACCTTCTTTAAGTGTTACTTAACCCTTAATCACTTACTTAATTATCAATCAATACTAATTATTTTTAATTAATTTATTAAATAATAAAATATTTATTTAACTAAACTTAATTTCTTTTATATTACTAATTAAGTTTGAAATATTTTTGCAAAACCATTTCACAAGAAAACGTTTTCAAACGAAAATCGGAAATTTTGTCGAACTGTGTCCATAGTGACTATAGCTATGAGCGCAGTTCGCTTAAGCATACTTTAAGCGAAAAACATGCTTGATTATTTTCTATTTCAAGTTTTGAAACATAACTTTCAAAGTTTTTGAAACATAGAAACAAAGATAGAAACTTTGAAATAATTTCCAAACTTTTAAACAAGAAAACAAAGTTTTTGATTTCAAATCGGATCTCACGTCCGTTGTAACACACAAATTTGTTAACTTTGACACAACCCAACATACTTTGGTTCTCGGATCACAATCGTACATCCAAAGTACCATAATTTTTAACATCACAATGAAACACGTATAAAAATATATGTTTACATGCTTACTAACTTGACAATACCGCATTTAAATTCAAATTCAACACCAAACACCAACATCCATCAAATCAACATCGACCAACATAATAACCATTCAATTTACACATCATATTATCATCACAATAACACCACATAGTAAAGTCAAAAAAACATTTCCAAAATAAAGTAGTTTACTCACCGAAACTTCGCAAATACAAAGCGAACTTTGACTAGACTTTGGAAACAACACACGAGCTTCGAGGAGTGAAGATTTTTCCAAAGTTTTGAGCTTCAAATGGCTCGACCTGATGGTGTAGGGCTCGGCCTAGTGGTTTGGGGTGGGTGTCGGCTTGTGTAACAACCCAAAAATTTCGACCCCGAAAATTCCAGATACTTAGGAAAAAGAAGAAAAGAGAAAGAAGAAGAAACAGAAATAATCACAGAATCTCACATTCACAGCGGATAAAATATAATATCAAATATAGCAGTTATACAAAATAAAACTGTATCTGTCAAATTTCATATAATACATCAGAGTTACAACATTTACACAAACATTGGATAGTTAAAATCACATGCCCAGATAAACTACCATAATATATCACAATGGAATACACTCCATACGTTCCTACCATCCAGCTCGCCTCCTAAGCTCCAGAACGTCCTTACCTGAAAATCTATAATACTCGGTCTGACCCGAGCATTACATCAAAGTAACACCCGGGTCAGGCTGGAAACCAGCGTGAGTAAACCCATACAATTTGAAATACTAAGTGCAAACCATAAAAGAAAAACCCGGGGTAACTCATACTTCACTACGAGTTCTTTACTTGTTATGCTCAATACTTACTTCACATATTGATCTATAAAGAATCAAAGTCGTTTCGGGTATTAACTAATACCCGACTCCTGTCTCTTCGAATCCAATGTCATCTTAACCCAAGTTATTCAAATGAAATACAATACAAACTTTAAATACAAGATGTCACTGTTTTAGCCCAAACATATTATATCACATAGCATTCCTTATCACATACCAGAGATATCAACTAATCTAAAGCATACAATATCATTCAATCATTCATAGCAAGATTTATCAACCATACCATCTCTAATTAATTTAATTAACCACAAATGAATTAAATTAATTACTTTAATTACTTTTAAACCTTGCTTGTTAATTGCAAACCAATTAATTAATCATCCAAAAAATTTCCATTTTAATTAATCATCCTTGATTATTTATACTTTAATTACATTAAGTAATTAGCCTTTAATTAATTCCACAAATTAATTATCCTTAACTATTTACAGTAATTATCCTTAATTAATCACTTAAATTAATTATCTTAAAATCACTTATAGTGATTGATTATCCTTTAATTAATCACACTCATTAATTAACTAACCCTTAATAAGTTTCCTTAATTAATCAAACCTTTAATTACCTACTTTAAGTAATTATCCTTTAATAAATCACATTTAGTAATTGTCTATTAATTACCCGCCTTAACTAATGACATTAAGTAATTATTTCTATAATTACTTCATTAGGTATTTGTCATTAATTAATTTCATTAAGTGATTTACTCTAAATAATTAATCATCTTTTAATTATCTTCCTTAATTAATCAATCCTTGATTAATTTACTTTAATTACTTTCTTTAATAAATTAATTAATCTTTAATTAATAATCCATATATAATTTAATCCTTTTGAGTAATTAATCGTTTTCTTTTTGTATTCACTCACTTAATTTAATTCAAAATTAGGATACAAGGTAAGCTTGAATCCATACTTTAAACTTATTTAAAACTTTGCTTAAATCTGGCTTTCAATTTTTAATTTCATTTTAAATTTTAAAAATTCTGTCAGGTTTATAACCTGAAACCATCTAAGTGACTCGAGACCCCCTCAAAAAAAACTTCGAGTCAAACTTCCCAAAACTTCGAGTAAAACACTCCACTGACTCGAGAAACTCGAGTACCTCATCTTCTTCCAAATTCAAACTTCACTAGAGATACACCGTGCACATGCACGGTGTCTCCGACCCCTTCTGGTCATCACCAAAACCTTTAACAAATCGGCGATCACAATCTCAGACCATCCAAACTCCAAACCCATCGATTCCCACTCGAAATCGAATTCGAGTATCTCAGAACCCAAAACTGGAACAACATCAAAACCTGGAATCACCTCGTTCTCGCTCCTCCGACCACCGGAGTGCCAGCGGCTTCAGCCACCTCTTTGACAACCCCAAAACTTCCATCCCCCAGAGTATCGTGAAACTCGATCCACCAGAGGGATCGTGCCAACCCAAAAACCCGACCATACCAAAACTAGGTCAATAGACTTCATCGATCAACCACCGTCACAACTGACCATTGATCACCTTCCTGATATTTTTTCCTGAACCTCCAATACCCCCTCCATCTCCAGTGATGTTCCCGATCACTCCAGTAGCTCCGGCCACCAGAATTCGTCCAGAAACCAAATTCCAGTCATCCCCTAAATACACATTCAATTCAACATTAAAAATTTTGATATTTATTTTAAAAATCATAACTTTTAAAATGAATTCAAGTTATGATCTTGAAATAGAAAATTAGAGTGATTGATTTTAGCATATATAAAGAAGTCCTACTATACTCTTAATTACCAGATAAACTTTCAAATATTTTAACTTAAATTCATTTTTAAAATTAAATTTATGTCTAAACAAACATTCCATGTTTGAAAACCAAGCCTTAAAAGAAATGAGGGGAAAAGAGAATGAATTATCTCTATATTTAGACTCTGTATTATGAAACAGAGAAGAACAAAAATACAATCAGACATGCACATCTGTACACACTCATATATAAGATTTTATACTTATATCTACAAATACAGGCATCATTATCACAGAAATTCATAAGCAACAACCATAGATCTACTTAAGTTTTAAATTTAATGTTTACTCACCTGTTATAAGATGAAGAACAAAGCTTTGAAACAGAAGCCTAAGAACTGGAAGCTACTGCTCTTTTGAAAATTGAAAACTTGATTACTTAAGATCTGAGAATCCTTTAAAACTGAAGCTTACAACTTGTCTTTGATATTTGATTGAATTGTTAGCTTGATATTTTTTTTCTTCTCTTAACAACTGTTGTTTGTTTGCCTTTGATTCTTAAGTTCCTATGGGTTTTGAAATGGCAGATTCTTCTTTTTGTTTTGTTTATTATATTTATTTTTTATACGTGAACCTCCCAAAAAATGAATATAGGCTGCTCTATATTTAAATATGTAGGGAAGTGTATAGTGCAAGCCAAGGAAGGAGATGTAAACCTGTACAGCCTCCTTTCCATAATTTATATTTCCTTCAAATTTTTGTTTCAGAGATTCTTGACCTGACATAAATTATGAAAGTGAAGTGATTTATTAGAAGGAGATTTGATGCTTTTATGGGCTGATGGAATATGCATTAAATGTGTGTCCCCTCTTGTGTTTACATACATATCCATACCCTTAAGTATCATATATATTTATACATACTCTTCCTATACTTATGTGCATTTTGTAATTATATATGTATATTCTCCATATTTATGTACTTGTATATACATATCTTTTCTACATCTCATTTCATATGGCATATTTACATGTATATACATTTATATACTTATATATATTATTAACATCATAAAGCTTGCATTCATCATATACATACATATATATATTCATTTCATCATTTTTTTTAACATACACACAAATATTTTTACTTACTTATTTTTGTCCTCGTATACAAGCATTTACATTCATACACACTTTTCCTATATTTTACTCCACATAGACATATACATACATTTATATTTTTGTATATGTATATATTTTCCACATCACAAGATTGTATATAATTATCTATACATATATTGAGGATATTTTATCGTGATTTAAATGTTGGAGTTTACCTACACAAAAATTTATTTCCTTTTTCATAGGATTTACCCTACCCATAGATTTCAAATTAAATACCTAATATAGTTTTTAAACCGATCCATATATGTTATAACCTAAGTTTGTATATAGTGTTTAAACCAATTTTTATATATCCAGATATTTTAATTATCAGAAATTCATTTGTTTGACCCATCAAAATTAATATTCCGATGTTTTAAACCAGTTAATTACTAATTAACAACCGTTAAAAATCTAGGTCGTCATAGGTTTCTTGAAGAATAAAGTGAAGAAATGAATATAGGAATCTTTAAACTAGATTTGGAAGAGATTTAAAGTGAAACGTTAGGATTTTTATATTAGAAAGGTTTTGGAAGCCATGGAAATTTTAGAAAATGAAGAAGAGAATGTAAATAAAAATGTGTGTGTATGGGTGTCTATTTATAGATGAAGAAAAGTGGAGAAATTACCATTTTATCCTTAGTTTAAAATATCATAACATGCCATCATTTTAACATGTCACATCACCACCTTACTCCCCCTCATATGTCACATCTCCCCCCTTTCTAGTCACACCCCTAAGCTATGATGGGTACTGATGATGGTACATAAAGAAATGACCAGAGATAATGATATGATTTAGTATATATATATGTCTTTATTTTAAAACCATGTCTTGTCACAACACTTGCTAAACATAATTAACATAAGATAATATACTATTAGTGTATTATTATGGTTTGGTTAATTAACTCTGATATATGTATATATAGTGCATAAAGACGAACAATGTTCCCGACAACTTTTCGGTGTCGAAAGATCGAAATTTCAGAAAACGTTCCTCGGACACATTTTCCATTTTTCTACGAAATATTTAATTTGTTAAACATATTTTGAAAATGATTTTTCCATCATTATTAATTAATTAAAATGAGTTCATTTATCAATAAAATCCATTTATTGACTATATAAATTATATATATATAAATTTGCCTAGTTAAAGCGACCAAACCCTGGGTCGTTACAACTTTTCTTTAAAGCAATGATATTTTAAAACAAATTTAAAACACAATTTTGAATTTTAAGTTAGTTATATATTTATTACATATATATATAATTTACTTTAAAAAAAATTATATGTTTTGGATATATATATATAAATTAAAACCGAAAACTATATTATAATTATATTTACGTATCTTAATTTTAATTATAACATATTAACTTATATAATATGTGTATGTGTATAGATGATATAAATAACTTAAAAAACGATTGTAATAATATTTCGGTACAGAAATGTATTAAAAAACTTAGAAACTGTAACGACCCGCCTTTTCGGCTCTCAAAAGTCGACACTAGTACATCCATGGTATTTATGTGCCAAGCATCCAAGTGCCGGAAAGATGGATCATTAAGGGGAAATGAAATAAAGGACAGAACATAATCTCACATCGTGCCGAGTAATATATAATATACAAAGATCTTTACAAATGAAAAATGTACTATATATACATCAAAATCAGAGTACACTTAGTCACTAATCATCAGCATAGACAGTTATAACAACCTGTCCTCACAAATGCTGACGAATAAAACAACATATGTAGTGGAAATAAAGAATATACGAGAGATACGTCTTGGACATCCCACTTGTTGTTTGAAGCTCCATGGTATCCAAACAAGATCTAAAAATATGCCTGGTCGAACTCGACTATTATAAGAAAAATAACGCCCGGATCAGTTTGGTAAACCAGCGTGAGAAACATGCCTCGATTGAATTTTAATGTTATAAAAAATATCTGAAAATAAAGGTATCTCGTAATACCATGCCACACAGAAACATGGACAGGTTATTACCTTTCAATTACCAAAATATTTCATTGGAAATCTTCTGATATTATAATAATGTCAAGGGTTTAAAATAAATATTGAATCATAGTTGAAATTGTTACATTGATTATATTCCAGCATAACATGTATACAACTAAGTCGAAGGCACTTATTGGAGAATGTGTTCCAAAAATGTCAAGGTAAGAAACTTTCTGTACAGTACGGCTCTAGATAAAATGTACCAAGGGCTACAAACGCATTTGCTCCTCTGCCAATATAGGACCGGCCTACACCTTACTGGATAGTACCGAATATGTCATCACTCTGGTAGCTTTCCAACCTTAATCAGGAGCTCTCATGCATAACCAAATCCATAACATAATGATCTAAGGTGATGACACACCCTAATGGGTGCGACCCACATAAGCTTGCCGCATCTACCATGTTTTAGCCATTTCTTGGGTTATGAGGCTTGAGGCAACGCTTTTACCTTTTCTCATAGCAAATCCCACTTGGAATGCTAACACCGCCCTCCAAGCAGCAACGCAAGGTCAGCATTCATCAACACAAGTTTTCTTTTGGTCTGATTAAATCGAAGGCATTACTTCCATTGCATCCATTTTTGAATCACCCTTAGAATTAGTAGCAAGAAGCCCTTGCACTTCAAACAATTCTGTCTTCAAAATTATCATTACCAAGATGTATACCGTTCGAACGCTTATGTCGGTTCAAAGTGATTTTCGGATAACATATCTAATCCGGTCTCTCCGAACCAACAACTGATAGATTCCCAGTTGACTTAATCTCGGTTCTTTCAAAAGTAAGCGGACTATATCAGAGCCCCAAGGGAATCTCAAATATACCCCTTAGAGCTAGAGACAATTCATATGAATGAGTTCTCCCGAGGAATCTCAAACCTTATGAACACGTGAAGCTCTAATTTACTTCCTAATTCAAAACTAACCAAGATTTGATTATTCCATTATTTAACTACCAAATATACAACAATCCAATCAAAAATTTATTCCCATAGAGAAACCAATATTGGTTAAGTGCATAAGCAATCGATATCCTCTTTAATTAATCCTTTCATTAATTTCATCACTTTGTAAATACTTGTTGTGACGCCCCACCTCTATACTCACACTAGCCAAGGAAACTACTGAGTAATGCCATCGACTAGCACAAAGAATAAGGCTGTTGAGGAGCGACCATCTGTGTAATTGATTTGTGCGAGTATCGGTATGTTAGATAATATAACAGGAAATCTGACATATCGAATACAAACTCAAAGCTACCACACAGTGGTTATGTGGACTTCGGAAAAAAATATGGAGGTAAACATAACACAAATCAGTCACAGATATTCATATCACAAAGGCGGAAATAGATATGAATATAACACATAAAAGTGTACATCAAAGTAGTGGTCAAACTAGATCCACTACATCACAAAAGAATAGATACAAGTGCAAGACAAAAGAATAAGTATACATCAAGGAGTCTCTATCTCAAATGTATACTAACAAAAACAACTATGCTAAAGTAGTTAGCCAAAAGTCAGGTGAAGGACCCTGATAAGAAGTCAAGCAGGAGCACCTGAAATACCTCGGTCTGACCCGAGTATTATTTAAGAAGAAAATAACAAACGGATAGGTATATCTATAAATATCAAGTAAAATGAGATAGGAAAAGAGATATGACAAAAACGTATGATAATAATAATGCCATACTGCGACAAGTATACATTAAATAACAACAAAAATCATACAATATCCCAAATCATCTCAAACATCCAAAAAGAATCGCATTCTTTAAATTATTCACAAAAAACACAAATAATTGATAGAGCCCATCAATGTTTATCATCAAAATTGGTGAAACACAAATTCTAGAAATCATCAACTAGAAATCCAAAAATCAAAATGGGTGGAGGCCTATCACAAACGGGAGCATGAAAACTCACCAACACGTGCATCACAAACGGGTCGCTAACCCATGGTCGCTAACAATAGAGCCAGTGCAATGACATAGTACAATAACGGTACGCCCAACGAACCTAAAACTCAAATAAGCCGGAACAATGACGTAGTACAACGGTACGCCCGATGAACCGAACTCCATAAAACCCATAGGTCGCTAGCCTATAAAACTGAGACGAAGCTCAACAGAACGAGGTACAGTCTCCCACTCGGACAAAGAGACATCGCATATCTCTAGTCTAAACCACAAAATGATCATCATCGATCATCAAGAAGTGTCGATTACACTAGGCTAGTAAATAAATGAGTTTAGCTTCATGTCCCATAACCACTGGCTTAACTTAAATATTTATGAAAAAATTGTAGTTTCCACTCGAAAATTGTCACAAGATTTCAATCGAACAAGTCTAAGAATTAACCGACAAAGTAAACACAAGTGTTTCATACCACTTGTTTTGCTAACCGTTTAATTAGATTTCTCATACGAATGGGAAACGGTTTTAAAAACGAGCTTTGTATTTAAAAGTAGTGTTGAAATCGTTTTGGTGAAAGAGTTTGAGTATTTACTACTAGTATAGAAACCTTTGCATTTTAAAGTGACAAACCACAGAAATGATTGTAGAAACAATCAATCAACAAAAATTCACATACGACAATGTGAATTAAATCCATAAAAATCGATATCAAATCCATCAAACGGATATTCCCAAAAATCCAAAGAAAGGAGTCATCAAAGTCGATAATAAGTGATAATAACTAACCGGATCGACAAGAATCGATTAAAAATCGGAAACCCACACAAAACTGCCTCAAATAGGCAAAAATGCAGATTTCCCAAATTCAGTCGACTGAACTCTAAGGTCGATCGACCGATTCAAGGCCAGAAACTCACGGGTTCCTGGTTCAGTCGACAGAACTATATGGTCAGTCGATTGACACAGGGACATGAAGTTTTCTGCTCCCAGGTTCAGTCGACTGCCAATCGACTGGTAGATGGACAGAAGCTTTCTACTCCCAGGTTCAGCCGACTACCAGTCGACGGACACAGGGGCAGGAAGTATTCTACCCCCAGATTCAATCGACTGACCTTACCGTTCAGTCGACTGAACTGCCATTTGCAGCATTCTCAACCTAGCCCAAGAAGGGGCAAAAGTCCAAACGGAAGTGATCGGACGAGCAACGGAGACTAGGGAATTATGCCATGCGACAACCCAGCCTTATAGGCCCTTCGATACACCCCAACAACGTGTTCAATCATCAAAGATAGGATTTTTAAAGATTTGACTTCAAAACACCAAAATTTGGAAAATCATCAAACAATCCAATTCAAAGGCAAATGGACAAGGAATAGATGTTAGGAATTACTACCTAACAACTATCAAAGATATAGACATAGATGTGAGTTCAAAAAATCACCTTTTAAACCCAAAACAACAAATGAGAAGCTCTAGAACAAGCAAAGATTGATTTCTCTTCAACAACACCTCTAGAATCTTCAATCTATTATCAAAGGTGATGTTTTTCCTAAGTTAGGTTATAGGAATTTCTAAAAATTGAAGCGGGGTTGAGATGGAGAAGATGAAGAGGATGCTTACCTAAGCTTCTCTTGGATTTTGGACTTGAATTTGTATTTCCTAAACAAACTAGGGTTTTGGAATTCTAATTTCCAATCTTTTTCCTCATTTTTCTATAGAGCTTGTATGTATTAGGAAATGAGAATGAATGAAGAGGAGAGGGGGTGGAGTTAGGGTATTAAGATGGGTTAATGGGCTGAAACCCAAACCCAAAAATAGAAAAATAGCAAAATTCTACTCAACTCCAAACATATCGATGTTTATACTCCAAAAAGTTGTAAACGCCATTTTGGACTCAATGGAAGTGGTCTCGAGTCCTAATTCGACTGTTTGCAAAAAGTGACATTTCGGACCTAAATCCGACTAACGATGCTATATTTAAATAAAACATCTAAATATACAATCGTAAAATATGCGGGTTGTTACAGACTTCCTTCCTTAAAGAAATTACGTCCTCGCAATACTTAAGAAAAAGAAATAAAAAGTAACAACCATACAAAGGCATAACAACACAAAAAGAAGAAATTTTAAAATGAGAAGTTCACCTTAAGGAGCACGAGAGAGTAAGTCCGGATGTGTTCGCTCGATGAATTCTCTGGATTCCCTAGAGCAGTCCTTAGGATTTGTGGACCATTGAACTTTAACAAGAGGAACATCTTTATTTCGAAGGCGTTTAAACTCCGTAGCAATGATACGAATAGGATGTTGCTCATAATCAAATTAGGCGAAACTTCAATTTCTTCAATAACACTGGGCTCAAGAATATAATCGGAATCTCGAAGGTATTTCCGTAGTTGAGAGACGTGGAATACGTCATGAATAGCAGAAAATTGAGCCGGTAATAAAAGGCGATAAGCCACGGAATCAATGCGTTCGGTGATGAGAAATGGACCAATATATCGAGGTGCTAATTTTCCCGATCGACTGAAATGCACATCACCCTTCATAGGTGAAACACGAATAAACACAAAATCTCCCACAGAAAATTCTAATTTCTTTCTTCGATTATCGGCATAGGATTTTTGTCTACTTTGAGCTTCTTTCATCCTATGAAGAATAAGGTCAATCTTTTCTATGGCATCACGAATAAAATCTAGATCTAAAACCAGCTTCTCACCGGCTTCAAGCCAACAAGAAGGAGATCGGCATGGCCTTCCGTATAGTGCCTCGAAAGGTGCCATACCAATACTAGATTGGAAGCTATTATTATAGGAAAACTCAACAAGAGAAATATGATCTTCCCAACTTCCACCAAAATCAAGAACACATGCACGAAGAAGATCTTCAAGAGTTTGATTCACACGCTCGGTTTGTCCATCGGACTGAGGATGATAAGCGGTGCTAAAATTAAGCTTCGTTCCCAAAGCTTTTTGAAGCCCTTTACAAAATCCACTAGTAAACAATGGATCACGATCGCTAACAATAGAAGTAGGAACTCCATGCAATTTAACAATTTCTTTAACATAGAGTCTAGCCAAAATAGGTACGGTCCAATTGGACCGAACGAGAATAAAATGGGTGGACTTTGTAAGTCTATCAACTATCACCCATAGGCTATCAAGACCCGAACAAGAACGGGGAGACCGTCAATAAAGTCCATGGAGACTTGATCCCACTTCCAAACGGGAATGTCCAAAGGTTGCAATAACCCACCGGGGCTTTGATGTTCGGCCTTTACGAGTTGGCAAGTCATGCAACTCTTAATAAAGTTAGCAATATCAGATTTCATTCCATCCCAATAATAAAGTCGCTTCATATCCGCGTACATTTTACTACTACCGGGATGAATGGTAAATTCAGAGCGATAAGAATCTTCTAAAATGTCTTTACGAAGATCAATAATATTTGGCACAATAAGTCTACCAAATTTTCAAATACCGCCACGAGCATCAATATCAAAGTCTTTCAAACCTTCAATATCAATTTTATCCCTACAACTTTGGCTAAGAAGAACCAATTCGGGATCATGCTTTTGAGCGTCAAGAATGCGGTCTAAAAGAGAAGGATGAGCCTCAAGGCTACACAAAACAAGAGATGAACATGAATTGGATTCACGATATCGAATCTCACAAGTGGATAAAGTCGCGAGATCATTCCATTTGGATATCATCATGGAAACAACCGCTTGTTGCTTTTGGCTAAGGGCATCAACAACACGATTTCCCTTTCTGGGAGTATAAAGAATATCAAGATCAAAAGATGCAAGGAACTCGAGCCAACATTGTAGAAGCAAATTAAGTTCCTTTTGGGAAAATAAATACTTTAAAGATTTATGATCGGTGCAGAGAACAAATTTCTCTCCCAAAAGATAATGACGCCAAATACTAAGAGCAAAAACAATAGCTGCGAGCTCTAAATCATGAGTGGCATATCTAGTCTCGGCAGGCTTTAATTGCCTAGAAGCATAAGCGATAACACGTTCCCTTTGCATGAGAACAGCACCCAAACCAACACGACTAGCATCGGTATAAAAAATAAAACCTTGGTTTCCTTCGGGAATCACAAGAATAGGAGCATTGGAAAGGAGTTCTTTTAAATTATGAAATGAAGCTTCACATTTGTCTGACCAAATGTATTTAACTCCCTTCTTTGTCAAATTAGTAAGAGGTACAGAAATTTTAGAAAAGTCTTTTATGAAACGACGGTAATAACCCGCCAATCCGAGAAAGCTACGAATTTCCGTCACACTCTCCAGTCTCTTCCAATTTTGAATCGCTTCAATCTTTGAAGGATCCACGGAAATTCCGGATTCAGAAATAATATGCCCCAAAAATTTCACACGAGATTGCCAAAAGTGGCACTTAGAAAATTTTGCTTTCAATTGGTTGCTCCTAAGAGTTTCCAACACAATACGAAGATGTTTTTCATGCTCATCCTCGGTTTTAGAATAAACAAGAATATCATCGATAAAGATGAGAACAAATTGATCGAGGAAGTCTTTGAAAACTCGATTCATAAGGTCAACGAAATAAGCTGGAGCATTCGTTAAACCAAATGGCATAACAAGCCATTCATAAGATCCATAACGAGTACGGAACGATGTCAGAGGAATGCTATCCTCTGCAATACGGAGCTGATGAAAACCGGTTGCTAAGTCTAACTATGAAAAGACTCTAGCACCACTAAGTTGATCGAATAAATCATCAATCCGAGGTAAGGGATATTTATTCTTGATGGTGAGATCATTAAGCTTGCGGTAGTCAACGCAAAGTCTAAGTGTACCATCAGATTTCTTCACAAAAATAGCTGAAGCTCCCCATGGAGAGGAACTAGAACGAACAAACTATTTTGCTTCCATTTCCGATAATTGTTTACGCATCTCCTCATTTACCTTATTGGACATACGATAAGGAGGACGAGTAATAGGTAGAGCTCTAGGGATTAGATTAATTCTGAACTCAATTGCTCGCTTAGGTGGTAATCCTAATACGGGCTTAAATATGTCGGGAAATTCACAAACAATGTGAATGAGAGAAATAACATCTTCCTCATCATCATTATCATCATCATGAGGATTTAGAGAATACAAGGATGCTCCCGAATTGGAATCTGAATCTTTAAGAACAAGAGAAATCTGCTTAACATATTGAGGATGTCGAAGATATATAGTCTGCTCAGGACATAGGATATGGGCTTCATATTGGTTAAGCCAATCCATCCCCAAAATCATTCCGAAACCTAGGTAACGCATAACATGCAAATCAGCTCGGAAGACATAATCACATAAAATAATATTGACATCTTTACATAGTAAACTGAGTGTTGCGGATCCACCAACTGGATTCGCAATTCTCAATGAAGTCATCAAGACAATAACATTCAAAGACAAAGCATCAACAAGTTCTTTTGATATAAAAGAGTGAGATGCACCCGTATCAAAAAGAACTCGAATAGGAAGATCACAAAATATAATAATGCCATCAAGGATAGAATGAGAAATATCTTGACCAAGAGAAGTGTTAGTAGGAGCTTGCACAACACTTAGCTTTTCTTCTTTCTTGTTTGGAAGTTTGGGGCATGAAGATAAAAGATGACCCGAACTGTTGCAGTAACGACAAAAAAGAGGTTTTGGGCACCTATTTGCATAATGGTCCTTAGAACCACAATTATAGCATTGCCCACGACTAGAGGTAGAAGTCTTTGCTACCGAAGTTGCTTGCTTCCCTTTCTTGTTGGGATAAGAGCCTTTGAACTTAATAGGCCTCTTCTTGTTGTTGTTGAAGTTCTGTTTGGCACCCACAACTTCAACATCACTTTCTTTATCGTCCTCTTCAAGTCGAAGAGCGATATCAACCAGCTGATCAAAAGAAACTTCTAGTTTCAGGAGCAAAGGCTTTTTGAGGTTCTTATTCAAGCCATAGACAAATCTCTGATTTTTCTTCAATGGGGTATTAATATACTCGACCCCATATTTAGATAGAGATTCGAAAGATGCGACGTAATCCGCTACAGAAGATTCACCTTGAACAAGGTCGATAAAGCGTCGGGCTAAAGATACTTTTTCAGCTTCCGGCACAAATTTCAACTCGAACCTTTCCCGGAATTGCTCCCAAGTAAGATCCGCTTTAATAATTTCCGAGATCAGAAGCTCATACCAATCTAATGCTCTTTCTTGGAGCATGCTAGAAGCCACTTGGACTCGATGTAGATCAATAAGATTCATGCGGGAAAATATGCGATCGCATATTCTAAGCCAAGCTTGGACTTCTATAACGCTTTTGGAACCCTTAAAAGGTCTTCCACCCAAGTTGGTGTAATCACTGCACAAGCGTGCAAACCTAGATTTAGGATGAGTAGGCTCTGGAATGGGTCCGATAGCTTGAGCATTTTTCACAAGATCTAGAAGTTGCTGAGCAGACATAAATAATTCGTCCTGAGGAGTAGCACTGGATTGACCGGCACTGGGACGGCCTGGTCTAACCATTTCTCTTCTTTAAGAAAGAAAGAAGAGGAAAAGGGTTATTCATAAAATGAATATCAAACAAACTTGATTGATAAAACAAGGCATCATAAAAAGAAATAGGATAGAACGGTACGAAGACTCTAATTAAATCCTATAGCATGATTCCTAAGAAAGACTTAGGACAATGATCCTTGCTAGATTATTCTACATTGCTCCGAAATTTGGCTCTGATACGAAGCTGTGACACCCCACCTATATACTTACACTAGCTAAGGACACTACTGAGTAATGCCGTCGACTAGCACAAAGAATAAGGCTGTTGAGGAGCGACCATTTGTGTAATTGCTTTGTGCGAGTACCAGTATGTCAGATAATATAACAGGAAATCTGACATATCGAATACAAACTCAAAGCTACCACACAGTGGTTATGTGGACTTCGGAAACAAATATGGAGGTAAACATAACACAAATCAGTCATAGATATTCATATCACAAAGGCGAAAACAGATATGAATATAACACATAAAAGTGTACATCAAAGTAGTGGTCAAACTAGATCCACTACATCATAAAAGAATAGATACAAGTGCTAGACAAAAGAATAAGTATACATCAAGGAGTCTCTATCTCAAATGTATACTAACAAAAACTACTATGCTAAAGTAGTTAGCCAAAAGTAAGGTGAAGGACCCTGATAAGAAGTCAAGCAGGAGCACCTGAAATACCTCGGTCTGACCCGAGTATTATTTAAGAAGAAAATAACAAACGGATCAGTATAGCTATAAATATCAGATAAAATGAGATAGGATAAGAGATATGACAAAAACGTATGATAACAATAATGCCATACTACGACAAGTATAGATTAAATAACAACAAAAATCATACAATATCCCAAATCATCTCAAACATCCAAAAAGAATCGCATTCTTTAAATTATTCACCAAAAACACAAATAATTGATAGAACCCATCAATGTCTATCATCAAAATTGGTGAAACACAAATTCTAGAAACCATCAACTAGAAATCCAGAAATCAAAAGGCGGGGAGGCCTATCACAAACGGGAGCATGAAAACTCACCAACACGTGCATCACAAACGGGTCGCTAACCCATGGTCGCTAACCATAGAGCCGGTGCAACAACATAGTACAATAACGGTACGCCCGACGAACCTGAAACTCAAATAAGCCGGAACAACGACGTAGTACAACAGTACGCCCGATGAACCAAACTCCATAAAACCCATAGGTCGCTAGCCTATAAAACTGAGACGAAGCTCAACAGAACGGGGTACAGTCTCCCACTCGGACAAAGAGACATCGCATATCGCTAGTCTAAACCACAAAATGATCATCATCGATCATCAAGAAGTGTCGATTACACTAAGCTAGTAAATAAATGAGTTTAGCTTCATGTCCCATAACCACTGGCTTAACTTAAATATTTATGAAAAAATTGTAGATTTCCACTCGAAAATTGTCACAAGATTTCAATCGAACAAGTCTAAGAATTAACCGACAAAGTAAACGCAAGCGTTTCATACCACTTGTTTTGCTAGCCGTTTAATTAGATTTCTCATACGAATGAGGTAAAGGTTTGTATATACTAATAGATTGGAAAACGGTTTTAAAAACGAGCTTTGTATTTAAAAGTAGTGTTGAAATCGTTTTGGTGAAAGAGTTTGAGTATTTACTACTAGTATAGAAACCTTTGCATTTTAAAGTAACAAACCACAGAAATGATTGTAGAAACAATCAATCACCAAAAATTCACATACGACAATGTGAATTAAATCCATAAAAATCGATATCAAATCCATCAAACAGATATTCCCAAAAATCCAAAGAAAGAAGTCATCAAAGTCGATAGTAAGTGATAACAACTAACCGGATCGACAAGAATCGATTAAAAATCGGAAACCCACACAAAACTGCCTCAAATAGGCAAAAATGCAGATTTCCCAAATTCAGTCGACTGAACTAGAAGGTGATCAGTCGACTGATTCAAGGCCAGAAACTCACGGGTTCCTGGTTCAGTCGACTGAACTATATGGTCAGTTGACTGACACAGGGACATGAAGTTTTCTACTCCCAGGTTCAGTCGACTACCAGTCGACTGGTAGATGGACAGAAGCTTTCTTCTCCCAGGTTCAGTCAACTGCCAGTCGACTGACACAAGGGCAGGAAGTATTCTGCCCCCAGATTCAATCGACTGACCTAACCGTTCAGTCGACTGAACTGCAATTTGCAGCATTCTCAACCTAGCCCAAGAAGGGGCAAAAGTCCAAACGGAAGTGATCGGACGAGCAAAGGAGACTAGGGATTTATGCCACGCGACAACCCATCCTTATAGGCCCTTCGATACACCCCCAACAACGTGTTCAATCATTAAAGATAGGATTTTTAAAGATTTGACTTCAAAACACCAAAATTTGGAAAATTCATCAAACCATTCCAATTCAAAGGCAAATTGACAAGGAATAGATGTTAGGAATTACTACCTAACAACTATCAAAGATATAGACATAGATGTGAGTTCAAAAACTCACCTTTTAAACCCAAAACAACAAATGAGAAGCTCTAGAACAAGCAAAGATTGATTTCTCTTCAACAACACCTCTAGAATCTTCAATCTATTATCAAAGGTGATGTTTTTCCTAAGTTAGGTTATAGGAATTTTTGAAAATTGAAGAGGGATTGAGATGGAGAAGATGAAGAGGATGCTTACCTAAGCTTCTCTTGGATTTTGGACTTGAATTTGTATTTCCTAAACAAACTAGGGTTTTGGAATTCTAATTTCCAATCTTTTTCCCCATTTTTCTCTAGAGCTTGTATGTATTAGGAAATGAGAATGAATGAAGAGGAGAGGGGGTGGAGTTAGTGTATTAAGATGGGTTAATGGGCTGAAACCCAAACCCAAAAATAGAAAAATAGCAAAATTCCACTCAACTCCAAACATATCGATGTTTATACTCAAAAAAGTTGTAAACGCCATTTTGGACTCAATGGAAGTGGTCTTGAGTCCTAATTCGACTGTTTGCAAAAAGTGCATTTCGGACCTAAATCCGACTAACGATGCTATATTTAAATAAAACATCTAAATATACAATCGTAAAATATGCGGGTTGTTACACTTGTATTAAAATACTTCTATAAAGATATATTTACAAAAGCTTTTATACTCATTTCAATACTTGAAAACATATCCATATACATACGGTATAAGTATATTCACAAAACATTATGACAGATTTCTTATTTCAAAACCATATCAAAAGGACTTAAATAAATATTATTTTAAAAGAAACAGAGATAAGGATAAACCCAAACACTATTCCTTTGGTGTTAAGATGGAACAAATGTCCACACCACCAAAATAAAGAAGGTCAATTTTGAAAATCCTATACTTTCCGTACCTGGGTCATTCCATATATTTCCATAAATTCACAAATGGAATAATTTATTCTAATTTATCAAAATGATATTGATTTTCATTTTATTTATACGATACCACACATAAATCTCTTTTAAATCTATACCATACCATTTATAAATTTGATATTCTAATTTCAACATTTTATATAAACTGGTTTTACAAATATCCGTTTCTAAAATATATCCACCTTCCTTTAAACATAAGATCTCCCTTTTTAAAATAAAAGATAACTCTTTTAATTTTCCTTTTAAAAAATTGCTTATTATTAAAATAGTTTCCTATAAAGACAAATGCTTTCAAAATAATTATTAAAACCTTTATTTATATATATATATTTATTTAAAAGAAAAAATAAAGAAGTTGAATTAAAATAGAAAAGTTCTAAACCTCATTTTTAAAATAAAATATCACAGAAACCTCGATCAACTTTAAATCATTTTCCAAATTGAAAAACCATTTCCAAAATCAAACTTTACTTGACAGTTTTTCAAAAATACCATATCAAGGGCAATAGTTACTATAGCACGTACTAAAGCTAATACTTCCTTTTTTTCACTAAAAAGATTTAGCTTTTCACAAGTGTTAGATTCACATCCAATATGGCCACACAGTCAAATTTCAGCATTCAACAACCTATTTAACATGAACATAACCGAAAAAAAAAACAAAAATATAACTGGAAATTTATAATCACAATTTCGAGAATCTGAACTAAATTCACTGTATTTTCAATCTAAATGTCAATCGATTTTCAAAACTGGATATTTTAACCAATCAGCAAATAATTCATTCAAACACAAACAACAAATTTTATCTATTATATAACATACTAATTTATCCAAAGAGCTGAGCTATACTTACTGAAATTCCAGTTGGCGCTGAAGCATTGCGGTAGATCCCGTTCGATTTTAGCACAAAATCCTATTAGCTCCAAACTCAACCAATCTAATTCCAAAGCGTACATATCGTCGATACCAGTCCAATACGACTGACCACGTCCGAATATGACCTTGTATGCAATAGAGATTGGGTTTATAAGTTATTGATTTTAAATTAAACATTTTATTTTTTCTAATTGCAAGATTAACCTTGATTACCTAATTAAATATAAATCCCGTTTCCTTAATACCTTTCCCACTTGTTTCTAGTAACCTCCTCCATCATAGCTGACTGCACTTTCACCTCCCTCACCCGCCATGCTCCGCAAAACCCAAATTTGACTTCACCACTCACTCTCCCTTCGTGCAAGCATCAACATCCACCCAATCACCTTCGACTAGTAGCCCCATCCAAAAGGCGACCATGCTCTTCCCCGACCCGACCGCACCAGGTCGCAACCCACCTCGGCTAACCACACCTTCCAAAACTCGGCCAAAGATGCTATTCGACCTCATGAATCCGAACAAGCCTCGAGTTCACCCATCGACGACCATAGCAAGAGAAGAATCAAACCTATCTCTAAGCTTCTGACGTCTTTCACTGTACATCCTTCTCCCACTCGGCCGAATCACCCAAAACCTATATGTGTGCATAGATCTTCCCATAACAGTCTCAAAGACAACTCCTTTATAATTTCTAGATTTTCCTTTGATTTGTTTTGGAATTCTGAAGCTTACTTTTTTTCTCTTTCTTAGTTCTGATCTTGAAAGATAATGGAACGGTAAACAAAAGGAGTGGAAAAGTGAGGTGTAGTGTTTCTTAACTAAGAGTTAAGTTAGTTTTATATCGAATTTTTCAGAATATCGCTACATAGATTTTTTTTGCGTACGAACTCCGAACGATAAAGCAAAATTACGATCGTGTTCAGAACAACGAAGCGATCTCAAAACAATAATAATATACACTAGTTTATTGGTTCTGTAAAATCACAAAAATACAGTTTTTTGCCGAAAAGTTATCGAACGATAATTTAAATAATTTAAAATTTTAAAAATTATGGAATAAATCAAATAAATTAAATTAAAAATACGTCAATAAAAAATCAAGTCGTCACAATAAAATAAATTATCTGATTAATTATCCAAACTATTTACTATGGTAAATAAATTTACAAAATAAATTCACCATTATTATTTATTAATTAAAAGGAGTTAAATAAGACCGTTAAATGCAATAAAATAATATTCAATTCCAAATCTCGATATTTATGTCACTATTTAAATATTAAATTCACCATTTAAATATTTTTAATAGTATGATGTGCACGTAAATGTGCATATATTTACATCCATATTTTATCTCTTTTTATTTAAATAAACATCATATTTGGGCATTTTTACATGTTAAAACCAAAATTCAATTATTTTCAAACCATCATATTTTCATCTTCATTCAAGGGCAAAATGGTCATTTTTGTGCATGTATCAATTTAAGAATTTTACTTGGACAATTTTTATAATTTTTATTGGATATTTTGAGGCATATGGTAGTGGGATCCATGATGATATATGCATGCAAAAGGGAATACAAAGGAATGAAGAGGAAATAATTCAAGTTCAAGATCATGGAGGACCCCACCCACTTACCTAAATGTACAATTAGGAGCTAGTGGACAACTAAGTGGAGGTTAAAGCTTCATGCACATCAAATGATGGATTAATTAGTGGCTAATGGTTACTTGGTGGTCACACTTCCTAAAGGGTATTTTGGGAAGCTCCATAAAAATGGAATTAGGGTTTTATGCATGTATAAATAACCATCTTTTGTACATGAACATATATACTACTCTTTCACATTAGTTAGGAAATTAAGAAAGCAAGTTGTAATGGCAATGTTTCATGAAATAAAAATTGCTTCCAAGCCTCTTTCTCCTCTCTTTTCTGCATGCTTTTCTTTGCTTTTATGTTAACGTTTATTTCTATGCTCTCATTCTTTTAATGTTCATAGCTTAGATATACATTAACGCAAGTAGTGTAGCTTTATTTTTTATGCAAATAGTTAGTAGTTAATCTCTCTTTCTTCCTTTGCTTAGTTTTCATTTCTTTGCTTTTTAATATTGAAATTTACAAGTGTTGATTTGATAACACAAATGAGTAGCTAAACCCTTTCAATTTAGGGGTGATGAATCTCTCTTACTTTATGTAATTTCAACATTTTTTATGATTTATGATCTCTTTTAGTTTGTGCTTCATGAGAGTGAATTATGATGCAAGTTTATACAAGTGGGTTTGACAGCTTATGTTGCTTTTGCAAATGAGCTATTCTTATTCAACATAAACACAATTTGCATCATCATTTGCTAATCGGTTTTTGATTTTGAAATGAAAGTAAAAATGAAATTTGATGATCAATATTACTAGTAATAATAGTAAATAGATCGTACTTAAAATAGCTTTTGCTTGGGCTTCATTTTCATGAGAATTATAAGTGGTATAATTGTTATATTATAGTTTGATGGTTTGAGTTATGTTATTTAATAACATAAACAAACCATACTTATGATAAATGCAATGATTATTTCACTTAATATCAAAGTTAGAGATCATAAATTATTTATTTGTTGATTTACAAAAATATTAGAGTGGATTTGCCTCTAAATTGTTCTCTAGTCTAATAGTTTTAAATCACATTTCAATTCTAGCTTTAGCTTCTTTTTTGTAGTTAACAATTTCCTCTCACTTTAGTCTAATTTTATTGAATTGAAAATTTTAAAATCTTAAAATTCCTTGTTGATCGACCCGGACTTGCCACGTACTAAAATTGTACGCCGTGCGCTTGCGTTAAATTTAATTTGAAATTTCTCGACAATATTCAAAACCAATAGAAAACTAGTCGTTTGAACATAGTCCCTATATTTGAATTTAGTTATTGACTAAAAAACCAATTATTTCAATATTTAAAATTAATTCAATATTCAAAGTCAAACGACCAAAATTATTGGTAGTTACATTCTTCCCACTTAAAAAGAATTTCATCGCCAAAATTCTCAAGGTAAGAAAAATGACTCTAAACCCTTAAACCTTTTAAAATCAGTTAGTTGGAAAGGATTATTAAATCTCTAAGTCTCTTAAAATTATGGAAAATTTCGATAGTATCTCCTTTGCGCGGCTCGATCGGAAAAGCTACAAACCACCACTACGGGCCCAAACCGACAAAATAAAACAAAAGCCAAGTGACCTACCATATCTGGGGCATAAAACCATCAACCAAAATAAAATATAAACATATACCTATTAGTCGGGTAACTATGCTCTAACCATGAAACCAAAAGCCTCGATTAGCTTTTGCTTTCTTGAACATGAATCTCACATACAAATGATATCCCACTATATATCTTGCAGTTCACATGACAAAAGAAGATAATTTATTAAAACCTGTACAATATACATATATCATCAGTATGCAATATCAAATCCAATTGTTCGCTTGATCAAACAATTTTACTTCCGAACTAGTATCGTTCGCTCCACTTTCCTACTGTGGACTATGATTCGGATTTTTGATTAGAAACCTCTATTCTTCTTACATAGCCATATACTATGATAGAATTAGAATCATATCAAAAATCTTTATCAAGTGTTCACCGTCAAGAATCGAGTGAAGAATCCTTGTTCGGACCGATGTAAATCATCTCAAAATCAGGTGCTCGAATCTGGATCAACGATCCTCATGCGAATAAAATGATCTACATACATCCTGCATATTCATTCCAATTGGTTTCTTAACTATACCAATTGCATTTCATTTTAAATCACCTTTAATTATATGAATAGTATTTCATTTACTACTAAATACTTTAAGACCTATTTCATAAATCATTACTTAAGTTCATACATATCTTATAAAATGGAATTGGGTTCATTAATTACTTCAAAATTTAAGTTCAAACACATTTCAAAAAGTCATGGCTTCATTTGTAAAGCCCTTCCATACTTAAGTTCGTATTTGTATAACACTCTTCTATACCCTAATAGTGTATATACAAATTTAGATTTGTCTTCTAATCCGAGATGTTTAACAATTTTAAAACTTGTTAAAAATTTATTATCTTCACAATTTAAGAGTTACAAAAACTGAACTTTTATATTTTTTAACCAAAAACACTTAGCTTCAATCTCTATATCAAATTTTGAAGTCCCGACTGTCCCAAATCATTGAAAATTCCATTTCATTTTAATAAACGAAAACTATCAAACAACATATCAAATTGGGATGCAAAACCAGACTACTCTAATGCATAGGATACATGAATCAATAAAATAACTTAGCTGAAAACTTCAGAATTAAACACCCGGTTTTATTTAAAGCCTTTTTGAAATAATAATAATATACATATCTCTCTTTGTACTTGTTCTGCCAAACAATTATGAAGCAAAATTTCTATGGTAGCGTTTCCGCCACTTAGAAACTCGAAAATGAATACCGATGATACTATAATCATCATCAGAATTATTTTTCAGTGACCGAAGTGAGTTCAGTTGTAACAACCCAAAATTTAAGCTATAGTAATTAATTAAAGAATTAATTAAATAATAAAAAAACTTTGTGAAATTTTCAGAATTGAGCCACGGGAGTTGCACAATTGTGTCCGTGGTAATTTTCTGGTCAATTTCCATATATAGAACGTCAAAATCCGAGCTTGTATGTAGAAGATATGAATTAATGAAGAAACGAGAAAAAGAAAAAAAAAATATACAAGGGGCTAGGTCGACCCTAGGGTCGACCCTCACATAGGCAAGGTCGACCCTTGCTTGTGAAGGTCGACAGGTAGGTCGACCCGCCTACCTAAGAATGCACTCTCGTACGTGGCTTCGTCCAGATCGATTTTAACACGTCATTTTGCAACTTTTCTTCGACCTTGTGCATCCATGCTTATATCCTGTAACGGTTGAGATCTTTCGACGCTCGAAAGTCGATATTAATACGTCCACTGTATCAAATGTCGTGCAATCGAATGCTGGAAAACCAAACCATTAGGGTTGAAAAGAAGAGGTAGAAGAAGATAGAAGAAAAGAAAGAACAGAAAAACTGAAACAGAAACAATATCAGAATCTCACATTCGCAGTGGAACAATATATAATAGATAATCACTAGTCTTTTAAACAAAGAACTATATCAGTCTATACAATACAACAATGAGAGTCAATATACAACACAATACAACAATGGACAGTTATATAAACTTGTCCTCATACGGAATACACAGCGGAATAAATAAATAAGTACGAGTGTACGTCTCGCCATCCAGCTCGTCTCCAAAGCTCCAGAATATCCAGAATATCCTGATAACATAACTCTAGGCTGCCCGTGTGGAAAATTATGGGCACCCAGAGTTTAGAAAGGGAACAATAAACTCCGAGTCAGTCATGGTGACTAGTGTGAGATCGTAAACAGTTATTTTCACAAAGAAAATAAAAGAAATTCGCAATGCTTTTGGAAAATGAAACTACCATAAGGCCTCCCACCACACACACAATGCAATCGCAGAATTGGAGGATATTTCTCCTTATGATAGGCAAAGATGCTTACTATGAAAAATCAGTTGATATTATTATTAATGTCTAGTGTGGAAAACATTTCGAAAGTATAATATTAATCTTAGCCAGCATAGACATTTCGAACTATGCCTACTATAGCTACCATCTAAACAGTGGTGACCACCATAAGTAAATGGCAGGTTTTACAACTAAAACCGTACAAGGTTCGTATTGGGAATTGGATTTCCAACAAATGGTCAGGCTAAGGAACTTCCTACTGCCACATGGGTACGCCTCTGGATGGACGTCCCGAGAACTAACTAGCTCTCTGCCAACACAAGGCCGGGTTACCCCTTACACTAGGTAACTACTACACGAATATGCCACCCCCGGTCCTTTGGGACCTTTATCCGAGGGCCCTCGATCACAAAGCTACAATCACACAGTAAATGAGATTGGAGCAACCACACAGGTAAATATCTGGGCTCCATACCATAATATCACCTTTTTCCAGAAGGACATGACATACCCTAAAGGGCGCGACCCTCATAACCTTGCCGCATCTTTCCTATTTCGACCATTTTCGGGTTGTGAGGTCTGATGAGGTCTCGCCCACAAAGCTACGCTTTTTCACAAAGCCATGCTTTAATCAACAAATGATCAACGAATGATCATCAACACACAGCAACACTCAGCATGCCATACTACCAAATTGGGAGTATATCACTGATAACTACATAACCTCTGAGCTCGTACGTCTCAGAGAAGGGTGTTAAGCTAAGAGAATAAATTCTCCGCCACCAACAGAAATGTATTTGAAAGAAATCAGCTTTATATCTCAAAGTGTAATGTCAGACAAACAACCATACAAGTCTGTTCCATGTTCGAACAGAACCGAAGGCACTTCCAAAGAAGCCCTTGCAATCCGGATATTCACTAATCACGTCCGGACTTCCCATCACAAGAAGAGTGATATAAATCTCTATACCGGAGCAACTCGGTGTAGAGACATTCGACAGGTTGTCCTTTCATTTTCGAAAATACCCGGTCTTCACACCGGTCTTCAATTGCAATTCATAACGTCGTATCATTATTCGGAATGGGTTTTATGACACAAAGTCCTCTCCCGGCTAAACCGAATAATGAGCGCTTATTTTAAAAACAAATTCAAGTGCCATTTCAAAGGCAAATATTGATAGTCGGTTATGTAACTATCAACAACATTCACAACAATCAACCAATTTAAATAATTCTTCCAAATTATTAAATTTCAAATATCTTCGCGAGATATGGTTTAACACATCAACCATTTGAAAACAAATTTCAAATCACTTTTCACCTTTCAAACTTTTGAAAACAAATTTCAAATCAATTTCCCTACACGGGATATATTTCCAAATATTTATTCATTTCCACTGGAAATCTGCCGAGTTCATATACTTTATCTCCAAAATATTCCTTAAAATCCAATTTCAGAATTTCTTCATTTATAATTTAAAACTACTTTGGAAATATACTCGGCTTTTCAAGGAAAATACACTTCCATTTCAAAATGGTCCATTTAAACCAATTAAATAAATCCTTATCGATTTATTTCAAATTTACATTCCAAATTTGTAAATTACTTCCACACTTTAAAAATAAATCAGTGTTTATTTTTAAAACAAATTTCCCTTTCCTTTATAAATTCCATTTTGAACTTACATTCCCAAATATTCACTTTTTATACAATTTTCAAATCGATTTCTCAAATATTCACTTTCAACTCCAAATCAACTTTCAAATGGATTTCCAAATTTATTTCCCTTTTAAAATAAATTCCTTTTAAAGAAACAAATTCTTTTTAAAGAAAACAAATTCTTTTATCTCTTCCAATCTCTTTAAAAATCCAAATTTTAAATAAATTCTTCAACTTATAAACAATATTACTCGAAATCCACTTATTAAGCTTTTTTCCCATATTTGGAATTTTATTCAATATGATTCAAAAATAAAACTTTGTTTTTTTCAAACTTCTTTTAAATTAATCCAATTTTTTCAAACGGAATTTACAAAAAATTCCAACTTTAATTTCAAAACCCCAATTTTATTTATTTCTGGTATCCAACGATACCAAAAATACATTCGGCTAAATTATAGCCTTTAACAAATTCAATCACAAATATAATCATTCACAGATTATAAATAAATAATCACACAGCATATGAAACAAATTCATACAACATATGAAATAAATTCATATAATTTGAGGAATCCAGTTGGATCCCTCCAACCTGTTTCCCTGCATCCACAGATGTTAGCACAACAACTAAATACCCATTCCACTTCGAGGTGGAATATCGCGGTATATGGGATTTATAAAATATCATCCGCTAGTATGCGGCGCATAGGGTCTCATCTGCTATATAATACGGGAAAATCAATCACCAATATATATATATATATTCCAATATATATATATATATATTGCTATATACTACTATATATACTATCATAATCAGGCAATCAATCAATAACTGCAATTCAATTTTAATTTGAGTGAGAAGATCTCACCTTTGCTTTTATTTTTAAATTTGCAATCCATTGTCCATTCCAGTTTGTTTTCTTTACCGTTTAGACCTTGTATAAATATTGGATGATATAATTAATATTCGAAATAAATCGAACAATCAATTTCTTTTCAATAGATTAAATTAATTAACACTTTTAATCTGAACTAATCTAATAATTTATTTCCTATTAGATAAATTAAATTAGCCAAATTATTATATTAAACAAACTTTCTCTTACCAATTTATTTAATTAAATCGAATTCCCTTTTGAAAATCTTTTAGTATCGAAAATAATTTAAATTAGCAATTAAATAAGTATATTTATTTCTTTCTCACTTGAAACTATATATATATATATATCAAAACAAAATCTATATAAATTTAAAACTCTTTGCTACTTTTAAATTCCAACTATATTTTTTTTCTTTCTGTTTTATATACTTATTCATTATTTTCCAAATCAACAGAAATTTATACTCACTACCGAGTCCTGATCCTTAAACGAAACCCTAGCTCGGCCCACCATCACGAACACCCAGCTGAGCCCAAATCGAGATTCCCTTCACCTCGGTCATCACTACGACCATTGATGTCGTTGCTTTCACGACTTTTCCTCGCATACGCGAGCGCCGCTTGCTCCGCCTTCGATTGAAGACGCCGCGCCTACTGAAGTCGAGCTCTACCCCACACGCATCGCTACCAGCTCGAGCTCACGTCGCCTCACTGCCCTCGATTTTGATCCTCCTCCCCTCACGCGAACGCGATGCTCAAACTGATTTTGTTTTGGGTTGTGAATATTTTTCCCTCACGAATACAATTCGTGATTTCATTCGAGCTCGAATTTGGGAATGAGTTGCGGCCATTGATCTATTGAAGCTACCTAGTTGAATTTGAACGAACAAAAATAGTTTTCGTTTGTCTGTTTTTTTCTTTTTATTTACAGACATCGGTTTTGATTTTTTTGAAAATGAAGCAGAGAAGGAGAGAGGGAGTTTCGATTATATTAGCCTGAGATGATTTTTCTTGCGGCCATTATTTGATTTAGAACGATTGATTTTTGAACTCGACTGAAAGGAAATGTCATGCCTTTGAAAGAGGGGGCAGAACAAGATATTTGCGTATAGAGAAAGGATGCAGTGATTTGGAAAGATTGGAAAAGAGTTGATGTGAGATAATTTCAACTGCAGTTGACTAATATAAATGTTCAATTTAAATTCAAATTCAAATCGTTCTGATAAAGGCAACCAAAAATCTTGACTTCCTATCGAGGCGTGCCGCTAGGCGTTTATAATGTTAAACCCCTATTTCGAACGCAATGGAAAATGTTCCGAGTCCCAATTCGATCGTATGGAGAAGATAGCTGTTTGGACCCAGTTATTAAATTAAATTTCGATATAAATTTTAGCGCGTTTGCTTATCGTACGGCCACACAACAACTCCGATCACTACGAAAATTGAAATCCGATAATAATATAATATTACGGATCCAATGGAACTGGTTTCATCGAATTCCAAACTGTACCTCGGAAAGCTATTTTTAAATATTGATTTAAACGATAAAATTTCAAAACTGAACAAAACAGTTTCAAATTCAATTCTGAAAGTCCCATTATCTTCAGTATTATGAATATAAATTTTCTAAGCCTTGAAAATATTTTTAATCAGCTTAAAACTGAAGATTCAAATTTTTTTACCCAGATTTAACGATTAAATTCAATAATTAAATCGCCAAATTCATTCTGATATCTCGAATTACAAATTAAACTAACTTCCAGATATTTAAAATCAATTAAATATCCTGATTTCCAATATCAAAAATTCAGGGTCGTTACAATCTTCCCCCCTTAAAAGAATTTCGTCCCGAAATTACAAGTCAAGAAGAATGCACCAATACCCGTTTATCATTTTACCAAAACCAAACAGTTTTATCAAATTTTCAAACCAATATTCTTTTTATTAAAGATCCATTATTTCAACTAACTGTCCAAATCTTAACCATAGTTTCCAAACAACTTTATTTACTTCACAATTTAAATTTAAACTTAAATTCAAATTTTAAATTATCCAAAATTTCTCAAAAAATTTCTAACTCTCTAAATTTTCGAAAAAATTTCGCCAGCGTCTCCTTTGCGCGGCTAGCTCGGTACGACTACAAAATGTCCTTATGGACTCCCAAATTCCAATAGAAAACAAAATGCCAAGTGGCAAAATAAAAAACCCAATCAAATTTCATACTGAAATTTTTAAATACATACCTTATCTTCGAAATCAAAATCCAATTCCATTTTCCTATAGCCTTTATAATCCCTATATACTTTATTTAACAACAATGTCCAAATTTACTTATTGGATTCCAAATACCCATTTACTTAAGAATTTCATTCTTTATTTCTTAAGTTCAATATAAGTATTTACATACTTCTTATAATTATTTTCACTTCACAAACAAAGTTATATATTCATTTCCATTCAACTTTGCATTTTCAATTCCATTTGAATTCAATTTACTTCATTTTAGATATTGAATTCTATTTACCTTATCTCAAATTCAATTTGAAATCACTTGTCGTTAAGTGAAAATTTTCAAAAATTCCAAATTTTTTCTAACTCCCAAAAGTTTTAGAAAATTTTGGCGGAGTCTCCTTTGTACGGAGGAGCTTTTGCAATTTGACAAAAGATATAAATATATATACATCGACCCACTCGGTCGGAAAAACAAAAACAGTTCATATTTCCTATTTTGTATTGCGTAGACGTACCTTTATTAGCATTTTAAGCAAAGCGGCTTATTTATTTAGCTATTTGCGCAACCAAACGCAGCCAAACAGCTTCCAAAAACCTATACTTACTCAATTTAAATATGTAAGTGACATATATAGGAAATCTATTAACATTTCACTTATTTTCAATTGTGAACACATAGTTTTCATAAGCAATGCACTAAAAATAATTCCCATAAGCAATTTATATGGTTTCAATATAAATTTAATCGCTTTCATCTAATTTACATTCAATTCAATGGTTTACAATGCAATTCTTACATTCAATTCATTTTTAAGCGAAACGAATTCATATCCATTTCAATTGATTCAAAATCAATTTTTTTATTTTCTTCTATTAACTCATTGAATTTTATATAATCTCGTTTACATCAAACGTCAACCATTATTATGCAAATTCAACGATATTCACTTAATAGAATATCCATTCTAGTTTATAACTAATTTAAATTGATACCAACTCAATTTATTTTAATTCCATTTCATTTCCAATTGATTCCATTCAATTTAATTTACATTCCATATTCAAATTCATTTCATTTGAAACCATTTCACAAAACTCGACAACAACCATTTTACAATTTTAATTAAGTCGAGCATTTATCCAAATATTGCTTAAGTTATTTCAACTCAAAACTCAAATTATAGTTTCCTTGTAAACAATTTCCAATTTAAATCTTTGATTTGATTTTTCATTTATCAAATCCATTCCATCTACTAATTTAATTCAATTAGTATATTCACTTATCCTTTTTAAATTTCAAATTTCCATATTCAATTCATCTCGAATTTACTTTATCAATAACAAGGAAATTTCAATTTATTTCTACTACTTACTTGAATTTATATGCAAATTCAAACCATTTTTATTCAGCTCACAATTCAAATTTTTTTTATTTAACTAACTCAACTTCCAATTCATTATTTTATGAATTAATAAATTATCAGTCAGATTACTTGAATTCAATCCATATTATTTTATTTTTTTCCAACTTGCATTTTCTCTCCGACTTGATTCAAATCAAATCTCATTTCATTTTATAAAACTCATTTATAAATTCACATTACCAATTTCATTCCATAAATGAATTTTATTTTCAAATATTTTTCTGGAATTCTATTTCAAATTATAAATCACATTACAATTTACATTTACAAATCCCATTCATATAGGAAATCATTTCCTTATCTTTTCAATTCATATTTATAAATTTCATTTGTTAAATGAATTTATCTCCAAATCTTTGGTTATACCATTATTCCTTATTCAATTTCCATATAACAATGATAATAATTCAATATTATCACTTTCTAACAACCAAGCATCCATATACAATAATAATTTACGGAAAATGATTTCTTTTCTGTACAAAAATAGTTTTGGGTAAAATTATTTCATTTACCCTATTTAAAACAATACAGTGTCAGTTTATCTTGTTTAAGAGTTTAGAAACCACTATCGATTACAGTTGGCCAGACTGCACCGACTAGAATCTATAAACAATCAACCGATAAGTCAACACAATACAAAAAAAAATTTATATTTACTAACAAATACGCGCTCATATCTATTATTACACTCACACTCATTCTAGAGTACTACTGACTCTATCTCTAATGAGTAACACCCAACAGAGCCAGGGTTGTCACTTAACCAACAGCTCTGATACCACATGTAACGGTTGAGATCTTTCGACGCTCGAAAGTCGACATTAATACGTCCACTGTATCAAATGCCGCGCAATCGAATGCCGGAAAACCGAATTATTAGGGTTAAAAATAAGAGGTAGAAGAAGACAGAAGAAAAGAAAGAACAGAAAAGCAGAAACAGAAACAATATCAGAATCTCACATTCGCAGCGGAACAATATATAATAGATAATCACTAGTCTTTTAAACAAAGAACTATATCAGTCTATACAATACAACAATGAGAGTCAATATACAACTCAATACAACAATGGGCAGTTATATAAACTTGTCCTCATACGGAATACACAGCGGAATAAATAAATAAGTACGAGTGTACATCTCGCCATCCATCTCGTCTCCAAAGCTCCAGAATATCCAGAATATCCTGATAACATAACTCTAGGCTTCCCGTGTGGAAAATTATGGTCACCCAGAGTTTAGAAAGGGAACAATAAACTCCGAGTCAGTCATGGTGACTGGTGTGAGACCGTAAAACAGTTATTTTCACAAAGAAAATAAAAGAAATTCGCAATTCTTTTGGAAAATGAAACTACCATAAGGCCTCCCGCCACACACACAATGCAAACGCAGAATTGGAGGAGATTTCTCCTTATGATAGTCAAAGATGCCTACTACGAAATATCAGTTGATATTATTATTAATGTCTGGTGTGGAAAATATTTCGAAAGTATAATATTAATCTTATCCAGCATAGACATTTCGAACTATGCCTACTATAGCTACCATCTAAACAGTGGTGACCACCATAAGTAAATGGCAGGTTCTACAACTAAAACCGTACAAGGTTCATATTGGTAATTGGATTTCCAACAAATGGTCAGGCTAAGAAACTTCCTACTGCCACATGGGTACGCCTCTGGATGGACGTCTAGAGAACTAACTAGCTCTCTGCCAACACAAGGCCGGGTTACCCCTTACACTAGGTAACTACTACACGAATATGCCACACCCCGGTCCTTTGGGATCTTTATCCGAGGGCCCTCGATCACAAAGCAACAATCACACAGTAAATGAGATTGGAGCAACCACACAGGTAAATATCTAGGCTCCATACCATAATATCACCTTTTTCCAGAAGGAAATGACATACCCTAAAGGGCGCGACCCTCATAACCTTGCCGCATCTTTCCTGTTTCGACCATTTTCGGGTTGTGAGGTCCGATGAGGTCTCGTCCACAAAGTTATGCTTTTTCACAAAGCCATGCTTTGATCAACAAATGATCAACGAATGATCATCAACACTCAGCATGCCACACTACCAAATTGGGAGTATATCACTGATAGCCTTCAACTACATAACCTCTGAGCTCGTACGTCTCAGAGAAGGGTGTTAAGCTAAGAGAATAAATTCTCCGCCACCAACAGAAATGTATTTGAAAGAAATCAGCTTTATATCTCAAAGTGTAATGTCAGACAAACAACCATACAAGTCTGTTCCATGTTCGAATAGAACCGAAGGCACTTCCAAAGAAGCCCTTGCAATCCGGATATTCACTAATCACGTCCGGACTTCCCATCACAAGAAGTGTGATATAAATCTCAATACCGGAGCAACTCGGTGCAGAGACATTCAACAAGTTGTCCTTTCATTTTCGAAAATACCCGATCTTCAATTGCAATTCATAACGTCGTATCATTATTCGGAATGGGTTTTATGACACAAAGTCCTCTCCCAGCTAAACCGAATAATGAGCGCTTATTTTAAAAACAAATTCAAGTGTCATTTCAAAGGCAAATATTGATAGTCGGTTATGTAACTATCAACAACATTCACAACAATCAATCAATTTAAATAATTCTTCCAAATTATTAAATTACAAATATCTTCGCGAGATATGGTTTAACACTTCAACCATTTGAAAACAAATTTCAAATCACTTTTCACCTTTCAAACTTCTGAAAATAAATTTCAAATCAATTTCCCTACATGGGATATATTTCCAAATATTTATTCATTTCCACTGGAAATCTGCCGAGTTCAAATACTTTTTCTCCAAAATATTCCTTAAAATCCAATTTCAGAATTTCTTCATTTATAATTTAAAACTACTTTGGAAATATACTCGGCTTTTCAAGGAAAATACACTTCCATTTCAAAATGGTCCATTTAAACCAATTAAATAAATCCTTATCGATTTATTTCAAATTTACATTCCAAATTTGTAAATTACTTCCACACTTTAAAAATAAATCAGTGTTTATTTTTAAAACAAATTTCCCTTTCCTTTATAAATTCCATTTTGAACTTACATTCCCAAATATTCACTTTTTATACGATTTTCAAATCGATTTCTCAAATATTCACTTTCAACTCCAAATCAACTTTCAAACGGATTTCCAAATTTATTTCCTTTTAAAATAAATTCCTTTTAAAGAAACAAATTCTATTTAAAGAAAACAAATTCTTTTATCTCTACCAATCTCTTTTAAAATCCAAATTTTAAATAAAGTCTTCAACTTATAAACAATATTACTCGAAATCCACTTATTAAGCTTTTTTCCCATATTTGGAATTTTATTCAATATGATTCAAAGTAAAACTTTATTTTTTTCAAACTTCTTTTAAATTAATCCAATTTTTTCAAAAGCAATTTACAAAAAATTCCAACTTAAATTTCAAAAACCCAATTTTATTTATTTCTGGTATCCAACGATACCAAAAATACATTCGGCTAAATTATAGCCTTTAACAAATTCAATCACAAATATAATCATTCACAGATTATAAATAAATAATCACATAGCATATGAAACAAATTCATACAACATATGAAACAAATTCATATAATTTGAGGAATCCAGTTGGATCCCTCCAACCTGTTTCCCTGCATCCACAGATGTTAGCACAACAACTAAATACCCATTCCACTTTGAGGTGGAATATCGCGGTATATGGGATTTATAAAATATCATCTGCTATTATGCGGCGCATAGGGTCTCATCCGCTATATAATGCGGGAAAATCAATCACCAATATATATATATATTCCAATATATATATATTGCTATATACTACTATATATACTATCATAATCAGGCAATCAATCAATAACTGCAATTCAATTTTAATTTGAGTGAGAAGATGAAATGACCCTCCTAATTTCCACCCTAATTTCATAAGGATTTTTTTTTTTGCTAAGAGATGATATACAGATATATCATTCTTTACAAATATATTTCCCAGGGTCATTTTCTTTTTCTAATAAACAAAATATATCCAGGATCAAAATAACTTACCAATATAAATATATCAGTGTATATCTAATAACATACACATACATATGAAGATGTATGTGGTCTTCTTGTTTAAATTCAGAGTATATACTTCATCTTTTTTTTTGTACAAGAACATCCTGTTTGATTTAGATTTTTAGCACTTCAGATTAATTATTGCACCCTGATTTTTGGACCTAAAATCCACTGGAAACATGTATTTTAGACTGTCATTATAATTTAGAAATGATCAAGTAATAATCAGTGGTAAACAAGCTTTTACTATAGATGATTATGTTAAAGTCTGGATAATATCAAATTCAGTATAAAAGAAAGTGGAACCTAAGTGAACACAAGCAACATCTAGGCGTAATGGAAACGCGCCTAACTTATACACAAGAGGTCACTGGTTCGAGTACTATGCAGGTCGGTTCAAACACAATTTTTGTTTTTCTTTTTTTTTTTCTGTATGGTTTGTAATCTGATATCTACCTATCTTTGTACATATATTTTTAATGTTTGCCTATAACCTAACATACAAAACAATTCTTCTTACTTTACTAAACATGAATCCCATTCCTATAGCTGTTCTAGGAATTATAATTATATTTTTGCTCAAATATCAACATGTACACAAATATACATGTACATGTCAATATCTCTGCTTATTTTCCAGAAAACTGGGTGAAACAATTACTAAAGGTACTAAGCTTTGAAATGCACTTTTATTCTCAGAATACAATCTATCATGATCAACCAATACTTCATTCATTTGGAGCTGGTTAACTCATGGATCCTGTATCTACCACATTAGTTTAAAGCAATGGAGATACCTTTCTTTACATTCTGTCTGAAGCTTTTAGAAAAACATTTTACTTTTCTCAATACAACTCAGAAATGAATTCAAACTTATTTACAAAGCATTTCAGTAAAAAGAAAATAAAATCCTTTAAGTTTTCTTCTTGCTAAATCCAGATTTTGTTCTAAAACTCAGTGCTCTGTTATGTCTCAAGGTTAACTAATACATAATGTAAATTATACAAAACAGTAGCTCAACTACATGTGCATATTTCTCTTCCAAACATTCATATCAATAATTAAAAATCATTTCATGGTTTCCCAGTCAGATTTTTCCTTTGAGATTTTAAACCTTAGTGCATAACAATATATTTAACATGATACAACTAGTTCATCTAACCATAATAGAATTCATTACATGACTGGAAGTCTTAGAAACATAATATTTTTCCTGAATACATGCAGATATAATCAATTTAAACTCTTATTGAGACTAGCTAGCATGTTCATTCACTCCTCCATAAAAGCCATAACTTCATTTTTACTTAGTGCCTGGGTTACCTGAAAGAACATAAGTGGCTGCCTCATTTTAAAATGAGACACCCCAGATGCCATGAGCAAACAAGGGTCAGATCTATGATCTGGTATGAATAACATCAATTCATTCATGATATTAAGCAATAGAGAATATAAGGGTACTAACTTGTTATTTAAGCAAATTTCTGCAATCAAATATTTTAACATAGTATAATTAAGTTGATTCAGGTATGATATATTCATCTATCATTCCTTCACTTGCATACATAATCATACCAACATAATTATCTACTGGCAACAATTTCATTCACTGGAATCATCTTGGTTCCATACCATTCAACCTAAGAAATATCCATATTCCTATTTCTTTATTTACAAGTTGTAATATTCAATTTAAATCCCTGCCTCATCTGCTATTAAGGAATCACTGGGACACATTGCAATGAACTAATTCACATCATTGCACAAAGATCTCAGGGCTTAAACAAACCATGTGCCAACTTGCATACTTCAAATATGACAAGCATTCCAGCAGTCATCTTGGCCTTCCCTTCCCTAGTTTATTTACTAGTGTATTGTCTTAAATCCTAACATCAAATATGCTAAGTGAACATGTCACTGCAAACATGGAAACATCCATAATTTCTTCTAGCATAATTTCCCCTCAGAAATAATCAGACAGTCATTTCCTAAATGAGGTCAATATGTCTTGATCTTAGTAAATATAAGAACATTTTCAACTGTAAAAGAGGCATGGCATGTTATACTGATCTGCAAGCCTTTATGATTGATTCAGATTCAAGATCTGGTTCAATCATAATTTTAGCTTGTGGGTTTTTTTTTTGATTAAGGGCTCAGCACTTAGAAAATTTCTATTGCACCCTTAACATTTTTCTTTTCAAGCCTCAGCACTTATACCAAGTATAATGCAGCTCCAATCATTTTTATAAGGTTTCCATGCCATAGATCTATAACAGTTGAGAGTATTCTCTATATAATTTTTAAGATCCTAAACTTTAACATTTATGAGTATAAATAAAACAGTATGATACTCATCCAAAGACAAATGTCTCAACCAATCAAAGATCATCAAAATCATCCATATTAAATCATATCAGATTTAAAATAAAACATCCAAAAAGCATTGATGAAATCATATACATCAAAACCAGAAATACATAAATGGCAATATAAAAAGTGGCTGCCTCAACTCAGGTCTTAATGCCATGAACTCAGTGAGATTACTCACCTAAATGTTTCTTCTTATTAATCCAGAAAATTCTTGTTTGAGTGTTTTCTCCTTCCTTTCAATATTTTCTTCTTCTTTTCTTATTTTTATGCAGCTCGGGGTAAAATAATTCTACTGGCTAAACTGCCTATTTATAAGCATTTTTCCTCTAGGGTTTTATTGAAACAGAATTCCATTTCTGTCCTGGCTTAGCATCATGCATTTTTCATTCATATTACCCCGGCCATATTAACCAATTTAAAGGCTGCATTTTCTTCCTTTTACTTTACAGAAAATGGCCACTCACCTAGTCATGTTAAAAGTGTGACTATCTTATTTTATTTTTCAATTATTTCTGAAAATCCCCTTTGCTATTTTTGCCTATACAAGCTTATTAACTTGTATCACATTTCATGTCATTTTAATGTTATGGTTTCACTTGCTAATATATATATATATGTACTTTTCAGTATTTAAAAATGTATATTTGTATACATATCTTATTTAGGCTTATTTTAATTCCTCTTTTAAATTCAGAAACATATGCACCTATATGTATACAAGTTTACAAATATATATATATTATTTTCTTTTCTGGGTTTTAAATAAATTTGTTTACTGATCTAAAGTAGAACTTACTTTTCTTATTTTCTAAGATGACCCATAAAATCTCAGAAATCAAATAACCATGTTGCAAAATCATATTTGTATTGCTCTTTAATTCTTGTTTTAAATCCAAGAAATCTGGAGTTCTTTCTTGTGTCATTTCAGTGTGCACGTGCACACATATACTTGCACACTATTTATTCCAGAAATTTCACCATATTTAAATCTAAATATTTCAAAATTAAATCATTTTACAAAAATGATTTTTCACAAAATTTTGGGGTATTACATTCACCCCTCCTTTTAGGAATTGTGTCCTCACAATTTTTCTAACATTTATAGTGAGCATCTTTTTCTTTTCTGAAAACTTATCAAACATATGCATAAGCAAACAAATTCAACCATATCAACCATGCATAACAAAATTTTCCAGAAGAGGAAAAAAAAATTACCTTTTAATTTGCAAAAAGCTTAGGATAATCCATTCTAATCTTATCCTCTAACTCCCATGTGCAGTCATTAGTATCACTACTCCACTGGATCTTAACTAGTTTCAAGGTTTTGCTCCTTAATTTCTTTTCTTCCTTGGCTATAATCCCCACTGGTTCTTTTTCATAAACCAAGTCAGGATTTATTTGAATTTTGGTAGGCTTTTCCAAAATGTCTTCCTTATCATGTACCCATTTTCTAAGTTGGGACACATGAAAAACATTATGCATTGCTTTCATCTCCTCTGGTAGTTCTAATTTGTAAGCCAATGAACCAATTCTTTCCAGAATTTTATAGGGTCCAACATACCTTGGTGTAAGCTTACCTTGCTTGCCAAATCTCATGACTTTCTTCATAGGTGAAATCTTGATGAAAACAAAGTCTCCCACTTCATATTCCACTTGCTTTCTCTTCCTATCTGCAAATTTCTTTTGCCTATCTTGAGCTGCTGCTATTCTTTTTCTTATTAACCCAATTTTCTCTGTGGTTTCTTTAACATAATCAGGTCCAAGAATAGCCCTTTCTCCAGCCTCTACCCAGCATATAGGTGATAAACATGGCTTGCCATATAAGGCTTCAAATGGTGCCATCCCTATGGTGCTTTGGTAACTGTTATTGTAGGTGAATTCAGCTAGATGGAGGTGGTCTTCCCAGTTGCCTCCAAAGTCCAGTGTACATGCTCTCAACAAATCCTCTAAGACTTTGTTCACCACCTCAGTTTGACCATCTGATTGTGGATGGTAGGCAGTGCTTAAGCACAATTCACTCCCCATAGCCTCTTGAAAACTTTTCCAAAATCTTGAGGTGAAGATGGTATCCCTATCACTCACAATGGTTTTGGGTATGCCATGCAACCTTACTACCTCTTTCATGAATATTTGAGCCAATTTTGGAGCATTTCTTTCTGTTTTAACTGGGATAAAATGTGCTACCTTAGTTAGCCTATCCACTATTACCCATATACTTGTGTTCCCCTTCTTAGATCTAGGAAGACCATCTATGAAATCCATAGATATATCCTCCCACTTCCACTGTGGTATGCTAAGGGGTTGCAATAGTCCTGATGGCCTTTGTGTCTCAGCCTTGACTTGTTGGCAAGTCATGCACCTTGCAACATATCTGGCCACATCTGACTTCATCCCCTTCCACCAAAGATTTCTTTTCAAATTTTGATACATCTTGGTGCTACCTGGGTGTATGGAGTACTTACTCCTATGGTACTCATTTAATATTTCCTCTTTCAATTCTATATTTTCTGGAACACATATCCTATTTTTATTCCTTAAATAACCATTTTTATCAATTTGATAATTTATTACTTCCTCCCCTTTTGATATGAGCATTTTCTTTTCCATCATGTTTAAGTCTTGTTCCTGCATTTATCCAATCTTAAGAAGTAAATCTGATTGCAGAGATATCATACTTAATTTTCCTTTACCTTTACCTTCTTCAATAGGCATCATTTGTTCCTCACTGTTTTCCTCAATTTCCAAATCAGTAAGTATAGACAAATCCCTAAACTCTTCCATCATCAACATGGCTACCTTGGCATGTTGTCTACTCAAGGCATCTGCAACTTTATTTGCCTTGCCTGGTGTATACAGTATATCTAGGTCATAGGCAGCTAGGAACTCTACCCATCTATGTTGCCTCATGTTCAAATCTTTTTGTGAGAATAAATATTTCAGTGCCTTATGATCAGTGTACAAAATGAATTTGGCACCTAACAAATAATGTCTCCAAAGTTTCAAAGCATACACAACTGCTGCTAGTTCAAGATCATGGGTTGCATACCTGGTTTCATGTGGCTTTAATTGCCTAGATGCATAGGCTACCACCTGGTCTTGCTGCATCAACACAGCCCCTAACCCAGAGCCACTTGCATCAGTGTACACAACCAAATTTTCATTTCCTTCTGGCACTCTCAATACTGGTGCATCAATCAGGGCTTCTTTTATTTTGATAAAAGCTTGCTCACATTTTTCTGTCCATACAAAGGCTTGGTTCTTTCTAGTTAAATTGGTAAGTGGTGATGATATTTTTGAGAAATCTTTTATGAATCTCCTATAATATCCTGCCATCCCCATAAATGATCTAATCTCACTGATGGTGCTAGGCCTTTTCCATGCTTGGATTGCCACTACTTTGTTAGGGTTTACTGATATTCCCTTGGAAGAGATGACATGCCCAAGGAAATGCACTTCTTCCTTCCAAAATGCACATTTTGAAAATTTTGCCTTTAAATCATTTTCCCTTAGTCTTGACAAAACTAAATGCAAATGATTTTTATGCTCTTCCACTGTCTTAGAGTAAATCAAAATGTCATCAATAAAAATCAGTACAAACTTGTCTAGATAATCTCTAAATATTCTATTCATCAAATCAACAAAATATGAAGGAGCATTTGTCAAACCAAATGGCATGACCAAAAATTCATATAAGCCATATCTTGTGTTAAATGCAGTATACTTAACACTTGAGTCTTCAACCTTCATTTGATGGAATCCTGATGCTAAGTCTAGCCTAGAAAATATTTTAGCTTCACTGAGTTGGTCAAAGAGATCATCTATTCTAGGCAATGGGTATTTATTCTTGATGGTTACTTTATTTAGTTCTCTGTAATCTATGCACATTCTCAAGGTACCATCATGTTTTCTTACAAACACTACTGGAGAACCCCAGCAGGAATTGCTTGGCCTTATAAATCCCTTGCCTTCTAATTCTTCCAACTGATTTTTCAATTCTTTCAGTTCACTTGGCCCCATTCTATAAGGTTTCTTGATTATTGGACTTGCTCCTGGAATGAGATTAATTTGGAACTCAACTGGTCTGTGGTGTGGAACACCCTTAACTTCCCCAAACACGTCCAAGTATTCATTAACTATGGGAATTTCTTCAATGGTTAGTTCACTCAGATCTTTTTCTAAGTCAACTAAATGATACAATTTCCCTTCCTTAGCTATTTCACATAGAACTGTGATTCTCTGGCCTCTAGAATCTTGCAATGATATGGTGGATGAGTCTAAATTAATTATGGCTTTAAATTGCCTTAGCCAATCTACCCCCAATATAACTCCTATATTTGGGTAATTTAAAACATATAAATTGGAAATAAAAATATTTCCTCCTATGTTTAACTCCACATCCACACAATTCATGTTCAAAACACTAGAACTCCCTAGGGGACTTTGTACAAGCAATGGGGTTTCAACCAATTTGCAGTTTAATTTTAACACTTTAACTAATTCATAGGAAATCAAAGAGTGTGTTGCTCCAGTATCATATACTACTGGTATGGGTATGGCACAAATGAGTAATGTACCTTCCACTTGGCCATGATTTTCAACATCAATTTTCACTGCAGATTTGCCTTTTCCTTCCAAAGTTGCCAATTTCCCTTGCTGTTTATTCTCAGGACAGTTCCTCTTCATATGCCCCTCTTTCCCACATAGGTAGCATTTGAAGGCTCCTCCTTTTAACTCTGGGCACCTTGGTTTGATGTGTCCTTCTTTTCCACAATGATGGCAAACCAATTTCTTCTTAGTATCATTGGCTTTAGTATCTTTACTCTTCCTGTTGTCTGCCTCCTCCTTCTTTTTATCATAAGGGTGATATCTTCCCTTATCCTTCTTGTTGTTGCTCTTAAAATTCCTATATTTCTCTCTTTCTTTGTCATGTTGTTCCAGTTTCAAAGCCAGATCAATTACTTGATCAAATGTTCTATCTGCATATGGTAGCATAGCTCTGCTAAGTCCTGGGTTCAGCCCTTTTATATACCTATCATTCTTGGATGCTTCATCTGCCACTAGCATTGCTCCATAATTAGATAGCCCCTCAAACTTTTGAGTGTATTCAGTGACATTCAAAGTTCCCTGCCTAAGTTTGATAAATTCTTCAAGCAAAATGGTCTTGGCTGATGCTGGTACAAATCTTGCCTCCAACATCTCCTTGAACTGATTCCAAGTGATTTCATTTTCATTTCTTCCAGCTATGATCACCTCCCACCAGCTTAAAGCTACCCCTTTCAGTTGTCTAGAAGCTACTTGCCTCTTTCTTTGGTCATCCAACTGCATGTCATTGAAAATCCTATCAAGTGTTCTCAACCATGCTTGAATTTCCATCACACTCTCTGTTCCTTCAAAACTCTTGCCTCCCAAATTGGAATAAGTCTTCAGTAGTTTTGAAAGCTCTTCATGTGGGTTCTCAGGCCTATGCCCAATTCCATCTCTTAAAACCCTCACAAATTCTTGCATATCAAGCATTTGAGGTGCACTGGTTCCTGCATTGTGATGAGATCCTCTTCCTACCATGTTCTGCTAACTAAATTCTGGGTAAATGGTATTAGTATATTATGAGTACTTCTATAATTTCTAATTTCTTATCTAAATTATTTCATCCAAAACAAACAGACATTATACATTTCTATAATACTTAACAATCAATGCAACCAAGTGCTCTGATACCAACTGAAATGACCCTCCTAATTTCCACCCTAATTTCATAAGGATTTTTATTTTTTTGCTAAGAGATGATATACAGATATATCATTCTTTACAAATATATTTCCCAGGGTCATTTTCTTTTTCTAATAAACAAAATATATCCAGGATCAAAATAACTTACCAATATAAATATATCAGTGTATATCTAATAACATACACATACATATGAAGATGTATGTGGTCTTCTTGTTTAAATTCAGAGTATATACTTCATCTTTTTTTTTTGTACAAGAACATCCTGTTTGATTTAGATTTTTAGCACTTCAGATTAATTATTGCACCCTGATTTTTGGACCTAAAATCCACTGGAAACATGTATTTTAGACTGTCATTATAATTTAGAAATGATCAAGTAATAATCAGTGGTAAACAAGCTTTTACTATAGATGATTATGTTAAAGTCTGGATAATATCAAATTCAGTATAAAAGAAAGTGGAACCTAAGTGAACACAAGCAACATCTAGGCGTAATGGAAACGCGCCTAACTTATACACAAGAGGTCACTGGTTCGAGTACTATGTAGGTCGGTTCAAACACAATTTTTGTTTTTTTTTTTTTTCCTGTATGGTTTGTAATCTGATATCTACCTATCTTTGTACATATATTTTTAATGTTTGCCTATAACCTAACATACAAAACAATTCTTCTTACTTTACTAAACATGAATCCCATTCCTATAGCTGTTCTAGGAATTATAATTATATTTTTGCTCAAATATCAACATGTACACAGATATACATGTACATGTCAATATCTCTGCTTATTTTCCAGAAAACTGGGTGAAACAATTACTAAAGGTACTAAGCTTTGAAATGCACTTTTATTCTCAGAATACAATCTATCATGATCAACCAATACTTCATTCATTTGGAGCTGGTTAACTCATGGATCCTGTATCTACCACATTAGTTTAAAGCAATGGAGATACCTTTCTTTACATTCTGTCTGAAGCTTTTAGAAAAACATTTTACTTTTCTCAATACAACTCAGAAATGAATTCAAACTTATTTACAAAGCATTTCAGTAAAAAGAAAATAAAATCCTTTAAGTTTTCTTCTTGCTAAATCCAGATTTTGTTCTAAAACTCAGTGCTCTGTTATGTCTCAAGGTTAACTAATACATAATGTAAATTATACAAAACAGTAGCTCAACTACATGTGCATATTTCTCTTCCAAACATTCATATCAATAATTAAAAATCATTTCATGGTTTCCCAGTCAGATTTTTCCTTTGAGATTTTAAACCTTAGTGCATAACAATATATTTAACATGATACAACTAGTTCATCTAACCATAATAGAATTCATTACATGACTGGAAGTCTTAGAAACATAATATTTTTCCTGAATACATGCAGATATAATCAATTTAAACTCTTATTGAGACTAGCTAGCATGTTCATTCACTCCTCCATAAAAGCCATAACTTCATTTTTACTTAGTGCCTAGGTTACCTGAAAGAACATAAGTGGCTGCCTCATTTTAAAATGAGACACCCCAGATGCCATGAGCAAACAAGGGTCAGATCTATGATCTGGTATGAATAACATCAATTCATTCATGATATTAAGCAATAGAGAATATAAGGGTACTAACTTGTTATTTAAGCAAATTTCTGCAATCAAATATTTTAACATAGTATAATTAAGTTGATTCAGGTATGATATATTCATCTATCATTCCTTCACTTGCATACATAATCATACCAACATAATTATCTACTGGCAACAATTTCATTCACTGGAATCATCTTGGTTCCATACCATTCAACCTAAGAAATATCCATATTCCTATTTCTTTATTTACAGGTTGTAATATTCAATTTAAATCCCTGCCTCATCTGCTATTAAGGAATCACTGGGACACATTGCAATGAACTAATTCACATCATTGCACAAAGATCTCAGGGCTTAAACAAACCATGTGCCAACTTGCATACTTCAAATATGACAAGCATTCCAGCAGTCATCTTGGCCTTCCCTTCCCTAGTTTATTTACTAGTGTATTGTCTTAAATCCTAACATCAAATATGCTAAGTGAACATGTCACTGCAAACATGGAAACATCCATAATTTCTTCTAGCATAATTTCCCCTCAGAAATAATCAGACAGTCATTTCCTAAATGAGGTCAATATGTCTTGATCTTAGTAAATATAAGAACATTTTCAACTGTAAAAGAGGCATGGCATGTTATACTGATCTGCAAGCCTTTATGATTGATTCAGATTCAAGATCTGGTTCAATCATAATTTTAGCTTGTGGGTTTTTTTTTTGATTAAGGGCTCAGCACTTAGAAAATTTCTATTGCACCCTTAACATTTTTCTTTTCAAGCCTCAGCACTTATACCAAGTATAATGCAGCTCCAATCATTTTTATAAGGTTTCCATGCCATAGATCTATAACAGTTGAGAGTATTCTCTATATAATTTTTAAGATCCTAAACTTTAACATTTATGAGTATAAATAAAACAGTATGATACTCATCCAAAGACAAATGTCTCAACCAATCAAAGATCATCAAAATCATCCATATTAAATCATATCAGATTTAAAATAAAACATCCAAAAAGCATTGATGAAATCATATACATCAAAACCAGAAATACATAAATGGCAATATAAAAAGTGGCTGCCTCAACTCAGGTCTTAATGCCATGAACTCAGTGAGATTACTCACCTAAATGTTTCTTCTTATTAATCCAGAAAATTCTTGTTTGAGTGTTTTCTCCTTCCTTTCAATATTTTCTTCTTCTTTTCTTATTTTTATGCAGCTCGGGGTAAAATAATTCTACTGGCTAAACTGCCTATTTATAAGCATTTTTCCTCTAGGGTTTTATTGAAACAGAATTCCATTTCTGTCCTGGCTTAGCATCATGCATTTTTCATTCATATTACCCCGGCCATATTAACCAATTTAAAGGCTGCATTTTCTTCCTTTTACTTTACAGAAAATGGCCACTCACCTAGTCATGTTAAAAGTGTGACTATCTTATTTTATTTTTCAATTATTTCTGAAAATCCCCTTTGCTATTTTTGCCTATACAAGCTTATTAACTTGTATCACATTTCATGTCATTTTAATGTTATGGTTTCACTTGCTAATATATATATATATGTACTTTTCAGTATTTAAAAATGTATATTTGTATACATATCTTATTTAGGCTTATTTTAATTCCTCTTTTAAATTCAGAAACATATGCACCTATATGTATACAAGTTTACAAATATATATATATTATTTTCTTTTCTGGGTTTTAAATAAATTTGTTTACTGATCTAAAGTAGAACTTACTTTTCTTATTTTCTAAGATGACCCATAAAATCTCAGAAATCAAATAACCATGTTGCAAAATCATATTTGTATTGCTCTTTAATTCTTGTTTTAAATCCAAGAAATCTGGAGTTCTTTCTTGTGCCATTTCAGTGTGCACGTGCACACATATACTTGCACACTATTTATTCCAGAAATTTCACCATATTTAAATCTAAATATTTCAAAATTAAATCATTTTACAAAAATGATTTTTCACAAAATTTTGGGGTATTACAGAAGATCTCACCTTTGCTTTTATTTTTAAATTTGCAATCCATTTTCCATTCTAGTTTGTTTTCTTCACCGTTTAGACCTAGTATAAATATTGGATGATATAATTAATAATCGAAATAAATCGAACAATCAATTTCTTTTCAATAGATTAAATTAATTAACACTTTTAATCTGAACTAATCTAATAATTTATTTCCTATTAGATAAATTAAATTAGCCAAATTATTATATTAAACAAACTTTCTCTTACCAATTTATTTAATTAAATCGAATTCCCTTTTGAAAATCTTTTAGTATCGAAAATAATTTAAATTAGCAATTAAATAAGTATATTTATTTCTTTCTCACTTGAAACTATATATATATATATATATCAAAACAAAATCTATATAAATTTAAAACTCTTTGCTACTTTTAAATTCCAACTATATTTTTTTTCTTTCTGTTTTATATACATATTCATTATTTTCCAAATCAACAGAAATTTATACTCACTACCGAGTCCTGATCCTTGAACGAAACCCTAGCTCGGCCCACCATCACGAACACCCAGCTGAGCCCAAATCGAGATTCCCTTCACCTCGGTCATCACTACGACCATTGATGTCGTTGCTTTCATGACTTTTCCTCGCGTACGCGAGCGCCGCTTGCTCCGCCTTCGATTGAAGACGCCGCGCCTACTGAAGTCGAGCTCTACCCCACACGCATCGCTACCAACTCGAGCTCACGTCGCCTCACTGCCCTCGATTCTGATCCTCCTCCCCTCACGCGAACGCAATGCTCAAACTGATTTTGTTTTGGGTTGTGAATTTTTTTCCCTCACGAATACAATTCGTGATTTCATTCGAGCTCAAATTTGGGAATGAGTTGCGGCCATTGATCTATTGAAGCTACCTAGTTGAATTTGAACGAACGAAAATAGTTTTCGTTTGTCTGTTTTTTTCTTTTTATTTACAGACATCGGTTTTGATTTTTTTGAAAATGAAGCAGAGAAGGAGAGAGGGAGTTTTGATTATATTAGCTTGAGATGATTTTTCTTGCGGCCATTATTTGATTTAGAACGATTGATTTTTGAACTCGACTTAGAGGAAATGTCGTGCCTTTGAAAGAGGGGGCAGAACAAGATATTTGCGTATAGAGAAAGGCTGCAGTGATTTGGAAAGATTGGAAAAGAGTTGATGTGAGATAATTTCAACTGCAGTTGACTAATATAAATGTTCAATTTAAATTCAAATTCAAATCGTTCCGATAAAGGCAACCAAAAATCTTGGCTTCCTATCGAGGCATGCCGCTAGGTGTTTATAATGTTAAACCCCTATTTCGAACGCAATGGAAAAGGTTCCGAGTCCTAATTCGATCGTATGGAGAAGATAGCTTTTTGGACCTAGTTATTAAATTAAATTTCGATATAAATTCTACCGCGTTTGCTTATCGTACAACCACAAAACAACTCCGATCACTACGAAAATTGAAATCCGATAATAATACAATATTACGGATCCAATGGAACTAGTTTCGTCGAATTTCGAGACTGTGCCTCGGAAATCTATTTTTAAATATCGATTTAAACGATAAAATTTCAAAACTGAACAAAATAGTTTCAAATTCAATTCTGAAAGTCCCATTATCTTCAGTATTATCAATATAAATTTTCTAAGCCTTGAAAATATTTTTAATCAGCTTAAAACTGAAGATTCAAATTTTTTTACCCAGATTTAACGATTAAATTCAATAATTAAATCGCCAAATTCATTCTGATATCTCGAATTTCAAATTAAACTAACTTCCAGATATTTAAAATCAATTAAATATCCTGATTTCCAATATCAAAAATTCAGGGTCGTTACATATCCGATGGTTCCTATCGAGCCTATGACGTGGTTGATCAGATTTAATCTCCAAATCCAACGGTTGAGATCCACAAGTGCCACTATAAATAAAACCCTAGGCCTAGCTATTTTTCTCATTCAGATTTTCTCCATTTGGGTTCATTGCCTGAGGCTGGATCCTAAAAAGAATATTTTTCCGAGGAGAAGAACTTTTTAACTAAAATATTCTATACCTTTCAAGTGGATCCGGGAAGGCCAAAGGAAAGAGCTAAGGACCACAGGTGAGTGTTTAAGTAATTACTTTAGATTTTTAAGTAATTTAAAATAATAGGGTTTCCAATAGTTGTAGTTTTTCTACAATTTTGGGATAACCTCTATGCAAGTTAATTTATAGTTTATTGTTAAGTAAATTTTAGACTTGCTTTCCAGTCTTTTTTCTTTTAGCTAATGTATTTCAGTTATTTGCAATTATTTACTGTTAATTACAGTTTTCCCAATTATTTACAGTTATTTACAGTATTTGCAGTTATTTACTATTATTTACATTTTATTTACATCTATTACACCTTGGGATTTGTTCTGTAAATGTTAGTTGTTTTAATTCCCTTTTCACGCGAATAGAATAAATAGAAGAGAATAATTTGCTAATTTGGACTATAATATAAGAACACTAAATTTACAGAAAATTAGATGTAAAGTAAGAAGAACTGTAATAAATTGTGCTTGTGTGATTTTTGTTTGCATTTGATTTTGAGCTTGTTGTTGTTTTAGATTTCTAGTTGCATTTGCATATTTTAAAAAAATACACAATCTCAATTGCAAAAGAATTTTTTTTATTCCATTTTCAATTACATTTGAAGTTACATTTCATTTGCACTTGATTTTCCTTATATATTTTTTATGTACAAATTCCCCTTTCACTGTTCTGCAAAACAACCATTCTGTGTTAACCCCATATACATACTACTTCCATACTCTCCACTTCAACACCATTCTTCATACAACACAACCATTCAAAACCTCCATGCAACCATTATCAACCTGCAACCCCTACTACTTCCCATTTCTAATCACCTCACTTCCTTGTACCAAACCGTTACACAACTTCATCATCACTATCAACTGCAACCTCACAAACCACAACCCATCACCAAAAAACAACTCTACATTTCCTATTGCCTTTATTATTTACAAAATAAATTCACCATTATTATTTATTAATTAAAAGGAGTAAAATAAGACCGTTAAATGCAATAAAATAATATTCAATTCCAAATCTCGATATTTATGTCACTATTTAAATATTAAATTCACCATTCAAATATTTTTAATAGTATGATGTGCACGTAAATGTGCATATATTTACATCCATATTTTATCTCTTTTTATTTAAATAAACATCATATTTGGGCATTTTTACATATTAAAACCAAAATTGAATTATTTTCAAATCATCATATTTTCATCTTCATTCAGGGGCAAAATGGTCATTTTTGTGCATGTATCAATTTAAGAATTTTTACTTGGACAATTTTTATAATTTTTATTGGATATTTTGAGGCATATGGAAGTGGGATCCACGATGATATATGCATGCACAAGGGAATACAAAGGAATGAAGAGGAAATAATTCAAGATCAAGATCATGGAGGACCCCACCCACTTACCTAAATGTACAATTAGGAGCTAATGGACAACTAAGTGGAGGTTAAAGCTTCATTCACATCAAATGATGGATTAATTAGTGGCTAATGGTTACTTGGTGGCCACACTTCCTAAAGGGTATTTTGGGAAGCTCCCTAAAAATGGAATTAGGGTTTTATGCATGTATAAATAACCCTCTTATGTAGATGAACATATATACTACTCTTTCACATTAGTTAGGAAATTAAGAAAGCAAGTTGTAATGGCAATGTTTCATGAAATAAAAATGGCTTCCAAGCCTCTTTCTCCTCTCTTTTCTAACATGCTTTTCTTCGCTTTTATGTTAATGTTTATTTCTATGCTCTCTTTCTTTTAATTTTCATAGCATAGATTTACATTAATGCAAGTAGTGTAGCTTTAATTTTTATGCAAATAGTTAGTAGTTAATCTCTCTTTCTTCCTTTGCTTAGTTTTTATTTCTTTGCTTTTTAATGTTGAAATTTACAAGTGTTGATTTGATAACACAAATGTGTAGCTAAACCCCTTCAGTTTAGGGGTGATGAAGCTCTCTAACTTTATGTAATTTCAACATTTTTTATGATTTATGATCTCTTTTGGTTTGTGCTTCATGAGAGTGAATTTTGATGCAAGTTTAAACAAGTGTGTTTGATAGCTTATGTTGCTTTTGCAAATGAGCTATTCTTATTCAACAGAAACACAATTTGCATCATCATTTGCTAATCGGTTTTTTATTTTGAAATGAAAGTAAAAATGAAATTTGATGATCTATATTACTAGTTACAATAGTAAATAGATCATACCTAAAATAGCTTTTGCTTTGGCTTCATTTTCATGAGAATTATAAGTGGTATAATTGTTGTATTATAGTTTGATGGTTTGAGTTATGTTAATTAATAACATAAACAAACCATACTTATGATAAATGCAATGATTATTTCACTTAATATCAAAGTTAGAGATCATAAATTATTTATTTGTTGATTTACAAAAATATGACAGGGGATTTGCCTCTAAATTGTTCTTTAGTCTAATAGTTTTAAATCACATTTCAATTCTAGCTTTAGCTTCTTTTTTGTAGTTAACAATTTCCTCTCACTTTGGTCTAATTTGATTGAATTGAAAATTTTAAAATCTTAAAAATTCCCAGCGGATCGACCCGTACTCGCCACGTACTAAAATTGTACGCCGTGCGCTTACGGTAAATTTAATTTGAAATTTCTCGACTATTTTCTAAACCGATAGAAAACTAGTCGTTTGAACATAGTCCCTATATTTGAATTCAGTTATTGACTTAAAAACCAATTATTTCAATATTTAAAATTAATTCAATATTCAAAGTCAAACGACCAAAATTCTTGGTACTTACATTCTTCCCCCTTAAAAAGAATTTCATCGCCGAAATTCTCAAGGCAAGAAAAATGTCTCCAAACCCTTAAACCTTTCAAAATCAGTTAGTTGGAAAGGATTATTAAATATCTAAGTCTCTTAAAATTATGGAAAATTTCGACAGTATCTCCTTTCCGCGGCTTGATCGGAAAAGCTACAAACCGCCACTATGGGCCCAAACCGACAAAATAAAACAAAGCCAAGTGACCTACCATATCTGGGGCATAAAACCATCAACCAAAACAAAATATAAACATATACCTATTAGTCGGGCAACTATGCTCTAACCATGAAACCAAAAGCATCGATTAGCTTTTGCTTTCTTAAACATGCATCTCACATACAAATGATATCCAACTATATATCTTGCAGTTCACATGACAAAAGAAGATAATTTATTAAAACCTGTACAATATACATATATCATCTGTATGCAATATCAAATCTGATCGCTCGCTCGATCACACAATTTCACTTCCGAACTAGTATCGTTCGCTCGACTTTCCTACTGTGGACTCTGATTTGGTTCCTTGATTAGAAACCTCTGTTCTTCTTACATAGCCATATACTATGATAGAATTAGAATCATATCAAAAATCTTTATCAAGTGTTCACCGTCATGAATCGAGTGAAGAATCCTTGTTCGGACCGATGTAAATCATCTCGAAATCAGGTGCTCGAATCTGGATCAAAGATCCTCATGCGAATAAAATGATCTACATACATCCTGCATATTCATTCCAATTGGTTTCTTAACTATACCAATTGCATTTCATTTTAAATCACCTTTAATTATATCAATAGTATTCCATTTACTACTAAATAATTTAAGACCTATTTCATAAATCATTACTTAAGTTCACAAATATCTTATAAAACATAATTGGGTTCATTAATTACTTCAAAATTTAAGTTCAAACATATTTCAAAAAGCCATGGCTTCATTTGTAAAGCCCTTCCATACTTAAGTTTGTATTTGTATAACACTTTTCTATACCCTAATAGTGTATATACAAATTTAGATTTGTCTTCTAATCCGAGATGTTTAACAATTTTAAAACTTGTTAAAAAATTATTATCTTCACAATTTAAGAGTTACAAAAACTCAACTTTTATATTTTTTAACCAAAAACACTTAGCTTCAATCTTTATATCAAATTTTGAAGTCCCGACTGTCCTAAATCGTCGAAAATTCTATTTCATTTTAATAAACGAAAAACTATCAAACAACATATCAAATTGAGATGCAAAACCAGACTACTCTAATGCATAGGATACATGAATCCATAAAATAACTTAACTGAAAACTTCAGAATTAAACGCCTGGTTTTTATTTAAAGCCTTTTTGAAATAATAATAATATACATATCTCTCTTTGTACTTGTTCTTCCAAACAATTATGAAGTAAAATTTCTATGGTAGTGTTTCCGCCACTTAGAAACTCGAAAATGAATACCGATGGATACTACAATCATCATCAGAATTATTTTCCAGTGACTGAAGTGAGTTCAGTTGTAACAACCCGAAATTTAAGCTATAGTACTTAATTAACGAATTAATTAAATAACAAAATAACTTTGTGAAATTTTCAGAATTGAGCCACGGGAGTTGCACAATTGTGTCCGTGGTAATTTTCTGGTCAATTTCCATATATAGAACGTCAAAATCCGAGCTTGTATGTAGAAGACAAGAATTAATGTAGAAACAAGAAAAAGAAAAAATATATATACAAGGGGCTAGGTCGACCCTCACATAGGCAAGGTCGACATATAGGTCGACCCTTGCTTGTGAAGGTCGACAGGTAGGTCGACCCGCCTACTTAAGAATGCACTCTCGTACGTGGCTTCGTCCAGGTTGATTTTAACATGTCATTTTGCAACTTTTCTTCGACCCTGTGCGTCCATGCTTATATCCAACGGTTCCTATCGAGCCTATGATGTGGTTGCATCAGATTTAATCTCCAAATATAGTGGTTTGACATCCACAAGTGCCACTATAAATAAGACCCTAGGCCTAGCTATTTTTCTCATTCAGATTTTCTCAATCTGGGTTCATTGCCTAAGGTTGGACCCTACGTGGAAAAGATCTTTTTAACTGAAATATTCTATACCCTTCAAGTGAATCCGGAAAGGCCAAAGGAAAGAGCTAAGGACCACAGGTGAGTGTTTAAGTAATTATTTTAGATTTTTAAGTAATTTAAAATAATAGGGTTTCCAATAGTTGTAGTTTTTCTACAATTTTGGGATAACCTCTATGCAAGTTAATTTACAGTTTATTTTTAAGTAAATTTTAGACTTGCTTTCCAGTTTATTTTCTTTTAGCTAATGTATTTCAGTTATTTGCAATTATTTACTGTTAATTACAGTTTTCCCAATTATTTACGGTTATTTACATTATTTGCAGTTATTTACTATTATTTACATTTTATTTACATCTATTCTACCTTGGGATTTATTCTGTAAATGTTAGTTCTTTTAATTCCCTTTTCACATGAATAGAATAAATAGAAGAGAATAATTTGCTAATATGGACTATAATATAAGAACACTAAATTTACAGAAAATTAGATGTAAAGTAAGAAGAACTGTAATAAATTGGACGTACACTGAAATAGGCAAATTTAAGACATTTGCAAGCATAGTTATAACATGTAATTATAACTAAAAAGAGAAAATATAAGAAATAGCAGAAGAAGCTTATTTTTAAACTTAGACCTTGGGTTAAGTTAATAAGTGAAATTATGACACACAGGTTATAATTAGAGACAACAGAAAAGGCTTATTTTAGAACTTATATTTAAGTTAATAAGCAAGCATAGCAAGCATAGCAGAAATAATAGAAGAGGCTTATTTTAAAACTTACACTAAGTTAATAAGCAAAGATAGAAGTAGGACCCATACCGGCAGCATTCCCCTTGGGACACGCTTATGCTATTTAGGGTAGATAAGTGGTCAATATTTAGAAGCTCAAATCAGGGACCCGTACCGGCAGCATTCCCTTGGGACACGCATATGCTGTTTAGGGTAGATAAGTGGTCAATAATTAGAAGCTCAAATCGGGGTATTTGGGCAAGGGGCGCAACTAGATTTTGTTTGTTAGGATCCGTATCGGCAGCATTCCCCTTCAGTCAGGAACAGGTGGTCTCACAACACACTTAGGTGAGGCTGGGCATGCTTATTCTGTGTAGGATAGATAAGAGGTCCAAAGAGGGAGCAACAGATTGTGCGAGCCTAACGGTGGCCGAGCATGCGGCTTCGGTGCATGGAGATAAGTCGCTATTGAGTTCCAAGCGCTAAATAGGTGTCTTTTTGGCGTGGGATCCACAGGATAGGACTAGCTCACAGTGGAAAAATAGAGATAGAAGGCCGATCAAAGGGTAGAATTAGGACTTTAGCCTAATTAAACTAGGATTAGGATTTCAGCCTAATCAAAGCAGCTATCTAAGACAAGTGCAAACAATCGAAACAATCAAAACTATTTAAGCAAAGCAAACAGTTAAACCGTATTTGATTCCATCTTTATTTCCTTTGTTTCTTTTTATACTAGAACTTTTGCAAAGTCTATTATCTTTATCTTGCTTAAGAATACTAGTAATTACTTTCATTCACCAGACTTTTAGTCTGACCCACTCCTCTATTATCCTTCCCCCCCCCCTCATAGGCCAGCAGAGGCAAGATCAGTAGACTTTATGCTTTCTTGGAGTGATATTCTTAGAGATTCTTCATGTATTCTTCTTCTTCTCTTCCAGTTTTTTTTTATTTTATTTTGGATGTACTGGTACTGTTGAGAGGGATGGTTTTATTTATATACTCTGATATTGTGGCTGAAATGGTGTTTTTCGTAAGACATATGTATTTGGTATTTTGGGACTTATTTTGGTTATGACTTATTTTATGAAGTTTGATTTATAAATAAATTATTGTTTTAAATGTTTCCGCTGTTTTATTTTGTCTTGTGAATCTTACTCTCTGTTAAGTTTTAGCTATACCTACAACGCACCACATCATTTAGTGTGCCTTTTTTGGGTATACTAAGGGGTGTGGGGTGTTACACTTGGTATCAAAGCCTAAGGTTACAGGATTCCTAAAAATTTGTTTTAAAAAGGTAAAGCATTTTTCAAAAGTAACTTGTTTTAAAATTATTTTTCAAAAAGAAACTCTTAGAAAAAGTTTTCAAGTATAAAAGAATTTTTATAAAAATCCCCTCAAAGTCCAGTTCAATCTCCCTTCGATTCTTTCGAGCCTAAGTTCTTTTTTTCTTTGCATAGAATTGCAGATGCCCCTAATCTTCCAAAAAGAGTGTCCAAGTCCCAGGCTGGTTTCGTAGATACCTTCAAGCTACGACACCATAGGTGCAAGGGCAAGTGCCCAATCCAACACCAGCGGGTGGAAATCCTATCAATCCACCTTCAGCAGCCAATTTCTCTAAGCTATGCAAGGACTTCGCTAATCTTGGAGGCAAGAAATTTTCTGGTACAGAGGATTTTGTATAGGCGCGAGCTTGGTTAAGGAGTACAGAGAGGATATTCGGGCGATTGGGACTGGAGGATCAGCAGAGAGTTCAGCTTGCATCTTGGCAGCTGAAAGTAGAGGCTTCTTATTGATGAGAGGTTGTTGAGTCGGAAGGAAGAGACATTGGATGGTTTGAATTCCAAGAGAGGTTTGAACGGAAGTTTTTGTCACAAGTAGAAGAGAGTATGCAGTTGGAAAGGTTTATTAGTTTGAAGCAAGGAAGTCTTTCTATAAAGGAGTATATCAACCAATTTAATGAGTTATCGCGGTTTGGGATGGAGCTAATGAATACACCACACAAGAAGGTCATGACGTTTGCAAAGGGATTGACTCAGCTCCTCCAAGGGTTGTTATTGACTCACGTACCGATGAGAAATTCCTATGAGTCACTGGTGGAGATGGCCCTCATGTCTGATACAGCTAAGGAAGGAGAGTCTAAGGAGGTCCCTAAGTCGGAAGATTCTAAGAAGAAATGGTGGAAGAACAATAAAGATAAGAAGGAAGGAGAAGGCCCTCAAAAGCAGATCAAGAAAGGCGGGAAATGCAATAGTTGTGGGATGGTTGGTCATTACGCAAAAGACTGTAAGAAGGCAGCGATGAAGAGGAAGTGTTTCAATTGTGGACAGCCTGGTCACTTTAGTAAAGTTTGTCCTCAGAAGATGGGGCAAGCAGCGGGTGCACCTACAGCACAAATTCAGGCATTGGATGCAGCACCTTCGAGCAGCGGACCAGATAGAGGCAGGAAAGTCACCGTGGAAGGTTTGATCTCTATTTTTGATTTTCCCATTCTGACTCTTTTCGATTCTGGAGCATCACTCTTTTATTTCGAGTTCTTTATTTGATTGTTTGCACTTAGATATCTCCTTAGTAGTAGACCCCATAGTTGTTTCAAACCCCATAGGAGGATCGATACATTTATCTATTATTTGTAGGGTTTTGAATATTTTTATCCTAGGTGTAGAGTTTGATTGTGACGCCTATGTATTAGGATTTTTGGGGTAAGGGATGATTTTGGGGATGGATTGGCTATCCACTTATGGAGCGATATTGGACTGCGAGAGGAGAACGTTAGACTAGAGACATGCAGCGGTAGGACTTTCGAGGTTTCTTACGACCCACAAGGGTCAGTCATGTTGAGCTTTCTTTATTCCCTTGATTCATCACTAAGAGAGCTAGATTCTGTTCCATTCGTTAGAGATTTCCTAAACATTTTGAGGAGGTTCTTTGTACACTTCGCATTCATCGGTTGAAGGCAAGTGTCACTTTTGGCATAAGGAAATGCGTTTCTTAGGGCATAGAGAAGGTCTACACATGGCAGAAGTTTGAGAAATGGTTTTGTACATTTAGGTTCGGGTTGTGGAAATCCAAAGAGAGGTAGGCAAAGATTGGAGATGCACAATAGATTCAAGGAAGGCCCATGTGCAGATAGTTGCAAAAATTATAAGTGGGTTTAACGATAGTGCCTTGGAATAGATATAAGCATAAAAGAGAAATAGGAATAAAAGACTTTAGTAAGGAAATGAGGTTTCCAAGGTTTAGGAAGGGTACTCCTAGGATAGTAAGTAGAGAATCCACTTTATGACGAGCCCAATAAAATGAAATTGTTGGAATTTAAACGTTGAAAAATATAATTGTTAATAAAGGAAATATTGGGTTTTTGAAAAAAAAGTGGTATGAAATTTAAATTTTTTTTATATGATGTAAATTTTGTTGAAAGTGAAATTATTTTTGAAGAATTATAGAGCATATATAGCTCGCTAGTTTCTTTGTAGGTAAACAAAGATTTTTAAAAAGAAAAACCTAGAGTGTATTAAGTATCAAAAACGTAGGTTACAACATTTATTGTTGTAATAGATGTTTTCATAGAAAATAAAGGGGGCATAGACTAAAACACTATTGTTATAGTAGGTGACTTCCAAAAGAAATGTTTTTGTATAGTATTTGACATTTATTAGTATTTTTTTAATTGAATCCATACATTAGTATTTTTGGGTTGTAATAACAGTGTTTTACGCAACATCTGTTTTAACCCAAATAAAATGAGTTTTAAAGATAATTTCCAAGTATAGAAAAAAGCGTTTGTAAGTGCACTTATTATTTAAATAAGTATAAGGAAATGTTTTCTAGTTATGGATATATTAAAACAGTTTTGAAAATGAGTTTTTCTGAAAAGAAAAGTGTAAGTTAAGTATTAGGAAATTAATAAATTTCATAGAAATTGTCTATTGTAAGAGGATATATCATAAACATAATTTAATCTATTGGAATGAAAAGAATAATGGTATAATTTTCTATGAAACCAAATCACAAATAAAAATGTTTTGTGCAAGTTGTAAGGAATATGTGAATGAGATATAAAAGGTATGGGAAGCACCATATTTTGTATAGCCTATTTCGAAAAATATAAAATAAGTTCCTTGTAATTTCACATAAACATGAAGTACTCTTTTAAAGGATTCATAGAAAGTTTTAGCGTTAATAGTTTCTTATAAAAGAAAGTAGTTCCAATATATTAAGGTATAAAACCATTAGGTGTAATAAGAAGTGTAGTAATTAGAGACAGTGTTAGTTAGGAGAGATATTATAGAGAGCCTTTGTAGAAAGTCCTGATCTATAGTTAGAAACTCCTCCAAGGTTAGGTAATTGGAAAGTTAAGGGGTTTTTAATGAAATAATTGTTCTTATGTACTCCAGTTTTTGCAAAAATTGTATATTTATGAAAAGAGGATGTTTTGAAAATATGTTAGTACATTTTAAAGATATCTTAAAGAAAAATGGTTTGGTGGAAAAAGTAAATAAGTTTTTAGAAGCGAAAAACTTAGTAACAGTTAAATTTGAAAATCCAGATTTTTATGGAAAGCTGCGAAGGTCATTAAAAGAAAAGGAGGAATAAGTTTTGAACTTATAATTTGTAGGTTTTCCCCTCAAGGTTTGGGGAATAAGGTAAATTCAAAAAGGCGGTAAGGATGCAAGTCTAGAAAGATAAAATGTTAAGTAACTAAGTACCTTTGAATTTAATGGAAATTTGAAAATAACACTTTTAAAGACAAAATTTTTGGGGTTTGATATTTTAAAAGTTTAGAAGCTTTAATTTTTGAAATGGAATGAGAAATACCAAACCAAACTTTCAAATATGGAGTAGATAGGAATCATTTCCTAGGTGTGATGGGAAAGGGGTAAGGCTATGTAGGGGATAGTAGTGATTACTTTTAGAAGTAATAATAGAAGTTTCTGTAAAGTGTATAAGACACTAGTGAGAACCTAGGAGTGTTGCTTCATGTGTGTAGACTATAAAAGAATAGTAAGGTGATATTTGTAAGATAGTAAGACGCACGTGGTTGAGGATGTGTATTCTTGATTTTGGAGGAACTTGGAAGGAGCATCTTTCTTTAGTGGAATTCGCATATAATAATAGCTTTGAAGCTAGCATTGGAATGGCACCTTTCGAAGCTCTTTATAGAAGACCATGCAAGTCGCCTTCGTGTTGGTTGGAGTCTACAGAGAGATTGCTACTTGGTCCCGACATGGTTAGAGAGACTTCGGAGAAGGTTGATTTGATTAGGAGAAAATGCATACCTCTTATCCGCATCTCTTTAATAGTAAATTATGAATTTCCTATTTCCATCTTTAGTTTTGAATAGGTTCTTTCCTTTATTATCCTTTGGGAGGGTAGATCTTAGGACTTAACCTATGGACGGTAGGATTTGATGTAAACATGTTATTAGAACATGTTATGTATAATGGATACTCGTGGTTGCAAATGGTTGCTAGTGGATGCTAATTGACGCATATACTTACACTAGGCACTATTATCTCTTAGGGATCGGCCTAATTAGGACACTAGAGCATATGCATATGAATGTGTGCGCATTTGCATTTTAGTTGTGCTAGAGAGAAGCTTGTTAGGGAGATGGTCGTTTGGCATGAGGAGATGCTTGTTAGTTGTGCTAGAGAGAAGCTAGTGGAAATTCACGGTTCTCAGGGGAAGAAGAGAAAGTTATTTAAGAAGAAGGGAGCCCAGAAAGGAGATACGCTAAGAAGGCAAAGGCAGAGTTAGTTTGCTATAAGTGTGACAAGAAGGGTCATTAGGCGAATGAGTGCTGGTCAGGTGATGGGAAGAAGGCTGCAAATAAGAAGAATGTGAAGTGCTTCAATTGTGATCAAGTTGGGCATTACAAGAATCAGTGTCCAGAGCGAGTTAGGGCAAACAAAGGAAAGGTTTTTGCTATTGGACCAGCTAGGCCTACTACAGCTGATAAAGGGAAGACTATGATGGAAGGTACGCTTTTGATTCGGCGTATAACAGTTATAGTACTTTTTGATACCGGTGAATCGCAGTCATTATATCTCAGTGTTTGGTTAATAGATTGTGCTTAGAACCCACCTACCTTGTTAATTCCTTAAGGGTTGCGAACCCAATAGGAGGGTATGCAACTCCAGGGTTGAGATGTGATCAGTTAGAACTTGATTTGTTAAGTCATAAGTTTGCATGCAGCTTGTATGTTATTGATTTCGTAGATTTCGGGATCATTATGGGTATGGGTTGGTTGGGTAGGTATGAGGCTAGAATATTTTGCTAGGATAGGGAGATATCGCTGAGACATCTTAATAGTCATAACCGAGTAATATTCTCAGTGGAGAATTCTGACCGGAGTGTTAGTACTTTGCTTAGTGCTATGGAGATAGGAGATGAGTTAAGTCAGGTTCGAGTAGCAAGAGAGTGTGCAGATGTCTTTGAGCCAGTCACAGGACTACCATCGAAACGAGCTGTTGAGTTTCAGATAGATCTTGTACCAGGAGCTGAACCTGTAAGTAGACCACCTAGCAGGATAACACCAACTAAAATGAAGGAATTGAAGGTGCAGCTAGTGGATCTAGAAGGAAGGAATTTAATTAGACCAAGCAGTTCGCCTTGGGGAGTGGCCGTAGTGTTTGTAAAGAAACTAGATGGGTCATTGAGGATGTGTATCGACTATCATAAGTTGAACGAAAGGATGATTAAGAATAAGCATCCTTTGTCAAGAAAAGACGATCTGTTCGATCAATTGAGTGGATCCAAAGTGTTTTCCTAGTTGGATTTGGCGACAGGTTTCCATCAGTTAAGAGTGGCAGAGGACAGTATTCCTTTGACAGCATTTCGGACTACGTATGGTTCATATGAGTGGTTAGTGGTGTCATTTGGATTGACGAATGCACCTACTTTCTTCATGGATTTGATGAACCGAGTTTTCCAATAGTACTTGGATAGGTTTGTATTTGTGTTTATAGATGACATTTTAGTATACTCTAAGGATGAGAGAGAGAGCATGAAGTTAGTACTGGAGATGCTGAGGCGGAATCAGCTAAAGGCGAAGTTTACCAAGTGTCATTTTTGGAAGGAAGAGGTTAAGTTTGTTGGTCACGTGGTTTCAAGGAAAGGCTTATCAATCAATCCAGATAAGATCGAAGCTGTGAATAATTGGAAGAGACAGTGACTGAGGTTAGAAGTTTTCTTCGACTTGTTGGCTATTAACGGAGATTCATTAAGGATTTCTCACGGATAGCAGCACCTTTGACTAAGCTTACCAGGAAGGAGGTGAAGTTTGTTTGGTCCAACAAATGTAAGGAAGCATTCCTTAAGTTAAGCATTTGTTGACCAATGCACCAATATTAGTAGTCCTAGATGGAAACCAAGGGTTGGTGGTGTATACTGATGCATGTGGAACTAGATTGGGAGCTATGTTGATGCAGAAGGGTAAAGTGATTGCCTACGCTTCACGATACCTTAGACCGCATGAAGTGAGATATCCTACTCATGATATGGAGTTGGCTGCGGTGATTTTTGCATTAAAGATTTGGAGACATTATCTCTTAGGGGAGAGGTTTGAGCTTTATACCGATCATAAGTCTTTATGATATTTATTCTCTCATAAGGAGTTGAATATGAGACAGTAGATGTGAGTGGAGTTTTTGGCTGCTTATGATTTTGCAATAGAGTATACACCAGGGAAAGGTAGTAAGGTAGGGGATGCTCTTAGCAGAAGACATCAGAATGTGGTGTTAGCTATGTTGGCAGAATGGAAGGATCTAGAGCTTTGGCCAGTTGTGATGTGCAGTTAAGATTGACTGCTAGTTCTAGTCAGAGTATTACCATGTTGTCATGTTTAGAAGTTCGGCCAATGCTAATCGAAATGATTTCTTCTAAGCAAAAAGAGGATCCAGTGTTAGCCGAGAGGATTAGAAGGCTTGAGGGTGGAATTGAGATCGATGATCTAAAAGACTTTAGTCATGACCACAGAGGATGGTTGAGAAAGAAGGGACGGTTGTGTGTTCCGAATGTGGAGGACTTGAGGAAAAAAGTTCTTGGAGAATGTCATCGGTCCAAGTTTACGATTCATCCTGGAGGAACCAAGATGTATTCAGGATACGAAGAGGAGCTTCTATTGGGAAGGTATAAAATTGGATGTTGGCTTGTGGGTTAGGCAGTATGCAAACTGTCAATAAGTGAAAGCTGAACATCAGAAGCCAAGTGGGTTGCTTCAACCTTTAGAGATTCCAGTTTGGAAATGGAATTCGATATCCATGGATTTTATAGACGGGATGCCAAGGTCAAATAGAGGTAATGAAAGTATATGGGTTATAGAGGATGGCACATGTTTTAGCTAAGTTGTTCATGAAGAACATAGTTACACTGCATGTAGTTCCTAGTAGTACAGTCAGTGACAGAGATGTCTTGTTCACTAGTGAATTCTGAAAGAGTCTACAGGAATTATTGGGTACCAAGCTTAATATGAGTACTACATAATCCCTTGAGATGGATAGGCAAACAAAGAGAGTCAACAAGGTACTTGAGGATTTATTGAGAGCTTGTGTATTAGAATTTGGTGGACCTTGGGAAGATCACATACATTTGATTGAGTTTTCCTATAATAGTAGTTACCAGACTAGTATAGGAATGGCGCCTTTTGAAGCTTTGTATGGAAGGCCATGCAAATCACTGGCATGGTTGTTGGAGACTGGAGACAGATTAGTCTTAGGTCCAAATTTGGTTAGGGAGGCGTAAGAAAAGATTGAGTTGATCCGAGGAATGATGACAGAAGCTCAGTCCAGACAGAAGAGTTTCGCAGACAAGAGGTGTAAAGACCTAGAATTCTCCGTTCGAGATAAGGTTTTTATCAAGGTATCACAGATGAAGGGTGTGGTACAATTTGGAAGGTCAAGGAAGTTAACCCCGAGGTATGATGGTCCATTCCAGATTTTAGAGAGGATCGGGAAGCTCGCATAAAGAGTAGAGTTACCAAGCAGTATGGCAGGTGTCCATAATGTATTTCATGTGTCTCATCTTCACAAGTATGTGCATTACCCAGAGACTACTATCCCACCGACAGGGTTGGAAGACTTGATAGTAGAGCTTGATTTGACTTTTGTTAGACAACCAGTTCGGGTTGTAGCGAGGGATGAGAAAAGATTAAGGAACGAGATAGTCAGGTTGGTGAAGGTTTGGTGGAGCGACAACGAGAAGGATTGTACTTGGGAGACAGAAGATAGGATTAGAGATACTTATCTCGATCTACAGTGAGGGTATGTCTATATTAGATTTATATAGATAGTTGCTAGTCAGATAGGCTAGTATGGTTGTTAGGAGTTGTTACAGATGATTGCTATGTTTAGTACTTAGTCCTTACTGAATTTCGAGGACGAAATTCTTTAAGGGGGGAGCCTGTAACATCGCTAATTTTTGATAACATTATTGAGGAAATTTAATTAGATAAATTAAATAGAATAATATAAGAATTAGAGTGATAAGGAGATTGAGATTTGAATAAACCATAAGAAGGTCGTGCTTAGAGTTAATTAAATGGGCTAAAATGGTTTTAAGCTAATTAATTTAAACATGGGCATATTAGTAAATAGCTGTATTATACACGGCTATACATTTTCATTTGCTCATTCATGTTTCACTTTCTCATTTTTCACGTTCATTCTAAAAACATAAAAACGCAAAGTATTATAGAGGAGCCAGCCATAATCAAAGAGAAAAGAGATGGTAGATTATTCATGTTTCAGTTTCTCATTTTTTTCACATTCATTCTAAATGATTTGAGATGGTAGATTATTATTCAAACCAAGCTTTATGTCTGACTCAAAATTTTTTGTTTTCCCCATAAACTCTCGGGTACTCAATTGATTTTTAGTAGTTGAGTTTCAGGGTTTCTAGGTGTTCTTTTAGACGAATAAAGCTTCCAATGACGTGCAAGAGGCATGCTAGCTACTTAGAGTTCTTTTATTTCCGCTGTGTTTGGTTATAAAGGCAAACTTGTTTTATTGCCTTATTATATACTCCGATCATCCAAAGAGGCATCTTCATATGTCGCTCTTGGCGTATTTTGTAATAAGTATATTTTGTCTGAACGTGGTCTGCGCACTGGGATTATGTAACGAATTTGAAATGTTTTGAAATGGAATGTAAAATTTGTTTTGATGTTTTAAATTTTTTCCATATTCATATATTTATGTGTATCAATGTATCTAACATTGCCGTATTTGGTCGCCGAGGATTAATAACTATGGATGACTGCAGCATTCGTAGCTATTAGTTTTGGGCCTCCAAGTAGGATGATGTTACAGAATCCAACAATAGCAAGGTAAGGAACTACCTTCCGTATAGTACGTCTCTAGATAAAATGTACCGAGGGCTACAAACGCATTTGCCCCTCTACCAACATAGGACTGGCTTACCCCTTACTAGACAGTACAGAATATGTCATCACCCCGGTTGCTTTCCAACCTTAACCGAGAGCTCTCATGCACAACCAAATCCATAACATAATGATCTAGAAAAGTGATGACACACCATAATGGGCGGACCCACATAGCCCTGCCGCATCTACCATGTTTTAGCCATTTCCCGGGCTGTGGGGCTTGAGGAAACGCTTTTACCTTTTCTCTTACCAAATCTCACTTGGAATGCAAACACTGCCCTCTAGGCAGCAATGCAATGCCAGCATTTATCCACACAAGTTCACTCTGGGTCTGAACAAAATCGAAGCGACTACTTACACTACATCCATTTTGGAATCACCCTTAGGATTTAACAAGTAGCCCTTGCACTTCAAAGAGCTCCGTCTTCGAAACTATCATCATCAAGATGTCTACCATTCAAACGCTTATGCCGGTTTGAAGTGGTTTTCGGATAACATATCTGATCCTGGTCTCACCGAAACAACAGATAGATTCCCCATTGACTCAATCCTGGCTCTTTTAGAAGTAAGCGGACTATATCAGAGACCCATGGGAATCTCTAATATATTCCTTAGAGCTAGAGACGTTTCATTGGAATGAGTTCTCCCGAGGGATCTCAAACCGTATGAAGACATAAAGTGCTTATTTACTTCCTAAGTCGAAACTATCCAAGATTTGATAGTCAGTTATTTAACTATAAAATACACAATAATCTAATCAAAGATTTATTACCATAGGGAAACCAACATTGGTTAAGCACATAAGCAACCACTATCCTCTTAAATTAATACTTTCATTAATTTAATCACAAATACTTATATCAAAATACTTTTATAAAGATGTATTCACAAACCCTTTAATAATCCTTTCAATACTTGAAAAAATATCCATATACCTATCACAACGATATAAGTATATTCACAAACATGCTACACTCTCCCTACTTAGAAAATGTATTCATATACATATCTCAACGGTATAAGTATATTCACAAAATATTATGAAAGATTTCTTATTCCAAAATCATATCAAAAGGACTAAAACAAATATTGCTTTAAAAGAAACAGGGATAAGGAAAAAACCCAAACACTATTCCTTCTATGTTAAGCATGGAACAATTGTCCACACCACCAAAATTAAGAAGGTCAATTTAGGGAATCTAATTTCAGTTTCTTTTATAAATTTCTTCAATAAATCCTTGTAATAAATCTCTTTCATTTATGAACATCTCCTTTACTAAAATTCCAAATCCATTTATAAAACTCTTAATAAATCTCCAAGTTTATTTATAAAACTCTTTTATAAATATCCAAAGCCATTTATAAAACTCTTTTACAAATATCCAAAATCATTTATAAAACTTCTTTTATAAATATCCAAAGTCATTTATAAAACTTCTTTCCAAATTTCAAGATCCCTTTTCGATTTATAAAATTCCCTTATTAATCTCTAAAACAATTTATAAAACCCTTTATAACTTATAAGTATAAGCTCTAAATTCATTTTATAATTCCTTACATAAAATATCATTTATAAATTCCTTTAGAAACATACATATAACATAATTACAGCCTCCTTTTATAAGTTTCCGGACTTATTGCAACCCTTTACAAATTCCAAATTCATTTATAACTTCTTTTATAAATTTTTAAATGGAATTACAAACACCCTTTTTATAAATAAAAAACTCTAAAATAAACATAACTCTAATCTATAATTATAAAACTCCTATACTTCCCATAATTGGGTCATTCCATACATTTTTGTAAATTCACAAATGGAATTATTTATTCCAATTTATCAAAATGATATTGATTTCTTTTTTTATAAGATATCGCTTATAAATCTATACCATACCATTTATAAATCTATTCTTTTATTTTCAACATTTTATATAAACTTGTTTCACAAATATCCATTTCTAAAATATCTCCACCTTCCTTTAACATAAGATCTCTTTTTTTTAAATAAAAGATAACTCTTTTAATTTCCCTTTTAAAAATAACACTTATTATTAAAATAGTTTCTTATAAAGACAAATACTTCCAAAATAATTATTAAAAACCTTACTTATATATATATGAATTTCAAAGAATAATTACAGAAGTTGAATTAAAATAGAAAAGTTCCAGAACTCATTTTTAAAATAAAATATCACAAAAACACGAAGATCAATTTTAAATCATTTTCCAAACCAGAAAACTATTTCAAAAATCAAACATTACTTAAAGTATTTCTAAAATACCATATCGAGATCAATAGTAACTATAGCACTTAACAAATGATGTTACTTTTCTTCTTGACTAAAAAGGTTTAACTTTTCACAAATGTCAGTGTTACATCCAATATGGCCACACAGTCAAATTTCAGCATTCAACAATCTATTTAACATGAATATAACTGAAATAAAACAACAGGAATATAACTGGAAATATATAATCACAATTTTGAGAAATCCGGATTTCTCTACTAAATCCATTGTGTTTTCAATTTAAATGTCAATCGCTTTTCAAAAGCGGATATTTTAACCAATTAGCCAACAATTCATCCAAATACAAATAGTAAAATTTATCTACTATATAATATACTAATTTATTTAAAGATGTGAGTTATACTCACCGAAATTCCAATTGGCGTCGAGGCATTCCGGTTTGGTCCATCGTTCGATTTTAGCACAAAATCCTATTAGCTTCAAACTTAATCAATCCAATTCCAAAATTTAGATATCCTCGATACGAGTCCAACACGACCAACCGCGTCCAATTCTGACCTCGTATGAAATAGATATTGGATTTATAAGTTACCGATTTTAAATTAAACAATTAAATTTCTCTAATTACAAGATAAACCTTGATTATCCAATTAAATATAAATCCCTCTTCCTCGGTACCTTTCTTGCCGCTTTCTAGTAAACTCCTCCACCATAGCTAACTGCACTTTCACCTCCCTCTCCCTCCACGCTTCACTAAATTCGAATCCGACTTCACCACTCACTCTCCCTTTGCTCGAGCATTAACATCGACTCAATCACCTTCGACTCATCACCCCGTCCAAAAAGCAACCATGCTCTTCCCTGACCCAACCGTTGCAGGTCACGACCCACCTAGGTTGACCATACCTTCCAAAAACAAGGCCAGAGATGCTATTCGACCTCCCGAACCCGAAACAAGCCTCTATTTCACCCATCGGTGACCATAGCAAGAGAAAATTCAGACCTTAGCTCTAAGCTTCTCACGTCATTCACTGCACATCCTTCTCCCACTCGTCCAAACCACCCAAACCTATATGTGTGCATAGATTATCCCATAACAAACTCAAAGACACCTCCTTTATAATTTCCAGATTTTTCTTTGATTTGTTTTTTATCTTTGAAGCTTACTTTTGCTTCTTTCTTAGTTTTGGTTTTGAAAGATAATGGAATGTTAAATAGAAGGAGTGGAAAAGTGAGGTAGTGTGCACTCTAAGCTAAGAGGAAAGTTAGTTTTATAATAAATTTTTCAGTTCTCGCTACACAGATTTTTGTTTGCATGCAAACTCCAAACGATGAAACAAAAATATAATCGCATTCAAAACAGCAGCGCGATCTCAAAGCAATAATAATATACGCTGGTTTACTGATTCTGTAAAATCACAAAATACCTTTATTTGCCAAAAAATCGTCAAACGATAATTTAAATAATTTCCAAATTTAAAAATTAGGGATCGAAAAATCATATAAATAAATTAAATTACGTCAGTAAAAATCGAGTCATCATAATAAAATAAATTTTTTGATTAATTATCCTAGTTATTTATTACTGTAAATAAATTTACAAAATTAGTTCAGCATTATTATTTATTAATTAAAAGTAGTTAAATATAACCATTAAATCCATTAAATTAATATTCAATTCAAAATCCCGATATTTAAATCACTATTAAAATATTAAATTCACCGTTTAAATATTTTAAATAGTCTCTATATTTGAATTCCAGTTATTAACTTAAAATTAATTATTTCAGTATTTAAAATTAATTAAATATTCAAAATCAAATGACCAAAATTCTTGATCGTTAAAGAAATAGAACAGAAATAAGAAATGATAGTTGATTTTGTCCAAAAATATTTGAATTATGTCTTATATTTAAGATATATGATTTATATTATATATAATATTTATAAAATTCAAAATATATTTATATGAATATGTTATATTAATTTTTGAAATAAACTTATATTTTATTTCTTATATATAACTATATATTAATAATTTTAGATATATTAATAGTTTGATCTAAATTTAAATTTCATATATTTAGTTTGAATTTGCAAATGATAATAAATTTTGAATATTTCGTTATATATTTTAACATAGTATTTTATATTGGTATTACACACATAAACTACATGTATACATAATTATTTTTGTGTATGTATATATATATGCATATTTATTTATTGGTATGTGTGTGTACATATATTTATATATTAAATGTATATATGTGAGTATACTTCAATTATATTAATTTTGAAGTAATATTAGACAGGAAACACGTATATAAAAGGGGTAACGCATCTCACTGATACAAAATTGACATGTTGCTTCGGTTCTTTTACCCCAGTTGTTTTGGTTCTTCGACCAATGCATATGAAAATGTAGCAGCATACTAAAACTTGTTGCTTAAGTTGTTTGACCAAAGCAAAAACATGTTTTTTTGCTTCGGTTTGTTGTTTAAAACAACCGAAGCAAAAGGTTCACTTTTTGCTTCGATTGTTTAAATAACCGAAGCAAAAAAAATTTAACTTTTTACTTCGGTCATTACATGATAACTGAAGCAACTGAATATATTTTGCTTTGGTCGTCACATGAAAACTGAAGAAAATAATGAACTAGATAGTTCATGCTCCATGTTCTTTTACTTCGGTTGTCATGCCACAACCGAAGCAACTGAGGTTATTTTGCTTCAACTATCATATGACAACCGAAGCAAATTCTTTCTTTCTTTTTAAGAAAAAAATATCGACATGCTAATGAAGCTAGATCCATTAGTTGTATTAGTGATATACATTAGTAGTAGTATTATTAAAGGACATTGCAGAAACCAAGTAAAACCACATTAAAAAGCACTAAAAGCAACTTTAACATATAATCAAGACCACCAACACTGCACCAAATGGTTAAATTTGCAACGCTCCCATGCAGTCGTTGCAATTTTGCAAAAACTTTGAACTATTGCAGATGTATTAGCAACGGCTTTAGTCCGTAGTAAATTTGCAATGGCTCTTTGGCCGCTAAAAACGCTCTCTATTTTCATTAAAATTTAGTTACCAGTGAATACACTCTGTGCCTAAAATATTAGGCTCCTCATTCCCAAATTAATTACTAGTAATCAAAAAAACTTGATTATAAAATAATATGCACCCTGATCCAGTCCTCTCTCTCGCCTTCGACCTATAATCCCTAAAATCTACTGACGTCCACCTAACCGACATCCTCCTACAAGCCTCGGATTCTACCGACATAAGAACCTGATTTATTTTGATCTGGTAAGAAATCGATTTACTAGCTCTTTGGAGCTCAATCGAAAGAGTATTTAATCTATATAAGTCTATTCACGTTTCTTAAAATAGATTATTCATTTGCATAAGTTTCTTTATTTATCATATTCAACTAATGTTTGCTTATTAAATGGATTTAATATTTTATACTTAGTAAATCGGTTGGGTAATAAGTCAAGTATTTTGTGATTATTATTTGTTTATGGATATTACTGTAGTTAATTGAAGTTAATGGAACTGCATGTTGGTCTTTTTCGAGTTCATTAAGTAACTGATCCATGATTAATGAATTTAGCAGTATAGTGTATCCATATTTACTTGTAGCTTTTTTCCAATGTAACACATGCTCAATTGAGGTATATTTAAATTGTTCCCAAAGGGCATAAAATTATGTTTCTCTGATGAGATTCTATTGCAAGTTTGAATTGATCTAATGAGTAATTGGTGAATATAATATAAATTATGTTTTGGATGTCTCGAATAAAATGATTAATCTTTTAGATGCAACATTTTAAACTATGTAATTAAAATGATCAGTATGAAGTGTTTGATATGGAACTTAAGTGGACATTACACCTCATATATAACATACATTACATATACCAATTCATTTCCTATTTTGTTGTTGCGGTGCTTGTGTTCGATATGCCCTCCTAAATATATTTTTTAGTTACAAACTATAATGTTGCTACCATTAACTCTCTTTATGATTTTGTCAATATATGCATTTTTTTCTACAGGATATTGAAACTGAGCTTAGTTTAAAGAAAGAGACTTGTGATATGGATGGTATTGCTTCTTGGGAGTGATTACACTGAGGGAATGAGGTACAAATGAGGTATAATTATTCAGTATTAACCATTGGACACAAGTTGAATCCAATTGTTAATTACGTCTTGGCTTACATGCAATATCAGATATAGACTTTGCTTCCATGGATCCATGGTATGATCTCAACATGCAAAAAATGGGTATAAAAATTGAGACTTAGTCAAAAACGTAACACAAGTTACCATTGTATTGCACCTTTATTGGGGTTACTCAAGTCCATAGATATTATCAAACTTAGTATCGAATGAAAAGCACAACATCCAAATAATACTATACATATTCTCAAGAAGCCTTCTGAAACATATCAATAGTTTGTGTGTATATTAATGTCACTTTATAAATTAAAAGGACAAGCAGAAATCGCACCTACATGAAGCTTCCCAAAAGCCAGGAGACCTCTCGTTGGTTCAAGACAATAAAATAATTTCTGGATAGCATAATGCATCACAGAGAAATCCAGTCATTTAGTTCAATGATAAGGAGTATTTAAGTTAAACGGGTCATTAGAGTACATACCAAATATCAACGTTTGCTTTCATCTTTATAAACCAAATAATGTTCAATTGACACACCATACAATTTTTCCAGATTACCTTTATCTTATTTAGTTATGCTCAGGAAGTATTTCAGTGCAACTTTTTTTGTCAGTTACTACTACTTTTTATTGTCGGTTCAATTTTTTTGATGATCTATCACTTTAAACATTTAGATTGGACGATCGTCATAGTCATATGGTGCTTCCCTAAGCATTCGGTAATCTAGTTTGTATACTATTGATTGACAATATGCAACGACCCGTAAATTAATCGCTTTGTATTTTAATATTTAAATAATATTTAAATATTTAAATAATGGATTTTAATATTCAAATAAACATGTTTTAAATATTAATCAATGATACTAAAATCATTTTCAAATTTTGTTTACCAAAATAAATAGTTCAAATAAAAAAAGAAAATGCGACCGAAAAACGTTTTTCGAAAATTCGAGTTTTTGGCATCGGAAAAGTCGTCGGAAACATTGTGCACATTTTTTTATCACTCATATATACATGCACACACATGCACATATATCATATGATAGGCTAATGATAATGTTAGGATAAATAAACCATGTTTAGAATAAAATTAAACATGATTTGACTTAAAAATATAAACTAAAACTTAAGTAACCTATGGAAGTACTTAACCATAACCTATGCTAGCTAGGTTAGTACACAAGGCATGGTGAAGGGCGGGGGCCATGGTGGGTGCATGTGCACTTATGATGATGGAAAGGCATGGCCTCCATGTTTCATGACAACATTTAGTGTATTTTAATGTTTAATTAAATTAAATTAAAACTCCATCCTTTACCAACAAATACAACTACACATACTTTGTTCTCACTTTACATATTCATTCCCATCTTCATTTCTTATCTATTCATGTACATAAACACTTCCATGGCTTCCAAGAGAGATTCCAAAATAAAAAACTAGTGAATACACTACCAAACATCAATTTAAACTCCATATATACACATACAAACACTCTTACCAAAATAAAGGCCACCTCCACCTCATTACTCTTAGTCCGAGCCCAATAAGCTAAGGAGAAGCCCAATTTTGCCTTTGACCGAGCCATATTGCACCCTACAAGCCCACAAAAGTGCATAAATCCAAGTTAAGGAAGTTTGCTTAGCGTTTAGACAAGTTCGTTAAAAGTTAGTAATCGTTTTGGTGAGTAAAGCTTCTACCTTTGAACCATAAAGTTTAAACTATGTTCATGCTTATATTTGTAGCTATTAAATTCTTGTTTTATAATTGTAATGATGGTTTAGTCGATGGTTTGGATTGTTGCTTGAATGATAGTCGCTTTGAAAAGTTAGTAAGCGAATTATTGGTTATATGGAAGTCTAGTAGTAAAACTAGTGTCGTTGTTATTAAATTCTTGATATATGTTATGTTATTGTAAATCATCATGTATATATGCTCATTCCTTTGTTATGTGATGTATAGTCATTTTGCAAATGTCATATGCTTGAATTCCAAACTGCCCGTATAGCGATAGTCGCTATATCGGCACTTTCGGAAAATCACCTTTCACTGAAACCGTTTCGTTTCATTATTGTGTTTGAAATTATTTTACAAGTTAAGTAAGTTTTTGATTAATGATGTTTCCAAAAATAATTAATTATTTTAATAAAGATTATTTAATTTAATTAATTATTTAATCAATTATTTAAATTAATAAAGATTAAGGTCAACTAATTAACTTATTAATGAGGTGTTTTAAATTTAACTAATTACTTAGTTAATGATGTTTTAATTTTAGGTAGTCATTTTTTTAATTATGTTTTAATTTTAATTAATCATTTTTTAATGATGTTTAAGGCTAATTAATCTTTGGATAACGATGGATTAAGATTAATTAATTTATTGATTAATGATATTTTTAAAAATTAATTAACCCTTTTTAATTAATGACTTTTAAAGGTTAATAAATCTATTTAACCTTAAATAAATCCTTTCTTAAATAAAGGTTAAATTAGTTAATCACTTTTAAATAATCATATTTGATTATTATTTATTTAATTTAATTAATTATTATTAATTAATTGAATTAATGTTGTTTTGAAGGAGATTTACCCTTTTTAATTAAAGGTTATTGAAGTAAATTAATTAAATAGTTAACAAAGTTTTAAAGTTAATTAATCAATGTATAAGGATGTTTTAAGTTGTTAAATCCTTTTTATAACGATGTTTCGAAGTTAGTAAACTCTTTGACAAAATGTTTTAAAGCTAATACTTATAATGTGAAGCCAAGTACGAATTCGGTGTTTTTTTAAAAGAAAAGTTTGAATTGTTTATGGAAATGAATTAATTTCTATCAAGCGATTCACTTGTATGGAAATGATTTATTTGTATAATTAGCACTAAACATCGAAGAAGTAGACTTGTTGCTATTTCAAAAGTTAAGAATAATCACGAGACATAACTTTGAGGTAACACTACCTTGACTTGTCCGGTATTATTATTAACCAAGAAATAGTACAAGTATGAATTCGATGAGTGGTGGTAAGTATACAAGACTTAATTTCCATATACGATCGTTTTATATTCTCGATAGTTGGTTCCTCAACTATCGGTTACTTCAGCTTCTTTATTATCGTCATTCTAAGACGATTTGTTGCTCTGTTGAGCTTTGTTATCCTTTGTCGGTAAATGACTGAACCCAAAGCGTGAAAGGACGTCCAACTATGTGGGGTTGCTCCCATTAAGGTATTTTCAAATATCATCTAGGTCGGATTCATTTGCGCATTTAGATGTGAAGTATTCGCATACACGGTAAGGTTCGGCGGGGTCCGACTGGTGCATTTCCAAGAACTGTCACGGAGTATATGAGCTTCTCAGAAGTATATTACTAGTGATATACTTCAAGGGTGGTGCACCATCCTAGTCATTTTTTGGAGATTTTCCTTTTCTTATTTGATTTGAACCTTCAAATTTATCTCCTTATTTACACCGAAAAGCGTCAACCACTCTTCGGGATGTTTAATTATTTATCCATTCTTTACGTTTGGATATTGGTTTATGTAAGAGTACACCCGTTCCGTATTCAACGGCGTGGTCCCGCATGTTTGTCTTTAATTACATAGCTTTGTTCAAAATTTTACTCATGCCAGACATATCGTCCCACCCAAGTTGTTTGTTTCCATAAAGTCTCGGGTTCTCATTTTTATTTAAGTAGTCCGATAGTAGCAGGTCTTTGTTGGGCTCCTTTGAAGACGGCTTCCTAGATGGAGGCTTTTCGTATTCATAGTTATCTATTCCGCTATATTATCCCGTTTGTGTAAGTGTATTTTGTTTCAGCATTTGTAAAGACAAGATGTTATAACTGCTTAAGCTGATTTGTAGTACTTTTGTGTAACTCTAATAACTCACTGTTAAGGAGTAACCTGATGTACTATTTACTGTTATGTTTTATTTAGCAGTTTCATTGTGAGGCTTTATATGCTGTTCTTTATTTCAACCTACGGCGATTCATCTTTCCGATGCTTGGGTAGTGGCACACGAACACCGAGGATGTGTTAAGTGTCATTCCTACGGGTTAGAAAGGTGGGTCTTTACAGTTGGTATTAAAGCTTTGGTCAAGCGAATACTCTAGCCTAATTTGGGGTACAACTCATTAGAGGTAGGGCGAGTACAGCCGTAGAATGGGTTAATCTTAAGAGAGCATTTACTTTTCTCCCTTAAAAGTCTGGTTTTAGATCCTTTACTACGGTTTCCCTTTTATCATCTTTGACCCTATCTTTGTATTCCAATGATACCTGTCACATATCCAAGTTATTGAAAATGAGAACAAGAGGAAGAGGAGAGAGGGGATCTGGAACCGACACGACTACAAATGGAAGAAATTCTAGAAATCAGCCAGTTGTAGAGCCGATAGATGAGGCAGTAATGCAAGTAGAGCCGCCTTAGAACTTTGCGACCTTATGCAAGAATTACACTTTAGGTAGTAGGCCTTTCTATAGAACTGAAGATATTTTGGGAGTTCAGACATGGCTCCGCTCTTGTGAAAGGATATTTGGGGATCTTCAGTTGGGAGATGTTAGAAAGAGATTGTTAGCATCGCATCTGCTTCAAAAGCAGCAATGGATTAGTGGGATTCGGTCACCATGAATACACTAGAAGAAGATTTCTCTTGGGCGCGTTTAATGAAGTTTTTGAAGCTCAATTTATCCTAGAGGCGGGAAGGACTCAGTTGTTTAGAAGTTTCATGGATTTGAAACAAGGTGAGATGATAGTGGCACAATATGAGCATAGATTCAATGCATTGTCTCACTTTGGACCAGGATTGATTGATATGCCACTTAAAAAGAATGAGATGTTCGTGAACGGAATGCGACCAGAGTTCCATCGGGAAATGACCAATCATCTCAACGGTACCTTTACGAATTTGATCGGTATGGCTTTATGATTTGAAGCTCTTGATATTGAGCAAGGAGTTCAGAAGTAGGTAGTGTCGATAGTTAATGCCCAACCTTTGTCGGTTATCCCTGTTGCTAGTAAGCCTTTTTCAAGCACAAAGGGAAGAAGAAGTGGTCGGGAAAGAAGCCTAGAAGTGGAGCTCCAGCTCAGAATAAGTAGTTAGACTTGACCAAGATTCTTTGTTTTAAGTGCAACAAAATGGGCCACTTTGCAAATAATTGCCCGGAGACTGATCTACCGGTATGCTACAATTGCAACAAACATGGACATATGAAGAACCGGTGCCTTTTTCCAAAGAAAAATCACAAGGACGAGCTTTTACTATTGAGGAAATACCATCTACCTCTAGGGATCCAAATGGAAAGCAAGTGTTGCAAGGTACATTATCCATTTTCGATTTTCTAGTTAGAGTGTTATTTGGTACCGGTGCATCTCATAGTTTTATCTCATATGACCTAATGAATCAGTTAAATCTTAAATATGTTATTCTTCGGAATTCTCTTTGCGTGTCGAACCCCATTGGCGGTCCGACAAATCTTGACACTATGTGTCTGAAAGTGCCTATTTCTTATCGAGATTGGCACTTCTCGTTTGACTTATTCGTTCTTGGGTTCATGGATTTTGGGTTACTTTTGGGGATGGATTGGTTATCTAAGTTTAATGACATCCTTGTTCATTCTAAAATGGTGGAAGGGCACAAGTACCATCTTCATGTTGTTCTTAGTACTTTAAGAAGTCATGTTTTAAAGGCAAAGTTTTCTAAGTGCCATTTCTGAAAATCCGAAGTTAGATTTCTAGGGCACGTAGTTTCGGGAGAAGGCATATCAGTGGACCCAGTTAAAATAGTTGCTGTTCAAGATTGGAAGAAACCCAAAAGTGCGACTGTGGTCAGAAGTTTCTTAGGACTGGCAGGTTTCTATAGAAGGTTCATTAAATATTTCTCGAAGATTGCTTCTTATCTAACAAAGTTGACAAAGAAAGAGGCTAAGTTTGTTTGGACACCCAAGTGCGATCAAGCATTCAATGAGTTAAAGGAGAAGTTGACAAGTGGTCCCGTTTTAACTATTCCAGATGGATGTAAAGGATTAACAGTTTACACGGTTGCTTGTAGAACCGGATTGGGAGCAGTTTTGATGCAGAATGGTAAAGTAATAGTGTATGCAAGTCAGCAGTTGAAACCTCATGAGGAGAATTACGCTACGCACATTCTGGAGCTTTTGGCAGTTGTCTTCGCATTGAAAGTGTGGAGGCACTATCTTTTGGGTGCAACGTTTGAGTTATTTATGGATCATAAGTCATTAAAGTATCTTTTTACCTAAAAGGATTTGAATTTAAGGTAGCAGAGATGGCTGGAATTTCTCGCGTCTTATGAACTAGAGATTCTTTATACTCCAGGAAAAGTTAACGCAATTGCAGATGCATTGAGTAGGAGTGTGGTGACAATTTCAAATTTAGAAGTTAAGCCGGCACTAATGGAGAGAATTGCATATTTCCAAGAAGAAGACCTTAATCTAGCTCGGCTTAAGAAGGATGTTGAAAATGGAATTATTTCTAGTTTTCAGATTGACTCCCGAGGCTTTTTATAATGAATGGTCAACTTTGTGTGCCAGTTAATGAAATTAGACAAGATGTGCTGAGAGAGTGCCATCGGTCAAAGTTATCTATCCATCCAGGAGTAACTAAAATGTTTCAGAATATGAAGAAGACCTTTTAGTAGAAAGTGATGAAGAGAGATATTTCGATCTTCATGAGTCGGTGTGCAAACTTTCAATAGGTTAAGGGTGACCAGCAGAAGACTGCTGGGTTACTCCAACCATTAGAGATACCGAATTGGAATCGGGAGCAAGTATCCATGGACGTTATCGATGGGTTGCCTAGAACAAGAAGAGGTAATGAAGGTATCTAGGTAATTGTAGATCGATTAACGAAGAGCGCCCGCGTTATTCCGGTGAAGTCAACAAGAACAGTAGCGTCTTTGACAGGGATTTATTTGAGGGAGATCGTTCGACTGCATGGAATCCCAGTAAGTATAATTAGTGATCGAGATCCCATCTTCACCAGTTGTTTTTGGGGAGCATTGCAAGCCGCTTTAGGAATAGGGTTGAATTTGAGCCCAGCCTATTACCCGTAGACAGATGGACAAACCGAAAGGGTGAACTGAATTTTAGAGGATCTCTTGAGAGCATGTATTTTTTATTTTGGAGGTTCTTGGGAAGACCATCTTCATTTGGTAGAGTTCTCTTATAACAACAGTTACCAAGTTAGCATTGGCATTGCACCCTATAAGGCTTTGTATGGATGGCCATGTAAATCACCTTTATGTTGGATTGAGCCTGGAGACCGATTAATCCTTGGACCAGAGATGATTCGAAAAGCATCGAAAAAGTGGCTATGATCAAGAAAAGGATGAAAGAAGCCCAGGATCGACAGAAAAGTTAGGCCGATCATCGGAGAAGGGACTTGGAGTTTGCTGTCAGGGATTTGGTATTTGTTAAAGTTTCCCTGATGAAAGGAGTTATAAGATTCAGAAGAATAGGAAAGCTAGCACCCAGATTCATTGGGACATTTAGAATCCTTAAGAGGATTGGATCATTGGCCTACAGAGTAGAATTGCCTGAAAGATTGTCAAAAGTCCATAATTTTTTCCATGCATCTCATCTGAGAAAGCAGGTTCATGATTCGTCGTTAATTGTAGAGACGTCTGTTTAGAAAGACTCGGAGATGGAACCAAATTTGACGGTAATCCGACATCCAGTTCATATTGTAGATCGGGATGAAAGCAAATTGAGAAACAAGGTGGTTAAGCTTGTGACGGTTCAATGGAGTGATGATCCTCACGATTGTACTTGGGAGACTGAGGATTATATTAGAGAAACTTATCCTAATGTAATTCAGGTTAGTTGTTTGTTGTTTGAATATTCTTGTATGGCATAGTGCATTACATTGTTCTATGAATTTCTATTATAATACATACCTTTTGGATTGTCTTTTGCCTATTAATTTCGGGGACGAAATTTTCCTAAGGGGGAGAGTGTAACGACCCGTAAATTAATCGCTTTGTATTTGAATATTTAAATAATTTTTAAATATTTAAATAATGGATTTTAATAATCAAATAAACATGTTTTAAATATTAATCAATGATATTAAAATCATTTTCAAATTTTGTTTATCAAAATAAATAGTTCAAATAAAAATAGAAAATGTGACCGAAGAACGTTCTCCAAAAATTCAACATTTCGGCATCGGAAAAGTCGTCGAAAACATTGTGCACATTTTTGTATCACTCATATATACCTGCACACACATGCACATATGTCATGTGACAGGTTAATGATGATGTTAAAATAAATAAACCATGTTTAGAATAAAATAAAACAAGATTTGACTTAAAAATATAAAATAAAATTTAAGTAACCTAAGGAAGTACTTAACCATAACCTAAGCTAGCTAGGTTAGTACACAAGGCATGGTAAAAGGGGGGCCATGGTGGGTGCTTATGCACCTATGATGATGGAGAGGCATGGCCTCCATATTTCATGACCACATTTAGTATATTTTAATGTTGTAATTAAATTAAATTAATACTTCACCCTTTGCCTATAAATATGACTACACATGCTTTGTTCTCACTTTACATATTCATTCCCATCTTCATTACTTATCTCTTCATGTACATGAACACTTCCATGGCTTCTAAGAGAGATTGCAAAATCAAAAACTAGTGAATACACTACCAAACATCAATTTAAACTCCATATATACACATACAAACACTCTTCTACCAAAACAAAGGCCACCTCCACCTCATAACTCTTAGGCCGAGCCCAATATAGCCAAGGTCGAGCCCAATTTTGCCTTTGGTCGAGCCATATTGCACCCTACAAGCCCACACAACTGCATAAATCTAAGTTAACGAAGTTTGCTTAGCGTTTAGACAAGTTCGGTAAAAGTTAATAATCGTTTTGGTGAGTAAAGCTTCCACCTTTGAACCATAAAGTTTAAACTATGTTCATGCTCATATTTTTAGCTATTAAATGCTTTTTGTATAATTGTAATGATGGATTGGTTGATGGTTTTGATTGTTTCTTGAAAGATAGTCGCTTTGAAAAGTTAGTAAGTGAATTATAGGTTATATGGAAATCTAGTAGGAAAACTAGTGCTGTTGTTATTAAATGCTTGATATATGTTATGTTATTGTAAATCATCATGCATGTATTCTCATTCCTTTGTTATGTGATGTCTAGTCCTGTTGCAAATGTCATATGCCTGAATTCCGAACTGCCCGTATAGCGATAGTTGCTATAATCGACACTTTCGGAAAATCACATTTTATCGAAACCGTTTGGTTTCATTATCGTGCTTGAAATTATTTTACAAGTTAAGCAAGTTTTATTATTAATGATGTTTCCAAAAATAATTAATTATTTTAATAATGATTATATAATTTAATTAATTATTTAATCAATTATAAATTAATAAAAATTAAGGTCAACTGATTAATTTATTAATGAGGTGTTTTAAATTTAACTAATTACTTAGTTAATGATGTTTTAATTTTAATTAATCATTTTTTAATGATGTTTAAGGCTAATTAATCTTTTGATAATGATGGATTAAGATTAATTAATTTATTGATTAATGATATTTAAAAAAATCAATTAACGCTTTTTAATTAATGACTTTTAAAGATTAATAAATCGGTTTAACCTTAAATAAATATTTTCTTAAATAAAGTTTAAATTAGTTAATCAATTTTAAATAATGATATTTGGTTATTATTTATTTAATTAATTATATTATTAGTTAATTGAATTAATGATGTTTTGAAGGAGATTTACCCTTTTTAATTAAAGGTTATTGAAGTAAATTAATTAACTAGTTAACAAAGTTTTAAAGTTCATTAATCAATGTATAAGGATGTTTTAAGTTGTTAAATCCTTTTTATAACGATGTTTCAAAGTTAGTAAACTCTTTGAAAAAATATTTTAAAGCTAATACTTGCAATGTGAAGGCAAGTATGAATTCGGGTTTTTTTTAAAGAAAAGTTTGAATTGTTTATGGAAATGAATTAATTTCCGTCAAGCGATTCACTTGTAAGGAAACAATTTATTTTCATAATTAGCACTAAGCATCGAAGAAGTGGACTTGTCGCTATTTTAAAAGTTAAGAATAATCGTGAGACCTGACTTTGAGGTAACACTACCTTGACTTGTCTGGTATTATTGTTAACCAAGAAATAATATGAGTTTGAATTCGATGAATGGTGGTAAGTATACAAGGCTTAATTTCCATATAGGAGCATTTTATATCCTCGATAGTTGGATCTTCGGCTATTAGTTACTTCGGCTTCTTTATTATTGTTATTCTAAGACGATTTATTGCTCTTTTGCGCTTTGTTATCCTTTATCGGTAAATGACTGAACCCAAAGCGTGAAAGGACGTCCGGCTATGTGAGGTTGCTCCCATTAGGGTACTTGCACATCTCATCTAGATCAGATTCTTTTACGCATTTAGATGCGAAGTATTCGGGTACTCGGTAAGGTTTGACGGGATCCGGCTGGTACATTTCCGAGAAGTATCACGGAGTATATAAGCTTCACAGATGTATATTACTAGAAATATACTTCAAGGGTGGTGCACCTTCCTAATCATTTTTTGAAGATTTTCCTTTTCTTATTTGATTCGAATCTTCAAATTTGTCTCCTTATTTACACCGGAAAGAGTCAACCACTCTTCGGGGTGTTTAATTATTTATCCATTCTTTACATTTGGATATTGATTTATGTGAGAGTAAACTCGTTCTGTGTTTAACAGCGTGGTCTCACATGTTTGTGTTTAATTGCATACCTTTGTTTAAAGTTTTACTCATACCAGACATATCGTCTGACCTGAGTTGTTTATTTCCATAAACTCTCGGTTACTCGTTTTTATTTGAGTAGTCCGAGAGTAGCAGGTCTTTGTTGGGCTCTTTTGAAGACGGCGTCCTAGTTGGAAGCTTTTCATCTTCTTAGTTATCTATTCCGCTGTATAATCCAGTTTGTGTAAGTTTATTTTGTTTCAGCATTTGTAAAGGCAGGATGTTATAACTGCCTAAGCTGATTTGTAGTACTTTTGTGTAACTCTGATTACTCCCTATTAAGGAGTAACCTGATGTACTATTTACTGTTATGTTTTATTTAGAAGTTTCATTGTGAGGCTTTTTATTATGTTCTTTATTTCACCCCATGACGATTCATCTTTTCGATGCTTGGGCAACTGCACACGAACACCGAGGATGTGTTAAGTGTCATTCCTAGGGTTAGAAAGGTGGGTCATTACACAATATGACTGCTCCAACATGATATTTGTGCTTAGTTATACTTATATTTTTATTTATTATTTGTTAATGCATGTACTAGAAATAATGATGCATTTCGAAGAATGTATTAACCAAACATGTTTCACTTCAAGAAAATGTCACATGATCAAACATAATATTTATTTACCATTTCTCCTCGCCAAATATTTTAGTCTGCTCCGAATCATTGAGATCAGTGGTCGTTTTAATACTCTCGACACTGTCTTTATGACACAGCATGGAAGTAGATCTGAACCAGCGGTCAAATCTATCCCGGATCCAATCACGAATTGTGGAAACAATGAATCGATGAAACAAGATAAATTGATGAATTGATGATACCCAAGTGCCCAAATCCATTGATCTCTCGAGATACCGGATTCTAGCTATCTTCAACACGTTGATCGCGCATGATACCGCGTTAGAAGATCTACGATTCTTTGATGTTGATCTCGCGCACGAGTTTCCGTGAATCGGCTTCAAGTTCGTTGATTCGAGCGCACTCGAATATCCGAAGATGGAGAAAGGAGATCACACTCAACTTCCAATTTTAATGGAGGCACAAAGCTCTCGACAAATTTTATTCAAAATTCAACTCCTATTACAAATGACCATACACCCATATTTATAGAAAATTACAACACACACATGCGACTTAACAACATACGACTTAACAACACACGAGTTACAACATACGACTTAACAACAATACATCACAACTACAGATAAAACCAAACAGCGACTCAAAGAAACAACATAAGAAAAACAGCGACATAAGGAAGTTCGTGACATAAGAAGCAACGTCATAGCAATCAGCGACATAAGAAAGCAGCGACCTACTGGACTTCGCGACATAAGAATCTGCTAGTTCGCGACCTAATCTGGAGCGATTTAGGAATTCTGGATTTGCTCGCGACTTAAGGAATGTCGTTCGTGACCTAGGGTTTCGCGACTTAAGCAATATCGTTCGCGACCTAGGGTTTCACGACTTAAGAAATGTCGTTCACGACCTAAGTGGAAGCGACTTAAGGTATGCGCTGCATCATCCTCCCCTGGTTGAAAAGAATTCGACCCCGAATTCACACTTTCCTCTTCTTCGACATGCTTATTCTCATGGTATGGAATCAAGTGTTTGACGTTGAAAACGTCGGCAGTATGGATATGATCCGGCAATCTTAACCGATAAGCATTCTTGTTAATCTTCTTTACGATTTCCAAAGGGCCAATCTTTCTAGCAGCCAGTTTGTTGTAAGTACCAATAGGAAATCGATCCTTAGTCAATATTGCATATACAAAATCTCCTTCTTTGAACTCAACATTTCGTCGCTTAATATCTGTTGGATATATTTCAACCGGTCTCCCCGAACCAAATACCATCTCACCCAACCGAACCAAGTAAGCCGGACCACCCAACATGCTTCCCACCGAACCAGATCCTTCCTAATACCCACCCAACCAGCTCCTTCCTCGTGACTACCGAACCATCACCCAAGACCAAAGGTGCCGGACCAACCCCTACCGAACCACCTCCTACCGAACCAACATACACTCCACTCACCACCGGACCAACTCCTCTTCCATGCCTTGCCGGATCAACCACCAGTCCACCTACCACCGGACCAAGTATTACCGGACCAAGACTACAACCCAACCATCACCGGACCAAGTGCTACCGGACCAAAACGTGCCAGGCCAGATCACATCAGCCCGGGCCCACCAGCAACTATACACATCCAAGACCCCTACCCCCAGCCTCACTCTATAAATAGAGGGGCAGGGGTACAACAATGGGGGACAAGTTTGAGAGCTCAAGCACGGAGAGAACTTTCAAACAACTTTCTTTTACTTGTATCAAAGCTTTGTACTTGTAATAAAAAGAAGAGAAGAGAAATAACATATAAAGTGGACGTAGGCACATTCTGGCTGAACCACTATAAATCTGCGTGTCTTTTTACAGTTTAGCCCCTGCTTTTCATATATTTGCATAAATCACTCAAATCACTAAGAACAACATAAGATCCACTAAATCATACAACTTTGAGGTGTTTGTCCATTTTTTGTGCAAACATTTTTGGTGCTTTCATTGAGAGGTAGAAGCTCGAAGCTTCAGCTTCATCCACTTAACGAGTTTTCCTAACAGAATCGTCCGCCACTTGGAAAACATGCCTCCCAAACAGAGAAAAGATGTTAACAAAGGAAAAAACATCGCATCCAGCAGTCTACCAGATCCAGCTGTCACGAATCAAGTAAATCGTCCGCCTCCAGCAATAGTAACAAATGAAGGACAGGCTAACCCAACCACTCCTGCCACAGAACAGCCTACAGCAATTACTAGGGCAGATTTGGACAGAGTTGTGGTTGAAGTAACTAACCGCTTCACGTCCCAGCAGGAAGCCTTGGTGGACCATCTCATGTCACGCTTAAGGGACGTTGAAGAATCCAACCGCAACACTGAATCATGGGGCGAGTCCCAGTCTGGAGAATCTCAGAGACAACAAAGATCTTCCTTCTTCGAAGGAGCTAACGGCAGAAATAGCCATGGTAGGAGCCGAGACCGAGCACAGCCCGAAGTTAGGCCTGAGGAAACGTTTGGTACCGAACCCAACGGGGGAGGTACCGGACGGAGGTCAACTGTAGCTGAGCCTGTCATACTACCTAACCACGGAAACGCCAGTGAACGGGGTCGAGCTAGAGTCCAGCCCGAAGTTGGACCCGAGGAAGTGCTTAGATCAGAACCCGGCAGGGGAAGATCAAGGCAAGGGCCAACTGTAGCTGACCCTAGCATGCTCCCAGAAGATCAAAGGCAGCCACTGGAAAATATGAGGAATGATAGACGATACCATCCCTACAGGTCATCTGGACGGAATCAATCCCACAGGAAAGAACCAAACTCATTTCTATCTGCTCCAAATTCTGATGAAAGGATGGCACGCTTATTCAGAGAGTGTGTGCAATGGGAGCAAAGAGATCGAGGGATAGGCGCTAGGGTAACCAGCCCTTCCGCCCACAATATCGAAATTGCTATCACCCCCCGAGAATGGAAGATGCCAACAATGGAACCCTACAAAGGGACCTCCGACCCCGTTGTACACTTACAGAGGTACACGCAACATATGCTCATGAGTGGGGCGACAAAGAGAGTACTGTGCAAATGCTTTTCGCTCTTCTTAGCAGATCTTGCTACCTCCTGGTTCTGTCATCTACCCCAGGGATCCATCAGCTCGTGGGAAATGTTGAAGGAAAAATTTATCAGTCAGTTCCGCATTCATGTGGAGCAACCTAAGGACGCTTATTCCTTATCCAGCGTCAAACAGAAACCTGGAGAGAAGCTGTAGCAATACCTAACCAGATTCAACGCCGCAGCAGCCACAGTCCAAGATGCCGATGAGAAGCTTATCCTAATGGCCCTCTGTAGTGGTGTGCATCCGGACACTAAATTTGCTAGAAGGTTGACAAAAGAAAAACCAGCTACTTTACCCGATTTCTTCCATGAAGCCGGGAAATACATGAGGCTTGAGGATGCTGCCATTGTGGGGCAGTCAGGACAGCAAAATAAGACAACCCATGGCAATGCCCCTGCTGTGGCAAGGGACGTTCGAAGAAATGATTCCAGAGACAATGCTGGGGGCAAGAAGGGAGAAAAGCGCCTATATCGGCCAGGACCAAGATTCGACACTTACACTCCTTTGAACGAGACCGTCGAAAATATCTTCCTTGCCACCCAAGGCGAGGTTAGATACAAACGCCCACCATACAAGAAGGAATCAGATAACGCACAGAAGTTTGGAAAGTTCTGCCGCTTCCACGAATCTCACGGGCATGATACCAACGAATGCCATCATCTCCGAGATCTGATTGAGGAACACATCAGAAGGAAGAAACTGGAACGTTATGTAAAAGGTCAGGACAGGACCCCAGCTCCTGCCATTGAAAACCCAAGGCTACCCTCACCGGGGACCGATAGAGGAAACCGCAACGCTAGCAGCTCTAGTCAAGAGAAGATAGTGGTCCATACCATCTCAGGAGGGCCGCACATCGCAGACAGAAGCTGGAAAGAGATGGAAAGATACGGAAAGTCGCTTAGATACAATAAAGACTATGTCAATTCGGTTATAGAAGAGCGCCACCCGAAGCGGAAAGAAAGTAATGACATCACAGTCGGTAAGCATGACCTAGAAGGAAGGCAGTACCCTCACATGGATCCCATGGTCATCTCTGCCCGACTTGGTCCCGCCGAAGTTTACCGAATCCTGGTAGACACTGGAAGCTCAGTAAACATCCTGTTCAAACACGCATTCGACAAAATGAAGCTATCAATGAAGGATGTTTCTCCCTGCGATAAACCACTACACGGTTTCACTGGGGATGCTAAGATGCCCCTCGGGCAACTGGACCTCTTTGTTGAGATTGGAAGCCATCCCCGCTCCATTGTACGGAAGCAGACGTTCGTGCTAATAGAAAACCATTCGGCCTACAACGCCTTCTTAGGAAGACCAGCCTTGTCTGACTTCCAAATTTTCCTAGTCCCATGGTGCCTAAAGATGAAATTTCCAACAGACAATGGAGTAGGGGAAGTGGAAGGAGACCAGGATGTTGCTCGAGACTGCTATGTGACTGAACTTCGCAACAACCACAGGAAGGATAAAGGGAAGGGTGTAGAGATTGCCCTCTGCACAAAAAGTCTAGAAGCATAGCATCTAAAGAAAGCCCCTCCTCTTCGATATACCAGCGACCCTTTCAATGAATTAGACCCTAGGGACAAAGAGGAGGAGGCCACCGCCGAGCCTGTAGAGGCTATGGAGTTTATATCTGTAGACAAGCATGACTCAAGTAGACTATTGAAAATTGGGTCCCAACTAAAAGCCGAATTGAAGGAACAACTCATCGATTTTCTCCGCCACAACTTGGATGTATTCGCTTGGTCACACGCTGACATGACCGGAATCTCCCCCGACATAGCATGCCACGTATTAAACATTGATCCTACCAAGGCGCCTGTAAAACAAAGAAAGAGAAGTATGGGGGCAGAGCGATCAGCAGCCCTCGATGAAGAAGTAAAGAATCTACTCGCCAATGACTTCATACGAGAAGCTATCTACCCGGAATGGATCGCCAACCCGGTACTGGTAAAAAAGGCTAATGGGAAGTGGCGAACCTGCATTGACTTTTCCAACCTAAACGACGCCTGCCCAAAGGATTGCTTCCCACTTCCCAGAATCGACCAACTTGTAGACAGCACAGCCGGGCACGAGCTCCTATCTTTTATGGATGCATACTCAGGATATAACCAAATTCCTATGCATGCTCCCGACCAAGACCACACTAGTTTCATCACCGACCGGGGTTTATACTGCTATAAGGTAATGCCTTTCGGACTTAAAAATGCAGGAGCCACCTACCAGCGCCTCGTCAACAAGATGATTGCAGGGCTAATAGGACAAACTATGGAAGTATATGTGGATGACATGCTGGTAAAGTCAAGGAAAGCTGACGATCATGTAAGCCACCTAGGCGAGATGTTTCAAGTACTTCGCCAGTTTGGCATGAAGTTAAATCCTCTAAAATGCTCCTTCGGAGTATCATCAGGAAAGTTCTTAGGATTCATCGTCCATGCCAGGGGGATTGAAGCAAACCCTGAACAAGTCCGAGCGCTAAGGGATATCAAGATACCTTCCACTCGGAAGGAAATTCAAAGCCTGAATGGAAAAGTGGCCGCCCTAAGCCGATTCATCTCCAAAGCAACGGACAAGTGTGTCCCCTTTTTCGAAGCTCTAAAGAAAGACAAAGGAAAGTTCGAATGGACCGACGAATGCCTGACCACTTTCCTTAGCTTAATCGAACACCTCCAGAAACCACCGGTACTCTCAACTCCAAGCGAAGGAGAAGAATTATACCTGTACCTCGCTGTGTCATCTCACGCCCTAAGCGCTGCCTTGGTAAGGGAAGACAACCACACGCAGCGGCCAGTTTACTTTGTCAGCAAAAGGTTTACTGGGGCAGAAGTCAGATATCCTAAACTTGAGAAGCTAGCATACTGTTTACTAATCACATCACGGAAACTGCGTCACTACTTCCAGTCCCATTCCATCAAAGTTCTGACTGATCAACCACTGAGGCAGGTACTCCATCGTCCCGACACTTCTGGGCGACTACTTAAATGGTGCATTGAACTAAGTCATTATGATATCACCTATCACCCTCGCGCCGCCATCAAGGGACAAGCCATGGCTGATTTCATTGCAGAATTCACTACCAACGAAGATAAGGAGAAATTGGAAATAGCAGAAGATATCAAGTGGAATCTCTTTGTGGATGGTGCATCAAACGAACAAGGCTCGGGGGCAGGTGTGGTAATAATCACTCCCAGGGGAAACAAACTGCACTATGCTATAAGGTTGGAGTTCGCTGCCACCAACAACGATGCAGAATATGAAGCGGTGATAGCCGGACTAGAAATTGCCATAGAAATCGGAGCCAATTCTTTGTGTCTTCATAGCGATTCTCAACTTATTGTTAATCAAATACTAGGAGAATTCAAAGCTCGAGAAGAACGACTCATAGCATATCTAAAGAAGACCAAGTTACTTCTCAGCCGATTGGACCACTACTTAGTCAAACACATCCCTCGGGAAGAGAACCGAGAGGCCGACGAATTGGCAAAGCAAGCAAGTGTGAGAGACATCTCCATCTTCGGGGCAGTAACCATCTCAAAGCGACTGGCCCCAAGTTTTGAGCAAGTGAATCTGATAGCTGCAACCGAAGAAGCAACTTGGATGACTCCCATCCGAGACTACCTACAAAGTGGCACACTACCCAACGGGCGTAACGAAGTCAAGAAAATCTTGAGGAAAGCATCCCGCTACACAATACAAGAAGACATCCTCTATCGGCGCGGATTCTCTAACCCGTTATTAAGGTGTGTCGCTGGGAGGGAAGCCAAGGAGATCTTATCCAACATCCATCAGGGAAGCTGCGGAGATCACACCGGAGGGCAAACATTAGCAAAAAAGATACTCCGATACGGATATTTCTGGCCCACCTTAAGCAAGGACGCCTTAGATTTCGTCAAAAAGTGTGATAGATGCCAAAAATTTGCTAAGATTCCGCGGCTACCAACAACTGAGATTACTCAAATGACCAGCCCTTCGCAATATGGGGAATTGACTTAATCGGCGAGCTACCGATGGGCCGAGGCGGGGCCAAATATGCTATAGTGGCAGTTGATTATTTCACCAAATGGGTGGAAGCGGAACCTCTAAATAAAGTATCTTCAGCAAAAGTTATTAACTTCTTGATCAAAAATGTTCTATGTAGGTATGGAGTCCCACTCAAAATCATATCAGACAATGGACTTCAGTTTGACAGCGAGGGAATCGCCAACTGGTGCCGAGAGCACGGAATTCATAAAAGCTTCTCATCCGTAACATATCCCCAGGCAAACAGACAAGTTGAAGCAGTCAACAAAATTCTGAAAACTCTGATCAAAAAGAAGCTCGAAAAGTCAAAGGGCGCTTGGGTGGATGAACTCCCTACGGCACTATGGGCCTACCGCACATCTTTCAGAACATCAACGGGGCACACTCCTTTCTCTTTGGCATACGGATCGGAGGCTATGCTCCCAGTTGAAACCATTGTGCCTTCCCACCATAGGATCCACTATAACCCGGAAGAGAATGAAGAACTCCTCTCCATGTCTTTGGATCTAGTTGAGGAGAGAAGAAATGATGCAGTCCTTAAAACAGCAGCCCACAAGTAGAAAGTGGCAGCACAATACAACTCCAAAGTCAAGCATCGTACCTTACAAGAAGGGGATCTTGTCCTCAAGCGAATCTTCCCTCGCCCCGGAGCACTAGACCCAATCTGGGATGGACCATATGTAATTCATAAAGATCTCCACAATGGAGCTTATATTTTGTCAACAGTGGACGGAGAGGTGTTCCAGAGGGCATGGAACATCCAGCACCTCCGTCAATACTTTTCTTAACTTGTACTGCCCATATGAAGTGAATTAACAAAGAGAATCAGTGGATGTAGGCCTTTTCATGCCGAACCACTTTAAAAAACCTTGTCTCTTTTTTAACTTGTTCCTTTATATCTTAGCTACTTGTTAACTTTATCCTTTTCTGTTGAACAAAATCCTATGCGTATAGCATTTCCACTCAAAGCACTCCACGGCGCAACCTCACCTGGGCAAAACCTAACAGGTACTATGCGAATCTATGCCCTCGCCAATGAGACACTTTTGCTCCAACATCCCTCTGCTGCGGGTTAACTCATTGCTCGCGACGGCCCTTAAAGCCAACTGTAATGAGCCGATTATAAGCCACCGAGAAGGCCGACTATAGCCGAGGCAGCTCATTACGGCGTTAGGCTCGCCGGCAACTGTGAACCGACTATAAGCCCCAACATAAGGTGTGGCCAGCCAGGGGCAGTTCACAGTTGACGATCGGCACCCATGCTAGCCGGCCACAGTAAATCGAATAATACCCACGATTACGGGCCATAATGGCCCGGGTAGTTACTGTGCGCGATCTCGGCTCCGATGTGTCTTAAGTGCGGCTGTGGTAAAAAAGAATTAACTCCCCGCGGAGGCGTAAGATGGTTGACAAATGTCTCCAAGACCCACAGCTAGGGAAAGTGACTACAAAACCCGTTTGCCACGAACTTAAGCACATCGAAGGCCTTCCGTGATTGGAAGTTTTTACTTTTTCACATATTTCAATTTTACTTGAGAAGCTTTTCTCCTATCCTTCGTAACAATTCTTGAAGTACAGGACACAGGATAGGGGGCACTCACTAATAAAAGCGAATATCCACAGCAAGATACTGGACCGCATCCCTTACTCGGTCGCACAGGATGTTCAAAGCTGCCATTTACAAACAAAATATAAAGGGCAGTACTTCCTTCTTTCATATATAAACACATGACTATAGTTTATTCACACCTCACGCTAACATTTGCAAGTCATGAAATCATGTTTTAAACAAGAACCTGACATCAAACACCATTTAATTACAAGAATATGCATAGCTATATTTCTTATACAACATATCAAAACAGTAAAAAATATCCGAAAGACGACAAAATCAGCTTAAGTTAAAGAATTACACGTCAAGAATGGAGCCATTTATTGCAAGTAGCAAAATATTACAACCTAAAAGCTACTTTACTGTTTTAAGACTAACATCTACAACCCTATCAAGTCCACAAAAGAGTTTTTCCAGGTATAATTAAGGGGGCGGCTGCATTGGAGTTTTTTCCTTGTCCTGTTGCCCACCTGTCCAGACAGAGAAAGGATTCATTAGTGAGAAGCAACTAATTTAATGGGGAAACTAAAAAGGAAGACTTACCAACACCTGCTTCTTGGCCATCCTGGTCGTCATCCTCCACTTGCACACCTGCCTCCTCAGCAGTGAGCAACCGCATACCCTCCTTCACCGCCACCTTCTCCTCCTTGGAAAACTGGGCAGTGACCACATCCATGCTGAAAGCCGCGCCACCATCTTTATCCGCATCAGCCTTAGCCTCCTCCAGAGCCCGAAGATAGATCTTAGCCATGACCCTAGGATAATCATCCATCCAGGATAGGTTGCCCTGCTTCCAGGTTCGAAAGTACATGTCCTGGAGCATTTCGTCCATCATCCCCTCATTCTCCTCAAACTCCCTCATCCGGGCCTCGGAAGCCGACAACCTTTCAACGGCGGCATCTCTCTCCGATCGGTATCTCGAGCAGTCAACCAGAAGGGATTTCCGCATTTCCTCCATCTCCTCCCTCAACTTGGCTTGAGCAAGCTCTGCAGCCTCAAGTTTCCCGGATAACTCCTCTATCTGCTCAAGATCCGCTTTCCGAACCTCGTCCACCGTGGCAATGGCCATATTTATCTGCTCCTTGCAAGCAGCCTCCATCTTCCGCAATTCCGCCTTACTAGCCTCCTCCATAGTCTTCCTCAATCGCCCAGAGGCAGCCTCATGCTGAGAAATCTGAATGGCCTGATCAGCGAGATGTTTGGCCTGATCCGAAACCATCAATCGTAGTCGGATGTTGGCACTCCCAATCTCCTCTCCAGCCTTAACCAGCCGGGCATGATGCCCCATCAGCTTCCTAGTCTCCTCCGCCACCCGATCAATATTAGCCTTGGCCTCGTCTCCCATGGTAATTACCCGAGTGGTAAGTAAATCGAGATCCAAAGACTTAGCCTCATCAAGCACCCGTACCATAGGATTGCGGGGAAGAAGGTGCTCACCGGTAGCCTCGTCAAAGGTAATATCATGGGAACCTGGATCCAGATCAGGGTGACCCACAAATGGATTACGAGCCAAACCAGGACGATCGATCTGAATAACGGTAGGATTTTCAGACGGGTGCGGAGAGAGTGCGAACTCAGTATCCTCCTCCGTAATATCGTGAAGAGGCTGAACCAGGGGCTAAGGACCAAGTGAAGATTCGGATAAGGGATGGCTCCTCTTTCTCTTTTGAATGCCCTCGTCAATAACCCCGAGAAGAGGACGGTAGCCGACTACATCCCCAGAACGGTGGGCCGAAGGCTTCAGCTTGGCGGAAGCTTTGGAGAGCTTGTACTGTTCAAGCCTGTGCCGAAGATCTGAGGCCTTGGCCGTTTTACCTGCTCCTGATATGAAGAAAAAGTGTCACAAGCTTACATTGATCCATAATTCGAGAAAACACGGTAAATTAAAAGATAATAGAAGAAAGAAAACACGTCTGTGGTTATACCAACCCTAGGGAGGAGTAGGATATTGCAATGAGTCCTGGATTTCATTCCAAGATAGGAGCGGATCATAAAATATTCCTAAGTCCCTATCATAAATGGAGCCCGCAGGAGTCAAAAGTTCACCTTGAGTCGTCGGAGCCACCTTGGCTGGAATAGTCTGAGGAGACTCGCTTGCACCAGTCCCAGCCTTGTCAGCTTTTCCGGATTTCTCTATCAAAGTAGGTTCCCCGTCCAGCCCTTCAAAAGCTTGGTGGAATGCATCATCCGTCCACTCCTGGATCTCGCCTGCTTGCCCAGGAAGCAAGGCCCCGATGCCATCACCACCGTCGCCGCCTTCCCGGTCACCTCCACCCTCAGCTCTCTCCTCCTCTAAGTCTTCCTCCCCCTGGGTAAGTGGACAATTGCTGGGGGAAGGACCGTCCGACCTCTTAAGTTTCTTACCTCCGACGGCTGGAGGTTTTGTGAAAGGTTTCCTCTTGCCACTCTCTGCCGTGGCACCTCCCTTAGCCTGAGCAGCCGCCCTCTCCTCTGCCGTTTCCCTCAGCTTGACTACTGACTACTGTGGAAGGATCAAGTTATACTCCAGAAGGGTCGCGTTTCTGATCAGGAAGGCAGCTGATCTATCTCTCCCGGGGATAGCTTCTATCTCAGCCGCCGTCTGAACCAGGCGGTCAGTCTCCACAACCGCAAAGCCACCTGTCGCTAGCAAAAATGAAAACGTATGAGAAGAAGCATCGCAATCAGAATGGAAATTATAAATAAAGCATCAACTTACATCCAGAAGTAAAACGCCGAATAGAAACAGAGTCGTCCCTGACAAAGAACCACTCCTTCTTGAACATGCTGAATTTGGAATACAGATCCAGGACCGGCTTGAAGGTTACAGCTGACTCCAAGCTGATGTATGGGGACCCCTTCTTATAGCCCCTCAGATTATATAAGTACCGGATCTCCCGGTTGGAAGGAGCACGACCATACTTCCTCTGGAAGATGACGAAGAGGCTCACCAGTATAGCATAGGAGTTGGGTTGAAGCTGGAATGGGGCCACCTTTAGATATGTGAGGAAGCTGGCTACCCAAGCGTTAAGAGGCGGAATGGCACCATAGATGCAGTGGTATCTGCTGTAGGCAAAGTACCCTTCAGGAGGGTCGTATGGCATAACTTCTCTCCCTGGCAACAGCATTCGCGCCCTATCAATTCCGAAAGAACGGGAGATGACATCAAGCTGCTCTTCCTTAAGGGAGCTGGGAAAGCAATCGGGCGGGGAGTTTAGAAGCTCCTGAGGGCCGTACCCGTCCACTAGTGATCTCGGGGTAGATCCATGACGCTCCGGACCTGGCTGAACAGGGGGCACTGAGGAAGATTCTCCTTCGCCCTAGGACTTCTTTTTGTCTGATCGAGTTTCTGCTTTTCGAGACATTTATCTGCAACATAAAAAGCGTACTGTTAGAACGGAGGATGTAAACAAGCAAATGCAAAGGTTCATTCGGTAGGACAAATGCGAAGGTTCATTCGGCAGGGCAAATGCGAAGGTTCATTTGGCAGGGCAAATGTGAAGGTTCATTCGGCAGGGCAAATGCGAAGGTCCATTCGACAGGACAGATGCAAGAGATCATCCGGTAATTCAAAATAGGCCCATTCGGCATTTAAACATACCTGGTTCGGTAATCAGGTTGATTCAGTAATCAGGTTGGTTCGGCTATCTCAAAACGATGAAGGATGACAGTAACCTAAAGCCTCTATTTATAAGCAAAACATGTCGACCGGACCAACCGGTTCGGCACACCCAAGACCGAACGAAGCCATCTCAGCCACAAGAAAACAAAGCGCGGCACCTACAAGCACGTACCCCACTTTGGGGGGGCAAGTGTTGGATATATTTCAACCGGTCTCCCCGAACCAAATACCATCTCACCCAACCGAACCAAGTAAGCCGGACCACCCAACATGCTTCCCACCGAACCAGATCCTTCCTAATACCCACCGAACCAGCTCCTTCCTCGTGACTACCGAACCATCACCCAAGACCAAAGGTGCCAGACCAACCCCTACCAAACCACCTCCTGCCGAACCAACATACACTCCACTCACCACCGGACCAACTCCTCTTCCACGCCTTGCCGGATCAACCACCAGTCCACTTACCACCGGACCAAGTATTACCGGACCAAGACTACAACCCAACCATCACCGGACCAAAACGTGCCAGGCCAGATCACATCAGCCCAGGCCCACCAGCAACTATACACATCCAAGACCCCTACCCCCAGCCTCACTCTATAAATAGAGGGGCATGGGTACAACAATGGGGGACAAGTTTGAGAGCTCAAGCACAGAGAGAACTTTCAAACAACTTTCTTTTACTTGTATCAAAGCTTTGTACTTGTAATAAAAAGAAGAGAAGAGAAATAACATATAAAGTGGACGTAGGCACATTCTGGCTGAACCACTATAAATCTGCGTGTCTTTTTACAGTTTAGCCCCTGCTTTTCATATATTTGCATAAATCACTCAAATCACTAAGAACAACATAAGATCCATTAAATCATACAACTTTGAGGTGTTTGTCCATTTTTTGTGCAAATAATATCCGCGGATTGCTTATATTTCTCATTCGCTTTAAGGAATCGTTCTTGCATGACCTTGTGGCACTCTTGCAATTCATTCACAAAATCACTAGCTTGTTTGATCACTCCTTTCTACTGTGGTACTGTAGATAAATATAATGGTCCCTTAGGCATTGTTGAGTAAACGACCTGGAATGGACTGAACCCAGTACTATGATTAACTGCATGGTTGTGTGAAAACTCAGCTTGACATAGCTTGGAATCCCAACTCTTCAAATTGTCATTTACAAGGCATCTCAATAGATTACCTAGGGATCTATTCACAACTTTTGTCTATCCATCCGTCTGTGGATGATAAGCACTACTGAATTTCAGCTTTGTCCCGACCATTCTCCATAGACTCATCCAAAAATGACTCAGAAAACGAGTGTCTCTATCCGATACAATAGATTCAGGCAACCCATGAAGACGTTAAATCTCTTTGAAATATAACTGTGCGACATTAACTGCATCTGCCGTCTTTTTGCATGCGACAAAATGTACCATTTTTGAAAACCGATCAACCACCGCATAGATAGAATCATTGCCACGTTCCGTTCTCGGCAATCCCAATACAAAGTCCATACTAACATCCACCCATGGTTTAGTAGGTATAGGTAATGGCATATATAAACCTGCATTTGTTGCGATCCCCTTTGAAACTTGACGAATATGGCACCTCTGAACAAACTTTTCAACCTCTTTCCTCACTGACGGCAAAAAATAAGACTTTGAGATCAACTGCATAGTACGGTCACGGCCCACGTGTCCTTCTTCATGTAATTCTTTGATGATTTTCATTCGCAGACTGCAATCTGGAATACACAACTGATTTCCTTTGAATAGAAAACCATCAACCAGCATATATCCATCCATGTAGACTACAACAAACTTCCCGATGTAAGGTCTGAAAATTTGATTCATTACCCTCATAAAAGTACTTGGTGCATTAGATAGACCAAATGGCATGACCAAGCATTCATATAATCCTTCCCGAGTCTTGAATGCTGTCTTCCATTCATCACCTGGTCTTATGCGAATCTGATGATAACCACTCTTAAGATCGATCTTAGAAAAGATTACAGACCCACTGAGTTGATCCAATAGATCATCAAGTCTTGGCATAAGAAATCTGTATCTGGCAGTTATTTTATTAAGTGCCCTGCTGTCTGTACACATTCTCCACGAACCATCTTTTTTTGGCACCAACAGAGCTGGTACAGCATAAGGATTGAGACTCTCTCGAACACGCCCTTGCTCAAGCAACTCCTCAACCTGTCTCCTCAACTCTTCATGCTCTTTCGGACTCATACGATAATGCGGCCTATGCGGTAAAACAGCACCTAGCACTAGATCAACTTGATGTTGTATGTCCCTTAGTGGCGGTAAATCCTTGGGTAATTCCGCAGGAAAGACATCTTCAAATGCATTTAACACTAGTCTAGCCTCTGCATGAATTTCAAGATCTTCACTTGTTTCATACCCAATTAACATAAACAATTCACCACTATCTTCCACTTCTTTAACAAATTCTCTGGAAGATAATAGACTAGTTGGTTCCACTTTCTTCTCTGACTTGCTTTCACTTTGTTCACGCTTCTTAGGAACTAAGGTGATTTGAGTACCTTCGAACATGAAACTGTAGCTGTTGGTGCGACCATTATGTTGTACAGCTCTATCATATTGCCATGGTATTCCCAATAGTAGATGATACACATCCATATTGACAACATCACACCATATATCATCTTTGTACTTTTTCCCAATAGAAAATGTAACAATTGCTCGTCTTCCCACTGTCACTTCTCCACCTTTCTTTAGCCATGCCAGTTTATAAGATCTAGGGTGTTTTTCAGTCTTCAACCCTAACTTCTTAACGGCTTCTTCAAAAATAATGTTATCGCAGCTTACCGCATCAATAACAAATTGACAAACCTTTCCCAAGATAGTACTTGTAGACTGAAAGATATTGCTTCTCAGCCAACTAGAATCATTCTCATGCTTTGGCGTTAAACAAGACCTCCTCATCATCAAGTTACACCCTTCGTCTCCTGACATAACTTCTTCATCTTCATCAAACGTCGGTGGATGAGAATAATCTATTTCAACTTCCATATCCTCTGCAACTAATGCTCTCCTCTTTGGCTTTGTACATTCATTACTTTTATGGCCAAACTCTTGACAATTATAGCACTTGATACTGTTATTGACCTTTGCTTTAGCGGCTTCATCGACAATTGGTTTATTGACTGTCTTGGAAACATTTGCACTACTACTAGCACCCTTATTCTGGTTGTTGGAACTCGTAAACACACCACTTCCTCGTCTCCCTTGTTTCTCCCAAGCTAGAGCTTTCTGAAGTGCTTCAGCAACAGACATAGGATTAAACATATTAACCATGTCTTGAATTTGCATTCGTAAACCTCCAACATATCTAGCCGTTAGCTGTTCCTCGGTTTCCATAATATCATTCCTTGCAATCAATTGATAGAATTCATCTGCATAGTCATTCACTGTCTACGTCCCTTGTCTCAAATTCTGCAAACGTTGATACATAAGAGATTGATAATTGTATGGCAAGAAAGTCGCTTTCATCATCTTTCTCATCTTCTCCCAAGTGACAGCTTTTAATTTCCCATTCTCTCCCGAGTTAGTTTAGTTTGTTGCCACCAAGCCATAGCTCTTCCCCTTAGTCTTGTAGCAATTAATTTGACTCTGTGATTCTCAGGCACATCCTTGAATTCCAAAATTTCTTCAACATTTGACAACCAATCAAGAAATTCTTCTGCTTGCATACCACCTTTGAATTCTGGAATTTCCATCCTCATACCTGACTCCCATTTACGATCATTTTCTGAATCCCGAAATTGATTTCGCACTTGGCCTTGATTTCGATAATGAATACTACCTCCATCACCATCTTCCTCGAAATCAGATGTATTTCGATATCGATCCTGACCATCTACATTCCTACGACCACGCATATCCTTTCTACCTTGTCTTTCAGCATCATGATATGGTTCATTTTCAAAACCACGTTGAGTTCTTCCCTCTGCATTTTGGTACCCATTGTGGTCTCGCATCATTGAAACTGATGATTCTCTCCTATCTCGATAAGACTGGGGTGAAATCCTCCTTTCTTCCGAAACTGATAGCAAAACCCTGTTTCCACCCTGGTTCGAAACTGGTGACGTTATCCTTTGATTTTGATTCATGTCGATCATCAATTTCTCCAATTTTTCAATTCCCTCATTGAACTTTTCATTGATACGCTACTCCATCTGCTCAGCTTCTTGTCTTCTATATAAATCTTCAACATTTTGATAGCGATTAGCACGTCTCGGGGGCATGATCAAAACTTCAACAAATCCAAATACAAACTTCACTTCGATCCAAAAAAATCTCGAATCAAAACTCCCCAACTTGTTTGAAATCTCACGAACACCCAACGAACTTGGAAAAGTTCGTCTCCTTGCTCTGATACCAAAATGACGCAGCACGGAAGTAGATCTGAACCAGCGGTCAAATCTATCCCGAATCCAATCACGAATTGTGGAAACAATGAATCGATGAAACAAGATAAATTGATGAATTGATGATACCCAAGTGCCCAAATCCATTGATCTCTCGAGATACCGGATTCTAGCTATCTTCAATACGTTGTTCACGCACGATACCACGTTAGAAGATCTACGATTCTTCGATGTTGATCTCGCGCACGAGATTCCGTGAATCGGCTTCAAGTTCGTTGATTCGAGCGCACTCGAATATCCGAAGATGGAGAAAGGAGATCACACTCAACTTCTAATTTTAATGGAGTCACAAAGCACTCAACAAATTTTATTCAAAATTCAACTCCTATTACAAATGACCATACACCCCTATTTATAGAAAATTACAACACACACATGCGACTTAACAACATACGACTTAACAACACACGAGTTACAACATACGACTTAACAACAATACATCACAACTACAGATAAAACCAAACAGCGACTCAAAGAAACAACATAAGAAAAACAGCGACATAAGGAAGTTCACGACATAAGAAGCAACGTCATAGCAATCAGCGACATAAGAAAGCAGCGACCTACTGGACTTCGCGACATAAGAATCTGCTCGTCCGCGACCTAAGCTGGAGCGACATAAGGAAGTTCGCGACCTAAGCTGGAGCGATTTAGGAATTCTGGATTTGCTCACGACTTAAGGAATGTCGTTCACGACCTAGGGTTTCGCGACTTAAGCAATATCGTTCGCGACCTAGGGTTTCGCGACTTAAGCAATGTCGTTCGTGACCTAAGTGGAAGCGACTTAAGGTATGCGCTGCATCACTTTAGCATTTGTACTAGATGATCCACCGCTACATTTCTACTTAATCTTGCATTGTTCCGCTAGCTTTCTTGAACAAGGTCAGTTTTTTATCAAATACTTTTCATAGTATTTCTGATCAGGCGCTACATCTTTTGCACATCTCTATTTCTTCCCTTTTGTTCTCCTACATCTCCCCGTTTATGGATCCTTGCTTCTTCATGCTATAATTTCATTTCATATTTAAAAAACTATATATACAAAATAAAATGTGTATGAAGGTGGAAATTTGTTTTTAGTGAACTAACCTACTGAACAATTTAAGTGAGGAAAAATGCCCCAAACCTACTGAACAATTTAAGTTTTGGCTGTAGTGAACTAACCTTTTTCGACAAGAGCTTGATATAAGAGAAATTTAGGTTTATACTGTTAACCAATATTAATATAGTAGACCCTAAGTATATCTATATAGACAAAGTGATAACAATATTAGTTTAGTGTGTGCATCATCCAAATTTTCATTAATACATGTATATGCATGGTTTTAAGTAGTATATCATGAGTATAATGTATTTCCTAAGCTAGAAAATTATTTCAAAAGTAAGGAAAAAACTGAGGTAAAGGCGACAACCATAATTTGAATGGGTAAATTTCTTGTTAATAAAAAGTATTACAAGATGGAACCTATTATTTTCAAAACCAGTGAGGTTACTACTAAAATAAAAATATGGACCCAGCATAAAATAAACACTTTTAATAAAGAAATCTCATAGGCATCAAAATTAGTACCATTCTACCATTAAACAAAATAAACATGTCCAAACTAATAAAAACTTACCAGTGTAGCAAAATCCAACTTACATAGTAGCAGCAACGTCAATAACTATTTAATGGCCAGAAGACCACTTATGATTTTGAGTTTTTAATGGACCAATTTCTCTACACCAAAATTAAATATTTAAACCTGTATTTAGAGATAGCTCTGTCTTGGTAGTTGGTACTAGTAAATCGTGAGAAGGTTGGCATAAGAAAGGATTTGGTTCAAAAAAATTGTTAAAAATTGCAGAGTTCATAGATGGTTAGGAAGTAGCCGTTCAGAAGGCAAGGAAATCACTAAATTTAATACGAAAAGCAAGGTATAGTCACTCAAAACAAAACAGAAAACAACTTTGAAATCTGCAACGAATGGGGTTTCGACCCTTGAAAATCAACATTAATACATCATCGGTGTTCACGTGCCTCAAATCCAAATTTTGGAAACCCGATCATTAAGGGTAAGAAGAATATAAGATAGAATAAAACAGAAAATAGAATCTCACACGAATGGAATAACATATAGTATTAATCACAAAAATCTATACAGTGGAAAATTTTGAATACAATATCCGAGTCTAACCTATATTCAGCTTGGACAGTTATAAACCCTATGTCCTTATAAATGCTGAAAAATAAAAACAAATGCAATAGACGTAGTAGATAATAGAATACGTCCATACGTAGATGAAGATCTCCAGCTATCCTCTGGAAACTCCAAGCGTCTTCAAACAAACCTGAAACTACTCAAATCTACCAAGTATTAAAAATACCCAGGCTTGATAAACCAACGTGAGATACTCGAAATTTTTAATTTATAGATCGTGTTGATGTCAATAAAAACATTTGAAAAGAAGGATATCTCATAAGACCATGCCCACACGTAAATACGGAAGGGTTTTTACCTTATGATAACCAAATCACTTTTATACCAAAATAATTTGATATTGTCTTTAATGACATCCCTTTGAAAACACTTTTCAAATAATCCATTAAAATAGCCAAAATTGTTACATTGATTAAAGTGGAAATTAGCCACAAGGGCCTCTTTAGCAAGTGGAATTAGTTTCTAGGACACACAACTGAAATAATTACTTTTAAGGACAAAACGCAAAATAATTAGGCCCCGTTTGGTTTGCTATTTTTAGTTTTGTGTTTTCGTCTAAAGAAAAATTCGCATTTATTATGTATTGTTGAAAAACACACAATTTTGAAATTGAAACTAACATAGAAAATAGAAAACAAGTTTATTTGATTTTTCGTGTTTTGAGACATAACAAAAGGATGAAAAACAATTCTTCTCCTCTGCTTCCCGTCCATCGTTGCGATGGCTAGTATATGTTGAAAACACAAAACATAAAACTCAAAACGAAACCAAACGGGGCCTTAGTTTCTAAGGCCTAAAAACCTATGAAATTATGTCCTTAAAAGTAATTGGACTGTTGACTTGGTCCTTGAAAGTAATTATTCTGCTGACTTTGGCCTTGAAAGTAATTTCTTTGAATGTGCGTCCTAGAAACTAATTGGACTACAAAGTTTGTCCTTCTGGTGAAATGCCCCTTGATTAAATTTGATGGCATACTAGCTACTTTTTAAAAGTAGGTTCTACAATCAAAACCGTAAAGGAAACGTATTGGAATTGGAATTCCAATATGATAGGGAACTAGTGACCATTCAGACCCAAAAATCCACGTATAACAATCCTAGTTCACACCAGTGGCTTTACACGATTTCCATCAGCCTCCGAACTATACTGCTACACTACTATGGAACAGAGAATTACTCGGTGGCTCTATACGATCTCCATCAGCCTCTATACCTTTCCATTCATATAATAAGGAAACAAGTGCCTAGAGGGACATCTTCCTCCAATAATTGCTTGAAATTTGTCCTTTAGACCACATAGTATTCTGTATCATTCCTGGGTTGGAGGCTCGTGAGGTTACTGTTAGTCCTTGAAAAGAATGGTTTTGATGACAACAACCTTAGGACTTGTTATAAAATATAAATACTAACATTATAGTTTAGATATATATGTATATGCAGGATATAAACATGCAGGTACTGAGAATGAAGACTGTACAGTATAGAGACTCAAGATCGAAGACATCAAGATTCAAGACTCGTGAGTATCAAGATATCAAGAGTTCAAGATTTCAATAGTACAAGACAAGTATCGAGTCTAGAATTATGTTAAAACTCCTAGAAAAGCACTGACATCTTAAAATCCATTTTATTCGTGGAATGGAATCCACTTCGAGCCTTTTAAAGGGATGGAACCCTAAGTAGGATGGAACCTACGAAAAATCTAGTGGAACATCGTTTTGTATCCACTAACTTTTATTCAAATGTTTTACAAAATTATATCTTGTTTTCAAAATGATTTCAAAATCTTCCTTTTTAAATCAAAAACATCTATCCTGGTTTTAAATACTTTTAGCCTCAAAATAATCTTTATTTTCAATATCAAAATTATCCTTGGTTTTAAACTATCTTTAATTATAATGTACTTAAATTTATTATTTATATTTAAGATTTAAAAATGAAATTATAGTAAAATTTAATATATACCAAAATATTATTCTCTATACTTATTTATGTATTTTAACTATAGTATATTTATAAAGTTTAAAATAGTTTTAATATAAGATAGAAGTTATTTTCAAAAGAAAAACAAATTATCAAAAATACCTTAGGCATGTCGACAACCCCTAGGTACCCATGTCGACATGATGGCAGTTGATTTCAAAAGTTTGAATTTCAAAGGAAGTGTCTATTCGTCATAACCTTTCCCGAATGGACATGGCTGTTGTTCTACTATAAATAGGGGTTGTTTTAAACGAATTTATATTCATAATTTTCTGATTTCACTCCTCTTCTTCTTCCACATTTCTTTATATACATTTTTACTATTACTCTGCCGAAATCACCATTGAATCTAACTAGATCATCTCTGGTTTGATTCTCTATCACTATCTCAACAAGATCCCAGTGCTATTCAGAGTTATAGGCTTCTTTGTAATAAATCGAGCGAGAAAAGGTGTGATTGTAGCCTGGAAAATCAATCAAGTGAGAGAAGGTGTGATTGTAGCCTAGGAAATCAATAAGGTGAACTCGTTGCCCGTAAAATCAAGTATCTCTACCCAAAGGATTGTGAATCTGGAGTGGTGTACCTCGTGGCCTTGAAATCGAGGGTGTAATTGTAAGAATTGATTTTGAAAGGAAATCCGTACTTGTGTTGCAGGACTGGGTGTAGGGTAACTCCGAACCAGTATAAAATCCGGTGTGTTCTTTCCTTTACTGCTTTTACTTTATATTTGCATCTGTGTTTGATTCTGTGATTATATCTGTGTCTGAATATTGCATGCATTTGTGTTCAAATTAATATAAACTCAAAAAGAAATAGTAAATTCTTAAAACACTATTCACCCCCCCTCCTCTAGTGTTTATTCTAGCCTTAAGATCCATAATCCGCATTTCTCACATTTGGTATCAGAGCAAGGATTTCAAAGTTTCATAATATGAATTTTGAATTTTTTTTTAAAATGGCTATGTTTGGAAAACTTGTTAATACTAGTTTAGAAATATTCAAATCATCATTGCATCTTGAGTCTGCATATAATCTATATACAAATTCAAGTTGTCTACAAAATCTTTATGATGTGCAGGAAACATGTTTTATGGGTGTTGAGGAATCAATCCACAATGGACAAATTGTGCAGATCAAAAAGAATAAATGGATACTCAATAGTGGATGTTCTAGACACATGACTGGTAATCCGGATATGCTGAATGATGTAATATGCAAAGACGTAACTTTGGAGACAATTCAAAAGGATATGTGATTGGCATCGGCAGTGTCGGTAACTCTAAAACTCCTATTATTACTAATGTTTTGCTAGTTAAGAATCTGAAACATAATTTGCTAAGTATTAGTCAACTTTGCAATAAAGGATATAAAATTAATTTGAAAAAGATAAGTGTCACATTGAAGATAATAATTCAACCATAATACTTGAGGGAATTAGGAAAAAGAATATTTATATTCTTAGTATGAAAGTTTCAAATAATAACCTGTGTCTTTTAGCAAATACAAGTGACCCTTGGATTTGGCATAAGAGATTTGGGCATTTGAATTTCAAACTCTTATCTAGACTGTCGAAACATGATCTAGTAAGAGGTCTCCCTAAAATGAATTTTAAAGTAGATAGTTTACGTGATGCATGTCAATTAGGAAAACTTAGAAAAAGTTCCTTTAAATTAAAAGATATGATTTCAACTTCAAAACCTCTTGAATTAGTTCATCTTGATTTATTTGGTCCATCTCAAATTCAGTCAATAAATCACAGTAAATATGTTTTTGTAATTGTAGATGATTATTCTAGATTTACATGGACAATATTTTTAAAACATAAAAGTGATACTTTTGAATGTTTTAAGAACTTTATAAAAAGGATTCAAAATCAACTTTCTGTAAAAATTATAACCATCCGTAGTGATCACGGTGGTGAATTTGAAAATGAAAAGTTTGAGGAATTTTGCAATAAAAAGGGGATAACTCACAATTTTTCATTTCCAAGAACTCCACAACAAAACGGAGTAGTAGACATAAAAATAGGACGATTCAAGAGTGTGCGAGAACTATGCTTTCAGATAGTAATTTACCAAAATATTTTTGGGAAGAAGTAGTTGCTACCGCCTGTTATATTTTAAATAGAATTTTAATTAGACCTTTAACTGATAAGACATCTTATGAACTTCTTCACGGAAAGAAACCTAAGGTATCTTATTTTAGAATTTTTGGAAGTAAATGTTTTATTTTAAATAAAAAAGATGACTTAGATAAATTTGATCCTAATTCCGACAAAGGTATCTTTATCGGATATTCTAATAGAAGAAAAGCATACAGAGTGTTTAATTTAAGAACTAACACCATTGAAGAAACAATGCATGTTTCATTCGATGAAAATCTCAAAAAATTTGAAGAGACAAATGATGAAGAGGATTTAATTACTCTAAATCAAGAGTCAACTGAAACTAATAATGAATTTAATCATCCTAATAAAAGGATTAAACTTTTAGAAGATCATCCCATAGAAAATATACTAGGAGATATGCAATCTGTTGTTACAACTAGAAATCAACTAAGTAAAATGAGCAATGTAGCCTTTATATCAACTATTGAACCCAAATATCCAAAAGAAGCATCAACTGATGATTCATGGATTTTGGCTATGCAAGAAGAACTAAATCAGTTCACTAGGAATGATGTTTGGGAAATTGTTCCTAGACCTGAAAATAAAACTATAATTGGAACAAAATGGGTTTATAAAAATAAAATGAATGAACAAGGTGAGGTCGTTAGAAATAAAGCCCGGTTAGTCGCTCAAGGTTATTATCAACAAGAAGGAATAGATTGTGATGAAACCTTTGCTCCTGTAGCAAGATTAGAAGCAGTTAGGATTCTACTTGCTTTCGCAAATCATAATAATTTCAAATTATTTCAAATGGATGTTAAAAGTGCCTTTTTAAATGGATTTGTAAAAGTGGAAGTATATGTTGAATAACCACCACTTTTTGAAAATGAAAAATTACCAAATCATGTTTACAAACTTAAGAAAGCTCTATATGGTCTAAAACAAGCTCCTAGAGCCTGGTATGATAGACTAAGATCTTACTTATTACAATCAAATTTTGATATGAGTAAAGTAGATAATACTCTTTTTATTAAAAGAAATAAAAATGATATTCAACTAGTACAAGTTTACGTAGATGATATCATTTTCGGATCAACTAATTTTGAAATGAATAAAAAAAATTCCGAAATAATGACAAAAGAGTTTGAGATGAGTCATATGGGTGAATTAAACTTCTTTCTAGGATTGCAAATAAAACAATTAGATAATGGTATCTTTATCAGTCAAGAGAAATATGCTAAAGACCTAGTTAGTAAATTTGGTTTGACTACTGCAAGTGGAAAACCCACTCCCATGGCAACCAATGAGTACCTAAGTAAAGAAGATCTCTCGAAAGATGTAGATCAAAAGTTATATAGAGGAATGATTGGATCATTACTCTATATCACTACTAGTAGACCTGATATCATGCATAGTGTTTGTCTCTGTGCAAGATATCAATCCCAACCTAAAGAGACCCACTTAAAAGCTATAAAACGTATCATAAGATACATTAAACACACCAATGATTATGGCTTATTTTATCCTAAAAATGATTCTTTTGAATTAATATCTTACTGTGATGCTGACTATGCTGGTTGTAAATCAGACCGAAAAAGTACAAGTGGAACTTGTCACTTTTTTGGGCATTCTCTTATTTCCTAGTTTAGTAAAAAACAAAACACAGTTTCTTTATCAACAACCGAAGCAGAGTATATTTCTGCTGCTTTGGCTTGTTCTCAAGTAATATATATGCAACACCCTTAAAAGATTTTGGTTTAAATATCTCAAAATCACCAATTTATTGTGATAATACTAGTGCAATAAATTTATCCAAAAATCCTACTCATCATGCTCGAACTAAACATATTGATATCAGACATTATTTTCTCAAAGATAATATTAGTAAAGAAGTAATTTCTCTCGATTATATTAATTCCGAGAATCAAATTGTTGATATCTTAACAAAACCCTTAAATGAATCTATATTTAATAAATTAAGAAGAAAATTAGGTATTTGTTCAATAACTGAAATATAAAATATAAATATATAACAAGAGTAATTAAAATTAAATTAAAATAAATCAAATAAGCAAAACTACAAGTACCCTGTCGACATCCCCCTACACCCCTGTCGACATACAACGTTTTTTTTAATTTAATTTTTTCCCACCAAAATTCAAAATGAATGATTATATATTCTTCCTATTTTGAAATTTTGTTCATTTCTTCTGTTCTTTCTCTGATTCTAACTTCTGAAAAATTAAAACAATGGCCTCCTCCTCCAAATCAAACAAAAATTCAACCTTTTCATTCCCTTTTTCTTCTACCGGGCCATTTCAACGTACTATGCTTGCACGGGTGATGAAAATGGAAGATTCCTTGAAGGATGCACTGCAACTTATGACTGAAATTCAAGTGGTGCATATCAGAATGGCCAAAGAACAAGAAAGGCATGGCAAAATCCTTAGAAACCTGCAAAAGTTTCTAATGGACAATCACGCCAATCCCATCTTGATCGATGAAGAATCTTCAGATGTTCAAGTGCAAGAGGACACCTAGGAAGAAGAAGAAGAAGAAGTCCTCATGGAAGAAGAGCATGCTGAAGATGACGACAAAGTTATTTGCGTTGGCGAAGTGTGTTTTGACAAGGATGGAAATCTAGTCGAACAAAATGGAAATTTCTGTTTCCATTACCCAAATTGCTCGATTCATAAATCTCCCATTGTCAAGAATACACATTAGTTTCTTTTCGTTCTTTCTTATTGTTATTTGTATATAATCTTACTTATGTTTTCTACAAAAATATAAATATAACATTATATAATTAATAAATGATTTGTGATTATCACATTATCATATATATTCTTAGTTAGGAGAGTTAGTTATTAAGGGCTAAGTTTTAGTTTCAGAATTAAGTGTTGATTATTTATGATAACACTATCATTATAATCACATAGTATTAGAATAAGGGGGAGTTATATAGTTTGGAGTTAGTTTGTTTTTGTTGATGACAAAGGGGGAGAAGTATAAAATAGGATAGTTAGGCATAGATTAAGGGGGAGTTATTAGTTTTAAGGGGAGTTATTAGGATAGAACTAATATTTTATAAACAAAGGTTGTAATCATCAAAAAGGGGGAGATTGTTAGTCCTTGAAAAGAATGGTTTTAATGACAACAACCTTAGGACTTGTCATAAAATATAAATACTAACATTATAGTAAAGATATATATGTATATGCAGGATATAAACATGTAGGTACTGAGAATGAAGACTGTACAGTATAGAGACTCAAGATGGAAGACATCAAGATTCAAGACTCATGAGTATCAAGATATCAAGAGTTCAAGATTTCAATAGTACAAGACAAGTATCGAGTCTAGAATTATGTTAAAACTCCTAGAAAAGCACTGACATCTTAAAATTCATTTTATTCGTGGAATGGAATCCACTTCGAGCCTGTTAAAGGGATGGAACCCTAAGTAGGATGCAACCTACGAAAAATCTAGTGGAACATCGTTTTGTATCCACTAACTTTTATTCAAATGTTTTACAAAATTATATCTTGTTTTCAAAATGATTTCAAAATCTTCCTTTTTAAATCAAAAACATCTATCCTGGTTTTAAATACTTTTAGCCTCAAAATAATCTTTATTTTCAATATCAAATTTATTCTTGGTTTTAAACTATCTTTAATTATAATGTACTTAACTTTTAATATTTATATTTAAGATTTAAATATGAAATTATAGTAAAATTTTATATATACCAAAATATTATTCTCTATACTTATTTATGTATTTTAACTATAGTATATTTATAAAGTTTAAAATAGTTTTAATATAAGATAGAAGTTATTTTCAAAAGAAAAACAAATTATCAAAAATACCTTAGGCATGTCGACAACCCCTAGGTACCCATGTCGACATGATGGCAGTTGATTTCAAAAGTTTGAAGTTCAAAGGAAGTGTCTATTCATCATATCCTTTCCCGAATGGACATGGCTGTTGTTCTACTATAAATAGGGGTTGTTTTAAATGAATTTATATTCATAATTTTCTGATTTCACTCCTCTTCTTCTTCCACATTTCTTTATATACATTTTTACTATTACTCTGCCGAAATCACCATTGAATCTAACTAGATCATCTCTGGTTTGATTCTCTATCACTATCTCAACAAGATCCCAGTGCTATTCAGAGTTATAGGCTTCTTTGTAATCAATCGAGCGAGAAAAGGTGTGATTGTAGCTTGGAAAATCAATCAAGTGAGAGAAGGTGTGATTGTAGCCTAGGAAATCAATAAGGTGAACTCGTTGCCCGTAAAATCAAGTATCTCTACCCAGAGGATTGTGAATCTGGAGTGGTGTACCTCGTGGCCTTGAAATCGAGGGTGTAATTGTAAGAATTGATTTTGAAAGGAAATCCGTACTTGTGTTGCAGGACTGGGTGTAGGGTAACTCCGAACCAGTATAAAATCCGGTGTGTTCTTTCCTTTACTGCTTTTACTTTATATTTGCATCTGTGTTTGATTCTGTGATTATATATGTGTCTGAATATTGCATGCATTTGTGTTCAAATTAATATAAACTCAAAATGAAATAGTAAATTCTTAAAACACTATTCACCCCCCCCCCCCACCCCTCTAGTGTTTATTCTAGCCTCAAGATCCATAATCCGCATTTCTCACAGTTACGTTCCACCAAGCCACTTTTTTTCACAAAGCCATGTTTTGATCATATCAGGTTCCACTTTGAATGCCAAATTGCCATTCCTTCGATTACTATTGACTCTCATGAACATACAACCTCTGAGCTCGTACGTCTCAGAGAAGGATGTTAAGCTAAGAGAAATTGCATGCTCCGCCACCAAACAAATGTATGTTTGTAAAATTCAACGTTGTGTTCTCAGAAACGCTATTTCAGATATTCGTCCATACAAGTTCATTCTGGGACTGAACGAAACCGAAGGCACTTCTCCTACTACATCCTGTCAGGAATTATCCCAAGAATTAGTAGCGATTAGTCATTGTAATTGAAGATTTTCATAACAGAGCACTACTGCCAACATAAATATATGATATGGTAAATTTCACCCCGAAGGACTAGTGGCAAGCAGCCCATCATCATGAAGATCCCCGTCTTCAAATATCATCATCTTCATCATGTCTTCACTTCCGAACGTATACGTTGATTCAAAGTGGTTTTCGGATAGGAGTTACCCAAATCCGACCCCGGTTCCTCCGAACGAATCATCGATTAAAAAGATGTTAAGTTCGTATGTGATTATCAATCATCATTCAATTTAATTCGTCTTTTTATTTGTTATCCCGCCTTTTGGCAAGGCCGTGACACCAAGGACTTAATTAGAAACCAGTGACAGATCGTCTCGGAAGTCGGTTACACGTAAGGATCGCTACGGATATCGGTGAAATTTGTTCGAGTCCGGATCGGGCTACAACTGATAAGGCACGTCAAGGAAAGCCATGGGAACCAACGATCCAAGTTTCAAGTCAATCCGAGTTCGTATGCTCGAGATATCGTCGACAAAAGATGGAGTAGGGCACCCTTAGTTCGAATCCATAGGCGAAACCTATGTTCGAATCCATTGGCCAGGAACCGGTTCGAATCCATCGAACTTCCATTGCCTCGACTCCATCAGCCCTCCCTTGCTTCGACTCCATCAGCATAGAGGCTCTCGTTCGAATCCAACAGGACCAAGCATTGATTCGAAACCATCGAGATAGCATTGGTTTGAATCGATTGTAGTTAGCTGTGCTTCGAATCGATTCGAACGATACCTTAAGTTCGAATCGATTGGAGCTTTCTACACTTCGAATCCATAAAGAGAAGGAGCTTCGAATCCAGGAGACGTAGCTTCACTTCGAATCCAGGAGATATAGCTCGCCCTCGACTCCACTATCTTCGAATCCACTCAACTGGAAGTCCTCGAGTTGAACATCTTCGAATCCACTCAACTGGGAATCCTCGACTCCACCATCTTCGAATCCAAGTCATGGATTCGACCCAGTCAAACAGGAATACAAAACGGATCGAGGCGAGATACGCGCGCCACGTCGCAGCAAGCATCGAGTCGACCGAATCGATTCGAACTAAGATCGATTCGAAGTATCCCTGTTCTCCAGAAATGCAACATTGAATCGATCATAACTCGAGTTCTACAATTCCAAATGACATGAAATTTTCACAGAAGCTTAAGCACATGATGAAGAATGTTCACACCAAATTTCAGCTCGATTGGATGATTTCTTGATCGATTCGAACCAAGGGTCGAATCGATCCCAAAGTGGGCCCGGATCTCCAGATTTTGGCCATGTGGGCCCCCTGACGTACCAGAACTGGTCTCCCCTTATTTTAGGCGAAATATCAGCCTCCTACACCTATAAATAGAGCCCCTGGTCATTCGGAAAAGGGGTCGGAGAATTCTAAGTACTGAAGAGCGCCCAGATTCTGCCAGATTTACTCTAGAACACCGCCGCTGCTTTAGATTGACACATAGCATTTAAATTCAGTTGTATTGCCTTATTAACTACTGTAATCTTCAAGTAATCGAGCAATAAAATCATCAAATTTCACAGTGGACGTAGGCAAAACGCCGAACCACTCTAAATCGCTTGTCTTTGCAATTTACTTTCTGTTATTTGGAGTTTTTGTTAGATAATCCACAGTTTTAATTTTCATTCTGCGCGTTTATCTCTTCAAAGACTTCCGAAGAGTGTTGTGCCCATTTTTGGTACAAACACTTTGGTGCTTTCACTGAGAAAAAACCAGCTTTTTCTCCTGCTCCTTGGATCTACCATCGATACCGGATTGCACAAATCCAAGAGGAAGATCCAGATCTTTGATTCACAGTCCTTCCATTCTACTCAGATTTGCATAAGATCTAGGAAAAGGATTCATCATTCAAAATGGTTAGCACGAGAACCACTTCTACAGCTGCTGGACAAGAAGGTAGGGATGGACAAAATCCTGCTCAACAGCAGCCATCCAACCAAGATAACACTGCCCACTCAGATCCGTCTGGGGCAGTCACTAGACAAGAATTCCAAGTATTGCTACAAGAGCTGACTCAGAGTCGGCAGCAATTAGCCGAACAGTTGCGTGCCAATATCGAATTTACAAACCAACTGAACCGCCAGGGCCGTAGGAGGTCCAGAAGGGATGATGTTTCCCGCTCATCCACTGAAAGTTCTGCTTCATCAGACTACTATCACAGATCTACCCGTCCTCGATTAGACGGGAGTCATGCACAAACGACCGGATATCAACCCGCTTTAACTATTGGACAGTTGAGGACAGGACCGTCGACCAGCTTTCAGGCCGGGCCCTCCACACAAGGAGGCCCTACTACACAGCATACCGCGGACAATCATGCCGCAGCTGCCACAATAGAAACAAGGGTTGATACCCGAAATCTTTCAGAGCCAAATAATCGGCAACGTGGGCGTACTCCTGAACCGTACGTCTTAGAGGACGCTGAGCCAAGGAGGCAAAATTTGGACCGTCGACAGCGCCCGGTCCGAACTAGCGCTGTGGAACCCGACCACACCTTAGCTCGGCAAGCTCAAAATGTAGCAATGCCAGACATCTCGACTATGATACGTCAGATGATCCGCGAAAGCCAAGGCCTTACCAACGATGACTGGGGACTTTCCCGTAGTCACACTCCCTTCACAGACGAGATACTGAATGCTGAACCTCCTCGGTGATTCAGAATGCCGACCCTTCCTATGTACGAAGGAAATTCTGATCCCAATCAACACATCTTGAAATATGAATGGTCGATGAGCGCCGCAAGGGCTGATGATGCAGTAAAATGCCGACGTTTCCCCATCTCTCTAGGTGGAATTGCAACAATGTGGTTCACGAGATTGCCACCTAGGTCTATCTCTTCATTTGATCAACTGGCTAAGAAATTTGTTGAACAATTTCGCATGCATGTCGCTAGACCCAAAGATGTCAACACCTTATCTAGTGTTACCCAAGCTCATGGGGAAACGCTAAGGCATTACTTAGAGAGATTCCATGCAGCATGTGTGGAGATTAGTAACCCCAACGATAACTCAATCTTAATGGCATTGACAAAGGGGATTGACCCTGATTCTGAATTTGGAAACTGGTTAGCTGGAAAACCACCCGCATCGTTGGACCGTTTCTACTCCAAAGCCGCACAATTCTTACGGCAAGAGGACGCGAAACAGTCTAGGAAGCAGGACGATGAGGAACCCAGGAGCGAAGGAATACAGAGCAATGTAGCAGTAAAACAGTCCGGTGACAATTCCGGAAAAGTTCAGTTGAACATACAGAACAAGCAAACGCAGCCAAGAGGTAACAATGGTCAGAATAAGAAAAGAGATCCAAATCGGGGTCCACGACGTGAGGCTCCAATGTTCGATAATTACACACCATTGAATACATCGTTGGAAAATGTGTACCTACAGACTTGCAATACTATGCAATACAAGAAGCCGGCTCCGAAGCGGTCGTCGGAGAGGCAGATTCAAACAGGGAAGTTCTGTAGATTCCACGAAAGTTATGGCCACAACACCAATGAATGTCGGCACTTGCAGGACCTCATTGAGAAGTTGATCAGAGAGAGGAAGTTAGATCAGTTTGTGCGGGCACCGCAGTCTGAAGGGGCGGGCCCCTCAAATCAAAATCATGTACAGAATCCAGAAAGACAGGAAGAACCAGGTCGTGTCGGAGGAAGACTGGTAATTAATGTTGTAAGTGATAGTCCTCGTACAGCGAAGCGAAGCTGGGGAGAAATGAAATCATATAACAACTTGGCTAGACGAACAGACTTTGAGTACGATGATAACTTGGACAATAAACCTTCGACCAAACGAAAAAGAGTGACAATTAACGACATCACTTTCCGAGACAACGATACTGATTATGTCGGAAGCCCGACTACTGACCCACTCGTGATATCGGCACAAGTAGGTCCAGCTTGGATGAAGAGGATACTAATTGACTGCAGGAGCTCTGTGAATATCCTTTTTATACATGCTTATAATCAAATGAGGATGAATCCCAGGGATTTGGAACCTTGCCAAACTCACCTCCATGGATTCAACGGTAGCTCTACCGTACCTATTGGGGTGGTGAAGTTACCAGTTGGGTTGGGATCTAAGGAACATAGGAGAGTTCGAACATTACAGTTCACTGTGTTGAACATAGTCTCACCATACAATGCTTTCTTAGGACGACCTGCCCTTACTGAATTCAGAGCCATAATTGCCCCGTGGTGCTTGACCTTAAAGTTCCCTACCGTCAACGGAGTTGGAGTCGTCCAGGGCGATCAGGTTGACTTGAGAACGGTCATACGCCGAAAACGAGTCGCCCGATTACGCAATGCCGAGGACCGACTTAAAACTTTTGAACGCAATGAGATTGTCATTAAAAAAGAATACCCAGCACTACTACACATGAAACCAACATGGAAGGGATCACATGAGATTAAGCAAGAGCTCGGGGATGATATATATGAGTTAACGACCGCTGATGGTCCAGCTTCACCAAAGGCCTTGGATGGCAAAAGTCCTCGTCGCTATAGCACATAACAGGCTATGTTTATCTATTTAGTTTAAATTCTGTTTTAGAATTTGTTTCTGCATTTCAAAATTAGAATTTGTAATAAGGCAACTGACTTTGCCCTGTTCTCTTGTTTCAGCAATAAAATGCCATCTCTTTGAGCCAGAGCTGTGATTCATTAAATACAATGTACAACATCACGATGCACGAAGAGCTAAATTCCATCACACAATGGGATTTATTCAAGTAGGGAGTGGCTATGAAGCAATCAACCACTCTCCAAATGGAACCCGAGCTCGGGGGCAAGCCATCACATCAGGCCGGAAATGGGTTGATACACGACAACCTTTTAACTAACTCCGTACTCCCAGAGTGCGAGGCGGAGTATAAACATTTTCCTAAATCCCAGAGTACTCCGAGAGCGCGAGCTGGGTACAAACTTTTTAACTAACTCCGTACTCCCAGAGTGCGAGGCGGAGTATAAACATTTTCCTAAATCCCAGAGTACTCCGAGAGCGCGAGCTGGGTACAAACTTTTTAACTAACTCCGTACTCCCAGAGTGCGAGGCGGAGTATAAACATTTTCCTAAATCCCAGAGTACTCCGAGAGCGCGAGCTGGGTACAAAGTTTTTAACCAACTCCATACTCCCAGAGTGCGAGGCGGAGTATAAACATTTTCCTAAATCCCAGAGTACTCCGAGAGCGCAAGCTGGGTAAAAACTTTTTAACTAACTCCGTACTCCCAGAGTGCGAGGCGGAGTATAAACATTTTCCTAAATCCCAGAGTACTCCGAGAGCGCGAGCTGGGTACAAACTTTTTAACTAACTCCGTACTCCCAGAGTGCGAGGCGGAGTATAAACATTTTCCTAAATCCCAGAGTACTCCGAGAGCGCGAGCTGGGTACAAAGTTTTTAACCAACTCCGTACTCCCAGAGTGCGAGGCGGAGTATAAACATTTTCCTAAATCCCAGAGTACTCCGAGAGCGCGAGCTGGGTACAAAGTTTTTAACCAACTCCGTACTCCCAGAGTGCGAGGCGGAGTATAAACATTTTCCTAAATCCCAGAGTACTCCGAGAGCGCGAGCTGGGTAAAAACTTTTTAACTAACTTCGTACTCCCAGAGTGCGAGGCGGAGTATAAACATTTTCCTAAATCCCAGAGTACTCCGAGAGCGCGAGCTGGGTAAAAACTTTTTAACTAACTCCGTACTCCCAGAGTGCGAGGCGGAGTATAAACATTTTCCTAAAACCCCAAAGTACTCTGAGAGCGCGAGCTGGGTATAAATACTAACAAACTCCAGCTTCCGAGAGCGCGAACTGGAGTATAAACATTAACTAACTCCAGCTTCCGAGAGCGCGAACTGGAGTATAAACATTAACTAACTCCGTACTCCCAATACGCAAGGCGGAGTATAAACATACATCAACTCCACACTAATCCCTAATACTGGGGGCAGAACCGTAACACATAGCAAGTTGGAGACAAAAGGGAAAACATTCTCATTTCCATTATCAACAAAAAGAATCTGATTACAAAATGGTTCAAGGAATTGCTACTAGTGGGAGCCGAATCCACATCTATACACGGCAATAGAGAAATCAACAAAATGCTACCCTACGCAACAAAGATTTAAAGAAAGAGCTCAATCTTTCTTCTTCCTTATCTTCTTCTTCGGGGTAGCCCCACCAGATCCACTGCCTGATTTTTTCCTCAATCGCTTACTCTTTTCAGGCTTGCCCTCCGGCAACGATATAATGTCGACGTCTTCCTCAGAGCTCGAGGCGACGGAAGTTCTTCTAGGAGGACGAGCTGGAGGCATAGGAGTAGTAGCAGGAGGAGAGACAGGAGCGGTCTCAATCACTACAGTACCGCCCGGTGAAATCACCATTAACGGGGCAGGCCGAGGCGGATTCATACCAGCATTCCCTGCTGCCATCTCGGCATCAATCTCAGCCATAACGTCGTCCTCACGGGATACTTGGGCCGCATCGGATGTGCCAATAGCTGGCATAGATGAACTAACGGCCGGAGCAGCCCCACTCACAGCATCAGACGGGTTGACAGAGGGATCGATGGGTTCATTGAGAAGCTCCTCAATCATTTGAGCGCTGAAAGAAAACATATTTGCATCTCCCTCTTCGCCGATCAAGGTAGAAGTCGTGATGGCTTCAGTAAAGACAACCCCTTGTGTTTGATGTGGAACTGATAGAGCAAGAGGCGCAGAAACAACGACTTCAGTCACTGAAATGCGACAAAACGAAGATTGTTAGCCAAGTGTGTTGCTTAAAGTTCTCCACAACTAAACTACGAGAAGTGCTCAAATACCTTCCTTAGTCTGGACCGAAACATGGGTGGAATCATCGGCGGAAGATAATAACGGTTGGTCAGGGTTATATGCAGGAACAGATTGAGGGTCTACCACACCAGTGGTTTCGGGCAATGTTGGGATTACGGCTCCAACACTTGCCTCGTGATGCGCGGTCCCCGAACCTTCGCCTGTCTCTAGAGATTGAACGCCAAGCTTTTCTTTCGCCATAGAGATCACCACCTCATGAAGGGTCTTCCTCTCATCTTCGGTGAGCAAACGCATCTCCAGCTCAAAGCCATCAAGCGATTCATCTGGATGCGCTGCCCTCTTCTCATTTACCAGCCGGGTCCAGGCATTGTACAAAATCATGGAGTCATCTCCCAGCCACGCTAAATTTCTATGTTCCAGCACATTAGCGTTGTACGTGACAAGGAGATCGTCGAACTCAGCATCCAGCCTGGACCTCTCCTCCAAAATCTTTTCCTGGATTTCTGCTTCCGCAGACTTGGACTTGACCGCCACCGCAGCAAGTTCGGTCCTGAGAGATACTGCTTGGTTGCAAGCCTCTTGAGCAGTGGCGTTTGCATCATCCTTCTCCTTCACCATTTCAGCGAATTTGGCCTTGAGCTCGTTCAGCTCTTTAACGGCTAAGTCTCGCTCAGCTGCAACGGTGGTGTTGCGGTGGCCCATCTCTTCTACCGTGGCGCAATGTTCCTGTTGCATCCTAGCCATTTTGGCCACGGCGTCCTCGTGTTTCTGGAGAGCTTGAAGTTCAGAATTCCGGGACGTCTCCATTTCAGATTGAAGAACTTCAATGATGCGTTTCTGTTTAGCAATTTCAGCATCGCGTTCAGCAATAGTCTTTGCCCTGTCAAAAGCCACTCTAGAAGCCTTCACGGCTGCCTTGTACCACTCCTTGTACTGAGCGTAGAAGTCGTGGATATAGCTATGAGCAGTGGTCTCAGCTTCCGGAGGGATTCTTTTAAAGTTAGGAGGGAAGATATAGCCATCCATGCAAATTTCCGGGTAGTCATTTTTCATTTGGGCGAGTTTAGCAGCTCCCTCGCTTGTCAACTCAGCCGGAGCTTGTTCAATTATAGCGGCTGCTGTAGGTTCCATTCTTGGCCGCTGAATATCAGGCCGAGAAGATTGAGAAGGCAACTGTTGCTGATGAGATGGCCCTGGGAGGTCTACTGGAGCCCTGGGAGGCGGAGGAGAGCGAGATCGGGGTCGGTACTGGTATCCCCGGTCTCTGTCAGAGTAATCATAGCCAGAACGGCTACGCGAGTAATCTCTGTCTCTATCATAACGTTCTTGACTCGAATAGCCTCGCCCATGATCCCTATCTGTCTCTCTCCTACGGGAATCATAAAATGGAGAAGATTGGCGCACATTCCGAAGCCTATCTAGAGTAGAGCCACGTCCTGACATCTCACCTGCGATAAGAAAGAATTACGGATTAAAATCCCATAAAGCAATGTTTACTATGCAAAAGTCATGAAGTGCCATGGAAGTGTGTGTAAATGTGTAAACCCCCAAAACCGACCGGAAGTGTTGACCGCACTTAAAGGAAAGGGCTCGTTCACGTTTAGAACATCTTGAAATTCCTCCAACCCAGGATTATGAGAAATCGATATATAATCTGGGATAGGAATATCGTCTAGCCCCTTGAAAGAATCTCTCGAATGAGAAGGGGCGGCCTCAGAAATCATGACCCCGGAAGCGGGAAGAAACGCATCTACGGATTTTCCCCCCTTGGACTTAAGTTTTTCTGAAACGGCGGCCTTGCCTTTCCGTTTTTCTCCCGATTCTTCAAAGTTTCCCGAGAGATCAGCCATCGGCTCTGAATCTGTGTGGGTTCTTTCTTCGTCACCCGCCTCAATTATTCTGATTCCGAGTGACTTCTTCACCCTTTTCTTCTTGATTTTCTTCTTGATCTTCTTCTTATCTTCCTTCTTGGAGGCAGACTTTGCAAATCCCTCAACAACTATGCTTTGATTGATGTCGATCAAACCCAGAACTCTTAAGTTGTAATCGTTCAGCACCGAGTCAATATGCCTCAGCTCGCTTGGGACTTCTTGAAGACTCCGGACGGTACCCTTGAAACGCCCTCCATCGGGCCTAGAGATAATAGCTGTAAAAGGAATGAAATGTCAATTTTAACACCGAAGAGCTATTGGTCAAGGAAACAGGTTAAGGCGCTTACGTCTAGACAACCATCGCCCAGCGAAACCCGGAGGGCACCGAACGTAGAACCACTCGTTCTTGAAATAGCTCAGTCGAGTCCAAGCTCCAACTACAACTTGGCAATTTCTAACTGCCTCCAAAAATGTAAACGACGGGCTATCACCCCTACTCTTGAAGTTAAATATGTGTCTGATCTCGGAGGGCCTCGGCGGGCGAAAAAGACAGTCCATAAATATTACAAAGGCACTATTCAGCAACGCGTGCCCGTTGGGATGAAGTTGAGAAGGAGCGATTCCTAAATATGATAGCATCCCTCTGATATATTGATTGAAAGGAGGAAGAGTTCCGGCCGCACAAGCATGACGGTAGAATGCTGTATATCCTTCAGGCGGGTTATGCGGTCTATCAGTGGCGCTGGGCAATAATACGTCACCTAGAGATATGTTATGCTTTAAGCATATTCGTCCCAATAAGGATTCAGAGAGGTTAGACTGAACCGAATCAACAGGGTCCTCAATAAATATCGCCTCCGGCAATTCATCTGGAGCTGGATCGATTACATCGGCAGGGATATCGGGAATCTCAAGAACCGAAGAAGTCGAGCTCTGTACCTCTTGTTGTTGGGAACTCGAAGATTCCATAATTAGCTAACTCATCAGAAAGCAACGTTAAGTTCATAATCAGCCCGTGCATGCCCCAGTGTAGTGTGTATGAACGTGTCGTGTAGTGCAAGTGCTGTGCATTACTTAGGCAGATTTAACAGATTGAAGCAAGATGTTCGTACAACATAACTTGGGAATTTGAGAATGAAAATGACCGTCATCGCTGACCGTCACTTCCACACCATCCAAACGTTACGAACCAACTTCAAGTATAACTCAGTTGTATTATTGGTTAAGTCATAGTTCCATCGACGAGCTTCGAAGGAAATTCAAGTTCAAGTCTTTCAGTCAAGTTCGATTATGCAAGGCCGAAGCTCGTCGGAGTCAAGTATGCTAAAATTCATTAAGTTCATCAGAGAATAACTTGAAACTGGTCGTAGTTCATATGATGGAGCAAGTCAAAAAGTGATGGTCTCAACTTCCGAAGACGTTCGAATCCATCAGCACGAATCGATGTAGGTCGAATCGATGAAGTTCGGTTCCAGGTGCTCCGAATCCATATGGTTCGACTCGATGCAACATTAGGATAGAGGAACACTTCGAATCCATGATCTATACATGACTTCGAATCGATCAAAACTGAGATCCTTCGAATCGATCGGAATATCGCTACCTCGAATCGATTGCCACGAGCCTTCCTTTTCTCTTAAAACCATCGATTCGAAGCTATGCATTCTAAATCGATTCGAATGACTCGTGCCTGGATCGATACGAAGCAACGGAAGACGACACTCTGACCGATATCACTCGAAAGGTTTCATTCCTCGATTCCATCGAGTCGACCCACTTCGTTCAGATCTCGTCACTTCTCAGAATTTTCTAAAGGCGAAGACAGTTCTATTTTCCTCATCTCGAATCGTTTCCTTGAATACCTGATTTGGTTATGAGTGGAAGCGTGAACGTGTTCGATCGATTCGTGGTAAGCACGTCGGTTATAGCTCTGGGAAGACGATTCGAAGAAACAGCTGAAGCAATGGTAAATAGTAAAAAGTGAGAAGTGACTAGTACCCCGGTATATATAGGAGAAATAAGACGATTCGCCTCCCGGTACAACTGACCGGCTTTAACAGGTAGGAGCATCGACTCGATTCGTTACGGCGACTTCGAATCGATAATAACCTACCACTTCGAATCCATCTCCTGCGAATCTTCTTGCACGATCGAATCCATCTCAACAACATCAATGCGAGACACCACCAACTCAGAGAACTTCAAATCCACACAGTATCGATTCGAAGAACCATCGATTCGAAGCAGTCGACAGAAGATGAACCTGGGTCACTATGCCCCATCGATTCGAAGTGTCTACTTCGAAACCATCAACTCGAAGCGGATCCAGAAACATTGCTTCGCATCCATCAAATACCACCGGTCAAATGGACGAATCGTTTCCATATGAAAAATTGCTTGTCCACTCTTGTACCGATTCAGGAGAGGATCAATACGAGAGGATGATCATAGACAATCATAAAAGCAATGTTTTAACTCAAATCTCAAATCGGTTCAGGAGAGGACCGATGCAGATTTCGATAGCGAACCGAACGGACAACAACTTGCGATCACGCAACGTTAACCAAGGTCAAGATAATACACGTATGCACGTATTTTTTGACTAATGTTTTGGTCTTTATCATCAACAGGAATCAGATGTTCATCTCGTCATGACTCAAAAGCCTAACAGTCGATCATGATCATACAACGATTGATTACAACAGCAAAGAAGACAATTTTCGACAAAGCATGTTGTAGCTATCCAATGAGAGACTGCAGCTTTTCAAAGCACGTCATGTTTACACAAGACGTACTTTGGGGGGCAAATGTTATCCCGCCTTTTGGCAAGGTCGTGACACCAAGGACTTAATTAGAAACCAGTGACAGATCGTCTCGGAAGTCGGTTACACGTAAGGATCGCTACGGATATCGGTGAAATTTGTTCGAGTCCGGATCGGGCTACAACTGATAAGGCACGTCAAGCAAAGCCATGGGAACCAACGATCCAAGTTTCAAGTCAATCCGAGTTCGTATGCTCGAGATATCGTCGACAAAAGATGGAGTAGGGCACCCTTAGTTCGAATCCATAGGCGAAACCTATGTTCGAATCCATTGGCCAGGAACCGGTTCGAATCCATCGAACTTCTATTGCCTCGACTCCATCAGCCCTCCCTTGCTTCGACTCCATCAGCATAGAGGCTCTCGTTCGAATCCAACAGGACCAAGCATTGATTCGAAACCATCGAGATAGCATTGGTTTGAATCGATTGTAGTTAGCTGTGCTTCGAATCGATTCGAACGATACCTTAAGTTCGAATCGATTGGAGCTTTCTACACTTCGAATCCATAAAGAGAAGGAGCTTCGAATCCAGGAGACGTAGCTTCACTTCGAATCCAGGAGATATAGCTCGCCCTCGACTCCACTATCTTCGAATCCACTCAACTGGAAGTCCTCGAGTTGAACATCTTCGAATCCACTCAACTGGGAATCCTCGACTCCACCATCTTCGAATCCAAGTCATGGATTCGACCTAGTCAAACAGGAATACAAAACGGATCGAGGCGCGATACGCGCGCCACGTCGCAGCAAGCATCGAGTCGACCGAATCGATTCGAACTAAGATCGATTCGAAGTATCCCTGTTCTCCAGAAATGCAACATTGAATCGATCATAACTCGAGTTCTACAATTCCAAATGACATGAAATTTTCACAGAAGCTTAAGCACTTGATGAAGAATGTTCACACCAAATTTCAGCTCGATTGGATGATTTCTTGATCGATTCGAACCAAGGGTCGAATCGATCCCAAAGTGGGCCCGGATCTCCAGATTTCGGCCATGTGGGCCCCCTGACGTACCAGAACTGGTCTCCCCTCATTTTAGGCGAAATATCAGCCTCCTACACCTATAAATAGAGCCCCTGGTCATTCGGAAAAGGGGTCGGAGAATTCTAAGTACTGAAGAGCGCCCAGATTCTGCCAGATTTACTCCAGAACACCGCCGCTGCTTTAGATTGACACTTAGCATTTAAATTCAGTTGTATTGCCTTATTAACTACTGTAATCTTCAAGTAATCGAGCAATAAAATCATCAAATTTCACAGTGGACGTAGGCAAAACGTCGAACCACTCTAAATCGCTTGTCTTTGCAATTTACTTTCTGTTATTTGGAGTTTTTGTTAGATAATCCACAGTTTTAATTTTCATTCTGCGCGTTTATCTCTTCAAAGACTTCCGAAGAGTGTTGTGCCCATTTTTGGTACAAACACTATTCATTCATAAATATCTCAAAGAGACATATTATTTTAAATTATTTCATTTATCTTCTTAACGGTATATGGAATCATTAAGCCTTGTTTATCAAATCCTTTTGATTAATTAAACGTTTTTGAATCCTGGAATAATTCCAAATCATTTAACCTTTTATTTAGGAAAACATTTCCAAATCATTTATTTAAATCTCATGCTGGAAAACATTATTGAGTAAAAAGAATCATGGAAATTATACTAATTCTACTCAATATCAATTTCTGTATTCAACCTTTACTATCCATCGAACAACGGTGAAATCATCTTTTACATTCACACAGTTAGTACGCATTCCCTCCTCGGAATTTAATACCAAGTATAAGAACTACGCAATCCAAGTTATTTAAATTTGGAACATTAAATCTTTTCTACTTTAGGAAATTTTGATCCGAGTATATCAAATTTAATATCCCCTCCGTCGGGTCAATCCGGGTATCTAAGGAGGGCAGGCAACTGGTTTTCCAAACCCAAGCCTAGAGGCTACCTCTCTATCACCCATAAGGTGGTCAAGTTATTTGATTGACTCTAAATCTTTTAACATGCTTAATTAACTTTTAATTATTTTAGAGCATCCGGGCATTCCCTTCGATCTGTTCCATTCCTCGGTCGAATTTTCTATGACACTCACAAATGGAACAAATGTACCAGTCATTTCCGCATACTCATTTTTAAGCCTCTTAATCATCTTAAAATTACTTAATTACTTATTTGAAAAGGTTCACAAAAAATTTGGGAAAGAATAATTAAGTTAAAACCATTGTTGCAAAAGTTATTAAAAAGTGCTACAAATAGTGTTTTAAAAGCTATTTTGATCAAAGCGACTTTTCTATCTTTTGGAAATTCATTTATATAACTCAAATCTCTTTTAAAAAATTTAAAAATATTTATAGAATTTATTCCATATTTTTAAATAATTTAAAAATATCATTTTGAAGGAATTCCCTTTATGGATTTCGAACTGGAAAACCGCAATTATTTTGAAAACTTGATTTGCTCATATTTTAAAATCTACTAAACAAAATCTCGATTTTTTTTGTTTGAACATTATAAATATAATAGCTCGGAAAATTCTTATCTCGAAGAATTCCGAGCTATATTCTACTCTATGTATTTATTTAACTTTTTCGGCGCGAAATCGCAAACTTCCGTTACACGACGCGTCTTATTTTGACTTATTTTTCACAACTTGTCAAAACTTCTTCAAATTGAGTTTAATTTTTTATAAAACATTTATAAACCATTTTAAATCATTTAAACAAATATTTTCCATACTAAATCTCAAATTCACTTTTAAACCATTTCATAATATTATATTATAATATTCATTTCCAAACATTATATATTTAAAATCATTAAGAGGCTCAATCAACTCCATACACATATTTATATGAATTTATTTTCAATTGATTAACCATGGTTAATTACCTAACCATTATTATTATTATTTCTCATAATTTATCACCACCAAGTTATTAACCATATCAACATCCATATAACCAATCATAATATCAACCAAGTTATCATCCAATATCAACCCATATTCAACATATTAGTGTCTAATTTAACATGTATATTATCAGCTTAAGTTTTATTTAAATAAATTTAAGATTGAGTACTCACCATTATCCAAACCGAACCTCTTCCTACCAATATTCAAATCACCACAACACTTCACTAAACCATTTAAAACTTCATCTTAACATCACCAAACAACTCCACTTCCTTTCTAAGTGCTCGACCATCACTACCCATGCTTCAAGACTCATGGCCAAGCCCTCCACCTTGCTTTGCTCTCGGCCACAACTCCAAACTTCAAGTGCTCACGGCCACAAGGCCATAACTCCACCGATCTTCACTTAATTTCCCACGGCCTCCACTACCATACACATGCCATCACCTCCACCACCTACTTTGCTCTCGGCCTGATTCCCCTTGCACCATCCACTCACGGCCTCACCTCCCAAGCACCATCAATTCACGGCCTAAGGCCTTTAAAGAGAGGAGAAAAGGTTTTAAGAAGAAGGAGAAGGAGTGGAATGAATGGGGGTGTGTGTATTTACTTATATATTTTTATTTCTTTTTCTATATTTTTTTCTTCATTATTTTATTTAGAGGAAGCCATTGAAATAGAGATTAAAATGAAGAAGAGTAAGATGAAGAAAAATGAGTGAATGAAGGCTTATATTTATAGGCTTGGATGCCTTAAGGGTGAAGTAAGCTTCACAAATATCTACACTCACATCCTCCCCATTATTTTGGCCGACACCATCCACCATCACCACCAAGTTATCAACCACATCAACATCCATAATACGTTCATTATTATTATTGATTACTTAAAACTTGATTATTTGTTGAAAAATAATTTATATTTGCATATTTAAGATAATTTAAATATCTTTAATTAAAGCGATCAAATTACAGGTCGTACATACTTCCCCCTTAAAAGAATTTCGTCCTCGAAATTACAACGTAAAACCCAAAGGTATTTGCCTAAAATATTATTTTTTACTTGTAGGATATTTATAAATCATCCATATGCAATATTTGATTCGATCTACTATTCCAAAATATTACTTTCGAACTAGTATTGATCCCCCGATCCTCTAGCGCAGACTCTGATCAAGTTTTCCAATTAGAACTTTCAGTTTTTCTTGCATAGCTCTCAGCTATGATAGAAAATGTAATTATCTAAACACAAACCCTTATCAATGTTTGTCGTCAAGAATAGAGTGATAAATCCTCTTACGGACTGGTGTAAACACCTCAAAGTTTCGTACTCGAATCTTAGACAAAATCGTGTGATGAAATGGTCTACGTACCTCATATGTACTTATTAACCTTCAAAAATCTTAATGAAAACTTTTATCTTTTAAAAATGCTTCTTTATATATAATCACTCTAAATATTTATTTCCAATATTTTTCTTAAAGGAAAACATTTCATCCTAAAGGAATCATTTCTTTAAAAGATAATTTACCTTTTATTTTTCAAAATTACAATCAACTTCTCTCATTATAATATATTCCTTTTTACCAACCTCGATATTAACCTATCAAATAATAATTCAAAATTATTCTTTTAACTTAAGGAAAATTGTATAGGTCAAGTAACTTTAAAGTAATACCAAGGAACTGGGTACTACCAATGGTATCCTATATCCCTTTAATAAGAAGGGTAACACTTAAGAGAAGTATTTACCATCCAAACATATCTCTTACCCATTTTTAGTTATTTTCGAGCCACTCAACTTGTTATCATTTCAGACATTCTTAGTTTTCAAATTTCTTATTTGAAATTTCTTTTCAAAATGCATTAGAGATTATTTTTGTAACAACCCAAAATTTTATCCATAATAATTAATTCGTTAGGTAATTAAATAATAAAATAACTTTGTGAAATTATCAGGATTGAGACATGGGAGTTGCGCCATTGTGTCCACGGTAATTTTCTGGTCAATTTCCATATATAGAACGTCAAAAACCAAGCTAACATGAACGAGAAACAAATTAAACAAAAAACGAAGAAAAAAAATATAGGGCAGGTCGACCTGGGCACCAAGTCAGTCAACCGCCCGGTCGACATGCCTCCCTTAATTACAAACGAACGAACGTTCATTCGTTCGAACGTTCCAGAGCGAATTTTGCCGACTTAATGACGTGTTTTGCATTCTTTACCTCGATCTGGTCCTTCCATTCTTACATCCGATGGCTCCTATTCAGCCTATGACGTGGTTGCATCCCATTCAATCTTCAAAATCCAACGGTCTGAGATCCACTTCTACCCTTATAAATAGACCCCTAGACCTAACATTTCTTCTCATTGTATGTGACGACCGCCCATGACCCCTGCACTGAACCTAGAGAAAGTGCGCTGTAAAGTGTGCCAGGCAGCCATGGACGATTGCCAGGGTAAATTAAAACAACAGAATCTATCGTATTACTCACAGCGCATGGACAAAATACAATAGAACATATATATAGTAAAGCTTCATAGAATAGAATCTCATCAATAAAACTTCATAATAGTTGAATACAGACATCAGAATAGTCAATACAACAAGCCTCACTACATAACACTCAGAGAAAATACAAACAGCGGAACACCCAGTACATATAATAAGAAGATAATATGCAACCCTCCAGCTCGTCTTCGATATCAACACCGTGGAAAGCAAGAACAGCACCTGTCACCTACTACCTAGTCTACCCGTCCCAAAATGGACGAACAGCCCAAGGCAATAAGAGTTAAAACATAAAGCCTTGAGTCAGACAACAGTCTTAGTGAGCAGTAAATTAACTAACAACATACCAAAAGAGCATAAAGGAAAAGGAATAGGAATACAACCCTCCCACTCCACCTCTTTCTACAGTGATAGCCCCCAGACACACACTAAGTAGAAGCAAACATAGCAAAGCACACAATTTAAGGTAAAGCAATTATCACTCGCGTCAAGGGCGATGTTTTCCAAGTACAAACCCCTAAGGCCTAAACCAAGATCAGATAAGCACCTAGAAAATACCGCTCTTGAGACCGAATGACGATACAACCAAACATCCATGACTCTGGCTATCACTGTTATCATTGCTTCGATATAATCATTAATTGAATGACCGGCACATTCTTTCAGCCGTCCGTCAAGGGCTAATGGTAACCCCGGTTCTAGACATAACTATGCACGTCATCGTGACCCGTGCCTAGGACTATCAAATCTGCCCAGAGTACTTGACTATCAATCATTAGCCTTCAGGGACTATCGAATCTGCCCAACATACTCTTGCATTGAGCATGCTAGAACCTTCAACAACAATGAGATCTCAGCCTTCTAGTCATCCTCCTCGACGACTATTTCCATACTAGCTCAAGCGCCTCTCGAGCAAACCATTATCCTCTAACTCGAACAACATCACCGAGTTAACAACATGCTTGGAATGATCCCGTCTGGATTAGACCAAGACTATCTCATCTCATATCATGCTTCGCCTCATCATCATCATAGCAAAGCTTCATCTCAACATCATCATCAAATCTATCCATACGAGCTTCAACGTCCACTACATATGCCACGAGCAGCTTTTCCTATTCAAGAGCCTTTCCCTTGGCTTTTGAATCATCTTCGACCAACTTGTCTAAATCAAGTCATCAATCATCTAATTCATAGCAATCAATCAAGTCAAACATTAATCCAAGCAATCAAGCATTCAAATATGATCTAAGTAGACAATTATAACAATAATGGCAATTTCGTAATTAAAGAGTCGAAAGTCTAATAAGCATGAAAACATGAGCAATGTCTCTATAATCTTGATGAATGAACTTGCATAGGTTAACATGTAGTAAAATGGATGCCAAATCATCATGAACAATGGATCTATATGGATCTATACTTAGGATTAGGAAAATGCATGGAAATCACTATTTTAACACCAAATCAAGCCAACAATCCGATATACTCCTTTGGATCCGTGTGAGAGATAATCACCACTCACCAAATCACCTAAACACCTCAAAAGAAACCCACTTCAGATCTGGACAGCGAAGGATCTAACTTGATCTATCACCAATCCGCTTCAAACGATGAAATCTCTCTTCGATGGATGAAGATCTTTAATCTAAGCTCTTGAATCTTCAATTCGATCTTAAACTTGGATGGATGGAATCACTAGATTAGAGTGGAGAAAAGAAGTGAAGAAGTGTAGAAGTCGAGCTCTCAAAATGGCAGCACTTCGTCGCTTCGAAATCCGGATCCCAAAAATGAAGAAAGCCCCTCCTATTTATAGGCTGATTTCCTCCCTAGGTCGTCCACTATTAGGTCGTCTCCGACCTAAAGACCATCACGACTTACGACCTACCAGCCCACTACGACCTAACACCTTGCCGACCTAAAACCCATCTGCCTACGACTTACGACTTAGCAGCTAACTCCTAAGTCGGCCACGGCTTAACACATCGCATAAGCGCACCTTCACGCGACCTACGACTCAACTGCAACGCGACCTAACAACAGCTCCGACCTAAGACTTAACTATAACACAATCTAATGCTAAGCCAAAAACCCAGCGACTTAACAAATGCCGACCTAACCCCTAAGTCGCTCACAACCTAACACCTTAAGCCAACACGCGACCTAAAACAACACGCGATCTATGACTTAACAAACATGCGACCTAACTAAAAACAGAGCTCACGACCTAACTCTTAGGTCGCCTACGACCCAACTACGCTAACCACTAGGTCGCTAACTACTGGTTTGTTAACTCGCTAAATCTTAGGTCGCTAACCTATAGGTCGCTCCACTATACTAGGTCGCTACATTCTATAAGTCGTTCACTCGACCTAACTAAAAATCCTTAGGTCGTCTAATCCTATAGGCAGCTCTAGACTAGCACACGACCTAAACTAACACAGAGTCTTACGACCTAACCACGCTAACTCCTATAGGTCGTTACTTACCATTTCCTTAGGTCGTTGCCGACCTAACTTCCTTAGGTCGCTCAAAACCTTAGATAGTCTATCTCTTAGGTCGTGCACTTCCTAAGTCGGTCACTTGACTTAAGCCATCCCATACGACCTAAGCCTTAGACTCTAGGCGACTTATCAACAATGCGACCACTTGTCAACTGTTCTATGATGTTTCGATCCGTAAAAATACGGGTCGTTACATTCTCTCCCCCTTAGGAATTTTGCCCCCGAAATTCCAAACAAACAAGGCAATCAAAGACTATTCTGTACGCCTACCAACCATAGCAACCAACAAACCATGCATCCAATTCTAGCTTAGCGTAGAGAATTCTAACACTTAGAACAAGTTACAATATCGTGAGATGACACGACACCTTAGGGCCATACCTTGAAGAGTTCAGGATGAGCTGCTTTCATCCTCTCTTCCACCTCCCATGTACAGTCGTTATCATCGTCACTCCATTGTATCTTGAGCAACTTAACTATCTTCCTCCTAAGCTGTTTCGTGTCGGTTTCCACAACACGAAGCAGCTTACGAGATCTCTTATCGACTGGATCAACTTCGAAATCTTCACAGCTATCAGCAGAAACCACTGTATTTGAGTCGTGCACATACTTCCGTAGATATGATACATGAAAAACATTATGCACACTCGACATCTTCTCTGGTAACTCCAATCTATAGGCGAGCTTTCCAATTCGCTCGATGATTGGGAATGGTCCAACAAATCTCGGAGTCAATTTCCCTTTCTTCCCGAATCGAATAACATTCTTCAGTGGAGAAATCTTCACAAAAACCATATCACCTACGTCGAATTCCAAATCCTTACGACGCTTATCGGCATAACTCTTCTGACGGTCTTGGGCTGCCTTCATTCGTTGCCGAATGATCTCTATACAATCTGAGGTCTGTCGAATCATCTCTGGCCCAAGTATCAGCTTTTCTCCTGTCTCTAACCAACATGTCGGAGAGTTACACGGTCTTCCATATAATGCCTCATACGGTGCCATACCAATGCTCGACTGGTAACTGTTGTTATACGAAAACTCCACCAGATGAAGGTGATCTTCCCATGATCCTCCGAAATCCAAAACACAAGCTCTGAGGAGATCTTCCAAAACTCGGTTGACTCTCTCGGTCTGACCATTTGTTTGAGGATGATAAGCTGTACTCAAACACAACTCGGTTCCCAAAACTTCCTGGAAGCTCTTCCAAAATCCGCTAGTGAACAATGGATCTCGATCGCTCACTATACTCTTCGGAATACCATGGAATCGAACTATCCACTTAACATACAACTCTGCCAACTTTGATGCAGTCCTAGTCGATCGAACAGGAATGAATCTTGCGCTCTTAGTCAGACGATCTACGATGACCCAAATCCCTTCATTTCCCGTTCTTGTTCTAGGTAGACCATCAACAAAATCCATCGATATCTGCTCCCACTTCCATGTAGGAACTCCTAATGGTTGAAGCAATCCACTTGGCTTCTTCTGTTCGGCTTTTACCAACTGGCAGTTCATACATTTGGAAATAAAATTTCCAACATCCTTCTTCATACCTTCCCAGTAGTAGGTTCTCTTCATATCCCGATACATCTTATTTCCACCTGGATGAATTGTCAACTTCGAGTGATGACTTTCCCTTAGAACTACATTCCTCAATTCATCGATATCGGGAACAACTAGTCGTCCTTGCTTCCGAAGCCAATCCTCTCGATCGACCTCGAATCCTTTATCCTTTTCTGGATCCAATCCAGATTCCAAATCACGGATAATCTTGACAAGCTTATCATCTCGCTTTTGACTCTCGCCAATCCTTCCCACAAGAGTCGGTCTTATAGATAAGTTTGCCAACATCTCAGGTTCCAATTCGCATCTGGGCCTAAAGTCAAATCCAGCTAAATACTCGAGATTCTTCCATTCAGAAAACATGGCTCCCAATCCTGCATGTCTTCGACTTAACGCATCTGCAACTGCGTTACCCTTTCCTGGAGTATAAGCTATACCAAAATCATATGATGCCAAAAACTCTAACCAACGTTGCTGCCGAAGATTCAAATCCTTTTGGGAGAAAAGATACTTCAACGACTTATGATCTGTAAACAACTCGAATCGAACTCCCAATAGATAATGTCTCCATATCTTCAGAGAAAAAACAATCGCCGCTAACTCCAAATCATGAGTCGGGTAATTCCTTTCATGCGGCTTCAGTTGTCGACTAGCATACGCAACCACTTTATCCTTCTGCATTAGCACTGCTCCAAGTCCAGTACCACATGTGTCAGTGTAAACCACTATCTCACCATTCCCACTTGGAATAGTCAGAACAGGAGCATTTGTCAATCTCTCTTTCAGGATTCTGAAAGCTTGCTCACACTTAACTTCCCACTTGAACACTTGGTTCTTCTTCGTCAATCCTGTTAACGGTGCAGCCACCTTGGAGAAGTCTTTGATAAACCGTCGATAATATCCTGCTAATCCAAGAAAACTTCTCACATCAGATGCATTCTTAGGTCTAACCCAATCCTGGATTGCTGCCACCTTAGCGGGATCAACCGCTATTCCATTTCCAGAAATAACATGGCCTAAGAACCTCACTTCACTCTTCCAGAAGTGACACTTCGAAAACTTAGCCTTCAGCTGATGTTTCCGCAAAATTTCCAAAACAATACGCAAGTGCGTCTTGTGCTCTTCCTCAGTTCTGGAATAAATCAGAATATCATCCACGAACACAAGCACAAACTTGTTCAACTGATCTCTGAACACTCTATTCATAAGATCCACAAAATATGCTGCCGCGTTAGTCAATCCAAACGGCATTACCAGCCACTCAAAGAAACCGGATGGTGTCCTAAAAGCAGTCTTCGGTACACTATCCTTAGCCACTCTCAACTGGTGAAATCCCATTGCCAAATCCATCTGAGAAAACACCTTAGCCTCGTGAAGCTGATCAAACAAGTCATCTATTCTCGGTAATGGATACTTGTTCTTCTTAGTCACTTTATTCAGCTCACGATAATCCACACACAATCTCAATGACCCATCCGCTTTGGTTGCGAATACAACTGGTGCACCCCACTCGGACACACTATGCCGAATAAATCCTTTCTGTAAAAGGTCGTCAACCTGCACCTTCAACTCCTGCTGTTCCCTAGGCGCCATCCGCCTAAGAGGCATCACAATAGGTCTGGCTCCTTCAACTAGATCTATACGAAACTCGATCTCTCTATGCGGCGGTAACCCTTTGACCTCGTCAAAGACATCCTCAAATCCATTAGCGATCGGCACAGATGACAGTCCATCCCGTGGAACCACCAGCGAATACATGAAGCTCATGAAGACGCCTTCTTCATGCTTACATCGTATCACAATCTTTCGCCCCTCCACATTCTCGACTGTCACCTCCAACCTTTCACAATCAACCTTTGCCGCATACTTCCTAAGCCAGTCCATACCCAAAATAATTCTGAACCCCGCAAAGTTCAGAACAAAACAATCACAAACAAAAGAGCAACCATGACTCGATACAATCAGACCACAGCATAACATACACAAACAAGACGAACCCCCAACTGGATTAGTCACAACCAATGGCCTATCAACAATATCCGGTTCTAAACCCAACCGGCCTACAAGTTCGCTACAAACAAACGAATGCGACGCCCCAGTATCAAACAGAACTCTAACTGGAACACCACATAGGAAAAGAGTACCTTGAACCACCACACTCTTTCCTTTCTCTTCAGCAGTAGGAGCTTTCGAAGATGATGGGACAGCTCCCAAAGCATAAGCTTGCACAATCTGCTTGTCCTTCCACGGTTCTGGACAATTCTTCCTGATATGCCCCGGCTTGTCACAGTTGTGACACTTCATCGGTATCTTTGGATTCTTACAATCCTTAGAGAAATGGCCCTTCTGCTGACAATTGTAGCAAGTCACCTCGCCTTTCGGCTTCTTCTGGCCATCCTTACCCTTTTGCTACTGCTGCTGCTTCCTCTTCTTGTTTCCACCCTGCTGGGGTTTAGACTCTTCCCTGGTTACAGCAACAACAGATCCTTCCTTAGGAAACAGACTCTCATGCCTGAGAGCTTTCTCCACAAGCTTCTCGAATGAATCATCCAGATGATCCACTAACTGCCTCCCAAGATAACTGTCCAAGCCTGTCACAAACTTCTCATTCTTCTGATATGCAGATTCAATATACGAACGGGCATACTTGGACAAAGCTTCAAACTCAGAAACATACTCAAGAACTGGTCTTCCTCCCTGCTTGAGCTCCATGAACTTCTTGAACAGAACAGACTTCTGAGCAGTGGAAATGGACTTAGCTTCAAATCTGACTTGGAATTGCTCCCAAGTAATCTCTTCCTCCGGAGTATTGATGGTAATAGAGTTCCACCAATCAAAAGCTCTCCCTTGAAGCTGTCTTGACGCCAACTTCCTCTTAGTTGCATCCTCAATTCCCAAATCACCAAAAATCCTCCTACAAGCATCCATCCATCTCTGGACCTCAATAGTTGATTCTGTCCCCAAGAAAACCTTTCCTCCAAGAGCAGTATAATCCTTACATAACTTAGCAAAATCCACCGGTTTTGGAGTTTGAACTTGAACTCCAACATCAACTGCTGCCCCCGGGACTGGTATCCTTCTCATGATCGAAGTCATCATAGCTTCAAACATAGCAGCATAATCAGCAGCCCCCTCAGTAGCACGGCCTTCCCTAGCAGCTGGTCTCCCTCTTCGACTCATTCTCAATATCTATAAAAAGGAATGATTAGCACACCTAGGGAAACAACTGCATAAAGGACTAAAACTCTACTAAGCTACTATATTATATATAGTAATCATCCATCAAAATACAATTACGTCTCTCATACGTAGTTATGTCAGCGAGCGTTGGGTAAAATCGATTAACCAAAGCTCTGATACCAAATGTGACGACCGCCCATGACCCCTGCACTTAACCTAGAGAAAGTGCGCTGTAAAGTGTGCCAGGAAGCCATGGACGATTGCCAGGGTAAATTAAAACAACAGAATCTATCGTTTTACTCACAGCGCATGGACAAAATACAATAGGACATATATATAGTAAAGCTTCACAGAATAGAATCTCATCAATAAAACTTCATAATAGTTGAATACATACATCAGAATAGTCAATACAACAAGCCTCACTACATAACACTCAGAGAAAATACAAACAGCGGAACACCCACTACATATAATAAGAAGATAATATGCAACCCTCCAGCTCGTCTTCGATATCAACATCGTGGAAAGCAAGAACAGCACCTGTCACCTGCTACCTAGTCTGCCCGTCCCAAAATGGACGAACAGCCCAAGGCAATAAGAGTTAAAACATAAAGCCTTGAGTCAAACAACAGTCTTAGTGAGCAGTAAATTAACTAACAACATACCAAAAGAGCATAAAGGAAAAGGAATAGGAATACAACCCTCCCACTCCACCTCTTTCTACAATGATAGCCCCCAGACACACACTAAGTAGAAGCAAACATAGCAAAGCACACAATTTAAGGTAAAGCAATTATCACTCGAGTCAAGGGCGATGTTTTCCAAGTACAAACCCCCAAGGCCTAAACCATGATCAGATAAGCACCCAGAAAATACCGCTCTTGAGACCGAATGATGATACAACCAAACATCCATGACTCTGGCTATCACTGTTATCATTGCTTCGATATCATCATTAATTGAATGACCGGCACATTCTTTCATCCGTCCGTCAAGGGCTAATGGGAACCCTGGTTCTAGACATAACTCTGCACGTCATCGTGACCCGTGCCTAGGACTATCGAATCTGCCCAGAGTACTTGACTATCAATCATTAGCCTTCAGGGACTATCGAATCTGCCCAACGTACTCTTGCTTTGAGCATGCTAGAACCTTCAACAACAATGAGATCTCAGCCTTCTAGTCATCCTCCTCGACGACTATTTCCATACTAGCTCAAGCGCCTCTCGAGCAAACCATTATCCTCTAACTCGAACAACATCACCGAGTTAACAACATGCTTGGAATGATCCCGTCTGGATTAGACCAAGACTATCTCATCTCATATCATGCTTCGCCTCATCATCATCATAGCAAAGCTTCATCTCAACATCATCATCAAATCTATCCATATGAGCTTCAACGTCCACTACATATGCCACGAGCAGCTTTTCCAATTCAAGAGCCTTTCCCTTGGCTTTTGAATCATCTTCGACCAACTTGTCTAAATCAAGTCATCAATCATCTAATTCATAGCAATCAATCAAGTCAAACATTAATCCAAGCAATCAAGCATTCAAATATGATCTAAGTAGACAATTATAACAATAATGGCAATTTCGTAATTAAAGAGTCGAAAGTCTAATAAGCATGAAAACATGAGCAATGTCTCTATAATCTTGATGAATGAACTTGCATAGGTTAACATGTAGTAAAATGGATGCCAAATCATCATGAACAATGGATCTATATGGATCTATACTTAGGATTAGGAAAATGCATGGAAATCGCTATTTTAACACCAAATCAAGCCAACGATCCGATATACTCCTTTGGATCCGTGTGAGAGATAATCACCACTCACCAAATCACCTAAACACCTCAAAAGAAACCCACTTCAGATCTGGACAGCGAAGGATCTAACTTGATCTATCACCAATCCGCTTCAAACGATGAAATCTCTCTTCGATGGATGAAGATCTTTAATCTAAGCTCTTGAATCTTCAATTCGATATTCAACTTGGATGGATGGAATCACTAGATTAGAGTGGAGAAAAGAAGTGAAGAAGTGTAGAAGTCGAGCTCTCAAAATGGCAGCACTTCGTCGCTTCGAAATCCGGATCCCAAAAATGAAGAAAGCCCCTCCTATTTATAGGCTGATTTCCTCCCTAGGTCATCCACTATTAGGTCGTCTCCGACCTAAAGACCATCACGACTTACGACCTACCAGCCCACTACGACCTAACACCTTTCCGACCTAAAACCCATCTGCCTACGACTTACGACTTAGCAGCTAACTCCTAAGTCGGCCACGGCTTAACACATCGCATAAGCGCACCTTCACGCGACCTACGACTCAACTGCAACGCGACCTAACAACAGCTCCGACCTAAGACTTAACTATAACATGATCTAATGCTAAGCCAAAAACCCAGCGACTTAACAAATGCCGACCTAACCCCTAAGTCGATCACGACCTAACACCTTAAGCCAACACGCGACCTAAAACAACACGCGATCTATGACTTAGCAAACATGCGACCTAACTAAAAACAGAGCTCACGACCTAACTCTTAGGTCGCCTACGACCCAACTACGCTAACCACTAGGTCGCTAACTACTGGTTTGTTAACTTGCTAACTGTTAGGTCGCTAACCTATAGGTCGCTCCACTATACTAGGTCGCTACATTCTATAAGTCGTTCACTCAACCTAACTAAAAATCCTTAGGTCATCTAATCCTATAGGCCGCTCCAGACTAGCACACGACCTAAACTAACACAGAGTCTTATGGCCTAACCACGCTAACTCCTATAGGTCGTTACTTACCATTTCCTTAGGTCGTTGCCGACCTAACTTCCTTAGGTCGCTCAAAACCTTAGATAGTCTATCTCTTAGGTCGTGCACTTCCTAAGTCGGTCACTCGACTTAAGCCATCCCATACGACCTAAGCCTTAGACTCTAGGCGACTTATCAACAATGCGACCACTTGTCAACTGTTCTACGATGTTTCGATCCGTAAAAATACGGGTCGTAACATTGTAGGTTTTCTCCAATTGGGTTCACTTTTCTAGAAAGAACCCTAAACGGACTAATTTTTCCAAGGAGAAAACCGTTATAAATTAAATTATTTTACAACTCCAAGTGGATCCGGGAAGACCAAAGGAAGAGCTTAGGACCAGAGGTGAGTGTTTGTAATTATTTTAGATTTCTTTAAGTAATTGAAAATAATAGGGTTTCCAATAGTTGTAGTTTTACTACGATTTTTGGAATAGCCTTTTTAGTAGTTTATTTATAGTTTTTAGAATTATTTTCAGTCTATTTCCTTTCAACTATTCTTTTCAGTAATTTTAGTTTATTTCTGTTAATTATAGCTTTTCAATTTATTTACAGTTTATTTACAGTATTTTAGTTTATATAATGTTATTTATACGTTATTTACATCTTCTTTCTAAGCTTTGGATTTTCTTCTATTTTCGGTTTTCATTTATTCCTCCTTCTTCGCGTATGGATTAGAATAGGATTAACGCGAATATGATTAAATTGTAAGAAAACTGAAATAATGAAATATAAGATGTAAATTACAAAGACTATAATATAAATGGAATTGAACTGAAATTATGCCTAATTGGACTGAAATTATGCCTAATTATGACATTAATTGGACTCAATTAAAAAGATTGGCCTAGTTATAACTTAGAATTATAACTAAAAAGAGGAAAACATGAAAGAGGCTTATTTTCACATTTAGACCTTGGATTAAGTAATAAGCATGATTATAACGTAGGTTATAATAAGAAAAAGAACAGAATAAGGCTTATTTTAATACTTAGGATAAATTAATAAGCACGGATAGTAGAGAAAGTGTAAAGGCTTGTTTAAATAATTTATCTAAGTTAATAAGAAAAGATGAAAGTAGGACCTGTACCAAATAGCATTCCCTATTAGACAAAACGGTGGTCTCATATTAGCCTGAAGTGAGACGAGGGCATGCTTATGCTAAAAATGGTAGTAATTGGTCAATTAGAAGCCCAAATCACGGGGGATTTAAATAAGGGGAGCAACTAGATATTGTTTGGATGACGGGCCAGTACCAATAGCATTTCCCCTATTTTCTATGGACACACAGTGGTCTCACATTAGCCTGAAGTGAGACGAGGGGCACACTTATGATGGAGTTTGATGTAATAAGAAAACCCAATAGATGGAGAAAAATGTAGCATGGGCATGGTGGCAGTTATGTGTGCGACTTCCATTTTGGTGCTCAGTAATCGCTATGAGTTCCAAGCGCTTAGTATGTGTGTCTTTCGTAGACACCATTGCCTTCTGTGTAAGGAGCTATGTATAGTCTGGATCCACAGTAGTTGCTTTGTGCATCTTTCGTAGATACCATTGGCTGCTGTGTAGGGAGTTACCTAGTCTCTGGTCTACAGTACAGTCTATGGAGTAGCAGGCCGATCGAAGTGTAGAATTAGGAATTCAGCCTAATCAAAGCAGCTATCAAGAACAAGTGCAAACAATCAAAGTTAACCCATCTTATAGTTAATCGTATTTATTTCCAGTTTATCTCTTTCATATTTCCTTTGTTTCCTCTTTATATACTAAAACTGTTGTAGAGTCTATTACTTTTACTTTGCTTAAAGACTCTAGAAATTACAATCATTCACCAGACTTTTAGTCTGACCCACTCCTCTATTTTCCCCTTTTCCCCCCTTAGGCAATCAAGGGAGAGGATTGTAGATTGCAGTTGCTTGGAGATTTCTTGGAGGAGTTTGCTACCATGTATTTCTTTTCTTTCAGCTTTTGTTTTTTTTATGTACTGGCTTATTATGAGGGATATTATGTACTTTGATTTTTGAGACAATGAATTTTTGTTTCATGAGACATATTGTATTTTTAGACATGTATGTGGTATTTGGTATTTTACTTATTTATGGAGCAATTATGAAGTTTTGTTTTAATTAAGTTATTATTTTAAGTTTCCGCTGTTTTTACCTATTTTTGTCTTGTGGATCTTAGTCTCTATTAGTTTCAGCTATACCTACAACGCACCACGCCTTTTAATGTGTCCTTTTGGGTATATTAAGGGGTGTGGGGTGTTTCACTTGGTATCAGAGTCAGGTTGTAGGATTCCTAAAAATTTATTTTAAAAGTAAAAGTATTTTCCAAAATAACTTCTTTTAAAAAGTATTTTTCAGAAAAGAACTCTTAGAAATTTTTTTAAGTATAAAAGAGGTTTTATAAAAATCCCCTCCAAGTCCAGTGCAATCTTCTTTCGATTCTTTCGAGCCTAAATTCTCTTTTTTTGCATAGAATGGCTGACTGGTTCCGTAGAGCTACGGTACCAGAGGTGCAAGGGCAAGTGCCCAATACAACACCAGTAGGTGGAAATCCCTTTAATCAACCCACATCAGCCCCCTTTTCTGAGCTATGCAAGGACTTCACTAGTATAGGAGGCAGAACGTTTTCTAACACGGAGGATTCTGAGGAGACGTGGGTTAGTTTTGAGAATATGGAGCAAAGGTTTAGGCGGTTCGGATTGGAGGACCGACAGAGTGTTCAGCCTACATCTTGACAGCAGAAGAGGGAGCTTGAGAAGGTTCCTACAAGCTCTAAGAAGCGGTGGAAGGATAAGGACAAGAGGAAAGCGGGAGGACCTCAGAAGCGAATCAGGAAAAGTGGGAAATGTAAGCGTTGTAGAATGACTGGTCATTACGCAAAAGACTGTAAGAAGGCAGGAACGAAGGGAAGGTGTTTCAATTATGGACAGCTTGGTCACTTTAGTAGGATTTGTCCTCAAAAAATGGGGCAGGCAGCGAATGCACCTACAGCACCAATTTAGACTTTGGGTACAACACCTTCCAACAGCAGACCAAATTAAGTTAGGAAAATTTGATTTCTATTTCTGATTTTCCCATTTGGACTCTTTTTGATTCTAGAGCATTACACTCTTTCATCCCTAGTTCTCTAGTAGATTGTTTGCACTTAGATATTTCTTTAGTAGTAGACCCCATCTTTGTTTCAAACCCTATAAGAGGATCGGCACTCTTGGCTATGGTTTGTAGGGGTTTGAAATTTTTTATCCTAGGCGTGGAATTTGACTATGACGCCTATGTATTGGGATTTTCAGGGTATGGGATGATTTTGGGAATGGATTAGCTATCCATATATGGAGCTATATTAGATTGTGAGAGGAGAGTCATTAGATTAGAGACTTGCGGTGGTAGGACTCTCGAGGTATCTTGCAACCCGCAAGGGTCAGTCATGTTGAGCTTTCTCTATTCCCTCGATTCATCTTCAGCAAAGTTTGATTCGGTTCCTATCATCAGAGATTTTCCCAACGTCCTTGAGGAGGTTAGGGGACAGCCTCCTAAGAGAGAAATTGACTTCAGAATTTATTTGACCGAGAATGCTAAGCCAGTGGCGTTACCTGTGAGGCACATAGCACCTAGGGAGAGGAAAGAGTTGAGCAAACAAGTCAGTGAGCTTTTGGAGAAGGGTTTTATAAGAAGGAACATATCAGAATAGGGAGCGCCAATCGTGTTCGCTACCAAAGTAGGTGGTTCTCTTCGACTTTGCATTGACTATTGAGAATTGAATAAGCTCACAAAGAAAAACCATTATCCACTCCCTATGATAGATGATCTTTTCGACCAGTTAGTTGGCACTTCAGTATTTTCTCAGCTTGGTCTAGCCATTGGATTTCATAAGCTTAGGGTTGCTGATGACAGCATTGCTAAGACCGCATTTAGGACACCTTACGGATTCTTTAAGTGGTTGGTTATGTCTTTTGGGCTAACCAATGTCCCAGCCTATTCTATAGATTTTATGAACCATGTTTTCAGCGACGTCCTAAAATAAAGTTCATGGTGGTATTCGTGGTCGACATTTTGGTGTTTTCCAAGAAGTATGGAAGAGCATGTTATTCATCTAAAGGAGGTTCTTCGTACGCTTCATGTTCATGAGCTGAAGATAGAGTTCTTGAAGTATCACTTTTGAAGTGCGTTTATTGGGACATAGAGAATGTCTACACATTGTAGGGATTTAAGAAATGGTTTTGTTCATTTAGGATCGGACTATGGAAATCCAAAGAGAGGTAGACAAAGATTGGGGGATGTACAATAGATTCAGTTGATAAGAAAATGGTTTGTAAAGTACACTTATTATTTGAAGTACAAGGAAATGTTTTTACAGCTATGGATATATTAAACGGATTTGAAAATGAGTTTTTCTGAGGTGTAAGTTAGATATTAGAAAATATTATAATGGAAGAATATAAATTAAACATACTTTAATCTATTGGAATGGAAAGAATAATGGTATGATTTTCTATGAAACCAATAAAAATGTTTTGTGCAAGTTACAAGGAATACATGAAAGAGATATACAAGGTATGAAAAGCACCATATTTTGTATAGACTATTTTGAAAAATATAAAATAAGTTCCTTGTAATTTCACATAAACATGAAATTCTCTTTTAAAAGGTTCATAGAAGGTTTTAGCATTAATCATTTCTCATTTGAGAAAGTAGTTCCAATACATTAAGGTATTAGACCGTGAGGTATAATAAGAAGATGTTTTGAAACACATAAAAAACAGTTTAAAGAGATTTTAAAAGAAAATGGTTTGGTGAAAAAGTAAATAAGTATTTGGAAATGAAAAAATTAATAAAAGTAGAATTTGAAAATTCAAATTTTTATATAAAACTGATAAGGTCTTTAAAAGAAAACGACGAATAAGTTTTGGACTTAGAATTTGAAAGTTTTTCCCCCTAGGTTGAGAAATAATGTTAAGTAACCAAGTATTTTTGAATTTAATAGAAACTCAAAAATAACACTTTTTAAAGACAAAGATTTTTGGGATTTGATGTTTTGAAAATTTAGAAGTCTTAGTTTTTGAAATGATAAATACCTAATCAAACTCTTATAAATATGGAGTATAGAGAAATCATTTCCTAGGTGTAACAGAAAAAGTGCAAAACCATGTAGGGGATAACAGTGATTACTTTTGGAAGTAATGATAGAAGTTCCCGTGGAATGTATAGGACACTAGTAAGAACCTAGGAATGTTGATTCATGTGTGCAGACTAAAGAAGGCAGTAAAGTGAAATGAGTAAGGTAGTAAGGCACGCATGGTTGAGAATGAATATTCCTGATTTTGGAAGAACTTGGGTAAAGCATTTTCCTTTAGTGGAATTCGCATAAGATAGTAGTTCTCAAGCTAGCATTGGAATGGCACCTTACGAAGCTCTTTATGGAAGACCGCACAAGTCGCTTTCGTGTTGGATAGAGTTTTCAGAAGTTAAAATGACTTCGAAGAAGATTAAATTGATTAGGAGAAAATGCATACTTCTTATCCACATCTCTCTTTGATAGTAAATTTCGAATTTCCTCTTTCCATCTTTAGTTGTGAATAGGTTCTTTGCTTTATTATCCTTTGTGAGGGTAGAACTTAGGATTTGACCTATGGATGGTAGGATTTGATGTAAACATGTTAATAGAACATGTTATGAATGATGTATGCTAGTCGTTGCAAGTGTTTGCTAGTGGATGCTAATGGATGCATATAGGTACACTAGGCACTATTATTTCTTAGGGATCGGCCAAATTAGGACACTAGAGCATATGCATATGGATGTGTGCGCATTTTTACTTTATTTCCATGGTTGCCATAAATGGATGTTTCTCACATGATTTTTGCATTTGGATGATGGTTGTAGCACGCGTATAGAATTATCAGTTATCATTAGGAATTTTTGCATTCATTTGGATACATGGCACGGATATGATTGTATAAAAGGAGGTCAATTGAATCAGTGGACTGCCTAATCTTTTGCATTAGTTAGGGTCATTTACACTACACTAATTGCATAAGAATCATAAATGGCATTAGAAAAAAATAAGGACAATGGATGAATGGTTGATGATTGAGTAGTTGGTTGTAGAATTGGATGAAAACATTTAGTAATTCTTTTATCCTTAGAGATTTCGGGGACGAAATTCCTTAAGGAGGGGATAATGTAACAACCCAAAATTTAACCCAAAATAATTAATTCGTTAGGTAATTAAATAATAAAATAACTTTGCGAAATTATCAGGATTGAGCCACGGGAGTTGTACCATTGTGTCCGTGGCAATTTTCTGGTCAATTTCCATATATAGAACGTCAGAAACTGAGCTAATATGAACGAGATACAAATTAAAAAAAATTGAATATATCTATATATATGGTAGGTCGACCGGCCGGTCGACCTGGGCACCAAGGCGGTCGACCCGCCTCCCTTAACTACGAACGAACATTCATTCGTTCGAACATTCTAGAGCGAATTTTGCCGACTTAATGACGTGTTTTGCATTTTTACCTCGATCTGGTCCTTCCATTCTTGCATCTGATGGCTCCTATTCAGCCTATGACATGGTTACATCCCATTCAATCTTCAAAATCCAACGGTCTGAGATCCACTTCTACCCTTATAAATAGACCCCTAGACCTAACACTTTTTCTCATTCTAGGTTTTCTCCAATTGTGTTCACCTTTCTAGGAAGGACCCTAAACGGAATAATTTTTCCAATGAGAAAATCGTTATAAATTAAATTATTTTACAACTCCAAGTGGATCCGGGAAGACCAAAGGAAGAGCTTAGGACTGGAGGTGAGTGATTGTAATTATTTTAGATTTCTTTAAGTAATTTAAAATAATAGGGTTTCCAATAGTTGTAGTTTTACTACGATTTTTGCAATAGCTTTTTCAGTAGTTTATTATAGTTTTTAGAATTATTTTCAGTCTATTTCCTTTCTGCTATTCTTTTCAATAATTTTAGTTTATTTATGTTAATTATAGCTTTTCGTTTATTTATAGTTTTATGGTATTTTAGTTTATTTACTGTTATTTATACATTATTTACATCTTCTTTCTACGCATTGGATTTTCTTCTATTTTCAGTTTTCTTTTATTCCTCCTTCGCGTATGGATTAGAATAGGATTAACGCGAATATGGATTAAATTATAAGAAAACTGAAATAATGGAATATAAGATGTAAATTACAAAGATTGTAATATAAATGGAATTGGACTGAAATTATGCCTAATTGGACTGAAATTATGCCTAATTATGACATTAATTGGACTGAATTAAAAAGATTGGCCTAGTTATAACTTAGAATTATAACTAAAAAGTGTAAAAGATGAAAGAGGCTTATTTTCACACTTAGACCTTGGGTTAAGTAATAAGCATGATTATAACGTAGGTTATAATAAGAAAAAGAACAGAATAAGGCTTATTTTAAGACTTAGGATAAATTAATAAACACAAATAGTAGAGAAAAGTTTAAAGGCTTATTTAAATAATTTATCTAAGTTAATAAGCAAAGATGAAAGTAGGACTTGTACCAAATAGCATTCCCTATTAGACAAAACGGTGGTCTCATACTAGCTTGAAGTGAGACGAGTGTACGCTAATGCTAAAAATGGTAGTAATTGGTCAATTATAAGTCCAAATCATGAGGGATTTGGATAAAGGGCGCAACTAGATATTCTTTGGATGACGGGCCAGTACCAACAGCATTTCCCCTATTTTCTATGGACACACGGTGGTCTCACATTAGCCTGAAGTGAGATGAGGGGCACGCTTATGCTGGAGTTTGAGGTAATAAGAAGACCCAATAGGTGGAGCAAAAGGTAGCATGGGCATAGTGGTAGTTACGCGTGCGACTCCATTCTGGTGCTCAGTAATCGCTGAGTTCCAAGCGCATAGTATGTGTGTCTTTTGTAGACACAATTGTCTTCTGTGTAGGGAGCTATGTATCGTCTGGATTCACAGTGGTTGCTTTGTGCATCTTTCATAGATACCATTGGCTGCTGCGTAGGGAGTTACCTAGTCTCTGGTCCGTAGTAAAGTCTATAGAGTAGCAGGTCGATCGAAGGGTAGAATTAGGAATTCAGCCTAATTATAGTTTAGGAATTCAACCTAATCAAAGCAACTATCAAGAACAAGTGCAAACAATCAAAGTTAACCTATCTTATAGTTAATCGTATTTATTTCCAGTTTATCTCTTTCCTATTTCCTTTGTTTCCTCTTTATATACTAGAACTGTTGTAGAGTCTATTACTTTTACTTTGCTTAAAGACTCTATTAATTACTATCATTTACCAAACTTTTAGTCTGACCCACTCCTCTATTTTCCCCCCTTAGGCAATCAAGGGAGAGGACAGTTGCTTGGAGATTTATTGTAGGAGTTTGCTACCATGTATTTCTTTTCTTTCAGCTTTGTCCTTTCTATGTACTGGCTTATTATGAGGGATATTATGTACTCTGATTTTTGAGACTATGAGTTTTTGTTTCATGAGACATATCGGATTTTTAGACATGTATGTGGTATTTGGTATTTGACTTATTTATGAAGCAATTATGAAGTTTTGTTTTAATTAAGTAATTATTTTAAGTTTCCGCTGTTTTTACCTATTTTTGTCTTGTGAATCTTAGTCTATGTTAGTTTCAGTTATACCTACAATGCACCATGCCTTTTAGTGTGCCCTTTTGGGTATATTAATGGGTGTGGGGTGTTTCAATTTTTTTTTATAAAACCCATTTTACAAATCCCTTTCATAAAATCATCTTATATTAACTTACTTCCTTTTAAAATTTCATAATTCTTTTCCAAAATACCCGAAATTTAGTTTCTCAAAATTTATATAACATATCTTTCATATCCATTCTTTTTAAAAATTATTTTATTTGTGTAAAATACATTTTTATACTACATGCTTATTTTATTATCTTATACAAATTCATTAACCTTAACCCCATATTATTATCAAACACCTTTTGGTTTATCGTGAAACTTAATTCACAAGGTGTTCGTTCAATCAACAAATGGTAATAACTGAATATTGGCATTCCCTTAACCATAAACTAACACATATAAATATGTATATCTTTCAAAAGATATTCTTTTATAGTTAAAATATAATCCTTTTAAAATAGTGTGTCGGTTTGTCTTGTTTAAGTGTTTATCGATAAAGCAATCAGGCGCATCGACCAGAATCTATAAACCACTCAATAGATAAATCAACACAAAACATTTTTTATATCAAATAAAAAATACGTGCTCATATATATAATACTCTCAAACTCATTGTAGGGTGTTACAAACCCTATTTCAAATGAGTCACTCATTCTAGGGTATTACTAACCCTATCTATAATGAGTTTTGCCCCACCAAAGCCTAGGTGTTTGCTCAACCTAAGCTCTTATTCCAAATGTAACGAATGAGATTTTCGACTCTCGAAAATCGACACTAATACATCCTCGGTATTCATGTGCCGCAAATCCAAGTGTCGGAAACCCGATCATTAAGGGTAAGAAGAAAATAAGATAGAATAAAAAAAATCTCACACGAATGAAATAAAATATATTATTAATCACAAAAATCTTTACAGTGGAAAATTTTGAATACAATATCAGAGTCTAACCTCGATTCAGCCTCGATAGCTATAAACCCTCTATCCTTACAAATGCTGAAAAATAAAAACAAATGCAATAGATGCAGCGGATATAGAATACGCCCATACATAGATGAAGATCTCCGGCTCTCCTTTGGAAACTCCAAGCGTCTTCGACTAAACCTGAAACTACTCGGATCTGACCCGAATATTAAAAATACCTGGATCAGGCTTGATAAACCAACGTGAGATACTCGAAATTTTTAGTGTATAGATCATGCTGATGTCAATCAAAACCTTTGAAAAGAAGGGTATCTCATAACACCACGTCCACACATAAATGGGTTTTATCCTTTTAATAACAAAATCACTTTTATACCAAAATAATTTGATATTATCTTTAAAGACATCCCTATGAAAATGCTTTTCAAATAATATATCAAAATAGCCGAAATGGTTACATTGATTAAATTTGACGGCATACTAGCTACTTTTTAAAATTAGGTTCTACAATCAAAACTGTAAAGGCAACATATTAGAATTGGATTTCCAACATGATAAGGAACTAGTGACCACTCAGACCAGAAAATCCACTTATAACAATCCTATTTCACAATAGTGGCTTTACACAATCTATGTCAGCCTTCGAACTATACTGCTACACTAGCGTGGAATAGAGTATTACTCGGCGGCTTTCCATTATCTCCATCATCATCCATACCTTTCCATTCATACAATAAGACAACAAGTGGCTAGAAGGACATCTTCCCCCAATAATAGCCCGAAATTTTTCCTTCGGACCACATAGTATCTTGTATCATTCCTGGGATGTGAGGCTCGTGAGGTTACGTTCCTCAAAGCCACGTTTATTCAAAAAGCCAGGCTTTGATCATATCAGGTTCCACTTTGAATGTCACGTTGTCATTACTTTGATCACTATTGACTTTCATGAACATACAACATCTGAGCTCGTACTCTCAGTGAAGGGTGTTAATCTAAGAAAATTTGCCTTCTCTGCCACCAAACAGATGTACGTTTGTAAAAGTCAACATTGTGATCTCATAAATGCAATGTCAAACATTTGTCAGTACAAGTTCATTCTGGGACTAAACGAATCTGAAGGCACCTCCTACTATATCCTGTCGGGAATTATCCCTAAGATTAGTAGGGATTAGTCCTTATAATCGAAGATTTTCATAACAGAGCACTACTGCCACCATAAACATATGATACGGTAAATTTCACCCCGAAGGACTAGTGGCAAGCAGCCTTTCATCATGAAGATCCTCATCTTCAAAAATCATCATCTTCATCATGTCTTCACTTTCGAACATATATGTTGGTTCGAAGTGGTTTTCAGATAGGAGTTATCCAAATCTAACCTCGGTTCCTCCAAACCAATCATCGATTAAAAAATGTTAAGTTCATATGTGATTGTCAATCATCATTCAATTTAATTCATGTTTTTATTCATTCATAAATATCTTAGAGAGACATATTATTTTAAATTATTCCATTTATCTTCTTAGCAGTATATGGAAACATTAAGCCTCATTTATCAAATCTTTTTGGTTATTAAACCTTTTTGAATCCTGGAATAATTCCAAATCATTTCACCTTTTATTTAGGAAAACATTTCCAGATCATTTATTTAGAAAATTTCATATGATTTGGAAATGTTTTACTAAATTTTATAATATTGATACTAAGCGCTTGTCTCTTATATACATCCAAATGATATAATTTTGATGATCTGTAAAAGTCACATTCCTTCATATTATTTAGAAAATAGATGTACGTTTGTAAAAGTCAACATTGCCTCTCCAAGCGTGTATGTATTATAATATTTATACTAAGTGTTTATCTCTTTTGAAAATTTAATTCCTCTTTATCCAATATTTCATTTCCAGCCTTAACCGCTTACCCTACATTCCGAAATTTCACTAAATGCATCTCCATATGAGATTTAAATAAATGATTTCACTATCGTGTCTTCATTTTCTATATGAGATTTAAATAAATGATTTGGAAATGTTTTCCTAAATTTCATATGGTATGGAAACTTTCACTAAACGCATCTCTAGTTCACTAAACGCGTCTCCATTTAAACGCTTCGGTAGTTAATGTGAGACCGAATGAAATGATACAATTTTCTTCAATTGCTAACACAACCAAAGCGAATTAGGCGAGGCAACAGGCATATTTTGTACTAGTGTCTATTGCAGTGTAAATCCCAACACTTATATATGGGCATGTTAATCCATGTACACATTATATGTTGCACGTGCACGTACACGTATATGTGTATTTGATACATATGTACATATTATATATCACTTTTATAAACAATAAAATATTTATATTGATTAATTAAATAAAAAATAATTTTAATAAAAATTTATTTAGATTGGATCTAAATTAATTTAGACTTCGTAGGCCCAATAAAATCTAAAATGGTAAAAAAATTTGAAATTCACTCGCTTAACCCGCTGTGCACGGTCCTAGTTCCAGCAGTTGTAACCCTTGGTCGAGGACAGAGAATATAGAGTTTAGAGAAGGAGATCATAACCAATGTGTTGGCAATCAATAGGATCTAATAAGGTACTCTCTTTTCTAAATCTAATTCATGATTTATATATACACGCTTCCCTCGTATTATATTTGGCTATAATACAAAAAAATTCAAAAAATAAAATTTTAAATATTTTAAAATTTTAGTAAAATAGATATTTAATATTTGTGTATTTTAATTTAGGTTTAATAAAAGAATTATTTATTTGCCGACGTCCTAGAATAAAACATATAAATATTACATAACACACACACATGCATATTTACATATAATTTCGAATTACAATAAATCTAAATTTTTTGATTTGATAAATTTGATTCTGTAAAATGGTTTATTTAAGAAACATATTTTTTCATTAAGGGCCACTAGCTCAAGTGGCAAGTGGTATGATGTTGTAGGTTGAGGCCTTAGAGGTCATGTGTTAAAATCCTTGAGACATCAAAATGAGTGCTCTATTTGAATAAGTACCACATATATTATAAAAAACTTATTTATCTCAAATCCAAATTATATATACATATATCTTATATGTGTGTATATATTTCTTCACATTATTTATTTATGCTTCCCATCAGGCTTGTTGGCGGCTCTTTGTTTCGAATTTAATTAAATAATGAGTGCTCTCCTCTCAACAAGCACCACTCTTTCATTTAAAAATATTAAATTATAAAAAAAATATTTATATTCAAATTAAATATATGTGGTTAAAAAATTATTTTTCTGTTGGATTTGTTTTAAAAAATTATTTGATTAAGTCAAATACATATTAAGTATCTAATTAGCCAAATATGTATACATATTTAAATTCGAATTTAAAACAAAATATTTTATATTATATACATATATAAATAGTTTTTGGCTTAAAATTTAATTTTTAAACCTGAATAAAAATAAAAATCATATCTATATATAATGAGGATACTCTAATTCGAAGCTTTTGGATTTACCAAATTACCCATATGTGGTATTTGTTTGTTGATCAAGAGATTTGAGGACATTATAGTCATTTAGTTTCACCACGTTTTGTCTACCATGTGATCCAAAAAATCTCCCTCTAAGTTTGCCCCCCGTATGATAACTTCTCGCCTCTTCCCTCAGCTTAAGTTATCATGCCGCATGAAATATCTATACCAATATATAAGGTTTCAACTTAATCTAAATTCACACCTAAAAATTAATGCCTTGAATCCTATGATTTCAATCGTGCAATCTTTCTTCCACTGCTTTCCTACATTAGAATTTATCTGTCTTGAATTAGGTCTATGAAGAAGCTTAATACTAGCGATTCCAAGGTCAGTAAAGATATTTTTTATTTATTACCGATGTCAAGTTTAGTAGATTACGTACTTTAGCTATATAGGTTATTTCAATATTACAGAGTGGGAAGAATTATATGCAAATGATGGAGTTGGCGGAATTGGATGCATAGATGAACATATATATCCCCGATTTACATTCTCAATGCTCATGGTTAATGGACATGCTATATAACCTGCATGTACCGTTCTTCATGACTTTACGATAGAAAATGTACCTCAAAGTTAAAATTTATTATACAATCAGTAGGTTTTGATCTATGGAATTTTGTTTAGCAATCAACAAATTTAAGTATATAGTTTTGCTTATATTTTTTCTTTACTACAATACAATGAAGTGGGACTAAAATTTATTTTACATAGTATGAATGTTTGTTTGATTGGTGAAAGGGATGTAATAACATATTTTAAAAATTCAAAGTGTCAAACTTTAAAAATTCATTGAATATACTATGGTAGTATTAATGTTTCAAGGACTTGGTTTATTAAAGTTTTCTCTACATGCTTTTGTAACCCAGATTTCCTACCTTTGTATTTTTTGTCTTTTAGTTTCTCATTGCTACCTAAAATAACCCAGTATTTTTCTTTACTCACAAGTGCGTAGTTTACCTAAAATAACCCAGTATTTTTCTTTACTCCTATGTTCGTAGTTTATTGTCCTTTTGCTAAACTTTATATATTGTTCTTATACTATGTATGAGTAGTGTGCCATAATTTGGTACTGAGCTACACAAATTATAGCAAGCGAGCAAGATCGAATGATAGCAAATGTAGTACACAGTGATGAACATAAAGACAGCAAATGTAGTGCACAATGATGCATAGATGAAATGCTTGAAGGCCAGCAAATATAGATAGCAAGTAGGCAGATCTTAGCATGGAAGGAAGGCTTATGGAAAAGAGGGTCGATGAGTCTAGCATGGCAGGAAGCAGGCAGGTCAACTATAGGTTCAGCATGTATGGGGATGGCATGGCATGTGCTCTGTTGCTTGAGACATGTAGTGATGAGTATGATGTATGAGATACCTTCGTTTGAAGCTTTTAGAATTACTAAACTAGCCCAAAAAACATATTACTCAATGAAGGACAATTCTGTCAACTAATTTCTAGCATTTTGCTTACATGCTCTGAAACTCATCAGCCATAAATTAACAACGTGCCAATGAATTGAAATGAACCGTGCATCTTTTCCTACTCTTTTTTATTTAGTCGATCTCAAGACACCAGGTTTGGATCTGGATGCACTTTATTTTATTTTGAATTAATTATTTTCTCCTACGAACCCTAATTTTGACATGCATAAGAAAATTCATTCTCCATGGTCAAATCAAAAACTAATGATTTAAGAAGAGGGATTACCAGGAGGATCTTCGAATTTTAATTCACTTCTTCAAAAAATTCAATTCTGAACACCACTCAATCAAATTGACAACAAATTGTCCAACAAGAAATAGAGAAACTTGCTATTAAAGAAATTAATATGATCATAAATTTCTTCACGTACGTATAGTTCTACTGTTTTGAATTGATTTACTATTTTCACAACGTTTAATTGTATTTTGTATTTGTTTTCAATGGCTCCTTTTCATGTATACTTATTTTTATGATATTTATTTTTAGCTATAGAATCTATCGGTGGCTGTTACTAAAAGGACACAAGTTAAGAATCTATCAGCAGCTGTCATCGAAAGGACAGAAGTTAATACGATGAGGTTATGCTTGATGATGTATTCTTAATTTATTCCAAGCATAATTTCTCCAACTATTTTTTTTTTGTTCATATTTTTTGCTCATTAATGCATAAGTAGCTGCATGGCATTTTTATTTTTGAATATTTACTTTATGATTGTTTCAAATATTTTTAATATTGTAGATCTATAAAAGAATATGTGAAAGTTATTTTTTTATTATGGTTAAGTTGTTCGCTGAAATGTAAACTCATCAGTACGATATTTTAGGAAAAATATACAACTATGTTGACTTTATTGTCATACTCTCATCTTTCACGAAATACATGGATCTTAATGAGAAAGAAACGGCTGCTGTTATAAATATTCAAGTCTCTATGTTGCCTCAAAATTTTTACCACTATTGTACATATAGTAATATACTTTTGGTTAGGAAACTACTACTTCTTTTCACAGAATGTTCTATGTTAAAATTTCAGCTCCCTAAAGCACATGCATTTTACATCTAAGAACTCATTGTTGTTCAGTATATTTACCATATTGAGATAGATGTTATGGTTAAAATGAAGAGGGTAGAGAAAATGAGAAGAAAAACAGTGAGTAAATAAGAAGATGCAGCAGCCAATATTGGCATAGAGAATGACACCTACAGTTACAAGTATGTCTTATTTAAAATGAAAATGTTATTGCTTATAATTACACAACATCTCAATAGTTTTCACTAGTAGAAGCTTTAATTTAATCATAAAGAAGCATTTTAGCTATTTTTACAACATGTAGAATTTTGGTTAATTTTGATTTTCAAACTTTTTGCATATGTTGACAATTTTGCCTTTATATAAAAGCATCGAGTTTAATGTTAGTAAATGAATATATTTTACTTTAAAATAAATATATTTATTTATATACTCTGAAAATAGAGGTAATCAAAATCTTTTTATAATTGCAAATTATCCGACTAAAGTGGTTACAAAAATTTACAACTTTATGGTAAGTGTTTGGAAGCGGTATCAATATTGATATGATAATAGAAGCATAATCAATATACCAATCACTGAAAAGGATTCAAACACACTTGCATGAAAAAGGAAGAATGTTAAATAGTATGAAATCACACTTATCCGGGAAAAGGATCTCGATGCTACAGTTAAAAATCAACAAATTTTTGTAAAGATGTTAATATAATTATAGGGAAGAAAGGTAAAAATAAAACTCAAATTATTAACTTCTTATCTTCAATATCCACAATGAACTTGAATATTTTTCTTGACACATGTCCAAAGGACGTGCCTAATGCAATGGTAATATATATATATATATATATTTTAATAAATATAAAATTATGTATGTACTAAACTACTTCATGGCCGCAAAAAATTAAATGAATTGCATTTATATATGTAGATACTTATTTATTATGTATGTGCGAAATAACCACATTAAAATTATCATTACTTGACACTATATTTATTAACTACAGATCTCAATGGTTAATTCATCACTTATAACATTTATTTATCAATTATACCCATGTTAAAATCACTAACTCATTTTAACACTACCAAATATGATTTAGTACAAAATTATTATTCATGTAAACATAGAAATAAGATCTAGTGTAAATTAATAAAAGGAATTGTTTTTTTGAAATTTTTGCCTTTTACCCCACTACCAATATGCCTAATTCAACACATTTAAGGATAAGTATTTTGATTATTCGATTCAAAACTCATGCTTACAAACACATTTTTAAATATGATTGATAAAATACATTTCCTAAGGATTTTCTACTTATGTATGTTTAACATATTCATGTCATTATTTATATCATAATATAACAGCACATATAATAGAAAATTAAACCAAAAACACACTTAATTTCGAACAAGTTTCTTTTACAAGAGTTATGTTATATAACAATTTACATAATTGTTTCCAAGGCATACACATAACTATATCATGAAGGCATTAAGTAGTTCGTGGAGGAAAAGTAAAATTATGCCTAGGGCACATTGTTTATCCCTCATGGACGTTAAAGTATTTCCATCTCCCACTAGGCATTCATAGATAATTGTACACAAAAATGTAAAACATAGAGTAGCCATAAGTCTTTTCTATTTGATGAATGACTCGATGGGTTCGTCGAATGCCCCTTGGTTTTAATGATGCAAGTCCCCTTTACTGACAAGTAAATGGCTAGACTTGTTGGATGCATTCTAACTTGGAAGTTATGAACCCCTTTCATCGCCGAATGCTTGAAGTGACATATAGGTTGTTCTTCAACTCTACTAGAGACATCAGTGTATAAACTCATTCAACTTTGTTGGAGATCGTGGAGAATAAACTCATTCAACTCTACTAAATAAAGTGGTGTATGGACTAACCTAACTCTTCCAGAGATAGAGTTGTATAGACTTCCTAGCTCTTGAGAAGGGTTCAACTTCATCTAAGACAAAGGAATATAAAGTTTTTCAACCTTCCATAGTGACAACGAAATATCAAGTTTTCAGGCTCACAGACAATGCTCAACTCTTCCAAAGATAGTAGAGTACAGTTTTAACAAATTTCGAAGATAGGATCTAGTTCTACTAGAGATATTGGAACATAATTTTTTCAAAACACCCTAAAGACAAGGTCGACTTCATCTGAACATTTAGTATATTACATATTACAGACTGGATTTTAGTGATTTCGTCAATGAAAGCATTAGTAATTCATCTTTTTTTTGAATATACTTAGAAGAACCCGGCGGACCGGTAAACTCCTAAGGGGAATTAAGTTGTGCCTGTCCACTTCAACTCATGGCACCAATAACTCCTAGCTACTAATTCATCATAATTTGGTTAGTCACTTTAAAAAAAGATTCAAAGTACAAATATTCTATATTAAGTTACTTATGACGGTTAGATGAGGAGCAACTATTTTAATTTAGGGAACTTTTGTAAACGCCCTCAAGACACAGAACAGCCAGTCCTTAAAACCTGTTATACAAAACACCCATATTTTCAGTTTCAGCCAAATTGCAAATATTTACAGTTTCAAAAACTTCAAAAAAATTCAGTTTTACAAAAAAATTATGAGAAAACCTATTTTTGTTCATAGAAACATGCGGTTAAGTGCAAATTTGATTTAAAAACAATGATTTTTTTAAATAATAATTTTAAAAGTGTCATTTAAAACGTGTTTTTAGGATGGTATTTTGTGTATCAAACTTGAAAATAAGAGTCGTATCCAAATTTCTACTTTCATTTACTAATGATAAGGGTATTGTAGACAACATGGATTACAGTTAGAGTTTTGTTAGAGTTGTGGTTATTGACCATTTTCCGATTAAAGATCGATTACAAGTTTTGTAGGCGGTATTTATAAGAAGTGGATGTGCGTAAAATCATGTAATTATTTTATCATTTTAGTTAGTTTTTTATTATTTTAGTTAACTACTTTATTATTTTATCATTTTATATAATTATTAAATTATTTTAGATGAGTAATAGAAAATGATATTAATTAATACTACACTAATTATATAAAAGGCATGATAAAATGTTACATTAGAATATGATACCATTAGTCAAATACATAAATTAAATAATATACTGAATGCCAATTTAATTATTGCGCCTTTTCATCCCACTTTCTTCGAATAAGACTACAGTAGTTGTAGAAATATCAGTAAGCGAGACAATATCGACCTTATTCAAGCTTTAGTCGATTGTCGAACTTACACGTGATTATTCACATTAGGAATGGACTTTGATTTTCGATGGGAGTGTTGTTTTCCAATAGATTTTAGTTAATTATTTTGATGTCAACACTTCTCATTTTATAGAAACAATTAAATGTTGTGAAACATGGAATGGTAAATGTTGTGAAAAAAAAATGACAAATATGAAAGTATAATGAGTGGTAGGAGGGGAGGATCGGGGGATTTATACAAAATTTTCCGATAGAACCGAAAATGATAATCATTAAACAATAGTAAAGTAGAAAATTCTCTAACTCTCATATTGATTTTTAAAAAAATTCTTCTTAATTCTCTCTAGATATTTACTAATATTTTATTTTAAAGTTCCAATATAATCTATGATTTTTACAATTGTTTCCAATATCTTATTAATTCTTTACAATGTCAAATTTCTACTATTATTTTAAAAGTTCTCCTCAATTTTAACATTTAAGTTACACTTAATTCAATATATTCATGTTAATTAAAAATATTAACTATAAACCGTTTAAATAAATTATATTAACAATTATCTATTAATTTGTCTAATAAATCTTAAAAATAACAATGCCAATATGTATTTCACACAGATGGTAATAAAAAGGTAAAAATTAAGTATTCATTAAAATAAAAAAATACATAGATCACATAAAAATAGTATAAATAACTTTGATCTATAATTCATTTATCTTGGTAAATTGGTAGTTAAATAAAGAAAGGTTTAGGAATTACAAACTATCTCAAAAATTGAAGAATTTGTCACCCCACTCCTTCATTCTTTTCGATTTTTTATATATCCATGTAAATATCATTTTAAATTTATCCAAAATGTTGCATTAGTTCCTTCCATGATTTTACATTCATACACCTAGATTTTGCCTTTTTATGATCATTTACAGAGTGTTCATCGGCTCTCTCTTATTATTTTACATTCAAATCTGTATATTTAAATTTAATCAAACATTATATATTCAAATTGTTTAAATAAATTCAAGTAACTAATATTCAATAATTGTCTAATTTCTAAGAATTAACAATTTCAATTTGTATACCACATGCATAACAAAATGTAAAATGAATTTCTCCTTTAATTATAAAAATATACAAATTAATTAACAAAAGTTGTATGCATGAACAATAATAAAATGTTTAATTAATGATTGATATATCATACACTACATAGCAAAATTTTATTTTAACAATGTTCAAAGTGTGAATACTAAGTTTTTATAATATTACTACACGAAGACACGGATTACATGATGTTACTTTATTATTAGTACCCACAATTTCAGTGAATGAAAAACGGTTAGTTTTCTCTTTAATTATGTTCTCTTACAATTTAAAATACTATTCAAGACCAATGAACATCCAAAACTCACCATCATACACTTGTGCGTGTTTGTATGCCCGAAAGTACACACATTATCATGAATTTTCTTAATATTATTTCAAAAAAGGAAATATTCCTTAAATATTTAAACTTTGAAATTTATTACATAAATACTTACTTTACATGTATACGTATATCAGTTAAATATTTTATTTGATATCAATTTCTTAAAATTCATATGTATTATTTAAACTTATTTTAAAATTAGAACTAAAATTTCAAAACATAAACTTTTAGAAATAACAATAATATATCATCTTGAAATTTGTTAGATTTATTTAAATTGTATAAATTAGTAAAATATTGTGTTTGACATGCTTTTTTTTTGAAATTTGAAAAATATTATTTAAAACTAATTTGATATGGAATTTATCAGCTTGAATAGTTAGATCTAAAGTAATAAAATATATAATTAATTATAACTAATAATAGTATATAAATTAGTTTACTACGAGATTAAAGCTCAGGGGTTCGATCCTCGATATCGACACTCATTGGCATTAATGAACCAAGTTAAAAAAAAGTATACATATTAGTTATTTATGATATTTAATGCATATTTACCATGTCTCAAAAACAATATTTTAAATTATTTTATAACAAAAACATAATATTTTAACGTATTAAAGTCTGAAAATAATAATGATACTTTTTTGTAAATTCATCTAAATGTATTTAACAAATATAAATAAAAGAACTATTATACTTAATATATGCCTTAAATTTCAAAATTATTTATAATCAAAATATATTATTTTAGGTATTTAAAATCTAAGAAAAAAATAATTACCTAATCTATTCTATTAATATATCAAATTAATTTTGATCAAAAAAATATACCAAATTAATTAATTTTTATATATATTTAGGCACCGATCAATACAATAAAAGCAAAGTAAAAAATACAAATTTCTCCTTAGTTCTCTTTTATTAAACTTTATTCTTTATTCTCTCTATTATTTTGTCATTAAGTCTCTCATGATTTCAATGAATAGAGAAAATGGTATTGTCCTCACTGTTCTACTATTATTTATATATATGTTTAATACAATTTGATACTCTCATTTAAATCTTTTTTCTTTTTTAATATTCCTTATAATTAAAAATATAACTTACTAAAATTTTAAAAAATGATAACGTTATTTTGAGACAAATTTAAAACAAATTATTTCTTTTGAATGATTAGAATATAAAAAAGTTGAACCTATAACTACTTATAACTATTTAAATATCATGAATTGCTTAAGTATGATATTTGGAGTAATCGGCTTACTTTGCAAAATCTTACTGTAGGTTAGTTTACCACAAAAATATTATTTTAATACATAAAAATACAAAACTAATAATATTAGTTATCTGTTGTTTTATCTACATGCACATTTAATGTACATATAAATTAATCAAATCTTATACTTAGTGTATATTTTATTTAAATTTCAACCAGTAGGGTTATCTTAGTTGGTTGGTTACTGATTCTACGAGATTAAAGGCCATAAGTTCGATTCTCGAGATTAATACTTGTTGGCATTGATGATTCACATTTAGAAGAAAAAAAAATTGAATTTCAAAAACTTTTTGAATTTTTTATGTTCAAACATATCATTTTATATATTTACAATCTAAAATATTAATCTATATAATTATTCAATAAATTATTCTTATTTTACTTAATTATTGATTGTTTAATTTATTAAATATATTCTATTAAATAATAGTAAGGTAACTCTCTTATGAATTCTAAGAATTTTGAAGTTTCCTGTTAGTTCGTTTTCCAATTTTACAGACAAATCCGCACAGTTTATGGTTTATATGGTTATTAATAAGTCTCTCCTTGATTATGATCAACCATTTTAGTTTCAAGTCTAGGTTCTAACGTTGTTTAATTACCTTCAACTTTACAAACAAGTTTTTATTATTAATAACTTTCCAAAATGATATTTGGTAACCAAAAATTGTGTATAGAGTAACCAAAGCTCTTTTTAATTATTCTTACTATATATCTATTGCTACCAAGTAGAGCTTCCTTAGCTCTGACCCCCCCCCCCCCGCCATTTCTCAGTGAAATTTAATATAGTAAATATGGAATTCAAATGTCACTTAAATAAAAAGAAGAACTTTGTTCTCATCCCCTATCTCCTGCCTACCCCAAATTCGATGTTAACCTAATGGTCGTCATTTTCTACTCCCTAAACAACTCTAATTTGAATTTAATATGTTCTGGTCCTTCACCACGATAACAAATTAAACCCCCCCGATCCACAAATTCTGCCAATTGTGCTTTTGTCCACTAATTAACTTTATGTTTGGGCGTTACTGATCTATTTCTTATATTTTTATTTTTAAATCCTTATTTTTTTAGTCGATATGATCATATTCACATCCATACATATTATATGCTCTCGACAGTTTTCGAATTTCACTAAAGCATTTGGAATTTTCTCTCTAATTAGTATCTTCTCTTTTATTGTTTTCAAATATTGGGTCCTATACTTTTATGAATTAGGTGTCGGATCTGCTGCCCAGTGAGAATTGTTTCTCCTTTCCCTAATGATATCGTAAAGCTAAGGTTTGTTTTAATTTTATTTTCACTTGGTTACTTTCCAGCCATATGGTAGTCCTACATTCAAACATCTATAGATATATATTTTCTGAATTATTCATACATATTTTAGTGCCCTTTTTCAATAAGAACTGGAAATTGTACCAAACTGATGTAGCCAATAGCTGAAAATTAACTGTTATTTGGGGAACTGTCTCAAATGTTTGATTTTGGTGCTAGCATTGGCTTAGATCTTTATTTGTTCTTACTTTCTGCGTTAAGTATCTGACGGAAAAGTGATTCACTCTGAAATAAAAGTATATTATTTTTTACTATATATATTTGTTGTCTACATTTAGAAATTAAATAAAACGCATCTACATTGTCAACTTATGGTAAAGCTAATTGTTAATACTAAAATACTATGAACATATATTAGATGAAGAAGGCTTAAGAATACAAAAGAAAAACTTAACTGATAGTGTAATCGGCAATTTCATTAATCATGCTCCCTTTATACAAATAAGCGCCTCAATTCAAAAAAATCAGGTCTATAGAGCACTACATTTTGATTGCAGTATGCATGTGTTAGAGTAACTTTTTCCTTATGAATTCTCAAATGTTGTGTGTGTACATACACTACTAAACCTTTTATAATACACACACACATACACAAACACAAACATATGTGTATGTATGTATATGTGTGTGTATAATCTATTATACACACACATACACAAACTAATATATGCGTGCGTGCGTATTCAGAATAAAATATATGCATAGTATAATGTATTAAGCATTTTAGTATAATAATGATAGGCCATTGTTTGTGTACATGTTGTATAATATCCAGTTACATGAAGTCTTATGCACTTAAAATTTTCATATTTTCAGTTCACATAAATTGATGACTTTGCGTATGCTTGCTAACTTTATCTTACTTTGTTTTGCAGAAAATATTACTATTTGTGTCATTATGCACTTCAACTGGATCTTAAAGATTTTCCATAAGTTTCTTCCCTACATAACAACTACAAGAAAATATGCAAGATAATTCATGTCTCATATCAGATCAGGCTAACGCATGTGCATGTTGGTATCGTCAAGGGTTGAGAATAATTTTTGTTTTTTAATTATTAACTTATTTGTTTCTCCCAAAAACCAATTCATTTCCATCTCACCTTAAGGGGCATTTTTTAAATAGTAATAACCAATTGTGTGTTCATACCTTTGTGTACAGGTTGTATTTTCTAAACTCAAAATAGAATGCATCGGCCTTTGAATAAGTGCATCTATTGAATAATGAACATATTTTCCATTGAATATCCAACTATGTTGTCTATTTTAACTTTAAAAAAAAATTAAATGACATGCAGATAATGATAAAATTGAGATTTTTCCAAGTCGGTATTTTCATATTGTTGACTAAACATATAATTGAATTCATACAGGTAAGCATATGATGGATTATCCTGCTCAAAATTATAGTCACAATGTGTCTTCTGTATTACACTCAATAAACGATGATAACTTCATTTCTTCATATACCGCAAAAAGTGGTACTAATATACTTAAACTGTTGTACTTTATTTTACCATTACTACTCATTCATTATTGTTTATACATTGGGTATGTAATTTATCCAATAATTCACAAGTAGCTCATTTTCATTCATGATTTTTGATTTTAATTAAGCTTTGTTCTTCCATATATCATCAACACGTTTTATCCTTCCTACTTAATTGAATTAAAAGAAAGGACATTGAAAATGTAGTTGAAGGACATAGTAGAGATACTCGAAATATCTATTACGGGGAGATAAATGACTTAATGTCTTTTATTGTTGATGGCTCTAGCGGCATATAAGTTTAACTTATAATACTTTACATAAATCAAATGATAGATTGAAATATGTGGACTGCGACATTATTAAGAGTGTTGAGTTCCTACCTCAATTATAATTCAGAAATGGTGCTAATATAAAGCGATGTTTTATTCATTAAATTGTTAAAACCGAATTTATGTTTTGGGTTCACTATGTGACTGCATAAGCAGGTCAAGATGAAAGCGTATCTGAAGAAACACAATAACGTAAACAGTGTTTTATCCAACCATTAGCTCTCCTTCATCTTGAGCCATCAGATCACACAAGATCCAAAGGCACACAAAGACTGAAGTATTATGACATGGATTACCAGAGTTACTGGGCCTAGCCCAGTTGCTATTTCTTGTATAAATACATGTTATTTTCTGTATTTTGAATTCAGTATTTTGATCAATATCAATACAAACTATTTCTTCATTACAAATCATATCTAATTTCTAATATGGTATCAGAGCAAATCGCCTAAAGGCACTTTTATTTCGTCGATCATCACTGAGACGAAGCATTGCTTCGTTCCCCTCAGAATATATCCTCATCACCGGGGAGTTAACCTCTCTGATCAAGCGCAGCATCTGTACCCCATCATCCTAACTGTGCCATGCCAAGAAGCGATCAGAACTCTGTCTTCATCTCCGCTTATGGCTGCAACGGTTAAGTATTTCTCCAAATCCACTTGTGCCATACCAAGAAAGCCCCAGTCAACTTTCTGACTGCATCAAGATTTTGCTGGTGATCGTATACTGGCCACAGCATCTTGCTTCGACAGAATCTTCTTTCTCCTATTCAAGAAACAAGGCAATAATCAGTTCTTATCAAATTTCTACAATGGATCATGATGAAGATGACATAACATCAGCAACATCAAGAAATGAAGCAAAGGAAACTGCACCATCCCTTGTCAAACTCAAGAGCAATGTTATAACCATCCCTCTCGACGAAGATAACCACATCTTATGGAAGTACCAAATTGACACAGCCTTGAAAGGACATAGCCTTCAAGATTATATCAAGGGCACAATCTCCATCCCACCTGTCATGAAGAAAGACGAAGAGGGAAATGCAGTTAGCAACCCAGAATATGCCAACTACCAAAAACAAGATAGTCTATTATCTTCATGGCTACTATCTTCTATAAGTGCTAGTCTACTGTCACAAGTTGTTGGATGTAATTCCTCTCATGAAATATGGTCATGTATTGAACAGATTTTCAATTCACAATCGGCAGCAAGGATAATGCATTACAAGAGACAGTTATAAAGTGCAAGAAAAGAAGATATGAGCATGAGGGACTTTCTTGCTAGAATCAAGAACTTGTGTGATAAACTAAGTGCTGTAGGTCACAAGATATTAGACAGTGAACAAATCCTCACTATAACTAATGGTCTAGATGAAGAATATGAGTCAGTGGTTACCTTTATTGCATCACAAAAGACACTTCCAGACTTACAATATGTGCAGTCTACCCTTATTGCTCATGAAGGTAGGATAGAGCAAAGAAAGGCAATACAATCAGAAATGACAGTCAACTATGCATCTAGCTTCAATTCAAGAAACAAGAATCAGCAGAAACTCACACAAAGCCAAAACCCAAAATCTGACAGTCAACAACAAAGAAGTAATCAACCACAAAGAGGAAGAGGCAGAGGCAGAAACAACTATAATAACAGAGTGAAGTGTAAAATATGTGAGAAGTTTGGCCATGTAGCCAACAAGTGTTATTTCAGATTCAATTCTGAATTTAACATAGGACAATCAAGTCAAAAGGGGCCTAATGTCAACATGGCTCAAATAAATCAACAACTAAAGACCAATAGTGATGGTTTCAAGACACAAGGCAGCAATGGTGATGACTTAGTCAAATCAGAAGATCTAAACATCGAAGACTGGTACCTAGATTCAGGAGCAACAAATCATGTCACCAACAACCTTCAGAACTTGAATCTTGGTAACAAAAGCTACTCAGGTATGGAAGCTATACATGTGGGTAATGGTGAAGCTATAAGTATATCACATGTTGGAATTGGCAGTATTATAGGTAAGAGGGAATTATTTTTAAACAACCTATTAAGAGTACCCAAAATCAAGAAAAACTTGATAAGTGTTTCTCAATTTGCCAACGACAATAATGTATACTTCGAGTTTCACCCTAATTTTTGCTTAGTTAGGGATTCACTAAACAAAAACATATTGTTACAGGGTAGTTTGGACAAAGGCTTATAAAAATTCACTTCCATCAAGTCGAATAAAGACCATATAGGGAGAAACTGGTGTAATCATGTTAATACTAGCATGTTAAGTAAGGGAAATGTTCTTGAATGTTGGCACAAGAAACTGGGACATCCCAGTAATGACATTGTAAAAAAGGTTCTGAAAGATAATAAAGTAAAATTTGATGATATACCTATTTCTGAAATTTGCACACACTGCCAGATTGGCAAAATACACTAATTACCATTTGCTAGGTCTGAAACAGTGCACAGTCAGCCATTGAATCTGATTGCAGCAGATCTATGGGGTCCAGCACCACATGACTCATCTCTTGGCCACGGGTATTATCTTTCTTTAGTTGATGCTTATTCTAGGTATGCATGGATATTCTTCCTTAAATCAAAATCTGAAACCTCTAGCATAGTAAAACAGTTTATTACACTTGTGGAAAAACTAATTAATCATAGTGTAAACAATTTTCAAAGTGATGGAGGAAAGGAGTTTTTACCTCTTAAAGATTTTTTCCAAGAAAAAGGTATTTTTCATAGAGTTACATGTCCTCATACATCAGAACAAAATGGGTTAGTTGAAAGAAAGCACAGACATATAGTAGACACTGGTCTAACACTAATGTCACAAGCTCCTATGCCCATGAAATACTGGAGTGATGCATTCTACACATCAGTTTACCTTATAAACAGAATGCCCACTAAAATCTTAAAGGACATGTGCCCCTATGAGAAGCTTTATGGTATAAAACCCAATTATGATTTTTTGAAAACTTTTGGGTGTCTTTGTTTTCCATATCTTAGGCTTTACAACAGACATAAGTTAAGTTTAAGGTTAAGTCCTTGTACTTTCTTGGGTTATACTAACAATCAAAAAGGCTACAAATATTTAGACAACAAGGGGAGAATTTATATCTCAAGACATGTTGTGTTTAATGAACACATATTCCCTTTTGCAGAAAAAGGTGTTACTACAAGAAGAAAATCAGATGCAACAAACATTACAGTTCAATCCATTCCAGTCTTGCCTAAACATTTCACCACAAACAAGAATGACAAGGATCAAACCTCAACAGAGAAATGTGCCTCAGATACAAGGTCAGAATGCAGTTCAGACAACTCAAATTCAGACATGCTACCACAACCATATGAAGACACACAACAAACTGATAGCAATGGGAACAACACACCCAATGAGAATGAAATATCAGAAAACACGTCAAGTGAAAGTGATCAGGAACAACAACAAAATGTTACAGCTATTGGTCATCATATGACAACAAGGTCAAAGAGTGGAATTTTTAAACCAAAAATATACTCAGTTTCTACCAGCAATGCAGAACCACAAAGTTATGAACAAGCCATCAAACATGATGAATAGAAAAAAGCCATGGATGAGGAATATCATGCACTCATAAAGAACCAAACATGGAGCTTAGTTGATCAACCAAAACACAAAAACATTGTGGGATGCAAGTGGACCTACAAGATTAAGAAAATTGATGATGGCAGCATAGCCAAGCACAAAGCCAGATTGGTTGCAAAAGGCTATTCACAGCAGTTTGGGTTTGATTTCAACGAAACTTTCTCTCCTATTGTAAAACCAACCACCATTCGACTTATGCTAACTCTAGCCTTATGCAAAAATTAGAAAATTAAACAGCTAGATGTGTGCAATGCCTTTTTAAATGGAGACCTTCATGAAGAAGTTTTTATGCAGCAACCAGAAGGGTACATCACAGAAGATAATAAAGTATGCAGACTACACAAAGCCATTTATGGCTTAAAACAGGCATCAAGGTCATGGCATGAAAAACTGAAAGCAACACTTTTGAAATTTGGATTCACTCCCACCAAATAAGACAATTCATTATATATGAAGAACAATGGGAACATCATTTATCTACTTGTCTACGTGGATGACATCATTATTACTGGTGATAATGACAGTGAAATCATAAACACAATACAGCTACTTGATAAAACATTCGCCATCAAGGATCTAGGGGATATAAACTATTTTCTGGGTATACAAGTTACGAAAAAATCCAAGTCAGAACTATTCCTATCCCAAAAGAAATACATTTGTGAAATTCTCAAAAGAGCCAACATGAATGAAGCCAAATCTTTACCCACTCCTATGATCACTAACTTGCATTTATCAAAACACAGAGGTGAAGCTATCGAAAACACTAAACAATACAGAAGCATTGTTGGTGCTCTATAATACGTCACTATAACTAGACCTGACATCTGCTATAGTGTAAATAAAGTTTGTCAACACATGCAAAACCCTCTCGACGAACACTGGAAGGAAGTTAAACGCATCCTTAGATACTTAAAAGGGACTCAAAATCATGGCTTATCACTAAAAGCTTGCAATGACATAAATATAAATGCTTACAGTGATGCAGATTGGGCAAGCGACGTGGATGACCGCAGATCTACCTCTGGATATTGTGTATTTCTCGGACCAAATCCGATTTCATGGTGCATGGAAAAGCAAGCCACCACATCACGCTCTAGCACGGAGGCAGAGTACAGGTCACTCGCAAGCGTCACTGCCGAAATAGCTTGGATAGAAACCTTACTGTCAGAATTAGGGTTCAACCTTCGAAGAAAGCCAATTGTGTGGTGCGACAATCTGAGCACTATTTCTCTCTCTGCCAACCCCATTCAACACTCACGTACAAAACAGATCGAGATTGATTTGCATTTTGTACGTGAGCGAACTGAAGCTGGAAAATTGGACGTAAGGCACGTTCCCACATACTACCAACGTGCCGACATCTTAACTAAGGCTCTCTCAGCCAAAATTTCGTCAGATTGAAAGAGGAACTGAAAGTTTTACAAGACGAAGAAGAGAAAGGGGGAAATAAGAAAACCCTAGTTAAAATTGAGGGTGGCTATCTGAAGAACACAATAACGCAAATAGTGTTTTATCCAACCATTAGCTCTCCTTCATCTTGAGCCATCAGATCACACAAGATCCAAAGGCACACAAAGACTGAAGTATTATGACATGGATTACCAGAGTTACTGGGCCTAGCCCAGTTGCTAATTCTTGTATAAATACATGTTATTTTCTGTATTTTGTATTCAGTATTTTGATCAATATCAATACAAACTATTTCTTCATTACAAATCATATCTGATTTCTAATAAAGCGATGTGAATGGGGATTATTAAAGCTAATTAGCTAGAGGAATCTACCAAATATTGGATATCTTGTAATAAAGTAAATTTATCAGCTTTTTAGTACCTTTTTTAACTATAATGATAATTAACTAGAGGAATCTATCAAAATTTTGGTTATCTTATAAGAAGTTAAACTTATCAATTCTTTAGTACCTTATTTAACTAATATTTATGTTGACTTATGATAAATAGTTATAGTGTCTTTTCATATGTTAGTGCATCTTCATGCCAGTGATTGACAATAGCCAACCATGTTTATTAATGTTAGTATAGGAATGAAAATATTGATATTAATGTAAAACTTTATTTGTAACATAACTGTATTCATTATCGGTACAAGTGAAAAATAATATCAGTTGTGTTATTTATATTAGAAATCAGAGTATCATTAATTAATATTAGTAAATGACATATGAGTATATTAGTCAATGGTATCCTTTACTCATGATGCGATGCTTTACTGTAAATTAATTATTAATCCTTTACTAATATATCAAAGTAGCTATATTAGATTATACACTCATAGATTTATGAGAGTTGTTAACCCATGTTTCATTAAAAGTGTGTACAAGAACAAAGATGTTTTATGATTGCATTCCCCACAACTAACTTCCATAAATACTTATTGATGCCTATACTTATCTATCTACCTTGCAAAGGAAAAGATTCATTCACATATACTAGGATATAAATTAGCTTCTACATTAATAGTATTAGAATGTTGGTACATAAAGCTTTTGTAAAAACATATATGTTTATGGACAAAAAAATATATGTTGACTAATAAAAATGAAAATAAAAATCCAAAAAATTTATGATCAGACTTTCTAAAAATATGCTATAAATTTGCTAACCTCTTCTTACTTATTATGTAACTTATATAGAGTTTCTTCTGTATAAATATCAACGTCTAGTGCTTTTTTCCTACCGACTTCTGAAATAAAACACTTACTAAAAACTATTTTAAATTTAATTTTATGTAAGAAAAACTTGAAACAACTTACAAATATAGGTCTTCTAGAAAATTGTGAATTTAAAAGGTAAAATGAAAATGCAAAAGTTGTTGTATAAAAGATTGAGTGTGTTAAGAATAATATTTTGGAAGCTAATTGTTGTTACGAAGTGAAATAGTTTTTGATTTTTTTTATTTCTTTAATATGAGAAACTCCATTTATAATATATTTTAGAAAGTCTATTTAATAAATAGAATCAAAAAGTGCAACAAGTTACTGCACAATATAACATTTCTGTAAAAGGTGGTGCATAATCATTCTGATTTTTAGAAGAAAAAACTCAATCGGATGATCAAAATCTTACTCTTATTCATTAAATAACATGGTGTTCAGAATCTCATGATGAAGACTTTAAATTTTCCATTTTACTTCAATTGCTATATTTCTATTTCAAATACAGGACATTAAATTTGATGATTTTTTATCATTTTAACCAAGCAAAACCATAAAAAAGCAATCGGTTATATTTTTACTATATCAAATTTATTTTCTTTATTTAGTTTGAGAAACTCCATACATGAGTATTTATTAGAAAATATGATAATATATTTTTGGTTCTTTATAATTTCACTGTTGTTTATTAATTAATATAATTTGTGCATCTTTACTAAGATATATATTATTATAACTTACTGCACTTAATTAGTCATATATTGTTTAATCTAATTTAATATTTTCATTTACTAATATACTAATGTTTCATTATCAATACAAGTGACAAATGATATTGGATTATATTACTTATATTGAAAATTAGAGTATCATTAGTTATTATTAGTAAATGACATCAAAGTATAGTAGTAAATGAAACAGAAATCATCCTCGATTTTCATTTTGCTTTTTTTCACAAAACTATTTTCTTGGGTATTTTTATTGAAATTATTTGCTTTAGATTTGAACAGTTATTACAATTACAAATGCGATAGATAAATAAAAAATCTTTTAGATTATTCACATAGATAAAAAATAGTATCATATACTAAAGATGAAATTGTGTTATTTGAAAGCACAATGATAACCAATACAAGAAAGAAGATATTGAATAAATGTGGTATACTTAGGTGGTAGCACATAGTTGTACTACAAGTATAAGTTTTAGGTAGTATATAACATATTATACGTCAACATATGTCTAGTGGTTGGTTCGAATCGTGTTATGCATGGTTCGAACCTATGACTCATGGATCAAACCCAGAGCAGCTAACCACTGAGATTGTGGTACTGGACATACTGAAATTTTTTCTATCTTGCTTGCAAGGAACAATAATAAACATTGGAAGTTGAGGAGGTTAGAAATTTAAAATACTGAGTCCTGGTGGTTGCAATTTGTTCTTCGACTAACAGATGAAAATGTTTGGGTAGGACCTATGATATTGTTGAATTTAAAAGCAATTTTTTTCCCATATTTTATCCTTGATTTGTAATGTTGTTGGATTTCTCAAATTGGTTAAAATGTAAGGTATATAGAAAGAATTAGATTATTCTTATACTTAACATAGCTACGCCCAAAAGTAAGTACAAATGTATGTGTTTTGATTCATGAAATGTGCACTAAATGTGTTTTTGCATTACTATTAACGCACTTTAACTTTTCACATTTGTAGAAAATAGTAGAAAAATAGCGATGCAACAATAATTGGTTGCCAACTTCTAAGTTCTTATTAACTACCTTTACATTCTCTTTTTATGTTTTCATTTAAACATAATTATATTTAGTTTAGGGAGCTTTCACAAAAACACCCTCTTTAAGTTTGAAATACACAATCGTCTCTCTTCAAAAACTGGCTTTAAAAAATCTATATGTCTAAGTTTCAGGGTATTTACAGAAAACACTACAAATATTTGCACAGAACTCAACATATATTTGTGTAAAATTCTATGAATATTTGCAGAGAACACAACAAATATTTGCGGAGAATTTAGCAGATATTTATGGAGAACTCCGCAAATAGTTGAAGTTTTTAGACTATAAATATTTCAAAGAAAAAAATCTATATTTGTAAGTTTTCAAAAATTTCAAAATAAATAAAATTATTGTTTTGATCATAGAAACACGTGATTAATATTTATATTATTTTTTTTAGAAAGGAATTTTTTTCTTCGAAATTAAGAATAGGGATGCAATTTCGAACAAATTTTTAGAAAGGATTTTTCACGTACCAAAACTGAAAATAAGGGTTGGAACTAAATTTTCACTTTAATTTTTCCCATGCAATGGACCAATATCTCATTCAGTTTTGTATATGAAAGTAATGCATATTTACATTTAACAATGACATAGGAGAGTTTTTGTTTTTAAATCACTTAGAAATCAGGTGCTAATTCACGGAGTTACTTATAGGCAAACCCCTATGTATGTAGCATGGCTTCGAACTCCATAAAATACAAACCTTAATGTTCGATTGAACAAAAAAAATCTGATAAGCATTTTTACGCATTATATGAATGGTTGGATAGTTTGCTGCTCCTTTGTTGTTTGACATTGTCCATTCAGTTTGTGCTCACCTTCTCTTCCATTACATTTGACCTACTGTTTTTCTTTCAACTCATGATGTTTCCTTCTTATTTATTGGAAACTACTATGTCCAGATTTTTCCATACACTGCAAACTCATTAACTACTTATTTTTTAGACTAAGGTTGTTTTGGTTAATTTATTACTGCTTTATGTTAGACATTCATTTGTTTATACCTTGTTCCTTTTCCTATCGTGTTTTCTACAAGTAGGTTGCCCTGCTCACTATTCAAGCTGGGCTAAAAAAAATATGACTTAATGCTCCATGTTTTAAACCTTTGGCTTACTTTGGAGTTCCATTAAACATTATTACCTATGAGCTTATTCTCCTTCTCTAAATTTATATTACTTGCTACTTCTAATTACAACACCACTACTATGCGCGCATAAAAAAAATTCCAAGGACAAAACTTTAGGTTTTTTCTATACTTACAACGAAATCATATATAATAAAGAAAGAAATTTAAATGATATTGCAATTGGAGTCTATTGATATTTATTCTATGTCAAAATAAATAAAATTATTTGTTCCATAATGTTTTCTGACTATTGTTGTACACCAAACATTTGCAGTCGTGACTTTTGAAGCTCAACACTAGGGTACTATTGTTGTAGGATGGAAATGCTAGCAAACAACTATAGAGGATTAACTAGGCTGACCATATTATAATGTTTTTTTTATTTATGCTTTTGCATGTACCCAAATAAGATATTTATATCGGAACTATGACATGGTATTAAAGTATTTATCTTGCATTATGTCTCGAAGGCCATGGTCTTTTCAAGTCACCATAATATATTCAATCTACTTCGGGTTATGCTTCTTTTCCTTACTTAATGACTTGTTTGCATAGCTACCAATCATGTGGGTTAAATTCCTCTTCCCCTATTTCCCCATCACTATGTACTAAGCTAATCTTAATCATTGATTTATGTATCATCACATTATATCAATAACATTATGGGTTACAGTAATGATTTATATCATATGATAGGTGGTAGAGATTAAAGTGGGCACATGAGATAAGGAAAAGGAGATAGAGGAATTGAGTTGCAATCTTGCTCTGTTTATTTTTATTTCAATGCTACTTATTTGGTTCAAAAGTTGTCGGAAGATGTTACTCTTTCTATAGCCTGCCTTTTAGTTAAACATTTTCTAGGTGGTTAACTTATTATTTTTATTGAACATTATACCAAAAACTACGTCTATGTAGTATGTTAATTGTCTTAAATTTAGAAGTAACAAACATGTGAAATTGCATGTGGTATTTTGCCCCAGTAGTGCATTAATTAGTGAAACTGAAAGAACATGTCCGACAATGTAACAAGTGATCTACATTAATGTAACAAGAGATCTACATTCGGTTTTGGACTTAATAGTACTTTAACCACGTTTTTTTCTAGTATATACTTTCATAACGATCGCAATCAACTGTTGCTTGCAAATCTTTTTGCTACTACTAGAGCCGTTATAAACCATATTACATAGCTGAAAATTATCCACCGCGCTACAATCAACCGTTGATGAACTATTTTTTGGAATGCTAAATCATCAACCTTTACATTTTTATATACAATGCAAGTAATTTTACAATGGATAAAAATATTTAATTTGGCAATCAATACATTTGAATTCCTACTTTTCGTTTACCCAATCTACAAGTACATCAATCTCTATGTACGTAGCACGAGTTCATCCTAGTATTGAAGTATAACTTATAAAGTATTTATAACTCATTTCAATTCCATTTAACTAAATTATAGTCAAGTTTATCTTCTTATTTTTCTTTTGAAGTTGTTATTTCAATACAAACTAACATATCTTTTTGAATTTTCAATGAATAGGAGTTTAATGGTGTCTTTTTGAATTTTCAAAATTACTCTTTGCATTTGGATTTGAGAGTAGGCGATAGGGGCTCTAGAGCATAGTCGTGGTACTAAAATTGGCTGAATCATTTCTCAATTTGGGAGCCATGCGCTCATGGAGGTCATCAAGTGTAAAGGCATCATCACCCCATTTTCTGATGTGATTGAACAACTGACATCTTCACATGTTATCTTATATATGATAATAATTAAAATACTTAGACGGTGTGGGACTACTATACATAAGCTTACAATAACTCAAGTGCAAAATATATACATATATATAGTTGCAGTCATCTTAGCTATTTCAAACTACTTCTATTAGGTTCCAAACAATGGAGTTCCTCTACCTTTATCTTGGTCAAGTAAATTTATCAACAAGGAATTGCACTATCAAAGCAAAAGCTGCAAGAACATTGGAGTATGTCAATGCAAATACTAATTAATGATAAATTCAAGCTCAACTTCCTGTCACTTGGATAGGTACTACTTAATATGTTATTACTAGCATTATAATATTTTACCACCGACTGAGTATATGATTTTAGTTAAGTTCACAACATGAAATCATGCACTTCCAAACTATTTTTCCACCTTAATATTATTCATAACAGTGGATTGTCCAGAATAGGATAAATTTATCATAAACTTTTTTTTCTGTAAAATTATCGACTTCTTCGTCACTATATCTTATTTATTAATTTTTTGGAATTGACCATCTACACTATCCAGTTCAGTTGGCGCAATATATTTGGTGTTATTTATTGCTTTGGTGAGTGATAGGCCCACTTCTCAATATTGAACTAACGTAATAATCAATTATCAATACATACCAACTACTCTATTTATAACATTTCCTGATCATAGGATACAGTCATCACTTTAGGTTTAGAATCAATTCAACAATTGGATAAAGCTGATAGCATTTCTTCTATATCAATTGCTATACAGGTAATTTTTTTTGCGATTCATACAATTTTCTTATTCTACATGCTTCTGATGTTTGTGACTTTAGGTCGAATACAATCGAATAGTATGCTTTTAACTATCTTTAGATTAACAATGTTTCATTTCATAATCATACTGTCAGAACAAAGACTGCCTTAACAATTACACATTTTTCCTACTTCATTGATTCCATGCATCTACTAATCTATACTCCAGCCAATTTTTTTTCAAATCTATTTAACTTTAACACCGACTTGACTATCAATTGCATACGTGGTTACACTCATACTATCATAAGGTATTGAAATGAGAGCTGTAGTTGATAAAAAAAAATACGTGAACCTATTTCAGATGTTAGTGAAGGATGGTCATATTTATGATATACATGCTTTCAGTATTCAACCTGCATTGGAAAAATATAGGGCGATTCCTAAATCATTTATTATAAAATAACCGAAGGAACATGTTTTACAAAGGATTTGCAACCTACTGTAAACATCCCACTCCATAAATGGAAAAATGCTTCAAATTTTGTCATATAAATAGCTATTCCCTTATATATAAAAAATTGGGCAATTGATTCAGCAGCAATGTTCAATTATTGTATTTTGAATTTTTGGTTGGGGTCACTTAAATTTTGTATCATATTATATTTTATTGATTGATAAAATTTCTGCTACACTGTTTACTAAATAATTGCAACTCACTATGACATCGTGCATTTGTTTTCAATTATATAAAAATTTGTGTGTTTGTTTGATTACGTATACATATTATGGATACTGATTATGCATATGAATATATCGGCATGTCAACATTACATCATGTTTGTTTGAATATTATAAACCCAGTCTGTTTATTTAATGATTTTATGCCATGTCATGGCTTTTATGTAATAGCTATAATTAAGGATTCAAGTTTAACTTAGTACCATTGTCTTACATGAATAATTCACCTTTTTCATCCTTAACATCTGAATCCTTGAACCTAATGAGGTTAGATTCAAACTAATGAGATTATAATTGAGTCATACACATACAAATCTTCTTATTAGTAGTAAAGATATATGAGAACCACTGAACAAAAATGCTTAACTTACTACTCTAGGTCAATGACTTTTACAAATAAAGAACATTATGAAGTAAATAGACTTGCATATGGATCATATAACCATGTATGTATTTTGATTCCAGTTGATTCCTAGGTATTTTCATAGTGTGGTTATATCGTTTTATTTTGCTGCCTATATATGTGCCTCTCATCAATTTTAGGTTGATAGATGATGAAAAATACCAACGAGGCTTCATATATCTCTTATTGTGACAAGAACCATCTATATTTACCATGCACTTCATATATCTCTTTTTAACAAAAACCGTCTCCATTCATATAGTGAATCTCACTTAGAAATTTATAGGTACTATGAAAGAATAACTGTATACTATATCTACAAACAAAAAATATAAATGCTTTGAAACATACTACAAATTCACATTGTTGAATTAATGCATGCACATTATGATTAGATGCAGGCCCACTTGGACGTGCACATACACTCGTACATAATAAGTGAAACAAATAACCCACACTAATATATGCTTAACGTAAGTATACTACGTTGCACATAACTATTTAACCATGTATATTTGATAAATTCTTTTACAACATTACGTATGCAACGTGGTTTACACATAAAAGGTTATTTTTGTGTGTGGTTTAACGAAACTGTATATTTGTTTTAAACTGGACCTCGGGCCTTCCTTTCTCTTCAAGCTCACTCCTAATTGATCAACCTTGTGGTCACAACGACCCAAAAACCTCATAAAGCTTGATCAATGGAGGCGGCGACCACCAAACGTGGTTTGGAAACCCTATTGCTGTGTCGTGTTCCATCAGCACTGCCGCCTAGTGATCCGTTCAGCACCCATCAAACCAGATTCATTTCAAAATTATTACTTGCCGTTGAATGATCCGTGGCCTAACTGGAGCAATCAACCTCCTTAAAGCTCCATTATGCTGGACTGAAGCTACTACTATATTTTTTGATTAAAATAGAGATGGAGTTTTATGCAGACGATAATAGACAATGCTAGGAGGAAATGATCAACCCGCACCTCAAAACGCTTGCTACTGTTGTCTAAAGGTATTATTTTCCACTAAAAAATAGAATGCTATCATTTTTGTTTAGCATGCAACTTCATTGTCTTGTGTGTAAGGTACCAAGCAGATGCTTTATGGAGTCAATGTGGGTTATAGTTGCTTATACAGATATGTGCACTCAATCTATATCGGTTCATGCAGTTTAAATCAAAATAATAATAAATCAATTAGTAGTTCAAGAGTGCCTTGATAATTAACTATAACTCACGCTGTACATTGTCATTGGCATTAGCTTACCTTGTACAACCCCCATTTTGTAATGAAGACAAATCAAATTTTGCTTGAAACCACTGCCATAAATGTATTGGTGAAACATAGTATCATGATTTTCTGACAAATACAGTTGATATATCATCACGCAGTTGTGGACATAAATATATTCAGATTAGTTAACAAGGGTATGTGATAGGCCTATGCGTGCCGCAGGGAGAGATTTTCAGAGGAGGGAGGAGGAAGATTGAAGAAGAAGAGAATACAAATGCAAAAAGAAACAATAAGAAATTCATCTAGTCTATCATTTGCCATTCATTCAGAGAAATATATAGCTATTACATTCTGTTGTAACTAATTAGAGACAGGTGGCAGCATACTAGCCACTGCATTAATAACAAAAAAAGATTCCTTGAATTGCAAAAGATTGGTTATAACAGTATTTGTCCACTAGCACAGCACTAATATTGTAACGTGCATGAATGCACTTTATTTGCAGGATAACATTGTTATCATCAGTCCAGGTACCTAGCTGGAACACGGATGGACCTCTTCTGCCTGGCAACAGCCAAAGGTGAATAAGAGCAGCCCGTATCAGTGCCTCCCCCTAAAAAGTCTGTTATACGTCTAGTATACCAAAACAGAGAATAATCAATTATAAACTCCTCTCACAAGTTTAATAATCAGATTTCCACTACTTTGGAAGTCTGTATTAGCTAATTTAAGCAATAGTTATGTCGTAATAAAAATACAACAACAAACTAACAACTATAGCAATAACTATAGCGATAGATCAAAAGTAATACTATTTACAGAAATAGTACAACGTAGAAAAACAAAAATGATAGATATATATATATATATATAAATATATAAATCTAACCGATTGAAGAAGGAAATTCCATCTGAGACTTGTCGTAACAATTTCCTTAAGACTTTATTTAAAGTCTCCCAAGATACAACAGACATAATCTGCACGAGATTGTAACGAGTACGTCAACTCTGTGATATATTGTATAGAGCAGTAGAGAAAGAAGAAGCAGAAGAAATTAGAACTGAAAAAATAGAATAAGAATGTGATCAGTATTCTCTTCTATTTATAATTTCGTCCGCACCCCTACGAACAGTCGCGTCTGCCTGAAAGGTTGCACCCGTTACCTTTAATCGCTGTTGTTCATTAATGGGCCGCACCCGTTCGCTACTGGTTCTGTGTTTGCACCTGTTGCTGTCATAAGCCGCACCTGCTCTCGTCTAACGGGTCGCACCCGCTTCCGTCTGCTACTGGATGAGTTTGTTTGCCAAAAAACCCACACCCGCTTCAGAAGTCGCACCCCCTCAGTCAATCCGCGTCCGCTTATGAACAGATTGTCAGAAAATTCGGCCCAGTTTTGCAGTAAAAATAGGATCATATTAGACCCAAACCCGAACCCGAGCCCGGCCCAGTTTGGTCGGTCGGACGGCGGCGGCTCGCGCGTGTGGTGGTGATGCATGATCTCCCTCCTTACAACGAAGCAAACATTTGGGTGCCCCAAGGCCCCAACCCCTTCATTGCAAAGCTATTAATATACTAGAATAGTTTGCCGATGTAGGACTTATGTAATTTTCATTCATTTTAGGTATTTAGGAATTCCAACAAAGTCGACCTTGTCCTCAAGGTTGGTAGGTGCAGTCAGTGCTGGTGGCAGTGGAGTTGGTGTAGTGTTGCGTGGGTTTGGGCAAAGTTTAAGGAGGGAAATGTTGAACATAGGGTAGATGCGAACTTCAGGTGGAAGGAGCAGTTTATATGCAACAGCGCCTATCTTCTCAATGATTGGAAAAGGCCCAAAATATTTCTTTGATAGTTTGTGTTGTGTTGGCCGTAGAGAGTGTTGGCGGTAAGGGTGGAGTTTGACAAAGACGTACGAGCCGATAGGAAAATCTTTGTCAAGGGGATGTTGATCCGCTTGATTTTTCATACGGAGTTGAGCTCGTTGGAGGTTGTTCTTAATGGATTTCAAAAGTTGGTCTCTACTTGTGGCCCATTCTTCAATTTCCGGCATTAGTGTAGTTCCTCGGATGTAGTCGACTATAACCGGTGGTGGACGACCATAAACGGTTTGGAATGGTGACATTTTTAAAGAGGAATGGGTACAAGTATTGTACCACCATTCCGCCCATGGTAGACACTTGACCCATTGTGATGGTGAATCTCCACATATTGCTCGCAAATAAGTTTCTAAGCAACGATTGACTACCTCCGTTTGTCCGTCGCTTTGGGGGTGATAGGCACTACTCATGTTAAGTTGAGTGCCATGTAAGCAAAAGATTTCTTTCCAAAATGAGCTCATAAAAAAACGATCACGATCGAAAACAATTGGCCGAGATAATCCGTGTAAACGGACATATTCTTGAATGAAATAAGAAGCTAGTTGAGCCGTAGTGAAGGAGGTAGGTAATGCAACAAAATGCACATACTTAGAAAGCCGATCAACAATTACCCAAATACAAGTTTTGTCGGACGATGGGGGTAAATGATTAACAAAGTCCATGGATATGCCTTCAAAGATTTGGTTAGGGATGGATAAGGGTTGTAGAAGTCCTTTAGGTGCAGAATTTTCTGGCTTAGTTTGCAAACAGACAGAGCATTCACTGACAAACGCACGGATAGACTCACGAAGATTGGGCCAGTAAAAATTGCTGGCAATGCGAGCCAAAGTAGCTTTTATTCCAGAGTGTCCACCAGTTTTTGAGGAATGATACGCAGCCAAAATTCTTTGCTATAATACAGGGTCATTTGGTACAAACAGGCGCTTTCCCCTGAATAGCAAACCATCACAAAATGAAAAGTTTGGGTTGGATATTTTACCAGTCTGTAGTTGGGTGATAATTGTTTGAGCTGCTGTGTCTGAAGATAGAGCTGCACGGATATCGAAAGTAATTGCAAATGAAGGAGACGAGAAGGCGGCCAAAGTTGTTGCTGCTGTCCATCGAGATAACCCATCTGCAATAGTGTTTTCATTGCCAGGTCTGTATTTGATAGTGAAGTCGAAACCCATTAGTTTGGAAAGCCACTTTTGCTGGTCCGGTGTTTGTATGGTTTGAGTGAGGAGCTGGCGAAGGCTTTGATGGTCTATAGTGATGGTGAATGGTCGGCCGAGAAGGTAGTGTCGCCACTTTTGGATTGCGGAAGTTATGGCGAACATCTCGCGAGCATAAGTGGAAGCCGTCTGCAGTCGTGCTGGGAGTTTCTGACTGTGGAAAGCGATGGGGTGGCGGGATTGTGATAGGACAGCACCACAAGCATAGCCGGAAGCATCTGTATGTAAGTCTAATGGTTGGGAGAAATTGGGGAGAACTAGGATTGGGGCAGTGGTTATTGCGTGCTTGAGGGTGGAGAAAGCTTCGTGGGCTTTGTTGGGCCAGGAAAATGGTACGTCCTTCTTCAATAATTTAGTTAATGGATTAACAATATGAGCATAGTGTTGGATGAAGCGACGATAATATCCGGTGAGGCCTAGGAATCCACGAACAACGGTGATAGATGTCGGTGTTGGCCAATTAATGATAGCTTCAACTTTGGATGGGTCGACACGTACTCCCTTATTAGAGATAATATGACCCAAATAGTATAATTCCGTGAGCCCAAAAACACATTTAGAAAAATTGGCATAAAATTTGTTTCGGACCAAAATGTCTAAAGTGGTTTGTAAATGAGAGAGATGCGAATCCCATGATTTGCTATAGACAAGGATGTCATCGAAAAATACAAGGATGAATTTGCATAGATGAGGGCGAAAAACATTGTTCATTGTAGCTTGAAATGTTGAAGGAGCGTTTGTGAGACCAAATGGCATTACAAGGAATTCATAGTGCCCTTTCGTGGGTATGAAATGTCGTTTTATGGATATTGGATGGGTTAACACGAATTTGAAAGTAGCCGCTACGCAAACCAAGTTTGGAAAAATATGCGGATCCATATAACTCATCTAGTAGCTCATCAACCGTTGGAATGGGGAAACAATCCTTAACGGTAATGGCATTAAGGGCACGGTAATCGACGTAAAAGCGCCATGTACCGTCTTTCTTCTTAACGAGAAGTACGGGAGAGGAAAATGGGCTTGTGGATGGTTGAATAATTTAGGTTTGTAGCATTTCTCGTACTTCAGTTTCAATTTCGTTTTTCTGAAAATATGGGTAGCGATATGGTTTAACGTTTATGGGTTTTGAGTTTGGTTGAAGGTTGATGTGGTGATCAAGGTGGCGGTACGGTGGAAGATTCGTGGGTTTGTCAAAGAGAGTGGAGTAATGAGCTAGCAGTTGTTGAATGTCTGGGTGTAAGTAATCAGATGCTGGGAGAGATAATGTGTTTGGGTTTTGATTGGGCTCGATAGTGAGTTGAAAATAGGAAGAAATGGACGTTGTAGACTGCATACGTTTTAACTGTTGGAAAGAAATTTCTGATGGGCTTACTGATGTGTCTCGGCCCAGCAGAGTAATGAGTTTATTATTATAAACAAACGACATAGTCATGTGTTTATGATCCATTGTGATTGGACCCAGGGTTTGTAACCATTGTATTCCAAATACAATTTCAGCTCCAGAAATCGGCAAGAGGAAAAAATCTGTAATAAAATCATACCCTTGAATCTGAACAAGAACCTGGTGGCAAGCTTGCTGACATTGCAACCTTTCTCCATTTCCTACAGTGACAAAGAAATTGTGCTGATTTTCTGCTCGAAGCCCTAAAAATTTAGCCGTCTTTGGGTGGATGTAGTTATGAGTGCTTCCCGAGTCAACGAGAATGGAGACCATTTTATTGTTTATTTGCGCCTGCAGTCGAAGAGATCTGGGGTGGGACGAGCCAATGAGAACATGGTAGGAAATTGCGGGATCGAACTGGGTTGTTGGCTCTGGATCTGGAGTATCGAGAATTGCAGTGTTCTGTGTGGATGAATCGGAACTGTCATCATCGTCCGGTAATAGCAGGAAATTTTGTTAGTAATGCATTTATGGCCGGGATAGTATTTCTCTTCGCAACTGTAGCATAGGCCTTTCGCTTGGCGATTTTGAACCTCGGTTGGGGTTAATCTTTTGATTGGGTAAGTTGGGTTCGTTGGTTGAGTTGGGGCAGGTATTGGCGGTAAGGAAAGCAGGGGAGATGGTTGTGGCCTGTTATATGGGAGTCGATTCAAAAATTGCTTGGATTCAGTGTGTTTGCTTTCGATGAGTTTAGCAAGATCGATAGCATTGGATAGGGTAGTGGGCTGGAAGGGTTGTAACTCATGTTTGATATTGGTTTTTAGGTCGGAAATAAAGCAATTAAGGAGTGCTTCGGGGGGGAGGTTTGTGACACGGTTGCTAAGTGTTTCGAATTAGGATTGGTAGTTGTCGACGGTCGTTGTTTGACGAAGTTTGAATAAAGTAGCTTGTGGGTTTAGGAATGAGGATGGTCCAAATCTTTGTTCGATGGATCTTATGAGATGTTGCCATGATGTGAGTTGGTTGTTGCGGAACATCCATTGGTACCATGTGAGAGCTTGGCCGGACATGTAAAAGCTTGCAAGGTTGAGGCGTTGTTCATCGGGTGTTGAATGGTAAGAAAAGAACCGCTCCGCTTGAAAGATCCAATCCAAAGGATTAGATCCATCAAAATGAGTAAGTTCACATTTAGGGGTTCAGCCATGAATAGGAGGTGAAAGATGTGATGTATGAAGCGGTGTTGTAAGTAGTGGGGGAGGTGGTGGTGGTCGAGTATTGGATTCAGGTTGGGGTGATGTAGGGATAGATGTAGATGAGATTTTGGCTGATAAGTCGGCAATGGTCTGAGTTAGGTGCTAAACTGTGAGGTGAGGGTGTTTTTGATGTCGGTAATATCGGATTGTTGGGTAGCAAGGGATACTTCTTGATTAGAGAGGGAGGTTTGTTGGGTAGATAGCTTGGTGCCAATGGCGGCTTGATGGTGATTGAGTTGGGATGTCGGTTCGTCGAGGCATGTTATGGTGGAGGTGGGGAGGGAATGAGTGGGTTGATGAAAGCACCAAATGATAGGCCTATGCATGCTGCAGAGAGAGATTTTCAGAGGAGGGAGGAGGAGGATTGAAGAAGAAGAGAATACAAATGCAAAAAGAAACAATAAGAAATTCATCCAGTCTATCTTTTGCCATTCATTCAGAGAAATATATAGCTATTACATTCTGTTGTAACTAATTAGAGATAGGTGGCAGCATACTAGCCACTGCATTAATAACAGAAAAAGATTCCTAGAATTGCAAAAGATTGGTTATAACAGTATTTGTCCACTAGCACAGCACTAATATTGTAACGTGCATGAATGCACTTTATTTGCAGGTTAACATTTTGTTATCATCAGTCCAGGTACCTAGCTGGAACACGGATGGACCTCTTCTGCCTGGCAACAGCCTGAGGTGAATAAGAGCAGCCCGTATCAGTATGCGTGTAGTGTGTACCTATTTTGTTCAGGGAGGAAGAGGATAAAAAGTAGAAATTCCATTACTTCATCACTGAATAAACAAGCTTTGGAAGCAGTGAATAATATCCAAAGAGCTTTCTTATAAGGTGAAAGGTACATAGTTTAATCACTGCAGGGACAAAGTAAACGAGTTTAAAAGACAATCCTGATTTCATTTATGTCATCCATCTTATGATGCTTATTAGGATTTGTGAACAATGCTAATTTGATATGTGTTTTTTGTTGAATTAACTGGAGTTTCTGTGGGTGCTACTTGATTGAGTCTTACCTTAATGTTCCCAACATCAAAGAAAGTGAAGGTCCGTACATTGTATAAATCATTGGATGGTAATTAATTACAAGCAACAAACAGAATAAACAATCGAATCGTTAGTCGGATAATTACAGGCCACTGGAATAAGGCACACCAGTTTGAGGTATCCAGTTATCTCCAGAAATCAAGTTGCTCACCGTAAAACTCAAAGCATCATTGCTAGTAATCGACTTATGATAGCCATGCCAAGTGACTCTTCCGCTCGTCCCCGAACCCGCACCCGTATTGATATACTCGGCATAATACAGAGTACTCAAGGCAAAAGTGCCGCTCCAGGGCATCCAACAAGTCGGGTCTATCAAGCTGCCTAAAATCGATTTCATGATAACCGTCCTTGAATACTCCTTCCATGGCCTTCCAAGGTAAGTCTTGGTCGATCCAAGGTTTTCTGTGGGAGCAACGTTACATTTGTGAATGGAAATGCCTGTGTTTTGGTTTGGGTTGGTACGGCCTTGGGCAGTGATAGTGTTGCTCTGACCCTTCATTGGAAGCCTGGGGTATATGTTACAGTTTTGAAGGACTACTGCAGCATTGCCAAAAATGAAATCAACGGTTTCGTAAATGTCGTAGTCTCTGTAAAATTGTCTTAATGAATGCGTGTAAAGAGTGTCTTGATATCCTTCGAAGCTGCAATTGTGAAAGGTTGATAGATCAGCTCCGCTTCTCAAAGCTACTGCTTGGTGCTTTGTTGGTCCGTCCGTGTTCCTGAACGTCATGTTTATCGCTACGAACCCTTGACCAACCACAGCTGCAAATTGATGCATTAAAAAAAGGTTAGGCATGTATATGTATGTTGAGGATCTGGAATATATCAGTAGAACGTTTTTAAAAGGAAGATATGCACGTACCGAATGTGGGAGAATTGAAGGTTGTCCATCCGTCAAGATTGTTGTGGTCTCCAGTAACAACTGCTTGGTTGATTCCATCCCCAACCATCATGAGATACTTCTTATTCTTGGCTATGGACACATACTCTTTATAGACGCCGGCGGATACGAAGATCATATGATAACCATTAGCTCCGTTTGTATTATTAGGTGCTTTGTTGACCGCTTCAGTAATGGTCTTAAAATCCCCAGTCCCATCTTGACTGACGACCACCATTTCGGTAACCAAGACCGAACCTGTGTTGAAAGGAGATATATTTGAGAAAGTGTCTCACTGTATTTTTTATTCACACTGAACTTTAAATACACAAGAAAACAGAACGTGAAAAACAAAGTACAACACACTCCTAAACTGATGGAGACTTGATCAAACAACTACACACAACCTCATGGTCCTATACATAAAGATTATTAATAACAAACTTGACTAATTCAAATAACAGACGTAGACAAACTCAACACTTCCCCTTAAACTGAATACCATGCAAACATTCATTTTACTTCAGAGCTAGGAAAAACTCCAAGACAACCACGTAGCCTCACAAATGTCTCAAGCTTCAAAGGCTTTGTAAGTATGTCCGCAATCTGATTCTTACTTTGACAATGAACTAATTCCATAACTTCTCCTTTTGTGAGATCGCGAAGAAAATGAGATCGGATATCGATGTGCTTACTTCTTCCATGTAGCACCAAATTCATCGAAAGTTTAATAGTAGACATGTTATCACAGTGGATTTTTGTAGGATTTGGTTGCACACATCTTAATTCTTCAAGAACTCTTCGTAACCAAACAGCTTGACATGCACAAGATGCAGCTGCAATAAATTCTACTTCCGTCGTAGATAAACTGACCACTTGTTGCTTCTTCGAAGACCAAGAAATTGCACCAGAACTGAACATAAAAACCTGGCCAGAATTACTTTTCCTGTCAACTAAGTCTCATGCAAAGTTGCTATCACTGTAGCCTCTAATTCATTGTTTTCCTTCTTCTTGTACAGAATACCAAAATTAGCAGTTCCTTTCAAATAGCGCAGAACCTGTTTTGCTGCTTGAAAATGTAATACTGTTGTTGATTCCATGAATCGGCTAAGGAGGCTAATAACATACATCATATCTGGCCTTGTAGCTGATAAATACATTAAACTACCAATGATTTGCTTATAGTATGTACTATCAACTTTATTCCCATCAAAATCCTTTGTGAGTTTGCAACCTGGGATGATAGGGTTATTAACAGGATTGCAGTCCAACATGTGGAACCTTTCAAGTATTTCTTGAGCATACCTCTTTTGTCCAATGAAGATTCCATCAGACCTTTGATCTACTTCAATGCCAAGAAAGAAACACATTCTTCCCAAGTCACTCATATCAAATTCTTTCATCATGGATTTCTTAAATTCAACAAACATATCATAGTCGTTACCAGTAAAAATTAAATCGTCCACGTATAAACACACATTTAAAATTTTACCTTTATCTCCAATTTTAATAAACAAAGTGTGTTCATGGGGACACTTATGAAAACCAGCCTTTGAAAAATACGACTCTATACGACTATACCAAGCTCGTGGTGCTTCTTTCAATCCATATAAAGCCTTTTTTAATCGGTATACCTTATGTTGATTTCCTTTTTGTATATAGCCAGGTGGTTGATCAACAAAAACCTTCTCATTTAGCTTACCATGCAAGAACGCAGATTTCACGTCCAATTGAAATATTTCCCGAGAATTTTGTGCGGCCAATGATATTACAAGGCGAATGGTATCATGTCTAGCAACTGGTGCAAATACCTCAGCATAATCAATTCTGTACTCTTGTGTGTACCCCTTAGCCACTAAGCGTTCTTTATACTTCTCTATGCCACCTTTTTCATTGAACTTCATTTTGTATATCCACTTGACTCCAATTGTCTTTTCACCAGTAGGCAAATCTGTTAGCTCCCATGTGTCATACTTCTCAATTTATTTGATCTCGGCATCCATTGCACTTCTCCATTTGTTTTCTTTGACTGCATCGTGAAATAAAATAGGAACATTATCTGTAAACAGAGCAAGGTGCGCAAATGCTTCATCATCTGATAATTCATCGCCAGAAACATAATCTTATAATCTCAAGGGCCTTCTTCTCAATCTTTGTATGCGTTGAGAAGGTTTCTCATCATTATGTTGCGGTGATGAGTTGCAAGGTTGTGCTGCTACTGGAGTACAAACAAGAGGTGGTTCTTCAATAAGCTGATCATTAGTACATGGCTCATTTGCTTCTAAAATTTCTTCCGTGTCAACCAAAGATTTTGCTTGATGTGTATCACTCCAGTCCCACCTCTTATTTTCATCGAATTTCACATCACGACTAACAAGAATTTTCTTCGTTGTTGGATTATAGAGTCGAAAATCTTTGGACTCCTCACTGATTCCAAGGAAAATGCATTTCACACTTTTGTCATATAGCTTCTTTCTTGTTCCATCTGGTACATGTGCATAGCACACGCATCCAAATACTCTAAAATAATCCACTGATGGTTTGTTTGAAGACCATGCTTCTTCAGGAGTCATATCCTTAACAGCCAAAGTTAGACTTCGATTCAGTATATGAACACTCCAGCTAACAGCTTCTGGCCAAAATTCCTTTGGGAGATTTGCCTTTGCCATCATACTTCGCACCATATTTAGAATAGTTCGATTCTTCCTCTCCGACACACAATTTTGTTGTGGGGTATAGGCCGCCGTAAGTTGTCTTTGAATTCCGTTTTGCTCACAAAACCTGGAAAAGTTGTTAGAATTGAATTCTCCACCGCGATCTGTACGCAAACTTTTGATAGAATATCCTGTCATCTTTTCTATTTTGGCTTTAAAACTTTAAAATGCAACAAGGGCTTCAGATTTTTCATGTAAAAAATAAACCCAAGTTTTACGACTAAAGTCGTCTTTAAAAGTAATAAAGTACCTTTTTCCGCCATTAGATACTGGATTAATATGTCCGCACAGATCTGAATGGATCAATTGCAAGATATTTTTAGCTCTCCATGCTTGCATGTTTGGAAAAGGATCGCGGTGTTGTTTACCCATCATGCACTCTTCACATACCTGAGAAGGACAAGAGATAATTGGCAGTCCATCTACCATATTTTTTTGTTGAAGGGTCTTTAAGCCATTGAAGTTTAAGTGTCCATAGCGAAGGTGCCACAACCATGTTGTGTCTTGTATTCTTGTTGAGAAACAACTTGAATTGCCTTTTTGTGCATGCATCGGAAACATATGATTTTTAGTCATTTTCACTTCTACAATTAAACCTAGTTTTGGATGTTGAATTTTACAGCATCCTTCCTTGATAATGATTGTGTTTCCATTTTCTTGCAACTGCCCAATACTTAAAAGGTTGCTTTTCAAAGTGGGGACATAAAAAACATTAGTAATTTTGTATGCAACATCATTAATCAGCACTTGAATATTCCCTTTACCCATCACTGGTATATTTGAATTATCTCCTAGTTTCACATTTTCTTTAAAGTTTACATCTAAATTTGAAAAAAGAGATTTGTTACCGCACATATGATTGTTGCATCCCGAATCCAAGTACCAAACATCGGGTTGTGGTTCATTCTCCTCGATGTGAGCCATTAAGAGGACTTCTTCAGATTCAACATAGTGTGACTTTTCTTCTTTTTCATCTGACTCTGGACAATCATGTTGATAGTGGCCGTATTTGTGACAACGGTAGCATTGAATGTTTGACATACTCCATGCTCCTTTATGATCAATTGCTTGCTGATTTTCATGCCAACGACCTCTACCTTGACCATAACCGCGGCCTCGACCATAACCGCGGCCTCGACCTCGGCCTCGAGCCCTTCCTCGGTTGTTCCAAGTCGATGAGCTACCACGAGTATTATCATTACTAACTGAGACTTTTAACAATTTCTCTTCAACAACCAAGCTAGTCATTCGTTGTTCATGACTAACAACGAGCTTTGTAACTCATCAATGGAAAGTGCAGTAACATCCTTGGATTCTTCAATAGAGCATACAACATAAGCAAATTTCGGAGTCATTGAGTGTAGGATTTTTTCGACAATCACTACATCTTTCATTTGTTCTCCATGGATGCGCATTTTATTTGCAATTGTTAATGTTCATTCAAAGTATTTTGTAACAGTTTCGCCTTCATCCATGTTAAGAATCTCAAACTCTCTGCGAAGAGCTTGTAATTGAGCTCGTTTCACACGAGCAGTCCCCTGATACTTTTGCTTCAAAGAATCCCATATGTCCTTTGCTGTATCTTTCTTAAGAATGGTCTCTAGAACAACACGATCAATGGCTTGGAATAAGAAATTTTTCGCTTTCAAATCTCTGAGCTTTTGATCTGCTAGTGCTTTCCTTTGTGCTTCAGTAAGGGTAGCCTCAGAAGCTAGTTCTGTGATACCATTCTCTATTAAACTCCAATACTCTTTGGAGCGTAAGAAATTTTCCATGAGCATACTCTAGTGATCATAATGGCCATCTAACTTTGGGATTGTTGGTTGAACAAAACTGTTGCTTTCACTTGCCATCTTGATTTTGCTATTGCAATAAGAAATCTGTTGTTTCTTGTATCTTTGCTTTATATGATGTAGCGGCTCTGATACCACTTGTTGAAAGGAGATATATTTGAGAAAGTGTCTCACTGTCTTTTTTATTCACACTGAACTTTAAATACACAAGAAAACATAACGTGAAAAACAAAGTACAACACACTCCTAAACTGATGGAGACTTGATCAAACAACTACACACAACAACCTGAAGACGACTGAAGCAACTTCCTTCCAGTTCTCTTCTCGAATGCATCAAGATTCTTTTTGGACATTTTTAAAGGCAGTTCTCCATTAGGTCCCATCTCTGCTTCGTGAAACAACATCATTTTTCTGCCGTTGCCTGGTTTGTTATTATTATGTTTTAGCTTCTTGGGGATGCTGGAAGGGCCTTTGGATCCATTATTAGTGGAAGGCTTCTTGTTGGGATTGGTCCATGCATATTTGAACAATGCTAGGGAGACACTACTCAACTTGGTGCCTGTTAATGTTAAATAATGGAATTCATTCTTAATTTAGGCATCTATCTATCTAGATAGATGGTGGATGTAGATCATAACAAGAATGCTAATAAGTAGCTAGCATGCATGCATGAGCTGATAGAGACTTAAATCAAAAATAGTGTATAGTTAAAAGAGTGAGTAGAGTAGGTAGGTAGCTAGTGCGATAATTACATACCGTTTTCTAAAGAAGTTGAAAGATCATTATGGACTGTGGAAGCCGTAGTAGACTCCTGTAGACTTTGCAGACAAGTTTGTTGGTTAGTTAAAACAGCATCGAGCAGAGGTTGTAAGGCTTCTTCTTGAGAGTCAGGAAGCTGGCTACTAGTTGCAGAAGTTAAAGCGGAGGTGGCAGAAGATAAAAAGTCGATGTTCAAATCAAACAAGAGCTGGCAGTCTTGCAGTGTCATGACTGCAGAAGAGATTATACTAGTAGAAAGATGTTGGTTGATTGAGTTGAGAAATTTGGTTGATTGGTTTAACACCTTACCATCGTGAAATTATTTCTGAAATCCCTTATTACTTATTACTGTGAAATTATCTCCGAAAGGAAATATTAAAATAAACAAATTACATGTAATCCCTTATCGTCAAAAAATATTATTTGTGAAATTTTTTAACTACATATTTAATATTGTGAAATTGTTAACTATATATTTAATTTTAACAACTTCAAAAGCATCGGCATGGCTTAGGGATTTCTTAAACCTGGTCAACTCCAACACATTGAAATGACTTCGGCTTCCCCTTATCTCAATAGAACCTCATCCCCAAACTCATTCTTTCCAAAACTATCTATGCCCCTGATCCAATGGCCTCATTCCACACTATACTATCGTCAATCACAAACTTGTCGACGCTCCCACACCACACCATGCCGACCACCGTCGCACTGCACCATGTTGACTACGCAATACCTCCTACACCATACCACATCGCACCATGCCCACCGTTGTTGCACCGGCCTGCTGCGTCGAGCTATTGTTGCAAAACTATTTCGTCTGCACCAGAAAAGGAAAACAACAAAATTACTATAGAAAATATAAGATAATTATACTAATGGTTTGTGATGTTAATTAAAAGCTAAGTAACGAGATAAGATGTTGGAAGACAATAAGATGCAATAAGATAACAAATAAACAAGATAATAATAAAAAAATCGAATCCTCGTTTTATCGTGAACGTTATAATCCTCATTTTTATGAATGTTAGAATCCTTTGCATTCTATTAAGTTGACGAATTTTTCTTTTTGTAAAATTAGTATAGTTTTTATTATTATGTAGTGAAACTTGACTGTTTGAAATTTTGTAGTAGTAACTACGATAGTGTAGGGCATCAATGATCAACAAGATTATATTTTGGAAATGGCTTATTAGAATTCCTGGTGGTGACATCTGATAAGGATACAAATATGGAAGAAATTTGATGCCCCTGGATGAAGTGTCATATTTTAAATTATTATATTAAAATTTTGTAAGTTTAATTTGGCTTTTAAGGGTTTTATATATTTCGCACAGAAAGATTTTGGAGCACATAAAACAACTTATGACAATGGTATGTGTTAAAAGATGGCAATATGCGTGTGGATATTCAAGTCAATATGCACGTCAATGTTCAAGTCCATATCAATTCTTAGTTAAGTCATCAAAGTCATGTAAAGCATCATAAATGTTTTAAGTCAATAAGCAAGTTAAGGTGCAAGTCAATATGCGTGTGGATATTCAAGTCAATATGCACGTCAATGTTCAAGTCTAAATTCGAAGTCAAACGAATATGTTAGTCACATGTGCAAATCAAGTCAATAGGCTATGCAGTTTTTCAATATCCAATCCTTATATGTACAAAGTTCAAGTATTACAATCGGCAAAAATCCCCTAATTGATTTAGGGTTTACAAAGTTAAAAATATAAGAAGTGGGAAAGGAATGAAATTCATCCTTCAAATGGCACCCTGAGGCCCATATTTATAAAGAAAGAAACACAGCCTGGTAGTTGTCTTCGACGCTCTTGGCTTCGGCACTCTTGGTGTTAACATGCTTGACTTCGATGATCATCATGTAGTGATATCCCCTAAGTATTATTAAAGTGCGGTTCCAATTAATACAACATTACTTGAGATTCACCATTGGAGTGCGGCAATTCGGGACAAAGTCGACATTGGAGAAGAAACAACTTCAATTGAATGCCATATGAAAGAAGCGCGGCATTAATGAAGTATCTTATTGATGATTGGCGATGTTGATAGCCTCTATGGATGTCGACGACGTTAGTCATCAACACCGCATTCACGAATAGGCGGTGTCCTTTTGAATTCGATGAGGTGTGTTATATGAAAGTTGAGATGCGTTGATGATCATTGGCATCATTATGGAGCAATATCCTCGAAGTGCTGTGAAGTGTGGCGCCGCTTTAATGCAATGCTGATAGCCTTCGTGGTTATTAATGATGAGCTTGTTTTGGTTTTTAACGATGGCTTGTTTTGGTTATCATAGATGGACAGTGGCACCACTAGAGTATTACATCAATGAGGTGCGATATGAAATGCATCTACACTTGTTGATGACCGACGATGTGGATCACTTCGATGCTGACTAGGTTTGACATCATTGCTTCTTTTATTACTTGCGACATAGTCTATGTCTTTTATTAGCCAAGTGCGGAACCCTACTCCTTTGATGATGACCCACCCTTATGTCTTATTTGTGAAATTACTATGAAATTCTCTACGAAAGAAAATATAAAAATAAGCAAATTACATTCAATCCCTTATCATCAAAAAATATTACTTGTGAAATTTATTAACGACATATTTAATATTGTGAAATTGTTAACTATATATTTAATTTTTACAACTTAAAAAGCAGCGGCATGGCTTAGGGATTTTCTAAACTTGGTCAACGCCAACTCATTGATGCGACTTAGACTTCCCCATATCTTAATGAAACCTGATCCCCAAACTTATTCTTCCAAAATTGTCAAATTTGAACCCTACCACACCGTACTATATATGCCCCTAATCCAATGACTTCATTCCACAATATAATATCGTCGATCACAAACTTGTCGACGTCCCCTTACCACACCATGCCGACCACCATCGCACTGCACCATGTTGACCACGCAACACCTCCTACACTATACCACATCGCACCATGCCCACCGCTGCACCACTGGCCCGCTGCGTCGAGCCACTGTTGCATAACTACTTCATCTGCACCGAAAAAGGAAAACAACAAAATTCCTATAAAAAAATATAAGATAATAATACTAATGTTTTGTGATGTTGTTAATTAAAAGTTAAGTAACGAGATAAGATGTTGGAAGACAATAAGATGCAATAAGATCACAAATAAACAAGATAACAAAAAAAGTCGAATCCCCGTTTTGCTGTAAACATTATAATCCTCATTTTTATGAATGTTAGAATCCTTTGCATTCTATTAAGTTAACAAAATTTTCTTTTTGTAAAATTAATATAGTTTTTATTATTATGTAGTGAAACTTGACTATTTGAAATTTTTTTAGTTGTAAGTACGATAGTGTAGGACATCAATGATCAACAAGATTATATTTAGGGAATGGCTTATTAGAATTCCTAGAGGTGATGTCTGATAAAGATACAAATATGGAAGAAATTTGATGTCCCTGAACGAAGTGTCGTTTTTTTAAATTATTAGATTACAATGTTGTAAGTTTCATTTGGCTTATATGGGTTTTATGATGCATTTTAAACTATTCCACGTTAAATCATAAATGTAAACTAATGTATATTTCACACACAAAGATTTTGGAGCACATAAAACAACTTATGACATAGGTATGTGTTAAAAGGTGGCAATGATGACGTAAAAGACTATTATGGTGGGTTGATGAAAATAGTTGAACTTACTTACTCAATGGCATTGGAGCTTAATTTTTTTTACATAAATTGGAATGACTTAGCTGTATGTAAAATGTTGGAGTAAGATGCCCAAGCCATCAGTTGACCAATTTGTTGGACCTAAAGAGCTACATGGTAGGGTAAAATGATTGATTTCAATATAGTTACTTATAATAAAATTGTTCAAAGATCAATTTGTGTTACTATGACTACGGTGAACAGAGAAGATGACTACGGTTTTGATCCAATTCTATGTGACCCTATTGTTTCTCATTTTATTGTGGATTCTCACTCTTCAAAGGATAATGTTTGGATTAATAATGTTGTCGCACCAATGATTGATCCTGGAATGGCTTCAGATCTGAGTGATTCAAATTATGGATTTATTCAATTAAATAACAAGAGAGCCAAAGCAAAAGCTTGTGAATTGGGAAGTTTTGTATTAACTACTACAAATAAATTTGAATGTCTTCCCTTTTCAACTGGCTCTGATATATCTGATGGTCCTGGTTCTGACTATGGGTTGGATTTTCTTATTCCCGATGATCATGGTGCTGTGAATCACTTAATGATTGTAAGTGGTAATAAGGAATTTGCTGATACAAACAATGGTTCTAGCTTCAATTATAATAAACTCTCAATGGTTGCTAAGGGGGATAGGTCAGGAGACATTTGAATTTTGGATAATGATTATACAACCCAGATAATCAAGCTGTTTGACTTAAAAGGCTCTGATTTATGTTCTGGAGGACATGGAACTGTTTTTGGATGGAATGGTCAAATTTCACTTGATAGTGCTACCGTGAATCATTGGAAGGGAGTAAGTGATAATAAGGTAATTTCAGATTCAAGTAATGATATTATTATTGATGATAGTAAATTTCCAAAGGATGATTTGGTGATAAGGATAGTGGAGAAATCAAGTATTATAGATAGAGATACTTACGCCCAGAAAATAAAGTTGGTTGATGTTGAAAATTATGATGAATGTGTGGCAAACTGTTTGAGGAATTTTGATGAGAATATTAGGATTGCTGAAATTAATTATTTTGAAAAGTTATTAAATGAATCAGGTATGGTGAACTCAAGTTTATCCATTGTTGAAGATGCTGATACTCTTGCTTGTATTAATATGCATGGTGCACACATTATGAATGTTTCTGAAGATATGACAGCATTGAGTCTTGCTTCTTATATTGATAATATTGCTGAAGCGGTTGGTGTTTTAGATGTTATGTGGGGTGATTCTTTGATTTATGAGTTAGTGAATATTTTAGGGGTTGAACATGATGATAAGTTTGGAATTTTGAATGGAAAGGATGAGTCTGCAGTTCTTTGTTTAATTCATGGTGATCAACTGAAGGAGGATAAGGTTAGTCTGGAAATGGTTTTTGGGGTGGGTTCAAATTATGGATCAGTGCTTTCTTTGGATTGTATTGAAGGGGTGGGACAATCAGTGGTAGGTGACGCAGATATAAAGCTTGTGCAAAATGACTCTTTATTAGCTTCGGGGGTGTTAGGTGGCGTAGTTAAAAAGCTTGTGAAAGATGACTCTTTATTGGCTTTGAGGGAAGTAACTGATTGTGATGATTTTTGTGTAGTGAATGGGGGTTTGGATAAGGATTTGAAGAGAAATTCTTATCTATTATCTCATGTTTGTAATAGTGAGATCGGTAACTTGTTGGCTTCTTGTTCTTATTCTTCGAGGAGAGGTAGCCGTAGGAAGTCTGTGGCTGGTAGTGGATCAGTTCGACAGAGAGCCAGGATCCGATGTAGTCGGTCTCAGTCTGCGGGTGAGTTACCTGATTCGAGTACCGTGAGTGGTGCTACGAATTCAGGCTCAGGTATGCACTCTGATTTGGGTAATACGTTTTCTTCATATGCTTTAGGTAGTTTGTCTTCTTCTCAGTTTAGTAAGTTGGCTAGTGACACTACTTTCATTTATTCTGATGTTGAGATTAATCTTGAGTACATTAGAGGTAGGGAACTTGATAGGGCTAGATCTGTTGGTATATGAGGATTATTAATTGGAATATCAAAGGTTTGAACGATTTAAATAAATATGACAAAGTTAGAGCTTTTTTAAAGACTATTCTATTGACATTGCACTACTACAAGAAACTAAAATTGAATGTCCTGATATTCATTTTTATAGAAGATTATGTGGGTTTCATTTTAGGAAATGGGCTTTTTTACCTTCTGTGGGCGCTTCTGGGGGTTTAATGATAGGGTGGCGGGATAACTATTTTAAATTGCTTCAATGTATTTCCAAGCAACACTCTTTGCATATTATTCTCATTAATTTAAGTGATAATTCTTTTTTAAATATTTCTAATGTTTATGGGCCTAACTCTAAAATAAGTCGTCGGATTCTTTGGAATGAATGTTTGGAATTTAGATATTTAGCTCCAAGCTCTTGGATTTTGGGGGGTGATTTCAACGCCACACGTTTTATAGGAGAGCGATCACCACGGGAGGATGATCACTCTGCTATGGAGGAATTTGACCAATTTATTGTTAATTCTAATTTGATTGAAATTCCTCTTTCTAATAGAGGTTTTACTTGGAGTAATACTAGAGACTCCCCATCAATGGCTCTTCTAGATGGGTTTTTTGTTAATGATGAAATCAAGGATAAATTTTCTATCTGTAGGGTTTCTAGTTTTCCTTACACTTATTCTGATCATTGTCCTATTATTCTTACATATAAACAACATGGGGTTATTAATAGATCATTCAAATTTGAAAAAATGTGGCTTTTAGAATCCAATTTTTTTAATCTAATTAAAAATAAGTAGATTTCTATGAGTTATTATAATATTAGAAATAAGGATAATTCTGCTAAATATTTTGTTTTAAAACTTAGGGATGTTAGGAATTTTCTTATAAAGTGGAATAAAAATGTTTTTGGTAGCATAAAAATTAAAAAAGAAAATATACTAACTGAGATGCTTAAAATAAACAAGATAAAAGAAACTAGACAACTAAATTTAGGTGAGCAAAATGTTTTAACTAATCAAAAAGATGAACTTAATGCTATTTTAGAAAAGGAGGAGATTATATGGAAACAGAGATCCAAAATCCAGTGGATTAATGAAGGCGACAATAATACCAAAAATTTTCGCAATATGGCTAATGGTAGGAAGCGTTGTAATACGATTAACTCCATTATTGTGAATAACGAAGAATTAGTTCACCAAAGAGACCTTAATAAGGCTTTTACAGACTATTATAGAGATATTTTTGGTAATAAAAATAAACATAGAATTAATGTTAGATGGAATGATCTTTTTCCGTCTGATTCTAAGGTTGATCTTTCTGAGTTAGATAATCCTTTTACTGATGAGGAAATTTGAAAAGCAATTAATGACATGCCAGGTGATAAATCCCCGGGTCCGGATGGGTTATCCATTTTCTTTTATAAAACATTTTGGGATGTTTTAAAATTATATTTAATTAGTATGTTTCACTAAATGGAAAGTTGCAATTATGAAGATTTAATTTTGCAAATGTTATTTTATTACACAAAAAAGTAGGTGCTAATAACTTAAAAGATTTTAGACCTATTTCGTTAATTAACTGTTCCGTTAAAATTATTTCTAAAGTTTTAGCTAATAGACTTAGTATAAGAATGAACGATTTAATTGACTGTTCACAATCTGCTTTCATTACGGGGAGAAATATCACCGACGGTGTGGTTGTTGTTCAAGAATACATTAATCACTGTTGTAAGAATAATATAACCTGTGCGGTTTTAAAGTTAGATTTCGCTAAAGCTTTTGATTCGGTAGATTGGAATTTTCTTGTTGATTTATTCCATGCTAGAGGTTTCAGTCATAGATGGATTAGCTGGATCATGAATTTACTTAGAACTGGTAACTCTAGTATTATGGTTAATGGTATTTTAGGTAATAAAATTCAATCTAAGCGAGGTTTAAGGTTATCACCTCTTTTGTTTAACTTAGCCACAGATGTTTTCGCTAAGATAATTAAAAAAGCGGTTGATAATTGAGCTCTGGGGAATGTTGGTATTGATATATCGCGTAACGGTATATCTGTCCTTCAATTTGCTGATGATACTTTGCTTTTTCCTTCTCATTTGCCTAGACACATTATTACTCTTAAGTTTATTTTATATAGTTTTGAACTACTTTAAGGGTTAAAAATAAATTTCAACAAAATTTAGTTTTTGTATTAAACGTTTTTGAAAAAATTGAGAATTTAGTTGCTACACACTTAATTGTAAAACTATGAATTTCCCTTTTAACTATCTTAGTTTTGCGATTAGACCTACTAAACTTAAACATGAGGACTGGTTTATAATCATAGATAAAATAAAAAATAGGATTTCTAATTGGAATGGGAGATTTCTATCGAGAGCATGTATATTAGTTTTAATAAATTCTGTTTTATCAGCTCCCTGATCTATTGGATGTCTATGCATCTTTTTCTAGATTGGGGGATTGATAAAATAGACAAAATAAGAAGGGATTTCTTATGGAGTGGGGAAAACTCTAATAGCTACATTAAATGTTTAGTAAATTGGGAAACTGTTTGTAAATCTAAAAAAGGATGGTGGTTTAGGAGTTAATTTGTGTAATATGAATTTGTCCTTATTAGGTAAATGGTTATGTAAGTTTAAGGATATCAATGATAATGCTACTTGAAAAGAATTCATTTCTAAATATTACTATAATGATGGTAATAATTTATACCAAATTACTCCTATAGTCATTCGTAATCTATCTAATTTTTGGAAATCTATTTTAAAATGTCATGAGATTTTTAACTTAGGCACTAATATAATAGTTCATTCGGATAATATTACTTCTTTTTGGCACGATCGTTGGATTTCCGTTATCCCACTTAGGATTGAATTTAGAGAGCTTTATGATATCTATAATTTTAAATATGTTTTAGTTATAGACTTTTTTCTCCTGAAAATGACCCTCCTTTGAATTTTAGTTTTAACAGAATTTTAGTAGGTTCAACTCTTAGGCAGCTTTCTTTGCTTTATGCTAGATTAAATTTATATAATATTGATAATGATAGTGATAATATTAGTTGGGAATGGGATAAGAGTAATAAATATACTTCTAATTCTTTTTATAGATTTATTAACTTTTTGGGTGAAACCAATAACTCTTTTAAATTTATTTGGAAATCAAATGCTCCTCCTAAATCTAAAATTCACATGTGGTTAATTATGCACGGAAAACTAAATACTATAGAATTTTTGAAAAGAAAAAATATGAAAATTGATAACAATTGTTATTTTTGTAATCTACATTCTGAAGATATTAAACATGAATACTATGATTGCATGGACACTTATTTCATTCTAAATAGTACCCTTAAAATCTTTAACTTTGATATAACAACTAAAATTTCTGATTGTGAATTCTATTGGAATTGTTTTAGATTTATGTTCAAAAAGGTAATAGATTCTTACTTGACACTTTATTTATTATAATCCGTTGGTATATTTGGTTTGAAAGAAATCAGAGAATTTTTAATAATAAAAATAATCACACTAATAATTTGGTTTTTATAATTTCTTCATTTTGTTTTAATTGGATCTCAAATCCTAAATATAAATTAGCTAAAAATAATCTTTTTAAAGAATATCTTAATAAGGTTAATAATAATATTAAACTATTTAAACATAATAATAATAATATTTTTGATAGTAATAATTGTATTATTAATATTTTTTCAAACTTAAATGATGATTTCACTGCGTATCAGAATATCCTTTTGATCAAAGGACCATAAAGATAATTTTTGATTTGTTTTAATTATTGTTTTAGTTCTAGTTGTTTTAGTTTATAGATCTTTTAGTTCTTTAGATCATGGATACCTTTTTAGTCATTATTCCAATCTTTACTTTATTCTATCCTATTAGATTTAATTTCGTAACTTTACTTCTATCTCTTTTATACATATATATGTATATAAATTTCATTTATAGACATATATGTATGTCATTCTAACTATTTTCCAAGTTGATTTTCAGATACGGGTTTGGGTTAGATATGGTATTAGTTTCTCTCTGCAGGTACACAGGATTGCTGATTGCAGGATTGCGGATTGCAGTGAGGGATTCTTCTCAGTATATCTTCATCTTCATTATGGTGTTCTCAGGTGGACTCACTCTTCAACTAGGAGCTACTTCCAGTTTTATCGAGTCTTTAGAGAGGAGTTTTCCATTCAGGATAATTAACTGTTCCATTTCAGATCAGTAGCATCTCCTTTCCTTCCGTGTCAGCAGCATGGAGCTTCCTTCTTAGTTGGTGCAGGCTTCCATTATCATTGTCTATATGGTGTATATTAGTTTTATAGGTACTTCTAACACCTTAATATCAGGCGGTGGCCATGCCGGAGCTCGGTATTAGGGTGTAATAGGTGGTGGCCATGCTAGAGATCATTTTAGGGATACTTGAGTTTTTCCATTGATTCTTGTATTTAGATTTGCTACCTGCCAGGCATGTTGGCAGCACCTTGCCTTGTGATATATATATAGTCACATGTGTACTCTCCTTTATTTTAGAGGATCACACATTTTTCTCAAAAAAAATTATGTTATTATGAAAAAATCCTCAAATTATATTAAATAAAATTTAATATAAATTCATCTTGATTTGATTTACAAATTATTTTTTAAATAAATTTAATAATATTATGCGAGTAACGAAACGAATAATAGTGTCGAAGTAGATGAAGATAATAGTGAAGATTAAGTTGATAAATTATACTACGAGCTTTAAGATGATAATGCAAATAGTGTGGATTATTAGGATAATGAAGGGAGGTAGCATGTATATATTTAGTTATTTGATTGTTTTCATGTATTTGTTTGGTTAAATTCATGGATATATGATTGTTCGGTTGTTTTAATGCATATGTAATTGTTCAGTTACTTCTACATAATAAGTCAACTCTATACGTTTAATTATTCAATTCATGTTCAATGAAAATTTCTACATGTTATCAGTACATGTTATATTTGATCATGTGCAGTAAAAACGCTTAGCGGTTCTATAGTGCTTGAGGTGTAAATAGTTGTAGCGGAAATAAAAAGAGGATAAGTAGAGGTGCAAAAAGCTTTAATAGATATAAAACCAAATATTTAAAGTTAATTTATTTTCATTCCCACATCTAGAAAAAAGAAATATTGATTAATCTTATATAACAAAATCAAATAATATCATGATTTATTCAAACTATAATTGGTGACTATAATATATTTCTAGCTTTTTTTATGAAAGAGTGATCCTTGCATGAGGGGAGCACTTGTTATATAATAAATAATAATAATGAACCATACAAATGTCTAGTGGCTATTGGCTATTATAATTATATATGAGATCATCCTTTAGATGATCCACAAAAGAATTAACCTACTTCGACTACAATAATATATACATGTTGATTGTCATAAGAAAGATGACTAATAATAATTACAGTCTATATGGATCAATTAATCATCTAACTAATGGCTACTATTGAAACAAATTAAAAGGATGTAGGGTGTAAGGCCTTGTTGCTAAAATGAATTAAACTGTAAAAATGAAGAAGTGCAAGGTGCATGAACTAGTATTTGGTACAGGCTGCTGCACAAATGGTATACATGCAGGGTTGGGCATTGAACTTGCGGTGGAGGAGCTGTAGTGTGATGATGCCTATCTGTAGATGGCTAAACGTGCAGGAGTTGCCGAAGGCTACATAAACTGATCTGAAGCTGCATGGTATGAACTATAGGGAATAGGCTGCAACAAGCAAGCACAAGATAGCTGCAAAGCATGGCAGTGTGAGAAGCCGCAAAGCATGGCAGTGTGATGATGCAAGAACTAGAGCATTGCATGTTCAATGTGAAGATGCAAGGCAGTGAAAGATAATAGCTGCAAATTAAGCCTGCTCGTTGAGTTGTGAGATGATAGCTGCACGTTGAGGTGTGGTGTTATGCGAACAAAGAAATGATAGCTACAACGTAGGCTTGCACCAAACTAGTGTAGTTCGGAAGAGTGGCCAAGAGAAACTCTCCTACAGGCCTGCACGTGAACTGAGTAGTGCTACCGGCCTGCTCAAGAAAGGAGCTCACTGTTTGGAAGGGCGAAAGCATTCTTGAGTTGAGGTGCATTGCTGGAGCAAATATGTTGGGATCTGCTGAGGTGGATTGGAGCGACTTTCTTTAAGCTAAAAGTGCTCAAGGATGCAGTCTACGAATGGCATGTGCATTGCAGACCCAACCAAAAAAATAAAAATAAAACAAAAACTTATTGTTTTGTACTTATAGGCGTTCTTCTTTTAGTCATAGGATCCCCAATACGTTTATTATATGTGTATAATCATATACCTATATTGGTATAAATAGGTGTAAATACATGGAAAAATCTATCTTGTAAGCATAGGACCCCGAGGTTATTTGTTGTGTTAATATTTATATACCTTAAATATAGTTATAATTTGAAGCTTTGTAAGAAGTAGTCAAAGATTTAGATATAGAGATACTAAATTTATAACGGGGTTGATAGTATGTGTTTACATATGTGTTAACTTCTAAGGCCTATTATATTGGAGGTGTCTATCTTTTAAGCATGAAATCCGAAGGCTATTTATTATATGTATATGAGTGCGCATACACACACACACACATAGACACACACTTATACATATATACATACACGTACATATATATCTATATTTTGTGTATATATGTATACACACACATATATGTATATGGTTATATATAATATTAATTAACGCTTTGTATAGAATGTAGTTATAGATATATAAGACTTATGGCGGATGAGAATGTAAATGTGCATATATAAAATCCTATTAAATTTATACCTAGATTTTATGTATATATATGCATTTATTAATATATATATATATGAGAAAAATGAGTGATCCTCTCAAGGAGGAGAGCACTCATATTGTAACAACCCGCATATCTATCGATTCTATATTTAAATATTTTATTTAAATATTTTATCGTTAGTCGGATGTTAGTCCGAAAAGCTACTTTTTGCATACGGTCAAATTAGGACTCGAGACCACCCCCATTGAGTTCAAAATGACGTTTGCGATCTTTTTGAGTGTAAACTTCGATATGTTTGGAGATAGTGAAATTTTCAACACTTTTTCCCGCCTTTGACTTTGGTTTGGACTGCACCCCTTTAGTTCAGCCCAACCATCTTCCTCACTCTATCAAAACACATCAAGCTTTGTCAAAAATGGTGGTGGGAAGTGGAAATTAAAACTCCAAACACAAATTCTATTGCAAATCCGAGATTCAACATCAAATTCACGTGAAGACCATTGATTCAAGCTTGTTGGTATTCTTGCTTTGCTCTCAAATCTCCATCTTCATCAAATTCCATGAAAAGGTGAGATTTTTAGTCTCACATCTTGCTTAAATTTTCATTGGGCTGTTGGGAATGATCCCCTATTGCGTTTGTATGAATATTTGCATTTGGTTTGGATTGGATTGGCGAAAAACACCATTTTTGAGCGTTTTGACGAATTTTCCAGCCCCCTAGAGCTGTTCGGCATCGTTGAGTCGATCGGTTCGGCCTATTTAAGCTGTTCGGCATCATTTAGTCGACCGGCATCTTTAAGTGTTCGGCATCTTTGAACGTTCGGCCTCCTAAGTGTTCGGTATCTTTGAACGTTCGGCCTCCTGAGTGTTCGACCTCCTGAGCGTTCGGCATCTTCAAGTCGTTCGGTCTCTTGAACGCTCGGCATTTTCGAGTCGTTCGGCTGTTGAGTCGTTCGGCATCTTCTGGTCGGATCGGCATATTAGGTCGGTTCGGCATCTTTGAGTGTTCGGCATATTTGAGTGTTCGGCATTTTCGAGCGTTCGGCATATTCGAGCGTTCGGCATTTTCGAGCGTTCGGCATTTTCGAGCGTTCGGCATATTCGAGCGTTCGGCATATTCGAGCGTTCGGCATATTTGAGTGTTCGGCATTTTTGAGTCGATCGGCACACTTAGAGCGTTCGGCATTTTTGTCGTTCGGTCTCCTTAAGTCATTCAGCCTCCTTCGATCGTTCGGCGTCCTTGAGTCGTTCGGCTATTAGGTCGTCCTGCATCCTTTGGTCGCTTGTCCTCATTAAGTCGTACCGTGACGGGGCGCTGCCCCGCACCCCGCCGTGGGCGCTGCCCCCTGGACCCCCGCGACCTGACCGGGCAGATCGACCCCCGTATTACTCTGCGTAGGCAATCTCTTCTGAAAAACATTTATCGGAATTTCTACTTTGATGGTTTTGGGATTGACTTCTTTGGACTTTACTCACGTCTTCGAACGTGAATTGATTTGTTTCTACAATCGTTTTATGACTTGTCACTTTAAAGATATATGAAGGTTTCCATACTAATAGTAAATATCAAAACTCTTTCATCAAAGCGATTTCAACACTATTTTAAATATCAAAAGTTCGTTTTCTCAAACCGATTTTCAATCTACTAGTATATACAAGCCTTTACTTCACTCGAATGAGAAATCGACTTAAACGACTTAGTAAAACGGGTGGTATGAAACGCTTGCGTTCACTTCGTCGGTTAGCTCTTGGACTTGTTCGATTGAACCCTTTTTGTGACAATTTCCTAGTGAAGATTTACAGCTTGTTCGTAAATATTTAAGTTAAGCAAGTGGTTATGGGACATGAAGCTAAACTCATATATTTACTAGCTTGGTGTGATTGACACTTCCTTATGATCATGACGATCATTTTTGTGATTTAGACTAGCGATTGAGCGATGTCTCTTTGTCTACGTGGGAGACTATACCCCGATCATGTGATGTTTCGCCATCACATTTCCAGGGTAGCACCCTACGGTCTTCGGGCCATTCCTGTGTGAAAATTTAATGGATAGCTTCCATGAGATAGCTTCTCGTCATGTGTTTACGCGTAGGTGAGTTTTCATGCTCCCATTCATGTGTTAGGCCTCCCCCCCATTTTATGTGTTTTCTGGATTTCTGATGATGATTTCTGGAATTTTGTGCTTCACCAATTTTCATGATTTTCATTGATATGATATCAGTTTTTGTGCATTGGTGAATTCATGTGTTATTGACTTGTTATGAATACAAGTTTAGGGTATGATACCCTACCTTATCTTTGAGAAGATTCTTGTGATATTGATTAATCTTTTGTTGATTATCATTTACATACTTATAGTAGTATGTCGTAATAGTTATTTCATGTTCATGTCATGCCATTTACTTTATACCATATCATCTGATATTTATAGTTAGACTGATCCGTTTATTATTTTCTTATAAATAATACTCGGGTCAGACCGAGATGTTACAGGTGCTTCTGCTTGACTTCTCTTCAGGATATTTCTGATTTTTGGCTAACTACATAGATTTGTAGTTTTTGGATGTACACCTTTGAGATATAGACTCTATGTTGTGTATCTATTCTTTTGTATAGCACGTGGTGCTATTCTTTTGTATTATCGTGGATCTTTCTGACCACTACTCTGATGTACACTTTCATGTGTTATATATTTATTCATATCTTCTTCCGCCTTTGTGATATGGATGTCTGTGACTGATTTATGTTATGATTATTTCTATGTTTGTTTTCCGAAGATTATATATAGCCACCGTGTGATAGCTTTGTGTTTGTATCGGTATGTCGGATTTCCTCCTTAAAAGGTATGCATTCTACTCTATCTGACGTATCGGTGCTCGCACAAAGAAGTTACATGGATGGTCGCTCCTCCACAGCCTTATTCTCCGTGCTAATTGACAGCACTACATCGTAGTGTTCTTGGTTAGCGTGGGTATAGAGGTGGGGCGTCACACATATAATTTATTCCACACTTAAGAAGGAGCTGTCAACAAGCCTGGCATGTAACAAATCCCCCTTATACAAATAAGAGAAAAATAGAAAACCTCTCCAAAAACCTATGTAACTAAGGTCCATAATAGAAATATACAACAAAACAAAATGCTCAAGTTCTCAATATCGGTAGAATCCAATCAATTCGGTAACTATACGTGTAATTGCTATGAAAACTATGCAAAAAATGTAAGGTCTTTACATGTGTGTGTATTCATATACGTATATATGCAAAACAAAATAAACTAAAATACTAGTAAAAGACATGGAGCAAACAACATTTTAATTAACACTGAGTAAGGAAATAAGAAAAGTATAATTCAAACTAATTACCTAAAGACAAACTAATAAGAAACAAAATAGCTAGAAATTTACAACTAGGCAAATATCCTAATAGAAGCAAAGGATCAAAAGTTACCATGGAAAGATTGTCCAAGGAAACTACATTTAGTTTTTTGTTATTTTCTCTTTTATTTTGAATAATTTTATTCTTTAAAAATTCAATACGAGCTTTTATTTTTTAAGAAACTTTTTAAATTTTAAATTTTTATGTAATTTGTAATTAGGATTAGAAATCCAATTAAAACATAATAGTGTAATTACATATATTAAAATTTTCAAATCAATATAATATTATTGAACACGCATTGGTTTCTTTCAAACCAAATATACCAACATGTTATTGTGTAAATAGTTTCCAGAAGAGATCTTAAACATAATAGTGTAATTACATATATTAAAATTTTCAAATCAATATAATATTATTGAACACGCATTGGTTTCTTTCAAACCAAATATACCAACATGTTATTGTGTAAATAGTTTCCAGAAGAGATCTGATATGGCCCTTATAATAAAATCTAAGATTATTCCAATATAATTCACAATTAATTTGTCTTCAATTTATATTAAATTTAAAGACATTTAGAATATTTAAAGAACAAATCTAGTTATATTACATTCAAAATATAAATATATAATGTCTTTCATTTTATCATTACAAAAATTACATTTTTATCATTAAATATGTTCTTTTTTGTAAGAATTCTATAGTATTCAATTTTCTATGTAAAACTAACTACATGTGCACTTTAGCTATAGGTGGAATGCTAGCTTTCCGCGTGTATTTAAATAATTATAATTTTACTCCCGAAAAATTTATAAAATTATAAAGTGAATGAGGTGTGAATTTTTTACTCTTATCCCAACACCATATTTTGATGTCCTTTTCATTATCAATGTGGTAAAGTTCCAGTTTAGCATACAATAATGCAAATTGTGTTAAAGTAGTTCCCTCTAGCGTACGATTAATCCTAAATTCCTACGGAAAATTTAAATTTGGTCAATAATTTTTTTTAAATCAAAACATTTTTGAAATTGCATATTTCATATAACTCTCGAAGTTCCACTTTAAGAGGAATAGCTGAAATCCATCATTCATGCCAGAAAGAAGTATTGTTACTAGAATGAACAACATTATTAATACATAGCTTATAAATATCAAAATTTAATATTACCAATTTTCAAAAATGAGAAATATAAGTAATATTATTGAAGGTAGTGTGATGTAAGTTAAATGTACCACCATACCATTCATTCCATATTAATTCTTTCCATAGCAAATTCTCATTATTATCATTAAATTTCCATAACCATTTTCCTAATGAAGATATATTCAAATTATGTAAGTTTATAATTCCTAATCCTCCCTCATTCTTAGACTTATAAACCTTTTTCCCTTTAACAAGATACTTAGTACTACAATTTGGATTATCTCCACTCCATAAAAAGTCTCTTCTAATTTTATCAATTTTGTCAATTACCCAGTTGGGAAAAAGATAAAATGACATCCAATAGATAGGGCGTAGATAAAACAGAATTAATGAGCACTAACCTACCTGCTCTCGATAAGTATTTACCGTCCCATTTGGACAATCTCTTATTAATTTAATCTATTATAGTATTCCAGTCATAATGTTTTAGTTTTTGAGGTCTAATAAGAAAGCCTAAATATTCTATTGGTAATTTCATCATTTTACAATTTAGTGTATATGCAATTTGGTTTTTATATTATTGATGTCGTTTAAAATTAGTAATGAGCTCTTATCAAAATTAATCTTCAAACCTGATAGAAGTTAAAAACTATATAAAATAATTTTTAGGTCAATAATATGTTTAAGCAAATGGGATGAAAAAATCATAGTGGCATCTGCAAACTGGAGAACAGAAAGACCATTACTCGAGATCTCATTTCCTACACTTTCTAATATCTTATTATTAGTGGCTAATTTAATAATTCTAGAAAACACATCAGTAGCTAAATTGAATAGTAAAGTGACAATGGATCACCTTGCCTAAGACCACGTTTCAATTGAATTTTATTTCCTAGAATGCCATTAACCATAATACTAGAATTACATGTTTTGAGTAAGAACATAATCCATCCTACCCATCTATCACTAAAATTTCTAGCCATTAATAACTCCTTAAGAAAAATTCAATCGATCGAATCAAAAGCTTTAGCAAAATCAAGTTTTAAAAGCGCGCAAGTGATATTATTTTTTTAGTCAATATATTCCCAAACTACTACAACACCATATGTGGTATTTCTACCCTTTATGTATACAATCTTTTAATTGGTTAGCACCTGTTTTCTTATGTAATAAAATAACAGCAGCGAAGTTAAACCTTCCAAATTTTAATGAACCATCATAAAATTCATTGAACATTTTTATTAAATCATCCTTTAAAACATTTCAAAAAATTTCATAGAATAATATAAAAAATCCATATGTACCGAGAGCTTTATCATTAGGCATATCTTTTATAGCCTTCCAAATTTCTTCTTCCGTAAATGGAACATCTAACCCTACTAAATTCGTCTTAGTGTCTTTAGTGTACAGCATATCCCAATCAGCTCTAATACTATGTCCTTTTGTGGTTCCAAAAATTTCTCTATAACAATTAGTAAACTCGTTATTAAGCTTTGCTTGATCAAAAATCTCAATATTATTAAGTAAAATGTAATTAATTGTATTATTACGTTTCCTACCATTAGCTACTTTATGAAAAAATTTAGTATTCATATCTCCCTCATTCATCCATTAGATCCTAGATCTTTGTTTCCGTATTATTTCGTCTTGTAGAATAATTTTATTCAATTCTTATTTTAAGTTTGAAACCACACTTTTTTCTGAAATACTTAAATTCGTAGATTCTTCAATTTTATTTAAGTTTAAGATCTCTATCATAAAATTTCTCATTTCAATTTTAATGTTGCCAATAACGTCTTTACTCCATTTTTTATAGAAATGATCTTAAGTCTCTAAATTTACTAACCAAGACTTTGGCTATGTTACCTGGAAATCTATAATTACAAAAATTCATAGAAATCCATTTCTTTGCAACTAAATATTTAAAATTATTCTCTATCAACCACATCTTCTCAAATCTAAAAATTATGTTCCCAATATTTATGTTAGCAAAGGAAAGAATGATTGGGCAATGATCCGAATAAATATTCGGAAGACCCTCTACTTTACAAGAGGGGAATTTGTCTTCTATTTCGTCGCTAATAAAAAATCTATTTAGAAGAGCCATAGAAGGATCTTCTCTACCGTTTGATCAAGTAAACTGTATGTTACTTAATTTTATTTCAATCAGGTCACAATTAATAATAAACTGGTCAAACTCTTCCATGGCAGCAAAATCCCCTTCCCTAGGGGATCTCTCTCCTAAAAATCTGATAGCGTTAAAATCTCCCCCCATAACCCATGGTCCAGGAGCGTGTTATCTAAATTCTAGACACTCATTCCATAGAACCCTACAATCTAACTTTATGTTTGACCCACAAATATTAGTAATATTTAATATTGAGTCATCGCTAATGTCGGTAAAAATCAAATGCATCGAATGATCTTTGATATAGACTGTAAATGTCTAACACAATGACCCTTCCACACCATTATAAATCCCCCTGCACTGCCCTTAGCTAGAAGGAAGGACCAACGATTAATGTACAGACCCCCTAAACACCTATAAAATCTATAATCGGGGTGTTCTATTTTATCTCCTGTAATAAAATAATGTCAATATTTTTATCTTTAAAAAACGATCTAATTTTACTACATTTATCTAAGTCATGCAAACCACTACATTCCAACTGATGAATCTCTAGGTCCAAAAGATCTGACCCGCTCTAATTCCTTACTCCTAATATAATCAGTGTCAATCTGAATATCATCAAAAATAAAACTAGAATTTGTTAGCCTACTGCATATCGCTAGTAGATAAACTACTCAAAGCATATGAACTATAAATATCATCCAAAAGACAGTCCATACCCGAGCTAGAGCTATCAGAAACTCTAGTGACTGCTCTATGAATATGAGAACTTCCCCTCGTCGAACTATGCTCCCTCGAACTAGAGCCAGCCTCTCTATGCAAAGTAAAATCAACTACACTACCCCCTGGAGTAGATACTTCGGGCGATCTAGAACCCGCCCTAGAACACTTGTTCTTCCTCCTCAAAATGTTATCTGATTCTTCGGCATGGTACTTAGAGCATGCAGACTTAGGATGTTAACTCTGGCCTACATCCATCCCTTTGGTTCTACCAGGTTCCATCATAATATCATGACCAGAACAGTTCTCAAAATAAAAAACAATCAATGTGGAGAAATATACTTTTCAGCCAATCCCTTATATCCATGTAAGCAATGATTTGCTTATTGTATGCATTTTGTCCTGACCTGACGTTTTCACAACAACATCTAAACTTTTACTTTCCTGTAGAAGCAACTGCCTTTATATCATATTCACCTTCCTTCCGTTGGCTGTGCATTTTTTGTTTGACAACTCCATTGATTAAACTAAAAATTACCACAGCGGTACTGGAGCATCCAAAAAATATAAGCATCTGCAGTTTTTTCAATTTATCTACCTCATCCACCATCTTACGATGTATAGCAAATGCACACTAGTTATTGAAATTTCTACATACATGTGTGCTTAACTGTGCATTTTTCCTAATTCGTCACACTTACTCCAATTTGTTTCAATCTTCTCTACTATTTCAAATTTGAGACTGAGCTTAGAAACACATTGTCCTCTTCCCAATTTGTAGCAATGTGAGAAACATAGGGGAGCAACGAAAGGAGCGAACTTCTGAAAGGCCAAACTTGTGCTGAGGAAGAGCTTCCAAACAGATGTCATGACATAGGGATTGTTCATGACATAGGGATAATTCAATAGAATATGGTCGGCTGATCGAAGAGCATCCAAACAAATCTCTATTGACTGTGCACGTTGGCACTGCTCTTCGGGTGCCAGGCTAACTAGTGCTGATAAAACTGCAGAAATGCATTTGTCAAAAGCGACATACATACATTTCTATTTTTTCAAAATAAGGGCAGCTGCCAATGGAAAGAGAAGGGCTCTAATTTGAGTTCGAAGCTCTAGGTATTGAATATCAAATACAAAGCAAGAATCGAATAAAGAATTTGACTTAGGCAAAGAGGTCGACGGCGCCTTGAGGATATCCTCAGATTTAAATATATTTTGGCTCCAATGATTTATTTTGAGTCTCGAGTTGGAAGTTTTTTCACCTTCCGCCATTTTTGTATCGAAGAGTTTTCTGGAGTGGAGGCGCTTGTTTTACCCTAGAGATGTTAGGGTTTGGTTATGTGTGAGTTGTATTCGAGTATAACCCTTTATCGGGTATATCTGTTTTATTCTCTTAAGGGCTTGGGCCTAACTTATTAACAAAGTTTTAAAAAAAATTGAATTGTACATGTGAACTTTTTATGACCAAACCAACCACAAAAGAAGCAACAAAGAGGGTCTCTGTAGGCCGCTGCTTGATGATCTGAACCTCTACAACGAAAGTAGATGTGCTTATTCTTTCGATTCCGCAACCATGGGGATTGCAACGGTCATTTGGGTGCTTAGGGGCATTGAGGTTGAGTATGGCCTAAGATTAGAGCTTCCGCGTAGGTTAAACAAGGTGAGGAAGAGAAATGGGGTAGTGGGAAAAGAGGGAGATCGTCTATGGAGAGAATAGATCTGGAAGAAGAAAAATAACGGTCACTGATGGTCGCCATTTTTAATTCTTTTATGTCCAGCAATGTTATATATATAAAATTATATAATATATATAATATATAATTATATAAATATATGTATGTATGTATGTATACATGTATCTTAAAGCTTTATGTTGATGAACTCAAAAATTCGAGATCTACTAGTTATTGGTTGGGAGATTATATAAGACATGTAAGGTATAAATATCTTTATATTACACTCGGGTTTTGTAAATTGGTTTTTAATCAAAACTGAAATTTAATTTATAAATTGCTACTAATACATATGAGTTATATATATTTGATTTAAGAAGGTAAATAATCAATAAAAATCACTAGGCAGTAATTATAGAAACTGGAAATTTATAAAATACTTGGCCATATGGATAGAGATATAATTTCAGAGGTACATACAATATCATTTGGGGAGTAAGGCCAGTATAGACTTGGGCACATTGTTATTGGGGCATCCCCCAATCCTTCCGAGGTGAGTTCGCCAGTACATGTTATTACAATCTCTGTTTATCCAATGAGAAATATACCAAGCGGTAGAATAAATTATATAGGTGGAGTTGTTATAAATATTGTTAAAAATGCATTGGTTACGTTCAGACCATAAGCTTACACAAGTTATTGAATAGATTACGTCTAGGGTTCTCCTGGTCGGTTGGGTAAAGTTTAATCTAAAGCTATTCCAATACTCCTTAGGATGGGGTGCGGAAGATGTAATATATATGTTAAAATTCTATGGGATCATACCGATAATATATTGAGAAAAGTGACAATCAAAATACATGTGGAATGAAGTCTCAAACATCAAATTACAGAGGTAATAAGGGTGCGGACCGTTATTAGTGACAATTATCGAGTTTAGCCTAGTTATGGTGTTTAATTTATCGTGTAAAATAATCCACGTGAGAAATTTAACTTTAGGAGGAGCATTGATTCTCCATATAGGCTTGAAGTAGCTAAAGTCTTTTGTTCCGGAGTAAATTAGAAACTTGTACATTGATTTAGAGGTATAATTTCCTTTTTTGTTCCAACGCATACCAAGTGATCAGGATGGTCCGTGATGTTATAGTTTTCGATCATGTTAATTAATTTTATGTATTATCAAAGCACATTCCCTATTAGATTTTGATTAAATGATATAATCAAGTTAAATGGTGCCTGGGGTCTATATACTTCTTTTATAAGGCCATTTTTTATTGTTGGAGGCAAAAAACAGTTCGGGTAATCTGTGTTTCAGTGCAATAGGAGATATCCAAGGCTCGTTCCTGAATGACGTCTTATCTCTAGAGTTATTGTTGTATTTAATTCCAATTTTAAATATGTTATATAAATTGGATTTAGTTTTCCAAAAGAAAGAGAATTTTGGTTATTATGTGAGTTTAGATTTTTTGATCCACTGTAATAGGAGTTTGTGATAATTTCTTTCCAAGTATAAGATTCATCACCTAGAAATTAACAAATCCACTTACAAAGCATAGATGTATTTAAAGCCTTTAGGTTAATGATACCCGGATCTCCTTGGGTTTTGGGTTTATAAACAAGGTTCCAATTAATGAGACAGCTCAAATTGGATCTATCCACTCCTCCTTTCCAAAGAAAATTGCTTCTGATGCTATCATTTTTTTAATTACCTAGTTAGAAAATTGATAGTATGACATCCAGTTAACCGAAAAAGAGGATAGAATAGAGTTAATCAGAACTGCTCTGCCTGCTCTAGAAAGACAGTTTGCTTTTCAAGATGGAAGTCTGTTATTAACTTTATCGATGATAATGTTCCAATCTTTCTTTTTTCAGTTTTTGTGTAATTCACTGTTATACCTAAGTAGTTAAAAGGAAAGCTCACGATTTTACAATTTAAGGTATTGGCCACTTTACCTGTGCTATTTGATATGTCATTAAGGACTAGTGCTGAGCTTTTATGGAAGTTGATTTTTAAGCCTGGTAAGAGTTCGAAGTTATATAAGATGAATTTGAGCGAAGCAATATGGTGAGGAAGATGGGAGCAGAATAAGGGGGCGTCATCTGCATATTGCAGTGTACTTAACCCATCAGAAGTGATTTTGCTTCCTATGCTAGGAAGGATGTTATTTCTTATTGCAAGGGACAAAACTCTATAGAAAACATCAGCCGTAAGATTGAAAAGAAGGGGTGACAAAGAGTCCCCTTATCGAAGACTTCTGTTCGACTGAATTTGTTTCCTTTAATGTCATTTTCAAGTATGGAGGATACACTAGATCTCAGGATAAGGCTAATCCAAGAGATCCATTTTCTATGAATCCTCTAGCTTTAAGGACGTCTAGAAAGAAACTCTAGTCAATTGAGTCAAATGCTTTGGCGAAGTCTAATTTAAGAAGGGTGCACGAAATGTTTTCATTATGCAGTAGTTGTTGAATTCTTGAGCTGTGGCGATCCCATCCATGATGTATCTACCTTGGATGAAGGCTGTTTATGTTTTACCAATTAATTTACTCATTTTATGTTTTAATCTGTTAGCTAGAACTTTAGTGATAATTTGAACCGAGCAGTTAATCAAAGAGATGGGTCAGAAATCGGATGGTTCCTTCGGATTCCCCTTTTTGGGATTAAAATCATGCCTGCCTGATTGAATCTATCTAGTTGAAGAGTACCAATGTGGAATTCTTCAAAAAAGAAGCATGATGTCTCTTTTAACGAGGGTGCAGAATTTCTAATAGAAAAGACTTTGGAAACCATCCGGTCTTGGAGCTTTATCGCTAGCAAGTCCTTTTATTGCAGGCTAGACTTCATCCTCTGTAAGCGGGGAGTCTAGATCTATTAGGGAGTCGTCCATGCTCGGGTAAAGAGCCGGGAGTTTGCTCGATTTCTATGTCTACATCTGATACCATGTAATTCTTTATACTGGTTAGTAAAAATATATTTTATTCACTTTGTTCTTTATATTCTATTTCATTGAGTTTGATTGATTTTATGGAATTCTGATGTCTTCTGCCATTAGCAATGCGGCGAAATAATTTAGTGTTTTTATCCCCCTATTAATCCATTGGAAGCGGGATCTTTATTTCCACATAATTTCTTCTTAGTCCATTAATCTATTTAGTTCCGTTTTTAAGGTATGTAATCTAGAAGTTTCATCTACATTTAGGTTTCTTTGTTCGCCTATCTTATCTATATCAAGAATTTCATTAATAGTATTTTGCCTTTTGATGTTTATATTTCCAAAAACCTTTATGTTCCAGTTCTTTAAATGCAATCTTACTTCTCCCAACTTAAAAACAAAATTTTTTGCAACGTTATTCCTAATTCTATTATTCAACGAGTTCCATTTCGCAATTACAAGGTTTTCAAAGTTTTCTTCTTTAAGCCACATTTTTTCAAATTTAAATGGTCTATTTGTAGGGAGCTTATCATTAGTGTTTAGGATGATGGGACAGTGATTATAAAGGATATTAACTAGTTCGACTACCTTGGACAAGGGGAAGGAGTCTTCCCAATCTTCGCTAATGAAAAATCTATCTAATAGAGCCATCGAAGGAAACTCTCTAGCATTAGACCAGGTGTATCTCTTGTCGATAAGCGGTAGTTCAGTAAGGTTATTTTCATTAATGAAATCATTAAATTCTTCCATGTCTACGAAGTTCTCTTCTTTAGGTCTTCACTCGCCTATATGTATGGTCACATTATAGTCTCCTCCTACAAGCCATGGTCTATAGGAAAGATTACGGAAATCTGTACATTCAGTCCAAAGAAGTTGTTTTGGTTTCTATTATTAGGTGCATCAACATTAGTGATGTTAATGGTTAGGTTATTTTGAAAGCCATGCAATATTATATGAAGCGAATGGCAATTAAATATCGCTTGTAGTAGTTTAAATCTATCCTTACGCCATATCGATATAATCCCTCTCAAGCTATCATAGGCTAGGATGAACTCCTCTTTAGTAAGGAGGTTTCCTCCAAGTGACCTAAAGAAGCTTCGGCTAGACGATTCAGCTTTAGATTACTAAATTAACGCTATATCTACCTTACAATCAATAAAAGATCTTTTAATTCTAGATCTTTTCATAGACAAGCCTAGGCCTCTCATGTTCTAACTTAATACCATCATCTACAAGTGTTGTTGACCCTCTCTAATTCTTAGTTTTAAATATATTCAAAATCAGCATCTATTTGGTTATAAATGAAGCCGGTGTTCTTAACTATATGATATGCCTGGCTGGGGGCTTAGCGAGTTTAATACTACGGATGTAAAGGTACTTCTTAAAAGAACGTGCTCACCTGAAACTGACGAGTCTGAAGATGGATCAAGTCGAAGATGCCTCGCACTCCTACGTATGAGCTCAGTGGGTCTACTCCTACTTTTGTGTTTATGCTTGGGACCAGAAGATCCCTAAGAGCCGAGGGTGGACTCAGGTGCGCAAGGGGGTGGGTTTAAGATCTCCATCAATCAGTAAGGTAGCTATAGGTGAAGGAGGGCACACACTTCTTGCACCACTGAATAACCAATTCCATTTTCTTCTGCATTGTCTATGATTGCTGAAGAGGCAGACACAAATGTACAAAAAATATGCGCGCTAGGTTGTGGATGAATACATAAGCAGTAGCAGACATTAGCATTGACTGATATATCCAAATCTTTGTTGCTACCATTAATATCAGCTGCTGAGTCAAAGTATGCTTAAGGGACATTGACCAATAGATCGGATGGAATTATAGACATTTCATTAAACGTGATAGGATCAGATGTGGAATCCTCCTCCTCAAAACAACCACCATTGCTATGATTAGGGCCAGAATTCAAACATGTTGTGTAACAACGATGAGTATCTTGGTCCAGAAGCATTGGATCCAACATACGTTCAATGACCTCAGCGGCGCATTGAGTGGTAGAAATAAAAATGTTGGAGATGTCAAGAGAGTTGATCAGAGTAGTGTTGGTGCTGTTAGCGGTGTGATGCGAATTCGAGACATTAATTACCGGTGAGCTCTTAACAGCGGTCAAGGACTTTATGTTGGCAAGCATGGTTTCGACGGCTACCAGGAGCTTGTTAGAATGTCGTAGAAGCTTGTTGCCATCATTTCCTACAGTAAATCTCCGAATCTAGTTTCTAAGTTCCAAGAAGCTTATATTGAACTCAAATTTGTGGCCGAGGGCATCGGGTGAAGGCGAGCAAGATTCAGGAATAACTAATTGATTATGAAGTTGGTGGTAGCGGGGGGCTTCTAGTGACAAAGAGGTGGTGGACAACTTGACGAGGTGTGCACCTATTCTACTTGTGTCCAAATTTCCCACTGTAGAAGCATCTAGTTGAATATCGGCACTCTACGGCACTATGGCTTTTATCTCCGTAATGAAAGTACCTTATTTTTTGGTTACTATTGGCTTATAGAATTTAGGGACGTCGTTGGATGGGAGATGAAGTAACGAGTGGATGGGTTGAATCATGGGTGGATCTGATCGTAGCATTTTGGATCTGGGCAGATTTGGTTAGCGGATGAACGAAGGTGGGAGTTTTGAGTATTCAACATAGGATCTATGGTATGTGGGAAAAGAGAATGATGGGAGATCATCTATGGATATTTTTAGCTGTTTACCAAGATCTGATGGAAGTCAGATCCAATGAAGTTTGGAATGTTGGGAAGAGAGAACGGGGGGTTCGGATTTGATGAAGTGGGTAGGATTGTTTAACTAAATCTGGTGGTTTGGGCTTATGAAGGGGAGATTGGATCCGTTGACATTGATTTAAGAGGGAAGAGAAGGGAGTGGCAATTCAAGGTGGTGGCTGTAGAGAGCGGTAGTGGAGACGTAGTTGCCAACGGTCAAGAAATTGTAGTTGTCCGTCGCCATTTTGACTGCTTATGCCTTCCTGAATTCTAACATATATTGAATGCTTATGCCTTAAAATAAGGCATTTACTCTACCTTTGTTGATTTGGTTTTAAAACAGTGTACATGGTCAATGTCTGCGTTTATAGATGTTGTAATTTACACCGCAATGGGCACATTCGTCCTTTATATATGCCTTTATTATCTATTGTTTTATATTAAAAACATAAAAGTAATATATATATACACATATATTTATATATGGTCTAATTATACTTATATATAATATGTTATAAAATATTTTTTTACTAATTTATAATAGTTTACTTATATTTATAATATGACAATTAATGATTTTAAGTAGGCATTTAAGAAGTGGAAAAGATGGAGCGCTTTTCTCCTTCCTTACTCAGTCATTCAGTGCCATTTTAAATCAACATTTGAACACTTAATCCTTTATACATTAAAAAATTAATTATGACTAATTTTATGCGTTGTGAAATTTAAAATCAACATTTTGAAATATAGAAGAATTTAAAATTAGATCTATGTTTTTAAACAAAATCAAATTCTGAATTAAAACACTAGTTTAAAGAAATTGTTTAAACATTTTAGAAATTGTTTAAACATTTTAGAAATTTTTATTTTTAACCTTTAACCTTTTTAATAATTTTTTTAATTAAACACCTTTAAAATAAATTCAATTGTTATTATAAAGATGTTTCCATAGATCTATTTTAAATTAGAATCGGAATATTTATCTACGAAGATTGTTCAAATTTTATATAACTTGTTAATAAATTAAACCTTAAAACTTTAACGTTTGTAACCATTATTTTCAATGAATACATTTAAAAAAATTCATTTGATATTAGAAAATTGTGTTATGTTTCGAATCTTCAATACAAATTCAATTGGTATTATAAAAGACATTGCCTTCATGTTTCCTTTTTTAATTTAAACAATTTGAATAGATAAATTGAATCAGATAACATAAGCATCTATGAATTCCTTATAACATATATAAAATCTAATCTACCTGATAAAATGATGTGAATATAAATGATAATAAAATTAAAAGATTACCTAAAGAGGTAGCCTATGGTTTGCACTTGGAATGAACATTTCTCCTCGGATTCCAAGATCCACACTCAGCTTTGCAAGAGGATGATGAACCACTTATTTGATTGTATTTGATGATTACGTTTTATTTGAAGTTAATAATTTTTGGAAATGTTCAATTAATTTTATGTTACGTAAGGTTAGAAGGAGAAAAGAGAAAAAAGAATAAAAATGAATGTGTATAGAAAATGAATTAGTGGATTCATTTTCGTTGAAAGAATGAAACATTTCTCATTCTTTTAATTAAAACTTCTCTAATCAGTTCTCTTAATTCTCTCTCCCTACTCCCTTCTCTTCACATGTTTAGTTGAAAATATTTGGCATTAAATGACAAATTGGCATAAGTCCCTTCATGTAATTATCTTTCATTTAAACCCATTTAAAATTACAACGATATCGATGTGTGCAAATATTACTTTTATAAATGCATTCAAATAATTGCAAACAACTCTAAAACATCAAAAATTAAATAATATTTAATATCTCAAAATATTAATTAATTTAACTTATTTAGAACATTTTTAAATTGATTGAATGATGTGGTTTTTTGGAGAATTCATCATTACAGTTATATGATTCAAGGGTGTAAAATAATTTGAATGTTATTGTTTACACATCACCTTAGCTAGCGGTTGATAGTTTGTCTGAATTCATCACTTACACATCTTTTGAAGGACTGGGCCAGCCCATAGTGGAAATAAAGAGTAAATTTCAAAAAAATTAATGGGCCTATGAAGTCTAAATTAATATAGAATTTTTCTAATTTTCTTTTAAATAAAATTGATATTTTATTTAATTTCATAAATAAAGTTTTACTTTAATTTAATATGTACATAAATTAGAGTATATAAAATATACTCTTATACACATATTTGTGTTTGTTACTTATTGAATTTAATTTAGAGAAGGAACTTTTCATTTTCTTCTCTTAACTTATTCAATTAATGAGGGGCATATGATTTTAATTGGAGAAAGAATTTTTTTTATTTCTTTCCCTTTAATTAAATTGATTGATTGATTAAGTTAAATGACATTAATGATCAAGTTAAATATATCATAAAATATAAGTATATCCAAATATACTCACAGTGTTGTGCAAGTGCAACATATAGGAAGTGTGCATAGTCAATGATTGCCTTTATTAGATGCCTTTGTTGTCCAATATTTTTTTCAAACAAAACAACATTTATTTGATACATACATACACACACACACAGATATATATATATATATATTTATATGTTCTTTTTTACACTAAAGTTGATTTTGGTTATTTGACATGTTTTAAAGTAAAGCAAACAATTTAAAACTAGTTTTAATTAATGGATAGTTTAAAACCTAAATTGTAATTTTCATATTGTAATTTTCATAAAAGTCCATTTTGTAAAACTTGAATTCAGAATATATGCATATATGTATATTCATGCACACACAGACACACACACACACACACACACATATATATATATATATATATGCACATATATATATATGCACATATATATATATATGCACATATATATGTATATAACAATTGAATAAAAGTTTCAAATTCAAAAATAGAGTGTAACATGTGTAATCAATTAATTTGTAGTTTAAAATACATATACATATATTCGAAATAACAATCTTAGACCTTATTATTAACTTAAATAAAAGTTTAATTATTAAACAAGAAAGGCCATATGTAAATCTTAGAATGAACTATTTTATTCTAATGTAAATGTAACGAACCGGATATTTCGACCCTCGAAAATCGACACTAATACTTCCACTGTATTACGTGTCGTGCAATCGAATGCCAGGAATCCCGATCGTTATGGGTGAAAGAAAGAAAGAGAAAGAAGAAAACTAAACAAATAGAATCTCACAGCAGAACGAATAATCTATAATATACAACAAATCTTTACAAAAAGAAAAATGGTAATATACACACATCAATCAGAGTACCCTAACCTATTTCAGCATGGATAGTGATAACAGCCCGTCCTTACAATTGCTGATAAATACAACCAACAGACAACACAGCGGAACACAAAGAAATATGTTTATACGTCTAGGGCCTCCAGCTCATCTCCTAGGGTCCAATGCATCCCAAGTAATATGTAAATATGCTTGGTCTGACCCGAGCATTGAAAGGGATGAACACCCGGATTAGTCTGGTAAACCAGCATGAGAAAAAAAACCTCAAATGGAATTTAATGTTTATCAAAAATCTTTCAAATAAAGGTATCTTGTAAGATCACGTCGCACATAAACACAGTTGGGTTTTACCTCACGATAACCAAAACATTTTCTATAGAAAATCCATTATTATTATTATTATAATGTCTAGGGGTAAAAGTAAAATATGAATATAGCTGAAATGCTTGCATCTCATGTTTTAGCATAGTTGGGAACAACTAAGTCCATAAAGCTCATATTGGAAAATGGATTCCATACTATGACAAGGTAAGGAACTACCTTCCGATGGTAGATAAAATGCACCGGGGGTCTAACAAGAACATTATGTACTCCTACCACAGAGTACTGGCCTAACACTTGGCTAGTAGTACTGAATATGATCACCCCACTTTGAACCCCGAAGCATATATGAGTAGATAGTAATCGATCTAGATTTAGGATGACCATACCCTGATGGGACCGACCCACATGGCCCTGCTGCATGCCCGATTTTTGTCATTTTCCAACTGGTGAGGTTTAAGGCTACGTACGTTTTACCTTTATATAGCACTTCCCACTTGGAATGCTACATTGCCTTCCAGTCGATGACACAATGTCAGCATTCATCCATACAAGTCGTTCAGGAGATGAACGAACTGAAGGCACTACTTCTACTACATCCATTTTGGAATCGCCTCAGGATTAGTAGCACGCAGCCCTTGCACTTCAAAGAGCTCCATCTTTAAATTCTGCCATCTTCAAGATCTTCACTTTGAAACGCTTGAGTTGGATCAAAGTGGTTTTCGAATAACATATCCGATCCCGGTCTCTTCGAAACAACATTCGATAGCTTCCGGTAAACTCAAACCCTGTTCTTTTGGAAATAATCAGACAATAGATAAGAGTAAAGATCTTCTCCTAACCGTTAGTGGACGGATTTCCTTATCACTTGTCCTAGAAGAACAAAACGAGATTTATACGCACAACACAACATTATCGGAGATGACCGTGGCATATAACCCATGTGTTTCTCCTAGAAATTTCCAGAGTTATGTTTTGGTCCATATTTGATAGTCGGTTATTGAACTATCAACAAATCAATTTAATTCTATAGGGAATACCAACTTTGGTTAAGTACATAAACAACCAGTAACCTCTTTAATTAATTCTTTTATTAATTAAAATCACTTTGTAAATACATGTATTACAATACATTTACGAAGATTCATTCACTAACCCTATATTTTTTCAATACTTGAAAAAAAATATCCATATACTTATCTCGACGGCATAAGTATATTCACAACACTTAGAAAGATTTCTTTTTATTCAAGCCAAAATCATTTGTAAACAACTTTTAGAAATTTATAAAACCCCTTTATAAATCTCTTTGATAAATCTCTAAAAATCATTTATAATCTCTTTTAGAAATTTCAAAACATTTATAAAACTCTTTTATAAATCTATAAACCATTATCAAACTATTTTAATAAAGCTCTAAAACAAAATTATAAACCTCTTTACTAAATGAAATTTAGTTTATAAATCCATAAACTATTTATAAAACTCTTTTTATAAACCTATAAACCCATTTCTTAAATTCTTTTACAACTATGTAAAACCAAATATAAAACTCTTTTTATAAATCTCAAAAACATTTATAAATAAACAGTAATCGTTTACTTCGAAACACTATTATATAATAATCTATACTTTATTATTATTACTGACTTGAGTTTTAAGAACGCACAAGAAACTTAGTATTTTGTGAAATCAACAGCCGCATTAATTTCTTCTTGTTCATACCTAGATCTCCGCTTCCTTCCTTATCCTCCAAACCCTACAAATTAACATCCCCCAGATTTGTGCCTCCTTCTTTCTCTTTCGTAACCTCTCATCCGACATCCTTTCAATTCTGCTCCTTCGTACGATAAACCATCTTCCCAACTTCTTTTAAAACAAAAGAATTGAATGCCTAAAGTTCAAATCCCTCCATTCTTCTAAATCAAGCTTCAAGTTATGGAGTTCACCTCATTTATCTCATCTCCACGCCTTGCATCTGAAGGTTCGATAGGGTGGGTTTTCCCTAATTTTTATCTTAATTCGTTACCATTAATTATAAAGAATCACTTATTCTAATACTGGATTAGTATAAAGCAATAGTTAAAGCTTTGGAAAGGTAAAAATCTATTATTGGATTAGTATAATTACATTAGTATAAATCGTATATTTCTTAGTCTTGCTCGATTTTTTTCATTTCTCTCTAAAAACTCTAATTTGCTCGATTTATTTTACATTTCTTTTATTCTCATGTATATGCCTAATCCTGGATATTTGTAAAAAAAACTTTTCTATCATTTTTTAATTTGTAAACCTGTCATTCAGTTCCATAATATATTTTACAGTGCAACTTTCAAATTGGTTAGCAAATTCTGAAAGCTTTTTGAGTTAATTGTATTCAAATTCATTGTATCTAACTATAGTACATTGGAACAATATGGTCAAACAAAAACTTTTTACAGTAATATATTACTAAGTATTTGATATGACTAGACCAAAACCGTCAACTTTATGTAAGAAAAGATAGTATTTTATATTGCTCAGTTGTACATATGGTTAACTAAATGATTGTAGTTTATTTTATAGGAGCGAAATATATTATTTTGGAAGTGGGTTAATAATTTGATGAACAATGTTATATGATTTCGAATGCATAAAAAATATTCGATATAGTTTAGTAATTGGTGTTAAAAATGGAATTAGTAACCATAACCAGTGGTTCTTCATAACAAGGATTGAACAAATAAACCATAATAGCCCTTTTAATCATTTTCGAAATCCTCACTGTTGATTTATAGATAGGTCCATATTTAAGTGGAGTGGACACTCATGTATTGATTTACAACTGATATCATTTTTAATAGTAGGTAGAAAATCTTATATAACTCATGTTCTATTTTATGACTTTTTTTTAAATTTACATCTGAAGCTATTGTGGTGTGTACAAGTTAAATGCAGTTTGGCACTAACTGGCTAACAACTTGAAAAGATCTGCTCAATTGGCTTGGTTTGATTCGTCGAATGGCTCGATAAGCAAGATTGTTTTCTTCCATACTATTTAATAGTAGACCCTTTATTCCTATGATTGTTCTCCGTTCATTCAACGCTTGGTATAGTCATTAGTATGTGAACCATGAAATGCTACGTATGGTCTGCTCATGTCGTACTGATTCCCAGTTTTAATTCTAACCACCCATATCATACATTTTTTTAGACAACCATGTTTGTGGCGTACTACTTCCGTCATCTAAGTTTTATATGAGAAAGCATACATGCATTCGACAATGGCTATTCATTTACATCAGCCAGCAGCCATATTGACAATTGCCGTAAGCAGGTAGCAATCTTCAAACAATAGAAACTGCTATCGCAGCTGATGATTATGACCTCTGAGTACATTGTTGCACTTATTATATAACTATATACGCATGTGCAGTTTGGCTGAACAGTTTATATTCAAACTAATCATCCACTGATGTTTGAATTTACATGCCAAGTACAGTCTTTGTTAATTTTGATTGAGTTTCATATCAAGGAAATAGCATCTAATCAGCTATGTCCATGATCGAAGAAGCTACACAGTACACATATACTTCGTTTCTGTTAATCAGTGCATTTGTATTATATATAAATTTGGCTTCAATCTAATTATTATACCTACACACAATTTATTTGCTTACTGAAAAAGAGACAAATATTTATGTTCGTATTTAGGTTTCTCTAATAATAATTTGACCATCCCTTAATAGTCTATTTTATTAGGTACTATTATTCAGGATTGGATTTGAACTAAATGGTTTTAGTACTGAGGATGTATGTAAGCAATTTAATGTATGGGCCTATGTGTTTTCATTTAACTTGACTAATTAACAAAGGGTTTCCAATTGCTTAAGTAATCCCCATCTAGATTCAACTTTCCGCATTCAGAACTTGCTGAGGAATGTTCTTACTTTATTGAAATTGTTCCATGGTATTATATACAATATGTGCATTTCGTTCATCGATTGTGAAACATGTAAATTGTCTACACCGTGTGTGTGTTTTTCTATATGCGTGTCTGCGTTTTTGTGTGTGAGTGTGTCTATATATATCGCTTGCCTAAGTTCATTCAACATCTTATCATAATGAAAAGAGTATTGAATAAAATAATTTAGTACAATATCGTCCCTACAATATTTTTACAAGGGATGAATTAAAAATTTAATGGTTATTCCATGTACACTATTTTATTTTAGTGTTATTATCATCTGACTAATCAAATACAGAAAAAACCAATTAACTGATGATGTCATCAGTTACTCTAGAAAAATAAAGATTCTATATTTAATAAACAGGATGCAAGATAATATTTCTTCTTCGTACACATTGAAGAAACAGGCAAAGCTGCTACAGGCTTTAGTCAACAACAATACAAGTTGGGAATATATGCAACATGCGTTAGTGACGAGTGCAAGGATTATTTACAAGAAAGTATCATACCGACAAAACCATGATGGGGAAGGTTGCATTTATTTTCTTCAGACAATCGCTTTTTCCTTATAGGTCACATTTGTGATCATTACGTTGAATTTTATGATTCAATCTCCCATTTGATTTTTATACACTTAGTAGTTGGTTGATCTAATTATTTATTTTATGTTCTTATATTATGCTAATGTTTTAACAATAATCATAATTCGTTGCAGCTGTTAGTGTTTTTATCCATTTACCGGCATACACATTCGGCTTACTTGACGTGCACAATACATCTGCTATAGTATAAGGGGACAACTACTTACCAACCTTCAACTTAAATTTACCAACCTGAGGCGCAGTGGCTACTATTATTAATTATTATAGTTGAAGTATTTCGCATCTGTTGTGTTCCAAAAAAAAGGTAAAACAAGATTGTCTAATACTGTATTACTGTTTTGATTCAGTTGTAATTGTTTTCTTACTAGCAAGTTTCCTACACTTTTATCTAACTAATGTAGAAATTTATTATGTCCAGTTACTACTGTGTTGACTACGTCATCTGATATTGAAATATAAACACATGTACATAGGATATAAATTTAAATTTCGGTGCAAGCTTACTTTTTTTGGGTTGGATTTTGCCTTCTTATCCATCATCTGCATCTAAAATGCCCAATATTTAAAAGATAGTTATGTCCATGTAATTATGTGCTGCTTCCAATAAATTTTTACCACATTACAACTAAATCACCATTACATTGATATATGTTTCTTCTTTATAGGCTACATCCATTATTTATAGTTGTGGAAAGGTCGATTAGGCTGCAATGTTGCTGTGATGCTCTACATCTATGCTCTAAAATTATTGCTCTGCTTAATCCCTAATGTTTAATATGTTGACATACTGACTGTACCATAATTTACTATTTCCCTATATATTTCATTGTGTTTCGATTACAAATTAATATATTATGAATATCCTATACATAAATGTTGATTCTCCACAGTAATTATGCAACACGCTAGAAATAAGAAAATGAAGTAGAAAAATATGGAACTAATAAGATGATCTACAAGTCTAATATTCAAATTTTAAACCTGTTGTAAATTTGCATGCATACCATTTTATCAGTTTTTCTACAAAATGTAAAACTACAGTGTGTTCACCAGACCCGTGTGCAAAGCACGGGTTAGCACTAGTAATTATTAATAATAAACATTATAAATAAATAATAATTAACTTAAAAGCATCTTAAAAATAATAACTAATAATTTCAAAACATTATTAGTTCAACAATAATTGATTTTCAATATTATTATAATAAATAATGACTAATTTCAAACCATTATAAATAAATAATTTCAAACCATATTAATTATTTAAATAAATAACTTTAAAATAATATTAAATATACATAAATAATCTTTTTAAATAATATTAAATATAAATAAATTATATTTTAAAACATTTCTAAATGACTTAGAAAAGACAGAAAATAAGGTTGGTGTAAAATAGAAATTAAATCCTTTTAAAACAAAATATTTTTGGAAACCCCAAATTCAGATTTAAAATCATTTTCCGTCTCAAAACCATCTCCAACCCAAATGACAATTTATAGTATTTCAAAATACTAATTTGAGGCCAATAGCTACCAAACGTTTAACCAATATTGATATTAATTTCCTATTACTATAGGATTATAATTTGAGCATATAACAACATCATAGCCCATAGTGTCAACAATCAGGTTTGATTTTCAAAAATTCATATAATAGAAATATTATAGAAAACATTTCAATAATGGAAAGGAATCCCATTGGATCCCTCCAACCTGCCCTCTACATCACAGCTCATATATATCAGCACATATATATAAATAAAATCTGTGACGACCTAGAGTTTTATCTCTATTAAAATGGATAATTAATTATATTTTTAAATAATAAATAAATAAATTTTCATTAACAAAAAAACTATTTTTAATAATAACTAATGATGATAAAATCTTTTTCAAATTTTGTTTAACAATATATATAGTTTAGAATAAAATATAAAATGTGAACGGAAATTATTTTTCGAAATCTTGATTTTTCATCGGTTAAATATTATCTAAAATGTCATAACACTATTGTCAACACATATGAGCTAGAATAAAAATGCTTCTTTCAACACATAGTACATGAAATCATGGCATAAATAGTTGCATGAGGGGGGATACAAGGATGGATGGAAATCATGAGGAGGGAGAGGGAGTGCATGCATGTATACATATTTAATTATAAGCACTTTATATTTTTGTAAATATTTTTCTAAGCCTTAACTCTCATATTTCTTATTTTACAATCCGCTTTTTCACTTTAAATTCCTAAAAGCTTGATAAAATATATCTATGGCTTCTCTTCATATTTTCTAATTTGAGAAAATCACTTCTTTCTACTCAAAATCTCCTCCTTAGTTCACTAAACCACATCCACATATACTACAACGCCTCCTCCTCCAAAGTTACAAGCCCATCTACCCTAAAACTCTAAGGCCAAGCCCAATCTCCCATGGCCAAGCCCAAACTTCCCTATGGCGAGCTTAGTCTAGGTGATTTTGGCCTTGAAGTCTTCATTTCACCAAATTCTAGCTCATATTCAAGTTTTAGCAAAAGTTCGTCTTGAGTTAGTAAAGTTTCGGTGCGTAAAATTCTTATTTTGGAAAAGAAATCAACTTTATTTTGATGAACTATATTTTATGAAAATATACTGTTTGTTGCGTTGATATATTATGTTGTTTTGATGGCATATAATTACAAGTTTGTGGTTGAGCTTGGTTTTGTGATTTGGATGTTAAATGATATGTTTGGATATGGATATGTGAATGGTTGGTTATGATATGATGGTAGTGTGTTATGAAGTGAAAACCAAGTGTATATGATGTAAATGTTGTGAAGTTAGCACTTTTAAATGTCGCAAAGGACTTGAGATCCGATTTGAGAACAATAGCTTGTTTTCTAGTTTTTGGATTTAATAAATATTTTCCAAGTTTTCACCTTTTTGTTTATGTTTTCAAAACTCTTCCATTTGTGTTTCAAAACATGTAGTAGCTAGAGGTAAAGTGAGATTTTCACTTAGAAATCGATTCTAGCGAACTGCGCTCATAGCGATAGTCGTTATGGATGCGGTTCGGGAAATTTCACGATTTCAACTTTTAAAATATTTTCTTTTGGATTGTTTTTGAAAATTCATTTCAAACCAATTAATAAGTAATAAGTTATATTTTATTATTTAATAATTTATTTATTTAATAATTTATTTATTTAATTATTTAGTTAGAGTTAATTATTTAATTGATTATTATTTAATTAAAGGTTTGTCATCCACTTAATTAGGGTTTAATTCTTAAATGAATGTTATTTAATTAAAGTTTAACTATAAATTTTTAAGGTTTTAATTATTATTTTTGATTTAATTAAATATCATCTCATCCCGTCACATCAACTCAGGTCACCAGCAACCCCTCCAAACCACATCCACTTCACCATCGAGCATACGACCATCTACAAACCTCGGCCATGATTCAAAATCCGCTAAGCATCAGCCCTCACAACTACTGCTATTGTCTTCGTCACACTTTAATAATCACGCACTTGTCGCCTCCAAGTTGAGGCCTTACCTAGGTCAACATTTAAGATCGCCATCCTACCCCTTGTCGTGACCAAGTTTCCCAAAATCGATCGTCAACAGCAACCTACAACAGCCATGCCACCACCCCCTTCAATGTTGCAGCCTCCCAATTTGTGTTCGCCTGCCCTTCGTACCACTCCAGGTCGCAATTTGCACCACTCAAGAAAGTACACGATTTTTTTAAGGATGCGATTTTCTGATTAGAGGGTTTAGGGCATAAAAATGAAACAAGATAATATGGGGTTCGAGGTTTAACTTAGAATGTAAGAGAGTCTTTTGAACATAAGAAATAGGAATGGATATGGGCTAGTTGCTTTGGGTTGAAATAGTTAGGATATGGGCTGGTTGCTTTGGGCTAAAATAGTTTTAGTCCTAGGTGCAATTCAACTTATTTTTAATTAATTTCTTATGCATTTAGATTCGAATTTTTAGACCTTGAGATAAATTTCAATTTATATCGATTCACTCCTTATTCTACATATTATATTTCAATAATTGGATAATTTTATTCAATTCGATGCTCGCTTATTCTATTTGATTATTCTTCATACTATTACAACATAAATTTAATTTTTAACTACTCTAAACATATTTAAATTATTTAATCTTCAAATATTTCATATTAATTAAAACACCTTATTCAATTTAATATATATTTTGGAAATAATTTACTGATTCAATTCAATTTATTACGACATGATCCTTTATTAAATATAAATTAATTAACCAAAAAATTGCTTTTAAAATATTTATCATATCAAATCAAATTCAATCGCTTTTATTTTAATAAAATTTATTTACATATACCATGTAGAAAGCAAAGCCGTAACAGACTTCCCTATGAAGAAAATTGCATCCTCGCAATTTCTTACATGGAAGTCAACATACGCAACTCATACCGTGACATTCTTCATAATCGACGCTCCTCTATCAAACTCAACTACTTGATTCTCTATGTGGTACACACACTCCAACTAATCTTATCTTAGGCTATGACTTCAAATAGATTCAATTAACGACTTTATTCTTCGCATACAATTAATTTTGTAAAACTTTTCAAGTATTGGATTTTTTTGAAAATTCAACAGTCTCCTTTGTATGGAGAGCGTTTCAAAAATTCAAAATATAATATAATTACATGATATACATCTCTGAAGCGGTATCCCAACCTGAGGCATCTCGAATCATGGGAAACAACATAATATCAAAAAAATCAGTATACCATAAAAATGTACGTTTATTTAGCATTTTTAAGCAAATTACCTCGTTATTAAGCATGCATAAGTGAGAAAAAACAAGCTATCATCGCCCATAATTTTAAATATTCTCTAGAACACCAATTCATAACTCATTATAAACATTAGTCGCATATAGAAAGAGATAGAATAAGTATGAATTCACTTAACTTCAAAATAACACAGTGTTCAAATATTTAGCCATATCTCGACAAACTTTGCATAGTCAAAAACACAAAATTAGATAATGGTATCAAAGAGTGGATTGTTGCATAACATGTTAGCATTCTAAAACAAATTCCGGATTGCAAAAATACAGATTAAAACTTGAGTTATGGGATTTTCCCAAAATGCATCGAATTTTGGGATGAGATAATAAATGCAAGTCCACCTCATAAACATGCATTTTTAGCAATAAAAACGTTAAAACTTCGCAAAACACTTCAAACAAAAGTAGGACTTTATGGTTTAAGCTTTCCAAAATGGGCAAAATCGTCGAAATTTTGGAAGTTTTAATTTTGATTAGCATTTCCCCCGCACAATACAAAATATCCAAACTAACTTTATGATGGCCAGAAGTTTGCTAGTCCCACCCTAACTTAACCGACCATGGGGTCGCTCCCGAATGGTCATGATGACTTGTCCCAACTGTCACATGGTCACAGTCTGCTGCATGGGCCAATGGGACGAATACAAAATAAGGTGAAGAGGTTGACGATAGGAGCGAGGAGTGAGGCAGTGAGGAAGTGACGTGCGTATATAGTGTAACTTAAGACCAGTGAGGATGCTCATAAAATATTTGCGAATTGGGTCTCCCTTTGCATTTGAGAATCCACAAGGCTTAGGTATAGACTTGACTTCTGGCAGTTTTAATAATAACAGCACATATAATAGCAATAACTGTAATGAAACTAAAAATGAATATGTCTAATATTGCGTAATAAATATAAATAAATTGAAGTTTGAGGCATGTTGTGTGCTATATGATATGTGCGATGTATGTGATATGTATGATGTGTGTGATCAGTAATGTGCGATGTACGCGATATGTGTGATGCGTAATGTGTAGATATGTGTGAAGTATGTGATGTGTGATGTGTGAGCTGTGTGCTGTGTGTGATGTGTGCGATGGATTTGATATGTATTGTGTGATGGACGTGATTGTGTTTGATGTCTTAAGGATGTTTTGATGTTTGATGTGTTATGAATGTTGTTCGATGTGTTATGGATGTTTTATCATTCCTTTGGTTAGATTTCTTATTGTGCTATGTATATTATTCCTTGACATGCCGTTTATATTTTCACCATTAAATCTAGACATAGTCGGCCCGTTTATTATTTATATAATACTCGGGTCAGTTCGAGACATTTGAGGTTCAGGGACGAGTGACCAGATTTGCTTATTGGGCCTAGTTGGAGATTATATTATTAGATGTATTGGATTTACCTTATATATAATTGAGATTTAGTGGGAATTTGACTTTTTATATCCCACTCGGACTTATGTGATGTATTATATTTTTATCGCTACGTTGATGACTCTATGTTCTTTATTATTTATTTTATGTTGTGTATTGTTCTATCCTTGGGAACCACACGTGTCTATTGCTTTGTACCAAGACTTTTTACATCGAGGTGAGAGATTTTTATATTATGAGACGTGTAAATAATTGAGATTTAATGGGAATTTGACTTGTTGTATCCGCTCAAATTTATGCGATGTATTATATTTATTGCTGCGTTGATGGCTGTGTTTTTTGTGATTATTTTATATATTGTCTATTGTTCTATCCTCGGGCACCACACATGTTTATTGATTTGCACCGAGACTACTTATGTCAAAGTAAGTGGTTTTTATTTATTTTATGCAACGTATTCAGTACTAGTCAAAGGGAATAATCATGTATGCTTCACCTACATTGCCTCATTCTCTGTGTACTCAACAGTATTACTCAGTAATAGTCTTGGGTAATATGGGTATAGAGATAGGGTATTACATTTTGGTATCAGAGCGATAAATTTATAAATAAAATTATTTTGATTGCTACACCCCACCTCTATACCCAATTTGGAACATCTAGTTTTTTTAAGATGTCCCATGTTGGGATGCCTCTTCGGATATGTATATCATGTAATTATATTGTATTTTGATTTTTTGAAATGCTCTCCATACAAAGAAATCTGCTGAAATTTTCTGGAAAATCCAACATTTAGAATATTTTCATCAAATTTATCATATGTGAAGAATAGAGAATCGTTATTTGAATCTATTTGAAAGCAAAGCACATGATATGATGGGTAAGAGCCATGTAAAGAATCTAATAGTTGAGCTTGATAGACGAAAGATGATTATGAAGAAATTCAAGGTATGCGTTGTGTACAACGTTCCCTATAAGAAATTGCAAGGACGTAATTTCCTTAGGGGGGGAATCTGCAACAGACCTGCTTTCTATGCCATATAAATTAATAAATTTTAATAAAATAAAAGGTATTTGAGTTTGATTTGAGATGATCTATATTTTAAAAATAAAATTTTTAGTTAATTAAATTCTATTTAATAGCGAATTTTTATTTTAATAAATTGAATTGAATTAATAAACTATTTTTGAATAAATTATAGAAATCAAATAAGATGTTTTGATTAATATAAATATTTTATAGTATTGGAATAATTGAAAAACAAATTTATTTTGTAATGCAACAATGAATGATTAAATAAATAAAGGGGCATCAGATTGAATAAAAGTGTGTAGTTATCATTATACTCTCGATAATGAAGTATAAAATTAAATTGAAATCAAATTTAATTAAATTTGTAAATAAATTGAAAGAGTGAATAATTGGCAATGTAAATTAAATATAACTAGCCCAAAACCAACAAAACCCATACCTATTTAAATTCAGACCCTTCTTCTTTTTTCTCGATGCCTCTCTTATTTTCTAATTCATGCCCGAACCATAAATAATTTCAGCCCTAATTTTCCTAAGAGAAATCGCGATTTACACATTAAAAAAATTCAAGCACACACTTTGTGAAGACAAAATCGATGATCGGCGTCGGTATAAAGAGCGACTGCGATATCTAGTAAACACGAGGTAGAGGGAGACATGTGCTATGGTGCGATCGTGGGTAGGGGAGCACGATGTATAACGGAAGCGAGGCGGTAGGGGATGGTCGATTGGAAAGCAACAACAGTAAGTAGGGAGCGGCAACCTGAAAGGTGGTAGGCGGTTGTTGAGGCGTTTAGGAAGGATGAGGTAAAAGGGATAGTTGATGTTGCCAGAAGGAGAGTGGAACTGATGTCAGAGGTTATTGCTGCTCGATGTGGGGATGGTAGTGACAGGTGAGGAAGAGTTTGACATTGGGAAAGATGTGACCAAGGGTTGTTACCTGAGGCCTGGGTCATGGTTAGTTGTAATGATCCCGGATTTTATAAATATTTAAATTGATAATTAATTGAATTTTTGAATTAAAAATTGTAAAATTAATTGTAGATTGATTCGAGTTTCCCCAAATCCAAATAAAAATATATTAAATCATTTTTAAATTTAAAATGTATGGGTTAGGTTAGAAATAGAAAATATATATATATATAAGATGAACTATATAAAATAAATTATAAAATAAAATGAAAACAAAAGAAAATAAAATGCATTCAAATATGAACAAAATATGGATAAGTATGAACAAAGGAAGGAAAAATATATAAATCTCTTTGGCTTGTAAAAGAAGATGCTAGTGTAAATATCTATGTACAAAATCAAATTGGATAAGTATATTTGTACAGCCGAAATTGGATAAGTATAATGGTACAACTAATTAATGCTATGATCCATCAGCCACCAAACGAATATCTATCAGCCTCCAATTTGAAATAAAAATCTCTGGCCAAAGTATAAACAAAATATTTCCAGTACATAACAAATTATATCAACCTGTGAACTTACTTTCATATATATCATCTTCATCTTAGTTCGTTCCATTCCAAGCTATGAAAACTGAAAGTAAAAATATCATTTAAACTTAAACAAAAGCTCAACTCAAAACAATAATTTAATTCAAGATAAATCAGAGAATCAAAGGAAAAGGAAGCTTCAGCTTAAAGTTCAAACCTGTTTCAACATAAAGAAGAAGTGCTCTGTTCATCTTCACAAAAACACTGTGAGTAACATCACTTTAAAACAATTTAAAAGTATAATCATGTTGCACTTATGTATGTGAATAAGTATGTTTATGTCTATATACATATATGAATGCTCTATGAATGATGAAGAGCATTTGTGTGCAGGCTGTTAATTACCTATGTTCTCTGTTTTGAGTTCTCAACACAAGATTTTGATTTAAAAACCATCTCTGCTTGATCTACTCACTGACAGAACATAGAATATAAACAAAAGATGTTTGTTTGATTATAAACTATGTTTTAAAAATCAATTTAAGTTAAAATAACTTGTTAAAGCCTCTAGAAATCAAAGAACTTAGCAAAGACTTTATATAAGTAAAAGTTTAAATTTCTTAGTTTACAATTTCAGGCATATAAACTGAATTTGTATACTTTAATATGATTTTTAAAGTAAAAAATCATAACTTTTAGAGCTAGGATTTGAGAGCAGTTCGAGTTTGTTCGAACTTCATCGTTTTGGCGAATTCCAATGATCTCGATGATGAAGGAGGTCGGGGTTCTCTGAGATGGTAGTGGAGTGTACGGGGGTTGCAGGAAAAATGAAGCGGTGGTGTGTAGTTGATCGTGGCAGCGGCGGGAAGCTCTCGAAGTCTGGTGACCTAGTTTCGGTGAGGTCGAAATTTTCGATTCGTTCGTCGTCTATAGTTGATCGAGTGTGACGAGGATTTGGGAAATGGAAGCTTGGATGGAGACGAAGGTTTGGCCGCAGTTTTAGACTCTCTGGTGGTCGAGGTTGCGGGGACGAGGAGTTTTTCGATGATGGTGATTTGGTTCCAGTTTTTGGGTTTGATTGTTCGATTTTGATTTCGAGACGATGGTGAAGTTCTGATGGTCAGATGAGGGTGCTTGGATGATCGTTGACTTGCTCGATGATTTGGTGATGACCGGAGGTGGTCAGAGCCACCGTGCATGTGCACGGTGCACTTGTTTGGTGGTCTGGGTATTTGGTTTGTTTGCTTGGGAATGGAGGCAAGGTAGTACACGAGATTGTCTTGTGTAACTCGAATATTTGCTCGAAGCATGTGGGTGTCGGACTCGAAGCAAGAATGGAAGTGCTCGGGTATAATCTTGTCTCAGGTTTTAAAACCTGTTTTAATTTCTGGTATTTAAACTAAATTTTAAATTTTTAAATCAAGGGTTAAAATGAATTTTAAATCCATGTACAAATATGGATTCAAGTTTTATTTGGAACTTAGTTTGAAAACAAATAAAGTTTTAAATTTAAATTGTTTAATAACTTAAAAATGTCAAGTATTGAAAGAATTTGAAAATTCAAAATAAAGTTTAAATTGTAAAGGAAAGATTTAAACAAGTTAAATCAAAAATTTAAACCTGGATCTTAAATCTGATCTTGGATTCCAGATTTTGAGATAAATAAGTTTATAAATTTAAATGTTTAAAGATGAATTTAAATGTTAAAGTGTATTTTTAATATGTGAATTTAAAAAGAATTTGATTTTAACTCTTAAAATTTCTTTTATAATAAGAATATTACTTTAACATGAGAATCTAAAGGTTTTAAAATTTGGTTTTAAACTTTATTAAAAATCAATTGGTATTTATTTTAAATTTTGAATTCAAAATGAATTTAAGTTAAAGGTTAATTAACTAATGAAAATAATTAAGATTAATCATTTAGTTAAAAGAAATTAATTAATGATTAGAGTTAATTAAGTAGTAGGGGTAATTACTTATTATGATTAATTAAGGATGATTAATCAAATGGAGATTAATTTAATTAATATGATTAATTAAGAATAATTTAATTAATTAAGGTAATTGATTAATTAATTTATATCAAATGATTTGTAATTAATTAATTAATCAGGATTAGATAACTAATTCATAAGTAATTAATTTAATTGTAAATAAATTGAATTAATTAGGATTAAACAATTAATTAATCCTGCTTATAAATGATTATTGAATGTTTGACCTTACTTGTGAATTGTTGATATTTCCTGATCTGTGATGTTGTGTGATATATTCTGATTTGTGTGTGATCTGTACTGTAGTTTATTTATCTGGGATGAATGTAATATATTATCTGTGATATGTGAATAAAAGATAAGCATTATAGTTATACCGCTTATCAACTATATTTCTGTATTCTGATCTGTGATGATTGAATGATGTTGCACTACTGTGTGAAACCCCTGGACTACACCATACACACACAAATATGGATTTCACAAGGAAATTGATTAAGTCACAGATTTTTGAAATGATTTTTAAATAGGAAATTTAAATTTAAATAGTTTGGAAATGGATTGGGTTTAAAGTGAAAAAGCTTTTGAAATGGAATTCCAAGATAAAATTTATTTTTGAATAACTTGATTAAGTTGAAATTTAAATAATTTGATTTAAATTTGAATTCAAAATTTGAAATTTAATTCTATGTTTGGAAACTAGGGATTTAAGATGCTATACTGGTTATATATGGGTTAAACCATTTTAAAGGAATTAATTTTGGAATTTGAATTTAATTCAAGGGTTTAACTTGTATAAATGAATCGGATTTTTCTAAAATGAAAACTGTTTGTTTTCAAATGATAAAAGCTTTCATATAAGGAATGAAAATTCCAATTTAAGTTAAAGGAATTTCAAGTTTGAATTGAAAAATGGTTTTCCAAATTATGAGTGAATTCTTTTTGAAAGCTATGAATTAAATCTTGATTTAAAGATTTAATGAGTTAATCCAATTGAAATGGAAATCGATTTGGAAATTTATGAATAGATCTTTGTGAAACTGGGAGAACTTTGTGAGATGAATCTTTTTGTAAAAGATTAAAATGGTGATTTGTTTAAACCATTCGAAAGGAAAGTTTTGGATAATAAGTCGTGACTTGATTGAAATCCCATTATCCATATGTTTTTAAATATTACGCTCACTATTCGGTTTAGCCGGGAGAGGACTTTGTGTCATATAACCCATTCCGAATAAGTGATACGTCATATATGGATAGCAATTGAAGACCGGCGTTGAAGACCGGGTATTTGTGAAAACGATAGGATAACCTATCGATTGTCTCTGCACTGGGTAGCGCCCGGTATAGAGATTCCCTAAGTGATGGGAAGTTCGATCGGGATTGTGAATACCTGGATTGCAAGGGCTTCTAAGGAAGTGCCTTCGGTTCTGTTCGAACCCGAAACAGACTTGTATGGTTATATGTCTGACATTACACTTTCAGATATAAAGCTGATTTCTTTCAAATACATTTCTTTTTGGTGGCGGAGAATTTATTCTCTTAGCTTAACACCCTTCTCTGAGACGTACGAGCTCAGAGGTTATGTAGTTGAAGGTTATCAATGATATACTCCCAATTTGGTAGTTTGGCATACTGAGTGTTGCTGTGTGTTGATGGTCATTTGCTGATCATTTGTGATCAAAGCATGGCTTTGTGAAAAAGCGTAGCTTTGTGGACGAGACCTCATTGAACCTCACAAACCGGAAATGGTCGAAACAGGAAAGATGCGGCAAGGTTATGAGGGTCGCTCCCTTTAGGGTATGTCATTTCCTTTTGGAAAAATGTGATATCATGGTATGGAGCCCAGATATTTACCTATGTGGTTGCTCCAATCTCATTTACTGTGTGATTGTTGCTGTGTGATCGAGGCCTCGGATAAAGGTCCAAAAGGACCGGGGGGTGGCATACTCGAGTAGTAGTTACCTAGTGACAGAGGTAACCCGGCCTTGTGTTGGCAGAGATCCGGGTAGGTTCTTGGGGCGTCCCGCCAGATGCGTTCCCATGTGGCATAGGAAGTTCCTTAGCCTAACCATTTGTTGGAAAATCCAAAGAAACAATACGAGCCCTTTACGATTGCAGTTGTATAACCTGTCTCCTCAGGCGGCGGCTATAGCAGGCATAATATAATGGTACCTATGCTGGCTAAGATTAATATTGTATTTTCGAAACGTTTTCCACTATGCACTATTAATAATATCAAAAGGATTTTGCGTAGTAAGCATGTTTGACTATCATAAGAAGAAATCTCCTCCAAGTATGCGATTGCATTGTGTGTGTGGTGGGAGGTCTTATAGTAGTTTCATTTTCCAAAAGCATTGCAGATTTTAATGTTTAAAATTCTTTTGTTGTTTGTTTAAAGATAAACAGTTTTTGTTACTCACACCAGTCCCATGACTGACTCGGAGTTTATTGTTCCCTTCCTAAACTCTGTGTGCCCACAATTTTCCACACGGGAAGTCTAGAGTTGGGTTTTTCAGTTAGTCAGGTTTAGTAGATTATCTGAAGCTAGTTCAGTTTTGGAGTTCACGCATGACTGACGTTGCTTATCTTGGTGCAACGTGATGGTGGTTCGAGCTGATGTTGGAGTTATTGGTCTCATTCTCCTTGTCGGATCATTTGGAGTTATCACTTCTTTTTTCCGCTGTATCATTATTTATCTCTGATATTCTTGTATCATATTGATATCATTGTTGTATATCATTCTGGATATTGTATTCATTGGAGTTGTATATGATATCATCTATTTCTTTATTCTGCTGTGTTGTTATACTTAACGTGTTATAAGCTCCGGCAAGCCAGATTCGGCGTTTGAATCTGCGGCATTTCAAGTACAAGTGAAGTACGGGTGCCGATTTTCGAAGGCCGAGTCAGGATCGTTACATTAGTAGTGAAGTGAAGGAAGACATCTACTGGGTAGTGATGGAATTTTTGACATTGTGGTAAATTTGAGGGTTGCAGCGACTGGTCTGAGGCGAAGTTGGCAGCGTCGAAGGTCGATGATTCGCTGATTGGAAATTCAACCGTCGTTTCATTGAGTTATATCACTCACAATCATGGCTTTTCATTTTAATTAATGCGTAATTTCCCCATATGTTTACTTGATAATTTGGTTGAATCGATGATTAGTTATTGGATGTGATTGATTATTGTTGATGACCAATGTTTGACAATGTTGGATTGGATGAAATTGATAATTATTGGATGATATTGATTGTATAGGTGCAGTGTGTTTTGGGTTGATATTTGTTGTGTGTATATTGGTTGATTTTGACGATGATATTACTTGAACATAAAATTTAAAATGATTGAAATAGAGGAAAATGATGTAAATTTGAAACAAATAAATTATTTTGGTAGTAAAAAGCGAATTCTAGAAAGTTGTTTTATTTTTAATACCGAGAATTATCGAATTAATGGAAAATCTGAAAGAGGAATGATTTTGGAAAAATATTTGTAAGTTGAATAATTTTGAGGATACTGCAAATGGAAATTATTTTGAAAAATGATGTATTTTGGGATTTTATAAATTAAGGGAATTTTGAAGATTTATATTTTTATTTACCGTTGATTATAAAAATATATTTAGAGGATATTTGTTAAATGATGTTTGGAAAATATATTTTTGAAAGTAAAGAGTTATTTAAATTTAAATGATGAGAGGTATATGAAATGATATTTTGAAGTAATTGCAAAGTAAATGCAAATTATTTTATTTGAGAATTTTCAATTACGGGGGACTGATATATATAATATATGAAGTGGTATTTCAAAAGTAATATATATTATTTTAGATGGATTATACCTTTAAAGAAGTGTTTGAAGATAAATGAGGATTTTAAATATTAATTTTGAAGTTATGTATTTGGATTTTCAATTTTTGAATTGAGGATAATTTTTGGATTTGAGATTTTAAAGGTAATTGAAAAATATAAATTCCTTTAAAGTATTTCTATATTATTAAAGAGGAAATTAGAAGTAAAAGTATTTTTGAGAATTTAAAATTTTGTTGACGAGTTAGAATGAAGGTTTCTTTGAAACCAAATAAACTATTTTGAAATATGGATTTTTGAAATTTGATGTAAGAATCAATTATTTTCATAAGAGGAAAATTAAAAAAGAGATTTTTTTGTTACTAAATTAAATTGAAGTATGTTATAAAGGGAAGGGAATGAAGTGAAATATATTTAAACAAACTCTCCATCTCGTTAAATATTAATTGAGTAATATATTGATGCATGAATGGATGATTGTTGATTTGTGTGTTAAGAACAAGTTGAAGTAAAATTACTCGTTATATTGAATTATAAATTAATAAATTGAAGAATGATTTAAGCAAGTGTGAATTAATAAGCGAAGTGGAAATTTATTTAATATTGGTTAATTGAGGGTGTTTTGTATATAATTATATTTCAACGGGTGCTATGGGATGTCCGTTTGAGGTGTATTTCTTTACTCAACACAAGTATAATATCAGGTAATTCATTGAAGACCGAATATTTTATACTTGGATATTGGTGAATATTCTATATTATTGGATTTCTGGCTTGACGTGTGAGGTAAGTTATATTATTCTTTATTTTATTTTGAAGCCGGAATATGATTTTCTCCGCTTTTGAATGAAACAAGCAGTACGAAATCCCTATTATAAATGTGATAGCCAGAAGTTTTTACTAGTCCTATCCTAGCTTGACGGACCATGGGTAGCCCCCCGATGGTTGTGGTGACACGAATTCCTCGTCGCGTGGTCACAGTCTGCTGCATGGGCCAACGAGACGAATACAGAACGAGGCGAGGAGGTTTACAACGAAGCAAGGAGGCGAGGAAGCGACGTGCGTTTATTATGCAGCTAATGACTGGTGAGGATGATCATAAAACTTTTACGAGTAGGGTCACCTTTTGCATCTGAGTAACTATGAAGCTCATGTGTTGACTCGGCTTTTGACAGTAACTATAACAATAGCACATATAATAGCAGTAGCAGTAAATGAAGAATAAAATGAATAAATCCATTACTGCTAAACAAATATAAATAAATTGATGTTTGAGGCATGATGTGTGTGGTGTGTGATGTGAGTTATGCGTGATGTGTAGATGTCTGTGATGTTTGATGTGTGAGCAGTGTGTTGTGTGTAATGTGTGCAATGAATGTGATTATGGTTGATGTCTTATAGATGTTTTGATGTTTAATGCGTTATCAATGTTGTTTGATGTGCTGTGGATGTTATATTATTCCTCTGATGATTGGATTTCCTTATTATGACGTGTATATTATTCCTTAAGATATCGTTTATATTCTTACCATTGAATCTAGATATAGTCTGCCTGTTTATTATTTATATAATACTCGGGTCAGTCCGAGACATTTCAGGTTCAGGGACGATGTGACAAGATTTTCTTATTGGGCTTAGTTGGAGGATGTATTACTAGATGTGTTGTATATTATAATATAGACTCATGTATATATATGATGTTGGATTAGATGTATTGGCTTATCTTGTGTATAATTGAGATTTAGTGGAAATTTAATTTTTTGTATATCACTCGGACATATGTGATGTATTGTATTTTTATCGCAGCGTTGATAACTCTATGTTCTCTATCATTTATTTTATATTATGTATTATTCTATCCTTAGGCACCATACATGTTTATTGCTTTGTACCCAAACTGTCTGCGTCGAGGTGAGATATTTTTATATTATGAGACATATTCAGTGTTGGTCCAAGGGTACATTCACATGTGTATCACCCACATCGCCTCATTCTCCGTATTACTGGACAATATTATTCATTAATACTCTTGGGTAATATGGGTATAGAGGTGGGGTGTTATACTGCACAAGTCATTCTTATTTACTAATGCGCCTTACACCTTCTTATGTGGTCCCCAATTACTGTTGCGCCCCCAGCACCGTCCATGCTTAGTTTTCATTTTACGTTATTCTTTAATTTATTGTTCCTATCTACTACTGCACACCCGACACAGTCCCCGATTGACTTCCCATTTAGGTTTATCTTTTAGTTGATACTGCTTGGAATCAGCCACCTATGCAGTACATTTTTTCTAATTTGTTCTCTAGATTTATATTGTATAGACACTGGCCCTTGCAATGTTCTTTTAGGTTCATTCATTAGTTCGAACCGAGTAGTCCCAACTATAACGACGTGCCTTTTTGGATGTTTTAAGCAGACACACACATCAGACTCAAACCATTCAAAGGGACGGATTGTTATGGGGTAAATAAGAAAAGAAGAGAAAGAAATAAAACAAATACAGAATCTCGCAGCGGAATGACAAAATATAATAATCAAATAACAGTTCATGAAGCTGTTTTTCAAATACATTTGATTGTTCTTTTACAGCACAAAATCAGAGTTACATATAACAAGAAGAAATAAATAAATGCAGCGGAACAACATGATGCAGTGGAATACATATAATAAGTAATAATAGTACAAAATCTTCGTCTTCATCCTGCAGAAAGCAGTCTTCGATAAACTGAAAAGCTCAGACTAACCCAAGCGAATTGAAAAGACAAAACACTCGAGTTAGAACTAAAAGATCTTATGTAAGTTAAATCAACGGTAAATAAATATGAGTGTAACGGCGTCGGAGATGTTTACGGGGTTTGAAATCTCCTATCCAGTGTCTAACATGAGTGCAATAACTTAAGAGATGTTTGGGATTTACATCTCCTAAGGATCCGTTAAACTATCTACTATGTAGTAGAATACGCTATTATAATATGTCTATAGTAAAGTAAAATATTAAAATAACGTTAAGGCGTTACCCATATCCCCCTTAACACATTTTTATATATTCCCATAGTCTATACAGTACCGTAATTCCTCCGTAAACTGGAGGGCTATTAGAGGGCACTCCATAGGTATAGTACAATCCAAACTCGTAGAAGGCGCGATAAGGCATGCGACAAGGCACACGAGGCACTGCCCATGGTAGATATATTCATATACCAATTGCACTCCCGGACTGGTGGTAATGCATAGCAGCTACTACCGCCCACCTCGGATACACTCCCATATTCAAAATCAAGGGGTGGCCACCAAAACAATCACAAAGTCAAAATATAGTATCGAAGAAATGTGTCCGATAGAAGGAATGACCTGTAACAACCCTGAGTTTTACACCAATTAATTGTCGTCTAATGACGATCGTATGGGTTGTTAATTATGACTGGAATTTTAATCAGTGCTTAATTTCTAGTGCAGTTTTGAGTCGATTCGGAATCCTTTTTGTAAAAGATTACTATCGTCACTAGACGATTGAAATTGATAACAAACTTCTATTAGAAAATTTGATCGAATCGAAATTCTTTTTAGTTGTAAAATCCTTTTAATAAATTGTTAAAATTTGTGTGGGCTTTAAGGACAATCTTGGCCACGTTCCATTTTATTTTGGAGCTGCATTATCTAAGGCAGATGCCCGCTTTCCTGGCATTGACTTTCATTCGAACCCTAGATCAAAACAACGAAAGAAAATATGGCGGCTTCAAAATTTTCTTCGTTCGCTCTTGCTAGAATTAGGGTTTTCATGACTTTTCGAGGTGCCGACTTTAAGTAGAGATTGGGTTCGATTCTCTTGCTCCATTCATCGATAGCCTCTCGGGATGCTCGCGACTGCTGGTTGAGCTCGCCGTTACTTCGATCTGGTCTACTTGCCGATCGATTGTCGTGTGCTAGAAATAAAGGTGAGTGATATTATTTCACTCACATCTAATTCTACTATGCTTTATTAGTTCAATTTTGGTTGATGTCGATGCTTTCTCTGAGTTTATCGGGTTCGTATAATTTGATGAGTTTCGGCTTTGATGATTCTTTGATTTGAGAGTGATGATGTTGTTTAGTTCGACTTGGGTTATATTGTTTACTGCCTCTAGTGGCACTTCCATTCTGTTCGTTTGATAATTTCAAAAGTTTCATAATTTTATACTCGATAATCCTTGGTTTAAAACTGCTTCGATGTTGATAAGACCTCTGGGATGACCGCAGCTTGATTGTTTGGTTTGATTGCATTTCCGGAGCTCCATTTCACTTTGCAGTTAATCGCTGTCCATAATTGTTTGACCACTGCTTGGATTCATTGAGCACATTTTGTTGCTAGATGTCACTCATATGCTGTTTGCTTATATCCCTTTTGACCTGTTTGCATCAAGTCAGTTTGAACTTGTTGTTGTATTTTGTTGTCCACTTGTAGTCTGCACCAATTGATCTGATATACTGATATTTCGAGTGCTCGAGTGATGTTGGCATTTGGGTTTTGATGTTCTTACGAGATGATTTTGGGCTTCGATTTGGTTACCATTCGACCTTTGACATTGGCTATTGGTAAACTTGAAATTCTTGTTCACTTCTGCCTTGACTTCGAATTTGTCTTTTGGTCTTTGATGCATTGTTTCGAGGCTACACACGCGTTGACCTCTGGTTTGGCATCTTGTAGTTGGGTGTTTGGTTCATCACGACATCGGGTTGACACTTGAACTATTTGATGATTTTACACTACTTCCACTATTGCCACTACTACTACACACGCCTGTATACCCATCCCTTTTTGACATGTTCATGTTGCTTTGTCTTTTCCATTGGGCCTGTATATATTTGGTCACCAGATCATGTGTACTAATTTGAGTCTGCACTTGCACTGTCTCTGACCTTTTGGCATTTCAGTTGCATTTCTTGACCTTTACTTCCCTGTTGCCAGTCTGGGTTGCACTAGTCATTTCCAGTGCTTGATCATTTGTATATACTTCTTGCCTACAGTGATAATCTTGCTTTCTTGACCTGGCTTGAGTTTTGTCATTTGGACATCACTGAGTGTTTGATTATATGTTGCAATTGGTACATTCATGTTTGAGGCTTCTGTCCCAGTTCGTAAGTAGGTAATTTGAACTGTGGTTTGGTTGATTCCTTGAATAATTAGCTTTGGTCTTGGTTTCAGTGTGTAAACCATTCTATGACACTTTGGTTTTCTTCTTGCTGCTTGATTAATTTGTGGTTTCACATGCGTGCATACATACCATTGTATGTGTGCATGTATATGTGTTGACCCTACACATGTGGGTTCACTGTACTTGATCCCCTGACCAGTGTTCCCTGTGCACACTTCTATTCATTGACTGTTGTCATTAGGTGATTTCTCTGTGAATCCTAATTTCCCACCATAGTAGTTGTACTGTTCACTTGAGATTTAAGTTGTTCTCTCTGCACTCACTTCTGTTACTTCATATATTCATCGAATGTTGCATTGAGCTATTCACTTGTTTGATTGTATATGTTGTACATATGAACTGCAGTGCATCATTGTCTTTTCATACTACTCGGGTATTGTTGCAGATCACTTTGATATCTTCACTTGAGTACTGCAGTGTCACTGATTGTTAATGTTCACTGGATATTGGTATATGTCTTCATTTATGGTCCTTTGCAATTGTGAAATCGTTTCATATCTGGTTTCATTGTAAACCTGAGCTCTTTGATCATATCTGGTTTATGTTCCATATATGTATTGTGCAGTTTGCCCCTCGTATTCATTGTGACTGCAGTTTAGTTTTATATGCAGTTTTGCCCTTGTTGGCTTGCATTGTATTAATGCAATTGAGTATGTTTTCAAATTCACTTGTGTTGAACCCGACTTCGGGGTTTGACCTTGCGATCATTGTGACTTTCACTGAGCTTTTGTGTATCTCATGCGATAGAGGCGAGGCAGTACACGCGTGCGTGTACTGCAGCCCTATCAGATTTGACAGTTTTAAAATTGATTTAGTCGATTTGATAAATTGTTTATTTATCTCTGTTGATGATTTAAACCTGCTGATTTTTGTTAAACACTGTTAAGTGTTATATTGACCGTTATCCGGTTTCTTTGTTTAAAGAATCGGATGGACGGGAATTATTGTGACTGTCGTCTATTTAAATTATTACTGCCTATATGCACTAATAAACTGGTTTGAATTAGACTGACCTGGGTATTATTTTCTTTTGAATGTAATACTCGGGTCAGACCCGAGTTATTTCAGGTTGTAGATTTTCTTCTTTGAGTTGCTGTTCAGGATATGAAGACTTTTCACATCTTCTGAAGTTGTCCGTGTCATTTTGTAGTAGTCGTGTCATTATATAGAATGATATGTATTCATGTATATTAGTCGATAATGTACTTGTATATATAACTTCTAGAGTCGACAGTTGTAGTTGTATCATATGTATTGTGTCAATTATGTATCAACTGACATCAGTTATATATATATGAGACTTTTGTTTTTAGCTGTGTTCCGCATTTATATTATCTGTGTTACTGTTATATCTAATGTCCTAAACTATTATGAACTATCGTAGTTTGTTTTATACTGATAATTGGGTGTGTCGATGGGAGTAAATAAATGATAGATGAAAAATAAAAAGTATATACCACTCCTATCGAGATAACCAATATTAGTGTAAGGAAAATTACGGATGGTCGCTCCTATCCAGCCTTATTCTTCGTAATAATGGACAGTATTTCTTTTAATACTCTTTGTTATTACGAGCATAGAGGTGGGGCGTCACAGTTGGTATCAGAGCTTGGGGTTTATGGACATAATATAAAACTTAACTCGGAAGGAACATATGTTACAACTATTGGTCGGTGTTTTATTTGTACTTTGAGTCAAAACTAAAGTTTTGAAATTTGGATGAAATTTTTAAATAACTTTATTTAAAAATAAAAGTGAAACTGTGTTTTGTTGATTTGATTGAATTGTGTTCTGTTTATCAGAGTGCGCAGCGGAAACTGTCTTCGCTGAGTACAACTGGTAATCTTTTTGATTTAAGAATCAAAATACGAAATTGATATGAATTTCATTTGTTGTTCACATACCTGTAATTATTTGTTTCTTTGAGAATTTCGAATCCGAATTGAGGATTCGAAGAAATTGCAGATATGTGATTTTGTTGAAATTTCCGCTGGCTTTCTTTTGTACTAATCATCTAGTGATTAGATTTTTGCTGTTTTGAATTATCTTCATTGAAGATACATTTGAATGATTTCTTTGTTCATTTTGTAGTACGTGCAAAAATTTGAATTGCACGTTATTGCATTTAATTTACGTTGAACCGATGCTTGGTTATGATACGTATTTTGTTGTCGTTATTTTTATAACGGACTTATTACACCAATGCTGAATTTTTGAGGCACGGTGTTTTGTTGACAATTTTAATAAATGAAAATTCACTGATGTCACATTTTGATGTGAATCCTTTGATGAGATATTTGATGTTTTAAAATTTCTGTCGCTTTGACTTCAGCAACAGCCAAAATTTTAAAGGTGGATTTTCAAGCGGTTATTCCGCAATACTGATGTGTAACCGTTTTACGGTATTTTTAGAAGCACAATTTCCTTATCGAAATTGTTACTGATTTGCTGCTTTAATCACGTGATTGGAAAAATCGTTTTAAAATGAAAATTGTTTTATAATTTTTTAATAGTTTGCGTTTTCAAAAGAATGAGAAAGCGACTTAAACGATTCAGCAAAATCGAGGATTATGACCCCTTTCTTTTACTGTTTCGCTTAACTCCGGACTTGTCCAGTTGAGAATGCGAATTGTTATTTTTACAAAATAAATAAAATTGTTTTCAAAAATTTTACAGTTTGCGATTTCAAAAGAATGAGGAAGCGATTTAAATGTTTCAGCAAAATCGAGGACTATGACCCCTTTCTTTTACTGATTCGCTTAATTCCGGACTTGTCCGTTTGAGAATGTGAAATGTATTTTTACAAAATACACAATTTTACACTTTCAAGGAAACGATGAAGAGAATCAAACGATTTAGTAAAACACGTGGTATGGGACATGTGCGTTTGCTATTTTGGTTAATTCCGGACTCGTTAATTGAAATATTTGATGATTTTGTGTGCTTTCGAGCCACTATGAGGACCTTCGGGTCATTTGTTGGGCTTTCGGGCCACTCTGCGGACCTTCGGGTCAAATACCAGTACTAGACCTTCGGGTCACTCTGCGGACCTCCGGGTCAATCTGATGGGCGCCAAAATTATGTTGAGTACTTGGTAGGCTTCGGCCATTTGTTGATGCACGTGCGGCGAATTAAAAACTCGCCATCTGATGGGATCGATCCAAGCTTTTATGTTGATTTTCTAGTCTTCTTAATTGATTTCTAGATATTTGTTGCTTCCAATTATCTGCAGGTAATTGGATATTTGTTGATATGAGTTCTGATTATCGTTTTTGATAATCGGATATTTGTTGTTCCTAATTATCGCTTGTGATAATTAGATATTTGTTGATATGAGTTCTGATTATCGTTTTTGATAATCGGATATTTGTTGTTCCTAATTATCGCTTGTGATAATTAGATAATTGTTGATATGAGTTCTGGTTATCGTTTTTGATAATCGGATATTTGTTGATATGAGTTCTGATTATCGTTTTTGATAATCGGATATTTGTTGTTCCTAATTATCGCTTGTGATAATTGGATATTTGTTGATATGAGTTCTGATTATCGTTTTTGATAATCGGATATTTGTTGTTCCTAATTATCGCTTGTGATAATTAGATATTTGTTGATATGAGTTCTGATTATCATTTTTGATAATCGGATATTTGTTGTTCCTAATTATCGCTTGTGATAATTAGATATTTGTTGATATGAGTTCTGGTTATCGTTTTTGATAATCAGATATTTGTTGATATGAGTTCTGATTATCGTTTTTGATAATCAGATATTTGTTGCTTTTAATTATCGCTTTAGATAATTAAATAATTGCTGCTTTGAGATTTAATTATCGCTTTTGATAATTAAATATTTGCTGCTTTGAAATTTAATTATCGCTTTAGATAATTAAATATTTGTTGATATGAGATTTAATTATCGCTTTTGATAATTAAATATTGCTGATTTGAGATTTAATTATCGCTTTAGATAATTAAATATTTGTGCTTTAAGATTTAATTATCGCTTTAGATAATTAAATATTTGTTGATTTTAGATTTAATTATCGCCTGAGATAATTAAATAATTGTTGATTTGTTGTTTTAATTATCGCTGTAGATAATTAAATATTTGCTGATTTCGAATTTAATTATCGCTTTAGATAATTAAATATTTGTGAATTAGAAATTTGATTATCGCTTGGGATAATCAAATATTTGTTAAATTTAAAATTTGATTATCATTTTGATAATTGAATGTTTGTTGATTTGAGAAATTCAATTATCGTTTTGATGATTGAATATTTGCGAATCTTGAGATTTGAGCTTCGTCTTTTTCTCTAGCGATTCAGGTGAGTAATTTGATTTACTCACATTCAATTCGTGCTCTGTAGGGGGTTTCTGCTCTGTTTTTCCTTCTCTTTTAGTTGCTGGAACTCGATTGTTCTTGCTTTTGTTAGTCGTCTGAGTTTGATCCCTGATTCCCACGATGTTGATTCTTTTGATCTGAAGCAGTCGAACCTTTTGATTTCATATCTAGTACTTCCCCTGCTGACATTTGCTTTGCTTATGCACTCGTCATTGCCTTGCTCTTTTGGTTGTTACCTTCTGTCCATTTATTCCCTATGATTGCGTGGACGCAATTTTTATAAGGAGGGGAGTCTGTAACAACCCAGAGTTTTACACCAATTAATTGTCGTCTAATGACGATCGTATGGGTTGTTAATTATGACTGGAATTTTAATCAGTGCTTAATTTCTAGTGCAGTTTTGAGTCGATTCGGAATCCTTTTTGTAAAAGATTACTATCGTCACTAGACGATTGAAATTGATAACAAACTTCTATTAGAAAATTTGATCGAATCGAAATTCTTTTTAGTTGTAAAATCCTTTTAATAAATTGTTAAAATTTGTGTGGGCTTTAAGGACAATCTTGGCCACGTTCCATTTTATTTTGGAGCTGCATTATCTAAGGCAGATGCCCGCTTTCCTGGCATTGACTTTCATTCGAACCCTAGATCAAAACAACGAAAGAAAATATGGCGGCTTCAAAATTTTCTTCGTTCGCTCTTGCTAGAATTAGGGTTTTCATGACTTTTCGAGGTGCCGACTTTAAGTAGAGATTGGGTTCGATTCTCTTGCTCCATTCATCGATAGCCTCTCGGGATGCTCGCGACTGCTGGTTGAGCTCGCCGTTACTTCGATCTGGTCTACTTGCCGATCGATTGTCGTGTGCTAGAAATAAAGGTGAGTGATATTATTTCACTCACATCTAATTCTACTATGCTTTATTAGTTCAATTTTGGTTGATGTCGATGCTTTCTCTGAGTTTATCGGGTTCGTATAATTTGATGAGTTTCGGCTTTGATGATTCTTTGATTTGAGAGTGATGATGTTGTTTAGTTCGACTTGGGTTATATTGTTTACTGCCTCTAGTGGCACTTCCATTCTGTTCGTTTGATAATTTCAAAAGTTTCATAATTTTATACTCGATAATCCTTGGTTTAAAACTGCTTCGATGTTGATAAGACCTCTGGGATGACCGCAGCTTGATTGTTTGGTTTGATTGCATTTCCGGAGCTCCATTTCACTTTGCAGTTAATCGCTGTCCATAATTGTTTGACCACTGCTTGGATTCATTGAGCACATTTTGTTGCTAGATGTCACTCATATGCTGTTTGCTTATATCCCTTTTGACCTGTTTGCATCAAGTCAGTTTGAACTTGTTGTTGTATTTTGTTGTCCACTTGTAGTCTGCACCAATTGATCTGATATACTGATATTTCGAGTGCTCGAGTGATGTTGGCATTTGGGTTTTGATGTTCTTACGAGATGATTTTGGGCTTCGATTTGGTTACCATTCGACCTTTGACATTGGCTATTGGTAAACTTGAAATTCTTGTTCACTTCTGCCTTGACTTCGAATTTGTCTTTTGGTCTTTGATGCATTGTTTCGAGGCTACACACGCGTTGACCTCTGGTTTGGCATCTTGTAGTTGGGTGTTTGGTTCATCACGACATCGGGTTGACACTTGAACTATTTGATGATTTTACACTACTTCCACTATTGCCACTACTACTACACACGCCTGTATACCCATCCCTTTTTGACATGTTCATGTTGCTTTGTCTTTTCCATTGGGCCTGTATATATTTGGTCACCAGATCATGTGTACTAATTTGAGTCTGCACTTGCACTGTCTCTGACCTTTTGGCATTTCAGTTGCATTTCTTGACCTTTACTTCCCTGTTGCCAGTCTGGGTTGCACTAGTCATTTCCAGTGCTTGATCATTTGTATATACTTCTTGCCTACAGTGATAATCTTGCTTTCTTGACCTGGCTTGAGTTTTGTCATTTGGACATCACTGAGTGTTTGATTATATGTTGCAATTGGTACATTCATGTTTGAGGCTTCTGTCCCAGTTCGTAAGTAGGTAATTTGAACTGTGGTTTGGTTGATTCCTTGAATAATTAGCTTTGGTCTTGGTTTCAGTGTGTAAACCATTCTATGACACTTTGGTTTTCTTCTTGCTGCTTGATTAATTTGTGGTTTCACATGCGTGCATACATACCATTGTATGTGTGCATGTATATGTGTTGACCCTACACATGTGGGTTCACTGTACTTGATCCCCTGACCAGTGTTCCCTGTGCACACTTCTATTCATTGACTGTTGTCATTAGGTGATTTCTCTGTGAATCCTAATTTCCCACCATAGTAGTTGTACTGTTCACTTGAGATTTAAGTTGTTCTCTCTGCACTCACTTCTGTTACTTCATATATTCATCGAATGTTGCATTGAGCTATTCACTTGTTTGATTGTATATGTTGTACATATGAACTGCAGTGCATCATTGTCTTTTCATACTACTCGGGTATTGTTGCAGATCACTTTGATATCTTCACTTGAGTACTGCAGTGTCACTGATTGTTAATGTTCACTGGATATTGGTATATGTCTTCATTTATGGTCCTTTGCAATTGTGAAATCGTTTCATATCTGGTTTCATTGTAAACCTGAGCTCTTTGATCATATCTGGTTTATGTTCCATATATGTATTGTGCAGTTTGCCCCTCGTATTCATTGTGACTGCAGTTTAGTTTTATATGCAGTTTTGCCCTTGTTGGCTTGCATTGTATTAATGCAATTGAGTATGTTTTCAAATTCACTTGTGTTGAACCCGACTTCGGGGTTTGACCTTGCGATCATTGTGACTTTCACTGAGCTTTTGTGTATCTCATGCGATAGAGGCGAGGCAGTACACGCGTGCGTGTACTGCAGCCCTATCAGATTTGACAGTTTTAAAATTGATTTAGTCGATTTGATAAATTGTTTATTTATCTCTATTGATGATTTAAACCTGCTGATTTTTGTTAAACACTGTTAAGTGTTATATTGACCGTTATCCGGTTTCTTTGTTTAAAGAATCGGATGGACGGGAATTATTGTGACTGTCGTCTATTTAAATTATTACTGCCTATATGCACTAATAAACTGGTTTGAATTAGACTGACCTGGGTATTATTTTCTTTTGAATGTAATACTCGGGTCAGACCCGAGTTATTTCAGGTTGTAGATTTTCTTCTTTGAGTTGCTGTTCAGGATATGAAGACTTTTCACATCTTCTGAAGTTGTCCGTGTCATTTTGTAGTAGTCGTGTCATTATATAGAATGATATGTATTCATGTATATTAGTCGATAATGTACTTGTATATATAACTTCTAGAGTCGACAGTTGTAGTTGTATCATATGTATTGTGTCAATTATGTATCAACTGACATCAGTTATATATATATGAGACTTTTGTTTTTAGCTGTGTTCCGCATTTATATTATCTATGTTACTGTTATATCTAATGTCCTAAACTATTATGAACTATCGTAGTTTGTTTTATACTGATAATTGGGTGTGTCGATGGGAGTAAATAAATGATAGATGAAAAATAAAAAGTATATACCACTCCTATCGAGATAACCAATATTAGTGTAAGGCAAATTACGGATGGTCGCTCCTATCCAGCCTTATTCTTTGTAATAATGAACAGTATTTCTTTTAATACTCTTTGTTATTACGAGCATAGAGGTGGGGCGTCACATGACCTCACTTGGCCTAGTATAGCTCCTGTTTTAGCCACATCAAGCTGACTCACGAGAGTCAGGGTCACGTAAATACCTCATACAGAATCGTTCACCAAACCATCCTACTTCATTTTTGGAATCTCCGTCATGTACACAGTTGTTAAAGTGGTTTTCGATATTGGCAGAGAGTATGATAATATCTGATCCCGGTCTCTTTAACAACCAAACGCTTATTACACACTGAATGGTTCTTTACATAAAAAAATCAATTCACAATTTATATCAAAATATCATATTCGATTTCAAATCATATCTCTTTCGAAATCATATTCACTTTTGAAACTATATTCACTTTCAAAAATCATATTATCTTTTGAATTTATCAATAAGATAGGTTAATTAAATCCTCGTTCCAAAATCATCATATTTACTCAAATATGTCATTTCACAAAAAGGTATCAATTTCAAAACCCAACTTAGGTTGTATTATCATCAAGGATTTAAATGTAAATACTTCCTCTGTAACGCCCCACCTCTATGCTCATAATAACAAAGAGTATTAAAAGAAATACTGTCTATTATTACGAAGAATAAGGCTGGATAGGAGCGACCATCCGTAATTGGCCTTACACTAATATTGGTTATCTCGATAGGAGTGGTATATACTTTTTATTTTTCATCTATTATTTATTTACTCCCATCGACATATCCAATTATCAGTATAAAACAAACTACGATAGTTCATAATAGTTTAGGACATTAGATATAACAATAACACAGATAATATAAATGCGGAACACAGATTAACAAAAAAATCTCATATATATATAACCGATGTCAGTTAATACATAGTTGACACAATACATATGATACAACTACAACTGTCGACTCTAGAAGTTACATATACAAGTACATTATCGACTAATATACATGAATACATATCATTCTATACAATGACACGACTACTACAAAATGACTGACAACTTCAGAAGATGTGAAAAGTCTTCAATCCCGAACAGCAACTCAAAGAAAGAAATCTACAACCTGAAATACTCGGGTCTGACCCGAGTATTACATTCAAAAGAAAATAATACCCAGGTCAGTCTAATTCAAACCAGTTTATTAGTGCATATAGGCAGTGATAATTTAAATAGACGATAGTCACAATAATTCCCGTCTATCCGATTCTTTAAACAAAGAAACCGGATACGGTCAATATAACACTTAACAGTGTTTAACAAAAATCAGCAGATTTAAATCATCAACAGAGATAAATAAATAAACAATTTATCAAATCGACTAAATCAATTTAAAGATGTCAAATCTGATAGGGCTGCAGTACACGCACGCGTGTACTGCCTCGCCACTATCGCAAGAGATAGACAAAAGCTCGGTGAAAGTCACAAATGATCACAAGGTCAAACCCGAACATTGGGTTCAACACAAGGAAATTAGAAACAAATCCAAACGTGTTAATGCAATGCAAACTAACAGGGCCACAACTGCATATAACAGAACTAACTGCAGTCTCAACTGAATACAAAGGAGCAAGCTGTCGCACTACCCCAGACAAGGGTAGTAAAATATATAAGAACACTTAGGAGTGGATGCACCTATGAAACAACTCGTCAATGAACCCAACCAGAATCAAGGCAAAATACACACTAGAGTTCAAAGTACAAGCTGTAACTACCAGTAAATGTCAACATGAATATATCTCAAAACAAAGGAGCTGCACCATTTCGAATGAGGCAACAACTTCAAACTCAAGTGAACAGCTAAATACAACATCAGGTGGAGTGCAACAGTACATAACAAACCAAGAATGACTCAGTGGAGATTACCAATGGTCAAGCGAAACAGTGGACGAACAGTGCAACTAAATGAATGACCAGATCAACTGCAATGGTGGGATGTAAAGGTGAACCAAGCTACCCCATTACGAAACAAGCAACAGTAACAGAGGAGATGATTCAAGTACAACAACTGCAATGAACACAGGTGAAGGCAGAGACCAAGAATGACAACATGAACAAACTCAAGTGATGACATTTAAATGTACACAGGGGTCACTGTCTACATGAGTTAGTTCAACATGCAAAAGAAACTGGCAACCAATACATTTCCAGATGAACTAGTAAGCACAACAGTAACCAGAGATGATCAAGTATAGCAAGATGGCATTGATACTATCAAGAAACAATGAGAAACATGTTGCAATGACCACAAACTCCACTAACATATGTGTGATAGAGCATATGCAAGAGACGACATAACTCAAACTAGCAACAGTGCTAAATTCAACAAAACAGAAGTGAAGACTACAATGCCAGATTTCGAATCTAGTAGAGCAGGCAACAGGATTTAGTTCAAAATGTAATGGAGATCCCAAGACTCGAATCTACAACATGTACTCAAGACAACCAGTTTACAAAGGTTCAACAACATATGCATACCCACATACGAATGTATGTATGCATATATATATATATATATATGTACAGGTGATTCAACCAACAAGTTCGACTACATCAAGAGTCGAAACCACAATTTTTAAGACAGCAGAAAAATCGAACCAAATCCCAAAAAGAATTTCACATAGAAGATGTTAAATTTCAACCAAAATCAAAACTGAGGTTGTCACGAATTCAAGTATCACGAAATCAAGTTTTTTTTCATGAAAACGAACATCTCCAAAACAATCGGGTACAACCAATTAACTTCAAATGGCCAAAACTATTGAATCGACACTCGAGCAATTGAAAACACACTAAAACGCAGAATTCAAAGCAACATAAGCCGATATCAAACAGAGAACATATCAATTATTCACAAAGTCAGGCAACGTCACAACCGGAGCCAGAAATCTCAATTTGAACGGTAACAGTAAATAGCAATAATAATTATAGGACAGTGACAATTCAATGTCTAATGCAGTCAAGCCGTGAGTATTGATTAAGACGAAAATCACGTATTTGAAAATCGGTTTTTAAAAAGAGAAATCAAACCAAGACAGGAACCATCAACATTCAACCTAATCGAATGACCTAGACAGTCATTTAATAACTTCAATTAACCCAAACAACAAAAGTCGCGAAATCAAACAAGCCAAAATTCCTAACCTATTGAATTAGATGTGAGTGGGAAAGAAAACCACTCACCTTTGATTCGAATGTTTGAGGGGATCGTGAACGAGCACGACGAAGGCAACGTCGATCTACTAGCAGGAAATGAACCATCGATCGAGTTGCACGAGTCGGTGGAAGCCCAAGCTTTTCGAATGAGCGAACAAAGAAATTTGTAGCCGCCATTATCGCTTCTTTTCCCTTTTTTCTCATTCCGCCATTTCTCGTTTAGGGTTTGAGTGAGAAAAATGAGTAAAACAAAAAAAGGGGATCGGTATAACCCTTATCTCAAAAGATATGGGCTGAAAATTATGAAAAGGGAACGGCTTAATAATTTCTAAGTCCATAATCCTTTAACTCATTCTTGTAAAAGAATTTACAACCGATTTTCAATTGAATTTAAACTTGATTCAAATCTGCATTAGCACTAAAAATGATTTAATCGTCACTTATAAACTGACGCGAAAAAAACCGGGTTGTTACAGACTCCCCTCCTTAAAGAAATTGCGTCCACGCAATCATAGGGAATAAATGGATAAAAGATAACAACCAAAAGAGCATGGCAATGACGAATGTACAAGCAAAGCAAGTGTCAGCGGGGAAGTATTAGATAAGAAATCGAAAGGTTCGACTGCTTCAAATCAAAAGAATCAACATCGCGGGAATCAGGGATCCAAATCAGACGACTAACAAAAGCAAGAATAATCGAGTTCCAGCAACTAAAAGAGAAGGAAAAACAGAGCAGAAATCCCCTACAGAGCACGAATTGAATGTGAGTAAATCAAATTACTCACCTGAATCTCCAGAGAAAAAGACGAAACTCCAATCTCAAAAATCTCAAATATTTACTTATCTCAAACGGTAGTCAGAAAACAATATTCAATTATCAAAAACGATAATCAAATTTCAAATTCAGCAATTATTTAATTACCTCAAGCGATAATTAAATCTCAAATCAGCAAATATTTAATTATCAAAAGCGATAATTAAATCAACAAATCAACAATTATTTAATTATCTCAGGCGATAATTAAATCTAAAATCAACAAATATTTAATTATCTAAAGTGATAATTAAAACAACAAATCAACAATTATTTAATTATCTCAGGCGATAATTAAATCTAAAATCAACAAATATTTAATTATCTAAAGTGATAATTAAATCTCAAAGCACAAATATTTAATTATCTAAAGCGATAATTAAAACAACAAATCAACAATTATTTAATTATCTCAGGCGATAATTAAATCTAAAATCAACAAATATTTAATTATCTAAAGTGATAATTAAATCAACAAATCAACAATTATTTAATTATCTCAGGTGATAATTAAATCTAAAATCAACAAATATTTAATTATCAAAAGTGATAATTAAATCTCAAAGCACAAATATTTAATTATCTAAAGCGATAATTAAAAGCAACAAATATCCGATTATCAAAAACGATAATCAGAACTCATATCAACAAATATCTAATTATCACAAGCGATAATTAGAAACAATAAATATCTGATTATCAAAAACGATAATCAGAACTCATATCAACAAATATCTAATTATCACAAGCGATAATTAGAAACAACAAATATCTGATTATCAAAAACGATAATCAGAACTCATATCAACAAATATCTAATTATCACAAGCGATAATTAGAAACAACAAATATCCGATTATCAAAAACGATAATCAGAACTCATATCAACAAATATCCAATTATCACAAGCGATAATTAGAAACAACAAATATCCGATTATCAAAAACGATAATCAGAACTCATATCAACAAATATCCAATTACCTGCAGATAATTGGAAACAACAAATATCTAGAAATCAATTAAGAAGACTAGAAAATCAACATAAAAGTTTGGATCGATCCCATCAGATGGCGAGTTTTTAATTCGCCGCACGTGCATCTCATATGGCCGAAGCCTACCAAGTACTCAACATAATTTTGGCGCCCATCAGATTGACCCGAAGGTCCGCAGAGTGACCCGAAGGTCTAGTACTGGTATTTGACCCGAAGGTCCATCATATGACCCGAAGGTCCATCATATGACCCGAAGGTCCATCATAGTGGCTCGAAAGCACACGAAAGCATCAAATATTTCAATTAACGAGTCCGGAATTAACCAAAATAGTAAACGCACATGTCCCATAACCACGAGTTTTACTAAATTGTTTAATTCTCTTCATCGTTTCCTTGAAAGTGTAGAATCATCAAAACAACAGATATTCAATTAACGATTCCGGAATTAACCGAAATAGTAAAAGTGTGGTTCCATACTCCGCACTTTTGCTAAATCGTTTAAATCACTTCATCGTTTCCTTGAAAGTGCAAAATTGTGTATTTTATAAAAATACACTTTACATTCTCAAACGGACAAGTCCGGAATTAAGCGAATCAGTAAAAGAAAGGGGTCATAGTCCTCGATTTTGCTGAAACGTTTAAATCGCTTCCTCATTCTTTTGAAATCGCAAACTGTAAAATTTTTGAAAACAATTTTATTTATTTTGTAAAAATAACAACTCGCATTCTCAACTGAACAAGTCCAGAGTTAAGCGAAACAGTAAAAGAAAGGGTTCATAGTCCTCAATTTTGCTGAAGCGTTTAAATCGCTTTCTCATTCTTTTGAAAACGCAAACTGTTAAAATTTTATAAAACAATTTTTCATTTTAAAACGATTTTCCAATCACGTGATTAAAACAACAATATTAGTAACAATTTCGATAAGGAAATTGTACTTCTCAAAATACCGTAAAAACGGTTACAAATCAGCATTGCGGTATACCCGCTTGAAAATCCACTTTTAAAAGTTTGACTGTTACTGAAGTCAAAGCAACAGTAATTTTAAAACATCAAATATCTCATCAAAATAATTCACATCTAAATGTGACATCAGTGAATTTTCATTCATTAAAATTGTCAACAAAACACCGTGCTTCAAAAATCTAGCATTAGTGTAAAAATCCCGTTACAAAAATAACGGCAACAAAATACGTCTCATAACCAAGCATCGGTTCAACGTAAATAAATGCAGTAACGTGCAATTCAAATTTTTGCACGTACTACAGAATGAACAAAGAAATCATTCAAATGTATCTTCAATGAAGATAATCCAAAACAGCAAAAATCTAATCAATAGATGATTAATACAAAAGAAAGCCAGCGGAAATTTCAACAAAAATCACATATCTGCAATTTCTTCGAATCCTCAATTCGGATTCGAAGTTCTCAAAGAAATAAAATAATTACAGCTATGTAAACAACAAATGAAATTCATATTAATTTCGTATTTTGATTTTTAAATCAAAAAGATTATCAGTTGTACCCAGCGAAGACAGTTTCACTGTTTCCGCTGCGCACTCTGATAAACAGAACACAAATCAATCAAATCATCGGAACACAATTTCACCATTATTTTTAAGTAATGATATTTAAAAACTTCATCCAAATTTCAAAACTTTAGTTTTGACTCAAATCACAAATAAAACATCGACCAATAGTTGTAACATATGTTCCATCCAAGTTATGTTTTATATTATGTCCATAAACCCCAAGCTCTGATACCAACTGTAACGCCCCACCTCTATGCTCATAATAACAAAGAGTATTAAAAGAAATACTGTCTATTATTACGAAGAATAAGGCTGGATAGGAGCGACCATCCGTAATTGGCCTTACACTAATATTGGTTATCTCGATAGGAGTGGTATATACTTTTTATTTTTCATCTATTATTTATTTACTCCCATCGACATATCCAATTATCAGTATAAAACAAACTACGATAGTTCATAATAGTTTAGGACATTAGATATAACAATAACACAGATAATATAAATGCGGAACACAGATTAACAAAAAAATCTCATATATATATAACCGATGTCAGTTAATACATAGTTGACACAATACATATGATACAACTACAACTGTCGACTCTAGAAGTTACATATACAAGTACATTATCGACTAATATACATGAATACATATCATTCTATACAATGACACGACTACTACAAAATGACTGACAACTTCAGAAGATGTGAAAAGTCTTCAATCCCGAACAGCAACTCAAAGAAAGAAATCTACAACCTGAAATACTCGGGTCTGACCCGAGTATTACATTCAAAAGAAAATAATACCCAGGTCAGTCTAATTCAAACCAGTTTATTAGTGCATATAGGCAGTGATAATTTAAATAGACGATGGTCACAATAATTCCCGTCTATCCGATTCTTTAAACAAAGAAACCGGATACGGTCAATATAACACTTAACAGTGTTTAACAAAAATCAGCAGATTTAAATCATCAACAGAGATAAATAAATAAACAATTTATCAAATCGACTAAATCAATTTAAAGATGTCAAATCTGATAGGGCTGCAGTACACGCACGCGTGTACTGCCTCGCCACTATCGCAAGAGATAGACAAAAGCTCGGTGAAAGTCACAAATGATCACAAGGTCAAACCCGAACATTGGGTTCAACACAAGGAAATTAGAAACAAATCCAAACGTGTTAATGCAATGCAAACTAACAGGGCCACAACTGCATATAACAGAACTAACTGCAGTCTCAACTGAATACAAAGGAGCAAGCTGTCGCACTACCCCAGACAAGGGTAGTAAAATATATAAGAACACTTAGGAGTGGATGCACCTATGAAACAACTCGTCAATGAACCCAACCAGAATCAAGGCAAAATACACACTAGAGTTCAAAGTACAAGCTGTAACTACCAGTAAATGTCAACATGAATATATCTCAAAACAAAGGAGCTGCACCATTTCGAATGAGGCAACAACTTCAAACTCAAGTGAACAGCTAAATACAACATCAGGTGGAGTGCAACAGTACATAACAAACCAAGAATGACTCAGTGGAGATTACCAATGGTCAAGCGAAACAGTGGACGAACAGTGCAACTAAATGAATGACCAGATCAACTGCAATGGTGGGATGTAAAGGTGAACCAAGCTACCCCATTACGAAACAAGCAACAGTAACAGAGGAGATGATTCAAGTACAACAACTGCAATGAACACAGGTGAAGGCAGAGACCAAGAATGACAACATGAACAAACTCAAGTGATGACATTTAAATGTACACAGGGGTCACTGTCTACATGAGTTAGTTCAACATGCAAAAGAAACTGGCAACCAATACATTTCCAGATGAACTAGTAAGCACAACAGTAACCAGAGATGATCAAGTATAGCAAGATGGCATTGATACTATCAAGAAACAATGAGAAACATGTTGCAATGACCACAAACTCCACTAACATATGTGTGATAGAGCATATGCAAGAGACTACATAACTCAAACTAGCAACAGTGCTAAATTCAACAAAACAGAAGTGAAGACTACAATGCCAGATTTCGAATCTAGTAGAGCAGGCAACAGGATTTAGTTCAAAATGTAATGGAGATCCCAAGACTCGAATCTACAACATGTACTCAAGACAACCAGTTTACAAAGGTTCAACAACATATGCATACCCACATACGAATGTATGTATGCATATATATATATATATATATATATATATATATATATATATATATATATATATATATATATGTACAGGTGATTCAACCAACAAGTTCGACTACATCAAGAGTCGAAACCACAATTTTTAAGACAGCAGAAAAATCGAACCAAATCCCAAAAAGAATTTCACATAGAAGATGTTAAATTTCAACCAAAATCAAAACTGAGGTTGTCACGAATTCAAGTATCACGAAATCAAGTTTTTTTTCATGAAAACGAACATCTCCAAAACAATCGGGTACAACCAATTAACTTCAAATGGCCAAAACTATTGAATCGACACTCGAGCAATTGAAAACACACTAAAACGCAGAATTCAAAGCAACATAAGCCGATATCAAACAGAGAACATATCAATTATTCACAAAGTCAGGCAACGTCACAACCGGAGCCAGAAATCTCAGTTTGAACGGTAACAGTAAATAGCAATAATAATTATAGGACAGTGACAATTCAATGTCTAATGCAGTCAAGCCGTGAGTATTGATTAAGACGAAAATCACGTATTTGAAAATCGGTTTTTAAAAAGAGAAATCAAACCAAGACAGGAACCATCAACATTCAACCTAATCGAATGACCTAGACAGTCATTTAATAACTTCAATTAACCCAAACAACAAAAGTCGCGAAATCGAACAAGCCAAAATTCCTAACCTATTGAATTAGATGTGAGTGGGAAAGAAAACCACTCACCTTTGATTCGAATGTTTGAGGGGATCGTGAACGAGCACGACGAAGGCAACGTCGATCTACTAGCAGGAAATGAACCATCGATCGAGTTGCACGAGTCGGTGGAAGCCCAAGCTTTTCGAATGAGCGAACAAAGAAATTTGTAGCCGCCATTATCGCTTCTTTTCCCTTTTTTCTCATTCCGCCATTTCTCGTTTAGGGTTTGAGTGAGAAAAATGAGTAAAACAAAAAAAGGGGATCGATATAACCCTTATCTCAAAAGATATGGGCTGAAAATTATGAAAAGGGAACGGCTTAATAATTTCTAAGTCCATAATCCTTTAACTCATTCTTGTAAAAGAATTTACAACCGATTTTCAATTGAATTTAAACTTGATTCAAATCTGCATTAGCACTAAAAATGATTTAATCGTCACTTATAAACTGACGCGAAAAAAACCGGGTTGTTACATCCTCTTTACACAGTCTGAGTTTTTAGAAAATAGTTTAGATAGGCATAAATAGTTTTAATAGTTTAAAAATAGTTTAAATAGATTAGAATAGGTTAAATAGAAGAAATAGTTTAAAATAGATTTAAATTTGATTTAATTAGGTTTAAAATGATTTATATAGATTTAAAGTAGATTAAATGGATTTAAAATATCTTAAATAGGTTTTAAATAGATTTAATAAATTTAAAATAGATTAAATAGATTTAAATTACATTAAATAGATTTAAAATAGATTAAATAAATTTAATTAGTTTAACATTGGTAAAATATATTTAAATTGGATTAAATAGGTTATAATAGATTAATATAAATAAATTAGTTTAAATTGATTAAAATAGTAAGTTAATTGAATAGTTTAAATTAGTTTAAAATAGATTTCAATAACTTAATTTTGATAAATTCACTTAGATTTGACACCTCAACTAAAAAATTCAAATTTAAATCCTTTGAACAATTCATTAAATCAATTTCAATTTCAACATTTATGCTTGGGCTTCGAAAATAATTCAGTTTATATAAATCAATTTCTATTTCAAAATACCAGTTAACCGAATTCAAAATTTTTAAAGATTCAAAAATCATTTAATTTAACCAATCCGGTGTCCGTATATAATTTTCTACCCTAGGGTCAAGTGATATGGATATTTATCATTTCAATCCGCAATTTAAAATTTTACGGTTATTTATCATTTCAAACCGCAATCCCGAATTAAATAAAATCCATAAAATCGCTTGAGTCTATCATTTCAACCCATAATGATTTTTCCTAATCTATAGATCGTTCGGGTATGTATCATTTCATCCCATAGGGAACTTGCAGTTACAACAATATAAAATACAGCATCTAGTCATCCAATATCACCAATCAAACATTCATCACAATCATCATCCAAATCAATCAATAAACATTAATAGATAACTGATAATCAATGACAAGTATTAAATTGACAATTTAAATTCAATATTAAATTAAACGGTGATTAAATGCATTAAAAGTCAAATTTAACTGGGATGACAATTTAAACTTACGAAATATCAATCAATTAATTTCTAATCACATCATAAATTAAATTTAACTATCATAAGATAGTTTAGTAATTATGAGTGGGTTAGAACATTCACCTTTGGATTCAAATCGATTTGAAATCCAAAATAAGCCCCAAATTTCGACGTTCTCATAATTCGTCCAAACCAGCGTTAAAATATCCGAAATTCCAATACGATCGCAGCGGAATAAACAGCGCGTAAATCCGAGTTCGTATGCAAAAGTTATGATCGTTAGAAGTTAGACGATTTCAAAAATATAAAATAATAAATAAATAAGAAAAAGAAAACGAAAACGACACATACACTACAACCTGATCCAGAACCCTATCACAAGGAAGCCTCAATCGCGCCTTCACCTAGCCACCCACGATGACCACGCGCCTCCATCCAAAGTCAATCGCGACCAGCGCCACCCTCAGCCGAGCCGCCATCCCCTCACCACGCCACGACCGTCATCGACCCAGCCAACGCATGTGAGAAAAAGGCGGCCGCCGCACAAAGTTCAACCCTATTTGAATTTTCCCGGTTGATCCAACCATCGATTCGTCAAACAAACTACATAGATAAGCTACGCACGACACTCTCCACAACCCAGTACCCTCCGTTCAACGATCCGTCGAAGTCGATCGCAACCCAACGAACGGCCGAGAATAAATCACCCAATCCTGGCCACTAAGAAACTCAAATCGAAAAACAAACTGCAGATTTGAGTTGCGATCATTTAGAGCTTCGAATCAATAAATAATATGATATAGTTAGAGGAGTTTTAATTTGGCGATTTGATTTTGATTTACAATTGAATTTGGAATTGGGAGTTGGTTTTGGTTTGTCTGCCATTGGAAAGAGAGAAGCAGATAGAATTTTACATACTGAATAATTGAAATAAGAAATAGTTAGGGTTTATAACAGGCTATATATAGGCAGATCAGAAATAGAAATGAATGGACTAGATTTGATTTGGATTGAAACGATAACTACGACCCAAAAGCCCGTTCTGTCTCCGAAACGAAAGTGGGTCATCCCATATATCAAAATAGATGTTTTCGATATTTTTAGATTCAATGGAACAGGTTTCAAGTCCAAATTCCATCGTATGAAGAAGTTAGCTTAAAATCAGCTTATTTCAAATTGATTTCAATTGAATTGATTTCTAGGCGTTTTGAGTCCGTATGATCGAACGACAAGTCCAATCGCTACGAAACTTGAAATCCTACAATAATTCACCGTTACGGATCCAATGAAACAAGTTTCGTTGAAATCCGAGACAGTGGCCAAAATGGCTATTTTCACATTAATTAAATAAATTAATATTAAATTAAATTTATCACATCTTATATTCAAATTAACTAACTAACCATTTTTATCATTTTTGATTACATAGACATTTACAATAATTTGAAACAAATTTACATATCAACTTCAATGTTAAATATTTACTAATTACAATGTTCAATTCCAACTATTATTAATCCAATTTATTATAATTAAACTCCAATAAATTGTTTTAAATTTGATTTCAGACTTTTATTCTAACAATTATTACTCTATAAACATAGTTGTCATTGTTTATATCTTGTTACACTAACCTTCTACAATTATCATCTTATTTTTCATTAACGTAGTGTTTAATTACATTTAATTGCAATAAATCCATTTATTAAAGCTTAAATTACAATAAATTGATCAACTTGATTTCAATTCTTTTTATTCAATCAATTATCATATTATGAATAAAATTTACATTGGGTTACATCTTATTGAATTAATACTCTACGATTATCAATTAAATCCACATTAACTGCGCTAATTTAAATGAATTAGTTGCAATTGATTACCAATTTAATTTAACAGACTAAATAAATATGTAACATATAATAATTGTCACCGTTTACTTTTAATCACATCTTATAAGTTTATTATCCACAATAAGTGTTATAATTACTAACACAGCACTAATTTTATTCAATTACCTTTTATTACATATTGTTTAATTAAAACAACGTTTAAATGATCAATTGCTCTTTAAATCCAATTATCAGTTTATACATGTTATTACAATTAATTTATTTACAATCTATACCAATTATAATTCTTTAATCATTTTAATTAATTGGGATTACATTTAAAGCAGTTATACATCACTTCAAATTAATACTATTACGTTTTATTCCGATTATATCCTTATTATTAAATCACAAATATTTATTCCTTCCAACATTAAGTCACAAATCTCTTTAAATTAATAAATTTGAAATTATTGAAAATTACGTGTCGTTACACTCTCCTCCACTCAAAACTTTTCGTTCCCGAAATGGAAAAAGAAGGGAAAAGAAGGAATTAAGTAATCAATATATCTTATCAAAATATTAACTTTATAAACAATTTATTTACATAATTAAATAATTTAAATAAAATATACCAATTTATAACAATCAAATCCTTTATATTCAAGTTAACAAAAGTTTGGAAAACTTTTCACAAAATTTTCTAAGTCCAAAATTCACGAAAAATTTCGGCAGAGTCTCCTTTGTACAGAGAGATCTGGGAGAAATAGTAATATCAATAATAACAATATATATCATATTTTCAAAATAAAATATCCCAAACCACGGGAAAACAATATAATATCGCTATAAAACCGTAATCCGAGAGCGTACCTATTTGTCAGGCAAACAACGCTTATTTTATGAATCAAAAAGCAGTAGCATTTGCTTCCATAAACTTGTATTTAACTTATTTAATCTGAAAGGGTTAATAATTATGGAAAAGAGAAATATTTAAATTGTTTCAATACATAACAAACAAATCATCACAATATAACAATAATCATTTGCAAACAAACAGTATAAACATCATTTTCAACAAAGGGAGCAATCATCCATCCATAGCAACCAAAACAAATGGTTTGTTCGGGTTCAGAAACCCTTTTTCGTATAAAATGATAAATAAACTACTAAGTATATCATACACTCAACAGTTTTAGATAAAACTCAATAGATTATTTATACATCCTACACAATAGAAGTATCCTTTCCCAACCAATCCATAAGTCAAACTAACAATAATTTCAAATAATATTTTAAGTTTATTCTATTTATCTTTTTCACATCATTTATTGTTCATTTTTTTCTTCATACAATGATTCCTTTAATTCACGTTCATTACTCACAAAATTTTAAATTTTCATTCATTCATGTAAGGTTATTTCATTAATTTACATTCTTTACTTACATAAGTTATATCCATTTCAATTTATTTAGATCATAAATGAATCCATTATTGAAGTATTGTAGACATTTTATTCCAGTTTACTTCACATTTACAATTTAGTTTGATTCCCCCCCTCCTCACATCCTTTGCTTTTCTTTTCTCATTCATAAAATGTTTTTTTCATTAATTTACATTCTTTATTACTTACAAAAGTTCATTTCTCCTTTATTCATACAATGCCATTTCTTTCATTTATTACTTTACATTCGTTACTTAAATAAGTTATTTTTATTTCAATTATTGGATTATACCTTATTAGGTAAGTTTCTTTACGATTCAATTAACCATTTATAGATTATTTCTTTTTCACCTTCATTCTTTCATATAAAGTATTATTGAATATTAACTCCATTTCTAAATCATTTCCAATGTTCTCTGAAGTTATAATCATTCAATTTATCTAGTACTCATTTTAACTATAGATGGCTTCAATATAAATTCAAGTTCATAATTACTTACTTACAGTATTCCCCCTTACCATTAAATCTGATTATAAATAGCTTAAAATGTTAACTTAAGTTTATCATCGTTTCCTTACATTATTCACTTTTCTATTACTTTAATTAGTAACATTTCAACTATTAATCCTAAGTTTATAAAAAATTATAATATCAGACTCTTATTTAGAAGAAATTTCATTGAACACTTTCATTTACTAAAGTTTACTTGCACAATATTCTATTACATATCCTATTTAAAATTACAACTTTTATTTTTTATTTTGGTAAGTTATATATATGTCTTTTTAGAATGCAATAGAAAGTTACACAAGTTATCATATTTATTTTTATTAACATAATGTTCAATAGTTACCATTTCTTATTTTCATTTCCTTTTTATTTACAGTTTTCAAAATTTTAGTTTCTTATCTATTTCATTAATCATTTTAACATCAAATTTCTTATTTTCGTTTTAGAAGTTTCCAATTATTAATATAGTCAAGATTACATTCATTACGATAATTTCAATTTCTAATTAACAGAAATTTAAGAACTAAACAACCGGGTTTCATTTAAATTATTTTAAAATAATATATATATATATATATATATAATCATATCTTTTATACATATCAAATCATATTTGGAATTTTAAATTAAGATTTATTTATCAAAACAAATGTGTAGTAAACTACTACAATGGTCTTCCCACTTTGAAACTCGAAAATGAACGTCGATGATGTGTGCACTCATCACCGAAATTATTTTCCAACGACAGAGAGGGGAGTACAAACTTATTTCATTCCAAAATTCGTTTAAAATATTTCTTTCAAATTATATTGAAATACTTATATCAGAAAATACTTCCAAATAATACTAGTATTATATTCCAAAAATCCTTCAAAAGAAATTTTCAAAATCTCGAAACTTAAGTTCTCAAATTCCAATTTATATTCATTTTATTTGTAACTCCTATTTTTCAATCAGTATTAACATAGAATTTCACTACCTAACAAGCAAATATACAACAACCAACTATATCATTTATAAAATTTATTATTTTATATACAAAATATGTAATAGGCAAAATTATTTCATTTACCTATATTTTAAAACAATATTATGTCGGTCTGTCCTATTAAGTATTTAGAAATCCCTATCGATGTCATAGCGTCCTATGCACCGACTAGAATTTATAAATACAAAACGGAACAAATTAACACAATACAAAAACTTTTTATAACACTAACAAATACACTCTCTTGTATATATCCACTCAACGACTCATTCTAGGGTATTACTACCCTATTTTATATGAGTCAGACCCTACAAAGCTAAGGTTGTCGCTAAACCAAAGCTCTGATACCAACTGTAACGACCTACCTTTTTGGATGTTTTAAGCAGACATACGCGTCAGACTCAAACCATTCAAATGGGCAGATTGTTATGGGGTAAATAAGAAAAAAAGAGAAAGAAATAAAACAAATACAGAATCTCGTAGCGGAATGACAAAATATAATAATCAAATAACAGTTCATGAAGCTGTTTTTCAAATAAATTTGATTGTTCTTTTACAGCACAAAATCAAAGTTACATATAACAGGAAGAAATAAATAAATGCAGCGAAACAACATGATGCAGTGGAATGCATATAATAAGTAATAATAGTACAAAATCTTCATCTTCATCTTTCAGAAAGCAGTCTTTGATCAACTGAAAAGCTCAGACTGACCCGAGCGAATTGAAAAGACAAAACACTCGAGTCAGAACTAAAAGATCTTATGTAAGTTAAATCAACGGTAAATAAATATGAGTGTAACGGTGTCGGAGATGTTTACGGGGTTTGACATTTCCTATCCAGTGTCTAATGTGAGTGCAATAACTTAAGAGATGTTCGGGATTTCCATCTCCTAAGGATCCGTTAAACTATCTACTATGTAGTACAATACGCTATTATAATATGTCTACAGTAAAGTAAAATATTAAAATAGCGTTAAGGCGTTACCCATATCTCCCTTAACACATTTTTATATATTCCCATAGTCTATACAGTATCGTAATTCCTCCATAAACTAGAGGGCTATCGGAGGGCACTCCATAGGTATGGTACAAACCAAACTCGTAGAAGGCGCGATAAGGCATGCGACAAGGTACATGAGGAAATGCCCAGGGTAGATATACCAATTGCACTCCCGGACTGGTGGTAACGCATAGCACTACCGCCCATGTAACGACCCGTAAATTTTAACTGTTTTAATAACGTAATTAGTTAAAATTTTACGAAATTTTAAAAGATAAAATTTCGAAATATAAATTTGATATTTGGAATGCATCTAGTTAAACATAGCAACTGGTAAATGTTCGTCCGAAAATATGAAAGTTTATTTCGCGCGTAAATTTACTTCAATTTAATCAGTTAAAAAGCGATGAAAATAAAATGTTTTCGAAACCTAAATATTTTTACATAGAAAAATTCTAAACCATCTTCTGAGAAAACGCTATTTTTCGTTTTTCAAAATTCGGACATCTTTAGCTCCGTCGATCTTATTTTCTTACGTTTTTCTCGCATTTTCCGCTGGTAGAAAATTCGAATTTTTATAATTCAATCGTACTGCTAATATCTATATATCGTTTTGATCGTCTTGTCGTGCTGATCTTTACGATATAATTATTTCTGGTTTTGAAGTCTGGTACGTAGCAGAATCCGGTGAAAACGATTTCGTATCGGTGCGGGTTTAAAATCTTTTGGTTTCCATTTTTCTTACCGCTCCAAAACTAACAGCCGTAACCTTTATTATTCCCCAGATCTTTAATTTGTGACCTTTTCTTTTCTCCACTTCAATACATTTATTGCCTGTTCTTTGCCTTCCTATTGACTCTTGAAGCCGACTCATATTTTATACTACAAAAATTTGCTTATTCATTTTTTTTATTGCCTTCCCACAGCCTCAGGCCTCCTCTCTTCTTCTTTTTTTCGCATGCCTGTACGTATGTATATTCCCATCTTTTCCACTAACGTCGATCGGCTTCCTTACCTTTTCCGGCCAAGGCCGCTGCCACAAACGCCCTTCATCACACACGCGAGGTGTCGGCCAACCCCGCTGCAAGCACCTGCCTCGCCTGAGCATCACGTGCTCCCTCCGGCCGCCTTCTTTCTTTCGTTTCCACCTCGCTTAGCCCATACCTCGGCCCTTGAACCAAGTGCCGCTCATCTGTCCTCTCCGCCAGCAACCGAGCAGCCCACAAGCGCCAACCCCTTCCTCCTCCACCCTCCGACCAAACAGCCGGCCCACCCTTTTTCTCCTCCAACTGGCCTCAGCCATCTTGCTTTCTTGCCGTCTCCTCCTTGTAATGCAAAATAGGTATATTTATATTTGTGTTGTTATATTGTATGAGCTATTGGCGTATATATTTTAATGTATATAGATGTTTGTATATAGCCTGTTAGCATACTTGTTCATTATATATAATATCATAATGATTACTGTATATGATGTTTAGTTTTGAGATATTCTGTATATGTGTAACATCTGAACGTAACCTATGTAAACTATTTATATGCAATATAGGTGTTTGCATGCATATTTAATTTGACAAATATAGTTTATATATATATGTGTACTTCTATGAATCTGTTGTTAGAATCCTCGGCCATATTATACATGGGATAAATGAGATTTGTTATATAATGTATATAAGTTTATAATATTAATTTATAAATCTGTACGCGTATATATATAAAGTCATATATGACCTGGTTTAGGAATCACTTCAATATATTATAGATCTGTTGTTGATGTGTCCAATGAGATGTGTTGTTTTTGTTTCCCTGATTTTTTTTTCTTTTAGATGCCTTTATATTGTTAAAACTATTTGTTTACATTTTTTTTTGTATTAACTTTATTACTTCTAGGTATATATATAGTTATAAAGATTATATTTTGATCTTGTAGTGGGTCAATATATGGTATATTATGAAGTAATATATTTTTTAAAGTTGTTTATAGTATATGTATATTGTTTATTCCAAGTGTTGTACTGTTATAAATTTACAGTTGTATACAGTTTTGATTTTTGAAAACTTATATTGATTTTTTTTTGAACAGCAGTTAGACATCATGTTCACGATATCATATCTCACTCATGTTTTATCGGAATGGGTTGATCCTATTTTTATAAAAGAGTCGAAGTTACCTAGTTTATGCCTGTCAAATTTCAGCAAAATCCGACATCGTTTGATTTGTGGTCGAGGATCTGGAAGTTAGACCCAGGCAGCTGTTCTTTTGTACTTGAAATTATTTTACACTGCTACAAACACGACCTGAGTTCATGTTTGACGCATCGTATATCTTCCATCTTACATCGGAATACAGTGATTCCCTTTTTGTTTAAAAGATAAAGTTTTCTACCTTCTGTATATAAAATTTTAGCTTCATACGAGGTGGTTCAGTCCTCTGTTTCTTACCTGAAAGTCAGACCCAGAGGGGTTTTCAGACCTGAACATTTGACAGTCGCAACATGGCCTGAGTCTATGTTCGTGACATCGTAACTTTTCTCGTCTCTTGTCCAAATCAAGTGATTCTTTTGCAGTTTGAAATACAAGTTTTAATCTTTATTCATACCAAATTTCAGACCATTTCGATCTCGGTAGCACATAGAATTATATTGTTAAACTTTGACGCACGGCATGTTTTTTTTTGTTGCTATGTTGAATGTTTTGATTTGATTTCGGCAATTCCTATTTAACAGCTTTTCTCGTCGATTCGTGCCAATCTAGTTTATTTCGGAAGTCGTGCTTGCAATTCGTAACTCAACTTCGTTGTCTATTCTCGCTTCCTAGCCTCGAAAGGTGAGCAATCACTCACGATTAATATTCTTTTATTTATTAAATTTAATTTCAATTGAAACGACAATTGAAATATGCTGCTGTTAGTTAATTACACTGTTATATATGCTATTACCTGTATCAGTTCACCTGTGACATCTGACACCATTACCTGTTAATTATTTATGCAATGATAATACAGTTTGGCTGATAATTTATTGATTGCTGATGTTTATATTGACGTTAAATTGTTAATGTTAAGTGATAAATAGTATGCAATTGAATTTGATATAGGATAGTTAAAAGTAAATTTGATTAGTTAAATTTGTATAATATGACCCCTTTTAAATGTTAAATAGATTGACACGTAGAAATAGTGTTAACTACACCTTGAACCATTGAATGTAGGTTATATAAATTGTTGTAATTTAATATTGAATAATGGATATAAATTGAAGAACCGTATAAATATTAGTATAATAATCTTTAATCTACATGAAATGATAGTGTAGATTCTGGAAAATAATTATATTAATTTGCATAAATAACAAATGCAAATTAATACGATTATTTCGGGATTATCTAAATTGTTGGATTGATATTGATTGATGTTATTGCTCATTTATTTACTTTGACACCATCCCAGCTATCACACTGCAAGTTCCCTTTGTTATGCTTTGATTTTTGAATTGAATTGGAATCGGGTTGAAATGATAAATACCCAAATTGAAGTTTGACCTAGGATAGAGAATTAAATAAAACCCGATTGGTCAATAATTTGATTTAAAAATAAAACGAAGATTTTATTTGAATAAATAATATGGTTTTGAAATGAAGTTGAAATTTGAATTTTTAATGAAAGGAAAATGTTAATATTTAATAATCTGAAACAAAATATTAACAATGTAATTGATGAAAGAATGTTGTTTAATTTGAGAAATGATTGAATTAAGTTTGAAATGATTTAATAATTAAGTTTGAAATTATAATTAAGTTTTGAATTATTTAATAATTAAATAAGATTGAATTATTTAATGATTAAATTGAATTGAATTCTTTAATAAGTAAAATTGAACTTTTGAATAAGTGAATTTTACTTCGTAAATAATTGAAATTGAGTTTCTTTATTAATTAAGTTTTTGGAAAATATTTAAGTAAGTAAATAAGTGAAATTGAATTTCTTTAACAAGAAATAAAATGTGATTTATTGAAATTAATGTAAGACTTGAAATTATAAGAATTTGGTTTGATGAATTTAATTTAATTAAATTTGTAAGTTTTGATATAATGAAGTTGAATTTAAATAATGGATTTAATGAATTGGAAATTTAATAGAAATTGTTTGAATGGCAAATTTACTTAATGAATATTGAATGAAATCCATAAATGAATTTAAATTGATTTAAATGTTAAATTAAATTAATTTAAATGATTTCGGAATGAAACTTATATACGAACTTGAATCAATATTTGAATTGTTTAAATAGAAATTGAAATTGTATTATAAGATTTTGAAATGGTAATTTGAAAGTTTTGAAACGTAAATTATGGAAATTGATTTAGAAAGGCAAATGAAATGTTGATTTACAAATTCTATATAAAATTGAATTTGATTTGGTTTTGAAATATAAACAAACGACCAATCGGTGTAATAATCACGAAAGTTATTAAAGAGACCGGAATCGGTTAGGGACATACTCACTGTCTAAACCGAAACCCACTTTAATAACTATACGCGGAGTGTGATCCAGAATGAAGTGGTTGGAATGATGTACGTGATGACTGAAGAAAGAGAACGATAATGGATAGCCTTGACACTTGTGTCAAATTGGAAATGACTAAAACAGGAGCCGTGCCGGGCCAAATGGAGGTCAGCTACCTCGAGCGAACACACTTCTTCGAAAACTACTCATTACTTGTTGTCGATTGGTGCACCCTTGATTTGGGAGTGTTGTTTCGCGGTGTTGCGGTCGCTGCGGCGATGCGTTCTCACCAGTCCGGATCAGGCAAACGGTAGTTTCACTACCTTGGGTATTGCCTCATGTGCCTTGTCATACTTGTATCCCTATGCGCGACCACTACGATTTGTTTTGTGTTATACCTATGGAGTACTCCTTGATATCCCACTAGTTTACGGTGGAGTTTACAGTGCTGTATAGACTATAACGCTTATATAAAATGTGTTAAGGGGAATAATGGTAACGCCTTAACACTATTTTGATACCTTATATTACTAATAGACATTATCTACTTAGCGTACATTACTACCTAGTAGATAGTTTAACGGATCCTTAAAGGATGGTTATTCCAAACATCCTTTGAGTTACTTGTATTTCAGTTGTTATTTCACTTGAGTTGGATTTATTGATATAAGAATGTTAATCCTGACTCGATTGTCTTGTGTTTTGCTTTACGCTCGGGTCAGACTGAGTATACCAGTATTCGAGACTCACCTTTGAAGTTGGAGCTTTGCTTGAAGATCCAGCCATCTATTCTGCTTTCAGTATTCGATGATTCCAGTGATGTATTCTGATTTGTATCTGATGTATCGTGTTACTCTTCCGTTGTATCTGGTTTAACTCTGATGTAACTTATATATATATATATATAGTAGCTTCATGAACTACTATCTCTTTTATTTCCGCTGCACTTATTACTCTGTGTCTGTGATCTGTGATTATTTATTTACTGTATATGTTCAGTTTTGCCAAATTTAAATTAACAACGTGGTATTTTGAATTATTCAAGTCCGACATGTGTGTCTGCCTATGCACTTGGCGGGTGCAGCATGATAGGGGGTTCTCGCATTTGGTTTGGTAGCGAGCGGATGACTCTTACTCCTACATGTCCCTACGGGGTTGGTTCAGTCGAGAGGCTGGCTGTAAAGGCAGAACACAGGTACTGCTGTATGCTACGGTGGGCGTTACCTCACTGATGGGTCGTTACAGTTGGTATCAGAGCTTTGGTAGCTCTAGGAAAAACTCAACATATAGGGTAAATGTATTTACAGAATCACTCTCATTCGAGTTTCAATCTCTTCCTTTGACTCAATTCCTTTGAATTTTGGAACGTTCCCCTCGGTTCCGAAATTCATTCGTGTCTTTCACTATTCGTCTCCTTTCAATTCTGGAGCACCCATAACTCCATTTTGAATGATATCTATAATAGGTCGGCGGTCTCGCCAATCTTCGAATGATTCGTAAAGGAGCAAAACTCCTTTACAATAGGCATTGATTTACCGAAGATTTCTGTATCCTCGGTTTACGATGCTATCTATCCCCTGCTATACCTGAATTCTATTTCTTGAGATCGAATGTCGATTTACTTCGGTATTCTACACCGATCTTAATTTTGAAGTCACAGTCGACCCGGTTAAGGTTGCCCGCGATTTATATCAACTTATCCATCGCCTTATTTTGTTATTTAATGTATCTCGTCTTTGTTTCAAACCTATCTTCGAATCGAAATTCTCTTTGATTTGAGTCTATCAAAAATTTGAATCTCTATCCTTGCTTTGAAATCCATTATTGTATCGTTAAGTGTGGTAGTGTATTTGTAAATTAATTTTAAATTTTTTTTTTATTGTGTTGTTTGAGTTGTTGATGTTGATTTGGGTTTTCGATCGATTCGTCTGATCAACGCTATCGATAGGATTTCCAAAACACTTGAGCAGAGCAAACTGACACGATGTTGTTTTCAAATTTGGTAAACAAAATAGTTTTGGATGATTATATTATATATAAAAATAAGTTTTCTGAAATTAAATTGTTAAGGAATTTGTCAGAATAATAGTATTTAATTTTCATTTATTTTTTTATAAACCATTGACTATTTCATAATATAAATAAATGAATTTATAAACTTGGTTATAAATTGATTGAAATTTGAGATGAAATTACATTAAGAATTTGAGAATTTAATTTCCAATGATTTCGAACTATGGTTTTAAAGGTTTAAAATGCACATTATTTAAAGGTATTTTGACTATAATTTGTTTCCAAAGAATTTTAATGTATATTATTTAAAGTATTTTCAAATAGGAACCATTTCAAAGAATTTTAAAATGTTGAAATCAGTGCTCTTCTCTTTGTCGCTAAAAAATAATTTCGGTGATGGCGGCCGCATCATCGACATTCATTTTCGAGTTTCGAAGTGGAGAAACCATTATGTAGCTTTGCTACGGTTTTGTTTTGGAAAAATATTTTGATTTAAATTCCTTAAATATGACTTGATTTATATATATATGGGTATATTATTTTAAATTTAATTTGATTTAATATATATAGTATATACATAATTATTTCTAAAGGGTTTGAAATTAAACGGAAATTAAATTCTTAAAAATCATGTTAAAAGATGTTTTCAATTATAAATAAAGCTAAATTTTGAAAAAGTATTTAAACTTGAAATAATTGAATTTGAAAATTTTATTTGTATAGTACTAAATTGCATTTCAAAATTACTTACCTAAATTATTTAGAAGTTAAAATGTAATTGGATGATATACAATATAAAATAATTTTATAAATAAAATTTGAGTGTTTATAATGTTATGCACCTAGATTTTAATTATATAAAAAAATGCTAATAAAGATGATAGAATGATAAGTTAATTGAATGAGATAAATAAAGTAAATTTTGTTCTGAAAGAATTAACAAATTGAATTGAATCAGCTTAATGAAATACCTTGAATTAAGATCAATTATTGAATATTAATTGATTTAAAACGAAATTTATATGATTAGAATTAATAGTTGAACTAACAAATTTAAATCGAATGACTATTTATTGATTTAATATAAATGGATTTAACCAAATTGAAAAAAAAAATTAAATTGAAATTTATTTGGTTTAAATTAATTTATATGGGTTAAATATATGTGATTAGATATATTAAGTAGAATAAATTTAACAATAATTTGGAATAAAGAAGAATTTAAATTGCTAAAAAAAATTATGATTATAATAAAAGTCTATTCAAATTTATGGTTTTAGAAATTGTAAATTAAAGATAATTGGATAATAAGATAATGAATTTAGAAATAGTTGAGATTGATTTTAGTGAAATCAAATGGATTAAATCAATTATTGAATATCAATTAATTTAAATTTGAATTTATATGGTTTAAATTGATTGTTATATTTCAAATCTGTTTTCTTTCTGGTTGTTTCTATTCTCCTACCTCGTTTCTTTTCGGGGACGAAAAGTTTTGAATGGGGGAGAGTGTACCGACCCGTAAATTTTAACTGTTTTAATAACGTAAATAGTTAAAATTTTGCGAAATTTTAAACGATAAAATTTCGAAATATAAATTTGATATTTGGAATGCATCTAGTTAAACATAGCAACTGGAAATGTTCGTCCGAAAATATGAAAGTTTATTTCGCGCGTAAATTTACTTCAATTTAATCAGTTAAAAAACGATGAAAATAAAATGTTTTCGAAATCTAAATATTTTTACATAGAAAAATTCTAAACCATCTTCTGAGCAAATGCTATTTTTCGTTTTTCAAAATTCGAACATCTTTAGCTCCGTCGATCTTATTTTCTTACGTTTTTCTCGCATTTTCCGCTGGTAGAAAATTCGAATTTTTATAATTCAATCGTACTGCTAATATCTATATATCGTTTTGATCGTCTTGTCGTGCTGATCTTTACGGTATAATTATTTCTGGTTTTGAAGTCTGGTACGTAGCAGATCCGGTGAAAACGATTTCGTATCGGTGCGGGTTTAAAATCTTTTGGTTTCCATTTTTCTTACCGTTCCAAACTAACAGCCATAACCTTTAATATTCCCCAGATCTTTAATTTGTGACCTTTTCTTTTCTCCACTTCAATACATTTATTGCCTGTTCTTTGCCTTCCTATTGACAGTTGAAGCCAACTCATATTTTATACTACAAAAATTTGCTTATTCATTTTTTTTTGTTGCCTTCCCACAGCCTCAGGCCTCCTCTCTTCTTCTTTTTTTCGCATGCCTGTACGTATGTATATTCCCATCTTTTCCACTAACGTCGATCGGCTTCCTTACCTTTTCCGGCCATGGCCGCTGCCACAAACGCCCTTCATCACACACGCGAGGTGTCGACCAACCCCGCTGCAAGCACCTGCCTCGCCTGAGCACCACGTGCTCCCTCCGGGCGCCTTCTTTCTTTCGTTTCCACCTCGCTTAGCCCATACCTCGGCCCTTGAACCGAGTGCCGCTCATCTGTCCTCTCCGCCAGCAACCGAGCAGCCCACAAGCGCCAACCCCTTCCTCCTCCACCCTCCGACCAAACAGCCGGCCCACCCTTTTTCTCCTCCAACTGGCCTCGGCCATCTTGCTTTCTTGCCGTCTCCTCCTTGTAATGCAAAATAGGTATATTTATATTTGTGTTTTTATATTGTACAAGTTATTGGCGTATATATTTTAATGTATATAGATGTTTGTATATAGCCTGTTAGCATACTTGTTCATTATATATAATATCATAATGATTACTGTATATGATGTTTAGTTTTGAGATATTCTATATATGTGTAACATCTGAACGTAACCTATGTAAACTATTTATATGCAATATAGGTGTTTGCATGCATATTTAATTTGACAAATATAGTTTATATATATATATGTGTACTTCTATGAATCTGTTGTTAGAAGCCTCGGCCATATTATACATGGGATAAATGAGATTTGTTATATAATGTATATAAGTTTATAATATTAATTTATAAATCTATACGCGTATATATATAAAGTCATATATGACCTGGTTTAGGAATCACTTCAATATATTATAGATCTGTTGTTGACGTGTCCAGTGAGATGTGTTGTTTTTGTTTCCCTGATTTTTTTTTCTTTTAGATGCCTTTATATTGTTAAAACTATTTGTTTACATTTTTTTTTGTATGAACTTTATTACTTCTAGGTATATATATAGTTATAAAGATTATATTTTGATCTTGTAGTGGGTCAATATATGGTATATTATGAAGTAATATATTTTTTAAAGTTGTTTATAGTATATGTATATTGTTTATTCCAAGTGTTGTACTGTTATAAATTTACAGTTGTATACAGTTTTGATTTTTGAAAACTTATATTGATTTTTTTTTGAACAGCAGTTAGACATCATGTTCACGATATCATATCTCACTCATGTTTTATCGGAATGGGTTGATCCTATTTTTAAAAAAGAGTCGAAGTTACCTAGTTTATGCCTGTCAAATTTCAGCAAAATCCGACATCGTTTGATTTGTGGTCGAGGATCTGAAAGTTAGACCCAAGCAGCTGTTCTTTTGTACTTGAAATTATTTTACACTGCTGCAAACACGACCTGAGTTCATGTTTGACGCATCGTATCTCTTCCGTCTTACGTCGGAATACAGTGATTTCCTTTTTGTTTAAAAGATAAAGTTTTCTACCTTCTGTATATATATAAAATTTTAGCTTCATACGAGGTGGTTCAGTCCTCTGTTTCTTACCTGAAAGTCAGACCCAGAGGGGTTTTCAGACCTGAACATTTGACAGTCGCAACATGGCCTGAGTCTATGTTCGTGACATCGTAACTTTTCTCGTCTCTTGTCCAAATCAAGTGATTCTTTTGCAGTTTGAAATACAAGTTTTAATCTTTATTCATACCAAATTTCAGACCATTTCGATCTCGGTAGCACATAGAATTATATTGTTAAACTTTGGCGCACGACATGTTTTTTTTTATTTGTTGCTATGTTGAATGTTTTGATTTGATTTCGGCAATTTCTATTTAACAGCTTTGCTCGTCGATTCGTGCCAATCTAGTTTATTTCGGAAGTCGTGCTTGCAATTTGTAACTCAACTTCGTTGTCTATTCTCGCTCCCTAGCCTCGAAAGGTGAGCAATCACTCACGATTAATATTCTTTTATTTATTAAATTTGATTTCAATTGAAACGACAATTGAAATATGCTGCTGTTAGTTAATTACACTGTTATATATGCTATTACCTGTATCAGTTCACCTGTGACATCTGACACCATTACCTGTTAATTATTTATGCAATGATAATACAGTTTGGCTGATAATTTATTGATTGCTGATGTTTATATTGACGTTAAATTGTTAATGTTAAGTGATAAATAGTATGCAATTGAATTTGATATAGGATAGTTAAAAGTAAATTTGATTAGTTAAATTTGTATAATATGACCCCTTTTAAATGTTAAATAGATTGACACGTAGAAATAGTGTTAACTACACCTTGAACCATTGAATGTAGGTTATATAAATTGTTGTAGTTTAATATTGAATAATGGATATAAATTGAAGAACCGTATAAATATTAGTATAATAATCTTTAATCTACATGAAATGATAGATTCTAGAAAATAATTATATTAATTTGCATAAATAACAAATGCAAATTAATACGATTATTTCGGGATTATCTAAATTGTTGGATTGATATTGATTGATGTTATTGCTTGTTTATTTACTTTGACACCATCCCAGCTATCACACTGCAAGTTCCCTTTGTTATGCTTTGACTTTTGAATTGAATTGGAATCGGGTTGAAATGATAAATACCCAAATTGAACTTTGACCTAGGATAGAGAATTAAATAAAACCCGATTGGTCAATAATTTGATTTAAAAATAAAACGAAGATTTTATTTGAATAAATAATATGGTTTTGAAATGAAGTTGAAATTTGAATTTTTAATGAAAGGAAAATGTTAATATTTAATAATCTGAAACAAAATATTAACAATGTAATTGATGAAAGAATGTTGTTTAATTTGAGAAATGATTGAATTAAGTTTGAAATGATTTAATAATTAAGTTTGAAATTATAATTAAGTTTTGAATTATTTAATAATTAAATAAGATTGAATTATTTAATGATTGAATTGAATTGAATTCTTTAATAAGTAAAATTGAACTTTTGAATAAGTGAATTTTACTTCGTAAATAATTGAAATTGAGTTTCTTTATTAATTAAGTTTTTTGAAAATTATTTTAGTAAGTAAATAAGTGAAATTGAATTTCTTTAACAAGAAATAAAATGTGATTTATTGAAATTAATGTAAGACTTGAAATTATAAGAATTTGGTTTGATGAATTTAATTTAATTAAATTTTTAAGTTTTGATATAATGAAGTTGAAGTTAAATAATGGATTTAATGAATTGGAAATTTAATAGAAATTGTTTGAATGGCAAATTTACTTAATGAATATTGAATGAAATCGATAAATGAATTTAAATTGATTTAAATGTTAAATTAAATTAATTTAAATGATTTCGGAATGAAACTTATATACGAACTTGAATCAATATTTGAATTGTTTAAATAGAAATTGAAATTGTATTATAAGATTTTGAAATGGTAATTTGAAAGTTTTGAAACGTAAATTATGGAAATTGATTTAGAAAGGAAAATGAAATGTTGATTTACAAATTCTATATAAAATTGAATTTGATTTGGTTTTGAAATATAAACAAACGACCAATCGGTGTAATAATCACGAAAGTTATTAAAGAGACCGGAATCGGTTAGGGACATACTCACTGTCTAAACCGAAACCCACTTTAATAACTATACGCGGAGTGTGATCCAGAATGAAGTGGTTGGAATGATGTACGTGATGACTGAAGAAAGAGAACGATAATGGATAGCCTTGACACTTGTGTCAAATTGGAAATGACTAAAACAGGAGCCGTGCCGGGCCAAATGGAGGTCAGCTACCTCGAGCGAACACACTTCTTCGAAAACTACTCATTACTTGTTGTCGATTGGTGCACCCTTGATTTGGGAGTGTTGTTTCGCGGTGTTGCGGTCGCTGCGGCGATGCGTTCTCACCAGTCCGGATCAGGCAAACGGTAGTTTCACTACCTTGGGTATTGCCTCATGTGCCTTGTCATACTTGTATCCCTATGCGCGACCACTACGATTTGTTTTGTGTTATACCTATGGAGTACTCCCAGATATCCCACTAGTTTACGGTGGAGTTTACGGTGCTGTATATACTATAACGCTTATATAAAATGTGTTAAGGGGAATAATGGTAACGCCTTAACACTATTTTGATACCTTATATTACTAATAGACATTATCTACTTAGCGTACATTACTACCTAGTAGATAGTTTAACGGATCCTTAAAGGATGGTTATTCCAAACATCCTTTGAGTTACTTGTATTTCAGTTGTTATTTCACTTGAGTTGGATTTATTGATATAAGAATGTTAATCCTGACTCGAGTGTCTTGTGTTTTGCTTTACGCTCGGGTCAGACTGAGTATACCAGTATTCGAGACTCACCTTTGAAGTTGGAGCTTTGCTTGAAGATCCAGCCATCTATTCTGCTTTCAGTATTCGATGATTCCAGTGATGTATTCTGATTTGTATCTGATGTATCGTGTTACTCTTCCATTGTATCTGGTTTAACTCTGATGTAACTTATATATTTATATAGTAGCTTCATGAACTACTATCTCTTTTATTTCCACTGCATTTATTACTCTGTGTCTGTGATCTATGATTATTTATTTACTGTATATGTTCAGTTTTGCCAAATTTAAATTAACAACGCGGTATTTTGAATTATTCAAGTCCGACATGTGCGGATGCGAATGGTGCAAAATACCGGGTCGTTACAGCCCACCTCGGACACACTCCCATAATCAAAATCAAGTGGTGGCCACCAAAACAATCACAAAGTCAAAATATAGTATCGAAGAAATGTGTCCGATAAGAGGAATGACCTCACTTGGCCTGGTATAGCTCCTGTTTTAGCCACATCAAGCTGACTCACGGGAGTCAGGGTCACGTAAATACCTCATACAGAATCGTTCGCCAAACCATCCTACTTCATTTCTGGAATCTCCGTCATGTACACAGTTGTTAAAGTGGTTTTCGATATTGGCAGAGAGTATGATAATATCTGATCCCGGTCTCTTTAACAACCAAACGCTTATTACACACCGGATGGTTCTTTACATAAAAAAAAAATCAATTCACAATTTATATCAAAATATCATATTCGATTTCAAATCATATCTCTTTCGAAATCATATTCACTTTTGAAACTATATTCACTTTCAAAAATCATATTCACTTTTGAATTTATCGATAAGATAAGTTAATTAAATCCTCGTTCCAAAATCATCATATTTACTGAAATATGTCATTTCACAAAAAGGAATCAATTTCAAAACCAAACTTAGGTTGTATTATCATCAAGGATTTAAATGTAAATACTTTCTCTTTACACAGTCTGAATTTTTAGAAAATAGTTTAGATAGGCATAAATAGTTTTAATAGTTTAAAAATAGTTTAAATAGATTAGAATAGGTTAAAGAGTAGAAATTGTTTAAAATAGATTTAAATTTGATTTAATTAGGTTTAAAATGATTTATATAGATTTAAATTAGATTAAATGGATTTATAATATCTTAAATAGGTTTTAAATAGATTTAATAAATTTAAAATAGATTAAATAGATTTAAATTACATTAAATAGATTTATAATAGATTAAATAAATTTAATTAGTTTAAAATTGGTAAAATAGATTTAATTTGGATTAAATAAGTTATAATAGATTAATATAAATAAAAATAGTTTAAATTGATTAAAATAGTTAGTTAATTAAATAGTTTAAATTAGTTTAAAATAGATTTCAATAACTCAATTCTGATAAATTCATTTATATTTGACACCTCAACTAAAAAATTCAAATTTAAATCCTTTGAACAATTCATTAAATCAATTTCAATTTCAACATTTACGCTTGGGCTTCGAAAATAATTCAGTTTATATAAATCAATTTCTATTTCAAAATACTAGTTAACTGAATTCAAAATTTTTAAAGATTCAAAAATCATTTAATTTAACCAATCCGGTGTCCGTATATAATTTCCTACCCTAGGGTCAAGTGATACGGATATTTATCATTTCAATCCGCAATTTAAAATTTTACGGTTATATATCATTTCAAACCGCAATCCTGAATTAAATAAAATCCATAAAATCGCTCGAGTCTATCATTTCAACCCATAACGATTTTTTCCTAATCTATAGATCGTTCGGGTATGTATCATTTCGACCCATAAGGAACTTGCAGTTATAACAATATTAAATACAACATCCAGTCATCCAATATCAACAATCAAACATTCATCACAATCATCATCCAAATCAATCAATAAACATCAATAGATAACTGATAATCAATGACAGGTATTAAATTGACAATATAAATTCAATATTAAATTAAATGGTGATTAAATGCAATAAAAGTCAAATTTAACTGGGATGACAATTTAAACTTACGAAACATCAACCAATTAATTTCTAATCACATCATAAATTAAATTTAACTAACATAAGATAGTTTAGTAATTGTGAGTGGGTTAAAACTCACCTTTGGATTCAAATCGATTTGAAATCCAAAATAAGCCCCAAAATTCGATGGTCTCTGAATTCGTCAAAATGAACATAAAAATGTCCGAAATTCCAATACGATCGCAGTGGAACAAACCGCACGTAAATCCGAGTTTGTATGCAAAAGTTATGATCGTTAGAAGTTAGACGATTTCAAAAATATAAAATAATAAATAAATAAGAAAAAGAAAAAGACACGTACGCTACCACCTCATTCAGAACCCTATCGTAAGGAAGCCTCAATCGCGCCTTCACCTAACCGCCACGATGACCACGCGCCTCCATCCAAAGTCGATCGCGACCAGCGCCATCCCCAACCGAGCCGCCATCCCCTCACCACGCCACAACCACCATCGACCCAGCAACGCACGCGAGAAAAAGGTGGCCGCCGCACAAAGTTCAACCCTATTTGAATTTTCTCGGTCGATCCAACCATCGATTCGTCAAACAAACTACACTGATGAGCTACGCGCCACACTCTCCACAACCCAGTACCCTCCGTTCAACGATCCGTCGAAGTCGATCACAACCCAACGAACGACCGAGAATAAATCACCCAATTCTGGCCACACAGAAACTCAAATCGAAAAACAAACTGTAGATTTGAGTTGCGCTCGTCGAGAGCTTCGAATCGATATATAATATGATATAGTTTGAGGAATTTTAATTTTTTGATTTGAATTTACAATTGAATTTGGAATTGGGAGTTGGTTTTGGTTTGTCTGCCATTGGAAAGAGAGAAGCAGATAGAATTGTACATACTGAATAATGGAAATAAGAAGTAGTTAGGGTTTATAACAGGCTATATATAGGCAGATCAGAAATAGAAATGAATGGACTAGATTTGATTTGGATTGAAACGATAACTACGACCCAAAAGCCCGTTCTGTCTCCAGAACGAAAGTGGGTCATCCTATATATCAAAATAGATGTTTATGATATTTTTTGATTCAATGGAACATGTTTCAAGTCCAAATTCCATCGTATGAAGAAGTTGGCTTAAAATCCGCTTATTTCAAATTGATTTCAATTGAATTGATTTCTAGGCGTTTCGAGTCCGTATAATCGAACGACAAGTCCGATCGCTACGAAACTTGAAATCCTACAATAATTCACCATTACGGATCCGATGAAACTGGTTTCGTCGAAATCCGAGACAGTGGCCAAAATGGCTATTTTCACATTAATTAAATATTTTAATATTAAATTAAATTTATATTCAAATTAACTAACTGACCATTTTTATCATTTTTGATTACATATAAATTTACAATAATTTGAAACAAATTTACATATCAACTTCAGTGTTAAATATTTACTAATTACAATGTTCAATTCCAACTATAATTAATCCAATTTATTATAATTAAATTCCAATAAATTGTTTTAAATTTGATTTCATACTTTTATTCTAACAATTATTACTCTACAGACATAGTTATCATTGTTTATATCTTGTTACACTAACCTTCTACAATTATCATCTTAGTTTTCATTAACGTAGTGTTTAATTACATTTAATTGCAATAAATCCATTTATTATAGCATAAATTCCAATAAATTGATCAAATTGATTTCAATTCTTTTTATTCAATCAATTATCATATTATGAATAAAATTTACATTAGGTTACATCTTATTGAATTAATACTCTACAATTATCAATTAAATCCACATTAACTGAGCTAATTTAAATGAATTAGTTGCAATTGATTGCCAATTTAATTTAATAGACTAAATAAATAGGTAACATATAATAATTATCACTGTTTACTTTTAATAACATCTTATAAGTTTATTATCCACAACAAGTGTTATAATTACTAACACAACACTAATTTTATTCAATTACATTTTATTGCATATTGTTTAATTAAAACCACGTTTAAATGATCAATTGCTCTTTAAATTCAATTATCAGTTTATACATGTTATTATAATTAATTTATTTACAATCTATACCAATTATAATTCTTTAATCATTTTAATTAATTGGGATTACATTTAAAGCGGTTATACATCACTTCAAATTAATACTATTACGTTTTATTCAGGTTATATCCTTATTATTAAATCACAAATTTTTATTCCTTCCAACATTAAGTCACAAACCTCTTTAAATTAACAAATTTTAAATTATCGAAAATTACAGGTTGTTACACCAACCACCTACAGTATTCAACTATTTATTAGCTACATCTGGGACCACAAAGAAACAGCCAGCGGTCCTTCTATATTTCTTAACTTAAGTTCTGGACCACTGTGAAAGAACCACCCACTGTCCTTGTTTATTTACTTAGACTCTAGACTACTATGTAACTGCCACTCACAGTCCTTAAGCATTTGTTTAATTGGAAACTGTTTGGAATCACCCATCGCAGTCCCTGAAAGTTGAATGCCTATCCTCACCTTCCCAAGGTGTGCAATCAAGTGAGCATCCCACCCCGACGTCAATAGCCCTTCCATCCTTACCTCTAGCGCAGGATCCCTTCCCTTTGCTGACCTGGCCTCTTCCCGTGTCCCACCTACTGGTCTTTTATTAGGTTTCATTTACTACTTTTCTTGGCGCAGTACCGCTGTAACGACCCGGAATTTTCGAATCCGAAAATTCCAGATAGTTATGAAAAAGAAGAAAGAGATAGAAGAAGAAGATCAGAAACATCAACATCTCACATTCGCAGCGGATAAAATATAATAATAAATAATAACAGTTTATAAAACAATATTATATCTGTCAATTACATTTTTATACATCAGAGTTACACATTTATACAGACACTGGATATACACAATTATCAAGTCTCGGATATACAATAATATAACACAGTAGAAACACTCCATACGTTCCTGCCATCCAGCTCGACTCCTGAGCTCCAGAACGTCCTTACCTGAAAATCTGTAATACTCGGTCTGACCCGAGCATTACATCAAAGTAACACCCGGGTCAGGCTGGAAACCAGCGTGAGTAAACCCATCTAACATAAATACAAAAACATGCAACTTATATAAACCCGGGTAACTTATCAATTTACAACTTCACAAGCTGTTATAGACAATACTTATTTCACACGTCAATTTCTAAGTGTCAAACTTAGATTAAATGGCCCAACCTACTTAAATCATTCCCTATCAGCATATTGATTCCACATATCAATCTATAGGGAATCGAAGTGGTTTCGGGTATTTACGATACCCGACTCCGGTCTCTTCGAATCCAATGTCATTTAAAACCAAGTTATCCAATTAAATACAACTCAACTTTAATTATCGGATTTTACACATTAATTCCTAATTGATTGATAATCACATTATCATCGCTCATCCAACATATCATATCACAAATCAATTCAAAATAGAGATATCCACCAATTCAAAGTACTTATCATAATCCAATCGTTAATAAGCAAGATTGACCACCTTCATTAATTACATAAATTCAATAATCCTCTAATTACTTTTATTAGTAAATTATTCTAAAATATCATATAATAATTAACCTTTAACTTAATTACATTCATTAATCAATCTTGATTAATCTTCAATAGATATCAATTCAATAGATATCATCCAATTCAGACATTCAACAACCAATCATCCATAAGCAAGTATTATCAATTCATATCACATTTAATTTAATTACTTAAATTAAATTAACTCCTTAAGAATTAATCACTTAATCTTTCTTATATAATCATTAATTAATTACTTATTTTAATCATTATTGATTACAAATTAATTAATCATTAATAGCCCATTAATTACCCATAATTATTTAATTAATTAAGTGTTAAATGTAACTTAATTAATCCTTTATTACTTGTCATTAATTAAAATATAATATTATTAATTAATGATTCTTAAATTACAAATTAATTATTCTAAGAATAATAAATCTTTAAATTTTTAAGTTAAAAACCCTTAATTACTTTAGTAATTATCCATTACATTAATTTATTAGATAAATTATTTATCCATTTAATTACCCTAATAATTAAATGCATAACAAATCATTAAATTATAATTTGACTTCAACAAGTTTTAAAATCAATTAAAAACCTTTAAATGATAAATAATACTTTTCTTATAAAAGAAAATTTACAAAAGTTTAAATCAAATTCCCTTTTTAAATTCAAACATTTATAATTTTCTTTATCATTCAAATTTGTTAAAATACTTAAATTTATAAAACTTAAATTTATTTTAAACCAAAGATTCAAATTCAGATTTAAATCAGATTTAAACTTTATTTAAAACGTTTCTTTACATTTCAATTTCCAATTCAAATTCAAATTTCTTTAAAATCATTTTTAAACAATAAACCCCTTTAAAGTATTTTAAACAAATTTGATTTAAAAAAAAACTTATTCATTTCCAGCTATGATTCAAATTAAAGCTTGAATTCATAATTTAATATTAGATTTAAAACATATTTTAAATCTTGCTTTATACTCTTAAAATTCAGTTTTAAATTTTGAAAACATAACAGGATTTCTAACCTGTAAACTAATTCGAACCCCAAATGATTCACTTGCGTAAAACACTAAATAAACTCGAGTAAACTCGAGTAACATTCCACTTGCATTTATTCAAAACTTCACAGTATTGTCAGGTTTACACATAAACCTGTAACACTCCTACACGCGAGAACTCACTCAACAGCTACTCCGAGTCCAACACACCCCTGACTTCGAGTTCAACATCCAAATGCTTCGAGCAACTCATGAAAGAACCCGAACCAAACACGAGAAATCATCTTTCCCAAAAACAAGAGACACGCCATGATCACCATGCACCTGCACCCCCCACTGCCGTCACCTCCGACCTCTCGCGACCACTGCGCAAGTCAGCGATCATCACCAAATACCAATTCGACCTTCAAACCAACTGCAGAAACTAGAAATCAAAATCGAGCTTCGAGCTCGAAAACTAGAAGCAATGTCGAACTGCAATTCGCTTCAAACTCCAAAATCCGATCACCAGAGAAACTTTACCTCCGGCCACGCCTTCATCCATACTCCATCAATCATCCATTCCAGTCTGGAACAGCTCGGTCATTCATAGGAGTTGCGGTGATCAATTTACTGACCAATTAAAGAAACTAGGGTTAAAAATTTCAACCCCAAATCATTACTGCCTCAATGCTCAGATCCACCTCCATCTATTTTTCCCTTAATCTTCGATCATCACTCTGTCACCAGAGCAAACAATGGCCACTCCGACCTCCTAGGTGGACAGTTCTAACCCCAAACATGATTTCTGGTTAAACCAGAAATACACAATCAATTTCAAACTAAATTTTCTAATTTTAGTTTTAAATTCAAGTCTTTGTTTTTGTAACTTGTTTATATTCTTGCATCAAAGAATCTGAATGGTCAAATTCTTATTTTCAAAAGTTGTTCTGTTGTACTTTGCATTTTCCAAAGACATTACAGGTTTTTTTTTCATATTAAATAAAATTAAAACTTTAACTTATATTCATAGCCACATTTTGATTGAATGTTAAATCTTAAAATCTTAACACAGCTTAGATTGAATGAAATAGAACTTAAAAAAAATTATAAAATCTGGAAACTTAAGTACAGAAAATAAATTATACTACAGCAAGCACTTCTACATACAATCATATATTTTCCAGTAATGAACTTGTAAATTGCATGCAAACACACTTATTTCTGGAGTAAAACAAGCAACCAATTTATACTTAAGTTTATTTAAAAAAAAGTTACTCACAGATTTTAAATATGCAGAGCAGAGCTTTAGTTTGAAAAACCCTTTTGAACATCATTTGCAATTCTGCTTGAATGCTTTTAAGACTTGAGTTGTTTGATGCTTTTAAAATGCCTTTGCCCATGCTTTTAAAAGCTTGAATGTTGCTTGCTGAAAGATTGAGTTGCTAATGTCTTTAACTTGCTTTTGATTGTTGCATGTAGGTAGCTTAACTTCCAGTTTTAAGAAGAATGCAGGAAATAAATTCTCAGGTTGAAGAGAAATGATGAATGTAGGTTGAATAACAGGTTTTTGTTTGTTTTATTTGCATGCAGAAAAATGTTTCAGGGATTTCAGATTTGCATGTTGGTTTACAGGAATTGATATGCAATTTGAATTTATGAACAAGCTTCAATTTTGAGGAGAATGAATGCAGGAAATGATTTTTTTTTTGAAAAGTGATTTCAGGTTATGGCCATAAATTTTCTGAATTCAAAGAATAAGAATGAATAAGGAATAGAAGTTTTATATGATGAAATTTAAGGTTTATTAAAATTAAAGAAAAGAAAAACTAATAAGGACACTTGTTAAATCCTGTTTACATTTGTCAAAACCATTGCTTAATTTATCACACATGTTAATCAATGAGGTTTAAAAATGAACATATGTCATTCCATATCTTTAAATTATTTTAAAAAAATGATTTTTAAAAGCCTTTATTGTTAATTTTCTTAATATGTAAATACTTTACTAATTCATAAATGCTTTTTTTTATTTTATAGAAATAAAACTTTCAAAAGAAAATAAGATATAAACTAATAAGATTTCAAATAAAATAATATAAATTATTTAATCCATTTTTACATGCTAATTTAAATGCTTTTGCATTTATTTACTACTAAATAAATATTTTCTAAATTTATAAAATTCTTTTGTTTTAAATTAATATAAAACAAATTTTATTTTGGTTATTTATATTTGAAGATAACAATTTTATCCATTTTAAATAATTTAATTAAGGGATTATCACATTTTAATAGTTAAACTCAGATAATTATTCAATTATCCGATACCCAAAAATTCGGGTAATTGCATTCCTTCCCCTTTTGAATCTTTTCGTCCTCGAAAAGGAACGAAGCCAGAATTTATTAAAATGCTTATTTTTAGAAAAATTATTCTTTGAAACACTTTTAAAATCTACATAATATTATAAAATAATTTTATAAAAATACTTTTTATAACTCGATGTTTTAACCAGTCCATCCTTGTTTTCATAGAAATTCGGTCATACGTTGATCAGGCGTAAGACTGAAAATCTATAAATACTTAGCAGACTCATTTTCAACATCCAATGAAAATACTTGGAAAATAATTTTATTAAAAATATAGAAAACAGTTTTTGAAAATAGAGGATATATCTTTGGTGAGAATGCTCTGGAAATCATCACCCCCATCCATGGTCGCAGTTAACCCGATGGTTACGTTGCCGTCCTGGCAAAATCCATAGATAACTGTAGGTCTCCGCGCCCCTCGATCACGCCATGGAACCCGCTACAGATCGCAGTTACATCCTGGGTTACGTTGCCATCACAGCAAAAGTCCATGTAACTGTAGGCATCAGCGCCCTCGAATTTCGCTGCCACATAATGAAACTTCTCCACTCCCACATAGGTCGCAGTCTACCGATGTAAAATCAAACGCAGACTGTTGGCTCTCAGCGGTACACACGACTTTCGCTATCACTACATCAAATATGTCATTTTGTCACACTTTTTTCGTTTCAATTTGTAATGGTTATTATTGTTACAAATTTCTAACGGATATTTCTGTTACTAACTTTTACAACGGTTAATTGATAAAAGCACTAAGGATAAGATTGTCATTTTATTTCTGTTCTTACTTCTCTCGTTTCCCATGCTTCAAATTATCGTCTATCTTCATTCTAAAAATCAAAATTTCATTCTAGGGTTATCGCTTATGGTTGCCTTAGCCTCCGCCTCTTATCGTTTTAAGTTATCATCCCTTCTACCTCAAAATTTGTTCTAGGGTTATCACCTCCTCCGCCTCCGCCTCAAAATTCATGAATTCCACCACAAGCTTCGAATCAATTTTCAGTTACAGAATATTTTGTCCCTGTTCGCGAGTCTGACAGGTCTTGGCCAAGTTTGTTCATGTTTCAAAATACGTTGTTCCATAAAATAAAACTTTTAATCCGGCGTTAACTGATTTTGATTTGAATATTGAAGCTGTATACTTCCTTTACGACCTTTCCCCTATCACTGTTACAATTAAGGAAGAACGTCGCAGTTTTCTACATTTCATCACTCGTCTCTGTGCAGTTCTTGGTGGCACTTTTGCCCTCACAGGTTCATATTCTTTTCACCTTCTATATTTTACTTTCCTAGTTTTATATGGTTGAATATTATGGGCAAACTAATAGTGCTGGCTGTGTCATATAACATTATGTAAACAAAAGGTATGGAACTATTTGCACCTCCCAAATTTCTATTATCACATCCTGTTGTATCGAAAAGAAGTCATTAAACCAACTGATAGTGATAGAAATATTTGTCTTACCATAGTCTTGTAACATGAGATTCACTAAAGTCAATTTTAATTGGAAAACCTGTTAATATAGTACTAGTCACTATAGTTAGAAAACGTACTTCTTTTTTTCCAAGATCAAATATAAAAAGGCTTTGTCTTCACCATTGAGCGGTAGTACAGTTAATATACTTAGTATTAATTGTATGGTTAATATAGTATAAAAGGTACGGCGATAGTATTTTAACGATGTGGAAAGTCTCACCCAGCACAAAAATCGGTTTTCGATGTCTCCATGGTAACCTGAAAATTGTACCCTGCTAACCAAATCTAGTGTCATGATACCTACTATATGAATCACAAACCTGCTCCAAATTTGTTCGAGTGGTTGTGAATTAGGGGTAGGCAGAGGTAGTTTTGCATTAGTGGAAGATTTTGACATAGGTGGTGAAATGGAAGAAATTTTGATGGACTTATGCTGTTTAATTCCACGTTCATTTCATTTGTGAAAATGATAGTTATATTAGCAATTTGCGTATCATCAAAAATGTTTCAAAACAACATGCCTATATGGTAGTATAGTAAATAATAAGTTAAAAAACACCCTGTAAAAGTTAGGAGAGAAGAATCATTGAACCAAGCTTGTTTGGTTTCATGTTCCCTGAAGTTGCAAAAGTTAGGAGAGAAGAATCATTGAACCAAGCTTGTTTGGTTTCATGTTCCCTGAAGTTGCGTAACCCTCCGTTAATAGCAAACCACGAATAAAACTTTGATATTAATTCATGCAATCCAGATTTATTAAAGTGAATTAGTTATTAAGGGAAGTTAATTAAATATGAAATACAATAGGCAACTCATAAGTCCCACAACTTTCTAGGCTTCATCAGTATGTATTTACAGAACAATTATTTCTTATACCAAATATTCAAGATCCATGTTATGCATTGAGCATTTATTACTTTGGTTTCAAAGTCACAAAATATCAAAAACATTAGTGATCTCAGAGCTGTATTTAACATTGAGCATTTGAAGATAAACTGCAAAAGATTACTTGTGAAGATGTATTGGTTGAACAATTTAGGATAACTACGTTACCTTCAGAATATGGACTTGCTGTTAACATGAATATTACAGGTACAAAAAAAGGGTTTAAGATGCATAAAATTATAACAATTATACATTGATCTGTCCACTTTAACAGACTGTCTTACTACCTAATTACATAATTTTCATGAACCTCAACTATATATTTACATATATGGTTATTAATTTATTCACTCGAACGGGTTGTAATCCAATCCAGATCCATATCTCCAAGCTTCAAGAGCTCGATTGAATTCGTATTTCTTCCATTCAGAAAGGAACTTCATTGACGGCCTTAAAATAATGATAAGAATTGCGTAAATAAATAATAAATAAATAAATGATTCAATATCATTGATTGTAGGAGCCAAAGAAAATATCAAGGTAAATAATCAAAAGTAAATGTACCTGACGATGGGATCAACATAGCTTGTCAATATGGTGTACCAGCCTAGCATTACAAAATGCACAGTCCAGTCAAGAATCACAGGGATGCTTACCTGAAGAATAAATCAAATAAATATATTAATGCCTGAATCAATGGAAACTTCCCCCGTGTAGCAGAAACTACTGTACTTCATCCTACTGAAACACATATTTGCTCAGTTATTTTAGTTTGTTTTACATATGATGACACACACTCATCGTCCAGGACATAAGATCACACGTACAGTGGCATGGAAAGTGGCTCATACAAGTAGAAAAACGGGAAAGGTGATTCCATGTGCTGCCGAAAAATTTGTAAGTACTTCAACATCTATTCAAATGCTTGTTTATGCTTCATTTTGATGTTGAAAAATAACTATCAGGTTTGAAATCTACAAATGCTAATTAATTAAGTTGAACAATGAAAAAATAAAAACGTTTGTACAGGAGCAGTTTGAAATCTACAAATGCTAATTAATTAAGTTGAACAATGAACAATGAAATCTACAAATGCTATGAGGTTCACAGTTTGTATTTTCAACACTAATTAAAAAATACAAATTTTCAATAGCATAGTACTTAGTTAATGAGGAAGTTTGGAGAATAAATAAATAAAGGCCGTACTCGAATCTTTAATAAGGGGTAAATAAATCGACATGCACATCCATCGGGTAGTTGTGTCTGTTTATGTTATCACTGTTATAAGCTGCTGGATATGCAAATAAATTTATTGATAAGCTGCTTATATTGTCATAAATCAGAATTGATGTTAACGTAAATTTAATCCAACCAGATTATTGATAAGCTGCTTATAATATCACCAATCTCTGCACCATAAGTAAACAAATTTATTTGCACTGCAATATGAACAAGAATGCAGCTATCCTCAATTATAACCTCATAATAAGTATAGGGAGTAATTTTCTTTTATTTGGACGTGCAAGTTGGTCACCAATATACATGAGAAATAAGGAGAAGATGACTAACACACATGCACCCATTGAAGTTACACGTTATGATGTGTGAAAGATTGTTGGTTTAAGGCAGAGAGCTTGTAACACACATGTCAATTATTTGATAGCTGCTGACTTGTTGCTCGTGGTCTGATGGCCTTGCTTCTATGTGACAGTAGAACTTCCAGGCAAGTTCACCTGCACTATCTGTAGACATAGAGTTAACGTATGCATTAGGGAGTAATAAATTGGAAGTTCTGTTCTACAATTTTACAATATAATTTTGCTTTTGTAGCAGTGTTATGTTCTGTCACTAAATCTAAGTAATTCTGATTATACTCCTCATTGTATCCAAACTTTTTGAATCAACACAGGGAGTAATTATACATGTTATAACTTCATAAATCAGCTGCCGGGTTAATTTTATTCTTTCTAGACAGTTGTTTGTTGTAAGCTATTTTCATTGACATCATACTCATTAATTGATGTATGGCATACGTTAACTCAATTCAGTTCAGAATCACATCATCTCACTTCAGTTTAGTTCAGAATCGCATCGGCTCATTTCAGTTTATTATTAATTGATTTGTGTCGTTCAGTTCAGTTTAACGCATCAACTCCAGAATCGCGATAAACTCTAAATCTTGGTACTATAAATATCAAAATTTTCAATTTATTTCTTATAAGAGTTGTATTTATGAGATTTTGTTGTTTAAATCATTGTATTCTTTACTTTAAATCGTATTTTCTGTTTCAATCGTTGTTATTTTCAGTTCATATATGTAAATAATGAATTTACAAATCATTGTAGCTGTATGTTTTCAGGTAATGAAAATAGTTTTACTTGCTCATATCTTAGTCAATCATTAGATTTAACAATATTAAGTTAAATCCCGGTTAAAAGAAGAGGAGAAAATGAACAATTATCAGATAAATTAAGGTAAAAAGGAGTAGGAGAGACGATCATCCCAAACCTGACCCAAACCCGTGACAACAATGACTTATTGTGCATGTAAAGTCCACCTTGCAAAAGTGTTTCCCTTGGCGTTAGATTGCTTTTACTTTTCTTTCTTTCCCTTATCTTTTTAGGTTCCTGCAAACCAGGTTTCAACCGGTTTTACTTTGTTTCACTCTCATCTTTCCTTTGTTCCGCATATCTAATAACTTGGTACCTATTCTACAATGAGGGTTTTTACTATAGTTAGGAATTTACCCTGAGCTGAGTTTAACTATTTACTTCTGTTTAGCGAAACAGACTTCCACTGGGCACAAACAAAGTCTTATGTTAGTTTGTCATGTTAGTGGCTTCCCAATGCATGGCTACGGTTGTTTAAAAATTCAGTACCAGTACTTTTTTCTGACCTTTCGCTCTTTAATTTATAAAATTGATTCTTTCATCTGCTTAATATATTTATTTCTTAAAATTAGCTATTGACATATTTTTATGTTTAGCTTGCACTTTTCCTAAAACAAAATAAACCATTGGCATATAACATTTTTCTTTTTTCAAATGGGCATCTTGAGTTCTCACTCTCCTGTTTGTCTACATGTGAGAAGAAACCAATTCTTGTTTTCACTTATTGTTTCTCAATAGGTAAAAATGTTTTTCTTTTCCCTGAGATAAATAGACCATTGAACTTTATTGACCGTTTATTCTTTAATATCTTAGATAAATTATAACCAACTTAGGAAACCCTTTTATTCCACTATTTATTTCATTGACAGTTGAGTTTGTTGCAGGCAGCAGTTGTAGGAGGATGTGCACACAGTATTTGCAGTGTTAACTATGAGATATCAATGGACATTTACTAAATCAGTTTTAACCTATCACCTCTTTTGTTTATCAACTGCCGTACATACATATATACACACTTTACTTAGATTGGACTTTCAACTTTGTTAGTTATAAATAACCTTATATTCCTGCAAATCTTTGTATTGCTTTATTTAATATGCAATATGCAAAATATTTTCAAGTTCAACTTTTGTTTATAATTTATTTGGGTATTATGCAGGCATTAGTTGAAGCAGCGGAGGAAAGACAAAAGAAAAACTCTAGTGTCAATGGTAGCAATGGAAGTAGAAGTTTTGAAGATTTTGAGAATGATCCCATTGCTGAAGTGTTTGGAAAGGAGAAAAGAAAAAACTATTGTCGTGCAATTAGCTCTACATCGACTATGAAGCAAGTGAAGCTTACACAAGCATCAAAAGTAATAGCTAATTTCAAGGAAGATGAAGATAGAAAATGGAAAGCAAAGATGGAGAACAATCAAAATAGACTAACTGAAAAATTTAGATCGATGCATTCAACTATGATGAGTATGCAACAAAGTTTGTTACAATTTATGAATCAGTTTGGAGGGAATGCGACATCAAGAAATGAAGTTGCTTCCAACAGTCAGCATGATAGTCCTAGAGCTAGCTTGGGTGTTCAATCCAATGGTGCTATTGGATCTTACACAAGAGATAGGCAATCTGTAGTCTTATTGTCAGAAGAGTTGAAAGAGGTTGCTAAGGGCTATTTTGGGACACAGAAAATATGCCACAATAGAGAGGTGATGAATGGGGAAAGAGTTGTATGGGTGGAGAAAGTGTTTGATCCAGAAGCACCTATTTATGAAGCACCTCAAAATGATAATTACAAGCTATTTGATATAATTGATGGAGGTTTTGTTATCTAGCCTGAGTGTCGTGTTCGTTGTTTGTAGGATCTAGAATTTATTTTGAAGTAGTGTTAGAACTTGTAATATTTTGATTTCATACTCTTTAGTTATGTATGATGAACTTGTGAAATTTCGAATCTTCCTTTAATTTGTTGTCAAATATTTGTGCAATTTAAGTTGTATGTTTGGATGCTTAATTGCTTATTGTTATCGAAATTCTATAATTTTTGATATCTATGTACCTACTGTATTATAGTAGACAATTATGTAGTGTAAATGTTAGCAAAAATGCAGTTCTACATGGTTTGGTAGCTGCAACAAACATATTCGTTACTAAAGACGAAATTTATAACGAGCATAGTCGTTACTATTGATGAAATTTGTAACGAACAAGTGCGTTACTAATGTTTGTAACGGACAAGTGCGTTACTAATGATGAAATTTGTAACGGACAAGGTCGTGATAATTTAGAATGACAACCCCTTCTTCTACCATGAAAGGGGAAACTAAGTAACGGGAATACCCGTTACAAACCGATGCAACTAATAACAAACTTTTCCGTTACAAAAATTTAGATTTCTAACAACAAAGTCCGTTGGTAGGTGATATATCTAATAACAGGTAGATGCCGTTATAAATATTTGTAACGACATACCTCACGCCTGTACTGCTCACGACTATATCTGTTATAAATTTCATTTGTAACAACTATATTCGTTACAAATACACCTTTTTGGTGTAGTGTATGTTACCATAGTGTCGCAGTCTACCGATATAAAATCAAACGTAGACTGTTGGCTATCAGCGGCACACATGACTTTCGCTATGGTCTGCAGTAGATCGCAGTGACATCGAGTTACACTGTCGTCACAGCATAACCCAAATGCCTCTGTGGGCACCAGCCTCTCGACTTTCGCTACACAAATAATCCTCAGGAACTAGTTTTTTCCGGACTCCTCACAGGATCAACTTTAGAAACCCCCCTTAGGGTTCAAGGCAGTACCACCCTGTGGCACTCCTGAGAAGTTCATTTCAAGGGAGCGCCTTTTTCCCCAAAGCCATTCTCAAAACACTTTATACTATACACTTATAGTATCTTTAAATCATACCCTTTATGATTTATATTAAAATCTCCTTTACACAAAATCGATAGTTCCAAACTTGGCTTTCCAAATTCCCAAAACTAATTTTTTTTCTCAAAAATCAAAAGCCTTTCCAAAATCCATAGGTTCCCAAAACCTTTTTCCAAAATCATTCTCATAAGATCCTTTATATATATATATATATAACTTTGAAAATCTTTGGATCATTTCAAACTTGTATAAAACCTCTTTTATACTTCTAATATTTCAAAACCCTTTTCTTTTGGCAATAGATTCAACAAGGGAAGATTTATCTTATATAACAAGAATATATAACTTTGTTTATTCCAAATCAAATATTCAAATTTGATTACTCTTTTATGAAGTTATTAACCATATTACTTTTCTATAAAATGAGTTCTAATCATAGAAATATTCAACTCCCACATTTTATTTCATCATTTATTTTTCCAAAATATACCCTTCCATTTCAAAATCAGTTTACAGTTTTTATCCACAAATTTTAATATCAATTTTATTCAAATCCGTACGATGTACACATATCGTCCGTACGCAATATCAATCTGATCGCTCACTCGATCATACAATTTCTCTTCCGAACTAGTATCGTCCACCCGACTTCCTAGTGCGGACTCAGATCTGGTTTCTTGATCAGAAACCGTCATTCTCCTTGCATAGTCGTAGCTATGATAGAGAATATCCAGAACCAATCAAAAACCCATATCCAGGTTCGCCGTCGAAAATCGAGCGAAAAATCCCAACTCGGATCGATAATACTATCTCGAAATTCTGTGATCGAATCTGGATCAAATCACTATGCGAATAGAATAATATACGTATATCCTACGTATTTATCTTTATTGGTTATTAGCCAAATCAATTCTCTTTTCTATTCACATTTCCTTTAATTCCATTCACTTATTCTCAATTTCTTCCATTTCCATTTGAGTTATTACTTCAATTACAAACAGTTTGAACTCTGACCTATTTAAATTTAAAAATAGCTTGAAAAGGTTTAAAATAGATAAGTAGTTGAAAAATAGTTATTAGTTTGTAAAATAGCTGTAAAATAGTTAAGTAATTATAAATAGTTGGAAAGATAGTTAAATAGTTATAGAATATTTAGGTAATTGTAAAATAATTGTAAAATAGAATTTAATTATAAAATAGTTGAAAAATAGTAATTTGTTCCAAAAATAATTGTAAAATAAGTATAAAATAGTTTGGCTTTAAAAAGAAAAGTTGTATAGTAAATAGTTTGGAAAAATAGATTTATAATAAAACAAATTATTTTGAAAATAGTCCAGAGTCAAACTGTTCAATTCCCCATCAATTCAATTTAAATTTCCACTTCCATTTAAATTGACTCAATTCCAATTTATATAACTTCAATTTCCATTGAAATTGATTTAACTCCAATTCAAGTTGAATTAACCTCAGTTTCTTTCCAAATTTAATTTTTATTCAATCTTAAAACCAATTTTCAACAATTTCTGTTGAAACTCTATTTTAAACACCCAAATCTCAAGTTCAAAGTGATTTCATTTCTCTATTTCCAAACTAAAGTTAAATTTTCTTTTTATCTCAATAATAGATATATTACTACAGTCCATTTCTTCATTTATCAAATCCAATTTTAGCTTAAAGATTATTAATAACAACGGAATGGTATCATTCAAATTATTTTAAAACATCCACATATATACATATTAATTTCTTTTACATACCAAGTTATACTTTAAAATTTTAAACCACCTTTGGTTTTTAATTCAAAACAAATTTCTTTAAATTTTCAAACAACTCTTGTTTGAAATAGGACCATTTCATTCAAATGCATTAAATAATATTATTTATTATTTCTTTAAATTAATTACATCATTAATTAATTCCAATTAATCACATTCGGTAATTAACTTATTTCTTAATTACCTTCATTAAGTAATTGTCCCTTAAATTACTTACCTCCGGTTACTTCATTAACTCCCTCTTTATTTATCATTTCCAATTATTATCCATTAATTAATCTCATTAAATAAAGTTTAATTAATTACATAAATTAATTGATTATCCTTATCCTGAAACCTTTCCCAAATTCAAGATTTAATTTCAGTTTGGTTGTATTTCTATTACTTCTTAATTTAATTCAATAATTTAACAACCAATTCCCTTACTATTTGTTAGAAAGATATATTGCTTTATATATCAAAATATAATATTATATAAAACCATTTAAAATCTTTATATAAGAAAATAACAAGTACGCTCTCTCTCATATATATATATATATATATATATATATATATACACACACACTCAACTCATTCTAGGGTACCACTTGCCCTATCCTAAATGTGTATTCCCACCAGAGTCAAGGTTCTCGCTTAACCTTTCTGCTCTGATACCAACTATAACGACCCAGAATTTTCGAACCCGAAAATTCCAGATAGTTATGAAAAAGAAGAAAGAGATAGAAGAAGAAGAAGATCAAAAACATCAACATCTCACATTCGCAGCGGATAAAATATAATAATAAATAATAACAGTTTACAAAACAATATTATATCTGTCGATTACATTTTTATACATCAGAGTTACACATTTATACAGACACTGGATATACACAATTATCAAGTCTCAGATATACAATAATATAACACAGTAGAAACACTCCATACGTTCCTGCCATCCAGCTCGACTCCTGAGCTCCAGAACGTCCTTACCTGAAAATCTGTAATACTTGGTCTGACCCGAGCATTACATCAAAGTAACACCCGGGTCAGGCTGGAAACCAGCGTGAGTAAACCCATCTAACATAAATACAAAAACATGCAACTTATATAAACCCGGGTAACTTATCAATTTACAACTTCACAAGCTGTTATAGACAATACTTATTTCACATGTCAATTTCTAAGTGTCAAACTTAGATTAAATGGCCCAACCTACTTAAATCATTCCCTATCAGCATATTGATTCCACATATCAATCTATAGGGAATCGAAGTGGTTTCGGGTATTTACGATACCCGACTCCGGTCTCTTCGAATCCAATGTCATTTAAAACCAAGTTATCCAATTAAATACAACTCAACTTTAATTATCGGATACATTTTACACATTAATTCCTAATTGATTGATAATCACATTATCATCGCTCATCCAACATATCATATCACAAATCAATTCAAAATAGAGATATCCACCAATTCAAAGTACTCATCATAATTCAATCATTAATAAGCAAGATTGACCACCTTCATTAATTACATAAATTCAATAATCCTCTAATTACTTTTATTAGTAAATTATTCTAAAATATCATATAATAATTAACCTTTAACTTAATTACATTCATTAATCAATCTTGATTAATCTTCAATAGATATCAATTCAATAGATATCATCCAATTCAGACATTCAACAACCAATCATCCATAAGCAAGTATTATCAATTCATATCACATTTAATTTAATTACTTAAATTAAATTAACTCCTTAAGAATTAATCACTTAATCTTGCTTATATAATCATTACTTAATTACTTATTTTAATCATTATTGATTACAAATTAATTAATCATTAATAGCCCATTAATTACCCATAGTTATTTAATTAATTAAGTGTTAAATGTAACTTAATTAATCCTTTATTACTAGTCATTAATTAAAATATAATAGTATTAATTAATGATTCTTAAATTAAAAATTAATTATTCTAAGAATAATAAATCTTTAAATTTTTAAGTTAAAACCCCTTAATTACTTTAGTAATTATCCATTTCATTAATTTATTAGATAAATTATTTATCCATTTAATTACCCTAATAATTAAATGCATAACAAATCATTAAATTATAATTTAACTTCAACAAGTTTTAAAATCAATTTAAAACCTTTAAATGATAAATAATACTTTTCTTATAAAAGAAATTTTACAAAAGTTTAAATCAAATTCCCTTTTTAAATTCAAACATTTATAATTTTCTTTATCATTCAAATTTGTTAAAATACTTAAATTTATAAAACTTAAATTTATTTTAAACCAAAGATTCAAATTCAGATTTAAATCAGATTTAAACTTTATTTAAAACATTTCTTTACATTTCAATTTCCAATTCAAATTCAAATTTCTTTAAAATCATTTTTAAACAATAAACCCCTTTAAAGTATTTTAAACAAATTTGATTTTAAAAAAAACTTATTCATTTCCAGCTATGATTCAAATTAAAGCTTGAATTCATAATTTAATATTAGATTTAAAACATATTTTAAATCTTGCTTTATACTCTTAAAATTCAGTTTTAAATTTTGAAAACATAACAGGATTTCTAACCTGTAAACTAATTCGAACCCCAAATGATTCACTCGCGTAAAACACTAAATAAACTCGAGTAACATTCCACTTGCATTTATTCAAAACTTCACAGTATTGTCAGGTTTACACATAAACCTGTAACACTCCTACACGCGAGAACTCACTCAACAGCTACTCCGAGTCCAACACACCCCTGACTTCGAGTTCAACATCCAAATGCTTCGAGCAACTCATGAAAGAACCCGAACCAAACACGAGAAATCATCTTTCCCAAAAACAAGAGACACGCCATGATCACCATGCACCTGCACCCCCCGCTGCCGTCACCTCCGACCTCTCGCGACCACTGCGCAAGTCAGCGATCATCACCAAATACCAATTTGACCTTCAAACCAACTGCAGAAACTAGAAATCAAAATCGAGCTTCGAGCTCGAAAATTGGAAGCAATGTCGAACTGCAATTCGCTTCAAACTCCAAAATCCGATCACCAGAGAAACTTTACCTCCGGCCACGCCTTCATCCATACTCCATCAATCATCCATTCCAATCTGGAATAGCTCGGTCATTCATAGGAGTTGCGGTGATCAATTTACTGACCAATTAAAGAAACTAGGGTTAAAAATTTCAACCCCAAATCATTACTGCCTCAATGCTCAGATCCACCTCCATCTATTTTTCCCTTAATCTTCGATCATCACTCTGTCACCAGAGCAAACAATGGCCACTCCGACCTCCTAGGTGGACAGTTCTAACCCCAAACATGATTTCTGGTTAAACCAGAAATACACAATCAATTTCAAACTAAATTTTCTAATTTTAGTTTTAAATTCAAGTCTTTGTTTATGTAACTTGTTTATATTCTTGCATCAAAGAATCTGAATGATCAAATTCTTATTTTCAAAAGTTGTTCTGTTGTACTTTGCATTTTCCAGAGACATTACAGGTTTTTTTTTCATATTAAATAAAATTAAAACTTTAACTTATATTCACAGCCACATTTTGATTGAATGTTAAATCTTAAAATCTTAACACAGCTTAGATTGAATGAAATAGAACTTCAAAAAAATTCTAAAATCTGGAAACTTAAGTACAGAAAATAAATTATACTGCAGCAAGCACTTCTACATACAATCATATATTTTCCAGTAATGAACTTGTAAATTGCATGCAAACACACTTATTTCTGGAGTAAAACAAGCAACCAATTTATACTTAAGTTTATTTAAAAAAAAGTCACTCACAGATTTTAAATATGCATAGCAGAGCTTTAGTTTGAAAAACCCTTTTGAACATCATTTGCAATTCTGCTTGAATGCTTTTAAGACTTGAGTTGTTTGATGCTTTTAAAATGCCTTTGCCCATGCTTTTAAAAGCTTGAATGTTGCTTGCTGAAAGATTGAGTTGCTAATGTCTTTAACTTGCTTTTGATTGTTGCATGTAGGTAGCTTAACTTCCAGTTTTAAGAAGAATGCAGGAAATAAATTCTCAGGTTGAAGAGAAATGATGAATGCAGGTTGAATAACAGGTTTTTGTTTGTTTTATTTGCATGCAGAAAAATGTTTCAGGGATTTCAGATTTGCATGTTGGTTTACAGGAATTGATATGCAATTTGAATTTATGAACAAGCTTCAATTTTGAGGAGAATGAATGCACGAAATGATTTTTTTTTTTGAAAAGTGATTTCAGGTTATGGCCATAAATTTTCTGAATTCAAAGAATAAGAATGAATAAGGAATAGAAGTTTTATATGATGAAATTTAAGTTTTATTAAAATTAAAGAAAAGAAAAACTAATAAGGACACTTGTTAAATCCTGTTTACATTTGTCAAAACCATTGCTTAATTTATCACACATGTTAATCAATGAGGTTTAAAAATGAACATATGTCATTCCATATCTTTAAATTATTTAAAAAAAATGATTTTTAAAAGCCTTTATTGTTAATTTTCTTAATATGTAAATACTTTACTAATTCATAAATGCTTTTTTTTTATTTTATAAAAATAAAACTTTCAAAAGAAAATAATTTATAAACTAATAAGATTTCAAATAAAATAATATAAATTATTTAATCCATTTTTACATGCTAATTTAAATGCTTTTGCATTTATTTACTACTAAATAAATATTTTCTAAATTTATAAAATTCTTTTGTTTTAAATTAATATAAAACAAATTTTATTTTGGTTATTTATATTTGAAGATAACAATTTTATCCATTTTAAATAATTTAATTAAGGGATTATCATATTTTAATAGTTAAACTCAGATAATTATTCAATTATCCGATACCCAAAAATTCGGGTTATTACAACCGCCCTACCCCAACGCTGACTACTCCTCGCTTTTCTTATTAAGTATTCCCTTTCCAACTTTGGCGCAACATGACCCCTTCATATTGTGCATAGTACTTACTAAGAAATAAAGAGCCGTAGCCCCAACGCCATTTTCAAACAAACACTGACATCTCTAACAACGTCATTACACGTGTCGTTATTTCATTCGTCCTTATTTTATTTTATGTTATTCGTAGTGTTCTTTTTCTTTCTTTTTATCAAATGATTTGGATATGGTTTCCCTTTTTCCTAACTGATTAATATATTTTTCCATATAAATTTATTTTCATACGCTCCCGCAGTTCCACACTTTCCCCCAGCATAGTAGTTAGTCATTTCGGTTTATTTTTCCTTATAGGAAATAGGAATAAATTTCCAAAAAATTTGCAAACACTTGTTCTAACACAATAACTCTTTTTTTGGACTTTAAGGGTATTTTCCCTATTTATTTTCTAGTAACACACCTTCAATAAAACATATAAAATCATATCAGTTTAAGAAATTTCTCAAACTAAAAACCTATCTCTAGAATCAAGATTATAACACTATATAAAAATTTCATCATGTTTCGAAATCCTTAGAGTTGAGGAAACACATCTAAACATCCCATGTTTATCTATTCTCCCCCAAAACATTCATTAAACCTTTATATTTGCTAATATAATCTGTATGAACCCCATCATACTTAAAAACGTATAAACCTAAACCAAAACCATATATTAGAGATCGGTGTAGATAGGTTAAGTATTACTCATCTAAATCATTATGATGTCTAGCTTTAGTCTTCTTAATCCCCTTTTGCTTGCGTTTTCTTTATCTTCTTTCTATTTTCTCTTTTTTGCCCACCAACATTAAAGTTCCTCTCTAGCTTTTATTTTTATTTTGAGTAATATGAAATGAATGAATTGAAAAGAATAATGTTTATTGTTCCACAACAATTTAGGCTTGGGCCCTCATACCTCTTTTGTATTAATTCATTTCCCCTTGCTTCTTCTATTTGGGCTGCCCTGGTCTTCTAATTTATTTATTTGATTGGTTATAAATTTAGGGTTGTTACGATTGGGCACTTAGATGGTAGCACGCGTTGTACTGTAAGTCTTAGTCTTAGGCTATATATAACATACTACAAGTCAAAGTTGTCTACTGGTTCGAATCGTGCTATGCAAGGTTCGAACCAGTGACCTTATGGACCAAAGTCGAAGCCCCTAACCACCGAGACAATGGTGTTGGATATACTGAAAAAATTTCTATAATAATCGCAAGAAACAATAATAAACATTGGAAATTGAAAAGGTTATAAATTGAAAATACCGAGTCTTGGTGGTTGTGATTAGTTCTTCTGCTAACAGATCAAAATATTTGGGTAAGACCTATGATATTGTTGAATTTAAAAGCAAATTTTTTCTTATGTTTCCTCCTAGATTTATAAAGTGGTTGGTTTCTAAAATTGGTTAACATGTAGGGTATATAGCAAGAATTGGATTATTCTTATAATTAACATAGCTATGCACAAAAGTTAGTATAAACGTGGGTTTGATTCATGAAATGAGCACTAAATGTGCTTTTCCATTACAATTAACGCACTTTAACATTTCGCATTTGTAGAAAATAGTAGAAAAATACAAATGCAACAACAATCGGTTACCAACTTCTAAGTTCTTATTAAATACTTTTACATGCTCTTTTTATGTTTTCGTTTAAACATAATTATATTTAGTTTAGGTAGCGTTCGTAAAACCATTATCTTAAAGTTTCAAAATACACAATCGTCCTTCCTAAAAAACTAGCTTTAGAAAATTCCTTATTTTTAAGTTTCAGGATATTTACGGAAATACCATAATTATTTGTAGAGAACTCAGCAAATATTTACGTAAAACTCTGCAAATATTTGCAGATAACTCAACAGATATTTACGGAGAACTCTACAAATATTTCTAAGTTTCCAAAAAATTTTAAAAAAAATTATTATAGAAACATGTGATTAATGTTTAGATTTAATTTTCGAGAAAAAATAAAAGTAGGGGTGTAACTAAAAACATTTTTTTGTAAAGTATTTTTCACGTTCAAAAATGAAAATAAAGGGTGGAACCAAATTTCCGTTAATTTATTCCCACGCAATGGACCAATATCTAATTCAGTTTTGTATATGAAAGTAATGCATATTTACGTTTGACAATGACAATTTTTGCTTTCAAACCACTAAGAAGTCAAGTGCTAATTCACAGAATAACTCATCGACAAATGGGTTCACACTCCGTAAAATACAAACCTTAACGTTGGATCAGAAGAAGAAAAAGCTGATAAGCAATTTTACGCATTATATCAATGGTTGGACAGTTTGCCGCTTCTTGACTTTTTGACATTGTCCATTCAGTTTGTGCTCAAATGCTCTTCCATTACATTTGATCTACTCGTTTTCTTTCAACTCATGATACTTCCTTCTTGTTTGTTGGAAACTACTATGTCTAGGTTTTTTCATATAATGCAAACTCATTAACTACTAATTTTTTTAGATGCAGTTTATTTTGGTTTCTATTGCTGCTTATGTTGGACATGCTTTTTTCAGACCCTGTTCTTTTACCTATCTTTTTTTCTACAAGTGGTTGCCAATTATTATGCCTGCACTAAAAAAATGACTTAATGCTCCATGTTTTAAGCATTTGGCTTACTTTGGAGTTCCATTAAACATTATTACCAACAAGCTTATTTTCCTGCTCTAAATTTATATATTACCTGCTACTTCTAATTACAGCACCACTACTATGCATGCATAAAAAACTTTGTCTGGGACAAAACTTTAGGATTTTTCCATACTTACAACGGAATCGGAGAGAATGAGGAACGGAATTTAAGTGATAATAGAATGACAGCCTATTGAAATTTATTCAATGACAAAATACATAACATTATGTATTCCACTATATTATCTGGCTATTATTGTACACCAAACATTTGCAATTGTGACTTTTGAAGCTCAACAGCACGGTGCTATTGTGGTAGGATGGGAATGCCATTAAACAACTATGGAGCATTAACTAAGCTGGTATGCTTCTTATATTATAGTGTTTGTTTTGATTTATGTTTTTGCATGTACCCAAATAAGATATTTAAATTTGGAACCATGACCTGGAATTAAAGTTTTTATCTTGCATATGTCTTGGAGGCTATGGTTTTTCCAAGTCAATATAATATATTCAATATACTTATGGTTATGCTTCTTTTCCTTGCTTAATGACTTCTTTGCATTGGTACCACTCATGTGGGTTAAATTCCTCTATCCCTATTTCCCTCGTCCATATGTACTAAGCTAATCTCAGTCATTGATTTATGTATCATCGCATTATATACTAGCATCATGGGTCCCAGTAATGATTTATATCATATGATGTGTGGTTGAGATTAAAGTGGTCACATGACACAGAGGAAAGGGGGACAAAGGAATTGAGTTGCAATCCTGCTCTGTTTATTTTTACTTCAATGCTACTTATTTGGTTCATTGTCAAAAGATATTACTCTTTGTGTAGGCTGTCTTCAGTTAAACGTTTTCCAAGCAGTTAACATTCTTTTAATAAGAAATTGTACCAAATAATGTGTTTATGTAGTACGTTGTCTTAAATTTAGAAGTAGCAACCTTGTGAAATTGTATGTGGTATTCTGCCTCAACAGTGCATTGATCATTGTAACCGAATGAACATGCCCGACATTGTAACCAGTGATATACATTTCGTTTTGGACTTAATTACTTTTAACCACATTTTTCCATCATATACTTACATAACTGTCACAATCAACTGCTGCTTGCAATTGTTTTGCTACAGCTTGATTAGTTATAAACGATATTGCAGACCTGAAAATTGGCCACGCTATAATCAATTGTTGATTAACTATTTTTTAGAATGCTAAATCATCAACCTTTACATTTTGTTTTACAAAATTTAAGTATATTTTACAATGGATAAAAATATTTATTTTGGCCATCAATACCGTTAGGATTGTACTTTTCATTTACCCTATCTGCAAGTACATCGACCTCCGTGTGCGTAGCACGGGTTCATCCTAGTATTGAAGCATAATTTGTAAATTGTTTAGAAGATTCTTTTTAATTCCATTTAACTAAATTATATTCAAGTTTACCTTCGTATTTTTTTCCAAAGTTGAATTTTATTACGAACTGACGTGTACACGGTAATTGAAACACATTACTTACACTAATATATGTTTAACATTAGTATACTACTTTGATCGTCAATTATCTGACCATGTATATTTGATAATTTCTTTAACAACATTACCGTGTGCAATGCACTGGTTACACATTAGTATAAGGTTATTTTGTGTATGTTTTTGCAAAACTGTGTACTTGTTTTAAACTGGTCCATGGGCCTTATCGTCTCCCTCAAGCTCGCCCCTAATTTTTCACCCATGTGGTCTAAACGACCCAAAAAATTCATAAACAATGTGCATGTTAACAAAAATTATAAAATTACTTTTTTCATTAAAGTAAAGATACTTAACTCACATAACGTTTATACATAAACAATAATAACAAATTCAATTCACAATTCATTTATCTCAATAAATTTATCATAAAATGCATTACATGATTATGTTTTTTACTCCAATACATGCATAACTTTCTAGAATCATTTACAAAGTCCCCCTCAATTCCTTTCTAATTTTTAAATTTAGTGCCATATATTATTGTTAGTTACATAATCTTAAAACTATTTAAATAAATTTAGTAAACTATTATACATTGATTCGTCTAATAAATCAAATCAATATGAAGCATGTTCATATTAGCAAAAACTATAAAAAAAATTCATTCAAATATATAAATACATCAATCACATAACATAGACCATACGCATAAATAATAATAACAAGTTTAAAACTTAATTCATTTATACCAATATATTTGCCATGCATTGGCATTGTAAACCTTTTTTTAACATTAAACACCTTTTTTTTAAAACCCAGGAGAACCCGGCTGTAATGACCCTAAGAAGAAAATAAAGAAAAATGAAAGTTACATTTATTTTAAGAAATTCTGGAATTATAAAATATATATATATTGCATTAAAACAGAAAAGAAAATTTGTTAATAAATAAAATTGCATTGGAGCTTCTGTTTGATAAAATGCAAGGATTTAAGGTAATTAAAAATTGGAATTCAAATCAAATGTAGTTCCATGTCCAAAGAATTATATAAATACATACATTCAATATATAGGGTGTTTTCTGTTTTATTTAAAGATAGAATAAAATGAAGATTAATAAAAAGAATTAAATGTCTTATGTTTATGATGGAAATAATTAGCATGACATATGTGATCTTTTTTTTAAAAAACACATAATGATGTATGAAGAGCTACTGTTTTGACTAAAGGCAGAAATATATATATATATATATATATATATATATATATATTTCTGCCTTTAGTCAAAACAGTAGCTCTTTTATATATATATATATATATATATATATATATATATATACAGGATCAAATAAGAATTTCCACATCTTATATTTATTTCAAGCCAATAACATAGTGTGGATGATTTTACATTACATGATTATGTACGATAGTATGGATGATTGAATGGAGATGGTGGTAGGTAGAAAACACAAAGGGGATTTTCAGTTTCTTTAAACTTATATATATATATATATATATAAACAATGGGTCACATGCATATGGCATGAGTAAAATTAAGTCATGAAAATAGTATGAAGTGTTTAAAAAGCTTGATTCCCGAAATAACTAATTGAGGTAACAAAAAAAAAGTGCATTTCCAGTTAAGGACCACACAGGGAAATGATTTGTGCATAAACATCTAAGGGTATCAAGGAAATTACCCATTTTTCTTAAACCCTAGAATGATTTTATAAATACCTGCACATGACCATATCCACCATTCTCTCGGGATCAAAAATAAAATAAAATAGGAAAAACATTAGCTTGAGACTTTGGAGGATTTGCTGTTCAAGGGATTAAGGCAGAAAAAGGAGAACATTATGTGAGTATTTATCCCTTTGTATGCAATGGCATTAAGTCCTCTTGTAGGCAGCCTAAAATGATTATAAGTTGTTTAAAAATCTCTGAAGTGATTTGTGATGGGTGAGATGAATGTTGTTTATGCATTCTTGTTTGGAGTTTTAATCCGTATATGGGCTTTTAAAGTCAAAATGGTTTGAGCATTTTTTTTGTTCTATTTTATCATTGCTAAATATGGATATAAATTATTTAGGGAATAGGCAGCAAGACAGTGATCTAGCTCATGTTTATTTCTTGGATAATGAAGCATGAAACTAAAATGTTCATATCATAAGATAGAGGAGAATTTCTGGGTTAGTAGGACTATGATGCTTAAATTATTCTTAGGAAAATTATAGGCAAACTGGGGTATTTTCTGTAAAAAAAAAAGAAGAATAAATGGGGAACATGGGGTTGAACCAGAAAGTAGTAAAGAGGATAAGCCTTTCTGAAACATGAATGAATTGTGAGTTTTATGATTGAATTCATAAGTAGAAGCTTAATAAAATAAGCTGAAACTGGAGGGGAATTTATCAAAGAAAATTAAACTGGTCATTTGGGAGTTAGTCAATGATCTGCTTGCTTCAGGTGGGAGAAAGTATATGCATGGTGCAACTGCACCCTGAGGCCTTTGTGTGATTGGAATAAATTAAATAACCTAGGAGTTTCCTTCACAATGCATACATGGTGTTCATTTGACAAGGAGTTAAAGACCATAAAATAAATGGGGGAATGGGGTTTAAAAATCTGGATCATAAATATTCAGACATGGAGATAAATTAATCAAGTTAAATTTTGTGCTTTGATTAATTACTGGGTGAAATTGGGAGCATAAAAATCTGAGTTTACTTATTCAGAAATGGAGAAAAATGTATCAAGAATTATATATATATATATATATATATATATTTTGTTTGCTTACTGGGTATTGTTTGAATAAATGAATGTGTCTTTGTGCCACTTGGTATTAATCAAAACATGCTAAGAATAAAATCTGCTAAACTAGGAAGACATTGTAAGATCACCAAAATTTATGAATATGTATACAAATTTGATAAATGCTCATACCAGTGAAAACTGACCCTTTTGGTTGCCCTTGCAATCATCTGGGTGTCTCATTATAATTGGGGCAGCTCAGTGAATTGCTTGCAGGGAATTGAAGTTGGCTTGATGGATGAAGAAGGCAATTAGCTGCTAGTATAAATAAGAGATATCGGTTTTAAATTTGCAGTTGCTTTGTAAAGAATTTAACAGTCAAACTTCATGTTGTAGTAATTGTTACTTGTAGGAAACTTTCTAAGTATTTGGATTAAAAATATGTACTTAAGAAAACCTGTTGTGAGTGACTATTGATGATGTTTGGTTAACTAATGATTTTATGAATGTCTGATTTGGAGAAATAAGGGAATGGATATATCATATAAATATGATATGTGTGTATGATAATCTCTGATTTTTATTGCCTGAATTTGCATTATGATTTTATGAAAATTAAAAAGCTAAGGTGGTTGATTTAAAAGTGAACTCACAAGTTTTGAGTAGGGGAATTCAGAAGAAATGAATTTGTGCATGGCAGGTAAGTGATACAGGTATATGCATGAATTCTAGAGTGAAAAATTGATTAACATGTATTTGTGTATTTGATTTCAAAAAAAAAAATGGATTGAAAGAAATAAACTTGGAAGAAATTGTATTTTGAAAAATGGATTGAATACATACATGGATGCATTTCCAGGAAATTTAAACTAGGTAGAAACATGCTTGTGTTAGGAGTGGATCTTTGTAGAAGTTTGTTAATATGAGGGATATGGGTTTGCAAGTGGTAAAAGAGGGACTATGGCCGGCCTAGATGGCCATGGGTCAAACTCTTGAAGCCTGGAACTATTTCATTTCAATTCGTGAAGTGTAAGTGCTTCCAGGACCATACAAAAGAAAACTCCAAGCAACCCTCAAATAACACCAAGTATCTCCAATAAAACACCAAGTACTTAAACCTGTACCAATGTAAACTTAAAAATGCAAAATGACTTCAATTATTCATCCTGAAATGATAAATAGAAATTAGTTCCTATGATCATGCCTCCAAGTATAATTGTTGAAGTGATTTCATACGAGTATTTGATAACTATCATAGGGTCAATTAAATACCATTTTAATGTTAATAAAATTATTTAGGCAGAAAGTCTAGAAAGCATAAGAAAAATGCACTGTGCATTGCAATATTGAATATATAAGTATTATAATTGCCAAAATGTATCTCTGGCAGTAGAACAAAAATATAGTATGTTGTTGCCTGTTTGATTAAAATTCACTTTGCAAATTTGTTAACTCTAAAAGGCAAAGGAAAATAATTATATATCATCAAATATGTAATTGTCTTAATATGTTTTGTGAACTGATATGATTATATTGGTAAATCCAGGGTCTTGGGAAAAATATTTGGAAATTACTTAAATGTTCAAATACAGAAGAAATGGGGGTTAGTGGTGAATTCCTTTTGTATGCTAAAAAAAAATCTATGTGTTTTAGAATGAGGGTCACCACAGTTGGTATCAGAGCTATGTTTTAAATAACATAGTAAATATTATTGTATGCATATGGAAGTTTGAATGCATTGTTTGAATTATTAGTGTTGAATGCTTATGTTTAATGTCTGAATAAAAGAAATTTTGTGTGCAAGTGATACATGCACAGAGTGCACAAAAATAAAATAAACAAAGTAAAGACACCAAGAATGATGGGGGTAAATAAACTAACATAGAAATCATATTTATAGCAATATGGTAGGACCAAGACATCACACAGGTGCAGAACCATCACGTGAGCCACATGTGATAAACATGGAGGATTTTGTGAGAGCTTTGAGAGATGGAATAGCACCAAGGCATGATAACCCTCATGAGGAGCTCTCCATACTGCTTAAGACATGCACCAACTTAGGAGGAAAGGATTTTGAAGGCACTAAAGGAGCTATGGGTGTTCAAACTTGGATAAGAACTATGGAGAGAGTCTTTGCAGATATGTAAGTCAATGACCAAAGGAAGAGACAGATAGCTTCAAGAAGGTTGAAGGGGGTTGCACTGGATTGGTGGGAAGTTGTGATAGCAGGAAGGCTAGAGAATGACATCACTTAGGATGAATTTAAGGCCATGCTTGAGGCTAGGTTTGTCCCAGCATCTGCTAAGGCCACACTGCTAGAAGACTTCATTAGATTAAGGCAAGGAGGCATGAGTGTGAATGAGTACACTCAGAAATTTGAAGGATTGTCTAAGTATGGAATGGTGTTGATAGGGAATGAAGAAGCAAAGAATGTAAGGTACATTTGAGGCTTGAACCCCAGTCTGTCAAGGGCAATGTTGCCTTATAAGGATAAAACTTTTGATCAAGTAATTGATCTAACTCTCTCATTTGAGCAACATGATGCCACCAGAGAGAAACTCAGGAACATGAAGTTCAACAAGAAGAAGGGAGGGCAGAACAAAGTACAACCTTATGACAAGAACAAGGCAAACAAAGGAGTTAAGAAGGGGGAAGGAGCAGTAGCACCTGAAAACAAGAAACTCACTCACTGTTTTAATTGTGGAAAAGCTGGACATTATAGTAACCAATGCCCTGACCCTAAAATACCTAGAGGAGACTGCTATAATTGTGGAAAGATGGGTCATATAAAGAAGGATTGCCCAGAGACTAATAAAAGAACAGCAAGGATAGGAGCTTTGGCAGCCAACAACACTGGAAATGTTGGGCAACTTGAAGGTATAATTTTTATTCATACCCAACCAATATCAGTAATATATGACACTGGTGCCTCACATTCACTAATATCTCTGGAAATTACTAAGAAGTTAGCACTTGCTTGTGTTTCTATTGATCAACCCTTAACTGTACACAGCCCCATAGGGAGTCATTGTATGTTAGGGATGAAGTGTATGGGTCTGAAATTAATTATAGGGGGTTATGAATTTAATTCAGATCTATATACTTTAAATTATCCTGGTATTGGGGTAATTTTAGGGGTGGATTGGTTAATGAAAAACAAAGCAATTTTAAATTTAGAAAATCTTACTATTTCTTTGGAGACAAATGAAGGCAAAAGAATTACCATCTTAAGTGAAATAGCAAAGAATACATGTTTTAATAAAATCTGGAGTATTAATGAAGTTCAAAAGGAATTAAAAATGGAGGAAATCCCAGTAGTCAATGAATATATAGATGTGTTTGGAGAAGTGAGGGGAATTCCTCAAAACAGACCAGTTGAATTCAAAATAAAATTAATGCCAGGGACTAGCCCAATCATTAAGAAGCCTTATAGAATGGGTCCAAAAGAGTTAGTGGAATTAAAACACCAACTAGAAGAGTTAGAAGAGAAGGGGTTCATAAGATCAAGCAGTTCTAGTTGGGGTTCCCCAGTGCTCTTTGTTAAGAAGCATGATGGAACAATGAGGATGTGTGTGGATTATAGGGATTTAAATAAGGTGACCATCAATAATAAATATCCACTGCCTAGAATAGATGATCTATTTGATCAATTGCATGAGGCTAAAATATTTTCAAGGCTAGACTTAGCCTCTGGATTTCACCAAATGAAGGTTGCAGAGGAAAGCATTGAGTACACAGCCTTTAACACAAGATATGGCCTTTATGAATTTCTAGTAATGCCATTTGGTTTAACCAATGCTCCCTCCTATTTTGTAGACTTGATGAATAGAATTTTCAGAGACTTCTTGGATAAATTTGTTTTGGTATTTATAGATGACATATTAATTTATTCAAAGTCAGAAAATGATCATGCTATGCATCTACATTTAGTATTATCCAGGCTTAGAGAACACGAATTAAAAGCCAAGTATTCAAAGTGTATATTTTGGCAACATGAAGTCAAATTCTTAGGACACATAGCGTCACAGCAAGGGGTGAGTGTGGATCCAAGCAAGGTCATTGTAGTCCAATCATGGAGTAGACCCAAAACAGTGACTGAGGTGAAATCATTCTTAGGTTTGGCAGGGTACTATAGGAGGTTCATCAAGGATTTTTCAAGAATAGCCGCGCCAATGACCAAGCTAACAAAGAAGAACCAACCATATGTGTGGACTGAGCAATGTGATCAAGCCTTTGAAAAATTGAAGCAAGCATTGGTGGAGGCTCCTGTCTTGCAAATCCCAGAGGTAAATGAAGGAATGGTTGTATACACTGATGCTAGTGGGTCTGGGTTAGGTGCAGTGCTCATGCAATATGGCAAGGTAGTGGCATATGCATCAAGACAACTTAAACCCAATGAGACCAAATATGCAACTCATGATTTAGAATTAGCTGCAATAGTATTTGCATTAAAACTTTGGAGGCATTATTTGCTTGGGGCAAAATTTGAATTGTTCACAAATCATCAAGCATTGAAATATTTATTTTCTCAAAAAGATTTGAATATGAGGCAAGCAAGGTGGTTGGAGTTTCTAGCTGCATATGATTTAGATATTCTGTACACTCCTAGAAAAGCTAATAGGGTGGCAGATGTTTTGAGTAGAAATCATATTAGGTTAGCAAGTTTGATGATTGATGAATTTAAAAACCTTGCAGTGCTTGGGGAGGCAGACATATATAGCAAAGATGGAGTGAATTTTAAAAAGCATGGTGATATGGTGGAGTATGGTACATTGGGATTGATCACAGTGAAATCTAACCTGGTGGAGAAAATTGGTGGCATGCAAGATCAAGATCAAAATTTAAAGGAGAAGAAAGAAATGTTATTAAATAACATTGAGTCAGAGAATTTTAGAATAGATTCCAAGGGTTATTTGAGGAAAAATGATAAGCTTTGTGTACCAGACTTTGTAGAATTAAAGGAAGAAATCATGAATGAGCATCACAAAACCAAGTACACCATACACCCTGGTGGTACCAAAATGTATCATGATTTGAAAAGGAGCTACTGGTGGCCAGGAATGAAACAAGCAGTGGCAAAATATGTGGCAAGGTGTTTAACCTGTCAGCAAGTCAAGGCAGACTATCAAAAGCCCTCTGGCATGTTGCAACCTTTGGAGGTACCTCAGTGGAAATGGGAAAGTATTTCCATGGATTTTGTGGATGGTTTGCCTAGAACTAAGAAAGGTAATGACAGTATATGGGTAATTGTTGATAGACTCACCAAGTCTGCTCACTTTGTCCCTGTCAGGTCAGACAGAAATGCACATAGGCTTGCACAATTATTTATTAAGGAGGTGGTGAGATTGCATGGCATACCAAAGACCATTGTAAGTGATAGAGACACTTTGTTCACCTCAAGATTTTGGGAGAGTTTCCAGGAAGCAATGGGAACTCAACTTTGTTTAAGCACTGCCTACCATCCTCAAAGTGATGGGCAAACAGAGATAGTGAATAAAATATTGGAAGATTTACTTAGAGCATGTGTGCTTGATTTTGGGGGTAATTGGGAGGATCATATCCACTTGGCAGAATTCACTTACAACAATAGCTATCAGTCAACAATAGGAATGGCTCCCTTTGAAGCCTTGTATGGGAGACCCAGCATGTCTCCTGCCTGTTGGTTGGATGTGGGAGAGGGTGTAATATTGGGGCCAGATCATGTTAAAGAAACTTCCAACATGATTGAGTTAGTTAGGCATAGAATGAAGGCAGCACAATCAAGACAAAAGTCTTATGCAGATAGAAAGAGGAAGCCAATGGAATTTGAAGTAGGAGAGTATGTTTTTCTGAAGGTGTCACCAATGAAGAAGGTGTTCAGGTTTGGGAAATCTGGTAAGCTCTCACCAAGATTTGTAGGACCATATGAAGTCACACAGAGAATTGGTACTATGGCCTATAAGCTTAAGTTACCAGAAGAATTGAGTGGTGTACATCCAGTATTTCATGTTTCTCAATTGAGAAAGTGGGTACATGATGAAGGAGCAATTTTAGAGTCACCTACTCAAATTCAAATTCATAAGAATTTGGTCTATGCAGATGAGCCAGTGGGAATTGTTGCTAAGGAAGAAAAGAGGCTGAGAAACAAGGTGATTAAACTAGTAAAAATTTAATGGAGCCTGGATCCCAATGATTGTACATGGGAGGTTGAAGACAAAATGAGGGCTAAATATCCTAATTTGTTTTCTGATGGAAAGGTATGTTTAAGTAGCTTTATGATAGCTTTCTGAATAACTTTATATATATATTGCTTACTCTCATGAAATATGAGTATGGAATTAAAACAGACTATGAATTAGTGCTTTTATTTGAAGAATTAGAAAGAAATTATGGGGACATAATTCCTTTAAGGGGGAGGGTATGTAATGACCCTAAGAAGAAAATAAAATAAAGAAAATTTAAAGTTACATTTATTTTAAGAAATTCTGGAATTATAATATATATATATATATTGCATTAAAACAGAAAAGAAAATTTGTTAAGAAATAAAATTGCATTGGAGCTTCTGTTTGATAAAATGCAAGGAGTTAAGGTAATTAAAAATTGGAATTCAAATCAAATGTAGTTCCATGTCCAAAGAATTATATAAATACATATATTCAATATATAGGGTGTTTTCTGTTTTATTTAAAGATAGAATAAAATGAAGATTAATAAAAAGAATTAAATGTCTTATGTTTATGATGGAAATAATTAGCATGACATATGTGATCTTTTTTTTTTAAAAACACAAAAAGATGTATGAAGAGCTACTGTTTTGACTAAAGGCAGAAATATATATATATATATATATATATATACAGGATCAAATAAGAATTTCCACATCTTATATTTATTTCAAGCCAATAACATAGTGTGGATGATTTTACATTACATGATTATGTACGATAGTATGCATGATTGAATGGAGATGGTGGTAGGTAGAAAACACAAAGGGGATTTTCAGTTTCTTTAAACTTATAAAATATATATATATATATATATATATATATAAACAATGGGTCACATGCATATGGCATGAGTAAAATTAAGTCATGAAAATAGTATGAAGGGTTTAAAAAGCTTGATTCCCGAAATAACTAATTGAGGTAACCAAAAAAAAAGTGCATTTCCAGTTAAGGACCACACAGGGAAATGATTTGTGCATAAACATCTAAGGGTATCAAGGAAATTACCCATTTTTCTGAAAACCTAGAATGATTTTATAAATACCTGCACATGACCATATCCACCATTCTCTCGGGATCAAAAATAAAATAAAATAGGAAAAAAATTAGCTTGAGACTTTGGAGGATTTGCTGTTCAAGGGATTAAGGTAGAAAAAGGAGAACATTATGTGAGTATTTATCCCTTTGTATGCAATGGCATTAAGTCCTCTTGTAGGCAGCCTAAAACGATTATAAGTTGTTTAAAAATCTCTGAAGTGATTTGTTATGGGTGAGATGAATGTTGTTTGTGCATTCTTGTTTGGAGTTTTAATCCGTATGTGGGCTTTTAAAGTCAAAATGGTTTGAGCATTTTTTTTGTTCTATTTTATCATTGCTAAATATGGATATATATTATTTAGGGAATAGGCAGCAAGACAGTGATCTAGCTCATGTTTATTTCTTGGATAATGAAGCATGAAACTAAAATGTTCATATCATAAGATAGAGGAGAATTTCTGGGTTAGTAGGACTATGATGCTTAAATTATTCTTAGGAAAATTATAGGCAAACTGGGGTATTTTCTGTAAAAAAAAAAGAATAAATGGGGAACATAGGGTTGAACCAGAAAGTAGTAAAGAGGATAAGACTTTCTGAAACATGAATGAATTGTGAGTTTTATGATTGAATTCATAAATAGAAGCTTTATAAAATAAGCTGAAACTGGAGGGGAATTTATCAAAGAAAATTAAACTGGTCATTTGGGAGTTAGTCAATGATCTGCTTGCTTCAGGTGGGAGCAAGTATATGCATGGTGCAACTGCACCCTGAGGCCTTTGTGTGATTGGAATAAATTAAATAACCTGGGAGTTTCCTTCACAATGCATACATGGTGTTCATTTGACAAGGAGTTAATGACCATAAAATAAATGGGGGAATGGGGTTTAAAAATCTGGATCATAAATATTCAGACATGGAGATAAATTAATCAAGTTAAATTTTGTGCTTTGATTAATTACTGGGTGAAATTGGGAGCATAAAAATTTGAGTTTACTTATTCAGAAATGGAGAAAATGTATCAAGAATTATATATATATATATTTTGTTTGCTTACTGGGTATTGTTTGAATAAATGAATGTGTCTTTGTGCCACTTGGTATTAATCAAAACATGCTAAGAATAAAATCTGCTAAACTAGGAAGACATTGTAAGATCACCAAAATTTATGAATATGTATACAAATTTGATAAATGCTCATACCAGTGAAAACTGACCCTTTTGGTTGCCCTTGCAATCATCTGGGTGTCTCATTATAATTGGGGCAGCTCAGTGAATTGCTTGCAGGGAATTGAAGTTGGCTTGATGGATGAAGAAGGCAATTAGCTGCTAGTATAAATAAGAGATATCGGTTTTAAATTTGCAGTTGCTTTGTAAAGAATTTAACAGTCAAACTTCATGTTGTAGTAATTGTTACTTGTAGGAAACTTTCTAAGTATTTGGATTAAAAATATGTACTTAAGAAAACCTGTTGTGAGTGACTATTGATGATGTTTGGTTAACTAATGATTTTATGAATGTCTGATTTGGAGAAATAAGGGAATGGATATATCATATAAATATGATATGTGTGTATGATAATCTCTGATTTTTATTGCCTGAATTTGCATTATGATTTTATGAAAATTAAAAAGCTAAGGTGGTTGATTTAAAAGTGAACTCACAAGTTTTGAGTAGGGGAATTCAGAAGAAATGAATTTGTGCATGGCAGGTAAGTGATACAGGCATATGCATGAATTCTGGAGTGAAAAATTGATTAACATGTATTTGTGTATTTGATTTCAAAAAAAAAACAAATGTATTGAAAGAAATAAACTTGGAAGAAATTGTATTTTGAATAATGGATTGAATACATACATGGATGCATTTCCAGGAAATTTAAACTAGGCAGAAACATGCTTGTGTTAGGAGTGGATCTTTGTAGAAGTTTGTTAATATGAGGGATATGGGTTTGCAAGTGGTAAAAGAGGGACTATGGCCGACCTAGATGGCCATGGGTCAAACTCTTGAAGCCTGGAACTATTTCATTTCAATTCATGAAGTGTAAGTGCTTCCAGGACCATACAAAAGAAAACTCCAAGCAAACCTCAAATAACACCAAGTATCTCCAATAAAACACCAAGTACTTAAACCTGTTCCATGATAAACTTAAAAATGCAAAATGACTTCAATTATTCATCCTGAAATGATAAATAGAAATTAGTTCCTATGATCATGCCTGCAAGTATAATTGTTGAAGTGATTTCATACGAGTATTTGATAACTATCATAGGGTCAATTAAATACCATTTTAATGTTAATAAAATTATTTAGGCAGAAAGTCTAGAAAGCATAAGAAAAATGCACTGTGCATTGCAATATTGAATATATAAGTATTATAATTGCCAAAATGTATCTCTGGCAGTAGAACAAAAATATAGTATGTTGTTGCCTGTTTGATTAAAATTCACTTTGCAAATTTGTTAACTCTGAAAGGCAAAGGAAAACAATTATATATCATCAAATATGTAATTGTCTTAATATGTTTTGTGAACTGATATGATTATATTGGTAAATCCAGGGTCTTGATAAAACTATTGGGAAATTACTTAAATGTTCAAATACAGAAGAAATGGGGGTTAGTGGTGAATTCCTTTCGTATGCTAAAAAAATCTATGTGTTTTAGAATGAGGGTCACCACACCGGCGGGCCAGTAAACTCTTGAGGAGGGTATAGTAAAGCCGTTCGCTGATCCAAGCCTCCATACCCCCTGGTAAATTTATATAGGATAGGGAAGCGCACGGTAGGAATCGAACCTGGGTCTTTTTACCAGAACCCAAGCCTCCTTTCTACTGTGCCGCATCCGAGGACAACATTAAACACCTACATTTTGAAATTTTTATAATTATATACAAAACACTCCTCAATATAACATAACATTGTATATTTAAGTCAATATATTCAAATTAATTATGTGATCTTGAATTTTTATTATCTAAATAAATTTAGTAAGTAAGTATTCGTTAATTCATCTAATTAATGCTAAAATATGATGCTTTTAATATATATACCGTATTTATATCAACAAAGGTGATAAAATTAGTTTTTCATTCAAATGAAAAGATACGTAAGTCACATAACATAAAAAAATACATAAACAACATTAACAAATTTAATATATCATTCATTTATCTCAATAAATTTAACATATATTGCATTGAAAAAGCTTCGAAAAACTCCATTTTAACATTTTTAAAATTATTTACTAAACTCCTTGAATTTCAATTCTTTCCTGATACTTTATTTTTATATCCATGTATTATAACTATTTATGAAATCTCAAGTTTAAATTATTTAAATAATCTTAATGGATATCTAGTCTATTCCTTTAATAAATACTAAAAATATAACCCATATATATATATATATATTTGTGTGTGTGTATGTATGTATGTATTCAAATTGAGAAGTTAAAAACCTCTAGCTCAAGTGGCTCAAGTGGTTAGAGGTATGAAGCTTTGGACCAAGGTTTTAGTAGTCATGAGTTCGAGCCTTGAAACATCATAATGAATGCTCTGCTTGAATGAAGTATCACTCTTGTTGTTAAAAAAAATCATATTGAGAAAAATGCTGTAAAACTATTTTTTCCATTCTCTATAAAGATATAGAAATCACATAACTCTGCCACAACAACCTAAAACCCTCGTAAACCCCAATCAATGGCGGCGGCGACGACCAGACGCAGTTTGGATACTCTGTTGCTATCTCGTATTCCACCAGCTCCACCGTCTAGTAATAATCCCCCTCCTAACTGGAGCACCTAACCTCCTAAAAGCAATATTATGCTAGACAGACGCTACTACCATATTGATGCAGCGCCGCAAAGCACGAGAGAGAAGGAGGCAACAAGACATACCTCAAATCGCGAACGCCCATCACCGCGACCTAACTCCAGCGACCTAACCCATCATCGCAACCGCGACCTAACTCCAGCGAGCTACGACCTAATGCCAGCAAGTTACGACCTAAATCCAGTGAGTCGCTCCTCCTCCGTGAATTGAATGAAGCCAGTAGCCCTAAGTCGCGAGTCGCCTTCCTCCTTAGGTCGCAAACAACCTATGCCAGTTTCCAGCCTAGGTCGCTCCGCCCTAGATCGCGAATAAGACGATGTCGCGAGTCACTCTTCCAGCCTAGATCGCTCCGCCCTAGATCGCGAACGAGACTTTGCCGCAAGCTTCAACCTAGGTCGCGAATTCTCCCGGTAGGTCGCTGCTATGTTTCTTCCTTAGGTCGCGAGAAGATCACTAGGTCGCGAACGGCTTCTTAAGTCGCTGATGATTTTAGGTCGCTGATGCTTGTTTGTTAAGTCGCGAAATTTTGTTAGGTCGTTGGTACTGATGTAATGTTTTTTTTAAGGTCGTTTGTATTTTTTTCTGTTAAGTCGTGTACTGTGTAACTTTCTTATGTCGTTTGTGTTGTGTTGTAAACCCTATAAATAGGGATGTGATGTCATTGTAAAAAGTTAGTCAATTTGAATAAAATTTCTTTTGTGTGCTCTTGTGCCACCATTAAAATTGGTAGTTGAGTGTTATCTCCTATCTCCACCTTCGGATATTCGAGTGCGCTCGAATCAACGATTGTTGAAGCCGATTCATGGAATCTAGTGCGCTAGATCAACGTTCGAAGAATCGTAGATCTTCTCTCACGGCATCGTGCGCGATCAACGTGTCGAAGATAGCTAAAGTCCGGTATCTCGCGAGATCAACGGATTCAGGCATTTTGGTATCATCAATCCACCGATTGCTACTTTCATCGTTGCATACATTTCTGTTATTTGCCGCTGCATCACATATCATGGAGATGGAGTTGTCTGTTGATGAGAATAAACCAAGTTAGGAGGAAATGATCAATCCGTATCTCAAAACGCTTGCTACTGTTGTCTAAAGGTAGATTTGATTAATATTTTCGAATGAAAAATAGAATGCTAACGTTTCTGTTTAGTATGTAACTTCAGTTGCAGATGCTTTTTGGAGTCAATGTGGTTATGGTTATTTGTACAGATTTATGCACTCAATATAAATCGGTTTATGCACTTTAAATAAAAAATGAAAATCAGTTAGTACTTTAAGATCACCTTGCACAACCCCCATTTTGTAATGAAGACAAATCAAATTTTAATTGTAACCACTGCCATAAATGTATTGGTGAAACATGGTATCATGATTTTCTGACAAATACATCTGATATATCATCACGCAGTTGTGGACATAAGTATATTCTGATTAGTTAACCAGGGTATGCGCGTAGTGTACCTATTTTGTTCAGGGAGGAAGAGGCTAAAAAGTAGAAACACCATGACTTAATCACTGAATAAACAAGCTTTGGAAGCAGTGAATAATATCCAAAGAGCTTTCTTATAAGGTGAAAGGTACACAGTTTAATCAACTGCAGGGACAAGGTAAACGAGTTTAAAAGACAATCCTGATTTCATTTATGTCATCCATGTTATGATGCTTATTAGGATTTGTGAACAAAGCTAATTTGATATGTGTTGTTTGTTGAATTAACTGGAGTTTCTGTGGGTGCAACTTGATTGAGTCTTACCTTAATGTTCCCAACATCAAAGAAAGTGAAGGTCCGTACATTGTATAAATCATTGGATGGTAATTAATTACAAGCAACAAACAGAATAAACAATCGAATCGTTAGTCAGATAATTACAGGCCACTGGAATAAGGCACACCGGTTTGAGGTATCCAGTTATCTCCAGAAATCAAGTTGCTCACCGTAAAACTCAAAGCATCATTGCTAGTAATCGACTTATGATAGCCAGGCCAAGTGACTCTTCCGCTCGTCCCCGAACCGGCACCCGTATTGATATACTCGGCATAATACAGAGTACTCAAGGCAAAAGTGCCGCTCCAGGGCATCCAACCAGTCGGGTCTATCAAGCTGCCTAAAATCGATTTCATGATAACCGTTCTTGAATACTCCTTCCATGGCCTTCCAAGGTAAGTCTTGGTCGATCCAAGGTTTTCTGCGGGGGCAATGTTACATTTGTGAATGGAAATGCCTGTGTTTTGGTTTGGGTCGGTACGGCCTTGGGCAGTGATAGTGTTGCTCTGACCCTTCATTGGAAGCCTGGGGTATATGTTACAGTTTTGAAGGACTACTGCAGCATTGCCAAAAATGAAATCAACAGTGCCGTAAATGTCGCAGTCTCTATAAAATTGTCTTAATGAATGCGTGTAAAGAGTGTCTTGATATCCTTCGAAGCTGCAACTGTGAAAGGTTGATAGATCAGTGCCGCTTCTCAAAGCTACTGCTTGGTGCTTTGCTGGTCCGGCCATGTTCCTGAACGTCATGTTTATCGCTACGAATCCTTGACCAACCACAACTGCAAATTGATGCATTAAAAAAAGGTTAGGCATGTATGTATGTTAAGGATCTGGAATATATCAGTAGAAGGTTTTTAAAAGGAAGATATGCACGTACCGAATGTGGGAGAATTGAAGGTTGTCCATCCGTCGACATTGTTGTGGTCTCCAGTAACAACTGTTTGGTTGATTAAATCCCCAACCATCATGAGATACTTCTTATTCTTGGCTATGGACACATACTCTTTATAGACGCCGGCGGATACGAAGATCATATGATAACCATTAGCTCCGTTTGTATTATTAGGTGCTTTGTTGACCGCTTCAGTAATGGTCTTAAAATCCCCAGTCCCATCTTGACTGACGACCACCATTTTGGTAACCAAGACCGAACCTGAAGACGACTGAAGCAACTTCCTTCCGGTTCTCTTCTCGAATGCATCAAGATTCGTTTTGGACATTTTTAAAGGTAGTTCTCCATTAGGTCCCATCTCTGCTTCGTGAAACAACATCAGTTTTCTGCCGTTGACTGGTTTGTTATTATTATGTTTTGGCTTCTTGGGGATGCTGGAAGGGCCTTTGGATCCATTATTAGTGGAAGGCTTCTTGTTGGGATTGGTCCATGCATGTTTGAACAATGCAAGGGAGACGCTGCTCAGCTTGGTGCCTGTTAATGTTAAACAATGGAATTCATTCTTAATTTAGGCATCTATCTATCTAGATAGATGATGGATGCAGATCATAACAAGAATGCTAATAAGTAGCTAGAATGCATGCATGAGCTGATAGAGACTTAAATCAAAAATAGTATATAGTTAAAAGAGTGAGTAGAGTAGTAGGTAGGTAGCTAGTGCGATAATTACATACCGTTTGCTAAAGAAGTCGAAAGATCGTTCTGGACAGTGGAAGCCGCAGTAGACTCCTGTAGATATTGCATACAAGTTTGTTGGTTAGTTAAAACAGCATCGAGCAGAGGTTGTAAGAATCAGAAGTAAATATGTTTAGACAACAGATAAGTCTCAGCCATCAGATCTTTGATAATCCTGTGGCTATGGTTATATTTGTATAAGTGATGCGGATAGCTAGTTATATGGGCCTAGCCCACTCAGTTCTTTTTGATATAAATACTGTACAAAGCTATCTGTTGTATTCGATTCAGTATTATCAATACAAATACATTTTTTGTTATAATTTTCTTTATGGTATCAGAGCCAATTTGTCAAACGACTGATCATCAGAATTAGCTCTGTGATCATCATTGAGCCATCCAGAAAGAAAGATTCATAAATCCATCTTTCGGTTGCTCTCAGTTTTACAGAGCATCTCATCATTTGATTCCTGCATTTCTTCCCTCTCTTGCATCTGTTCTTATTTTCTTTTCAAGATTCATTTTCTTGGATCTACATCTGGCTGCAAATAAAAATCTGCCACGCCAGTTCTTGTTGTTCATCTCATCATGACTGAAGAAAGTGCAACTGTTGCTACATCATAATTCAAATCCAATAATGCTGCTATCTTCTCTGGAATAATAAAGTTAAAAGGTCAGACAGCAGTACAATTAGATGAAAGCAACTATATCATGTGGAAATATCAAACTGAAACAGCCATAAAAGGCCATGGATTAGAAGAATATATTAATGGTACTCTGACCTTCCCACCCAAAATGATAACTGGTAGTCAAGAAAAAGCAATTCCCAATCAAGAATTCATATTCTATCAGAGACAAGATAATCTTCTTGCAACTTGGCTAATGTCATCCATTAGCACAAACATCTTATCTCATATTGTTGGATGCAAAACTTCACAAGAAATCTGGGAAGCCATTGAACAATTCTTCAATTCTCAATCTTCTGTAAGAATTATACACTATAAAAGACAACTACAGAACTTAAGAAAGAATGATATGTCCATGAGAGAATATTTAACAAAGGCCAAGAATTACTGTGATCTCCTCAGCTCAGCAGGATATAAAGTATCTGAAACTGAGCAGATACTTACAATCCTAAGTGGATTAGATGAAGACTACGAATCCATAGTAGCTGTCATCTCAGCTAAAAAGAATCTACCAAACATTCAATATGTACATGCAACTCTTCTTGCTCATGAAGGAATAATTGATCAAAAGAAAACACAAAATTCTGACTACTCTATCAACTATGCCTCTGTAAATAAAAAGAAGAGTCAAGATACACCTCAAAACTCAAACAGAAATCAGACCGGAGGCTCTAGAGGAGGAAATCAAAATAGCAGAGGTAGAGGAAGAGGCAGATGGAACAACTTCAATAGACCAAAGTGTCAGATTTGTGAAAGAATAGGGCATACAGCATCAAAATGTTATTTCAGATTTGATCAGAACTGCTCCCTCAACAACAATAACAACAACAGTCAGAGATCAAACACTCCAAATGTCAACATAGCACACACAGGAGTGGATACCAGCAATCAAAATACTACACAACACTCAAAGAATGAGGATGCAGCATATGAAGAATGGTACCCAGATTCAGGAGCCACAAATCACATTACCAACAATTTGGAAAATCTGAATCTAGGAAACAAGGAATACAAAGGTACACAATCAATTCTTTTAGGTAATGGTAAATCCATAGGAATCACACACATTGGAAATGCAAAAAATTTTGGCAAAAGAGAATTGCACTTAAATAACTTACTTAGAGTTCCACAAATTAAGAAAAATCTCATAAGTGTTTCTCAATTTGCCAAAGATAACCAAGTATACTTGGAATTTTATCCAAAACTTTATTTAGTTAGAGATATATCAACTAGAGAAATTTTACTACAGGGTAATGTGCAAAATGGCCTATACTCATTCAATCTGAGGCAGCCTAATAGGGTTATCAATTCTGGAAAATGGTGCAATAATGTTGAAAATGTTGAAAATGATATCAAAAATAACAAAGTCTTTGATCATTGTCATTGTAAATTGGGTCATCCCAGTATTAATACTGTAAAATCTGTATTAAAGAGTAATAAAATCAATGTTAATGATATATCTCTACCCTATATATGTTCTGCATGTCAAATAGGAAAGAATCACAAATTACCCTTTCTTGACTCATCAACTACATACACCAAACCATTAGAAATGGTAGCTACAGATTTATGGGGACCAGCCCCAATAAATTCTGATTTTGGATTCAAATATTACATTTCTTTTGTTGATTCCTTTTCAAGATTTACTTGGATATATTTTCTAAAAACTAAAGCAGAAACACATAGGGCAGTTATTCAATTTATTACTCAAGTAGAAAGACAACTAAATCATCAGCTAAAAATAATTCAAACTAATGGAGGAGCAGAATTCAAACCATTAAAAATTATTTCTTAGAAAAAGGAATAATACATAGAACTACCTGTCCATATACCTCTGAGCAAAATGGGTTAGTTGAGAGAAAGCACAGGCATATTGTTGATACTGGCATCACTCTTTTGGCACATGCTTCAATGCCACTCAAGTTTTGGCCTGATGCATTCAACTCAGCTGTTCATCTCATCAATAGAATGCCAACAAAGGTACTACATAATAAAACTCCTTTAGAATCACTATTTAATATTGTACTAGATTATAATACCCTCAAAACATATGGTTGTCTCTATTTTCCCTATATGAGACCTTATAATTCTCATAAGCTAAGTAATAGATCAACATCTTGTACCTTTATTCGTTACACTACCAATCAGAAAGGATATAAATGCTTGACTAGTGATGGAAAAATTATAATATCTCGACATGTTGGATTTAATGAATCTATATTTCCATTTGCTAGTACAGAAATCAAAACAACTACAAAGGTTTATAGTACAAAAAATATTATACCTGAAATACCCATTCTGTCTCATAATAAAATTGTTGAAGCTACAAATCAGAGTCTACTTGAACCTCAACTCACAGTATCAGGTCAAGATTCAAATAACTCCAATAATGACTGCGACAACAATAATGAGTCCAGCACAGAAAATATCTCTGTTCAAGAAAATCAAAGCAATACCACTCCTCATCAAGACAATCTTAATGAGGAGGGAACAGGTCATCACATGATGACCAGATCTAAACATGGCATATTCAAACCCAAAGCATATCATGTCATCAACAGCTCATCTGAACCTGTTTGCTTCAATGAAGCCCTACAGGATGAAAAATGGAAAGCTGCAATGGATGATGAATACAATGCCCTCATCAAAAATGTAACATGGAATCTTGTCCCTGCACTAAAAAATAAAAATATCATTGGATGTAGATGGACATATAAAGTCAAAAGAAATTCTGAAGGCAATATTGACAAATATAAAGCCAGACTTGTGGCTAAGGGTTACTCTCAACAATATGGGATAGATTTCAGTGAAACCTTTTCACCAGTTGTTAAACCCACAACTATAAGAGTCATCCTCACCATTGCTCTTCACAATAAGTGGCAAATAAAACAACTAGATGTCAATAATGCTTTTTTAAATGGTGAACTTCATGAAGAAGTTTATATGCAACAACCATCAGGGTATACTCAGAGTGACAAGAAGGACTGGGTATGCAAACTTAGCAAAGCTATATATGGGCTTAAACAAGCTCCACGTGTCTGGTATGAAAAGCTCAAATCTACTCTTATTAATCTCAACTATCATCCCACTAAATCTGATAATTCCTTGTATGTTAAAAACTATAACAATATTACTGTATTCATACTTGTTTATGTGGATGATATTATAATCACAGGAAACTGCATGAAAGAAATCAGGTATGTCACTGATCATTTAAACAAAAAAATTTCCTTAAAAGACTTAGGCAATTTAAAATATTTTCTAGGCATTGAAGTCATAAGAAAATCTGAACATGAACTTGTTCTTTGTCAAAGGAAATACATATCTGAAGTTTTAAATAGAGCTAAAATGAGTGCTGCAAAGCCCATGCCTACCCCAATGTCTAGTAATCTACACTTGTCTAAGGACAAAGGGAAAAACTTTGATAATGAAAAACTTTACCGAAGTATTGTAGGGGCCGTGCAGTATATCACAATTACTAGACCTAATCTATCATTCGCTGTTAATAAAGTTTGCCAATTTATGCAGAAACCTTTAGATCTTCACTGGAAAGCAGCTAAACATATCCTAAGATATTTAAAAGGATCTATCAATCAGGGTCTAAAGCTACAAACATGTAAAGACTTATCTATCAAAGGGTTTGCTGACGCTGAATGGGCATCAGACTCTGACGACAGAAGATCAACAACGGGTTACTGCATCTATCTTGGAAGCAACCCAGTGTCGTGGTGCTCAAAGAAGCAGCCCACCGTATCTCGCTCCAGCACTGAAGCTGAATATCAAAGTGTGGCAAGCACGGCAGCTGAAATCATTTGGCTCAGATCTCTTCTCAAGGAAATCAAAGTCAACTCCTTTAATCAACCAGTGATATGGTGTGATAATTCCGGAGCTGTTTCTATCTCAGCGAATCCTGTCCTTCATTCTCGAACGAAACACATAGAAATCAACTTGTATTTCGTTCGAGAACAAGTTATCAAAGGAGAACTTATCGTTAATCATATTCCAGCAAGTCATCAAATCGCTGATATCATGACTAAAGCTCTATCGAAGCACAACTTTGAAAGATTCAAAGCCAATTTGATGATTGATTATATCGGGAGCAGATTTGGGGTAAAGGAAGAAAAGAATGAAACCCTAGGTCAAACTGAAGGCGGCAATCAGAAGTAAATAGGTTTAGACAACAGATAAGTCTCAGCCATCAGATCTTTGATAATCCTGTGGCTATGGTTATATTTGTATAAGTGATGCGGATAGCTAGTTATATGGGCCTAGCCCACTCAGTTCTTTTTGATATAAATACTGTACAAAGCTATCTGTTGTATTCGATTCAGTATTATCAATACAAATACATTTTTTGTTATAATCTTCTTTAGTAAGGCTTCTGCTTGAGAGTCAGGAAGCTGGCTACTAGTTGCAGAAGTTAAAGCGGAGGTGGTAGAAGATAAAAAGTCGATGTTCAAATCAAATAAGAGCTGGCAGTCTTGCAGTGCCATGACTGCAGAAGAGCTTATACTAGTAGAAAGATGTTGGTTGATTGAGTTGAGAAATTTGGTGGAGTTGGAAAGGGAAGAGGAAAGGGAGAAGGTGCTGTAGGAATACAAGTTTTGTGCAGCTGCAGGTTGACTCGAGAAGAAGGACTTGCAGAAGTCCGGGTCTGGTGTGTAACTGCATGCCGTTTCCGGGCTTATTTTGGTCGACGGATCATCCGTTGCTGCCATGTTACTACTGACTAATAGGAGTAGCAATGTCACCACCAGAGCTATTGATTTATAATTAAAATAAGACATTTTCTTTTCTTTAGCTAGTTACTTGGTTGATGGATGGTACTGAGTTGGAGTTATGCATGTCTGTTTATATATATACAAGCTGCTTTGCATGAAATCTTAACTCAATCGATTAAGATATTTATTTTTATTTATTCTTTGGAGAGAAACATACACACATACATTCATGCACGAGTATAACAATTGCCAAGTGTTCATTCATTGTTTCTCTTTCCTTTATTTATTATTGTCAACTTGTTAGTTGTGGAGAATGTCAAAGCAATCATTTTGTTGTTACCTTTTGACTTGTTAGAATGTTTTCTATTATGCTATATATTTAAATGTTTGCAACTATCACTGTCTTCAATCTTTGAATGCAGATCTTTGTAGGCAAACATGTTCAGAAGATCAACTATGTATGGTTGGTTCAATGCTCATAAAATACACAAGCTTGTACCATATTTGGCGAGCCTTAATTTCGTTAACATGCGTCTTAACTTGTATAATATTTACTGCCATGATGATGTTGTGACCACTGTAATCCTAACTTGTGTAATAATAAAGCTTGCAGCATATATGCATCTATATTCAAGTGTTGACGACTATAATCCTAACTTGTGTAACCTGACATATATGGTATGCATTTATTTATAATTTACTAACCATGAACCTTAAGGTTTTCCACCTGCTTTTCAAATAAACTAAACTGTTGAATGTACGTGCATCATGTAAAACTAGCAAGGATCTTACAAAATAACCAACCCGATCTGTTTATTAAATCATTCCTTGAGGTTTAGGTTGTGAAAATTTAACTACATGTAGATTAAGAATATCAACCTGAATCTCAAATTATATGTCATTAAATTTATCATAGTCAATGGCATCTAGGGAGAAAAATGAAAACGCTAATCCATCGTAATCAAACCTAATTAAGACTAGAATTTGCTATATAGCTATATATATATCATCAAATCTGTAGCAGCAAGACAATCATTTGCAATCATTTACATTCTAACCACCGGCCAATTTGTCCTCTAAAATGTGCATGATGGCATTGTTAAGCAAATCTTATATTTTTTGGTAAGCCTGGATAAAAGATATAGCATAGATAACAATGTTTATTATGTTGACAACCGACATGAATATGAACGGTCAACTAACAATTAATGTCTACTTCTGCTTCCACCACTAAGCTGAGTATTTTACTCCGTGGTCGGTCAGTAAAATTGCTATTTCAGCAAATTTGATTCAACTTAAGGGATACACCACTGCTTGCCCTCCTCTCACCATACCACCGGAAACGGACTTGTATGGATGAATGCTATCATTACATTGTCATTGGAGGACAATGAGCATTCTAAGTGAATATTTCTAAAAAGGTAATGCTTAGCCTCGAGCCTCATCAACCGAGAATGACTAAAAATCAGGAGATATGCAGCAAGGCTAAGTGGCACTACAAGGAAAACGGCATTTTCCGACGGTTGAAAACCGTCGGCGGCCGTCGGAAGCCGTCGGAAAAAGCCTGGATAAAAGATATAGCATAGATAACAATGTTTACTTATGTTGACACCCGACATGAATATGAACGGTTAACTAACAATTAATGTCTACTTCTGTTTAACACCTTGCAATCGTGAAATTATTTCTGAAATCCCTTATTACTGTGAAATTATCTCCAAAAGAAAATATTAAAATAAACAAATTACATGCAACCCTTATCATCAAAAAATATTATTTTTGAAATTTATTAACTACATATTTAATATTGTGAAATTGTTAACTATATATTTAATTATAACAACTTCAAAAGCATCGACATGGCTTAGGGATTTCTTAAACCTGGTCGACTCCAACACATTGAAACAACTTAGGCTTCCCCTTATCTCAATAGAACCTCATCCCCAAACTCATTCTTTCCAAAATTGTCAAATTTGAACCCTACCACATCGTACTATCTATGCCCCTGATCCAATGACTTCATTCCACACTATACTATCGTCCATCACAAACTTGTCGACGTCCCCACACCACACCATGCCGACCACCGTCGCACTTCACCATGTTGACCACATAACACCTCCTACACCATACCACATCGCACCATGTCCACCGCTGTTGCACTAGTCTGCTGCGTCGAGCCACTGTTGCACAACTATTTCGTCTGCACCATAAAAGGAAAACAACAAAATTACTATAGAAAATATAAGATAGTTATACTAACGGTTTGTGATGTTGTTAATTAAAAGCTAAGTAACGAGATAAGATGTTGGAAGACAATAAGATGCAATAAGATCACAAATAAACAAGATAATAATAAAAAAATCGAATCCCTGTTTTATCGTGAACGTTATAATCCTCATTTTTATGAATGTTAGAATCTTTTGCATTCTATTAAGTTGACGAATTTTTCTTTTTGTAAAATTAATATAGTTTTTATTATTATGTAGTGAAACTTGACTGTTTGAAATTTGTAGTAGTAACTACGATAGTGTAGGGCATCAAGATTATATTTTGGAAATGGCTTATTAGAATTCCAGGTGGTAACATCTGATAAGGATACAAATACGGAAGAAATTTGATGCCCCTGGATGAAGTGTCTTGTTTTAAATTATTATATTACAATGTTGTAAGTTTCATTTGGCTTTTTAGGGTTTTATATATTTCACATAGAAAGATTTTGGAGCACATAAAACAACTTATGACAATGGTATGTGTTAAAAGGTGGCAATGATGACGTAAAAGACTATTACGGTGGGTTAATGAAAATAATTGAACTTACTTACTCATTGAAAATAATTTATATTCAAATGCAAAGTTGGTTAACTTTTTATATCTAAAATTAATTATTTTGTAGTTAACGATAAAATAATACTATACCTCCTTTATCTTAAACCCAAACCCCTCAATGCTATCTCATTCTATTGTCAGTCACCCATGCGGTCGCCCCCATACCATGCTAATCACCACCGCATTCCTAGGTCATCAACTGCTAAGTCATTAGTGATAGAGTTAGTGGTATGACTTAGGGGAATTATGTAATTATATATATATATATATATGTTAACGAATAAATTAGTTAACCCCAAGTGTATAGAAAGTAGAGTCAATTAGGTGGAGGCTTTGTCGAAGGTGGTCGAGGTCATCAAGGTGAAGTATGCGTCCATATCAATTCTTAGTTGAGTCATCAACGTCATGTAAAGCATTATAAATGATTTAAGTCAATAAGCAAGTTAAGGTGCAAGTCAATATGGCAAGTCAATATGCATGTCAATGTTCAAGTCTAAATTCGAATTCAAACGAATATGCAAGTCACATGTGCAAATCGAGTCAATAGGCTATGCAGTTGTTCAATATCCAAATCCTTATATGTACAAAGTTCAAGTATTACAATCGGAAAAAATCCCCAAATTGATGTAGGGTTTACAAAGCTGAAAATATAAGAAGTGGAAAATGAATGAAATTCGTCCTTCAAATGGCACCTCTAGGCCCATATTTATAAAGGAAGAAACGCGGCCTGGTAGCTGTCTTCGACGCTCTTGGCTTCGGCACTCTTGGTGTTGACATGCTTGACTTCGGTGACCATCATGTAGTGATATACCCTAAGTATTGTTAAAGTGCGGCTCCAATTAATACAACATTGCTTGAGATTCACCATTGGAGTGCGGCAATTCGGGACAAAGTCGACATCGGAGAAGAAACAACTTCAATTGAATGTCATATGAAAGAAGCGCGACGTTAATGAAGTATCTTATTGATGATTGGCGACGTTAATAGCCTCTGTGGATGTCGACGACCCGTTAGTCATCAACACCACATTCACGAATAGGCGGTGTCCTTCTGAATTCGATGATGTGCGTTATATGAAAGTTGAGATGCGTTGATGATCATTGGCGTCATCATGGAGCAATATCCTCGAAGTGTTGTGAAGTGTGACGCCGCTTTAATGCAATGTTGATAGCCTTCGTGGTTATTAACGATGAGCTTGTTTTGGTTATCATAGATGGACAGTGGCACCACCAGAGTATTGCATCAATGAGGTGCGATATGAAATGCATCTACACTTATTGATGACTGACGATGTGGATCACTTACGATGCTGACTAGGTTCGACATCATTGCTTCTTTTATTACTTGCGACGTAGTATATATCCTTTTATTAGCCAAGTGCGGAACCCTACTCCTTTGATGATGACCCACCCTTATGTCTTATTTGTGAAATTACTGTGAAATATCTCCGAAAGAAAATATAAAAATAAGCAAATTACATGCAATCCCTTATCATCAAAAAATATTATTTGTGAAATTTATTAACAACATATTTAATATTGTGAAATTGTTAACTATATATTTAATTTTTACAACTTAAAAGGCAGCGGCATGGCTTAGGGATTTTCTAAACTTGGTCGACGCCAACTCATTGATGTGACTTTGACTTCCCCATATCTTAAAGAAACCTCATCCCCAACCTCATTCTTCCCAAAATTGTCAAATTTGAACCCTACCACACCGTACTATATATGCCCATGATCCAATGGCCTTATTCCACACTATAATATCATCGATCACAAACTTGTCGACGTCCCCTTACCACATCATGCCGACCACCATCGCATTGCACCATGTTGACCATGCAACACCTCCTACACTATACCACATTGCACCATGCCCACCGCTGCTACACTGGCCTGCTGTGTCGAGCCACTGTTGCACAACTACTTCATCTGCACTGAAAAAGGAAAACAACAAAATTCCTATAAAAAATATAAGATAATAATACTAACGTTTTGTGATGTTGTTAATTAAAAGTTAAGTAACGAGATAAGATGTTGGAAGACAATAAGATGCAATAAGATCACAAATAAACAAGATAACAAAAAAAAGTCGAATCCCCGTTTTGCTGTAACATTATAATCCTCGTTTTTATGAATGTTAGAATTCTTTGCATTCTATTAAGTTAACGAAATTTTCTTTTTGTAAAATTAATATAGTTTTTATTATTATGTAGTGAAACTTAACTGTTTGAAATTTTTTTAGTTGTAAGTACGATAGTGTAGGACATCAATGATTAACAAGATTATATTTAGGGAATGGCTTATTAGGAATCCTAGAGGTGGCATCTGATAAAGTTACAAATATGGAAGAAATTTGATGTCCCTGAATGAAGTGTCGTGTTTTCAAATTATTAGATTACAATGTTGTAAGTTTCATTTGGCTTGTATGGGTTTTATGATGCATTTTAAACTATTCCATGTTAAATCATAAATGTAAACTAATGTATATTTCACACAGAAAGGTTTTGGAGCACATAAAACAACTTATGATATAGGTATGTGTGACGCCCCACATCTATACTCACACTAGCCAAGGACACTATGGGGTAATACCATCGACTAGCATGAAGAGTAAGGCTGTTGAGGAGCGACTATTTGTGTAATTGCTTTATGCAAATACCGATATGTCAGATAGTAGGCCATGCATTTCATTTCAAGAGGAAATCTGACATATCAAATACCAACTCAAAGCTACTACATAGTGGCTATGTGGCCTTCGGAAACAAATATAAAATAAGCATAACACAAATCAGTCAAAGATATTCATATCACTAAGGCGGAAACAGATATGAATATAACACATAGAAGTGAACATCAAAGTAGGGATTATACAAGATCCACTACATCATAAAAGAATAGGTACAAGTGCTAGACAAAATAATATGTATACATCAAGGAGTCTCTATCTCGAATGTATAAAAACAAAAACTACTAAGCTAAAGTAGTTAACCAAAAGTCAGAAGCTAGTCCTTGCTAAGAAGTCAAGTGGAAGCACTTGAAACACCTCAGTTTGACCCGAGTATTATTTAAGAAAAAAATAATAAACGGATTAGTCTAGCTATAAATATCATATATGATGAGATAGTATAAGAGATATGACAAAAATATATGATATCAATAATACCATATTGTGACAAGTATATATTTGATAACAATGAAAATCGTACATTATATAAAATTTTCTCAAACACCAAAAAAGAATATCATATCCTTTAGCTTATTCACCAAACCTCAAATATTGACAAAACACATCAATGCAAATTGCAAAAAATGGTGAAACTTAAATTCCAGAAATCCATAACTGAAAATCCAGAAAACATAAAAGGGAGAGGAGGCCTATCATAAACGGGAGCATGAAAACTCACCAACACATGTATCACAAACGGGACGCTATCCCATGGGTCGCTAACTCATAAAATGAGTCGAAGCTCCTCCTAACAGGGTATAGTCCCCCTTTGTGGACTATGAGCCGAAGCTCCTCCTAACAAGGTATAGTACCCTTTTGTGGACTATGAGCCGAAGCTCCTCCTAACATGGTATAGTCTCCCTTTGCGGACAATGAGACGTTGCATATCGCTAGTCTAAACCACAAAATGATCACCATTGATCAATAAGTGTAAATTACATCAAGCTAGTAAATAAATGAGTTTAGCTTCATGTCCCATAACCACTGGCTTAACTTATATATTTACGAACAAATTGTAGATTTCCACTCAGAAATTGTCACAAGTTTTCAATCGAACAAGTCTAAGAATTAACCGACGATGTAAACGTAAGCGTTTCATACCACTTGTTTTGCTAATTCGTTTAATTGGATTTCTTGTACGAATGAGGTAAAGGTTTGTATATACTAATAGATTGGAGAACGGCTTTAAAAACGAGCTTTGTATTTAAAAGTATCGTTGAAATCGTTTTTGTGAAAGAGTTTGAGTATTTACTACTAGTATAGAAACCTTTGTATTTTAAAGTGACAAATCATAGAAACGATTGTAAAAATAATCTATCACCAAAAATTCACACTCGACGACGTGAATTAAAACCATGAAAATCGATATCGAATCCATCAAATGGATATTCCCAAAAATCCAGAAATGTAGTCATCAAAGTTGATAATAAATGACAACAACTAACCGGATCAACAAAAATCGATAAAAATTGGAAATTTGCATAAAAATTAGGAAAATTGGCTGATTTTAAAAGTGCCAGACGTCTAGTGGTTCTCCCAGACGTCTGAGCTGAAAGTCTAGAATTTTTCCAGATCACTCAGATGTTTGAGACGTAGGTCTGGAATATTTATTCCATTGCCTTAGACGTCTGAGTGTTTTACCAGACGTTTGAGATGAAGCTCAGGGCAAAATTTGCCTAGGCCAATGATGGCCAAATCAACTCGGATGTGATTGAATGAGCGATGGTGGCTAGGGATTTATGCCAAATGACAACCCAGTCCTATAGGTTCTTCAATACACTCCAAACAACATGTCCAAACATTCATAGTAGGATTTTCATAGATTTTAACTTCAAATTGCTAAAATTGGAAAATTCCCCAAACCAATTCAATTCAAAAGTAATTGAACATGAAATAGATGTTAGGAATTCATACCTAACAATAGTGAAAGCTATAGATATAGATGTGAGTTCAAGAACTCACTTTTAAATTCAAAAACAAGGAATGAGAAGCTCTAAAACAAAGCAAGATCAATCTCTCTTCAACTTCACTTCAAGATCTTTCAATCTATGATCAAATATAAAGTTTTTTCTAAGTTAGGTTATAGGAAAAATCAAGAATTGAAGAGGAATTGAGATGGAGAAGATGAAGAGCATGCTTACCTAAGCTTCTCTTTGATTTTAGAACTTGAATTTGAATTTCCTAAGAATCTAGGGCTTAGGAATTTTGATTTCCCCTCTTTTCCCCCATTTTTCCCTTAGGGCTTGAGTGTTAGGAATAATGGAATGAATGAATGAAGAGGAGTGGAGTGGGAGCTATTAGGTAGAAGAGTTTGGGTTCTCTTATTGGGTTAGTGGGCTAGAACACGAACCAAAGCCCAAACAAAATACAAAAATCCTAATAAACTCCAAACATATCAATGTTTATACTCAAAAAAGTTGTAAACATCATTTTGAACTCAGTGAAAGTGGTCTCGAATTTGGATTCGACTGTTTACAAAAAGTCACATTGCGGACTTTAAATTAAATCAATGATGCTATATTTAAATAAAACATTTAAATATATAATCGTAAAATATGCGGGTTGTTACAGACTCCCCTCCTTAAAGAAATTGTGTCCTCGCAATACTTAAGAAGAAAATAAAGAGTAACAACCACACTAAGGTGTAATAACGCAAAAGAAAATTTTGAAGTGAGAAGTTCACCTTAAAGAGCACGAGGGAGTAAGTCCGGATGTGTTCGCTCGATGAATTCTCTGGATTCCCAAGAACAATATTTAGGATTTTCGGACCAGTGAACTTTCACAAGCGGAACATCTTTATTTCAAAGGCGTTTAACTTCCGTAGCAATGATACGAACAGGATGTTGCTCATAAGTCAAATTAGGTGAAACTTCAATTTCTTCAATAACACCGGGCTCAAGAATAGAATCGGAATCTCTAAGGCATTTCCGTAGTTGAGAAACGTGGAATACATCATAAATAGCAGAAAATTGAGATGGTAATGAAAGGCGATAAGCCACGGAACCAATGTGTTCGGTGATGGGAAATGGGCCAATATATCGAGGTGCTAACTTTCACGATCGACTGAAACGCACCACACCCTTCATAGGTGAAACACGAATGAATACCAAATCTCCCACAGAAAATTCCAAATTCCTTCTTCGGTTATCGGCATAGGATTTTTGTCTACTTTGAGCTTCTTTCATCTTATGACGAATAAGGTCAATCTTTTCTGTGGCATCACGAACAAAGTCTGGACCTAAAACACGCTTCTCATCGGCTTCAAGCCAACACGAAGGAGATCGGTATGGCCTTCCGTAGAGTGCCTCGAAAGGTGCCATACCAATACTAGATTGGAAGCTGTTATTATAAGAAAACTCAACAAGAGAAATATGATCTTCCCAACTTCCACCAAAATCAAGAACACAAGCAAAAAAGATATCTTCAAGAGTTTGATTCACACGTTCTGTTTGTCCATCGGACCGAGGATGATATGCGGTGCTAAAATTAAGCTTCGTTCCCAAAGCTTTTTGAAGACTCTTCCAAAATCCACTAGTAAATAATGGATCACGATCGCTAACAATAGAAGTAGAAACTCCATGCAATTTAACAATTTATTTGATATAAAGTTTGGCCAAAAGAGGTACGGTCCGATTGGACCGAACGAGAATAAAATGGGTGGATTTTGTAAGTCTATCTACAATCACCCATAAACTGTCATGACCCGAGCAAGAACGGGGAAGACCGTCAACAAAGTCCACGGAAATTTGATCCCACTTCCAAACTGGAATATCCAAAGGTTGCAATAACCCATCGGGCCTTTGATGCTCGGCCTTTACGAGTTGGCAAGTCATGCAACGCTTAATAAAGTTAGCAATATCAGATTTCATTCCATCCTAATAATAAAGTTGTTTCATGTCCGCGTACAATTTACTACTACTGGGATGAATGGTAAATTTAGAATGACGAGAATCTTCTAAAATGGCTTTACGAAGATCACTAATATTTGGCACAATAAGTCTACCAAATTTTCGAATGCCTCCACGAGCATCGATTTCAAAGTCTTTCAAACCATTAATATTTCTATCTCTACAACTTTGGCTAAGATGAGCCAATTCAGGATGCTTTTGAGCTTCAAGGATGCGGTCAAAAAGAGAAGGATGAGCCTTAAGGCTACATAGAACAAGAGACGAACATGAATCAGATTCACGATCTCGAATCTCACAAGTGGAAAAAGTCTCAAGATCATTCAATTCGGATATCATCATGGAAACAACCGCTTGTTGCTTACAACTAAGGGCATTGGCAACAAGATTTCCCTTTCCGGGAGTATAGAGAATATCAAGATCATAAGATGCAAGGAATTCGACACAACATTGTTAACGCAAATTAAGTTCCTTTTGAGAAAATAAATACTTCAAAGATTTATGATCGGTGTAGAGAACAAATTTCTCTCCTAAAAGATAATGACGCCAAATTCTAAGGGCGAAAACAATGGCCGCGAGCTCTAAATCATGAGTGGCATGTCTAGTCTTGGCAGTCTTTAATTGCCTAGAAGCATAAGCGATAACACGTTCCCTTTGCATGAGAATGGCTCCCAAACCAACACGACTAGCATCGGTATAAACAATAAAGTCCTGGTTCCCTTCGGGAATTACAAGAATAGGAGCATCGAAAAGGAGTTCTTTTAATTTCTGAAAAGCAACTTCATAATTGTCTGACCAAATGTACTTAACTCCCTTCTTTGTCAAACTAGTAAGAGGCATGGAAATTTTAGAAAAGTCTTTTATGAAACGACGTTAATAGCCCGCCAATCTAAGAAAACTACGGATTTCCATCACACTCTCCGGTCTCTTCCAATTTTGAACCGCCTCAATCTTTGAAGGATCCACGAAAATTCCGGATTCAGAAATAATATGTCCTAAAAATTTCACACGAGATTGCCAAACGTGGCACTTAGAAAATTTTGCTTTCAATTGATTGCTCCTAAGGGTTTCCAACACAATTCGAAGATGTTTTTCATGCTCTTCCTCGGTTTTAAAGTAAACAAGAATATCATCAATAAAGGTGAGAACAAATCGATCGAAGAAGTCTTTGAAAACTCAATTCATAAGGTCAACGAAATTAGCTGGAGAATTTGTTATACCAAATGGCATAACAAGCCATTTATAAGATCCATAACGAGTACAGAATGATGTCAAAGGAATGCTATCATCTGCAATACAAAGCTGATGAAAACCGGTTGCTAAGTCTAACTGTGAAAAGATTCTAGCACCGCAGAGTTGATCGAATTGATCATCAATCCGAGGTAAGGGATATTTATTCTTGATGGTAAGATCATTAAGCTTGCGGTAATTAACACAAAGCCTAAGTGTACCATCAGATTTCTTCACAAAGATAGCTGAAGCTCCCCAAGGAGAGGAAATAGATCGAATAAACTTTTTCGCCTCCAATTCGGATAACTGTTTACGCATCTCCTCATTTTCCTTATTGGACATACGATAAGGAGGACGAGTGATAGGTAGAGCTCCAGGAATTAGATTAATTCTGAACTCAATTGCTCGCATAGGTAGTAATCCTAAATGGGCTCAAATATATCGGGAAATTCACGAACAATGTGAATGAGGGAAATGACATCTTCCTCATCATCGTTATCGTCATCATGCGGGTTTAGAGAATATAAGGATGCTACCAAATTGGAATCTGAATCTTTAAGAACAATAGAAATCTGCTTAACAGATTGAGGATGTCGAAGATGGATAGTCCTCTTGGGACATAGGATGTGGGCTTTATAACGATTAAGCCAATCCATTCCCAAAATCATTCTGAAACCTAGGTAGCGCATAACATGCAAATCGGCTTGGAAAGCATAATCACATATAATAATCTCAACATCTTTACAAAGTAAACTAAGTGTTGCGGATCCACCAACCGATTCGTAATTCTCAATGAAGTCATCAAGCCCATAAAATTTAAAGATAAAGTATCAACAAGTTCTTTTGATATAAAAGAGTGAGATGCACTCGTATTAAAAAGAACTCGAATAGGATGATCATGAAACATAATAATGCCATCAAGGACAAAATGAGAAATACCTTGACCAAGAGAAGTGTTACTAGGGGCTTGCACAACATTCAGCTTTCCCTCTTTCTTGCTTTGAAGTTTGGGACATGAAGATATATGATGATCCGAACTTTTGCAATAGCGGCAAGAAATAGGCCTAGGACACCTATTTATATAGTGGTCCTTAGAACCACAATTGTAGCATTCTCCACGATTAGGGATTGGAGTCTTTGCTACCGAAGTTGCTTGCTTCACTTTCTTGTTGGGATTAGGGCTTTTGAACTTAATAAAGGGATGCCTCTTCTTGTTGTTATTGAAGTTCTTTTTGGCACCCACAACTGCAACATCACTTTCTTTATTGGCCTCTTCAAGTCGAAGAGCGATATCTACAAGCTGATCGAAAGGAACTTCTAGTTTCAGAAGTAAAGGCTTTTTGAGGTTCTTATTCAACCCATAGATAAACCTCTAATTCTTATTCAATGGGGTATTAATATACTCGACCCCATATTTAGGGAGGGATTCAAAAGATGCGACATAATCTGTCACAGAAGATTCACCTTGAACAAGGTCAACAACGCATCGAGCTAAAGTTACTTTTTAGCTTCTGGCACAAACTTTAACTCAAACCTTTCTCGGAATTTCTCCCAAGTAAGATCTGCTTCAACAATTTCCAAAATCAAAAGCTCATACGAATCTAATGCTCTCTCCTGGAGCATGCTAGAAGCCACTTAGACTCGATGTAGATCCACAAGATTCATGCGAGAAAAGATGTGATCGCATGTTCTAAGCCAAGCTTGGACTTCTATAACACTTTCGGAACCCTTGAATGGCCTTCCATCCAAATTGGTATAATCACTACACAAGCGTGCAAATACGGATTTAGGATGAGTAGGCTTAGGAATGAGTCCGCCATCTTGGGCATTCTTTGAAAGATCCAAAAGCCGTTGGGCGGACATGAATACGCCATTCTGAGGAGTAGCACTAGATTGACCGGCTGGGACGACCATGTCTAACCATTTCTCTTCTTTAAGAAAGAAAGAAAGAAGAGGAAAAAGGTTATTCTTGGAATGAATATCAAACAACTTGATTGATAAAACAAGGCATCATAAAAGAAAATAGGATAGAACAGGTCTTAAGACTCGAATTAAATCCTAAGGCACGATTCCTAAGAGAGACTTAGTGTAACGACCCAGAATTTATATTAATTAAAGTTTGAATATTTAATTGATTTTAAATATTAATATGTGAAATTAATAAGTTGAATAATTTAAAATTCGAATATTTGGATTTTATTGGGCAATTAAATTGATAATTTAATATTTAAATTCCAGAAATAATTGAAATCTGAATTAAATGTGATTAAAAATGATCTATGAAGTTATATTAAATCATATTGAAGTCATAGCGATGTTATAGAACTTTTAAAATTGAATTTTGAGTTGATATGTGAAAATTGAATATTTTAATATTTAATCGACTAGTGAAATTAGCCATTTTTCGAACAGTCTCAGAATTGGACGAAACTAGTTCCATTGGATCCGTAATAGTTTGTTATTATCGGATTTCAATTTTTGTAGCAATCGGAGTTGACGTTTGACCGTGGCAGCTCGAAACGCATCGAAATTGTTTTAATATTAATTTGGCGAGTTAAAATAGTCATTTTTCAAAAAGTCTCGGATTTCGACGAAACCAGTTTCATCGGATCCGTAATGTTATATTATTGTATGGTTTCAAATTTCGTGTCAATCAGATGTACGGTTTGTCCGGGGCAAGCCCAAACGCATCGAAATCGGTTTAATTTAAAATCGGTCGTTTAATTCCATTACTCGCACAGATGATCGAATTAGCTCCCGAAACACGTTCCATTGCGTTCAGAACGTGGGGTAAACCTTAGAAACGCCAGCCGGCACGTTTCGTTTGGAGTTCGGAAAATTTTCGATGAATAGTGTTTTGAGAAATTTTCTATAAAGGGACGTGAATATTTCATTTTGCACTCAGAACCCTCTTCCTTCTTCCAGCCGGCCCTAGCTATTCAATGGTTGAAAAACACTCAACTTCCTCCTCCATTATCTCTCCATCCATCAAACGATTCGCGAAATGTTCAACATGAAAGTTGTAGAGCTAATCGAGCTCTAGAAGATCAACAGTGGAGATCGTCTGAAGCGGAGCCAATCAATGGCAAATGGGGCTTGAAGGCAGCAGCTCCTCTCACGTTTTTACAGCAGTAGGTGGGGCCAAGCTTCACAAATCTCTGGCCGAGCATAGAGAAGGTGATGAACTTTCCGATGGTGGTGGAGTGATGCAGTTTCGAGCTTTGTGGTGGCCGTAGTTTAAAACCCTAAATGGTTGGCCTATGGGTTGTTGTTACGTGAAAAGTAACGTGAGGAAGATGATGATAAGGAATGGCCAGATCTGGTGGGAAGGGAATGGACGGCCAGATTTAGTTGTAGGGTTAGAAAAATAAAATTAAAAGCTGAAATTGTTTATTTTAAATTCGTTCAAACTTTAAACTATCATAACTTCTTCATACGAGGTCCGTTTCGCACGAGACGAATTGCGTTGGAATCGTATTGACGAGGCTATGGAGCTGGATTGGAAGCGATCGGAGTCAGTGAAAATTTTGAGTGAAATTAAACGTCCGTTTAATTTTATTCGAAATAAAACGCTACAACTTTTATTGGAATCAAGGTGAGAACTTCTCACTCAATCGAATGTTTTGTTTCGATTTAAATTTTAAATTGTTAGATTTAAAATTGTTGATAGTGTTGATTGTGATGATTGAATGATGATTGCTATTTATTGTGTTAAATAGACATTATACGCCGTTAGTAAGCGGAGGTTATTTATTAAAAACATATACCGCGATAATTTCACGTTGAAGTGAAATTGGTATTATTTATGTATATAGCAATATATATATTGGAATATGTATATATTGGAGTTTATTTCCCGCATTGTATAGCGGATGAGACCCTATTGCGCCGCATAATAGAGAATAATATTTATTAAACCCATATACCGTGATATTCCATACTGGAGCGGAATTGGTATTGTGCTAACATCTGTGGATGCAGGGAAACAGGTTGGAGGGATCCGACTGGATTCCTCATCGTATTGATTTATTTACAGATATTGTGATATATTCTGTTATCATATGATGATATGTGATGTTTGATTGTCGTGATTGATGATTGGTGCTGTTGCATCATCGGATCCATTTTTGAAGTTTAAAGATAACGATTTTGATTTTACATTGGAATTTTTGAATTATTATGAACTATTTATATAAAAGATGTACAAAATTGATATTTTATAAATTAAGAATACTGGAATTATAAAACGAGTTTTTATAAGTGTTAAAATGGAAAAAAAAAATGGATTTCATAAGTGAACGAAATTTATAGACTTATAATTTGTGAAGTTATAAAATGAATATATGTTGTAAATAAATGGATTATAAGTTCTTAACATATAATATAGACTTTCGGTATATAATTGAGTTATATAAATTGAATTGGATAATAAAGGAGATTTATAAATCGAAGTTTTATAAATAGAAATGGGATTTATAAACATTGTTTTATAAATCCGAAACCAATTGAATTTGATAAATTAATCATATAAGTTTAATAAAGGAGATATATTCGTGATTTTGGACAGCGAATTATCCTTTAAGTTAAATGTTGTAATAATAAGGGTTTGGTTGGGAATTTTATCCATAATTTTGGACAGTGGATAATCTTTTAAATAAAATGTGTAGAAATGTTGAATTTGGATAACGAATTATATTCACGATTTTGGATAGTGAATGTATTATTAAATAAAACGGAGATGTTTTGGGAAAGTGATATTTTGAATAGAAATGAAGTAATTGTTTTAAAAGATGTTTTAAAACGTGTTAAGTATTGAATACATAGATTTCAACATTCATTGTTGAAATAGACGTTTCGAGAAATAAGGAAATGGTGGACTATAACACTGTTGTTATAGTAAATGGTTTCCGAAAGGAAATGTTTTATATAGTATTGGGATTTATATATCTATCTTAATTTCGAATCCCTATACTAGTGATTTTGAGTTGTCGTAACGATGTTTTACGTAACATTCGTTTTGACTCAAATAAAATTTGTGAAAGAGAATGATTTCCTTAAAGAATGAAATATATACTTAATTTTGATTTAAGTATATCGAATATTTTCCAAGTGTTGAAAATAAATGATTTGTGAATTACTTATTATTAAATAAGTATGGAAATGCTTTTCCAATATGAAGTGAAATGTTTTTGAGATTTTATCTTTTAAAGATAAATTGAAAAGTGAATATTTGAAATTTGTTTTCAAATGGTTAAGTGTGGAAAATTTTATATCTTGTAAAGATATTTTTGGAAGATAAATAATTTGGAAAATTATTTGGAATCTGATGATGTTGCGCATCTTTATTGATAGTTAAATAACCGACTATCAATATTTACCCTTGAATGGGTATTTGTTTTGATTTGCTTGAATTTGAATGCCACACTTATTTTTGAATAAGCGCTCACTATTCGGGTTAGCCGGGAAAGGACCTTTGGGTCGTATAACCTATTCCGAATACGTGATACGTCGAAATGGATTGCATTTGATGACCGGTGTTGAAGACCGGATATTTTTGAAAACGGAAGGATTACCGTCGAGTTACTCTACATCGGCTGATCTCCGATATAGAGGTTTTATCACCCTTAGTGACGGGAAGTCCGGACGTGATTAGAAAATTATCCGGATTTGCAAGGGCTTCGTGAGAAGTGCCTTCGGTTATGTTCGATCCCGGAACAGACTTGTATGGTTGTATGTCTGACGCTACAAATTGAGATATAAAGCTGGTTTCTTTCAAATACATTTCTGTTGGTGGCAGAGAATTTATTCTCTTTTCTTAACACCCTTCTCTGAGACGTACGAGCTTAGAGGTTATGTAGTTGAAGGTTACTAGTGATATACTCCCAATTTGGTAACGTGGCATGCTAAGTGTTGTTGTGAAATGATCATTGTTTGATCATTTGTGATATGATCATTTGTTTGATCATTTATCTTTGTGATCATTACTTTGATCATTTGTTTGACCTGAAGCATGGCTTTGTGACAAAGCGTAGCTTTGTGGACGAGACTTCGTCGGACCTCACACCCCGGAAATGGTCAAAACAGGAAAGATGCGGCAAGGTTATTAGGGGGTAGCGCCCCTTTAGTGTATGTCATTCCTTCTGGATAGAGGTGGTATCATGGTATGGAGCCCAGATACTTAACCTATGTTATTGCTGCATTATTATTCTTATGTGGTTGTTGGAAATCGAGGATCCTCGGAAAGATCGGTTACGATCGGGGGATGACATATTCGTGTCAGTAGTTACCCAGTTAGGGGTAACCCGGCCTTGTGTTGGCAGAGATCTAACCGTAATGTTAGGTTATTTCTCGGGTCGTCTTTCCAGAGACGTACCTATGTGGCAATGGGAAGTTCCTTGGCCTGACCATTTGTTGGAAATCCAAACTCCAATACGAATTTTGTACGGTTTTAGTTGTAGAACCTTCCATTTACGTACGGTGGTCACCACTGTTTAGATGGTAGCTATAGTAGGCATACGATTCTGGTCGTATGTTGGCTAAGATTAATATTATACTTTCGAAATGTTTTCTACACTATGCACTAATAATAATATCAAAAAGGTTTTGATTTTGCGTAGTAAACATCTTTGACTATCATAAGAAGAAATCTCCTCCAATTCTGCGTTTGCATTGTGTGTGTGGCGGGAGGTCTTATGGTAGTCTCATTTTCCAAAAGCATTGCGAAATTGACTTTAAAATCTTGCTGTTGTTTGTTTTAAAGATAAACTGTTTTAGTTCTCACACCAGTCACCATGACTGACCTGGAGTTTATTGTTTTCCTTCCTAAACTCTGGGTGCCCACCAATTTCCACACGGGCAGTCTAGAGTCAGGTGATCAGGTCATTCTGGATTTAGGAGTGCTATGGAGCTTAGTGGCGAGCTGGATGGTGAGACGTACCACTTGCATATGATATTATTTATTCCGCTGTGTATTCTGTATATGGACAAGTTTATATAACTGTCCAGTGTTGTATTGTTGTTGTAAACTCTGATGATGATGTAATGTATAAAATGATATAGTTCTTTGATTTAAAGATTATTCATTTATCTATTATATGTTGTTCCGCTGCGAATGTGAGATTCTGATATTGTTTCTGTTTCTGATGTTGTTCTGTTGTTCTTCTTTCTTTTTCTTCTATCATTTCTTCTACCTCTTCTTTCTTAAACCCTAAGAATTCGGTTTTCCGGCATTCAATGGCTCGGCAGTCGATACAGTGGACGTATTGATGTCGATATTCGGAAGTCGAAGAATCGGGTCCTTACAACGTGGTATCAGAGCATATGGTTAAGCGACAACCCTGCTCTGTTGGGTGTTACTCATTAGAGATAGAGTCAGTAGTGCTCTAGAATGAGTTGAGTGTAATAATAGATACGAGCGCGTATTTGTTAGTTAATATAAAATTGTTTTGTATTGTGATGATTGGTTTGTTGAGTGGTATATGGATTCTGGTCGGTATTGTCCGTACAACTCTATCGATAGGGATCTCTAAACACTTGTATAGAACAATTCGGCACGATATTGTTTTAAATTGGGTAAATGAAATAATTTTACCTCTATTTTATTTTGTATATAAAGGAAAATAATTTTTTGGAAATTATTAAAGTGTATATGAATTGATTGTTAAGTTGTTTGAATAAGTTAAATAAAACAACAATTGTGAAAGAATAAATTGTATAAGTAAAGGAATTATAATGTATGAAGTTATAATTAAAATGATTTACAATTGTGAAATAATCTTATATATAAGAAAAGATTTATAAATGAGATTTATAAATCAAGGAAGATTTTTGAAAGAATTTAAAACACTGAATTCACTATTGTTGTTGGGAAATAGTACGGTGATGACTGCAGCATCATCAGTATCATTTTCGAGTTTCTGTGTGACTGATTTGCTACCATAGTAAATTGGAAATTGAAGTTTTGTTGTGATAAATAGATTTGATTTAAAATCCAAGTTGAAGTTGATAAATATAAGTGAAATAAGTTTATACTTATAATATGGAATAAAATTAACTTTGGTAAAAGTTGAATAGAATTTATTTAGAATGGGAATCTAAATTAATTTATAAGTGGAAACTTAAGTTAAATTAAACAAATGATGTTTGAAATGGAAAGTAACTTAAGTAATGGTGAATGAATTTGATTTTGGGTATCAAAATTAATTAATGAAATGAAGTGATGAATGTGAACTTGAGTTATATAAATAAAGGAAATTCAACTTTATTTGTAAAATGAATTAGCAATTGAAATAATAAATGGATTGAATGATAATCAATCGAATGAAAGTAAATTGATATGGAAAAATGAATGTAAGTGTTAATTCATTAAAAGCTAATTGAATAAATTGAATGGAAGTCAATTTAATATAAACCAATTAGAATTTAAAATGTTGAACCAAATTGAATGTAAGTAAAGTAAATTGAATAAATTTGGTTGTGATGTTTGTGCATTGGTTGTTATATGAGTGTTGGTTGATTGTATATAACATAATTCATTAAGTATTAATGAAATTGAATTAATAAAATTGGAAGCTAAAGTAATTGAATTCAAATTGAAAGTGATGTAAATTTTAATAGAATTGAATTCAATTTGAATTGGAAGTGAACCAACTTGAATGTAAATTAGTGAATGTAACTAATTTAATAAATGAATGTTGATAAAAATCCAATATAAATGAATCAAATATGATTTAAAATTGAAAACCAATCCATTGAATATTAATGAGAAGTGAATTTATTGGATGATGGTTACATTTGTTGTTTGTTGCATTTGCTATGTTGTCACATGTAGTTGTTATGTTGCTATATGATGTATATTGATATTATTTTCTATATACATGTTCTCATTTGTTTGATTGAGTGTTTAGTAGGTGCGGATGGCGTTTGCTTCGCATTTGGAGCTCGCTTTCGTGCTATATTAGCCGTATACGCTCGCTAATAATATATAAGGTACATATCTCGGATTAAATATCGTACTTTTACACTTTTCTTCCCTACGGGATGCCTCATCACTTGATGAGATGTATATTTGTGATATATATACACTGTCATTTTTTTTCGGATCGAGCCGCGCAAAGGAGGCTATGGCGAAATTTTCCGAAAATTTAAGGCGTTAGAATATTTTTGAGAAAATTGGAAAATTTGAAAATTTTGAAAACTAAGTATGATTTGGAAACTTAGTAAAGTTATTGAAAGAAGTTTAACTATTGGATTTTGGAAAAGTTAAACACTTAAATCAGATTTGAATGGTTTGTTTTGAAAGTTAATGGATTTTGTGAAATTTTCTTACTTGGTAATTTCGAGGACGAAATTCTTTTAAGGGGGGAAGTTTGTAACGACCCAGAATTTATATTAATTAAAATTTGAATATTTAATTGATTTTAAATATTAATATGTGAAATTAAAAAGTCGAATAATTTAAAATTCGAATATCTGGATTTTATTGGGTAATTAAATTGATAATTTAATATTTAAATTCCAGAAATAATTGAAATCTGAATTAAATGTGATTAAAAATGATCTATGAAGTTATATTAAATCATATTGAAGTCATAGCGATGTTATAGAACTTTTAAAATTGAATTTTGAGTTAATCGGTGAAAATTGAATATTTTAATATTTAATCGACTAGTGAAATTAGCCATTTTTCGAACAGTCTCAGAATTGGACGAAACTAGTTCCATTGGATCCGTAATAGTTTGTTATTATCAGATTTCAATTTTCGTAGCAATCGGAGTTGTCGTTTGACCGTGGCAGCTCGAAACGCATCGAAATTGTTTTAATATTAATTTGGCGAGTTAAAATAGTTATTTTTCAAAAAGTCTCGGATTTCGACGAAACCAGTTTCATCGGATCCGTAATGTTATATTATTATATGGTTTCAAATTTCGTGTCAATCGGATGTACGGTTTGTCCGGGGCAATCCCAAACGCATCGAAATCGGTTTAAATCGGTTTAATTTAAAATCGATCGTTTAATTCCATAACTCGCACAGATGATCGAATTAGCTCCCGAAACACATTCCATTGCGTTCAGAACGTGGGATAAACCTTAGAAACGCTAGCCGGCACGCTTCGTTTGGAGTTCGGAAAATTTTCAATGAATAGTGTTTTGAGAAATTTTCTATAAAAGGACGTGAATATTTCATTTTGCACTCAGAACCCTCTTCCTTCTTCCAGCCGGCCCTAGCTATTCAATGGCTGAAAAACACTCAACTTCCTCCTCCATTATCTCTCCATCCATCAAACGATTCGCGAAATGTTCAACATGAAAGTTGTAGAGCTAATCGAGCTCTAGAAGATCAACGGTGGAGATCGTCTGAAGCGGAGCCAATCAACGGCAAATGGGGCTTGAAGGCAGCAGCTCCTCTCACGTTTTTATAGCAGTAGGTGGGGCCGAGCTTCACAAATCTCTGGCCGAGCATAGAGAAGGTGATGAACTTTCCGATGGTGGTGGAGTGATGCAGTTTCGAGCTTTGTGGTGGCCGTAGTTTAAAACCCTAAATGGTTGGCCTATGGGTTGTTGTTACGTGAAAAGTAACGTGAGGAAGATGATGATAAGGAATGGCCAGATCTGGTGGGAAGGGAATGGACGGCCAGATTTAGTTGTAGGGTTAGAAAAATAAAATTAAAAGCTGAAATTGTTTATTTTAAATTCGTTCAAACTTTAAACTATCATAACTTCTTCATACGAGGTCCGTTTCGCACGAGACGAATTGCGTTGGAATCGTATTGACGAGGCTATGGAGCTGGATTGGAAGCGATCGGAGTCAGTGAAAATTTTGAGTGAAATTAAACGTCCGTTTAATTTTATTCGAAATAAAACGCTACAACTTTTATTGGAATCAAGGTGAGAACTTCTCACTCAATCGAATGTTTTGTTTCGATTTAAATTTTAAATTGTTAGATTTAAAATTGTTGATAGTGTTGATTGTGATGATTGAATGATGATTGCTATTTATTGTGTTAAATAGACATTATACGCCGTTAGTAAGCGGAGGTTATTTATTAAAAACATATACCGCGATAATTTCACGTTGAAGTGAAATTGGTATTATTTATGTATATAGCAATATATATATTGGAATATGTATATATTGGAGTTTATTTCCCGCATTGTATAGCGGATGAGACCCTATTGCGCCGCATAATAGCGAATAATATTTATTAAACCCATATACCGTGATATTCCATACTGGAGCGGAATTGGTATTGTGCTAACATCTGTGAATGCAGGGAAACAGGTTGGAGGGATCCGACTGGATTCCTCACCGTATTGATTTATTTACAGATATTGTGATATATTCTGTTATCATATGATGATATGTGATGTTTGATTGTCGTGATTGATGATTGGTGCTGTTGCATCATCGGATCCATTTTTGAAGTTTAAAAATAACGATTTTGATTTTAAATTGGAATTTTTGAATTATTATGAACTATTTATATAAAAGATGTACAAAATTGATATTTTATAAATTAAGAATACTGGAATTATAAAACGAGTTTTTATAAGTGTTAAAATGGAAAAAAAATGGATTTCATAAGTGAACGAAATTTATAGACTTATAATTTGTGAAGTTATAAAATGAATAGATGTTGTAAATAAATGGATTATAAGTTCTTAACTTATAATATAGACTTCCGGTATATAATTGAGTTATATAAATTGAATTGGATAATAAAGGAGATTTATAAATCGAAGTTTTATAAATAGAAATGGGATTTATAAACATTGTTTTATAAATCCGAAACCAATTGAATTTGATATAAACATAGAAGTTTAATAAAGGAGATATATTCGTGATTTTGGACAGCGAATCATCCTTTAAGTTAAATGTTGTAATAATAAGGGTTGGTTGGGAATTTTATCCACAATTTTGGACAGTGGATAATCTTTTAAATAAAATGTGTAGAAATGTTGAATTTGGATAACGAATTATATTCACGATTTTGGACATTGAATATATTATTAAATAAAACGGAGATATTTTGGGAAAGTGATAATTTGAATAGAAATGAAGTAATTGTTTTAAAAGATGTTTTAAAACGTGTTAAGTATCGAATACATAGATTTCAACATTCATTGTTGAAATAGACGTTTCGAGAAATAAGGAAATGGTGGACTATAACACTGTTGTTATAGTAAATGGTTTCCGAAAGGAAATGTTTTATATAGTATTGGGATTTATATATCTATCTTAATTTCGAATCCCTATACTAGTGATTTTGAGTTGTCGTAACGATGTTTTACGTAACATTCGTTTTGACTCAAATAAAATTTGTGAAAGAGAATGATTTCCTTAAAGAATGAAATATATACCTAATTTTGATTTAAGTATATCGAATATTTTCCAAGTGTTGAAAATAAATGATTTGTGAATTACTTATTATTAAATAAGTATGGAAATGCTTTTCCAATATGAAGTGAAATGTTTTTGAGATTTTATCTTTTAAAGATAAATTGAAAAGTGAATATTTGAAATTTGTTTTCAAATGGTTAAGTGTGGAAAATTTTATATCTTGTAAAGATATTTTTGGAAGATAAATAATTTGGAAAATTATTTGGAATCTGATGATGTTGCGCATCTTTATTGATAGTTAAATAACCGACTATCAATATTTACCCTTGAATGGGTATTTGTTTTGATTTGCTTGAATTTGAATGCCACACTTATTTTTGAATAAGCTCCCACTATTCGGGTTAGCCGGGAAAGGACCTTTGGGTCGTATAACCTATTCCGAATACGTGATACGTCGAAATGGATTGCATTTGATGATCGGTGTTGAAGACCGGATATTTTTGAAAACGGATACCGTCGAGTTACTCTGCATCGGCTGATCTCCGATATAGAGGTTTTATCACCCTTAGTGACGGGAAGTCCGGACGTGATTAGAAAATTATCCGGATTTGCAAGGGCTTCGTGAGAAGTGCCTTCGGTTCTGTTCGATCCCGGAACAGACTTGTATGGTTGTATGTCTGACGCTACAAATTGAGATATAAAGCTGGTTTCTTTCAAATACATTTCTGTTGGTGGCGGAGAATTTATTCTCTTTTCTTAACACCCTTCTCTGAGACGTACGAGCTTAGAGGTTATGTAGTTGAAGGTTACTAGTGATATACTCCCAATTTGGTAACGTGGCATGCTGAGTGTTGCTGTGAAATTATCATTGTTTGATCATTTGTGATATGATCATTTGTTTGATTATTTATCTTTGTGGTCATTACTTTGATCATTTGTTTGACCCGAAGCATGGCTTTGTGACAAAGCGTAGCTTTGTGGACGAGACTTCATCGTACCTCACACCCCGGAAATGGTCAAAACAGGAAAGATGCGGCAAGGTTATTAGGGGGTAGCGCCCCTTTAGTGTATGTCATTCCTTCTGGATAGAGGTGGTATCATGGTATGGAGCCCAGATACTTAACCTATGTTGTTGCTGCATTATTATTCTTATGTGGTTGTTGGAAATCGAGGATCCTCGGAAAGATCGGTTACGATCGGGGGATGACATATTCGTGTCAGTAGTTACCCAGTTAGGGGTAACTCGGCCTTGTGTTGGCAGAGATCTAACCGTAATGTTAGGTTATTTCTCGGGTCGTCTTTCCAGAGGCGTACCTATGTGGCAATGGGAAGTTCCTTGGCCTGACCATTTGTTGGAAATCCAAACTCCAATACGAATTTTGTACGGTTTTAGTTGTAGAACCTGCCATTTACGTACGGTGGTCACCACTGTTTAGATGGTAACTATAGTAGGCATACGATACTGGTCGTATGTTGGCTAAGATTAATATTATACTTTCGAAATGTTTTCTACACTATGCACTAATAATAATATCAAAAAGGTTTTGATTTTGCGTAGTAAACATCTTTGACTATCATAAGAAGAAATCTCCTCCAATTCTGCGTTTGCATTGTGTGTGTGGCGGGAGGTCTTATGGTAGTCTCATTTTCCAAAAGCATTGCGAAATTGACTTAAAAATCTTCCTGTTGTTTGTTTTAAAGATAAACTGTTTTAGTTCTCACACCAGTCACCATGACTGACCTGGTGTTTATTGTTTTCCTTCCTAAACTCTGGGTGCCCACCAATTTCCACACGGGCAGTCTAGAGTCAGGTTATCAGGTCATTCTGGATTTAGGAGTGCTATGGAGCTTAGTGGCGAGCTGGATGGCGAGACGTACCACTTGTATATGATATTATTTATTCCGCTGTGTACTCTGTATATGGACAAGTTTATATAACTGTCCAGTGTTGTATTGTTGTTGTAAACTCTGATGATGATGTAATGTATAAAATGATATAGTTCTTTGATTTAAAGATTATTCATTTATCTAATATATGTTGTTCCGCTGCGAATGTGAGATTCTGATATTGTTTCTGTTTCTGATGTTGTTCTGTTGTTCTTCTTTCTTTTTCGTCTATCATTTCTTCTACCTCTTCTTTCTTAAACCCTAAGAATTCGGTTTTCCGGCATTCGATGGCTCGGCAGTCGATACAGTGGACGTATTGATGTCGATATTCGGAAGTCGAAGAATCGGATCCTTACACTTAGGACAATGATCCTTGCTAGATTATTCTACATTGTTCCGAAGTTTGGCTCTGATACTAAGCTGTGATGCCCCACCTCTATACTCACACTAGCCAAGGACATTACGGAGTAATGCCGTCGACTAGCACGAAGAATAAGGCTGTTGAGAAGTGACCATTTGTATAATTGCTTTGTGCGAATACCGATATGTCAGATAGTAGGCCATGCCTTTCATTTCAAGAGGAAATCTGATGTATCAAATACCAACTCAAAGCTACTACACAGTGGCTATGTGGCCTTCGGAAATAAATATAAAATAAGCATAATACAAATCAGTCACAGATATTCATATCACTAAGGCGGAAACATATATGAATATAACACATAGAAGTGAACATCAAAGTAGGGGTTATACAAGATCCACTACATCACAAAAGAATAGGTACAAGTGCTAGACAAAAGAATATGTATACATCAAGGAGTCTCTATCTCGAATGTATAAAAACTACTAAGCTAAAGTAGTTAGCCAAAAGTCAGAAGCTAGTCCCTGCTAAGAAGTCAAGTGGAAGCACCTGAAACACCTCGGTCTGACCCGAGTATTATTTAAGAAAAAAATAATAAACGGATCAGTCTAGCTATAAATATCATATAAGATGAGATAGTATAAGAGATATGACAAAAATATATGATATCAATAATACCATATTGTGACAAGTATATATTTGATAACAATGAAAATCGTACATTATCTCAAATTTTCTCAAACACCAAAAAAGAATATCATATCCTTTAGCTTATTCCCCAAAACTCAAATATTGACAAAACACATGAATGCAAATCGCAAAAATTGGTGAAACATAAATTCCAAAAATCCATAACTAAAAATCCAGAAAACATAAAAAGGGGAGGAGGCCTATCATAAACGGGAGCATGAAAACTCACCAACACGTGTATCACAAACGGGACGCTATCCCATTGGTCGCTAACCCATAAAATGAGTCGAAGCTCCTCATAACAGGGTATAGTCCCCCTTTATGGACTATGAGCCGAAGCTCCTCCTAACAGGGTATAGTCCCCCTTTGCAGACTATGAGACATTGCATATCGCTAGTCTAAACCACAAAATGATCACCATTGATCAATAAGTGTCAATTACATCAAGCTAGTAAATAAATGGGTTTAGCTTCATGTCCCATAACCACTGGCTTAACTTAAATATTTACGAACAAATTGTAGATTTCCACTCAGAAATTAACACAAGTTTTCAATCGAACAAATCTAAGAATTAACCGACGATGTAAACGTAAGCGTTTCATACAACTTGTTTTGCTAAGTCGTTTAAGTGGATTTCTTGTACGAATGAGTTAAAGGTTTGTATATACTAATAGATTGGAAAACGGCTTTAAAAACGAGCTTTGTATTTAAAAGTAGCGTTGAAATTGTTTTTGTGAAAGAGTTTGAGTATTTACTACTAGTATAGAAACCTTTGTATTTTAAAGTGACAAATCATAGAAACGATTGTAAAAATAATCTATCACCAAAAATTCACAGTCGACGACGTGAATTAAAACCATGAAAATAGATATCGAATCCATCAAATGGATATTCCCAAAAATCCAGAAAAGTAGTCATCAAAGTTGATAATAAATGACAATAACTAACCGGATCAACAAAAATCGATAAAAATTGAAAATATGCATAAAAACAGGCAAATTGGCTTATTTTAACAGCGCCAGACGTCTGGTGGTTCTCCCAGACGTTAGAGCTGAAGCTCTGGAATTTTTCCAAATCACTCAGATGTTTGAGCCTTAGGTCTGGAATGTTTATTCCTTTGCCTCAGACGTCTGAGTGATTTACCAAACGTCTGAGCTGAAGCTCAGGGTAAAATTTGCCTAGGCCAATGATAGCCAAATCAACTCGGATGTGATCGAATGAGCGATGGTGGCTAGGGATTTACGCTAAACGACAAACCAGCCCTATAGGTTCTTCAATACACTCTAAACAACATGTCCAAACATTCATAGTAGAATTTTCATAGATTTTAACTTCAAATTACTAAAATTGGAAAATTCACCAAACCAATTCAATTCAAAAGCAATTGAACATGAAATAGATGTTAGGAATTCATACCTAACATTAGTGAAAGCTATAGATATAGATGTGAGTTCAAGAACTCACTTTTAAATTCAAAAACAAGGAATGAGAAGCTCTAAAACAAAGCAAGATCAATCTCTCTTCAACTTCACTTCAAGAACCTTCAATCTATGATCAAATACAAAGTTTTTCCTAAGTTAGGTTATAGGAAAAATCAAGAATTGAAGAGGAATTGAGATGGAGAAGATGAAGAGCATGCTTACCTAAGCTTCTCTTTGATTTTAGAACTTGAATTTGAATTTCCTAAGAATCTAGGGCTTAGGAATTTTGATTTCCCCTCTTTTTCCCTATTTTTCCCTTAGGGCTTGAGTGTTAGGAATAATGGAATGAATGAATGAAGAGGAGTGGAGTGGGAGCTATTAGGTAGAAGAGTTTGGGTTCTCTTATTGGGTTAGTGGGCTAGAACACAAACCAAAGCCCAAACAAAATACCAAAATCCTAATCAACTCCAAACGTATCAATATTTATACTCAAAAAAGTTGTAAACATCATTTTGAACTCAATGAAAGTAGTCTCGAGTCTGGATTCGACTATTTACAAAAAGTCACATTTTGGACTTTAAATTAAATCAACGATGCTATATTTAAATATATAATCGTAAAATATGCGGGTTGTTACAGTATGTGTTAAAAGGTGGCAATGATGACGTAAAAGACTATTATGGTGGGTTGATGAAAATAGTTGAAATTACTTACCCAATGGCATTGGAGCTTAAATTGTTTTTACATAAATTGGAATGACTTAGTTGTATGTAAAATGTTAGAGTAAGATTCCCAAGCCATCAGTTGACAAATTTGTTGGACCTAAAGAGCTACATGGTAGGGTAAAATGGTTGATTTCAATATTATTACTTAGAATAAATTTGTTCAAAGATCAATTTGTGTTATTATGACTACGGTGAAAAGAGAAGATGACTACGGTTTTGATCCAATTCTATGTGACCTGTTGTTTCTCATTTTATTGTGGATTCTCACTCTTCAAAGGATAATGTTTGGATTAATAATGTTGTCTCACCAATGGTTGATCCTGGAATGGCTTCAGATCTGCGTGATTCAGACTATGGATTTATTCAATTAAATAACAAGAGAGACAAAGAAAAAGCTTGTGAATTAGGAAGTTTTGTATTAACTACTTAAAATAAATTTGAATGTCTTGCCTTTTCGACTGGCTCTGATATATCTAATGGTCCTGGTTCTGAATATGGGTTGGATTGCCTTATTCCTAATGATCATGGTGCTGTGAATCAATTAATGATTGTAAGTGGTAATAAGGAATTTGCTAATACAAACAACGATGCTAGCTTCGATTATAATAAAATCTCAATGGTTGCTAAGGGGAATGGGTCAGGAGACATTGGAGTTTTGGATAATGATTACACAACCCAGATAATCAAGCTATCTGACTCAAAAGGCTCTGATTTATGTTTTGGAGGACATGGAACTGTTTTTGGATGGAATGGTCATATTTCACTTGATAGTGCTACCATGAATCATTGGAAGGGAGTAAGTGATAATAAGGTAATTTCGGATTCAAGTAATGATATTATTATTTTATGATAGTAAACTTCCAAAGGATGATTTGGTGATAAGGACAGTGGAGAAATCAAGTATTATAGATAGAGATACTTACACCCATAAAATAAAGTTGGTTAATGTTGAAAATTCCGATGAATGTGTGGCAAACTGTTTGAGGAATTTTGATGAGAATACTGGGGTTGCTGAAATTAATTATTTTGAAAAGTTATTAAATAAATCGGGTATGGTGAACTCAAGTTTATCCATTGTTGAAGATGCTGATACTCTTCCTTGTGTCAATGTGCATGGTGCACACATTATGAATGTTTCTGAAGATATGACAACACTGAGTCTTGCTTCTTATATTGATACTATTTCCAAAGCGGTTGGTGTTTTAGATGTTATGTGGGGTGATTCTTGGATTTATGAGTTAGTGAATATTTCAGGGGTTGAACAAGATGATAAGTTTGGAATTTTGAATGGAAAGGATGAGTCTTCAGTTCTTTGTTTAATTGATGGTGATCAATTGAAGGAGGAAAAGGTTAGTTCGAAAATGGTTTTTGGGGTGGATTCAAATTATGGATCAATGCTTTATTTGGATTCTATTGAAGGGGTGGGACAATCAGTAGTAGGTGACACAGATATAAAGCTTGTGCACAATGACTCTTTATTGGCTTCGGGGGTGTTAGGTGGCGCAGTTAGAAAGCTTGTGAAAGATGACTCTTTATTGGCTTCGAGGGAAGTAACTGATTGTGATGATTTTTGTGTAGTGAATGGAGGTTTGGTGTAAGAGTCCAAAAACTCGGCCTTCGAAAATCGGCACCCGTACTTCACTTGTACTCAAAATGCCGTAGATTCAAACGTCGAATCTGGCTTCCCGGAGCTTATAACATCATTAAGTATAACAACACAGCGGAATAAAAAGAATATATCAATGATATCATATATATATAACATTGACACAATGACAGATACAAAAATCTGATACAATATGATACAACAGAATGATACAACATATATCAATATACATCAGAGATATGATACAAGAAATAGCAGCGAAAAGAAAATAGATAACACCAGCAGCAGATAGAATATCTCCAATAGAATGCTCCAATCCATAGCTAGCGGTAAGCAAGGTCAGTCGTCCAAGGACTGACTAGCTCCAGATAATCTACTCAACTTGAATATCTGAGAAACCCAACTCTAGACTGCCCGTGTGGAAAATAGTGGGCACCCAGAGTTTAGGAAGGGAACAATAAACTCTGAGTCAGTCGTGGGACTGGTGTGAGCAACAAAAACAGTTTATCTTTAAAACAAAGTAAAATTGAATTTCGCAATGCTTTTGGAAAATGAAACTACCATAAGACCTCCTGCCACACACACAATGCAAACGCAGAATTGGAGGAGATTTCTTCTTATGATAGTCAAACATGCTTACTACGCAAACGAAAACTCTTTTGATATTATTATTAGTGCATAGTGTCGAAAACATTTCGAAAATACAATATTAATCTTAGCCAGCATAGGTACCATTATATTATGCCTGCTATAGCTGCCGCCTGAGGAGACAGGTTATACAACTGCAATCGTAAAGGGCTCGTATTGTTTCTTTGGATTTCCAACAAATGGTCAGGCTAAGGAACTTCCTACGCCACGTAGGAATGCCTCTGGTGGGACGCTCCGAGAGACAATCTGCTCTCTGCCAACACAAGGCCGGTTACCCCCTTCCCGGGTAGTAAACCTGAGATATGCCACCCCCGGTCCTTTGGGACCTTTATCCGAGAGCTCTCGATAACCAACATCACACAGTAATAAATATAGTGTGTCCACATGAGTAAGTATCTCGGCTCCATACCATGATACTACCCTTTTCCAGAAGGAATGGTCATACCCTAGGGAAGCTACCCCTGAAACCTTGCCACATCTTTCCTGTTTCGACCATTTCCGGGTTGTGAGGTCTGACGAAATCTCGTCCACAAAGCTATGCTTTTTCACAAAGCCATGTTTTGATCACAAATGATCAATAAATGATCAACACACAGCAACACTCAGCATGCCACATTACCAAATTGGGAGTATATCGCTGATAACCTTCAACTACATAACCTCTGAGCTCGTACGTCTCAGAGAAGGGTGTTAAGCTAAGAGAATGAATTCTCCGCCACCAACAGAAATGTATTTGAAAGAAATCTTCTTTATATCTCAAAATGAAATGTCAGACATGTAACCATACAAGTCTGTTCCGGGTTCGAACAGAACCGAAGGCACTTCCAAAGAAGCCCTTGCAATCCGGGTATTCACAATCCCGATCGGATTTCCCATCACTTAGGAAATCTCTATACCGTAGCTACTCGGTGCATAGACAATCGATAGGTTATCGTATCATTTTCGCAAATACCCGGTCTTCATCACCGGTCTTCAAATGCCATCCATATACGACGTATCACTTATTCGGAATGGGTTATGTGACACAAAGGTCTTTTCCCGGCTAACCCAAATAGTGAGCGTAATATTTTAAAAACATATGGATATTGGGATTTCAATTAAGTCACAACTTAAACCTAACTTTCTTTTCAAATGGTTTAACAAATTACCATTTTCAAATCTTTAAACAAAAAGATTCATTTTAACAACCTTCAACGGTTTAAACAATTTCCACACTTTAATCTTTTAAACAAAAGATTCATTCACATATTTTCCAAATTAATTTCCATTTCAATTGGATTAACTCATTAAATCTTTAAAACAAAGATTTAACTTATAGCTTTCAAAACAATTCCATTTCAAATGGTTTAAACAAATCATCATTTTAAATCTGTTAAAAGTAAACAGATTTAATTCATAGCTTTCAAAAACAATTCATTCATAACTTGGAAAACCATTTTTCAATTCAAACTTGAAATTCCTTTAATTAAACTGGAATTTCTTTTCTTATCTGAAAGCTTTTATTCTTTTAAAACAAACAGTTTTCGTTTTGGAAATCTGATTCATTTATACGAGTTAAGGTTCTTGGGTTAAATCTGAATTCTCAAAATTATACTTTTAAAATGGTTTAAATTTAATAAACACATTTATAACATCTTAACCAAAATTTCCAAGCATAGAATTCAATTCCAAATTTTGAATTGAAATTCAAATTAAATTATTTAAATTGGGAAACTTTACCAAGTTATTCAAAATAGCTTTTATCTTTGAAAACACCTTTTCAAAAGCTTTAATATTTAACCCAAATCCATTTCCAGAATCAATTGAAATTAAAATTTCAATTTCAAAAATATTAAATTTAAATCATCTGTGACTTAACCGATTTCCACGTGAAATCCATATTTGTGTGTGTATGGTGTAGTCCGGGGTTTAACACAATAGTGCAACCACATCATCAGTCATCACAGATCAAAATACAAGAATATAGTTGATAAGCGGTATAAAATATAACGCTTATCTTTCATTCACAGATCACAGATATATATTACAGAAATTAATTACATTTATCCCAGATAAATAAATTAAATTACAGATCACAACACAAATCAGGATGTATCACAAAGCATCACATATCAGGAATATCAAATAATTCAACCATTCAATAAAATCCAATCATCCATAAGTAAGATCAATTAATCAGCTGATAAATTTTTAAACCAGATTAATTACTTATGAATAAATTACTAATCCTAGTTAATTAATTAATTCTCAATTAATTATCATTCCTTAACCACCTTCATTAATTAATCATCCTCAAATTAATTACCTTAATTAGTTAATCACATAATTAATTATCCTTTAATTAATTATTCTTTAATTACTTGGTTAATCAAACTTAAATCATTAATTAATTAACCTTAATTACTTTCATTAAGTAATTATCATTAAGTAATTATCTTAATTACTTACATTGATTAATCTTTAATTTAATTACACAAGGTAATTAACTTTCAATCATTTACACAAAGTAATTAACTTTAATTTAATTACACAAAGTAATTATTCATCACTTATCATTAAAAACATTTAATCTTTAAACCTTTAATCTTTGAAACAAAATCATTATTAATTCATAAATCAACTTAGTTCTTTATAAGTTAATAACATAAGACTTTTTTATCTTCTTAATTACACCATTTAATTTATTTTAAATAGGCTTGAAAATTATCTTAATAAATTCAAGTTAAAATAAATTATTCAACTTTTACCTCTCCAAATCTTTAAATTAACATCAAATTATTTTAAAGAAATTTTATTCAAGAAGATAGTTCAAAACTTGGGTTGATTTTATTTAAAAACTTGATTTATATAAAAATCTAAAACTGTTTCATTTTGAACTCGAGACAATCTCGAGTCAAACCCGAGAACTTCCCTAATTAACTCGAGTATCACTTCGAGATACTCACCCACCTGCCCCGAGTCTCTCTCCTGCATGCCTTCTTCTCTCTTTTTTCAGTTAGTTTAAAATTTAAACTTAAGGATAAATATAGCATCAGGTAACTCACTCGAACTCGCGTCCTACCCGAGTCACAACCCCTATACGCTCGAGAATCCCTCCGAGTTTTCCTCGCGAAACCCAACCAGACACAAGAACGATCACCGTGCACGTGCACGACCATCCCAGTCGCCTCCGACCACCCTTGTCATTACCAACAAATCACCGCTGGCCACCTCCATCGTTCCCAACCACCTGAGTATCGATTCGAACGCGAAAATGAAATCGAGCTTCCTAGCTCAAAAACTGGAACTAACCCCTCAACGGAAAAACTTCCACTGCCATCGCCACGGTCCACCGGAGGCCCAACGACTCCGGCCACGTGTTCCCTGACCATCGACGCTTCTCTCCCCCAATTCACGTACCACTCGATCATCTAGGCACATCGCGGCGGCTTCATAAGTTTATGCGACCCAAAAACAATTTCGAACCCTAATTCAAGCTCGTCCCCTCAATTCGTATAATGAAAAAATTATTCAACAATTTTCCCATTACTATCAACTACCAATCTTGCTTCAAGCAAGATCTCAGCGTTCGAAATGGGCTCGATTATCAGAAATTGATCAAAATGCAAATTTTGTTCGATTTTGAACTGTACTTGGAACACTTCATTAAAAATCATTATATTAATTTCAAAAATCCTATCTTTAGTTGTATCCAAGTTATGAAATCAAACCAATAAATTAAAATACTCGAAAGAGTTCATATGATTTATTTTTACTGTATTTCCTTGATTCCAATAATGTTGTTTGCATTTGATGCTTCCAAATGATTTTAAAATTTGAGTCAGGTAAATACAGCCAAATTTAATTTAAAGATCATTACCCAAATCCTTTTATATTTTGAGATAAGAATTTTCTCTCTGGAATTTGGCTAACCTGTTGTTAAACAGAGGTAGATCTATATATACATAGACATACATTCAACCATTTACACACATATATATATATAGATACCAGCAGATATATTCACATCAATTAACATTATCATCGCTGGCATAAGATTCAAAAGAAACTAGTTTAAACAATAAAGTTTGCTCACCTGTATTTTTGGAAGAAGAACAAAGTACCTTATCTTTGACCCAGGCTTTGAATTTTTGCAAGCTAAACCTTTTCTTGATCTCTGGTTTGTATTGCCTTTTAGATTTGATTTTTTGTTTTGAGTTTTAAGTGGTATTTACTTCAGTTTTACTTGGCTTGTAATGGACGAACTAAAGTGGAAAGCTTGATGTATAAAAGAAAGTAAGTTACAGGTTGATGTTATTATTTGTACAAGTTAATATTGTTTTGTACCATCATTTCAGAGATATTTTTTCCATTTTTGGAGGCTGATATGAATATGGCAATAATTGCCATGGTACTTTGTCTTCATATGTTTGCCGTTTCCTCATGCAAGCTTATCTTTTATATGTTTTGTATATAAACATTTGTTTACTCAGCCTACATACTTATACAATACATACTTGAATGTATATATCTATATTTCTTTGTTTGTTAATTTGGCTGAAGACAATTTGTTGTAGTGGCCAAACATTAATTAGTTTGTACCATATTTATATTTATATAGTATCCTTCTTCCATCTCGGCTGTACAAAAAATATGAGATGATTGTGATGGCTTCCTATGCAACATTCACACTTATACATATTTTTACTCTCTTGAATATGTTAGTTTTTCTTTTGCAAGTGTATATACATAGCTAATAGATATTTACAGATCTTTGTTGTCTTCTTTTGCAATCTCAATTACATATATTTTTATTTTAGTTTCTTCCAGGTCTACATATCTATGTGTATTTTGTTTCTTTTCCTTGCTTTAAATCTTGTTATTTTGGAATATGGATGAAGTTCTATATTAAATTTAAATGTTAGAATTTGTTTAAAATGTGTTTACTTTATAATTTTTTTTATAGTCAATCTTTTATATATTTATTTCTATTATAAATTTTACTTTAATACTTATTGACTTATATTTCTATATATATATATATAATTTCAAATTGACTCATATATACCCAAATATATATATATATATATATATTCATTCACATATATATACAATATTTTAAATTTAAAATGATTAAATATTTTTATTTTTTATTTGGATTCGGGGAAACTCGAATCAATTTACAATTAGATTCCACAATTTTTATTCAAAAATTCAATTAATTATCAATTTAAATTTAGATAAAATTCAGGGTCGTTACATTTGGATAAGGATTTGACGAGGAATTCTTATCTATTATATAATGTTTGTAATAGTGAGATCGGTAACTTGTTGGTTTCTTGTTCTTATTCTTCGAGGAGAGGTAGGCGTAGGAAGTCCATGGCTGGTAGTGGATCAGTTCGACGGAGTGACATGATCTGTTGTAGTCATTTTCAGTCTACGGGTGAGTTACCTGATTCGAGTACTATGAGTGGTGCTACGAATTCAGGCTCAGGTATGCACTCTGATTTGGGTAGTATGTTTTCATCATATGCTTTAGGTAGTTTGTCTTTTTCTTAGTTTAGTAAGTTGGCTAGTGATACTGCTTTCATTTATTCCGATGTTGAGATTGATCTTGAGTACATTAGAGGTAGAGAACTTGATAGGGCTATATCTGTTGGTATACGAGGATTATTAGTTGGAATATCATAGGTTTGAATGATATAAATAAATGTGACAAAGTTAGGGCTTTTTTTAAAGACTATTCTATTGACATTGCATTACTACAGGAAACCAAAATTTAATGTCCTGATATTCGTTTTTATAGAAAATTAGGTGGGTTTCATTTTAGGAAATGGCCTTTTTTACCTTCTGTGGGCGCCTATGGGGGTTTAATGATAGGGTGGCGGGATAACTATTTTAAATTGCTTTAATGTATTTCCAAGCAACACTCTTTGCATATTATTCTCATTAATTTAAGTGATAATTCTTTTTTAAATATTTCTAATGTTTATGGGCCTAACTCTAAAATAGGTCGTCGAATTCTTTGGAATTAATGTTTGGAATTTAGACCTTTAGCTCCGGGTCTTGGATTTTGGGGGGTGATTTCAACGTCACACGTTTTATAGGAGAGCGATCACCACAGGAGGGTGATCACTCTACTATGGAGGAATTTGACCAATTTATTGTTAATTCTAATTTGATTGAAATTCCTCTTTCTAATGGAGATTTTACTTGGAGTAATACAAGAGAGTCCCCACAATGGCTCTTCTAGATAGGTTTTTCGTTAGTGATGAAATCAAGGATAAATTTCCTATCTATAGGGTTTTTGGTTTTCCTTACACTTATTCTGATCATTGTGCTATTACTCTTACATGTGAACAACATAGGGTTATTAATAGATCATTCAAATTTGAAAAAATATGGCTTTTAGAATCCAATTTTTTGAATCTAATTAAAAATAAGTGGATTTCTATGAGTTATTATAATATTAGAAATAAGGATACTTCTGCTAAATATTTTGTTTTAAAACTTAGGGATCTTAGGAATTTTCTTATAAAGTGGAATAAAAATGTTTTTGGTAGTATAAAAATTGAAAAAGAAAATATACTAGCTGAGATGCTTAAAATAAACAAGATAAAAGAAACTAGACAACTAAATTAGGTGAGCGAAATGTTTTAGCTAATCTAAAAGATGAACTTAATTCTATTTTAGAAAAGGAGGAGATTATGTGGAAACAGAGATTCAGAACCCAGTGGATTAATGAAGGCGACAATAATACCAAATTTTTTCACAATATGGCTAATGGTAGGAAGCATTGTAATACGATTAACTCCATTATTGTGAATAACAAAGAATTAGTTGACCAAAGAGACCTTAATAAGGCTTTTACAGACTATTATAGAGATATTTTGGTAATAAAAATAAACATAGAATTAATGTTAGATGGAATGCTCTTTATCTATCTAATTCTAAGGTTAATCTTTCTGAGTTAGATAATCCTTTTACTGATGAGGAAATTTGGAAAGAAATTAATGACATGCCAGGTGATAAATCCACGGGTCTGGATGGGTTCCCCATTTTCTTTTATAAAACATTTTGGGATGTTCTAAAATTAGATTTAATTAGTATGTTTAACGAATTCTACAATGGAAAGTTGCAATTAGGAAGATTTAATTTAGAAAATGTTATTTTATTACACAAAAAAGTATGTGCTAATAACTTAAAAGATTTTAGACCTATTTCATTAATTAATTGTTCCGTTAAAATTATTTCTAAAGTTTTAGCTAATAGACTTAGTATACGAATGAACAATTTAATTGATTGTTTATAATCTGCTTTCATTAAGGGGAGAAATATCACCGACCGTGTGGCTGTTGTTCAAGAATACATTAATCATTGTTGTAAGAATAATATAACCTGTGCGATTTTAAAGTTAGATTTCGCTAAAGGTTTTGATTCAGTAGATTGGAATTTTCTTGTTGATTTATTCCATGCTAGAGGTTTCAGTCATAGATGGATTAGCTGGATCATGAATTTACTTAGAACGGTAACTCTAGTATTACGGTTAACGGTATTGTAGGTAATAAAATTCAATCTTAGCGAGGTTTGAGACAAGGGGATCCTTTATCACCTCTTTTGTTTAACTTAGCCGTAGTTGTTTTCGCTAAGATAATCAAAAAAACGGTTGATAATGGAGCTCTGGGGAATGTTGGTAATGATATATCGCGTAACGGTATATCTGTCCTTCAATTTGCTGATGATACTTTGCTTTTTTCTTCTCATTTGCCTAGACACATTATTACTCTTAAGTTTATTTTATATAGTTTTGAACTACTTTCAGGGTTAAAAATAAATTTTGACAAAAGTTTAGTTTTAGTATTAAACGATTTTGAAAAAGTTGATAATTTAGTTGCTAACACACTTCTAAATTTATTTGGAAATTAAATGCTCCTCCTAAATCTAAAATTCACATGTGGTTAATTATGCACAGAAAACTAAATACTATAGAATTTTTAAAAAGAAAAGATATGCAAATTGATAACAATTGTTATTTTTGTAATCTGCATTTTGAAGATATTAAACATGTATACTATGATTGCATGGACACTTATTTCATTCTAAATAGTACCCTTAAAATCTTTAACTTTAATATAACAACTAAAATTTCTGATTGTGAATTCTATTGGAATAGTTTTAGATTTATGTTCAAGAAGGTAATAGATTCTTACTTGACACTTTATTTATTAAAAACTGTTGGTATATTTGGTTAGAAAAAAATCAGAGAATTTTAATAATGAAAACAATCACACTAATAATTTGGTTTTTATAATTTCTTCATTTTGTTTTAATTGGATCTCTAATCCTAAATATAAATTAGCTAAAAATAATCTTTTTAAAGAATATCTTAATAAGGTTAATAATAATATTAAACTATTTAAACATAATAAAAATATTTTTGATAGTAATAATTGTATTATTAATATTTTTTCAAACTTAAATGATGATTTCACTACGTATCAGAATATCCTTTTGATCAAAGGACCATAAAGAAATTTTTTGATTTGTTTTAATTATTGTTTTAGTTCTAGTTGTTTTAGTTTATAGATCTTTTAGTTCTTTAGATCATGGATACTTTTTTAGTCATTATTCTAATCTTTACTTTATTCTGTCCTATTAGATTTAATTTTGTAACTTTGCTTCTATCTCTTTTATACATATATATGTATATAAATTTCATTTATATATATATATATGTGTGTGTGTGTCATTCTAACTATTTTCCTAGTTGATTTTCAGATATAGGTTTGGGTTAGATATGGTATTAGTTTCTCTTTACAGGTACACATGATTCCTGATTGTAGGATTGCGGATTGCGGTGAGGGATTCTTCTCAGTATATCTTCATCTTTATTATGGTGTTCTCAGGCGGACTCACTCTTCAGCTAGGAGCTACTTCCAGTTTTATCGAGTCTTCAGAGACGAGTTTTCCATTCAGGGTTATTAGCTGTTCCATTTTAGATCAGTAGCATCTCCTTTCCTTCCGTGTCTACAACATGGAGCTTCCTTCTTAGTTGGTGCAGGCTTCCATTATCATTGGTTATGTGGTATAAATTAGTTTTACAGGTACTTCTAACACCTTAATATCGGGCAGTGGCCATACCGGAGCTCGGTATTGGAGTGTAATGGGCGGTGGCCATGCCGGAGCTCATTTTAGGGGTACCTGAGTTTTTCCATTGATTCTTGTATTTAGATTTGCTACCTGCCAGGCATGTTGGCAGTACCTTGCCTTGTGATATATATAGTCACATGTGTGCTCTCCTCTATTTTAGAGGATCATACATTTTTCTCAAAAAAATTGTGTTATTATGAACAAATCCTCAAATTATATTAAATCAAATTTAATATAAATTCATCTTAGATTTGATTTACAAATTATTTTTTAAATAAATTTAATTATACTATGCGAGTAACGAAACGAATAATAGGGTTGAAGTAGATGAAGATAACAGTGAAGATGAAGTTGATAAATTATACTAGTATGAGCTTTAAGATGATAATGCAAATAGTGTGAATTATTAGGATAATGAAGGTAGGTAGCATGTATATATTTAGTTATTTGATTGTTTTCATGTATTTATTTGGTTAAATTCATGGATATATGATTGTTCGGTTGTTTTAATGCATATGTAATTGTTCAGTTACTTCTACATAATAAGTCAACTCTATACATTTAATTATTCAATTCATGTTTAATGAAAATTTCTACATGTTATCAGTACATGTTATATTTGATCATGTGAAGTAAAAGCGCTTAGCGGTTCTATAGTGTTTGAGGTGTAAATAGTTGTAGCGGAGATAAAAAGAGGATAAGTAGAGGTGCAAAAAGCTTCATTAGATATAAAACCAAATATTTAAAGTTAATTTATTCTCATTCCCACATCTAGAAAAAAGAAATATTGTTTAACCTTATATAACAAAATCAAATAATATCATGATTTATGCAAACTATAATCGGTGACTATAATAGATTTCTAGCTTATTTTTTTATGAAAGAGTGATCCTTGCTTGAGAGGAGCACTTGTTATATAATAAATAATAATGAACCATACAAATGTCTAGTGGCTATTGGCTATTATAATTATATATGAGATCGTCCTTTAGATGATCCACAAAAGAATTAACCTAGTTCGACTATAATAATATGTACATGCTGATTATCACAATAAAGATGATTAATAATAATTACAGTGTATATGGATCAATTAGTCATCTGACTAATGGCTGCTGTTGAAACGAATTGAAAGGCTATAGGGTGTAAGGCCTTGTTGCTAAAATGAATTAAACTGTAAAAATGAAGAAGTGCAAGGTGCAGGAACTAGTATTTGGTACGGGCTGCTGCACAAATGGTATACATGCGGGGTTGGGTATTGAGCTTGCGGTGGAGGAGCTGTAGTGTGATGATGCCTATCTGTAGATGGCTAAACGTGTAGGAGTTGCCGAAGGCTACACAAACTGATTTGAAGCTGCATGGTATGGATTACCGGGAATTGGCTGCAACAGGCAATCACAAGATAGCTGCAAAGCATGGCAGTGTGAGAAGTTGCAAAGCATGGTAGTGTGATGATGCAAGAACTAGGGCATTGCATGTTCAATGTGAAGATGCAAGGCAGTGAGAGATAATAGCTGCAAATTAAGCCTGCTCGTTGAGTGGTGAGATGATAGCTGCACGTTGAGATGTGGTGTTATGCGAACAATGAAATGATAGCTGCAATGTAGGATTGCACCAAACTAGTGTAATTCGGAAGAATGGCCAAGAGAAACTCTCCTACAGGCCTGCACGTGAACTGAGTAGTGCTAACGGCCTGCTCAAGAAAGGAGCTCACTGTTTAGAAGGGTGAAAGCATTCTTGAGTTGAGGTGCATTGCTGGAGCAAATATGTTGGGATCTACTGAGGTGGATTGGAGCGACTTTCTTTAAGCTAAAAGTGCTCAAGGATGCGGTCTACGAATGGCATGTGCATTGCAGACCTAACCAAAAAAATAAAAATAAAACAAAAACCTACTGTTTTGTACTTACAGGCGTTCTTCTTTTAGTCATAGGATCCCTAATGCGTTTATTATATGTGTATAATCATATACCTATACTGGTATAAATAGGTGTAAATACATGCAAAAAGTCTATCTTGTAATTATAGGATCCCGAGGTTATTTGTTGTGTTAATATTTATATACCTTAAATATAGTTATAATTTGAAGCTTTGTAAGAAGTAGTTAAAGATTCAGATATAGAGATACTAAATTTATAACGGGGTTGATAGTATGTGTTTACATACGTGTTTACTTCTAAGGCCTATTATGTTGGAGGTGTCTATCTTTTAAGCATGAAATCCGAAGGCTGTTTTTTATATGTATATAAGTGCATATATATATATATATATAAAAGGACACACACACTCATACATATATACATACACGTAATTATATATCTATATTTGTGTGTGTATATATACACACACACATATATGTATATGGTTATATATAAATATTAATTAACGCTTTGTATAGAATGTAGTTATAGATATATAAGACTTATGGCAGATGAGAATGTAAATGTGCATATATAAAAGCCTATTAAATTTATACCTAGAGTTATCTATCTTTTAAAGCTAAATGTTTATGTATATGTATGAATTTATTCATATATATATATATATATATATGAGAAAAATTAGTGATCCTCTGAAGGAGGAGAGCACTCATATAATTTTATTCCACACTTAAGAAGGAGCTGTCAACAAGCCTGGCAGGTAGCAAATCCCCCTTATACAAATAAGAGAAAAATAGAAAACCTCTCCAAAAACCTATGTAACAAAGGTCCATAATAGAAATATACAACAAAACAAAATGATCACTTCTCAATATCGGCAGAATCCAACCAATCCGGTAACTATATGTGTAACTGCTAAGAAAACTATGCAAAAAATGTAAGGTCTATATATGTGTGTGTGTGTGTATTCATATACGTATATATGCAAAAAAATAAACTAAAAATACTAGTAAAAGACATGGAGCAAACAACATTTTAGTTAACACCGAGTAAGGAAACAAGAAAAGTATAAGTCAAACTAATTACCTAAAGACAAAATAATAAGAAACAAAATAGCTAGAAATTTACAACTAGGCTATTATCCTAATAGAAGCAAAGGATCAAAAGTTACCATGGAAAGATTGTCCAAGGAAACTACATTTAGTCTTTTGTTATTTTCTCTTTTATTTTGAACGATTTTATTCTTTAAAAATTCAGTACGAGCCTTTATTTTTTAAGAAACTTTTTAAATTTTAAATTTTTATGTAATTTGTAATTAGGATTAGAAATCTAATTAAAACATAATAGTGTAATTACATATATTAAAATTTTCAAATCAATATAATATTATTGAACACGCGCTGGTTTCTTTCAAACCAAATATACCAACATGTTATTGTGTAAATAGTTTCCAGAAGAGATCTGATATGACCCTTATAATAAAATCTAAGATTATTTCAATATAATTCACAATTAATTTGTCTTCAATTTATATTAAATTCAAAGACATTTAGAATATTTACAAGAACAAATCTAGTTATAATACATTCAATATATAAATATATAATATCTTCCATTTTATCATTCCAAAAATAACATATTTTATCATTAAATATATTCTTCTTTTTTAAGAATTCTATAGTATTCAATTTTTTATGTAAAATTAACCACATGTGCACTTTAGCTTTAGGTGGAATTCTAACTTTCCGCGTGTATTTAAATAATTATAATTTAACTCTCGAAAAATTTATAAAATTATAAAGTGAACGAGGTGTAAATTTTTTACTCTTATCCCAACACCATATTTTGATGTCCTTTTCATTATCAATGTTGTAAAGTTCCAGTTTAGCACACAATAATGCAAATTGTGTTAAAGTAGTTCCCTCTAGCGTACGATTAAAACTAAATTCCTATGGAAAATTTAAATTTGGTCAATAAATTTTTTGAAATCAAAACATTTTTGAAATTGCATATTTCATATAACTCTCGAAGTTCCACTTTAAGAGGAATAGCCGAAATCCAACATTCATGCCAGAAAGAAGTATTTTTACTAGAATGAACAACATTATTAATACATAGCTTATAAATATCAAAATTTAATATTATCAATTTTCAAAAATGAGAAATATATGTAATATTATTGAAGGTGGTGTGATGTAAGTAAAATGTACCACCATACCATTTATTCGATATTAATTCTTTCCATAGAAAAATTTCCTTATTATCATTAAATTTCCATAACCATTTTCCTAATGAAGATATATTTAAATTATGTAAGTTTATAATTCCTAATCCTCCCTCATTCTTAGACTTATAAACCTTTTTCCCTTTAACAAGATACTTAGAACTACAATTTGGATTATCTCCACTCCACAAAAAGTCTCTTCTAATTTTATCAATTTTGTCAATTACCCAGTTGGGAAAAAGTTAAAAAGACATCCAATAGATAGGGCGTAGATAACAGAATTAATGAGCACTAACCTACCTGCTCTTGATAAGTATTTACCATCCCATTTGGACAATCTCTTATTAATTTAATCTATTATAGTATTCCAATCATAATGTTTTAGTTTTTGAGGTCTAATAAGATAGCCTAAATATTCTATTGGGAATTTCATCATTTTACAATTCAGTGTAAATGCAATTTGGTTTTTATATTATCGATGTCGTTTAAAACTGTACCGAGCTCTTATCAAAATTAATCTTCAAACCTGATAGAAGTTCAAAACTATATAAAATAAATTTTAGGTCAATAATATGTTTAAGCAAATGGGACAAAAAAATCATAGTGGCATCTGCAAACTGGAGAACAGAAAGACCATTACTCGAGATCTCATTTCCTATACTGTCTAATATCTTATTATTAGTTGCCAATTTATTAATTCTAGAAAACACATCAGTAGTTAAATTGAATAGTAAAGTGACAATGGATCACCTTGCCTAAGACCACGTTTCAATTGAATTTTATTTCCTAGAATGCCATTAACCATAATATGTGAATTACATGTTTTGAGTAAGAACATAATCCATCCTACCCATCTATCAATAAAACTTCTAGCCATTAATAACTCCTTAAGAAAAATCCAATCGATCGAATCAAAAACTTTAGCGAAATCAAGTTTTAAAAGCGCGCAAGTGATATTATTTTTACGACAATAGTCAATATATTCCTAAACTACTACAACAACATCTGTGGTATTTCCGCCTTTTATAAATGTATAAAATCTTTTAATTGGTTAGCACCTATTTTCTTATGTAATAAAATAACAGCTGCGAAGTTAAACCTTCCTAATTTTAACGAACCATCATAAAATTCATTGAACATTTTTATTAAATCATCCTTTAAAACATCCCAAAAAGTTTCATAGAATAATATAAAAAATCTATTTGTACCGAGAGCTTTATCATTAGGCGTATCTTTTATAGCCTTCCAAATTCCTTCTTCCGTAAATGGAACATCTAACCCTACTAAATTCGTCTTAGTGTCTTCAGTGTACGGCATATCCCAATCAGCTCTAATACTATGTCTTTTTGTGGTTCCAAAAATTTCTTTATAATAATTAGTAAACTCGTTATTAAGCTTTGCTTGATCAAAAATCTCAATATTATTAAGTAAAATGTAATTAATTGTATTATTACGTTTCCTACCATTAGCTACATTATGAAAAAATTTAGTATTCATATCTCCCTCATTCATCCACTAGATCCTAGATCTTTGTTTCCATATTATTTGTCTTGTAGAATAATTTTATTCAATTCTTCTTTTAAGTTTGAAACCACATTTTTTTCCGAAATACTTAAATTCGTAGATTCTTCAATATTATTTAAGTTTAAGATCTCTGTCATAAAATTTTCCTTTTTAATTTTATGTCGCCAATAACGTCTTTACTCCATTTTTTTTTATAGAAATTATCTTAAGTCTCTAAATTTACTAACCAAGACTTTGGTTATGTTACCTGGAAATCTATAATTACAAAAATTCATAGAAATCCATTTCTTTGCAAATAAATCTTTAAAATTATTCTCTATCAACCACATCTTCTCAAATCTAAAAATTCTGTTTCCAATATTTATGTTAGCAAAGGAAAGAATGATTAGGCAATGATCCGAATAAATATTCGGAAGATCTTCTACTTTACAAGAGGGGAATTTGTCTTCTATTTCGTCGCTAATAAAAAATCTATCTAGAAGAGCCATAAAAGGATCTTCTCTACCGCTTGATCAAGTAAACTTTATGTTACTTAATTTTATTACAATCAGATTACAATTAATAATAAATCAGGTTACTCTGGCCTACATCCACCTCTTTGGTTCTATCAGGTTCCATCACAATATCATGACCAGAACAGTTCTTAAAATAAAAAACAATCGATGTGGAGAAATATACTTTATAGCCAATCCCTTATATCCATGTAAGCAATGATTTGCTTATTGTATGCATTTTGTCCTGACCTGACGTTTTCACAACAACATCCAAACTTTTACTTTCCTATAGAAGCAACTACCGTTATATCATATTCACCTTCCTTCCGTCGACTGTGCATTTTTTGTTTGACAACTCCATTGAATAAACTATAAATTACCACAGCACTACTGGAGCATCCAAAAACATACATGCATCTACAGTTTATTTCAATTTATCTACCTCATCCACCATCTCACGATGTACAGCAAATGCACACCAGTTATTGAAATTTCTGCATACATGTGTGCTTAACTGTGCATTTTTTCCTAATTCGTCACACTTACTCCAATTTGTTTCAATCTTCTCTACTATTTCAAATTTGAGACTGAGCTTATAAACTCATTGTCCTCTTCCCAATTTGTAGTAATGTGAGAAACAGAGGGGAGCGACGAAAGGAGCGAACTTCTGAAAGGCCAAACTTGTGCTAAGGAAGAGCTTCCAAACAAATGTCATGACATAGGGATTGTTCATGACATAGGGACAATTCACTGAAATATGGTTGGCTGGTTGAAGAGTATCCAAACAAATCTCCATTGACTGTGCACGTTGGCACTTCTCTTCGGGTGCCAGGCTAACTTGTGCTGATAAAACTGCAGAAATGCAGTTGTCAAAAGCGTCGAACATACATTCCTATTTTTTCAAAATAGGGGAAGCTGCCAATGGAAAGAGAAGGGCTCTGATTTGAGTTCGAAGCTCTAGGTATTGAATATCAAATGCAAAGCGAGAATCGACTAAAGAATTGGACTTGGGCAAAGAGGTCGACGACGCCTTGAGGATATCCTCAGATTTAAATATATTTTGGCTCCAGTGATTTATTTTGAGTCTCGAGTTGGAAGTTTTTTCACCTTCCGCCATTTTTATATCGAAGAGTTTTCTGGAGTGGAGGTGCTTGTTTTACCCTAGAGATGTTAGGGTTTGGTTATGTTTGAGTTGTATTCGGGTATAACCCTTTATCGGGTATATCTGTTTTATTCTCTTATGGGCTTGGGCCTAACTTATTAACAAAGTTTCAAAAAAATTGAATTGCACAGGTGAACTTCTTATGACCAAACCAACCATAAAAGAAGCAACAAAGGGGGTCTTTATAGGCCGCTGCTTGATGATCCTCTATACCGAAAGTAGATGTGCTTATTCTTTCGATTCTGCAACCATGGGGATTGCAACGGTCATTTGGGTGCTTGGGGGCATTGAGGTTGAGTTCGGCCTGGGATTAGAGCTTCCTCGTAGGTTAAACGTGGTGAGGAAGAGACATGGGGTAGTGGGAAAAGAGGGAGATCGTCTATGGAGAGAATAGATCCGGAAGAAGAAAAATAACGATCAATGATGGTCACCATTTTTAAATCTTTTATGTCCAGCAATGTTATATATATATATAATTATATATATAATATATAATATATATAATTATATAAATATATGTATGTATGTATGTATGTATGTATACATGTATCTTAAAGCTTTATGTTGATGAACTCAGAAATTCGAGATCTACTAGCTATTGGTTAGGAGATTATATAAGACATGTAAGGTATAAATATCTTTATATTACACTTGGGTTTTGTAAATTAGTTTTTAATCAAATTTGAAATTTAATTTATAAATTTCTACTAAATACATATGAGTTATATATATTTGATTTAAGAAGGTAAATAATCAATAAAAATCACTAGGCAGTAATTATAGAAATTGGAAATTTATAAAATACTTGGCCATATTGATAGAGATATAATTTCAGAGATACGTACAATATCATCCAGGGAGTAAGGCCAGTATAGACTTGGGCACATTGTTATTGGGGCAGTCGAATCCCCCAATCCTTCCGAGGTGAGTTCGCTAGTACATGTTATTACAATATATGTTTATCCAATGAGAAATATATCAAGCGGTAGAATAAATTATATAGGTGGAGTTGTTATAGATATTGTTAAAAATGCGTTGGTTACGTTCAGACCATAAGCTTCCACAAGTTATTGAATAGATTACGTCTAGAGTTCTCCTGGTCAGTTGGGTAAAGTTTAGTCTAAAGCTATTCCAATACTCCTTAGGAGGGGGTGCGGAAGATGTAATATATATGTTAAAATTCTATAGGATCATACCGATAATATATTAAGAAAAGTGATAGTCAAAATACATGTGGAATGAAGTCTCAGGTATCAAATTACAGAGGTAACAAGGGTGCAGACCGTTATTGGTGATGATTATCGAGTTAAGCCTAGTTATGGTGTTTAATTTATCGTGTAAAATAATTCACCTAAGAAATTTAACTTTAGGAGGAGCATTGATTCTCCATATAGGCTTGAAGTAGCTAAATTCTTTGTTCTTGAGTAAATTAGAAACTTGTACATCGATTTAGAGGTTAAATTTACTTTTTTGTTCCAACGCATACCAAGTGATCAGGATGGTCCCTGATGTTATAGTTTTCGATCATGTTAATTAATTTTTTGTATTGTCAAAGCACGTACCCTATTAGATTTTGATTAAATGATATAATCAAGTTAAATGGTGCCAGGGGTCTGTTTACTTCATTTATAAGACCATTTTTATTGTTGGAGGCAAAAAAACAGTTCGGGTAATCCGTGTTTCAATGCAATAGGAGATATCCAAGGCTCGTTCCTGAATGACGGCTTATCTCTAGAGTTATTATTGTATTTAATTCCAGTTTTAAATATGTTATATAAATTGGATTTAGTTTTCCAAAAGAAAGTGAATTTTTGGTTATTATGTGAGTTTAGATTTTTTGATCCACCGTAATAGGAGTTTGCGATAATTTCTTTCCAAGTATAAGATTCATCTCCTAGAAATTAACAAATCCACTTACAAAGCAGAGATGTATTTAAAGCCTTTAGGCTAATGATACCCAGATCTCCTTGGGTTTTGGGTTTACAAACAAGGTTCCAATTAATGAGACAGCTCAAATTGGATCTATCCACTCCTCCTTTCCAAAGAAAACTGCTTCCGATGCTATCAATTTTTATAATTACCTAGTTAGAAAATTGATAGTATGACATCTAGTTAACCGGAAAAGAGGATATAACAGAATTTAATCAGAACTGCTCTTCCTGCTCTAGAAAGACAGTTTTCTTTTCAAGATGGATGTGATATCCCGGAAATTTGGCAATATCAATTTAATAATCATTATTAATAATTAAATTGATTTGTTGATTTTATTTTATAAAATTGACAAGTTTATTCATTTTAAAGGTTAATAATATTTAATTGGCAATATTTATTAATATCTTTTCTAACAATTTAAAATTGGTAAGATTTATCTTTCAAAACTTATATAAATGTTTTCTATTTATAATGTATATATATTGGTATATATATTATAAATAGGGAGTCTTTAATTTAATAAAAGACTATGTTTTCAAATTATAATATATATGTATATATATATTGTTATTTGAAGTTATGTATTAAAATTCAATATGATGATTATCAAAACTAATGTAAAAATATTTTCCATTTAGAATATATATATTTGTATATTTATATAGAATCTTAAAGCTTATTTATAAAAAAGATAAATACATTATATACTTAAATATTTCATAAAAACATATAAATGTCTTAAATAAATGTATTAAAAACAAGATGTACACTTGTTAACATATTAGAGTGGTGTGAAGACATTTGTAAGAAAATAAGTAATTTATAATTTAAATAGCATAGGTGTAAGCAAATTAAAGAGACAAGTGGCTATAATTTTTCTTTGATAATTAAAGTTTATAAATTTTTAAATATTAAAGAGAAATCTGTTTTTTTCATTTTTATATCTCAGCTCTAATCCTTCTTTTCTCTTTCAATTAAAAACGAATACAAATCAATTAAAAGAAAAGATAAAATCTGGAAACCAAATCAAAGAGAAAATAAAACTGGAAAAAATCTGGAAATCCAAATCTGAAACAAGTAATCAAGGAGCAAGTGCAACAACAGTTCAAATTCTTCAAATACAATCAGACAGGAAATCAATCAACAAGCAACTAAATTCAAAGATCAATTTAAGATAAAATTCAATAGCAAAAACAAAGGAGGTTCAAAAAAATCGAATTTCAAAATCTGGAAAGCCTGGAAACAAACTGTTCTATTCTCTGTTCTCTGACATATCTGGTGAGTAAACTCTTATTTAAAAACAGTTTTTAGATGATTGCATGTGATGATTTAGGGTGATAAAGTTATGATATGATTTGCATGCTTATTTATCTGGATATATATATAAAAACTTACTTGTTTTTTTCAGTATGTATAAATATTGGCTTCTCTGTTATTTAAAGTGAGTAAACATTTTTACTAAAATGTAAGTAGTTAATTATCTGTTGCATGTGAGTTTGTGATGATGTTTATTTTATATATATATATATAAGTTGCCTCTGAGTAGATATAAATATGCAATATGTTTGTTATGCTTTGAAACTGGGCATGCCTGATGGCATTATCTTCTCTGTTTTACTTACTGCAGAATTAAGTTAAAATCAGAATTTCAAACCATTTTTGTTTGAACAACTTTCAGGGCTTAGAATCAAACAAGATAGTTAGTTTAAGTATAAACTAAGAACAGAAATAGAACAAAGTCCCTGATTTTTGAAATTTACCTGAAAACCAAACTATGTAGTAACAATTTATTACCAATGCTTGAAAACAAATGTTGAAATTAGAGAAAATAATTTGATAATCTAGATTGTCACTGGAAAGTATGAATTTTAGAAAGAAAATTACAATTTTAAAAATTATATTAAGTGAGTATTTGGGGGTTTCCTGAAATTTATGTTTTGGTCTAATTCTGTTGATCTGGGTATCTGGGTTGCTCGAGATTGTTGCTGGAGTTAGGTGAATGATCAGGGTAGTGGGAAAAAATAGTGGGAGCGGTGGTAGTTCACCGTGGCGATAGCGGCAGGTCGAACTAGAAATTTAACCTAGTTTTGGTTGAGGGTTGAATTCGTGATCATTGTGGCACCTATGGATGATCGAGTGGCTCGAGGCTGTGGGGTTTGGTGGCGTAGGTGTTCGGTAAGGTGAGGACGAGGTCGCTCAACCTCTGGTGATCGGAGACGAGAGATTCGAGGCATTTTTCTGGTGATGTTCGTTTCCAGGTTGTGGGATTTTGGTCGTTTCCGTTTCTCGATCGAATTGAGAGATTTGGATGGTCGTGTTTGATCGCAAGGATCACCGGTGAGATGTAGGGATGGACGTCGATGGTCGGAGTGCCGTGGTTCATCAGTGTAGGTGTACGTGCACGTTTGCGTGCATCTGAATTTCGAGTTTGGGGAAGAAGGCTTTTGCTCGGGTGCTTGTTCGTGAATAATCGAGTTTTACTCGAAGCAGGAGGGTTGTGGGTTGTCTCGTGTTTTACTTCGAGTTTTCTAACATTTTACTCGGGTTTTGATGAGAGCAGATTTTAAGAAATGTTTTAATGTTTTAAAACAAAAGAAACTTGTCTTTGTAATGGTTCCTAAGTTTTAAAATCAAAGGTTAAGCCAGTTTTTAATTTGTAAAATACCTTTGTTTCAAAAATTAATATTCTAACAAGTTTTTAATATTTAAATAGATAAGTTTTTTTTTTAAGATAAATAAATAGATTTTCAAAATGCTTTTTGTATTAAAGTTAATTTAATAACTTTGGAAGTTTAAAGATTTTGAAAGTTGAGTAGAAGTTTATAATGTTTTAATTATAATTTATTTCTAAAATGTTTTATTTTAAATAAGTTTAAATGATAAGGATTTAATAAATCAAATATAATAAGGATTTATCTTAAGTAATTAAAAGTTTGATTTATTAAATAATTAATATGGGAGGATAATTAAATTGTTGGTCAATTCAATTAACTTAATTAAGATAAATGATTTTCTTAATTAAGATCTTTAAGTATAAGGAGTTAAGGAATTATTTAATTCAATTTAAATAATTAGTTAAATAATTAACTAAGTAGTTAATTAATGATTAACTTAAGATAATCATTTATAAATTAATTAAGTATAATTACTTGTTGAAGTAATCAAGGAATAATTACTGAATGTAATTAAGTAAAGGTAGATTATTTAATAAAGTAATTAGAGGATAATTATTTATGAAAGTAATTAAATAAGAAGTGATTAAGGTTAATTACCTAGTGTTATTAATTATTAATTTATTTAATTAAAGGATTAAGGTTAATTAATAAGGTAATTAATTATTTGTTAAGGTAATTAATTAAAAAGTAATTAATTAATGGAAGTAATTAATTAAGGTCAATTACTGAATTATATTAATCAAAGATGATTAATAATTATGGATTAATTAAGAATAATTACTTAATGTAATTAATTAATAATTAAAGATGTAATTAGGGATCATTGGTTATAATTAATTAATAATTAAGAGTTGATTAATTAAGATAAATAAATCAAATGATAAGTGATTAATTATAATTAATTAAGGCTTAAAGTAATTGATTATAATTAATTAATTAATGAAGTAATTAAAGGTTAATTACTGTATTTGATTAAGAATAATTAATTTGTGAAATTAATTAAAGATAATTACTTAAATGTAATTAAAGAATGATTAATCAAGGTGATTAATTAAAGTGGATAATTAGAGAAAGATTAATAAATTTATTGGTAATTAATTAATGATTATATAAGTAAGATTTATGATGAAGTAATTAATTTAATTTATTTGAATGAAGTAATTAATTTAATTCACTTTAAATTAATTAAAGATAGAGATAGTTAATTTAATTCATTTTAAATTAATTATGTTGTGATTAAGTAAATCATTGCTTATATAAGAATGGATGACATTAATTGTCTTGATTGGATGTAATCTCAGAAATGAGATTGAATGTATTTCATTGTTTGATATCTCTGATGAGATATGATTGATATATGATATGGGTGTTTGGTTGAATTATAATAATAATGTGAATTATCTGTTTGGGATGATAATGTAGATTATCTATTGAATTATCTATCTTTGTGTATATAGATATGAATTGAATTGTTTTACCCTTAAAACAACTTGGCCTTAAAAGATACGTTTTGGATTTCGATGAGACCGGGATCGGGTTTCCGTATACCGGAATTCCAGGTCTGGAGACCCGAATACCACATTGATCCAAATTAACGATAGGTCGTGAATCTCAAGTGAAGATGAAGATTCAGAGTGCAAGGGTTATTGTCGTTAACTCTGAGGGTGATTCCAAAACGAGTGTAACGAGATAATGCCTTCGGTTTCGTTCGAACCCGGAACGAACTTATATGGATTGAATGCTTTCAGCACATCGTCAGGCGGACGATGAGCATTCTAAGTGATATGTTCTGATTAAAGGTAATCGTAACCTCAAGCCTCATCAACCGGGAATGGCTAAAACAGGGGAGGTGCAGCAAGGCTTCGTGGGTAGCACCCACTGAGAGCAAGATAGATCCCTGTCTAGAGGTCCCTTTTCTTTTATTCGGCTTAGTGTGTGGTTGGTCGCGCCAACTACGGGATTGTCTTGTTCGGAATTATCCAGTAAGGGATGGTTCCGGCTTTGTGTTGCAGGGGATTGGGAGTGATCCTCGGTACGGTGATCTAGGCCCCGTACTGTGATGAGCGGTACCCCGGTAGCTCTGCCATTGTATGGAAATCCAAATTCCAATAAGTGATAACGGACTTGATTGTATACTTATGTATGCTGGAATTTAATAATGTAACAATTTCGGCTATTTCATATTTATTTGAAAACCCTAGACCCTATTATAATACAATCGAATTTCCTATCAAATGTTTTGGTTATCGTAAGGTAAAAACTTTTCCGTGTTTATGTGCGGGAAGTCTTACGAGATACCTTTTCTTTCCAAATGGTTTTCAAAGTTAAACAAGTTTAACCTGTTACTCACACCAGACCCATGTCTGACCCAAGTTGTTTATTTCTGTTTTATAAACTCTTGGGTACTCAAATTTTTACGAGTAGCCAAGGGATTCAGGTTAGCTTTGACGAGTAATCTGGAGGAGTAATGGAGCAGGAGGCTTCAGCGTTGTAGATAGATAGTAGTTTCCGCTGTGTTATCTCTATGATAGTGTTTTGTATTGTATCGAGTTGTAATAACTAGACAGATGTTTATAACTGTCTAGTATGTGATGTATATGTTGTATAACTCTGATAAGTGTTGTATACTATGTAACAGTTTATGTTATTAATATAATTTATTCGTTCCGCTGTGTGAGATTCTAATGTTGTTTCTTTCTCTCTTCTCTTCTTCTCTATTTTCTACCCCTTTCTTTCTTCATAATGATCCGACTTTCTTTGTTGAAAAGCCTAGGACGTTACAGTTGGTATCAGAGCAGTAGGTTGAGTGAATACCTAGGCTCTGAAGTGGTGTCTATCTTGAGAGCGCGTAATTGTTAATTATATAAAAATGGTTTTATATTGTGTTAATTGATCGGTTGAGTGGTATATGGATTCTGGTCAATACGAGTAGCTAACGTTATTGATAGGGATCTCTAAACACTTGAACCAGGTCAACGGACACAATATTGTTTTAAAGAGGTAAATGAAATAATTTTACCCAGAAATAATTTCTATATAAAAAGTATCATTTTAAATAAATATATATATATATATGTATTTCTACCTATTTGTTGGGTTACCTGTTCGGGTTTTCCAATATGAGTTATAAAGGTAGATAGGGTGGTAGTGTGTGTAACACAATTACCAATGGTTAGAGTTTGAGTGTTGAGGTTGGAAGTGTAATTGTCGAGACTGTAGACCTAATACTGTCTCGAGTAAACTTTGTTGTGATGTAAAGATTTCATCAATCTCCGAAGGAAACTGTTTAAGTTCGGAGTTTATCTTTGAAGTTGGATGAATAGAGTAGATCTATTGGATGAGCTGAAGCGAGTTATAGTATCTTGGTAACTTCAAGAAGTAGTAGTTGTGTGATGAGACGCGGTGACTATGGACGTTTCTGAAGATGTTTCTTCTGAAGCAAGTTTAAGGAAGTAGATCTGTTTCGGTGTTGTGGCTGGGTCCAGCGGGGTGTTTCTTTTTGCTTTGAAGTCCGAGTTTCTCAAAGAGTTTCGGATAAGAAGTCTTTGGTATCTGTGACAGCAGTGCAGCTCGGAGTGTTCTGTGTGTTAGCAGGAAGTTTCTGGCTGAGTAGTTTTTCTGAAGTTGGAGTCCAGAAGCAGCTGAGTGAATCCATTTCTTCGATGAATTGGATAGTTAAGTATGAGCTGTTCTAATTTGTGAAGAGAGAACAGTATCTGTGGAAGTTAGGTCGAGTTGATCGCAAAAGAGACTTGCGATTGTTTGAGTGTTCTTTTGGGTTATTGGAGATTGAGATTCCATATCGACTTGATTCGTGGAGTTACCGGAAGTTCAGCTTAGTAGAAGGATGTCACCGAGAGAAAAATTTGGTGAAGCAGCTCAGAATTCTTTGGAGAGGGATTGATCAGTTCTAATTTTCTAGAGGGGATTCTGCTAGGATGTTTTGACCAAATTGAATGGAGTCGCTAAGATTTTATGGTATGGTAAACTGTGGATGATCAAGTTTGTGCTCGAGTTTCTCCGATGGCATTCTCATCTATTCCAGATCAGAGTTGTGCAGCGGAAGAAAGATAGCAGCTATTCTAGAGTGGAAGCAACCGAGAGTTGTAATTTTCTTCGAGTAGAGGATTTCTATAGGAAATTCAAGTGTATCTCTAAGTTGAAGGAATTTTCAGGATTTGGAGATAAGGTTGTCAAGTGCAACTGTTTTGGCTATTCCAGATAGGAGAAGTAGTTCATAGTTCTCTAATGTTTGTGGAGTAGAATTGTGTTCTGGATTTCGGTGATTTTTGAGAAACCATTTTGTTGAGTAGGATCCGGAAGTTGGTTTGATGTTGGTCTAATCTATTTCAAGAAGCATCAGCAAGGGTTAAGCTGATCAGGAAGAATGAAGTGACTCAGGATCGTCAAAGGAGTTATGCAGTTAAGAATTGATGGAATTTGGAAATTGATGTTGAAATTGGATATTGTTTAAGTTTTCTCCGATCAAAGGAGATATAAGATTTGGTAAGACTGGAGAGTAAGCTCCGGAAGTATTATGAGATTTTTCTGTGTTCTTTGGAGATTAGATTTTGATCCCCAGAATTGAGTTGCCAGTTCGGATAACTGGAATTCATTTTATTTCACATATCTCTGAGGAATATGTGTATGATTCATCGAGTGATGGAATCAGCAGTTCAGAAGGATACTTGGGATGGTTTTGAGTTAGTCTGATATCTTGTTCAGATTTGTGATCTAGAAAGGAAGGACTTCTAGATTATTGTAGATAGTTAGTTTAGATCCTGTAGAACGAGTCTCCCGGTATATATATATATACTTGGGGAAACTCGAGTAAATTCTATCCAGATTTTGACTGGATAGTTAAATTTGTTTGATTAAATTGTTTGCTATGATTGTTAGAATATGATTGATATGTATGGTTGCTGTTTAAAATTAAAACATTTGCTGGGTTATTAAATTATCTTTGCTTTTAAATTTCGGGGACGAAATTATTTTAAGGGGGGAGGAATGTGATATCCCGGAAATTTGGCAATATCAATTTAATAATCATTATTAATAATTAAATTGATTTGTTGATTTTATTTTATAAAATTGACAAGTTTATTCATTTTAAAGGTTAATAATATTTAATTGGCAATATTTATTAATATCTTTTCTAACAATTTAAAATTGGTAAGATTTATCTTTCAAAACTTATATAAATGTTTTCTATTTATAATGTATATATATTGGTATATATATTATAAATAGGGAGTCTTTAATTTAATAAAAGACTATGTTTTCAAATTATAATATATATGTATATATATATTGTTATTTGAAGTTATGTATTAAAATTCAATATGATGATTATCAAAACTAATGTAAAAATATTTTCCATTTAGAATATATATATTTGTATATTTATATAGAATCTTAAAGCTTATTTATAAAAAAGATAAATACATTATATACTTAAATATTTCATAAAAACATATAAATGTCTTAAATAAATGTATTAAAAACAAGATGTACACTTGTTAACATATTAGAGTGGTGTGAAGACATTTGTAAGAAAATAAGTAATTTATAATTTAAATAGCATAGGTGTAAGCAAATTAAAGAGACAAGTGGCTATAATTTTTCTTTGATAATTAAAGTTTATAAATTTTTAAATATTAAAGAGAAATCTGTTTTTTTCATTTTTATATCTCAGCTCTAATCCTTCTTTTCTCTTTCAATTAAAAACGAATACAAATCAATTAAAAGAAAAGATAAAATCTGGAAACCAAATCAAAGAGAAAATAAAACTGGAAAAAATCTGGAAATCCAAATCTGAAACAAGTAATCAAGGAGCAAGTGCAACAACAGTTCAAATTCTTCAAATACAATCAGACAGGAAATCAATCAACAAGCAACTAAATTCAAAGATCAATTTCAGATAAAATTCAATAGCAAAAACAAAGGAGGTTCAAAAAAATCGAATTTCAAAATCTGGAAAGCCTGGAAACAAACTGTTCTATTCTCTGTTCTCTGACATATCTGGTGAGTAAACTCTTATTTAAAAACAGTTTTTAGATGATTGCATGTGATGATTTAGGGTGATAAAGTTATGATATGATTTGCATGCTTATTTATCTGGATATATATATAAAAACTTACTTGTTTTTTTCAGTATGTATAAATATTGGCTTCTCTGTTATTTAAAGTGAGTAAACATTTTTACTAAAATGTAAGTAGTTAATTATCTGTTGCATGTGAGTTTGTGATGATGTTTATTTTATATATATATATATAAGTTGCCTCTGAGTAGATATAAATATGCAATATGTTTGTTATGCTTTGAAACTGGGCATGCCTGATGGCATTATCTTCTCTGTTTTACTTACTGCAGAATTAAGTTAAAATCAGAATTTCAAACCATTTTTGTTTGAACAACTTTCAGGGCTTAGAATCAAACAAGATAGTTAGTTTAAGTATAAACTAAGAACAGAAATAGAACAAAGTCCCTGATTTTTGAAATTTACCTGAAAACCAAACTATGTAGTAACAATTTATTACCAATGCTTGAAAACAAATGTTGAAATTAGAGAAAATAATTTGATAATCTAGATTGTCACTGGAAAGTATGAATTTTAGAAAGAAAATTACAATTTTAAAAATTATATTAAGTGAGTATTTGGGGGTTTCCTGAAATTTATGTTTTGGTCTAATTCTGTTGATCTGGGTATCTGGGTTGCTCGAGATTGTTGCTGGAGTTAGGTGAATGATCAGGGTAGTGGGAAAAAATAGTGGGAGCGGTGGTAGTTCACCGTGGCGATAGCGGCAGGTCGAACTAGAAATTTAACCTAGTTTTGGTTGAGGGTTGAATTCGTGATCATTGTGGCACCTATGGATGATCGAGTGGCTCGAGGCTGTGGGGTTTGGTGGCGTAGGTGTTCGGTAAGGTGAGGACGAGGTCGCTCAACCTCTGGTGATCGGAGACGAGAGATTCGAGGCATTTTTCTGGTGATGTTCGTTTCCAGGTTGTGGGATTTTGGTCGTTTCCGTTTCTCGATCGAATTGAGAGATTTGGATGGTCGTGTTTGATCGCAAGGATCACCGGTGAGATGTAGGGATGGACGTCGATGGTCGGAGTGCCGTGGTTCATCAGTGTAGGTGTACGTGCACGTTTGCGTGCATCTGAATTTCGAGTTTGGGGAAGAAGGCTTTTGCTCGGGTGCTTGTTCGTGAATAATCGAGTTTTACTCGAAGCAGGAGGGTTGTGGGTTGTCTCGTGTTTTACTTCGAGTTTTCTAACATTTTACTCGGGTTTTGATGAGAGCAGATTTTAAGAAATGTTTTAATGTTTTAAAACAAAAGAAACTTGTCTTTGTAATGGTTCCTAAGTTTTAAAATCAAAGGTTAAGCCAGTTTTTAATTTGTAAAATACCTTTGTTTCAAAAATTAATATTCTAACAAGTTTTTAATATTTAAATAGATAAGTTTTTTTTTTAAGATAAATAAATAGATTTTCAAAATGCTTTTTGTATTAAAGTTAATTTAATAACTTTGGAAGTTTAAAGATTTTGAAAGTTGAGTAGAAGTTTATAATGTTTTAATTATAATTTATTTCTAAAATGTTTTATTTTAAATAAGTTTAAATGATAAGGATTTAATAAATCAAATATAATAAGGATTTATCTTAAGTAATTAAAAGTTTGATTTATTAAATAATTAATATGGGAGGATAATTAAATTGTTGGTCAATTCAATTAACTTAATTAAGATAAATGATTTTCTTAATTAAGATCTTTAAGTATAAGGAGTTAAGGAATTATTTAATTCAATTTAAATAATTAGTTAAATAATTAACTAAGTAGTTAATTAATGATTAACTTAAGATAATCATTTATAAATTAATTAAGTATAATTACTTGTTGAAGTAATCAAGGAATAATTACTGAATGTAATTAAGTAAAGGTAGATTATTTAATAAAGTAATTAGAGGATAATTATTTATGAAAGTAATTAAATAAGAAGTGATTAAGGTTAATTACCTAGTGTTATTAATTATTAATTTATTTAATTAAAGGATTAAGGTTAATTAATAAGGTAATTAATTATTTGTTAAGGTAATTAATTAAAAAGTAATTAATTAATGGAAGTAATTAATTAAGGTCAATTACTGAATTATATTAATCAAAGATGATTAATAATTATGGATTAATTAAGAATAATTACTTAATGTAATTAATTAATAATTAAAGATGTAATTAGGGATCATTGGTTATAATTAATTAATAATTAAGAGTTGATTAATTAAGATAAATAAATCAAATGATAAGTGATTAATTATAATTAATTAAGGCTTAAAGTAATTGATTATAATTAATTAATTAATGAAGTAATTAAAGGTTAATTACTGTATTTGATTAAGAATAATTAATTTGTGAAATTAATTAAAGATAATTACTTAAATGTAATTAAAGAATGATTAATCAAGGTGATTAATTAAAGTGGATAATTAGAGAAAGATTAATAAATTTATTGGTAATTAATTAATGATTATATAAGTAAGATTTATGATGAAGTAATTAATTTAATTTATTTGAATGAAGTAATTAATTTAATTCACTTTAAATTAATTAAAGATAGAGATAGTTAATTTAATTCATTTTAAATTAATTATGTTGTGATTAAGTAAATCATTGCTTATATAAGAATGGATGACATTAATTGTCTTGATTGGATGTAATCTCAGAAATGAGATTGAATGTATTTCATTGTTTGATATCTCTGATGAGATATGATTGATATATGATATGGGTGTTTGGTTGAATTATAATAATAATGTGAATTATCTGTTTGGGATGATAATGTAGATTATCTATTGAATTATCTATCTTTGTGTATATAGATATGAATTGAATTGTTTTACCCTTAAAACAACTTGGCCTTAAAAGATACGTTTTGGATTTCGATGAGACCGGGATCGGGTTTCCGTATACCGGAATTCCAGGTCTGGAGACCCGAATACCACATTGATCCAAATTAACGATAGGTCGTGAATCTCAAGTGAAGATGAAGATTCAGAGTGCAAGGGTTATTGTCGTTAACTCTGAGGGTGATTCCAAAACGAGTGTAACGAGATAATGCCTTCGGTTTCGTTCGAACCCGGAACGAACTTATATGGATTGAATGCTTTCAGCACATCGTCAGGCGGACGATGAGCATTCTAAGTGATATGTTCTGATTAAAGGTAATCGTAACCTCAAGCCTCATCAACCGGGAATGGCTAAAACAGGGGAGGTGCAGCAAGGCTTCGTGGGTAGCACCCACTGAGAGCAAGATAGATCCCTGTCTAGAGGTCCCTTTTCTTTTATTCGGCTTAGTGTGTGGTTGGTCGCGCCAACTACGGGATTGTCTTGTTCGGAATTATCCAGTAAGGGATGGTTCCGGCTTTGTGTTGCAGGGGATTGGGAGTGATCCTCGGTACGGTGATCTAGGCCCCGTACTGTGATGAGCGGTACCCCGGTAGCTCTGCCATTGTATGGAAATCCAAATTCCAATAAGTGATAACGGACTTGATTGTATACTTATGTATGCTGGAATTTAATAATGTAACAATTTCGGCTATTTCATATTTATTTGAAAACCCTAGACCCTATTATAATACAATCGAATTTCCTATCAAATGTTTTGGTTATCGTAAGGTAAAAACTTTTCCGTGTTTATGTGCGGGAAGTCTTACGAGATACCTTTTCTTTCCAAATGGTTTTCAAAGTTAAACAAGTTTAACCTGTTACTCACACCAGACCCATGTCTGACCCAAGTTGTTTATTTCTGTTTTATAAACTCTTGGGTACTCAAATTTTTACGAGTAGCCAAGGGATTCAGGTTAGCTTTGACGAGTAATCTGGAGGAGTAATGGAGCAGGAGGCTTCAGCGTTGTAGATAGATAGTAGTTTCCGCTGTGTTATCTCTATGATAGTGTTTTGTATTGTATCGAGTTGTAATAACTAGACAGATGTTTATAACTGTCTAGTATGTGATGTATATGTTGTATAACTCTGATAAGTGTTGTATACTATGTAACAGTTTATGTTATTAATATAATTTATTCGTTCCGCCGTGTGAGATTCTAATGTTGTTTCTTTCTCTCTTCTCTTCTTCTCTATTTTCTACCCCTTTCTTTCTTCATAATGATCCGACTTTCTTTGTTGAAAAGCCTAGGACGTTACAATGGAAGTCTGTTGTTAACTTTGTCAATGATAATGTTTCAATCTTTCTTTTTCCGGTTTTTTTGTAATTCACCGTTATACCTAAGTAGTTTAAAGGAAAGCTCACGATTTTACAATTTAAGGTATTGGCCACTTTACCCATGCTATTTGATATGTCATTAAGGACTAGTGCTGAGCTTTTATGGAAGTTGATTTTTAAGTCTGATAAGAGTTCGAAGTTATATAAGATGAGTTTAAGCGAAGCAATATGATGAGGAAGATGGGAGCAGAATAAGGGGGTGTCATCTGCATATTGCAGTGTACTTAACCCATTAGAAGTGATTTTGCTTCCTATGCTAGGGAGGATGTTATTTCTTATTGCAAGGGACAAAACTCTATAGAAAACATCAACCGCAAGATTGAACAGAAGGGGTAAAAAAGAGTCCCATTGTCGAAGACTTCTATTCGACTGAATTTTGTTTCCTTTAATGTCATTTACAAGTATGGAGGACACACTAGATCTCAGGATAAGGCTAATCCAAGAGATCCATTTGTCCGTGAATCCTCTAGCTTTAAGGACGTCTAGCAAGAAACTTTAGTCAATTGGGTCAAATGCTTTAGCGAAGTCTAATTTAAGAAGGGTGCACGAAATGTTTTCATTATGGCAGTAGTTGTTGAATTCTTGAGCTGTGGCGATCCCATCCATGATGTATCTACCTTGGATGAAGGCTGTTTGTGTTTTTACCAATTAATTTACTCATTTTATGTTCTATTAGCTAGAACTTTAGTGATAATTTTAACCAAGCAGTTAATCAAAGAGATGGGTCAGAAATTAGATGGTTCCTTTGGATTCCCCTTTTAGGGATTAAATTCATGCCTCCTTGATTGAATCTATCTAGTTGAAAAGTACTAATGTGGAATTCTTCAAAAAAGAAGCATGATGTCTCTTTTAACGAGGGTGCAGAATTTCTGATAGAAAAGACTTTGGAAACCATTCGGTCTTGGAGCTTTATCGCTTGCAAGTCCTTTTATTGCAGGCCAGACTTCATTCTCTGTAAGCGGCGAGTCTAGATCTGTTAGGGAGTCATCCATGCTCGGGTAAAGAGCCAGGCTGTTTGCTCGGTTTCTTAGTCTACATCTGCTACCATGTAATTCTTTATACTGGTTAGTAAAAATATTTTTTATTCACTTTGTTCTTTATATTCTATTTCATAGAGTTTGATTGATTTTATGGAATTCTGATGTCTTCTGCCATTAGCAATGCAGCGAAAGAATTTAGTGTTTTTATCCCCCCATTAATCCATTGGAAGCAGGATCTTTATTTCCACATAGTTTCTTCTTAGTCCATTAATCTATTTAGTTTCGTTTTTAAGGTATGTAATCTTGAAGTTTCATCTGCAGTTAGGTTTCTTTGCTCGCCTATCTTATCTATGTCAAGAATTTCATTAATAGTATTTTGCCTTTTGATGTTTATATTTCCAAAAACCTTTATGTTCCAATTCTTTAAATGCGATCTTAGTTCTCCCAACTTAAAAACGAGATTTTTTACAACGTTATTCCTAATTCTTTTATTAAAGGAGTTCCATTTCGTAATTACAAGGTTTTCAAAGTTTTCTTCTTTAAGCCCCATTTTTTCAAATTTATATGGCCTATTTGTAGGGAGCTTATCATTAGTGTTTAGGATGACGGGACAGTGGTTATAAAGGACAACTAGTTCGACTACCTTGGACAAAGGGAAGGAGTCTCCCCAATCTTCGCTAATGAAAAATCAATCTAAAAGAACCATTGAAAGGGACTCTCTGGCATTAGACCAGGTGTATCTCTTGCCGATAAGCGGTAGTTCAGTAAGGCCATTTTCATTAATGAAATCGTTAAATTCTTCCATGTCTACGAAGTTCTCTTCTTTAAGTTTTCGCTCGCCTATATGTCTGGTCACATTATAGTCTCCTTCTACAAGCCATGGTCCGTAGGAAAGATTACGGAAATCTGTACATTCAGTCCAAAGAAGTTAGTTTGGATTGTATTATTAGGTGCATGGTTTGGTTATTTTGAAATTCATGCAATATTATGTGAAGCGAATGGCAATTAAATATCGCTTGTAGAAGTTTAAATCTATCCTCACGCCACATCGATATAATCCCTCCCGAGCTACCATAGGCGAGGACGAACTCCTCTTTAGTAAGGATGTTTCTTCCAAGTGACCTAAAGAATCTCCGGCCAGGCGATTCAGCTTTAGATTACTGAAATAACGCTACATCTACCTTACAATCAATAAAAAAATCTTTTAATTCTAGATCTTTTCGTAGATAAGCCTAGGCCTCTCATGTTCTAACTTAATACCATCATCTGCAGGTGTTGTTGACCTTCTCTAATTCTAAGTTTTTAATATATTCAAAATCAACATCTATTTGGTTATAAATGAAGTCAGTGTTCTTAACTATATGATATGCCTGGCTGGGGCTTAGCAAGTTTAATACTACGAGTGTAAAGGTACTTCTTAAAAGAACGTGCTCACTTGAAACTGACGAGTCTGAAGCCAGATCAAGTCGAAGATGCCACGCACTCCTACGTATGAGCTCACCGGGTCTGCTCCTACTTTTGAATTTATGCCTGGGACCAGAAGATCCTCAAGAGCCGAGGGTGGACTCAGGTGCGAAAGGAGGGGTTTAAGATCTCCATCAATCAGTAAGGTAGCTATAGGTGAAGGGGGGCACACACTTCTTGCACCGCTGAATAACCAATACCATTTTCTTCTGCATTGTCTATGAATGCTGAAGAGGCAGAAACAAATGTACCAACAATGTGTGCACTAGGTTGTGGATTAATACATAAGCAGTAGCAGACATTGGCATTGACTGATATATCCAAATCTTTGTTGCTACAATTAATATCAGATGGTGAGTCAAAGTATGCTTAAGGGACATTGACCAAAAGATCAGATGGAATTACAGACATTTCATTAAACGTGATATGATCAGATGTGGCATCCTCCTCCTCAAAACAGCCGCCATTGCTATCATTAGGGCAAGCATTCAAACATGTTGTGTAACAGTGATGAGTATCTTGGTCCAGAGGCATTGGATCCAACATATGTTCCATGACCTCAACGGCGCGCTGAGTGGCATAAATAAAAATGTTGGAGCTGTCAAGAGAGTTGATCGGAGTAGTGTTAGTGCTGTTAGCGGTGTGATGCTGATTCAAGACATTAATTACCAATGAGCTCTTAACAGCGGTCAAGGACTTTATGTTGGCAAGCATGGTTTCGACGGCTACCAGGAGCTTGTTAGAATGTTGCAGAAGCTTGTTGCAATCATTTCCTACAGTAGATCTCTGAATCTAGTTTCTAAATTCCATGAAGCTTATATTGAACTCAAATTTGTAACCGAGGACATCGGGTGAAGGCGAACAAGATTTAGGAATAACTAATTGATTGTGAAGTTGGTGACAGCGGGGGGTTCTAGTGACAAAGAGGTGGTCGACAACTTGACGAAGTGTGCACCTATTCTGCTTGTGTCCAAATCTCCCGCTGTAGAAACATCTAATTAGATATCGGCACTCTACGGCACGATGGCTTTTATCTCCATAATGAAAGTACCTCATGTTTTGGTTACGATTGGCTTGTAGAATTCAGGGACGTAGTTGGATGGGAGATGAAGTAACGAGTAAATGGGTTAAATCGTGGGTGGATCTGATCACAACATTTTGGATCTAGTTAGCGGATGAACGAAGGTGGGAGTTTTGAGTACTCAGCATAGGATCTATGGTATGTGGGAAAAGAGAATGATGGGAGATCATCTGTGGATATTTTTAACTGTTTACCTAGATCTGATGGAAGTCAGATCCGATGAAGTTCAGAATGTTGGGAAGAGAGAATTGGGGGATCGAATTTGATGAAGTGGGTAGGATTGTTTAACTAATTCTGGTGGTTTGGGCTTATGAAGGGGAGATTGGATCCGTTGACATTGATTTAAGAGGGAAGAGAAGGAGGTGGCTATTCAAGGTGGTAGTTGTAGAGAGCGGTAGTGGAGATGTAGTTGCTAACGGTCAAGAAATTGTAGTTGTCTGTCGCTATTTTGACTGCTTATGCCTTCCTGAATTCTAACTTATATTGAATACTTATACCTTAAAATAAGGCATTTATCCTAACTTTGTTGATTTGGTTTTAAAACAGTGTACATGGTCTGTGTCTGCATTTATAGATGTTGTAATTTACACCGCAATGGACACATTTGTCCTTTATATACGCCTTTGTTATCTATTGTTTTATATTGAAAACATATAAGTAATATATATATATATGGTCTAATTATACTTATATATAATATGTTATAAAATATATTTTTACTAATTGACAATAGTTTACTTGTATTTAGAATATGACAATTAATGATTTTAAGTAGGCATTTAAGAAGTGGAAAAGATGAAGTACTTTTCTCCTTCTTTACTCAATCATTTATTGCCATTTTAAATAACATTTGAACACTTAATCCTTTATACATATTAAAATTAATTATGACTAATTTTGTGTTGTGAAATTTAAAATCAACATTTTGAAATATAGAAGAATTCAAAGTTAGATCTATGTTTTTAAACAAAATCAAATTCTGAATTAAAACACTAGTTTAAAGAAATTGTTTAAACATTTTAGAAATTTTTATTTTTAACCTTTAACCTTTGTAATCATTTTTTTAATTGAACACCTTTAAAATTAATTCAATTGTTATTATAAAGATGTTTCCATAGATCTATTTTAAATTAGAATCGGAACATTTATCTACGAAGATTGTTCAAATTTTATATAACTTGTTAATAAATTAAACCTTAAAACTTTAACGTTTGTAACCATTATTTTAAATGAATACATTTAAAAAAATTCATTTGATATTAGAAAATTGTGTTATGTTTTGAATCTTCAATACAAATTCAATTGGTATTATAAAAGACATTGCCTTCATGTTTCCTTTTTTAATTTAAACAATTTGAATAGATAAATTGAATCAGACAACATAAGCATCTATGAATTCGTTATAACATATATAAAATCTAATCTACCTGATAAAATGATGTGAATATAAATGATAATAAAATTAAAAGATTACCTAAAGAAGTAGTCTATGGTTTGCACCTGGAATGAACATTTCTCCCCGGATCTCCAGGATCCACACTCAGCTTTGCAAGAGAATGATGAGCCACTTATTTGATTGTATTTGATGATTACTTTTTATTTGAAGTTAATAATTTTTGGAAATGTTCAATTAATTTTTTGTTATGTAAGGTTAGGAGGAGAAAAGAGAAAAAAGAATAAAAATGAATGTGTATAGAAAATGAATTAGTGGATTTATTTTCGTTGAAAGAATGAAACATTTCTCTTTCTTTTAATTAAAACTTCTCTAATGGTTCTCTTAATTCTCTCTCCCTACTCCCTTCTCTTCACATGTTTAGTTGAAAATATTTGGCATTAAATGACAAATTGGCATAAATTCCTTCTGCAATTATCTTTCATTTAAACCCATTTAAAATTATAACGATATCGATGTGTGCAAATATTACTTTTATAAATGCATTCAAATAATTGCAAACAACTCCAAAACATCAAAAAAATTAAATAATATTTAATATCTCAAAATATTAATTAATTTAACTTATTTAGAACATTTTTAAATTGATTGAATCATGTGGTTTTTCGGAGAATTCATCATTACAATTATACAATTCAAGGGTGTAAAATAATTCGAATATTATTGTTCACACATCACCTTAGCTAGCATTTAATAGTTTGTCCGAATTTATCACTTACACATCTTTTGAAGGACTGGGCCAGCCCATAGTGGAATTAAAGAGTAAATTTCAAAAAATTTAATGGGCCTATGAAGTCTAAACTAGTTTAGAATTTTTCTAATTTTCTTTTAAACAAAATTGATATTTTATTTAATCTCATAAATAAAGTTTTACTTTAATATAATATGTACATAAATTAGATTATATCAAATATACTCTTAGACACATATTTGTGTTTGACTGTTACTTATTGAATTTAATTTTGAGAAGGAACTTTTCATTTCTTTCTCTAAACTTATTCAATTAATGAGGGGCATATGATTTTAATTAGAGAAAGAAAATTTTTCATTTCTTTCCTTTTAATTAAATTGATTGATTGATTAAGTTAAATGACATTAATGATTGATTGATTGCCTTTATTATATACCTTTGTTGTCCAATATATTTTTTTTAAACAAAACAAAATTTATTTGATACATACATACATACATACATATATATATATTCTTTTTTACACTAAAGTTGATTTTAGTTGCTTGACATGTTTTAAAGTAAAGCAAACAATTTCAAACTAGTTTTAATTAATGGATAGTTTAAAACCTAAATTGTAATTTTCATAAAAGTCCATTTTGTAAAACTTGAATTCAAAATATATGCATATATGTATATTCATGCGCACGCACACACACACACACATATGCATATATACATATGTATATAATAATTGATTAAAAGTTTTAAATTCAAAAATAGAGTGTAACATATGTAATCAATTAATTTGTAGTTTAAAATACATATACATATAGTCAAAATAACAATCTTAGATCTTATTATTAACTTAAATAAAAGTTTAATCATTAAACAAGAAAGTCCATATGTAAATCTTAGAGTGAACTAATTTTATTCTATTGTAAGTGTAACGAACCGGATATTTCGACCCTCGAAAATCAACACTAATACTTCCACTGTATTGCATGTCATGCAATTGAATGCCAGGAATCCCGATCGTTATGGGTGAAAGAAAGAAAGAGAAAGAAGAAAACTAAACAAATAGAATCTCACAGCAGAACAAATAATCTATAATATACAACAAATCTTTACATAAAGAAAAATGGTAATATACACACATCAATCAGTGTACGCTAACCTATTTCATCCTGGACAGTGATAACAGCCCATCCTTACAATTGCTGATAAATACAACCAATAGACAACACAGTGGAACACAAAGAAATACATTGATACGTCTGGGGCCTCCAGCTTGTCTCCTAGGCTCCATGCATCCCAAGTAATATGTAAATATGCTTGGCTTGACCCGAGCATTGAAAGGGATGAACACCCAGATCAGTCTGGTAAACCAGCGTGAGAAAAACACACCTCAAATGGAATTTAATGTTTATCAAAAATCTTTCAAATAAAGGTATCTCGTAAGATCACCTCACACATAAACACAGTTGGGTTTTCCTCACGGTAACCAAAACATTTTCTATAGAAAATCCATTATTATTATAATAATGTCTAGGGATCAAAGTAAAATATGAATATAGCTGAAATGCTTGCATCTCACGTTTTAGCATAGTTGGGCACAACTAAGTCCGTAAAGCTCGTATTGAAAAATGGATTCCATACTATGACAAGGTAAGGAACTACTTTCCGATGGTACATCTTCAGATAAAATGCACCGGGGGTCTAACAAGAACATTATATACTCCTACCATAGTGGACTAGCCTACCACTTGACTAATAGTACCGAATATGATCACCCTACTTTGAACCCCGAAGCATATATGAGTAGATGGTAATCGATCCAGATTTAGGATGACCATACCCTGATGGGAGCGACCCACATAGCCCTGCTGCATGCCCGATTTTTGTCATTTCCCAACTAGTGAGGTTTAAGGCTATGTTTTACCTTTATATAGCACTTCCCACTTGGAACGCTACATTTCCTTCCAGTCGACGACACAATGTCAGCATTCATCCATACAAGTCATTCAGGAGATGAACGAACTGAAGGCACTACTTCTACTACACCCATTTTACAATCACCTCAGGATTAGTAGCACGCAGCCCTTGCACTTCAAAGAGCTCCATCTTTAAATTTCGTCATCTTCAAGATCTTCACTTCGAAATGCTTAAGTTGGATCGAAGTGGTTTTCAAATAACATATCTGATCCCGATCTCTTTGAAACAACATTCGATAGCTTCCGATAAACTCAAACCTAGTTCTTTTAGAAATAATCAGACAATAGATAAGACTATAGATCTTCTCCTAACCGTTAATGGACGGATTTCCTTATCACATGTCCTAGGAGAACAAAAAGAGATTTATACGCATAGCACAGCATCATCGGAGATGACTGTGGCATATAACCCACGTGTTTCTCCTAGAAATTTCCAGGGTTATGTTTTGGTCCATATTTGATAGTCAATTATTGAACTATCAACAAACAAACATTCAGTTATCAATTTAATTCTATAGGGAATAACAACATTGGTTATATACATAAACAACTGCTAACCTCTTTAATTAATTCTTTTATTAATAAAAATCACTTTGTAAATACCTGTATTACAATACATTTACGAAGATTCATTCACCAACCCTATATTTTTTCAATACTTGAAAAAAAATATCCATATACTTATCTCGAGGGCATAAGTATATTCACAACACTTAGAAAGATTTTTTTATACAAACCAAAATCATTTGTAAACACCTTTTAGAAATCTATAAAACCCCTTTATAAATCTCTTTGATAAATCTCTGAAATCATTTATAATCTCTTTTAGAAATTTCAAAACATTTATAAAAATCTTTTATAAACTATAAACCATTATCAAACTATTTTAATAAAGCTCTAAAACAAAATTATAAACCTCTTTACTAAATGAAATTCATTTTATAAATCCATAAACTATTTATAAAACTCTTTTTATAAACCTATAAACCCATTTCTTAAATTCTTTTACAACTATGTAAAACCAATTATAAGACTCTTTTTATAAATCTTGAAAATATTTATAAATAAACAGTAATCGTTTACTTCGAAACACTATTATATAATAATAATTATTAATAATAAACATTATAAATAAATTATAATAATTAACTTAAAAGCATCTTAAAAATAATAATTAATAATTTTAAAACATTATTAATTCAACAATAATTAATTTTCAATATTATTATAATAAATAACGACTAATTTCAAAACATTATAAATAAATAATTTCAAACCATATTAATTATTTAAATAAATAACTTTTCAAAATAATAAAATATTGATAAATAACTTTAAAATAATATTAAATATAAATAAATAACCTTTTAAAACAATATTAAATATAAATAAATAATCTTTTAAAACATTTCTAAATGACTTAGGAAAGACAAATAATAAGGTTGGTGTAAAATATAAATTAAATCCTTTTAAAACTAAATATTTTTGGAAACCCCAAATTCAGATTTATAATCATTCTCCGTCTCAAAACCATCTCCAACCTAAATGACAATTTATAGTATTTAAAAATACTAATTTGAGGCCAATAGCTACCAAAAGTTTAACCAATATTGATATTAATTTCCTATTACTATAGGATTTAAATTTGAGTATATAACAATGTCATAGCCCATAGTATCAACAATCAGGTTCGATTTTCAAAAATTCATATAATAGAAATATTATAGAAAACATTTCAACAATGGCGAGGAATCTCGTTGGATCCCTCCAACCTATCCCTCTGCATCACAGCTCATATATATCAGCACATATATATATATATATAAATAAAATCTATGATGACCCAGAGTTTTATCACTATTAAAATGGATACTTAATTATATTTTTAAATAATAAATGAATTTTCATTAACAAACAAAACTATTTTTAATAATAACTAACGATAATAAAATCGTTTCAAATTTTGTTTAACAATATATATAGTTTAGAATAAAATATAAAATGTGACCGGAAATTATTTTTTGAAATCTTGATTTTTCATCGGTTAAATGTTATCTAAAATGTCATAACACTATTTTAAACACATATAAGATAGAATAAAAATGCTTCTTTCAACACATAGTACATGAGATCATGGCATAAATAGTTGCATGAGGGGGATACAAGGATGGATGGAAATCATGAGAAGGGAGAGGGAGTGCATGCATGTATACATATTTAATTATAAGCACTCTATATTTTTGTAAATATTTTTCTAAGCCTATATATACCTTAACTCTCATATTTCTTATTTTATAATCCGCTTCTTCACTTTAAATTCCTAAATGCTTGAGAAATATATCCATGGCTTCTCTTCATATTTTCTAATTTGAGAAAATCACTTCTTTGTACTCAAAATCTCCTCCTTAGTCCACTAAACCACATCTACATATACTACAACACCTCCTCCTCCAAAGTTGCAAGCCCACCTACCCTAAAACTCTAAGGCCAAGCCCAATCTCCCATGGCCAAGCCCAAACTTCCCTATGGCCAAGCCTAGTCTAGGTATTTTGGCCTTGAAGTCTTCATTTCACCAAATTCTAGCTCATATTCAAGTTTTAGCAAAAGTTCTCCTTGAGTTAGTAAAGTTTCGATGCGTAAAATTCTTATTTTGGAAAAGAAATCAACTTGATTTTGATGAACTATATGTTATGAAAATATAGTGTGTGTTGTGTTGAAATATTATGTTGGATTGATGGCATATAATTACAAGTTTGTGGTTGAGCTTGGATTTGTGATTTGGATGTTAAATGATATGTTTGGATATGGATATGTGAATGGTTGGTTATGATATGATGGTAGTGTGTTATGAAGCGAAAACCAAGTGTATGTGATGTTAATGTTGTGAAGTTAGCACTTTTAAATGTCGCAAAGGACTTGAGATCCGATTTGAGAACAAAAGCTTGTTTTCTAGTTTTTGGATTTAATAAATATTTTCCAAGTTTTCACCTTTTTGTTTAAGTTTTCAAAACTCTTCCATTTGTGTTTCAAAACATGTAGTAGCTAGAGGTAAAGTGAGATTTTCACTTAGAAACCAATTCTAACGAACTGCTCTTATAATGATAGTCGCTATGGATGCGGTTCGGGAAATTTCACGATTTCAACTTTTAAAATGTTTTCTTTTTGATTGATTTTGAAAATTCATTTCAACCCAATTAATAAGTAATAAGTTAAGTTTTATTATTTAATAATTATTTATTTAATTATTTAGTTAGAGTTAATTATTTAATTAATTATTATTTAATTAAAGGTTTGTCATCCACTTAATTAGGGTTTAATTCTTAAATGAATGTTATTTAATTAAAGTTTAATTATAAATTTTTAAGGTTTAAATTATGATTTTTGATTTAATTAAAGATCATCTGATCCCGTCACCTCAACTCAGGTCATCAGCAACCGCCTCCAAGCCCCAGCCATTTCACCATCGAGCATATGACCATCTACAGACCTCAGCCATGATTCAAAATCCGTTAAGTATCAGCCCTTACAACTGCTGCTATTGTCTTCATCACACTTCAATAATCACGCACTCATCGCCTCCAAGTTGAGGCCTTACCTAGGTCAACATTTAAGATCGCCATCTTACCCCTTGTCGTGACCAAGTCTCCCAAAATCGATCGTCGACAGCAACCTACAACAGCCACGCCACCACCCCCTTCAATGTTGCAGCCTCCCAATTTGCGTTCGCTTGCCCTTCGTACCACTCCAGGTCACAATTCGCACCGCTCAAGAATGCACGCAATTTTTTTTAAGGATGCAATTTTCTGATTAGAGGATTCATGGCATAAAAATGAAATAAGATAATACGAGGTTCGGGTTTAACTTAGAATGTAAGATTCAATTAACGACTTTATTCTTCGCATACAATTAATTTTATAAAACTTTTCAAGTATTGGATTTTTTGGAAAATTAAATAGAGTCTACTTTGTATGGAGAGCGTTTTGGAAATTCAAAATATAATATAATTAAATGATATACATCTCTGAAGCGGTATCCCATCATCTCGAAACATGGGGAAACAACATAATATCAAAAAAAAAGTATACCGTAAAAATGTACGTTTGCGAATTGGGTCTCCCTTTGCATCTGAGAAGCCACAAGACTTAGGTATAGACTTGACTTCTGGCAATTTTAATAATAACAACACATATAATAGCAATAACTATAATGAAACTAAAAATGAATATGTCCAATACTGCAAAATAAATATAAATAAATTGAAGTTTGAGGTGTGTTGTGTGCTATGTGATATGTGCGATGTATGTGATATGTATGATGTGCGTGATCCATAATGTGCGATGTATGCGATAGGTGTGATGTGTAATGTGTAGATATGTGTGAAGTGTGTGATGTGTGAGCTGTGTGTTGCGTGTGATGTGTGCGATGGATTTGATATGTATTGTGTAATGGACGTGATTGTGTTTGATGTCCTAAGGATGTTTTGATGTTTGATGTGTTATGAATGTTGTTCGATGTGTTATGGATGTTTTATCATTCCTTTGGTTAGATTTCTTATTGTGCTATGTATATTATTCCTTGATATACCATTTATATTTTCACTATTAAATCTAGACATAGTCGGCCCGTTTATTATTTATATAATATTCGGGTCAGTTCGAGACATTTGAGGTTTAGGGACGAGTGACCAGATTTGCTTATTGGGCCTAGTTGGAGATTGTATTATTAGATGTATTGAGATTTAGTAGGAATTTGACTTTTTGTATCCCACTCGGACTTATGTGATGTATTATATTTTTATCGCTACGTTGATGACTTTATGTTCTCTATTATTTATTTTATGTTGTGTATTGTTCTATCCTCGGGAACCACACGTGTCTATTGCTTTGTATTGAGACTTTTTACATCGAGGTGAGAGATTTTTATATTATGAGACGTGCACATAATTGATATTTAATAGGAATTTGACTTGTTGTATCCCGCTCAAATTTATGCGATGTATTATATTTATTGTTGCGTTGATGACTGTGTTTTCTATGATTATTTTATATATTGTGTATTGTTCTATCCTTGGGCACCACACATGTTTATTGCTTTGCACCGAGACTATTTACGTCAAGGTAAGTGGTTTTTATTTATTTTATGCAACATATTCAGTATTAGTCAAAAGGAATATTCATGTATGCTTCACCCACATTGCCTCATTCTCTGTGTTACTCAACAATATAACTCAGTAATACTCTTGGGTAATATGGGTATAGAGATAGGGTATTACATTTTTGGTATCAGAGCGATAAATTTATAAATAAAATTATTTTGATTGCTACACCCCACCTCCATACCCAATTTGGAACATGTATTTTTTTCGAGATGTCCCATGTTAGGATGTCTCTTCGGAGATGTATATCATGTAATTATATTGTATTTTGATTTTTTGAAATGCTCTCCATACAAATAAATCTGTTGAAATTTTCTGGAAAATCCAACATTTAGAATATTTTCACCAAATTTACTATATATGAAGAATAGAGAATCGTTATTTGAATCTATTTGAAAGTAAAGCATATGATATGATGGGTCAGAGACACATAAAGAATCTAATAGTTGAGTTTGATAGACGAAAGATGATTATGAAGAAATTCAGGGTATGCGTTGTGTACAACGACTTCCTTATAAGAAATTGCAAGGACGCAATTTCCTTAGGGGGGAAATCTACAACAGACCTGCTTTCTTCGCCATATAAATTAATAAATTTTAATAAAACAAAAGGTATTTGGGTTTGATTTGAGATGATTTATATTTTGAAAATAAATATTTTAGTTAATTAAATTCTATTTAATAGCGAATTTTTATTTTAATAAATTGAATTGAATTAATACACTATTTTTGAATAAATTATATAAATCAAATAAGATGTTTTGATTAATATAAATATTTTATAGTATTGGAATAATTGAAAAACAAATTTATTTTGTAATGCAACAATGAATGATTAAATAAATAAGGGGGCATCGGATTGGATAAAAGTGTGCAGTTATCGTTATACTCTAGATAATGAAGTATAAAATTAAATTAAAATTAAATCAAATTGAATTAAATTTGTAAATAAATTGAAAGAGTGAATAATTGGCAATGTAAATTAAATATAACTAGCCCAAAATCAACAAAACCCATACCTATTTAAATTCAGACCCTTCTTCTTTTTTCTCGAAGCCTCTCTTATTTTCTAATTCATGCTCGACCCATAAATAATTTCAGCCCTAATTCGCCTAAGAAAAATCGCGATTTAAACATTATAAGAAATTCAAGCGCGCACTCTGTGAAGACAAATTCGATGATCGACGTCGGCATAAAGAGCGACTGCGACATCTAGTGAACGCGAGGCGGAGGGAGACACATGTTGTGGTGCGATCGTGGGTAGGGGACCACGATGTATAGCGGAAGCGAGGCGGTAGGGGATGGTCGATTGGAAAGCAACAAAGTAAGCAGGGAGCGGCAACCTGAAGGTGGTAGGCAGTTGTTGAGGCATTCAGGGAGGATGAGGTAAAAGGGATAGTTGATGTTGCCAGAAGGAGCGTGGAACTGAAGTCGGAGGTTGTTGCTGCTCGATGTGGGGATGGTAGTGACAGGTGAGGAAGAGTTTGACATTGGGGGAGATGTGACCATGGGGTGTTACCTGAGGTTTAGGTCATGGTTAGTAGTGAAGTGGAGGAAGACATCTAGTGGGTAGTGATGGAATTTTTGACATTGTGGTAAATTTGAGGGTTGCAGCGACTAGTCTGAGGCGAAGCTGGCAGCGTCGAAGGTCAATGAGTCGTTGATAGGAAATTCAACCATCGTTTCGTTGAGTTATATCACTCACAATCATGGCTTTTCATTTTAATTAATGCGTAATTTCCCCCATATGTTTACTTGATAATTTGGTTGAATCGATGATTGGTTATTGGATGTGATTGATTATTGTTGATGACCAATGCTTGACGATGTTTGGATTAGATGAAATTGACAATTATTGGATGATATTGATTGTATAGGTGCAGTGTGTTTTGGGTTGATATTTGTTGTGTGTATATTGGTTGATTTTGATGATGATATTACTTGAACATAAAATTAAAATTGATTGAAATAGAGGAAAATGAAGTAAATGATGTAAATTTGAAACAAATAAATTATTTTGGTGGTAAAAAACGAATTCTAGAAAGTTGTTTTATTTTTAATTCTGAGAATTATTGAATTAATGGAAAATCTGAAAGAGGAATGATTTTGGAAAAATATTTGTTAGTTGAATAATTTTGAGGATACTGCAAATGGAAATTATTTTGAAAAATGATGTATTTTGGGATTTTATAAATTAAAGGAATTTTGAAGATTTATATTTTTATTTACCGTTGATTATAAAAATATATTTAGAGGATATTTGTTAAATGATGTTTGGAAAATATATTTTTGAAAGTAAAGAGTTATTTAAATTTAAATGATGAGACGTATATGAAATGATATTTTGATTTTATTGCAAAGTGAATGCAAATTATTTTATTTGAGAATTTTCAATTACGGGGAATTGATATATATAATATATGAAGTGGTATTTTGAAAGTAATATATATTAATTTTGATGGATTATACCTTTAAAGAAGTGTTTAAAGATAAATGAAGATTTTAAATATTAATTTTGAAGTTATGTATTTGGATTTTCAATTTTTGAATTGAGGATAATTTTTGTATTTGAGATTTTAAAGCTAGTTGAAAAATATAAATTCCTTTAAAGTATTTCTATATTATTAAAGAGGAAATTAAAAGTAAAAGTATTTTTGAGAATTTAAAAATTTGTTGACGAGTAAGAATGAAGGTTTCTTTGAAACCAAATAAATTATTTTGAAATATGGATTTTTGAAATTTGATGTAAGAATCAATTATTTTCATAAGACGAAAATAAAAAAAGAGATTTTTTTTGTTGTTAAATTAAATTGAAGTATGTTATAAAGGGAAGGGAATGAAGTGAAATATATTTAAACAAACTCTTCATCTCGTTAAATATTAATTGAGTAATATATTGATGCATGAATGGATGATTGTTGATTTGTGTGTTAAGAACAAGCTGAAGTAAAATTACTCGTTATATTGAATTATAAATTAATAAATTGAAGAATGATTTAAGCAAGTGTGAATTAATAAGCGAAGTGGAAATTTATTTAATATTGGTTAATTGAGGGTGTTGTGTATATAATTATATTTCAACGGGTGTTATGGGACGTCCGTTTAAGGTGTATTCTTTACTCAACACAAGTATAATATCGGGTAATTTATTGAAGACTGAATATTTTATACTTGGATATCGGTGAATATTCTATATTATTTGGATTTTTGACTTGATGTGTGAGGTAAGTTATATTATTTTATATTTTATTTTAAACCCGGAATATGATTTTCTCCGCTTTTGAATGAAACATGCAGTACGAAATCCCTTTTGTAAATGTGATAGCCAGAAGTTTTTACTAGTCCTATCCTAGCTGGATGGACCGTGGGTAGCCCCCCGATGGTTGTGGTGACACGAATTCCTCGTCGCATGGTCACAGTCTGCTGCATGGGCCAACGAGACAAATACAGAACGAGGCGAGGAGGTTTACAATAGAAGCAAGGAGGCGATGAAGCGACGTGCATTTATTATGCAGCTAATGACTGGTGAGGATGCTCATAAAACTTTTACGAGTAGGGTCACCCTTTGCATCTGAATAACTATGAAGCTCATGTGTTGACTCCGCTTTTGGCAGTAACTATAACAACAACACATATAATAGCAGTAGCAAGTAAATGAAGAATAAAATGAATAAATCCATTACTGCTAAATAAATATAAATAAATTGATGTTTGAAGCATGTTGTGTGTGCTGTGTGATGTGTGTTATGCGTGATGTGTAGATGTGTGTGATTTTTGATGTGTGAGCAGTGCATTGTGTGTGATGTGTGCAATGGATGCTTGATGTGTATTATGTGATGGATGTGATCGTGTTTGATGTCTTATAGATGTTTTGATGTTTGATGCATTATCAATGTTGTTCGATGTGTTGTGGATGTTATATTATTCCTTTGATGATTGGATTTCCTTATTATGACGTGTATATTATTCCTTAAGATATCGTTTATATTCTCACTATTGAATCTAGACATAGTCTGACCTGTTTATTATTTATATAATACTCGGGTCAGTCCGAGACATTTTAGGTTCAGAGACGATGTGACAAGATTTGCTTATTAGGCTTAGTTGGAGGATGTATTACTAGATGTATTGTATGTTATAATACACTACAAGAAAAGCTTGTTTTATTAGCATAAGCTAACAGCGTTTTCGAACGGGTTGCGGTCATAGATAATGATAGGCGGTAAATTAGTAAAATCAACGTTGTTCGCGCGCTGTCTATTAAATTTCTCTCCTTTCCCCCCATTTCTACGTTTACCTAATAAAAAGAACTTCCCCAAAATTTCAGTTCCTAAATCCAAATTTCATCACAGAATCTTCCTCGTTCAAAATAAAATTTCTTTGCCCGTAGCTTTCATCGTCCTTTGTAGTCATCTCCATTTTAGGCTCGTCAGTGGAAACGAATCGCCGACCTTCACCGCCATTAACCTAGTTTCTGCTGCAGTCAACTGGCTCGTCAATGGAGGAGAATTAGACTTCGAAAACTCACGACTCGAGCTTACAAATCAAAGGAGAAGAACGAGCAGTGCAGTAACCAAACTCTTCGTGCCATCTCTACAAAACCTAAGAAAAAATCAGACTTCGAAAACTCACGACTCGAGCTTACAAATCCCCTTTCATTGAGATCATTGAAAAAAGAAGCTTCCATTTTTAGGTGAACTATGGTTAAATACTTGATACAATACTTCCTCTTGTTCAATTTTATCCATTTTACTTTATAAAAAAAGCAATTTTTCTTTTTTTGAAAATTTCATGTTAGTTAACAATCGTTGCTTGATTTCATGTTGTTGATTGATGTGGCTTTATTTCAATTTTGAACTTAAATTATTGATTTTGATTTCAGTTCCATTTTTTGTGCCTAGCTTCTATTATGATTTCGAATTTTAATTTTGATAGTATGAATCTATATGGATGTTTAGGAAGCAACAATGCTTCACTTTTTTTATATTTGGGCGTTGGAACAACGTAAAATAAGCTTCCTGAAATGCTCCTTAGGACATAATAACCAACACATTTGGATGTTCCAAAAAAGTCATTGATAAGCCTTGGTTAGGTTAATTAAGATGTGTAATATCTCTATAATAATTGATTTTAAACAAAAAAAATGCTTATTGAAACTAGATTGACATTGCTAGTTGAATTACAACATAGAGCAAAAATTTCGCATGAATCAGAGATGAAACCATACTAACTAAACTTTTGAATATGAACTTTCACATGAAGCAGAGATGAAACCATAATCAGTTATGTGGTTCTTGCAATATCATTCACAAATTGCATATGAACTTTTGAATGACCGGTATTGTAAGAGCGTGTGACTTAGACAACTTAGTATATTTTTTCCCATGATTAGGTAAGTGGTCAGAATATTTGGCTTCATCTATTGGATAAAAAGAGACTACAAATGGCATCACATTTTGGGTAAGCAGCTTACCAATTTTCTGTTATATTTAAGAGAAAAGCCTCAATTTTCTTGGGTTTGATTCTGATGTCGTTAATAATAGTATGTTTTTGTGTTGGCTATAATAAATGTGTGCTCTGTAATCACCTTAGACTAGTGACTAAACTTATATTAAATTGTCAAGGCTGAAATAATACTTTTGCTTTATCAAAAAGTTCAGGTTTTTTTATGAAACAGAACCGCATGCTTAAAAACATATATTGTTGTTTTGAATAGTTCATATAATACTATATCATTAGTGCTTGTAAATATGTTTATATCTTGACAAATTTTCATGATTAAAATTATAGCCTTTCTAGCGTGAAATCTGGATGGATTCTTTTCATATAAACCGGCCAACAAGAGATCGGTATTCTCTTGTTTTTAAGGGTGGTAGTCGTAATGTGCAAACTAAAGGGGTTCCTCTATCCACTCATAGCATGTTCCCCTATACTACAAAGAATCTTAGTCATCCATCGCAACAAATTGATAAATTAGTGAGACTTATCGTATTTGATGAATGACTGATCATACAAAATGAATGGTTAAGATCTATGTAGTCCATGGAGACCAACAAGAGGGGAATAGGATTTGACACAGTCTTTTGGTATATAGATGGCAACCACTTTATTGACTATTCAACTAGCATTAAAGTATTTTGAGGAACATAAGTTTGCAATATCACTTGACACATTCTTTCCAACACATTAAGGCTGATTAAAGTATTATTACTAGGCCAAAGCTATTAAAGTCAAATTTTTTGTTGGCCTTTTTTTTCCTGTTAAGCTCTTGAATCGGTCCGTAAACAGTTGAGTTTAACGAATTTTGCAGTGGCAGTTCAAGGTGCATGCTTGCTTCATGAAGAACTGCTATATGATCGTTGTGCGCTTATTTTCCAAGTATGATTTGCTCGCATCTGAGTTTTGAGTTTAATGCTAATTTGAATTTAGTTTCACATTATTTTATATTAATTGTTTTTTAGTTTCACATTGACTTGACATAGTAACATATCACAAGAATTGATGTTTTGAGTTTTTAATATACTTTTACATCTATACATACATTATGTAGTATGCTAGCTATGTACATATATTTTTAATGCCTTCTAGGCCAGCATATTCTCATGGGTTTATCATGGTAATTGCAGGGTGATAGTTCAGTTCAATTTTGGTGCAGTTATAACACATTACCTCTCAATGTAATTATTACTCAGGTTCTCTTTACATCCATAAATTTCTCTGTCAATTTTTCGTAGCAACTAATTTAGTGCATGAGACTTCCTGTACTTTGTGTGTGTTTATTTTTTCATTCTGTAAACATATGCAAAATTCGTGAGTATTCTACTATAAGTCGCAGGATTAGAAAATTGGTATTGATGCTTGTGACATATACTACTAAAAGCCTAAAACTTATGTAAAATACTGGTTATCTCAAAATTATAATAATGTTCCTTTATTTCTCATGTAAAATGTTTATTTTGTGTTTCACAATAGCAAGAAACTTTATTTTATTGTTATGTCACTTCACTTTATTTTGATAAAATAAAATAAAGTGAAAATTTCAATCCGTCCTTTATTTTTAAGTTTAGTACATGAAAAACCCTCATCAAAATAACCGTAGGAGTAGAGCAGTTGGTTTGAACAAACGACGTTCACATGTCAGGTTAAAGGTTTAATCTTTGTAGGAAACCAGACCAAGTTCCAAAAAAATAAAAACTTCTCATCAATTTTTTAAAAAAATTAAGTCTCTAAAATTGTTTTCGATTTTTTTTCACAAATCAAATATGTACTTTGTTGCATTTTCTATAACCAATACCTTTTCTTTTATTTGGTTTGCAAAAGTGCAAATGTTTGCAGTTTTACAAATTTTACAGTTCAACAAAAACTAAAAGCAGAGATGTTTTCTAAAACTTACTTTTTAAGAAGGAATGACTGTGTATTTTGAAAACATGAGTGTTTTACAAAAATTCCCTAAAATAAAAGTTATTTTTACCTTTGGGAAAACTTCACGGACGATGCAATGGTTCATCTAATCCCTAGAAGTATATATTTGACACTTTTGGCCCTGACTATAGATGGGATCGAAGTTCAAGAAAACTCTAATAGCAGAAAGCGTGAGAGACTTGCTTCATAATTAGTGCAAAAGAGTGAAGACTAAACGGGGGCCATTACTCTCTCAAGCGGGAACCACCACTTCAATACATATTCATGGTTCATATGTTAATGTGAACTGCCTGATTTTTTTTGACCAAAAATTGTTTCACTTTCCTTAATCTGAATAATCAAGTACCTTCCAGTCTTTAGTTATCCTCCCCATAGAAGTAGAATTAACAGATTCATTAGAAAAACGTAATGAGGCTGGCTGATAAATTAGTACTACTCCGTTTCAGCTTTTAGACAGTACAAAACAATATTTACTATATACTTGCATTATGTTTATAGTTCCTGCATTTATCAGTCATCGATTTGATTTGTTTTCATTAACTGGAAGGTAGACTCTTTCTGCTACAACCCATATACTATCAGGGCGCTTCTCTCTTACTCCACATACCTCTTGCTGTCCACCTGCTATTGTCCACCTGCAAAAAATGTTTCATCTGATATATCAAATATGTGGAAAAAATTCAGCTGAGTATTTTTTTATCAGATCATTATGCTTTAGCCTTGTGGTATTATGAAGATTAGAGAAGGATCCTAAAATGACACTAGAACAAGTTGTGGGGGAAGCTTACAAGAATGTACTACAACCATGGCATGGTTGGATCTCCACTACAGCTTATAAGGTTCTCCCCTTGCAAGATTATGTTTGTGTATTTTATTTGGAAGTATATTTTGAATGCAAATTTATTTAGAACATGTAGCAATGAAGCTTATTCCAGAAAGAGAAATCTTCATTAGCTTGCTTCTGGGTTAAGATCAATATTATGATGCACTTGGAAGTGATATACTGAAATTTGTTTCTCTGCTTCAGCCATTTTTTAATGAAATCAGTGCACTTTTGGTGAGACTGATGCACACACACAACATATACATACATATATATAGTAGGCTAAGAGTCCTTTTAAGATTTTGGTACATGTTATGAAATATCTTTCCTGACAATTTTCTTTGGCAATGACAGAGATAGCTTCGATTGGACAAACTGAAATCAACATAAAGGAACAGGCTCAAACTTTTGATATGTTCATCTTGTAAATACTATCACAACGGTATCAGCTTTAATGTGTAATAATAAAGTTGGTGTTTGCCTCTCATTAGTTTTGCTAAAATCCTCAGTAGAAAAGATGGTGTCTACCTCTCATATACGTAGCAGTTTTAATGGTTAAGAAGTTCAAGGTAGAAAGTACAGATATTGATCTCTTAGCCTTTTCCATACAGAATCTCATTAGGTATGTTACTACACCTCCTTTTAGCCTTACTAGATTAGATGACATGTCAATATAGTGTAGATGTGAATATTGGTTTCAGTAATGCATCTAATGTTAAAACATTACATGGATTATTGAATTACTAGAATGAAACAGTTTACATAGAGTTATTTTGATTGTTTGTGGCCTCAATAGGCAATGATATATATATATATATATATATATATATATATATATACAGATAGGCTTACTCGTTATAAAATGTAATTTCAGTTGCAAATCCCGGGAATGATTGATAAATCTAAATAAACATCATGAGTGTTGACTTTATTAAACAAAATTGTAACTACATATGAAATAGAAACATTCATGCAAACAATATAAAAACTACAAGGCATAAAAAATAGAAACATTCATACAAACAATGAATAAACACACGTTATCTTATAGGTAGTTGGAGATGTACTTAGGATTCGGCAAATTCTAACCAACTATGTTAACCAACTTCACAAAAATCAACTAATTTGTACAAAAAAGAACTATGTTAAGCAAGTTTTACAAAAATTAAACAACCAAGTTAACTAATTTTATAAAGAAATAGCTAAGTTTATAAAAAATAATTAAGTTTTATAAAATTTTAACCAAGTCGACTAAATGTTTGTAAAAATTAACTAAATTTATAAAATTTAACTAGGTTTATTAAGTTTATAAAAATTAACTAAATTTACCAAATTTATAAAAGTTAAATAATTTTCTAAAAATAAACTAAGTTTTATTCATCTTAAATAAATTCATAAGAATTAAAAATATAACAGTTAACCAAGTTTTATAGTAATTAAACAATTTTCCGGATATTAACAAAATTTCATAAATATTAACTATATTTTATAAATTTAATGAAGTTAAATAAATTATATAAAAAATTAACTAAATTTATAAAAAATGACCTAATTTATAAAAATTAACTACTTTTTATACAAGTTAACTATATTTTATAAAAATTAAATAAGTTTATCAAATTAATTAAGTTTATAAAAAGTAATTAAGTCAAAGTAAGTTTATTGTACCCTTGCTGGTTTAAATGGCAGTCAAAGATAATGCCTGTACGAGATTGTATTGTTTGAATTATTTTATTGGAAATCAAAGTTTTCACCTAAATGATGTGATCTGTACTAGAATTGATCGAACCTTTACTATGATCAACGTTCTAGCCTTTCAAATTTGTATTTACTATATTTATGATTTATTTGAACATACTTTACAGTTAGATGGATGTCTTTAATGCAAAAAAGTAGAAACATGCTGCAACAAGTTATCGATTCAAAGTTATTTTGGATGTTAGAACTAAATTTTGGTTTGTATGTATTACTACTTTGGTTACTAGCTACTACTTCTACATTGTTTATGAAATATTATAGACGTATTATATATGTTTTGTTGTAAGAATATTGTGTATGTTGATTATGTAATGTTACATGTAGATTATGAGATATGTGATTAATATAACGAAATGTTTGAATAATGTATAATGTGTTGATTTTAGTTGAGTTATATATTTGGTATATAAATTGTCATCGATGCGTATAGAAATGGAATCTATAGGTGGGGAAATGTAGATGCTCTAAACGACAGCGTTTTAAAAACGCTGTGTTAACTTTCAACAGCATTTACGAAGTGCTATAGAAAAGAGTTCATAATAGAGAAAAACGCTAGAGAAGAATTCATAGCATCAGTTAACGCTAAGAAAAGTTATCTTAACAAAGTAAAACCGCTGTTAAATCCATTTGATAACAGAGGTCGAACGCTACGAAAAGTGCTTCAGCTCACTAGCGAAAACGGCATAAATAGTATTAACGACATCAGTAAAACGATATTAGAAACATACTTTTTATAGAGTTTTCGCTATTGCTATGGTATGTTCAGTACCTAGAACTGCATGTCGTTATACAGCGTAGTTAAAAACGCTATTAAAACCTTTTACAGCGTTTTTTAAACGCTGTTAAAAGTCCAGTTTGTTGTAGTGATATAGACTCATGTATGTATATGATGTTGGATTAGATGTATTGGCTTATCTTGTGTATAATTGAGATTTAGTGGGAATTTAATTTTTTGTATATCACCTAGACGTATGTGATGTGTTATATTTTTATCGCAGCGTTGATAACTCTATGTTCTCTATCATTTATTTTATATTATGTATTGTTCTATCCTTAGGCACCACACATGTTTATTGCTTTGTACCCAAACTGTCTACGTCGAGGTGAGATATTTTTATATTATAAGACGTATTCAGTGTTGGTCCAAGGGTACATTCACGTGTGTATCACCCACATCGTCTCATTCTCCGTATTACTGGACAATATTATTCATTAATACTCTTGGGTAATATGGGTATAGAGGTGGGGTGTTATATTGTGCAAGTCATTCTTATTTACTAATGCGCCTTATACCTTCTTATGTGGTCCCCAAATACTGTTGCGCCCCCAGCACAGTCCACGCTTAGTTTTCATTTTACGTTACTCTTTAATTTACTGTTCCTATCTGCTACTGCACACCCGGCACAGTCCCCGCTTGACTTCCCATTTAGGTTTATCTTTTAGTTGATACTGCCTGGAATCAGCCACCTATGTAGTACAATTTTTCCAATTTGTTCTCTAGATTTATATTGCATAGACTCTACCCCCTGCAGTGTTCTTTTAGATCCATTCATTAGTTCAAACTGAGTAGTCCCAACCACCTGTAGTATTCAACTATTTATTAGCTACGTCCTGGACCACAAAGAAACAGCCAGTGGTCCTTCTATATTTCTTAACTTAAGTTCTGGACCACTGTGAAAAAACCACCCACGGTCCTAGTTTATTTACTTAGACTCTAGACTACTATGTAACTCCCACTCACAGTCCTTAAGCATTTGTTTAATTGGAAGCTGTTTGGAATCATCCATCGCAGTCCCTGAAAGTTGAATGCCTCTCCACACCTTCCCAAGGTGTTTAATCAAGTAGGCATCCCCACCACAACGTCACTAGCCCTTCCATCCTTACCAGGATCCCTTCCCTTTGCTGACCGGGCCTCCTCCCATGTGCCACCTACTGGTCTTTTATTAGGTTTCGTTTACTACTTTTCTTGGCGTAGTACCACCCTGCCCCAATGCTGACTACTCCCCTCTTTTCTTATTAAGTATTCCCTTTCCAACTTTGGCGCAGCATGACCCCTTCATACTGTGCGTAGTACATACTTAGAAATAAAGAGCCGTAGCCCCAACGCCATTTTCAAACAAACATTGACATCTCTAACAACGTCATTACACGTGTCGTTATTTCATTCGTCCTTATTTTATTTTATTTTATTCGCAGTGTTCTTTTTCTTTCTTTTTATCAAATGATTTGGATATGGTTTCCCTTTTTCCTAACCGATTAATATATTTTTCCATATAAATTTATTTTCATATGCTCGCGCAGTTCCACACTTTCCCCCAACATAGTAGTTAGTCATTTCGGTTTAGTTTTCCTTATAGAAAATGGGAATAAATTTCCAGAAAATTTGCAAACACTTGTTCTAACACAATTACTCTTTATTTGGACTTTAACTGTATTTTCCCTATTTATTTTCTAGTAACACACCTTCAATAAAACATATAAAATCATATTAGTTTAAGAAATTTCTCGAACTAAAAACCTATCTCTAAAATCAAGATTATAACACTATATAAAATTTTCATCATGTTTCGAAATCATTAGAGTTGGGGAAGCACATCTAAACATCCCATGTTTATCTATTCTTCCCCAAAACATTGGTTAAACCTTTATATTTGATAATATAATCTGTATGAACCCCATCATACTTAAAAACATATAAACCTAGACCAAAACCATATATTAGAGATCGGTGTAGATTGGTTAAATATTACTCATCTAAATCATTATGATGTCTAGCTTTAGTCTTCTTAATCCCCTTTTGCTTGCGTTTTCTTTATCTTCTTTCTATTTTCCCTTTTTGCCCACCAACATTAAAGTTCCTCTCTAGCTTTAATTTTGATTTTGATTAATATGAAATGAATGAATTGAAAAGAATAATGTTTATTGTCCCACAACAATTTAGGCATGGGCCCTCATAGCTCTTTTCTATTAATTCATTTCCCCTTGCTTCTCCTATTTGGGCCGCCCTGGTCTTCTAATTTATTTATTTGATTGGTTATAAATTTAGGGTTGTTACGATTGGGCACTTAGATGGTAGCACGTAGTTGTACTGTAAGTATTAGTCTTAGGCTATATATAGCATACTATAAGTCAAAGTTGTCTAGTGGTTCGAATCGTGCTATGCAAGATTCGAACCAGCGACCTTATGGACCAAAGTCGAAACACCTAACCACCGAGACAATGATGCTGGATATACTGAAAAAATTTCTATGATGATCGCAAGAAACAATAATAAACATTGGAAATTGAAAAGGTTATAAATTGAAAATACCGAGTCTTGGTGGTTGTGATTAGTTCTTCTGCTAACAGATCAAAATGTTTGGATAAAACCTATGATATTGCTGAATTTTAAAGCAAATTTTTTCTTATGTTTTCTCTTAGGTTTGTAAAGTGGTTGGTTTCTCAAATTGGTTAACATGTAGGGTATATAGCAAGAATTGGATTATTCTTATAATTAACATAGTTATGCACAAAAGTTAGTACAAACGTGGGTTGATTCATGAAATGAGCAATAAATGTACTTTTTCATTACAATTAACGCACTTTAACATTTCACATTTGTAGAAAATAGTAGAAAAATACGGATGCAACAACAATCGGTTTCCAACTTCTAAGTTCTTATTAAATACTTTTACACACTCTTTTTATGTTTTCATTTAAACATAATTATATTTAGTTTAGGTAGCATTCGTAAAACCATTATAAGTTTCAAAATACACAATCGTCCTTCCTAAAAAACTAGCTTTAGAAAATTCCATAATTTTAAGTTTCAGTATATTTACGGAAATACCATAATTATTTATAGAGAACCCAGCAAATATTTATGTAAAACCCTGCAAATATTTGCAAAGAACTCGGAAAATATTTGCGGATAACTCAACAGATATTTACGGAGTACTCTGCAAATATTTGAAATTTTTGGACTACAAATATTTCTAAGTTTCTAAAAAATTAATTTTTTTTATTATAGAAACATGTGATTAATGTTTAGATTTAATTTTCGAGAAAAAATAAAAGTAGGCGTGTAACTAAAAACATGTTTTTGTAAAGTATTTTTCACGTTCAAAAATGAAAATAAAGGGTGGAACCAAATTTCCGGTTTAATTTATTCCCACGCAATGGACCAATATCTCATTCAGTTTTGTATATGAAAGTAATGCATATTTACGTTTGACAATGACAGAGGAGAATTTTTGCTTTCAAATCACTAAAAAGTCAAGTGCTAATTCACAAAATAACTCATCGGCAAATGGATTCGCACTCCGTAAAATACAAACCTTAATGTTGGATCAGAAAAAAAATAGTTGATAAGCAATTTTACGCATTATATCACCGGTTGGACAGTTTGCTGCTTCTTGAATTTTTGACATTGTCCATTCAGTTTGTGCTCAAATGCTCTTCCATTACATTTGATCTACTCATTTTCTTTCAACTCATGATACTTCCTTCTTGTTTGTTGGAAACTACTATGTCTAGGTTTTTTCATATAATGCAAACTTGTTAACTACTATTTTTTTTAGATGAAGTTTATTTTGGTTTTTTATTGCTGCTTATGTTGGACATTCTTTTTTTCAAACCCTGTTCTTTTACCTATCTTTTTTCTACAAGTGGTTGCTAATTATTATGCCTGCACTAAAAAAATGACTTAATGCTCCATGTTTTAAGCATTTGGATTACTTTGGAGTTCCATTAAACATTATTACCTACAAGCTTATTTTCCTGCTCTAAATTTATATATTACTTGCTACTTCTGATTACAGCACCACTACTATGTATGCATAAAAAACTTTGCCTGGGACAAAACTTTAGGTTTTTTCCATACTTACAACGGAATCAGAGAGAATGAAGAACGAAATTTAAGTGATAATAGAATGATAGCATATTGATATTTATTCAATGACAAAATACATAACATTATTTATTCCACTATATTATCTGGCTATTGTTGTACACCAAACATATGCAATTGTGACTTTTGAAGCTCAACACCACGGTGCTATTGTGGTAGGATGGGAATGCCAGCAAACAACTATGGAGCATTAACTAAGCGGATATGCTTCTTATATTATAGTGTTTGTTTTGATTTATGTTTTTGCATGTACCCAAATAAGATATTTAAATTTGGAACCATGACCTGGAATTAAAGTTTTTATCTTGTATTATGTCTCGGAGGCTATGGTTTTTCCAAGTCAATATAATATATTCAATCTACATCGGGTTATGCTTCGTTTCCTTGCTTATTGACTTCTTTGCATTAGTACCACTCATATGGGTTAAATTCTTCTATCCCTATTTCCCTCGTCCTTATGCACTAAGCTAATCTCAGTCGATGATTTGTGTACCATCGCATTATATACTAGCATCATGGGTCCCAGTAATGATTTATATCATATGATTGGTGGTTGAGATTAAAGTGGTCACATGAGACAGAGGAAAGGGGGACAAAGGAATTGAGTTGCAATCCTGTTCTGTTTATTTTTACTTTAGTGCTACTTATTTGGTCAAAAGTTGTCAAAAGATATTACTCTTTATGTAGGCTGTCATCAGTTAAACATTTTCTAAGCAGTTAACATTTTTTAAAAAGAAATTGTACCAAATAATGTGTTTATGTAGTATGTTGTCTTAAATTTAGAAGTAGCAACCTTGTGAAATTGTATGTGGTATTCTGCCTCAACAGTGCATTGATCATTGTAACCGAATGAACATGCCCGACATTGTAACTAGTGATATACATTCCGTCTTGGACTTAATTACTTTTAACCACATTTTTTCCATCATATACTTTCATAATCGTCATAATCAACTGCTGCTTGCAATTGTTTTGCTACAGCTGGATTAGTTATAAACCATATTGCAGACCTGAAAATTGGCCACTATGTAATCAATTGTTGATTAACTATTTTTTAGAATGCTAAATCATCAACCTTTACATTTTGTTTTACAAAATGTAAGTAAATTTTATTTTACAATGGATAAAAATATTTATTTTGGCCATCAATATCGTTAGGATTGCTACTTTTCATTTACCCTATCTGCAAGTACATCGACCTCCGGGTGTGTAACACGGGTTCATCCTAGTATTGAAGCATAATTTGTAAATTGTTTAGAAGATTCATTTTAATTCCATTTTACTAAATTATATTCAAGTTTATCTTCGTATTTTTTTCCAAAGTTGAATTTTATTACGAACTGACGTGTACACGGTAATTGAAACAAATTACTTACACTAATATATGTTTAACATTATATACTGCTTTGCACGTCAATTATCCGACCATGCATATTGAAAAAATCTTTTACAATATTACCGTGTGCAATGCACTGGTTACACATTAATATAAGGTTATTTTGTGTATGTTTTTGCAAAACTGTGTACTTGTTTTAAACTAGCTCATGGGCCTTATCGTCTCCCTCAAGCTCGCCCCTAATTGTTCACTCCTGTGGTCTAAACGACCCAAAAACTTCATAAATAATATGCATGTTAACAAAAATTATAAAATTATTTTCTCATTAAAGTAAAGATACTTAACTCACATAACGTTTATACATAAACAATAATAACAAATTCAATTTACAACTCATTTATCTCAATAAATTTATCATAAAATGCATTACATAATTATGTTTTTTACTCCAATACATGCGTAACTTTCTAGAACCATTTACAAAGTCCCCTTTAATTCCTTTGTAATTTTTAAATTTAATGCCATATATTATAGTTAGTTACATAATCTTAAAACTATTTAAATAAATTTAGTAAACTATTATACATTGATTCCTCTAATAAATCAAATCAATATGAAGCATATTCATATTAGCAAAAACTATAAAAAAATTCATTCAAATATATAAATACATCAATCACATAACATAAACCATACGCATAAATAATAATAACAAGTTTAAAGCTTAATTCATTTATACCAATATATTTACCATGCATTGGCATTGTAAATCTTTTTTTTAGAACCTAGGAGAACCCGGTGAACCAGTAAACTCCCGAGGAGGGTATAGTAAAACCGTCCACTGATCCAAGCCCGCATACCTCTTGGTAAATTTATATAGGATAGGGAAACGCACGGTAGGAATCGAACATGGGTCTGTTTACCAGAACCCAAGCCTCCTTTCCACTGCGCCGCACCCGCGGACAACATTAAACACCTACATTTTGAAATTTTTATAGTTATTTACAAAACACTCCTCAATATAACATAACATTGTATATTTAAGTCAATATATTCAAATTAATTATATGATCTTGAATTTATATTATCTAAATAAATTTAGTAAGTAAGTATTCGTTAATTCATCTAACTAATGCTAAAATATAACGGTTTTAATATATATACCGTATTCATATCAACAAAGGTGATAAAATTAGTTTTTCATTCAAATGAAAAGATACGAAAGTTACATAACATAAAAAAAATACATAAACAACATTAACAAATTTAATATATCATTCATTTATCTCAATAAATTTAACAGATATTGCATTGAAAATTCTGTTTTTAGCTTCGAACGACTCCATTTTAACATTTTTAAAATTATTTACTAAACTCCTTTAGTTTCAATTCTTTCCTGATACTTTATTTTTATATCCATGTATTATAACTATTTATGAAATCTCAAGTTTAAATTATTTAAATAATCTTAATGGATATCTAGTCTATTCCTCTAATAAATACTAAAAATATAACCCATATATATATATATTCAAATTGAGAAGTTAAAAACCTCTAGCTCAAGTGGCTCAAGTGGTTAGAGGTATGACGCTTTGGACCAAGGTTTTAGTAGTCATGAGTTCGAGCCTTGAGACATCATAATGAATGCTCTGCTTGAATGAAGTATCACTCTTGTTGTTAAAAAAATTATATTGAGAAAAATGTTGTAAAACTATTTTTTCCATTCTCTATAAAGATATAGAAATCACATAACTCTGCCACAACAACCTAAAACCCTCGTAAACCCCAATCAATGGCGGCGGCGACGACCAGACGCAGTTTGGATACTCTGTTGCTATCTCGTATTCCACCAGCTCCACCGTCTAGTAATAATCCCCCTCCTAACTGGAGCACCTAACCTCCTAAAAGCAATATTATGCTAGACAGACGCTACTACCATATTGATGCAGCGCGGCAAAGCACGAGAGAGAAGGAGGCAACGAGACATACCTCAAATCGCGAACGCCCATCACCGCGACCTAACTCCAGTGACCTAACCCATCATCGCGACCGCGACCTAACTCCAGCGAGCTACGACCTAATGCCAACAAGTTACGACCTAAATCCAGTGAGTCGCTCCTCCTCCATGAATCGAACGAAGCCAGTAGCCCTAAGTCGCGAGTCGCCTTCCTCCTTAGGTTGCAAACGACCTATGCCAATTTCCAGCCTAGGTCGCTCCGCCTTAGATCGCGAACAAGACGATGTCGCGAGTCACTCTTCCAGCCTAGATCGCTCCGCCCTAGATCGCGAACGAGACTTTGCCGCAAGCTTCAACCTAGGTCGCGAATTCTCCCGGTAGGTCGCTGCTATGTTTCTTCCTTAGGTCGCTAGAAGATCACTAGGTCGCGAACGGCTTCTTAAGTCGCTGATGATTTTAGGTCGCTGATGCTTGTTTTTTAAGTCGCGAAATTTTGTTTGGTCGTTGGTACTGATGTAATGTTTTTTTTAAGGTCGTTTGTATTTTTTTCTGTTAAGTCGTGTACTGTATAACTTTCTTATGTCGTTTGTGTTGTGTTGTAAACCCTATAAATAGGGATGTGATGTCATTGTTAAAAGTTAGTCAATTTGAATAAAATTTCTTTTGTGTGCTCTTGTGCCACCATTAAAATTGGTAGTTGAGTGTTATCTCCTATCTCCACCTTCGGATATTCGAGTGGGCTCGAATCAACGATTGTTGAAGCCGATTCATGGAATCTAGTGCGCTAGATCAACGTTCGAAGAATCGTAGATCTTCTCTCACGGCATCGTGCGCGATCAACGTGTCGAAGATAGCTAAAGTCCGGTATCTCGCGAGATCAACGGATTCGGGCATTTTGGTATCATCAATCCACCGATTTCTACTTTCATCGTTGCATACATTTCTGTTATTTGCCGCTGCGTCACATATCATGGAGATGGAGTTGTCTGTTGATGAGAATAAACCAAGTTAGGAGGAAATGATCAATCCGTATCTCAAAACGCTTGCTACTGTTGTCTAAAGGTAGATTTGATTAATATTTTCTAATGAAAAATAGAATGCTAACGTTTCTGTTTGGTATGTAACTTCAGTTGCAGATGCTTTTTGGAGTCAATGTGGTTATGGTTATTTGTACAGATTTATGCACTCAATATAAATCGGTTTATGCACTTTAAATAAAAAATGAAAATCAGTTAGTACTTTAAGATCACCTTGCACAACCCCCATTTTGTAATGAAGACAAATCAAATTTTAATTGTAACCACTGCCATAAATGTATTGGTGAAACATGGTATCATGATTTTCTGACAAATACAGCTGATATATCATCACGCAGTTGTGGACATAAGTATATTCTGATTAGTTAACCAGGGTATGCGTGCAGTGTACCTATTTTGTTCAGGGAGGAAGAGGCTAAAAAGTAGAAACACCATGACTTCATCACTGAATAAACAAGCTTTGGAAGCAGTGAATAATATCCAAAGAGCTTTCTTATAAGGTGAAAGGTACACAGTTTAATCACCGCAGGGACAATGTAAACGAGTTTAAAAGACAATCCTGATTTCATTTATGTCATCCATCTTATGATGCTTATTAGGATTTGTGAACAAAGCGAATTTGATATGTGTTGTTTCTTGAATTAACTGGAGTTTCTGTGGGTGCTACTTGATTGAGTCTTACCTTAATGTTCCCAACATCAAAGAAAGTGAAGGTCCGTACATTGTATAAATCATTGGATGGTAATTAATTACAAGCAACAAACAGAATAAACAATCGAATCGTTAGTCAGATAATTACAGGCCACTGGAATAAGGCACACCAGTTTGAGGTATCCAGTTATCTCCAGAAATCAAGTTGCTCACCGTAAAACTCAAAGCATCATTGCTAGTAATCGACTTATGATAGCCAGGCCAAGTGACTCTTCCGCTCGTCCCCGAACCGGCACCCGTATTGATATACTCGGCATAATACAGAGTACTCAAGGCAAAAGTGCCGCTCCAGGGCATCCAACCAGTCGGGTCTATCAAGCTGCCTAAAATCGATTTCATGATAACCGTTCTTGAATACTCCTTCCATGGCCTTCCAAGGTAAGTCTTGGTCGATCCAAGGTTTTCTGCGGGGGCAACGTTACATTTGTGAATGGAAATGCCTGTGTTTTGGTTTGGGTCGGTACGGCCTTGGGCAGTGATAGTGTTGCTCTGACCCTTCATTGGAAGCCTGGGGTATATGTTACAGTTTTGAAGGACTACTGCACCATTGCCAAAAATGAAATCAACGGTGCCGTAAATGTCGCAGTCTCTGTAAAATTGTCTTAATGAATGCGTGTAAAGAGTGTCTTGATATCCTTCGAAGCTGCAACTGTGAAAGGTTGATAGATCAGCGCCGCTTCTCAAAGCTACTTGACGCAGCGGATAATTCTAGACGATCGTCAATCGATGAAAATAGCAATCTGTGGATTGATGGATACTGAAAATGCCCGAATTCGTTGATCCGAAGATACCGAACTCTAGCTATCTCTGACTCGTTGATCCGAAGATACCGGGAAAGAGATCTACGATTCTTCAACGTTGATCTTGCGCACAAGATTCCGTGAATCGGCTTCAGCAAACGATGATTCGAGCGCACTCGAATGACGTAAGTGGAGATAGGAGATACACTCGACTACCAATTGAAATTGAAAGCACAAAGCTAACAAAAGAGAATTTTATTCAATTTTCAACAACCTTACAAAATGACACAACTAGCCTATTTATAGGCTACAACACATATCCAGAAAAATTTCTAAGTCATAAGTCATCTTCGACTCATCACCTTCGACTCATCATAAGTCGTCTTCGACTCATCACCTTCGACTCATCATAAGTCATATATGACTCATCACCTACGACTCATCATAAGTCTTAAGTCGACTCATCACCTACGACTCATCATAAGTCTTAAGTCGTTTTCGACTCATCACCTACGACTCATCATAAGTCATATACGACTCATCACCTACGACTCATCATAAGTCATATACGACTCATAACCTACGACTCATCATAAGTCTTAAGTCGTTTTCGACTTATCACCTACGACTCATCATAAGTCATATACGACTCATCACCTACGACTCATCATAAGTCTTAAGTCGTTTTCGACTAATCACCTACGACTCATCATAAGTCTTAAGTCGTTTTCGACTCATCACCTACGACTCATCATGAGTCATATACGACTCATGCCTTGGCCAAAATAAGGGTTGCGCTGCATCATCCGACTCATCATGAGTCATATACGACTCATGCCTTGGCCAAAATAAGGGTTGCGCTGCATCATCCGACTCATCATGAGTCATATACGACTCATGCCTTGGCCAAAATAAGGGTTGCGCTGCATCATCCTCCCCAGGTTGAGAGAAATTCGACCTCGAATTTGCACACTCTTCATCCCCAACAAACTCATCCCCATGATATGGTACGAGATGCTTAACATTGAATACGTCAGATGTATACACATCATCTGGCAGCTTCAGTTTATAAGCATTTTCATTGATTCGTTTCACAACTTCCACCGGACCAATTTTCCTGGCTTTCAACTTGTTAAAAGCGCCCACTGGAAAACGATCTTTTGTTAATACTGCATAAACCAAATCTCCTTCGTTAAACTCAACATTTCGTCGTTTCAAATCCGCAGCTCGTTTATATTTCTCATTTGCTTTCTACAATCGTTCCTGAACGACTTTATGACATTCCGTCAACCCTTCAATAAAATCAGCAGCTTTCTTAACTGTCTTCTTTGATTGTGGCACTACCGTCAAATCCAACGGCCCCTTTGGTAAGCTCGAATAAACAATCTGAAATGGACTGTAACCAGTGCTTCGGTTAACAGCATGATTATGAGCAAACTCTGCCTGACACAACTTTAAGTCCCAACTCTTCAAATTGTCCTGCACAAGACATCGCAACAAATTTCCCAACGATCTATTCACAACTTCAGTTTGTCCATCCGTCTGAGGATGATATGCACTACTAAATTTCAACTTCGTTCCCACCATCTTCCATAGACTCAACCAAAAGTGACTCAGAAATCGAGTATCTCGGTCAGAAACAATAGATTCGGGTAAACCATGTAAACGATATATTTCTTTAAAGAATAACTGTGCCACTCGAACTGCATCCGTTGTCTTCTTGCAGGCTATAAAATGTGCCATCTTCGAAAACCTGTCCACCACAACAAATATAGAATCATTTCCCCTCTGAGTTCTCGGCAATCCCAACACGAAATCCATGCTGATATCAACCCATGGTTTGGTAGGCACGGGTAACGACATATATAACCCCGCGTTCGTCGCTGTTCCTTTCGAAACCTGACAAATATGACACCTCTCCACAAATCTTTCTACCTCTTTCCTCATTGACGGCCAAAAATAAGATTGAGAAATTAACTGCAACGTACGATCTCTACCCACATGGCCTTCTTCATGTAGTTCTTTAACAATCTTCATTCTCAAGCTACAGTCTGGGATGCACAATCGATTTCCTTTAAACAGAAAACCATCCACCAACACAAATTCATCAGTGCTTCCTTCCTTTACCTTTTCAACAAATTTCACAAAGTAAGGATCTTCTTCAATCAATTCTGGCAATAATTCAAAACCTGTCACTTCAACTTTCATTGTCGTCAACAAATGACTCCTCCTGCTCAAAGCATCAGCCACACGATTGGTTACCCCTGACTTGTGTTTAACGACAAAAGTAAACTGCTGCAAATAAGCAATCCACGATGCATGTCTTGCTGAAATCTTGTCTTGTCCTTGTAAATGTTTCAACGCCTCGTGATCAGTGTATAAAACAAATTCTTTCTGGAATAAGTAATGTCGCCAGTGCTTTACTGCTTGAACAACAGCATAAAATTCCACATCATAGGTACTGTATCTCATCTTTGCTCCTGACAACTTCTCGCTGAAATATGCAATAGGACGCCCATTCTGACTCAACACCCCTCCAATTCCAACCTTTGACGCATCAGTATGCAGTTCAAACAATAACTGAAAATCTGGTAATACAAGAATTGGTGTAGATGTCAGCAACTTCTTGATCTTCCTAAAAGCAATCCCAGCTTCCTCCGTCCAAGAAAATTGTTTCCCTTTCATGCAATCAGTCACCGGTGCCATCACGCTACTGAAGTGTGGAATGAATCTTCGGTAGAATGACGCTAGCCCATGAAAACTTCTCACTTCTGTAATTGTCTTCGGCTGTGGCCAATTCCTGACTGCTTCAACTTTATTCTGATCTACCTGGATGCCCTTCTCCGAAACAATATACCCCAAGAAAAAAACACTATGCGTCATGAACACGCATTTCTTTGTTGCAGCATAAAATTGTTCCTCTCGTAAAATAATTAACACTTCCTTCAGATGTTGAACATGCTCTTCCAGACTCCTACTATAAATCAAAATATCGTCAAAGTACACCACCACAAATTTCCCAATGAAAGGTCTAAAAATTTGATTCATCACTCGCATGAACGTACTTGGTGCATTCGAAAGACCGAACGGCATCACCAGCCATTCATACAACCCCTCTCTCGTCTTGAAGGCTGTCTTCCATTCGTCTCCAGGTCTAATCCGAATTTGATGATATCCGCTTTTCAAATCAATTTTCGAAAAGATAGTAGCCCCACTCAACTGATCCAGCAAGTCATCCAACCTTGGCATTGGAAATCTGTATCGTACAGTGATTTTATTCAATGCTCGACTGTCCGTGCACATCCTCCACGTCCCATCTTTCTTCGGTACCAACAAAGATGGCACAGCGCATGGACTCAAACTTTCCTGTACACGTCCCTGCTCAAGCAATTCTTCCACCTGCCTCCTTAATTCTTCATGCTCCTTCGGACTCATTCGGTAATGCGGTCTATGTGGCAATACTGCTCCCGGAACAAGATCAATTTGATGTTGAATGTCTCTCAGCGGCGGTAACTCTTTAGGTAACTCATCTGGAAATACATCCTCAAATTCTTTCAATACTGACTTCGCTTCTTCTGGAATTTCAACATCTTCACTGCTCTCACGCCCAATCAACAAGAACACTTCCGGTTCTTCCTCGACCTCCTTAACAAACTCCTTCAAAGATAACAACGTTTTCAGTTCTTCAATCTCCTCCAGTTTGTTTTCTTCCTGTTGGCGTTTCTTCGGAACCAGAGTAATCTTTGTACCTTCGAACATGAAACTGTAACTGTTGGTCCGTCCGTCATGCTGCACAGCTCGATCATACTGCCACGGTCTCCCCAGCAACAAATGACAAACGTCCATATCTACGACATCACACCAGATTTCATCTTTGTATTTCTTCCCAATTGAAAAATTCACACGAGCCCTTCGTCCAACCTTCACTTCACCACCCTTCCTCAACCAAGCTAATTTGTACGGTTTAGGATGTTTCTCGGTTTTCAACTCCAACTTCTTCACTGCTTCTGTAGAGATAATATTATCGCAACTCCCAGCATCAATAACAAATTTACAAACTCTTCCCAGAATAGTGCATGTAGATTGAAAGATATTGTTCCTCAACCAACTACTTTCCTCCTCTTGCTTCGGTGTTAAACAACTTATTCTCATCATCAATGCGTACCCGTCATCTCCTGACAGTAAGTCTTCCTCCTCAACTGGTAAAGAATTAGAGCATTCAGCTTCTTCCTCATCTTCCTCCTCAACTTCTGTCACCATGGCTCTCTTCTTCGGCTTCGGACATTCGTTGCTTTTATGACCCATCTCCTGACAATTGTAACATTTGAAACTGTTGTTAACCTTCGCCTTCTCAACCTCCTTTACAACTGGTTTTGCAACAACTTTTGAAACACTAGAACTTCCATTAACACCCTTCGCTTGATTGTTAGAATTGGTAAACACACCACCACCTCGTCTTCCCTGTTTCTCCCAAGCCAACGCTTTTTGATGTGCCTCTGCCACAGATCTAGGATCGAACATATTTACCATATCCTGGATCTGCATTCTCAATCCCCCAATGAATCTAGATGTCAGTTGTTCTTCCGTTTCCATGATATCATTCCTTGCAATAAGCTGATAAAACTCATCTGCGTAATCATTAACAGTCTTTGTGCCCTGCCTCAAGTTCTGCAAACGTTGATACATCAGAGATTGATAATTGTAAGGTAAGAACGTTGCTTTCATCAATTTCTTCATCTTCTCCCAAGATTCAACTTTTGACTTCCCCATTCGTTCTCGTGTAAGTTTAGTTTGCTGCCACCATGCCAAAGCTCTACCCCTCAACCTTGTAGCAACCAACTTCACTCTACGACGTTATGGAACTTCTTTGAAATCAAAAATTTCTTCAAAATTAGCCACCCAATCCAAAAACTCCTCAGCCTGCATACCACCTTTGAATTCTGGAATTTCTGTCTTCATCCCAGATTCCCACTTGTGATCGTACTCCGACTGATTCCTTCCTCGTCCACGTCCTCGTCCATGAACACTACCACCATCATACTCTTCTTCACCATCCGATGTATATCGATGTCGATCCTGACCACCAACATCTCTACCACCACCATTTCTTCCACCAACATTCCTACGATCTATATTCCTCCGTTCTCGATCAGTCACATTTCTATCACGACCTCGATCATCAACATTTCTATCACAATCTCGATCCACGCTTCTATGATCACTATCAACACTTCTCTCCCGATTAGAATGTGGTGAAACTCTACTTCTTCCATGGCTCGATTCAGGTGAAACCCTTCTCTGATTTTGACTCATTTCAAGCATCATTCTCTCTAATCGACCAATCCCTTCAGTAAGCTTCTCATTGAAATTCTCGTTGATTCGTTGCTCCATTTCATCGGCCTCTTCTCTTCCGTACAAAGCCTTAATATTGCGATGACGTTGAACTCGTCTTGGCGGCATGATTGAATACTTCCCAAACACTTCAACAAATTCACACTTCAAGTTTCAAACACCTTTCGAACTTTGATCCAAAATGAAATGGATTGAAAACTCCAACTTTGTTGCAAAATATGATGAACACGATGAACACAACCTCAACACTTCAAATTCTCGGCTCCAAGACTCGATTTAGCTATGATTGGCTAAAACAAGCTCTGATACCAAACTGACGCAGCGGATAATTCTAGACGATCTTCAATCGATGAAAATAGCAATCTGTGGATTGATGGATACTGAAAATGCCCGAATTCGTTGATCCGAAGATACCGAACTCTAGCTATCTCTGACTCGTTGATCCGAAGATACCGGGAAAGAGATCTACGATTCTTCAACGTTGATCTTGCGCACAAGATTCCGTGAATCGGCTTCACCAAACGATGATTCGAGCGCACTCGAATGACGTAAGTGGAGATAGGAGATACACTCGACTACCAATTGAAATTGAAAGCACAAAGCTAACAAAAGAGAATTTTATTCAATTTTCAACAACCTTACAAAATGACACAACTTGCCTATTTATAGGCTACAACACATATCCAGAAAAATTTCTAAGTCATAAGTCATCTTCGACTCATCACCTTCGACTCATCATAAGTCGTCTTCGACTCATCACCTTCGACTCATCATAAGTCATATATGACTAATCACCTACGACTCATCATAAGTCTTAAGTCGACTCATCACCTACGACTCATCATAAGTCTTAAGTCGTGTTCGACTCATCACCTACGACTCATCATAAGTCATATACGACTCATCACCTACGACTCATCATAAGTCATATACGACTCATAACCTACGACTCATCATAAGTCTTAAGTCGTTTTCGACTTATCACCTACGACTCATCATAAGTCATATACGACTCATCACCTACGACTCATCATAAGTCTTAAGTCGTTTTCGACACATCACCTACGACTCATCATAAGTCTTAAGTCGTTTTCGACTCATCACCTACGACTCATCATGAGTCATATACGACTCATGCCTTGGCCAAAATAAGGGTTGCGCTGCATCATCCGACTCATCATGAGTCATATACGATTCATGCCTTGGCCAAAATAAGGGTTGCGCTGCATCATCCGACTCATCATGAGTCATATACGACTCATGCCTTGGCCAAAATAAGGGTTGCGCTGCATCACTACTGCTTGGTGCTTTGCTGGTCCGGCCGTGTTCCTGAACGTCATGTTTATCGCTACGAATCCTTGACCAACCACAGCTGCAAATTGATGCATTAAAAAAAGGTTAGGCATGTATGTATGTTGAGGATCTGGAATATATCAGTAGAAGGTTTTTAAAAGGAAGATATGCACGTACCGAACGTGGGAGAATTGAAGGTTGTCCATCCGTCGACATTGTTGTGGTCTCCAGTAACAACTGTTTGGTTGATTCCATCCCCAACCATCATGAGATACTTCTTATTCTTGGCTATGGACACATACTCTTTATAGACGCCGGCGGATACGAAGATCATATGATAACCATTAGCTCCGTTTGTATTATTAGGTGCTTTGTTGACCACTTCAGTAATGGTCTTAAAATCCCCAGTCCCATCTTGACTGACGACCACCATTTTGGTAACCAAGACCGAACCTGAAGACGACTGAAGCAACTTCCTTCCGGTTCTCTTCTTGAATGCATCAAGATTCGTTTTGGACATTTTTAAAGGCAGTTCTCCATTAGGTCCCATCTCTGCTTCATGAAACAACATCAGTTTTCTGCCGTTGACTGGTTTGTTATTATTATGTTTTGGCTTCTTGGGGATGCTGGAAGGGCCCTTGGATCCGTTATTAGTGGAAGGCTTCTTGTTGGGATTGGTCCATGCATGTTTGAACAATGCTAGGGAGACGCTGCTCAGCTTGGTGCCTGTTAATGTTAAACAATGGAATTCATTCTTAATTTAGGCATCTATCTATCTAGATAGATGATGGATGCAGATCATAACAAGAATGCTAATAAGTAGCTAGCATGCATGCATGAGCTGATAGAGACTTAAATCAAAAATAGTATATAGTTAAAAGAGTGAGTAGAGTAGTAGGTAGGTAGCTAGTGCGATAATTACATACCGTTTACTAAAGAAGTCGAAAGATCGCTCTGGACAGTGGAAGCCGCAGTAGACTCCTGTAGACTTTGCAGACAAGTTTGTTGGTTAGTTAAAACAGCATCGAGCAGAGGTTGTAAGGCTTCTGCTTGAGAGTCAGGAAGCTGGCTACTAGTTGCAGAAGTTAAAGCGGAGGGGGCAGAAGATAAAAAGTCGATGTTCAAATCAAACAAGAGCTGGCAGTCTTGCAGTGCCATGACTGCAGAAGAGCTTATACTAGTAGAAAGATGTTGGTTGATTGAGTTGAGAAATTTGGTGGAGTCGGAAAGGGAAGAGGAAAGGGAGAAGGTGCTGTAGGAATACAAGTTTTGTGCAGCTGCAGGTTGACTCGAGAAGAAGGACTTGCAGAAGTCCGGGTCTGGTGTGTAACTGCATGCCGTTTCCGGGCTTATTTTGGTCGACGGATCATCCGTTGCTGCCATGTTACTACTGACTAACAGGAGTAGCAATGTCACCACCAGAGCTATTGATTTATAATTAAAATAAGACATTTTCTTTTCTTTAGCTAGTTACTTGGTTGATGGATGGTACTGAGTGGGAGTTATGCATGTCTGTTTATATATATACAAGCTGCTTTGCATGAAATCTTAACTCAATCGATTAAGATATTTATTTTTATTTATTCTTTGGAGAGAAACATACACACATACATTCATGCACGAGTATAACAATTGCCAAGTGTTCATTCATTGTTTCTCTTTCCTTTATTTATTATTGTCAACTCGTTAGTTGTGGAGAATGTCAAAGCAATCATTTTGTTGTTACCTTTCGACTTGTTAGAATGTTTTCTATTATGCTATATATTTAAATGTTTGCAACTATCACTGTCTTCAATCTTTGAATGCAGATCTTTGTAGGCAAACATGTTCAGAAGATCAACTATGTATGGTTGGTTCAATGCTCATAAAATACACAAGCTTGTACCATATTTGGCGAGCCTTAATTTCGTTAACATGCGTCTTAACTTGTATAATATTTACTACCACGATGATGCTGTGACCACTGTAATCCTAACTTGTGTAATAATAAAGCTTGCAGCATATATGCATCTATATTCAAGTGTTGACGACTATAATCCTAACTTGTGTAACCTGACATATATGGTATGCATTTATTTATAATTTACTAACCATGAACCTTAAGGTTTTCCACCTGCTTTTCAAATAAACTAAACTGTTGAATGTACGTGCATCATGTAAAACTAGCAAGGATCTTACAAAATAATCAACCCGATCTGTTTATTAAATCATTCCTTGAAGTTCAGGTTGTGAAAATTTAACTACATGTAGATTAAGAATATCAACCTGAACAAAGTCTCAAATTATATGTCATTAAATTTATCATAGTCAATGGCATCTAGGGACAAAATGCAAACGCTAATCCATCGTAATCAAACCTAATTAAGACTAGAATTTGCTATATATATATCATCAAATCTGTAGCAGCAAGACAATCATTTGCAATCATTTACATTCTAACCACCGGCCAATTTGTCCTCTAAAATGTGCATGATGGCATTGTTAAGCAAATCTTATATTTCGTGGTAAGCCTGGATAAAAGATATAGCATAGATAACAATGTTTACTTATGTTGACACCCGACATGAATATGAACGGTCAACTAACAATTAATGTCTACTTCTGCTTCCACCACTAAGCTGAGTATTTTACTCCGTGGCCGGTCAGTAAAATTGCTATTTCATCAAATTTGATTCAACTTAAGGGATACATCACTGCTTGCCCTCCTCTCACCATAAGAATGAGTAACATCTTGCCATCGTGAAATTATTTCGGAAATCCCTTATTACTGTGAAATTATCTCCGAAAGAAAATATTAAAATAAGCAAATTACATGCAATCCTTTGTCATCAAAATATATTATTTGTGAAATTTATTAACTACATATTTAACATTGTGAAATAGTTAACTATATTTTTATTTTAACAACTTCAAAAGCATCGGCATGCCTTAGGTATATTATATCGTTGTTGCACTGGCCTGCTGCGTCGAGCCATTGTTGCACAACTATTTCGTCTGCACCAGAAAAGGAAAACAACAAAATTACTATAGAAAATATAAGATAATTATACTAACGATTTGTGATGTTGTTAATCAAAAGCTAAGTAACGAGATAAGATGTTGGAAGATAATAAGATGCTATAAGATCACAAATAAACAAGATAATAATAATAAAATCGAATCCCCGTTTAATCGTGAACGTTATAATCCTCATTTTTACGAATGTTAGAATCCTTTGCATTCTATTAAGTTGACGAAATTTTCTTTTTGTAAAATTTATATAGTTTTTATTATTATGTAGTGAAAATTTTGTAGCAGTAACTACGATAGTGTAGTGCATCAATGGTCAACAAGATTATATTTTGGAAATTGCTTATTAGAATTCCTCGTAGTGAGATCTGATAAGGATACGAATATGGAAGAAATTTGATGCCCCTGGATGAAGTGTCATGTTTTAAATTATTATATTACAATGTTGTAAGTTTCATTTGGCTTTTAAGGGTTTTATATATTTCACATAGAAAGATTTTGGAGCACATAAAACAACTTATGGCAATGGTATGTGTTAAAAGGTGGCAATGATGACGTAAAAGACTATTACGGTGGGTTAATGAAAATAATTGAACTTACTTACTCGTTGAAAATAATTTATATTCAAATGTAAAGTTGGTTAACTTTTTACATCTAAAATTAATTATTTTGTAGTTAACGATAAAATACTACTGTACCTCCTTTATCTTAAACCCAAACCCCTCAATGCTCTCCCATTCTATTGTCAGCCACTCATGCGGTCGCCCCCATACCATGCTAATCACCGCCGCACTCCTAGATCATCAACTTCTAAGTCATTAGTGATAGAGTTAGTGGTATGCCTTAGGGGAACTATATAGATTTGTTATATATATAAATATATATATATATATGTTAACGAATAAATTAGTTAACCCCAAAAGTGTATAGAAAGTAGAGTCAATCAGGTAGAGGCTTTGTAGAAGGTGGTCAAGGTCATCAAGGTGAAGTATGCGTCCATATCAATTCTTAGTTGAGTCATCAAAGTCATGTAAAGCATCATAAATGATTTAAGTCAATAAGCAAGTTAAGGTGCAAGTCAATATGCGTGTGGATATTCAAGTCAATATGCACGTCAATGTTCAAGTCTAAATTCGAAGTCAAACGAATATGCAAGTCACATGTGCAAATTGAGTTAATAGGCTAATGCAGTTGTTCAATATCCAAATCCTTATATGTACAAAGTTCAAGTATTACACGGCAAAAGTCCCCTAATTGATTTAGGGTTTACAAAGTTGAAAATATAAGAAGTAGGAAAGGAATGAATTTCGTCCTTCAAATGGCACCCCTAGGCCCATATTTATAAAGGAAGAAACGCGGCCTAGTAGCTGTCTTCGACGCTCTTGGCTTCGGAACTCTTGGTGTTAACATGCTTGCCTTCATTGATCATCATGTAGTGATATCCCCTAAGTATTATTAAAGTGCGGCTCCTATTAATACAACATTACTTGAGGTTCGCCATTGGAGTGCGACAATTCGGGACAAAGTCGACATTGGAGAAGAAGCAACTTCAATTGAATTCCATATGAAAGAAGCGCGACGTCCATATGAAAGAAGTACGAGTGAACACGTCCATATAGCCCACGGGACCATGCGCCTCAGCTTCCTGAAGTTGATTTTTACATACAATTATTATACATTTAAAATTATATAGCATAAACTATTTACAATTATCATTCAGTAAATTTACCAACTTCTGCCGATACTGCTGAAATGACTTTGACCCTCCACGATGAGTGACAGGATTTTTATTTATGTTTGCAGAGTTTCTATTCGACTTTGCCTGTACATTCAAAATTTGATACATAATTTTTTGATCACGTCAGATTAATAATTCAAAAAAATTTAGTATACTTGCCTTCGCCTCGTCAGTTTCCCAGTATGCCAACCATGCTTGCCATACGCTCTCTCCCATCCACCGTGGTTTCTTACCAGATTTCTTAATTTCAGATATCGAGTCCCTATAGTTCTTGCACATCTTCTTCATCCAGTATCCTCGTGCCAGCAGCATATCGTCTGTCTGGATGTCTATCTCAGCTTGTGTTTCGCGATAAAAAGCAAAAAAAAGATTACACTGTAAACGATAAACAGTAGAAAAACGACAAAAATGAATTAAAAATGGAAAACAGAAAAATATACATACTAGGACATCCTGCCATATACACTCTATTATATGGGGAGGGATGTTATCCCACTTCGGCCAGCAAGCACTCATCCTACTGCGATAAGAAGCTCTAGAGACATCCAGCACAACCTTCGAGGGAAGTAGGTCGAACACCCTGTTTTTAAATACGATACAGATAAGTACGTACGTATATCATAAAAAAAATAAGATGTTGAATAAAATTTAATTCTTACCCCTCTTCTCTAGGGACTAACGAAACTACCGGACGTTGTTGATCTTGCGATGGACCACTGCCATCGCCTCCTGATGATCGGGAAGAGCTCCTACCTCTATATGACATTATGATAAACCTGTGACATATATACATGTCATTATATAAGAGAATAATAACATGATAATGAAATATATTTCATATGTAAATGACATCAACGGTATAAATTGCTTAATTAATGACTGAAATGGAAATAGAAATGGAAGTGTGTTATACCTGATTCATAATGGGTCTACTGTTCCGACGATAAGCAGATTTCATTGCATTTTTAATAAGAATTGCTAAATAAATGACAAATGGAAATGACATAAAACATGTAAACAATGGTAAATAGATTTGGTTTCATAGTCACATCAATTTCAAAATACATCAAGAATTCAACATAGTTACATCAATTGCAAAAAAATCAGATTCAAATTTATATCAGTCATCATCGTCTTCTGATTCAGTTCGGTCTCGTTTTCTATGATATTTTCCTCTGCACTGTCAAACGCTTCTACCAAAACATTTGATTCATCGATCAAAGGACCAAAATCTGTATAATCATCTGTAATTATTATTTCGTTATTTTGCTCAAGATCTGCCTGATAAGGTTGTTCGTCCGGAATATTCTTCCCATCGAATGTGAATCTGGCCTTTGTTTTAAAAACTGCAAACCAATCTGCTTTATCTCTTTTTAGAGACGGATAAGGAGTGTAATAAACTTGCAATGCTTGTTTGGCTAGTACAAAAGGATCATACTTGTGATAGTGCGATGTATGCTTTATTTCGATAAGATTATAATCCTTGTGCACATTAATTCCAGAACCTGGAACATTGCTAAACCAATTGCATCTAAATAGAAACGCCTCCTCCGCGGGTCGTGAGAAATATGTCAGTTGCAAAATTTGTGTTAGAACGCCATAAAAATCATTTAAGTGATTTTCTGGATCGTCACTACCTTTAACAAATACACTAGTATTATTTGTTAATTTTTCTGCACCGTATTCTTTGGTGTTAAATTTATATCCATTGATGAAATATATTGGATATGTCTTGACCACTCTTTTTTTCGACATGTTTATTTATGGCGTGGTCTTACGAGATACCTTTGATTTTCAAAGGATTTTGAAACTTTAATAATTCAAATTGAGTGTGTTTTCTCACGCTGGTTTTCCAGACTGACTCGGGTGTTGTTTTATTATAATGCTCGGGTCAGACCGAGTATTACAGATTCAGGATAGGATGCTGTGGAGCCGAAGAGACGAGCTGGACGACGAGACGTATCATACGTATTGGTGTATATTCCGTTGTGCATTGTAAGCTGTATAGTCAACTTTGGTGAGGACAAGTTATTATAACTGTCCAGTATTGTGCTATTGATTGTGTTGTACTCTGATGATGTAATGTATAAAAATAGTTATAGTTTTTTTTGTATAAAGACCAATTGTTGTCTATTATATATAGTTCCGCTGCGATTGTGAGATTATGTTTTGTTGTCTTCTATTTTCTCCTTCTACCTCTTTCTTATTTCCCTTACGGTCTGGTATTTCCGGCATTCGATTGTCGGCATGTAATACAGTGGACGTATTGATGTCGATTTTCGGGGGTCGAAAACCGGGTCGTGACAGATCAACAAGATTATATTTTGGAAATGGCTTATTAGAATTCCTGGTGGTGACATCTGATAAGGATACAAATATGGAAGAAATTTGATGCCTCTGGATGAAGTGTCATGTTTTAAATTATTCTATTACAATGTTGTAAATTTCATTTGGCTTTTAAGGATTTTATATATTTCACAGAGAAAGATTTTGGAGCACATAAAACAACTTATGACAATGGTATGTGTTAAAAGGTGGCAATGATGATGTAAAAGACTATTGCGGTGGGTTAATGAAAATAATTGAACTTACTTACTCATTAAAAATAATTTATATTCAATGTAATGTTGGTTAACTTTTTATATCTAAAATTAATTATTTTGTAGTTAACGATAAAATACTACTGTACCTCCTTTATCTTAAACTCAAACCCCTCAATGCGCTCCCATTATATTGTCAGTCACCTATGCGGTCGCCTCCATACCATGCTAATCATCACCGCACTCCTAGGTCATCAACTCCTAAGTCATTAGTGATAGAGTTAGGGGTATGCCTTAGGGAAATTATGTAATTTGTTATAAATATATATATATATACATATGTTAACGAATAAATTAGTTAACCCCAAAAGTGTATAGAAAGTAGAGTCAATCAGGTAGAGGCTTTGTCGAAGGTGGTCGAGGTCATCAAGGTGAAGTATGCATCCATATCAATTCTTAGTTGAGTCATCAAAGTCATGTAAAGCATCATAAATGATTTAAGTCAATAAGCAAGTTAAGGGGCAAGTCAATATGCGTGTGGATATTCAAGTCAATATGCACGTCAATGTTCAAGTCTAAATTCGAAATCAAATGAATATGCAAGTCACATGTGCAAATCGAGTCAATAGGTTATGCAATTGTTCAATATCTAAATTCTTATATGTACAAAGTTCAAGTATTACAATCGGCAAAATCCCCTAATTGATTTAGGATTTACAAAGTTGAAAATATAAGAAGTGGGAAAGGAATGAAACTCGTCCTTCAAATGGCACCCCTAGGCCCATATTTATAAAGGAAGAAACGCAGCCCGGTAGCTGTCTTCGACGCTCTTGGCTTCGACACTCTTGGTGTTGACATGCTTGACTTCGGTGATCATCATGTAGTGATATCCCTTAAGTATTATTAAAGCGCGACTCCAATTAATACAACATTACTTGAGATTCACCATTAGACTGCGGCAATTCGGGACAAAGTCGACATTGCAGAAGAAGCAACTTCAATTGAATGCCATATGAAAGAAGCGCGACGTTAATGAAGTATCTTATTGATGATTGGCGACATTGATAGCCTTTGTGGATGTCGACGGCGTTAGTCATCAACACCACATTAACGAATAGGCGGTGTCCTAAATTCGATGAGGTTTGTTATATGAAAGTTGAGATGGTTGATGATCATTGGCATCATCATGGAGCAATATCCTCGAAGTGCTGTGAAGTGTGGCGCCACTTTAATGCAATGCTGATAGCCTTCGTGGTTATTAACGATGAGCTTGTTTTGGTTATCATAGATGGAAGTGGCGCCACTAGAGTATTGCATCAATGAGGTGCGATATGAAATGCATCTACACTTATTGATGACTGACGATGTGGATCACTTATGATGCTGACTAGGTTCAACATCACTGCTTCTTTTATTACTTGCAACGTAGTCTATGTCCTTTTATTTGCCAAGTGCGGAACACTACTCCTTTAATGATGACCCACCCTTATGTCTTATTTATGAAATTACTGTGAAATTATCTACAAAAGAAAATATAAAATTAAGCAAATTACATGTAATCTCATATCATCAAAAAATATTTTTTGTGAAATTTATTAACAACATATTTAATATTGTGAAATTGTTAACTATATATTTAATTTTTACAACTTAAAAAGCAGCGGCATGGCTTAGGGATTTTCTAAACTTGGTCGACGCCAACTCATTGATGTGACTTAGACTTCCCCATATCTTAATGAAACCTCATCCCCAAACTCATTCTTTCCAAAATTGTCAAATTTGAACCCTACCACACCATATTATATATGCCCCTGATCCAATGGCCTCATTCCACACTATAATATCATCGATCACAAACTTGTCGACGTCCCCTTACCACACATGCCGACCACCATCGCACTGCACCATGTTGACCACGCAACACCTCCTACACTATACCATAGTGCACTATGCCCACCGTTACTATACTGGCCTGCTGCGTCGAGCCACTATTGCACAACTACTTCATCTGCACCGGAAAAGGAAAACAACAAGATTCCAATTAAAAATATAAGATAATAATACTAACGTTTTGTAATGTTGTTAATTAAAAGCTAAGTAACGAGATAAGATGTTGGAAGACAATAAGATGCAATAAGATCACAAATAAACAAGATAACAAAAAAAAGTCGAATCCTCGTTTTGCTGTAAACATTATAATCCTCCTTTTTATGAATTTTAGAATCCTTTTCGTTCTATTAAGTTAACGAAATTTTCTTTTTGTAAAATTAATATAGTTTTTATTATTATGTAGTGAAACTTGACTGTTTGAAAATTTTTTAGTTGTATGTACGATAGTGTAGGACATCAATGATCAACATGATTATATTTAGGGAATGGCTTATTAGAATTCCTGGAGGTGACGTCTGATAAAGATACAAATATGGAAGAAATTTGATGTCCCTGAATGAAGTGTCGTGTTTTTAAATCATTAGATTACAACGTTGTAAGTTTCATTTGGCTTGTATGGGTATTATGATGCATTTTAAACTATTCCATGTTAAATCATAAATGTAAACTAATGTATATTTCACACAGAAAGATTTTGGAGCACGAAAAACAACTTATGACATAGGTATGTGTTAAAAGGTGGCAATGATGACGTAAAAGACTATTATGATGGGTTGATGAAAATAGTTGAACTTACTTACTCAATGGCATTGGAGCTTAATTTTTTTTACATAAATTGGAATGACTTAGCTGCATGTAAAATGTTGGAGTAAGATGCCCAAGCCATCAGTTGACCAATTTGTTGGACCTAAAGAGCTACATGGTAGGGTAAAATGATTGATTTCAATATTATTACTTAGAATAAATTTGTTCAAAGATCAATTTGTGTTATTATGACTACGGTGAAAAGAGAAGATGACTACGGTTTTGATCCAATTCTTTGTGACCTGTTGTTTCTCATTTTATTGTGGATTCTCACTCTTCAAAGGATAATGTTTGGATTAATAATGTTGTCTCACCAATGGTTGATCCTGGAATGGCTTCAGATATGCGTGATTCAGACTATGGATTTATTCAATTAAATAACAAGAGAGACAAAGAAAAAGCTTGTGAATTAGGAAGTTTTGTATTAACTACTTAAAATAAATTTGAATGTCTTGCCTTTTCGACTGGCTCTGATATATCTGATGGTCCTGGTTCTGAATATGGGTTGGATTGCCTTATTCCTAATGATCATGGTGCTGTGAATCAATTAATGATTGTAAGTGGTAATAAGGAATTTTCTAATACAAACAACGATGCTAGCTTCGATTATAATAAAATCTCAATGGTTGCTAAGGGGAATGGGTCAGGAGACAATGGAGTTTTGGATAATGATTACACAACCCAGATAATCAAGCTATCTGACTCAAAAGGCTCTGATTTATGTTTTGGAGGACATGGAACTGTTTTTGGATGGAATGGTCATATTTCACTTGATAGTGCTACCATGAATCATTGGAAGGGAGTAAGTGATAATAAGGTAATTTCGGATTCAAGTAATGATATTATTATTTTATGATAGTAAACTTCCAAAGGATGATTTGGTGATAAGGACAGTGGAGAAATCAAGTATTATAGATAGAGATACTTACACCCATAAAATAAAGTTGGTTAATGTTGAAAATTCCGATGAATGTGTGGCAAACTGTTTGAGGAATTTTGATGAGAATACTGGGGTTGCTGAAATTAATTATTTTGAAAAGTTATTAAATAAATCGGGTATGGTGAACTCAAGTTTATCCATTGTTGAAGATGCTGATACTCTTCCTTGTGTCAATGTGCATGGTGCACACATTATGAATGTTTCTGAAGATATGACAACACTGAGTCTTGCTTCTTATATTGATACTATTTCCAAAGCGGTTGGTGTTTTAGATGTTATGTGGGGTGATTCTTGGATTTATGAGTTAGTGAATATTTCAGGGGTTGAACAAGATGATAAGTTTGGAATTTTGAATGGAAAGGATGAGTCTTCAGTTCTTTGTTTAATTGATGGTGATCAATTGAAGGAGGAAAAGGTTAGTTCGAAAATGGTTTTTGGGGTGGATTCAAATTATGGATCAATGCTTTATTTGGATTCTATTGAAGGGGTAGGACAATCAGTAGTAGGTGACACAGATATAAAGCTTGTGCACAATGACTCTTTATTGGCTTCGGGGGTGTTAGGTGGCGCAGTTAGAAAGCTTGTGAAAGATGACTCTTTATTGGCTTCGAGGGAAGTAACTGATTGTGATGATTTTTGTGTAGTGAATGGGGGTTTGGATAAGGATTTGAAGAGGAATTCTTATCTATTATCTAATGTTTGTAACAGTGAGATCGGTAACTTGTCGGCTTCTTGTTCTTATTCTTCGAGGAGAGGTAGGCGTAGGAAGTCCGTGGCTGGTAGTGGACCAGTTCGACAGAGAGCCAGAATCCATTGTAGTCGGTCTCAGTCTACGGGTGAGTTACCTGATTCTAGTACCATGAGTGGTGCTACGAATTCAGGCTCAGGTATGCACTCTAATTTGGGTAGTACGTTTTCTTCATATGATTTAGGTAGTTTGTCTTCTTCTCAGTTTAGTAAGTTGGCTAGTGATACTGCTTTCATTTATTCTGATGTTGAGATTGATCTTGAGTACATTAGAGGTAGGGAACTTGATAGGGCTAGATCTATTGATATATAAGGATTATTAGTTGGAATATCAAAGGTTTGAACGATTTAAATAAATGTGACAAAGTTAGGGCTTTTTTTAAAGCCTATTCTATTGACATTGTATTACTACAAGAAACTAAAATTGAATGTCCTAATATTCGTTTTTATAGAAGATTAGGTGGGTTTCAATTTAGGAAATGAGCCTTTTTACCTTCTGTGGGCGCTTCTGGGGGTTTAATGATAGGGTGGCGGGATGACTATTTTAAATTGCTTTAATGTATTTCCAAGCAACACTCTTTGCATATTATTCTCATTAATTTAAGTGATAATTCTTTTTTAAATATTTCTGATGTTTATGGGCCTAACTCTAAATAGGTCGTCGAATTCTTTGGAATTAATGTTTGGAATTTAGATCTTTAGCTCCGGGCTCTTGGATTTTGGGGGGTGATTTCAACGTCACACATTTGATAGGAAAGCGATCACCACGGGAGGGTGATCACTCTACTATGCAGAAATTTGACCCATTTATTGTTAATTCTAATTTGATTGAAATTCCTCTTTCTAATAGAAATTTTACTTGAAGTAATACTAGAGAGTCCCCATCAATGGCTCTTCTAGATAGATTTTTCGTTAGTGATGAAATCGAGGATACATTTCCAATCTGTAGGGTTTCTGGTTTGCCTTACACTTGATCATTGTCCTATTATTCTTACATGTGAACAACATAAGGTTATTAATAGATCATTCAAACTTGAAAAAATGTGGCTTTTAGAATCCAATTTTTTGAATCTAATTAAAAATAAGTGGATTTCTATGAGTTATTATAATATTAGAAATAAGGATAATTCTGCTAAATATTTTGTTTTAAAACTTAGGGATTTTAGGAATTTTCTTATAAAGTGGAATAAAAATGTTTTTGGTAGTATAAAAAAAATACTAGCTGGGATGCTTAAAATAAACAAGATAGAAGAAACTAGACAACTAAATTTAGGTGAGCGAAATGTTATAGCTAATCTAAAAGTTGAACTTAATTCTTTTTTAGAAAAGGAGGAGATTATGTGGAACCAGAGATCCAGAATCTAGTGGATTAATGAAGGCGACAATTATACCAAATTTTTTCACAATATGGCTAATGGTAGGAAGCGTTGTAATACGATTAACTCCATTATTGTGAATAATGAAGAATTAGTTGACCAAAGAGACCTTAATAAGGCTTTTACAGACTATTATAGAGATATATTTGGTAATAAAAATAAACATAGAATTAATGTTAGATGGAATGATCTTTATCCGCCTGATTCTAAGGTTGATCTTCCTGAGTTAGATAATCCTTTTACTGATGAGGAAATTTGGAAAGCAATTAATGACTTGCCAGGTGATAAATCCATGGGTTCGGATGGGTTCTCCATTTTGTTTTATAAAACATTTTGGGATGTTTTAAAATTAGATTTAATTAGTATGTTTCACGAATTCTATAATGGAAAGTTGTAATTAGGAAGATTAATTTTGTAAATGTTATTTTATTACACAAAAAAGTCGGTGCTAATATAACTTAAAAGATTTTAGACCTATTTCATTAATTTACTATTCCGTTAAAATTATTTCTTAAGTTTTAGCTAATAGACTTAGTATAAGAATGAACGATTTAATTGACTGTTCACAATCTGCTTTCATTAAGGGGAGAAATATCACCGACGGTGTGGTTGTTGTTCAAGAATACATTTATCACTGTTGTAAGAATAATATAACCTATGCGATTTTAAAGTTAGATTTCGCTAAAGCTTTTGATTCGATAGATTGGAATTTTCTTGTTGTTTTATTCCATGTTAGAGGTTTCAGTCATAGATGGATTAGCTGGATCATGAATTTACTTAGAACTGGTAACTCTAGTATTATGGTTAATGGTATTTTAGGTAATAAAATTCAATCTAAATGAGGTTTAAGGCAAGGGGATCCTTTATCACCTCTTTTATTTAACTTAGTCGCATATGTTTTCGCTAAGATAATCAAAAAAGCGGTTGATAATGGAGCTCTGGGGAATGTTGGTAATGATATATCACGTAACGATATATCTGTCCTTCAATTTGATGATGATACTTTGCTTTTTTCTTCTCATTTGCCTAGACACATTATTACTCTTAAGTTTATTTTATATAGTTTTGAACTACTTTCAGGGTTAAAAATAAAATTCGACAAAAGTTCAGTTTTAGTATTAAACGATTTTGAAAAAGTTGAGAATTTAGTTGCTAACACACTTAATTGTAAAACTATGAATTTCCCTTTTGACTATCTTGGTTTTGTTATTAGACCTACTAAACTTAAACATGAGGACTGGTGTATAATCATAGATAAAATAAAAAATAGGATTTCTAATTGGAAGGGAGATTTCTATCGAGAGCTGGTAGATTAGTTTTAATAAATTCTGTTTTATCAGCTCTCCCGATTTATTGGATGTCTATGCATATTTTTCCAGATTAGATGATTGATAAAATAGACAAAATAAGAAGGGATTTCTTATGGAGTGGGGAAAACTCTAACAACTGCATTAAATGTTTAGTAAATTGGGAAACTGCTTGTAAATCTAAAAAGGATGGTGGTTTAGGAGTTATTAATTTGCGTAATATGAATTTGTCCTTATTAGGTAAATGGTTATGGAAGTTTAAGGATATCAATGATAATGCTACTTGAAAAGAAATCATTTCTAAATATTACTGTAGTTGTAGTAATAATTTATACCAAATTACTCCTATAGTCATTCGTAATCTATCTAATTTTTGGAAATCTATTTTAAAATGTCATGAGATTTTTAACTTGGGCACTAATATAATAGTTCATTTAGGTAATAGTACTTCTTTTTGGCTTGATCATTGGATTTCCATTATCCCTCTTAATATTGAATTTAGAGAGCTTTATGATATCTGTAATTTTAAATATGCTTTAGTTATAGACGTTTTTCCTCCTGAAAATGACCCTCCTTGGAATTTTAGTAGGTTCAACTCTTAAGCAGCTTTCTTTGCTTTATGCTAGATTAACTTTATATAATATTGATAATGATAGTGATGATATTAGTTGGGAATGGGATAAGAGTAAGAAATATACTTCTAATTCTTTTTATAGATTTATTAAATTTTCGGGTGTAACCAATAACTCTTTTAAATTTATTTGGAAATTAAATGCTCCTCCTAAATCTAAAATTCACATACGGTTAATTATGCATGGAAAACTAAGTACTATAGAATTTTTGAAAAGAAAAAATTTGCAAATTGATAACAATTGTTATTTTTGTAATCTTCATTTTGAAGATATTAAACATGTATACTATGATTGCATGGACACTTATTTCATTCTAAATAGTACCCTTAAAATCTTTAACTTTAATATAACAACTAAAATTTCTGATTGTGAATTCTATTGGAATAGTTTTAGATTTATGTTCAAAAAGGTAATAGATTCTTACTTGACACTTTATTTATTATAATCTGTTGGTATATTTGGTTTGAAAGAAATCAGAGAATTGTTAATAATAAAAACAACCACACTAATAATTTGGTTTTTATAATTTCTTCATTTTGTTTTAATTGGATCTCAAATCCTAAATATAAATTAGCTAAAATAATCTTTTTAAAGAATATCTTAATAAGGTTAATAATAATATTAAACTATATAAACATAATAATAATATTATTTTTGATAGTAATAATTGTATTATTAATATTTTTTCAAACTTAAATGATGATTTCACTGTGTATCAGAATATCATTTTGATCAAAGGACCATAAAGATAATTTTTTATTTGTTTTAATTATTTTTTTAGTTCTAGTTGTTTTAGTTTATAGATCTTTTAGTTCTTTAGATCATTGAAACTTTTTTAGTCATTATTCTAATCTTTACTTTATTATGTCCTATTAGATTTAATTTGTAACTTTACTTCTATCTCTTTTATACATATATATATATATATATATATATATATATATATATATCTACATATATAAATTTCATTTATATACATATATGTGTATCATTCTAACTATTTTCCTAGTTGATTTTCAGATACAGGTTTGGGTTAGATATGGTATCAGTTTCTCTCTGCAGGTACGCAGGATTGCTGATTGCAAGATTGCGGATTGTAGTGAGGGATTCTTCTCAGTATACCTTCATCTTCATTATGTTGTTCTCAGGCGGACTCACTCTTCAGCTAGGAGCTACTTCTAGTTTTATCAAGTCTTTAGAGAGGAGTTTTCCATTCAGGATCATTAGCTGTTCCATTTTAGATCAGTCGCATTTCCTTTCCTTCCGTGTCAACATCATGGAGCTTCCTTCTTAGTTGGTGTAGGATTCCATTATCATTGGCTATGTGGTATACATTAGTTTTATAGGTACTTCTAACACCTTAATATCGGGTGGTGGCCATGTCGGAGCTAGGTATTAGTGTGTAATGGGCGGTGGCCATGCCAGTAGTTTTTTCATTGATTCTTGTTTTTATATTTGCCACCTGCCAGGCATGTTGGCAACACCTTGCCTTGTGATATATATATAGTCACATGTGTGCTCTCCTCTATTCTAGAGGATCACACATTTTTCTCAAAAAAATTGCATTATAATGAACAAATCCTCAAATTATATTAAATCAAATTAATATAAATTCATCTCGATTTGATTTACAAATTATTTTTTAAATAAATTTAATTATATTATGCGAGTAACGAAACGAATAATAGTGTCGAAGTAGACGAAGATAACAGTGAAGATGAAGTTGATAAATTATACGAGTACGAGCTTTAAGATGATAATGCAAATAGTGTGGATTATTAGGATAATGAAGGTAGGTAGCATGTATATATTTAGTTATTTGATTGTTTTCATGTATTTGTTTGGTTAAATTCATGGATATATGATTGTTCGGTTGTTTTAATGCATATTTAATTGTTCAGTTACTTCTACATAATAAGTCAACTCTATACGTTTAATTATTCAATTCATGTTCAATGAAAATTTCTACATGTTATCAGTACATGTTATATTTGATCATGTGCAGTAAAAACGCTTAGCGGTTCTATAGTGCTTGAGGTGTAAATAGTTGTAGCGGAAATAAAAAGAGGATAAGTAGAGGTGCAAAAAGCTTTAATAGATATAAAACCAAATATTTAAAGTTAATTTATTTTCATTCCCACATCTAGAAAAAAGAAATATTGATTAATCTTATATAACAAAATCAAATAATATCATGATTTATTCAAACTATAATTGGTGACTATAATATATTTCTAGCTTTTTTTATGAAAGAGTGATCCTTGCATGAAGGGAGCACTTGTTATATAATAAATAATAATAATGAACCATACAAATGTCTAGTGGCTATTGGCTATTATAATTATATATGAGATCATCCTTTATATGATCCACAAAAGAATTAACCTACTTCGACTACAATAATATATACATGCTGATTATCACAATAAAGATGATTAATAATAATTACAATCTATATGGATCAATTAATCATCTCACTAATGGTTTCTGTTGAAATAAATTGAAAGGCTGTAGGGTGTAAGGCCTTGTTGCTAAAATGAATTAAACTATAAAAATGAAGAAGTGCAAGGTGTAGGAACTAGTATTTGGTACAGGCTGCTACACAAATGGTATACATGCGGGGTAGGGTATTGAACTTGCGGCAGAGGAGCTGCAGTGTGATGATGCCTATCTGTAGATGGCTAAACGTGCAAGAGCTGCCAAAGGCTAAACAAACCGATCTGAAGCTGCATGGTATGAATTACAGGGAATTGGCTGCAACAGGCAAGCACAAGATAGCTGCAAAGCATGGTAGTGTGAGAAGCTGCAAAGCATGGCAGTGTGATGATGCAAGAACTAGAGCATTGCATGTTCAATGTGAAGATGCAAGGTAGTGAGAGATAATAGCTGCAAATTAAGCTTGCTCGTTGAGTGGTGAGATGATAGCTGCACATTGAGGTGTGTTGTTATGCGAACAAAGAAATGATAGCTGCAACGTAGGCTTGCACCAAACTAGTGTAATTTGGAAGAATGGCCAAGAGAAACTCTCCTACAGGCCTGCACGTGAACTAAGTAGTGCTAGCGGCCTGCTCAAGAAAGGAGCTCACAATTTGGAAGGGTGAAAGCATTCTTGAGTTGAGGTGCATTGCTGGAGCAAATATGTTGGTATCTGCTGAGGTGGATTGGAGCGACTTTCTTTAAGCTAAAAATGCTCAAGGATGCGGTCTACGAATGGCATGTGCATTACAAACCCAACCAAAAAATAAAAATAAAATAAAAACTTACTGTTTTGTACTTACAGGCGTTCTTCTTTTAATCATAGGATCTCCAATACGTTTATTATATGTGTATAATCATATACCTATATTGGTATAAATAGGTGTAAATACATGGAAAATCCTATCTTGTAAGCATAGGATCCTAAGGTTATTTGTTGTGTTAATATTTATATACCTTAAATATAGTTATAATTTGAAGCTTTGTAAGAAGTAGTTAAAGATTTAGATATAGAGATACTAAATTTATAACGGGGTTGATAGTATGTGTTTACATATGTGTTAACTTCTAAGGCCTATTATGTTGGAGGTGTCTATCTTTTAAGAATGAAATCCGAAGGCTATTTATTATATGTATATGAGTGCATATATATATATAGACACACACACTCATACATATATACATACACGTACATATATATATATATATTTGTGTATATATGTATACACACACATATATGTATATGGTTATATATAAATATTAATTAACGCTTTGTATAGAATGTAGTTATAGATATATAAGACTTATGGTGAATAAGAATGTAAATGTGCATATATAAAAGCCTATTAAATTTATACCTAGAGTTATCTATCTTTTAAAGCTAAATGTTTATGTATATCTATGCATTTATTAATATACATATATATATATACATATATATAAGAATAATGAGTGATCCTCTCAAGGAGGAGAGCACTCATATAATTTTATTCCACACTTAAGAAGGAGGTGTCAACAAGCCTGGCAGGTAGCAAATCCCCCTTGTGCAAATAAGAGAAAAATAGAAAACCTCGCCAAAAAACTTTTGTAACTAAGGTCCATAATAGAAATATACAACAAAACAAAATTCTCAAGTTCTCAATATCGGTAGAATCCAACCAATCCGGTAACTATACGTGTAACTGCTAAGAAAACTATGCAAAAAATGCAAGGTCTATACATGTGTGTGTGTGTATTTATATACATATATATTCAAAACAAAATAAACTAAAATACTAGTAAAAGACATGGAGCAAACAACATTTTCATTAACACTGAGTAAGGAAACAAGAAAAGTATAATTCAAACTAATTACCTAAAGACAAACTAATAAGAAACAAAATAGCTAGAAATTTACAACTAGGCTAATATCTGAATAGAAGCAAAGGATCAAAAGTTACCATGGAAAGATTGTCCAAGGAAACTACATTTAGTTTTTTGTTATTTTCTCTTTTATTTTGAATGATTTTATTCTTTAAAAATTCAATACGAGCTTTTATTTTTTAAGAAACTTTTTAAATTTTTATGTAATTTGTAATTAGGATTAGAAATCCAATTAAAACATAATAGTGTAATTACATATATTAAAATTTTCAAATCAAAATAATATTATTAAACACGCCCTGGTTTCTTTCAAATCAAATATACCAACATGTTATTGTGTAAATAGTTTCCAGAAGAGATGTGATATGGCCCGTATAATAAAATCTAAGATTATTCTAATATAATTCACAATTAATTTGTCTTCAATTTATATTAAATTCAAAGAAATTTAGAATATTTACAAGAACAAATCTAGTTATATTACATTCAAAATATAAATATATAATATCTTCCATTTTATCATTACAAAAATAACATTTTTATCATTAAATATATTCTTCTTTTTAAAGAATTCTATAGTATTCAATTTTCTATGTAAAATTAACCACATGTGCACTTTAGCTTTAGGTGGGATGCTAACTTTTCGCATGTATTTAAATAATTATAATTTAACTCCCAAAAAATTTATAAAATTATAAAGTGAACTAGGTATAAATTTTTTACTCTTATCCCAACACCATATTTTGATATCCTTTTCATTATCAATTTTTGTAAAGTTCCAGTTTAGCACGCAATAATGCAAACTGTGTTAAAGTAGTTCCCTCTAGTGTACGATCAAAACTAAATTCCTACGGAAAATTTAAATTTGGTCAATAAATTTTTTGAAATCAAAACATTTTTGAAATTTCATATTTCATAAAATCTTGAAGTTCCACTTTAAGAGGAATAGTCGAAATCCAGCATTCTTGCCAAAAAGAAGTATTGTTACTAGAATGAACAGCATTATTAATACATAGCTTATAAATATCAAATTTAATATTATCAGTTTTCAAAAATGAGAAATATAAGTAATATTATTGAAGGTAGTGTGATGTAAGTTAAATGTACCGCCATACCATTCATTCCATATTAATTCTTTCTATAGCAAATTTTCATTATTATCATTAAATTTCCGTAACCATTTTCCTAATGAAGATATATTTAAATTATGTAAGTTTATAATTCCTAATCCTCCCTCATTCTTAGACTTATAAACCTTTTTCCCTTTAACATGATACTTAGAACAACAATTTGGATTATCTCCACTCCACAAAAAGTCTCTTCTAATTTTATCAATTTTGTCAATTACCCAGTTGGGAAAAAGTTAAAATGACATCCAATAGATAGGGCGTAGATAACAGTATTAATGAGCACTAACCTACCTGCTCTCGATAAGTATTTACCGTCTCATTTGGACAATCTCTTATCAATTTAATCTATTATAGTATTCCAGTCATAATTTTTTAGTCTTTGAGGTCTAATAAGAAAGCCTAAATATTCTATTGGGAATTTCATCATTTTACAATTCAGTGTATATGCAATTTGGTTTTTATATTATCGATGTCGTTTAAAACTAGTACCGAGCTCTTATCAAAATTAATCCTCAAACCTGATAGAAGTTCAAAACTATATAAAATAAATTTTTGGTCAATAATATGTTTAAGCAAATGGGATGAAAAAATCATAGTGGCATCTGCAAACTGGAGAACAGAAAGACCATTACTCGAGATCTCATTTCCTACACTGTCTAATATCTTATTATTAGCGGCTAATTTATTAATTCTAGAAAACACATCAGTAGCTAAATTGAATAGTAAAGTGACAATGGATCACCTTGCCTAAGACCACGTTTCAATTGAATTTTATTTCCTAGAATGCCATTAACCACAATACTTGAATTACATGTTTTGAGTAAGAACATAATCCATCCTACCATCTATCACTAAAACTTCTAGCCATTAATAACCCCTTAAGAAAAATCCAATCGATCGAATCAAAAGCTTTAGCGAAATCATTCCTTGGTAAGGCCATGGGATGTACAATATCATTCGGGGAGTAAGGCCAGTATAGACTTGGGCACATTGTTATTGGAGCAGTTGAATCCCCCAATCCTTCCGAGGTGAGTTCGCCGATACATGTTATTACAATCTATGTTTATCCGATGAGAAATATACCAAGCGGTAGAATAAATTATATAGGTGGAGTTGTTATAGATATTGTTAAAAATGCGTTGGTTACATTCAGACCATAAGCTCCCACAAGTTATTGAATAGATTACGTCTAGAGTTCTCCTGGTCGGTTGGGTAAAGTTTAGTCTAAAGCTATTCCAATACTCCTTAGGAGGGGGTGCGGAAGATGTAATATATATGTTAAAATTCTATAGGATCATACCGATAATATATTAAGAAAAGTGACAGTCAAAATACATGTGGAATGAAGTCTCAGGCATCAAATTATAGAGGTAACAACGGTGCAGACCGTTATTGGTGATAATTATTGAGTTAAGCCTAGTTATGGTGTTTAATTTATCGTGTAAAATAATCCGTGTGAGAAATTTAACTTTAGAAGGAGCATTGATTCTCCATATAGGCTTAAAGTAGCTAAAGTCTTTTGTTCCTGAGTAAATTAGAAACTTGTACATCGATTTAGAGGTATAATTTACTTTTTTGCTCCAACGCATACCAAGTGATCGGGATTGTCCTTGATGTTATAGTTTTCGATCATGTTAATTAATTTTATGTATTGTCAAAGCACGTTCCCTATTAGATTTTGATTAAATGATATAATCAAGTTAAATGGTGCCTGGGGTTTGTATACTTCTTTTATAAGGCCATTTTTATTGTTGGAGGCAAAAAACAGTTCGGGTAATCCGTGTTTCAGTGCAATAGGAGATATCCAAGGCTCGTTCTTGAATGACGTCTTATCTCTAGAGTTACTGTTGTATTTAATTCCAATTTTAAATATGTTATATAAATTGGATTTAGTTTTCCAAAAGAAAGAGAATTTTTGGTTATTATGTGAGTTTAGATTTTTTTGATCCACCGTATTAGGAGTTTGTGATAATTTCTTTCCAAGTATAAGATTCATCTCCTAGAAATTAACAAATCCACTTACAAAGCAGAGATGTATTTAAAGCCTTTAGGTTAATGATACCCAGATCTCCTTGGGTTTTGGGTTTACAAACAAGATTCCAATTAATGAGACAGCTCAAATTGGATCTATCCACTCCTCCTTTCCAAAGAAAATTGCTTTCGATGCTATCAATTTTTTTAATTACCTAGTTAGAAAATTGATATTATGACATCCAGTTAACCGAAAAAGAGGATAGAACATAGTTAATCAGAACTGCTCTACCTACTCTGGAAAGACAGTTTGCTTTTCAAGATGGAAGTCTGTTGTTAACTTTATCAATGATAATGTTCCAATCTTTCTTTTTTTGGTTTTTGTGCAATTCACTGTTATACCTAAGTAGTTAAAAGGAAAGCTCACGATTTTACAATTTAAGGTATTGGCCACTTTACCCGTGCTATTTGATATGTCATTAAGGACTAGTGCTAAGCTTTAATAGAAGTTGATTTTTAAGCCTGATAAGAGTTCGAAGTTATATAAGATGAGTTTGAGCGATGCAATATGATGAGGAAGATGGGAGCAAAATAAGTGGTTGTCATCTGCATATTGCAATGTACATGTGCAGTTAATGCCCCGCTATTACCCCGCTATAACTTTGCTATATCTCATAGTGGATTTCTACCGCTATGATTTTTCCATATAGCCCCAAATATAGCCTTTCCGCTTTCAGCCCCGCTATTTTCGCTATATCCCGTTATTTCCGCTATATTCCGCAATTTCCGCTATATCTTCTTTAAAAGAAATGAATTGAAAAATGACATTTATACATTATAAAAATTATGAAATTAATTTATTTGATTGAATTTTTAATATATTTTTGGAAATGAAAATACTCTAATATTCTACTAAATTCAATTATGTTATATATAACAGTTTTACGTTAATTTATAGTATATTTGCACATGTTTTTATTTAAAATTATTTTATGTATCAATTATAATTCAATTGGATGTTAATTTTTCATTTAATTGCTATTTATATATTTGTAAAAAAAATCAAGTACAAGTTTTATATACTATTTTAGAGTCATCCGCTACATCCCGCTATATTCTCGCTGTATCCCCGCTATGACTTTTTGCACCTCCGCCGCATTGAATCTGCCGAGCGCTTTAACTGCACAGCAATGTACTTAACCCATCAGAAGTGATTTTGCTTCCTATGCTAGGGAGGATGTTATTTCTTATTACAAGGGATAAAATCTATAGAAAATATCAGCCACAAGATTGTACAGAAGGGGTGACAAAGTGTCCCCATGTCGAAGACTTCTGTTCGACTGAATTTTGTTTCCTTTAATGTCATTTACAAGTATGGAGGACACACTAGATCTCAAGATAAGGCTAATCCAAGAGATCCATCTGTTTGTGAATCCTCTAGCTTTATGGACGTCTAGCAAGAAACTCTAGTCAATTGAGTCAAATGCTTTGGCAAAGTCTAGTTTAAGAAGGGTGCACGGAATGTTTTCATTATGGCAGTAGTTGTTGAATTCTTGAGCTGTGGCGATCCCATCCATGATGTATCTACCTTGGATGAAGGCTATTTGTGTTTTTACCAATTAATTTACTCATTTTATGTTTTAATCTGTTAGCTAGAACTTTAGTGATAATTTTAACAGAGCAGTTAATCAAAGAGATGGGTCAGAAATCAGATGGTTCCTTCAGATTCCCCTTCTTGGGATTAAAATCATGCCTGCCTGATTGAATCTATCTAGTTGAAGAGTACCAATGTGGAATTCTTCAAAAAAGAAGCATGATGTCTCTTTTAACGAGGGTGCAGAATTTCTGATAGAAAAGACTTTGGAAACCATCTGGTCTTGGAGCTTTATCACTAGCAAGTCCTTTTATTGCAGGCTAGACTTCATCCTCTATAAGCGGGGAGTCTAGATCTGTTAGGGAGTCGTCCATGCTCGGGTAAAGAGCTGGGCAGTTTGCTCAGTTTCTATGTCTACATCTGATACCATGTAATTCTTTATACTGGTTAGTAAATTTTTTTTTTGTTCACTTTGTTCTTTATATTCTATTTCATTGAGTTTGATTTTATGAAATTATGATGTCTTCTGCCATTAGCAATGCGGCGAAAGAATTTAGTGTTTTTATCGCCCCATTAATCCATTGGAAGCAGGATCTTTATTTCCACATAGTTTCTTCTTAGTCCATTAATATGTTTAGTTCCGTTTTTAAGGTATGTAATCTAGAAGTTTCATCTGCAGTTAAGTTTCTTTGTTCGCCTATCTTATCTATGTCAAGAATTTCATTAATAGTATTTTGCCTTTTGATGTTTATATTTCCAAAATCCTTTATGTTCCAGTTCTTTAAATGCGATCTTAGTTCTCCCAACTTAAAAACGAGATATTTCGCAACGTTATTCCTAATTCTGGTATTCAAGGAGTTCCATTTTGTAATTACAAGGTTTTCAAAGTTTTCTTCTTTAATCCACATTTTTTCAAATTTAAATGGTCTATTTGTAGGGAGCTTATCATTAGTGTTTAGGATGACGGGACAGTGATTATAAAGGATATTAACTAGTTCGACTACCTTGGACAAGGGGAAGGAGTCTTCCCACTCTTCGATAATGAAAAATCTATCTAATAGAGCCAACGAAGGAAACTCTCTAGCATTAGACCAGGTGTATCTCTTGCCGATAAGCGGTAGTTCAGTAAGGCTATTTTCATTAATGAAACCGTTAAATTCTTCCATGTCTATGAAGTTCTCTTCTTTAGGTTTTCGCTCGCATATATGTCTGGTAACATTATAGTCTCCTCCTACAAGCCATGGTCCATAGGAAAGATTATGGAAATCTGTACATTCAGTCCAAAGAAGTTGTTTTGGATTTTATTATTAGGTGCATCAACATTAGTGATGTTAATGGTTTGGTTATTTTGAAAGTCATGCAATATTATGCGAAGCGAATGGCAATTAAATATCGCTTGTAGTAGTTTAAATCTATCCTCACGCCACATCGATATAATTCCTCCTGAGCTACCATAGGCTAGGACGAACTCCTCTTTAGTAAGGAGGTTTCCTCCAAGTGACCTAAAGAAGCTCCAGCTAGGCAATTCATCTTTAGATTACTTGTAATAACACTACATCTACCTTACAATCAATAAAAATTCTTTTAATTCTAGATCTTTTCATAGACAAGCCTAGGCCTCTCATGTTCTAACTCAATACCATCATCTATAGGTGTTGTTGACCCTCTCTAATTCTAAGATTTCAATATATTCATAATCATCATCTATTTGGTTATAAATGAAGCCGGTGTTCTTAACTATATGATATGCCTAGCTGGGGCTTAGCGAGTTTAATACTACGGATGTAAAGGTACTTCTTAAAAGAACGTGCTCACCTGAAACTGATGAGTTTGAAGCTAGATCAAGTCGAAGATGCCTCGCACTCCTACGTATGAGCTCATTGGGTCTGCTCTTACTTTTGCATTTATGTCTCGGACCAGAAGATCCCTAAGGGCCAAGGGTGGACTCAGGTGCGCAAGGGGGGGTTTAAGATCTCCATCAATCAGTAAGGTAGCTATAGGTGAAGGGGGGCACACACTTCTTGCACCGTTGAATAACCAATACTATTTTCTTCTACATTGTCTATGAATGCTAAAGAGGCAGAAACAAATTTAACAACCATGTGTACGCTAGGTTGTGAATGAATGCATAAGCAGTACCAAACATTGGCATTGACTTATATATCCAAATCTTTGTTGCTACCATTAATATCAGCTGCTGAGTCAAAGTATGCTTAAGGGACATTGACCAATAGATCAGATGGAATTATAGACATTTCATTAAACGTGATAGGATCAGATGTGGCATCCTCCTCCTCAAAACAGCCACCATTGCTATCATTGGGGCAAGCATTCAAACATGTTGCATAACAATGATGAGTATCTTGGTCCAGAAGCATTGGATCCAACATACGTTCCATGACCTCAGCAGCACGCTGAGTGGCAGAAATAAAAATGTTGGAGCTGTCAAGAGAGTTGATCGGAGTAGTGTCAGTGCTGTTAGCGGTGTGATGCTGATTTGAGGCATTAATTAACGGTGAGCTCTTAACAGCGGTCAAGGACTTTATGTTGGCAAGCATGGTTTCGACGGCTACCGGAGCTTGTTGGAATATCGCAGAAGCTTGTTGCCATCATTTCATACAGTAGATCTCCGAATCTAGTTTCTAAGTTCCATGAAGCTTATATTGAACTCAAATTTATGGCTGGGGGCATCGAGTGAAGGCGAGCAAGATTCAGGAATAACTAATTGATTGTGAAGTTGGTGGCAGCAGGGTGTTCTAGTGACAAAGAGGTGGTGGACAACTTGATGAAGTGAGCATCTATTCTGCTTGTGTCCAAATCTCCCACTGTAGAAGCATCTAATTGGATATCAGCACTCTACGGCACGGTGGCTTTTATCTCCGTAATGAAAGTACCTCATTATTTGGTTACGATTGGCTTCTAGAATTCAGGGACGTCATTGGATGGTAGATGAAGTAACGAGTGGATGGGTTGAATCATGGGTGGATCTGATCGTAGCATTTTTGATCTGGGCGGATCTGGTTAGCGGATGAACGAAGGTGGGAGTTTTGAGTACTCAGCATAGGATCTATGGTATGTGGGAAAAGAGAATGATGGGAGATCATCTATGGATATTTTTAACTGTTTACCTAGATCTGATGCAAGTCAGATCTGATGAAGTTCGGAATGTTGGGAAGAGAGAATGAGGAGTTCGAATTTGATGAAGTGGGTAGGATTGTTTAACTAAATCTGGTGGTCTGGGCTTATGAAGGGGAGATTGGATCCGTTGACATTGATTTAAGAGGGAAGAGAAGAGGGTGGCTGTTCAAGGTGGTGGCTGTAGAGAGCGGTAGTGGAGACGTAGTTGCCAACGGTCAAGAAATTATAGTTGTCTGTTTCCATTTTGACTGCTTATGCCTTCCTGAATTCTAACTTACATTGAATACTTATACCTTAAAATAAGGCATTTACCCTAACTTTGTTGATTTGGTTTTAAAACAGTGTACATGGTCAATGTCTGCGTTTATAGATGTTGTAATTTACACCGCAATGGACACATTCGTCCTTTATATATGCCTTTATTATCTATTGTTTTATATTAAAAACATAAAAGTAATATATACATATATATATATTTATATATATGGTCTAATTATACTTATATATAATATGTTATAAAAATTTTTTTTACTAATTTACAATAGTTTACTTGTATTTATAATATGACAATTAATGATTTTAAGTAGGCATTTAAGAAGTGGAAAAGATGGAGCACTTTTCTCCTTCTTTACTCAATCATTCAATGCCATTTTAAATCAACATTTGAACACTTAATCCTTTATACATATTAAAATTAATTATGACTAATTTTATGTGTTTCTAAATTTAAAATCAACATTTTGAAATATAGAAGAATTCAAAATTAGATCTATGTTTTTAAACAAAATCAAATTCTGAATTAAAACACTAGGTTAAAGAAATTGTTTAAACATTTAAAAAAAATTTATTTTTAACCTTTGTAATAATTGTTTTAATTAAACACCTTTAAAATAAATTCAATTGTTATTATAAAGATGTTTCCATAGATCTATTTTAAATTAGAATCGGAACATTTATCTACGAAGATTGTTCAAATTTTATATAACTTGTTAATAAATTAAACCTTAAAACTTTAATGTTTGTAACCATTATTTTAAATGAATACATTTAAAAAAATTCATTTGATATTAGAAAATTGTGTTATGTTTCGAATCTTCAATACAAATTCAATTGGTATTATAAAAGACATTGCCTTCATGTTTCCTTTTTTAATTTAAACAATTTGATTAGATAAATTGAATCAACCAACATAAGCATCTATAAATTCATTATAACATATATAAAATCTAATCTACCTGATAAAATGATGTGAATATAAATGATAATAAAATTAAAAGATTGCCTAAAGAGGTAGCCTATGGTTTGCACCTGGAATGAACATTTCTCCTCGGATTCCAAGATCCACACTCAGCTTTGCAAGAGAATGATGAACCACTTATTTGATTGTATTTGATGATTACGTTTTATTTAAAGTTAATAATTTTTATAAATGTTCAATTAATTTTTTGTTATGTAAGGTTAAAAGGAGAAAAGAGAAGAAAGAATAAAAATGAATGTGTATAGAAAATGAATTGGTGGATTTATTTTCGTTGAAAGAATGAAACATTTCTCATTCTTTTAATTAAAACTTCTCTATTCAGTTCTCTTAATTCTCTCTCTCTCTTTACTCCCTTCTCTTCACATGTTTAGTTGAAAATATTTGGCATTAAATAACAAATTGGCATAAATTCCTACATGCAATTATCTTTCATTTAAACCCATTTAAAATTACAATGATATCGATGTGTGCAAATATTACTTTTATAAATGCATTCAAATAATTGCAAACAACTCCAAAACATCAAAAAATTGAATAATATTTAATATCTCAAAACATTAATTAATTTAACTTATTTATAACATTTTCAAATTGATTGAATCATGTGGGTTTTCAGAGAATTCATCATTAAGTTATACGATTCAAGGGTGTAAAATAATTCGAATATTATTGTTCACACATCACCTTAACTAGCGTTTGATAGTTTGTCTGAATTCATCACTTACACATCTTTTGATGGATTGGGCCAGCCCATACTGGAATTAAAGAGTAAATTTCAAAAAAATTAATGGGCCTATGAAGTCTAAATTAATTTAGAATTTTTCTAATTTTCTTTTAAATAAAATTGATATTTTTTTTAATTTCATAAATAAAGTTTTACTTTAATTTAATATATACATAAATGAGAGTATATCAAATATACTCTTATATACATATTTGTGTTTGACTATTACTTATTGATAATTTGGAAATGAAACTTTTCATTTCCTTCTCTTAACTTATTCAATTAATGAGGGACATATGATTTCAATTGGAAAGAAAAATTTTCATTTCTTTCCCTTTAATTAAATTGATTGATTGATTAAGTTAAATAACATTAATGATCAAGTTAAATATATCATAAAATATAAGTATATCCAAATATACTCACAGTGAATATTATGCAAGTGCAACATATAGGAAGTGTGCATAGTCAGTGATTGCCTTTATTATATGCCTTTGTTGTCCAATATTTTTTTTGAACAAAACAACATTTATTTGATACATACATACATACATAAATATATATATATATATGTTCTTTTATACACTAAAGTTAATTTTGGTTGTTTGACATGTTTTAAAGTAAAGCAAACAATTTAAAACTAGTTTTAATTAATGGATAGTTTAAAACCTAAATTGTAATTTTCATAAAAGTCCATTTTGTAAAACTTGAATTCAGAATATATGCATATATGTATATTCATGCACACACAAACACACAAATATATATATATATGCACATATATATGTATATAATAATTGAATAAAAGTTTTAAATTCAAAAACAGAGTGTAACATATGTAATCAATTTATTTGTAGTTTAAAATACATATACATATAGTCAAAATAACAATCTTAGATCTTATTATTAACTTAAATAAAAATTTAATGATTAAACAAGAAAGTCCATATGTAAATCTTAGAGCGAACTATTTTATTCTAATATAAATGTAACGAATCAGATATTTTGACCCTCGAAAATCGACACTAATACTTCCACTGTATTGCGTGTCGTGCAATCGAATGCCAGGAATCCCGATCGTTATGGGTGAAAGAAAGAAAGAGAAAGAAGAAAACTATACAAATAGAATCTCACAGCAGAACGAATAATCTATAATATACAACAAATCTTTACACAAAGAAAAATGGTAATATACACACAACAATCAAAGTATGCTAACCTATTTTAGCCTGGACAGTGATAACAGCCCGTCCTTACAATTGCTGATAAATACAACCAACAGAAAACACAACGGAACACAAAGAAATATGTTTATACGTCTAGGCCCTCCAGCACATCTCCTAGGCTCCAATGCATGCCAAGTAATATGTAAATATGCTTAGTCTAACCCGAGCATTGAAAGGGATGAACACTCGGATCAGTTTGGTAAACCAGTGTGAGAAAAACATACCTCAAATGGAATTTAATGTTTATCAAAACTCTTTCAAATAAAGGTATCTCGTAAGATCACGTCGCACATAAACACAGTTGGGTTTTACCTCACGATAACCAAAACATTTACTATAGAAAATCCATTATTATTATAATAATGTCTAGGGGTCAAAGTAAAATATGAATATAGCTGAAATGCTTGCATCTCACGTTTTAGCATAGTTGGGCACAACTAAGTCCGTGAAGCTCGTATTGGAAAATGGATTCCATACTATGACAAGGTAAGGAACTACCTTCCAATGGTACATCTCTAGATAAAATGCACCAGGAGTCTAACAAGAACATTATGTACTCCTACCACAAAGGGATGGCCTACCACTTGACTAGTAGTACCGAATATGATCACTCCACTTTGAACCCCGAAGCATATTTGAGTAGATAATAATCGATCTAGATTTAGGATGACCATACCCTGATGGGAGCGACCCACATGGCCCTGCTGCATGCCCGATTTTTGTCATTTCCCGACTGGTGAGGTTTAAGGCTACGTTTTACCTTTATATAGCACTTCCCACTTGGAATGCTACATTGCCTTTCAGTCGATGACACAATGTCAGCATTCATCCATACAAGTCGTTTAGGAGATGAACGAACTGAAGGCACTACTTCTACTACATCCATTTTGGAATCATCTCAGGATTAGTAGCATGCAGCCCTTGCACTTCAAAGAGCTCCATCTTTAAATTCCATCATCTTTAAGATCTTCACTTCAAAACTCTTGAGTTGGATCGAAGTGGTTTTCGAATAACATATCCGATCCCGGTCTCTTCGAAACAACATTCGATAGCTTCCGGTAAACTCAAACCCAGTTCTTTCGGAAATGATCTGACAATAGATAAGAGTAGAGATCTTCTCCTAACCGTTAGTGGACGGATTTCTTTATCACTTGTCCTAGGAGAACAAAAGGAGATTTATACGCACAACACAACATCATCGGAGATGACTGTGGCATATAACCCATATGGTTCTCCTAGAAATTTCCAGAGTTATGTTTTGGTCCATATTTGATAGTCGGTTATTGAACTATCAACAAATCGAGTTAATTCTATAGGGAATACCAACATTGGTTAAGTACATAAACAACCACTAACCTCTTTAATTAATTCTTTTATTAAATAAAATCACTTTGTAAATACATGTATTACAATACATTTGTGAAGATTCATTCACCAACCCTATATTTTTTAAATACTTGAAAAAAAATATCCATATACTTATCTCGACAGCATAAGTATATTCACAACACTTAGAAAGATTTTTTATAAAAGCCAAAATCATTTGTAAACACCTTTTAGAAATCTATAAAACCCCTTTATAAATCTCTTTGATAAATCTCTAAAAATCATTTATAACCTCTTTTAGAAATTTCAAAACATTTATAAAATTCTTTTATAAATCTATAAACCATTATCAAACTATTTTAATAAAGCTCTAAAACAAAATTATAAACCTCTTTAATAAATGAAATTCATTTTATAAATCCATAAACTATTTATAAAACTCTTTTATAAACCTATAAACCCATTTCTTAAATTCTTTTACAACTATGTAGAACTAATTATAAGACTCTTTTTATAAATCTCGAAAACATTTATAAATAAACAGTAATCGTTTACTTCGAAACACTATTATATAATAACAATTATTAATAATAAACATTATAAATAAATAATAATTAACTTAAAAGCATCTTAAAAATAATAATTAATAATTTCAAAAAAAATTATTAATTCAACAATAATTGAATTTCAATATTATTATAATAAATAATGACTAATTTCAAAAGATTATAAATAAATAATTTCAAACCATATTAATTATTTAAATAAATAACTTTTCAAAATAATAAAATATTGATAAATAACTTTAAAATAATATTAAATATAAATCAATAATCTGTTAAAATAATATTAAATATAAATAAATAATCTTTTAAAACAGTTTTAAATGACTTAGAAAAGACAGATAATAAGGTTGGTGTAAAATAGAAATTAAATCCTTTTAAAACAAAATATTTTTGGAAACCCCAAATTCAGATTTAAAATCATTCTCCGTCTCAAAACCATCTCCAACCCAAATGACAATTTATAGTATTTTAAAATACTAATTTGAGGCCAATAGCTACCAAACATTTAACCAATATTGATATTAATTTCCTATTACTATAGGGTTTAAATTTGAGCATATAACAATGTCATAGCCCATAGTGTCAACAATCAGGTTTGATTTTCAAAAATTCATATAATAGAAATATTATAGAAAACATTTCAACAATGGCGAGGAATCCCGTTGGATCCCTCCAACCTATCCCTCACAGCTCATATATATCAGCACACATATATAAATAAAATCTGTGATGACCCAAAGTTTTATCATTATTGAAATGGATATTTAATTATACTTTTAAATAATAAATAAATGAATTTTCGTTAACAAACAAAACTATTTTTAATAATAACTAATGATGATAAAATTGTTTTCAAATTTTGTTTAACAATATATATAGTTTAGAATAAAATATAAAATGTGACCGGAAATTATTTTCTGAAATCTTGATTTTTCATTGGTTAAATGTTATCTAAAATGCCATAACACTACTGTCAACACATATGAGCTAGAATAAAAATGCTTCATTCAAGATTCAACACATAGTACATGAGATCATGGCATAAATAGTTGCATGAGAGGGGGATACAAGGATGGATGGAAATCATGAGGAGGGAGAGGGAGTGCATGCATGTATACATATTTAATTATAAGCACTTTATATTTTTGTAAATATTTTTCTAAGCCTATGTTTACCCCTTAACTCTCATTTCTTTAAATTCCTAAAAGCTTGAGAAAATATATCCATAGCTTCTCTTCATATTTCTAATTTGAGAAAATCACTTCTTTCTACTCAAAATCTCCTCCTTAGTCCACTAAACCACATCTACATATACTACAACACCTCCTCCTCCAAAGTTGCAAGCCCATCCACCCTAAAACACTAAGGCCAAGCCCAATCTCCCATGGCCAAGCCCAAACTTCCCTATGGTCGAGCCTAGTCTAGGTGATTTTGGCCTTGAAATCTTCATTTCACCAAATTCTAGCTCATATTCAAGTTTTAGCAAAAGTTCGCCCGAGTTAGTAAAGTTTCGGTGCGTAAAATTCTTATTTTGGAAAAGAAATCAACTTGATTTTGATGAACTATATGTTATGAAAATATAGTGTTTGTTGCGTTGAAATATTATGTTGTTTTGATGGCATATAATTACAAGTTTGTGGTTGAGCTTGGATTTGTGATTTGGATGTTAAATTATATGTTTGGATATGGATATGTAAATGGTTGGTTATGATATGATGGTAGTGTGTTATGAAGTGAAAACCAAGTGTATGTGATGTAAATGTTGTGAAGTTAGCACTTTTAAATGTCGCAAAGGACTTGAGATCCGATTTGAGAACAAAAGCTTGTTTTCTAGTTTTTGGATTTAATAAATATTTTCCAAGTTTTCAACTTTTTGTTTATGTTTTCAAAACTCTTCTATTTGTGTTTCAAAACATGTAGTAGCTAGAGGTAAAGTGAGATTTTCACTTAGAAACCAATTCTAACGAACTGCGCTCATAGCGATAGTCGCTATGGATGCGGTTCGAGAAATTTCACGATTTCAACTTTTAAAATGTTTTCTTTTGGATTGTTTTTGAAAATTCATTTCAAACAAATTAATAAGTAATAAGTTAAGTTTTATTATTTAATAATTTATTTATTCAATTATTTAGTTAGAGTTAATTATTTAATTAATTATTATTTAATTAAAGGTTTGTCATCCACTTAATTAGGGTGTAATTTTTAAAAGAATGTTATTTAATGAAAGTTTAATTATAAATTTTTAAGGTTTAAATTATGATTTTTGATTTAATTAAAGATCATCTCATCCCGTCGCCTCAACTCAGGTCACCAGCAACCGCCTCCAAACCGCAGCCACTTCACCATCGAGCATATGACCATCTACAGACCTTAGCCATGATTCAAAATCCGCTAAGCATCAGCCCTCACAACTGCTGCTATTGTCTTCATCACACTTCAATAATCACGCACTCGTCGCCTCCAAGTTGAGGTCTTACCTAGGTCAACATTTAAGATCCCCATCCTACCCCTTGTCGTGACCAAGTCTCCCAAAATCGATTGTCAACAGCAACCTACAACAGCCACGCCGCCACCCCCTTCAATGTTGCAGCCTCCTAATTTACGTTCGCCTGCCCTTCGTACCACTCCAGGTCGCAATTCGCACCACTCAAGAATGTACGCGATTTTTTTAAGGATGTGATTTTTTGATTAGAGGATTTAGGGCATAAAAATGAAATAAGATAATACGGGGTTCGGGTTTAACTTAGAATGTAAGAGAGTCTTTTGAACACAAGAAATAGGAATGGATATGAGCTAGTTGCTTTGGGCTAAAATTGTTAGGATATGGGCTGGTTGCTTTGGGCTGAAATAGTTTTAGTCCTAGATGAAATTCAATTTATTTTTAATTAATTTTTTATGCATTTATATTTGAATTTTTAGACCTTGAGATAAATTTCAATTTATATTGATTCACTCCTCATTCTACAGATTATACTTCAACAATTAGATAATTTTATTCAATTCGATGCCCGCTTATTTTATTCAATTATTCTTTATACTATTACAACATAAATTTAATTTTTAACTACTCTAAACATATTTAAATTATTTAATCTGCAAAATATTTCATATTAATTAAAACACCTTATTCAATTTAATATATATTTTGAAAATAATTTATTGATTCAATTCAATTTATTACGACAAAATCCTTTATTAAATATAAATTAATTAACCAAAAAATTACTTTTAAAATATTTATCATATCAAATCAAATTCAATCGCTTTTATTTTAATAAAATTTATTTACTTATACCATGTAGAAAGCAGAGCCGTGACAGACTTCCCTATGAAGAAAATTGCGTCCTCGCAATTTCTTACATGGAAGTCAACATACACAACTCATACCATGACATTCGTCATAATCGACGCTCCTCTATCAAACCCAACTACTTGATTCTCTATGTCGTACACACACTCTAACTCATCTTATCGTAGGCTATGACTTCAAATAGATTCAATTAACGACTCTATTCTTCGCATACAATTAATTTTGTAAAACTTTTCAAGTATTGGATTTTTCGGAAAATTAAATAGAGTCTACTTTGTATGAAGAGCGTTTCGAAAATTCAAAATATAATATAATTAAATGATATACATCTCTGAAGCGGTATCCCAACATGAGGCATCTTGAAACATGGGGAAACAACATAATATCAAAAAAAAAATATCAGTATACCGTAAAAATGTACGTTTATTTAGCATTTTTAAGCAAATCACCTCGTTATTAAGCATGCATAAGAAAGAAAAAGCGAGCTATCATCACCAATAATTTTAAATATTCTCTAGAACACCTATTCTTAACTCATTATAAACATTAGTCGCATATAGAAAGAGATAAAATAAGTATTAATTCACTTAACTTCAAAATAACACAATGTTCAAATATTTAGCCATATCTCGACAAACTTTGCATAGTCAAAAACACAACATTAGATAATGATATCAAAGAGTGGATTGTTGCATAACATGTTAAAACAAATTCTGGATTGCAAAAATACGGATTAAAACTCGAGTTATGGGATTTTCCCAAAATGCATCGAATTTTGGGATGAGATAATAAATGCAAGTCCACCTCATAAACATGCATTTTTAGCCATGAAAATGTTGAAATTTCGCAAAACACTTCAAACAATAGTAGGTCTTTATGATTTAAGCTTTCCAAAATGGGCAAAATCATCGAAATTTTTGGAAGTTTTAATTTTGATTAGCATTTCCCCCATGCAATACAAAATATCAAAACTAACATTATGATGGCCAGAAGTTTGCTAGTCCCACCCTAACTTAACCGACCATGGGGTCGCTCCCGAATGGTCATGATGACTTGTCCCCACTGTTACATGGTCACAGTCTGCTGCATGGGCCAATGGGAGGAATGCAAAATGAGATGAGGAGATTGATGATAGGAGCGAGGAGTGAGGCAGTGAGGAAGCAACGTGCGTATATTGTGCAACTTAAGACCGGTGAGGATGCTCATAAAATATTTGCGAATTGGGTCTCCCTTTCATCTGAGAAGCCACAAGGCTTAGGTATAGACTTGACTTCTGGCAGTTTTAATAATACCAGCGCATATAATAGCAATAACTGTAATGAAACTAAAAATGAATATGTCTAATACTACGAAATAAATATAAATAAATTGAAGTTTGAGGCGTGTTGTGTGCTATATGATATGTGTGATGTATGTGTGATGTATGTGATATGTATGATGTGCGTGATCAGTAATGTGCGATATGCGATATGTGTGATGTGTGTGATGTGTAATGTGTAGATATGTGTGAAGTGTGAGATGTGTGCTGTGTGTGATGTGTGCGATGGATTTGATATGTATTGTGTGATGGACGTGATTGTGTTTGATGTCTTAAGGATGTTTTGATGTTTGATGTGTTATGAATGTTGTTCGATGTGTTACGGATGTTTTATCATTCCTTTGGTTAGATTTCTTATTGTGCTATGTATATTATTCCTTGACATACCGTTTATATTTTCACCATTAAATCTAGACATAGTCGGCCCGTTTATTATTTATATAATACTCAGGTCAGTTCAAGACATTTGAGGTTCAGGGACGAGTGACCAGATTTGCTTATTGGGCCTAGTTGGAGATTATATTATTAGATGTATTGGATTTACCTTATATATAATTGAGATTTAGTGGGAATTTGACTTTTTGTATCCCCCTCGGACTTATGTGATGTATTATATTTTTATCGCTACGTTGATGACTCTATGTTCTCTATTATTTATTTTATGTTGTGTATTGTTCTATCCTCGGGAACCACACGTGTCTATTGCTTTGTACCGAGACTTTTTACATCGAGGTGAGAGATTTTTATATTATGAAACGTGTAAATAATTGAGATTTAATGGGAATTTGACTTGTTATATCCGCTCAAATTTATGCGATGTATTATATTTATTGTTGCGTTGATGACTGTGTTTTCTGTGATTATTTTATATATTATCTATTGTTCTATCCTCGGGCACCACACATGTTTATTGCTTTGCACCGAGACTATTTACGTCAAGGTAAGTGGTTTTCATTTATTTTATGCAACGTATTCAGTATTAGTCAAAGGGAATAATCATGTATGCTTCACCTACATTGCCTCATTCTCTGTGTTACTCGATAGTATTACTCAGTAATACTCTTGGGTAATATGGGTATAGAGATAGGGTATTACATTTTTGGTATCAGAGCGATAAATTTATAAATAAAATTATTTTGATTGCTACACCCCACCTCTATACCCAATTTGGAACATCTAGTTTTTTTGAGATGTCACATGTTGGGATGCCTCTTCGGAGATGTATATCATGTAATTATATTGTATTTTGATTTTTTGAAATGCTCTACATACAAAGAAATCTGCTGAAATTTTCTGGAAAATCCAACATTTCGAATATTTTCACCAAATTTATCGTATGTGAAGAATAGAGAATCGTTATTTGAATCTATTTGAAAGCAAAGCATATGATATGATGGGTAAGAGCCACATAAAGAATCTAATAGTTGAGTTTGATAGACGAAAGATGATTATGAAGAAATTCAAGGTATGTGTTGTGTACAACGACTTCCCTATAAGAAATTGCAAGGACGCAATTTCCTTAGGGGGGAAATCTGCAACAGACCTACTTTCTACGCCATATAAATTAGTAAATTTTAATAAAATAAAAGGTATTTGAGTTTGATTTGAGATGATATATATTTTAAAAATAAAATTTTTAGTTAATTAAATTCTATTTAATAGCGAATTTTTATTTTAATAAATTGAATTGAATTAATAAACTATTTTCGAATAAATTATAGAAATCAAATAAGATGTTTTGATTAATATGAATATTTTATAGTTTTGGAATAATTAAAAAACAAATTTATTGTGTAATGCAACAATGAATGATTATATAAATAAGGGGGCATTAGATTTAATTAAATTGTGTAGTTATCGTTATACTCTGGATAATGAAGTATAAAATTAAATTAAAATCAAAGTTAATTAAATTTGTAAATAAATTGAAAGAGTGAATAATTGGCAATTTAAATTAAATATAACTAGCCCAAAATCAACAAAACCCATACCTATTTCAATTCAGACCCTTCTTCTTTTTTCTCGATGCCTCTCTTATTTTCTAATTCATGCCCGACCCATAAATAATTTCGATCCTAATTTTCCTAAGAGAAATCGTGATTTACACATTAAAAAAATTCAAGTGCACACTTTGTGAAGACAAAATCAACGATCGGCGTCGGCATAAAGAGCGACTGCGACATCTAGTGAACGCGAGGCAGAGGGAGACATGTGATGTGGTGCGATCGTGGGTAGGGGAGCACGATGTATAGCGGAAGCGAGGCGGTAGGGGATGGTCGATTGGAAAGCAACAACAGTAAGCAGGGAGCGGCAACCTGAAAGGTGGTAGGCGGTTGTTGAGGCGTTCAGGGAGGATGAGGTAAAAGGGATAGCTGATGTTGCCGGAAGGAGCATGGAACTGAAGTCAGAGGTTGCTGCTGCTCGATGTGGGGATGGTAGTGACAGGTGAGGAAGAGTTTGACATTGGGGGAGGTGTGACCAAGGGTTGTTACCTGAGGCCTGGGTCATGTTTAGTAGTGAAGTGTTGGAAGACATCTAGTGGGTAGTGATGGAATTTTTGACATTGTGGTAAATTTGAGGGTTGCAGCGACTGGTCTGAGGCAATGCAGGCAGCGTCGAAGGTCGATGAGTCGCTGATTGGAAATTCAACCATCGTTTCATTGAATTATATCACTCACAATCATGTCTTTTCATTTTAATTAATGCGTAATTTCCCCCCATATGTTTACTTGATAATTTGGTTGAATCTATGATTAGTTATTGGACGTGATTGATTGTTGTTGATGATCGCTTGACGATGTTTGGTGTAACGACCCGAAATTTTCGATCCCCAAAATTCCAGATAGTTAGGGAAAAGAAGAAAGAGATAGAAGAAAAAGAAGAAACAGAAAACACCAAAACACAGATTCTCACATTCGCAGCGGATCAAAATATAATATTAAATAAAATAGCAGTTATACAAAGGAAAACTGTATCAGTTAATTATATCAATACATCAGAGTTACAAAATTTACACAAACACTGGACAGTTAAAATCAACATGTCCCAAATGAACTACCAAGTCAGAAAATAAATTGTTTAAATTTCATGTTTTGCATATATAATCAGAATTGTCTTGTAAAATGATGATTTTTGGTAATAATTTCATGATTGTTAAATTTGTAATTGGGGAGGAATCGTGGGTTGAACGGGAAAGGGATTTTCATCGATTCTCGGCAATCAGAGGATGGAGGATTGTCAGGATCATTGCTGGTGGAGGCTCGAGAGTCAAGAAGCTTGGGAAAGTAGTCAAAGGTTTTTCTAGTTCGTCGTGGAGGCGGAATGATGGCGAAGTAGGGTTTAAGGTCGTATTCTGGTCGAAGATGAAATTTAGGCTACCGCATCGTCACTAGAACATCGGACTAAATCAGGTGTGGGGGAAAATGAAGTGTGGTCTTCGGCAGAGCTATGGACGGGGTTTCGTGGATTCTGGTGGTCGGAGGCGTTGGGTCGAGGAGGTTCTAAGTCGATCGGTTTGTTCCAGTGGTGCCAGATTTGCTCGATTCCGATTTATGTTCGATTTTTGGAAACTGAGTGGCCGAATCGTTAGGGGTGGTGGTCGACGTCATGTTGGAGGTGACGGCGATGATCGGAGTGGCGAAGTCCAGGCGTGCACGTACACGTGTTTCTTTGATGTATTAAAATGTAATTGACTGATACAGCTTTCTTTGTGTAAAGAATATTATTTAATATTATATTTTATCCGCTGCGAATGTGAGAATCTGTGTTTTGGTGTTTCTGTTTCTTCTTCTTCTATCTCTTTCTTCTTTTTCCCTAACTATCTGGGATTTTCGGGATCGAAAATCCTGGGTCGTTACATTTGGATTGGATGAAATTGATAATTATTGGATGATATTGATTGTATAGGTGTAGTGTGTTTTGGGTTGATATTTGTTGTGTGTATATTGGTTAATTTTGATGACGATATTACTTGAACATAAATTTAAATTGATTGAAATAGAGGCAAATGAAGTAAATGATGTAAATTTGAAACAAATAAATTGTTTTGGTGGAATAATGCGAATTCTAGAAAGTTGTTTTATTTTTAATATCGAGAATTATTGAATAATGGAAAATTTGAAAGAGGAATGATTTTGGAAAAATATTTGTAAGTTGAATAATTTTGAGGATATTGCAAAGGGAAATTATTTTGAAAAATGACGTATTTTGGGATTTTATAAATTAAGGGAATTTTGAAGATTTATATTTTTATTTACTATTGATTATAAAAATATATTTAGAGGATATTTTTTAAATGATGTTTGGAAAATATATTTTTGAAAGTAAAGAGTTATTTAAATTTAAATGATGAGAGGTATAGGAAATGATATTTTGAAGTAATTGCAAAGTGAATGCAAATTATTTTATTTGAGAATTTTCAATTACGGGGAATTGATATATATAATATATGAAGTGGTATTTCGACAGTAATATATATTATTTTAGATGGATTATACCTTTAAAGAAGCGTTTGAAGATAAATGAGGATTTTAAATATTAATTTTGAAGTTTTGTATTTGGATTTTCAATTTTTGAATTGAGGATAATTTTTGGATTTGAGATTTTAAAGGTAACTGAAAAATATAAATTCCTTTAAAGTATTTCTATATTATTAAAGAGAAAATTAGAAGTAAAAGTATTTTTGAGAATTTAAAATTTTGTTGACGAGTTAGAATGAAGGTTTCTTTGAAACCAAATAAATTATTTTGAAATAAGGATTTTTGAAATCTGATGTAAGAATCAATTATTTTCATAAGAGGAAAATAACAAAAGAGATTTTTTTTGTTACTAAATTAAATTGAAGTATGTTATAAAGGGAAGGGAATGAAGAGAAATATATTTAAACAAACTCTCCATCTCGTTAAATATTAATTGAATAATATATTGATGCATGAATGGATGATTGTTGATTTGTGTGTTAAGAACAAGTTGAGGTAAAATTACTCGTTATATTGAATTAAAAATTAATAAATTGAAGAATGATTTAAGCAAGTGTGAATTAATAAGCGAAGTGGAAATTTATTTAATATTGGTTAATTGAGGGTGTTGTGTATATAATTATATTTCAACGGGTGCTATGGGACGTCCGTTTGAGGTGTATTTCTTTACTTAACACAAGTATAATATCAGGTAATTCATTGAAGACCGAATATTTTATACTTGGATATTGGTGAATATTCTATATTATTTGGATTCTGACTTGACGTGTGAGGTAAGTTATATTATTCTTTATTTTATTTTAAAGCCGTAATATGATTTTCTTCGCTTTTGAATGAAACAAGCAGTACGAAATCCCTTTTGTAAATGTGATAGCCAGAAGTTTTTACTAGTCCTATCCTAGCTTGATGGACCGTGGGTAGCCCCTTGATGGTTGTGGTGACACAAATTCCTCGTCGCATGGTCACAGTCTGCTGCATAGGCCAACGAGACGAATACAGAACGAGGCGAGGAGGTTTACAATAGGCGCAAGGAGGCGAGGAATCGACGGGCGTTTATTATGCAGCTAACGACTGGTGAGGATGCTCATAAAAATTTTACGAGTAGGGTCACCTTTTGCATCTGAGTAACTATGAAGCTCATGTGTTGACTCGGCTTTTGACAGTAACTATAACAACAACACATATAATAGCAGTAGCAGTAAATGAAGAATAAAATGAATAAATCCATTACTGCTAAACAAGTATAAATAAATTGATGTTTGAGGCATGCTGTGTGTGCTGTGTGTTATGCGTGATGTGTAGATGTGTGTGATGTTTGATGTGTAAGCAGTGTGTTGTGTGTGATGTGTGCAATGGATGCTTGATGTGTATTATGTGATGGATGTGATTGTGTTTGATGTCTTATAGATGTTTTGATGTTTAATGCGTTATCAATGTTGTTCGATGTGTTATGGATGTTATATTATTCCTTTGATGATTGGATTTCCTTATTATGACGTGTATATTATTCCTTAAGATATCGTTTATATTCTCACCATTGAATCTAGACATAGTCTGGCCTGTTTATTATTTATATAATACTCGGGTCAGTTCGAGACATTTCAGGTTCATGGACGATGTGACAAGATTTGCTTATTGGGCTTAGTTGGAGGATGTATTACTAGATGTATTTTATATTATAATATAGACTCATGTTTGTATATGATGTTGGATTAGATGTATTGGCTTATCTTCTATATAATTGAGATTTAATGGAAATTAAATTTTTTGTATATCACTCAGACATATGTGATTTATTTTATTTTTATCGCAGCGTTGATAACTCTGTGTTCGCTATCATTTATTTTATATTATGTATTATTCTATACTTAGGCACCATACATGTTTATTGCTTTGTACCCAAACTGTCTATGTCGTGGTGAGATATTTTTATATTATGAGACGTATTAAGTGTTGGTCCAAGGGTACATTCACGTATGTATCACCCACATCGCCTCATTCTCCGTATTCCTAGACAATATTATTCATTAATACTCTTGGGTAATATGGGTATAGAGGTGGGGTGTTATACTGCACAAGTCGTTCTTATTTACTAATGCGCCTTATACCTTCTTATGTGGTCCCCAATTACTGTTGCGCTCCCAGCACAGTCCACGCTTAGTTTTCATTTTACGTTATTCTTTAAATTACTGTTCCTATCTGCTACTGCACACCCGACACAGTCCCCGCTTGACTTCCCATTTAGGTTTATCTTTTAGTTGATACTGCCTGGAATCAGCCACCTATGTAGTACATTTTTTCCAATTTGTTCTCTAGATTTATATTGCGTAGACTCTGCCCCCTGCAGTGTTCTTTTAGATTCATTCATTAGTTCGAACTGAGTAGTCCCAACCACTTGCAGTATTCAACTATTTATTAGCTACGTCTTGGACCACAAAGAAACTGCCAGTGGTCCTTCTATATTTCTTAACTTAAGTTCTGGACCACTGTGAAAGAACCACCTATAGTCCTTGTTTATTTACTTATACTCTAGACTACTATGTAACTGCCACTCACAGTCCTTAAGCATTTGTTTAATTGGAAACTGTTTGGAATCACCCATTGTAGTCCCTGAAAGTTGAATGCCTCTCCTTACCTTCCCAAGGTGTGCAATCAAGTGAGCATCCCCACCCCGACGTCAATAGCCCTTCCATCCTTACCTCTAGCGCAAGATCCATTCCCTTTGCTGACCTGGCATCTTCCCGTGTCCCACCTACTGGTCTTTTATTAGGTTTCGTTTACTACTTTTCTTGGCGCAGTACCACCCTACCCCAACGCTAACTACTCCCCGCTTTTCTTATTAAGTATTCCCTTTCCAACTTTGGCACAACATGACCCCTTCATACTGTGCGTAGTACTTACTTAGAAATAAAGAGCCGTAGCCCCAACGCCATTTTCAAACAAACACTAACATCTCTAACAACGTCATTACACGTGTCATTATTTCATTCGTCCTTATTTTATTTTTTGTTATTCACAGTGTTCTTTTTCTTTCTTTTTATTAAATGATTTGGATATAGTTTCCCTTTTTCCTAACTGATTAATATATTTTTCCATATAAATTTATTTTCATACGCTCCTGCAGTTCCACACTTTCCCCCAGCATAGTAGTTAGTCATTTCGATTTATTTTTTCTTACAGAAAATGGGAATAAATTTCCAGAAAATTTGCAAACACTTGTTCTAACACAATTACTCTTATTTGGACTTTAAGGGTATTTTCCCTATTTATTTTCTAGCAACACACCTTCAATAAATCATATAAAATCATACCAGTTTAAGAAATTTCTCGAACTAAAACCTATCTCTAAAATTAAGATTATAACACTATATAAAATTTTCATCATGTTTCAAAATCATTAGAGTTGGGGAAACACATCTAAACATCCCATGTTTATCTATTCTTCCCCAAAACATTCATTAAACCTTTATATTTGCTAATATAATCCGTATGAACCCCATCATACTTAAAAACGTATAAACCTAGACCAAAACCATATATTAGAGATCGATGTAGATATGTTAAGTATTACTCATCTAAATCATTATGATGTCTAGCTTTAGTCTTATGAACCCCTTTTGCTTGCATTCTCTTTATCTTCTTTCTATTTTCCCTTTTTGCCCACCAACATTAAAATTCCTCTCTAGCTTTTATTTTTATTTTGAGTAATATGAAATGAATGAATTGAAAAGAATAATGTTTATTGTCCCACAACAATTTAGGCTTGGGCCCTCATACCTCTTTTGTATTAATTCATTTCCCCTTGCTTCTCCTATTTGGGCCGCCCTGGTCTTCTAATTTATTTATTTGATTGGTTATAAATTTAAGGTTGTTACAATTGAGCACTTAGATGGTAGCACGTAGTTGTACTGTAAGTCTTAGTCTTAGGCTATATATAACATACTACAAGTCAAAGTTGTCTAGTAGTTCGAATCGTGCTATGCAAGATTCAAACCAGCGACCTTATGGACCAAAGTCGAAACACCTAACCACCGAGACAATGATGCTGGATATACTAAAAAAAATTCTATGATGATCGCAACAAACAATAATAAACATTGGAAATTGAAAAGGTTATAAATTGAAAATACCGAGTCTTGGTGGTTGTGATTAGTTCTTCTGCTAACAGATCAAAATGTTTGGATAAGACCTATGATATTGCTAAATTTTAAAGCAAATTTTTTCTTATGTTTTCTCTTAGGTTTGTAAAGTGGTTGGTTTCTCAAATTGGTTAACATGTAGGGTATATAGCAAGAATTGGATTATTCTTATAATTAACATAGCTATGCACAAAAGTTAGTACAAACGTGGGTTGATTCATGAAATGAGCACTAAATGTACCTTTTCATTACAATTAACGCACTTTAACATTTCACATTTGTAGAAAATAGTAGAAAAATATGGATGCAACAACAATCGGTTTCCAACTTCTAAGTTCTTATTAAATACTTTTACACACTCTTTTATGTTTTCATTTAAACATAATTATATTTAGTTTAGGTAGCGTTCACAAAACCAGTATCTTAAAGTTTCAAAATACACAATCGTCCTTCCTAAAAAACTAGCTTTAGAAAATTCCATATTTTTAAGTTTCAGGATATTTACGGAAATACCATAATTATTTATAGAGAACTCGGCAAATATTTATGTAAAACCCTGCAAATATTTGCAAAGAACTCGAAAAATATTTTCGGATAACTCAACAGATATTTACGGAGTACTCTGTAAATATTTGAAATTTTTGGACTACAAATATTTCTAAGTTTCTAAATTTTTTTTTTATTATAGAAACATGTGATTAATGTTTAGATTTAATTTTCAAGAAAAAATAAAAGTAGGCGTGTAACTAAAAACATGTTTTTGTAAAGTATTTTTCACGTTCAAAAAAGAAAATAAAGGGTGGAACCAAATTTCCATTTTAATTTATTCCCACGCAATGGACCAATATCTCATTCAGTTTTGTGTATGAAAGTAATGCATATTTACGTTTGATCATGACAGAGGAGAATTTTTGCTTTCAAATCACTAAGAAATCAAGTGCTAATTCACAAAATAACTCATCGGCAAATGGATTCGCACTCCGTAAAATACAAACCTTAATGTTGGATTAGAAAAAAAATAGCTGATAAGCAATTTTACGCATTATATCATCGGTTGGACAGTTTGCTGCTTCTTGACTTTTTGACATTGTCCATTCAGTTTGTGCTCAAATGCTCTTCCATTACATTTGATCTACTCATTTTCTTTCAACTCATGATACTTCCTTCTTGTTTGTTGGAAACTACTATGTCTAGGTTTTTTCATATAATGCAAACCCGTTTACTACTATTTTTTTTAGATGAAGTTTATTTTGGATTTTTATTGCTGCTTATGTTGGACATGCTTTTTTCACACCCTGTTCTTTTACCTATCTTTTTTCTACAAGTGGTTGCTAATTATTACGCCTGCACTAAAAAAATGACTTAATGCTCCATGTTTTAAGCATTTGGCTTACTTTGGAGTTCCATTAAACATTATTACCTACAAGCTTATTTTCCTGCTCTAAATTTATATATTACTTGCTACTTCTGATTACAGCACCACTACTATGTATGCATAAAAAACTTTGCCTGGGACAAAACTTTAGGTTTTTTCCATACTTACAACGGAATCGGAGAGAATGAAGAACGAAATTTAAGTGATAATAGAATGATAGCCTATTGATATTTATTCAATGACAAAATACATAACATTATTTATTCCACTATATTATTTGGCTATTGTTGTACACCAAACATTTGCAATTGTGACTTTTGAAGCTCAACACCACGGTGCTATTGTGGTAGGATGGGAATGCCAGCAAACAACTATGGAGCATTAACTAAGCTGATATGCTTCTTATATTATAGTGTTTGTTTTGATTTATGTTTTTGCATGTACCCAAATAAGATATTTAAATTTGGAACCATGACCTGGAATTAAAGTTTTTATCTTGTATTATGTCTCGGAGGCTATGGTTTTTCCAAGTCAATATAATATATTCAATCCACATCGGGTTATGCTTCTTTTCCTTGCTTATTGACTTCTTTGCATTAGTACCACTCATATGGGTTAAATTCCTCTATCCCTATTTCCCTCGTCCTTATGTACTAAGCTAATCTCAGTCGTTGATTTGTGTACCATCGCATTATATACTAGCATCATGGGTCCCGGTAATGATTTATATCATATGATTGGTGGTTGAGATTAAAGTGGTCACATGAGACAGAGGAAAGGGGGACAAAGGAATTGAGTTGCAATCCTGCTCTGTTTATTTTTACTTTAATGCTACTTATTTGGTTCAAAAGTTGTCAAAAGATATTACTTTGTGTAGGCAGTCTTCAGTTAAACATTTTCCAAGCAGTTAACATTTTTTTTAAAGAAATTGGACCAAATAATGTGTTTATGTAGTATGTTGTCTTAAATTTAGAAGTAGCAACGTTGTGAAATTGTATGTGGTATAGTGCATTGATCATTGTAACTGAATGAACATGCCCGACATTGTAACCAGTGATATACATTCCATTTTGGACTTAATAACTTTTAACCACATTTTTTCCATCATATACTTTCATAACCGTCACAATCAACTACTGCTTGCAATTGTTTTGCTATAGCTAGATTAGTTATAAACGATATTGAAGACCTGAAAATTAGCCACGCTATAATCAATTGTTAGTTAACTATTTTTTTAGAATGCTAAATCTCAACCTTTACGTTTTGTTTTACAAAATGTAAGTATATTTTACAATGGATAAAAATATTTTTTTGGCCATCAATATCGTTAAGATTGCTATTTTTTATTTACCCTATCTGCAAGTACATCGACCTCCGTGTGCGTAGCACAGGTTCTTCCTAGTATTGAAGCATAATTTGTAAATTCTTCAGAAGATTCTTTTTAATTCCATTTAACTAAATTATATTCAAGTTTATCTTCGTATTTTTTCCAAAGTTGAATTTTATTACGAACCGACGTGTACACGGTAATTGAAACAAATTATTTACACTAATATATGTTTAACATTAGTACACTACTTTGCACGTCAATTATCTGACCATGCATATTGATAATTTCTTTTACAACATTACCGTGTGCAATGCACTGGTTACACATTAGTATAAGGTTATTTTGTGTATGTTTTTGCAAAACTGTGTACTTGTTTTAAACTGGCTCATGGGCCTTATCGTCTCCCTCAAGCTCGCCCCTAATTATTCTCCCCTGTGGTCTAAACGACCCAAAAACTTCATAAACAATATGCATGTTAACAAAAATTATAAAATTATTTTTTCATAAAAGTAAAGATACTTAACTCACATAACGTTTATACATAAACAATAATAACAAATTCAATTTACAATTCATTTATCTCAATAAATTTATCATAAGATGCATTACATAATTATGTTTTTTACTCTAATACATGCATAACTTTCTAGAATCATTTACAAAGTCCCCCTCAATTTTTATAGTTATTTACAAAACACTCCTCAATATAACATAACATTGTATATTTAAGTCAATATATTCAAATTAATTATGTGATCTTGAATTTATATTATCTAAATAAATTTAGTAAGTAAGTATTCGTTAATTCATCTAATTAATGCTAAAATATGATGCTTTTAATATATATACCGTATTCATATCAACAAAGGTGATAAAATTAGTTTTTCATTCAAATGAAAAGATACGAAAGTTACATAACATAAAAAAATACATAAACAACATTAACAAATTTAATATATCATTCATTTATCTCAATAAATTTAACATATATTGCATTGAAAATTCTGTTTTTAGCTTCGAACGACTCCATTTTAACATTTTTAAAATTATTTCCTAAACTCCTTTAATTTCAATTCTTTCCTGATACTTTATTTTTATATCCATGTATTATAACTATTTATGAAATCTCAAGTTTAAATTATTTAAATAATCTTAATGGATATCTAGCCCATTCCTCTAATAAATACTAAAAATATAACCCCATATATATATATATATATTCAAATTAAGAAGTTAAAAATCTCTAGCTCAAGTGACTCAAGTGGTTAGAGGTGTGAAGCTTTGGACCAAGGTTTTAGTAGTCATGAGTTCGAGCCTTGAGACATCATAATGAATGCTCTACTTGAATGAAGTATCACTCTTGTTGGTAAAAAAATCATTTTGAGAAAAATGCTGTAAAACTATTTTTTCCATTCTCTATAAAGATATAGAAATCACAGAACTTAAATTATGTACATAAACAATAATAAGAAAGATAATTTGTAGAATAATAAGTAAGATAATTTGTAGAATAAAGATTTGTAAACCAATCAATGGCGGCGACGACGACCAGATGCAGTTTGGATACTCTGTTGGTAAGATCCATGCACCAACCATTCACAAACCAGACTCATTTCAGAATTATTATTCGCCATTGAATGATCTGTCGCCTAACTGGAGCACCTAACCTCCTAAGAGCAATATTATGCTAGATAGACGCTACTACCATATCATGGAGATGGAGTTGTCTGTCGATGAGAATAAACCAAGTTAGGAGGAAATGATTAATCTGTATCTCAAAACGCTTGCTACTGTTGTCTAAAGGTAGATTTGATTAATATTTTCGAATGAAAAATAGAATGCTAACGTTTCTGTTTAGTATGTAACTTCAGTTGCAGATGATTTTTGGAGTCAATGTGGTTATGGTTATTTGTACAGATTTATGCACTCAATATAAATAGGTTTATGCACTTTAAATAAAAAATGAAAATCAGTTAGTACTTTAAGATCACCTTGCACAACCCCCATTTTGTAATGAAGACAAATCAAATTTTAATTGTAACCACTGCCATAAATGTATTGGTGAAACATGGTATCATGATTTTCTGACAAATACAGCTGATATATCATCTCGCAGTTGTGGACACTAGACATAAATATATTCTGATTAGTTAACCAGGGTATGCGTGCTGTGTACCTATTTTGTTCAGGGAGGAAGAGGCTAAAAAGTAGAAACACCATGACTTCATCACTGAACAAGGTTTTAAATATCGGATTTTGGTCACATTTCATTTTGGAATTTTTATACAAATTATCCCGTATCGGGGGAGATCTCGGACGAGATGAGTACAAATCGGGTGTACATCTCGGATTAACAGCTCGGGTCTTATAATGCATCTCAGGAATATCTCGGATGTACTTATGTGTCTATAATTGATGTGTCAAAAATTTATTTAACGGTTATAACTTTCTTAGTAAAAATAAAAATGGTAACATACTTGATTTACATAGAAAATGGAATATTTTTAGAAGAGTGGTAGCTTGATTAGCTTAATTGATTTGGTAATGATTGAATAATATCCTTTTATTTGAACATAATAAAGAAGTGAAACATTTTGCTATGACTCATTAAGATAAAAAGTAAAGAATATGTTCAAGAAGTTGGTAAATTATAATTGGATTGAGTAGTTTCTTTTGAATCAATATGAAAATAAAAAATATTATGAAAAATAAGAAAAATGTAAAATTTCGGGTGAGATCTCGGATTGAGATTTTGATCCATATTTCGGGTGAGATTTGAATATCTCGGACGAGATGAGTGGCGAGGGAGATATGGAGGAGATTTGATGTCTCGTTTAAGTGTGAAAAGGAGATCTCGGGCGATATATAGGAGATTTAAAATCATGACACTGAATAAACAAGCTTTGGAAGCAGTGGATAATATCCAAAGAGCTTTCTTTTAAGGTGAAAGGTACACAGTTTAATCACCGCAGGGACAAGGTAAACGAGTTTAAAAGACAATCCTGATTTCATTTATGTCATCCATCTTATGATGCTTATTAGGATTTGTGAACAAAGCGAATTTGATATGTGTTGTTTCTTGAATTAACTGGAGTTTCTGTGGGTGCTACTTGATTGAGTCTTACCTTAATGTTCCCAACATCAAAGAAAGTGAAGGTCCGTACATTGTATAAATCATTGAATGGTAACTAATTACAAGCAACAAACAGAATAAACAATTGAATCGTTAGTCAGATAATTACAGGCCACTCGAATAAGGCACACCGGTTTGAGGTATCCAGTTATCTCCAGAAATCAAGTTGCTCACCGTAAAACTCAAAGCATCATTGCTAGTAATCGAATTATGATAGCCAGGCCAAGTGACTCTTCCGCTCGTCCCTGAACCGGCACCCGTATTGATATACTCGGCATAATACAGAGTACTCAAGGCAAAAGTGCCGCTCTAGGGCATCCAACCAGTCGGGTCTATCAAGCTGCCTAAAATTGATTTCATGATAACCGTTCTTGAATACTCCTTCCATGGCCTTCCAAGGTAAGTCTTGGTCGATCCAAGGTTTTCTGTGGGGGCAACGTTACATTTGTGAATGGAAATGCCTGTGATTTGGTTTGGGTCGGTACGGCCTTGGGCAATGATAGTGTTGCTCTGACCCTTCATTGGAAGCCTGGGGTATATGTTAAAGTTTTGAAGGACTACTGCAGCATTGCCAAAAATGAAATCAACGGTGCCGTAAATGTCGCAGTCTTTGTAAAATTAACGCAGCCTACAGGATCACACAACTCCTAAATTGATGAATTCGCGGAAAATGAATTGGTGAAACAAAATGAATCGATGAATTGAAGATACCCAAGTGCCCAAATCCGTTGATCTCTCGAGATACCGGATTCTAGCTACCTTCAACACGTTGATCGCGCACGATACCGCGTTAGAAGATCTACGATTCTTCGACGTTGATCTCGCGCACGAGATTCCGTGAATTGGCTTCAAGTTCGTTGATTCGAGCGCACTCGAATATCCGAAGATGGAGAAATGAGATAACACTCAACTTCCAATTTTAATGGTGGCACAAAGCACAAACCAAATTTTATTCAAAAAATCAACTACCTTTACAAATGACAACACATCCCTATTTATAGGGAAAGTTACAACACACACACGACTTCACAAGTTACAACATCAACGACTTAACAAGTTACAACATCAACGACTTAAGAAAACAAAACACAAACGACCTAACAAAACAATGCGACTTAAGAAATACAGACATCAGAAACAGCGACCTAACAATCAATGACTTAAAGAAATGCTTGCGACCTAGGCTGGAAGCAATCAGCGACATAAGACTTCTCGTTCGCGACTTAAGAAATAAGGCATCAGCGACCTAAAATTCTTCAGCGACTTAAGAAATGGCAGCGACCTAACAATCATCAGCGACTTAAAGAATTCGCGACTTAAGAAACTCGAGCGGCATAACAAGCTTCGCGACCTAAGCTTCGTTCGCGATTTCTGGAGGCGACTCAAGCTGAAATGACATAAACTTTGTTCGCGATATAAGGCACAACGACCTACTGGAGATCTGGAACGACCTTCGACTTCGCGACTTATGGTGTTGATCGCGACTTAAGCTGGAACGATCTAAGTCTGGAGTGAGGCTGCGCGACCTAAGGAATCTTGGAATTCTGGAGTGCCTTCGGTAGGTCGCTCGCGACCTATGGAATCCTGGAGTATCGTCTTCCTCGCGATCATGATCTAGGATTTCTTGATCTAGGGTTTTGCATGTTGCATCATCCTCCCCAGGTTGAAAAGAATTCGACCTCGAATTCAAGCTCTCCTCTTCTTCGACAAGCTTCTCCCCATAATACGGAATTAAGTGCTTGACATTGAAAACATCAGAAGTATGAACATTTTCCGACAACCTTAACTGATACGCATTATCATTGATCTTCTTCAAGATTTCTACTGGACCAATCTTTCGAACTTTCAACTTATTGTAAGTTCCAACTGGAAAACGATCTTTCGTCAATACTGCGTAGACAAAATCACCCTCTTTGAAATCCACACTCCTTCGCTTCTTATCTGCCAACTGCTTATACTTCTCATTTGACTTAAGCAATCGTTCATGAACCATCCTGTGACACTCCTGCAACTCATTCATGAAATCACAAGCTCGTTTAACAACCCCTTTCTGAAGTGGAACTGTCAACAAATCCAACGGTCCCTTCGGAATTGCTGAATACACCACTTGAAATGGACTGAATCTAGTACTTCGATTAACGGCATGATTATGTGTGAATTCTGCCTGACACAATTTCACATCCCAGCTCTTCAAATTATCCTTCACAAGACATCTCAACAAGTTTCCCAAAGATCTGTTCACCACTTCCGTTTGCCCATCCGTTTGTGGATGATAGGCGCTACTAAAATTAAGCTTAGTCCCAACCGTCTTCCACAGACTCAACCAAAAATGACTTAGAAATCGAGTATCCCGGTCAGAAACAATAGACTCAGGTAGCCCATGTAGTCGATAAACCTCTTTAAAGAACAATTGAGCAACACGGACTGCATCGGCGGTCTTCTTACAAGCTATGAAATGTGCCATCTTCGAAAATCTATCCACCACAACATATATAGAATCATTCCCTCGTTGAGTTCTTGGCAAACCCAAAACAAAATCCATGCTAACATCAACCCATGGTCTAGTAGGCACGGGCAATGGCATATACAATCCTGCATTCGTAGCTATCCCTTTGGAAACTTGACATATGTGACATCTATGCACAAATCTTTCAACTTCTTTCCTCATGGAAGGCCAAAAATATGATTGAGAAATCAACTGCAAGGTACGATCTCTTCCCACATGACCTTCTTCATGCAATTCCTTCACAATCTTCATTCGCAAACTGCACTCTGGTATACACAACCGATTTCTTTTAAATAGAAAACCTTCTACCAACACATACTCATCCGTCCTCCCTTTCTCGACTTCATCTACAATCTTGGCAAAGTAAGGATCTTCAACAAACAAATCTGGAAATACATCAAACCCCGTCACTTCAACTCTCATCGTATTCAACAAATGATTTCTTCTACTCAATGCGTCTGCCACACGATTTGTAACTCCCGACTTATGCTTTACTACAAATGTAAACTGTTGCAAGTATGCGATCCATGAAGCATGCCTGGCTGCAATTTTATCCTGCCCTTGTAAATGTTTCAATGCTTCATGATCCGTATATAAAACAAATTCTTTGTGAAACAAATAGTGTCTCCAATGCTTTATGGCTTGGACAATAGCATATAACTCTAAGTCATAGGTACTGTATCTTGTCTTGGCTCCAGAAAGTTTCTCGCTAAAATAAGAAATTGGACGACCCTTTTGACTTAACACTCCTCCAATTCCAACTTTGGACGCATCTGTATGTAACTCAAATAGTAACTGAAAATCCGGGTATCTAAGAATCGGTGTTGTAGTCAAGAGTGTCTTGATCTGTTGAAAAGCAGAATCAGCCTCTTCAGTCCACACAAACTGCTTTCCTTTCATACAATCTGTCACTGGTGCCATCACGCTACTAAAATGTGGGATAAACCTTCGGTAGAATGATGCTAAACCATGAAAACTTCTCACTTCAGTTACAGTCTTGGGTTGTGGCCAATCCTTGATTGCTTCAACTTTACTCTGATCCACCTGGATTCCTTCCTTGGACAATACATACCCCAAAAACATAACACTGTACGTCATGAACACGCACTTCTTTGTTTCCGCATAAAATTGCTCCTGACGAAGTATCATCAACACTTCCCGCAAGTGTTGTAGATGCTCTTCTGTGTTTCCACTGAATATCAATATATCATCAAAGTATACCACCACGAACTTTCCAATAAACGGTCAAAAAATCTGATTCATCACTCGCATAAAAGTACTAGGTGCATTCGAAAGACCAAATGGCATGACCAGCCATTCATACAACCCCTCCCGTGTCTTAAAGGCTGTCTTCCATTCATCCCCTGGTCGAATTCGAATCTGATGATACCCACTCTTCAGATCAATCTTTGAAAAGATAGCAGCTCCACTCAACTGATCTAACAAGTCATCCAATCTTGGCATCGGGAATCTGTACCTCACCGTAATCTTGTTTAGTGCTCGACTATCTGTGCACATTCTCCAAGTTCCATCCTTCTTTGGCACTAACAATGCTGGTACTGCATAATGACTTAAACTTTCTTGTACGCGCCCTTGTTCAAGTAACTCTTCCACCTGCCTTCTCAACTCTTCGTGCTCCTTTGGACTCATTCTATAATGTGGTCTATGTGGTAACACAGCTCCCGGAACAAGATCAATCTGGTGTTGTATGTCTCTCAACGGTGGTAACTCTTTTGGTAATTCTTCAGGAAACACATCTTCAAATTCCTTCAACACTGGCTTAACTTCCTCAGGAATTTCAACCGCTTCACTACTTTCACGTCCAATCAACAGAAATACTTCAGGGCTATCCTCTACTTCTTTGACAAATTCCTTCAAAGATAACAGAGTCTTTAGTTCCTCGATTTCCTCCGACTTGCTTTCACTTTGTTGTCGTTTTTTAGGAGCTAAAGTGATTCTAGTGCCATCGAACATGAAACTATAGCAGTTAGTCCTACCATCGTGTTGCACGGCTCTATCGAACTGCCACGATCTTCCCAACAACAAATGACATACATCCATATCCACCACGTCACACCAAATTTCATCTTTATACTTCTTTTCGATGGAAAAAGTTACACAAGCTCTTCGACCAACCTTCACTTCCCCACTTTTCCTCAGCCAAGCCAATTTGTAGGGTTTGGGATGCTTCTCTGTCTTTAACGCCAACTTCTTTACAGCTTCTGTAGAGATGATGTTATCACGACTCCCTACATCGATAACAAACTTACAAACTTTTCCCAAAATAGTGCATGTCGATTGAAAAATATTACTCCTCAACCAACTAGTCTCCTCTTCCTACTTTGGCGTCAAGCAAGATCTCTTCATCATTAAAGAATATCCCTCGTCTCCCGTCAATAATTCTTCTTCCTCCTCAACCTGTGGTGAATTGGAACATTCTACTTCTGCATCCTCATCCTCAACATCAGCAACCATCACTCGTTTCTTAGGCTTCGGGCATTCATTGCTCTTATGACCAAACTCCTGACAGTTATAACACTTGAAATTGTTGTTGACCTTGGTCTTAGCAGCTTCATTGACAACCGGTTCACTAACAGCCTTGGAAACATTAGTATTGCTACTAGCCCCCTTCACCTGATTGCTCGAACTTGTAAACGCACCACCTCCTCTTCTACCTTGCTTCTCCCAAGCTAGAGCCTTTTGGTGTGCTTTAGCAACGGATCTCGAATCAAACATATTTACCATATCCTGAATTTGCATTCTCAATCCTCCAACAAATCTGGATGTCAACTGTTCCTCCGTTTCCATGATATCGTTTCTAGCAATCAGTTGATAAAACTCATCTGCATAATCACTTACCGACTTTGTCACTTGTCTCAAATTCTATAAGCGCTGATACATAAGAGACTGATAATTATAAGGCAAGATAGTACCCTTCATCAACTTCCTCATCTTTTTCCAGGAAACAATCTTCGACTTTCTCATTCTTTCCCGTGTAAGTTTAGTTTGTTGCCACCATGCCAGAGCTCTTCCCCTCAGTCGTGTAGCAACCAACTTAACTCTACGATGCTCGGGTACTTCCTTGAAGTCAAAAATTTCTTCAACATTTGATAACCAATCCAGAAACTCTTCCGCTAACATTCCCCCTTTGAATTCTGGAATCTCTGTTTTCATTCCCGACTCCCATCGACGATCTCCTTCGGCATCTCTATTTCGATTTCGCCCTTGGCCACAGTTTCGACAAGAACTACTACCACTATCACTGGATTCCTCCAAATCTGACGTGTATCGATGTCGATTCTGACCATCAACATTTCTGCTACCACGCACGTTTCTTTCTCCCGAAACTAACGGTTCTCTTCTTTCCCGATCCGATGGTGGTGGCATTCTTCTCCTCTCGGAATTTGACGGTGAAATTCTATATCCTCCTTGACTTGAACCTGGTGATGCTCTTTGTCGAGTTTGATTCATATCCATCATGAGCCTTTCCAATCTACCAATTCCCTCATCAAACTTCTCATTGAATTTATCACTAATTCGTAGCTCCATTTGTTCAGCATCTTCTCTTCGATATACATCTGCAACATTCTGATGACGATTAACTCTTCTTGGAGGCATTGTCAAATTTTCAACAAATCTAAACACACAAACTTCAAATCTCGAAACTTCACACCCAACGAACTTGGAAAAGTTCGTCTCCAAGCTCTGATACCAAATGACGTAGCCTATAGGATCACACAACTCCTGAATTGATGAATTCGCGGAAAATGAATCGATGAAACAAAATGAATCGATGAATTGAAGATACCCAAGTGCCCAAATCCGTTGATCTCTCGAGATACCGGATTCTAGCTATCTTCAACACGTTGATCGCGCACGATACCGCGTTAGAAGATCTACGATTCTTCGACGTTGATCTCGCGCACGAGATTCCGTGAATCAGCTTCAAGTTCGTTGATTCGAGCGCACTCGAATATCCGAAGACGGAGAAAGGAGATAACACTCAACTTCCAATTTTAATGGTGGCACAAAGCACAAACCAAATTTTATTCAAAAAATCAACTACCTTTACAAATGACAACACATCCCTATTTATAGAAAAAGTTACAACACACACACGACTTCACAAGTTACAACATCAACGACTTAACAAGTTACAACATCAATGACTTAAGAAAACAAAACACAAACGACTTAACAAAACAATGCGACTTAAGAAATACAGACATCAGAAACAACGACCTAACAATCAGCGACTTAAAGAAATGCTTGCGACCTAGGCTGGAAGCAATCAGCGACATAAGACTTCTCGTTCGCGACTTAAGAAATAAGACATTAGCGACCTAAAATCTTCAGCGACTTAAGAAATGGCAGCGACCTAACAATCATCAGCGACTTAAAGAATTCACGACTTAAGAAACTCGAGCGGCATAACAAGCTTCGCGACCTAAGCTTCGTTCGCGATTTTCTGGAGGCGACTCAAGCTGAAATGACATAAACTCAGTTCGCGACATAAGGCACAACGACCTACTGGAGATTTGGAACGACCTTCGACTTCGCGACTTATGGTGTTGATCACGACTTAAGCTGGAACGATCTAAGTCTGGAGTGAGGCTGCGCGACCTAAGGAATCTTGGAATTCTGGAGTGCCTTCGGTAGGTCGCTCGCGACCTATGGAATCCTGGAGTATCGTCTTCCTCGCGATCGTGATCTAGGATTTCTTGATCTATGGTTTTGCGCGCTGCATCAAAAATTGTCTTAATGAATGCGTGTAAAGAGTGTCTTGATATCCTTCGAAGCTGAAACTGTGAAAGGTTGATAGATCAGCGCCGCTTCTCAAAGCTACTGCTTGGTGCTTTGCTGGTCCGGCCGTGTTCCTGAACGTCATGTTTATCGCTACGAATCCTTGACCAACCACAGCTGCAAATTGATGCATTAAAAAAAGGTTAGGCATGTATGTATGTTGAGGATCTGGAATATATCAGTAGAAGGTTTTTAAAAGGAAGATATGCACGTACCGAACGTGGGAGAATTGAAGGTTGTCCATCCGTCGACATTGTTGTGGTCTCCAGTAACAACTGTTTGGTTGATTCCATCCCCAACCATCATGAGATACTTCTTATTCTTGGCTATGGACACATACTCTTTATAGACGCCGGCGGATACGAAGATCATATGATAACCATTAGCTTCGTTTGTATTATTAGGTGCTTTGTTGACCGCTTCAGTAATGGTCTTAAAATCCCCAGTCCCATCTTGACTGACGACCACCATTTTGGTAACCAAGACCGAACCTGAAGACGACTGAAGCAACTTCCTTCCGGTTCTCTTCTCGAATGCATCAAGATTCGTTTTGGACATTTTTAAAGGCAGTTCTCCATTAGGTCCCATCTCTGCTTCGTGAAACAACATCAGTTTTCTGCCGTTGACTGGTTTGTTATTATTATGTTTTGGCTTCTTGGGGATGCTGGAAGGGCCCTTGGATCCATTATTAGTGGAAGGCTTCTTGTTGGGATTGGTCCATGCATGTTTGAACAATGCTAGGGAGACGCTGCTCAGCTTGGTGCCTGTTAATGTTAAACAATGGAATTCATTCTTAATTTAGGCATCTATCTATCTAGATAGATGATGGATGCAGATCATAACAAGAATGCTAATAAGTAGTTAGCATGCATGCATGAGCTGATAGAGACTTAAATCAAAAATAGTATATAGTTAAAAGAGTGAGTAGAGTAGTAGGTAGGTAGCTAGTGCGATAATTACATACCGTTTGCTAAAGAAGTCGAAAGATCGCTCTGGACAGTGGAAGCCGCAGTAGACTCCTGTAAACTTTGCAGACAAGTTTGTTGGTTAGTTAAAACAGCATCGAGCAGAGGTTGTAAGGCTTCTGCTTGAGAGTCAGTATTAGAGAATGATGTGTTCGTATCTGAGTATAGGGTTAACATAAGCGGGTGTGTATTGTATCTTTATAACAGTCTGGGCCAACCCGCAAAGCCCAATACATATTCTTTGTATTATAAATACAATTGCTACTCTGTACAAGAATGTAATCTGAGAATAATACAAATTACTCTTTCTTTTATATGGTATCGGAGCCATCTTCTCAAAAAAAAAACTCAAAGCTTGCTTAACAGCAAATTGATCTGAATCCTCAAAGAAAGGGTGAGGGAAACCTGAATCTCATCAGAATAAATCTCATCACTTGAGATTTCTGGTTACACAGTTTAACAACTGTGCAACTATCTTGAAATTTTACATCATTTGGTATGCTAGCCCTGCCAAGAAAGGGAGATATCAGAGAAAGTCTCATCACATATCACCCCTCCGGCTGCCACCATACCATCAGAATTATCAAGATTCGATCAACTCACCTGAAGCGCCGTGCCTAGAGCTACCTGTCAGTTTTGGTATCATCACTCAAGCAGCATCTGGCTGCACTTCAGTCCTGTTATCATCCAGACTTCTGCTTTCCTCTTTTACTGATCATCTTCTTGATAGAGTCTCATCACTATGTCTGAAGAAGGCAGTGACAACACTCCTCAGGAGCATTCAAGAACCACTCAGCAACAATCTAGTACCACTCAAGAACTTATCAAATCCATAATCAAACCACAAAGCCAGATCATCACCATTCATCTTGATGAGTCCAACTATCTGCTCTGGAAATTCCAGATTGAAACTGCTATCAGAGGATATGGACTGCAAGAATACGTTCTTGGAACTCTAATTACTCCTCCAAGATTTACTACAAATCAAGAAGGAAAACTGGTAAGCAATTCTGAATACACAATTCATGAAAGACAAGATAGCCTAATTAGCTCTTGGCTATTATCATCAATTAGTGCCAGTCTATTACCACAATTAGTTGGATGTAAAACCACTCATGAAATATGGCACACTATTGAGCAAACATTTAGCTCTCAGTCTGCTGCCAGAATAATGCAATATAAAAGGCAATTGCAAAATTTGAGAAAAGACAACGTCAGCATGAGAGAATATCTATCCAAGGCCAAAACAATTTGTGATCAGTTGGCATCAGCTGGACATAAAGTCACTGATACTGAACAAATTCTGTGCATCCTGAGTGGTCTTGATGAAGACTATGAAGCAGTTGTTGCTGTTATATCGTCTAATGAACAGCTACCCTCACTTCAAAGTGTTCAGTCTATTCTCATTGCACATGAGGGAAGACTAGAACAAAAGAAATCAGTAAAATGGGAACATAATGCCAATTATGCAGCCATAGGCAAAAACAGAAATCAAGAAAAGAATCAAAGCAACAGAAACCAATCTATCAACCCCAGAGGTGGTCAATCAGTCAGATTCAGAGGTAGAGGTGGTAGATGGAACCCCAATAACAGCAACAAGCCTAGATGTCAAATTTGTGAAAGATATGGTCATACTGCTAACAAATGCTATTTCAGATTTGATGTCAACTTTACACCAGCAAATCAAGGCAACAATAACTCAAGATCTCAAAATCCTAATGCTAACATGGTCAGTGCACAACAAGAATCAACATCAGAAAATACAAATGCAAACATAGCAAAAACCGAAGATATACATGATGACAGTTGGTACCCAGACTCCGGTGCAACAAACCATGTAACAAACAATATGAGCAACTTGAATCTTGGCAACAAAGAATACAAAGGTACACATTCACTACACATGGGTAATGGCAACCCTATTAAAATCTCTCATATTGGAAATGCAAGCATTAATGGAGCCAGGCAATTATACCTTAATAATCTGCTAATGGTTCCATTAATCAAAAAGAATCTAATGAGTGTGTCACAATTTGCTAAAGATAACAATGTATACTTTGAGTTTCATTCTACCCACTATCTAGTTAAAGATAATCTAACTGGTGAAGTTCTCTTGCAGGGTAAAGAACATAGGGGACTATACAAATTTGATGCACCAAAAACAAGAAATATTGAAACCATTAGAAAATGGTGTAACATCTCTGAGACTATAATTACTGAAAATCTTGATGTATGGCATTATAAATTAGGCCATCCTAGTCTGAATGTAATGAGACATGTCTTGAGCTGTTGTGACAACACTCATATTAGCAAAATTCCTGATTGTTATACTTGTACTTTTTGTCAAATGGGTAAAAGTCATAAGCTTGCATTTCCAAACTCTAAGACTATCTACAACAAACCTCTTGATCTTGTTGCTACAGATTTATGGGGCCCTGCCCCTATATATGCTGATTATGGTTATAAGTATTACATCTCATTTATTGATGCCTACTCTAGATATGTTTGGATTTACTTTCTCAAGTCAAAATCTGGAACTAAAGATGTTGTAGTACAGTTTATCTCTAATGCAGAAAGACAGACAAACTGTCAACTAAAAGTTATACAAACAGATGGTGGCAAAGAGTTTCTGCCTCTGAAAAGTTACTTTCAAACAAAAGGGATAACACAGAGAGTCACATGCCCATACACTTCCGAACAAAATGGCCTCATTGAAAGAAAACACAGGCACATAGTTGAAACTGGTCTGACATTGTTGGCACAGGCATCTCTACCACTAAAATTCTGGCCAGATGCCTTCTCTACTGCAGTCTATCTAATTAATAGACTGCCTACAAAGGTTATAAAATTTAAAAGTCCAATGGAAGAGCTATTCAATGTCAAACCAGATTATCAAAGTCTAAAGACTTTTGGATGCCTATGTTTTCCCTACCTAAGGCCATACAACACACATAAATTAGATTACAGATCTAAGCCATGCACTTTCTTAGGGTATGCTATCAGTCAGAAAGGATATAAATGCCTTGATGAGAATGGCAAAATATACATATCTAGACATGTTATATTCAATGAGCATGAGTTCCCTTTTAGAGATGCAACAATCAAAACAACTCAAAAAATATGCAATTCCAAGCTTTCAATACCTCAAGTGCTGCCCTCACCAGAGATTGTCATACCAATAAGTAGCAATGGCCAGCACGAAGAGAGTAGCACCAGTCCTCAACTCTCAGAATCCACAAATGAACCAGGTCAAGGAAGTGCTTCTGTAGCTTCTGACAATACAGCATCAGATAGTCATCAAACAGATCCATGCCAAGTACTGCATGACAATCAGTCATACAGTACTCAACCAGGAGGAACTGCTGAAGTTGGGCACCCAACCACACCTGCACAAGCTAGCCACCACATGATGACAAGAGCAAAGTGTGGAGTATTTAAACCGAAGTTATACAGTATTGAGGCAGAAATCACTGAACCTTCTACCTATCAACAAGCAGTCCTGAATGACAACTGGAAAAAGGCCATGGAAGAGGAATACAATGCACTAATAAAAAACAAGACATGGGATCTTGTATAACCTCCAATGAATAAAAACATAGTTGGATGCAAATGGACCTTTAGATTAAAGAAAAATCCAGATGGCTCAATTCTTAAATACAAGGCAAGATTAGTGGCAAAGGGATATTCACAACAAAGTGGATTTGACTTTAAAGAAACTTTTTCCCCTGTTGTGAAACCCACCACTATCAGAGTTATTTTAACAATTGCCTTGCACAAGAATTGGTCCATCAAACAATTAGATGTCAATAATGCCTTTCTTAATGGTGAATTGCAGGAGGAAGTATACATGGAGCAACCACAAGGGTTCATGAGTGAAAACAAAAGCCAACTAGTATGCAGACTCAACAAAGCACTCTATGGGCTCAAGCAAGCACCACGTGTTTGGTTTGACAAGCTAAAAGCAACTCTAGCAAAACATGGCTATCACTACACCAAATCTGACAACTCTCTATTTATTAAACTTGTTAATGATACAGTAGTCTATATACTAATTTATGTTGATGACTTTATCATTACAGGCAATAACAAGTCAGAAATCATGAACATCACTCAATGCTTGAAAGAAGAATTTTCAATCAAGGATCTGGGGGATCTACACTACTTTCTTGGCATAGAAGTCAAAAGAACATCAGAATCAGAGATCCACTTGAATCAGAGAAAATACATCAATGATATACTGGCTAAAGAAAAAATGGACAAAGCAAACCCACTACCTACTCCAATGATAAGCAACAGTCATCTATCAAAAAACAAAGGCGAATCAATACTGAATGACAAAGAATACAGGAGCATAGTGGGAACACTACAGTACGCTACTATCACAAGACCAGATATCTCATATAGTGTAAATAAAGTAAGCCAGTTTATGCAAAAACCTCTTGACGAACATTGGAAAGCTGTCAAAAGAATCTTAAGATATCTAAAGGGCACAATCAACCAAGGACTAATTCTACAAACTAGTGCCAGCTTAAATATCAATGGGTTCACTGATTCTGACTGGGCTACTGATCAGGATGACAGAAAGTCTACAACTGGATACTGTGTTTATCTAGGCAGGAACCCAGTATCATGGTGTGCAAAGAAACAGTCTACGGTATCTAGATCCAGCACAGAGGCCGAGTTCAGAAGTATTGCTAGCATTACTGCTGAAATTATGTGGCTAACATCTTTACTAACTGAACTTCAAATCAAGACATGTAACAAACCAACTATCTGGTGTGACAATCAAAGTGCTATCTCAATCTCAGAGAACCCAGTACTTCACTCTCGCACAAAGCATATTGAGCTCGATTTATACTTTGTACGAGAGCAAGTAATGAAGAATAACATTGAAGTCAGATACATACCTTCAGCTTACCAAAAGGCGGACATCTTAACCAAACCTCTGTCTCGACTGAACTTCACTAGATTCAGCCGAGAGCTCGGTGTAGATGAAGCTGACGTCAACCTCAGATCTAAAACCCAAATTTATATCCCAGAGGCTTCCAGAAACGAGAGTAAAGACTGTCAAAGCCCCATCTTACAGCTCGACTACAAGTAAAATCAGATCTATACTTCTCTAGCAGTCGAGAACGATGCTGAGAAGCCTCTAATCCTCAATCTCCAGCCATGGCATGCCAGAAGAAATTAATTTGAGAAATTGCTTTCGCTAGCGCCTCCAATCGCAAACCCTAACTTTCGCGTTAGGTTTGAGGGGGCGTATTAGAGAATGATGTGTTCGTATCTGAGTATAGGGTTAACATAAGCGGGTGTGTATTGTATCTTTATAACAGTCTGGGCCAACCCGCAAAACCCAATACATATTCTTTGTATTATAAATACAATTGCTACTCTGTACAAGAATGTAATCTGAGAATAATACAAATTACTCTTTCTTTTATAGTCAGGAAGCTGGCTACTAGTTGCAGAAGTTAAAGCGGAGGTGGCAGAAGATAAAAAGTCGATGTTCAAATCAAACAAGAGCTGGCAGTCTTGCAGTGCCATGACTGCAGAAGAGCTTATACTAGTAGAAAGATGTTGGTTGATTGAGTTGAGAAATTTGGTGGAGTCGGAAAGGGAAGAGGAAAGGGAGAAGGTGCTGTAGGAATACAAGTTTTGTGCAGCTGCAGGTTGACTCGAGAAGAAGGACTTGCAGAAGTCCGGGTCTGGTGTGTAACTGCATGCCGTTTCCGGGCTTATTTTGGTCGACGGATCATCCGTTGCTGCCATGTTACTACTGACTAACAGGAGTAGCAATGTCACCACCAGAGCTATTGATTTATAATTAAAATAAGACATTTTCTTTTCTTTAGCTAGTTACTTGGTTGATGGATGGTACTGAGTGGGAGTTATGCATGTCTGTTTATATATATACAAGCTGCTTTGCATGAAATCTTAACTCAATCGATTAAGATATTTATTTTTATTTATTCTTTGGAGAGAAACATACACACATACATTCATGCACGAGTATAACAATTGCCAAGTGTTCATTCATTGTTTCTCTTTCCTTTATTTATTATTGTCAACTCGTTAGTTGTGGAGAATGTCAAAGCAATCATTTTGTTGTTACCTTTCGACTTGTTAGAATGTTTTCTATTATGCTATATATTTAAATGTTTACAACTATCACTGTCTTCAATCTTTGAATGCAGATCTTTGTAGGCAAACATGTTCAGAAGATCAACTATGTATGGTTGGTTCAATGCTCATAAAATACACAAGCTTGTACCATATTTGGCGAGCCTTAATTTCGTTAACATGCGTCTTAACTTGTATAATATTTACTGCCACGATGATGCTGTGACCACTGTAATCCTAACTTGTGTAATAATAAAGCTTGCAGCATATATGCATCTATATTCAAGTGTTGACGACTATAATCCTAACTTGTGTAACCTGACATATATGGTATGCATTTATTTATAATTTACTAACCATGAACCTTAAGGTTTTCCACCTGCTTTTCAAATAAACTAAACTGTTGAATGTACGTGCATCATGTAAAACTAGCAAGGATCTTACAAAATAATCAACCCGATCTGTTTATTAAATCATTCCTTGAAGTTCAGGTTGTGAAAATTTAACTACATGTAGATTAAGAATATCAACCTGAACAAAGTCTCAAATTATATGTCATTAAATTTATCATAGTCAATGGCATCTAGGGACAAAATGCAAACGCTAATCCATCGTAATCAAACCTAATTAAGACTAGAATTTGCTATGTATATATCATCAAATCTATAGCAGCAAGACAATCATTTGCAATCATTTACATTCTAACCACCGGCCAATTTGTCCTCTAATATGTGCATGATGGCATTGTTAAGCAAATCTTATATTTCGTGGTAAGCATGGATAAAAGATATAGCATAGATAACAATGTTTACTTATGTTGACACCCGACATGAATATGAACGGTTAACTAACAATTAATGTCTACTTCTGTTTAACACCTTGCAATCGTGAAATTATTTCTGAAATCCCTTATTACTGTGAAATTATCTTCGAAAGAAAATATTAAAATAAACAAATTCCATGCAATCCCTTATCATCAAAAAATATTATTTGTGAAATTTATTAACTACATATTTAATATTGTGAAATTGTTAACTATATATTTAATTTTAACAACTTCAAAAGCATCGACATGGCTTAGGGATTTCTTAAACCTGGTCGACTCCAACGCATTGAAATAACTTAGGCTTCCCCTTATCTCAATAGAACCTCATCCCCAAACTCATTCTTTCCAAAATTGTCAAATTTGAACCCTACCACACCGTACTATATATGCCCCTGATCCAATGACCTCATTCCACACTATACTATCGTCAATCACAAACTTGTCGACGTCCCCAGACCACACCATGCCGACCACCGTCGCACTGCACCATGTTGACCACGCAACACCTCCTACACCATACCACATCGCACCATGCCCACCGCTGTTGCACTAGCCTGCTGCGTCGAGCCACTGTTGCATAACTATTTCGTCTACACCAGAAAAGGAAAACAACAAAATTACTATAGAAAATATAAGATAGTTATACTAACGGTTTGTGATGTTGTTAATTAAAAGCTAAGTAACGAGATAAGATGTTGGAAGACAATAAGATGCAATAAGATCACAAATAAACAAGATAATAATAAAAAAATCGAATCCCTGTTTTATCGTGAACGTTATAATCCTCATTTTTATGAATGTTAGAATTCTTTGCATTCTATTAAGTTGACGAAATTTTCTTTTTGTAAAATTAATATAGTTTTTATTATTATGTAGTGAAACTTGACTGTTTGAAATTTTGTAGTAGTAACTACGATAGTGTAGGGCATCAAGATTATATTTTGGAAATGGCTTATTAGAATTCCAGGTGGTAACATCTGATAAGGATACAAATATGGAAGAAATTTGATGCCCCTGGATGAAGTGTCTTGTTTTAAATTATTATATTACAATGTTGTAAGTTTCATTTGGCTTTTTAGGGTTTTATATATTTCACACAGAAAGATTTTGGAGCACATAAAACAACTTATGACAATGGTATGTGTTAAAAGGTGGCAATGATGACGTAAAAGACTATTACGGTGGGTTAATGAAAATAATTGAACTTACTTACTCATTGAAAATAATTTATATTCAAATATAAGTTGGTTAACTTTTTATATCTAAAATTAATTATTTTGTAGTTAACGATAAAATACTACTATACCTCCTCTATCTTAAACCCAAACCCCTCAATGCTATCTCATTCTATTGTCAGTCACCCATGCGGTCGCCCCCATACCATGCTAATCACTGCCGCACTCCTAGGTCATCAACTGCTAAGTCATTAGTGATAGAATTAGTGGTATGTCTTAGGGGAATTATGTAATTTGTTATATATATATATATATATATATATATGCTAACGAATAAATTAGTTAACCCCAAGTGTATAGAAAGTAGAGTCAATTAGGTGGAGGCTTTGTCGAAGGTGATCGAGGTCATCAAGGTGAAGTATGCGTCCATATCCATTCTTAGTTGAGTCATCAAAGTCATGTAAAGCATCATAAATGATTTGTCAATAAGAAAGTTAAGGTGCAAGTCAATATGCGTGTGGATATTCAAGTCAAGATGCACGTCAATGTTCAAGTCTAAATTTGAAGTCAAACGAATATGCAAGTCACATGTGCAAATCGAGTTAATAGACTATGCAGTTGTTCAATATCCAAATCCTTATATGTACAAAGTTCAAGTATTACAATCGGCAAAAATCCCCAAATTGATTTAGGGTTTACAAAGCTGAAAATATAAGAAGTGGAAAAGGAATGAAATTCGTCCTTCAAATGGCACCCCTAGGCCCATATTTATAAGGAAGAAACGCGGCCTGGTAGCTGTTTTCGACGCTCTTGGCTTCGGCACTCTTGGTGTTGACATGCTTGACTTCGGTGACCATCATGTAGTGATATACCCTAAGTATTGTTAAAGTCACTACAACAAAAATACCCTATTACAACGCCCATTTTACAACGGGCATTTGCTGCCCGTTGTAATAGATGGCTATTACAACGGTCGATTCCGGACCGTTGTAATAGATGCCCTGTACAACGCCCTTTTTACAACGTGCAATGACTGTCCATTGTAATAGAATGTTATTATAACGGTTCTTTCATGCCGTTGTAATAGATGCTAATTTTACAACGTTCACAAAATGCCCGTTGTAATAGATGCCAATTTTACAACGCTCATACCGCTTGTTGTAATAGCTGTCAATTTTACAACGGGCTAAAAATGCCCTTTGTAATAAATGTCTGTTGCCAATTTTTTCAACAATCAATAATTAATAATTAATATTTATTATTTGTTAATATTTAATAATTAATATTTATTATTTGTTATTTGTTAGTATTTAATCATTAATATTTAATAATTAAAATTAATATTTGTTATTCGTTAATATTTAATAATTAATCATTAATAATATTATATTAATCATATGTTACTAATTACTAATTACTAATCATTAATAATATTATATTATTTATTAATATTTAATAATTAACCATTAATAATATAATTACACATAATTTTTTTTAAATTGCATTCAATAATTAATAAATATAATTAATATTAAATAATTAGTAATTGATATCAAATATTGTTTTTAAATAATTAATGGTTAATAATTAATATTACACCCTAGTGTTCCTTGTTTTGCCGCTCCTACTTCTGTTAATTTTCATTTTCCCGCTTATCCCATTTTCACTTAACCTAAATTCCCGCTTTCCCTCTTTTTACTTAACCCTAAATCCAATCCCACTGCAAAATCTTAAACAAAATAAAAAATGTTTCGCATTCCCAATCCTAGTTCCTAATTCCTATGCTACTCGCCGTGCCTTCCGTTGTCAGTTCGCGATTAGGAGTCTCTCGTCATTGGTTCACGTTGTTGGTCCCAATCCCAATTCGATATCATGGTAGCAGCTGGGGCGGTGGATATGATTTCTTTTATTGTTTGCTTTACTCAGATCTCGTCGTTGTCCTCGTCATACAGATCTACTTTAGTTCGGTAGTTTCTTATTGCTTTGGCGATAATTTCTACAAATCGTTTTTGAGGATGCCGACTGACGAAATGTCGAATGGCGAAGATAACTCCATCGAAACGCGATGGGCTGTTCTTATTGCTGGATCAAATGGCTATGGAAATTATCGTCACCAGGTTTGATTGTGTTAGGGTTATTTGTAAAATTTTGATTTTTTCCTTTGTGTTTGTTGATCTGGGAACGATCGGTAGTTGTTTTGGTTTATCAATATTAGACTATATTTTATTTAGATCATACTAAATTGGGTGGTCAATGAACTGAAAAAGGGATTTTAGTATTTTCTTTGGCAATACAAGCCGTAAATGTTGTATGCAGTCGTTGTGTTGAACTCTATGAAGTTTTTTTAATCTTTAAGTTTCGTAAACTATAATTTTTATATGGATCATGAATTTGCTTATTATTTGTGGTTCATTTTATTACTGAGTTGCTTAAACAAAAATATTGAAAGAAATAGAAGGTAAAGATCATAGCACATCTAGTACCTAACTGTGCTGACGAATAAAACATATGTAGTATCTAAATTATGTTCTTACCTATAATTAAAACATAGATATTTTTAACTACTCAAAGTTTTTAGAGAATTTATAACTCAAAGTGCTGGGCCGTTTAAAGTCAAAATTGGGATGATATATATTTTAGCGTCCCTACAAACAAATTTAATCCACATAAAGTCCTGGTGAACACCGTAATGGAATATCGGTCCCTAGTTATATATTATCTACCCCTACTATTCATATTAATCCAAACAAAAATAAGTGACATTCCATTAGAAACATCCATTAGGAATTTCGTTTTCATTGTTAAATTACAAATTTTATATTCTTTCAAACAATACCCTTACCTCATATGTTCCAAAAAAAATGTTTGTCTACAACATGTGCAATTTGAACTAGAAATTCCAACCATTTGCAATTACATGCAGTTTGAAGTAATTAATTTTTGGTTAATCAAACTTTAGCAAAAGAATCAAATGTTGTTATTTTTACGACACTAAGACTAAATCTTGTTACTTTTTTGTTGTGTATTTCTGTTGACTCCTGATCTAACTCAACATATTTACAATATTCTCTATGTTTTTTATGTATAATCTTGTTTTGGATATGATTACGTGTCTATAAAATACAAAATTTGTTATGCTAAAACAAAAGAAACCACCGATCCACTTTTGGATCTCAGCTGAAATTTGGATGAATTAAGAAATATATAAGCAATTTTCTATATCTTGAACATTACAGTTATTCTGTTACATAGAAATAACATGTTAAATACAAGAGCTTTACATGGTCAGATACTCAAGTCCTGGTGGATTACCCAGAGCCATTGATTCAGGTGTACATATCAAATTATTAGTTATCGAATTATTAGTTAATAGAGGAATCTTATTAGCTCTAGCACTCCTTATAGCGATTGGTAGGACTTATCCAAATCTCGTCTCTTAGCTGTAATTTTCGTACTACTAAGTTCGAGAATGATTTTCGTGCTACTAGTAGTTAAACAAGGTTTAACAAACTAGACACTCAAGTATTCCCCATTATAAATATTCTTAACAACTTAATTTCTATTTTTGGCATCGTTTTTGTTTGTTTTCAATTTATAGAAATATTTTGTTTGAATAGAAAATGCACATGGAGGGAATGGACAAATAGGACTGCCATTTCCTAATAGCAAAAGCAGGTAATACAGGGTAAGCTACTTCTATGGTGGACGCATATAAGGTAATTACTATATAAATAACAATGTTTAAATTATTTAAAATGATTTATTTGGATATGGGTTGTATAAATTATTTAAAATGATTTATTTGGATATGGGTTGTACTAAATAATGAACATGTTTATGTCGATTAAATTCAAAGGTTGAAAGTATGAAAATTTTATGAATTGATATTTAATAACCTTATGTTGTATGACACAAATTCAATCGTCTGTTTGTTTTATTCTTTAACTTCTATTCACAATTTTGTTAACTCTTTATTGTATTTGTATGCGCATGTGCCATTATTATTGCAAATTAGTAAGGCAGTACAACGTCACTTGTTGATTTGAGGAGCATGAGCAATTCAAATTCATTCTAATTAACTGGGACCATCACTCCCTCCGCACCACTTCTTTCTGCTAGTTTTAATTATTAGTTTTTCTGTTCTTCATATTTTGTGTGCTTAAAAGGTGAATACACAATTGAAACATAGTTCAACAAGACAAATATCTTGATACACTAAGGTGTACACATACACGAGAGAGTGTTTGGAGTAGAAGATGATAGATGGTTCTAAAAAAAGAGTAAAAGGTAAACAAATAAGTAAGCTAACATTTTGTGTGTTATTGAAGGTATTCTGCTGCACATGAACTGAGGAAGTTGCTGCGTATGTGTCGAGGGAGATGATGAGTTGAAATAGGGGGTGATGAGTTGTAGGTATGCTGTCGCACATGAGTCTGCTGCACAAGGGTAACTTGAGATAGAGTTTCTAGATCCCCAAAAGTAGTTTCTGAATGAATGGTGAATAGATTAGTTTGTATGGCATGAAGTTAAGCACAAAACTAGTCATATACAGCAGCAAGAAAATTGGCAGCAAGTTGCATGGAGCAACTAAGGCAGGTGTGCAGTCAACAAGAAGGCAAATATACCAGCAACCCATAGGGTAGCAGGTTGGGGTAGCAAAGCATTGAAGTACATTGGAAATGCAAAGTTCTGAGGCTGGAGCAGCATGGCCAAGCATGGTTGTTAGTGCATGAAGCTACAAACGGAGGTGTTCTGGTGGTTTGCCATTGATGAGTAGCAGTTCTGGCACGATGAATGTTGAATAGCATATGAATGAGTGTTTGCAGAAAGCATAATGAATTGCTCTGGCAGTGTATAGGTAAGTATGCACACACATGTGAATGTCCAATGCCAGTGTACAGGTAAGTATGCACACACATGTGAATGTCCACTGCCAGTGTACAGGCGAGTGCACATGCAGACTGGAAGCAGCCGGGAAGAATGATGACACAGCGGCCAAGATTTATGCTGCCTCTTTGGAACTGGAATTTCAACTTCCTGGTGCAGATTTTGGATATTCTCAAGTGTATAAGTCTTAAGGTAAGAGTGTCATCTTCACCCTGAATGGTCAAAAAACTTGATTGCTTATTTTATTTATGTTGGTTTATGCAAACTTTTAAAAGAAAATTATTACATTCAACTTGGTTAGTAACTACATTCAAATAGTGCATTAAGTATATTTGAGATACCCAAATTTGTAACATAGCTTTTGAATTCAATCCGAATGAATTAGTATGATTTTGGTTTCTATTACAGGGGTTCGATGTGCCTCTATGGAAGAAAATTCTTAGCAGAAAGTTGACAGGCATGTAATTGTGTCAGTTTTGATAAGCTCATGATTACTGTCATTCAGGTTCAATGTATTAACATTCAGTTGGTATTTTCTTATTACTTTGTAGGTGGCAAGCCAGACGATATAGCAATGATAGTTGGTCAAAGAGGCCGTTGGATCAACCATCGCGTGGCATAAAGACTTCATCTCTGTGGTATAGTTGATTGTACTTAGAACATGATATTTGTAGCGGACTGTTATGTGTTAATGCTTTATGTATTTGGCATGTAAACTTATCTAACTTTTTGGAGTGTTAGAATTCTATGACTCTAGCTTTTAGTCTTTTCGTATGTGATTTTAATTATTTTACGACAATATTTAGTATTAGTATGGATGTATTGCATGGATGCTGCTGTAATTTTTTTAAAAATTTGCATTTATTTTGCAACGGGCAATGTGCGTTGTTATATGAGCTTTTTACAACGGTCAATGCATGTTGTGAAACAGGCTATGCAACTAGTATGGTTAGTCTATTGCAACGGGTTTTGTTGTATTATAGTCTATTACAATGGTCATAACCCGTTGTAAAAAGGTATACTGCAATGGTTTTTACAACGTGCTTTGCCCGTTGTAAAATGTGGTGGATCTATTACAACGAGGCATATTACAACGGGAACATGCCCGTTGCGAAAACCATATTACAACAGGCATTGTCCGTTGTAAAAAGACTGTTTTGTTGTAGTGAGTGCGGCTCCAATTAATACAACATTACTTGAGATTCACCGTTGGAGTGCGGCAATTCGGGACAAAGTAGACATTGGAGAAGAAGCAACTTCAATTGAATGTCATATGAAAGAAGCGCGACGTTAATGAAGTATCTTATTGATGATTGGCGACGTTGATAGCCTCTATGGATGTCGACGACGTTAGTCATCAACACCACATTCACGAAAGGCGGTGTCCTTCTGAATTCGATGAGGTGTGTTATATGAAAGTTGAGATGCGTTGATGATCATTGGTGTCATCATGGAGCAATATCCTCGAAGTGATGTGAAGTGTGGCGTCGCTTTAATGCAATGTCGATAGCCTTCGTGGTTATTAATGATGAGCTTTTTTTGGTTATCATAGATGGACAGTGGCACCACCAGAGTATTACATCAATGAGGTGCGATATGAAATGCATCTACACTTATTGATGACTGACGATGTGGATCACTTACGATGCTGACTAGGTTCGACATTATTGCTTCTTTTATTACTTGCGACGTAGTCTATATCCTTTTATTGGCCAAGTGCGGAACCCTACTCCTTTGATGATGACCCACCCTTATGTCTTATTTGTGAAATTACTGTGAAATTATCTCCGAAAGAAAATATAAAAATAAGCAAATTACATGCAATCCCTTATCATCAAAAAATATTATTCGTGAAATTTATTAACAACATATTTAATATTGTGAAATTGTTAACTATATATTTAATTTTTACAACTTAAAAGGCAGCGGTATGGCTTAGGGATTTTCTAAACTTGGTCGACGCCAACTCATTGATGTGACTTAGACTTCCCCATATCTTAAAGAAACCTCATCCCCAAACTCATTCTTTCCAAAATTGTCAAATTTGAACCCTACCACACCGTACTATATATGCCCCTAATCAAATGGCCTCATTCCACACTATAATATCGTCGATCACAAACTTGTCGACGTCCCATTACCACATCATGCCGACCACCATCGCACTGCACCATGTTGACCATGCAACACCTCCTACACTATACCACATTGCACCATGCCCACCACTGCTACACTGGCCTGCTGCGTCGAGCTGCTGTTGCGCAACTACTTCATCTGCACCGGAAAAGGAAAACAACAAAATTCCTATAAAAAATATAAGATAACAATACTAACGTTTTGTGATGTTGTTAATTAAAAGTTAAGTAACGAGATAAGATGTTGGAAGACAATAAGATGCAATAAGATCACAAATAAACAAGATAACAAAAAAAGTCGAATCCCCGTTTTGCTGTAAACATTATAATCCTCGTTTTTATGAATGTTAGAATCCTTTGCATTCTATTAAGTTAACGAAATTTTCTTTTTGTAAAATTAATATAGTTTTTATTATTATGTAGTGAAACTTGACTGTTTGAAATTTTTTTAGTTGTAAGTACGATAGTGTAGGACATCAATGATCAACAATATTATATTTAGGGAATGGCTTATTAGGATTCCTGGAGGTGACGTCTGATAAAGTTACAAATATGGAAGAAATTTGATGTCCCTGAATGAAGTGTCGTGTTTTTAAATTATTAGATTACAATGTTGTAAGTTTCATTTGGCTTGTATGGGTTTTATGATGCATTTTAAACTATTCCATGTTAAATCATAAATGTAAACTAATGTATATTTCACACAGAAAGGTTTTGGAGCACATAAAACAACTTATGACATAGGTATGTGTGACGCCCCACCTCTATACTCACACTAGCCAAGGACACTATGGGGTAATACCGTCGACTAGCATGAAGAGTAAGGCTGTTGAGGAGCGACTATCTGTGTAATTGCTTTGTGCGAATACCGATATGTTAGATAGTAGGCCATGCATTTCATTTCAAGAGGAAATCTGACATATCAAATACCAACTCAAAGCCACTACACGGTGGCTATGTGGCCTTCGGAAAAAAATATAAAATAAGCATAACACAAATCAGTCAAAGATATTCATATCACTAAGGCGGAAACAGATATGAATATAACACATAGAAGTGAACATCAAAGTAGGGGTCATATAAGATCCACTACATCACAAAAGAATAGGTACAAGTGCTAGACAAAAGAATATTTATACATCAAGGAGTCTCTATCTCGAATGTATAAAAACAAAAACTACAAAGCTAAAGTAGTTAGCCAAAAGTCAGAAGCTAGTCCCTGCTAAGAAGTCAAGTGGAAGCACCTGAAACACCTCGGTCTGACCCGAGTATTATTTAAGAAAATAATAATAAATGGATCAGTCTAACTATAAATATCATATAAGATGAGATAGTATAAGAGATATGACAAAAATATATGATATCAATAATACCATATTGTGACAAGTATATATTTGATAACAATGAAAATCGTACATTATCTCAAATTTTCTCAAACACCAAAAAAGAATATCATATCCTTTAGCTTATTCACCAAACCTCAAATATTAACAAAACACATCAATGCAAATCGCAAAAATTGGTGAAATATAAATTCCAGAAATCCATAACTAAAAATCCAGAAAACATAAAAGGGGGAGGAGGCCTATCATAAACGGGAGCATGAAAACTCACCAACACGTGTATCACAAACAGAACGCTATCCCATAGGTCGCTAACCCATAAAATGAGTCGAAGCTCCTCCTAACAGTGTATAGTCCCCCTTTGCGTCCTATGAGACGTTGCATATCGCTAGTCTAAACCACAAAATGATCACCATTGATCAATAAGTGTAAATTACATCAAGCTAGTAAATAAATGAGTTTAGCTTCATGTCCCATAACCACTGGCTTGACTTATATATTTACGAACAAATTGTAGATTTCCACTCAGAAATTGTCACAAGTTTTCAATCGAACAAGTCTAAGAATTAACCGACGAAGTAAACACAAGCGTTTCATACCACTTGTTTTGCTAAGTCGTTTAATTGGATTTCTTGTAAGAATGAGGTAAAGGTTTGTATATTCTAATAGATTTGAAAATGGCTTTAAAAACGAGCTTTGTATTTAAAAGTAGTGTTGAAATCGTTTTTGTGAGAGAGTTTGAGTATTTACTACTAGTATAGAAACCTTTATATTTTAAAGTGACAAATCATAGAAATGATTGTAAAAATAATCTATCACAAAAAATTCACACTCGACGACGTGAATTAAAACCATGAAAATCGATATTGAATCCATTAAATGGATATTCCCAAATATCCAGAAAATAAGTCATCAAAGTCGATAATAAATGACAACAACTAACGGATCAATAAAAATCGATAAAAATTGGAAATTTGCATAAAAATACGAAAATTGGCTGATTTTAACAGCGTCAGACGTCTGGTGGTTCTCCCAGACGTCTGAGCTGAAAGTCTGGAATTTTTCCAGATCACTCGGATGTCTGAGCCGTAGGTCTGGAATGTTTATTCCTTTGCCTTAGACGTTTGAGTGTTTTAGCAAACGTCTGAGCTGAAGCTTAGGGCAAAATTTGCCTAGGCCAATGATCGCCAAATCAACTCGGATGTGATTGAATGATCGATGGTGACTAGGGATTTATGCCAAACGACAACCCAGCCCTATAGGTTCTTCAATACACTCCAAACAACATGTCCAAACATTCATGGTAGGATTTTCATAGATTTTAACTTCAAATTCCAAAAATTGGAAAATTCAAACCAATTCAATTTAAAAGAAATTGAACATGAAATAGATGTTAGGAATTCATACCTAACAATAGTGAAAGCTATAGATATAGATGTGAGTTCAAGAACTCACTTTTAAATTCAAAAACAAGGAAGGAGAAGCTCTAAAACAAAGCAAGATCAATCTCTCTTCAACTTCACTTCAAGGACCTTCAATCTATGATCAAATACAAAGTTTTTCCTAAGTTAGGTTATAGGAAAAATCAAGAATTGAAGAGGAATTGAGATGGAGAAGATGAAGAGCATGCTTACCTAAGCTTCTCTTTGATTTTAGAACTTGAATTTGAATTTCCTAAGAATATAGGGATTAGGAATTTTGATTTCCCCTCTTTTCTCTCATTTTTCCCTTAGGGCTTGAGTGTTAGGAATAATGGAATGAATGAATGAATGAAGAGGAGTGGAGTGGGAGCTATTAGGTAGAAGAGTTTGGGTTCTCTTATTGGGTTAGTGGGCTAGAACACAAACCAAAGCCCAAACAAAATACCAAAATCCTAATCAACTCCAAACATATCAATGTTTATACTCAAAAAAGTTGTAAACATCATTTTGAACTCAATGAAAGTGGTCTCGAGTATGGATTCAACTGTTTACAAAAAGTCACATTTCGGACTTTAAATTAAATCAATAATGTTATATTTAAATAAAACATTTAAATATATAATCGTAAAATATGTGGGTTGTTACAGACTCCCCTCCTTAAAGAAATTGCGTCCTCGCAATACTTAAGAAGAAATTAAAGAGTAACAACCACACTAAGGTATAATAACGCAAAAGAAAATTTTGAAGTGAGAAGTTCACCTTAAAGAGCACGAGAGAGTAAGTCCGGATGTGTTTGCTCGATGATTTCTCTGGATTCCCAAGAACAATCTTTAGGATTTTCGGACCATTGAACTTTCACAAGCGGAACATCTTTATTTCGAAGGCGTTTAACCTCTGTAGCAATGATACGAATAGGATGTTGCTCATAATTCAAATTAGGTGAAACTTCAATTTCTTCAATAACACCGGGCTCAAGAATAGAATCGGAATCTCTAAGGCATTTCCGTAGTTGAGAAACGTGGAATACGTCATGAATAGCAGAAAATTGAGCCGGTAATGAAAGGCGATAAGCCACAGAACCAATGCATTCGGTGATGGGAAATGGGCCAATATATCGAGGTGCTAACTTTCCCGATCGACTGAAACGCACCACACCCTTCATAGGTGAAACACGAATGAATATCAAACCTCCCACAGAAAATTCCGAATTCCTTCTTCGGTTATCGACATAGGATTTTTGTCTACTGTGAGCTTCTTTCGTCTTATGACGAATAAGGTCAATCTTTTCTGTGGCATCACGAACAAAATCTGGACCTAAAACCAGCTTCTCACCGGCTTCAAGCCAACACGAAGGAGATCGGCATGGCCTTCCGTAGAGTGCCTCGAAAGGTGCCATACCAATACTAGATTGGAAGTTGTTATTATAAGAAAACTCAACAAGAGAAATATGATCTTCCCAACTTCCACCAAAATCAAGAACACAAGCACGAAGGAGATCTTCAAGAGTTTGATTCACACGTTCTGTTTGTCCATCGGACTGAGGATGATATGCGGTGCTAAAATTAAGCTTCGTTCCCAAAGCTTTTTGAAGACTCTTCCAAAATCCACTAGTAAATAATAGATCATGATCGCTAACAATGGAAGTAGGAACTCTATGCAATTTAACAATTTCTTTGACATAAAGTTTTGCTAAAAGAGATACGGTCCGATTGGACCGAACGAGAATAAAATGAGCGGATTTTGTAAGTCTATCTACAATCACCCATAAACTGTCCTGACCCGAGCAAGAACGGGGAAGACCGTCAACAAAGTCCATGGAAATTTGATCCCACTTCCAAACTGGAATATCCAAAGGTTGCAATAACCCATCGGGCCTTTGATTCTTGGCCTTTACGAGTTGGCAAGTCATGCAACGCTTAATAAAGTTAGCAATATCAAATTTCATTCCACCTCAATAATAAAGTCGTTTCATGTCCGCGTACATTTTACTACTACCGGGATGAATGGTAAATTTAGAACGATGAGAATCTTCTAAAGTGGCTTTACGAAGATCACTAATATTTGGCACAATAAGTCTACCAAATTTTTGAATGCCTCCACGAGCATCGATTTTAAAGTCTTTCAAACCATCAGTATTTCTATCCCTACAACTTTGGCTAAGATGAGCCAATTCGAGATGCTTTTGAGCTTCAAGGATGCAGTCTAAAAGAGAAGGATGAGCCTCAAGGCTACATAGAACAAGAGACGAACATGAATCAGATCGATCTCGAATCTCACAAGTGGAAAAAGTCTCGAGATCATTCCATTCGGATATCATCATGGAAACAACAGCTTGTTGCTTACAACTAAGGGCATTGGCAACACGATTTCCCTTTCTGGATGTATAGAGAATATCAAGATCATAAGATGCAAGGAATTCGACCCAACATTGTTGACGCAAATTAAGTTCCTTTTGAGAAAATAAATACTTCAAAGATTTATGATCGGTGTAGAGAACAAATTTCTCTCCCAAAAGATAATGACGCCAAATTCTACGGGCGAAAACAATGGCCGCGAGCTCTAAATCATGAGTGGCATGTCTAGTCTCGGCACTCTTTAATTGCCTAGAAGCATAAGCAATAACACATTCCCTTTGCATGAGAACGGCTCCCAAACCAACACGACTAGCATCGGTATAAACAATAAAGTCCTGGTTCCCTTCGGGAATTACAAGAATAGGAGCATCGGAAAGGAGTTCTTTTAATTTCTGAAAAGCAACTTCATAATTGTCTGACCAAATGTACTTAACTCCCTTCTTTGTCAAACTAGTAAGAGGCACGGAAATTTTAGAAAAGTCTTTTATGAAACGACGGTAATAGCCCGCCAATCCAAGAAAACTACGGATTTCCATCACACTCTTCGGTCTCTTCCAATTTTGAATCGCCTCAATCTTTGAAGGATCCATAGAAATTCCGGATTCAGAAATAATATGTCCTAAAAATTTCACACGAGATTGCCAAAAGTGGCACTTAGAAAATTTTGCTTTCAATTGATTGGTCCTAAGGGTTTCCAACACAATCCGAAGATATTTTTCATGCTCTTCCTCGGTTTTAGAGTAAACAAGAATATCATCAATAAAGGTGAGAACAAATCGATCGAAGAAGTCTTTGAAAACTCGATTCATAAGGTCAACGAAATAAGCTAGAGAATTCATTATACCAAATGGCATAACAAGCCATTTATAAGACCCATAACGAGTACGAAATGATGTCAAAGGAATGCTATCCTCTGCAATACAAAGCTGATGAAAACCAGTTGCTAAGTCTAACTGTGAAAAGACTCTAGCACCGCAGAGTTGATCGAATAGATCATCAATCCGAGGTAAGGGATATTTATTCTTGATGGTAAGATCATTAAGCTTGCGGTAATTAACGCAAAGCCTAAGTGTACAATCAGATTTCTTCACAAAGATAGCTTAAGCTCCCTAAGAAGAGGAATTAGTTCGAATAAACTGTTTCGCCTCCAATTTGGATAATTGTTTACGCATCTCCTCATTTTCCTTATTGGACATATGATAAGGAGGATGAATGATAGGTAGAGCTCCAGGAATTAGATTAATTCTAAACTCAATTGCTCGCTTAGGTGGTAATCCTAAAACGGGCTCAAATATATCGAGAAATTCACGAACAATGTGAATGAGGGAAATGACATCTTCCTCATCATCATTATCGTCATCATGCGGATTTAGAGAATATAAGGATGCTACCGAATTGGAATCTGCTTAACAGATTGAGGATGTCGAAGATGGATAGTCCTCTCGGGACATAGGATGTGGGCTTCATAACGATTAAGCCAATCCATTCCCAAAATCATTCTAAAACCTAAGTAGCGCATAACATGCAAATCGGCTCGGAAAGCATAATCACATATAATAATCTCGACATCTTTACAAAGTAAACTAAGTGTTGTGGATCCACCAACCGGATTCGCAATTCTCAGTGAAGTCATCAAGCCCATAACATTTAAAAACAAAGTATCAACAAGTTCTTTTGATATAAAAGAGTGAGATGCACCCGTATCAAAAAGAACTCGAATAGGATGATCACGAAACATAATAATGCCATCAAGGACAGAATGAGAAATACCTTGACCAAGAGAAGTGTTACTAGGGGCTTGCACAACATTCAGCTTTCCCTCTTTCTTGCTTTGAAGTTTAGGACATTAAGATATATGATGATCCGAACTTTTGCAATAGCGGCAAGAAATAGGCCTAGGACACCTATTTATATAGTGGTCCTTAGAACCACAATTGTAGCATTCTCCACGATTAGGGATTGGAGTCTTTGCTACCGAAGTTGCTTGCTTCACTTTCTTGTTGGGATTAGGGCTTTTGAACTTAATAAAGGGATGCCTCTTCTTGTTGTTATTGAAGTTCTTTTTAGCACCCACAACTTCAACGTCACTTTCTTTATCGGCCTCTTCAAGTCGAAGAGCGATATCTACAAGTTGATCGAAAGGAACTTCTAGTTTCAGAAGTAAAGGCTTTTTGAGGTTCTTATTCAACCCATAGATAAACCTCTGATTCTTCTTTAATGGGGTATTAATATACACGACCCCATATTTAGAGAGGGATTCAAAAGATGTGACATAATCTGTCACAGAAGATTCTTCTTGAACAAGGTCAACAAAGCGTCGAGCTAAAGTTACATTTTCAACTTCTGGCACAAACTTTAACTCAAACCTTTCTCGGAATTGCTCCCAAGTAAGATCCACTTCAACAATTTCCGAAATCAAAAGCTCATACCAATCTAATGCTCTCTCTCGGAGCATGCTAGAAGCCACTTGGACTCGATGTAGATCCACAAGATTCATGCGAGAAAAGATGCGATCGCATGTTCTAAGCCAAGCTTGGACTTCTATAACGCTTTCGGAACCCTTGAATGGCCTTCCACCCAATTTGGTATAATCACTACACAAGCGTTCAAATACGGATTTAGGATGAGTAGGCTCAGGAATGAGTCTGGCAGCTTGGGCATTCTTTACAAGATCCAAAAGCTGTTGGGCGGACATGAATACGCCATCCTGAGGAGTAGCACTAGATTGACCGGCGCTGGGACGGCCAGGTCTAACCATTTCTCTTCTTTAAGAAAGAAAGAAAGAAGAGGAAAAAGGTTATTCTCGGAATGAATATCAAACAACTTGATTGATAAACCAAGGCATCATAAAAGAAAATAGGATAGAACAGGTCTTAAGACTCGAATTAAATCCTAAGGCACGATTCCTAAGAGAGACTTAGGACAATGATCCTTGCTAGATTATTCTACATTATTCCGAAGTTTGGCTCTGATACCAAGCTGTGATACCCCACCTCTATACTCAAACTAGCCAAGGACACTATGGGGTAATGCCGTCGACTAGCACGAAGAATAAGGCTGTTGAGGAGCGACCATCTGTGTAATTGCTTTGTACGAATGCCGATATGTCAGATAGTAGGCCATGCCTTTCATTTCAAGAGGAAATCTGACATATCAAATACCAACTCAAAGCTACTACACAGTGGCTATGTGGCCTTCGGAAACAAATATAAAATAAGCATAACACAAATCAGTCACAGATATTCATATCACTAAGGCGAAAACAGATATGAATATAACACATAGAAGTGAACATCAAAGTAGGGGTCATACAAGATCCACTACATCACAAAAGAATAGGTACAAGTGCTAGATAAAAGAATATGTATACATCAAGGAGTCTCTATCTCGAATGTATAAAAACTACTAAGCTAAAGTAGTTAGCCAAAAGTCAGAAGCTAGTCCCTGCTAAGAAGTCAAGTGGAAGCACCTGAAACACCTCGGTCTGACCCGAGTATTATTTAAGAAAAAACAAATAAACGGATCAGTCTAGCTATAAATATCATATAAGATGAGATAGTATAAGAGATATGACAAAAATATATGATATCAATAATACCATATTGTGACAAGTATATATTTGATAACAATGAAAATCGTACATTACCTCAAATTTTCTCAAACACCAAAAAAGAATATCATATCCTTTAGCTTATTCACCAAAACTCAAATATTGACAAAACACATCAATGAAAATCGCAAAAATTGGTGAAACATAAATTCCAAAAATCCATAACTGAAAATCCAGAAAACATAAAAGAGGGAGGAGGCCTATCATAAACGGGAGCATGAAAACTCACAAACACGTGTATCACAAACGGGACGCTATCCCATGGGTCGCTAACCCATAAAATGAGTCGAAGCTCCTCCTAACAGGGTATAGTCCCCTTTTGTGGACTATGAGCCGAAGCTCCTCCTAACAGGGTATAGTCCCCTTTGTGGACTATGAGCCGAAGCTCCTCCTAACAGGGTATAGTCCCCCTTTGCGGCCTATGAGACGTTGCATATCGCTAGTCTAAACCACAAAATGATCACCATTGATCAATAAGTGTAAATTACATCAAGCTAGTAAATAAATGAGTTTAGCTTCATGTCCCATAACCACTGGCTTGACTTATATATTTACGAACAAATTGTAGATTTCCACTCAGAAATTGTCACAAGTTTTCAATCGAACAAGTCTAAGAATTAACCGACGAAGTAAACACAAGCGTTTCATACCACTTGTTTTGCTAAGTCGTTTAATTGGATTTCTTGTAAGAATGAGGTAAAGGTTTGTATATTCTAATAGATTTGAAAATGGCTTTAAAAACGAGCTTTGTATTTAAAAGTAGTGTTGAAATCGTTTTTGTGAGAGAGTTTGAGTATTTACTACTAGTATAGAAACCATTCTATTTTAAAGTGACAAATCATAGAAATGATTGTAAAAACAATCTATCACAAAAAATTCACACTCGACGACGTGAATTAAAACCATGAAAATCGATATCAAATCCATCAAATGGATATTCCCAAAAATCCAGAAAAGTAGTCATCAAAGTTGATAATAAATGACAACAACTAATCGGATCAACAAAAATCGATAAAAATTGGAAATTTGCATAAAAACAGGCAAATTGGCTGATTTTAACAGCGCCAGATGTCTGGTGGTTCTCCCAGACGTTTGAGCTGAAGGTTTGGAATTTTTCCAGATCACTCAAATGTCTGAGCCGTAGGTCTGGAATGTTTATTCCTTTGCCTCAGACGTTTGAGTGTTTTACCAGACGTCTGAGCTAAAGCCCATGGTAAAATTTGCCTAGGCCAATGATGGCCAAATCAACTTGGATGTGATCGAATGAGCGATGGTGGCTAGGAATTTATGCCAAACGACAACCCAGCCCTAGAGGTTCTTCAATACACTCCAAACAACATGTCCAAACATTCATAGTAGGATTTTCATAGATTTTAACTTCAAATTGCTAAAATTGGAAAATTCACCAAACCAATTCAATTCAAAAGCAATTGAACATGAAATAGATGTTAGGAATCCATACCTAACAATAGTGAAAGCTATAGATATAGATGTGATTTCAAGAACTCACTTTTAAATTCAAAAACAAGGAATGAGAAGCTCTAAAACAAAGCAAGATCAATCTCTCTTCAACTTCACTTCAAGAACCTTCAATCTATGATCAAATACAAAGTTTTTCCTAAGTTAGGTTATAGGAAAAATCAAGAATTGAAGAGGAATTGAGATGGAGAAGATGAAGAGCATGCTTACCTAAGCTTCTCTTTGATTTTAGAACTTGAATTTGAATTTCCTAAGAATCTAAGGCTTAGGAATTTTGATTTCCCCTCTTTTCCCCCATTTTTCTCTTAGGGCTTGAGTGTTAGGAATAATGGAATGAATGAATGAAGAGGAGTGGAGTGGAAGCTATTAGGTAGAAGATTTTGGGTTCTCTTATTGGGTTAGTGGGCTAGAACACAAACCAAAGCCCAAACAAAATACCAAAATCCTAATCAACTCCAAACATATCAATGTTTATACTCAAAAAAGTTGTAAACATCATTTTGAACTCAATGAAAGTGGTCTCGAGTCCGGATTCGACTGTTTACAAAAATTCATATTTCGGACTTTAAATTAAATCAACGATGCTATATTTAAATATATAATCGTAAAATATACGGGTTGTTACAGTATGTGTTAAAAGGTGGCAATGATGATGTAAAAGACTATTATGGTGGGTTGATGAAAATAGTTGAACTTACTTACCCAATGGCATTGGAGCTTAAATTGTTTTTACATAAATTGGAATGACTTAGCTGTATGTAAAATGTTGGAGTAAGATTCCCAAGCCATCAGTTGACCAATTTGTTGGACCTAAAGAGCTACATGGTAGGGTAAAATGATTGATTTCAATATAATTACTTATAATAAATTTGTTCAAAGATCAATTTGTGTTATTATGACTACGGTGAAAAGAGAAGATGACTACGGTTTTCATCCAATTCTATGTGACCCTGTTGTTTCTCATTTTATTGTGGATTCTCACTCTTCAAAGGATAATGTTTGGATTAATAATGTTGTCTCACCAATGGTTGATCCTGGAATGGCTTCAGATCTGAGTGATTCAGACTATGGATTTATTCAATTAAATAACAAGAGAGACAAAGCAAAAGCTTGTGAATTGGGAAGTTTTTTATTAACTACTTAAAATAAATTTGAATGTCTTGCCTTTTCGACTGGCTCTGATATATATGATGGTCCTAGTTCTGATTATGGGTTGGATTGCCTTATTCCTAATGATCATGGTGCTATGAATCAATTAATGATTGTAAGTGGTAATAAGGAATTTGCTAATACAAACAACGGTGCTAGCTTTGATTATAATAAAATCTCAATGGTTGCTAAGGGGAATGGGTTAGGAGACATTGGAGTTTTGGATAATGATTACACAACCCAGATAATCAAGCTATCTGACTCAAAAGGCTCTGATTTATGTTCTGGAGGACATGGAACTGTTTTTGGATGGAATGGTCATATTTCACTTGATAGTGCTACCGTGAATCATTGCAAGGGAGTAAGTGATAATAAGGTAATTTTAGATTCAAGTAATGATATTATTATTTGATGATAGTAAACTTCCAAAGGATGATTTGGTGATAAGGACAATGGAGAAATCAAGTATTATAGATAGAGATACTTACACCCAGAAAATAAAGTTGGTTAATGTTGAAAATTCTGATGAATGTGTGGCAAACTGTTTGAGGAATTTTGATGAGAATATTGGGGTTGCTGAAATTAATTATTTTGAAAAGTTATTAAATGAATCGGGTATGGTGAACTCAAGTTTATCCATTGTTGAAGATGCTGATACTCTTGCTTGTGTCAATGTGCATGGTGCACACATTATGAATGTTTCTGATGATATGACATCACTGAGTCTTGCTTCTTATATTGATACTATTGCCGAAGCGGTTGGTGTTTTAGATGTTATGTGGGGTGATTCTTGGATTTATGTGTTAGTGAATATTTCAGGGGTTGAACAAGATGATAAGTTTGGAATTTTGAATTGAAAGGATGAGTCTTCAGTTCTTTGTTTAATTGATGGTGATCAATTGAAGGAGGAAAAGGTTAGTCCGAAAATGGTTTTTGGGGTGGGTTCAAATTATGGATCAGTGCTTTATTTGGATTCTATTGAGGGGGTAGGACAATCAGTGGTGGGTGAAGGATTCTATTGAAGGGGTAGGACAATCAGTGGTAGGTGACACAGATATAAAGCTTGTGCAAAATGACTCTTTATTGGCTTCGGGGGTGTTAGGTGGCGCAGTTAGAAAGCTTGTGAAAGATGACTCTTTATTGGCTTCGAGGGAAGTAACTGATTGTGATTATTTTTGTGTAGTGAATGGAGGTTTGGATAAGGATTTGATGAAGAATTCTTATCTATTATCTAATGTTTGTAATAGTGAGATCGGTAACTTGTTGGCTTCTTGTTCTTATTCTTCGAAGAGAGGTAGGCATAGGAAGTCCATGACTGGTAGTGGATCAGTTCGATGGAGTGACAGGATCTGTTGTAGTCATTTTCAATCTACGGGTGAGTTACCTGATTCGAGTACTGTGAGTGGTGCTACGAATTCAGGCTCAGGTATGCACTCTGATTTGGGTAGTACGTTTTCTTCATATGCTTTAGGTAGTTTGTCTTCTTCTCAGTTTAGTAAGTTGGCTAGTGATACTACTTTCATTTATTCTGATGTTGAGATTGATCTTGAGTACATTAGAGGTAGGCAACTTGATAGGGCTAGATCTGTTGGTATATGAGGATTATTAGTTGGAATATCAAAGGTTTGAATGATTTAAATAAATGTGACAAAGTTAGGCCTTTTTTTAAAGACTATTCTATTGACATTGCATTACTACAGGAAACCAAAATTGAATGTCCTGATATTCGTTTTTATAGAAAATTTGGTGGGTTTCATTTTAGGAAATGGGCTTTTTTACCTTCTATGGGCGCCTATGGGAGTTTAATGATAAGGTGGCGGGATAAATTGCTTCAATGTATTTCCAAGCAACACTCTTTGCATATTATTCTCATTAATTTAAGTGATAATTCTTTTTTAAATATTTCTAATGTTTATGGACCTAACTCTAAAATAGGTCGTCGAATTCTTTGGAATGAATGTTTGGAATTTAGATCTTTAGCTCTGGGCACTTGGATTTTGGGGGGTGATTTCAACGTCCGTTTTATAGGAGAGCGATCACCAGAGGAGGGTGATCACTCTGCTATGGAGGAATTTGACCAATATATTGTTAATTCTAATTTGATTGAAATTCCTCTTTCTAATAGAGATTTTACTTGGAGTAATACTAGAGAGTCCCTATCAATGGCTCTTCTAGATAGGTTTTTCGTTAGTGATGAAATCGAGGATAAATTTCCTATCTGTAAGGTTTTTGGTTTTCCTTACACTTATTCTGATCATTGTGCTATTATTCTTACATGTGAACAACATAGGGTTATTAATAGATCATTCAAATTTGAAAAAATGTGGCTTTTAGAATCCAATTTTTTTAATCTAATTAAAAACAAGTGGATTTCTATGAGTTATTATAATATTAGAAATAAGGATACTTCTGCTAAATATTTTGTTTTAAAACTTAGGGATCTTAGGAATTTTCTTATAAAGTGGAATAAAAATGTTTTTGGTAGTATAAAAATTAAAAAAGAAAATATACTACCTGAGATGCTTAAAATAAACAAGATAAAAGAAACTAGACAACTAAATTTAGGTGAGCGAAATGTTTTAGCTAATCTAAAAGATGAACTTAATTCTATTTTAGAAAAGGAGGAGATTATGTGGAAACAGAGATCCAAAACCCAGTGGATTAATGAAGGCGACAATAATACCAAATTTTTTCACAATATGGCTAATGGTAGGAAGCGTTGTAATACGATTAACTCCATTATTGTGAATAACAAAGAATTAGTTGACCAAAGAGACCTTAATAAGGCTTTTACAAACTATTATAGAGATATTTTGGTAATAAAAATAAACATAGAATTAATATTAGATGGAATGATCTTTATCTGTCTGATTCTAAGGTAAATCTTTCTGAGTTAGATAATCCTTTTACTGATGAAGAAATTTGGAAAGAAATTAATGACATGCCAGGTGATAAATCCCCGGGTCTGGATGGGTTACCCATTTTCTTTTATAAAACATTTTGGGATGTTCTAAAATTAGATTTAATTAGTATGTTTAACGAATTCTACAATGGAAAGTTGCAATTAGGAAGATTTAATTTTGCAAATGTTATTTTATTACACAAAAAAGTATGTGCTAATAACTTAAAAGATTTTAGACCTATTTCATTAATTAACTATTACGTTAAAATTATTTCTAATGTTTTAGCTAATAGACTTAGTATAAGAATGAACGATTTAATTGACTGTTTACAATCTGCTTTCATTAAGGGGAGAAATATCACCGACCGTGTGGTTGTTGTTCAAGAATACATTAATCATTGTTGTAAGAATAATATAACCTGTGCGATTTTAAAGTTAGATTTCGCTAAAGTTTTTGATTCAGTGGATTGGAATTTTCTTGTTGGTTTATTCCTTGTTAGAGGTTTCAGTCATAGATGGATTAGCTGGATCATGAATTTACTTAGAACGCTAACTCTAGTATTATGGTTAACGGTATTTTAGGTAATAAAATTCAATCTAAGCGAGGTTTGAGGCAAAGGGATCCTTTATCACCTCTTTTGTTTAACTTAGCCGTAGATGTTTTCGATAAGATAATCAAAAAAGCGGCTGATAACGGAGCTCTGGGGAATGTTGGTAATGATATATCGCGTAACGGTATATCTGTCCTTCAATTTGCTGATGATACTTTGCTTTTTTCTTCTCATTTGCCTAGACACATTATTACTCTTAAGTTTATTTTATATAGTTTTGAACTACTTTCAGGGTTAAAAATAAATTTTGACAAAAGTTCAGTTTTAGTATTAAACGATTTTGAAAAAGTTGAGAATTTAGTTGCTAACACACTTTTAAATTTATTTGGAAATTAAATGCTCCTCCTAAATATAAAATTCACATGTGCTTAATTATGCACGGAAAAATAAATATTATAGAATTATTAAAAAGAAAAAATATGCAAATTGATAACAATTGTTATTTTTGTAATCTGCATTTTGAAGATATTAAACATTTATACTATGATTGCATGGACACTTATTTCATTCTAAATAGTACCCTTAAAATCTTTAACTTTAATATAACAACTAAATTTTCTGATTGTGAATTCTATTGGAATAGTTTTAGATTTATGTTCAAAAAGGTAATAGATTCTTACTTGACACTTTATTTATTAAAAACTGTTGGTATATTTGGTTTGAAAAAAATCAAAGAATTTTTAATAATGAAAACGATCACACTAATAATTTGGTTTTTATAATTTCTTCATTTTGTTTTAATTGGATCTCTAATCCAAAATATAAATTAGCTAAAAATAATCTTTTTAAAGAATACCTTAATAAAGTTAATAATAATATTAAACTATTTAAACAAAATAAAAATATTTTTGATAGTAATAATTGTATTATTAATATTTTTTCAAACTTAAATGATGATTTCACTGCGTATCAGAATATCCTTTTGATCAAAGGACCATAAAGAAATTTTTTGATTTGTTTTAATTATTGTTTTAGTTCTAGTTGTTTTAGTTTATAGATCTTTTAGTACTTTAGATCATGGATACTTTTTTAGTCATTATTCTAATCTTTACTTTATTCTGTCCTATTAGATTTAATTTTATCACTTTACTTCTATCTCTTTTATACATACATATCTATATAAATTTCATTTATATACATATATGTGTATCATTCTAACTATTTTCCTAGTTGATTTTCAGATATAGGTTTGGGTTAGATATGGTATTGGTTTCTCTTTACAGGTACACAGGATTCCTGATTGCAGGATTGCGGATTGCAGTGAGGGATTCTTCTCAGTATATCTTCATCTTCAATATGGTGTTCTCAGGCGGACTCACTCTTCAGCTAGGAGCTACTTCCAGTTTTATCGAGTATTCAGAGACGAATTTTCCATTCAGGGTCAATAGCTGTTCCAATTCGAATCAGTAGCATCTCCTTTCCTTCCGTGTCTACAACATGGAGCTTCCTTCTTAGTTAGTGCAGTCTTCCATTATCATTGGTTACGTGGTATAAATTAGTTTTATAGGTACTTCTAACACCTTAATATCGGGTGGTGGCCATGCCGGAGCTCGGTATTGGGGTGTGATGGGCGGTGGCCATGCCGGAGCTCATTTTAGGGGTATCTGAGTTTTTTCATTGATTCTTGTATTTAGATTTGCTACCTGCCAGGCATGTTGGCAGCACCTTGCCTTGTGATATATATAGTCACATGTGTGCTCTCCTCTATTTTAGAGGATCATACATTTTTCTCAAAAAAATTGTGTTATTATGAACAAATCCTCAAATTATATTAAATCAAATTTAATATAAATTCATCTTTGATTTGATTTACAAATAATTTTTTAAATAAATTTAATTATATTATGCGAGTAACGAAACGAATAATAGTGTCGAAGTAGATGAAGATAACAGTGAAGATGAAGTTGATAAATTATACGAGTATGAGCTTTAAGATGATAATGCAAATAGTGTGAATTATTAGGATAATGAAGGTAGGTACCATGTATCTATTTAGTTATTTGATTGTTTTCATGCATTTGTTTGGTTAAATTCATGGATATATGATTGTTCGGTTGTTTTAATGCATATGTAATTGTTAAGTTACTTCTACATAATAAGTCAACTCTATACATTTAATTATTCAATTCATGTTTAATGAAAATTTCTACATGTATCAGTACATGTTATATTTGATCATGTGCAGTAAAAGCGCTTAGCGGTTCTATAGTGCTTGAGGTGTAAATAGTTGTAGCGGAGATAAAAAGAGGATAAGTAGAGGTGCAAAAAGCTTCATTAGATATAAAACCAAATATTTAAAGTTAATTTATTCTCATTCCCACATCTAGAAAAAAGAAATATTGTTTAATATTATATAACAAAATCATATAATATCATGATTTATGCAAACTATAATTGGTGAATATAATAGATTTCTAGCTTATTTTTTTATGAAAGAGTGATCCTTGCATGAGGGGGGCACTTGTTATATAATAAATAATAATGAACCATACAAATTGTCTAGTGGCTATTGGCTATTATAATTATATATGAGATCGTCCTTTAGATGATCCATAAAATAATTAACCTACTTCGACTATTATAATATGTACATGCTGATTATCACAATAAAGATGATTAATAATAATTACAGTGTATATGGATCAATTAGTCATCTAACTAATGGCTGTTGTTGAAACGAATTGAAAGGCTATAGGGTGTAAGGCCTTGTTGCTAAAATGAATTAAACTGTAAAAATGAATAAGTGCAAGGTGCATGAACTAGTATTTGGTACAGGCTGCTGCACAAATGGTATACATGCGGGGTTGGGTATTGAACTTGCGGTGGAGGAGCTGCAGTGTGATGATGCCTATCTGTAGATGGCTAAACGTGCAGGAGCTGCCGAAGGCTACACAAATTGATCTGAAGCTGCATGGTATGAATTACAGGGAATTGGCTGCAACAGGCAAGCACAAGATAGCTGCAAAGCATGGCAGTGTGAGAAGTTGCAAAGCATGGTAGTGTGATGATGCAAGAACTAGGGCATTGCTTGTTCAATGTGAAGATGCAAGGCAGTGAGAGATAATAGCTGTAAATTAAGCCTGCTCGTTGAGTTGTGAGATGATAGCTGCACGTTGAGGTGTGGTGTTATACGAACAAAGAAATGATAGCTGCAATGTAGGCTTGCACCAAACTAGTGTACTTTGGAAGAATGGCCAAGAGAAACTCTCCTACAGGCCTGCACGTGAACTGAGTAGTGCTAACGGCCTGCTCAAGAAAGGAGCTCACTGTTTGGAAGGGTGAAAGCATTCTTGAGTTGAGGTGCATTGCTGGAGCAAATATGTTGGGATCTACTAAGGTGGATTGGAGCGACTTTCTTTAAGCTAAAAGTGCTCAAGGATGCGGTCTACGAATGGCATGTGCATTGCAGACCTAACCAAAAAATAAAAAAATAAAACAAAAACCTATTGTTTTGTACTTACAGGCGTTCTTCTTTTAGTCAAAGGATCCCTAATGCGTTTATTATATGTGTATAATCATATACCTATATTGGTATAAATAGGTGTAAATACATGGGAAAAGGTCTATCTTGTAAGCATAGGATCCCGAGGTTATTTGTTGTGTTAATATTTATATACCTTAAATATAGTTATAATTTGAAGCTTTGTAAGAAGTAGTTAAAGATTTAGATATAGAGATACTAAATTTATAACGGGGTTGATAGTATGTGTTTACATATGTGTTAACTTCTAAGGCCTATTATGTTAAAGGTGTCTATCTTTTAAGCATGAAATCCGAAGGCTATTTTTTATATGTATATAAGTGCATATATATATATAGACACACACACACTCATACATATATACATACACGTACATATATATTTGTGTATATATGTATACACACACATATATGTATATGGTTATATATAAATATTAATTAACGCTTTGTATAGAATGTAGTTATAGATATATAAGACTTATGGCGGATGAGAATGTAAATGTGCATATATAAAAGCCTATTAAATTTATACCTAGAGATATCTATCTTTTAAAGCTAAATGTTTATGTATATGTATGCATTTATTAATATATATATATATATGAGAAAAATGAGTGATCCTCTCAAGGAGGAGAGCACTCGTATAGTTTTATTCCACACTTAAGAAGGAGCTGTCAACAAGCCTGGCAGGTAGCAAATCCCCCTTATACAAATAAGAGAAAAATAGAAAACCTCTCCAAAAACCTATGTAACTAAGGTCCATAATAGAAATATACAACAAAACAAAATGCTCACTTCTCAATATCGGTAGAATCCAACCAATCCGGTACTATACGTGTAACTACTAAGAAAACTATGCAAAAAATGTAAGGTCTATACATGTGTGTGTGTATTCATATACGTATATATGCAAAACAAAATAAACTAAAATACTAGTAAAAGACATAGAGCAAACAACATTTTAATTAACACTAAGTAAGGAAACAAGAAAGGTATAATTCAAACTAATTACCTAAAGACAAAATAATAAGAAACAAAATAGCTAGAAATTTACAACTAGGCTAATATCCTAATAGAAGCAAAGGATCAAAAGTTACCATGGAAGGATTGTCCAAGGAAACTACATTTAGTCTTTTGTTATTTTCTCTTTTATTTTGAATGATTTTATTCTTTAAAAATTCAGTACGAGCCTTTATTTTTTAAGAAACTTTTTAAATTTTAAATTTTTATGTAATTTGTAATTAGGATTAGAAATCTAATTAAAACATAATAGTGTAATTACATATATTAAAATTTTCAAATCAATATAATATTATTGAACACGTGCTGGTTTCTTTCAAACCAAATATACCAACATGTTATTGTGTAAATAGTTTCCAGAAGAGATCTGATATGACCCTTATAATAAAATCTAAGATTATTCCAATATAATTCACAATTAATTTGCCTTCAATTTATATTAAATTCAAAGACATTTAGAATATTTACAAGAACAAATCTAGTTATATTACATTCAAAATATAAATATATAATATCTTCCATTTTATCATTTCAAAAATAACATTTTTTATCATTAAATATATTCTTCTTTTTTAAGAATTCTATAGTATTCAATTTTCTATGTAAAATTAACCACATGTGCACTTTAGTTTTAGGTGGAATGCTAACATTCCGCATGTATTTAAATAATTATAATTTAACTCTCGAAAAATTTATAAAATTATAAAGTGAACGAGGTGTAAATTTTTTACTCTTATCCCAACACCATATTTTGATGTCCTTTTCATTATCAATGTTGTAAAGTTCCAGTTTAGCACACAATAATGCAAATTGTGTTAAAGTAGTTCCCTCTAGAGTACGATTAAAACTAAATTCCTATGGAAATTTTAAATTTGGTCAATAAATTTTTTGAAATCAAAACATTTTTGAAATTGCATATTTCATATAACTCTCGAAGTTCCACTTTAAAAGGAATAGCCGAAATCCAGCATTCATGCCAGATAGAAGTATTGTTACTAGAATGAACAACATTATTAATACATAGCTTATAAATATCAAAATTTAATATTATCAATTTTCAAAAATGAGAAATATAAGTAATATTATTGAAGGTGGTGTGATGTAAGTTAAATGTACCACCATACCGTTCATTCGATATTAATTCTTTCCATAGAAAATTTTCCTTCATATCATTAAATTTCCATAACCATTTTCTTAATGAAGATATATTTAAATTATGTAAGTTTATAATTCCTAATCCTCCCTCATTCTTAGACTTATAAACCTTTTTCCCTTTAACAAGATACTTAGAACTACAATTTGGATTATCTCCACTCCACAAAAAGTCTCTTCTAATTGTATCAATTTTGTCAATTACCCAGTTGGGAAAAAGTTAAAATGACATCCAATAGATATGGCGTAGATGAGCACTAACCTACCTGCTCTCGATAAGTATTTACCGTCCCATTTGGACAATCTCTTATTAATTTAATCTATTATAGTATTCCAATCATAATGTTTTAGTTTTTGAGGTCTAATAAGATAGCCTAAATATTCTATTGGGAATTTCATCATTTTACAATTCAGTGTAAATGCAATTTGGTTTTTATATTATCGATGTCGTTTAAAACTAGTACCGAGATCTTATAAAAATTAATCTTCAAACCTGATAGAAGTTCAAAACTATATAAAATAAATTTTAGATCAATAATATGTTTAAGCAAATGGGACGAAAAAAATCATAGTGGCATCTGCAAACTGGAGAACATAAAGACCATTACTCGAGATCTCATTTCCTATACTGTCTAATATCTTATAATTAGTGGCCAATTTAATAATTCTAGAAAACACATCAGTAGTTAAATTGGATAGTAAAGTGACATTGGATCACCTTGCCTAAGACCATGTTTCAATTGAATTTTATTTCCTAGAATGCCATTAACCATAATACTTGAATTACATGTTTTGAGTAAGAACATAATCCATCCTACCCATCTATCAATAAAACTTCTAGCCATTAATAACTCCTTAAGAAAAATCCAATCGATCGAATCAAAAACTTTAACGATATCAAGTTTTAAAAGCACGCAAGTGATATTATTTTTACGACAATAGTCAATATATTCCTAAACTACTGCAACAACATCTGTGGTATTTCCGCCTTTTATAAATGTATAAAATCTTTTAATTGGTTAGCACCTATTTTATTATGTAATAAAATAACAGCTGCGAAGTTAAACCTTCCTAATTTTAACGAACCATCATAAAATTCATTGAACATTTTTATTAAATCATCCTTTAAAACATCCCAAAAAGTTTCATAGAATAATATAAAAAATCCATTTGTACCGAGAGCTTTATCATTAGGCATATCTTTTATAGCCTTCCAAATTTCTTCTTCCGTAAATGGAACATCTAACCCTACTAAATTCGTCTTAGTGTCTTCAGTGTACGGCATGTCCCAATCAGCTGTAATACTATGTCTTTTTGTGGTTCCAAAAATTTCTTTATAATAATTAGTAAACTCGTTATTAAGCTTTGCTTGATCAAAAATCTCAATATTATTAAGTAAAATGTAATTAATTGTATTATTACGTTTCCTACCATTAGCTACTTTATGAAAAAATTTAGTATTCATATCTCCCTCATTCATCCACTAGATCCTAGATCTTTGTTTCCATATTATTTCATCTTGTAGAATAATTTTATTCAATTCTTCTTTTAAGTTTGAAACCACATTTTTTCCGAAATACTTAAATTCGTAGATTCTTCAATTTTATTTAAGTTTAAGATCTTTGTCATAAAATTTTCCTTTTTAATTTATGTCGCCAATAACGTCTTTACTCCATTTTTTTTTATAGAAATAATGTTAAGTCTCTAAATTTACTAACCAAGACTTTGGCTATGTTACTTGGAAATCTATAATTACAAAAATTCATAGAAATCCATTTCTTTGCAAATAAATCTTTAAAATTATTCTCTATCAACCACATCTTCTCGAATCTAAAAATTTTGTTCCCAATATTTATGTTAGCAAAGGAAAGAATGATTAGGTAATGATCCGAATAAATATTCGGAAGAACCTCTACTTTACAAGAGAGGAATTTGTCTTCTATTTCGTTGCTAATAAAAAATCTATCTAGAAGAGCCATAGAAGTATCTTCCCTACCGCTTGATCAAGTAAACTTTATGTTACTTAATTTTATTTCAATCAGGTTACAATTAATAATAAACCGATCGAACTCTTCCATGGCAGCAAAATCCCCTTCCCTAGGGGATCTCTCTCCTAAAATCTGATAATGTTAAAATCTCCCCCCATGACCCATGGTCCAAGAGCGTGTTATCCAAATTCTAGGCACTCATTCCATAGAACCCTACAATCTAACTTTATGTTTGACCCACAAATATATTAGTAATATTTAATATTGAGTCATCGCTAATGTTGGTAAAAATCAAATGCATCGAATGATCTTTGATATAGATTGTAAATGTCTAACACAATGACCCTTCCACCCCATTATAAATCCCCCTGCACTGCCCTTAGCTGGAAGGAAGGACCAACGATTAATGTACAGACCCCCTAAACACCTATAAAATCTATAATCAGAGTGTTCTATTTTATCTCCTGTAATAAAACGATGTCAATATTGTTATCTTTAAAAAACGATCTAATTGTACTACATTTATCTAAGTCATGCAAACCCCTACATTCCAATTGATGAATCTCATGGTCCAAAAGATCCGACCCACTCTAATTCCTTACTCCTAATATAATCGGCGTCAATCTGAATATCATCAAAAATAAAACTAAAATTCATAGCCAAATAGTGCATATCGCTAGTAGATAAACTACTCAAAGCATATGAACTATAAATACCATCCAAAAGACAGTCCATACCCTAGCTAGAGCTATCAGAAGCTCTAGTGACCTCTCTATGAAATGAGCACTTCCCCTCGTCGAACTAGAGCCAGCCTCTCTATGCAAAGTAAAATCAACTGCACTACCCCCGGAGTAGACGCTTCGGGCGATCTAGAACCTGCTCTAGAACACTTCTTCCTCCTCCTCAAAATGTTATCTGATTCTTCAGCATGGTACTTAGAGCATGCAGACTTAGGATGATTACTCTGGCCTACATCCATCCCTTTGGTTCTATCAGGTTCCATCACAATATCATGACCAGAACAGTTTTTAAAATACAAAACAATTGATGCAGAGAAATATACTTTACAGCCAATCCCTTATATCCATGTAAGCAATGATTTGCTTATTGTATGCATTTTGTCCTGACTTGACGTTTTCACAACAACATCCAAACTTTTACTTTCCTATAGAAGCAACTACCGTTATATCATATTCACCTTCCTTCCGTCGACTGTGCATTTTTTGTTTGACAACTCCATTGAATAAACTATAAATTACCACAGCAGTACTGGAGCATCCAAAAACATACATGCATCTACAGTTTATTTCAATTTATCTACCTCATCCACCATCTCACGATGTACAGCAAATGCACACCAGTTATTGAAATTTCTGCATACATGTGTGCTTAACTGTGCATTTTTTCCTAATTCGTCACACTTACTCCAATTTGTTTCAATCTTCTCTACTATTTCAAATTTGAGACTGAGCTTATAAACTCATTGTCCTCTTCCCAATTTGTAGTAATGTGAGAAACAGAGGGGAGCGACGAAAGGAGCGAACTTCTGAAAGGCCAAACTTGTGCTAAGGAAGAGCTTCCAAACAAATGTCATGACATAGGGATTGTTCATGACATAGGGACAATTCACTGAAATATGGTTGGCTGGTTGAAGAGTATCCAAACAAATCTCCATTGACTGTGCACGTTGGCACTTCTCTTCGGGTGCCAGGCTAACTTGTGCTGATAAAACTGCAGAAATGCAGTTGTCAAAAGCGTCGAACATACATTCCTATTTTTTCAAAATAGGGGAAGCTGCCAATGGAAAGAGAAGGGCTCTGATTTGAGTTCGAAGCTCTAGGTATTGAATATCAAATGCAAAGCGAGAATCGACTAAAGAATTGGACTTGGGCAAAGAGGTCGACGACGCCTTGAGGATATCCTCAGATTTAAATATATTTTGGCTCCACTGATTTATTTTGAGTCTCGAGTTGGAAGTTTTTTCACCTTCCGCCATTTTTATATCGAAGAGTTTTCTGGAGTGGAGGTGCTTGTTTTACCCTAGAGATGTTAGGGTTTGGTTATGTCTGAGTTGTATTCGGGTATAACCCTTTATCGGGTATATCTGTTTTATTCTCTTATGGGCTTGGGCCTAACTTATTAACAAAGTTTCAAAAAGAATTGAATTGCACAGGTGAACTTCTTATGACCAAACCAACCATAAAAGAAGCAACAAAGGGGGTCTCTATAGGCCGCTGCTTGATGATCTGAACCTCTATACCGATATTAGATTTTGATTAAATGATATAATCAAGTTAAATGGTGCCTGGGGTCTGTTTACTTCATTTATAAGACCATTTTTATCGTTGGAGGCAAAAAAACAGTTCGGGTAATTCGTGTTTCAATGCAATAGGAGATATCCAAGGCTCGTTCCTGAATGACGTCTTATCTCTAGAGTTATTGTTGTATTTAATTCCAATTTTAAATATGTTATATAAATTGGATTTAGTTTTCCAAAAGAAAGAGAATTTTTTGTTATTATGTGAGTTTAGATTTTTTGATCCATCGTAATAGGAGTTTGCGATAATTTCTTTCCAAGTATAAGATTCATCTCCTAGAAATTAACAAATCCACTTACAAAGCAGAGATGTATTTAAAGCCTTTAGGCTAATGATACCCAGATCTCCTTGGGTTTTGGGTTTACAAACAAGGTTCCAATTAATGAGACTGCTCAAATTGGATCTATTCACTCCTCCTTTTCAAAGAAAATTGCTTCCGATGCTATCAATTTTTTTAATTACCTAGTTAGAAAATTGATAGTATGACATCCAGTTAACCGGAAAAGAGGATAGAACAGAGTTTAATCAGAACTGCTCTTCCTGCTCTAGAAAGACAGTTTGCTTTTCAAGATGGAAGTCTGTTGTTAACTTTGTCAATGATAATGTTTCAATCTTTCTTTTTTCGGTTTTTATGTAATTCATTGTTATACCTAAGTAGTTTAAAAGAAAGCTCACGATTTTACAATTTAAGGTATTGGCCACTTTACCCATGCTATTTGATATGTCATTAAGGACTAGTGCTGAGCTTTTATGGAAGTTGATTTTTAAGTCTGATAAGAGTTCGAAGTTATATAAGATGAGTTTGAGCGAAGCAATATGATGAGGAAGATGGGAGCAGAATAAGGGTGTGTCATCTGCATATTGCAGTGTACTTAACCCATTAGAAGTGATTTTTCTTCCTATGCTAGGGAGGATGTTATTTCTTATTGCAAGGGACAAAACTCTATAGAAAACATCAGCCGCAAGATTGAACAGAAGGGGTAACAAAGAGTCCCCTTGTCGAAGACTTCTATTCGACCGAATTTTGTTTCCTTAATGTCATTTACAAGTATGGAGGACACACTAGATCATAGAATAAGGCTAATCCAAGAGATCCATTTGTCCGTGAATCCTCTAGCTTTAAGGACGTGTAGCAAGAAAATTTAGTCAATTGAGTCAAATGCTTTGGCGAAGTCTAATTTAAGAAGGGCGCACGAAATGTTTTCATTATGGCAGTAGTTGTTGAATTCTTGAGCTGTGGCGATCCCATCCATGATGTATCTACCTTGGATAAAGGCTGTTTGTGTTTTTACCAATTAATTTACTCATTTTATGTTCTATTAACTAGAACTTTAGTGATAATTTTAACCAAGCAGTTAATCAAAGAGATTGGTCAGAAATCAGATGGTTCCTTCGGATTCCCCTTTTTGGGATTAAAATCATGCCTCCTTGACTGAATCTATGTAGTTGAAAAGTACCAATGTGGAATTCTTCAAAAAAGAAGCATGATGTCTCTTTTAACGAGGGTGTAGAATTTCTAATAGAAAAGACTTTGGAAACCATTCGGTCTTGGAGCTTTATCGCTAGCAAGTCCTTTTATTGCAGGCCAGACTTCATTCTCTATAAGCGGCGAGTCTAGATCTGATAGGGAGTCGTCCATGCTCGGGTAAAGAGCCAGGAAGTTTGCTCGGTTTCTAAGTCTACATCTGCTACCATGTAATTCTTTATACTGGTTAGTAAAAATATTTTTTTTATTCGCTTTGTTCTTTATATTCTATTTCATCGAGTTTGATTGATTTTATGGAATTCTGATGTCTTCTGCCATTAGCAATGCGGCGAAAGAATTTAGTGTTTTTATCCCCCCATTAATCCATTGGAAGTAGGATCTTTATTTCCACATAGTTTCTTCTTAGTCCATTAATCTGTTTAGTTTCGTTTTTAAGGCATGTAATCTTGAAGTTTCATCTGCACTTAGGTTTCTTTGTTCGCCTATCTTATCTATGTCAAGAATTTCATTAATAGTATTTTTCCTTTTGATGTTTATATTTCCAAAAACCTTTATGTTCCAGTTCTTTAAATGCGATCTTAGTTCTCCCAACTTAAAAACGAGATTTTTCGCAATGTTATTCCTAATTCTTTTATTAAAGGAGTTCCATTTCGTAATTACAAGGTTTTCAAAGTTTTCTTCTTTAAGCCCCATTTTTTCAAATTTAAATGGTCTATTTGTAGGGAGCTTATCATTAGTGTTTAGGATGACGGGACAGTGGTTATAAAGGACAACTAGTTTGACTACCTTGGACAAGGGGAAGGAGTCTCCCCAATCTTCGCTAATGAAAAATCTATCTAAAAGAAATATTGAAAGGGACTCTCTAGCATTAGACCAGGTGTATCTCTTGCCGATAAGCGGTAGTTCCGTAAGGCTATTTTCATTAACGAAATCGTTAAATTCTTCCATGTCTACGAAGTTCTCTTCTTTAGGTTTTCGCTCGCCTATATGTCTGGTCACATCATAGTCTTCTACAAGCCATGGTCCATAGGAAAGATTATGGAAATCTGTACATTCAGTCCAAAGAAGTTGGTTTGGATTCTATTATTAGGTGCATGGTTTGGTTATTTTGAAAGTCATGCAATATTATGTGAAGCGAATGGCATTTAAATATCGCTTGTAGTAGTTTAAATCTATCCTCACGCCACATCGATATAATCCCTCCCGAGCTACCATAGGCGAGGATGAACTCCTCTTTAGTAAGGACGTTTCTTCCAAGTGACCTAAAGAATTTCCGGCCAGGCGATTCAGCTTTAGATTACTGAAATAACGCTACATCTACCTTAAAATCAATAAAGAATCTTTTAATTCTAGATCTTTTTGTAGATAAGCCTCGGCCTCTCATGTTCTAACTCAATACCATCATCTACAGGTGTTGTTGACCTTCTCTAATTCTAAGTTTTTAATATATTCAAAATCAGCATCTATTTGGTTATAAATGAAGTCGGTGTTCTTAACTATATGATATGCCTGGCTGGGGCTTAGCAAGTTTAATACTACGGGTGTAAAGGTACTTCTTAAAAGAACGTGCTCACTTGAAACTGATGAGTCTGAAGCTGGATCAAGTCGATGATGCCTCGCACTCCTACGTATGAGCTCACTGGGTCTGCTCCTACTTTTGCATTTATGCCTGGGACCAGAAGATCCTCAAGAGCCGAGGGTGGACTCAGGTGCGCAAGGAGGGGTTTAAGATCTCCATCAATCAGTAAGGTAGCTATAGGTGAAGGGGGGCACACATTTCTTGCACCGTTGAATAACCAATACCATTTTCTTCTGCATTGTCTATGAATGCTGAAGAGGCAGAAACAAATGTACCAACAATGTGTGCACTAGGTTGTGGATGAATACATAAGCAGTAGCAGACATTGGCATTGACTGATATATCCAAATCTTTGTTGCTACCATTAATATCAGCTGGTGAGTCAAAGTATGCTTAAGGGACATTGACCAATAGATTAGATGGAATTACAGACATTTCATTAAACGTGATAGGATCAGATGTGGCATCCTCCACCAAAAACAGCCATCATTGTTATCATTAGGGCAAGCATTCAAACATGTTGTGTAATAGTGATGAGTATCTTGGTCCAGAGGCATTGGATCCAACATACGTTCCATGACCTCAGTGGCGCGCTGAGTGGCATAAATAAAAATGTTGGAGCTGTCAAGAGAGTTGATCGGAGTAGTGTTGGTGCTGTTAGCGGTGTGATGCTGATTCGAGACATTAATTACCAGTGAGCTCTTAACAGCGGTCAAGGACTTTATGTTGGCAAGCATGGTTTCGACGGCTACCAGGAGCTTGTTAGAATGTCGTAGAAGCTTGTTGCAATCATTTCCTACAGTAGATCTTCGAATCTAGTTTCTAAGTTCCATGAAGCTTATATTGAACTCAAATTTGTAGCCGAGGGCATCGGGTGAAGGCGAGCAAGATTCAGGAATAACTAATTGATTGTGAAGTTGGTGGCAGCGGGGGGTTCTAGTGACAAAGAGGTGGTGGACAACTTGACGAAGTGCGCACCTATTCTGCTTGTGTCCAAATCTCCCACTTTAGAAACATCTAATTGGATATCGGCACTTTACGGCACGATGGCTTTTATCTCCATAATGAAAGTACCTCATTTTTTGGTTACGATTGGCTTGTAATATTCAGGGTCGTCGTTGGATGGGAGATGAAGTAATGAGTGGATGGGTTGAATCATGGGTGGATCTGATCACAGCATTTTGGATCTGGTTAGCGGATGAACGAAGGTGGGAGTTTTGAGTACTCAGCATAGGGTCTATATTATATGGGAAAAGAGAATGATGGGAGATCATCTATGGATATTTTTAACTATTTACCTAGATCTAATGGAAGTCAAATCCGATGAAGTTCGGAATGTTGGGAAGAGAGAATGGAGGGATCGAATTTGATGAAGTGAGTAGGATTGTTTAACTAAATCTGGTGGTTTGGGCTTATGAAGGGGAGATTGGATCCGTTGACATTGATTTAAGAGGGAAGAGAAGGGGGTGGCTGTTCAAGGTGGTGGCTGTAGAGAGCGGTAGTGGAGACGTAGTTGCTAACTGTCAAGAAATTGTAGTTGTATGTCGCCATTTTGACTGCTTATGCCTTCCTGAATTCTAACTTATATTGAATACTTATACCTTAAAATAAGGCATTTACCCTAACGTTGTTGATTTGGTTTTAAAACAGTGTACATGGTTAGTGTCTGCGTTTATAGATGTTGTAATTTACACCGCAATGGACACATTTGTCCTTTATATACGCCTTTGTTATCTGTTGTTTTATATTGAAAACATATAAGTAATATATATATGGTCTAATTATACTTATATATAATATGTTATAAAATATATTTTTTACTAATTGACAATAATTTACTTGTATTTATAATATGACAATTAATGATTTTAAGTAGGCATTTAAGAAGTGGAAAAGATGGAGCACTTTTCTCCTTCTTTACTCAATCATTCATTGCCATTTTAAATAACATTTGAACACTTAATCCTGTATACATATTAAAATTAATTATGACTAATTTTGTGTTGTGAAATTTAAAATCAACATTTTGAAATATAGAAGAATTCAAAGTTAGATCAATGTTTTTAAACAAAATCAAATTCTGAATTAAAACACTAGTTTAAAGAAATTGTTTAAACAATTTAGAAATTTTTATTTTTAACCTTTAACCTTTGTAATCATTGTTTTAATTGAACACCTTTAAAATAAATTCAATTGTTGTTATAAAGATGTTTCCATAGATCTATTTTAAATTAGAATCGGAACATTTATCTACGAAGATTGTTCAAATTTTATATAACTTGTTAATAAATTAAACCTTAAAACTTTAACGTTTGTAACCATTATTTTAAATGAATACATTTAAAAAAATTCATTTGATATTAGAAAATTGTGTTATGTTTTGAATCTTCAATACAAATTCAATTGGTATTATAAAAGACATTGCCTTCATGTTTCCTTTTTTAATTTAAACAATTTGAATAGATAAATTGAATCAGACAACATAAGCATCTATGAATTCGTTATAACATATATAAAATCTAATCTACCTGATAAAATGATGTGAATATAAATGATAATAAAATTAAAAGATTACCTAAAGAGGTAGCCTATGGTTTGCACCTAGAATGAACATTTCTCCCCGGATCTCCAACATCCACACTCAGCTTTGCAAGAGAATGATGAGCCACTTATTTGATTATATTTGATGATTACTTTTTATTTGAAGTTAATAATTTTTGGAAATGTTCAATTAATTTTTTGTTATGTAAGGTTAGGAGGAGAAAAGAGAAAAAAGAATAAAAATGAATGTGTATAGAAAATGAATTAGTGGATTTATTTTCGTTGAAAGAATGAAACATTTCTCATTCTTTTAATTAAAACTTCTCTAATCGGTTCTCTTAATTCTCTCTCCCTACTCCCTTCTCTTCACATGTTTAGTTGAAAATATTTGGCATTAAATGACAAATTGGCATAAATTCCTTCTGCAATTATCTTTCATTTAAACCTATTTAAAATTACAAACAACTCCAAAACATCAAAAAAATTAAATAATATCTAATATCTCAAAATATTAATTAATTTAACTTATTTAGTACATTTTTAAATTGATTGAATCTTGTGGTTGTTTGGAGAATTCATCATTACAATTATACGATTCAAGGGTGTAAAATAATTCGAATATTATTGTTAACACATCACCTTAGCTAGCATTTAATAGTTTGTTTGAATTTATCACTTACACATCTTTTGAAGGACTGGGCCAGCCCATAGTGGAATTAAAGAGTAAATTTCAAAAAATTTAATGGGCCTATGAAGTCTAAACTAGTTTAGAATTTTTCTAATTTTCTTTTAAATAAAATTGATATTTTATTTAATTTCATAAATAAAGTTTTACTTTAATTTAATATGTACATAAATTAGAGTATATCAAATATACTCTTATACACATATTTGTGTTTGACTGTTACTTATTGAATTTAATTTCGAGAAGGAACTTTTCATTTCTTTCTCTAAACTTATCCAATTAATGAGGGGCATATGAATTTAATTGAAGAAAGAAAAATTTTCATTTCTTTCCCTTTAATTAAATTGATTGATTGATTGATTAAGTTAAATGACATTAATGATCAAGTTAAATGACATTAATGATTGATTGATTGCCTTTATTATATGCCTTTGTTGTCCAATATTTTATATGCCTTTATTAATGACATTAATGACTAATTGATTGCCTTCATACTGTGCGTAGTACTTACTTAGAAATAAAGAGCCGTAGCCCCAACGCCATTTTCAAACAAACACTAACATCTCTAACAACGTCATTACACGTGTCATTATTTCATTCGTCCTTATTTTATTTTATGTTATTCGCAGTGTTCTTTTTCTTTCTTTTTATCAAATGATTTGGATATGGTTTCCCTTTTTCCTAACTGATTAATATATTTTTCCATATAAATTTATTTCATACGCTCCCGTAGTTCCACACTTTCCCCCAGCATAGTAGTTAGTCATTTCGGTTTATTTTTTCTTACAAAAAATGGGAATAAATTTCCAGAAAATTTGCAAACACTTGTTCTATCACAATTACTCTTTATTTGGACTTTAAGGGTATTTTCCCTATTTATTTTCTAGCAACACACCTTCAATAAATCATATAAAATCATATCAGTTTAAGAAATTTCTCGAACTAAAAACCTATCTCTAAAATTAAGATTATAACACTATATAAAATTTTCATCATGTTTCGAAATAATTAGAGTTGGGGAAACACATCTAAACTATAACGACCCGTAAATTTTAACTGTTTTAATAACGTAATTAGCTGAAATTTTGTGAAATTTTAAACGATAAAATTTTGAAATAAAAATTTGATATTTGGAATGCGTCTAATTAATCATGGAAACTGGTAAATTTTCATCAGATAATTTGGAAGTTTATTTTCTAGTGTAATTTTATTCCAATTTATATCAGTTAAAATTGATGATAATAAAATGTTTTCCAAACCTGAATATTTTTATATAAAAAAATTCTAATCCATCTTCTGACTAACAATTCATTTTTCGTTTTTTCAAATTCGCACTTCTTTAGCTCCGTCGATCTTATTTTTCTGCGTTTTTGCTGCATTTTCCGCTAGTAGAAAATTCAAATTTTTATAATTCAATCGTACCACTGATATCTGTATACCGTTTTGATCGTCTCGTCGTGCTGATTTTCGTAGTATATTCATATCTGTGTTTTGGAGACCAGTGTGCGGTGCAATCTGTAAAACGCATACCATATCGGTCATATATTTTGAACCTTTTTGAATTCATGGTTGATTATTGTGCACCATGCTAAGCCAAACTGCCACTTGATATTAATATTATTTGGGTTCAACGGGTGGCTATTGCTTTTCCCAAAAATTTCAATTTACTTTGACCGGTTCATTGTCTCTGTTCTTTCTATTGAAATAAACAACAAAATCATAAAGTACTTTCATCTTCTTTTACAAGCCAGCTCATTTTGTTGTTCGAGATTCCTGCCTATCTTCTTCTCACTGGAACACGCACGCAGCCGCCTATTGCTCATCTTTCCCCTCATCCTCCCGCAACCCGATCTGTCACATGCATGCACCCTACAACTCACGCAGCCTAGCGCATTCTTCCCATCCTCCTTTCGCATGCGACCAGCTTTGCCTCGTCATTTGGCTATCTCAGATCCGTGAAGAACCTACACAAAGCTCGCGTAACCCGGCCTCTACAAACTCCACCCCTTCTTCAAGCAACAGCCGAAACTCTGGCATGTGCCGCCTAACAACAACCTCGGCCTCCCTTAGCACAACCACCGTGCGCTCCTATCCCCATGCCCCGCTCGCAACACCCAAGCCGCCTGAGCCCACCTCCACCGTGCCACTAACTCGTCGTTCCCCTCCTCTTCATTGTATATATAGGTAAATTATATTGTTGATATATATTTTAGGCTGTTTGAGTATGTTAGTTGTATATATTTGTTTAATATACATAGGAAGTCTGTTGTTTTTTCAAAGGAAGGTTAATTACATATATATATATATTCGGTTAAGATTGTTTTATATATAGCGTATATATAATTATTTATATAAGTTTGTCTATCCAGGTTACTTTATGTATATGCTTTGTTAATATACTTTTCCAATGTGTATAGTTATATATATATATATATTGCTATTTCAACACCTACTTATTGTGTATATGTTATAGGCTGAAGTAAATGTATTTGTCACTATATATTTATTGTCTTTAGTGTACAAGCAAGTATATTTAACTGATATAAGAATTGTTGCCCATACCAAACTATATACATTAAGCGTATGATGACAATGTTTTATAAAGTATTAGTATGTGTTTGATATATTGTATAGTTGTATGTAATTTATAATATAAGCTATTTGATTTTGAATATATTAATATATTAGGTACGCATGTTATATATCCCTTTATATAGCAAAGTATATAATATTTTATTATGAATGATCTATGACTTGTCAGAAAATTTTGAATATATTCATGTACGTTGAACTGTTGATATAAGAATGGATTACCATATATAGAGTGTATGTTTACAATATAAAGTGTACAGATATAGCTAGTTTATATAAGTTAGTATAAAGGTTGTCGGTATATATAAATATATATATATACATATATATATATATAAATAAATAAATAAAGTGGTTTGAAAGAGTATAAGTCATTTGTATATTATAATAAATTGTTGTATTGATTTTTATAAATAAAATTGATAATTGGATTTTCTTTAGAAATATATATATTATTTTAAATATGATTTGTATATTAATAGTATATATAGTTACATATAAGTTCATTCATACCATCTATCTTCATCGATGCCGTTCTGATTGACTTCGTTAACTCCTATTTATCAGCTTTGTCCGTCGTGCCTGTTCTTCATCGAATCGTGTCCATATAGCTTTGCTTTGGGATTCGTAACTCGTTTGTCGGATGTATCTAGCCTCGAAAGGTGAGCAATCACTCACGATTAATGTTCTTATATTTATTAAATTTGATTTCAATTGAAATGACAATTAATGGAGTATGCTGCTGTTAGTTATTTATATTGCTATGTATATGCCATCATCTGTATCTGTTCACTTGTGACATCTGACACCATTATCTGTTATTTATATTGCTATATATATGTCATCATCTGTATCCGTTCACCTGTGACATCTGACACCATTATCTGTTATTTATATTGCTATATATATGCCATTATCTATATCTGTTCACCTAAGACACCTGACACCATTATCTGTTATTTAGATTGATGATATATGCCTGTTACTGTTGTTATATTATTATCATATCCGTTATCACTCTGCAAGTTCCCTGTTAATATAGAATTCACTATGGGTTGAAATGATACATACCCGAACGATCTGTAGAATAGGAGAAAATCGTTATTGGTTGAAATGATAAACCCAACGATTTTCATTGACATTGAATTTGGGATTGCGGGTTGAAAAGATATATACCCGTATATACTTAAATTGCGGATTGAAATGATAAATATTCGTATCACTTGACTATAGGATAGTAAATTTTATACAGACACCGTTAGTCTATGTATAAATGTTTTGAACATGATTTCTATGGTTTTGAAAAGAAATATATGGTTTTAATAAATATTAATTTAATAAAGTTGATATATATATATATGTTTAAGTATTTATTTAAATTATATTTTAATATAGAGTTCGAAATGATTAAATAAATTAAGGTTGAAAAGATAGATTTGAAATTGTATTTAATTAAGAATTATATTTAATTAAATCTATCTGAACTTATGGAATTTGGGGTTTTTAAAGGATATGATGTGACGCCCCACCTCTATACCCAGGCTAGCCAAGGACACTACATGGTAATGCCGTCAACTAGCACGGAGAATAAGGCTGTTGAGGAGCAACCATCTGTATAATTGCTTTGTGCGAGTACCAATATGCCAGATAAAAATATAACTTTTCATCTCAAGAGGAAATCCGACATACCGATGCAAACTCAAAGCTACTACATAGTGGCTATATGGACTTCGGAAACAAATATAGAAATAAGCATAACATAAATCAGTCATAGACAATCCATATCACAAAGGCGGAAATAGATATGAATATAACACATGAAAGTGTACATCAGAGTAGTGGTCAAATAAGATCCACAATAACACAAAAGAAAAGATACAAGTGCTAGACAACAGAATGTGTATACATCAATGAGTCAATATATCGAATGTATACAACCAAAAACTAAAATGCTAGAGTAGATAGCCAAAAGTCGGATGATAGTCCCAAATAAGGAGTCATGAGGAAGCACCTATAAAATCTCAGTCTGACCCGAGTATTATTTCATAAGAAAATAACAAACGGGTCAGTCTAGCTATAAATATCAGATGACATGATATAAAATAAGAGATATGGCATAAACGTATAATAACCATAATGGCATACTACTATAAGTATGTAAATGATAAACAACAAGAGATTAATCAATATCACAAGAATCTTCTCAAAGATCCAAATCCACAAAAAGGTAAGGACACACGAATTCACCGATGCACAAAAATTGATAAAACATATCAATGAAAATCATGAAAATTGGTGAAGCACAAATTCCAGAAATCAACACACGAAATCCAGAAATCACAAGAAAAGAGGATGGCCAGTCCCATAAACTGAACATCGACGCACCTAGAAAGATACGCCCCATGTAAAGTCTAGCATCGATACACCTAGAAAGATGCACCCCATGCAAAGTCGAACATCGATGCACCTAGAAAGATACGCCCCATGCTCTAGCATCGACGCACCTAGAAAGATACGCCCCATTCATAAATAAACATCGACGCACCTAGAAAGATACGCCCCATGAAATGTCTAACATCGATGTACCTAGAAAGATACACCCCATGCAAAGTCGAACATCGACGTACCTAGAAAGATACGACCCATGCATAGACGAACATCGACACACCTAGAAAGATACGCCCCATGCCCCGACCTATTGAGCCGATTGCTCCACGAAGTAAATAAACATCGACGCACCTAGATAGGTACGACCCATGCATAAAGTAAACATTGACGCACCTAGATAGGTATGACCTATGCGAGAAGTGAGACGAAGCTCATTAAAACGAGGAACGGTCCTCCATGTGGACAAAGAGACATCGCACATTGCTAGTCTAAATCATAAAACGATCATCATTGATCATCAAGAAGTGTCGATTACGCTAAGCTAGTAAATATAAGAGTTTAGCTTCATGTCCCATAACCACTTGCTTAACTCAAATATTTACGAACAGATTGTAGATCTCCACTAGAAAATTGTCACAAGAGGTTCAATCGAACAAGTCCAAGAATTAACTAACGAAGTAAACTCAAGCGTTTCATACCACTTGTTTTACTAAGCCGTTTAATTAGATTTCTCATCCGAGTGAGGTAAAGGCTTGTATACACTAATAGATTGGAAAACAGTTTAGGAAAAGAGCTTTGTAATAAAATAGTGTTGAAATCGTTTTGATGAAAGAGTTTTGATATTTACTACTAGTATTGAAACCTTTATATTTTTAAAGTGACAAGTCACAAAATTGATTGTAGAAAAAAATCAATTCACTAAAATTTCACATTCGAAGACGTGAATAAAATCCAAGGAAATCAGTTCCAAAGTCATCCAAGTAGAAATACCCACGCGACCAAATCATGGCCGAGCTAAAGTGCAACGACCTAAAGAGGTAGCGACTTAAGGTAAAATAGGTCGAACGACCTAAGGATAGCATGCCGAGCGACCTAGGTGGGCGCGACCTATCTTGGTGACATGGCCGAGCGACTTATCAAGACAATAGGGCGAGCGGCCTATATGTGATGCGACCTAAGGTTCCAGCGACCTAAAGTGGCGAGGTCGAGCGACCTAAAGGAAGTAAGGCCGAGCGACCCAAAAGAAGTAAGGTCTAACGACCTAAAGAAAATAAGGTCAAACGACCTAAAGGAAATAAGGTCAAGCGACCTAAAGAAAATAAGGTCAAGCGACTTAAGCAGCGATGAGGCCGAGCGACTTAAGGATTATCGACCTAAAGGAGGAAGGCCGAGCGACCTAACGTCCCAAGCAAGGTCGAGCGACCTAACAATTTAAGGGGTGGAAGAGGTCGAGCGACCTAATGGCAAGTCAAGGCCGTGCGACCTAATTAACTCGTGACCTAAGGACGAGCGAGCTAAAGATTCAAGGCACCACGACCCAAGCGACTCAATGTAAAACAGGTCAAACGACCTAAGACCTAGCGACCTAAAGCCAAGCGACCTAACACCGAGGTGCCGTTTCCAACAGAGGGAGGGAGCTAACGACCTACGACCTAATTCCGAACGACCTAAGGGCGAACGAAAATATGCAGGCCGAGTCTTCGAGGCAGTGCGACCTAAGCCCAGTAATTTGCCAAATACGCTACAAATTGGAGTTTTTCACCAATTCAATCCAAACCAAAAGCAAATGCACATGCAAAAGTGATAGGAAATCATTCCCAACAATCCAATATAGTTATAGACAAGGATGTGAGATAAAAATCTCACCTTTTCATGGAAATTGATGGAGATGAAGCTTGAAAGCAAAGCAAGAACAATAACAAGCTTGAATCAATGTCTTCACTTAAATTTGGAGTAGATGTTGGATTAGCAATGAAGACTAAGACTTTGGAGTTTTAATTTCCCATTCCCTCCACCATTTTTGAAGAAGCTTTAGAGTTAGGAATTTATGAAGAAGGAAGTGGTGAAGAGGAGATGGGTTGGGACTGAGTTAGTAAGTGGTTCAGCCCAAACCAAAGCCATAAGCGAAAAAGTGGCGAAAATTCCACTATCTCCTAACATATCAAAGTTTATACTTAAAAAGATCGCAAACGTCATTTTGAACTCAATGGAGGTGGTCTCGAGCCCTAATTTGACCGTATGCAAAAAGTAGCTTTTCGGACTAAGATCCGACTTACGATTAAATATTTAAATAAAATATTTAAATATAAAACCGATAAATATGCGGGTTGTTACAGACTCCCCTCCTTAAAGAAATTGCATCTTCGCAATATATAAGATGGAAATAAAAAGTAACAACCATAAAAGCATATTAACACACAAAAAAAGAAATTTGAAATAAGAAGTTCACCACAAAGAGCATGAGAAAGCAAGTCCGGATGTGTTCGCTGAATGAATTCTCTAGATTCCCCAAGAGAAATCCTTGGGATTTGAGAACCATAGAACTCACACAAAGAGAACATCTTTATTTTCGAAGGCGCTCAACCTCCGAAGCAATGATGCGTATAGAATGTTGCTCAAAAGTCAAATCTGGTGAAATTCAATCCCTACTATAACACCAGGCTCAAGAATAAAAATCGAAAACCCAAAAGCATTTCCATAGTTAAAAGACGTGGGAAACGTCAAGAATAGCATAAAATTGAGCCGGAGCAACGGTGTAGTACAAAAACGGTACGTCCAAGTGAACCGAAAAGCCGGGACATCGATGTAGTACAATAACGGTACATCCGATGAACCGATAACCATAAAAAAACATCGCACGCTAGTCCATAAAGGGAATGAGATGAAACTCAATAAAACGAAGTATATCGAAACGTCCGATGTTGGAAAGATGATCATTCCATTTGGACATCATCAAAGAAACAACCACTTGTTGTTTACAACTAAGTGCATTGGCAACACAATTTCCCTTTTTGGGAATATACAAAGAATATCAAGATCATTAGATGCAAGGAACTCGATCCAATATCAAGTTCCTTATGAGAAAATAAATATTCCCAAGATTTATGATCAGGGTAGAGAACAAATTTCTCACCCAAAAATAATGATGCCAAATTTTTTTTAAAAGCGAAATCGATAGCCACGAGCACTAGATCATGAGTGGCATATCTAGTCTTAATAGGCATTAAAGATCTAGAAGCACAAGAGATAGCACGTTCTCTTTTGCATGAGAACGACATCTAAACCAATACGATTAGTATTGGTACAAAAGATAAAGTCTTGGTTCCCATCGGGAATCACAAGAATAAGAGTATCGGAAAAGAGTTCTTTTAAATAATCCTCTTTCCCGAAAAGGTAAGACTTTCAAAATTGCATTTATCTTAATGTAATAATCTTTCTAGAAAAATTTACACTTTTACAAGTCAATTTATTGTGGCTGACTGTCTCATCAAAGCGTTTAGGAGATTCTTATTGATAACGTTGATCAAGCGCATCGACCAGAATTCTTAAAGCACTCAATGGGCAATACAATCACAAAATCATCTTTTATATGATAACTATGTCTCTTAAAGTTTCTAAGAATATTCCTTGCTCGTTTCAAGAACAAAGTCCAATCATACTCATAAATAAATCTTACAAAAAGAAAAGATTTGCAAAAATTTAAATTGCTGTTTTCATCCAAAAATCAATAAATACAAGAATGGAGTCATCGAGATATTCGTAGAATACTCGATTCATAAAATGGATGAAATAAGCTGGACAAACTGAATGACATAATAAGTCATTCATAAGTTTCATAACGAGCGCGGAATGCGGTAAATGGAATGCTAACTCCCGCAACTCATAGCAAATGAAAATTGGTGGCAAGGTCGAGCTAAAAAGACCTTAACACCACTCAAAAGATTGCTTAGGTGATAATCCTAAGACAACTCAAAAATACCAGAAAATTCTCAAACTACATGAATGAGAGAAATAACGCTTTTCTCATCATGAGAGCTTAAAGAATAAAATGATGCCATCAAATTGGAATCAAAATCACAAAGGAAAAACAGAAATCTGCTTAACAGATTGAAAAGGTCGAAGATGAATAGTCCACACGGGACAAAGGATATGGCTTCATAATAATTAAGCCAATCCTTACAAAAGTCAATCCCGAAGCATAAGTAAACAAAATCGGCTCGGAAAGAAAAATCACATAAAATAATTTCGACATCAATAAAAACAAATTGAGTGTTGCGGACCCATCAATCCGGATTCGCAATTCTCAAAGAAGTCATCAAGCCCAGAAATGTTTAAAGAAAAAGAATCACAAGTTCTTTTGATATAAAAATAATGAGATGAAACCCATATCAAAAAGAACTCGAATAAGATAATCACAAAATAAATGTCATCAAGGATAGAATAGATACCTTGACCAAGAGAAGTGATAGTAGAGGCTTGCACAACCATTAGCTTTCCCTCCTTCTTGCTTGAAGTATGGGACACGCAGATATATGATGACTCAAACTTTGCAATAGCGACAATAGAGGGGTTGCGGACACTCCTTTGCATAGTGGTCCATAGAATCACAATTGTAGCATCGTCCACGATTAGTGGTAGGAGTCTTCGCTACAGAAGTTTATGGCTTCCCTTTCTTGTCGGGATTGGGGCCTTTGAACTTAATAGGCCTCTTCATGTTATTGTTGAAGTTCTGTTTGGCACCCACAACTTCAACATTACTTTCATTATCGGCCTCTTCAAGACGAAGAGCGATATCAATAAGTTGATCGAAAGAAACTTCCAATTTCAGAAGTAATGGCTTCTTGAGATTCTTGTTCAAGCCATAAACAAATCTCTGATTTTTCTTCAATGGGGTATTAATGTATTCAACCCCGTATTTAGAAAGAGATTCAAAAGATGCGACGTAGTCCGTCACAGAAGATTCACCTTGAACAAGGTCGATAAACGCCGGGCCAAAGTTACTTTTTCAGCCTCCGGCACAAATTTCAATTCGAATCTTTCCCGGAATTTCTCCCAAGTGAGATCCGCTTCAACGATTTCAGAAATAAGAAGCTCATACCAATCCAATGCTCTTTCTTGGAGCATGCTAGAAGCCACTTGGACTCGGTGGAGATCAATAAGATTCATGCGAGAAAAGATGCGGTCGCATGATCTAAGCCAAGCTTGGATTTCAATGACACTCTCGGATCCCCGAAATGGCCTTCCACCCAAATCGGTATAATCTCTACACAAGCGTGGAAAACCGGATCTAGGATGAGTAGGCTCTGGAATGGGTCCGATAGCTTGAGCATTCTTAACAAGATCTAGAAGCTGTTGGGCAGATATAAATACTCCCTCCTAAGGAGTAGCACTAGATTGACCGGCGCTGGGACGGCCAGGTCTAACCATTTCTCTTCTCCAAGAAAGAAAGAAAAGAGAAAAAGGTTAATCTCAGAATGAATATCAAACAAACTTGATTTATAAAACAAGGAATCATAAAAGAAAATAGGATAGAACGGGTCCAATTGACTCGAATAAAATCCTAAGGCACGACTCCTAAGAAAGACTTAGGACAATGATCCTTGTTAGATTATTCTACATTTTTCCGAAGTTTGGCTCTGATACCAAGCTGTGACGCCCCACCTCTATACACAGGCTAGCCAAGGACACTACAGGGTAATGCCGTCAACTAGCACGGAGAATAAGGCTGTTGAGGAGTGACCATCTGTATAATTGCTTTGTGCGAGTACCGATATGCCAGATAAAAATATAACTTTTCATCTCAAGAGGAAATCCGACATACCGATGCAAACTCAAAGCTACTACACAGTGGCTATATGGACTTCGGAAACAAATATAGAAATAAGCATAACATAAATCAGTCACAGACAATCCATATCACAAAGGCGGAAATAGATATGAATATAACACATTAAAGTGTACATTAGAGTAGTGGTCAAATAAGATCCACAATAACACAAAAGAAAAGATACAAGTTCTAGACAATAGAATGTGTATACATCAATGAGTCAATATATCGAAGGTATACAACCAAAAACTAAAATGCTAGAGTAGATAGCCAAAAGTTGGATGATAGTCCCAGATAAGGAGTCATGAGGAAGCACCTGTAAAATCTCAGTCTGACCCGAGTATTATTTCATAAGAAAATAATAAACGGGTCAGTCTAGCTATAAATATCAGATGACATGATATAAAATAAGAGATATGGCATAAACATATAATAACCATAATGGCATACTACGATAAGTATGTAAATGATAAACAACAAGAGATTAATCAATATCACAAGAATCTTCTCAAAGATCCAAATCCACAAAAAGGTAAGGACACACGAATTCACCAATGCACAAAAATTGATAAAACATATCAATGAAAATCACGAAAATTGGTGAAGCACAAATTCCAGAAATCAACACACGAAATCCAAAAATCACAAGAAAAGAGGATGGCCAGTCCCATAAACTGAACATCGACGCACCTAGAAAGATACGCCCCATGTAAAGTCTAGCATCGATACACCTAGAAAGATGTACCCCATGCAAAGTCGAACATCGATGCACCTAGAAAGATACGCCCCATGCTCTAGCATCGACGCACCTAGAAAGATACGCCCCATTCATAAATAAACATCGACGCACCTAGAAAGATACGCCCCATGAAATGTCTAACATCGATGTACCTAGAAAGATACACCCCATGCAAAGTCGAACATCGACGTACCTAGAAAGATACGACCCATGCATAGACGAACATCGACGCACCTAGAAAGATACGCCCCATGCCCCGACTTATTGAGCCGATTGCTCCACGAAGTAAATAAACATCGACGCACCTAGATAGGTACGACCCATGCGTAAAGTAAACATTGACGCACCTAGATAGGTACGACCCATGCGAGAAGTGAGACGAAGCTCATTAAAATGAGGAACAGTCCTCCACGTGGACAAAGAGACATCGCACATTGCTAGTCTAAACCATAAAATGATCATCATCGATCATCAAGAAGTGTCGATTACGCTAAGCTAGTAAATATAAGAGTTTAGCTTCATGTCCCATAACCACTTGCTTAACTCAAATATTTACGAACAGATTGTAGATCTCCACTAGAAAATTGTCACAAGAGGTTCAATCGAACAAGTCCAAGAATTAACTAACGAAGTAAACTCAAGCGTTTCATACCACTTGTTTTACTAAGCCGTTTAATTAGATTTCTCATCCGAGTGAGGTAAAGGCTTGTATACACTAATAGATTGGAAAACGGTTTAGGAAAAGAGCTTTGTAATAAAATAGTGTTGAAATCGTTTTGATGAAAGAGTTTTGATATTTACTACTAGTATTGAAACCTTTATATTTTTAAAGTGACAAGTCACAAAATTGATTGTAGAAACAAATCAATTCACTAAAATTTCACATTCGAAGACGTGAATAAAATCCAAGGAAATCAGTTCCAAAGTCATCCAAGTAGAAATACCCACGCGACCAAATCATGGCCGAGCTAAAGTGCAACGACCTAAAGAGGTAGCGACTTAAGGTAAAATAGGTCGAACGACCTAAGGATAGCATGCCGAGCGACCTAGGTGGGCGCGACCTATCTTGGTGACATGGCCGAGCGACTTATCAAGACAATAGGGCGAGCGGCCTATATGTGATGCGACCTAAGGTTCCAGCGACCTAAAGTGGCGAGGTTGAGCGACCTAAAGGAAGTAAGGCCGAGCGACCCAAAAGAAGTAAGGTCTAACGACCTAAAGAAAGTAAGGTCAAACGACCTAAAGGAAATAAGGTCAAGCGACCTAAAGAAAATAAGGTCAAGCGACCTAAGCAGCGATGAGGCCGAGCGACTTAAGGATTATCGACCTAAAGGAGGAAGGCCAAGCGACCTAACGTCCCAAGCAAGATCGAGCGACCTAACAATTTAAGGGGTGGAAGAGGTCGAGCGACCTAATGGAAAGTCAAGGCCGTGCGACCTAATTAACTCGCGACCTAATGTGTGAAAGGCCAAGCGACCTAAGGACGAGCGAGCTAAAGATTCAAGGCAACACGACCAAAGCGACTCAATGTAAAATAGGTCAAACGACCTAAAGCCAAGTGACCTAACACCGAGGTGCCGTTTCCAACAGAGGGAGGGAGCTAACGACCTACGACCTAATTCCGAACGACCTAAGGGCGAACGAAAATATGCAGGCCGAGTCTTCGAGGCAGTGCGACCTAAGCCTAGTAATTTGCCAAACACGCTACAAATTGGAGTTTTTCACCAATTCAATCCAAACCAAAAGCAAATGCACATGCAAAAGTGATAGGAAATCATTCCCAACAATCCAATATAGTTATAGACAAGGATGTGAGATAAAAATCTCACCTTTTCACGGAAATTGATGGAGATGAAGCTTGAAAGCAAAGCAAGAACAATAACAAGCTTGAATCAATGTCTTCACTTGAATTTGGAGTAGATGTTGGATTAGCAATAAAGACTAAGGCTTTGGAGTTTTAATTTCCCATTCCCTCCACCATTTTTGAAGAAGCTTTAGAGTTAGGAATTTATGAAGAAGGAAGTGGTAAAGAGGAGATGGGTTGGGACTGAGTTAGTAAGTGGTTCAGCCCAAACCAAAGCCATAAGCGAAAAAGTGGCGAAAATTCCACTATCTTCAAACATATCAAAGTTTATACTTAAAAAGATCGCAAATGTAATTTTGAACTCAATGGAGGTGGTCTCGAGCCCTAATTTGACCGTATGCAAAAAGTAGCTTTTCGGACTAAGATCCGACTTACGATTAAATATTTAAATAAAATATTTAAATATAAAACCGATAAATATGCGGGTTGTTACATATGATTTTATAACTTGATTTTGGTTTAAGATGATTTAAAATGAATATTTCAAGTTTAAAATATAATTGAAGGAAATATTTAGTGATTTGAAATTTGAAGTTTTATTTAAATGATATTGGATTTATTAAGTAAATATTTCAAACTAAATAATAATAATAAATTGAATTTGATATATATATGAAATTTTCAAATTTAGTTTTGGGAATTGTTGAATACTTAAAGCTTTGAAATATATTGAAATTAAAAATGGTTTATTTTGTGGTTCAAATCTGTTTTGAAATCAACATAATTTGAAAGGGGTTATTGAGAAACTAAATTGAATTGAAATTGATGATTTGAGATTTGATTAAATTTGAATTTTGGGATTGGTGTTGATTTGGAATTGATTTGTGAAATTTGTGGAAGCTATTTTATTTTATAAAGTATTTTTAAAACTATATCTACAACTATTTATATTTTACTTTATAAATTATTTTAATATAAACTATTTTATATAAATCATTTTCAATATATATTATTTTATTTTAAACTATTTTAACTTATAACTATTTTATATAAACTATTTTTATTTTATAAACTATTTTATTTTATACACTAATTTTAATATCTAAACTGTTTAAGAGGAAAGTGTTATGGATTCCAAAATGTTATGATTTCAAGCTATAGTTTCGAAGTGTTATGAATTTCAAGGTTTTGATTTCCAAAGTGTTTGATTTTAAAAGACTTACGATTTTGAAAGCAATATAACTTTGGAAAGTGATATGATTTTGGAAATGGATTTATTTGAAGTGAAAATGATATCGTATGGATATGGTTTTGAAATGGCAACAATATTTCGGTTTTGAAATATAAACTATTTTGAAAGTTTATTAAATGACCAATCGGTGTAATAATTTACGTAGTTATTGAAGAGTCCGGGATCGGTTAGGGACATACTCTCTATCCAAACCGAAAACCATTTTAATAACTATTATACACGGAGTGTGATCTAGAATGAAGTGGTTGGAATGATGACGTTGCTGGATTTGAAGAAAGAGAATGATAATGGATGACCTTGACACTTGTGTCAAATTGGAAATGACTTAAACAGGAGCCGTGCCGGGCCAGTGAGGTTAGCTACCTCTAGCGGACACACTTCTTCATAAACTACTCATTACTTGTTTTTGATTGGTGCGCACCCTTGAATTGGGAGTGTTGTTTCGCGTTGTTGCGATCGTTGCGGCGATGCGTTCTCACTAGTCCGGATCAGGCAAATGGTAGTTTCACTACCTTGGGTATTTCCTCATGTGCCATTTCATACTCGTATCCCTATGCGCAACCACTACGATTTGTTTCGTGTTATACCTATGGAGTACTCCCTGATAGCCCACTAGTTTACGGTGGAGTTTACAGTGCTGTATAGACTATGACGCTTATATATAAAATGTGTTAAGGGGGATAATGGTAACGCCTTAACGCTATTTTGATACTTTATATTATTGATAGGCATTATCTACTTAGCGTACACTACTACATAGTAGATAGTTTAACGGATCCTTAAAGGATGATTATCCCAAACATCCTTTGAGTTACTTGTATTTCAGTTGTGATTTCACTTGAGTTGGATTTATTGATATAAGAATGTTAATCCTGACTCGAGTGTTTTGTGTTTTTCCCTTTACGCTTGGGTCAGACTGAGTGTACCAGTATTCGATGCTCACCTTTGGAGTTGGAGCTTCGCTTGGAGATCCAGCTATCTATCCAGCTTTCAGATATTCAGTTGATTCCAGTGATGTATTCAAATCTTGTATTTGACTGTTGTATTGAGATATCTATGTATTCGAGACTTCTGTTGTATCTTGTTTAACTCTGTTATATATATAGTAGCATCATGAACTACTATTCTTTTGTTTCCGCTGCATTATTGTTTATTACTCTGTGTCTGTGATTCTAAGATTTATTTATTTACTGTATATGCTGAGTTTTTCCAAATTTAAATTAACAATCTAATATTTTGAGCAATTCAAATCTGACATGTATGGATGCGAATGGTTGAAAATATTGGGTCGTTACAGTTGGTATTAAAGCTATGGTTTTAGGAAAAACTCAACATATAGAGTAAATTCAATTACAGAATCACGTTCGTTCGAGCTTGAATTCCTTCTTCTTTGACTCGGTTTCTTTGAATTTTGGAATGTTCCCTTCGGTTCCAAAGTCCATTCGTGTCTCCCCTATTCGTGTCTTTTTTATTCTGGAGTATCCCATAACTCCACTTCGAATAATCTCTATAATAAATCGGCCGTCTCGCCAATCTTTGAATGATTTGTAAAGGGGTGAAACTCCTTTACAACATGCATTGATTCACCGGAGATTTATGTATCCTCGGTTTAGATGCTGCTATCTTTTGCTTTACCCGAATTCTATCTCTTGGGATCTGATGTCGATTTGATTCATAATTCTGCATCGATCGTATTCTTGAAGTCACGGTTCACCCGGTTAAGGTTACACGCGATTTATATAAATTTATCCATCTTCCAATTTGAAATTCAATCACCTTATCTCCCTATCGAGTCTATCTTTTAGTTGAATTCTATTTGATTAGAGTTCCTTTACTTTGAATCCCATCTTTGCTTTGAAACCATCTCTGAATCATCGAGTGAGGGAATGTATTTGTAGATTTATATATAAAATGTTTTATATATTGTGTTGTTTGAGTTGTTGATGTTGATTTGGGTTTTCGATTGATTCGTCTGATCAGCGATATCGATAGAATTTCCAAAACACATGAACAGAGCAAACTGACACAATATTGTTTTCAAATTTGGTAAATGAAATTGATTTGTACGATTATATCATAAATATATAAGTAAGTTTTCTGGAATTTAATAAGGTAATTAAATTAGTTGTTTGAAATGATAATGTTTGATTATCATTTATTGTTCTAAATGAATTTATAAACACGGTTTATAAATTGATTTGGAATTTGAAATGAATTTAATTCAGAAATTTGAGAATTTAGTTTCCGGTGATTTCAAACTTTGGTTTTAAAATTTTAAAGTATATTATTGAAAGTATTTTTGAATAGAAATCATTTCCAAAGAATTTTAAAGTTTTAAATCAGTGCTCTCCTATGTTGTCGTTGGAAAATAATTTCGGTGATGGCGGCCGCATCATCGACATTCATTTTCGAGTTTTGAAGTGGAGAGACCATTTTGTAGCTTTGCTACAGTTTTACTTTGAAAATTAAATGGATCTGGATTTCTAAAGTATGACTTGATTTATAATATATATAGATATATGATTATAGATTTGATTTGATATATATAGTGTGTGTATATATTTATATCTCTAAATGGTTTGAATTGAAACTGGAAATTTTATTCTTAAATTTTGATAAGGGATGATTTCAATTATAAATTAAAGTCAAAATTTTTAATAAATATTTAAATTTGGAATAATTGAAGTTGGAAAATTTTACTTGTATATTACTCAATTACATTCCAATATAACTTACCTAAATTATTCAAAAGTTGAATATGTAATTAGATAATATACAATATAAAATGACTTTTATTTGAGTGGTTATAATAAAGGTTATACACTTAAATTTTAGTTATAAATATTAATTGAAATGAATAGAATAATAAGTTAATTGAATAATAGATGAAACAAATACATTTGTTTTGAAGGAATTAATAAATTGAAATTAGATCAACTTATGGAAATACTTGGAATTTAAAATCAATTAGTGAATATAAATTAATTTAAATTGAAACTTTTATGGTTTAAATTAATTTATATGGTTTAATTATATGTGATAAGATATATTAAGTGGAATAAACTTAATAATAATTTGGAATAAAAGAATTAAATTTGTTGAATAAAATATGAGTATAATAAATGATTATACAAATTGATGATTTCGAAATTGTAAATACAGGATGACCAGATAAGAAGATAATGAATTTAGAAAAAGATAGATCGATTTAACTTAAGTGAACTCAAATTGATGTTTATCTATTCTTCCCCAAAACATTCATTAAACCTTTATATTTGCTAATATAATCCGTATGAACCCCATCATACTTAAAAACGTATAAACCTAGACCAAAACCATATATTAGAGATTGATGTAGATATGTTAAGTATTACTCATCTAAATCATTATGATGTCTAGCTTTAGTCTTCTGAACCCCTTTTGCTTGCGTTCTCTTTATCTTCTTTCTATTTTCCCTTTTTTGCCCACCAACATTAAAATTCCTCTCTAGCTTTTATTTTTATTTTGAGTAATATGAAATGAATGAATTGAAAATAATAATGTTTATTGTCCCACAACAATTTAGGCTTGGGCCCTCATACCTCTTTTTTATTAATTCATTTCCCCTTGCTTCTCCTATTTTGGCCGCCCTGGTCTTCTAATTTATTTATTTGATTGGTTATAAATTTAGGGTTGTTACAATTGGGCACTTAGATGGTAGCACTTAGTTGTACTGTAAGTCTTAGTCTTAGGCTATATATAACATACTACAAGTCAAAGTTGTCTAGTGGTTCGAATCGTGTTATGCAAGATTCGAACCAGTGACCTTATGGACCAAAGTTGAAGCACCTAATCACCGAGACAATGGTGTTGGATACACTGAAAAAATTTCTATGATGATCGCAAGAAACAATAATAAACATTAGAAATTAAAAAGGTTATAAATTGAAAATACCGAGTCTTGGTGGTTGTGATTAGTTCTTCTGCTAATAGATCAAAATGTTTGGGTAAGAACTATGATATTGCTGAATTTAAAGGCAAAGTTTTTCTTATGTTTTCTCCAAGATTTGTAAAGTGGTTGGTTTCTCAAATTGGTTAACATGTAAGGTATATAGCAAGAATTGGATTATTCTTATAATTAACATAACTATGCAGAAAAGTTAGTACAAACGTGGGTTGATTCATGACATGAGCACTAAATATGCTTTTTCATTACAATTGACGCACTTTAACATTTCACATTTGTAGAAAATAGTAAAAAAATACAAATGCAACAACAATCGGTTGCCAACTTCTAAGTTCTTATTAAATACTTTTACACACTCTTTTTATGTTTTCATTTAAAGATAATTATATTTAGTTTAGGTAGCATTCGTAAAACCATTATCTTAAAGTTTCAAAATACACAATCGTCCTTCCTAAAAAACTAGCTTTAGAAAATTCCATATTTTTAAGTTTCGGGATATTTACGGAAATACCATAATTATTTGTAGAGAACTCAGCAAATATTTATGTAAAACTCTGCAAATATTTTCATAGAACTCGGAAAATATTTGCGGATAACTCAATAGATATTTACGGAGAACTCTGCGAATATTTGAAATTTTTGGACTACAAATATTTCTAAGTTTCCAAAAAATTAAATTTTTTCTTGATTATAGAAACATGTGATTAATGCTTAGATTTAATTTTCGAGAAAAAATGAAAGTAGGGGTGTAACTAAAAACATGTTTTTTTAAAGTATTTTTCACGTTCAAAAATGAAAATAAAGGGTGGAACCAAATTTCCGTTTTAATTTATTCCCACGCAATAGACCAATATCTCATTCAGTTTTGTGTATGAAAGTAATGCATATTTACGTTTGTCAATGACAGAGGAGATTTTTGCTTTCAAATCACTAAGAAGTCAAGTGCTAATTCACAGAATAACTTATCGGCAAATGGGTTCGCACTCCGTAAAATACAAACTTTAATGTTGTATCGGAAAAAAAACAACCGATAAGCAATTTTACGCATTATATCAATGGTTGGACAGTTTGCTGCTTCTTGACTTTTTGACATTGTCCATTCAGTTTGTGCTCAAATGCTCTTCCATTAAATTTGATCTACTCATTTTCTTTCAACTCATGATAGTTCCTTCTTGTTTGTTGGAAACTACTATGTCTAGGTTTTTTCATATAATGCAAACTCATTAACTACTAATTTGTTTAGATGAAGTTTATTTTGGTTTTCTATTGCTGCTTATGTTGGACATGCTTTTGTTCAAACCTGTTCTTTTACCTATTTTTTTTCTATAAGTGGTTGCCAATTATTATGCCTGCATTAAAAAAATGACTTAATGCTCCATGTTTTAAGCATTTGGCTTACTTTGGAGTTCCATTAAACATTATTACCTACAAGCTTATTTTCCTGCTCTAAATTTGTATATTACTTGCTACTTCTGATTACAGCACCACTACTATGCATGCATAAAAAACTTTGTCTGGGACAAAACTTTAGGTTTTTTTCATACTTACAACAGAATCGGAGAGAATGAAGAACAAAATTTAAGTGATAATAGAATGACAGCCTATTGATATTTATTCAATGACAAAATACATAACATTATTTACCACTATGTTATCTGGCTATTGTTGTACACCAAACATTTGCAATTGTGACTTTTGAAGCTCAACACCACAGTGCTATTGTGGTAGGATGGGAATGCCAGCAAACAACTATGGAGCATTAACTAAGTTGATATGCTTCTTATATTATAGTGTTTGTTTTGATTTATGTTTTTGCATGTACCCAAATAAGATATTTAAATTTGGAACCATGACCTGGAATTAAAGTTTTTATCTTGCATTATGTCTCGGAGGCATGGTTTTTCCAAGTCAATATAATATATTCAATATACTTCGGGTTATGCTTCTTTTCCTTGCTTAATGACTTCTTTGCATTGGTACCACTCATGTGGGTTAAATTCCTCTATCCCTATTTCCCTCATCCTTATGTACTAAGCTAATATCGGTCATTGATTTGTGTATCATCGCATTATATACTAGCATCATGGGTCCCAATAATGATTTATATCATATGATGGGTGGTTGAGATTAAAGTGGTCACATGAGACAGAGGAAAGGGGGACAAAGGAATTGAGTTGCAATCCTGCTCTGTTTATTTTTACTTCGATGCTACTTATTTGGTTCAAAAGTTGTCAAAAGATATTACTCTTTGTGTAGGCTGTCTTCAGTTAAACATTTTCCAAGCAGTTAACATTTTTTTAAAAGAAATTGTACCGAATAATGTGTTTATGTAGTATGTTGTCTTAAATTTAGAAGTAGCAACGTTGTGAAATTGTATGTGGTATAGTGCATTGATCATTGTAACTGAATGAACATGCCCGACATTGTAACCAGTGATATACATTCCATTTTGGACTTAATAACTTTTAACCACATTTTTTTCCATCATATAATTTCATAATCGTCACAATCAACTGATGCTTGTAATTGTTTTGCTATAGCTGGATTAGATATAAACGATATTGCAGACCTGAAAATTGGCCACGCTATAATCAATTGTTAGTTAACTATTTTTTAGAATGCTAAATCTCAACCTTTACATTTTGTTTTACAAAATGTAAGTATATTTTACAATGGATAAAAATATTTTTTTGGCCATCAATATCGTTAAGATTGCTACTTTTTATTTACCCTATCTGCAAGTACATCGACCTCCGTGTGCGTAGCACAGGTTCATCCTAGTATTGAACCATAATTTGTAAATTGTTTAGAAGATTCTTTTTAATTCCATTTAACTAAATTATATTCAAGTTTATCTTCGTATTTTTTTCCAAAGTTGAATTTTATTACGAACCGACGTGTACACGGTAATTGAAACAAATTACTTACACTAATATATGTTAACATTAGTATACTACTTTGCACGTCAATTATTTGACCATGCATATTGATAATTTCTTTTACAAAATTACCGTGTGCAATGCATTGGTTACACATTAGTATAAGGTTATTTTGTGTATGTTTTTGCAAAACTGTGTACTTGTTTTAAACTGGCCCATGGGCCTTATCGTCTCCCTCAAGCTCGCCCCTAATTATTCACCCTTGTGGTCTAAACGACCCAAAAACTTCATAAACAATATGCATGTTAACAAAAAGTATAAAATTATTTTTTCATAAAAGTAAAGATACTTAACTCACATAACGTTTATACATAAACAATAATAACAAATTCAATTTACAATTCATTTATGTCAATAAATTTATCATAAAATGCATTACATAATTATGTTTTTTTACTCCAATACATGCATAACTTTCTAGAATCATTTATAAAGTCCCCCTCAATTCCTTTCTAATTTTTAAATTTAATGCCATATATTATAGTTTGTTAAAAATATTTAAATAAATTTAGTAAACTATTATACCTTGATTCGTCTAATAAATCAAATCAATATGAAGCATATTCATATTAGTAAAAACTATAAAAAAAATTCATTCAAATATATAAATACATCAATCACATAACATAAACCATACACATAAATAATAATAATAAGTTTAAAGCTTAATTCATTTATACCAATATATTTACCATGCATTGGCATTGTAAACCTTTTTTTAACATTAAACGCCTTTTTGTTAAAACCCAAGAGAACCCGGCAGGCCAGTAAACTCCTGAGGAGGGTATAGTAAAGCCATCCGCTGATCCAAGCCACCATACTCCCTGGTAAATTTATATAGGATAGGGAAGCACATGGTAGGAATCGAACCTGAGTCTTTTTATCAAAACCCGAGCCTCCTTTCCACTACGCCGCATCCGCGGACAACATTAAACGCCTACATTTTGAAATTTTTATAGCTATTTACAAAACACTCCTCAATATAACATAACATTGTATATTTAAGTCAATATATTCAAATTAATTATGTGATCTTGAATTTATATTATCTAAATAAATTTAGTAAGTAAGTATTCGTTAATTCATCTAATTAATGCTAAAGTATGATGCTTTTAATATATATACCGTATTCATATCAACAAAGGTGATAAAATTAGTTTTTCATTGAAATGAAAAGATACGTAAGTCACATAACATAAAAAAATACATAAACAACATTAACAAATTTAATATATCATTCATTTATCTTAATAAATTTAACATATATTGCATTGAAAATTCTGTTTTTAGCTTCGAACAACTCCATTTTAACATTTTTAAAATTATTTACTAAACTCCTTTAATTTCAATTCTTTCCTGATACTTTATTTTTATATCCATGTATTATAACTATTTATGAAATCTCAAGTTTAAATTATTTAAATAATCTTAATGGATATCTAGTCCATTCCTCTAATAAATACTAAAAATATAACCCATATATATATATATATATATTCAAATTGAGAAGTTAAAAATCTCTAGCTCAAGTGACTCAAGTGGTTAGAGGTGTGAAGCTTTGGACCAAGGTTTTAGTAGTCATGAGTTCGAGCCTTGAGACATCATAATGAATGCTCTACTTGAATGAAGTATCACTCTTGTTGTTAAAAAAATCATATTGAGAAAAATGCTATAAAACTATTTTTTACATTCTCTATAAAGATATAGAAATCACATAACTTAAATTATGTACATAAATAATAATAAGAAAGATAATTTGTAGAATAATAAGTAAGATAATTTGTAAATCAATTATAATTTGTTTATATTAAGAATTTATCGTACATTATAATATAAAATTATGTTTTTAGCTACAATAACCCCGCATCAAATTTATGCAGCATTTTACAAATTTTTTATTAATTATTTCTATTATCCATATATATATTTAAATTAATTACATAACTTTAAATTCAACTTATTTAAAAAAATCCCTCTAAATAATATTTGTTAATTCGTCTACATCTAATAAATCACTGACATATCTCAGTTTCTTATATAATACATATTAATAGAAATGATAACATAATTTATGCTTTTTGTAAGGTGTCTGTTTTAAATTGGTCCATGGGCCTTGATATCTCCCTCAAACTTGCCTCTACTTCATCGCTCCTGGTCACAACAACCTAAAACCCTCGTAAACCCCAATCAATGGCGGCGACGACGACCAGACGCAGTTTGGATACTCTGTTGCTATCTCGTATTCCACCAGCTCCACCGTCTAGTAATAATCCCTCTCCTAAACCGGGTAAGATCCATGCACCAACCATTCACAAACCAGACTCATTTCAGAATTATTATTCGCCATTGAATGATCTGTCGCCTAACTGGAGCACCTAACCTCCTAAGAGCAATATTATGCTAGATAGACGCTACTACCATATCATGGAGATGGAGTTGTCTGTTGATGAGAATAAACCAAGTTAGGAGGAAATGATCAATCCGTATCTCAAAACGCTTGCTACTGTTGTCTAAAGGTAGATTTGATTAATATTTTCGAATGAAAAATAGAATGCTAACGTTTCTGTTTAGTATGTAACTTCAGTTGCAGATGCTTTTTGGAGTCAATGTGGTTATGGTTATTTGTACAGATTTATGCACTCAATATAAATCGGTTTATGCACTTTAAATAAAAAATGAAAATCAGTTAGTACTTTAAGATCACCTTGCACAACCCCCATTTTGTAATGAAGACAAATCAAATTTTAATTGTAACCACTGCCATAAATGTATTGGTGAAACATGGTATCATGATTTTCTGACAAATACAGCTGATATATCATCACGCAGTTGTGGACACTGGACATAAGTATATTCTGATTAGTTAACCAGGGTATGCATGCAGTGTACCTATTTTGTTCAGGGAGGAAGAGGCTAAAAAGTAGAAACACCATGACTTCATCACTGAACAAGGTTTTAAATATCGGATTTTGGTCACGTTTCGTCTTGGAATTTTTATACAAATTATCCCGTATCGGGGGAGATCTCGGACGAGATGAGTACATATCGGGTGTACATCTCGGATTAACAGCTCGGGTCTTATAATGCATCTCACACTATAACAAAAATACCCTATTACAACGTCCTTTTTACAACGGGCATTTTCTGCTCGTTGTAATAGAAGGCTATTACAACGGTCCATTCTGGACCGCTGTAATAGATGCCCTATACAATACCTTTTTACAACGGGCATTTTCTGCCCGTTGTAATAGAAGGCTATTACAACGGTCCATTCAGGACCGTTGTAATAGATGCCCTATACAATACATTTTTACACCGGGCATTTGCTGCCCGTTGTAATAGATGCCCGTGGTAATTTTGGATGCTTTTGTCTTCGTACCCAAATAAACCCCCGCCTACTTCTTTTCTCATTTTCATTTTACGCAACCAGACACAAAATAAAGTAGATCCCCAAAATAAAATCCCTAACACCAAAATCCCTAAAACCTAAACTCGACTACCGCCTTGCTAGCGCAACCGCCTGCCTCCACTTTGCAGCCGCCTACATCCACCTCGCAACCGCCTGCCACCAACATGCAACCACCGCAGTGGAATTGAGGTGAGCGGGCTCCACTTCGCATACGAATCGCAGGTGATGATTCCAATTGCATTGTTTATTTCAATGGAGATTGTTAGGGTTGGGAAGGCTTATTTTATGATACAGGATGAAGGGATGTACCATGAGGAGAGTGATTCAAGGTTTCAGTGCAGGGCGTTGAATATTAACGAGGATTTGGGTCAGATTAAGTATGTGTTTTCAGATAAAACGGGGACTTTGATAGATAATAAAATGGAGTTTCAAAGTGCGAGTGTCGGTGGGGTTGATTATGGCAGTGGAATGGAAGGAGGTGATGGTACTTCGGTCACAGGTACATACAACTTACAGAACACTTGAAATCTTCAATTCTCTGTCTTCCGATCATGTATTCGTACTTTACCTTCACTTCATATCAATTACTTTTAGTAATTAATAATACTATTAATCATCAACCTGTATAAAACAAGCTGTAAAATTTAAAACCACAATGGCTATATAGAATGCAACCTTTAAGGTAACTAGAAGATCTATACCAGAAGGGGAAGCAGACGTAAAGATATTTGCTCCTTGCAGAAAAATGTAAGCTGTCTTGTTTCTTGCACCTGCCAGGGATACTCATTTGAACAGCATTAGATATTATTTGTACCGCTACAAGTTGGTTGCCCATTTTACCACTGAACCCACTCCATTATCTTTTCAACTTGTGGTGATTTTTAAAAATTACATTATCATGTGTCAAAGATTAAGCTTGAATATGAACCATGATGTCACTTGTAACGACCCAGAATTTTGAACGAATTAAATTGAGAATATTTAATTTATTTTAAATATTTGAACGGTGATTTAATTTGAATCCTCGATATAAATTCAATTTTGGCGATTTAATTTCAGGATTTAATCTATTGTAAGTTGAATAAAATTTAAATCTTCAATTTAAAGTTGAAGAAAAATATTTCGAAAGCTTTTAAAATTCGTATTGATAATACCGAAGCTAATCGAACTGTCAGGATTGAATTTGAAAACTGTTACGTTCAGTTTGAAATTAAATTGTTCGAATCGATATTTAAAAATAGCCATTTTTCAAACAGTCTCGGAATTCGACGAAACCGGTTCCATTGGGTCCGTAATTGTGAATAATTGTCGGATTTCAATTTTCGTATTTTTCGGAGTCAATACGTGATTATACGGCGTGTAAACGCATTAAAAATCTTTATCGAATTTAAATTTGAATTTAAATTTAAAAGTTGGTCAACTGTAACACGTTCACTCCTTTCCACCACGCAGACAATCACGATACCTTTCCCTTATCTCATGCCTAAAATCGCGCCTGCAATCGCGAATAGAATCGTGTAAAACCATATCTCCCTCTCCAGTTTTCAAATCAAAAACAAAATAAAACAATGGCCTTACACTCAATTGAAAATCAAGTCATGGCCGAAACTAGAGAGGGAGGCGCACGCGCGCGTGCTCGCACGTGAGAGAAGGCAACGTCGAAGCCGTGGATGGTCGCGATGGTGGCCCATTCAACTGGGGAAGGCGATGATCGAAGCTAGGGCTTCGCGGTGAGGGTAGTCGCGATCTGGAGTCTCGATTGGTTATGGGTTGTCAGGTGAAGTCGAAGCTGATGGACGTGGGATTTTGGGTCGCGAACGAAGATGGGTTCTCGAATTCGAATCACGGCGGCAGGTGGTTCGCGAGCGCGTGGGTTTGCTGGGGTGTGCGAGCAGAGTTTGTGGCAGAGGCGACGTCGCGAGGTCAGAAGTAGGCGGCACTCGAGTGGCGATAGCGCGCAGGGGTTCATCGTCGTCGGGGTCGTTCGAGCAGGGTGACTCAGCGGCAAGTTCGACTGGAGGCTACAGTCGATGGCACCACGAGATTCGTCGAGGCTGGGAATTGTTCGAATTTCGATTTTCAGTAAGGTAATCAATTTTATTTTGCTTTTCGATAAAAATTGAAATTCATATGTGTATATAACAATGATGATTTTAGTTATAAAAAAATATATATGCAGATTTTTAGATTATAGTTTACAGTAAAGAAAGTTGTTTAAAACTAAATTTTTAGTTGAATTTAAAATTTTAGTTTCAATGAAAAATATTTTTCCTTTTGTTTTAACAGCGTATCGTGAGTTTAAAAATTTATATTGAACTGTAAGTGGCTATACTTATAGTTAAGTTGAAAAGAAAAAAAAAATGAAATGATGGAATAAAATAAAACTATCAGTCGAATTAAAATCTGTAAATGGCAAACTGAATTGTTCGATTTATTTCGAATATTTACGAATTGTATAATTATTTATACTAGGTCAAAACCTGTGAAATCAAGGAAACAAACTGGGATTGAAATTGGATTGCAAATATAAACAGGTGAGATTTTCTCACTCGAAGGAAATTTGAATTTACAGTTATTATTGATTGATGATTGTTATTGGATGTGCTATTAGATATGATAGGATATATCTATATATATAGCAGTATATACATATTGGCATATGTATATATTGGATTGATGATTTCCCGCCTCGTATAGCGGATGAGACCCTATTGCGCCGTTAGTAAGCGGATTTATAAAAACCTATATACCGCGATAATTCCGTACTGGAGCGGAATTGGTATTGTGCTGACGTCTTTGGATGCAGGGAAACAGGTTGGAGGGATCCAACTGGATTCCTCAACTGTATTTATTTATTTACAGATGTTGATATATATTCTGTCATCATATGATGATATATGATGTTTGATGTTGTGATGAACTAATTGATGCGTTGCGTCATCGGGTTCAATTTTAAAGTTTAAAAATAAACGATTTTTACTTTAAAAGGAATTTTGAAGTGATTTTTGGAAAGTATACGATTTATTAAATTTTGGGATTTATTTATCTTAAATAAATAAATAAATGTTATAAATTTAAAGTTATGAAAATTTTAAATTGTGAAATATACCTGAAAGGTGATTTTGAAATAAATAGTCAAGTGATAAATAAAATAGTTTAAGTTGGATTTCTTTTGAATTATTTAAGAATGATATATATAAAAGATGTACAGAATTGATATTTATCAATTAATAGTATTGGAGTTTTAAAACGAGTTTCTATAAGTGTTAGAAATTTATAGAATTATAAATTGTGAAGACATGAGATTTATAGGATTATAGATTGTGAAGATTTGAAGTTTATAGATTTATAAAGATTGAAGTTTATAGATTTATAAAGATTGAAGTTCATAGATTATAAAGTATGAAGTTATAAAATGAATGAAGTTATAAAATGAATGAAGTTGTAGAATAAAGACTGATAAGAAATTTACTTGTAACTTGGATTGTTGCCTTTAAATGGGATATTGATCGAATTATTAATAAAGAAGATTTATTAAATTGAAGTCGTTAGAAAATAGAAATAGAATTTATAAACGTTGTTTTATAAATTCGAAATCAATTGGATTTGGTAAATTAAAAGGTTAAAGGGGATTTTATCCACGATTTTGGATAGTGGAAAATTCTCGAAATAAATGTGTAGAAAAGATTTAAATAGGGTTAAGTGAAGTATATTCACGATTTGGACAGTGAATATATTGTTAAGTAAAATGGATACGTTTTTGAAGAAGTGATATTAAAAATGAAGTTAAACATTTTAAAGATGTTTTAAAATATATTGTGAATCGAAAGCATAGATTTCAACAGTTCTTGTTGAAATAGGCGTTTTCGAGAAATAAGGAAATGGTGGACTATAACACTGTTGTTATAGTAAATGATTTCCGAAAGGAAATCTTTTTATCTAGTATTGGGATTTACATATCTATATTAATTTCGAATCCCTATACTAGTGATTTTTGAGTCGTCGTAACGATGTTTTACGTAACATTCGTTTTTGACTCAAATTGATGTTGTTATAGAAAATAGATTTCTTTAAAGAATGAATGTATACTTAATTTGATTTTAAGTATATCGAATATTTTCAAATGTTGAAAATAAATGGATTTGTGAATTACTGACTTATTTTTAAATAAGTATGGGAATGTTTTCCAAAACGAAATGAAATGTTTTTGAGAATTTATCTTCTTAAAGATAAATCAAAATTTAATATTGAAATCGATTTGAAAAATCGAATATCGGTAGATATTCGATAAGTATAAATTCACTATGGAATTTATAAAAAGAAATGGGGATTCGTTTTAAAAATAAATATTGAAGAAATTTTGAAGTGTGGAAATTTTATATCTAGTAAAGATATTTTTTGAAGATGAAGTAATTTGGAAAATTATTTGGAATCTGATGATGTCGCGCATCTTTATTGATAGTTAAATAACCGACTATCAATAATTACCTTTAGATAGGTATTTGTTGTGAATTGGATGAATTTGAATTCCATACTTGTTTTTAAATAATCGCTCACTATTAGGGTTAGCCGGGAAAGGACCATGGGGTCGTATAACCCATTCCGAATATGTGATACGTCGTTATGAATCGCATTTGAAGACCGGTGTTGAAGACCGGATATTTTTGAAAACGGAAGGATTACCGTCGAGTTACTCTACATCGACTGATCTTCGATTTAGAGGTTTTATCACCCTTAGTGATGGGAAGTCCTGACGTGATTGAAAATTATCCGGAAATGCAAGGGCTTCGTGAGAAGTGCCTTCGGTTCTGTTCGATCCCGGAACAGACTTGTATGGATTGTGTGTCTGACGTTACAATTTGAGATATAAAGCTGATTTCTTTCAAATACATTTCTGTTGGTGGCGGAGAATTTATTCTCTTAGCTTAACACCCTTCTCTGAGACGTACGAGCTCAGAGGTTATGTAGTTGAAATTTATCAGCGATATATCCCAATTTGGTAACGTGGCATACTGAGTGTTGCTGTGAAATGATCAGTGTTTGATCATTTGTGATATGATCATTTGTTTGATCTTATATCTTTGTGATCATAGGTTGATCATTTTGTTTGACCCGAAGCAGGGCTTTTTGTAGAAAGCGTAGCTTTGTGGACGAGACTTCGTCGAGCCTCACACCCCGGAAATGGTCGAAACAGGACGAATGCAGCAAGGTTCTAGGGAGTAGCGCCCCTTAGTGTATGTCATTCCTTCTGGATAAAGGTGGTATCATGGTATGGAGCCCAGATACTTAACCTCTGTGGTTACTGCATTATTTTTCTATGTGGTTTGTTGGAAATCGGGGATCCTCGGGAAGATCGGTGACGATCGGGGGATGGCATACGCGTGTCAGTAGTTACCTATTTTTGCAGAGGTAACCCGGCCTTGTGTTGGCAGAGATCCGGTTAGGTTCTCGGGTCGTCTATTCCAGGGACGTACCCATCGTGGATAGGAAGTTCCTTTGCCTGACCATTTGTTGGAAATCCAAAGAAACAATACGAGCCTTGTACGGTTTTAGTTGTAGAACCTGCCATCTAATATGGCAGCTATAGCAAGCATACTATAATGGTACCTATGCTGGCTAAGATTTATATTGTACATTCGAAATGTTTTCTACACTATGCACTAATAATAATATCAGAAGAATTTGATTTTTGCGTAGTAAGCATCTTTGACTATCATAAGAAGAAATCTCCTCCAAGTCTGCGTTTGCATTGTGTGTGTGGCGGGAGGTCTTATGGTAGTTTCATTTTTCAAAAGCATTGCGAATTGACTTTAAAATTTTCTACTGTTTATTTTTAAAGAAAAATAACTGTTTTACGATCTCACACCAGTCACCATGACTGACTCGGAGTTTATTGTTCCCTTCTAAACTCTGGGTGCCCACCAATTTCCACACGGGCAGTCTAGAGTTAGATTATTAGGTTATCTGGATATTCTGGAGCTTTGGAGATAAGCTGGAGGACGAGACGTAGCATTTGTATCTGATAGTATTTATTCCGCTGTGTATTCTGTATGAGGACAAGTTTATATAACTGTCCATTGTTGTTTATTGACTCTGATGATATGATGTGATGTAATGTAATAACAGATATAATTCTTTTGTTTTTAAATGATATTCATTTATCTATTATATATTGTTCCGCTGCGATATGTGAGATTCTGATATTGTCTCTGTTCTGTGTTTCTATTGATGTCGTTCAGATGTTTTCTGTTGTTCTTCTTCTTTCTTTCTTCTCTTTTTCTTCTATCTTCTTCTTCTTCTACTTTTTCTTTTTCTTAAAACCCTCACTATTGGAGTTTCCGGCACTCGATTGCTCGGCAGTCGATAAAGTGAGTATCGATGTCGAATTTTCGAAAGTCGAAAATTTCGGGATGTGACAAAGTGGTATCAGAGCATATGGTTAAGCGACAACCCTGCTCTGTTGGGTGTTACTCATTAGAGATAGAGTCAGTAGTACTCTAGAATGAGTTTGAGTGTAATTATAGATATGAGCGCGTATTTGTTAGTGAATATAAAAAAAATTGTTTTATATTGTGATGATTGATTTATTGAGTGGTATATGGATTCTGGTCAATACGAGTAATTAACGATCATTGATAGGGATCTCTAAACACTCGAATAGAACAATTCGGCACAGTATTGTTTTAAATAGGGTAAATGAAATAATTTTACCCAAAGCTATTTTTGTATAGAAAAGAAACGATTTCTATGAATTACTATAGTATATGGTTGCATGGTTGCTAGAAATGATAACATTAAACTATTATCATTGAAATTAAATGAGAAATTGGAATTATAACTCCAAAGTTAAAATAAATTCACATACGAATGAAATTTAAGATGTAAATTATAAATGTGAATTGTAAATTGAAACGGAATTCCAGAGAAGTATTTGGAAATGTTTTGAAAAGAATCTGAAAATTTTGGAGATTTGAAAAGTTTAAATCCTTTTTGATTTGAAAATGAATTTCAAAGGTTTTGAAAAATGTTTTGAAGAGATGAAAAGCTCTAAACTCTTTTCGGTCGCTGGAAAATAACTTCGGTAATGACTGCAGCATTATCGACGTTCATTTTCGGGTTTCCAAAAGAGGAATTGCTGCTAAATTGTTTTAAATGGAAGAGTTTGGAAAATTTGGGTTTTGTTTTGGAAATTCAAAGGATAATTTGAATTGTTTTCAAAAATGGTTTTGAAAAGGTTGAAAAGACTCTGGAATTGAGTATTGAATTATGAAAATAAAAATTGTGAATGAATGAATCAATTTGAAATTGTAAGTACAGGTGAATCAATTAAATGAAACTGAAATTGGAAGTTGAATTAGATAAATTGAGACTTGAATTGTGAACTAAATAAAAGAATAGTTCGGAATTGCAAATAAATTCAAGTAAGAAGAAATAAATTTCAAATGAATAGAATTCACAATTGTAAGTGAATAAAATTGAAACTGAATGTTGAAAGCAAATTTGAATAAAGTGATTGTAACGACCCGGTATTTTGGACCATTCAAATCGACAATAATCCACACATGTCTGGCTTGAATAATTCAAAATAACAGATTGTAAATAAATTTGGAGCAAATGAAATCAAATACACAGAATCACAGACACAGAACATATCAGAATAACTCGCAGCGGAATATAAAAAACCATAGTAGTTCATGAAGCTACTATAACAAACTCTCAAAACATAATACATAATATCTGCTTGAAAACATATACAATAGACATCTCAAATAAATAGAAGTTTATGAATAGCAGAACTGAAATAGAACAACTGAACTGAAAGGAACAGATAACTAGACAAGCAGAATCTCCAGCGATTCCTAGCTCCAGAAAGAAATCCAAAGCTAAGCTGTAAATACTCAGGCTGACCCGAGCGTAAAGTAAAACACAAAACACTCGAGTCAGGACAATATATACTTATATAATGTAAACCAACTCAAGTGAACTGTAGTAGAAATGCACAATAACTCAAAGGATGCTTGGGATCGCTCATCCTTTAAGGATCAGTTAAACTATAAATTAAATACATCCCGTGGTTAAAATTTCAAAATGGTATTTTATACTTCGAAATCAAATATCATTTCAAAATTCAATATCCTTATAAAATCCATTTCAAAATATCATATTTCAAAATAATTTATATTTCGAAACAAATTACTTCATTTTAAATCATAAAAATGAAGTTAGTATATTTAATAATTAAAATTTTAAATTTCCAAAAATTTAACTTTTCAAAGTTCATTCGTTCACTTAAATTAATTAAAACAATGAAATTTCAACTTTCGCAGCATTTAGAAAATGCTACGGAAAGTCACATTTAAAATAGTTCAATTTAACAAAAGACAGCATTTAAAATTCTGTAATATGGTTACATTAGTTTCAAATAAACTTAGTTAAATTCAACCATTATAACATTACAACAATGCTATAATATCCTTTAATTAAATTTAGCCATTTGGTTCATTATTATCAACTACAGCATTTACAGATGTTGTATTATCATTTACATTAGAATTAATAGCATTTCAGAGATGCAGTTAATTAACTTCAAATATTCAGTATAATTTCACAAACAATTATATTTTTATATAAATCATTTTTAACTTATAAAATCATATATAATCATTCAAATACCCTTATATTCATTATTTTATAAAGTTAAACCTCCATTCAAAAATCAAAATTTAATAATAATTCACTTATTAAATTCCAATTTTAAATTATAAATTCATTAAATTAAATTAACTTAACACTTAATTTTAAAATTTCAAAATAACTTAATTCCATTTTTATTTACTTAACTTAAAGTTCACTCTTAAGCCAAATTCACAAATTTCCAATTTTAGTTATATTTCAAAATTTCAACTTAAATATTCATTCATTTCACATTTTAACTTTATTCAAAATCATTAATATAATATAAAAATCATTTAAATTCACTTTAATCCAAATTATCATGAAGTTATCACATTTCATATTTAATTTAAATTCCAATTATCACCTAATTAAAATTTCCCAAAATAACTTACATTTCAAATTTTCTAGTTTTACCAATAATTTATTTCACTTATAAATTTTCAAAAAATCAATAATGCTTACATAAATCATTTTTTTATTTAGTTTAAATCAAATATTATAATATTTACATTTCAAAAATATTTTTAAGATTTTTATAAAAATATATTTTAACAACGGGTCTGTATTTCGTTTCTAGTCTAAGTAAAGTGATACGGGTAATATATCATTTCAACCCGTAATTTACAAAGATACCCGGGTTTGATCATTTCAAACCCGCAATCCCAAGTAAATGAAAATAATTGAAAATCATTCAGGCCTATCATTTCAGCCCATAACGATTTTCTCCTATTCTAAAGTCCGTTCGGGTATGTATCATTTCAACCCATAGTGATTCTAATCTAAAGGGAACTTGCAGTGTGATAAACTGATAAAAATAATAGAACAGCATAATATAACAGTAACATATAATATAATAGGTGTTTAAGCATTGGTGAACATCATAAATCATAACATAGCAAGTGTAACATGATAATGCATTTTACAGATTCAAAAGGGGTCAATTCACTAGTTATATATGTACATATTGTCTGGTGAGAATAACTCACCTGTATAAGCTGGAGATGACAACCAAATGCACAAATAAGGAACTTCAAAAGCACGATAACACAACAATGATTTGAGAGTGGGAGAGCCAAGGCTAATTGCCTTGTTAAATATCAAACAAAACAAAAACAAACATGAATTACAAACCAAAATATTACAAACAATGCTAGGAATAACTATACAATTCAAAGCTAGAGCTTTTGCACTTGCATTCAACCACTTATACTTCAGCTATGGCCTGGAAAGACACTGTAATGGGATTGTTTTGGATCAGGTTTGGATCAAGTTCAGGTCATATAGGGGTCGCCATAGCAATATAAAGAGGAGATGAAGGATATGTGCTTGAATTTCAAAACAAGGCAACACAACTACAAGCAACAACAAGATTTCAAGGCCTAAATGGGTTCGACCAAGGGACTATTGGGCATGGCCTGATCTGGAAGGATAAACTACAGGTGCTACAGAGGTCCAAGGCTCAGGTTATGGCTGGTGGTGGTGGTGTTTGGCCGGCCAAAGTGGAGGAGAGAGGTGGTGGAACAAGTTAGGCTAGGCTATGAACATTAAGGTGGAGTTTTGTTTATTTTTAGGTGGATCTTCTTCATCAAGGGGCATGGCCATGGCTTGGGGCTGGGCTGGAGGAGGTGTTGACCAGATGTGGTGGTGGTGGAGGAGGCCAAGGTGGAGGAGGAAGGAGGAGCTGAGCATAGAAGGTGAGAAAACAAGTGCAAAATCATAAGAAAACAAGTAGAAATTGCATAGAAAAGAAGAAATTTTTTACCAAGCTTTACTTCAGGTTAATGGCCGAATTTTTTGGTGATTGAGAAGTTTAATTTTCGTGAAAATGAAGTGAGGAAGTGGCTGAAAGAATGAGAAAAGAATCGGCCAAAATTGATTACAAGTGGAGGTTGAGAAAATGAAAAGGTGGAAGGTAAAAGGACTTGGAATTTAAAAAGTTTAAAACCTTTCAAATTTCTATATTTTCTTTTCATAAGTTTAATTATCTAAAAATACATATAATTTCAGTTAAAATTCGAATATATAACAAATATACAAAATATAAATAAATAAATATTAATTATATATGATTAAAATAAGAAAATAGTATAAAATGAAAACTAGTCTAGAAAATTTGAAAATAAAAAGAATAAACTTTGGAAGATTTATATGGACTTAGAAAATATTTATAAATAAATATAATAACACAAAAAATAAAATGCATTCACAAAAATAAATAAATAAATTTTAATTAAATATAATTTAAATGAAGAAAATAGCAGAAAAATGGAAACTAGCCTTTAAAAATAGAAAATAAATGCAATATATTTTGGAAAATTTTTATTATCACTTTAAAAATATTAAAAGATAAAAATATACATAAAATAAAATATTAACACATATTAAAATAAAATATAACAAAGAAAATATGATTTATATAATTTAAAATAGGCAAAATAAAACAAATTATACTCAAAATTGAAATGTACGTAACTTTTACAATTTAACTCCGTTTTCAATGAAAAGAAAAGTAGTATTCAAGTTATTACATCTATTTTCATAATAAAAGATAAAATTTAAGAATTTAAATAATTTAAATTTGAAGTTTAAAAGTCAAAGTTTGAACAGTTTGACCAGAAATTCATTTTACAGTAAAATATTCAAATTATACTAGTTTGAACTATAAATCACTTAATAATCAACATTTATATTTAAAAATGAAATATTTGAAATAAACCATTTTAAAAATAATTTAAATAAAAGAAAGTCAAATTTAAAATATATACAAAAATCTAGGGCTGTTACACTCTCCCCCACTCAAATCTTTTCGTCCTCGAAAAGGAAGGGAGCGGAGAAACAATTAGAAAGAACAATAGGTTGGAAGACATCCCGAAAGAAGGTAGGGAAGAAAAGTAGCTATGAGGGAAAGCAGGTTGAAAGAGAAGGATGAACCATTATTTTAAATTGTTGGTTAAAGAGGTAAAATATTTAAAACACTTTAAAATCCTTTAGGAAGGAAAATAACTGATCAAAATATCCTTTATATAATATTTTATCAAAATACTTTTATAACTCGATGTTTCAACAAGTTTATCCTTGTTCCTGTAGACTCTGGTAGTGCGTTGATCAGGCGCAAAACTGGAATTCTCCAGGTACTTAGTAGACCTGTTTCAACACCTAGTGAAAATACTGGGAAAACCTTTAAAAACAGATATGGAAAGTACAATCCAAACAAAAACGAATCAAATCATGGATCGCAGATACACAATGGTTACGCCTGGGTCCCCCAGGAAACATCCGTACCTTTTAAGCATTCACTGCCTTGCGAATTTCGCCATGCAACAAAACGGTGGACCGCAGGATACATAAAAATGGTTACGCCTGGATCCCCCAAGAAACATCCATACCCCTTAAGCAATCTCTGCCTTGCGGATTACGCCACTAACACGACCATAGATCGCAGATACACAATGGTTACGCCTGGATCCCCCAGGAAACATCCGTACCTTTTAAGCAATCACTGCCTTACGAATTACGCTATGCAGTCGAGTTCGTAAGACCATGGGTAACGCCATGGAATTCGAAGGACACTCGAGTATCATATCCGGAAAACCAAAATCAGAGAGAATAATATCGATAGAATGAATCCAAGATGTGGCCACAAATCGGATATCAAGCAGAAGGCACTTTCCATATCTTTACTTCGAAAATATGTATCATATAGTACCTTTTCAAATCACTTTCAAATATCGTACTTATATAATATCCATTATATATAAGATTTCACTTTCAAATTGAGTACCTTTTCAAATCTATAGTTTTCGAATCAATTTCATACTCATACAAATCAATTTTATATAAGTTCGACAACTTCCAAATCAAGTGTTTAGTAACATAAGGTTCTCAAATTTCAATTTGTTTCAATATCAGTTCAATTTCAAAATCATATACAATTTCACCGAATTATTTCTTCTCAAATTAATTATCTTTAGTTTCAACGTTTCCAGAATAATAGATTTAGAAAATAAATCCAAATTTCCAAATCAATAATTTAAGTCAACCAATTCATTTCCAAAATCAAATGTTTTCAAAATCATCTTATACTTATGTAAGGTCCATCTTATATAAGGATCAAAATTTTCAAAATAAATTTCGCTGTATGAAGAGCCATATGGGATTTGAATATCTTTGCTTTTATGGGTTATATATCTTTGTAATTTAAATTGGAATTTTCTTTTAGTAAGCAAAGATATTCTAACTCGACAGCTTTCAATTTCAGCGTCAGAATATATAAATGATATTAGGATATAAGATGTACATACGTCATCATTTCGCAAAATCACATTTGATCGCTCGCTCGATCACACAAGTTCGCTTTCGAACTAGTATTGTCCATTCGATTTCCCTAATGCGGACTTCGATATGGTTTCTCGACTAGAAGCCATCAGTCTCCTTGCATAGCCATATACTATGATAGAGAATTCTGGAATCAAGCCCAAAATCCATATCAAATATTCGCCATCAAGAATCGAAGGAAAAATCCTAACACGAAATGGTGTAATCCACCTCGAACTTGTGTACTCAAACTTGGATCAAATTAATTATGCGAATAAAACAGCATACGTACAACTTATATATTTATTTCAACTTGTTAAATATATAGTTTCATAAAGATGTTACTAAGTTAAAACATTTAAACTAAATTTTATTCAAAATATTTTGAAGACCAAATTCTTTTCAAAACATTTCAAATCTAAATTTCATATTAGAAAATTTTAAAATTGCTTTATTCATTTACTTAACAAAACAGTTTCAACTTATTTAAATCATATTACTTCATACTTAAACATTCGAAACAAATTTATATACTTTATCAAATAATTCATACCTTTCAAAATTTCTTAGCTTTGAAAAGTTAACCTTGATTTGGAAGTGCTCGAACCTTCAAAATAGTTGAAGAAATCATTTTCAAATTCAGGAGTTGGAAATCGGCAACAAATCAGTAAATCAATTTTAATAGATAAGGTTATATCAAATCCGAAACTCGAGGACTGAACACCGGCTTACTTCAAATCATTTCAAATATATATATATATACATATATCTTTCGAATATCAAATCATACTTCAAAATTTTGAAATCAAAATTGGTTTCGCAAAATAACTCGCGTAGCAATGCTACTGAAGTGGCCTATCCCCCACTCTGAAACTCGAAAATCAATGTCGATGATGCGTGCACTCATCACCGAAATTATTTTCCAGCGACACAAGTGAGTTCTGGACTTCCATTTACTTTGAAAACTTCTTTGAAATTCCTTCAAAATCATTAAAACCCATTAAAATCATTGAAACATTACTTATTCGGAAAAATAATTTCAATCATATTATTTATTATTTCAAAATCTTAAAACCAGTTCCAAAATGCCGGAGTTCAATCACTTAAATTCAGATTCAAAACCTTCAGTTATAAATCATTTTATATGAAAACATTTCTTATAAAATTTTCAAAATTTCAAATCCTTTCAAAACTTCAAATTCTCATTTTTTTTTAAAAGGTACATAATCCTTATCAAAAACATTTCATCTTTATATAAAAATATGGCCATCCTTATCAAAATAAAAACTACGATGAATACACAATTTTCAAAAGACAATCAACCACAAACTTTCCAAGGGACGATTCAAGGATGGATTTCAAAGCAAAACAGAGATTCAAATTTAGAAGGACTCTAATCAAATAGAATTCTAATTCAAAGATAGGCTCAAACAAAGATAAGATAATTAAATTACCAAATAGAAGATGGATAAGCCTATATGAATCGCGGGCGACCTTAACTGGTCAACCGTGACTTCAGGAATATAATCGATGCGAAAATCTAAGGCAAATCGACCTTCGATTGCCAGAGATAGAATCTAAATATAGCAGAAGATAGAAAACATCGTAAACCGAGGATACAGAAATCTCCGATGAATCAATGCCAATTATAATCATTCAAAGATTTGCGGAATCGCCACCCTATAAAGGTCATACAAAGTGGAGTGATGCAATGCTCCAAAATCAAAAGAATACAATTAGGGGAGACAGGAATGGATTTCAGAACAAGTGGGAGCGTTCCAAAATTCAAAGGAATCTTATTCGATAAGAATCCAAACGAAGATTAGAGATATATAACCTATATCGATACAGAAAAATTCCCATAAAAATTTGGAAAGACTCGAATTCATAACATACGAAAACAGAAGCATAAATATCTTTAGTTGGACAACTTTAGCTAAGCAAAAGATACAACAGAGTTTACTCAAAGCATCCTAACAAACTACTGATTTTGCCATACCCAAAATAGATCCCTATCAACAATGGATCTAGATCAATCAAGAGAGAAGTTCAAAATTTTAGAGGATCCTAATCAAAGAAATTACTAACAAGGTGGATACGAAAGGAATGTAGTTTAAGAAATATTTTACTTTTAAAGCAAGGAAATTTATATCAAAATAATCTTTCAAAATTCTTTAAAAATCATTTGAAAATCATTTTATACTTCGAAAATACGTTCTCTCACAAAGAAATGATTCTGAGATTGATTTCACTCATTCTAGGGTATTTCTACCCTATCTCTAATGAGTTTTTGCTCCGCAGGCTAAGGTTTGCCTAAAACCAAAGCTCTGATACCAACTGTAACGACCCGGTATTTTGGACCATTCAAATCGACAATAATCCACACATGTCTGGCTTGAATAATTCAAAATAACAGATTGTAAATAAATTTGGAGCAAATGAAATCAAATACACAGAATCACAGACACAGAACATATCAGAATAACTCGCAGCGGAATATAAAAAACCATAGTAGTTCATGAAGCTACTATAACAAACTCTCAAAACATAATACATAATATCTGCTTGAAAACATATACAATAGACATCTCAAATAAATAGAAGTTTATGAATAGCAGAACTGAAATAGAACAACTGAACTGAAAGGAACAGATAACTAGACAAGCAGAATCTCCAGCGATTCCTAGCTCCAGAAAGAAATCCAAAGCTAAGCTGTAAATACTCAGGCTGACCCGAGCGTAAAGTAAAACACAAAACACTCGAGTCAGGACAATATATACTTATATAATGTAAACCAACTCAAGTGAACTGTAGTAGAAATGCACAATAACTCAAAGGATGCTTGGGATCGCTCATCCTTTAAGGATCAGTTAAACTATAAATTAAATACATCCCGTGGTTAAAATTTCAAAATGGTATTTTATACTTCGAAATCAAATATCATTTCAAAATTCAATATCCTTATAAAATCCATTTCAAAATATCATATTTCAAAATAATTTATATTTCGAAACAAATTACTTCATTTTAAATCATAAAAATGAAGTTAGTATATTTAATAATTAAAATTTTAAATTTCCAAAAATTTAACTTTTCAAAGTTCATTCGTTCACTTAAATTAATTAAAACAATGAAATTTCAACTTTCGCAGCATTTAGAAAATGCTACGGAAAGTCACATTTAAAATAGTTCAATTTAACAAAAGACAGCATTTAAAATTCTGTAATATGGTTACATTAGTTTCAAATAAACTTAGTTAAATTCAACCATTATAACATTACAACAATGCTATAATATCCTTTAATTAAATTTAGCCATTTGGTTCATTATTATCAACTACAGCATTTACAGATGTTGTATTATCATTTACATTAGAATTAATAGCATTTCAGAGATGCAGTTAATTAACTTCAAATATTCAGTATAATTTCACAAACAATTATATTTTTATATAAATCATTTTTAACTTATAAAATCATATATAATCATTCAAATACCCTTATATTCATTATTTTATAAAGTTAAACCTCCATTCAAAAATCAAAATTTAATAATAATTCACTTATTAAATTCCAATTTTAAATTATAAATTCATTAAATTAAATTAACTTAACACTTAATTTTAAAATTTCAAAATAACTTAATTCCATTTTTATTTACTTAACTTAAAGTTCACTCTTAAGCCAAATTCACAAATTTCCAATTTTAGTTATATTTCAAAATTTCAACTTAAATATTCATTCATTTCACATTTTAACTTTATTCAAAATCATTAATATAATATAAAAATCATTTAAATTCACTTTAATCCAAATTATCATGAAGTTATCACATTTCATATTTAATTTAAATTCCAATTATCACCCAATTAAAATTTCCCAAAATAACTTACATTTCAAATTTTCTAGTTTTACCAATAATTTATTTCACTTATAAATTTTCAAAAAATCAATAATGCTTACATAAATCATTTTTTTATTTAGTTTAAATCAAATATTATAATATTTACATTTCAAAAATATTTTTAAGATTTTTATAAAAATATATTTTAACAACGGGTCTGTATTTCGTTTCTAGTCTAAGTAAAGTGATACGGGTAATATATCATTTCAACCCGTAATTTACAAAGATACCCGGGTTTGATCATTTCAAACCCGCAATCCCAAGTAAATGAAAATAATTGAAAATCATTCAGGCCTATCATTTCAGCCCATAACGATTTTCTCCTATTCTAAAGTCCGTTCGGGTATGTATCATTTCAACCCATAGTGATTCTAATCTAAAGGGAACTTGCAGTGTGATAAACTGATAAAAATAATAGAACAGCATAATATAACAGTAACATATAATATAATAGGTGTTTAAGCATTGGTGAACATCATAAATCATAACATAGCAAGTGTAACATGATAATGCATTTTACAGATTCAAAAGGGGTCAATTCACTAGTTATATATGTACATATTGTCTGGTGAGAATAACTCACCTGTATAAGCTGGAGATGACAACCAAATGCACAAATAAGGAACTTCAAAAGCACGATAACACAACAATGATTTGAGAGTGGGAGAGCCAAGGCTAATTGCCTTGTTAAATATCAAACAAAACAAAAACAAACATGAATTACAAACCAAAATATTACAAACAATGCTAGGAATAACTATACAATTCAAAGCTAGAGCTTTTGCACTTGCATTCAACCACTTATACTTCAGCTATGGCCTGGAAAGACACTGTAATGGGATTGTTTTGGATCAGGTTTGGATCAAGTTCAGGTCATATAGGGGTCGCCATAGCAATATAAAGAGGAGATGAAGGATATGTGCTTGAATTTCAAAACAAGGCAACACAACTACAAGCAACAACAAGATTTCAAGGCCTAAATGGGTTCGACCAAGGGACTATTGGGCATGGCCTGATCTGGAAGGATAAACTACAGGTGCTACAGAGGTCCAAGGCTCAGGTTATGGCTGGTGGTGGTGGTGTTTGGCCGGCCAAAGTGGAGGAGAGAGGTGGTGGAACAAGTTAGGCTAGGCTATGAACATTAAGGTGGAGTTTTGTTTATTTTTAGGTGGATCTTCTTCATCAAGGGGCATGGCCATGGCTTGGGGCTGGGCTGGAGGAGGTGTTGACCAGATGTGATGGTGGTGGAGGAGGCCAAGGTGGAGGAGGAAGGAGGAGCTGAGCATAGAAGGTGAGAAAACAAGTGCAAAATCATAAGAAAACAAGTAGAAATTGCATAGAAAAGAAGAAATTTTTTACCAAGCTTTACTTCAGGTTAATGGCCGAATTTTTTGGTGATTGAGAAGTTTAATTTTCGTGAAAATGAAGTGAGGAAGTGGCTGAAAGAATGAGAAAAGAATCGGCCAAAATTGATAACAAGTGGAGGTTGAGAAAATGAAAAGGTGGAAGGTAAAAGGACTTGGAATTTAAAAAGTTTAAAACCTTTCAAATTTCTATATTTTCTTTTCATAAGTTTAATTATCTAAAAATACATATAATTTCAGTTAAAATTCGAATATATAACAAATATACAAAATATAAATAAATAAATATTAATTATATATGATTAAAATAAGAAAATAGTATAAAATGAAAACTAGTCTAGAAAATTTGAAAATAAAAAGAATAAACTTTGGAAGATTTATATGGACTTAGAAAATATTTATAAATAAATATAATAACACAAAAAATAAAATGCATTCACAAAAATAAATAAATAAATTTTAATTAAATATAATTTAAATGAAGAAAATAGCAGAAAAATGGAAACTAGCCTTTAAAAATAGAAAATAAATGCAATATATTTTGGAAATTTTTTATTATCACTTTAAAAATATTAAAAGATAAAAATATACATAAAATAAAATATTAACACATATTAAAATAAAATATAACAAAGAAAATATGATTTATATAATTTAAAATAGGCAAAATAAAACAAATTATACTCAAAATTGAAATGTACGTAACTTTTACAATTTAACTCCGTTTTCAATGAAAAGAAAAGTAGTATTCAAGTTATTACATCTATTTTCATAATAAAAGATAAAATTTAAGAATTTAAATAATTTAAATTTGAAGTTTAAAAGTCAAAGTTTGAACAGTTTGACCAGAAATTCATTTTACAGTAAAATATTCAAATTATACTAGTTTGAACTATAAATCACTTAATAATCAACATTTATATTTAAAAATGAAATATTTGAAATAAACCATTTTAAAAATAATTTAAATAAAAGAAAGTCAAATTTAAAATATATACAAAAATCTAGGGCTGTTACAGTGATGATGGATTAGTAATTGAAACTAATCTAAAATAAGCAGTTGTAAATAAAAGTGGATCGGTGAAATTCAATACTCAGAATAGAAGTCAAAATTGAATTCAAATAGAATTGAAATTGTAAACTGAATCCAAATTAGATTGGAATTGTGAATTGAATTCAAATGAGATTGAAATGTAAAATGGAATGGATATAAATATGTAACTAGATATTATGGCTAGTAGGATATACAGGCGTAAAGGAATTGGGATTGAATTGCAAAGATGAATTTGAATTGCTCGACAAAAGGTACGTATTTGAATTATAATATGAGTTTTTGATGATTTCTGGTCTAGCCGCTTGGCTTTTTCATTTTCTTTTTGAAATCTGAGAGTCCGTAGGGACGTTTTGTAGTCGTACCGTATTAGCCGCGCAAAGGAGACGCTGGCGAAATTTTTCGAAAAATTCGAGTGTTAGAAAAAATTTTGAGAAATTTTGAAGTTTAAATTTGAATTTAAACTCGAATTTGAATTTTGAAGTTAAACAATGTTGTTTTGAAACTTAGAGTTGAAGTCGAAATGTAGTTGAATGATAACGAATCTTTAGTAGAAAGATTTGTTTTGATGAATTGATAAAACTATTTAGATTGTGAAAAATAGTAGACGAGTTAAGGACCTTTCTTTCTAACTTGTAATTTCGAGGACGAAATTCTTTTAAGGAGGGAAGTCTGTAACGACCCAGAATTTTGAACGAATTAAATTGAGAATATTTAATTTATTTTAAATATTTGAACGGTGATTTAATTTGAATCCTCGATATAAATTCAATTTTGGCGATTTAATTTCAGGATTTAATCTATTGTAAGTTGAATAAAATTTAAATCTTCAATTTAAAGTTGAAGAAAAATATTTCGAAAGCTTTTAAAATTCGTATTGATAATACCGAAGCTAATCGAACTGTCAGGATTGAATTTGAAAACTGTTACGTTCAGTTTGAAATTAAATTGTTCGAATCGATATTTAAAAATAGCCATTTTTCAAACAGTCTCGGAATTCGACGAAACCGGTTCCATTGGGTCCGTAATTGTGAATAATTTTCGGATTTCAATTTTCGTATTTTTCGGAGTCAATACGTGATTATACGGCGTGTAAACGCATTAAAAATCTTTATCGAATTTAAATTTGAATTTAAATTTAAAAGTTGGTCAACTGTAACACGTTCACTCCTTTCCACCACGCAGACAATCACGATACCTTTCCCTTATCTCATGCCTAAAATCGCGCCTGCAATCGCGAATAGAATCGTGTAAAACCATATCTCCCTCTCCAGTTTTCAAATCAAAAACAAAATAAAACAATGGCCTTACACTCAATTGAAAATCAAGTCATGGCCAAAACCAGAGAGGGAGGCGCACGCGCGCGTGCTCGCACGTGAGAGAAGGCAACGTCGAAGCCGTGGATGGTCGCGATGGCGGCCCGTTCAACTGGGGAAGGCGATGATCGAAGCTAGGGCTTCGCGGTGAGGGTAGTCGCGATCTGGAGTCTCGATTGGTTATGGGTTGTCAGGCGAAGTCGAAGCTGATGGACGTGGGATTTTGGGTCGCGAACGAAGATGGGTTCTCGAATTCGAATCACGGCGGCAGGTGGTTCGCGAGCGCGTGGGTTTGCTGGGGTGTGCGAGCGGAGTTTGTGGCAGAGGCGACGTCGCGAGGTCAGAAGTAGGCGGCACTCGAGTGGCGATAGCGCGCAGGGGTTCATCGTCGTCGGGGTCGTTCGAGCAGGGTGACTCAGCGGCAAGTTCGACTGGAGGCTACAGTCGATGGCACCGCGAGATTCGTCGAGGCTGGGAATTGTTCGAATTTCGATTTTCAGTAAGGTAATCAATTTTATTTTGCTTTTCGATAAAAATTGAAATTCATATGTGTATATAACAATGATGATTTTAGTTATAAAAAAATATATATGCAGATTTTTAGATTATAGTTTACAGTAAAGAAAGTTGTTTAAAACTAAATTTTTAGTTGAATTTAAAATTTTAGTTTCAATGAAAAATATTTTTCCTTTTGTTTTAACAGCGTATCGTGAGTTTAAAAATTTATATTGAACTGTAAGTGGCTATACTTATAGTTAAGTTGAAAAGAAAAAAAAAATGAAATGATGGAATAAAATAAAACTATCAGTCGAATTAAAATCTGTAAATGGCAAACTGAATTGTTCGATTTATTTCGAATATTTATGAATTGTATAATTATTTATACTAGGTCAAAACCTGTGAAATCAAGGAAACAAACTGGGATTGAAATTGGATTGCAAATATAAACAGGTGAGATTTTCTCACTCGAAGGAAATTTGAATTTACAGTTATTATTGATTGATGATTGTTATTGGATGTGCTATTAGATATGATAGGATATATCTATATATATAGCAGTATATACATATTGGCATATGTATATATTGGATTGATGATTTCCCGCCTCGTATAGCGGATGAGACCCTATTGCGCCGTTAGTAAGCGGATTTATAAAAACCTATATACCGCGATAATTCCGTACTGGAGCGGAATTGGTATTGTGCTGACGTCTTTGGATGCAGGGAAACAGGTTGGAGGGATCCAACTGGATTCCTCAACTGTATTTATTTATTTACAGATGTTGATATATATTCTGTCATCATATGATGATATATGATGTTTGATGTTGTGATGAACTAATTGATGCGTTGCGTCATCGGGTTCAATTTTAAAGTTTAAAAATAAACGATTTTTACTTTAAAAGGAATTTTGAAGTGATTTTTGGAAAGTATACGATTTATTAAATTTTGGGATTTATTTATCTTAAATAAATAAATAAATGTTATAAATTTAAAGTTATGAAAATTTTAAATTGTGAAATATACCTGAAAGGTGATTTTGAAATAAATAGTCAAGTGATAAATAAAATAGTTTAAGTTGGATTTCTTTTGAATTATTTAAGAATGATATATATAAAAGATGTACAGAATTGATATTTATCAATTAATAGTATTGGAGTTTTAAAACGAGTTTCTATAAGTGTTAGAAATTTATAGAATTATAAATTGTGAAGACATGAGATTTATAGGATTATAGATTGTGAAGATTTGAAGTTTATAGATTTATAAAGATTGAAGTTTATAGATTTATAAAGATTGAAGTTCATAGATTATAAAGTATGAAGTTATAAAATGAATGAAGTTATAAAATGAATGAAGTTGTAGAATAAAGACTGATAAGAAATTTACTTGTAACTTGGATTGTTGCCTTTAAATGGGATATTGATCGAATTATTAATAAAGAAGATTTATTAAATTGAAGTCGTTAGAAAATAGAAATAGAATTTATAAACGTTGTTTTATAAATTCGAAATCAATTGGATTTGGTAAATTAAAAGGTTAAAGGGGATTTTATCCACGATTTTGGATAGTGGAAAATTCTCGAAATAAATGTGTAGAAAAGATTTAAATAGGGTTAAGTGAAGTATATTCACGATTTGGACAGTGAATATATTGTTAAGTAAAATGGATACGTTTTTGAAGAAGTGATATTAAAAATGAAGTTAAACATTTTAAAGATGTTTTAAAATATATTGTGAATCGAAAGCATAGATTTCAACAGTTCTTGTTGAAATAGGCGTTTTCGAGAAATAAGGAAATGGTGGACTATAACACTGTTGTTATAGTAAATGATTTCCGAAAGGAAATGTTTTTATCTAGTATTGGGATTTACATATCTATATTAATTTCGAATCCCTATACTAGTGATTTTTGAGTCGTCGTAACGATGTTTTACGTAACATTCGTTTTTGACTCAAATTGATGTTGTTATAGAAAATAGATTTCTTTAAAGAATGAATGTATACTTAATTTGATTTTAAGTATATCGAATATTTTCAAATGTTGAAAATAAATGGATTTGTGAATTACTGACTTATTTTTAAATAAGTATGGGAATGTTTTCCAAAACGAAATGAAATGTTTTTGAGAATTTATCTTCTTAAAGATAAATCAAAATTTAATATTGAAATCGATTTGAAAAATCGAATATCGGTAGATATTCGATAAGTATAAATTCACTATGGAATTTATAAAAAGAAATGGGGATTCGTTTTAAAAATAAATATTGAAGAAATTTTGAAGTGTGGAAATTTTATATCTAGTAAAGATATTTTTTGAAGATGAAGTAATTTGGAAAATTATTTGGAATCTGATGATGTCGCGCATCTTTATTGATAGTTAAATAACCGACTATCAATAATTACCTTTAGATAGGTATTTGTTGTGAATTGGATGAATTTGAATTCCACACTTGTTTTTAAATAATCGCTCACTATTCGGGTTAGCCGGGAAAGGACCATGGGGTCGTATAACCCATTCCGAATATGTGATACGTCGTTATGAATCGCATTTGAAGACCGGTGTTGAAGACCGGATATTTTTGAAAACGGAAGGATTACCGTCGAGTTACTCTACATCGACTGATCTTCGATTTAGAGGTTTTATCACCCTTAGTGACGGGAAGTCCTGACGTGATTGAAAATTATCCGGAAATGCAAGGGCTTCGTGAGAAGTGCCTTCGGTTCTGTTCGATCCCGGAACAGACTTGTATGGATTGTGTGTCTGACGTTACAATTTGAGATATAAAGCTGATTTCTTTCTAATACATTTCTGTTGGTGGCGGAGAATTTATTCTCTTAGCTTAACACCCTTCTCTGAGACGTACGAGCTCAGAGGTTATGTAGTTGAAATTTATCAGCGATATATCCCAATTTGGTAACGTGGCATACTGAGTGTTGCTGTGAAATGATCAGTGTTTGATCATTTGTGATATGATCATTTGTTTGATCTTATATCTTTGTGATCATAGGTTGATCATTTTGTTTGACCCGAAGCAGGGCTTTTTGTAGAAAGCGTAGCTTTGTGGACGAGACTTCGTCGAGCCTCACACCCCGGAAATGGTCGAAACAGGACGAATGCAGCAAGGTTCTAGGGAGTAGCGCCCCTTAGTGTATGTCATTCCTTCTGGATAAAGGTGGTATCATGGTATGGAGCCCAGATACTTAACCTCTGTGGTTACTGCATTATTTTTCTATGTGGTTTGTTGGAAATCGGGGATCCTCGGGAAGATCGGTGACGATCGGGGGATGGCATACGCGTGTCAGTAGTTACCTATTTTTGCAGAGGTAACCCGGCCTTGTGTTGGCAGAGATCCGGTTAGGTTCTCGGGTCGTCTATTCCAGGGACGTACCCATCGTGGATAGGAAGTTCCTTTGCCTGACCATTTGTTGGAAATCCAAAGAAACAATACGAGCCTTGTACGGTTTTAGTTGTAGAACCTGCCATCTAATATGGCAGCTATAGCAAGCATACTATAATGGTACCTATGCTGGCTAAGATTTATATTGTACATTCGAAATGTTTTCTACACTATGCACTAATAATAATATCAGAAGAATTTGATTTTTGCGTAGTAAGCATCTTTGACTATCATAAGAAGAAATCTCCTCCAAGTCTGCGTTTGCATTGTGTGTGTGGCGGGAGGTCTTATGGTAGTTTCATTTTTCAAAAGCATTGCGAATTGACTTTAAAATTTTCTACTGTTTATTTTTAAAGAAAAATAACTGTTTTACGATCTCACACCAGTCACCATGACTGACTCGGAGTTTATTGTTCCCTTCTAAACTCTGGGTGCCCACCAATTTCCACACGGGCAGTCTAGAGTTAGATTATTAGGTTATCTGGATATTCTGGAGCTTTGGAGATAAGCTGGAGGACGAGACGTAGCATTTGTATCTGATAGTATTTATTCCGCTGTGTATTCTGTATGAGGACAAGTTTATATAACTGTCCATTGTTGTTTATTGACTCTGATGATATGATGTGATGTAATGTAATAACAGATATAATTCTTTTGTTTTTAAATGATATTCATTTATCTATTATATATTGTTCCGCTGCGATATGTGAGATTCTGATATTGTCTTTGTTCTGTGTTTCTATTGATGTCGTTCAGATGTTTTCTGTTGTTCTTCTTCTTTCTTTCTTCTCTTTTTCTTCTATCTTCTTCTTCTTCTACTTTTTCTTTTTCTTAAAACCCTCACTATTGGAGTTTCCGGCACTCGATTGCTCGGCAGTCGATAAAGTGAGTATCGATGTCGAATTTTCGAAAGTCGAAAATTTCGGGATGTGACATCACTTCTGTGTTCATGACATTGAAACAAAGAAGTTGGAGTCTGATGTAATAGAAATGACGCGAATTAAACAGAGAACAGGTCCGCAGTTTCAATTGAGTGAGCTGATTGATCAAACGGGTTCACATCACTTTGAAAACAAACCTGTGCTATATTGAACACGGCAAGTGTCGTGATGGTAGACAAGTTTATTAGGAGACGACTTATATGTAAATACTTTTACAAGTTTTCATGACTTTTTTCTTTTCTTCCTCGGTCGTGAAATTGAATATTATTCGAACCCTTTCCTTGGTCATCATTATTGCCTGCAATCGTAGTACCTGAGGTAAGTTTGCTTGTTTTCATTTGTTTGCCAACGTCATGATATTAACCTCTCGTCCGTTTTGCAAGTTGTCATAGATTAAATTACTGTCAATCGTGCTTCATTAGTACATGTGGCAGGTTTTGAGATAACTTTTAACTCTTATGTAAAAGCAGTTTATCTTCTTACCATTTTCAAACTTTAATATATGCTACCTCTAAAATATCGGTTTGATAAGTATGTTAAAGCCATAAAGAAATTTAGCTGCACAAGGGGTCAAATATTTTAAAATTGTAACAAAAGGATCCAGGGTAATATTATTTATATATTCTTTTCATATATAGCGTATATATCCTTTTTATTGAGGGAAACGAACCTTGGTATGTTTACCACTATTAAAATTTTATCCATTACTGGATAAATTAAACTAAGATTCCGCTAATTGGATAATCAGCACTTTTATTAGATATGGTGTGCAAGTATTCACATGACTGTATTGGACTATAGCTATGAGACAGCACAAAATGTGTTTCATCTATTTTTCTTTATCAATATAGTTTCCCATCTGCAAGCAATTTTGAGTATTGACTCTCATCTGATAGTATATTCTTTTTTGTTATTTGCATGTAGAAACTACATATATACACTGTTAACGAGACATATGCTGTAAAATAACTCATGAGGTATATGGTTGTTGTATATAAAGTTCTTTTTTTTGTAGTCATGCTCACTATTTTTTCTATTATGTTTAGAAACTAAGACTAGAGTTGAGCCTGATCCTGAACTACTACATCTACTGAGTCAAGATAATAGTAAAGAAGCAAATCGAGCAAAAGACTTCATCCTTGCACTTGCAGCATGTAACACTATTGTTCCAATAGTTGTGGATACTCCTGATCCATCATTAAAGCTAATAGATTACCAGGGTGAATCCCCTGATGAACAAGCATTGGTTTATGCTGCAGCAGCTTACGGATTCTTATTAGTTGAAAGGACGTCTGGGCATATTGTTATTGATGTTCTTGGTCAAAGGGAAAGGTACGCAATAATTTCTTATGCTCTTTATAGTTCATGTTTAGTTATATGTTTGGTCGTGTTTAGTATAAGTAATTTGGATTGCTCATTCCTACATAATAAGGAGAAGGATAATAAATGAGTAGTATACTCACTACACTTACAACCCCTATCGAGGCAGTATGTGGATACAAAATCCAAAGTTTTCTACTGGATAAAGCGTACGTAGTCGGTTGTCCGTAGGAAACATTTTATCCTGGTTTCATAAACTCTACAGATAATATATTTAATGTAGCAACAAAAAATGAACTTTGACATTGTAGATAACTTTAGCATGCTTTCGTTGTATGATATACATTGAAGCTACCATTTATGATTTAAGAGCTATATGTTATAGTGTTTTGTTAAGGTTGTTTTAACGTACATTGTATTCTCACAGAAATCCACCAAATTTGTTAAACACAAGTAAGATGTATCATAGTCGCCTCAATTATTGATTTGTGAATCATCTGTGTTATCTCACACATCCGTTTCACCTAAGATAAAAAATAATACATGATTGATTTAGAAAAAGATACAGCAAACATAGATGTTAAAATTGTTTGAAGTGTGTAATTATTTTAATACATGCAAAACGAGTCCAGGGCCCAAATCCCAGAAGACTGAAATGGAACCATACCCGAAATCACAGCGGATCCCCTCCTTCATGATGTCTCGTTTTCCCTTCATGAAATCACTGGCTCAAAATTATTAAGAGTTCGATGAGGAGCATCCTCGTATCAGCCCTCGAAACTTCAATCTATTACCCCAAGATGCCTTTTTGTAAACTTTATACCTACATCTAAACTAAAATTGGTAGCTGGAATTCATTGATACGTTTGTAATCATGCTATGCTCTTATAGTTTTTTACGAATGCAATTACCTTGTCTCTCCTAGTATAGACGATCTGATAAGTTGTGGACAATGATGAATTAAATGCTTTTGAGTGAAAAATGGGTGATCATGTGTATACATGCAAGGAAAAAAGGTTTTGAAAGATTTTGATATAGCAAAAGCAGCAAATGGAACTGGTAAGAAAGTAATAAAATCATTCAATATCAGTATGGATGGAACTTTGGAGATTCACTTGTACTGGGCTGGGAAAGGAACAAACTCCATTCCTCAAAAAGGTGTACATGGACCTCTTATATCTGCCATTTCAGTCGTAAGTAAGTCGAATTGAAACATCATTTCTGTTTCCTTGTTCCTCCTTTTGTAAATATTATTTTCCGAATGAAGTTGTAGGCCTAAATTTATCAATTCAACTATTGTAGATTATAATCCAGTTTTGAATTCGGATGAGTTATCAGTTGGAGCTATCTCAGGGATTGTAGCTGGTGCAGCTATATTGCTGATTTTCATCTTAGTTTGGATTTGCTGGAGGACACAAAGAACTTTATATCCTTAGTCTAGTATGATTGTACTTAAAACTTGATATTTATAGCCGACTGTTATGTATTAATGCTTTATGAATTTGTGAGGTAAACTTATCTGACTTTTTGGAGTGTTGGAATTTTATGACTATCTTTTAATCTTTTCGCATGTGATTTTGGTTGTTTGTGCGTAATATTTATTAATATTAAATTATTCATTATTTGTATGGATGTGCTACCTATACGTTGCTGTAATTTTTTTTTAATTTGCATTTTTTCTGCAACGGTCAAAGTGCGTTGTATTATACTCTATTACAACGGTCAATAACCGTTGTCAAAATGTTTTTTACAACGGTCGAAAGCCGTTGTCAAAATGTTTTTTTACAACGGTTAGGGAATGTTGTAAAAATATGCTATCCATCTTGTATGATAGTATTTTGCAACGGGCAAAGAAGCTTGTATTACAGTCTATTACAACGGTCGGCGACCGTTGTAAAAAAGTTTACTACAACGGTCTTTACAACATTAACTGCCCGTTGTAAAATATGGGTGACCTATTATAACATCGCCTATTACAACGGTCCGCTGCCCGTTGTGGAACACATATTACAACGGGCATTGCCCGTTGTAAAAAGCCTGTTTTTTTGTAGTGTCAGGAATATCTCGGATGTACTTATGTGTCTATAATTGATGTGTTAAAAATTTATTTAACGGTTATAACTTTCTTAGTAAAAATAAAAATGGTAACATACTTGATTTACATGGAAAATGAAATATTTTTAGAAGAGTAGTAGCTTGATTAGCTTAATTGACTTGGTAATGATTGAATAATATCCTTTTATTTGAACATAATAAAGAAGTGAAACATTTCCTATGACTCATTAAGATAAAAAGTAAAGAATATGTTCAAGAAGTTGGTAAATTATAATTAGATTGAGTAGTTTCTTTTGAATCAATATGAAAATAAAAAATATTATGAAAAATAAGAAATGTATAATTTCGGTGGAGATCTCGGATTGAGATTTTGATCCATATTTCGGTTGAGATTTGAATATCTCGGACGAGATGAGTGACGAGGGAGATATGGAGGAGATTTGATGTCTCGTCTCGTTTAAGTGTGAAAAGGAGATCTCGGGCGATATATAGGAGATTTAAAACCACGATACTGAATAAACAAGCTTTGGAAGCAGTGAATAATATCCAAAGAGCTTTCTTATAAGGTGAAAGGTACACAGTTTAATCAACTGCAGGGACAAGGTAAACGAGTTTAAAAGACAATCCTGATTTCATTTATGTCATCCATGTTATGATGCTTATTAGGATTTGTGAACAAAGCTAATTTGATATGTGTTGTTTGTTGAATTAACTGGAGTTTCTGTGGGTGCTACTTGATTGAGTCTTACCTTAATGTTCCCAACATCAAAGAAAGTGAAGGTCCGTACATTGTATAAATCATTGGATGGTAATTAATTACAAGCAACAAACAGAATAAACAATCGAATCGTTAGTCAGATAATCACAGGCCACTGGAATAAGGCACACCAGTTTGAGGTATCCAGTTATCTCCAGAAATCAAGTTGCTCACCGTAAAACTCAAAGCATCATTGCTAGTAATCGACTTATGATAGCCAGGCCAAGTGACTCTTCCGCTCGTCCCCGAACCGGCACCCGTATTGATATACTCGGCATAATACAGAGTACTCAAGGCAAAAGTGCCGCTCCAGGGCATCCAACCAGTCGGGTCTATCAAGCTGCCTAAAATCGATTTCATGATAACCGTTCTTGAATACTCCTTCCATGGCCTTCCAAGGTAAGTCTTGGTCGGTCCAAGGTTTTCTGCGGGGGCAACGTTACATTTGTGAATGGAAATGCCTGTGTTTTGGTTTGGGTCGGTACGGCCTTGGGCAGTGATAGTGTTGCTCTGACCCTTCATTGGAAGCCTGGGGTATATGTTACAGTTTTGAAGGACTACTGCAGCATTGCCAAAAATGAAATCAACGATGCCGTAAATGTCGCAGTCTCTGTAAAATTGTCTTAATGAATGCGTGTAAAGAGTGTCTTGATATCCTTCGAAGCTGCAACTGTGAAAGGTTGATAGATCAGCGCCGCTTCTCAAAGCTACTGCTTGGTGCTTTGCTGGTCCGGCCGTGTTCCTGAACGTCATGTTTATCGCTACGAATCCTTGACCAACCACAGCTGCAAATTGATGCATTAAAAAAAGGTTAGGCATGTATGTATGTTGAGGATCTGGAATATATCAGTAGAAGGTTTTTAAAAGGAAGATATGCACGTACCGAACGTGGGAGAATTGAAGGTTGTCCATCCGTCGACATTGTTGTGGTCTCCAGTAACAACTGTTTGGTTGATTCCATCCCCAACCATCATGAGATACTTCTTATTCTTGGCTATGGACACATACTCTTTATAGACGCCGGCGGATACGAAGATCATATGATAACCATTAGCTCCGTTTGTATTATTAGGTGCTTTGTTGACCGCTTCAGTAATGGTCTTAAAATCCCCAGTCCCATCTTGACTGACGACCACCATTTTGGTAACCAAGACCGAACCTGAAGACGACTGAAGCAACTTCCTTCCGGTTCTCTTCTCGAATGCATCAAGATTCGTTTTGGACATTTTTAAAGGCAGTTCTCCATTAGGTCCCATCTTTGCTTCGTGAAACAACATCAGTTTTCTGCCGTTGACTGGTTTGTTATTATTATGTTTTGGCTTCTTGGGGATGCTGGAAGGGCCCTTGGATCCATTATTAGAGGAAGGCTTCTTGTTGGGATTGGTCCATGCATGTTTGAACAATGCTAGGGAGACGCTGCTCAGCTTGGTGCCTATTAATGTTAAACAATGGAATTCATTCTTAATTTAGGCATCTATCTATCTAGATAGATGATGGATGCAGATCATAACAAGAATGCTAATAAGTAGCTAGCATGCATGCATGAGCTGATAGAGACTTAAATCAAAAATAGTATATAGTTAAAAGAGTGAGTAGAGTAGTAGGTAGGTAGCTAGTGCGATAATTACATACCGTTTGCTAAAGAAGTCGAAAGATCGCTCTGGACAGTGGAAGCCGCAGTAGACTCCTGTAGACTTTGCAGACAAGTTTGTTGGTTAGTTAAAACAGCATCGAGCAGAGGTTGTAAGGCTTCTGCTTGAGAGTCAGGAAGCTGGCTACTAGTTGCAGAAGTTAAAGCGGAGGTGGCAGAAGATAAAAAGTCGATGTTCAAATCAAACAAGAGCTGGCAGTCTTGCAGTGCCATGACTGCAGAAGAGCTTATACTAGTAGAAAGATGTTGGTTGATTGAGTTGAGAAATTTGGTGGAGTCGGAAAGGGAAGAGGAAAGGGAGAAGGTGCTGTAGGAATACAAGTTTTGTGCAGCTGCAGGTTGACTCGAGAAGAAGGACTTGCAGAAGTCCGGGTCTGGTGTGTAACTGCATGCCGTTTCCGGGCTTATTTTGGTCGACGGATCATCCGTTGCTGCCATGTTACTACTGACTAACAGGAGTAGCAATGTCACCACCAGAGCTATTGATTTATAATTAAAATAAGACATTTTCTTTTCTTTAGCTAGTTACTTGGTTGATGGATGGTACTGAGTGGGAGTTATGCATGTCTGTTTATATATATACAAGCTGCTTTGCATGAAATCTTAACTCAATCGATTAAGATATTTATTTTTATTTATTCTTTGGAGAGAAACATACACACATACATTCATGCACGAGTATAACAATTGCCAAGTGTTCATTCATTGTTTCTCTTTCCTTTATTTATTATTGTCAACTCGTTAGTTGTGGAGAATGTCAAAGCAATCATTTTGTTGTTACCTTTCGACTTGTTAGAATGTTTTCTATTATGCTATATATTTAAATGTTTGCAACTATCACTGTCTTCAATCTTTGAATGCAGATCTTTGTAGGCAAACATGTTCAGAAGATCAACTATGTATGGTTGGTTCAATGCTCATAAAATACACAAGCTTGTACCATATTTGGCGAGCCTTAATTTCGTTAACATGCGTCTTAACTTGTATAATATTTACTGCCATGATGATGCTGTGACCACTGTAATCCTAACTTGTGTAATAACAAAGCTTGCAGCATATATGCATCTATATTCAAGTGTTGACGACTATAATCCTAACTTGTGTAACCTGACATATATGGTATGCATTTATTTATAATTTACTAACCATGAACCTTAAGGTTTTCCACCTGCTTTTCAAATAAACTAAACTGTTGAATGTACGTGCATCATGTAAAACTAGCAAGGATCTTACAAAATAATCAACCCGATCTGTTTATTAAATCATTCCTTGAAGTTCAGGTTGTGAAAAGTTAACTACATGTAGATTAAGAATATCAACCTGAACAAAGTCTCAAATTATATGTCATTAAATTTATCATAGTCAATGGCATCTAGGGACAAAATGCAAACGCTAATCCATCGTAATCAAACCTAATTAAGACTAGAATTTGCTATATATATATCATCAAATCTGTAGCAGCAAGACAATCATTTGCAATCATTTACATTCTAACCACCGGCCAATTTGTCCTCTAAAATGTGCATGATGGCATTGTTAAGCAAATCTTATATTTCGTGGTAAGCCTGGATAAAAGATATAGCATAGATAACAATGTTTACTTATGTTGACACCCGACATGAATATGAACGGTCAACTAACAATTAATGTCTACTTCTGCTTCCACTACTAAGCTGAGTATTTTACTCCGTGGCCGGTCAGTAAAATTGCTATTTCAGCAAATTTGATTCAACTTAAGGGATACACCACTGCTTGCCCTTCTCTCACCATAAGAATGAGTGAAAGGAACTATTGGTTTAACACCTTGCCATCGTGAAATTATTTCGGAAATCCCTTATTACTGTGAAATTATCTCCGAAAGAAAATATTAAAATAAGCAAATTACATGCAATCCCTTGTCATCAAAATATATTATTTGTGAAATTTATTAACTACATATTTAACATTGTGAAATAGTTAACTATATTTTTATTTTAACAACTTCAAAAGCATCGGCATGCCTTAGGTATATTATATCGCTGTTGCACTGGCCTGCTGCGTCGAGCCATTGTTGCACAACTATTTCGTCTGCACCAGAAAAGGAAAACAACAAAATTACTATAGAAAATATAAGATAATTATACTAACGATTTGTGATGTTGTTAATCAAAAGCTAAGTAACGAGATAAGATGTTGGAAGATAATAAGATGCTATAAGATCACAAATAAACAAGATAATAATAATAAAATCGAATCCCCGTTTAATCGTGAACGTTATAATCCTCATTTTTACGAATGTTAGAATCCTTTGCATTCTATTAAGTTGACGAAATTTTCTTTTTGTAAAATTTATATAGTTTTTATTATTATGTAGTGAAAATTTTGTAGCAGTAACTACGATAGTGTAGGGCATCAATGATCAACAAGATTATATTTTGGAAATTGCTTATTAGAATTCCTCGTAGTGAGATCTGATAAGGATACGAATATGGAAGAAATTTGATGCCCCTGGATGAAGTGTCATGTTTTAAATTATTATATTACAATGTTGTAAGTTTCATTTGGCTTTTAAGGGTTTTATATATTTCACACAGAAAGATTTTGGAGCACATAAAACAACTTATGGCAATGGTATGTGTTAAAAGGTGGCAATGATGACGTAAAAGACTATTACGGTGGGTTAATGAAAATAATTGAACTTACTTACTCGTTGAAAATAATTTATATTCAAATGTAAAGTTGGTTAACTTTTTACATCTAAAATTAATTATTTTGTAGTTAACGATAAAATACTACTGTACCTCCTTTATCTTAAACCCAAACCCCTCAATGCTCTCCCATTCTATTGTCAGCCACTCATGCGGTCGCCCCCATACCATGCTAATCACCGCCGCACTCCTAGGTCATCAACTTCTAAGTCATTAGTGATAGAGTTAGTGGTATGTCTTAGGGGAACTATATAGATTTGTTATATATATAAATATATATATATATATATGTTAACGAATAAATTAGTTAACCCCAAAAGTGTATAGAAAGTAGAGTCAATCAGGTAGAGGCTTTGTAGAAGGTGGTCGAGGTCATTAAGGTGAAGTATGCGTCCATATCAATTCTTAGTTGAGTCATCAAAGTCATGTAAAGCATCATAAATGATTTAAGTCAATAAGCAAGTTAAGGTGCAAGTCAATATGCGTGTGGATATTCAAGTCAATATGCACGTCAATGTTCAAGTCTAAATTCGAAGTCAAACGAATATGCAAGTCACATGTGCAAATTGAGTTAATAGGCTAATGCAGTTGTTCAATATCCAAATCCTTATATGTACAAAGTTCAAGTATTACATGGCAAAAGTCCCCTAATTGATTTAGGGTTTACAAAGTTGAAAATATAAGAAGTAGGAAAGGAATGAATTTCGTCCTTCAAATGGCACCCCTAGGCCCATATTTATAAAGGAAGAAACGCAGCCTAGTAGCTGTCTTCGACGCTCTTGGCTTCGGAACTCTTGGTGTTAACATGCTTGCCTTCATTGATCATCATGTAGTGATATCCCCTAAGTATTATTAAAGTGCGGCTCCTATTAATACAACATTACTTGAGGTTCGCCATTGGAGTGCGACAATTCGGGACAAAGTCGACATTGGAGAAGAAGCAACTTCAATTGAATTCCATATGAAAGAAGCGCGACGTTAATGAAATATCTTATTGATGATTGGCGACGTTGATAGCCTCTGTGGATGTCGACGACGTTAGCCATCAACACCGCATTCACGAATAGGCGGTGCCCTTTTGAATTCGTGAGGTGTGTTATATGAAATTTGAGATGCGTTGATGATCATTGGCATCATCATGGAGCAATATCCTCGAAGTGCTGTGAAGTGTGGCGCCGCTTTAATGCAATGCCGATAGCCTTCGTGGTTATTAACGATGAGCTTGTTTTGGTTATCATAGATGGACAGTGGCACCACTAGAGTATTGCATCAATGAGGTGCGATATGAAATGCATCTACACTTATTGATGACCGAATGTGGATCACCTACGATGCTGACTAGGTTCGACATCATTGCTTCTTTTATTAGTTGCGACGTAGTCTATGTCCTTTTATTGGCCAAGTGCGGAACCCTACTCCTTTCATGATGACCCACCCTTATGTCTTATTTGTGAAATTACTATGAAATTATCTACGAAAGAAAATATAAAAATAAGCAAATTACATACAATCCCTTATTATCAAAAAATATTATTTGTGAAATTTATTAACAACATATTTAATATTGTGAAATTGTTAACTATATATTTAATTTTTACAACTTAAAAAGCAACGACATGGCTTAGGGATTTTCTAAACTTGGTCGACGCCAACTTATTGATGTGACTTAGACTTTCCCATATCTTAATGAAACCTCATCCCTAAACTTATTCTTTTCAAAATTATCAAATTTGAACCCTACCACACCGTACTATATATGCCCTTAATCCAATGGCCTTATTCCACACTATAATATCGTTGAGCACAAACTTGTCGACGTCCCCTTACCACACCATGCCGACCACCATCGCACTACACCATGTTGACCACGCAACACCTCCTACACTATACCACATCGCACCATGCCCACCGCTGCTACACTGGCCTGCTGCGTCGAGCCACTGTTGCATAATTACTTCATCTGCACCGGAAAAGGAAAACAACAAAATTCCTATAAAAAATATAAGATAATAATACTAACGTTTTGTGATGTTGTTAATTAAAAGTTAAGTGACGAGATAAGATGTTGGAAGACAATAAGATCACAAATAAACAAGATAACAGAAAAAGCCGAATCCCCGTTTTGCTGTAAACATTATAATCCTAAATTTTATGAATGTTAGAATCCTTTGCATTCTATTAAGTTAACGAAATTTTCTTTTTTGTAAAATTAATATAGTTTTTATTATTATGTAGTGAAACTTGACTATTTGAAAAAAATTAGTTGTAAGTACGATAGTGTAGGACATCAATGATCAACAAGATTATATGTAGGGAATGGCTTATTAGAATTCCGGAGGTGATGTCTGATAAAGATACAAATATGGAAGAAATTTGATGTCAATGAAGTGTCGTTTTTTTTAATTATTGGATTACAATATTGTAAGTTTCATTTGGCTTGTATGGGTTTTATGATGCATTTAAAATTATTCCATGTTAAATCATAAATGTAAACTAATGTATATTTCACACAGAAAGATTTTGAAGCACATAAAACAACTTATGACATAGGTACGTGTTAAAAGGTGGCAATGATGACGTAAAAGACTATTATGGTGGGTTGATGAAAATAGTTGAACTTACTTACTCAATGGCATTGGAGCTTATATTTTTTTAATATAAATTGGAATGACTTAGCTGTATGTAAAATGTTGGAGTAAGATGCCCAAGCCATCGGTTGACCAATTTGTTGGACCTAAAGAGCTACATGGTAGGGTAAAATGATTGATTTCAATATAATTACTTATAATAAAATTGTTCAAAGATCAATTTGTGTTATTATGACTACGGTGAACAGAGAAGATGACTACGGTTTTGATCCAATTCTATGTGACCGTATTGTTTCTCATTTTATTGTGGATTCTCACTATTCAAAGGATAATTTTTGGATTAATAATGTTGTCTCACCAATGATTGATCCTAGAATGGCTTCAGATCTGAGTGATTCAAACTATGGATTTATTCAATTAAATAACAAGAGAGCCAAAGCAAAAGCTTGTGAATTGGGAAGTTTTGTATTAACTAGTCTGGAGTGCTCGGTGTTGTTGGTGGGTGAACGAGTCTGGAGTCGAAGTCGTGATCGATGAGGGTTAATTGCAGTAAGGTATAGGATACTTTTATATTTTAATTAAATTTAATATATATGTATATATCGGTTAGGAAACAGTGAAGTAAATATTTATTTTGTTATTTACTTAAAAAAAAGAAAAAATATACATGCTTTAACTTACCCTCTAATTTTAAAATATATATATAATGGTAATTAGGATATATAGATCATATTATAAATCGAATATTTACGAATTCGTAAATTGTTTATATAAGGTCTAAAATCGTGAAACCAAGTAGAGATTGAAGTGGATTGCAAACAAAAATAAAAGTGAGATTTTCTCACTCATTTGGATTGCCTGTTTAGAATTAAATGTTAAATTTAATTTATTGCATGCCTAACTTGATTGATAAATTTATAATTTATCTGTTGGATGTTATATATATATATATAGTAGGATATACATTAGTATTGGAGTGATTAGTATTCTCGCATTATATAGCGGATGAGACCCTATGCGCCCCGCATAATAGCGGATGACCTATATACCGCGATATCCCCCTCGAAGTGAGATTGGTATTTTTATATTGTGCTAACATCTGTGGATGCAGAGAAACAGGTTGGAGGGATCCAACTAGATCCCTCAAAAATATTGAAATTTATTTTCATATTCAGTGATATGATTTATTTGATAATCCGTGATAGATTATATTGAAAATTGAAATTATTGAATGTTATGGTTTTGTTGAATATATTTTGGTATTTTAAGATATCAAAAATATAAAGATTGGATTTTTGAAGGAAAATAAAAAGAAAATTTTAAGTAAAATATTTATAGTGAAGTTGGATAAATTAAAAGAGTGAATTTGGGAAAAAGGTTAAAAGTTTGATTTTAAAGTCCTATTGAATAAACTCCAAGTATGGAAAGAAAAATATAGATTTTGAATAAATGGGAATAAAAGGGTTTAGGGACTTAAGTGATATTGATTAAGAATTAAAGGATTTGTTTTTAAATTTAAGATTTAAATGGTTTGGGAAAAAATAAAAGGAGAATTTTGAAATAAAGTATGAAATTGATGTTCCAGATTTAAATAGGATTTTAAATCAGAAAACGGCAATGAATCTGAAATTAGGGGTTTGGGGGTGATTTGGGTAAATCAAGAAACAAATTTCAAAATGGAATTAATTCAAGGAAATCGATTTGAAAATCGACTAAGTGTTTTTGAAATACTGATAAACGGAAGATGAGGTTTTGGAAATTATAAACGAGGTTTATAATATAAAGTAAAGTAAAAATATCAGTGGATATTTGAGATTTTAAATTCACGGTGGTGATTTATATGGAGATGGTAAATCGTTTTTAAAAATAAATGGTGGTTTATTTTTAGAAAATGTGAGAAAGAAAATTTACGGGATTGGGACGTAAATTAAACTAGAGATATATCGAGAAGGATTTATAAATGATTAGACGAGCTATATTGGAGTGGAAAGTGTATTTTCTTGAAAAACTAAGTATATTTTCAAAGAAAGATTTTTTTAAGTATAAATTAGAAGTTTGAAAAGTGTTTTAAAAGAATGTTTTAGAAAAATTTATTATTTGGTTGTTTTAAAATTGTTAAAGTAAATATTTATTAAGTTAATTATAGTAGTTAATTATTTTTAAAGGTTAAATTAGTATTATGATTTAAAGGATAATTATTAAATATTTATACTCTATATAAGAGTTTTATTTTAAAAGTAGTTTTTGGCTAAAGTTTTACTTGGAAAATTATTATAGAATTTCATAACTATTATTTTGAATAAAGTGATTTGAGTAGCTTTATTTTAAATATTTTAAGCGTATATTTTTAGATAAAGTGATTTATTTTATTTAAAATCTAAATTAAATAAGACTTGGAGTTTTTCAGTGGAAATAAAATATTTGGTTGAATGATTGTTTATTTGATAGTTAAATAACCGACTATCAAATCTGGACCCAGATATAACTTTGGAAATATCTGGAAGAAGTACGGGAATTATATGGTACAGTTATCGTTCGAGGTGCTATACTATACGTATAAACTCGTTTCGTTCTTCTAGGACGTTTATAAGGAAATCTATCCACTAACGGTTAGGAGGCGATCTCCGATCTTATTTCCGTCTGTTTTTCCTAAAGAACCGGGGTTGAGTTTAGCGGGAATAGCGAGCGTTGTTTCGAAGAGACCGGGATCAGATTTGTGATCCGAAAACCACTTCGATCTAACGAGTACGTTTTCGCAATGAAGACAAGATCTTGGAGTCGAAGATGGAGCAGTGAAGTGCAAGAGCTAATCGTTACTAATCCTGTGGGTGATTCCAAAATGGATGTAATAGGAGTAGTGCCTTCGGATCCGTTCGGACCGGGAACGGACTTGTATGGATGAATGCTATCAGTACATTGTTATTAGAGGACAATGAGCATTCTAAGTGAATATTTCTAAAAAGATAACGCTTAGCCTCGAGCCTCATCAACCGGGAATGACTGAAAATCAGGGGATATGCAGCAAGGCTAAGTGGGTAGCTCCCAAGTAGGGTAAGGTTTCCCCTATCTAGAGTGCCTTTTTATTTCGGCTGTGTGGGCAGTTGCTGATCCCAACCGCGGGGTGATCTTATTCGGGCTATCTAGTAAGGGATAGTTCTGGTCTTCTTTTATAGGGATCCCGGAGTGGTCCGTTGTACGGTGTTTCTAGACAGGTACCGTGACAGGTGGTACCCCAGTGCATAGTCATTCAGTTGGAATCCGTTCTCCAAAAGCGCCGTACGGTTTTGATTGTGCCCAACTATGCTGGAATGTGAGATGCAAACATTTCAGCTATTTGAATAAGTATTTGTTCTTAGACACTATTATAATATCAGAGGATTTGGATATAAAATGTTTTGGTTATCGTAAGGTAAAAACCCGACATGTTTATTTGTGGCGTGGTTTACGAGATACCTTTGATTGTCAAAGGATTTTGAAACTTTAATAATTCAAATTGAGTGTGTTTTCTCACGTTGGTTTTCCAGACTGACTCGGGTGTTGTTTTATTATAATGCTCGGGTCAGACCGAGTATTACAGATTCAGGATATGATGTTGTAGAGCCGAGGAGACGAGCTGGACGACGAGACGTATCGTACGTATTGGTGTATATTCCGTTGTGCATTGTAAGCTGTATAGTCAGCTTTGGTGAGGATAAGTTATTATAACTGTCCAGTATTGTGCTATTGATTGTGTTGTCCTATGATGATGTAATGTATAAAAACAGTTATAGTTCTTTTGTATAAAGACCAATTGTTATCTATTATATATTGTTCCGTTGCGACTGTGAGATTCTGTGTTGTTGTCTTCTATTTTCTCCTTCTACCTCTTTCTTCTTTCCCTTACGGTCTGGTATTTCCAGCATTCGATTGTCGGCATGTAATATAGTGGACGTATTGATGTCGATTTTCGGGGGTCGAAAACCAGGTCGTGACATTGTGGTATCAGAGCCGAAGGTTAAGCGAGAACCTTGGCTCTGGTGGGGATTACTCATTAGAGATAGGGTCAGTAATGCCCTAGATTGAGTTTGAGTGTATTAATAGATATGAGCGCGTATTTGTTAGTGAATATAAAATTTGTTTTATATTGTGTTGATTGGTTTATTGAGTGGCTTATGGATTCTGGTCAGTACGAGTAATTAACGTTATTGATAGGGATCTCTAAACACTTGGATAGAACAATTCGACATAGTATTGTTTAAATAGGGTAAATGATAATTTTACCTAAATTATTTTTATATATGAAAGAAATATTTTTTCATAAATTATTATAGTGTATATGGTGTGCTTGGTCGTTAGGAAATGATAATATTAGACTATTATCATTATTGTTGTGGAAATTGAATAAGGAATTGAAATTATAACCAAAAGTTAAGGAAATTAATTCATATAACAGAATGGAATTTGTAAATGTGAATTATAAATGTGATTTATAATTGAAGTGGGATAAAATTCCAGAATAATATTTGAATATAGATTGAAAGGATTTGAAATTCGAAAATTTGGGAAATTTAATTCCCTTTGAGTTTGAAAATGATTTTCAAAGGTTTTGGAGGAATAATGGTGATATTATTCGGAAATATTTTGAATTGGATATGAAATCTGGTGAGATTTGGATTTAAAAATATTTGAACATTTTTTTAAAAGGAATAAAAGCACTGAACTCACTTCGATCACTGGAAAATAACTTCGGTGATGACTGCAACATCACCGATGTTCATTTTCGAGTTTCCAAGGGAGGAATTGCTACCTGAATGTTGTCAATGTTGAAGTTTTTGTTTGGTAAAACTGTTATGATTTTGAAATGCAAAGGAATAATTGGATATACCAAAGGATTTTGGATACAATTGATTTCAAAAATGATTTTGAAATACTTAAGTGATTGTTTAAAGACTCTGGAGTTGGTTTAAAATGTTTGTGGAATAAAAATGAGTTTGGAAACTTATAAAATTTGGAATTTGTTAGGATAAAATTTAACTTAAAGAAGAGTTGAATTAAAGTAAGTGTGAAAACGAAATAAGTTAGAAAAGTAAACCAATTAAATGAAGTAAATTAAAGAGATCAGTGAATGGAATGTAAATAAGTCGGAAAACTTATAGAAGTTTAAAATTTGAATTTAATTGGAACGTAACTGAATTAAGTTAAATAAAGTAAATTTTGAGGAAATGAATCTAAGTAAGCTAAATGGAATGGTCATTGAAATAAAATTTATTAAATTGGAGATAAATTTGTGAATGAACAAATTGATTTAGTTGTAACTAAATGGAAGTGGAACTGAATATTCGAATGATATTTAATTTGAGTTATGTTAAAATAAAGTGAAATGAAAAATTAGTTTAAGTGGACTAAATAGAGTAAAAGTTTTGGAAATGAAATTTGATTGGAAATAAGGTTCATTGAATTTGAAATAAATTGGTAGATGAAACTAATTAAAGTAATTAGCGAACTAAAAGTAATTTGAGAGACTATTGATAAACACAATGTTTAGAGACTTTGAAAAAAATTGAATTCAAATGGAAGTGAAATTTAATTTTGAGTAAAAATGGATATAAACCAAGTGATGAAGTTAAAACCAATATAAGGAGTTGTATAAAATAATTATATTAAACTTAAGAAGTTGATGGTAAAATTCTTAAGTAAAATTGGTATTGGGAAAAATATACTAAGTTAATATTTGAATGAAGATCAAGTAAAATTGTGTAAAGGATAGTTGTGGATAAGTGAATGGAAATTTGAATAAATATGAATAAAAAGAAATTGATATAGCTAATAATCAATTGAGATAAATACATAGGATGTACGAATATTATTTTATTCGCATAACGATTCGATCCAGATTCGAGCACAGAATTTCGAGATAGTTGTGTCGATCCGAGTTGGGATTTTTCACTCGATTTTCGACGGGGAACACTGGATATGGATTTTTGATTGATCCTGAAATTCTCTATCATAGTATATGGCTATGCAAGGAGAATGACGATTTTTGATCAAGAAACCAGATCTGAGTCCGCATTAGAGAGTCGTGTGAACGATACTAGTTCGGAAGTGAAATTGTGTGATCGAGTGAGCGATCGGATTTGATATTGCGTACGGATGATATATGTACATCGTATGGGCTTGAGTGAAATAAATATTGAAAATTTTGAAAAGAAGTGAATAAAATGATTTTGAATTATAGGATTGGATATTATTGGTAGATAAGGTGCAGGTATTTAAAAGCAAAAGGAAAATTGATATTTTCGATTTCAGAAGATAAATTTGAATGCCCGACAAAAGGTATGTGTTTAAATTACCATATGAAATTCGATGGTTTTCTGATCTAACCACTTGGCTTTTGTTTTCTTTTGAAAATTTGGGGCCCGTAGAGGCGTTTTGTAGTTGTTCCGATCTAGTCGCGCAAAGGAGACATTGGAAAAAAATTTTGAAAATTTAGGGAGTTAGAAAATTTTTGAAGAAAATTGTGGTAGTTTAAAATTTGGTTTTAAACTAGTTTGAATTATTGAGGGAATAATATTGGATGTAATCTATGGATGAGTTTGGGAAGTTAGTAAGAGTGATAGTGTGTCTTTAATAAAAAGATTGTTTTCGGGAAGTGTTTAAAAACCGTTTGGTTTTGGGAAAATAATTAACGGGTTGTGTGGACCATTCTTCTTAACTAGCAATTTCGGGGACGAAATTCTTATAAGGGGGAGGAATGTAACGATCTGGAATTTTGGACATTTGAAATTGAAATATTAAATCGGTTTTAAATATTTAAAAGTTAATTTTTAACTTGAATTTCAAATATCACTATTTATTGGGTGATTTAATTATTGAATTAAATGAGTGGAAATTGGGAAAAATATTGAATCTGGGGTTTCAAGCTTGTTAAAAATAATTTAGAGGCTTATAAAATTTATATTGATAATACTGAAGATAATAAAAGTTTTAAAATTGAATTTGGGAGTGATTTGTTCAGTTTGAAAAATATATCGTTTAAATTGATATTTAAAAATAGCCTTCCGGGGCACAGTCTCGGAATTCGATGAAACTAGTTCCATTAGATCCGTAATAATGTATTATTATCGGATTTCAATTTTCGTAGCATTTGGAGTTATAGTTTGGTCGTACGATATATAAACGCACTGAAATCTATATCGAAAATTCAATATAATAACTGTGTCTAAAAAGCTATCTTCTCCATACGATCGAATCAGGACTCGAAACCTTTTCCATTGGGTTTGGAATAGGGGTATAACATTATGAATGCCTAGCGGCATGCCTCGATAGGATGTCAAAATTTTAAGCTGCGAAATCGGGACGGTTTTATATATATATATATATATATATATATATATATATATATTTCAAAACTTCACATCAGAGCTTTTTATTTCTCTTTACATCGAAACCTTTTCAAAACTTTTTCAATACCTCAAATCACTATTCACCCACTCTTACATGCAAAGCATCTTCAATCACGCAAGTACCTTCCCTCCTTTCTTCATTTTAAAAGCAGCGAAGCACAGTCAAAAAAGAAGAAAAGAAATATAAAGGCTGAATGAGGAAAAGCTGGAATACCCTTCTCATTCGCATGAAGTTTTCTCCCTCCCTCTTTTCAGATTTCCTTCACAAATTGAACGAATTTTAAAAAATAAAATTGCGGGCACGTACTACTACGCGAGTGATCGACTCGGAGGAGGGGCGCGCTCGCGATAGGCTGACGTTGGGTAGAAGGCTCATAGGGAGGAGGGTGCGCGTGTCGATTATCACGAGGGGAGGTGGCAGGAATCGAAGTCGCGACCTGCGACCTAGGCTTTGCGTGATGGAATTTGGGAAGTGGTCGCGATTTGAGAACGTCTAGGTGATGTGGCGATTCGTGGATGACTGTAGAGGGTGGTGTTCGACGAGCTTGGGTTTTGGCCTGTGGGAGTGTGGGTCGACGATGTCTTCTATGGTTAGGAATGTCACATTAAAGTGGGGAGCGTGCTCGGTGTTGTTGGTGGGTGAACGAGTCTGGAGTCGAAGTCGTGATCGATGAGGGTTAATTGCAGTAAGGTATAGGATACTTTTATATTTTAATTAAATTTAATATATATGTATTATCGGTTAGGAAACAGTGAAGTAAATATTTATTTTATTATTTACTAAAAAAAAAGAAAAAATATACATGCTTTAACTTACCCTCTAATTTTAAAATATATATATATATATAATGGTAATTAGGATATATAGATCATATTATAAATCGAATATTTACGAATTCGTAAATTGTTTATACAAGGTCTAAAATCATGAAACCAAGTCGAGATTGAAGTGGATTGCAAACAAAAATAAAGGTGAGATTTTCTCACTCATTTGGATTGCCTGTTTAGAATTAAATGTTAAATTTAATTTGTTGCATGCCTGACTTGATTGATAAATTTATAATTTATCTGTTGGATGTTATATATATATATATTTATATATATATATAGTAGGATATACATTAGTATTGGAGTGATTGGTATTCTCGCATTATATAGCGGATGAGACCCTATGCGCCCCGCATAATAGCGGATGACCATATATACTGCGATATCCCCCTCGAAGTGGGATTGGTATCTTTATATTGTGCTAACGTTTGTGGATGCAGGGAAACAGGTTGGAGGGATCCAACTGGATTCCTCAATAATATTGAAATTTATTTTCATATTCAGTGATATGATTTATTTAATAATCTGTGATAGATTATATTGAAAATTGAAATTATTGAATGTTATGGTTTTTCTGAATATATTTTGGTATTTTAAGATATCAAAAATATAAAGATTGGATTTTTGAAGGAAAATAAAAAGAAAATTTTAAGTAAAATATTTATAATGAAGTTGGATAAATTAAAAGAGTGAATTTGGGAAAAAGGTAAAAAGTTTGATTTTAAAGTCCTATTGAATAAACTCCAAGTATGGAAAGAAAAATAAAGATTTTGAATAAATGGGAATAAAAGGGTTTAGGGACTTAAGTGATATTGATTAAGAATTAAAGGATTTATTTTTAAATTCAAGATTTAAATGGTTTGGAAAAACATAAAAGGAGAATTTTGAAATAAAGTATGAAATTGATGTTCCAGATTTAAATAGGATTTTAAATTAGAAAAGGGCAGTGAATCTGAAATTAGGGGTTTGGGGTGATTTGGTTAAATCAAGAAACAAATTTCAAAATGGAATTAATTCTGGGAAATCGATTTGAAAATCGACTAAGTGTTTTTGAAACAGTGGTAAACGAAAGATGAGGTTTTGGAAATTATAAACGAGGTTTATAATATAAAGTGAAGTAAAAATATCAGTGGATATTTGAGATTTTAAATTCACGGTGGGGATTTATAAGGAGATAATAAATCATTTTTAAAAATAAATGGTGGTTTATTTTAAGAAAATGTGAGAAAGAAAATTTACGGGATTGAGACGTAAATTAAACTGGAGATAAATCGAGAAAGATTTATAAATGATTAGACGAGCTATATTGGAGTGGAAAGTGTATTTTCTTGAAAAAATAAGTATATTTTCAAAGAAAGATTTTTTTAAGTATAAATTAGAAGTTTTAAAAGAATGTTTTAGAAAAAATTATTATTTGGTTGTTTTAAAATTGTTAAAGTAAATATTTATTAAGTTAATTATAGTAGTTAATTATTTTAAAGGTTAAATTAGTATTATGATTTAAAGGATAATTATTAAATATTTATACTCTATATAAGAGTTTTATTTTAAAAGTAGTTTTTGGCTAAAGTTTTACTTGGAAAATTATTTTCGAATTTCATAACTATTATTTTGAATAAAGTGATTTAAGTAGATTTATTTTAAATATTTTAAGCGTAAATTTTTAGATAAAGTGATATAATTTATTTAAAATCTAAATTAAATATGACTAGGAGTTTTTCAGTGGAAATAAAATATTTGCTTGAATGATTGTTTATTTGATAGTTAAATAACTGACTATCAAATCTGGACCTAGATATAACTTTGGAAATATCTGGAAGAAGTACGAGAATTATATGGTACAGTTACCGTTCGAGGTGTTATACTGTACGTATAAACTTGTTTCGTTCTTCTAGGACGTTTATAAGGAAATCCGTCCACTAACGGTTAGGAGGTGATCTCCGATCTTATTTCCGTCCGTTTATTTCCTAAAGAACCGGGGTTGAGTTTACCGGGAATAGCGAACGTTGTTTCGAAGAGACTAGGATCAGATTTGTGATTCGAAAACCACTTCGATCCAACGAGTACGTTTTAGCAATGAAGACAAGAGCTTGGAGTCGAAGATGGTGAAGTGAAGTGCAAGGGCTAATCGCTACTAATCCTGAGGGTGATTCCAAAATGGATGTAAGGAGTAGTGCCTTCGGATCCGTTTAGATCGGGAACAGACTTGTATGGATGAATGCTATCAGTACATTGTCATTGGAGGACAATGAGCATTCTAAGTGAATATTTCTAAAAAGGCAATGCTTAGCCTCGATCCTCATCAACCGGGAATGACTGAAAATCAGGGGATATGCAGCAAGGCTAAGTAGGTAGCTCCCAAGTAGGGTAAGGTTTCCCCTATCTAGAGCCCCTTTTTATTTCGGCTGTGTGGGCAGTTGCTGAACCCAACCGCAGGGTGATCTTATTCGGGCTATCCAGTAAGGGATAGTTCCGGTCTTGTGTTGTAGGGGATCTCAGAGTGGTCCTCGGTACGGTCTTTCTAGACAGGTACCGTGACAGGTGGTACCCTAGTGCCTAGTCATTCAGTTGGAATCCATTCCCATAAGCACCGTACGATTTTGATTGTGCCCAACTATGCTGGAACGTGAGATGCAAGCATTTCAGCTATTTGAATAAGTATTTGTACTTAGACACTATTATAATATCAGAGGATTTGGATATAAAATGTTTTGGTTATCGTAAGGTAAAAACCCGGCATGTTTATTTATGGCATGGTCTTACGAGATACCTTTGATTTTCAAAGGATTTTGAAACTTTAATAATTCAAATTGAGTGTGTTTTCTCACGCTGGTTTTCTAGACTGACTCGGGTGTTGTTTTATTATAATGCTCGGGTCAGACCGAGTATTACAGATTCAGGATAGGATGTTGTGGAGCAGAGGAGACGAGCTGGACGACGAGACGTATCGTAGGTATTGGTGTATATTCCGCTGTGCATTGTAAGCTGTATAGTCAGCTTTGGTGAGGACAAGTTATTATAACTGTCCAGTATTGTGCTATTGATTGTGTTGTACTCTGATGATGTAATGTATAAAAATATTTATAGTTCTTTTTGTATAAAGACCAATTGTTATCTATTATATATTGTTCCGCTGCGACTGTGAGATTCTATGTTGTTGTCTTCTATTTTCTCCTTCTACCTCTTTCTTCTTTCCCTTACGGTCTGGTATTTTCGGCATTCGATTGTCGGCATGTAATACAGTGGACGTATTGATGTCGATTTTCGGGGGTCGAAAACTGGGTCGTGATAGATCAACAAGATTATATTTTGGAAATGGCTTATTAGAATTCCTGGTGGTGACATCTGATAAGGATACAAATATGGAAGAAATTTGATGCCTCTGGATGAAGTGTCATGTTTTAAATTATTCTATTACAATGTTTTAAGTTTCATTTGGCTTTTAAGGGTTTTATATATTTCACACAGAAAGATTTTGGAGCACATAAAACAACTTATGACAATGGTATGTGTTAAAAGGTGGCAATGATGATGTAAAAGACTATTACGGTGGGTTAATGAAAATAATTGAACTTACTTGCTCATTGAAAATAATTTATATTCAAATGTAAAGTTGGTTAACTTTTTATATCTAAAATTAATTATTTTGTAGTTAACGAAAAAATACTACTGTACCTCCTTTATCTTTAACTCAAACCCCTCAATGCGCTCCCATTCTATTGTTAGTCACCCATGCGGTCGCCCCTATACCATGATAATCACCGCCGCACTCCTAGGTCATCAACTCCAAAGTCATTAGGGATAGAGTTAGGGGTATGCCTTAGGTGAATTATGTAATTTGTTATATATATATATATATGTTAATGAATAAATTAGTTAACCCCAAAAGTGTATAGAAAGTAGAGGCTTTGTCGAAGGTGGTCGAGGTCATCAAGGTGAAGTATGCGTCCATATCAATTCTTAGTTGAGTCATCAAAGTCATGTAAAGCATCATAAATGATTTAAGTAAATAAGCAAGTTAAGGTGCAAGTCAATATGCGTGTGGATATTCAAGTCAATATGCACAACAATGTTCAAGTCTAAATTCGAAGTCAAACGAATATGCAAGTCCATGTGCAAATCGAGTCAATAGGCTATACAGTTGTTCATTATCCAAATCCTTATACGTACAAAGTTCAAGTATTACAGTCGAAAAAATCCCCTAATTGATTTAGGATTTACAAAGTTGAAAATATAAGAAGTGGGAAAGGAATGAAACTCGTCCTTCAAATGGCACTCCTAGGCCCATATTTATAAAGGAAGAAACGCGGCCTAGTAGCTGTCTTTGACGCTCTTGGCTTCAGCACTCTTGGTGTTTACATGCTTGACTTCGGTGATCATCATGTAGTGATATCCCTTAAGTATTATTAAAGCACGACTCTAATTAATACAACATTACTTGAGATTCACCATTGGAGTGCGGCAATTCGGGACAAAGTCGAAATTGGAGAAGAAGCATCCTCAATTGAATGCCATATGAAAGAAGTGTGATGTTAATGAAGTACCTTATTGATGATTGGCGATGTTGATAGCCTCTGTGGATGTCGACGACGTTAGTCATCAACACCGCATTCACAAATAGGCAGTGTCCTTCTGAATTCGATGAGGTGTGTTATATGAAAGTTGAGATGGTTGATGATCATTGGCATCATCATGGAGCAATATCCTCGAAGTGCTATGAAGTGTGGCGTCGCTTTAATGCAATGCTGATAGCCTTCATGGTTATTAACGATGAGCTTGTTTTGGTTATCATAGATGGACAGTAGCAAAACTAGAGTATTGCATCAATGAGGTGCGATATGAAATGCATCTACACTTATTGATGACTGACGATGTGAATCACTTATGATGCTAACTAAGTTCGACATCATTTCTTCTTTTACTTGTGACGTAGTCTATGTCCTTTTATTGGCCAAGTGCGGAACCCTACTCCTTTAATGATGACCCACCCATATGTCTTATTTATAAAATTACTGTGAAATTATCTACGAAAGAAAATATAAAAATAAGCAAATTACATGCAATCCCTTATCGTCAAAAAATATTATTTGTGAAATTTATTAACAACATATTTAATATTGTGAAATTGTTAACTATACATTTAATTTTTACAACTTAAAAGCCATCGGCATGGCTTAGGGATTTTCTAAACTTGGTCGATGCCAACTCATTGATGTGACTTAGACTTCCCCATATCTTAATGAAACCTCATCCCCAAACTTATTCTTCCCAAAATTGTCAAATTTGAACCCTACCACACCATACTATATATGCCACTGATCCAATGGCCTCATTCCACACTATAATATCATCGATCACAAACTGCTAGTCTGCACCCTACCACATCGCACTATGCCCACCGCTGCTACACTGGCCTGCTGCGTCGAGCCACTGTTGCACAACTTCTTCATCTGCACCGGAAAAGGAAAACAACAAAATTCCTATAAAAAATATAAGATAATAATACTAATGTTTTGTGATGTTGTTAATTAAAAGCTAAGTAACGAGATAAGATGTTGGAAGACAATAAGATGCAATAAGATCACAAATAAACAAGATAACAAAAAAAGTCGAATCCTCGTTTTGCTGTAAACATTATAATCCTCCTTTTTATGAATGTTAGAATCCTTTGCATTCTATTAAGTTAACGAAATTTTCTTTTTGTAAAATTAATATAGTTTTTATTATTATGTAGTGAAACTTGACTGTTTGAATTTTTTTTAGTTGTAAGTACGATAGTGTAGGACATCAATGATCAATATAAGGTTATTAATAGATCATTCAAATTTGAAACAATGTGGCTTTTAGAATCCAATTTTTTGAATCTAATTAAAAATAAGTGGATTTCTATGAGTTATTATAATATTAGAAATAAGGATAATTCTGCAAAATATTTTGTTTTAAAACTTAGGGATCTTAGGAATTTTATTATAAAGTGGAATAAAAATGTTTTTGGTAGTATAAAAATTAAAAAAGAAAATATACTAGCTGAGATGCTTAAAATAAACAAGATAGAAGAAACTAGACAACTAAATTTAGGTGAGCGAAATGTTTTAGCTAATCTAAAAGATGAACTTAATTCTATTTTAGAAAAGGAGGAGATTATGTGGAAACAGAGATCCAGAATCCAGTGGATTAATGAAGGACACAATAATACCAAATTTTTTCACAATATGGCTAATGGTAGGAAGCGTTGTAAAACGTTGAACTCCATTATTGTGAATAATGAAGAATTAGTTGACCAAAGAGACCTTAATAAGGCTTTTACAGACTATTATAGAGATATTTTTGGTAATAAAAATAAACATAGAATTAATGTTAGATGGAATGATCTTTATCCGTCTGATTCTAAGGTTGATCTTTCTGAGTTAGATAATCCTTTTACTGATGAGGAAATTTGGAAAGTAATTAATCACATGCCAGGTGATAAATCAACAGGTCCGGACGGGTTCTCCATTTTCTTTTATAAAACATTTTGGGATGTTTTAAAATTAGATTTAATTAGTATGTTTCACGAATTCTATAATGGAATGTTGCAATTAGGAAGATTTAATTTTGCAAATGTTATTTTATTACACAAAAAAGTCGGTGCTAATATAACTTAAAAGATTTTAGACCAATTTCATTAATTAACCATTCCGTTAAAATTATTTCTAAAGTTTTAGCTAATAGACTTAGTATAAGAATGAACGATTTAATTGACTGTTCACAATCTGCTTTCATTAAGGGGAGCAATATCACCGACGGTGTGGTTGTTGTTCAAGAATACATTAATCACTGTTGTAAGAATAATATAACCTATGCGATTTTAAAGTTAGATTTCGCTAAAGCTTTTGATTCGATAGACTGGAATTTTCTTATTGATTTATTCCATGCTAGAGGTTTCAGTCATAGATGGATTAGCTGGATCATGAATTTACTTAGAACTGGTAACTCTAGTATTATGGTTAATGGTATTTTAGGTAATCAAATTCAATCTAAGCGAGGTTTAAGGCAAGGGGATCCTTTATCACCTCTTTTTTTTAACTTAGCCACAGATGTTTTCGCTAGGATAATCAAAAAAGCGGTTGATAATGGAGCTCTGGGGAATGTTGGTAATGATATATCACGTAACGGTATATCTGTCCTTCAATTGGCTGATGATACTTTGCTTTTTTCTTCTCATTTGCCTAGACACATTATTACTCTTAAGTTTATTTTATATAGTTTTGAACTACTTTCAGGGTTAAAAATAAATTTCGACAAAAGTTCAGTTTTAGTATTAAAAGATTTTGAAAAGGTTGAGAATTTAGTTGCTAACACACTTAATTATAAAACTATGAATTTCCCTTTTGACTATCTTTGTTTTGTTATTAGACCTACTAAAATTAAACATGAGGACTGGTGTATAATCATAGATAAAATAAAAAATAGGATTTCTAATTGGAATGGGAGATTTCTATCGAGAGCGGGTATATTAGTTTTAATAAATTCTGTTTTATCAGCTCTCCCGATTTATTGGATGTCTATGCATCTTTTTCTAGATTGGATGATTGATAAAATAGACAAAATAAGAAGGGATTTCTTATGGAGTGGGGAAATCTCTAACACCTGCATTAAATGTTTAGTAAATTGGGAAACTACTTGTAAATCTAAAAAGGATCGTGGTTTAGGAGTTATTAATTTGCGTAATATGAATTTGTCCTTATTAGGTAAATGGTTATGGAAGTTTAAGAATATCAATGATAATGCTACTTGGAAAGAAATCATTTCTGAATATTACTATAGTTATAGTAATAATTTATACCAGATTACTCCTATATTCATTCGTAATCTATCTAACTTTTGGAAATCTATTTTAAAATGTCATGAGATTTTTAACTTAGGCACTAATATAATAGTTCATTCAGGTCATAGTACTTCTTTTTGGCACGATCGTTGGATTTCCGTTATCCCTCTTAAGATTGAATTAGAGAGCTTTATGATATCTATAATTTTAAATATGCTTTAGTTATAGATGTTTTTTCTCCTGAAAATGACCCTCCTTGGTATTTTAGTTTTAACAGAATTTTAGTAGATTCAACTCTTAGGCGACTTTCTTTGCTTTATGCTAGATTAAATTTATATAATATTGATAATGATAGTGATAATATTAGTTGGGAATGGAATAAGAGTAAGAAATATGCTTCTAATTCTTTTTCTAGATTTATTAACTTTTCGGGTGTAACCAATAACTCTTTTAAATTTATTTGGAAATCAAATGCTCCTCCTAAATCTAAAATTCACATGTGGTTAATTATGCACAGAAAACTAAATACTATAGGATTTTTGAAAAGAAAAAATATGCAAATTGATAACAATTGTTATTTTTGTAATCTGCATTTTGAAGATATTAAACATGTATACTATGATTGCATGGACACTTATTTCATTCTAAATAGTACCCTTAAAATCTTTAACTTTAATATAACAACTAAAATTTTTGATTGTGAATTCTATTGGAATAGTTTTAGATTTATGTTCAAAAAGGTAATAGATTCTTACTTGACACTTTATTTATTATAATCTATTGGTATATTTGGTTTGAAAGAAATCAGAGAATTTTTAATAATAAAAACAATCACACTAATAATTTGATTTTTATAATTTCTTCATTTTGTTTTAATTGGATCTCAAATTCCTAAATATAAATTAGCTAAAAATAATCTTTTTAAAGAATATCTTAATAAGGTTAATAATAATATTAAACGATTTAAACATAATAATAATAATATTTTTGATAGTAATAATTGTATTATTAATATTTTTTCAAACTTAAATGATGATTTCACTACGTATCAGAATATCCTTTTGATCAAAGGACCATAAAGAAATTTTTTGATTTGTTTTAATTATTGTTTTAGTTCTAGTTGTTTTAGTTTATAGATCTTTTAGTTCTTTAGGTCATGGATACCTTTTTTAGTCATTATTCTAATCTTTACTTTAATCTGTCCTATTAGATTTAATTTTGTAACTTTACTTTTATCTCTTTTATACATATATATGTATATAAATTTCATTTATATACATATATGTGTATCATTCTAAATATTTTCCGAGTTGATTTTCAGATATAGGTTTGGGTTAGATATGGTATTAGTTTCTCTCTGTAGGTACGCAGGATTACTGATTGCAAGATTGCGGATTGCAGTGAGGGATTCTTCTCAGTATATCTTCATCTTCATTATGGTGTATTCAGGCGGACTCACTCTTCAGCTAGGAGCTACTTTCATTTTTATCATGTCTTCAGAGAGGAGTTTTCCATTCAAGATCATTAGCTGTTCCATTTCAGATCAGTAGCATTTCCTCTCCTTCCGTGTCAGCAGCATGGAGCTTCCTTCTTAGTTGGTGCAGGCTTCCATTATCATTGGCTATGTGGTATACATTAGTTTTATAGGTATTTCTAACACCTTAATATCGGGCGGTGGCCATGTCGGAGCTCGGTATTAGGGTGGAATGGGCGGTGGAAATGTCGGAGCTCATTTTAGGGGTACCTTAGTTTTTCCATTGATTCTTGTTTTTATATTTGCTACTTGCCAAGCATGTTGGCAGCACCTTGCCTTGTGATATATATATATATATATATATATATATATAGTCACATGTGTGCTCTCCTCTATTCTAGAGGATCACACATTTTTCTCAAAAAAAAACTGTGTTATTACGAACAAATCCTTAAATTATATTAAATCAAATTAATATAAATTCATCCTGATTTGATTTACAAATTATTTTTTAAATAAATTTAATTATATTATGCGAGTAATGAAACGAATAATAGTGTCGAAGTAGACGAAGATAACAGTGAAGATGAAGTTGATAAATTATACGAGTACGAGCTTTAAGATGATAATGCAAATAGTGTGGATTATTAGGATAATGAAGGTAGGTAGCATGTATATATTTAGTTATTTGATTGTTTTCATGTATTTGTTTGGTTAAATTCATGGATAAATGATTGGTCGGTTGTTTTAATGCATATGTAATTGTTCGGTTACTTCTACATAATAAGTCAACTCTATACATTTAATTATTCAATTCATGTTTAATGAAAATTTCTACATGTTATCAGTACATGTTATATTTGATCATGTGCAGTAAAAGCGCTTAGCGGTTCTATAGTGCTTGAGGTGTAAATAGTTGTAGCGGAGATAAAAAGAGGATAAGTAGAGGTGCAAAAAGCTTCATTAGATATAAAACCAAATATTTAAAGTTAATTTATTCTCATTCCCACATCTAGAAAAAAGAAATATTGTTTAATCTTATATAACAAAATCAAATAATATCATGATTTATGCAAACTATAATTGGTGACTATAATAGATTTCTAGCTTATTTTTTTTATGAAAGAGTGATCCTTGAATGAGGGGAGCACTTATTATATAATAAATAATAATAATGAACCATACAAATGTCTAGTGGCTATTGGCTATTATAATTATATATGAGATCATCCTTTATATGATCCACAAAAGAATTAACCTATTTCGACTACAATAATATATACATGCTAATTATCACAATAAAGATGATTAATAATAATTACAATCTATATGGATCAATTAATCATCTGACTAATGGCTGCTGTTGAAACAAATTGAAAGGCTATAGGGTGTAAGGCCTTGTTGCTAAAATGAATTAAACTATAAAAATGAAGAAGTGCAAGGTGGAGGAACTAGTATTTGGTACGGGCTGCTGCACAAATGGTATACATGCGGGGTTGGGTATTGAACTTGCGGCGGAGGAGCTGTAGTGTGATGATGCCTATCTATAGATGGCTAAACATGCAAGAGCTACCGAAGGCTACACAAACTGACTTGAAGCTGCATGGTATGAATTACAGGGAATTGGCTGCAACAGGCAAGCACAAGATAGCTGCAAAGCAGGGCAGTGTGAGAAGCTACAAAGCATGGCAGTGTGATGATGCAAGAACTAGAGCATTGCATGTTCAATGTGAAGATGCAAGGCAGTGAGAGATAATAGCTGCAAATTAAGCTTGCTCGTTGAGTGGTGAGATGATAGCTGCACGTTGAGGTGTGGTGTTATGCGAACAAAGAAATGATAGCTGCAATGTAGGCTTGCACCAAACTAGAGTAATTCGGAAGAATGGCCAAGATAAACTCTCCTACAGTCCTGCACGTGAACTGAGTAGTGCTACCGGCCTGCTCAAGAAAGGAGCTCACTGTTTGGAAGGGTGAAAGCATTCTTGAGTTGAGGTGCATCGTGGAGCAAATATGTTGGGATCTGCTAAGGTGGATTGGAGCGACTTTCTTTAAGCTAAAAATTCTAAAGGATGCGGTCTACGAATGGCATGTGCATTGCAAACCCAACCAAGAAAATAAAAATAAAACAAAAACTTACTGTTTTGTACTTACAGGCATTCTTCTTTTAGTCATAGGATCCCCAATACGTTTATTATATGTGTATAATCATATACCTATATTGGTATAAATAGGTGTAAATACATGGAAAAATCTATCTTGTAAGCATAGGATCCTAAGGTTATTTGTTGTGTTAATATTTATATACCTTAAATATAGTTATAATTTGAAGCTTTGTAAGAAGTAGTTAAAGATTTAGATATAGAGATACTAAATTTGTAACGGGGTTGATAGTATGTGTTTACATATGTGTTAACTTCTAAGGCCTATTATGTTAGAGGTGTCTATCTTTTAAGCATGAATCCGAAGGCTATTTATTATATGTATATGAGTGCATATATATATATTGTTAGCACCAAAGTTGGTCACTAACCCCCTTTTAGAAAGATTGTGTAGAGAGATTAATGAAGAAAGTAAATTAAAACAGAGAATTATATGCTAAGTTAAATGCAAAGACAAGAACACTAGATTTATAGTGGTTCGGCGTAACTGCCTACGTCCACTTTGAAGTTAGTCTTTATTGCTTTACTCAACGATTGATTACAGATACAATCCGTACATCAACTACTTGAATACAATTGCTAAGTAAAAAGAATGAGTCTTGAAAGCGGCAGAGTCTCCCCAATGTTCTTCAAAAAAAGGTCCATTTCACTGTGCCCCTGCCCCTCTATTTATAGCCGAATATGGGTTGGACTTCCCTCTTGGGCCTATGAGTGAGATACTTCGGCCCGTGATGAGTGACTTCTGTGTGCCGAGCCACAAATTCCGAACGAGGTCTCCAAACCGAACGAGGCAGTGTGTTAGTGAGACGTGTAGGCCGAACGAGGCTGAATGTCGGACGAGGGCTGAATGCCGAACGAGGCTTCCGATGCCGGTCGACCTCTGAACGCCGAACGAGGCTGAATACCAGTCGAGGCTGAATGCCGAACGACCTTTGATCGCTGAACGAGGCTGAATGCCGGACGAGGGTTGAATGCCGAACGAGGCTTCCGATGTCGGTCGACCTCTGAACACTGAACGGGGTTGAATGCTGGACGAGCATGAATGCCGGTCGAGGCTGAATGCCGAACGAGGCTTCCGATGCCAGTTGACCTCTGAACACCGAACGGGGTTGAATGTCGGACGAGCCTGAATGCCGGTCGAGGCTGAATGCCGAACGACCTCTGAATGCCGAACGAGGCTTCCGATGCCAGTTGACCTCTGAACGCCGAACGAAGTTGAATGCCGATCAACCTAGTTGCTTGGTCAAACCTCCAGGTTACCTTGCCCCCCAAAGTGCATCATGTGGTCGATCGTGATGCGCTTTGAATCATGAGTTCTCCGTGCTTCGCTTCAAGCCTTGGCTTAGTCTTCTCGATAGTACTTTCTCTTGAATACCGATCGAGGCAATGTATGCCGAACGACACGCTGATGTCGAACGACATACAAATGGCGAGCGATAGAGCAGATGCCAAACGAGGGATGTGCTTTGACCGGTTCTATCGGTCATGGTCCCTTCGACTTCCCTTCTTCCCCATATAAAGGTCGGCACTACCTTTCTCCTTCTCTTTTCTTACTTTTACCTCCGCTTTCCTGTGCTCATGAACCTTGCTTTTTAACAGACTCTAGAGAATTGACCACCCTTCCTTCCTCGAACAATGCACGTTGCCTCCCTTCTTTCCCAAATCAATCGAAACTAATTTATATTACGTGCCTTACTCCAGAACTCCCCCAAGTTTCGAGCCATTTACTAGGTAACGACCCGTCTCTTTAAACATTACCCCTGGTTAATAAACTTAGCACGAGATTCAAGTTCGCGAATCTCTGTACAACAGCGGCCAATAGGAGTCGCACGGATGAGGGAGACGAATCATGATTAGGATACGTTCTAAGGCTAGGAGGTGTGGAGGAAAGAAAAGGAGGTCAGAGGTACGTGGAGGAGGGAGTTAGTGGAAATGTACTACTGTGGTTCGGCATGGTTCCTCCATGCCGAACGAGGCTGGAGGGAAGAGAAGAGGAGGAGTAAGAATTGGCTAGAATGTCGATCAACATAGCCCGGTATGAATTGCCAAACAAGTCTACCATGTCGCTCGGTAGGGATGGAGGAAAAGGATAAAATTGTTGTTAAGTACGGGGTGCCGAGCATTGCGGCTCGGCGTAACTTCGGTTCGGCATGATACGCCGCATGCCGAACGATGGAATCGATAAGTGGAAGGGTGTCGTCGTTGAGAGTAGAATGCCGAGCGTTGCGGCTCGGCATGTAGGTGGTTTGGCATGACTCCCTTATGCCGAACGGTGGAGAAGACAGATGGAAGTGTGGAAGGCCGAGCGAGGCGGCTCGTCATGATTGTGGTTCGGCATGCCTTGCCGATGCCGAACGGCAATGGTGGGTGATAGAGGAGTTGTGTACAACAGCAATGCTAGTCGAACCTAACGCACAGTTGACCTAACACATCTCATGCCTGAACATATGTTAATGAACAAGGACGGACTTAATCAACAAAGCATATCGAACAATCCGGACCAATAAATTCTGTGTTTTTAAACAGCTGAAAACTTGTACTTAATCCTGCTTAATAGTTAATAACCCTTCAAATGCAGCGACGATGTCGAGTTCAAAATATAAACTGTCTTACGACAAGCCTTCGTAGACGGTCAGCGACGACGGTCTTCGAAGACGACAACTTGAAGCTCAAACTTATTTTCTCAATCCAGTGTCTTTCCATCGCTTGGTACTTACATTTGAATAATCACACTAGTTCACACACCACACGGGGGGAATACTTATGTTGTTAAGTCTAATGTTAATTGTTTTTCAAGTATAGTTCAAACAGGTGCTTTGCCAGATTCAATCTTTAACAGAGATGTCTAGGAAATCTAGCTCTGATACGATCTCGGATAGACCCGGGCCATCCTCCCAACAAGAAATTATAGGAACCTCAAACCCATCAACTACCCCTGCTCAAGACTTACCCCTTGTCGGATATACAGCCTGCAACAGGTTTATGTGCTGGGTTGGCAGCGTACCACCATTCAATTCCTTTCTTCGCGACGTGCTACAATATATCGAGATTGCCCCCTCTCAATTACATCCAAATATCCATGCATTCATATACGGGACTTTCATTCTCTTCATGAGTGTCCTTTTCAGGCTTCCTACTTCTGGCAATATTCGTTACATCTATCGCTTCAAGAGACGGTCGGACAACCCATCTTTCATATTTCTAGAGCCATATAGTAAATGCCAAATCCTGACTAGGGCATGGAGAAAATTTGCCCAGTACAAGCAAGAGTGCTTCTATGTGCGTTGTCCTTTCGGCTTTGCCAAGAGATGGGTAGAAGGGAGTAAGTTCGTTTTCTAGACCAACACTTGAATTTGGCAAAATCTGCATCTTTTCTAACTCCTTATCCACTTTTTCAGGTATCAATCCACGTCTCGAAGGTTTCGGGTACACGGAAGCTGTTGCAACTATCCGAGCTCACCCCGCAGAAGATCGGGATATCAGGTCTCTCATTTCAAATGAGTCACTTGCGAGATTCGGGCTGCTGGTGGAAGGTCGCCGAATAAGCCTTCCCCAAGGCGTCACTTTATCCAGACCTGCCTCAGGCAAAGGAAAAAAGCAGGCTGGGCCTTCAGCACGTAACGCCCCTGACACGCCAGAAGAGGGAGAGATTAGAGAAGGCAAGACACCCGAAATACCGGGTGAAAATGTTAGTCCCACCCAGGACCCGATAGTCGAAGTCCATGATATTGAAACGTCATCTTCCCCTTCCAAGGGAAAAAAGAAATTGACCTATAAGTTGAGGAGGAAGAAAGTGGGTGGAACTTCTAAAGTTACTCTTATTCCAAAGGAGAGAGAACCTTCCCCCCAACCCTTAGAAAGTTCACTGAAAGGTCTATCGAATCTCACCATCCCTGATGATCTGCTTAATTATGGTTTCGATGACTTAGAGGCGCTTAAGCTTCATTCGCCCGCCAGAGGCAATGCAGGCGATCAAGCCCATGTCCAAGGAGAAAAAACTCCTATCAGTAAAGATAAAGAAACTGGTCCGTCGGGGGGAACACTAGGTCATACACGGACACGTGCACTTCACCCTACACTTCAATCTTTGCCATCACCCCGATCTTTTCTAACTTGTCGTTATTCTCATTCTATGCAGGTGACATGGGACGCTCCCACAGATTCGATCGTCTTCATGGCTAATCAATTTTTCATCATTCTGACCGGGATTCGGGCATCGGCAAGCGCCGAGACAGAGACGACTCTGGAGACCGAGACAACCGTCCCCGAGAGTTGACTTATCGAAAGAAATCACACAGCCAGTCTTCATACTCCCGTGATATTCCTTCTCAAATAGAACAAGGTAGAGAGAAGTCTTCACTGAAGGGGTCTCAACCTGATGTTCCCCGTGACCAACATTTTGGCTCATCTAGCACACGGCAGTCTTGGGAACATCGTAAGAGAACGGAACTTTCAAAGCCACCTCCCCCTTTTCCTGCAGCAGACCCGACGATATCGAAGAAGCTGGCCGAGCTTAAAGTTAAATTTCCCAAAATCTGCTTTGATGGTCTGAAGTTCCTTCCAGCAATCCATCACATTCCGGGACATGTTAAGCAGAGTGCCATCGCTTGCAACAACGACTTTTATGTTCAACATGACGCGTTTGTCCACCTAGTTGAAAAAGTCTCGGAAGTCTCCATTGAGCGTCAACAGGAAATCGACCGCCTAAAGCTTGAAGCTATTTTCGATAAAGACATTATTAAAAATCAGGATGAAGAGCTCTCTTCGTATAAATCCCAACTCGAGGCTGCCGAACAAAGCGCTAAAGATACTGCGGAGGTCATCACTCGTCTAGAGGTGACATAAAAAGGAACTTGACAAAGCGGTCCAATGGTGTGGGGCCCTGGCTTTAGAAAAAGACTCTGTTCAGAAAGAAAGGGATGCACTCGCCCTGCGGGTCAAAGAGTTGAAAGAGCTATTCACTAAGGAGAAGGAAGAGAAGATAGCTGCTCAAGAGGAGTCCCAACGATACTGCAACGAGATTGTTGCTACACGACTCTTGAAGGCAAAGCTCGACGATGAACTTTCTAAGGTCGGGATGGTGAAGGATGAATCTCGTGAAGAGGGCAAACGAATAGCATCTGCGGAGATTGACTCTCGCCTTGAGGCGGCTACAAAGGCCGGTAGAGAGGAGATCAAGTGCATGTTCGACCCGCTGATAGCTGAATAAAACGCCCGTGTTCTCATGCATCGGGACTTGACTTTTCTTGGCGAGGGCTATCTTGAATCTCTAGCCGAGGCATGGGAAACTTTAATAAAGATTAGAAAGGTGGAATCGGGTGTTGAGGAGGTCGATGAAGATGCTTTAGTGAAAAAATTTCTCAGGGGGAACGAGCCTTCAGACTTGTCTGCAGCAATGGCCCTCTTTGGCAAAGGCTCTTCTTCATCAAAGGAGAAAAATGACATAGTTGGTCCGTCTGGAACCGAGGTTGCGGCTCCTCCTTCTACTCAATCGGCCGATCGGCCAGCACTTGATCCATTCGAGCAACACGTTGTTACGATCCGGAAGATCCCGGCCTCGGCATTCACATGCTATCCCCCATTCTAGAGGGTGAGACTCCTCGGACGGCTGAAAGCCAGCAAGAAACCGGTATAAAACTCTTCTTCTTGAAGTTCAAAGATCTGTCGCTTTCAGCGAGAGGTTATTGATTCTAACGTTCATCCTTTGTGTTTTTATGCAGGCCGCTCTGATCCTGAACCAACTCCAAGGAGCGATGACGCCAAGGAGGAGATGAGAAAAACGAGCGATGCTACTCACGCGGGAGTAACCCCCGGTCCTGATGCTCAGGTGATTGGGGCGCTTGACGATGATAAGTCTGAAACTTCGTACCCCGTTGAAGGGAGTTATGAAACTGAAATTACGGGCGCCTCAGGAGATACTTCGAAAGTGAGTATGAAGGAGCAGCTTGCTAAAGAGAAAAAGAAGAAGGTTGAGATCAAGGCTGAGTCCCAAGTAATAGAACTTGACGACCTGTTGAACAGGCCTCTAAAAGTCATTCTTCCTGGCAAATCCAAACCACTGGATGTTCCTCCTCCCACTCCTGACACCGCTTCTTTGGCGAGCAAAACGTCCAAGAGAAAGCGTGTGGGGGAGGAGTCATCCGAGAAAACAAAGGAAGAAAAGAAACTAAAGAAATCGAAGAAGTAGCCACTACACTCGTTCAACGAGGTTTAGCCTAGATCATGTAATTACTTTCATTTATTTCCCTTCGTAGTCAGTGTAGACAGACTTTTGACTCCGAGTTTTGGAGGAGTGGTTGTACAACCCCATTTTGGATTAATGAATAAAGTTTAGTTTCTTCGTCTTTTAAATGATTCCTGTTTTTTAGCTTTCTGTATAACTGTGGTCAAAACTCAAGTTCTTGTGAGTCACATGAACCTCCAATCCATTTTCACATTGCTCGGAGATTCTTTAGAATTGTACATCTCTTATTTCACATTTTTGGTACTTAGAATATTTTTTAATCCGCACTCTGGGGACTTAGAGTACTCCAGTCCGCGTTCAGGGACTTGGAGATTTAAGTCGTTTATACTCTAGTCCGCACTCCGAGGACTCATAGTACTCAAGTCCGCATTCAGGGGACTTGGAGATTTAAGTCGTTTATACTCTAGTCCGCACTCCGGGGACTTAGAGTACTCCAGTCCGCATTCAGGGGACCTGGAGATTTAAGTCGTTTATACTCTAGTCCGCACTCCGGGGACTTAAAGTACTCCGGTCCGCATTCAGGGGACTTGGAGATTTAAGTCGTTTATACTCTAGTCCGCACTCCGGGGACTCATAGTACTCCAGTCCGCATTCAGGGGACTTGGAGATTTAAGTCGTTTATACTCTAGTCCGCACTCCGGGGACTTAGAGTACTCCAGTCCGCATTCAGGGGACTTGGATATTTAAGTCGTTTATACTCTAGTCCGCACTCTGGGGACTTAGAGTACTCCAGTCCACATTCAGGGGACTTGGAGATTTAAGTCGTTTATACTCTAGTCCGTACTCCGGGGACTTAGAGTATTCCCGTCCGTATTCAGGGGACTTGGAGATTTAAATCGTTTATACTCTAGTCTGCACTCTGAGGACTTAGAGTACTCCAGTCCGCGCTCAGGGGACTTGGAGATTCAAGTCGTTTATGCGAGTTCGTACGTCAGACAGAATAATGTAACTCCAGTTGTTTGTCACCGGATTATAAGGCACAGAAACATCGGTAATTCATAGAAAAGGTGGCTTCAAGCCTTTATTAATGAAAGACAAACTAAATCGTCCGATTACATGCTCAAAAGGAAACCAAGAATCAATGGAATAAAAACATATGGGAAATAATTGCACCTAAAACATGCAAGAAACAGGCTAAATATAATAACGTCGCAAATGTTCACTGTTCCACGCTCGGACGAGTGTCATGCCATCAACGGTCGCTAGCTTGAAGGTTCCCTCTCCAAGCTTCCGTTCTACGACATATGGACCTTCCCAGTTGGGGTTCATAAGTGATGGTACCGGAAAAACTCGTTTCAAAACGAGATCACCCACATCAAAGATTCTTGGGCGGACTTTTTCGTCATAATACCGCTTGACTCGGTGCCTATATGTCGCCGCCCTTAATTCAGCTTCTTCACGTTTTTCATCAACAAAGTCTAGTGATTCCAACAAGAGATCCTGATTCGTCCTAGGATCATAATGTGTCACCTGATGTGATGGAACTTCAAGCTCCACGGGTATAACAGCTTCCGAGCCATATGCGAATCCGAATGGAGTGTGGCCAGTCGCGGACTTGTGGGTAGTTCTATAGGCCCATAACGCCGTCGGAAGTTCATCTACCCACTTGCCTCCAGCCTTTTCCAAACGCTTCTTCAATATGGACTTGATTATTTTATTCATGGCTTCAACTTGTCCATTAGCTTTCGGATGAGCAACTGCGGCGAACTTTTTCTCAATGTCGTACTTTAAACAGAAATCTTTGAATTCCCCACTTTCAAATTGAGTTCCGTTGTCTGTAATGATGGTTCGCGGGAGGCCAAAGCGGCGTATAATGTTTCATACAATGAAATTAATGACCTTCTTGGAGGTGATTGTGGCTAAAGGCTCTGCCTCGGCCCATTTGGTGAAGTAGTTGACCGCAACTATTGCGTATTTTGCACCACCTTTGGATATAGGCAAAGAACCGATTATGTCGATTCCCCAGATTGCAAACGGCCAGGGACTAACCATCTGCCTGAGTTCCATTGGCGGAGCTCTTGGGATTTTCGCGTATCTTTTACACTTGTCACATTTTCTTAGATAATCTGCAGCATCCCGATTCACGGTTGGCCAATAGTATCAATAGCGGAGGATCTTTTTTGCCAGTGTCTGCCCCCCAGTATGGTCGCCACATTCTCCTTCGTGGACTTCCTCCAAAACCCGCTTTGTCTCATCATGGGCAATGCACCGTAGTAAGGGGACCGAGAACCCCCTCCGATACATTACTCCTCTCTGCATCACATATCGCGCGGCTTTGCAAATGACCTGTCGTCTTTCGCTTCTTCTTTCGGGCAAAGTCCCGTTTAGCAGGTATTGTTTGAATGGGGTTATCCATGACTCCTTCTCGATTTCCGCTTCCAACACAAAATCGACCTCCATCACATCTATGCTTGGAGCATGTAAGGTTCCGATGGGAACTAATCCCATTTGTTGTGCATCGCCAGTGCTTGCGAATTTGGCCAACGAGTCGGCTTCCTTGTTCTGTTCACGCGGGACATGCGAAATGTCATAATGTTCAAAATTCGCCAATAGTTCCCGAACCAGAGCAAGGTACGGAGCAAGCTTTTGTCCCCTTGCTTCGTAATCTCCTCGCACTTGGTACACCACCAACTGCGAGTCACAAAAGATTTCAAATGATTTTACCCCGAGTTCTCCAACAAGCTTTAAACCAGCAATCAATGCTTCATATTCTACTTCATTATTCATGGCCGGGAAATTGAGCTTCAAAGTATAACAAATTGATCGATTTTCTGGAGTCACAAGGACTACACCAGCCCCGGAGCAACGGTTGTTTGATGCCCCATCGGTGTACAATTTCCATCGAATGGGGGGAATGATACTGTGACCATCTAGTTCGTCTAATATAGTAAACTCAGCGATGAAATCTGCTAATGCTTGCCCTTGTATGGCTCTTCGTGGCAGGTAGGTAATATCGAACTGACTCAACTCGATATTCCATTTTAACATCCTTCCAGAAGTTTCTGGTCGTTGGAGTACCTGTCGCAAGGGCTGATTGGTATAGATACTGACTGAGTGTGCTTGAAAGTATGGACGCAGCTTACGTGATGCAATCACCAAGAAATAGGCCAATTTCTCAATTTTAGGATAATTTCTTTCTGCCCCCGTTAAACATTTACTAACGTAATACGCCGGCTTTTGAACTCGGTAATATCGAATCCATCAAATGGATATTCCCAAAAATCCAGAAATCTAGTCATCAAAGTTGATAATAAATGACAACAACTAACCGGATCAACAAAAATCGATAAAAATTGGAAATTTGCATAAAAATTAGGAAAATTGGCTGATTTTAAAAGCGCCAGACGTCTAGTGGTTCTCCCAGACGTCTGAGCTGAAAGTCTGGAATTTTTCCAGATCACTCAGATGTCTGAGCCGTAGGTCTGGAATGTTTATTCCATTGCCTTAGACGTCTGAGTGTTTTACCAAACGTCTGAGCTGAAGCTCAGAGCAAAATTTGCCTAGGCCAATGATGGCCAAATCAACTTGGATGTGATTGAATGAGCGATGGTGGCTAGGGATTTATGCCAAATGACAACCCAGCCCTATAGGTTCTTCAATACACTCCAAACAACATGTCCAAACATTCATAGTAGGATTTTCATAGATTTTAACTTCAAATTGCTAAAATTGGAAAATTCCCCAAACCAATTCAATTCAAAAGTAATTGAACATGAAATAGATGTTAGGAATTCATACCTAACAATAGTGAAAGCTATAGATATAGATGTGAGTTCAAGAACTCACTTTTAAATTCAAAAACAAGGAATGAGAAGCTCTAAAACAAAGCAAGATCAATCTCTCTTCAACTTCACTTCAAGATCTTTCAATCTATGATCAAATACAAAGTTTTTCCTAAGTTAGGTTATAGGAAAAATCAAGAATTGAAGAGGAATTGAGATGGAGAAGATGAAGAGCATGCTTACCTAAGCTTCTCTTTGATTTTAGAACTTGAATTTGAATTTCCTAAGAATCTAGGGCTTAGGAATTTTGATTTCCCCTCTTTTCCCCCATTTTTTCCTTAGGGCTTGAGTGTTAGGAATAATGGAATGAATGAATGAAGAGGAGTGGAGTGGGAGCTATTAGGTAGAAGAGTTTGGGTTCTCTTATTGGGTTAGTGGGCTAGAACACAAACCAAAGCCCAAACAAAATACCAAAATCCTAATCAACTCCAAACATATCAATGTTTATACTCAAAAAAGTTGTAAACATCATTTTGAACTCAATGAAAGTGGTCTCGAATCTGGATTCGACTGTTTACAAAAAGTCACATTGCGGACTTTAAATTAAATCAATGATGCTATATTTAAATAAAACATTTAAATATATAATCGTAAAATATGCGGGTTGTTACAGACTCCCCTCCTTAAAGAAATTGCATCCTCGCAATACTTAAGAAGAAAATAAAGAGTAACAACCACACTAAGGTATAATAACGCAAAAGAAAATTTTGAAGTGAGAAGTTCACCTTAAAGAGCACGAGAGAGTAAGTCCGGATGTGTTCGCTCGATGAATTCTCTGGATTCCCAAGAACAATCTTTAGGATTTTCGGACCAGTGAACTTTCACAAGCAGAACATCTTTATTTCGAAGGCGTTTAACCTCCGTAGCAATGATACGAACAGGATGTTGCTCATAAGTCAAATTAGGTGAAACTTCAATTTCGTTAATAACACCAGGCTCAAGAATAGAATCGGAATCTCTAAGGCATTTCCGTAGTTGAGAAACGTGGAATACATCATAAATAGCAGAAAATTGAGCTGGTAATGAAAGGCGATAAGCCACGGAACCAATGTGTTCGGTGATGGGAAATGGGCCAATATATCGAGGTGCTAACTTTCCCGATCGACTGAAACGCACCACACCCTTCATAGGTGAAACACGAATGAATACCAAATCTCCCACAGAAAATTCCAAATTCCCTCTTCGGTTAGCAGCATAGGATTTTTGTCTACTTTGAGCTTCTTTCATCTTATGACGAATAAGGTCAATCTTTTCTGTGGCATCACGAGCAAAGTCTGGACCTAAAACCAGCTTCTCACCGGCTTCAAGCCAACACGAAGGAGATCGGCATGGCCTTCCGTAGAGTGCCTCGAAAGGTGCCATACCAATACTAGATTGGAAGCTGTTATTATAAGAAAACTCAACAAGAGAAATATGATCTTCCCAACTTCCACCAAAATCAAGAACACAAGCAAAAAAGAGATCTTCAAGAGTTTGATTCACACGTTGTAACAACCAGTATATTTGGACCATTTAAATTGACAATAATCCACACATGTCAACTTAAATAATACAAAACACGAATCATTATGGGATCAAGTTCAACTTAGATATTCTATTTTAAATTGTTGATTATCCTATATCAACTTCAATTTCACGTTAATCACTACTCATGTTAACGACTAATTCAATATCACATAACAATTTAGTGTCATAACTATTTACATAAGCTAACCTCAAATCACAATTTAACATCGACCATTTTAACATCCAAATTTATATTTATAACATCTATCACTTGATTATCATAGCATAATAGATTGAGTCGTGAATGAAATATTCACCTTGCGTGGTTAGAGATTTGACGATGAAGCACAAAGACGAATAGATAAGAGACACTAACAACCACGACGCAAAATGAACACAAACTGCAATCAAACAAATAATTTAATTAACAATTGGTTCAATACAATATATAGATTGTATATATATATATATATAATCATACCAAACGGTGAAGCAAGATAGATCCGACAAGCTGAAGGTAACCTAGGACTCCGAAGCAGTAGCTGGAAACAAAACATAGCAGCAAACGTGAGCAACTAGGATTCTAAAAGTTACACTGCTATGTAATATACAGTTTCCTATATAGACTTATATATGAACGGAAATGCCACGGAATTCAGTTGTGGCCAAGTCGAGGCGGATGGGAGCAGTGGTGCTGGCTGGACTCGGGTGGTGGCTGGTGGAATAGACTAGGTGCGGATGGGTCAGCGGGAGGCTGGTCGTGGGGTGTGGGCTGTTTGGTCGTGGGTGTGGGCTATCTGGTCGTGGGTGGGCTGGGGAGGCGGAGGCTGGCGGCAGGTGGAAGGGTTGGCGGCGGAGGCTGGCAGAAGGGTAGGGTGAACTGGTGGTGGACTGGACAGCGGTAGGAGCAGTGGCTGGTGGAAAGGCGTGGGTAGTGGAGCGAATGGGCGGTTGGCAGTGGGCGAAGGCTGGGCAGAGGGAACGGACTGAGCAGATGATGGGACGTGGAGCTGGTGACGGGGACGGACTGGGCGGCGGCATAGGCTGCTGGTGACGGGGACGGACTGGGCGGCGGGCGTAGGCTGCTGGTGACGGGGACGGAGGAAGGAACTGGGATAGGGAAGAGAAACGTGGAGTGAGTTAGCAAATGAGCAGATTTATTTTTTTAGGAGAAGACAAAATTTTGAACTTACTGAAGGAAGAAAGAAAAAGAATTCTTGTAGAAGAAAGAATGGGAATGAGAAGAAGTGAAGTCAGGCAATTGTTTAAACGTGTAAACAATGAATGTGTGGGAAAGGTGAGAAGTCAAACAAAATGAACGGGCAAAATGAATGCGAATTCATCAACCGATGGCTCTTCATTTCTAACATCTTTCAAACTGAACTTTTATTTAAATAGGTGGCTAACAGCTAGCATGATGGGAAAGGACAGACGAAGGAAACAAAAGGCCTCAGAAGTGAAAGGACACAAAAACAGATACCGATATAATTACCAGTTTCGTGGATTCCGCTGTGTACCGGACTTCAAAACACAAAATTTAATATACTGCCGAGATCAGCCCGACGAGACGATCAAAACGGTATATAGATATCAGTGGTATGTTTGAATTATAAAAATTCAAATTTTCTATTAGCGGAAAATGTAGCAAAAACGCAGAAGAATAAGATCGACGGAGCTAAAGAAGTCCGAGTTTTGAAAAATGAAAAATGGCGTCTCCTTCAGAATATGGTTTAGAATTTTTCTATGTAAAAAGATTCAGGTTCGGAAGATAAAAAAATTTTACGTTTTAAAATGAACTGACGTGCAATAAAACGCGAACGAAATTTACTGCGGTATTTTACGACGAAACTTTACCCATATCTATAACCATCTAGGCGCAATTTATAGACAAAGTTTGGATGCTAATTGAAATCGTATGTAAGTTCCACATTTTATATTAAAATAATGGATTTAAAATTTTAAATTAGGTCGAAAATTCAGGGTCGTTACATTCTCCCCCACTCAAAACTTTTCATCCTCGAAAAGAAACGAGACGGTGAAGTAAGAATGAAGTAAGCAGAAAAGTCAAGATATATTTTTAAGAAAATTGGATTTATACCTGAAATCAGTAATTCGGGGTTTGAATCCCGGATACTATCCTCAGTTTCCCATGTGCAATCTCGCTCATCTGCACTCCACTGGACTTTGACGAGATTTACAGACTTCCTTCTTAGTTGCTTTGTCTCACGATCGACTATCCGAAGTGGTCTTCTTTCGATAGTCAAATCTGGCTCAATATCTACTTCATCTAACTGAGCAATAGGAATGGTCATGGATGGATCACGCACGACTTTTCGAAGATGTGAAACATGGAATACGTTGTGCACGCCCTCAAATTTTTCTGGTAATGCAACTCTATAAGCTAGTGTACCAATTCTCTCGGTGATAGTAAATGGTCCAACAAATCTTGGAGCAAGCTTCCCTCTACGACCAAATCGAATAACATTCTTCAAAGGTGATACTTTCAGAAATACCTCATCCCCAACCTGGAATTCCAAATTTCTTCTACGCCTATCTGCATAGCTCTTCTGCCTATCCTGTGCGGTCTTCATCTTCCTTCTGATCTCATTAACCTTCTCGGATGCTTCCATAATCATATCTGGGCCAAGAACTAATCGATCACCAGGCTCAATCCAACAAGCTGGCGATTTGCATGGCCGTCCATATAAAGCTTCGAACGTCGCCATATCAATACTCGCCTGATTATGCAAAATAGTTAAATTTCAATTCAATGTATACTTATTCAACTGAAGTTTGATTTTACCTGCTGTTATTATAAGTAAATTCAACCAAATGGAGATGGTCTTCCCAAGATCCACCGAAATCAATTATGCAAGCTCGGAGCAGATCCTCCAAAATCTGATTTACCCTTTCCGTTTGGCCATCTGTTTGAGGATGATAAGCTGTGCTTAGATTCAGTTTAGTGCCTAAGACGTCCTGAAATGCCTTCCAAAATTTACTAGTGAATATAGGGTCTCGATCACATACAATACTAGATGGAACTCCATGAAGTCTAACAATCTCTTTCATATAAATCTCAGCCAAACTCGAAGCAGTCTGGGTGGTCTTAACAGGAATAAAGTGAGCAGATTTGGTCAACCTCACCCATATACTCTCGTTACCCTTTCTGGTCCTCGGCACTCCATCAATGAAGTCCATAGAAATCTGATCCCATTTCCAACATGGAATCTCTAGGGGTTGAAGTAAACCGGCAGTCTTCTGGTGATCGGCCTTGACTTGTTGGCAAGTTGTGCATCTACTGACATATATAGAAATATCTCTCTTCATCCCACTCCACCAATATAAACACTTCATATTACGATACATCTTAGTGACACCAGGATGAAATGAAAGTGATGACTGATGGTTCTCTCTAAGTACTTCTTGTCTCAATCCATCGACATTAGGAACACAAATACGGTTGTCGATCCTCAGAACTCCATTACTATCAATCTGTGCTCCCACTTTACTGTCGGCATTTCCGACTCTACCTAAAACTAACTCCTTCATACGATATAGCGAAGTGTCCTCATATTGTTTAGCTTTTATGCGATCCATAAGAGATGGAGAAATGACAAGCTGAAATAACATGCCTTCAACAAGATTACAGCAAGACAATGCTTTGCTACGACTCAATGCATCGACTACAACATTTGCTTTCCCAGGAGTATAAGTGATGTCGAGATCATATGCAGCTAAAAATTCGAGCCATTGGACTTGTCTCTGGTTCAAATCCTTCTGAGAAAAAATATATCTCAAGGACTTATGATTAGTGAATAATTCGAATTTTGTTCCCAAAAGATGATGCCTCCATAGTTTCAAAGCAAATACGACTGCAAGAAGCTCAAGATCATGTGTGGCATAGTTTAGTTCATGAGTCTTCAACTGACGACCCGCATAAGCAATAACCTTTCCATTTTGCATAAGGACAGCGCCTAAACCTTCTCGGCAAGCATCTGTATAGACAGTTAATCCTTCACTTCCATCAATTACCGCAAGAACAGGGGCTGACGTTAACTTGCGCTTTAACTTATTAAAAGCTGATTCACACTTCTCACTCCAAACAAACTTAACATCCTTCCGAGTTAAAGCAGTAAGTGGGGCAGAAATCCGGGCAAAGTGCTCAATAAATCTGCGATAATAACCGGCTAAGCCTAAGAAACTACGGATATCTGTAGGAGTTTTAGGAGTCTCCCAATCATTGATTATGGCAATCTTAGCTGGATCAACCGAAATCCCATTTTCAGAAACAATATGGCCAAGGAATCTTACTTTGTCTCGCCAAAAATGGCATTTAGAGAACTTGGCTTTAAGCTGATGGTTTCGGAGAGTTTCTAGAACATAACGGAGATGTGTTTCATGTTCTTTCTCGTCTTTGGAGAAGACAAGAATATCATCAATGAATACAAGAACAAACTTATTAAGGACGTCCCGGAACACTCGATTCATCAAGTCGACGAAATAAGCAGGTGCGTTGGTCAAACCGAATGGCATAACCAACCATTCATAGAATCCATTCTCGGTACGGAAAGCTGTCTTATGGATACTATCTTCTGCAACTCTGAGTTGGTGGAACCCAGTAGCTAGATCAAGTTGTGAGAAAACTTTAGCTCCATGGAGCTGATCGAATAAATCGTTGATGCGAGGCATCGGATAACGATTCTTGAGAGTGCGTTTATTCAGTTCTCGGTAATCAACACACATGCGAAGAGATCCATCTGACTTGGTGACAAATACAACTGTAGCGCCCCATTCAGAACAACTTCTCCTGATCAAACCCTTAGCAAATAGATCATCAATTTGAGTTTTTAGTTCAGCTTTTTCTTTAGGAGCCATCCTTCGGTGTGGGAGAACTACAGGAGTAGCTCCAGGAATAAGATCAATACGGAAATCGATTTCCCATTTAGGCGGTAGAGAGTTGACCTCTCCAAATACATCGGGAAATTTCTGAACAATAGGAGTAGTATTAAGATCATCCGAATGAGCATCAAGAGAGAATATGAAGCTTCCAGCATATTTCTGAGGTGATTTGCATTCAATGACGAGTGGTTGACCCTTGTCGCTTACTAAAGAAACTGAACGAGTTTTGCAGGAAATAAACGCATCGAATTTGCTTAACCAATCAGCTCCTAAAAGAAAGTCGAATGCTTGGAATCCAAGTACATAGAAATCCCAAGTGAATCGAGAAAAATCATACATAAGTGCAACTCCCTTGCGAACACTTCGGAGGTTAGCGGGTCCTCCGATAGGATTGGAGACACATAAAGAAGTAGTTGCAAGAGTAGGTTCTAATTTGAGATTATTACAAAGGTCAACTGATATAAAGCTATGTGAAGCACCCGTATCGAATAATACCCTAACAGGTGTAGCATGTAAATGAAAAATACTCCATAAGGTACCTTGGTCATCCTGGGCGGGTGGTGTAGAGGGTGCAGGTGTGGTGATAGCAAATACTCCAGAGGTGGTGCCACGCTTATGCATTGGGCAGTCCTTCTTGAAATGACCTGGCTGGAGGCAGACATGGCATAAATCTCTCCTAGTCGTAGAAGGTGGTGGAATAGCAGCTCCGATAGATGGACAGCTATTTGCATAATGGCCCTTCTTCTCGCATTTGAAGCAAGTGATATTAGCAAGGTCGATTGGGCTTTTTTGGGCATAACCCAATCCTGTAGTCTTTTGCCAAGCTTTCTTCTATTGATCAAAGTTCATCTTCCTCTTTCCGGGCTGGCTAGAAGAGGGCTGAGTAGGGGTGGCCTTGGCAGTGGGTCCCTTAGGTTTTGCTTCATATCTAAGAGCATAGTCAACAAGCTCTGTGAAGGTGCAGTGGGTGTGGCCAGTAAGCAAGTCATAATATTCTGGTCTAGCTCCCAAAATGAATTTCTCATTCTTCAGAAGTGGCGTATCGATCAAACCAGGTCCGAACTTGGAGAGTTCGTTGAATTTCCTCTCATACTTAGAAAAAGTCATACTGCCTTGCTTAAGATCCATGAAAGCTCTATAAAGTTGGGTTTTCCCAGCAGTTGGCATCCATTGTGCCGAGAAAGTATCCCTAATCAAAAGATAGACTAGATGAGCAATCATTCCAAAGATTGAAGGAAGAATTTAGACTACGAAATCAAAACAAATTTATACCTAAACTGGGCCCAAGTGATGGTGTTTTCCTCGATACGTGAAGTAACAGATTCCCACCAATCCTGTGCGGCATCTTGAAGTTGCCAAGCAGCAAGCTGACGCTTCTGAGCATCAGTGATCTCCAGACCCGAAAATATCTTCTCTAAGCCTTTAAGCCATTGCTGAGCCTCGATAATGTTCTCGGATCCAGAAAACTTAATTCCACCAAGTTGTGTATACTGCTTACTAAGAGTGGTGAATTTGATTGGGGCTGGGGCGGCAGGTGCAGCCTGAGCAGGACCATGGCCCTTCCTCCCCTATTGTTTCTTCTGGTACTCATCCTGAAATAACAAAAGAGATTTTAGAAACCAAGGATAGAATTCATAGAACTCTAAGGAAAGTCCTATCAATGAATCAAAAGAAGTTTGAATTGAAAGGATTGGATATTGAATCGATTCTCCTCATTCTAGGGTATTACTACCCTATCTTTAATGAGTTTATAAAATCCCAAACTAAGGTTTTTAAGGAAACCGAAGCTCTGATACCAACTGTAACAACCCGTATATTTGGACCATTTAAATTGACAATAATCCACACATGTCAACTTAAATAATACAAAACACGAATCATTATGGGATCAAGTTCAACTTAGATATTCTATTTTAAATTGTTGATTATCCTATATCAACTTCAATTTCATGTTAATCACTACTCATGTTAACGACTAATTCAATATCACATAACAATTTAGTGTCACAACTATTTACATAAGCTAACCTCAAATCACAATTTAACATCGACCATTTTAACATCCAAATTTATATTTATAACATCTATCACTTGATTATCATAGCATAATAGATTGAGTCGTGAATGAAATATTCACCTTGTGTGGTTAGAGATTTGACGATGAAGCACAAAGACGAATAGATAAGAGACACTAACAAGCACGACGCAAAATGAACACAAACTACAATCAAACAAATAATTTAATTAACAATTGGTTCAATACAATATATAGATTGTATATATATATATAATCATACCAAACGATGAAGCAAGATAGATCCGACAAGCTGAAGGTAACCTAGGACTCCGAAGCAGTAGCTGGAAACAAAACATAGCAGCAAACGTGAGCAACTAGGATTCTAAAAGTTACACTGCTATGTAATATACAGTTTCCTATATAGACTTATATATGAACGGAAATGCCACGGAATTCAGTTGTGGCCAAGTCGAGGTGGATGGGAGCAGTGGTGCTGGCTGGACTCGGGTGGTGGCTGGTGGAACAGACTGGGTGCGGATGGGTCAGCGGGAGGCTGGTCGTGGGGTGTGGGCTGTTTGGTCGTGGGTGTGGGCTATCTGGTCGTGGGTGGGCTGGGGAGGCGGAGGCTGGCGGCAGGTGGAAGGGTTGGCGGCGGAGGCTGGCAGAAGGGTAGGGCGAACTGGTGGTGGACTGGACGGCGGTAGGAGCAGTGGCTGGTGGAAAGGCGTGGGTAGTGGAGCGAATGGGCGGTTGGCAGTGGGCGAAGGCTGGGCAGAGGGAACAGACTGAGCAGATGATGGGACGTGGAGATGGTGACGGGGACGGACTGGGCGGCGGTATAGGCTGCTGGTGAGGGGGACGGACTGGGCGGCGGGCGTAGGCTGCTGGTGACGGGGACGGAGGAAGGAACTGGGATAGGGAAGAGAAACGTGGAGTGAGTTAGCAAATGAGCAGATTTATTTTTTTAGGAGAAGACAAAATTTTGAACTTACTGAAGGAAGAAAGAAAAAGAATTCTTGTAGAAGAAAGAATGGGAATGAGAAGAAGTGAAGTCAGGCAATTGTTTAAACGTGTAAACAATGAATGGGTGGGAAAGGTGAGAAGTCAAACAAAATGAACAGGCAAAATGAATGCGAATTCATCAACCGATGGCTCTTCATTTCTAACATCTTTCAAACTGAACTTTTATTTAAATAGGTGGCTAACAGCTAGCATGATGGGAAAGGACAGACGAAGGAAACAAAAGGCCTCAGAAGTGAAAGGACACAAAAACAGATACCGATATAATTACCGGTTTCGTGGATTCCGCTGTGTACCGGACTTCAAAACACAAAATTTAATATACTGCCGAGATCAGCACGACGAGACGATCAAAATGGTATATAGATATCAGTGGTATGTTTGAATTATAAAAATTCAAATTTTCTATTAGTGGAAAATGCAACAAAAACGCAGAAGAATAAGATCGACGGAGCCAAAGAAGTCCGAATTTTGAAAAACGAAAAATGGCGTCTCCGTCAGAAGATGGTTTAGAATTTTTCTTTGTAAAAAGATTCAGGTTCGGAAGATAAATTTTTTTTACGTTTTAAAATGAACTGACGTGCAATAAAACGCGAACAAAATTTACTACGGTATAAGACGAAACTTTACCCATATCTATTACCATCTAGGCGCAATTTATAGACAAAGTTTGGACGCTAATTGAAATCGTATGTAAGTTCCACATTTTATATTAAAATAATGGATTTAAAATTTTAAATTGGGTCGAAAATTCAGGGTCGTTACACACGTTCTGTTTGTCCATCGGACCGAGGATGATATGCGGTGCTAAAATTAAGCTTCGTTCCCAAAGCTTTTTGAAGACTCTTCCAAAATCCACTAGGAAATAATGGATCACGATCGCTAACAATAGAAGTAGGAACTCCATGCAATTTAACAATTTCTTTGATATAAAGTTTGGCCAAAAGAGGTACGGTCCGATTGGACCGAACGAGAATAAAATGGGCGGATTTTGTAAGTCTATCTACAATCACCCATAAACTGTCATGACCCGAGCAAGAACGGGGAAGACCGTCAACAAAGTCCATGGAAATTTGATCCCACTTCCAAACTGGAATATCCAAAGGTTGCAATAACCCATCGGGCCTTTGATGCTTGGCTTTTACGAGTTGGCAAGTCATGCAACGCTTAATAAAGTTAGCAATATCAGATTTCATTCCATCCCAATAATAAAGTCGTTTCATGTCCGCGTACAATTTACTACTACTGGGATGAATGGTAAATTTGGAATGACGAGAATCTTCTAAAATGGCTTTACGAAGATCACTAATATTTGGCACAATAAGTCTACCAAATTTTCGAATGCCTCCATGAGCATCGATTTCAAAGTCTTTCAAACCATTAATATTTCTATCCCTACAACTTTGGCTAAGATGAGCTAATTCAGGATGCTTTTGAGCTTCAAGGATGCGGTCAAAAAGAGAAGGATGAGCCTTAAGGCTACATAGAACAAGAGACGAACATGAATCGGATTCACGATCTCGAATCTCACAAGTGGAAAAAGTCTCAAGATCATTCAATTCGGATATCATCATGGAAACAACTGCTTGTTGCTTACAACTAAGGGCATTGGCAACAAGATTTCCCTTTCTGGGAGTATAGAGAATATCAAGATCATAAGATGCAAGGAATTCGACACAACATTGTTAACGCAAATTAAGTTCCTTTTGAGAAAATAAATACTTCAAAGATTTATGATCGGTGTAGAGAACAAATTTCTCTCCCAAAAGATAATGACGCCAAATTCTAAGGGCGAAAAAAATGGCCGCGAGCTCTAAATCATGAGTGGCATGTCTAGCCTCGGCAGTCTTTAATTGCCTAGAAGCATAAGCGATAACACGTTCCCTTTGCATGAGAACGGCTCCCAAACCAACACGACTAGCATCGGTATAAACAATTAAGTCCTGGTTCCCTTCGGGAATTACAAGAATAGGAGCATCGGAAAGGAGTTCTTTTAATTTCTAAAAAGCAACTTCATAATTGTCTGACCAAATGTACTTAACTCCCATCTTTGTCAAACTAGTAAGAGGCATGGAAATTTTAGAAAAGTCTTTTATGAAACGACGTTAATAGCCCGCCAATCCAAGAAAACTACGGATTTCCATCACACTCTCCGGTCTCTTCCAATTTTGAACCGCCTCAATCTTTGAAGGATCCACGAAAATTCCGGATTCAGAAATAATATGTCCTAAAAATTTCACACGAGATTGCCAAAAGTGGCACTTAGAAAATTTTGCTTTCAATTGATTGCTCCTAAGGGTTTCCAACACAATTCGAAGATGATTTTCATGCTCTTCCTCGGTTTTAGAGTAAACAAGAATATCATTAATAAAGGTGAGAACAAATCGATCGAAGAAGTCTTTGAAAACTCGATTCATAAGGTCAACGAAATAAGCTGGAGAATTTGTTATACCAAATGGCATAACAAGCCATTTATAAGATCCATAACGAGTACGGAATGATGTCAAAGGAATGCTATCATCTGCAATACAAAGCTGATGAAAACTGGTTGCTAAGTCTAACTGTGAAATGATTCTAGCACCGCAGAGTTGATCGAATTGATCATCAATCCGAGGTAAGGGATATTTATTCTTGATGGTAAGATCATTAAGCTTGCGGTAATTAACGCAAATCCTAAGTGTACCATCAGATTTCTTCACAAAGATAGCTGAAGCTCCCCAAGGAGAGGAAATAGATCGAATAAACTGTTTCGCCTCCAATTCGGATAATTGTTTACGCATCTCCTCATTTTCCTTATTGGACGTACGATAAGGAGGACGAGTGATAGGTAGAGCTCCAGGAATTAGATTAATTCTGAACTCAATTGCTCGCATAGATAGTAATCCTAAACGGGCTCAAATATATCGGGAAATTCATGAACAATGTGAATGAGGGAAATGACATCTTCCTCATCATCTTTATCGTCATCATGCGGGTTTAGAGAATATAAGGATGCTACCGAATTGGAATCTGAATCTTTAAGAACAATAGAAATCTGCTTAACAGATTGAGGATGTCGAAGATGGATAGTCCTCTCGGGACATAGGATGTGGGCTTCATAACGATTAAGCCAATCAATTCCCAAAATCATTCTGAAACCTAGGTAGCGCATAACATGCAAATCGGCTTGGAAAGCATAATCACATATAATAATCTCGACATCTTTACAAAGTAAACTAAGTGTTGCGGATCCACCAACCGATTCGCAATTCTCAGTGAAGTCATCAAGCCTATAAAATTTAAAGACAAAGTATCAACAAGTTCTTTTGATATAAAAGAGTGAGTTGCACTCGTATTAAAAAGAACTCGAATAGGATGATCATGAAACATAATAATGCCATCAAGGACAAAATGAGAAATACCTTGACCAAGAGAAGTGTTACTAGGGGCTTGCACAACATTCAGCTTTCCCTCTTTCTTGCTTTGAAGTTTAGGACATGAAGATATATGATGATCCGAACTTTTGCAATAGCGGCAAGAAATAGGCCTAGGACACCTATTTATATAGTGGTCCTTAGAACCACAATTGTAGCATTCTCCACGATTAGGGATTGGAGTCTTTGCTACCGAAGTTGCTTGCTTCACTTTCTTGTTGGGATTAGGGCTTTTGAACTTAATAAAGGGATGCCTCTTCTTGTTGTTATTGAAGTTCTTTTTGGCACCCACAACTGCAACATCACTTTCTTTATTGGCCTCTTCAAGTCGAAGAGCGATATCTACAAGCTGATCGAAAGGAACTTCTAGTTTCAGAAGTAAAGGCTTTTTGAGGTTCTTATTCAACCCATAGATAAACCTCTAATTCTTCTTCAATGGGGTATTAATATACTCGACCCCATATTTAGGGAGGGATTCAAAAGATGCGACATAATCTGTCACAGAAGATTCACCTTGAACAAGGTCAACAAAGTGTCGAGCTAAAGTTACTTTTTTAGCTTCTGGCACAAACTTTAACTCAAACCTTTCCCGGAATTTCTCCCAAGTAAGATCTGCTTCAACAATTTCCAAAATCAAAAGCTCATACCAATCTAATGCTCTCTCCTGGAGCATGCTAGAAGCCACTTGGACTCGATGTAGATCCACAAGATTCGTGCGAGAAAAGATGCGATCGCATGTTCTAAGCCAAGCTTGGACTTCTATAACACTTTCGGAACCCTTGAATGGCCTTCCATCCAAATTGGTATAATCACTACACAAGCGTGCAAATACGGATTTAGGATGAGTAGGCTTAGGAATGTGTCCGGCAGCTTGGGCATTCTTTGAAAGATCCAAAAGCCGTTGGGCGGACATGAATACGCCATTCTGAGGAGTAGCACTAGATTGACCGGCGCTGGGACGACCATGTCTAACCATTTCTCTTCTTTAAGAAAGAAAGAAAGAAGAGGAAAAAGGTTATTCTCGGAATGAATATCAAACAACCTGATTGATAAAACAAGGCATCATAAAAGAAAATAGGATAGAACAGGTCTTAAGACTCGAATTAAATCCTAAGGCACGATTCCTAAGAGAGACTTAGTGTAACGACCCAGAATTTATATTAATTAAAATTTGAATATTTAATTGCTTTTAAATATTAATATGTGAAATTAATAAGTCGAATAATTTAAAATTCGAATATCTGGATTTTATTGGGTAATTAAATTGATAATTTAATATTTAAATTCCAAAAATAATTGAAATCTGAATTAAATGTGATTAAAAATGATCTATGAAGTTATATTAAATCATATTGAAGTCATAGCGATGTTATAGAACTTTTAAAATTGAATTTTGAGTTAATCTGTGAAAATTGAATATTTTAATATTTAATCGACTAGTGAAATTAGCCATTTTTCGAACAGTCTCAGAATTGGACGAAACTAGTTCCATTGGATCCGTAATAGTTTTTTATTATCGGATTTCAATTTTCGTAGCAATCGGAGTTGTCGTTTGACCGTGGCAGCTCGAAACGCATCGAAATTGTTTTAATATTAATTTGGCGAGTTAAAATAGTCATTTTTCAAAAAGTCTCGGATTTCGACGAAAGTAGTTTCATCGGATCCATAATGTTATATTATTGTATGGTTTCAAATTTCGTGTCAATCGGATGTACGGTTTGTCCGGGGCAAGCCCAAACGCATCGAAATCGGTTTAAATCGGTTTAATTTAAAATCGATCGTTTAATTCCATAACTTGCACAGATGATCGAATTAGCTCCCGAAACACGTTCCATTGCTTCAGAACGTGGGGTAAACCTTAGAAACACCAGCCGGCACGCTTCGTTTGGAGTTCGGAAAATTTTCGATGAATAGTGTTTTGAGAAATTTTCTATAAAAGGACGTGAATATTTCATTTTGCACTCAGAACCCTCTTCCTTCTTCCAGCCGGCCCTAGCTATTCAATGGCTGAAAAACACTCAACTTCCTCCTCCATTATCTCTCCATCCATCAAACGATTCGTGAAATGTTCAACATGAAAGTTGTAGAGCTAATCGAGCTCTAGAAGATCAACGGTGGAGATCATTTGAAGCTGAGCCAATCAACGGCAAATGGGGCATGAAGGCAGCAGCTCCTCTCACGTTTTTATAGCAGTAGGTGGGGCCGAGCTTCACAAATCTCTGGCCGAGCATAGAGAAGGTGATGAACTTTCCAATGGTGGTGGAGTGATGCAGTTTCGAGCTTTGTGGTAGCCGTAGTTTAAAACCCTAAATGGTTGGCCTATGGGTTGTTGTTACGTGAAAAGTAACGTGAGGAAGATGATGATAAGGAATGGCCATATCTGGTGGGAAGGGAATGGACGGCCAGATTTAGTTGTATGGTTAGAAAAATAAAATTAAAAGCTGAAATTGTTTATTTTAAATTCGTTCAAACTTTAAACTATCATAACTTCTTCATACGAGGTCCGTTTCGCACGAGACGAATTGCGTTGGAATCGTATTGACGAGCACTACACAATGGAGCTGGATTGGAAGCGATCGGAGTCAGTGAAAATTTTGACTGAAATTAAACATCCGTTTAATTTTATTCGAAATAAAACGCTACAACTTTTATTGGAATCAAGGTGAGAACTTCTCACTGGATCGAATGATTTGTTTCGATTTAAATTTTAAATTGTTAGATTTAAAATTGTTGACAGTGTTGATTGTGATGATTGAATGATGATTGCTATTTATTATGTTAAATAGACATTATACGCCGTTAGTAAGCGGAGGTTATTTATTAAAAACATATACCGCGATAATTTCACATTGAAGTGAAATTGGTATTATTTATGTATATAGCAATATATATATATATATATATTGGAATATGTATATATTGGAGTTGATTTTCCGCATTGTATAGCGGATGAGACCCTATTGCGCCGCATAATAGCGAATAATATTTATTAAACTCATATACCGCGATATTTCGTACTGGAGCGGAATTGGTATTGTGCTAACATCTATGGATGCAGGGAAACAGGTTGGAAGGATCCGACTGGATTCCTCACCGTATTGATTTATTTACAAATATTGTGATATATTCTGTTATCATATGATGATATGTGATGTTTGATTGTCGTGATTGATGATTGGTGATGTTGCATCATCGGATCCATTTTTGAAGTTTAAAAATAAAGATTTTGATTTTACATTGGAATTTTTGAATTATTATGAACTATTTATATAAAAGATGTACAAAAATGATATTTTATAAATTAAGAATACTGGAATTATAAAACGAGTTTTTATAAGTGTTAAAATGGAAAAAAAATGGATTTCATAAGTGAATGAAATTTATAGACTTATAATTTGTGAAGTTATAAAATGAATAGATGTTGTAAATAAATGGATTATAAGTTCTTAACTTATAATATAGACTTCTGGTATATAATTGAGTTATATAAATTGAATTGGATAATAAAGGAGATTTATAAATCGAAGTTTTATAAATAGAAATGGGATTTATAAACATTGTTTTATAAATCTGAAACCAATTGAATTTGATAAATTAAACATAGAAGTTTAATAAAGGAGATATATTCGTGATTTTGGACAGCGAATTATCCTTTAAGTTAAATGTTGTAATAATAAGGGTTTGGTTGGGAATTTTATCCACAATTTTGGACAGTGGATAATCTTTTAAATAAAATGTGTAGAAATGTTGAATTTGGATAACGAAATATATTCATGATTTTGGACAGTGAATGTATTATTAAATAAAACGGAGATGTTTTGGGAAAGTGATATTTTGAATAGAAATGAAGTAATTGTTTTAAAAGATGTTTTAAAAGGTGTTAAGTATCGAATACATAGACTTCAACATTCATTGTTGAAATAGACGTTTCGAGAAATAAGGAAATGGTGGACTATAACACTGTTGTTATAGTAAATGGTTTCCGAAAGGAAATGTTTTATATAGTATTGGGATTTATATATCTATCTTAATTTCGAATCCCTATACTAGTGATTTTGAGTTGTCGTAACGATGTTTTACGTAACATTCATTTTGACTCAAATAAAATTTATGAAAGAGAATGATTTCCTTAAAGAATGAAATATATACTTAATTTTGATTTAAGTATATCAAATATTTTCCAAGTGTTGAAAATAAATGATTTGTGAATTACTTATTATTAAATAAGTATGGAAATGCTTTTCCAATATGAAGTGAAATGTTTTTGAGATTTTATCTTTTAAAGATAAATTGAAAAGTGAATATTTGAAATTTGTTTTCAAATGGTTAAGTGTGGAAAATTTTATATCTTGTAAAGATATTTTTGGAAGATAAATAATTTGGAAAATTATTTGGAATCTGATGATGTTGCGCATCTTTATTGATAGTTAAATAACCGACTATCAATATTTACCCTTGAATGGGTATTTGTTTTGATTTGCTTGAATTTGAATGCCACGCTTATTTTTGAATAAGCGCTCACTATTCGGGTTAGCCGGGAAATGACCTTTGGGTCGTATAACCTATTCCGAATATGTGATACGTCGAAATGGATTGCATTTGATGACCGGTGTTGAAGACCGGATATTTTTGAAAACGGAAGGATTACCGTCGAGTTACTCTACATCGGCTGATCTCCGATATAGAGGTTTTATCACCCTTAGTGATGGGAAGTCCGGACGTGATTAGAAAATTATCCGGATTTGCAAAGGCTTCGTACGAAGTGCCTTCGGTTCTGTTCGATCCCGGAACAGACTTGTATGGTTGTATGTCTGACGCTACAAATTGAGATATAAAGCTAGTTTCTTTCAAATACATTTCTGTTGGTGGCGGAGAATTTATTCTCTTTGCTTAACACCCTTCTCTGAGACGTACGAGCTTAGAGGTTATGTAGTTGAAGGTTACTAGTGATATACTCCCAATTTGGTAACGTGGCATGCTGAGTGTTGCTGTGAAATGATCATTGTTTGATCATTTGTGATATGATCATTTGTTTGATCATTTATCTTTGTGATCATTACTTTGATCATTTGTTTGACCCGAAGCATGGCTTTGTGACAAAGCGTAGCTTTGTGGACGAGACTTCGTCGGACCTCACACCCCGGAAATGGTCAAAACAGGAAAGATGCGGCAAGGTTATTAGGGGGTAGCGCCCCTTTAGTGTATGTCATTCCTTCTGGATAGAGGTGGTATCATGGTATGGAGCCCAGATACTTAACCTATGTTGTTGCTGCATTATTATTCTTATGTGGTTGTTGGAAATCGAGGATCCTCGGAAAGATCGGTTACGATCGGGGGATGACATATTCGAGTAAGTAGTTACCCAGTTAGGGGTAACCCGGCCTTGTGTTGGCAGAGATCTAACCGTAATGTTAGGTTATTTCTCGGGTCGTCTTTCTAGAGGCGTACCTATGTGGCAATGGGAAGTTCCTTGGCCTGACCATTTGTTGGAAATCCAAACTCCAATACGAATTTTGTATGGTTTTAGTTGTAGAACCTGCCATTTACGTACGGTGGTCACCACTATTTAGATGGTAGCTATAGTAGGCATACGATACTGGTCGTATGTTGGCTAAGATTAATATTATACTTTCGAAATGTTTTCTACACTATGCACTAATAATAATATCAAAAAGGTTTTGATTTTGCGTAGTAAACATCTTTGACTATTATAAGAAGAAATCTCCTCCAATTCTGCGTTTGCATTGTGTGTGTGGCGGGAGGTCTTATGGTAGTCTCATTTTCCAAAAGCATTGCGAAATTGACTTTAAAATCTTCCTGTTGTTTGTTTTAAAGATAAACTGTTTTAGTTCTCACACCAGTCACCATGACTGACCTGGAGTTTATTGTTTTCCTTCCTAAACTCTGGGTGCCCACCAATTTCCACACGGGCAGTCTAGAGTCAGGTTATCAGGTCATTCTGGATTTAGGAGTGCTATGGAGCTTAGTGGCGAGCTGGATGGTGAGACGTACCACTTGTATATGATATTATTTATTCCGCTGTGTATTCTATATATGGACAAGTTTATATAACTGTCCAGTGTTGTATTGTTGTTGTAAACTCTGATGATGATGATGTAATGTATAAAATGATATAGTTCTTTGATTTAAAGATTATTCATTTATCTATTATATGTTGTTCCGCTGCGAATGTGAGATTCTGATATTGTTTCTGTTTCTGATGTTGTTCTGTTGTTCTTCTTTCTTTTTCTTCTATCATTTCTTCTACCTCTTCTTTCTTAAACCCTAAGAATTCGGTTTTCCGGCATTCGATGGCTCGGCAGTCGATACAGTGGACGTATTGATGTCGATATTCAGAAGTCGAAGAATCGGGTCCTTACAACGTGGTATCAGAGCATATGGTTAAGCGACAACCCTGCTCTGTTGGGTGTTACTCATTAGATATTGAGTCAGTAGTGCTCTAGAATGAGTTGAGTGTAATAATAGATACGAGCGCGTATTTGTTAGTTAATATAAAATTGTTTTGTATTGTGATGATTGGTTTGTTGAGTGGTATATGGATTCTGGTCGGTATTGTCCGTACAACTCTATCGATAGGGATCTCTAAACACTTGTATAGAACAATTCGGCACGATATTGTTTTAAATTGGGTAAATGAAATAATTTTACCTCTATTTTATTTTGTATATAAACGAAAATAATTTTTCGGAAATTATTAAAGTGTATATGAATTGATTGTTAAGTTGTTTGAATAAGTTAAATAAAACAACAATTGTGAAAGAATAAATTGTATAAGTAAAGGAATTATAATGTATGAAGTTATAATTAAAATGATTTACAATTGTGAAATAATCTTATATGTAAGAAAAGATTTATAAATGAGATTTATAAATCAAGGAAGATTTTTGAAAGAATTTAAAACACTGAATTCACTATTGTTGCTGGGAAATAGTACGGTGATGACTGCAGCATCATCAGTATCATTTTCGAGTTTCTGTGTGACTGATTTGCTACCATAGTAAATTGGAAATTGAAGTTTTGTTATGATAAACAGATTTGATTTAAAATCCAAGTTGAAGTTGATAAATATAAGTGAAATAAGTTTATACTTATAATATGGAATAAAATTAACTTTGGTAAAAGTTAAATAGAATTTATTTAGAATGTGTGATGACCGCCCACGACCCCTGCACTAAACATGGAAATAGTGCGCTGTAAAGTGTGCCAGGCAGCCATGGACGATTGCCAAGGTTAAATTAAAACAGTAGAATCTATCGTATTACTCACAGCGCATGGATAAAATACAATAGAGAATATATATAGTGAAGCATCTTAAAATAGAATCTCATCAATTAAGCTTCATAATAGTTGAATACAAACATCTGAATAGTCAATACATCAAGCCTCACTACATATCACTCAGAGAATTATACAAAGCAGCGGAACATCCAGTACATATAGTAAGAAAATAATATGCAAGCCTCCAGTTCGTCTTCGTCATCAGCATCGTCGGAAACTAAGAACAGCACCTGTCACCTGCTACCTAGTCTGCCCATCCCAAAGTGGATGAACAGCCCAAGGCAATAAGAGTTAAACATAAAGCCTTGAGTCAGACAACAGTCTTAGTGAGCGATAAATTAACTAACAACATACCAAAAGAGCATAAAGGAAAAAGGAATAGGAATCCAACCCTCCCACTCCACCTCTTTCTACAGTGATAGCCCCTAGACACACTAAGCAGAAGTAAACATAGCAAAGCAGATAGTTAAAGTAAAGCAATTACCACTCGAGTCAAGGTCAACATTTTCCAAGTACAAACCCCCAAGGTCTAAACCAAGATCAGATAAGCACCCGAAAAACATTGCTCTTGAGACCGAATGACGATACAACCAAACATCCATGACTCTGGCTATCACTGTTATCTTTGCTTCGATACCACCGTTAATTGAATGACCGGCACATTCTTTCAGCCGTCCGTCAAGGGTTAATGGCAACCCCGGTTCTAGACAGAACTCCGCACGTCGTCGCAGCCCGTGCCTAGGACTATCGAATCTGCCCAGAGTATTCGACTACAATCATAGTCTTTAGGGACTATCAAATCTGCGTAGCGTACTCTTGCTTTGAGTCTGCTAGAACCTTCAATAACGATGAAACCTCAGCCTTCTAGTCATCCTCCTCGACGACTATTTCCATACTAGCTCAAGCGCCTCTTGAGCAAACCATTATCCTCAAACCCGAACCATTTCACCGAGTTATCAACATGCTTGGAATGATCCTGTCTGGACTAAACCAAGGCTATCTCATACCATGCCTCGCTTCATCTCATCATAGCAAAGCCTCATCTCAACATCATCATCAAATCTATCCATATGAGCTTCATCAACCGCCACATATGCCACGAGCAGCTTTTCCAATTCAAGAGCCTTTCCCTTAGCTTTTGAATCATCTTCGACCATCTTGTCTAAATCAAATCATCAATCAACTAATTTACAACAATCAATCAAGTCAAACATTAATCCAAGTAATCAAGCATTCAAACACGATCAAATAAACGATTATAACAATAATGGCAATCTTGTAAATAAAGAGTCTGAATCTAACAAGCATGAATCATGAGCAATATCTTTACAACTTAATGAATGAACTTGAATAGATTAACATGTAGTAAAATGGATGTCAAATCATCATGAACAATAGATCTACACTTAAGTTATGAAAATGCATGGAAATCACTATTTTAACACATAATCAAGCCACCAATCCGATATACTCCTTTGGATCCGTGTGAGAGATAACCACCACTCACCAAATCACCTAAACACCTCAAAAGCAACACACTTCAGATCTGGACAGCGAAGGATCTAACTTGATCTATCAAAACTCCGCTTCAAACGATGAAATCTCTCTTCGAAGAATGTAGATCTTCAATCTAAGCTCTTGGATCTTCGATTTGATCTTCAATTTGGATGGAAGGAATCACAAGATTAAAGTGGAGAAAAGAAGTGAAGAAGTGTAGATCTCGAGCTCTCAAAATAGCAGCACTTCGTCGCTTCAAAATACGGATCCCAAAAAGTGAAGAAATGGACGTGTATTTATAGGCTGATCCTTAAGTCGTTTGCTCGCTTTTAAGTCGTTCACGACTTAAGAAAACCCACGACCTACGACCTACCAGATCCCATGACTCAGCCAATTGTACGACCTAGCACTTGCGCGACTTAATTATCCCCTTCGACCTACGACTTAGTAGATCCTACGACTTAACCACTGCCGCATTTCTACCTAAGTCGTTTCGACGACTTAACAACTAACGACTCAACGACCTTGCGACTTAAAGACTCAGGCCTATGTGCAACCTAAAACATGCACGACCTAACACAGACACTCCCTAACGACTTAAGTCCTTACGCGACTTAGCTGGGTTACGACTTAACATCTCACGACCTAACTACACCCAGCATACTATCATAGGTCGTCTACGACCTAACTAAACATACCATAGCGACTCAACGACTTATCTTAACTCGTCCACGACCTAAGAAAACCTTACGACTTAACTGTCTCCGACCTAAGACTTAACGGTACAACATCCTAAGCCACTAACCACTAGGTCGTTCACTTCCAATACTAACTTCCTTAGGTCGCTGTCTTTCCTTAAGTCGCCCCAATACTTAAGTCGTTAACTCTTAAGTCGTTCACTCGACCTAAGCTACCACACGACCTAACTTCTACACGACTTATCCCAAAATCCTTAAGTCGCCAACTTCCTTAGGTCGCCAATTTCCTTAAGCCGCTCCTCCGACCTAACTACTATACGACCTAAGCTCCGAACGACTTAAGCTCTGAACGTTCTAACAACACTAGACGACTTATCAACCCTACGACCTAATGACAACTGTTTTACAATCTTTCGATCCGTAAAAATACGGGTTGTCACAGAATGGGAATCTAAATTTAATTTATAAGTGGAAACTTAAGTTAAATTAAACAAATGATGTTTGAAATGGAAAGTAACTTAAGTAATGGTGAATGAATTTGATTTTGGGTATCAAAATTAATTAATGAAATGAAGTGATGAATGTGAACTTGAGTTATATAAATAAAGGAAATTCAACTTTATTTGTAAAATGAATTAGCAATTGAATTAATAAATGGATTGAATGATAATCAATCGAATGAAAGTAAATTGATATGGAAAAATGAATGTAAGTGTTAATTCATTAAAAACTAATTGAATAAATTGAATGGAAGTCAATTTAATATAAACCAATTAGAATTTAAAATGTTGAACCAAATTGAATGTAAGTACAGTAAATTGAATAAATTTGGTTGTGATGTTTGTGCATTGGTTGTTATATGAGTGTTGGTTGATTGTATATAACATAATTCATTAAGTATTAATGAAATTGAATTAATAAAATTGGAAGCTAAAGTAATTGAATTCAAATTGAAAGTGGTGTAAATTTTAATAGAATTGAATTAAATTTGAATTGGAAGTGAACCAACTTGAATGTAAATTAGTGAATGTAACTAATTTAATAAATGAATGTTGATAAAAATCCAATATAAATGAATCAAATATGATTTAACATTGAAAACCAATCCATTGAATATTAATGAGAAGTGAATTTATTGGATGATGGTTGCATTTGTTGTTTGTTGCATTTGCTATGTTGTCACATGTAGTTGTTATGTTGCTATATGATGTATATTGATATTATTTTCTATATACATGTTCTCATTTGTTTGATTGAGTGTTTAGTAGGTGCGGATGGCGTTTGCTTCGCATTTGGAGCTCGCTTTCGCGCTATATTAGCCGTATACGCTCGCTAATAATATATAAGGTACATATCTCGGATTAAATATCGTACTTTTACACTTTTTTCCCTACGGGATGCCTCATCACTTGATGAGATGTATATTTGTGATATATATACACTGTCATTTTTTTTCGGATCGAGCCGCGCAAAGGAGGCTATGGCAAAATTTTCCGAAAATTTAAGGCGTTAGAATATTTTTGAGAAAATTGGAAAATTTGAAAATTTTGAAAACTAAGTATGATTTGGAAACTTAGTAAAGTTATTGAAAGAAGTTTAACTATTGGATTTTGGAAAAGTTAAACACTTAAGAGATTGTAAATCAGATTTGAATGGTTTGTTTTGAAAGTTAATGGATTTTGTGAATTTTTCTTACTTGGTAATTTCGAGGACGAAATTCTTTTAAGGGGGGAAGTTTGTAACGACCCAGAATTTATATTAATTAAAATTTGAATATTTAATTGCTTTTAAATATTAATATGTGAAATTAATAAGTCGAATAATTTAAAATTCGAATATCTGGATTTTATTGGGTAATTAAATTGATAATTTAATATTTAAATTCCAAAAATAATTGAAATCTGAATTAAATGTGATTAAAAATGATCTATGAAGTTATATTAAATCATATTGAAGTCATAGCGATGTTATAGAACTTTTAAAATTGAATTTTGAGTTAATCTGTGAAAATTGAATATTTTAATATTTAATCGACTAGTGAAATTAGCCATTTTTCGAACAGTCTCAGAATTGGACGAAACTAGTTCCATTGGATCCGTAATAGTTTGTTATTATCGGATTTCAATTTTCGTAGCAATCGGAGTTGTCATTTGACCGTGGCAGCTCGAAACGCATCGAAATTGTTTTAATATTAATTTGGCGAGTTAAAATAGTCATTTTTCAAAAGTCTCGGATTTCGACGAAACTAGTTTCATCGGATCCGTAATGTTATATTATTGTATGGTTTCAAATTTCGTGTCAATCGGATGTACGGTTTGTCCGGGGCAAGCCCAAACACATCGAAATCGGTTTAAATCGGTTTAATTTAAAATCGATCGTTTAATTCCATAACTCGCACAGATGATCGAATTAGCTCCTGAAACACATTCCATTGCGTTTAGAACGTGGGATAAACCTTAGAAACGCCAGCCGGCACACTTCGTTTGGAGTTCGGAAAATTTTCGATGAATAGTTTTGAGAAATTTTATATAAAAGAACGTGAATATTTCATTTTGCACTCAGAACCCTCTTCCTTCTTCCAGCCGGCCCTAGCTATTCAATGGCTGAAAAACACTCAACTTCCTCCTCCATTATCTCTCCATCCATCAAACGATTCGCGAAATGTTCAACATGAAAGTTGTAGAGCTAATCGAGCTCTAGAAGATCAACGGTGGAGATCGTCTGAAGCGGAGCCAATCAACGGCAAATGGGGCTTGAAGGCAGCAGCTCCTCTCACGTTTTTATAGCAGTAGGTGGGGCCGAGCTTCACAAATCTCTGGCCGAGCATAGAGAAGGTGATGAACTTTCCGATGGTGGTGGAGTGATGCAGTTTCGAGCTTTGTGGTAGCCGTAGTTTAAAACCCTAAATGGTTGGCCTATGGGTTGTTGTTACGTGAAAAGTAACGTGAGGAAGATGATGATAAGGAATGGCCAGATCTGGTGGGAAGGGAATGGACGGCCAGATTTAGTTGTAGGGTTAGAAAAATAAAATTAAAAGCTGAAATTGTTTATTTTAAATTCGTTCAAACTTTAAACTATCATAACTTCTTCATAAGAGGTCCGTTTCGCACGAGACGAATTGCGTTGGAATCGTATTGACGAGCACTATGCTATGGAGCTGGATTGGAAGCGATCGGAGTCAGTGAAAATTTTGAGTGAAATTAAACGTCCGTTTAATTTTATTCGAAATAAAACGCTACAACTTTTATTGGAATCAAGGTGAGAACTTCTCACTCAATCGAATGTTTTGTTTTGATTTAAATTTTAAATTGTTAGATTTTAAATTGTTGATAGTGTTGATTGTGATGATTGAATGATGATTGCTATTTATTGTGTTAAATAAACATTATACGCCGTTAGTAAGCGGAGGTTATTTATTAAAAACATATACCGCGATAATTTCACATTGAAGTGAAATTGGTATTATTTATGTATATAGCAATATATATATATATATATTGGAATATGTATATATTGGAGTTGAGTTCCCGCATTGTATAGCGGATGAGACCCTATTGCGCCGCATAATAGCGAATAATATTTATTAAATCCATATACCGCGATATTCCGTACTGGAGCGGAATTGGTATTGTGCTAACATCTGTGGATGCAGGGAAACAGGTTGGAGGGATCCGACTGGATTCCTCACCGTATTGATTTATTTACAGATATTGTGATATATTCTGTTATCATATGATGATATGTGATGTTTGATTGTCGTGATTGATGATTGGTGCTGTTGCATCATCGGATACATTTTTGAAGTTTAAAAATAACGATTTTGATTTTAAATTGGAATTTTTGAATTATTATGAACTATTTATATAAAAGATGTACAAAATTGATATTTTATAAATTAAGAATACTGGAATTATAAAACGAGTTTTTATAAGTGTTAAAATGAAAAAAAAAATGGATTTCATAAGTGAACGAAATTTGTAGACTTATAATTTGTGAAGTTATAAAATGAATAGATGTTGTAAATAAATGGATTATAAGTTCTTAACTTATAATATAGACTTCCGGTATATAATTGAGTTATATAAATTGAATTGGATAATAAAGGAGATTTATAAATCGAAGTTTTATAAATAGAAATGGGATTTATAAACATTGTTTTATAAATCCGAAACCAATTGAATTTGATAAATTAAACATAGAAGTTTAATAAAGGAGATATATTCGTGATTTTGGACAGCGAATTATCCTTTAAGTTAAATGTTGTAATAGTAAGGGTTTGGTTGGGAATTTTATCCACAATTTTGGATAGTGGATAATCTTTTAAATAAAATGTGTAGAAATGTTGAATTTGGATAACGAATTATATTCACGATTTTGGACAGCGAATGTATTATTAAATAAAACGGAGATGTTTTGTGAAAGTGATATTTTGAATAGAAATGAAGTAATTGTTTTAAAAGATGTTTTAAAACGTGTTAAGTATAGAATACATAGATTTCAACATTCATTGTTGAAATGGACGTTTCGAGAAATAAGGAAATGGTGGACTATAACACTATTGTTATAGTAAATGGTTTCCGAAAGGAAATGTTTTATATAGTATTGGGATTTATATATCTATCTTAATTTCAAATCCCTATACTAGTGATTTTGAGTTGTCGTAACGATGTTTTACGTAACATTCGTTTTGACTCAAATAAAATTTGTGAAAGAGAATGATTTCCTTAAAGAATGAAATATATACTTAATTTTGATTTAAGTATATCAAATATTTTCAAGTGTTGAAAATAAATGATTTGTGAATTACTTATTATTAAATAAGTATGGAAATGCTTTTCCAATATGAAGTGAAATGTTTTTGAGATTTTATCTTTTAAAGATAAATTGAAAAGTGAATATTTGAAATTTGTTTTCAAATGGTTAAGTGTTAAAAATTTTATATCTTGTAAAGATATTTTTGGAAGATAAATAATTTGGAATCTGATGATGTTGCGCATCTTTATTGATAGTTAAATAACCGACTATCAATATTTACCCTTGAATGGGTATTTGTTTTGATTTGCTTGAATTTGAATGCCACACTTATTTTTGAATAAGCGCTCACTATACGGGTTAGCCGGGAAAGGACCTTTGGGTCGTATAACTTATTCCGAATACGTGATACGTCGAAATGGATTGCATTTGATGACCGGTGTTGAAGACCGGATATTTTTGAAAACGGAAGGATTACCGTCGAGTTACTCTGCATCGGCTGATCTCCGATATAGAGGTTTTATCACCCTTAGTGACGGGAAGTCCGGACGTGATTAGAAAATTATCCGGATTTGCAAGGGCTTCGTGAGAAGTGCCTTCGGTTCTGTTCGATCCCGGAACAGACTTGTATGGTTGTATGTCTGACGCTACAAATTGAGATATAAAGCTGGTTTCTTTTCAAATACATTTCTGTTGGTGGCGGAGAATTTATTCTCTTAGCTTAACACCCTTCTCTGAGACGTATGAGCTTAGAGGTTATGTAGTTGAAGGTTACTAGTGATATACTCCCAATTTGGTAACGTGGCATGCTGAGTGTTGCTGTGAAATGATCATTGTTTGATCATTTGTGATATGATCATTTGTTTGATCATTTATCTTTGTGATCATTACTTTGATCATTTGTTTGACCCGAAGCATGGCTTTGTGACAAAGCGTAGCTTTGTGGACGAGACTTCGTCGGACCTCACACCTCGGAAATGGTCAAAACAGGAAAGATGCGGCAAGGTTATTAAGGGGTAGCGCCCCTTTAGTGTATGTCATTGCTTCTGGATAGAGGTGGTATCATGGTATGGAGCCCATATACTTAACCTATGTTGTTGCTGCATTATTATTCTTATGTGGTTGTTGGAAATCGAGGATCCTCGGAAAGATCGGTTACGATCGGGGGATGACATATTCGTGTCAGTAGTTACCCAGTTAGGGGTAACCCGGCCTTGTGTTGGTAGAGATCTAACCGTAATGTTAGGTTATTTCTCGGGTCATCTTTCCAGAGGCGTACCTATGTGGCAATGGGAAGTTCCTTGGCCTGACTATTTGTTGGAAATCCAAACTCCAATACGAATTTTGTAGGGTTTTAGTTGTAGAACCTGCCATTTACGTACGGTGGTCACCACTGTTTAAATGGTAGCTATAGTAGGCATACGATACTGGTCGTATGTTGGCTAAGATTAATATTATACTTTCGAAATGTTTTCTACACTATGCACTAATAATAATATCAAAAATGTTTTGATTTTGCGTAGTAAACATCTTTGACTATCATAAGAAGAAATCTCCTCCAATTCTGCGTTTGCATTGTGTGTGTGGCGGGAGGTCTTATGGTAGTCTCATTTTCCAAAAGCATTGCGAAATTGACTTTAAAATCTTCCTGTTGTTTGTTTTAAAGATAAACTGTTTTAGTTCTCACACCAGTCACCATGACTGACCTGGAGTTTATTGTTTTCCTTCCTAAACTCTGGGTGCCCACCAATTTCCACACGGGCAGTCTAGAGTCAGGTTATCAGGTCATTTTGGATTTAGGAGTGCTATGGAGCTTAGTGGCGAGCTGGATGGCGAGACGTACCACCTGTATATGATATTTTTTATTCCGTTGTGTATTCTGTATATGGACAAGTTTATATAACTGTCCAGTGTTGTATTGTTGTTGTAAACTCTGATGATGATGTAATGTATAAAATGATATAGTTCTTTGATTTAAAGATTATTCATTTATCTATTATATGTTGTTCCGCTGTGAATGTGAGATTCTGATATTGTTTCTGTTTTTGATGTTGTTCTGTTGTTCTTCTTTCTTTTTCTTCTACCTCTTCTTTCTTAAACCCTAAGAATTCGGTTTTCCGGCATTCGATGGCTCGGCAGTCGATACAGTGGACGTATTGATGTCGATATTCGGAAGTTGAAGAATCGGGTCCTTACACTTAGGACAATGATCCTTGCTAGATTATTCTACATTGTTCCGAAGTTTGGCTCTGATACCAAGCTGTGATGCCCCACCTCTATACTCACACTAGCCAAGGACATTACGGAGTAATGCCGTCGACTAGCACGAAGAATAAGGCTGTTGAGGAGCGACCATTTGTGTAATTGCTTTGTGCAAATACCGATATGTCAGATAGTAGGCCATGCCTTTCATTTCAAGAGGAAATCTGACATATCAAATACCAACTCAAAGCTACTACACAGTGGCTATGTGGCCTTCGGAAATAAATATAAAATAAGCATAACACAAATCAGTCACAGATATTCATATCACTAAGGCGGAAACAGATATGAATATAACACATAGAAGTGAACATCAAAGTAGGGGTCATACAAGATCCACTACATCACAAAAGAATAGGTACAAGTGCTAGACAAAAGAATATGTATACATCAAGGAGTCTCTATCTCGAATGTATAAAAACTACTAAGCTAAAGTAGTTAGCCAAAAGTCAGAAGCTAGTCCCTACTAAGAAGTCAAGTGGAAGCACCTGAAACACCTCGGTCTGACCCGAGTATTATTTAAGAAAAAAATAATAAACGGATCAGTCTAGCTATAAATATCATATAAGATGAGATAGTATAAGAGATATGACAAAAATATATGATATCAATAATACCATATTGTGACAAGTATATATTTGATAATAATGAAAATCGTACATTATCTCAAATTTTCTCAAACAGCAAAAAAGAATATCATATCCTTTAGCTTATTCACCAAAACTCAAATATTGACAAAACACATGAATGCAAATCGCAAAAATTGGTGAAACATAAATTCCAAAAATCCATAATTGAAAATCCAGAAAACATAAAAAGGGGAGGAGGCCTATCATAAACGGGAGCATGAAAACTTACCAACACGTGTATCACAAACGGGACGCTATCCCATTGGTCGCTAACCCATAAAATGAGTCGAAGCTCCTCCTAACAGGGTATAGTCCCCCTTTGTGGACTATGTGCCGAAGCTCCTCCTAACAGGGTATAGTCCCCCTTTGCGGACTATGAGACGTCGCATATCGCTAGTCTAAACCACAAAATGATCACCATTGATCAATAAGTGTAAATTACATCAAGCTAGTAAATAAATGGGTTTAGCTTCATGTCCCATAACCACTGGCTTAATTTAAATATTTACAAACAAATTGTATTCCACTCAGAAATTAACACAAGTTTTCAATCGAACAAGTCTAAGAATTAACCGACGATGTAAACGTAAGCGTTTCATACCACTTGATTTGCTAAGTCGTTTAATTGGATTTCTTGTACGAATGAGGTAAAGGTTTGTATATACTAATAGATTGGAAAACGACTTTAAAAACGAGCTTTGTATTTAAAAGTAGCGTTGAAATTGTTTTTGTGAAAGAGTTTGAGTATTTACTACTAGTATAGAAACCTTTGTATTTTAAAGTGACAAATCATAGAAACGATTGTAAAAATAATCTATCACCAAAAATTCACAGTCGACGATGTGAATTAAAACCATGAAAATAGATATCGAATCCATCAAATGGATATTCCCAAAAATCCAGAAAAGTAGCCATCAAAGTTGATAATAAATGACAATAACTAACCGGATCAACAAAAATCGATAAAAATTGAAAATATGCATAAAAACAGGCAAATTGGCTGATTTTAATAGCGCCAGACGTCTGGTGGTTCTCCCAGACGTTTGAGCTGAAGGTCTGGAATTTTTCCAAATCACTCAGATGTTTGAGCCCTAGGTCTGGAATGTTTATTCCTTTGCCTCAGACATCTGAGTGTTTTACCAGACGTCTGAGCTGAAGCTCAGGGTAAAATTTGCCTAGGCCAATAATGGCCAAATCAACTCGGATGTGATCGAATGAGCGATGGTGGCTAGGGATTTACGCCAAACGACAACCCAGCCCTATAGGTTCTTCAATACACTCTAAACAACATGTCCAAACATTCATAGTAGAATTTTCATAGATTTTAACTTCAAATTACTAAAATTGGAAAATTCACCAAACCAATTCAATTCAAAAGCAATTGAACATGAAATAGATGTTAGGAATTCATACCTAACAATAGTGAAAGCTATAGATATAGATGTGAGTTCAAGAACTCACTTTTAAATTCAAAAACAAGGAATGAGAAGCTCTAAAACAAAGCAAGATCAATCTCTCTTCAACTTCACTTCAAGAACCTTCAATCTATGATCAAATACAAAGTTTTTCCTAAGTTAGGTTATAGGAAAAATCAAGAATTGAAGAGGAATTGAGATGGAGAAGATGAAGAGCATGCTTACCTAAGCTTCACTTTGATTTTAGAACTTGAATTTGAATTTCCTAAGAATCTAGGGCTTAGGAATTTTGTTTTCCCCTCTTTTTCCCTATTTTCCCTTAGGGCTTGAGTGTTAGGAATAATGGAATGAATGAATGAAGAGGAGTGGAGTGGGAGCTATTAGGTAGAAGAGTTTGGGTTCTCTTATAGGGTTAGTGGGCTAGAACACAAACCAAAGCCCAAACAAAATACCAAAATCCTAATCAACTCCAAACGTATCAATGTTTATACTCAAAAAAGTTGTAAACATCATTTTGAACTCAATGAAAGTGGTATCGAGTCTGGATTCGACTATTTACAAAAAGTCACATTTCGGACTTTAAATTAAATCAACGATGCTATATTTAAATATATAATCGTAAAATATGCGGGTTGTTATAGTATGTGTTAAAAGGTGGCAATGATGACGTAAAAGACTATTATGGTGGGTTGATGAAAATAGTTGAAATTACTTACCCAATGGAATTGGAGCTTAAATTATTTTTACATAAATTGGAATGACTTAGTTGTATGTAAAATGTTGGAGTAAGATTCCCAAGCCATCAGTTGACCAATTTGTTGGACCTAAAGAGCTACATGGTAGGGTAAAATGATTGATTTCAATATTATTACTTAGAATAAATTTGTTCAAAGATCAATTTGTGTTATTATGACTACGGTGAAAAGAGAAGATGACTACGGTTTTGATCCAATTCTATGTGACCTGTTGTTTCTCATTTTATTGTGGATTCTCACTCTTCAAAGGATAATGTTTGGATTAATAATGTTGTCTCACCAATGGTTGATCCTGGAATGGCTTCAGATCTGCGTGATTCAAACTATGGATTTATTCAATTAAATAACAAGAGAGACAAAGAAAAAGCTTGTGAATTAGGAAGTTTTGTATTAACTACTTAAAATAAATTTGAATGTCTTGCCTTTTCGACTGGCTCTGATATATCTGATGGTCCTGGTTCTGAATATGGGTTGGATTGCCTTATTCCTAATGATCATGGTGCTGTGAATCAATTAATGATTGTAAGTGGTAATAAGGAATTTGCTAATACAAACAACGATGCTAGCTTCGATTATAATAAATCTCAATGGTTGCTAAGGGGAATGGGTCAGGAGACATTGGAGTTTTGGATAATGATTACACAACCCAAATAATCAAGCTATCTGACTCAAAAGGCTCTGATTTATGTTTTGGAGGACATGGAACTGTTTTTGGATGGAATGGTCATATTTCACTTGATAGTGCTACCGTGAATCACTGGAAGGGAGTAAGTGATAATAAGGTAATTTCGGATTCAAGTAATGATATTATTATTTGATGATAGTAAACTTCCAAAGGATGATTTGGTGATAAGGACAGTGGAGAAATCAAGTATTATAGATAGAGATACTTACACCCATAAAATAAAGTTGGTTAATGTTGAAAATTCTGATGAATGTGTGGCAAACTGTTTGAGGAATTTTGATGAGAATACTGGGGTTGCTGAAATTAATTATTTTGAAAAGTTATTAAATGAATCGGGTATGGTGAACTCAAGTTTATCCATTGTTGAAGATGCTGATACTCTTGCTTGTGTCAATGTGCATGGTGCACACATTATGAATGTTTCTGAAGATATGAAAGCACTGAGTCTTGCTTCTTATATTGATACTATTTCCAAAGCGGTTGGTGTTTTAGATGTTATGTGGGGTGATTCTTGGATTTATGAGTTAGTGAATATTTCAGGGGTTGAACAAGATGATAAGTTTGGAATTTTGAATGGAAAGGATGAGTCTTCAGTTCTTTGTTTAATTGATGGATATCAATTAAAGGAGGAAAAGGTTAGTCCGAAAATGGTTTTTGGGGTGGATTCAAATTATGGATCAATGCTTTACTTGGATTCTATTGAAGGGGTGGGACAATCAGTAGTAGGTGACACAGATATAAAGCTTGTGCACAATGACTCTTTATTGGCTTCGGGGGTGTTAGGTGGCACAGTTAGAAAGCTTGTGAAAGATGACTCTTTATTGGCTTCGAGGGAAGTAACCGATTGTGATGATTTTTGTGTAGTGAATGGAGGTTTGGTGTAAGAGTCCAAAAACTCGGCCTTCGAAAATCGGCACCCGTACTTCACTTGTACTCAAAATGCCGTAGATTCAAACGCCGAATCTGGCTTCCCGGAGCTTATAACACCATTAAGTATAACAACACAGCGGAATAAAAAGAATATATCAATAATATCATATATATAACATTGACACAATGACAGATACAAAAATCTGATACAATATGATACAACAGAATGATACAACAGATATCAATATACATCAGAGATATGATACAAGAAATAGCAGCGGAAAGAAAATAGATAACACCAGCAGCAGATAGAATATCTCCAATTGAATGCTCCAATCCATAGCTAGCGGTAAGCAAGGTCAGTCGTCCAACGACTGACTAGCTCCAGATAATCTACTCAACCTGAATATCTGAGAAATCCAACTCTAGACTGCCCGCGTGGAAAATAGTGGGCACCCAGAGTTTAGGAAGGGAACAATAAACTCTGAGTCAGTCGTGGGACTGGTGTAAGCAACAAAAACAGTTTATCTTTAAAACAAAGTAAAATTGAATTTTGCAATGCTTTTGGAAAATGAAACTACCATAAGACCTCCCGCCACACACACAATGCAAACGCAAAATTGGAGGAGATTTCTTCTTATGATAGTCAAACATGCTTACTACGCAAACGAAAACTCTTTTGATATTATTATTAGTGCATAGTGTCGAAAACATTTCGAAAATACAATATTATTCTTAGCCAGCATAGGTACCATTATATTATGCCTGCTATAGCTGCCGCCTGAGGAGACAGGTTATACAACTGCAATCGTAAAGGGCTCGTATTGTTTCTTTGGATTTCCAACAAATGGTCAGGCTAAGGAACTTCCTACGCCACGTAGGAACGCCTCTGGAGGGACGCTCCGAGAGACAACCTGCTCTCTGCCAACACAAGGCCGGTTACCCCCTTCCCGGGTAGTAAACCTGAGATATGCCACCCCCGGTCCTTTGGGACCTTTATCCGAGAGCTCTCGATAACCAACATCACACAGTAATAAATATAGTGTGTCCACATGAGTAAGTATTTGGGCTCCATACCATGATACTACCCTTTTCCAGAAGGAATGGTCATACCCTAGGGAAGCTACCCCTGAAACCTTGCCGCATCTTTCCTGTTTCGACCATTTCCGGGTTGTGAGGTCTGACGAAATCTCATCCACAAAGCCATGTTTTGATCACAAATGATCAATAAATGATCAACACTCAGCAACACTCAGCATGCCACATTACCAAATTGGGAGTTTATCGCTGATAACCTTCAACTACATAACCTCTGAGCTCGTACGTCTCAGAGAAGGGTGTTAAGCTAAGAGAATAAATTCTCCGCCACCAACAAAAATGTATTTGAAAGAAATCTTCTTTATATCTCAAAATGTAATGTCAGACATGTAACCATACAAGTCTGTTCCGGGTTCGAACAGAACCGAAGGCACTTCCAAAGAAGCCCTTGCAATCCGGGTATTCACAATCCCGATCGGATTTCCCATCACTTAGGAAATCTCTATACCGTAGCTACTCGGTGCAGAGACAATCGATAGGTTATCATATCATTTTCGCAAATACCCGGTCTTCATCACCGGTCTTCAAATGCCATCCATATACGACGTATCACTTATTCGGAATGGGTTATGTGACACAAAGGTCTTTTCCCGGCTAACCCGAATAGTGAGCGTAATATTTTAAAAACATATGGATATTGGGATTTCAATTAATTCACAACTTAAACCTAACTTTCTTTTCAAATGGTTTAACAAATTACCATTTTCAAATCTTTAAACAAAAAGATTCATTTTAACAACCTTCAACGGTTTAAACAATTTCCACACTTTAATCTTTTAAACAAAAGATTCATTCACATATTTTCCAAATTAATTTCCATTTTAATTGGATTAACTCATTAAATCTTTAAAACAAAGATTTAACTTATAGCTTTCAAAACAATTCCATTTCAAATGGTTTAAACAAATCATCATTTTAAATCTGTTAAAAATAAACAGATTTAATTCATAGCTTTCAAAAACAATTCATTCATAACTTGGAAAACCTATTTTCAATTCAAACTTGAAATTCCTTTAATTAAACTGGAATTTCTTTTCTTATCTGAAAGCTTTTATTCTTTTAAAACAAATAGTTTTCGTTTTGGAAATCTGATTCATTTATACGAGTTAAGGTTCTTGGGTTAAATCTAAATTCTCAAAATTATACTTTTAAAATGGTTTAAATTCATATAAACACATTTATAACATCTTAATCAAAATTTCCAAGCATAGAATTCAATTCCAAATTTTGAATTGAAATTCAAATTAAATTATTTAAATTGGGAAACTTTACCAAGTTATTCAAAATAGCTTTTATCTTTGAAAACACCTTTTCAAAAGCTTTAATATTTAACCCAAATCCATTTCCAGAATCAATTGAAATTAAAATTTCAATTTCAAAAATATTAAATTTAACTCATCTGTGACTTAACCGATTTCCACGTGAAATCCATATTTGTGTGTGTATGGTGTAGTCCGGGGTTTAACACAATAGTGCAACCACATCATCAGTCATCACAAATCAAAATACAAGAATATAGTTGATAAGCGATATAAACTATAACGCTTATCTTTCATTCATAGATCACAGATATATATATTACAGAAATTAATTACATTTATCCCAGATAAATAAATTAAGTTATAGATCACAACACAAATCAGGATGTATCACAAAGCATCACATATCAGGGATATCAAACAATTCAACCATTCAATAAAATCCAATCATCCATAAGTAAGATCAATTAATCAGCTGATAAATTTTTAAACCAGATTAATTACTTATGAATAAATTACTAATCCTGGTTAATTAATTAATTCTCAATTAATTATCATTCCTTAACCACCTTCATTAATTAATCATCCTCAAATTAATTACCTTAATTAGTTAATCACATAATTAATTATCCTTTAATTAATTATTCTTTAATTACTTGGTTAATCAAACTTAAATCATTAATTAATTAACCTTAATTACTTTCATTAAGTAATTATCATTAAGTAATTATCTTAATTACTTACATTAATTAATCTTTAATTTAATTACACAAGGTAATTAACTTTCAATCATTTACACAAAGTAATTAACTTTAATTTAATTACACAAAGTAATTATTCATTAATTATCATTAAAAACATTTAATCTTTAAACCTTTAATCTTTGAAACAAATTCATTATTAATTCATAAATCAACTTAGTTCTTTATAAGTTAATAACATAAGACTTTTTTATCTTCTTAATTACACCATTTAATTTATTTTAAATAGGCTTGAAAATTATCTTAATAAATTCAAGTTAAAATAAATTATTCAACTTTTACCTCTCCAAATCTTTAAATTAACATCAAATTATTTTAAAGAAATTTTATTCAAGAAGATAGTTCAAAACTTGGGTTGATTTTATTTAAAAACTTGATTTATATAAAAATCTAAAACTGTTTCATTTTGAACTCGAGACAATCTCGAGTCAAACCCGAGAACTTCCCTAATTAACTCGAGTATCACTTCGAGATACTCACCCACCTGCCCCGAGTCTCTCTCCTGCACGCCTTCTTCTCTCTTTTTTTCAGTTAGGTTAAAATTTAAACTTAAGGATAAATATAGCATCAGGTAACTCACTCGAACTCGCGTCCTACCCGAGTCACAACCCCTATACGCTCGAGAATCCCTCCGAGTTTTCCTCGCGAAACCCAACCAGACACAAGAACGATCACCGTGCACGTGCACGACCATCCCAGTTGCCTCCGACCACCCTTGTCATTACCAACAAATCACCGCTGGCCTCCTCCATCGTTCCCAATCACCTGAGTATCGATTCGAACGCGAAAATGAAATCGAGCTTCCTAGCTCAAAAACTGGAACTAACCCCTCAACGGAAAAACTTCCACTGCCATCGCCATGGTCCATCGGAGGCCCAACGACTCCGGCCATGAGTTCCCTGACCATCGACGCTTCTCTCCCCTAATTCACGTACCACTCGATCATCTAGGCACATCGCGACGGCTTCATAAGTTTAAGCAACCCAAAAACAAGTTCGAACCCTAATTCAAGCTCGTCCCCTCAATTCGTACAATGAAAAAATTATTCAACAATTTTCCCATTACTATCAACTACTAATCTTGCTTCAAGCAAGATCTCAGCGTTCGAAATGGGCTCGATTATCAGAAATTGATCAAAATGCAAATTTTGTTCGATTTTGAACTGTACTTGGAACACTTCATTAAAAATCATTATATTAATTTCAAAAATCCTATCTTTAGTTGTATCCAAGTTATGAAATCAAACCAATAAATTAAAATACTCGAAAGAGTTCATATGATTTATTTTTACTGTATTTCCTTGATTCCAGTAATGTTGTTTGCATTTGATGCTTCCAAATGATTTTAAAATTTGAGTCAGGTAAATACAACCAAATTTAATTTAAAGATCATTACCCAAATCCTTTTATATTTTGAGATAAAAAATTTCTCTCTGAAATTTGGCTAACCTGTTGTTAAACAGAGGTAGATCTGTATATACACAGACATACATTCAACCATTTACACACATATATATATAGATACCAGCAGATATATTCACATCAATTAACATTATCATCGCAGGCATAAGATTCAAAAGAAACTAGTTTAAACAATAAAGTTTTCTTACCTTTATTTTTGGAAGAAGAACAAAGTAGCTTATCTTTGACCCAGGCTTTGAATTTTTGCAAGCTAAACCTTTTCTTGATCTCTGATTTGTATTGCCTTTTAGATTTGATTTTTTGTTTGAGTTTTAAGTGGTATTTACTTCAGTTTTACTTGGCTTGTAATGGGTGAACTAAAGTGGAAAGCTTGATGTATAAAAGAAAGTAAGTTACAGGTTGATGTTATTATTTGTACAAGTTAATATTGTTTTGTACCATCATTTCAGAGATATTTTTTCCATTTTTGGAGGCTGATATGAATATGGCAATAATTGCCATAGTACTTTGTCTTCATATGTTTTCCGTTTCCTCATGCAAGCTTATCTTTTATATGTTTTGTATATAAACATTTGTTTACTCAGCCTACATACTTATACAATACATACTTGAATGTATATATCTCTATTTCTTTGTTTGTTAACTTGGCTGAAGACAATTTGTTGTAGTGGCCAAACATTAATTAGTTTGTACCATATTTATATTTATATAGTATCCTTCTTCCATCTCGGCTTTACAAAAAATATGAGATGATTGTGATGGCTTCCTATGCAACATTCACACTTATACATATTTTTACTTTCTTGAATATGTTAGTTTTTCTTTTGCAAGTGTATATATATAGCTAATAGATATTTACATATCTTTGTTGTCTTCTTTTGCAATCTCAATTACATATATTTTTATTTTTGTTTCTTCCAGGTCTACATATCTATGTGTATTTTGTTTCTTTTCCTTGCTTTAAATCTTGTTATTTTGGAATATGGATGAAGTTCTATATTAAATTTAAATGTTAGAATTTGTTTAAAATGTGTTTACTTTATAATTTTTTTATAGTCAATCTTTTATATATTTATTTCTATTATAAATTTTACTTTAATACTTATTGACTTATATTTCTATATATATATAATTTCAAATTGACTCATATATACCCATATATATATATATATTCATTCACATATATATACAATATTTTAAATTTAAAATGATTAAATATTTTTATTTTTTATTTGGATTCGGGGAAACTCGAATCAATTTACAATTAGATTCCACAATTTTTATTCAAAAATTCAATCAATTATCAATTTAAATTTAGATAAAATTCAGGGTCGTTACATTTGGATAAGGATTTGACGAGGAATTCTTATCTATTATATAATGTTTGTAATAGTGAGATCGGTAACTTGTTGGTTTCTTGTTCTTATTCTTCGAGGAGAGGTAGGCGTAGGAAGTCCATGGCTGGTAGTGGATCAGTTCGACGGAGTGACAGGATCTGTTGTAGTCATTTTCAGTCTACGGGTGAGTTACCTGATTCGAGTATTGTGAGTGGTGCTACGAATTCAGGCTCAGGTATGCACTCTGATTTGGGTAGTATGTTTTCTTCATATGCTTTAGGTAGTTTGTCTTTTTCTCGGTTTAGTAAGTTGGCTAGTGATACTGCTTTCATTTATTCTGATGTTGAGATTGATCTTGAGTACATTAGAGGTAGGGAACTTGATAGGGCTATATCTGTTGGTATACGAGGATTATTAGTTGGAATATCAAAGGTTTGAATGATTTAAATAAATGTTACAAAGTTAGGGCTTTTTTTAAAGACTATTCTATTGACATTGCATTACTACAGGAAACCAAAATTGAATGTCCTGATATTCTTTTTTATAGAAAATTAGGTGGGTTTCATTTTAGGAAATGGGCTTTTTTACCTTCTGTGGGCGCCTATGGGGGTTTAATGATAGGGTGGCGGGATAACTATTTTAAATTGCTTTAATGTATTTCCAAGCAACACTCTTTGCATATTATTCTCATTAATTTAAGTGATAATTCTTTTTTAAATATTTCTAATGTTTATGGGCCTAACTCTAAAATAGGTCGTCGAATTCTTTAGAATGAATGTTTGGAATTTAGACCTTTAGCTCCGGGTCTTGGATTTTGGGGGGTGATTTCAACGTCACACGTTTTATAGGAGAGCGATCACCACAGGAGGGTGATCACTCTGCTATGGAGGAATATGACCAATTTATTGTTAATTCTAATTTGATTGAAATTCCTCTTTCTAATGGAGATTTTACTTGGAGTAATACTAGAGAGTCCCCACAATGGCTCTTCTAGATAGGTTTTTCGTTAGTGATGAAATCAAGGATAAATTTCCTATCTGTAGAGTTTTTGGTTTTCCTTACACTTATTCTGATCATTGTGCTATTACTCTTACATGTGAACAACATAGGGTTATTAAAAGATCATTCAAATTTGAAAAAATGTGGCTTTTAGAATCCAATTTTTTGAATCTAATTAAAAATAAGTGGATTTCTATGAGTTATTATAATATTAGAAATAAGGATATTTCTGCTAAATATTTTGTTTTAAAACTTAGGGATCTTAGGAATTTTCTTATAAAGTGGAATAAAAATGTTTTTGGTAGTATAAAAATTGAAAAAGAAAATATACTAGCTGAGATGCTTAAAATAAACAAGATAAAAGAAACTAGACAACTAAATTAGGTGAGCGAAATGTTTTAGCTAATCTAAAAGATGAACTTAATTCTATTTTAGAAAAGGAGGAGATTATGTGGAAACAGAGATTCAGAACCCAGTGGATTAATGAAGGCGACAATAATACCAAAATTTTTCACAATATGGCTAATGGTAGGAAGCATTGTAATACGATTAACTCCATTATTGTGAATAACAAAGAATTAGTTGACCAAAGAGACCTTAATAAGGCTTTTACAGACTATTATAGAGATATTTTGGTAATAAAAATAAACATAGAATTAATGTTAGATGGAATGATCTTTATCTGTCTGATTCTAAGGTTAATCTTTCTGAGTTAGATAATCCTTTTACTGATGAGGAAATTTGGAAAGAAATTAATGACATGCCAGGTGATAAATTCACGGGTCTGGATGGGTTCCCCATTTTCTTTTATAAAACATTTTGGGATGTTCTAAAATTAGATTTAATTAGTATGTTTAATGAATTCTACAATGGAAAGTTTCAATTAGGAAGATTTAATTTTGCAAATGTTATTTTATTACACAAAAAAGTATGTGCTAATAACTTAAAAGATTTTAGACCTATTTCATTAATTAATTGTTCCGTTAAAATTATTTCTAAAGTTTTAGCTAATAGACTTATTATACGAATGAACAATTTAATTGATTGTTTACAATCTTCTTTCATTAAGGGGAGAAATATCACTGACCGTGTGGCTGTTGTTCAAGAATACATTAATCATTATTGTAAGAATAATATAACCTGTGCGATTTTAAAGTTAGATTTCGCTAAAGGTTTTGATTCAGTAGATTGGAATTTTCTTGTTGATTTATTCCATGCTAGAGGTTTCAGTCATAGATGGATTAGCTGGATCATGAATTTACTTAGAACGGTAACTCTAGTATAACGGTTAACGGTATTGTAGGTAATAAAATTCAATCTTAGCGAGGTTTGAGGCAAGGGGATCCTTTATCACCTCTTTTGTTTAACTTAGCCGTAGTTGTTTTCGCTAAGATAATCAAAAAAGCGGTTGATAATGGAGCTCTGGGGAATGTTGGTAATGATATATCGCGTAACGGTATATCTGTCCTTCAATTTGCTGATGATACTTTGCTTTTTCTTCTCATTTGCCTAGACACATTATTACTCTTAAGTTTATTTTATATAGTTTTGAACTACTTTCAGGGTTAAAAATAAATTTTGACAAAAGTTCAGTTTTAGTATTAAACGATTTTGAAAAAGTTGATAATTTAGTTGCTAACACACTTCTAAATTTATTTGGAAATTAAATGCTCCTCCTAAATCTAAAATTCACATGTGGTTAATTATGCACAGAAAACTAAATACTATAGAATTTTTAAAAAGAAAAAATATGCAAATTGATAACAATTGTTATTTTTGTAATCTGCATTTTGAAGATACTAAACATGTATACTATGATTGCATGGACACTTATTTCATTCTAAATAGTACCCTTAAAATCTTTAACTTTAATATAACAACTAAAATTTCTGATTGTGAATTCTATTGGAATAGTTTTAGATTTACGTTCAAGAAGGTAATAGATTCTTACTTGACACTTTATTTATTAAAAACTGTTGGTATATTTGGTTAGAAAAAAATCAGAGAATTTTTAATAATGAAAACAATCACACTAATAATTTGGTTTTTATAATTTCTTCATTTTATTTTAATTGGATCTCTAATCCTAAATATAAATTAGCTAAAAATAATCTTTTTTATCTTAATAAGGTTAATAATAATATTAAACTATTTAAACATAATAAAAATATTTTTGATAGTAATAATTGTATTATTAATATTTTTTCAAACTTAAATGATGATTTCACTACGTATCAGAATATCCTTTTGATCAAAGGACCATAAAGAAATTTTTTGATTTGTTTTAATTATTGTTTTAGTTCTAGTTGTTTTAGTTTATAGATCTTTTAGTTCTTTAGATCATGGATACTTTTTTAGTCATTATTCTAATCTTTACTTTATTCTGTCCTATTAGATTTAATTTTGTAACTTTACTTCTATCTCTTTTATACGTATATATGTATATAAATTTCATTTATATATATATGTGTGTATCATTCTAACTATTTTCCTAGTTGATTTTCAGATATAGGTTTGGGTTAGATATGGTATTAGTTTCTCTTTACAGGTACACACGATTCTTGATTGTAGGATTGCGGATTGCGGTGAGGGATTCTTCTCAGTATATCTTCATCTTTATTATGGTGTTCTCAGGCGGACTCACTCTTCAGCTAGGAGCTACTTCCAGTTTTATCGAGTCTTCAGAGACGAGTTTTCCATTCAGGGTTATTAGCTGTTCCATTTCAGATCAGTAGCATCTCCTTTCCTTCCGTGTCTGCAACATGGAGCTTCCTTCTTAGTTGGTGCAGGCTTCCATTATCATTGGTTATGTGGTATAAATTAGTTTTACAAGTACTTCTAACACCTTAATATCGGGCAGTGGCCATACCGGAGCTCGGTATTGGGGTGTAATGGGAGGTGGCCATGCTGGAGCTCATTTTAGGGGTACCTGAGTTTTTCCATTGATTCTTGTATTTAGATTTGCTATCTGCTAGGCATGTTGGCAGCACCTTGCCTTGTGATATATATAGTCACATGTGTGCTCTCCTCTATTTTAGAGGATCATACATTTTTCTCAAAAAAAATTGTGTTATTATGAACAAATCCTCAAATTATATTAAATCAAATTTAATATAAATTCATCTTAGATTTGATTTACAAATTATTTTTTAAATAAATTTAATTATACTATGCGAGTAACGAAACGAATAATAGGGTTGAAGTAGATGAAGATAACAGTGAAGATGAAGTTGATAAATTATACTAGTATGAGCTTTAAGATGATAATGCAAATAGTGTGAATTATTAGGATAATGAAGGTAGGTAGCATGTATATATTTAGTTATTTGATTGTTTTCATGTATTTGTTTGGTTAAATTCATGGATATATGATTGTTCGGTTGTTTTAATGCATATGTAATTGTTCAGTTACTTCTACATAATAAGTCAACTCTATACATTTAATTATTCAATTCATGTTTAATGAAAATTTCTACATGTTATCAGTACATGTTATATTTGATCATGTGAAGTAAAAGCGCTTAGCGGTTCTATAGTGTTTGAGGTGTAAATAGTTGTAGCGGAGATAAAAAGAGGATAAGTAGAGGTGCAAAAAGCTTCATTAGATATAAAACCAAATATTTAAAGTTAATTTATTCTCATTCCCACATCTAGAAAAAAGAAATATTGTTTAACCTTATATAACAAAATCAAATAATATCATGATTTATGCAAACTATAATCGGTGACTATAATAGATTTCTAGCTTATTTTTTTATGAAAGAGTGATCCTTGCTTGAGAGGAGCACTTGTTATATAATAAATAATAATGAACCATACAAATGTCTAGTGGCTATTGGCTATTATAATTATATATGAGATCGTCCTTTAGATGATCCACAAAAGAATTAACCTAGTTCGACTATAATAATATGTACATGCTGATTATCACAATAAAGATGATTAATAATAATTACAGTGTATGGATCAATTAGTCATCTGACTAATGGCTGCTGTTGAAACGAATTGAAAGGCTATAGGGTGTAAGGCCTTGTTGCTAAAATGAATTAAACTGTAAAAATGAAGAAGTGCAAGGTGCAGGAACTAGTATTTGGTACGGGCTGCTGCACAAATGGTATACATGCGGGGTTGGGTATTGAGCTTGCGGTGGAGGAGCTGCAGTGTGATGATGCCTATCTGTAGATGGCTAAACGTGTAGGAGTTGCCGAAGGCTACACAAACTGATTTGAAGCTGCATGGTATGAATTACAGGGAATTGGTTGCAACAGGCAATCACAAGATAGCTGCAAAGCATGGCAGTGTGAGAAGTTGCAAAGCATGGTAGTGTGATGATGCAAGAACTAGGGCATTGCATGTTCAATGTGAAGATGCAAGGCAGTGAGAGATAATAGCTGCAAATTAAGCCTGCTCGTTGAGTGGTGAGATGATAGCTGCACGTTGAGATGTGGTGTTATGCGAACAATGAAATGATAGCTGCAATGTAGGATTGCCCCAAACTAGTGTAATTCGGAAGAATGGCCAAGAGAAACTCTCCTACAGGCCTGCACGTGAACTGAGTAGTGCTAACGGCCTGCTCAAGAAAGGAGCTCACTGTTTAGAAGGGTGAAAGCATTCTTGAGTTGAGGTGCATTGCTGGAGCAAATATGTTGGGATCTACTGAGGTGGATTGGAGCGACTTTCTTTAAGCTAAAAGTGCTCAAGGATGCGGTCTACGAATGGCATGTGCATTGCAGACCTAACCAAAAAAATAAAACAAAAACCTACTGTTTTGTACTTACAGGCGTTCTTCTTTTAGTCATAGGATCCCTAATGCGTTTATTATATGTGTATAATCATATACCTATACTGGTATAAATAGGTGTAAATACATGCAAAAAGTCTATCTTGTAATTATAGGATCCCGAGGTTATTTGTTGTGTTAATATTTATATACCTAAAATATAGTTATAATTTGAAGCTTTGTAAGTAGTTAAAGATTCAGATATAGAGATACTAAATTTATAACGGGGTTGATAGTATGTGTTTACATACGTGTTTACTTCTAAGGCCTATTATGTTGGAGGTGTCTATCTTTTAAGCATGAAATCCGAAGGCTATTTTTTATATGTATATAAGTGCATATATATATATATATATATATATATAAAAGGACACACACACTCATACATATATACATACACGTAATTATATATCTATATTTGTGTGTATATATATACACACACACATATATATGTATATGGTTATATATAAATATTAATTAACGCTTTGTATAGAATGTAGTTATAGATATATAAGACTTATGGCAGATGAGAATGTAAATGTGCATATATAAAAGCCTATTAAATTTATACCTAGAGTTATCTATCTTTTAAAGCTAAATGTTTATGTATATGTATGAATTTATTCATATATATATATATATATATGAGAAAAATTAGTGATCCTCTAAAGGAGGAGAGCACTCATATAATTTTATTCCACACTTAAGAAGGAGCTGTCAACAAGCCTGACAGGTAGCAAATCCCCCTTATACAAATAAGAGAAAAATAGAAAACCTCTCCAAAAACCTATGTAACTAAGGTCCATAATAGAAATATACAACAAAACAAAATGCTCACTTCTCAATATCGGTAGAATCCAACCAATCCGGTAACTATACGTGTAACTACTAAGAAAACTATGCAAAAAATGTAAGGTCTATACATGTGTGTGTGTATTCATATACGTATATATGCAAAACAAAATAAACTAAAATACTAGTAAAAGACATAGAGCAAACAACATTTTAATTAACACTAAGTAAGGAAACAAGAAAGGTATAATTCAAACTAATTACCTAAAGACAAAATAATAAGAAACAAAATAGCTAGAAATTTACAACTAGGCTAATATCCTAATAGAAGCAAAGGATCAAAAGTTACCATGGAAGGATTGTCCAAGGAAACTACATTTAGTCTTTTGTTATTTTCTCTTTTATTTTGAATGATTTTATTCTTTAAAAATTCAGTACGAGCCTTTATTTTTTAAGAAACTTTTTAAATTTTAAATTTTTATGTAATTTGTAATTAGGATTAGAAATCTAATTAAAACATAATAGTGTAATTACATATATTAAAATTTTCAAATCAATATAATATTATTGAACACGTGCTGGTTTCTTTCAAACCAAATATACCAACATGTTATTGTGTAAATAGTTTCCAGAAGAGATCTGATATGACCCTTATAATAAAATCTAAGATTATTCCAATATAATTCACAATTAATTTGCCTTCAATTTATATTAAATTCAAAGACATTTAGAATATTTACAAGAACAAATCTAGTTATATTACATTCTAAATATAAATATATAATATCTTCCATTTTATCATTTCAAAAATAACATTTTTTATCATTAAATATATTCTTCTTTTTTAAGAATTCTATAGTATTCAATTTTCTATGTAAAATTAACCACATGTGCACTTTAGTTTAAGGTGGAATGCTAACATTCCGCATGTATTTAAATAATTATAATTTAACTCTCGAAAAATTTATAAAATTATAAAGTGAACGAGGTGTAAATTTTTTACTCTTATCCCAACACCATATTTTGATGTCCTTTTCATTATCAATGTTGTAAAGTTCCAGTTTAGCACACAATAATGCAAATTGTGTTAAAGTAGTTCCCTCTAGCGTACGATTAAAACTAAATTCCTATGGAAATTTTAAATTTGGTCAATAAATTTTTTGAAATCAAAACATTTTTGAAATTGCATATTTCATATAACTCTCGAAGTTCCACTTTAAAAGGAATAGCCGAAATCCAGCATTCATGCCAGATAGAAGTATTGTTACTAGAATGAACAACATTATTAATACATAGCTTATAAATATCAAAATTTAATATTATCAATTTTCAAAAATGAGAAATATAAGTAATATTATTGAAGGTGGTGTGATGTAAGTTAAATGTACCACCATACCGTTCATTCGATATTAATTCTTTCCATAGAAAATTTTCCTTCATATCATTAAATTTCCATAACCATTTTCTTAATGAAGATATATTTAAATTATGTAAGTTTATAATTCCTAATCCTCCCTCATTCTTAGACTTATAAACCTTTTTCCCTTTAACAAGATACTTAGAACTACAATTTGGATTATCTCCACTCCACAAAAAGTCTCTTCTAATTGTATCAATTTTGTCAATTACCCAGTTGGGAAAAAGTTAAAATGACATCCAATAGATATGGCGTAGATGAGCACTAACCTACCTGCTCTCGATAAGTATTTACCGTCCCATTTGGACAATCTCTTATTAATTTAATCTATTATAGTATTCCAATCATAATGTTTTAGTTTTTGAGGTCTAATAAGATAGCCTAAATATTCTATTGGGAATTTCATCATTTTACAATTCAGTGTAAATGCAATTTGGTTTTTATATTATCGATGTCGTTTAAAACTAGTACCGAGATCTTATAAAAATTAATCTTCAAACCTGATAGAAGTTCAAAACTATATAAAATAAATTTTAGATCAATAATATGTTTAAGCAAATGGGACGAAAAAAATCATAGTGGCATCTGCAAACTGGAGAACATAAAGACCATTACTCGAGATCTCATTTCCTATACTGTCTAATATCTTATAATTAGTGGCCAATTTAATAATTCTAGAAAACACATCAGTAGTTAAATTGGATAGTAAAGTGACATTGGATCACCTTGCCTAAGACCATGTTTCAATTGAATTTTATTTCCTAGAATGCCATTAACCATAATACTTGAATTACATGTTTTGAGTAAGAACATAATCCATCCTACCCATCTATCAATAAAACTTCTAGCCATTAATAACTCCTTAAGAAAAATCCAATCGATCGAATCAAAAACTTTAACGATATCAAGTTTTAAAAGCACGCAAGTGATATTATTTTTACGACAATAGTCAATATATTCCTAAACTACTGCAACAACATCTGTGGTATTTCCGCCTTTTATAAATGTATAAAATCTTTTAATTGGTTAGCACCTATTTTAATATGTAATAAAATAACAGCTGCGAAGTTAAACCTTCCTAATTTTAACGAACCATCATAAAATTCATTGAACATTTTTATTAAATCATCCTTTAAAACATCCCAAAAAGTTTCATAGAATAATATAAAAAATCCATTTGTACCGAGAGCTTTATCATTAGGCATATCTTTTATAGCCTTCCAAATTTCTTCTTCCGTAAATGGAACATCTAACCCTACTAAATTCGTCTTAGTGTCTTCAGTGTACGGCATGTCCCAATCAGCTGTAATACTATGTCTTTTTGTGGTTCTAAAAATTTCTTTATAATATTTAGTAAACTCGTTATTAAGCTTTGCTTGATCAAAAATCTCAATATTATTAAGTAAAATGTAATTAATTGTATTATTACGTTTCCTACCATTAGCTACTTTATGAAAAAAATTAGTATTCATATCTCCCTCATTCATCCACTAGATCCTAGATCTTTGTTTCCATATTATTTCATCTTGTAGAATAATTTTATTCAATTCTTCTTTTAAGTTTGAAACCACATTTTTTGCCGAAATACTTAAATTCGTAGATTCTTCAATTTTATTTAAGTTTAAGATCTTTGTCATAAAATTTTCCTTTTTAATTTATGTCGCCAATAACGTCTTTACTCCATTTTTTTTATAGAAATAATGTTAAGTCTCTAAATTTACTAACCAAGACTTTGGCTATGTTACCTGGAAATCTATAATTACAAAAATTCATAGAAATCCATTTCTTTGCAAATAAATCTTTAAAATTATTCTCTATCAACCACATCTTCTCGAATCTAAAAATTTTGTTCCCAATATTTATGTTAGCAAAGGAAAGAATGATTAGGTAATGATCCGAATAAATATTCGGAAGAACCTCTACTTTACAAGAGAGGAATTTGTCTTCTATTTCGTCGCTAATAAAAAATCTATCTAGAAGAGCCATAAAAGTATCTTCCCTACCGCTTGATCAAGTAAACTTTATGTTACTTAATTTTATTTCAATCAGGTTACAATTAATAATAAACCGATCGAACTCTTCCATGGCAGCAAAATCCCCTTCCCTAGGGGATCTCTCTCCTAAAATCTGATAATGTTAAAATCTCCCCCCATAACCCATGGTCCAAGAGCGTGTTATCCAAATTCTAGGCACTCATTCCATAGAACCCTACAATCTAACTTTATGTTTGACCCACAAATATATTAGTAATATTTAATATTGAGTCATCGCTAATGTTGGTAAAAATCAAATGCATCGAATGATCTTTGATATAGATTGTAAATGTCTAACACAATGACCCTTCCACCCCATTATAAATCCCCCTGCACTGCCCTTAGCTGGAAGGAAGGACCAACGATTAATGTACAGACCCCCTAAACACCTATAAAATCTATAATCAGAGTGTTCTATTTTATCTCCTGTAATAAAACGATGTCAATATTGTTATCTTTAAAAAACGATCTAATTGTACTACATTTATCTAAGTCATGCAAACCCCTACATTCCAATTGATGAATCTCATGGTCCAAAAGATCCAACCCACTCTAATTCCTTACTCCTAATATAATCGGCGTCAATCTGAATATCATCAAAAATAAAACTAAAATTCATAGCCAAATAGTGCATATCGCTAGTAGATAAACTACTCAAAGCATATGAACTATAAATACCATCCAAAAGACAGTCCATACCCTAGCTAGAGCTATCAGAAGCTCTAGTGACCTCTCTATGAAATGAGCACTTCCCCTCGTCGAACTAGAGCCAGCCTCTCTATGCAAAGTAAAATCAACTGCACTACCCCCGGAGTAGACGCTTCGGGCGATCTAGAACCTGCTCTAGAACACTTCTTCCTCCTCCTCAAAATGTTATCTGATTCTTCAGCATGGTACTTAGAGCATGCAGACTTAGGATGATTACTCTGGCCTACATCCATCCCTTTGGTTCTATCAGGTTCCATCACAATATCATGACCAGAGCAGTTTTTAAAATACAAAACAATTGATGCAGAGAAATATACTTTACAGCCAATCCCTTATATCCATGTAAGCAATGATTTGCTTATTGTATGCATTTTGTCCTGACTTGACGTTTTCACAACAACATCCAAACTTTTACTTTCCTATAGAAGCAACTACCGTTATATCATATTCACCTTCCTTCCGTCGACTGTGCATTTTTTGTTTGACAACTCCATTGAATAAACTATAAATTACCACAGCAGTACTGGAGCATCCAAAAACATACATGCATCTACAGTTTATTTCAATTTATCTACCTCATCCACCATCTCACGATGTACAGCAAATGCACACCAGTTATTGAAATTTCTGCATACATGTGTGCTTAACTGTGCATTTTTTCCTAATTCGTCACACTTACTCCAATTTGTTTCAATCTTCTCTACTATTTCAAATTTGAGACTGAGCTTATAAACTCATTGTCCTCTTCCCAATTTGTAGTAATGTGAGAAACAGAGGGGAGCGACGAAAGGAGCGAACTTCTGAAAGGCCAAACTTGTGCTAAGGAAGAGCTTCCAAACAAATGTCATGACATAGGGATTGTTCATGACATAGGGACAATTCACTGAAATATGGTTGGCTGGTTGAAGAGTATCCAAACAAATCTCCATTGACTGTGCACGTTGGCACTTCTCTTCGGGTGCCAGGCTAACTTGTGCTGATAAAACTGCAGAAATGCAGTTGTCAAAAGCGTCGAACATACATTCCTATTTTTTCAAAATAGGGGAAGCTGCCAATGGAAAGAGAAGGGCTCTGATTTGAGTTCGAAGCTCTAGGTATTGAATATCAAATGCAAAGCAAGAATCGACTAAAGAATTGGACTTGGGCAAAGAGGTCGACGACGCCTTGAGGATATCCTCAGATTTAAATATATTTTGGCTCCAGTGATTTATTTTGAGTCTCGAGTTGGAAGTTTTTTCACCTTCCGCCATTTTTATATCGAAGAGTTTTCTGGAGTGGAGGTGCTTGTTTTACCCTAGAGATGTTAGGGTTTGGTTATGTCTGAGTTGTATTCGGGTATAACCCTTTATCGGGTATATCTGTTTTATTCTCTTATGGGCTTGGGCCTAACTTATTAACAAAGTTTCAAAAAAAATTGAATTGCACAGGTGAACTTCTTATGACCAAACCAACCATAAAAGAAGCAACAAAGGGGGTCTCTATAGGCCGCTGCTTGATGATCTGAACCTCTATACCGATATTAGATTTTGATTAAATGATATAATCAAGTTAAATGGTGCCTGGGGTCTGTTTACTTCATTTATAAGACCATTTTTATCGTTGGAGGCAAAAAAACAGTTCGGGTAATTCGTGTTTCAATGCAATAGGAGATATCCAAGGCTCGTTCCTGAATGACGTCTTATCTCTAGAGTTATTGTTGTATTTAATTCCAATTTTAAATATGTTATATAAATTGGATTTAGTTTTCCAAAAGAAAGAGAATTTTTTGTTATTATGTGAGTTTAGATTTTTTGATCCATCGTAATAGGAGTTTGCGATAATTTCTTTCCAAGTATAAGATTCATCTCCTAGAAATTAACAAATCCACTTACAAAGCAGAGATGTATTTAAAGCCTTTAGGCTAATGATACCCAGATCTCCTTGGGTTTTGGGTTTACAAACAAGGTTCCAATTAATGAGACTGCTCAAATTGGATCTATCCACTCCTCCTTTTCAAAGAAAATTGCTTCCGATGCTATCAATTTTTTTAATTACCTAGTTAGAAAATTGATAGTATGACATCCAGTTAACCGGAAAAGAGGATAGAACAGAGTTTAATCAGAACTGCTCTTCCTGCTCTAGAAAGACAGTTTGCTTTTCAAGATGGAAGTCTGTTGTTAACTTTGTCAATGATAATGTTTCAATCTTTCTTTTTTCGGTTTTTATGTAATTCATTGTTATACCTAAGTAGTTTAAAAGAAAGCTCACGATTTTACAATTTAAGGTATTGGCCACTTTACCCATGCTATTTGATATGTCATTAAGGACTAGTGCTGAGCTTTTATGGAAGTTGATTTTTAAGTCTGATAAGAGTTCGAAGTTATATAAGATGAGTTTGAGCGAAGCAATATGATGAGGAAGATGGGAGCAGAATAAGGGTGTGTCATCTGCATATTGCAGTGTACTTAACCCATTAGAAGTGATTTTTCTTCCTATGCTAGGGAGGATGTTATTTCTTATTGCAAGGGACAAAACTCTATAGAAAACATCAGCCGCAAGATTGAACAGAAGGGGTAACAAAGAGTCCCCTTGTCGAAGACTTCTATTCGACCGAATTTTGTTTCCTTTAATGTCATTTACAAGTATGGAGGACACACTAGATCATAGAATAAGGCTAATCCAAGAGATCCATTTGTCCGTGAATCCTCTAGCTTTAAGGACGTGTAGCAAGAAACTTTAGTCAATTGAGTCAAATGCTTTGGCGAAGTCTAATTTAAGAAGGGCGCACGAAATGTTTTCATTATGGCAGTAGTTGTTGAATTCTTGAGCTGTGGCGATCCCATCCATGATGTATCTACCTTGGATAATGGCTGTTTGTGTTTTTACCAATTAATTTACTCATTTTATGTTCTATTAACTAGAACTTTAGTGATAATTTTAACCAAGCAGTTAATCAAAGAGATTGGTCAGAAATCAGATGGTTCCTTCGGATTCCCCTTTTTGGGATTAAAATCATGCCTCCTTGACTGAATCTATGTAGTTGAAAAGTACCAATGTGGAATTCTTCAAAAAAGAAGCATGATGTCTCTTTTAACGAGGGTGTAGAATTTCTAATAGAAAAGACTTTGGAAACCATTCGGTCTTGGAGCTTTATCGCTAGCAAGTCCTTTTATTGTAGGCCAGACTTCATTCTCTATAAGCGGCGAGTCTAGATCTGATAGGGAGTCGTCCATGCTCGGGTAAAGAGCCAGGAAGTTTGCTCAGTTTCTAAGTCTACATCTGCTACCATGTAATTCTTTATACTGGTTAGTAAAAATATTTTTTTATTCGGTTTGTTCTTTATATACTATTTCATCGAGTTTGATTGATTTTATGGAATTCTGATGTCTTCTGCCATTAGCAATGCGGCGAAAGAATTTAGTGTTTTTATCCCCCCATTAATCCATTGGAAGTAGGATCTTTATTTCCACATAGTTTCTTCTTAGTCCATTAATCTGTTTAGTTTCGTTTTTAAGGCATGTAATCTTGAAGTTTCATCTGCACTTAGGTTTCTTTGTTCGCCTATCTTATCTATGTCAAGAATTTCATTAATAGTATTTTGCCTTTTGATGTTTATATTTCCAAAAACCTTTATGTTCCAGTTCTTTAAATGCGATCTTAGTTCTCCCAACTTAAAAACGAGATTTTTCGCAATGTTATTCCTAATTCTTTTATTAAAGGAGTTCCATTTCGTAATTACAAGGTTTTCAAAGTTTTCTTCTTTAAGCCCCATTTTTTCAAATTTAAATGGTCTATTTGTAGGGAGCTTATCATTAGTGTTTAGGATGACGGGACAGTGGTTATAACGGACAACTAGTTTGACTACCTTGGACAAGGGGAAGGAGTCTCCCCAATCTTCGCTAATGAAAAATCTATCTAAAAGAAATATTGAAAGGGACTCTCTAGCATTAGACCAGGTGTATCTCTTGCCGATAAGCGGTAGTTCAGTAAGGCTATTTTCATTAATGAAATCGTTAAATTCTTCCATGTCTACGAAGTTCTCTTCTTTAGGTTTTCGCTCGCCTATATGTCTGGTCACATCATAGTCTTCTACAAGCCATGGTCCATAGGAAAGATTATGGAAATCTGTACATTCAGTCCAAAGAAGTTGGTTTGGATTCTATTATTAGGTGCATGGTTTGGTTATTTTGAAAGTCATGCAATATTATGTGAAGCGAATGGCATTTAAATATCGCTTGTAGTAGTTTAAATCTATCCTCACGCCACATCGATATAATCCCTCCCGAGCTACCATAGGCGAGGACGAACTCCTCTTTAGTAAGGACGTTTCTTCCAAGTGACCTAAAGAATTTCTGGCCAGGCGATTCAGCTTTAGATTACTGAAATAACGCTACATCTACCTTAAAATCAATAAAAAAATCTTTTAATTCTAGATCTTTTTGTAGATAAGCCTCGGCCTCTCATGTTCTAACTCAATACCATCATCTACAGGTGTTGTTGACCTTCTCTAATTCTAAGTTTTTAATATATTCAAAATCAGCATCTATTTGGTTATAAATGAAGTCGGTGTTCTTAACTATATGATATGCCTGGCTGGGGCTTAGCAAGTTTAATACTACGGGTGTAAAGGTACTTCTTAAAAGAACGTGCTCACTTGAAACTGATGAGTCTGAAGCTGGATCAAGTCGATGATGCCTCGCACTCCTACGTATGAGCTCACTGGGTCTGCTCCTACTTTTGCATTTATGCCTGGGACCAAAAGATCCTCAAGAGCCGAGGGTGGACTCAGGTGCGCAAGGAGGGGTTTAAGATCTCCATCAATCAGTAAGGTAGCTATAGGTGAAGGGGGGCACACACTTCTTGCACCGTTGAATAACCAATACCATTTTCTTCTGCATTGTCTATGAATGCTGAAGAGGCAGAAACAAATGTACCAACAATGTGTGCACTAGGTTGTGGATGAATACATAAGCAGTAGCAGACATTGGCATTGACTGATATATCCAAATCTTTGTTGCTACCATTAATATCAGCTGGTGAGTCAAAGTATGCTTAAGGGACATTGACCAATAGATTAGATGGAATTACAGACATTTCATTAAACGTGATAGGAACAGATGTGGCATCCTCCACCAAAAACAGCCATCATTGTTATCATTAGGGCAAGCATTCAAACATGTTGTGTAATAGTGATGAGTATCTTGGTCCAGAGGCATTGGATCCAACATACGTTCCATGACCTCAGTGGCGCGCTGAGTGGCATAAATAAAAATGTTGGAGCTGTCAAGAGAGTTGATCGGAGTAGTGTTGGTGCTGTTAGCGGTGTGATGCTGATTCGAGACATTAATTACCAGTGAGCTCTTAACAGCGGTCAAGGACTTTATGTTGGCAAGCATGGTTTCGACGGCTACCAGGAGCTTGTTAGAATGTCGTAGAAGCTTGTTGCAATCATTTCCTACAGTAGATCTTCGAATCTAGTTTCTAAGTTCCATGAAGCTTATATTGAACTCAAATTTGTAGCCGAGGGCATCGGGTGAAGGCGAGCAAGATTCAGGAATAACTAATTGATTGTGAAGTTGGTGGCAGCGGGGGGTTCTAGTGACAAAGAGGTGGTGGACAACTTGACGAAGTGCGCACCTATTCTGCTTGTGTCCAAATCTCCCACTTTAGAAACATCTAATTGGATATCGGCACTTTACGGCACGATGGCTTTTATCTCCATAATGAAAGTACCTCATTTTTTGGTTACGATTGGCTTGTAATATTCAGGGTCGTCGTTGGATGGGAGATGAAGTAATGAGTGGATGGGTTGAATCATGGGTGGATCTGATCACAGCATTTTGGATCTGGTTAGCGGATGAACGAAGGTGGGAGTTTTGAGTACTCAGCATAGGGTCTATATTATATGGGAAAAGAGAATGATGGGAGATCATCTATGGATATTTTTAACTATTTACCTAGATCTAATGGAAGTCAAATCCGATGAAGTTCGGAATGTTGGGAAGAGAGAATGGGAGGATCGAATTTGATGAAGTGAGTAGGATTGTTTAACTAAATCTGGTGGTTTGGGCTTATGAAGGGGAGATTGTGGATCCGTTGACATTGATTTAAGAGGGAAGAGAAGGGGGTGGCTGTTCAAGGTGGTGGCTGTAGAGAGCGGTAGTGGAGACGTAGTTGCTAACTGTCAAGAAATTGTAGTTGTATGTCACCATTTTGACTGCTTATGCCTTCCTGAATTCTAACTTATATTGAATACTTATACCTTAAAATAAGGCATTTACCCTAACGTTGTTGATTTGGTTTTAAAACAGTGTACATGGTTAGTGTCTGCGTTTATAGATGTTGTAATTTACACCGCAATGGACACATTTGTCCTTTATATACGCCTTTGTTATCTGTTGTTTTATATTGAAAACATATAAGTAATATATATATATGGTCTAATTATACTTATATATAATATGTTATAAAATATATTTTTTACTAATTGACAATAATTTACTTGTATTTATAATATGACAATTAATGATTTTAAGTAGGCATTTAAGAAGTGGAAAAGATGGAGCACTTTTCTCCTTCTTTACTCAATCATTCACTGCCATTTTAAATAACATTTGAACACTTAATCCTGTATACATATTAAAATTAATTATGACTAATTTTGTGTTGTGAAATTTAAAATCAACATTTTGAAATATAGAAGAATTCAAAGTTAGATCCATGTTTTTAAACAAAATCAAATTCTGAATTAAAACACTAGTTTAAAGAAATTGTTTAAACATTTTAGAAATTTTTATTTTTAACCTTTAACCTTTGTAATCATTGTTTTAATTGAACACCTTTAAAATAAATTCAATTGTTGTTATAAAGATGTTTCCATAGATCTATTTTAAATTAGAATCGGAACATTTATCTACGAAGATTGTTCAAATTTTATATAACTTGTTAATAAATTAAACCTTAAAACTTTAACGTTTGTAACCATTATTTTAAATGAATACATTTAAAAAAATTCATTTGATATTAGAAAATTGTGTTATGTTTTGAATCTTCAATACAAATTCAATTGGTATTATAAATGACATTGCCTTCATGTTTCCTTTTTTAATTTAAACAATTTGAATAGATAAATTGAATCAGACAACATAAGCATCTATGAATTCGTTATAACATATATAAAATCTAATCTACCTGATAAAATGATGTGAATATAAATGATAATAAAATTAAAAGATTACCTAAAGAGGTAGCCTATGGTTTGCACCTAGAATGAACATTTCTCCCCGGATCTCCAACATCCACACTCAGCTTTGCAAGAGAATGATGAGCCACTTATTTGATTGTATTTGATGATTACTTTTTATTTGAAGTTAATAATTTTTGGAAATGTTCAATTAATTTTTTGTTATGTAAGGTTAGGAGGAGAAAAGAGAAAAAAGAATAAAAATGAATGTGTATAGAAAATGAATTAGTGGATTTATTTTCGTTGAAAAAATGAAACATTTCTCATTCTTTTAATTAAAACTTCTCTAATCGGTTCTCTTAATTCTCTCTCCCTACTCCCTTCTCTTCACATGTTTAGTTGAAAATATTTGGCATTAAATGAAAAATTGGCATAAATTCCTTTTGCAATTATCTTTCATTTAAACCTATTTAAAATTACAAACAACTCCAAAACATCAAAAAAATTAAATAATATCTAATATCTCAAAATATTAATTAATTTAACTTATTTAGTACATTTTTAAATTGATTGAATCTTGTGGTTGTTTGGAGAATTCATCATTACAATTATACGATTCAAGGGTGTAAAATAATTCGAATATTATTGTTCACACATCACCTTAGCTAGCATTTAATAGTTTGTCTGAATTTATCACTTACACATCTTTTGAAGGACTGGGCCAGCCCATAGTGGAATTAAAGAGTAAATTTCAAAAAATTTAATGGGCCTATGAAGTTTAAACTAGTTTAGAATTTTTCTAATTTTCTTTTAAATAAAATTGATATTTTATTTAATTTCATAAATAAAGTTTTACTTTAATTTAATATGTACATAAATTAGAGTATATCAAATATACTCTTATACACATATTTGTGTTTGACTGTTACTTATTGAATTTAATTTCGAGAAGGAACTTTTCATTTCTTTCTCTAAACTTATCCAATTAATGAGGGGCATATGAATTTAATTGAAGAAAGAAAAATTTTCATTTCTTTCCCTTTAATTAAATTGATTGATTGATTAAGTTAAATGACATTAATGATCAAGTTAAATGACATTAATGATTGATTGATTGCCTTTATTATATGCCTTTGTTGTCCAATATTTTATATGCCTTTATTAATGACATTAATGACTGATTGATTGCCTTCATACTGTGCGTAGTACTTACTTAGAAATAAAGAGCCGTAGCCCCAACGCCATTTTCAAACAAACACTAACATCTCTAACAACGTCATTACACGTGTCATTATTTCATTCGTCCTTATTTTATTTTATGTTATTCGCGGTGTTCTTTTTCTTTCTTTTTATCAAATGATTTGGATATGGTTTCCCTTTTTCCTAACTGATTAATATATTTTTCCATATAAATTTATTTCATACGCTCCCGTAGTTCCACACTTTCCCCAGCATAGTAGTTAGTCATTTCGGTTTATTTTTTCTTACAAAAAATGGGAATAAATTTCCAGAAAATTTGCAAACACTTGTTCTAACACAATTACTCTTTATTTGGACTTTAAGGGTATTTTCCCTATTTATTTTCTAGCAACAGCCTTCAATAAATCATATAAAATCATATCAGTTTAAGAAATTTCTCGAACTAAAAACCTATCTCTAAAATTAAGATTATAACACTATATAAAATTTTCATCATGTTTCGAAATAATTAGAGTTGGGGAAACACATCTAAACTATAACGACCCGTAAATTTTAACTGTTTTAATAACGTAATTAGCTGAAATTTTGTGAAATTTTAAACGATAAAATTTTGATATTTGGAATGCGTCTAATTAATCATGAAAACTGGTAAATTTTCATCAGATAATTTGGAAGTTTATTTTCTAGTGTAATTTTATTCCAATTTATATCAGTTAAAATTGATGATAATAAAATGTTTTCCAAACCTGAATATTTTTATATAAAAAATTCTAATCCATCTTCTGACTAACAATTCATTTTTCGTTTTTTCAAATTCGCACTTCTTTAGCTCCGTCGATCTTATTTTTCTGCGTTTTTGCTGCATTTTCCGCTAGTAGAAAATTCAAATTTTTATAATTCAATCGTACCACTGATATCTGTATACCGTTTTGATCGTCTCGTCGTGCTGATTTTCGTAGTATATTCATATCTGTGTTTTGGAGACCAGTGTGTGGTGCAATCTGTAAAACGCATACCATATCGGTCATATATTTTGAACCTTTTTGAATTCATGGTTGATTATTGTGCACCGTGCTAAGCCTAACTGCCACTTGATATTAATATTATTTGGGTTCAACGGGTGGCTATTGCTTTTCCCAAAAATTTCAATTTACTTTGACCGGTTCATTGTCTCTGTTCTTTCTATTGAAATAAACAACAAAATCATAAAGTACTTTCATCTTCTTTTACAAGCCAGCTCATTTTGTTGTTCGAGATTCCTGCCTATCTTCTTCTCACTGGAACACGCACGCAGCCGCCTATTGCTCATCTTTCCCCTCATCCTCCCGCAACCCGATCTGTCACATGCATGCACCCTACAACTCACGCAGCCTAGCGCGTTCTTCCCATCCTCCTTTCGCATGCGACCAGCTTTGCCTCGTCATTTGGCTATCTCAGATCCGTGAAGAACCTACACAAAGCTCGCGTAACCCGGCCTCTACAAACTCCACCCCTTCTTCAAGCAACAGCCGAAACTCTGGCATGTGCCGCCTAACAGCAACCTCGGCCTCCCTTAGCACAACCACCGTGCGCTCCTATCCCCATGCCCCACTCGCAACACCCAAGCCGCCTGAGCCCACCTCCACCGTGCCACTAACTCGTCGTTCCCCTCCTCTTCATTGTATATATAGGTAAATTATATTGTTGATATATATTTTAGGCTGTTTGAGTATGTTAGTTGTATATATTTGTTTAATATACATAGGAAGTCTGTTGTTTTTTCAAAGGAAGGTTAATTACATATATATATATATATATTCGGTTAAGATTGTTTTATATATAGCGTATATATAATTATTTATATAAGTTTGTCTATCCAGATTACTTTATGTATATGCTTCGTTAATATACTTTTCCAATGTGTATAGTTATATATATATATATTGCTATTTCAACACCTACTTATTGTGTATATGTTATAGGCTGAAGTAAATGTATTTGTCACTATATATTTATTGTCTTTAGTGTACAAGCAAGTATATTTAACTGATATAAGAATTGTTGCCCATACCAAACTATATACATTAAGCGTATGATGACAATGTTTTATAAAGTATTAGTATGTGTTTGATATATTGTATAGTTGTATGTAATTTATAATATAAGCTATTTGATTTTGAATATATTAATATATTAGGTACGCATGTTATATATCCCTTTATATAGCAAAGTATATAATATTTTATTATGAATGATCTATGACTTGTCAGAAAATTTTGAATATATTCATGTACGTTGAACTGTTGATATAAGAATGGATTACCATATATAGAGTGTATGTTTACAATATAAAGTGTACAGATATAGCTAGTTTATATAAGTTAGTATAAAGGTTGTCGGTATATATAAATATCTATATATATATATATAAATAAAGTGGTTTGAAAGAGTATAAGTCATTTGTATATTATAATAAATTGTTGTATTGATTTTTATAAATAAAATTGATAATTGGATTTTCTTTAGAAATATATATATATTATTTTAAATATGATTTGTATATAAATAGTATATATAGTTACATATAAGTTCATTCATACCATCTATCTTCATCGATGCCGTTCTGATTGACTTCGTTAACTCCTATTTATCAGCTTTGTCCGTCGTGCCTGTTCTTCATCGAATCGTGTCCATATAGCTTTGCTTTGGGATTCGTAACTCGTTTGTCGGATGTATCTAGCCTCGAAAGGTGAGCAATCACTCACGATTAATGTTCTTATATTTATTAAATTTGATTTCAATTGAAATGACAATTAATGGAGTATGCTGCTGTTAGTTATTTATATTGCTATGTATATGCCATCATCTGTATCTGTTCACTTGTGACATCTGACACCATTATCTATTATTTATATTGCTACATATATGCCATCATCTGTATCCGTTCACCTGTGACATCTGACACCATTATCTGTTATTTATATTGCTATATATATGCCATTATCTATATCTGTTCACCTAAGACACCTGACACCATTATCTGTTATTTAGATTGATGATATATGCCTGTTACTGTTGTTATATTATTATCATATCCGTTATCACTCTGCAAGTTCCCTGTTAATATAGAATTCACTATGGGTTGAAATGATACATACCCGAACGATCTGTAGAATAGGAGAAAATCGTTATTGGTTGAAATGATAAACCCAACGATTTTCATTGACATTGAATTTGGGATTGCGGGTTGAAAAGATATATACCCATATATACTTAAATTGCGGATTGAAATGATAAATATTCGTATCACTTGACCATAGGATAGTAAATTTTATACAGACACCGTTAGTCTATGTATAAATGTTTTGAACATGATTTCTATGGTTTTGAAAAGAAATATATGGTTTTAATAAATATTAATTTAATAAAGTTGATATATATATGTTTAAGTATTTATTTAAATTATATTTTAATATAGAGTTCGAAATGATTAAATAAATTAAGGTTGAAAAGATAGATTTGAAATTGTATTTAATTAAGAATTATATTTAATTAAATCTATCTGAACTTATGGAATTTGGGGTTTTTAAAGGATATGATGTGACGCCCCACCTCTATACCCAGGCTAGCCAAGGACACTACATGGTAATGCCGTCAACTAGCACGGAGAATAAGGCTGTTGAGGAGCGACCATCTGTATAATTTCTTTGTGCGAGTACCGATATGCCAGATAAAAATATAACTTTTCATCTCAAGAGGAAATCCGACATACCGATGCAAACTCAAAGCTACTACATAGTGGCTATATGGACTTCGGAAACAAATATAGAAATAAGCATAACATAAATCAGTCATAGACAATCCATATCACAAAGGCGGAAATAGATATGAATATAACACATGAAAGTGTACATCAGAGTAGTGGTCAAATAAGATCTACAATAACACAAAAGAAAAGATACAAGTGCTAGACAACAGAATGTGTATACATCAATGAGTCAATATATCGAATGTATACAACCAAAAACTAAAATGCTAGAGTAGATAGCCAAAAGTCGGATGATAGTCCCAGATAAGGAGTCATGAGGAAGCACCTGTAAAATCTCAGTCTGACCCGAGTATTATTTCATAAGAAAATAACAAACGGGTCAGTCTAGCTATAAATATCAGATGACATGATATAAAATAAGAGATATGGCATAAACGTATAATAACCATAATGGCATACTACTATAAGTATGTAAATGATAAACAACAAGAGATTAATCAATATCACAAGAATCTTCTCAAAGATCCAAATCCACAAAAAGGTAAGGACACACGAATTCACCGATGCACAAAAATTGATAAAACATATCAATGAAAATCATGAAAATTGGTGAAGCACAAATTCCAGAAATCAACACACGAAATCCAGAAATCACAAGAAAAGAGGATGGCCAGTCCCATAAACTGAACATCGACGCACCTAGAAAGATACGCCCCATGTAAAGTCTAGCATCGATACACCTAGAAAGATGCACCCCATGCAAAGTCGAACATCGATGCACCTAGAAAGATACGCCCCATGCTCTAGCATCGACGCACCTAGAAAGATACGCCCCATTCATAAATAAACATCGACGCACCTAGAAAGATACGCCCCATGAAATGTCTAACATCGATGTACCTAGAAAGATACACCCCATGCAAAGTCGAACATCGACGTACCTAGAAAGATACGACCCATGCATAGACGAACATCGACGCACCTAGAAAGATACGCCCCATGCCCCGACCTATTGAGCCGATTGCTCCACGAAGTAAATAAACATCGACGCACCTAGATAGGTACGACCCATGCGTAAAGTAAACATTGACGCACCTAGATAGGTATGACCTATGCGAGAAGTGAGACGAAGCTCATTAAAACGAGGAACGGTCCTCCATGTGGACAAAGAGACATCGCACATTGCTAGTCTAAATCATAAAACGATCATCATTTATCATCAAGAAGTGTCGATTACGCTAAGCTAGTAAATATAAGAGTTTAGCTTCATGTCCCATAACCACTTGCTTAACTCAAATATTTACGAACAGATTGTAGATCTCCACTAGAAAATTGTCACAAGAGGTTCAATCGAACAAGTCCAAGAATTAACTAACGAAGTAAACTCAAGCGTTTCATACCACTTGTTTTACTAAGCCGTTTAATTAGATTTCTCATCCGAGTGAGGTAAAGGCTTGTATACACTAATAGATTGGAAAACGGTTTAGGAAAAGAGCTTTGTAATAAAATAGTGTTGAAATCGTTTTGATGAAAGAGTTTTGATATTTACTACTAGTATTGAAACCTTTATATTTTAAAGTGACAAGTCACAAAATTGATTGTAGAAAAAAATCAATTCACTAAAATTTCACATTCGAAGACGTGAATAAAATCCAAGGAAATCAGTTCCAAAGTCATCCAAGTAGAAATACCCACGCGACCAAATCATGGCCGAGCTAAAGTGCAACGACCTAAAGAGGTAGCGACTTAAGGTAAAATAGGTCGAACGACCTAAGGATAGCATGCCGAGCGACCTAGGTGGGCGCGACCTATCTTGGTGACATGGCCGAGCGACTTATCAAGACAATAGGGCGAGCGGCCTATATGTGATGCGACCTAAGGTTCCAGCGACCTAAAGTGGCGAGGTCGAGCGACCTAAAGGAAGTAAGGCCGAGCGACCCAAAAGAAGTAAGGTCTAACGACCTAAAGAAAATAAGGTCAAACGACCTAAAGGAAATAAGGTCAAGCGACCTAAAGAAAATAAGGTCAAGCGACTTAAGCAGCGATGAGGCTGAGCGACTTAAGGATTATCGACCTAAAGGAGGAAGGCCGAGCGACCTAACGTCCCAAGCAAGGTCGAGCGACCTAACAATTTAAGGGGTGGAAGAGGTCGAGCGACCTAATGGCAAGTCAAGGCCGTGCGACCTAATTAACTCGCGACCTAAGGACGAGCGAGCTAAAGATTCAAGGCAACACGACCCAAGCGACTCAATGTAAAACAGGTCAAATGACCTAAGGCCTAGCGACCTAAAGCCAAGCGACCTAACACCGAGGTGCCGTTTCCAACAGAGGGAGGGAGCTAACGACCTACGACCTAATTCCGAACGACCTAAGGGCGAACGAAAATATGCAGGCCGAGTCTTCGAGGCAGTGCGACCTAAGCCCAGTAATTTGCCAAATACGCTACAAATTGGAGTTTTTCACCAATTCAATCCAAACCAAAAGCAAATGCACATGCAAAAGTGATAGGAAATCATTCCCAACAATCCAATATAGTTATAGACAAGGATGTGAGATAAAAATCTCACCTTTTCATGGAAATTGATGGAGATGAAGCTTGAAAGCAAAGCAAGAACAATAACAAGCTTGAATCAATGTCTTCACTTAAATTTGGAGTAGATGTTGGATTAGCAATGAAGACTAAGACTTTGGAGTTTTAATTTCCCATTCCCTCCACCATTTTTGAAGAAGCTTTAGAGTTAGGAATTTATAAAGAAGGAAGTGGTGAAGAGGAGATGGGTTGGGACTGAGTTAGTAAGTGGTTCAGCCCAAACCAAAGCCATAAGCGAAAAAGTGGCGAAAATTCCACTATCTCCTAACATATCAAAGTTTATACTTAAAAAGATCGCAAACGTCATTTTGAACTCAATGGAGGTGGTCTCGAGCCCTAATTTGACCGTATGCAAAAAGTAGCTTTTCGGACTAAGATCCGACTTACGATTAAATATTTAAATATAAAACCGATAAATATGCGGGTTGTTACAGACTCCCCTCCTTAAAGAAATTGCGTCTTCGCAATATATAAGATGGAAATAAAAAGTAACAACCATAAAAGCATATTAACACACAAAAAAAGAAATTTGAAATAAGAAGTTCACCACAAAGAGCATGAGAAAGCAAGTCCGGATGTGTTCCCTGAATGAATTCTCTAGATTCCCCAAGAGAAATCCTTGGGATTTGAGAACCATAGAACTCACACAAAGAGAACATCTTTATTTTCGAAGGCGCTCAACCTCCGAAGCAATGATGCGTATAGAATGTTGCTCAAAAGTCAAATCTGGTGAAATTCAATCCCTACTATAACACCAGGCTCAAGAATAAAAATCGAAAACCCAAAAGCATTTCCATAGTTAAAAGACGTGGGAAACGTCAAGAATAGCAGAAAATTGAGCCGGAGCAACGGTGTAGTACAAAAATGGTACGTCCAAGTGAACCGAAAAGCCGGGACATCGATGTAGTACAATAACGGTACATCCGATGAACCGATAACCATAAAAAAACATCGGACGCTAGTCCATAAAGGGAATGAGATGAAACTCAATAAAACGAAGTATATCGAAACGTCCGATGTTGGAAAGATGATCATTCCATTTGGACATCATCAAAGAAACAACCACTTGTTGTTTACAACTAAGTGCATTGGCAACACAATTTCCCTTTTTGGGAATATACAAAGAATATCAAGATCATTAGATGCAAGGAACTCGATCCAATATCAAGTTCCTTATGAGAAAATAAATATTCCCAAGATTTATGATCAGGGTAGAGAACAAATTTCTCACCCAAAAATAATGATGCCAAATTTTTTTTAAAAGCGAAATCGATAGCCACGAGCACTAGATCATGAGTGGCATATCTAGTCTCAATAGGCATTAAAGATCTAGAAGCACAAGAGATAGCACGTTCTCTTTTGCATGAGAACGACATCTAAACCAATACGATTAGTATTGGTACAAAAGATAAAGTCTTGGTTCCCATCGGGAATCACAAGAATAAGAGTATCGGAAAAGAGTTCTTTTAAATAATCCTCTTTCCCGAAAAGGTAAGACTTTCAAAATTGCATTTATCTTAATGTAATAATCTTTCTAGAAAAATTTACACTTTTACAAGTCAATTTATTGTGGCTGACTGTCTCATCAAAGCGTTTAGGAGATTCTTATTGATAACGTTGATCAAGCGCATCGACCAGAATTCTTAAAGCACTCAATGGGCAATACAATCACAAAATCATCTTTTATATGATAACTATGTCTCTTAAAGTTTCTAAGAATATTCCTTGCTCGTTTCAAGAACAAAGTCCAATCATACTCATAAATAAATCTTACAAAAAGAAAAGATTTGCAAAAATTTAAATTGCTGTTTTCATCCAAAAATCAATAAATACAAGAATGGAGTCATCGAGATATTCGTAGAATACTCGATTCATAAAATGGATGAAATAAGCTGGACAAACTGAATGACATAATAAGTCATTCATAAGTTTCATAACGAGCGCGGAATGCGGTAAATGGAATGCTAACTCCCGCAACTCATAGAAAATGAAAATTGGTGGCAAGGTCGAGCTAAAAAGACCTTAACACCACTCAAAAGATTGCTTAGGTGATAATCCTAAGACAACTCAAAAATACTAGAAAATTCTCAAACTACATGAATGAGAGAAATAACGCTTTTCTCATCATGAGAGCTTAAATAATAAAATGATGCCATCAAATTGGAATCAAAATCACAAAGGAAAAACAGAAATCTGCTTAACAGATTGAAAACGTCGAAGATGAATAGTCCACACGGGACAAAGGATATGGCTTCATAATAATTAAGCCAATCCTTACAAAAGTCAATCCCGAAGCATAAGTAAACAAAATCGGCTCGGAAAGAAAAATCACATAAAATAATTTCGACATCAATAAAAACAAATTGAGTGTTGCGGACCCATCAATCCGGATTCGCAATTCTCAAAGAAGTCATCAAGCCCAGAAATGTTTAAAGAAAAAGAATCACAAGTTCTTTTGATATAAAAATAATGAGATGAAACCCATATCAAAAAGAACTCGAATAAGATAATCACAAAATAAATGTCATCAAGGATAGAATAGATACCTTGACCAAGAGAAGTGATAGTAGAGGCTTGCACAACCATTAGCTTTCCCTCCTTCTTGCTTGAAGTATGGGACACGCAGATATATGATGACTCAAACTTTGCAATAGCGACAATAGAGGGGTTGCGGACACTCCTTTGCATAGTGGTCCATAGAATCACAATTGTAGCATCGTCCACGATTAGTGGTAGGAGTCTTCGCTACAGAAGTTTATGGCTTCCCTTTCTTGTCGGGATTGGGGCCTTTGAACTTAATAGGCCTCTTCATGTTATTGTTGAAGTTCTGTTTGGCACCCACAACTTCAACATTACTTTCATTATCGGCCTCTTCAAGACGAAGAGCGATATCAATAAGTTGATCGAAAGAAACTTCCAATTTCAGAAGTAATGGCTTCTTGAGATTCTTGTTCAAGCCATAAACAAATCTCTGATTTTTCTTCAATGGGGTATTAATGTATTCAACCCCGTATTTAGAAAGAGATTCGAAAGATGCGACGTAGTCCGTCACAGAAGATTCACCTTGAACAAGGTCGATAAACGCCGGGCCAAAGTTACTTTTTCAGCCTCCGGCACAAATTTCAATTCGAATCTTTCCCGGAATTGCTCCCAAGTGAGATCCGCTTCAACGATTTCAGAAATAAGAAGCTCATACCAATCCAATGCTCTTTCTTGGAGCATGCTAGAAGCCACTTGGACTCGGTGGAGATCAATAAGATTCATGCGAGAAAAGATGCGGTCGCATGATCTAAGCCAAGCTTGGATTTCAATGACACTCTCGGATCCCCGAAATGGCCTTCCACCCAAATCGGTATAATCTCTACACAAGCGTGGAAAACCGGATCTAGGATGAGTAGGCTCTGGAATGGGTCCGATAGCTTGAGCATTCTTAACAAGATCTAGAAGCTGTTGGGCAGATATAAATACTCCCTCCTAAGGAGTAGCACTAGATTAACCGGCGCTGGGACGGCCAGGTCTAACCATTTCTCTTCTCCAAGAAAGAAAGAAAAGAGAAAAAGGTTAATCTCAGAATGAATATCAAACAAACTTGATTTATAAAACAAGGAATCATAAAAGAAAATAGGATAGAACGGGTCCAATTGACTCGAATAAAATCCTAAGGCACGACTCCTAAGAAAGACTTAGGACAATGATCCTTGTTAGATTATTCTACATTTTTCCGAAGTTTGGCTCTGATACCAAGCTGTGACGCCCCACCTCTATACACAGGCTAGCCAAGGACACTACAGGGTAATGCCGTCAACTAGCACGGAGAATAAGGCTGTTGAGGAGCGACCATCTGTATAATTGCTTTGTGCGAGTACCGATATGCCAGATAAAAATATAACTTTTCATCTCAAGAGGAAATCCGACATACCGATGCAAACTCAAAGCTACTACACAGTGGCTATATGGACTTCGGAAACAAATATAGAAATAAGCATAACATAAATCAGTCACAGACAATCCATATCACAAAGGCGGAAATAGATATGAATATAACACATGAAAGTGTACATCAGAGTAGTGGTCAAATAAGATCCACAATAACACAAAAGAAAAGATACAAGTGCTAGACAACAGAATGTGTATACATCAATGAGTCAATATATCGAAGGTATACAACCAAAAACTAAAATGCTAGAGTAGATAGCCAAAAGTTGGATGATAGTCCCAGATAAGGAGTCATGAGGAAGCACCTGTAAAATCTCAGTCTGACCCGAGTATTATTTCATAAGAAAATAACAAACGGGTCAGTCTAGCTATAAATATCAGATGACATGATATAAAATAAGAGATATGGCATAAACATATAATAACCATAATGGCATACTACTATAAGTATGTAAATGATAAACAACAAGAGATTAATCAATATCACAAGAATCTTCTCAAAGATCCAAATCCACAAAAAGGTAAGGACACACGAATTCACCAATGCACAAAAATTGATAAAACATATCAATGAAAATCACGAAAATTGGTGAAGCACAAATTCCAGAAATCAACACACGAAATCCAAAAATCACAAGAAAAGAGGATGGCCAGTCCCATAAACTGAACATCGACGCACCTAGAAAGATACGCCCCATGTAAAGTCTAGCATCGATACACCTAGAAAGATGCACCCCATGCAAAGTCGAACATCGATGCACCTAGAAAGATACGCCCCATGCTCTAGCATCGACGCACCTAGAAAGATACGCCCCATTCATAAATAAACATCGACGCACCTAGAAAGATACGCCCCATGAAATGTCTAACATCGATGTACCTAGAAAGATACACCCCATGCAAAGTCGAACATCGACGTACCTAGAAAGATACGACCCATGCATAGACGAACATCGACGCACCTAGAAAGATACGCCCCATGCCCCGACTTATTGAGCCGATTGCTCCACGAAGTAAATAAACATCGACGCACCTAGATAGGTACGACCCATGCGTAAAGTAAACATTGACGCACCTAGATAGGTACGACCCATGCGAGAAGTGAGACGAAGCTCATTAAAATGAGGAACAGTCCTCCACGTGGACAAAGAGACATCGCACATTGCTAGTCTAAACCATAAAATGATCATCATCGATCATCAAGAAGTGTCGATTACGCTAAGCTAGTAAATATAAGAGTTTAGCTTCATGTCCCATAACCACTTGCTTAACTCAAATATTTACGAACAGATTGTAGATCTCCACTAGAAAATTGTCACAAGAGGTTCAATCGAACAAGTCCAAGAATTAACTAACGAAGTAAACTCAAGCGTTTCATACCACTTGTTTTACTAAGCCGTTTAATTAGATTTCTCATCCGAGTGAGGTAAAGGCTTGTATACACTAATAGATTGGAAAACGGTTTAGGAAAAGAGCTTTGTAATAAAATAGTGTTGAAATCGTTTTGATGAAAGAGTTTTGATATTTACTACTAGTATTGAAACCTTTATATTTTTAAAGTGACAAGTCACAAAATTGATTGTAGAAACAAATCAATTCACTAAAATTTCACATTCGAAGACGTGAATAAAATCCAAGGAAATCAGTTCCAAAGTCATCCAAGTAGAAATACCCACGCGACCAAATCATGGCCGAGCTAAAGTGCAACGACCTAAAGAGGTAGCGACTTAAGGTAAAATAGGTCGAACGACCTAAGGATAGCATGCCGAGCGACCTAGGTGGGCGCGACCTATCTTGGTGACATGGCCGAGCGACTTATCAAGACAATAGGGCGAGCGGCCTATATGTGATGCGACCTAAGGTTCCAGCGACCTAAAGTGGCGAGGTTGAGCGACCTAAAGGAAGTAAGGCCGAGTGACCCAAAAGAAGTAAGGTCTAACGACCTAAAGAAAATAAGGTCAAACGACCTAAAGGAAATAAGGTCAAGCGACCTAAAGAAAATAAGGTCAAGCGACCTAAGCAGCGATGAGGCCGATCGACTTAAGGATTATCGACCTAAAGGAGGAAGGCCAAGCGACCTAACGTCCCAAGCAAGGTCGAGCGACCTAACAATTTAAGGGGTGGAAGAGGTCGAGCGACCTAATGGAAAGTCAAGGCCGTGCGACCTAATTAACTCGCGACCTAATGTGTGAAAGGCCAAGCGACCTAAGGACGAGCGAGCTAAAGATTCAAGGCAACACGACCCAAGCGACTCAATGTAAAATAGGTCAAACGACCTAAAGCCAAGCGACCTAACACCGAGGTGCCGTTTCCAACAGAGGGAGGGAGCTAACGACCTACGACCTAATTCCGAACGACCTAAGGGCGAACGAAAATATGCAGGCCGAGTCTTCGAGGAAGTGCGACCTAAGCCCAGTAATTTGCCAAACACGCTACAAATTGGAGTTTTTCACCAATTCAATCCAAACCAAAAGCAAATGCACATGCAAAAGTGATAGGGAATCATTCCCAACAATCCAATATAGTTATAGACAAGGATGTGAGATAAAAATCTCACCTTTTCATGGAAATTGATGGAGATGAAGCTTGAAAGCAAAGCAAGAACAATAACAAGCTTGAATCAATGTCTTCACTTGAATTTGGAGTAGATGTTGGATTAGCAATGAAGACTAAGGCTTTGGAGTTTTAATTTCCCATTCCCTCCACCATTTTTGAAGAAGCTTTAGAGTTAGGAATTTATGAAGAAGGAAGTGGTGAAGAGGAGATGGGTTGGGACTGAGTTAGTAAGTGGTTCAGCCCAAACCAAAGCCATAAGCGAAAAAGTGGCGAAAATTCCACTATCTTCAAACATATCAAAGTTTATACTTAAAAAGATCGCAAATGTAATTTTGAACTCAATGGAGGTGGTCTCGAGCCCTAATTTGACCGTATGCAAAAAGTAGCTTTTCGGACTAAGATCCGACTTACGATTAAATATTTAAATAAAATATTTAAATATAAAACCGATAAATATGCGGGTTGTTACATATGATTTTATAACTTGATTTTGGTTTAAGATGATTTAAAATGAATATTTCAAGTTTAAAATATAATTGAAGGAAATATTTAGTGATTTGAAATTTGAAGTTTTATTTAAATGATATTGGATTTATTAAGTAAATATTTCAAACTAAATAATAATAATAAATTGAATTTGATATATATATGAAATTTTCAAATTTAGTTTTGGGAATTGTTGAATACTTAAAGCTTTGAAATATATTGAAATTAAAAATGGTTTATTTTGTGGTTCAAATCTGTTTTGAAATCAACATAATTTGAAAGGGGTTATTGAGAAACTAAATTGAATTGAAATTGATGATTTGAGATTTGATTAAATTTGAATTTTGGGATTGGTGTTGATTTGGAATTGATTTGTGAAATTTGTGGAAGCTATTTTATTTTATAAAGTATTTTTAAAACTATATCTACAACTATTTATATTTTACTTTATAAATTATTTTAATATAAACTATTTTATATAAATCATTTTCAATATATATTATTTTATTTTAAACTATTTTAACTTATAACTATTTTATATAAACTATTTTTATTTTATAAACTATTTTATTTTATACACTAATTTTAATATCTAAACTGTTTAAGAGGAAAGTGTTATGGATTCCAAAATGTTATGATTTCAAGCTATAGTTTCGAAGTGTTATGAATTTCAAGGTTTTGATTTCCAAAGTGTTTGATTTTAAAAGACTTACGATTTTGAAAGCAATATAACTTTGGAAAGTGATATGATTTTGGAAATGGATTTATTTGAAGTGAAAATGATATCGTATGGATATGGTTTTGAAATGGCAACGATATTTCGGTTTTGAAATATAAACTATTTTAAAAGTTTATTAAATGACCAATCGGTGTAATAATTTACGTAGTTATTGAAGAGTCCGGGATCGGTTAGGGACATACTCTCTATCCAAACCGAAAACCATTTTAATAACTATTATACACGGAGTGTGATCTAGAATGAAGTGGTTGGAATGATGACGTTGCTGGATTTGAAGAAAGAGAATGATAATGGATGACCTTGACACTTGTGTCAAATTGGAAATGACTTAAACAGGAGCCGTGCCAGGCCAGTGAGGTTAGCTACCTCTAGCGGACACACTTCTTCATAAACTACTCATTACTTGTTTTTGATTGGTGCGCACCCTTGAATTGGGAGTGTTGTTTCGCGGTGTTGTGATCGTTGCGGCGATGCGTTCTCACTAGTCCGGATCAGGCAAATGGTAGTTTCACTACCTTGGGTATTTCCTCATGTGCCTTGTCATACTCGTATCCCTATGCGCGACCACTACGATTTGTTTCGTGTTATACCTATGGAGTACTCCCTGATAGCCCACTAGTTTACGGTGGAGTTTACAGTGCTGTATAGACTATGACGCTTATATATAAAATGTGTTAAGGGGGATAATGGTAACGCCTTAACGCTATTTTGATACTTTATATTACTGATAGGCATTATCTACTTAGCGTACACTACTACATAGTAGATAGTTTAACGGATCCTTAGAGGATGATTATCCCAAACATCCTTTGAGTTACTTGTATTTCAGTTGTGATTTCACTTGAGTTGGATTTATTGATATAAGAATGTTAATCCTGACTCGAGTGTTTTGTGTTTTTCCCTTTACGCTTGGGTCAGACTGAGTGTACCAGTATTCAATGCTCACCTTTGGAATTGGAGCTTCGCTTGGAGATCCAGCTATCTATCCAGCTTTCAGATATTCAGTTGATTCCAGTGATGTATTCAAATCTTGTATTTGACTGTTGTATTGAGATATCTATGTATTCGAGACTTCTGTTGTATCTTGTTTAACTCTGTTATATATATAGTAGCATCATGAACTACTATTCTTTTGTTTCCGCTGCATTATTGTTTATTACTCTGTGTCTGTGATTCTAAGATTTATTTATTTACTGTATATGCTGAGTTTTTCCAAATTTAAATTAACAATCTAATATTTTGAGCAATTCAAATCTGACATGTATGGATGCGAATGGTTGAAAATATTTGGTCGTTACAGTTGGTATCAGAGCTATGGTTTTAGGCAAAACTCAGCATATAGAGTAAATTCAATTACAGAATCACGTTCGTTCGAGCTTGAATTCCTTCTTCTTTGACTCGGTTTCTTTGAATTTTGGAATGTTCCCTTCGGTTCCAAAGTCCATTCGTGTCTCCCCTATTCGTGTCTTTTTTATTTTGGAGTATCCCATAACTCCACTTCGAATAATCTCTATAATAAATCGGCCGTCTCGCCAATTTTTGAATGATTTGTAAAGGGGTGAAACTCCTTTACAACATGCATTGATTCACCGGAGATTTATGTATCCTCGGTTTAGATGCTGCTATCTTTTGCTTTACCCGAATTCTATCTCTTGGGATCTGATGTCGATTTGATTCATAATTCCGCATCGATCGTATTCTTGAAGTCACGGTTCACCCGGTTAAGGTTACCCGCGATTTATATAAATTTATCCATCTTCCAATTTGAAATTCAATCACCTTATCTCCCTATCGAGTCTATCTTTTAGTTGAATTCTATTTGATTAGAGTTCCTTTACTTTGAATCCCATCTTTGCTTTGAAACCATCTCTGAATCATCGAGTGAGGGAATGTATTTGTAGATTTATATATAAAATGTTTTATATATTGTGTTGTTTGAGTTGTTGATGTTGATTTGGGTTTTCGATTGATTCGTCTGATCAGCGATATCGATAGAATTTCCAAAACACATGAACAGAGCAAACTGACACAATATTGTTTTCAAATTTGGTAAATGAAATTGATTTGTACGATTATATCATAAATATATAAGTAAGTTTTCTGGAATTTAATAAGGTAATTAAATTAGTTGTTTGAAATGATAATGTTTGATTATCATTTATTGTTCTAAATGAATTTATAAACACGGTTTATAAATTGATTTGGAATTTGAAATGAATTTAATTCAGAAATTTGAGAATTTAGTTTCCGGTGATTTCAAACTTTGGTTTTAAAATTTTAAAGTATATTATTGAAAGTATTTTTGAATAGAAATCATTTCCAAAGAATTTTAAAGTTTTAAATCAGTGCTCTCCTATGTTGTCGTTGGAAAATAATTTCGGTGATGGCGGCCGCATCATCGACATTCATTTTCGAGTTTTGAAGTGGAGAGACCATTTTGTAGCTTTGCTACAGTTTTACTTTGAAAATTAAATGGATCTGGATTTCTAAAGTATGACTTGATTTATAATATATATAGATATATGATTATAGATTTGATTTGATATATATAGTGTGTGTATATATTTATATCTCTAAATGGTTTGAATTGAAACTGGAAATTTTATTCTTAAATTTTGATAAGGGATGATTTCAATTATAAATTAAAGTCAAAATTTTTAATAAATATTTAAATTTGGAATAATTGAAGTTGGAAAATTTTACTTGTATATTACTCAATTACATTCCAATATAACTTACCTAAATTATTCAAAAGTTGAATATGTAATTAGATAATATACAATATAAAATGACTTTTATTTGAGTGGTTATAATAAAGGTTATACACTTAAATTTTAGTTATAAATATTAATTGAAATGAATAGAATAATAAGTTAATTGAATAATAGATGAAACAAATACATTTGTTTTGAAGGAATTAATAAATTGAAATTAGATCAACTTATGGAAATACTTGGAATTTAAAATCAATTAGTGAATATAAATTAATTTAAATTGAAACTTTTATGGTTTAAATTAATTTATATGGTTTAATTATATGTGATAAGATATATTAAGTGGAATAAACTTAATAATAATTTGGAATAAAAGAATTAAATTTGTTGAATAAAATATGAGTATAATAAATGATTATACAAATTGATGATTTCGAAATTGTAAATACAGGATGACCAGATAAGAAGATAATGAATTTAGAAAAAGATAGATCGATTTAACTTAAGTGAACTCAAATTGATGTTTATCTATTCTTCCCCAAAACATTCATTAAACCTTTATATTTGCTAATATAATCCGTATGAACCCCATCATACTTAAAAACGTATAAACCTAGACCAAAACCATATATTAGAGATTGATGTAGATATGTTAAGTATTACTCATCTAAATCATTATGATGTCTAGCTTTAGTCTTCTGAACCCCTTTTGCTTGCGTTCTCTTTATCTTCTTTCTATTTTCCCTTTTTTGCCCACCAACATTAAAATTCCTCTCTAGCTTTTATTTTTATTTTGAGTAATATAAAATGAATGAATTGAAAATAATAATGTTTATTGTCCCACAACAATTTAGGCTTGGGCCCTCATACCTCTTTTTTATTAATTCATTTCCCCTTGCTTCTCCTATTTGGGCCGCCCTGGTCTTCTAATTTATTTATTTGATTGGTTATAAATTTAGGGTTGTTACAATTGGGCACTTAGATGGTAGCACTTAGTTGTACTGTAAGTCTTAGTCTTAGGCTATATATAACATACTACAAGTCAAAGTTGTCTAGTGGTTCGAATCGTGTTATGCAAGATTCGAACCAGTGATCTTATGGACCAAAGTTGAAGCACCTAATCACCGAGACAATGGTGTTGGATACACTGAAAAAATTTCTATGATGATCGCAAGAAACAATAATAAACATTAGAAATTGAAAAGGTTATAAATTGAAAATACCGAGTCTTGGTGGTTGTGATTAGTTCTTCTGCTAATAGATCAAAATGTTTGGGTAAGAACTATGATATTGCTGAATTTAAAAGCAAATTTTTTCTTATGTTTTCTCCAAGATTTGTAAAGTGGTTGGTTTCTCAAATTGGTTAACATGTAAGGTATATAGCAAGAATTGGATTATTCTTATAATTAACATAACTATGCAGAAAAGTTAGTACAAACGTGGGTTGATTCATGACATGAGCACTAAATATGCCTTTTCATTACAATTGACGCACTTTAACATTTCACATTTGTAGAAAATAGTAAAAAAATACAAATGCAACAACAATCGGTTGCCAACTTCTAAGTTCTTATTAAATACTTTTACACACTCTTTTTATGTTTTCATTTAAAGATAATTATATTTAGTTTAGGTAGCATTCGTAAAACCATTATCTTAAAGTTTCAAAATACACAATCGTCCTTCCTAAAAAACTAGCTTTAGAAAATTCCATATTTTTAAGTTTCGGGATATTTACGGAAATACCATAATTATTTGTAGAGAACTCAGCAAATATTTATGTAAAACTCTGCAAATATTTTCATAGAACTCGGAAAATATTTGCGGATAACTCAACAGATATTTACGGAGAACTCTGCGAATATTTGAAATTTTTGGACTACAAATATTTCTAAGTTTCCAAAAAATTAAATTTTTTCTTGATTATAGAAACATGTGATTAATGCTTAGATTTAATTTTCGAGAAAAAATGAAAGTAGGGGTGTAACTAAAAACATGTTTTTTTAAAGTATTTTTCACGTTCAAAAATGAAAATAAAGGGTGGAACCAAATTTCCGTTTTAATTTATTCCCACGCAATAGACCGATATCTCATTCAGTTTTGTGTATGAAAGTAATGCATATTTACGTTTGTCAATGACAGAGGAGAATTTTTGCTTTCAAATCACTAAGAAGTCAAGTGCTAATTCACAGAATAACTTATCGGCAAATGGGTTCGCACTCCGTAAAATACAAACTTTAATGTTGTATCGGAAAAAAAACAACCGATAAGCAATTTTACGCATTATATCAATGGTTGGACAGTTTGCTGCTTCTTGACTTTTTGACATTGTCCATTCAGTTTGTGCTCAAATGCTCTTCCATTACATTTGATATACTCATTTTCTTTCAACTCATGATAGTTCCTTCTTGTTTGTTGGAAACTACTATGTCTAGGTTTTTTCATATAATGCAAACTCATTAACTACTAATTTGTTTAGATGAAGTTTATTTTGGTTTTCTATTGCTGCTTATGTTGGACATGCTTTTGTTCAAACCTGTTCTTTTACCTATTTTTTTTCTATAAGTGGTTGCCAATTATTATGCCTGCATTAAAAAATGACTTAATGCTCCATGTTTTAAGCATTTGGCTTACTTTGGAGTTCCATTAAACATTATTACCTACAAGCTTATTTTCCTGCTCTAAATTTGTATATTACTTGCTACTTCTGATTACAGCACCACTACTATGCATGCATAAAAAACTTTGTCTGGGACAAAACTTTAGGTTTTTTTCATACTTACAACAGAATCGGGGAGAATGAAGAACAAAATTTAAGTGATAATAGAATGACAGCCTATTGATATTTATTCAATGACAAAATACATAACATTATTTACCACTATGTTATCTGGCTATTGTTGTACACCAAACATTTGCAATTGTGACTTTTGAATCTCAACACCACAGTGCTATTGTGGTAGGATGGGAATGCCAGCAAACAACTATGGAGCATTAACTAAGTTGATATGCTTCTTATATTTTAGTGTTTGTTTTGATTTATGTTTTTGCATGTACCCAAATAAGATATTTAAATTTGGAACCATGACCTGGAATTAAAGTTTTTATCTTGCATTATGTCTCGGAGGCATGGTTTTTCCAAGTCAATATAATATATTCAATATACTTCGGGTTATGCTTCTTTTCCTTGCTTAATGACTTCTTTGCATTGGTACCACTCATGTGGGTTAAATTCCTCTATCCCTATTTCCCTCATCCTTATGTACTAAGCTAATATCGGTCATTGATTTGTGTATCATCGCATTATATACTAGCATCATGGGTCCCAATAATGATTTATATCATATGATGGGTGGTTGAGATTAAAGTGGTCACATGAGACAGAGGAAAGGGGGACAAAGGAATTGAGTTGCAATCCTGCTCTGTTTATTTTTACTTCGATGCTACTTATTTGGTTCAAAAGTTGTCAAAAGATATTACTCTTTGTGTAGGCTGTCTTCAGTTAAACATTTTCCAAGCAGTTAACATTTTTTTAAAAGAAATTGTACCGAATAATGTGTTTATGTAGTATGTTGTCTTAAATTTAGAAGTAGCAACGTTGTGAAATTGTATGTGGTATAGTGCATTGATCATTGTAACTGAATGAACATGCCCGACATTGTAACCAGTGATATACATTCCATTTTGGACTTAATAACTTTTAACCACATTTTTTCCATCATATACTTTCATAATCGTCATAATCAACTGATGCTTGTAATTGTTTTGCTATAGCTGGATTAGATATAAACGATATTGCAGACCTGAAAATTGGCCACGCTATAATCAATTGTTAGTTAACTATTTTTTAGAATGCTAAATCTCAACCTTTACATTTTGTTTTACAAAATGTAAGTATATTTTACAATGGATAAAAATATTTTTTTGGCCATCAATATCGTTAAGATTGCTACTTTTTATTTACCCTATCTGCAAGTACATCGACCTCCGTGTGCGTAGCACAGGTTCATCCTAGTATTGAACCATAATTTGTAAATTGTTTAGAAGATTCTTTTTAATTCCATTTAACTAAATTATATTCAAGTTTATCTTCATATTTTTTTCCAAAGTTTAATTTTATTACGAACCGACGTGTACACGGTAATTGAAACAAATTACTTACACTAATATATGTTAACATTAGTATACTACTTTGCACGTCAATTATTTGACCATGCATATTGATAATTTCTTTTACAAAATTACCGTGTGCAATGCATTGGTTACACATTAGTATAAGGTTATTTTGTGTGTGTTTTTGCAAAACTGTGTACTTGTTTTAAACTGGCCCATGGGCCTTATCGTCTCCCTCAAGCTCGCCCCTAATTATTCACCCCTGTGGTCTAAACGACCCAAAAACTTCATAAACAATATGCATGTTAACAAAAAGTATAAAATTATTTTTTCATAAAAGTAAAGATACTTAACTCACATAACGTTTATACATAAACAATAATAACAAATTCAATTTACAATTCATTTATGTCAATAAATTTATCATAAAATGTATTACATAATTATGTTTTTTTACTCCAATACATGCATAACTTTCTAGAATCATTTATAAAGTCCCCCTCAATTCCTTTCTAATTTTTAAATTTAATGCCATATATTATAGTTTGTTAAAAATATTTAAATAAATTTAGTAAACTATTATACCTTGATTCGTCTAATAAATCAAATCAATATGAAGCATATTCATATTAGCAAAAACTATAAAAAAAATTCATTCAAATATATAAATACATCAATCACATAACATAAACCATACACATAAATAATAATAATAAGTTTAAAGCTTAATTCATTTATACCAATATATTTACCATGCATTGGCATTGTAAACCTTTTTTTAACATTAAACGCCTTTTTGTTAAAACCCAAGAGAACCCGGCAGGCCAGTAAACTCCTGAGGAGGGTATAGTAAAGCCATCCGCTGATCCAAGCCACCATACTCCCTGGTAAATTTATATAGGATAGGGAAGCACATGGTAGGAATCGAACCTGAGTCTTTTTATCAAAACCCGAGCCTCCTTTCCACTACGCCGCATCCGCGGACAACATTAAACGCCTACATTTTGAAATTTTTATAGCTATTTACAAAACACTCCTCAATATAACATAACATTGTATATTTAAGTCAATATATTCAAATTAATTATGTGATCTTGAATTTATATTATCTAAATAAATTTAGTAAGTAAGTATTCGTTAATTCATCTAATTAATGCTAAAATATGATGCTTTTAATATATATACCGTATTCATATCAACAAAGGTGATAAAATTAGTTTTTCATTGAAATGAAAAATACGTAAGTCACATAACATAAAAAAATACATAAACAACATTAACAAATTTAATATATCATTCATTTATCTTAATAAATTTAACATATATTGCATTGAAAATTCTGTTTTTAGCTTCGAACAACTCCATTTTAACATTTTTAAAATTATTTACTAAACTCCTTTAATTTCAATTCTTTCTTGATACTTTATTTTTATATCCATGTATTATAACTATTTATGAAATCTCAAGTTTAAATTATTTAAATAATCTTAATGGATATCTAGTCCATTCCTCTAATAAATACTAAAAATATAACCCATATATATATATTCAAATTGAGAAGTTAAAAATCTCTAGCTCAAGTGACTCAAGTGGTTAGATGTGTGAAGCTTTGGACCAAGGTTTTAGTAGTCATGAGTTCGAGCCTTGAGACATCATAATGAATGCTCTACTTGAATGAAGTATCACTCTTGTTGTTAAAAAAAATCATATTGAGAAAAATGCTGTAAAACTATTTTTTACATTCTCTATAAAGATATAGAAATCACATAACTTAAATTATGTACATAAATAATAATAAGAAAGATAATTTGTAGAATAATAAGTAAGATAATTTGTAAATCAATTATAATTTGTTTATATTAAGAATTTATCGTACATTATAATATAAAATTATGTTTTTAGCTACAATAACCCCGCACCAAATTTATACAGCATTTTACAAATTTTTTATTAATTATTTCTATTATCCATATATATATTTAAATTAATTACATAACTTTAAATTCAACTTATTTAAAAAAATCCCTCTAAATAATATTTGTTAATTCGTCTACATCTAATAAATCACTGACATATCTCAGTTTCTTATATAATACATATTAATAGAAATGATAACATAATTTATGCTTTTTGTAAGGTGTCTGTTTTAAATTGGTCCATGGGCCTTGATATCTCCCTCAAACTTGCCTCTACTTCATCGCTCCTGGTCACAACAACCTAAAACCCTCGTAAACCCCAATCAATGGCGGCGACGATGACCAGACGCAGTTTGGATACTCTGTTGCTATCTCGTATTCCACCAGCTCCACCGTCTAGTAATAATCCCTCTCCTAAACCGGGTAAGATCCATGCACCAACCATTCACAAACCAGACTCATTTCAGAATTATTATTCGCCATTGAATGATCTGTCGCCTAACTGGAGCACCTAACCTCCTAAGAGCAATATTATGCTAGATAGACGCTACTACCATATCATGGAGATGGAGTTGTCTGTTGATGAGAATAAACCAAGTTAGGAGGAAATGATCAATCTGTATCTCAAAACGCTTGCTACTGTTGTCTAAAGGTAGATTTGATTAATATTTTCGAATGAAAAATAGAATGCTAACGTTTCTGTTTAGTATGTAACTTCAGTTGCAGATGCTTTTTGGAGTCAATGTGGTTATGGTTATTTGTACAGATTTATGCGCTCAATATAAATCGGTTTATGCACTTTAAATAAAAAATGAAAATCAGTTAGTACTTTAAGATCACCTTGCACAACCCCCATTTTGTAATGAAGACAAATCAAATTTTAATTGTAACCACTGCCATAAATGTATTGGTGAAACATGGTATCATGATTTTCTGACAAATACAGCTGATATATCATCACGCAGTTGTGGACACTGGACATAAGTATATTCTGATTAGTTAACCAGGGTATGCATGCAGTGTACCTATTTTGTTCAGGGAGGAAGAGGCTAAAAAGTAGAAACACCATGACTTCATCACTGAACAAGGTTTTAAATATCGGATTTTGGTCACGTTTCGTCTTGGAATTTTTATACAAATTATCCCGTATCGGGGGAGATCTCGGACGAGATGAGTACATATCGGGTGTACATCTCGGATTAACAGCTCGGGTCTTATAATGCATCTCACACTATAACAAAAATACCCTATTACAACGCCCTTTTTACAACGGGCATTTTCTGCTCGTTGTAATAGAAGGCTATTACAACGGTCCATTCTGGACCGTTGTAATAGATGCCCTATACAATACCTTTTTACAACGGGCATTTTCTGCCCGTTGTAATAGAAGGCTATTACAACGGTCCATTCAGGACCGTTGTAATAGATGCCATATACAATACATTTTTACACCGGGCATTTGCTGCCCGTTGTAATAGATGCCCGTGGTAATTTTGGATGCTTTTGTCTTCGTACCCAAATAAACCCCCGCCTACTTTTCTCATTTTCATTTTACGCAACCAGACACAAAATAAAGTAGATCCCCAAAATAAAATCCCTAACACCAAAATCCCTAAAACCTAAACTCGACTACCGCCTTGCTAGCGCAACCGCCTGCCTCCACTTCGCAGCCGCCTACATCCACCTCGCAACCGCCTGCCACCAACATGCAACCACCGCAGCGGAATTGAGGTGAGCGGGCTCCACTTTGCATACGAATCGCAGGTGATGATTCCAATTGCATTGTTTATTTCAATGGAGATTGTTAGGGTTGGGCAGGCTTATTTTATGATACAGGATGAAGGGATGTACCATGAGGAGAGTGATTCAAGGTTTCAGTGCAGGGCGTTGAATATTAACGAGGATTTGGGTCAGATTAAGTATGTGTTTTCAGATAAAATGGGGACTTTGACAGATAATAAAATGGAGTTTCAAAGTGCGAGTGTCGGTGGGGTTGATTATGGCAGTGGAATGGAAGGAGGTGATGGTACTTCGGTCACAGGTACATACAACTTACAGAACACTTGAAATCTTCAATTCTCTGTCTTCCGATCATGTATTCGTCCTTTACCTTCACTTCATATCAATTACTTTTAGTAATTAATAATACTATTAATCATCAACCTGTATAAAACAAGCTGTAAAATTTAAAACCACAATGGCTATATAGAATGCAACCTTTAAGGTAACTAGAAGATCTATACCAGAAGGGGAAGCAGACGTAAAGATATTTGCTCCTTGCAGAAAAATGTAAGCTGTCTTGTTTCTTGCACCTGCCAGGGATACTCATTTGAACAGCATTAGATATTATTTGTACCGCTACAAGTTGGTTGCCCATTTTACCACTGAACCCACTCCATTATCTTTTCAACTTGTGGTGATTTTTAAAAATTACATTATCATGTGTCAAAGATTAAGCTTGAATATGAACCATGATGTCACTTCTGTGTTCATGACATTGAAACAAAGAAGTTGGAGTCTGATGTAATAGAAATGACGCGAATTAAACAGAGAACAGGTCCGCAGTTTCAATTGAGTGAGCTGATTGATCAAACGGGTTCACATCACTTTGAAAACAAACCTGTGCTATATTGAACACGGCAAGTGTCGTGATGGTAGACAAGTTTATTAGGAGACGACTTATATGTAAATACTTTTACAAGTTTTCATGACTTTTTTCTTTTCTTCCTCGATCGTGAAATTGAATATTATTCGAACCCTTTCCTTGGTCATCATTATTGCCTGCAATCGCAGTACCTGAGGTAAGTTTGCTTGTTTTCATTTGTTTGCCAACGTCATGATATTAACCTCTCGTCCGTTTTGCAAGTTGTCATAGATTAAATTACTATCAATCGTGCTTCATTAGTACATGTGGCAGGTTTTGAGATAACTTTTAACTCTTATGTAAAAACAGTTTATCTTCTTACGATTTTCAAACTTTAATATATGCTACCTCTAAAATATCGGTTTGATAAGTATGTTAAAGCCATAAAGAAATTTAGCTGCACAAGGGGTCAAATATTTTAAAATTGTAACAAAAGGATCCAGGGTAATATTATTTATATATTCTTTTCATATATAGCGTATATATCCTTTTTATTGAGGGAAACGAACCTTGGTATGTTTGCCACTATTAAAATTTTATCCATTACTGGATAAATTAAACTAAGATTCCGCTAATTGGATAATCAGCACTTTTATTAGATATGGTGTGCAAGTATTCACATGACTGTATTGGACTATAGCTATGAGACAACACAAAATGTGTTTCATCTATTTTTCTTTATCAATATAGTTTCCCATCTGCAAGCAATTTTGAGTATTGACTCTCATCTGATAGTATATTCTTTTTTGTTATTTGCATGTAGAAACTACATATATACACTGTTAACGAGACATATGCTGTAAAATAACTCATGAGGTATATGGTTGTTGTATATAAAGTTCTTTTTTTTGTAGCCATGCTCACTATTTTTTCTATTATGTTTAGAAACTAAGACTAGAGTTGAGCCTGATCCTGAACTACTACATCTACTGAGTCAAGATAATAGTAAAGAAGCAAATCGAGCAAAAGACTTCATCCTTGCACTTGCAGCATGTAACACTATTGTTCCAATAGTTGTGGATACTCCTGATCCATCATTAAAGCTAATAGATTACCAGGGTGAATCCCCTGATGAACAAGCATTGGTTTATGCTGCAGCAGCTTACGGATTCTTATTAGTTGAAAGGACGTCTGGGCATATTGTTATTGATGTTCTTGGTCAAAGGGAAAGGTACGCAATAATTTCTTATGCTCTTTATAGTTCATGTTTAGTTATATGTTTGGTCGTGTTTAGTATAAGTAATTTGGATTGCTCATTCCTACATAATAAGGAGAAGGATAATAAATGAGTAGTATACTCACTACACTTACAACCCCTATCGAGGCAGTATGTGGATACAAAATCCAAAGTTTTCTACTGGATAAAGCGTACGTAGTCGGTTGTCCGTAGGAAACATTTTATCCTGGTTTCATAAACTCTACAGATAATATATTTAATGTAGCAACAAAAAATGAACTTTGACATTGTAGATAACTTTAGCATGCTTTCGTTGTATGATATACATTGAAGCTACCATTTATGATTTAAGAGCTATATGTTATAGTGTTTTGTTAAGGTTGTTTTAACGTACATTGTATTCTCACAGAAATCCACCAAATTTGTTAAACACAAGTAAGATGTATCATAGTCGCCTCAATTATTGATTTGTGAATCATCTGTGTTATCTCACATATCCGTTTCACCTAAGATAAAAAATAATACATGATTGATTTAGAAAAAGATACAGCAAACATAGATGTTAAAATTGTTTGAAGTGTGTAATTATTTTAATACATGCAAAACGAGTCCAGGGCCCAAATCCCAGAAGACTGAAATGGAACCATACCCGAAATCACAGCGGATCCCCTCCTTCATGATGTCTCGTTTTCCCTTCATGAAATCACTAGCTCAAAATTATTAAGAGTTCGACGAGGAGCATCCTCGTATCAGCCCTCGAAACTTCAATCTATTACCCCAAGATGCCTTTTTGTAAACTTTATACCTACATCTAAACTAAAATTGGTAGCTGGAATTCATTGATACGTTTGTAATCATGCTATGCTCTTATAGTTTTTTACGAATGCAATTACCTCGTCTCTCCTAGTATAGACGATCTGATAAGTTGTGGACAATGATGAATTAAATGCTTTTGAGTGAAAAATGGGTGATCATGTGTATACATGCAAGGAAAAAAGGTTTTGCAAGATTTTGATATAGCAAAAGCAGCAAATGGAACTGGTAAGAAAGTAATAAAATCATTCAATATCAGTATGGATGGAACTTTGGAGATTCACTTGTATTGGGCTGGGAAAGGAACAAACTCCATTCCTCAAAAAGGTGTACATGGACCTCTTATATCTGCCATTTCAGTCGTAAGTAAGTCAAATTGAAACATCATTCCTGTTTCCTAGTTCCTCCTTTTGTAAATATTATTTTCCGAATGAAGTTGTAGGCCTAAATTTATCAATTCAACTATTGTAGATTATAATCCAGTTTTGAATTCGGATGAGTTATCAGTTGGAGCTATCTCAGGGATTGTAGCTGGTGCAGCTATATTGCTGATTTCCATCTTAGTTTGGATTTGCTGGAGGACACAAAGAACTTTATATCCTTAGTCTAGTATGATTGTACTTAGAACTTGATATTTATAGCCGACTGTTATGTATTAATGTTTTATGAATTTGTGAGGTAAACTTATCTGACTTTTTGGAGTGTTGGAATTTTATGACTATCTTTTAATCTTTTCGCATGTGATTTTGGTTGTTTGTGCGTAATATTTATTACTATTAAATTATTCATTATTTGTATGGATGTGCTACCTATACGTTGCTGTAATTTTTTTTAAATTTGCATTTTTTCTGCAACGGTCAAAGTGCATTGTATTATACTCTATTACAACGGTCAATAACCGTTGCCAAAATGTTTTTTACAACGGTCGAAAGCCGTTGTCAAAATGTTTTTTTACAACGGTTAGGGAATGTTGTAAAAATATGCTATCCATCTTGTATGATAGTATTTTGCAACGGGCAAAGAAGCTTGTATTACAGTCTATTACAACGGTCAGCGACCGTTGTAAAAAAGTTTACTACAACGGTCTTTACAACATTAACTGCCCGTTGTAAAATATGGGTGACCTATTACAACATCGCCTATTACAACGGTCCGCTGTCCGTTGTGGAACACATATTACAACGGGCATTGCCCGTTGTAAAAAGCCTATTTTTTTGTAGTGTCAGGAATATCTCGGATGTACTTATGTGTCTATAATTGATGTGTTAAAAATTTATTTAACGGTTATAACTTTCTTAGTAAAAATAAAAATGGTAACATACTTGATTTACATGGAAAATGAAATATTTTTAGAAGAGTAGTAGCTTGATTAGCTTAATTGATTTGGTAATGATTGAATAATATCCTTTTATTTGAACATAATAAAGAAGTGAAACATTTTCCTATGACTCATTAAGATAAAAAGTAAAGAATATGTTCAAGAAGTTGGTAAATTATAATTAGATTGAGTAGTTTCTTTTGAATCAATATGAAAATAAAAAATATTATGAAAAATAAGAAATGTATAATTTCGGTGGAGATCTCGGATTGAGATTTTGATCCATATTTCGGTTGAGATTTGAATATCTCGGACGAGATGAGTGACGAGGGAGATATGGAGGAGATTTGATGTCTCGTCTCGTTTAAGTGTGAAAAGGAGATCTCGGGCGATATATAGGAGATTTAAAACCACGATACTGAATAAACAAGCTTTGGAAGCAGTGAATAATATCCAAAGAGCTTTCTTATAAGGTGAAAGGTACACAGTTTAATCAACTGCAGGGACAAGGTAAACGAGTTTAAAAGACAATCCTGATTTCATTTATGTCATCCATGTTATGATGCTTATTAGGATTTGTGAACAAAGCTAATTTGATATGTGTTGTTTGTTGAATTAACTGGAGTTTTTGTGGGTGCTACTTGATTGAGTCTTACCTTAATGTTCCCAACATCAAAGAAAGTGAAGGTCCGTACATTGTATAAATCATTGGATGGTAATTAATTACAAGCAACAAACAGAATAAACAATCGAATCGTTAGTCAGATAATTACAGGCCACTGGAATAAGGCACACCAGTTTGAGGTATCCAGTTATCTCCAGAAATCAAGTTGCTCATCGTAAAACTCAAAGCATCATTGCTAGTAATCGACTTATGATAGCCAGGCCAAGTGACTCTTCCGCTCGTCCCTGAACCGGCACCCGTATTGATATACTCGGCATAATACAGAGTACTCAAGGCAAAAGTGCCGCTCCAGGGCATCCAACCAGTCGGGTCTATCAAGCTGCCTAAAATCGATTTCATGATAACCGTTCTTGAATACTCCTTCCATGGCCTTCCAAGGTAAGTCTTGGTCGATCCAAGGTTTTCTGCGGGGGCAACGTTACATTTGTGAATGGAAATGCCTGTGTTTTGGTTTGGGTCGGTACGGCCTTGGGCAGTGATAGTGTTGCTCTGACCCTTCATTGGAAGCCTGGGGTATATGTTACAGTTTTGAAGGACTACTGCAGCATTGCCAAAAATGAAATCAACGGTGCCGTAAATGTCGCAGTCTCTGTAAAATTGTCTTAATGAATGCGTGTAAAGAGTGTCTTGATATCCTTCGAAGCTGCAACTGTGAAAGGTTGATAGATCAGCGCCGCTTCTCAAAGCTACTGCTTGGTGCTTTGCTGGTCCGGCCGTGTTCCTGAACGTCATGTTTATCGCTACGAATCCTTGACCAACCACAGCTGCAAATTGATGCATTAAAAAAAGGTTAGGCATGTATGTATGTTGAGGATCTGGAATATATCAGTAGAAGGTTTTTAAAAGGAAGATATGCACGTACCGAACGTGGGAGAATTGAAGGTTGTCCATCCGTCGACATTGTTGTGGTCTCCAGTAACAACTGTTTGGTTGATTCCATCCCCAACCATCATGAGATACTTCTTATTCTTGGCTATGGACACATACTCTTTATAGACGCCGGCGGATACGAAGATCATATGATAACCATTAGCTCCGTTTGTATTATTAGGTGCTTTGTTGACCGCTTCAGTAATGGTCTTAAAATCCCCAGTCCCATCTTGACTGACGACCACCATTTTGGTAACCAAGACCGAACCTGAAGACGACTGAAGCAACTTCCTTCCGGTTCTCTTCTCGAATGCATCAAGATTCGTTTTGGACATTTTTAAAGGCAGTTCTCCATTAGGTCCCATCTCTGCTTCGTGAAACAACATCAGTTTTCTGCCGTTGACTGGTTTGTTATTATTATGTTTTGGCTTCTTGGGGATGCTGGAAGGGCCCTTGGATCCATTATTAGTGGAAGGCTTCTTGTTGGGATTGGTCCATGCATGTTTGAACAATGCTAGGGAGACGCTGCTCAGCTTGGTGCCTGTTAATGTTAAACAATGGAATTCATTCTTAATTTAGGCATCTATCTATCTAGATAGATGATGGATGCAGATCATAACAAGAATGCTAATAAGTAGCTAGCATGCATGCATGAGCTGATAGAGACTTAAATCAAAAATAGTATATAGTTAAAAGAGTGAGTAGAGTAGTAGGTAGGTAGCTAGTGCGATAATTACATACCGTTTGCTAAAGAAGTCGAAAGATCGCTCTGGACAGTGGAAGCCGCAGTAGACTCCTGTAGACTTTGCAGACAAGTTTGTTGGTTAGTTAAAACAGCATCGAGCAGAGGTTGTAAGGCTTCTGCTTGAGAGTCAGGAAGCTGGCTACTAGTTGCAGAAGTTAAAGCGGAGGTGGCAGAAGATAAAAAGTCGATGTTCAAATCAAACAAGAGCTGGCAGTCTTGCAGTGCCATGACTGCAGAAGAGCTTATACTAGTAGAAAGATGTTGGTTGATTGAGTTGAGAAATTTGGTGGAGTCGGAAAGGGAAGAGGAAAGGGAGAAGGTGCTGTAGGAATACAAGTTTTGTGCAGCTGCAGGTTGACTCGAGAAGAAGGACTTGCAGAAGTCCGGGTCTGGTGTGTAACTGCATGCCGTTTCCGGGCTTATTTTGGTCGACGGATCATCCGTTGCTGCCATGTTACTACTGACTAACAGGAGTAGCAATGTCACCACCAGAGCTATTGATTTATAATTAAAATAAGACATTTTCTTTTCTTTAGCTAGTTACTTGGTTGATGGATGGTACTGAGTGGGAGTTATGCATGTCTGTTTATATATATACAAGCTGCTTTGCATGAAATCTTAACTCAATCGATTAAGATATTTATTTTTATTTATTCTTTGGAGAGAAACATACACACATACATTCATGCACGAGTATAACAATTGCCAAGTGTTCATTCATTGTTTCTCTTTCCTTTATTTATTATTGTCAACTCGTTAGTTGTGGAGAATGTCAAAGCAATCATTTTGTTGTTACCTTTCGACTTGTTAGAATGTTTTCTATTATGCTATATATTTAAATGTTTGCAACTATCACTGTCTTCAATCTTTGAATGCAGATCTTTGTAGGCAAACATGTTCAGAAGATCAACTATGTATGGTTGGTTCAATGCTCATAAAATACACAAGCTTGTACCATATTTGGCGAGCCTTAATTTCGTTAACATGCGTCTTAACTTGTATAATATTTACTGCCACGATGATGCTGTGACCACTGTAATCCTAACTTGTGTAATAATAAAGCTTGCAGCATATATGCATCTATATTCAAGTGTTGACGACTATAATCCTAACTTGTGTAACCTGACATATATGGTATGCATTTATTTATAATTTACTAACCATGAACCTTAAGGTTTTCCACCTGCTTTTCAAATAAACTAAACTGTTGAATGTACGTGCATCATGTAAAACTAGCAAGGATCTTACAAAATAATCAACCCGATCTGTTTATTAAATCATTCCTTGAAGTTCAGGTTGTGAAAATTTAACTACATGTAGATTAAGAATATCAACCTGAACAAAGTCTCAAATTATATGTCATTAAATTTATCATAGTCAATGGCATCTAGGGACAAAATGCAAACGCTAATCCATCGTAATCAAACCTAATTAAGACTAGAATTTGCTATGTATATATCATCAAATCTGTAGCAGCAAGACAATCATTTGCAATCATTTACATTCTAACCACCGGCCAATTTGTCCTCTAAAATGTGCATGATGGCATTGTTAAGCAAATCTTATATTTCGTGGTAAGCATGGATAAAAGATATAGCATAGATAACAATGTTTACTTATGTTGACACCCGACATGAATATGAACGGTCAACTAACAATTAATGTCTACTTCTGCTTCCACCACTAAGCTGAGTATTTTACTCCGTGGCTGGTCAGTAAAATTGCTATTTCAGCAAATTTGATTCAACTTAAGGGATACACCACTGCCTGCCCTTCTCTCACCATAAGAATGAGTGAAAGGAACTATTGGTTTAACACCTTGCCATCGTGAAATTATTTCGGAAATCCCTTATTACTGTGAAATTATCTCCGAAAGAAAATATTAAAATAAGCAAATTACATGCAATCCCTTGTCATCAAAATATATTATTTGTGAAATTTATTAACTACATATTTAACATTGTGAAATAGTTAACTATATTTTTATTTTAACAACTTCAAAAGCATCGGCATGCCTTAGGTATATTATATCGCTGTTGCACTGGCCTGCTGCGTCGAGCCATTGTTGCACAACTATTTCGTCTGCACCAGAAAAGGAAAACAACAAAATTACTATAGAAAATATAAGATAATTATACTAACGATTTGTGATGTTGTTAATCAAAAGCTAAGTAACGAGATAAGATGTTGGAAGATAATAAGATGCTATAAGATCACAAATAAACAAGATAATAATAATAAAATCGAATCCCCGTTTAATCGTGAACGTTATAATCCTCATTTTTACGAATGTTAGAATCCTTTGCATTCTATTAAGTTGACGAAATTTTCTTTTTGTAAAATTTATATAGTTTTTATTATTATGTAGTGAAAATTTTGTAGCAGTAACTACGATAGTGTAGGGCATCAATGATCAACAAGATTATATTTTGGAAATTGCTTATTAGAATTCCTCGTAGTGAGATCTGATAAGGATACGAATATGGAAGAAATTTGATGCCCCTGGATGAAGTGTCATGTTTTAAATTATTATATTACAATGTTGTAAGTTTCATTTGGCTTTTAAGGGTTTTATATATTTCACACAGAAAGATTTTGGAGCACATAAAACAACTTATGGCAATGGTATGTGTTAAAAGGTGGCAATGATGACGTAAAAGACTATTACGGTGGGTTAATGAAAATAATTGAACTTACTTACTCGTTGAAAATAATTTATATTCAAATGTAAAGTTGGTTAACTTTTTACATCTAAAATTAATTATTTTGTAGTTAACGATAAAATACTACTGTACCTCCTTTATCTTAAACCCAAACCCCTCAATGCTCTCCCATTCTATTGTCAGCCACTCATGCGGTCGCCCCCATACCATGCTAATCACCGCCGCACTCCTAGGTCATCAACTTCTAAGTCATTAGTGATAGAGTTAGTGGTATGTCTTAGGGGAACTATATAGATTTGTTATATATATAAATATATATATATATATGTTAACGAATAAATTAGTTAACCCCAAAAGTGTATAGAAAGTAGAGTCAATCGGGTAGAGGCTTTGTAGAAGGTGGTCGAGGTCATTAAGGTGAAGTATGCGTCCATATCAATTCTTAGTTGAGTCATCAAAGTCATGTAAATCATCATAAATGATTTAAGTCAATAAGCAAGTTAAGGTGCAAGTCAATATGCGTGTGGATATTCAAGTCAATATGCACGTCAATGTTCAAGTCTAAATTCGAAGTCAAACGAATATGCAAGTCACATGTGCAAATTGAGTTAATAGGCTAATGCAGTTGTTCAATATCCAAATCCTTATATGTACAAAGTTCAAGTATTACACGGCAAAAGTCCCCTAATTGATTTAGGGTTTACAAAGTTGAAAATATAAGAAGTAGGAAAGGAATGAATTTCGTCCTTCAAATGGCACCCCTAGGGCCATATTTATAAAGGAAGAAACGCAGCCTAGTAGCTGTCTTCGACGCTCTTGGCTTCGGAACTCTTGGTGTTAACATGCTTGCCTTCATTGATCAACATGTAGTGATATCCCCTAAGTATTATTAAAGTGCGGCTCCTATTAATACAACATTACTTGAGGTTCGCCATTGGAGTGCGACAATTCGGGACAAAGTCGACATTGGAGAAGAAGCAACTTCAATTGAATTCCATATGAAAGAAGCGCGACGTTAATGAAATATCTTATTGATGATTGGCGACGTTGATAGCCTCTGTGGATGTCGACGACATTAGCCATCAACACCGCATTCACGAATAGGCGGTGCCCTTTTGAATTCGTGAGGTGTGTTATATGAAAGTTGAGATGCGTTGATGATCATTGGCATCATCATGGAGCAATATCCTCGAAGTGCTGTGAAGTGTGGCGCCGCTTTAATGCAATGCCGATAGCCTTCGTGGTTATTAACGATGAGCTTGTTTTGGTTATCATAGATGGACAGTGGCACCACTAGAGTATTGCATCAATGAGGTGCGATATGAAATGCATCTACACTTATTGATGACCGAATGTGGATCACCTACGATGCTGACTAGGTTCGACATCATTGCTTCTTTTATTAGTTGCGACGTAGTCTATGTCCTTTTATTGGCCAAGTGCGGAACCCTACTCCTTTCATGATGACCCACCCTTATGTCTTATTTGTGAAATTACTATGAAATTATCTACGAAAGGAAATATAAAAATAAGCAAATTACATACAATCCCTTATTATCAAAAAATATTATTTGTGAAATTTATTAACAACATATTTAATATTGTGAAATTGTTAACTATATATTTAATTTTTACAACTTAAAAAGCAACGACATGGCTTAGGGATTTTCTAAACTTGGTCGACGCCAACTTATTGATGTGACTTAGACTTTCCCATATCTTAATGAAACCTCATCCCTAAACTTATTCTTTTCAAAATTATCAAATTTGAACCCTACCACACCGTACTATATATGCCCTTAATCCAATGGCCTTATTCCACACTATAATATCGTTGAGCACAAACTTGTCGACGTCCCCTTACCACACCATGCCGACCACCATCGCACTACACCATGTTGACCACGCAACACCTCCTACACTATACCACATCGCACCATGCCCACCGCTGCTACACTGGCCTGCTGCGTCGAGCCACTGTTGCATAATTACTTCATCTGCACCGGAAAAGGAAAACAACAAAATTCCTATAAAAAATATAAGATAATAATACTAACGTTTTGTGATGTTGTTAATTAAAAGTTAAGTGACGAGATAAGATGTTGGAAGACAATAAGATGCAATAAGATCACAAATAAACAAGATAACAGAAAAAGCCGAATCCCCGTTTTGCTGTAAACATTATAATCCTAAATTTTATGAATGTAACGACCATGACTTTCTCTCCATAGAAAGTCGTATCGCTAATAAGAAAGAAAGGGGTAGAAAATAGAAAAGAAGAGAAGAAAGAAAGAAACAACAACAACGATCTCACAGCGGAACGAATAAATTATATTAATAACATAAACTATTACATAGTATACAACACTTTACAGAGTTACACAGCATATACATCACTTACTAGACAGTTATAAACATCTGTCTAGACATTACAACTCAAATACAAGACAAGACACTATCACAGATATCAACACAGCGGAATACTATATCTACGAACGCCGAAGCCTCCTGCTCCATTGCTCCTCCAGAATATTCGTCAAAGCTAAACCTGAATCCCTTGGCTACTCGTAAAAATTTGAGTACCCAAGAGTTTATAAAACAGAAATAAACAACTTGGGTCAGACATGGGTCTGGTGTGAGTAAACGGTTAGATTGCTTAACTTTGAAAACTTTTGAAAACAAAAGTATCACGTAAGACTCCCCACAAATAAACATGGGTAAGTTTTTACCTTACGCTAACCAAAACATTTGATAGGAAATCTGATTTTATTATAATAGGGTCTAGGGTTTTCAAGTAAAATATAGAAATAGCTGAAATGCTTACATCTCACATTCCAACATAGTTGGGCACAACTAATACGTACGGCACTTATTGGAGTTTGGATTCCATACAATGGCAGGGCTACTGGGGTACCGCCCGTCACAGTACGTGGCCTAGATCACCGTACCGAGGAGTACGCCCGCTCCCCTGCAACACAAAGCCGGAACCATCCCTTACTGGATAATCCCGAACAAGATAACCCCGTAGTTGGCGCGACCAACCACACACTAAGCCGAATAAAAAGAAAAGGGACCTCTAGACAGGGATCTATCTTGCTCTCAGTGGGTGCTACCCACGAATCCTTGCTGCACCTCCCCTGTTTTAGCCATTCCCGGTTGATGAGGCTTGAGGTTACGATTACCTTTAATCAGAACATATCACTTAGAATGCTCATCGTCCGCCTGACGATGTGCTGAAAGCATTCAATCCATATAAGTTCGTTCCGGGTTCGAACGAAACCGAAGGCATTATCTCGTTACACTCGTTTTGGAATCACCCTCAGAGTTAACGACAATAACCCTTGCACTCTGAATCTTCATCTTCACTTGAGATTCACGACCTATCGTTAATTTGGATCGATGTGGTATTCGGGTCTCCAGACCTGGAATTCCGGTATACGGAAACCCGATCCCGGTCTCATCGAAATCCAAAACGTATCTTTTAAGGCCAAGTTGTTTAAAGGTTTAAACAATTTTACTTATCTATATTCATTCAGATAGATAATTCACAATCCACAATTTATAATCACATTATCAATTAAACAGATGATTCATAACCAGTAGGTAATCCATATCAACATCACAATAGTTAATCTACATTCCATCATAATGCAACCAAGCATTCATACCACACAACATTACTTATCTCATTTCTAAGATTACATCCATTCAAGACAAATCAATGTCATCCATTCTTATATAAGCAATGATTTACTTAATCATAACATAATTAATTTAAAATTGATTTAAATTAACTATCTCTATCTTTAATTAATTTAAAGTGAATTAAATTAATCACTTCATCTCTTAATTAATTTAAAATAAATTAAATTAATTACTTCATTATAAATCTTACTTATAAAATCATTAATTAATTACAAATAAATTAATTAATCTTCTCTAATTATCCACTTTAATTAATCACCTTGATTAATTATACTTTAATTACATTTGAGTAATTATCTTTAATTAATTTCACAAATTAATTATTCTTAATTAAATACAGTAATTAACCTTTAATTACTTCATTAATCAATTAATTATAATCAATTACTTTAATCCTTAATTAATTACAATTAATCATTTATCATTTGATTAATTAATCTTAATTAATTAACTCTTAATCACATCATTAATTAATTATAAACTAATGATCCTTAATTACAATCTTTAATTATTTTATTTATTTATATTAAGTAATTAACCTTAATTAAACCACAATTATTAATCACCTTTGATTAATCTAATCCAGTAATTAACTTCCCTTAATTACTTTTATTAATTAATTACCTTTTAATTAATTACCTTAACAAATAATTAATTACCTTATTAATTAACCTTAATCCTTCAATTAAATAAATTATTTAATTAATAACACTAGGTAATTAACCTTAATCACTTCTTATTTAATTACTTTCATAAAATAATTATCCTCTAATTATTTTATTAAATAATCTACCTTTACTTAATTACATCTAGTAATTATTCCATAATTACTTTATTAATTAATTATACTAAATTAATTTATAAATGATTATCTCTAATTAATTTAACTTAATCATTTAAATTTAATTAAATGATTCTTAACTTACTATATTAAAGGTTCTTAATTAAGAAACTATTATCTTAATTAAATCAATTATTTACCAATAACACTTGATAATTAAAATAATTTAATTATCTAAATTTCCTTTTTAAATTTAATTATCTTAAATTAAATCAACATTCTAAATACTTAAGAAAATTCTTATTTTAATTAATTACTATATCTTAACCATTAAACCTTAATTAAATTAAAATATAAGATTTAGAAATCAATAAATCATTAAACACATTTTAAATTAAACCTTTAAATCTTTAAAACTTTTCCCAAGTTATTAAATATAATTAAATACAAATTTATTTCAAAATCTACTTATTTTATTTTGAAACTTAATATTATAAAATATATAAACTTGTTTAAACTTTGTTTTAAACTCAGAAAATATTACAAACAAAATTTCTTTTGTTTAAACTTTAAAACATTTCCTGGATTTTCTTAAAATCTGCTTTCACCAAAAACCCGTGTAAAAGTTTAGAAAACTCGAAGTAACACTCGAGCAAACCCTAGAATTCACGAAGCAAACGCGAGACAACTCCCATTCTTCCCTGCTTCGAGTCGAACTCGAATTCCCCTGGATAAAAACCCGAGCCTCCAACCTTCTTCTCCAAACCCATAACCCAGATGCACGCCAACGTAGCCATGCACGTGCACATCTTAGCTGGTCGACGACGATCACTCTTTCGACCTCCGGCAAGTCAGACGCCATCACGCTATCACGTACGACCATTCCAAACTTCGTGATTCGAACGAGATTCGAATTCGACATACTGAACCCATCAGTTCGAAAACGCCATCACCAGAAAATCAACGTCCACGGCAACCAAAGCTTCGAGAAAACCCACCGTCTCTACCGTAGCTTCATCACGACCCCTGGCACCCACGGCAACCCCTGCGATCGCCTCTGGTAGCCCCTAGTTGACGCGAAAACAAGAAGAACAGGACGTCAAACTACAGGGGGTTAAACCCTACATCCTCGAATTCTGATCAACCCCCTCATCAATAAATTCCAAATTTATTTTTCCTATGATCCTCACCTCCTTCTCCACCTTCGATCTCAATCCCGTCCCCAAGTTTGCCGCCGATTGCCGTAAATTGATCAAAATACCCACAACAGTCAAACTCCAATTTCTCACTAAATACGAATCTAAAAATGTCAATTTAACCATTAAAAATCTTGATTTTCTATCACTATTCCAATCATGTAATCAAAACTAAGAATTGGATTTATAAAATTTTGACCCAATTCGAATTTTACTGTAATTTATAAATTTCCAGACAATATAAGTTATAAAATTTCCAGAACTTATTTTTATTAGTAATATTACATGATTCCACACATCTTTTATTTACAATTCAAGAGTTATCAGAGATTAAATGATGAGATGTAGATATTTAAAAAGAAAATCAAACTCTGTAAACACACAGAGCCTATATTCAAACATATACTAGTTATTCACAGGCAACAATACTTGTATACATGCATGCATCCATTTCAATTCAATATTAAGGCTAATACATGAATTTCATTCATATAACAAATTGGAAACAAGATTTAAAACTGTTTTTAAATTCTTAGTTTACTCACCTTTTAACCAAAATGCAGAGATGGTTTAAAACTGAGATGAAGCTTTGAAAACTTTGAATTGCTTTGAAAAACTGGGATTTGAAAACTGAGATGCTGATGCTTTGAATTCGAATCTGAAGTTGATTAGAACTGAAGTTTGATTCTTGCTTTACTGGAAACTTGAATTTGAGGAGTATTTTGATCTTGTATTACTGGTTTGAGAAGATTACAGACTTGCTTTGGAAATTAGTTTACAGGGTTTTGCATTTGAGATGAGGAGTATTTCAAGTTTTGATTTTTGAGGCAGTGATTTCAGATCTGGCCATTATTTTCTTGCTATAAGAGATGAAGATAGAGAAAAAAAAGAGTTATAAAGAAGATATGTGCTTTTATAAGTTTAAATTAGGATTTTATAAAAATAAAAGAAAATTGAAATAATTGTGACACTTGTCTCAACTTTGATTAATATGTTAACACATGTTATTTAAAGATGTTTATAACTTAACACTTGTCCTAATTTATATTTTATATTATTTATAAATGATTTTAAAGGCTTTTAAATTAATTTTCCTAATTAATTTGTAAATTTCCTAATAAACAAATACATTTATAAATTTATAAATACTTTCTAAATTTTATAAATACAATCTTTAAAAGAAAATAGAATATAAACCAATTATGATTCATATAAAATATTTTAAACTCGTTTTTAAATGCTAATTTAAAAGCTTTTGTATTTATTCCTATTAAATAAATATTCTTCCAAATTTCTATAAACAAATTTCTTTAAAGAGAATAATATAAAACAAACCTTATTTTTAAATAAAAACTTTTATTCATATATTTTAAATCCATACTATATTATTATTTTTATTTTAAGATATATATATATATTTCTTTAAATTCAATTCTTAAACCAAATTCAAATGTAATTTAAAAATCCAATTTAAAATCAACTCAACATATATATAATTAAATAATCACATTATTATTATTGTTTGAAAACAACACACTTTACAAATTTTAAATGATTAATTTAAGAGATTATCACATTTTAAATTCCCTGAAATCCCGGGATATCACATTCCTCCCCCCTTAAAATAATTTCGTCCTCGAAATTTAAAACAAAAGATAATCCAAAGTTTTTTTTTTTTTTCAAAAATTTTTCAAACAATTTTAGCATACATATCAGCCAACACAAACAAACAACCAATTTCATCCAAACAACCAATTCAATCAAACAATCAATATTAGTTATCCGAACACAGATCCGGATAAGCTTCCTAAATTTCCACGAGTTCCCCAGGTATAGACATTGGAATACTCGCTCTACTGAATCCAAAACTAGCTATACTACTGAGCTATAGAGCTCCTACACAAATAATCTGAACAAGATATCAGACCACAGACAAGATCAACTCAACTACCAAACCTTTCAGAACTGCTGGTTCCAAAACTAGAGATAGATCAAACACGTACTTCCTCAAAGATACGCGATATACTCCGAATCCCAGTTATCCAAACTGGCAATTCAAATCTTATAAGCCAAACACTTATCCTTACAAAAACTCAGAAGAATCCAATACTCCTTGGAGTTAACCTCACAGTCTTACCCAATCTTATTTCTCCTTTGACCGGAGAAAATAACAATAAAGTCTCCAACTCCGAATTCCAAATTCCTCCGTTTCTTATCCATAGAACTCTTCTGACAATCCTGGGCGGCCTACACCCATTCCGATTAGCTTAACCTTCGCTGATGCTTCTAAAAACAAACTGGATCAAAAATAACTCAACAAAATGATCCTCTCAAGATCTACCCAAAATCCAGAACACAAACTCTATTACCATCAGTAGGCTATAATTTACTTCTCCTATCCGGAAAAGATATACAGATGTAGTGCCAATCTGACCTTTAGATCCATAAAAATTTTCTGTAGAAACTTTTAATCCAAACACTGCAACTTCCAGTTGCTTTCACTCTAGAACAGCTGCCACCTTGCTTCCGCTGCACAACTCTGATCTGGAGAAGATGAGAATACCGTCGATGAACTCGAGCATAAACTAGACAACACATTCCGGAAATATGGTTCAACAGATCCATAAAAATAAAACTCAGAAGTTCCATCAAATACTGAGCTGTTTCACCCAATCCTTTCTCTAGGAGACATCCTTCCACTAAGTTGAACCACTGGTACCACTTCTGGAACCAAGTCGATACGGAAACTCAATCTCAAATGTAGACAAATTTCTGACTTCCCTGAAGACATCCAGAAAATTTCTGATAACCCAAGAGAACACTCAGACAATCGCAAGTCACTTTTGCGATCAATCCATCCTAATTCCAAATAGACTGTTCTCTCTTTACCAATCAGAACAGCTTACACTTATTTATCCAATTTATCGAAGAAATGGATCCACTCTGCTGCTTCTGATCTTCACTTCCAGAAAAACTGCTCATCCAGAAAACTTCCTGCCATCACAGAATACTCCGAGCTGCACTGCTGACACTGATGCCAAGGACTTCCTATTCCAAAGATCTTCGAGAAACTTGGACTCCAAACCAAACAGAAACACCGTGCTGAACTCAGCCACAATACCAAAGCATACATACTTCCTTAATCTTGTTCCAAAGAAAACATCTTCAGGAACATCCATCGTCACTGTATCTCATCATACAGCTACTATTACCTGAGGTATCAAGGTACCATCACTCATTTCTGCCTCATCGACAGATCCAACTCTACTCATCCACACTTTAAAGATGAACTCCGAACCATTACAGTTTCCTTCGGAGATCGATGAAATCCTTCACCACAGCAAAGCTTACTCGAGACGGTATTGGGTCTACAGTCTCGACAAATACACTTCCAACCTCAACATTCAAACTCCAACCATTGGTAGTCGTGTTTCACACACCACTACCCCATCTACCTTTATAACTTATATTGGAAAACCCGAACAGGTAACCCAACAAATAGGTAGAAATACATAAATATATATATTTAAAATGATACTTTTTATATATAGAAAATATATCTGGGTAAAATTATTTCACCTTGCCTTTTAAAACAATATTGTGTCCATTGGCCTGGTCCAAGTGTTTAGAGATCCCTATCAATAACGTTAGCTACTCGTATTGACCAGAATCCATATACCACCCAACCGATCAATTAACACAATATAAAATCATTTTATATAACTAACAAATACGCGCTCTCGTATATATATACTCAGACTCAATCAGGTTGCTACAGATCCTATCTCTAATGAACAATCCTTCCGAACCTAGGTATTCACTCAACCTAGTGTTCTGATATTCACTTAACCAAAAGCTTAGGCATTCGCTCAACCTATATTCCGATACCATATGTAACGGCCCGATTTTCTATGCCCAGAAAGTCGCATCATTATGAAGAAAGAAAGGGGTAGAAAATAGAAAAGAAGAGAAGAAAGAAAGAAACAACAACAACGATCTCACAGCGGAACGAATAAATTATATTAATAACATAAACTATTACATAGTATACAACACTTTACAGAGTTACACAGCATATACATCACTTACTAGACAGTTATAAACATCTGTCTAGACATTACAACTCAAATACAAGACAAGACACTATCACAGATATCAACACAGCGGAATACTATATCTACGAACGCCGAAGCCTCCTGCTCCATTGCTCCTCCAGAATATTCGTCAAAGCTAAACCTGAATCCCTTGGCTACTCGTAAAAATTTGAGTACCCAAGAGTTTATAAAACAGAAATAAACAACTTGGGTCAGACATGGGTCTGGTGTGAGTAAACGGTTAGATTGCTTAACTTTGAAAACTTTTGAAAACAAAAGTATCACGTAAGACTCCCCACAAATAAACATGGGTAAGTTTTTACCTTACGCTAACCAAAACATTTGATAGGAAATCTGATTTTATTATAATAGGGTCTAGGGTTTTCAAGTAAAATATAGAAATAGCTGAAATGCTTACATCTCACATTCCAACATAGTTGGGCACAACTAATACGTACGGCACTTATTGGAGTTTGGATTCCATACAATGGCAGGGCTACTGGGGTACCGCCCGTCACAGTACGTGGCCTAGATCACCGTACCGAGGAGTACGCCCGCTCCCCTGCAACACAAAGCCGGAACCATCCCTTACTGGATAATCCCGAACAAGATAACCCCGTAGTTGGCGCGACCAACCACACACTAAGCCGAATAAAAAGAAAAGGGACCTCTAGACAGGGATCTATCTTGCTCTCAGTGGGTGCTACCCACGAAGCCTTGCTGCACCTCCCCTGTTTTAGCCATTCCCGGTTGATGAGGCTTGAGGTTACGATTACCTTTAATCAGAACATATCACTTAGAATGCTCATCGTCCGCCTGACGATGTGCTGAAAGCATTCAATCCATATAAGTTCGTTCCGGGTTCGAACGAAACCGAAGGCATTATCTCGTTACACTCGTTTTGGAATCACCCTCAGAGTTAACGACAATAACCCTTGCACTCTGAATCTTCATCTTCACTTGAGATTCACGACCTATCGTTAATTTGGATCGATGTGGTATTCGGGTCTCCAGACCTGGAATTCCGGTATACGGAAACCCGATCCCGGTCTCATCGAAATCCAAAACGTATCTTTTAAGGCCAAGTTGTTTAAAGGTTTAAACAATTTTACTTATCTATATTCATTCAGATAGATAATTCACAATCCACAATTTATAATCACATTATCAATTAAACAGATGATTCATAACCAGTAGGTAATCCATATCAACATCACAATAGTTAATCTACATTCCATCATAATGCAACCAAGCATTCATACCACACAACATTACTTATCTCATTTCTGAGATTACATCCATTCAAGACAAATCAATGTCATCCATTCTTATATAAGCAATGATTTACTTAATCATAACATAATTAATTTAAAATTGATTTAAATTAACTATCTCTATCTTTAATTAATTTAAAGTGAATTAAATTAATCACTTCATCTCTTAATTAATTTAAAATAAATTAAATTAATTACTTCATTATAAATCTTACTTATAAAATCATTAATTAATTACAAATAAATAAATTAATCTTCTCTAATTATCCACTTTAATTAATCACCTTGATTAATTATACTTTAATTACATTTGAGTAATTATCTTTAATTAATTTCACAAATTAATTATTCTTAATTAAATACAGTAATTAACCTTTAATTACTTCATTAATCAATTAATTATAATCAATTACTTTAATCCTTAATTAATTACAATTAATCATTTATCATTTGATTAATTAATCTTAATTAATTAACTCTTAATCACATCATTAATTAATTATAAACTAATGATCCTTAATTACAATCTTTAATTATTTTATTTATTTATATTAAGTAATTAACCTTAATTAAACCACAATTATTAATCACCTTTGATTAATCTAATCCAGTAATTAACTTCCCTTAATTACTTTTATTAATTAATTACCTTTTAATTAATTACCTTAACAAATAATTAATTACCTTATTAATTAACCTTAATCCTTCAATTAAATAAATTATTTAATTAATAACACTAGGTAATTAACCTTAATCACTTCTTATTTAATTACTTTCATAAAATAATTATCCTCTAATTATTTTATTAAATAATCTACCTTTACTTAATTACATCTAGTAATTATTCCTTAATTACTTTATTAATTAATTATACTAAATTAATTTATAAATGATTATCTCTAATTAATTTAACTTAATCATTTAAATTTAATTAAATGATTCTTAACTTACTATATTAAAGGTTCTTAATTAAGAAACTATTATCTTAATTAAATCAATTATTTACCAATAACACTTGATAATTAAAATAATTTAATTATCTAAATTTCCTTTTTAAATTTAATTATCTTAAATTAAATCAACATTCTAAATACTTAAGAAAATTCTTATTTTAATTAATTACTATATCTTAACCATTAAACCTTAATTAAATTAAAATATAAGATTTAGAAATCAATAAATCATTAAACACATTTTAAATTAAACCTTTAAATCTTTAAAACTTTTCCCAAGTTATTAAATATAATTAAATACAAATTTATTTCAAAATCTACTTATTTTATTTTGAAACTTAATATTATAAAATATATAAACTTGTTTAAACTTTGTTTTAAACTCAGAAAATATTACAAACAAAATTTCTTTTGTTTAAACTTTAAAACATTTCCTGGATTTTCTTAAAATCTGCTTTCACCAAAAACCCGTGTAAAAGTTTAGAAAACTCGAAGTAACACTCGAGCAAACCCTAGAATTCACGAAGCAAACGCGAGACAACTCCCATTCTTCCCTGCTTCGAGTCGAACTCGAATTCCCCTGGATAAAAACCCGAGCCTCCAACCTTCTTCTCCAAACCCATAACCCAGATGCACGCCAACGTAGCCATGCACGTGCACATCTTAGCCGGTCGACGACGATCACTCTTTCGACCTCCGGCAAGTCAGACGCCATCACGCTATCACGTACGACCATTCCAAACTTCGTGATTCGAACGAGATTCGAATTCGACATACTGAACCCATCAGTTCGAAAACGCCATCACCAGAAAATCAACGTCCACGGCAACCAAAGCTTCGAGAAAACCCACCGTCTCTACCGTAGCTTCATCACGACCCCTGGCACCCACGGCAACCCCTGCGATCGCCTCTGGTAGCCCCTAGTTGACGCGAAAACAAGAAGAACAGGACGTCAAACTACAGGGGGTTAAACCCTACATCCTCGAATTCCGATCAACCCCCTCATCAATAAATTCCAAATTTATTTTTCCTATGATCCTCACCTCCTTCTCCACCTTCGATCTCAATCCCGTCCCCAAGTTTGCCGCCGATTGCCGTAAATTGATCAAAATACCCACAACAGTCAAACTCCAATTTCTCACTAAATACGAATCTAAAAATGTCAATTTAACCATTAAAAATCTTGATTTTCTATCACTATTCCAATCATGTAATCAAAACTAAGAATTGGATTTATAAAATTTTGACCCAATTCGAATTTTACTGTAATTTATAAATTTCCAGACAATATAAGTTATAAAATTTCCAGAACTTATTTTTATTAGTAATATTACATGATTCCACACATCTTTTATTTACAATTCAAGAGTTATCAGAGATTAAATGATGAGATGTAGATATTTAAAAAGAAAATCAAACTCTGTAAACACACAGAGCCTATATTCAAACATATACTAGTTATTCACAGGCAACAATACTTGTATACATGCATGCATCCATTTCAATTCAATATTAAGGCTAATACATGAATTTCATTCATATAACAAAATGGAAACAAGATTTAAAACTGTTTTTAAATTCTTAGTTTACTCACCTTTTAACCAAAATGCAGAGATGGTTTAAAACTGAGATGAAGCTTTGAAAACTTTGAATTGCTTTGAAAAACTGGGATTTGAAAACTGAGATGCTGATGCTTTGAATTCGAATCTGAAGTTGATTAGAACTGAAGTTTGATTCTTGCTTTACTGGAAACTTGAATTTGAGGAGTATTTTGATCTTGTATTACTGGTTTGAGAAGATTACAGACTTGCTTTGGAAATTAGTTTACAGGGTTTTGCATTTGAGATGAGGAGTATTTCAAGTTTTGATTTTTGAGGCAGTGATTTCAGATCTGGCCATTATTTTCTTGCTATAAGAGATGAAGATAGAGAAAAAAAAGAGTTGTAAAGAAGATATGTGCTTTTATAAGTTTAAATTAGGATTTTATAAAAATAAAAGAAAATTGAAATAATTGTGACACTTGTCTCAACTTTGATTAATATGTTAACACATGTTATTTAAAGATGTTTATAACTTAACACTTGTCCTAATTTATATTTTATATTATTTATAAATGATTTTAAAGGCTTTTAAATTAATTTTCCTAATTAATTTGTAAATTTCCTAATAAACAAATACATTTATAAATTTATAAATACTTTCTAAATTTTATAAATACAATCTTTAAAAGAAAATAGAATATAAACCAATTATGATTCATATAAAATATTTTAAACTCGTTTTTAAATGCTAATTTAAAAGCTTTTGTATTTATTCCTATTAAATAAATATTCTTCCAAATTTCTATAAACAAATTTCTTTAAAGAGAATAATATAAAACAAACCTTATTTTTAAATAAAAACTTTTATTCATATATTTTAAATCCATACTATATTATTATTTTTATTTTAAGATATATATATATATTTCTTTAAATTCAATTCTTAAACCAAATTCAAATGTAATTTAAAAATCCAATTTAAAATCAACTCAACATATATATAATTAAATAATCACATTATTATTATTGTTTGAAAACAACACACTTTACAAATTTTAAATGATTAATTTAAGAGATTATCACATTTTAAATTCCCTGAAATCCCGGGATATCACAATGAATGTTAGAATCCTTTGCATTCTATTAAGTTAACGAAATTTTCTTTTTTGTAAAATTAATATAGTTTTTATTATTATGTAGTGAAACTTGACTATTTGAAAAAAATTTAGTTGTAAGTACGATAGTGTAGGACATCAATGATCAACAAGATTATATGTAGGGAATGGCTTATTAGAATTCCTGGAGGTGATGTCTGATAAAGATACAAATATGGAAGAAATTTGATGTCAATGAAGTGTCGTTTTTTTTAATTATAGGATTACAATATTGTAAGTTTCATTTGGCTTGTATGGGTTTTATGATGCATTTAAAATTATTCCATGTTAAATCATAAATGTAAACTAATGTATATTTCACACAGAAAGATTTTGAAGCACATAAAACAACTTATGACATAGGTACGTGTTAAAAGGTGGCAATGATGACGTAAAAGACTATTATGGTGGGTTGATGAAAATAGTTGAACTTACTTACTCAATGGCATTGGAGCTTATATTTTTTTAATATAAATTGGAATGACTTAGCTGTATGTAAAATGTTGGAGTAAGATGCCCAAGCCATCAGTTGACCAATTTGTTGGACCTAAAGAGCTACATGGTAGGGTAAAATGATTGATTTCAATATAATTACTTATAATAAATTTGTTCAAAGATCAATTTGTGTTATTATGACTATGGTGAACAGAGAAGATGACTACGGTTTTGATCCAATTCTATGTGACCGTATTGTTTCTCATTTTATTGTGGATTCTCACTATTCAAAGGATAATTTTTGGATTAATAATGTTGTCTCACCAATGATTGATCCTAGAATGGCTTCAGATCTGAGTGATTCAAACTATGGATTTATTCAATTAAATAACAAGAGAGCCAAAGCAAAAGCTTGTGAATTGGGAAGTTTTGTATTAACTAGTCTGGAGTGCTCGGTGTTGTTGGTGGGTGAACGAGTCTGGAGTCGAAGTCGTGATCGATGAGGGTTAATTGCAGTAAGGTATAGGATACTTTTATATTTTACTTAAATTTAATATATATGTATATATCGGTTAGGAAACAGTGAAGTAAATATTTATTTTGTTATTTACTTAAAAAAAAGAAAAAATATACATGCTTTAACTTACCCTCTAATTTTAAAATATATATATAATGGTAATTAGGATATATAGATCATATTATAAATCGAATATTTACGAATTCGTAAATTGTTTATATAAGGTCTAAAATCGTGAAACCAAGTAGAGATTGAAGTGGATTGCAAACAAAAATAAAAGTGAGATTTTCTCACTCATTTGGATTGCCTGTTTAGAATTAAATGTTAAATTTAATTTATTGCATGCCTAACTTGATTGATAAATTTATAATTTATCTGTTGGATGTTATATATATATAGTAGGATATACATTAGTATTGGAGTGATTGGTATTCTCGCATTATATAGCGGATGAGACCCTATGCGCCCCGCATAATAGCGGATGACCTATATACCGCGATATCCCCCTCGAAGTGAGATTGGTATTTTTATATTGTGCTAACATCTGTGGATGCAGAGAAACAGGTTGGAGGGATCCAACTAGATCCCTCAAAAATATTGAAATTTATTTTCATATTCAGTGATATGATTTATTTGATAATCCGTGATAGATTATATTGAAAATTGAAATTATTGAATGTTATGGTTTTGTTGAATATATTTTGGTATTTTAAGATATCAAAAATATAAAGATTGGATTTTTGAAGGAAAATAAAAAGAAAATTTTAAGTAAAATATTTATAGTGAAGTTGGATAAATTAAAAGAGTGAATTTGGGAAAAAGGTTAAAAGTTTGATTTTAAAGTCCTATTGAATAAACTCCAAGTATGGAAAGAAAAATATAGATTTTGAATAAATGGGAATAAAAGGGTTTAGGGACTTAAGTGATATTGATTAAGAATTAAAGGATTTGTTTTTAAATTCAAGATTTAAATGGTTTGGGAAAAAATAAAAGGAGAATTTTGAAATAAAGTATGAAATTGATGTTCCAGATTTAAATAGGATTTTAAATCAGAAAACGGCAATGAATCTAAAATTAGGGGTTTGGGGGTGATTTGGGTAAATCAAGAAACAAATTTCAAAATGGAATTAATTCAAGGAAATCGATTTGAAAATCGACTAAGTGTTTTTGAAACACTGATAAACGGAAGATGAGGTTTTGGAAATTATAAACGAGGTTTATAATATAAAGTAAAGTAAAAATATCAGTGGATATTTGAGATTTTAAATTCACGGTGGTGATTTATATGGAGATGGTAAATCGTTTTTAAAAATAAATGGTGGTTTATTTTTAGAAAATGTGAGAAAGAAAATTTACGGGATTGGGACGTAAATTAAACTAGAGATATATCGAGAAGGATTTATAAATGATTAGACGAGCTATATTGGAGTGGAAAGTGTATTTTCTTGAAAAACTAAGTATATTTTCAAAGAAAGATTTTTTTAAGTATAAATTAGAAGTTTGAAAAGTGTTTGAAAAGTGTTTTAAAAGAATGTTTTAGAAAAATTTATTATTTGGTTGTTTTAAAATTGTTAAAGTAAATATTTATTAAGATAATTATAGTAGTTAATTATTTTTAAAGGTTAAATTAGTATTATGATTTAAAGGATAATTATTAAATATTTATACTCTATATAAGAGTTTTATTTTAAAAGTAGTTTTTGGCTAAAGTTTTACTTGGAAAATTATTATAGAATTTCATAACTATTATTTTGAATAAAGTGATTTGAGTAGCTTTATTTTAAATATTTTAAGCGTATATTTTTAGATAAAGTGATTTATTTTATTTAAAATCTAAATTAAATAAGACTTGGAGTTTTTCAGTGGAAATAAAATATTTGGTTGAATGATTGTTTATTTGATAGTTAAATAACCGACTATCAAATCTGGACCCAGATATAACTTTGGAAATATCTGGAAGAAGTACGGGAATTATATGGTACAGTTATCGTTCGAGGTGCTATACTATACGTATAAACTCGTTTCGTTCTTCTAGGACGTTTATAAGGAAATCCGTCCACTAACGGTTAGGAGGCGATCTCCGATCTTATTTCCGTCTGTTTTTCCTAAAGAACCGGGGTTGAGTTTAGCGGGAATAACGAGCGTTGTTTCGAAGAGACCGGGATCAGATTTGTGATTCGAAAACCACTTCGACCTAACGAGTACGTTTTCGCAATGAAAACAAGATCTTGGAGTCGAAGATGGAGCAGTGAAGTGCAAGAGCTAATCGTTACTAATCCTGTGGGTGATTCCAAAATGGATGTAATAGGAGTAGTGCCTTCGGATCCGTTCGGACCGGGAACGGACTTGTATGGATGAATGCTATCAGTACATTGTTATTGGAGGACAATGAGCATTCTAAGTGAATATTTCTAAAAAGATAACGCTTAGCCTCGAGCCTCATCAACCGGGAATGACTGAAAATCAGGGGATATGCAGCAAGGCTAAGTGGGTAGCTCCCAAGTAGGGTAAGGTTTCCCCTATCTAGAGTGCCTTTTTATTTCGGCTGTGTGGGCGGTTGGTGATCCCAACCGCGGGGTGATCTTATTCGGGCTATCTAGTAAGGGATAGTTCCGGTCTTCTGTTGTAGGGATCCCGGAGTGGTCCGTTGTACGGTGTTTCTAGACAGGTACCGTGACAGGTGGTACCCCAGTGCATAGTCATTCAGTTGGAATCCGTTCTCCAGAAGCGCCGTACGGTTTTGATTGTGCCCAACTATGCTGGAATGTGAGATGCAAACATTTCAGCTATTTGAATAAGTATTTGTTCTTAGACACTATTATAATATCAGAGGATTTGGATATAAAATGTTTTGGTTATCGTAAGGTAAAAACCCGGCATGTTTATTTGTGGCGTGGTTTACGAGATACCTTTGATTGTCAAAGGATTTTGAAACTTTAATAATTCAAATTGAGTGTGTTTTCTCACGTTGGTTTTCCAGACTGACTCGGGTGTTGTTTTATTATAATGCTCGGGTCAGACCGAGTATTACAGATTCAGGATATGATGTTGTAGAGCCGAGGAGACGAGCTGGATGACGAGACGTATCGTACGTATTGGTGTATATTCCATTGTGCATTGTAAGCTGTATAGTCAGCTTTGGTAAGGATAAGTTATTATAACTGTCCAGTATTGTGCTATTGATTGTGTTGTCCTATGATGATGTAATGTATAAAAATAGTTATAGTTCTTTTTGTATAAAGACCAATTGTTATCTATTATATATTGTTCCGTTGCGACTGTGAGATTCTGTGTTGTTGTCTTCTATTTTCTCCTTCTACCTCTTTCTTCTTTCCCTTACGGTCTGGTATTTCCAGCATTCGATTGTCGGCATGTAATATAGTGGACGTATTGATGTCGATTTTCGGGGGTCGAAAACCAGGTCGTGACATTGTGGTATCAGAGCCGAAGGTTAAGCGAGAACCTTGGCTCTGGTGGGGATTACTCATTAGAGATAGGGTCAGTAATGCCCTAGATTGAGTTTGAGTGTATTAATAGATATGAGCGCGTATTTGTTAGTGAATATAAAATTTGTTTTATATTGTGTTGATTGGTTTATTGAGTGGCTTATGGATTCTGGTCAGTACGAGTAATTAACGTTATTGATAGGGATCTCTAAACACTTGGATAGAACAATTCGACATAGTATTGTTTAAATACGGTAAATGGTAATTTTACCTAAATTATTTTTATATATGAAAGAAATAATTTTTCATAAATTATTATAGTGTATATGGTGTGCTTGGTCGTTAGGAAATGATAATATTAGACTATTATCATTGTTGTTGTGGAAATTGAATAAGGAATTGAAATTATAACCAAAAGTTAAGGAAATTAATTCATATAACAGAATGGAATTTGTAAATGTGAATTATAAATGTGATTTATAATTGAAGTGGGATAAAATTCCAGAATAATATTTGAATATAGATTGAAAGGATTTGAAATTCGAAAATTTGGGAAATTTAATTCCCTTTGAGTTTGAAAATGATTTTCAAAGGCTTTGGAGGAATAATGGTGATATTATTCGGAAATATTTTGAATTGGATATGAAATCTGGTGAGATTTGGATTTAAAAATATTTGAACATTTTTTTAAAAGGAATAAAAGCACTGAACTCACTTCGATCACTGGAAAATAACTTCGGTGATGACTGCAACATCACCGATGTTCATTTTCGAGTTTCCAAGGGAGGAATTGCTACCTGAATGTTGTCAATGTTGAAGTTTTTGTTTGGTAAAACTGTTATGATTTTGAAATGCAAAGGAATAATTGGATATACCAAAGGATTTTGGATACAATTGATTTCAAAAATGATTTTGAAATACTTAAGTGATTGTTTAAAGACTCTGGAGTTGGTTTAAAATGTTTGTGGAATAAAAATGAGTTTGGAAACTTATAAAATTTGGAATTTGTTAGGATAAAATTTAACTTAAAGAAGAGTTGAATTAAAGTAAGTGTGAAAACGAAATAAGTTAGAAAAGTAAACCAATTAAATGAAGTAAATTAAAGAGATCAGTGAATGGAATGTAAATAAGTCGGAAAACTTATAGAAGTTTAAAATTTGAATTTAATTGGAACGTAACTGAATTAAGTTAAATAAAGTAAATTTTGAGGAAATGAATCTAAGTAAGCTAAATGGAATGGTCATTGAAATAAAATTTATTAAATTGGAGATAAATTTGTGAATGAACAAATTGATTTAGTTGTAACTAAATGGAAGTGGAACTGAATATTCGAATGATATTTAATTTGAGTTATGTTAAAATAAAGTGAAATGAAAAATTAGTTTAAGTGGACTAAATAGAGTAAAAGTTTTGGAAATGAAATTTGATTGGAAATAAGGTTCATTGAATTTGAAATAAATTGGTAGATGAAACTAATTAAAGTAATTAGCGAACTAAAAGTAATTTGAGAGACTATTGATAAACTCAATGTTTAGAGACTTTGAAAAAAATTGAATTCAAATGGAAGTGAAATTTAATTTTGAGTAAAAATGGATATAAACCAAGTGATGAAGTTAAAACCAATATAAGGATTTGTATAAAATAATTATATTAAACTTAAGAAGTTGATGGTAAAATTCTTAAGTAAAATTGGTATTGGGAAAAATATACTAAGTTAATATTTGAATGAAGATCAAGTAAAATTGTGTAAAGGATAGTTGTGGATAAGTGAATGGAAATTTGAATAAATATGAATAAAAAGAAATTGATATAGCTAATAATCAATTGAGATAAATACGTAGGATGTATGAATATTATTTTATTCGCATAACGATTCGATCCAGATTCGAGCACAGAATTTCGAGATAGTTGTGTCAATCCGAGTTGGGATTTTTCACTCGATTTTCGACGGCGAACACTGGATATGGATTTTTGATTGATCCTGAAATTCTCTATCATAGTATATGGCTATACAAGGAGAATGACGATTTTTGATCAAGAAACCAGATCTGAGTCCGCATTAGAGAGTCGTGTGAACGATACTAGTTTGGAAGTGAAATTGTGTGATCGAGTGAGCGATCGGATTTGATATTGCGTGCGGATGATATATGTACATCGTATGGGCTTGAATGAAATAAATATTGAAAATTTTGAAAAGAAGTGAATAAAATGATTTTGAATTATAGGATTGGATATTATTGGTAGATAAGGTGCAGGTATTTAAAAGCAAAAGGAAAATTGATATTTTCGATTTCAGAAGATAAATTTGAATGCCCGACAAAAGGTATGTGTTTAAATTACCATATGAAATTCGATGGTTTTCTGATCTAACCACTTGGCTTTTGTTTTCTTTTGAAAATTTGGGGCCCGTAGAGGCGTTTTGTAGTTGTTCCGATCTAGTCGTGCAAAGGAGACATTGGAAAAAAATTTCGAAAATTTAGGGAGTTAGAAAATTTTTGAAGAAAATTGTGGTAGTTTAAAATTTGGTTTTAAACTAATTTGAATTATTGAGGGAATAATATTGGATGTAATCTATGGATGAGTTTGGGAAGTTAGTAAGAGTGATAGTGTGTCTTTAATAAAAAGATTGTTTTCGGGAAGTGTTTAAAAACCGTTTGGTTTTGGGAAAATAATTAACGGGTTGTGGACCATTCTTCTTAACTAGCAATTTCGGGGACGAAATTCTTATAAGGGGGAGGAATGTAACGATCCAGAATTTTGGACATTTGAAATTGAAATATTAAATCGGTTTTAAATATTTAAAAGTTAATTTTTAACTTGAATTTCAAATATCACTATTTATTGGGTGATTTAATTATTGAATTAAATGAGTGGAAATTGGGAAAAATATTGAATCTGGGGTTTCAAGCTTGTTAAAAATAATTTAGAGGCTTATAAAATTTATATTGATAATACTGAAGATAATAAAAATTTTAAAATTAAATTTGGGAGTGATTTGTTCAGTTTGAAAAATATATCGTTTAAATTGATATTTAAAAATAGCCTTCCGGGGCACAGTCTCGGAATTCGATGAAACTAGTTCCATTGGATCCGTAATAATGTATTATTATCGGATTTCAATTTTCGTAGCATTTGGAGTTATAGTTTGGTCGTACGATATATAAACGCACTGAAATCTATATCGAAAATTCAATATAATAACTGTGTCTAAAAAGCTATCTTCTCCATACGATCGAATCAGGACTCGAAACCTTTTCCATTGCGTTTGGAATAGGGGTATAACATTATGAACGCCTAGCGGCATGCCTCGATAGGATGTCAAAATTTTAAGCTGCGAAATCGGGACGGTTTTATATATATATATATATATATATATATATATATATATATATATATATATATATTTCAAAACTTCACATCAGAGCTTTTCATTTCTCTTTACATCGAAACCTTTTCAAAACTTTTTCAATACCTCAAATCACTATTCACCCACTCTTACACGCAAAGCATCTTCAATCACGCAAGTACCTTCCCTCCTTTCTTCATTTTAAAAGCAGCGAAGCACAGTCAAAAAAAGAAGAAAAGAAATATAAAGGCTGAATGAGGAAAAGCTGGAATACCCTTCTCATTCGCATGAAGTTTTCTCCCTCCCTCTTTTCAGATTTCCTTCATAAATTGAACGAATTTTAAAAAATAAAATCGCGGGCACGTACTACTACGCGAGTGATCGACTCGGAGGAGGGGCGCGCTCGCGATAGGGTGACGTTGGGTAGAAGGCTCATAGGGAGGAGGGTGCGCGTGTCGATTATCACGAGGGGAGGTGGCAGGAATCGAAGTCGCGACCTGCGACCTAGGCTTTGCGTGATGGAATTTGGGAAGTGGTCGCGATTTGAGAACGTCTAGGTGATGTGGCGATTCGTGGATGACTGTAGAGGGTGGTGTTCGACGAGCTTGGGTTTTGGCCTGTGGGAGTGTGGGTCGACGATGTCTTCTATGGTTAGGAATGTCACATTAAAGAGGGGAGCGTGCTCGGTGTTGTTGGTGGGTGAACGAGTCTGGATTCGAAGTCGTGATCGATGAGGGTTAATTGCAGTAAGGTATAGGATACTTTTATATTTTAATTAAATTTAATATATATGTATTATCGGTTAGGAAACAGTGAAGTAAATATTTATTTTATTATTTACTAAAAAAAAAGAAAAAATATACATGCTTTAACTTACCCTCTAATTTTAAAATATATATATATATATATAATGGTAATTAGGATATATAGATCATATTATAAATCGAATATTTACGAATTCGTAAATTGTTTATACAAGGTCTAAAATCATGAAACCAAGTCGAGATTGAAGTGGATTGCAAACAAAAATAAAGGTGAGATTTTCTCACTCATTTGGATTGCCTGTTTAGAATTAAATGTTAAATTTAATTTGTTGCATGCCTGACTTGATTGATAAATTTATAATTTATCTGTTGGATGTTATATATATATATATATATATATTTATATATATATAGTAGGATATACATTAGTATTGGAGTGATTGGTATTCTCGCATTATATAGCGGATGAGATCCTATACGCCCCGCATAATAGCGGATGACCATATATACTGCGATATCCCCCTCGAAGTGGGATTGGTATCTTTATATTGTGCTAACATTTGTGGATGCAGGGAAACAGGTTGGAGGGATCCAACTGGATTCCTCAATAATATTGAAATTTATTTTCATATTCAGTGATATGATTTATTTAATAATCTGTGATAGATTATATTGAAAATTGAAATTATTGAATGTTATGGTTTTTCTGAATATATTTTGGTATTTTAAGATATCAAAAATATAAAGATTGGATTTTTGAAGGAAAATAAAAAGAAAATTTTAAGTAAAATATTTATAATGAAGTTGGATAAATTAAAAGAGTGAATTTGGGAAAAAGGTAAAAAGTTTGATTTTAAAGTCCTATTGAATAAACTCCAAGTATGGAAAGAAAAATAAAGATTTTGAATAAATGGGAATAAAAGGGTTTAGGGACTTAAGTGATATTGATTAAGAATTAAAGGATTTATTTTTAAATTCAAGATTTAAATGGTTTGGAAAAACATAAAAGGAGAATTTTGAAATAAAGTATGAAATTGATGTTCCAGATTTAAATAGGATTTTAAATCAGAAAAGGGCAGTGAATCTGAAATTAGGGGTTTGGGGTGATTTGGTTAAATCAAGAAACAAATTTCAAAATGGAATTAATTCTGGGAAATCGATTTGAAAATCGACTAAGTGTTTTTGAAACAGTGGTAAACGAAAGATGAGGTTTTGGAAATTATAAACGAGGTTTATAATATAAAGTGAAGTAAAAATATCAGTGGATATTTGAGATTTTAAATTCACGGTGGGGATTTATAAGGAGATAATAAATCATTTTTAAAAATAAATGGTGGTTTATTTTAAGAAAATGTGAGAAAGAAAATTTACGGGATTGAGACGTAAATTAAACTGGAGATAAATCGAGAAAGATTTATAAATGATTAGACGAGCTATATTGGAGTGGAAAGTGTATTTTCTTGAAAAAATAAGTATATTTTCAAAGAAAGATTTTTTTAAGTATAAATTAGTAGTTTTAAAAGAATGTTTTAGAAAAAATTATTATTTGGTTGTTTTACAATTGTTAAAGTAAATATTTATTAAGTTAATTATAGTAGTTAATTATTTTAAAGGTTAAATTAGTATTATGATTTAAAGGATAATTATTAAATATTTATACTCTATATAAGAGTTTTATTTTAAAAGTAGTTTTTGGCTAAAGTTTTACTTGGAAAATTATTATCGAATTTCATAACTATTATTTTGAATAAAGTGATTTAAGTAGATTTATTTTAAATATTTTAAGCGTAAATTTTTAGATAAAGTGATATAATTTATTTAAAATCTAAATTAAATATGACTTGGAGTTTTTCAGTGGAAATAAAATATTTGCTTGAATGATTGTTTATTTGATAGTTAAATAACTGACTATCAAATCTGGACCTAGATATAACTTTGGAAATATCTGGAAGAAGTACGAGAATTATATGGTACAGTTACCGTTCGAGGTGCTATACTGTACGTATAAACTTGTTTCGTTCTTCTAGGACGTTTATAAGGAAATCCGTCCACTAACGGTTAGGAGGTGATCTCCGATCTTATTTCCGTCCGTTTATTTCCTAAAGAACCGGGGTTGAGTTTACCGGGAATAGCGAACGTTGTTTCGAAGAGACTAGGATCAGATTTGTGATTCGAAAACCACTTCGATCCAACGAGTACGTTTTAGCAATGAAGACAAGAGCTTGGAGTCGAAGATGGTGAAGTGAAGTGCAAGGGCTAATCGCTACTAATCCTGAGGGTGATTCCAAAATGGATGTAAGGAGTAGTGCCTTCGGATCCATTTAGATCGGGAACAGACTTGTATGGATGAATGCTATCAGTACATTGTCATTGGAGGACAATGAGCATTCTAAGTGAATATTTCTAAAAAGGCAATGCTTAGCCTCGATCCTCATCAACCGGGAATGACTGAAAATCAGGGGATATGCAGCAAGGCTAAGTGGGTAGCTCCCAAGTAGGGTAAGGTTTCCCCTATCTAGAGCCCCTTTTTATTTCGGCTGTGTGGGCGGTTGCTGAACCCAACCGCAGGGTGATCTTATTCGGGCTATCCAGTAAGGGATAGTTCCGGTCTTGTGTTGTAGGGGATCTCAGAGTGGTCCTCGGTACGGTCTTTCTAGACAGGTACCGTGACAGGTGGTACCCTAGTGCCTAGTCATTCAGTTGGAATCCATTCCCATAAGCACCGTACGATTTTGATTGCGCCCAACTATGCTGGAACGTGAGATGCAAGCATTTCAGCTATTTGAATAAGTATTTGTACTTAGACACTATTATAATATCAGAGGATTTGGATATAAAATGTTTTGGTTATCGTAAGGTAAAAACCCGGCATGTTTATTTATGGCATGGTCTTACGAGATACCTTTGATTTTCAAAGGATTTTGAAACTTTAATAATTCAAATTGAGTGTGTTTTCTCACGCTGGTTTTCTAGACTGACTCGGGTGTTGTTTTATTATAATGCTCGGGTCAGACCGAGTATTACAGATTCAGGATAGGATGTTGTGGAGCAGAGGAGACGAGCTGGACGACGAGACGTATCGTATGTATTAGTGTATATTCCGCTGTGCATTGTAAGCTGTATAGTCAGCTTTGGTGAGGACAAGTTATTATAACTATCCAGTATTGTGCTATTGATTGTGTTGTACTCTGATGATGTAATGTATAAAAATATTTATAGTTCTTTTTGTATAAAGACCAATTGTTATCTATTATATATTGTTCCGCTGCGACTGTGAGATTCTATGTTGTTGTCTTCTATTTTCTCCTTCTACCTCTTTCTTCTTTCCCTTACAGTCTGGTATTTTCGGCATTCGATTGTCGGCATGTAATACAATGGACGTATTGATGTCGATTTTCGGGGGTCGAAAACTGGGTCGTGATAGATCAACAAGATTATATTTTGGAAATGGCTTATTAGAATTCCTGGTGGTGACATCTGACAAGGATACAAATATGGAAGAAATTTGATGCCTCTAGATGAAGTGTCATGTTTTAAATTATTCTATTACAATGTTTTAAGTTTCATTTGGCTTTTAAGGGTTTTATATATTTCACACAGAAAGATTTTGGAGCACATAAAACAACTTATGACAATGGTATGTGTTAAAAGGTGGCAATGATGATGTAAAAGACTATTACGGTGGGTTAATGAAAATAATTGAACTTACTTGCTCATTGAAAATAATTTATATTCAAATGTAAAGTTGGTTAACTTTTTATATCTAAAATTAATTATTTTGTAGTTAACGAAAAAATACTACTGTACCTCCTTTATCTTTAACTCAAACCCCTCAATGCGCTCCCATTCTATTGTTAGTCACCCATGCGGTCGCCCCCATACCATGCTAATCACCGCTGCACTCCTAGGTCATCAACTCCTAAGTCATTAGGGATAGAGTTAGGGGTATGCCTTAGGTGAATTATGTAATTTGTTATAAATATATATATATATATATATATGTTAACGAATAAATTAGTTAACCCCAAAAGTGTATAGAAAGTAGAGTCAATCAGGTAGAGGCTTTGTCGAAGGTGGTCGAGGTCATCAAGGTGAAGTATGCGTCCATATCAATTCTTAGTTGAGTCATCAAAGTCATGTAAAGCATCATAAATGATTTAAGTAAATAAGCAAGTTAAGGTGCAAGTCAATATGCGTGTGGATATTCAAGTCAATATGCACAACAATGTTCAAGTCTAAATTCGAAGTCAAACGAATATGCAAGTCCATGTGCAAATCGAGTCAATAGGCTATACAGTTGTTCATTATCCAAATCCTTATATGTACAAAGTTCAAGTATTACAATCAAAAAAATCCCCTAATTGATTTAGGATTTACAAAGTTGAAAATATAAGAAGTGGGAAAGGAATGAAACTCGTCCTTCAAATGGCACTCCTAGGCCCATATTTATAAAGGAAGAAACGCGGCCTAGTAGCTGTCTTCGACGCTCTTGGCTTCGGCACTCTTGGTGTTTACATGCTTGACTTCGGTGATCATCATGTAGTGATATCCCTTAAGTATTATTAAAGCACGACTCTAATTAATACAACATTACTTGAGATTCACCATTGGAGTGCGGCAATTCGGGACAAAGTCGAAATTGGAGAAGAAGCATCCTCAATTGAATGCCATATGAAAGAAGTGTGATGTTATTGAAGTACCTTATTGATGATTGGCGATGTTGATAGCCTCTGTGGATGTCGACGACGTTAGTCATCAACACCGCATTCACAAATAGGCAGTGTCCTTCTGAATTCGATGAGGTGTGTTATATGAAAGTTGAGATGGTTGATGATCATTGGCATCATCATGGAGCAATATCCTCGAAGTGCTATGAAGTGTGGCGTCGCTTTAATGCAATGCTGATAGCCTTCATGGTTATTAACGATGAGCTTGTTTTGGTTATCATAGATGGACAGTAGCAAAACTAGAGTATTGCATCAATGAGGTGCGATATGAAATGCATCTACACTTATTGATGACCGACGATGTGAATCACTTATGATGCTAACTAAGTTCGACATCATTGCTTCTTTTATTACTTGTGACGTAGTCTATGTCCTTTTATTGGCCAAGTGCTATGAAGTGTGACTTCCCTTCTTCCCTATATAAAGGTCGGCACTACCTTTCTCCTTCTCTTTTCTTACTTTTACCTCCGCTTTCCTGTGCTCATGAACCTTGCTTTTTAACAGACTCTAGAGAATTGACCACCCTTCCTTCCTCGAACAATGCACGTTGCCTCCCTTCTTTCCCAAATCAATCGAAACTAATTTATATTACGCGCCTTACTCCAGAACTCCCCCAAGTTTCGAGCCATTTACTAGGTAACGACCCGTCTCTTTAAACATTACCCCTGGTTAATAAACTTAGCACGAGATTCAAGTTCGCGAATCTCTGTACAACAGCGGCCAATAGGAGTCGCGCGGATGAGGGAGACGAATCATGATTAGGATACGTTCTAAGGCTAGGAGGTGTGGAGGAAAGAAAAGGAGGTCAGAGGTACGTGGAGGAGGGAGTTAGTGGAAATGTACTACTGTGGTTCGGCATGGTTCCTCCATGCCGAACGAGGCTGGAGGGAAGAGAAGAGGAGGAGTAAGAATTGGCTAGAATGTCGATCGACATAGCCCGGTATGAATTGCCGAACAAGTCTACCATGTCGTTCGGTAGGGATGGAGGAAAAGGATAAAATTGTTGTTAAGTACGGGGTGCCGAGCATTGCGGCTCGGCGTAACTTCGGTTCGGCATGATACGCCGCATGCCGAACGATGGAATCGATAAGTGGAAGGGTGTCGTCGTTGAGAGTAGAATGCCGAGCGTTGCGGCTCGGCATGTAGGTGGTTCGGCATGACTCCCTTATGCCGAACGGTGGAGAAGACAGATGGAAGTGTGGAAGGCCGAGCGAGGCGGCTCGTCATGATTGTGGTTCGGCATGCCTTGCCGATGCCGAACGGCAATGGTGGGTGATAGAGGAGTTGTGTACAACAGCAATGCTAGTCGAACCTAACGCACAGTTGACCTAACACATCTCATGCCTGAACATATGTTAATGAACAAGGACAGACTTAATCAACAAAGCATATCGAACAATCCGGACCAATAAATTCTGTGTTTTAAACAGCTGAAAACTTGTACTTAATCCTGCTTAATAGTTAATAACCCTTCAAATGCAGCGACGATGTCGAGTTCAAAATATAAACCGTCTTACGACAAGCCTTCGTAGACGGTCAGCGACGACGGTCTTCGAAGACGACAACTTGAAGCTCAACTTATTTTCTCAATCCAGTGTCTTTCCATCGCTTGGTACTTACATTTGAATAATCACACTAGTTCACACACCACACGGGGGGAATACTTATGTTGTTAAGTCTAATGTTAATTGTTTTTCAAGTATAGTTCAAACAGGTGCTTTGCCAGATTCAATCTTTAACAGAGATGTCTAGGAAATCTAGCTCTGATACGATCTCGGATAGACCCGGGCCATCCTCCCGACAAGAAATTATAGGAACCTCAAACCCATCAACTACCCCTGCTCAAGACTTACCGAGTCCTGCGATGGCGTCTGTCGTCTGTCGACTTAGCTCCCGACGCTCTGGAGGCAGCAATTTTCTTAGACAACCCAATCGATTCCCAGGCCTCAAAGGTTAACGAAAGTACACTCTGTCGGTTATGCTTTGTCCATGGAATCCCCTTTGATGATGTGTTAGTTCCATCGGGGCATGATCGTCCGCACTTGCCCCTTGTCGGATATACAGCCTGCAACAGGTTTATGTGCTGGGTTGGCAGCGTACCACCATTCAATTCCTTTCTTCGCGACGTGCTACAATATATCGAGATTGCCCCCTCTCAATTACATCCAAATATCCATGCATTCATATACGGGACTTGCATTCTCTTCATGAGTGTCCTTTTCAGGCTTCCTACTTCTGGCGATATTCGTTACATCTATCGCTTCAAGAGACGGTCGGACAACCCATCTTTCATATTTCTAGAGCCATATAGTAAATGCCAAATCCTGACTGGGGCATGGAGAAAATTTGCCCAGTACAAGCAAGAGTGCTTCTATGTGCGTTGTCCTTTCGGCTTTGCCAAGAGATGGGTAGAAGGGAGTAAGTTCGTTTTCTAGACCAACACTTGAATTTGGCAAAATCTGCATCTTTTCTAACTCCTTATCCACTTTTTCAGGTATCAATCCACGTCTCGAAGGTTCCGGGTACACGGAAGCTGTTGCAACTATCCGAGCTCTCCCCGCAGAAGATCGGGACATCAGGTCTCTCATTTCAAATGAGTCACTTGCGAGATTCGGGCTGCTGGTGGAAGGTCGCCGAATAAGCCTTCCCCAAGGCGTCACTTTATCCAGACCTGCCTCAGGCAAAGGAAAAAAGCAGGCTGGGCCTTCAGCACGTAACGCCCCTGACACGCCAGAAGAGGGAGAGATTAGAGAAGGCAAGACACCCGAAATACCGGGTGAAAATGTTAGTCCCACCCAGGACCCGATAGTCGAAGTCCATGATATTGAAACGTCATCTTCCCCTTCCAAGGGAAAAAAGAAATTGACCTATAAGTTGAGGAGGAAGAAAGTGGGTGGAACTTCTAAAGTTACTCTTATTCCAGAGGAGAGAGAACCTTCCCCCCAACCCTTAGAAAGTTCACTGAAAGGTCTATCGAATCTCGCCATCCCTGACGATCTGCTTAATTATGGTTTCGATGACTTAGAGGCGCTTAAGCTTCATTCGCCCGCCAGAGGCAATGCAGGCGATCAAGCCCATGTCCAAGGAGAAAAAAATCCTATCAGTAAAGATAAAGAAACTGGTCCGTCGGGGAGAACACTAGGTCATACACGGACACGTGCACTTCACCCTACACTTCAATCTTTGCCATCACCCCGATCTTTTCTAACTTGTCGTTATTCTCATTCTATGCAGGTGACATGGGACGCTCCCACAGATTCGATCGTCTTCACGGCTAATCAATTTTTCATCATTCTGACCGGGATTCGGGCATCGGCAAGCGCCGGGACAGAGACGACTCTGGAGACCGAGACAACCGTCCCCGAGAGTTGACTTATCGAAAGAAATCACACAGCCAGTCTTCATACTCCCGCGATCTTCCTTCTCAAATAGAACAAGGTAGAGAGAAGTCTTCACTGAAGGGGTCTCAACCTGATGTTCCCCGTGACCAACATTTTGGCTCATCTAGCACACGGCAGTCTTGGGAACATCGTAAGAGAACGGAACTTTCAAAGACACCTCCCCCTTTTCCTGCAGCAGACCCGACAATATCGGAGAAGCTGGCCGAGCTTAAAGTTAAATTTCCCAAAATCTGCTTTGATGGTCTGAAGTTCCTTCCAGCAATCCATCACATTCCGGGACATGTTAAGCAGAGTGCCATCGCTTGCAACAACGACTTTTATGTTCAACATGACGCGTTTGTTCACCTAGTTGAAAAAGTCTCGGAAGTCTCCATTGAGCGTCAACAGGAAATCGACCGCCTAAAGCTTGAAGCTATTTTCGATAAAGACATTATTAAAAATCAGGATGAAGAGCTCTCTTCGTATAAATCCCAACTCGAGGCTGCCGAACAAAGCGCTAAAGATACTGCGGAGGTCATCACTCGTCTAGAGGTGACATAAAAAGGAACTTGACAAAGCGGTCCAATGGTGTGGGGCCCTGGCTTTAGAAAAAGACTCTGTTCAGAAAGAAAGGGATGCACTCGCCCTGCGGGTCAAAGAGTTGAAAGAGTTATTCACTAAGGAGAAGGAAGAGAAGATAGCTGCTCAAGAGGAGTCCCAACGATACTGCAACGAGATTGTTGCTACACGACTCTTGAAGGCAAAGCTCGACGATGAACTTTCTAAGGTCGGGATGGTGAAGGATGAATCTCGTGAAGAGGGCAAACGAATAGCATCTGCGGAGATTGACTCTCGCCTTGAGGCGGCTACAGAGGCCGGCAGAGAGGAGATCAAGTGCATGTTCGACCCGCTGATAGCTGAATAAAACGCCTGTGTTCTCATGCATCGGGACTTAACTTTTCTTGGCGAGGGCTATCTTGAATCTCTAGCCGAGGCATGGGAAACTTTAATAAAGATTAGAAAGGTGGAATCGGGTGTTGAGGAGGTCGATGAAGATGCTTTAGTGAAAAAATTTCTCAGGGGGAACGAGCCTTCAGACTTGTCTGCAGCAATGGCCCTCTTTGGCAAAGGCTCTTCTTCATCAAAGGAGAAAAATGACATAGTTGGTCCGTCTGGAACCGAGGTTGCGGCTCCTCCTTCTACTCAATCGGCCGATCGGCCAGCACTTGATCCATTCGAGCAACACGTTGTTACGATCCGGAAGATCCCGGCCTCGGCATTCACATGCTATCCCCCATTCTAGAGGGTGAGACTCCTCGGACGGCTGAAAGCCAGCAAGAAACCGGTATAAAACTCTTCTTCTTGAAGTTCAAAGATCTGTCGCTTTCAGCTAGAGGTTATTGATTCTAACGTTCATCCTTTGTGTTTTTATGCAGGCCGCTCTGATCCTGAACCAACTCCAAGGAGCGATGACGCCAAGGAGGAGATGGGAAAAACGAGCGATGCTACTCACGCGGGAGTAACCCCCGGTCCTGATGCTCAGGTGATTGGGGCGCTTGACGATGATAAGTCTGAAACTTCGTACCCCGTTGAAGGGAGTTATGAAACTGAAATTACGGGCGCCTCAGGACATACTTCGAAAGTGAGTATGAAGGAGCAGCTTGTTGAAGAGAAAAAGAAGAAGGTTGAGATCAAGGCTGAGTCCCAAGTAATAGAACTTGACGACCTGTTGAACAGGCCTCTAAAAGTCATTCTTCCTGGCAAATCCAAACCACTGGATGTTCCTCCTCCCACTCCTGACACCGCTTCTTTGGCGAGCAAAACGTCCAAGAGAAAGCGTGTGGGGGAGGAGTCATCCGAGAAAACAAAGGAAGAAAAGAAACTAAAGAAATCGAAGAAGTAGCCACTACACTCGTTCAACGAGGTTTAGCCTAGATCATGTAATTACTTTCATTTATTTCCCTTCGTAGTCAATGTAGACAGACTTTTGACTCCGAGTTTTGGAGGAGTGGTTGTACAACCCCATTTTGGATTAATGAATAAAGTTTAGTTTCTTCGTCTTTTAAATGATTCCTGTTTTTTAGCTTTCTGTATAACTGTGGTCAAAACTCAAGTTCTTGTGAGTCACATGAACCTCCAATCCATTTTCACATTGCTCGGAGATTCTTTAGAATTGTACATCTCTTATTTCACATTTTTGGTACTTAGAATATTTTTTAATCCGCGCTCTGGGGACTTAGAGTACTCCAGTCCGCGTTCAGGGACTTGGAGATTTAAGTCGTTTATACTCTAGTCCGCACTCCGAGGACTCATAGTACTCAAGTCCGCATTCAGGGGACTTAGAGATTTAAGTCGTTTATACTCTAGTCCGCACTCCGGGGACTTAGAGTACTCCAGTCCGCATTCAGGGGACCTGGAGATTTAAGTCGTTTATACTCTAGTCCGCACTCCGGGGACTTAAAGTACTCCGGTCCGCATTCAGGGGACTTGGAGATTTAAGTCGTTTATACTCTAGTCCGCACTCCGGGGACTCATGGTACTCCAGTCCGCATTCAGGGGACTTGGAGATTTAAGTCGTTTATACTCTAGTCCGCACTCCGGGGACTTAGAGTACTCCAGTCCGCATTCAGGGGACTTGGATATTTAAGTCGTTTATACTCTAGTCCGCACTCTGGGGACTTAGAGTACTCCAGTCCACATTCAGGGGACTTGGAGATTTAAGTCGTTTATACTCTAGTCCGTACTCCGGGGACTTAGAGTATTCCCGTCCGTATTCAGGGGACTTGGAGATTTAAATCGTTTATACTCTAGTCTGCACTCTGAGGACTTAGAGTACTCCAGTCCGTGCTCAGGGGACTTGGAGATTCAAGTCGTTTATGCGAGTTCGTACGTTAGACAGAATAATGTAACTCCAGTTGTTTGTCACCGGATTATAAGGCACAGAAACATCGGTAATTCATAGAAAAGGTGGCTTCAAGCCTTTATTAATGAAAGACAAACTAAATCGTCCGATTACATGCTCAAAAGGAAACCAAGAATCAATGGAATAAAAACATATGGGAAATAATTGCACCTAAAACATGCAAGAAACAGGCTAAATATAATAACGTCGCAAATGTTCACTGTTCCACGCTCGGACGAGTGTCATGCCATCAACGGTCGCTAGCTTGAAGGTTCCCTCTCCAAGCTTCCGTTCTACGACATATGGACCTTCCCAGTTGGGGTTCATAAGTGATGGTACCGGAAAAACTCGTTTCAAAACGAGATCACCCACATCAAAGATTCTTGGGCGGACTTTTTCGTCATAATACCGCTTGACTCGGTGCCTATATGTCGCCGCCCTTAATTCAGCTTCTTCACGTTTTTCATCAACAAAGTCTAGTGATTCCAACAAGAGATCCTGATTCGTCCTAGGATCATAATGTGTCACCCGATGTGATGGAACTTCAAGCTCCACGGGTATAACAGCTTCCGAGCCATATGCCAATCCGAATGGAGTGTGGCCAGTCGCGGACTTGTGGGTAGTTCTATAGGCCCATAACGCCGTCGGAAGTTCATCTACCCACTTGCCTCCAGCCTTTTCCAAACGCTTCTTCAATATGGACTTGATTATTTTATTCACGGCTTCAACTTGTCCATTAGCCTTCGGATGAGCAACTGCGGCGAACTTTTTCTCAATGTCGTACTTTAAACAGAAATCTTTGAATTCCCCACTTTCAAATTGAGTTCCGTTGTCTGTAATGATGGTTCGCGGGAGGCCAAAGCGGCATATAATGTTTCATACAATGAAATTAATGACCTTCTTGGAGGTGATTGTGGCTAAAGGCTCTGCCTCGGCCCATTTGGTGAAGTAGTCGACCGCAACTATTGCGTATTTTGCACCACCTTTGGATATAGGCAAAGAACCGATTATGTCGATTCCCCAGATTGCAAACGGCCAGGGACTAACCATCTGCATGAGTTCCATTGGCGGAGCTCTTGGGATTTTCGCGTATCTTTTACACTTGTCACATTTTCTTAGATAATCTGCAGTATCCCGATTCACGGTTGGCCAATAGTATCAATAGCGGAGGATCTTTTTTGCCAGTGTCTGCCCCCCAGTATGGTCGCCACATTCTCCTTCGTGGACTTCCTCCAAAACCCGCTTTGTCTCATCATGGGCAATGCACCGTAGTAAGGGGACCGAGAACCCCCTCCGATACATTACTCCTCCCTGCATCACATATCGCGCGGCTTTGCAAATGACCTGTCGTCTTTCGCTTCTTCTTTCGGGCAAAGTCCCGTTTAGCAGGTATTGTTTGAATGGGGTTATCCATGACTCCTTCTCGATTTCCGCTTCCAACACAAAATCGACCTCCATCACATCTATGCTTGGAGCATGTAAGGTTCCGATGGGAACTAATCCCATTTGTTGTGCATCGCCAGTGCTTGCGAATTTGGCCAACGAGTCGGCTTCCTTGTTCTGTTCACGCGGGACATGCGAAATGTCATAATGTTCAAAATTCGCCAATAGTTCCCGAACCAGAGCAAGGTACGGAGCAAGCTTTTGTCCCCTTGCTTCGTAATCTCCTCGCACTTGGTACACCACCAGCTGCGAGTCACAAAAGATTTCAAATGATTTTACCCCGAGTTCTCCAACAAGCTTTAAACCAGCAATCAATGCTTTATATTCTACTTCATTATTCATGGCCGGGAAATTGAGCTTCAAAGTATAACAAATTGATCGATTTTCTGGAGTCACAAGGACTACACCAGCCCCGGAGCAACGGTTGTTTGATGCCCCATCGGTGTACAATTTCCATCGAATGGGGGGAATGATACTGTGACCATCTAGTTCATCTAATATAGTAAACTCAGCGATGAAATCTGCTAATGCTTGCCCTTGTATGGCTCTTCGTGGCAGGTAGGTAATATCGAACTGACTCAACTCGATATTCCATTTTAACATCCTTCCAGAAGTTTCTGGTCGTTGGAGTACCTGTCGCAAGGGCTGATTGGTATAGATACTGACTGAGTGTGCTTGAAAGTATGGACGCAGCTTACGTGATGCAATCACCAAGAAATAGGCCAATTTCTCAATTTTAGGATAATTTCTTTCTGCCCCCGTTAAACATTTACTAACGTAATACGCCGGCTTTTGAACTCGGTCCTCCTCACGGACCAAAGCCTCACTTATAGCATACGGGGATACGGCCAAGTATACGTACAACATTTCGTGGTCTACTGGTTTCGACAGCACTGGAGGACTTTCCAAATGCCTTATTAGATCTCAAAATGCTTCCTCACAGTTGGATGTCCATTCGAAATTCCTCTTTCCTTTCTTTATTACATCGAAGAAAGGAATACACTTGTCTGTGGCTCTGGATATGAATCGACTCAGTGCAGCCACCTTTCCATTCAAGCTTTGTACCTATTTTATAGTTCTGGGCACTTGTATATCTCGAATAGCTTGAATCTTTTCCGGATTAGCTTCGATTCCCCGGTCATTAACAATGAAACCCAAAAACTTCCCCGACGCAACGCCGAAGGAACACTTCAGAGGGTTGATCTTCATCCCATAATATATGAGTATGCCAAACATCTCTGCTATGTCTCGAATGTGGTCGTCTGACTGCCGTGACTTCACGAGCATGTCATCCACATAGACTTCCTTCGTTCTACCAACCTGGTCTTTAAACATTCGATTCACCAAACGCTGGTACGTCGCCCCCGCATTTTTCAATCCGAAGGGCATTACTACATAGCAATATAGCCCAACGTCTATGACGAAACTAGTGTGTTCGTGGTCCGGAATGTGGATCGGGATCTGATTGTATCCCGAGTACGCATCCATGAATGACAACAACTCGTTTCCTACAGTGGAATCGACTAGCTGATCAATTCTAGGTAATGGGAAACTGTCCTTAGGGCACACTTTGTTTAAATCGGAATAATCCACGCAAGTTCTCCACTTCCCATTTGCCTTTTTTACCAGCACGGGGTTTGATACCCATTCAGGGTAGAGGGCGGCGTAGACGAACCCATTGGCTTTGAGTTTGTCCACCTCCTCTCTGAGAGCAGCGGACCTCTCCGGGTCCATTCCTCTCCTTTTTTGCTTAACTGGGACGTACTTTGGGTCTATGTTCAACATATGACTCGTAATAGCGGGAGAGATCCCGCACATGTCGGAATGTGTCCAAGCGAAAACATCGAGATTCGCTCGGAGGAAATCGCTAAGGTCTTCAGTCATTGAGGGGCTGAGTTGTGATCTAATCTTCAGTAATCGCGATGGATCGTCTCGGCTGACTGAAATGTCAATCGTTAGTTCAGCCGGTGCTGCTTTTTCTTCCCTGGGTTCCTCATCATCATCTCTCGGATCTATGTCTCTGTAGATCCGAGAATTTTGCCCGAGCCAGGGCTTGGGCATTACTTGTCAATTGTCAGCATTCTGAATGCGAACGGAATTGTCCGCAACCTTTCTTTTTTCCCTCCGCTGGGCCTATCGGAGCTCAGCCACATAACATGCACGACCGGTCGCCTGGTCGCCATGAACAACACCTACTCCTTTGTCAGTCGGAAATTTTAAAGTCAAACACCACGGGGCCAATGCTGCCCTAAACTCAGCCAGGGCCGGTCGACCCAGAAACACATTGTATGGAGAATCTACATCCAAAACTACGAAAGGTAGGATTCGCACCCTCCTACACTCACCTTGTCCCAGTTCAACTAGCAACTCAACATACCCCACTACATCAGTCGCTGCACCATTAAAGCCATGGATACGAGCTTTAGATGGCTTCAAATCCTTCGTCTCCATCTTCATCTGGTCATAAGCCTTCTTGAAGATGATATTGACAGAACTCCCACAATCAATCAAAATTCTTTTCACAAAAGCCGGCCCGATTGTCGTAGATATAACCATCGGGTCAATGGTAGGAGCCTCCACCTGGCCAGCGTCTCTGCTCCTGAATACTATATCGTCTGTCATCATGCGCTGCTGTTTAGCGGGGGTCCCATCCTCCACGTTGGAACAACACTCAAAATCTGCATGCCTCAAGGAATTTGCATACCGCTCCATTTTTTGCCAGTTCTTATCTGCAGGGTGAGGTCCGCCGATGATCGTGTTTATGACCAGTCTGCCCACGGTCCGAGCAGGCTCCTCGGGGTGACGTGGAGCTGGTGTGTGACCGGGATTGGACGTTCCCTGTCCACCTTCTTGCGGATTCTTTACAAACTCCTGTAACTTTTTCTGCCTAATCAACTTCTCTATAGCGTCGTGTAGGTGTCTGCACTCTTCAGTATTGTGCCCATAAGTCTCATGGAAGTGGCAGTACTTCCCAGTCCGCTTTTGCTCCTCGGTTGACTCCTTTGGGCGCGGCTTTCTGTACTGAAAGGTATTGCAAGTTGATAGGTAAATATTTTCAAGAGATGCATTCAGTGGGGTGTACTCGTTGTAGGTTGGAATTCTCGGCTTCCATTTCCCCGCTTCTCTTTTCTTCCCCTGATTTCTTCCTCCGGATTCCTTAGACTGTCCGGGCTTGTTCCAGACATTGACCTGAACTTTCCCCGAGTTGTCTCCGGATTGCTTCTCAGCGATGTTGCTTTTCATGGTCTCCTGAACGGGCCCCGGTGCCTTATCTCACCTTATCCACCTAGCTTCCTCTCTTCTTATGAACTGATGAGCCTTTGAGTAAAAATGCTCTAGCGTAGTTGGAGGTTTTCCTGCTAACCAATCTCCAAATTCTGAATCCGGATCCACACCTCGCATCACAGCCATAAGAATTGCGTGATCATTGGGATTACTGACTTCAGTAGCCGCAACATGGAATCTCTACAAATATTCCTTCAACGACTCCCCTGGAGCTTGGATCAAACTTGATAGAGACATCACGTCCTTGGGATGAGTAGCATGTATCCTGAACTATTCTATAAATTTCTTCGCCAACTCCTCGAAACTGGATACGGACCGCGGAGGAAGTCGGGTGAACCACATGGTAGCGATCCCAGATAGAGTTATTGGAAAGCATCTACACTTGGTTGCATCATTCGCTCTAGTTGAATCCATCATCCATTCGTACCTCATCACATGTTGCCTGGGATCGTTCTTTCCTTCGTAGGCCGGGATAGTCGACATGCTAAACTTCCTGGGGTACTCAGCCTGTAGAACAGTGTCTGTGAATGAAGTATGACTCCTGGATACTCCCCAATCATCATTTGATAAGCCTTGATTCTCTTTCATCAACTGTTTGATCATAGCTGTCAGGTCTGGGGTTTGTATGGAAGATGGAAGGTTGGAGTATGTCCTACGGGATTGATCAGGTTGATGCCTCCTCTGCTGGCGATCTGCTAAACGTACATCTTGAGGTTCGGCATCATTGGCGTCTTGGTGGGCCGGGCGTCTAGCTTCCACACGCGCTCCAGCTCCTAAGTTTCCCATCCCTGCTTGGTTGCAGTCTCCAAGGTGTAAGCGATCCCTAGTTGTTTGATCGGCAGCACCTGCCTGCGTAGTTTCAGTCTTGCGGCGTCTACGCCTGGGAGGTTCATCGGATGAAGTCGAGCTGTCAGATGAAGAGTAAGGAGCAGGACTACCCCCAGCATTCTGATGGTGTTGTTGAGTGAGCTGTTCCATAAGGTTGGCGTTGGCTTGCATCTGCTCTCCAAGTTGTCTCCTACTTTCCATGAGTTCTCTCATCAAGTCGTTGAACTCTGTTCTAGTGACAACTTCCATGTGGTCCTGGGTGGCAGTTCTTGCACCCAGATTTGTTTGCTGATTGCTAGGTCCTATTTGTTGTATGCTAGCGGTCTCATGGGCGTCCGCGTTATGAGAGGCTGATCTGGTACGTGGTCTTCCCATTGTAGAGTTATCGATAGGAACTCTGAGTAGAATCAACGGACATCTTATGAATGACTCGGATCTCCTTCGGGGGATTTATTCAATCCAGTAGCTTCAAAGCAGATCCTTATGGCCTGAGAATTCGATTCTCAATGAAAGCACCAAAGTTGGTCACTAACCCCCATTTAGAAGATTGTGTAGAGAGATTAATGAAGAAAGTAAATTAAAACAAAGAATTATATGCTAAGTTAAATGCAAAGACAAGAACACCAGATTTATAGTGGTTCGGCGTAACTGCCTACGTCCACTTTGAAGTTAGTCTTTATTGCTTTACTCAACGATTGATTACAGATACAATCCGTACATCAACTACTTGAATACAATTGCTAAGTAAAAAGAACGAGTCTTGAAAGCGGTAGAGTCTCCCCAGTGTTCTTCAAAAAAAGGTCCATTTCACTGTGCCCCTGCCCCTCTATTTATAGCCGAATATGGGTTGGACTTCCCTCTTGGACCTATAAGTGAGATACTTCGGCCTATGATGAGTGACTTCTGTGTGCCAAGCCACAAATGTCGAACGACAAATGCCGAACGAGGTCTCCAAACCGAACGAGGCAGTGTGTTAGTGAGACGTGTAGGCCGAACGAGGCTGAATGTCGGACGAGGGATGAATGCCGAACGAGGCTTCCGATGTCGGTCGACCTCTGAACGCCGAACGAGGCTGAATGCCGGTCGAGGCTGAATGCCGATCGAGGCTGAATGCCGAACGACCTTTGATCGGCGAACGAGGCTGAATGCCGGACGAGGGCTAAATGCCGAACGAGGCTTCCGATCCCGGTCGACCTCTAAACGCTGAACGGGGTTGAATGTCGAACGAGCCTGAATGCCGGTCGAGGCAGAATGCCGAACGACCTCTGAATGCCGAACGAGGCTTCCGATGCCAGTTGACCACTGAACGCCGAACGGGGTTGAATGCTGGACGAGCCTGAATGTCGGTCGAGGCTGAATGCCGAACGACCTCTGAATGCCGAACGAGGCTTCCGATGCCAGTTGACCTCTGAACGCCGAACGAAGTTGAATGCCGATCGACCTAGTTGCCTGGTCAAACCTCCAAGTAACATATATATATATATACACACACACACACACTCATACATATATACATACACGTACATATATATATATATATTTATGTATATATGTATACACAGACATATATATATATGGTTATATATAAATATTAATTAACGCTTTGTATAGAATGTAGTTATAGATATATAAGACTTATGGTGGATGAGAATGTAAATGTGCATATATAAAAGCCTATTAAATTTATACCTAGAGTTATCTATCTTTTAAAGCTAAATGTTTATGTATATCTATGCATTTATTAATATATATATGAGAAAAATGAGTGATCCTCTCAAGGAGGAGAGCACTCATATAATTTTATTCTACACTTAAGAAGGAGCTGTCAACAAACCTGGCAGGTAGCAAATCCCCCTTGTACAAATAAGAGAAAAATAGAAAACCTCTCCAAAAAACTTTTGTAACTAAGGTCCATAATAGAAATATACAACAAAACAAAATGCTCAAGTTCTCAATATCGGCAGAATCCAACCAATTCGGTAACTATACATGTAACTGCTAAGAAAACTATGCAAAAAATGTAAGGTCTATACATGTGTGTGTGTATTCATATACGTATATATTCAAAACAAAATAAACTAAAATACTAGTAAAAGACATGGAGCAAACAACATTTTAATTAACACGGAGTAAGGAAACAAGAAAAGTATAATTCGAACTAATTACCTAAAGACAAACTAATAAGAAACAAAATAGCTAGAAATTTACAATTAGGCTAATATCCTAATAGAAGCAAAGGATCAAAAGTTACCATGGAAAGATTGTCCAAGGAAACAACATTTAGCTTTTTGTTATTTTCTCTTTTATTTTGAATGATTTTATTCTTTAAAAATTCAGTACGAGCTTTTATTTTTTAAGAAACTTTTTAAATTTTTATGTAATTTGTAATTAGGATTAGAAATCCAATTAAAACATAATAGTGTAATTACATATATTAAAATTTTCAAATCAAAATAATATTATTAAACACGCGCTGGTTTCTTTCAAACCATATATACCAACATGTTATCGTGTAAATAGTTTCCAAAAGAGATGTGATATAGCCCTTATAATAAAATCTAAGATTATTCCAATATAATTCACAATTAATTTGTCTTCAATTTATATTAAATTCAAAGAAATTTAGATATTTACAAGAACAAATCTAGTTATATTACATTCAAAATATAAATATATAATATCTTCCATTTTATTATTACAAAAATAACATTTTTATCATTAAATATATTCTTCTTTTTTAAGAATTATATAGTATTCAATTTTCTATGTAAAATTAACCACATGTGCACTTTAGCTTTAGGTGGAATGTTAACTTTCCGCATGTATTTAAATAATTATAATTTAACTCCCGAAAAATTTATAAAATTATAAAGTGAACGAGGTATAAATTATTTACTCTTATCCCAACACCATATTTTGATGTCCTTTTCATTATCAATATTGTAAAGTTCCAGTTTAGCACGCAATAATGCAAATTGTGTTAAAGTAGTTCCCTCTAGCGTACGATCAAAACTAAATTCCTACGGAAAATTTAAATTTGGTCAATAAATTTTTTGAAATCAAAACATTTTTGAAATTGCATATTTCGTATAACTCTCGAAGTTCCACTTTAAGAGGAATAGTCGTAATCCAGCATTCATGCCAAAAAGAAGTATTGTTACTAGAATGAACAACATTATTAATACATAGCTTATAAATATCAAATTTTAATATTATCAATTTTCAAAAATGAGAAATATAAGTAATATTATTGAAGGTAGTGTGATGTAAGTTAAATGTACCACCATACCATTCATTCAATATTAATTCTTTCCATAGCAAATTTTCATCGTTATCATTAAATTTCCACAACCATTTTCCTAATGAAGATATATTTAAATTATGTAAGTTTATAATTCCTAATCCTCCCTCATTCTTAGACTTATAAACCCTTTTTCCTTTAACATGATACTTAGAACTACAATTTGGATTATCTCCACTCCATAAAAAGTCTCTTCTAATTTTATCAATTTTGTCAATTACCTAGTTGGGAAAAAGTTAAAATGACATCCAATAGATAGGGCGTAGATAACAGAATTAATGAGCACTAAGCTACCTGCTCTCGATAAGTATTTACCATCCCATTTGGACAATCTCTTATTAATTTAATCTATTATAGTATTCCAGTCATAATGTTTTAGTCTTTGAGGTCTAATAAGAAAGCCTAAATATTCTATTGGGAATTTGATCATTTTACAATTCAGTGTATATGCAATTTGGTTTTTATATTATCGTTGTCGTTTAAAACTAGTACTGAGCTCTTATCAAAATTAATCTTCAAACCTGATAGAAGTTCAAAACTATATAAAATAAATTTTAGGTCAATAATATGTTTAAGCAAATGGGACGAAAAAATCATAGTGGCATCTGCAAACTGGAGAACAGAAAGACCATTACTCGAGATCTCATTTCCTACACAGTCAAATATCTTATTATTAGCGGCTAATTTAATAATTCTAGAAAACACATCAGTAGCTAAATTGAATAGTAAAGTGACAATGGATCACCTTGCCTAAGACCACGTTTCAATTGAATTTTATTTCCTAGAATGCTATTAACCATAATACTTGAATTATATGTTTTGAGTAAGAACATAATCCATCCTACCCATCTATCACTAAAACCTCTAGCCATTAATAACTCCTTAAGAAAAATCCAATCGATCGAATCAAAAGCTTTAGCGAAATCATTCCGAGGTAAGGCCATGGGATGTATAATATCATTCGGGGAGTAAGGCCAGTATAGACTTGGGCACATTGTTATTGGGGCAGTCGAATCCCCCAATCCTTCCGAGGTGAGTTCGCCATTACATGTTATTACAATCAGTGTTTATCCAATGAGAAATATACCAAGCGGTATAATAAATTATATAAGTGGAGTTGTTATAGGTATTGTTAAAAATGCGTTGGTTACGTTCAGACCAAAAGCTCCCATAAGTTATTGAATAGATTACGTCTAGAGTTCTCCTGGTCGGTTTGGTAAAGTTTAGTCTAAAGCTATTCCAATACTCCTTAGGAGGGGGTGCGGAAGATGTAATATATATGTTAAAATTCTATAGGATCATACCGATAATATATTAAGAAAAGTGACAGTAAAAATACATGTGGAATGAAGTCTCAAGCATCAAATTACAGAGGTAACAAGGGTGCGGACCGTTATTGGTGATAATTATTGAGTTAAGCCTAGTTATGGTGTTTAATTTATCATGTAAAATAATCCACATGAGAAATTTAACTTTAGAAGGAGCATTGATTCTCCATATAGGCTTAAAGTAGCTAAAGTCTTTTGTTCTTGAGTAAATTAGAAACTTGTACATCGATTTAGAGGTATAATTTCCTTTTTTGTTCCAACGCATACCAAGTGATCATGATGGTCCCTGATGTTATAGTTTTCGATCATGTTAATTAATTTTATGTATTGTCAAAGCACGTTCCCTATTAGATTTTGATTAAATGATATAATCAAGTTAAATGGTGCCTGGGGTCTGTATACTTCTTTTATAAGGCCATTTTTATTGTTGGAGGCAAAAAACAGTTCGGGTAATCCGTGTTTCAGTGCAATATGAGATATCCAAGGTACGTTCTTGAATAGCGTCTTATCTCTAGAGTTATTGTTGTATTTAATTCCAATTTTAAATATGTTATATAAATTGGATTTAGTTTTCCAAAAGAAAGAGAATTTTTGGTTATTATGTGAGTTTAGATTTTTTGATCCACCGTAATAGGAGTTTGTGATAATTTCTTTCCAAGTATAAGATTCATCTCCTAGAAATTAACAAATCCACTTACAAAGCAGAGATGCATTTAAAGCCTTTAGGTTAATGATACCTAGATCTCCTTGGGTTTTGGGTTTACAAACAAGGTTCCACTTAATGAGACGGCTCAAATCGGATCTATCCACTCCTCCTTTCCAAAGAAAATTGCTTCCGATGCTATTAATTTTTTTAATTACCTAGTTAGAAAATTGATAGTATGACATCCAGTTAACCGGAAAAGAGGATAGAACAGAGTTAATCAGAACTGCTCTGCCTACTCTGGAAAGACAGTTTGATTTCAAGATGGAAGTCTATTGTTAACTTTATCAATGATAATGTTCCAATCTTTCTTTTTTGGTTTTTGTGTAATTCACTGTTATACCTAAGTAGTTAAAACGAAAGCTCACGATTTTACAATTTATGGTATTGACCACTTTACTCGTGCTATCTGATATGTCATTAAGGACTAGTGCTAAGCTTTAATGGAAGTTGATTTTTAAGCCTGATAAGAGTTCGAAGTTATATAAGATGAGTTTGAGTGATGCAATATGATGAGGAAGATGAGAGCAGAATAAGGGGTTGTCATCTGCATATTGCAATGTACTTAACCCATCAGAAGTGATTTTGCTTCCTATGCTAGGGAGGATGTTATTTCTTATTGCAAGGGACAAAAATCTATAGAAAACATCAGCCGCAAGATTGAACAGAAGGGGTGACAAAGAGTCCCCTTGTCGAAGACTTCTGTTCGACTGAATTTTGTTTCCTTTAATGTCATTTACAAGTATGGAGGACACACTAGATCTCAGGATAAGGCTAATCCAACAGATCCATTTATCTGTGAATCCTCTAGCTTTAAGGACGTCTAGCAAGAAACTCTAGTCAATTGAGTCAAATGCTTTGGCAAAGTCTAGTTTAAGAAGGGCGCACGAAATGTTTTCATTATGGCAGTAGTTGTTGAATTCTTTAGTTGTGGCGATCCCATCCACGATGTATCTACCTTGGATGAAGGTTGTTTGTGTTTTTACCAATTAATTTACTCATTTTATGTTTTAATCTGTTAGCTAGAACTTTAGTGATAATTTTAACCGAGCAGTTAATCAAAGAGATGGGTCAGAAATCGGATGGTTCCTTCGGATTCCCCTTTTTGGGATTAAAATCATGCCTGCCTAATTGAATCTATCTAGTTGAAGAGTACCAATGTGGAATTCTTCAAAAAATAAGCATGATGTCTCTTTTAACAAGGGTGTAGAATTTCTGATAGAAAATACTTTGGAAACCATCCGGTCTTGGAGCTTTATCACTAGCAAGTCCTTTTATTGTAGGCTAGACTTCATCCTCTATAAGCGGGGAGTCTAGATCTGTTAGGGACTCGTCCATGCTCGGGTAAAGAGCTGGGCAGTTTTCTCGGTTTCTATGTCTACATCTGATACCATGTAATTTTTATACTGGTTAGTAAATATAATTTTTTATTCACTTTGTTCTTTATATTCTATTTCATTGAGTTTGATTGATTTTATGGAATTCTGATGTCTTCTGCCATTAGCAATGCGGCGAAAGTATTTAGTGTTTTTATCCCTCCATTAATCCATTGGAAGTAGGATCTTTATTTCCACATAGTTTCTTCTTAGTCCATTAATCTGTTTAGTTCCGTTTTTAAGGTATGTAATCTAGAAGTTTCATCTGCAGTTAGGTTTCTTTGTTCGCCTATCTTATCTATGTCAAGAATTTCATTAATAGTATTTTGCCTTTTGATGTTTATATTTCCAAAAACCTTTATGTTCCAGTTCTTTAAATGCGATCTTAGTTCTCCCAACTTAAAAACGAGATTTTTCGCAACGTTATTCCTAATTCTGGTATTCAAGGAGTTCCATTTTGTAATTACAAGGTTTTCAAAGTTTTCTTCTTTAAGCCACATTTTTTCAAATTTAAATGGTCTATTTGTAGGGAGCTTATCATTAGTGTTTAGGATGACGGGACAGTGATTATAAAGGATATTAACTAGTTCGACTACCTTGGACAAGGGGAAGGAGTCTTCCCAATCTTCGATAATGAAAAATCTATCTAATGGAGCCATCGAAGGAAACTCTCTAGCATTAGACCAGGTGTATCTCTTGTCGATAAGCGGTAGTTCAGTAATGCTATTTTCATTAATGAAATCATTAAATTCTTCCATGTCTACGAAGTTCTCTTCTTTAGGTTTTCGCTCGCCTATATGTCTGATCACATTATAGTCTCCTCCTACAAACCATGGTCCATAGGAAAGATTATGGAAATCTGTACATTCAGTCCAAAGAAGTTGTTTTGGATTCTATTATTAGGTGCATCAACATTAGTGATGTTAATGGTTTGGTTATTTTGAATGTCATGCAATATTATGCGAAGTGAATGGCAATTAAATATTGCTTGTAGTAGTTTAAATCTATCCTCATGCCACATCGATATAATTCCTCCTGAGCTACCATAGGCTAGGATGAACTCCTCTTTAGTAAGGAGGTTTCCTCCAAGTGACCTAAAGAAGCTCCGGCTAGGCAATTCAGCTTTAGATTACTGTAAATAACACTACATCTACCTTACAATCAATAAAAAATCTTTTAATTCTAGATCTTTTCATAGACAAGCCTAGGCCTCTCATGTTCTAACTCAATACCATCATCTATAGGTGTTGTTGACCCTCTCTAATTCTAAGATTTCAATATATTCATAATCAACATCTATTTGGTTATAAATGAAGCTGGTGTTCTTAACTATATGATATGCCTGGCTGAGGCTTAGCGAGTTTAATACTATGGATGTAAAGGTACTTCGTAAAAGAAAGTGCTCACTTGAAACTGACGAGTCTGAAGCTGGATCAAGTCGAAGATGCCTTACACTCCTACGTATGAGCTCACTGGGTCTGCTCTTACTTTTGCATTTATGCTTGGGACTAGAAGATCCCTAAGAGCCGAGGGTGGACTCAGGTGCACAAGGGGGGTTTAAGATCTCCATCAATCAGTAAGGTAGATATAGGTGAAGGGGGGCACACACTTCTTGCACCGCTGAATAACCAATACCATTTTCTTCTACTGTCTATGAATGCTGAAGAGGCAGAAACAAATTTACCAACAATGTGAGCGCTAGGTTATAGATGAATACATAAGCAGTAGCAAACATTGGCATTGACTGATATATCCAAATCTTTGTTGCTACCATTAATATCAGCTGTTGAGTCAAAGTATGCTTAAGGGACATTGACCAATAGATCAGATGGAATTATAGACATTTCATTAAACGTGATAGGATCAGATGTAGCATCCTCCTCCTCAAAACAGCCACCATTTCTATCATTAGGGCAAGCATTCAAACATGTTGTGTAACAATGATGAGTATCTTGGTCCAGAAGCATTGGATTCAACATACGTTCCATGACCTCAACGGCACGCTGAGTGGTAGAAATAAACATGTTGGAGCTGTCAAGAGAGTTGATCGGAGTAGTGTCGGTGCTGTTAGTAGTGTGATGCTGATTTGAGACATTAATTACCAGTGAGCTCTTAATAGCGGTCAAGGAATTTATGTTGGCAAGCATGGTTTCGACGGCTACCAGGAGCTTGTTAGAATGTCGCAGAAGCTTGTTGCAATCATTTCCTACAGTAGATCTCCGAATCTAGTTTCTAAGTTCCATGAAGCTTATATTGAACTCAAATTTATGGCTAAGGGCATCGGGTGAAGGCGAGCAAGACTCAGGAATGACAAATTGATTGTGAAGTTGGTGGCAGCATGGGGTTCTAGTGACAAAGAGGTGGTGGACAACTTGACGAAGTGCGCACCTACTCTGCTTGTGTCCAAATCTCCCACTGTAGAAGCATCTAACTGGATATCGGCACTCTACGGCACGGTGGCTTTTATCTCCGTAATGAAAGTACCTCATTTTTTGGTTACGATTGGCTTCTAGAATTCAGGGACGTCGTTGGATGGGAGATGAAGTAACGAGTGGATTGGTTGAATCATGGGTGGATCTGATCGTAGCATTTTGGATCTGGGCGGATCTGGTTAGCGGATGAACGAAGGTGGGAGTTTTGAGTACTCCGCATAGGATCTATGGTATGTGGGAAAAGAGAATGATGGGAGATCATCTATGGATATTTTTAACTGTTTACCTAGATCTGATGGAAGTCAGATCCGATGAAGTTCAGAATGTTGGGAAGGGAGAATGGGGGGTTCGAATTTGATGAAGTGGGTAGGATTGTTTAACTAAATCTTATGGTTTGGGCTTATGAAAAGGAGATTGGAACCGTTGACATTGATTTAAGAGGGAAGAGAAGGGGGTGGATGTTCAAGGTGGTGGCTGTAGAGAGCGGTAGTGGAGACGTAGTTGCCAACGGCCAAAAAATTATAGTTGTTTGTCGCCATTTTGACTGCTTATGCCTTCCCGAATTCTAACTTATATTGAATACTTATACCTTAAAATAAGGCATTTACCTAACTTTGAAGATTTAGTTTAAAAACAGTGTACATGGTCAATGTCTGCGTTTATAGATGTTGTAATTTACACCGCAATGGCACATTCGTCCTTTATATATGCCTTTATTATCTATTGTTTTATATTAAAAACATAAAAGTAATATATATATATATATATATATATATTTATATATGGTCTAATTATACTTATATATAATATGTTATAAAATATATTTTTACTAATTTACAATAGTTTATTTGTATTTATAATATGACAATTAATGATTTTAAGTTGGCATTTAAGAAGTGGAAAAGATGGAGCACTTTTCTCCTTCTTTACTCAATCATTCAATGCCATTTTAAATCAACATTTGAACACTTAATCCTTTATACATATTAAAATTAATTATGACTAATTTTATGTGTTTTGAAATTTAAAATCAACATTTTGAAATATAGAAGAATTCAAAATTAGATCTATATTTTTAAACAAAATCAAATTCTGAATTAAAACATTAGTTTAAAGAAATTGTTTAAACATTTTAGAAATTTTTATTTTTAACCTTTAACCTTTGTAATAATTGTTTTAATTAAACACCTTTAAAATAAATTCAATTGTTATTATAAAGATGTTTCTATAGATCTATTTTAAATTAGAATCGGAACATTTATCTACGAAGATTGCTCAAATTTTATATAACTTGTTAAGAAATTAAACTTTAAAACATTAACGTTTGTAACCATTATTTTAAATGAATACATTTAAAAAAATTCATTTGATATTAGAAAATTGTGTTATGTTTCGAATCTTCAATACAAATTCAATTGGTATTATAAAAAACATTGCCTTCATGTTTCCTTTTTTAATTTAAACAATTTTAATAGATAAATTGAATCAGACAACATAAGCATCTATGAATTCATTATAACATATATAAATTATAATCTACCTGATAAAATGATGTGAATATAAATGATAATAAAACTAAAAGATTGCCTAAAGAGGTAGCCTAAGGTTTGCACCTGGAATGAACATTTCTCCTCGGATTCCAAGATCCACACTCAGCTTTGCAAGAGAATGGTGAACCGCTTATTTGATTGTATTTGATGATTACGTTTTATTTGAAGTTAATAATTTTTGGAAATGTACAATTAATTTTCTGTTATGTAAGGTTAGAAGGAGAAAAGAGAAAAAAGAATAAAAATGAATGTGTATAGAAAATGAACTAGTGGATTTATTTTCGTTGAAAGAATGAAACATTTCTCATTCTTTTAATTAAAACTTCTCTATTCAGTTCTCTTAATTCTCTCTCTCCCTACTCCCTTCTCTTCACATGTTTAGTTGAAAATATTTGGCATTAAATGACAAATTGGCATAAATTCCTTCATACAATTATCTTTCATTTAAACCCATTCAAAATTACAACGATATCGATATGTGCAAATATTACTTTTATAAATGCATTCAAATAATTGCAAACAACTCCAAAACATCAAAAAATTGAATAATATTTAATATCTCAAAATATTAATTAATTTAACTTATTTAGAACATTTTTAAATTGATTGAATCATGTGGTTTTTCGAAGAATTCATCATTACAGCTATACGATTCAAGGGTGTAAAATAATTCGAATATTATTGTTCACACATCACCTTAGCTAGCGTTTGATAGTTTGTCTGAATTCATCACTTACACATCTTTTGATGGACTGGGCCAGCCCATAGAGGAATTAAAGAGTAAATTTCAAAAAATTTAATGGGCCTATGAAGCCTAAATTAATTTAGAATTTTTCTAATTTTCTTTTAAATAAAATTGATATTTTGTTTAATTTCATAAATAAAGTTTTACTTTAATTTAATATATACATAAATTAGAGTATATCAAATATACTCGTATATACATATTTGTGTTTGACTATTACTTATTGAATAATTTAGAAATGAAACTTTTCATTTCCTTCTCTTAACTTATTCAATTAATGAAGGACATATGATTTTAATTGGAGAAAGAAATTTTTTCATTTCTTTCCCTTTAATTAAATTGATTGATTGATTAAGTTAAATGACATTAATGATCAAGTTAAATATATCATAAAATATAAGTATATCCAAATATACTCACAGTGAATATTATGCAAGTGCAACATATAGGAAGTGTGCATAGTCGGTGATTGCCTTTATTATATGCCTTTGTTGTCCAATATTTTTTTAAACAAAACAACATTTATTTGATACATACATGCATACATACATACATACATACATACATATATATATATATATGTTCTTTTATACACTAAAGTTGATTTTGGTTGTTTGACATGTTTTAAAGTAAAGCAAACAATTTAAAACTAGTTTTAATTAATGGATAGTTTAAAACCTAAATTGTAATTTTCATAAAAGTCCATTTTGTAAAACTTGAATTCAGAATATATGCATATATGTATATTCATGCACACGTAGACACACAGATATATATATATATATATGCACATATATATGTATATAATAATTGAATAAAAGCTTTAAATTCAAAAACAGAGTGTAACATATGTAATCAATTAATTTGTAGTTTAAATACATATACATATAGTCAAAATAACAATCTTAGATCTTATTATTAACTTAAATAAAATTTTATGATTAAACAAGAAAGTCCATATGTAAATCTTAGAGTGAACTATTTTATTCTAATGTAAATGTAACGAACTGGATATTTCGACCCTCGAAAATCGACACTAATACTTCCACTGTATTGCATTTCGTGCAATCGAATGCCAGGAATCCCGGTCGTTATGGGTGAAAGAAAGAAAGAAAGAGAAAGAAGAAAACTATACAAATAGAATCTCACAACAGAACGAATAATATATAATATACAACAAATCTTTACACAAATAAAAACTGTAATACACACACATCAATCAGAGTACGCTGACCTATTTTAGCCTGGACAGTGATAACAGCCCGTCCTTACAATTGTTGATAAATACAACCAACAGACAACACAGCGGAACAAAAAGAAATATGTTTATATGTCTGGGCCCTCCAGCTCATCTCCTAGGCTCCAATGCATCCCGAGTAATATGTAAATATGCTTGGTCTAACCCGAGCATTGAAAGGGATGAACATCCGGATCAGTCTGGTAAACCAGCGTGAGAAAAAACACCTCAAATGGAATTTATTGTTTATCAAAACTCTTTCAAATAAAGGTATCTCGTAAGATCACATCGCACATAAACACAGTTGGGTTTTACCTCACGATAACCAAAACATTTTCTATAGAAAATTCATTGTTATTATAATAATGTCTAGGGGTCAAAGTAAAATATGAATATAGCTGAAATGCTTGCATCTCACGTTTTAGCATAGTTGGGCACAACTAAGTCCGTAAAGCTCGTATTGGAAAATGGATTCCATACTATGACAAGGTAAGGAACTACCTTCCAATGGTACATCTTTAGATAAAATGCACCAGGGGTTCAACAAGTCATTATGTACGCCTACCACAGAGGGCTGGCCTACCATTTGACTAGTAGTACCGAATATGATCACTCCACCTTGAACCCCGAAGCATATTTGAGTAGATAGTAATCGATCTAGATTTAGGATGACCATACCCTGATGGGAACGACCCACATGGCCCTGCTGCATGCCCGATTTTTGTCATTTCCCGACTGGTGAGGTTTAAGGCTACGTTTTACCTTTATATAGCACTTCCCACTTGGAATGCTACATTGCCTTCCAATCAACGACACAATGTCAGCATTCATCCATACAAGTCGTTTAGGAGATGAACGAACTGAAGGCACTACTTCTACTACATCCATTTTGGAATCACCTCAGGATTAGTAGCACGCAGCCCTTGCACTTCAAAGAGCTCCATCTTTAAATTCCATCATCTTTAAGATCTTCACTTCGAAATTCTTGAGTTGGATCGAAGTGGTTTTCGAATAACATATCTGATCCCGATCTCTTCAAAACAACATTCAATAGCTACCGGTAAACTCAAACCCAGTTCTTTCGGAAATTATCAGACAATAGATAAGAGTAGAGATCTTCTCCTAACCGTTAGTGGACGGATTTCCTTATCACTTGTCCTAGGAGAACAAAAAGAGATTTATACGCACAACACAACATCATCGGAGATGACTGTGGCATATAACCTATATGTTTCACCTAGAAATTTCCAGAGTTATGTTTTTGTCCATATTTGATAGTCGGTTATTGAACTATCAACAAATCGATTTAATTCTATAGGGAATACCAACATTGGTTAAGTACATAAACAACCACTAACCTCTTTAATTAATTAAAATCACTTTGTAAATACATGTATTACAATACATTTATGAAGATTCATTCACCAACCCTATATTTTTTCAATACTTGAAAAAAATATCCATATACTTATCTCGACGGCATAAGTATATTCACAACACTTAGAAAGATTTTTTTTATACAAGCCAAAATCATTTGTTAACACCTTTTAGAAATCTATAAGACCCCTTTATAAATCTCTTTGATAAATCTCTAAAAATCATTTCTAACCTCTTTTAGAAATTTCAAAACATTTATAAAATTCTTTTATAAATCTATAAACCACTATCAAACTATTTTAATAAAGCTCTAAAACAAAATTATAAACCTCTTTACTAAATGAAATTCATTTTATAAATCCATAAACTATTTATAAAACTCTTTTATAAACCTATAAACCCATTTCTAAAATTCTTTTACAACTATGTAGAACCAATTATAAGGCTCTTTTTATAAATCTCGAAAACATTTATAAATAACCAGTAATCGTTTACTTCGAAACACTATTATATAATAACAATTATTAATAAAAAACATTATAAATAAATAATAATTAACTTAAAAGCATCTTAAAAATAATAATTAATAATTTCAAAACATTATTAATTCAACAATAATTGATTTTCAATATTATTATAATAAATAATGACTAATTTCAAAACATTATAAATTAATAATTTCATACCATATTAATTATTTAAATAAATAACTTTTCAAAATAATAAAATATTGATAAATAACTTTAAAATAATATTAAATATAAATAAATAATCTATTAAAATAATATTAAATATAAATAAATAATCTTTTAAAACAGTTCTAAATGACTTAGAATAGACAGATAATAAGGTTGGTGTAAAATAGAAATTAAATCCTTTTAAAACAAAATATTTTTGGAAACCCCAAATTCATATTTAATATCATTCTCCGTCTCAAAACCATATCCAACCCAAATGACAATTTATAGTATTTCAAAATACTAATTTGAGGCCAATAGCTACCAAACCTTTAACCAACATTGATATTAATTTCCTATTACTATAAGGTTTAAATTTGAGCATATAACAATGTCATAGCCCATAGTGTCAACAATCAGGTTTGATTTTCAAAAATTCATATAATAGAAATATTATACAAAACATTTCAACAATGGCGAGGAATCTTGTTGGATTCCTCCAACCTGTCCCTCTTCATCACAGCTCATATATATCAGCACACATATATAAATAAAATCTGTGACGACCCAGAGTTTTATCGCTATTAAAATGGATATTAAATTATATTTTTAAATAATAAATAAACGAATTTTCATTAACAAACAAAACTATTTTTAATAATAACTAATGATGATAAAATTGTTTCAAATTTTGTTTAACAATATATATAGTTTAGAATAAAATATAAAATGTGACCGGAAATTATTTTCCGAAATCTTGATTTTTCATCGGTTAAATGTTATCTAAAATGCCATAACACTATTGTCAACACATATGAGCTAGAATAAAAATGCTTCATTCAACACATAGTACATGAGATCATGGCATAAATAGTTGCATGAGGGGGGACACAAGGATGGATGGAAATCATGAGGAGGGAGAGGGAGTGCATGCATGTATACATATTTAATTATAAGCACTTTATATTTTTGTAAATATTTTTCTAAGCCTATGTATACCCCTTAACTCTCATTTCATATTTTACAATCCGCTTCTTCACTTTAAATTCCTAAAAGCTTGGGAAAATATATCCATGGCTTCTCTTCATATTTTCTAATTTGAGAAAATCACTTCTTTCTACTCAAAATCTCCTCCTTAGTCCACTAAACCACATCTACATATACTACAATACCTCCTCCTCCAAAGTTGCAAGCCCATCTACCCTAAAACTCTAAGGCCAAGTCCGATCTCCCATGGCCAAGCCCAAAATTCCCTATGGCCGAGCCTAGTCTAGGTGATTTTGGCCTTGAAATATTCATTTCACCAAATTCTAGCTCATATTCAAGTTTTAGCAAAAGTTCGACTGAGTTAGTAAAGTTTCGGTGCGTAAAATTCTTATTTTTGAAAAGAAATCAACTTGATTTTGATGAACTATATGTTATGAAAATATAGTGTTTGTTGCGTTGAAATATTATGTTGTTTTGATGGCATATAATTACAAGTTTGTGGTTGAGCTTGGATTTGTGATTTGGATGTTAAATGATATGTTTGGATATGGATATGTAAATGGTTGGTTATGATATGATGGTAGTGTGTTATGAAGCGAAAACCAAGTGTATGTGATGTAAATGTTGTGAAGTTAGCACTTTTAAATGTCGCAAAGGACTTGAGATCCGATTTGAGAACAAAAGCTTGTTTTCTAGTTTTTGGATTTAATAAATATTTTCCAAGTTTTCAACTTTTTGTTTATCTTTTCAAAACTCTTCCATTTTTGTTTCAAAACATGTAGTAGCTAGAGGTAAAGTGAGATTTTCACTTAGAAACCAATTCTAGCGAACTGTGCTCATAGCGATAGTCACTATGGATGCGGTTCGGGAAATTTCACGATTTCAACTTTTAAAATGTTTTCTTTTGGATTGTTTTTGAAAATTCATTTCAAACCAATTAATAAATAACAAGTTAAGTTTTATTATTTAATAATTTATTTATTTAATTATTTAGTTAGAGTTAATTATTTAATTAATTATTATTTAATTAAAGGTTTGTCATCCACTTAATTAGGGTTTAATTCTTAAATGAATGTTATTTAATTAAAGTTTAATTATAAAATTTTAAGGTTTAAATTATGATTTTTGATTTAATTAAAGATCATCTCATCTCGTTGCCTCAACTCAGGTCACCAGCAACCGCCTCCAAATCGTAGACACTTCACCATCGAGCATATGACCATCTACAGACCTTAGCCATGATTCAAATTCCGCTAAGCATCAGCCCTCACAACTACTGCTATTGTCTTCATCACACTTCAATAATCACGCACTCGTTTCCTCCAAGTTGAGGCCTTACCTAGGTCAACATTTAAGATCGCCATCCTACCCCTTGTCGTGACCAAGTCTCCCAAAATCGATCGTCAACAGCAACCTACAACAGCTACGCCACCACCCCCTTCAATGTTGCAGCCTCCCAATTTGCGTTCGCCTGCCCTTCGTATCACTCCAGGTCGCAATTCGCACCACTCAAGAATGTACGCGAATTTTTTAAGGATGCGGTTTTCTGATTAGAGGATTTATGGCATAAAATGAAATAAGATAATACGGGGTTCCGGTTTAACTTAGAATGTAAGAGAGTCTTTTGAACACCAGAAATAGGAATGGATATGAGCTGGTTGCTTTGGGCTGAAATAGTTAGGATATGGGCTGGTTGCTTTGGGCTGAAATAGTTTTAGTCCTAGATGTAATTCAATTTATTTTTAATTAATTTCTTATGCATTTATATTTGAATTTTAAGACCTTGAGATAAATTTCAATTTATATTGATTCACTCCTCATTCTACAGATTATACTTCAATAATTGGATAATTTTATTCAATTTGATGCTCGCTTATTTTATTCAATTATTCTTCATACTATTACAACCTAAATTTAATTTTTAACTACTCTGAACATATTTAAATTATTTAATCTTCAAAATATTTCATATTAATTAAAACATCTTATTCAATTTAATATATATTTTGAAAATAATTTATTGATTCAATTCAATTTATTACGAAAAAATCCTTTATTAAATATAAATTAATTAACCAAAAAATTACTTTTAAAATATTTATCATATCAAATCAAATTCAATTGCTTTTATTTTAATAAAATTTATTTACTTATACCATGTAGAAAGCAGAGCTGTAATAGACTTCCCTATGAAGAAAATTGCATCCTCGCAATTTCTTACATGGAAGTCAACATACACGACTCATACCGTGACATTCTTCGTAATCGACGCTCCTCTATTAAACTCAACTACTTGATTCTCTATGTGGTACACACACTTCAACTCATCTTATCGTAGGCTATGACTTCAAATAGATTTAATTAACGACTTTATTCTTCGCATACAATTAATTTTGTAAAACTTTTCAAGTATTGGATTTTTTGGAAAATTAAATAGAGTCTACTTTGTATGGAGAGCGTATCGAAAATTCAAAATATAATATAATTAAATGATATACATCTCTGAAGCGGTATCCCAACATGAGGCATCTCGAAACATGGGGAAACAACATAATATCAAAAATATATGTCAGTATACCGTAAAAATGTACGTTTATTTAGCATTTTTAAGCAAATCACCTCGTTATTAAGCATGCATAAGCAAGAAAAAGCGAGCTATCATCGCCAATAATTTTAAATATTCTCTAGAACACCTATTCTTAACTCATTATAAACATTAGTCGCATATAGAAAGAGACAGAATAAGTATGAATTCACTTAACTTCAAAATAACACAGTGTTCAAATATTTAGCCATATCTCAACAAACTTTGCATAGTCAAAAACACAACATTAGATAATGATATCAAAGAGTGGATTGTTGCATAACATGTTAGCATTCTAAAACAAATTCCGGATTGCAATAATACGGATTAAAACTCGGGTTATGGGATTTTCCCAAAATGCATCGAATTTTGGGATGAGATAATAAATGCAAGTCCACCTCATAAACGTGCATTTTTAGCCATGAAAATGTTAAAATTTCGCAAAACACTTGAAACAAAAGTAGGTATTTATGGTTTAAGCTTTCTAAAATGGGCAAAATCATCGAAATTTTGGAATTTTTAATTTTGATTAGCATTGCCCCCGTGCAATACAAAATATCCAAACTAACTTTATGATGGCCAGAAGTTTGCTAGTCCCACCCTAACTTAACCGATCATGGGGTCGCTCTCGAATGGTCATGATGACTTGTCCCCACTGTCACATGGCCACAGTCTGCTGCATGGGCCAATGGGAGGAATGCAAAATGAGATGAGGAGGTTGACGATAGGAGCGAGGAGTGAGGCAGCGAGGAAGTGACGTGCGTATATAGTGCAACTTAAGACCGGTGAGGATGCTCATAAAATATTTGCGAATTGGGTCTCCCTTTGCATTCGAGAAGCCACAAGGCTTAGGTATAGACTTGACTACTGGCAGTTTTAATAATAATAGCACATATAATAGCAATTACTGTAATGAAACTAAAAATGAATATGTTTAATACTGCGAAATAAATATATAAATTGAAGTTTGAGGCGTGTTGTGTGCTATATGATATGTGCGATGTATGTGATATGTACGATGTGCGTGATCAGTAATGTGCGATGTATGCGATATGTGTGATATGTGTGATGTGTAATGTGTAGATATGTGTGAAGTGTGAGATGTGTGTTGTGTGTGATGTGTGCGATGGATTTGATATGTATTGTGTGATGGACGTGATTGTGTTTGTTGTCTTAAGGATGTTTTGATGTTTGATGTGTTATGAATGTTGTTCGATGTGTTACGGATGTTTTATCATTCCTTTGGTTATATTTTTTATTGTGCTATGTATATTATTCCTTGACGTACCGTTTATATTTTCACCATTAAATTTAGACATAGTTGGCCTATTTATTATTTATATAATACTCGGGTTAGTTCGAGACATTTGAGGTTCAGGGACGAGTGACCAGATTTGCTTATTGGGCCTAGTTGAAGATTATATTATTAGATGTATTAGATTTACCTTATATACAATTGAGATTTAGTGGGAATTTGACTTTTTGTATCCCACTCGGACTTATGTGATGTATTATATTTTTATCGCTACGTTGATGACTCTATGTTCTCTATTATTTATTTTATGTTGTGTATTGTTCTATCCTCGGGAACCACACGTGTCTATTGCTTTGTACCGAGACTTTTTACATCGAGGTGAGAGATTTTTATATTATGAGACGTGTAAATTATTGAGATTTAATGGGAATTTGACTTGTTGTATCTACTCAAATTTATGCAATGTATTATATTTATTGTTGCATTGATGACTGTGTTTTCTGTGATTATTTTATATATTGTCTATTGTTCTATCCTCGGACACCACACATGTTTATTGCTTTGCACCGAGACTATTTACGTCAAGGTAAGTGGTTTTTATTTATTTTATGCAACGTATTCAATATTAGTCAAAGGGAATAATCATGTATGCTTCACCTACATTGCCTCATTCTCTGTGTTACTCGACAGTATTACCCAGCAATACTCTTGGGTAATATGGGTATAGAGATAGGGTATGACCTTTTTGGTATCAGAGCGATAAATTTATAAATAAAATTATTTTGATTGCTACACCCCACCTCTATACACAATTTGGAACATCTAGTTTTTTCGAGATGTCCCATGTTGGGATGCCTCTTCAGAGATGTATATCATGTAATTATATTGTATTTTGATTTTTTGAAATGCTCTTTATATAAAGAAATCTGCTGAAATTTTCTGGAAAACCCAACATTTAAAATATTTTCAACAAATTTATCGTATATGAAGAATAGAGAATCGTTATTTGAATCTATTTGAAAGCAAAGCATATGATATGATGGGTAAGAGCCACATAAAGAATCTAATAGTTGAGTTTGATAGACGAAAGATGATTATGAAGAAATTCAAGGTATGCGTTGTGTACAACGACTTCCTTATAAGAAATTGCAAGGACGCAATTTCCTTAGGGGGAAATCTGCAACAGACCTGCTTTCTACGTCATATAAATCAATAAATTTTAATAAAATAAAAGGTATTTGAGTTTGATTTGAGATGATTTATATTTTAAAAATAAAATTTTTAGTTAATTAAATTCTATTTAATAGCGAATTTTTATTTTAGTAAATTGAATTAATAAACTATTTTCGAATGAATTAAAGAAATCAAATAAGATGTTTTGATTAATATAAATATTTTATAGTGTTGGAATAATTGAAAAACAAATTTATTTTGTAATGAAACAATGAATGATTAAATAAATAAGGGGGCATCAGATTGAATAAAAGTGTGCAGTTATCGTTATACTCTGGATAATGAAGTATAAAACTAAATTAAAATCAAATTTAATTAAATTTGTAAATAAATTGAAAGAGTGAATAATTGGCGATGTAAATTAAATATAATTAGCCCAAAATCAACAAAACCAATACCTATTTCAATTCAGACCCTTCTTCTTTTTTCTTGATGCCTCTCTTATTTTCTAATTCATGCCCTACCCATAAATAATTTCAGCCCTAATTCGCCTAAGAGAAATCGCGATTTACACATTAAAAAAATTCAAGCGCACACTCTGTGAAGTCAAAATCAACGATCGGCGCCGGCATAAAGAGCGACTGCGACATCTAGTGAACGCGAGGCAGAGGGAGACATGTGCTGTGGTGCGATCGTGGGTAGGGGAGCACGATGTATAACGGAAGTGAGGCGGTAGGGGATGGTCGATTGGAAAGCAACAACAGTAAGCAAGGAGCGGCAACCTGAAAGGTGGTAGGAGGTTGTTGAGGCATTCAGGGAGGATGAGGTAAAAGGGATAGCTGATGTTGCCAGAAGGAGCGTGGAACTGAAGTCAGAGGTTGCTGCTGCTCGATGTGGGGATGGTAGTGATAGGTGAGGAAGAGTTTGACATTGGGGGAGGTGTGACCAAGGGTTGTTACTTGAGGCCTGGGTCATGGTTAGTAGTGAAGTGGAGGAAGACATCTACTGGGTAGTGATGGAATTTTTGACATTGTGGTAAATTTGAGGGTTGGAGCGACTGGTCTAAGGCAAAGCAGGCAGCGTCGAAGGTCGATGAGTCGCTGATTGGAAATTCAACCGTCGTTTCGTTGAGTTATATCACTCACAATCATGGCTTTTCATTTTAATTAATGCGTAATTTCTCCCATATGTTTACTTGATAATTTGGTTGAATCGATGATTAGTTATTGGATGTGATTGATTGTTGTTGATGACCAATGCTTGACGATGTTTGGATTGGATGAAATTGATAATTATATATGATATTGATTGTATAGGTGCAGTGTGTTTTGGCTTGGTATTTGTTGTGTGTATATTGGTTAATTTTGATGACGATATTACTTGAACATAAAATTTAAATTGATTGAAATAGAGGCAAATGAAGTAAATGATGTAAATTTGAAAGAAATAAATTATTTTGGTGGAAAAAAGCGAATTCTAGAAAGTTGTTTTATTTTTAATATTGAGAATTATTGAATAATGGAAAATCTGAAAGAGGAATGATTTTGGAAAAATATTTGTAAGTTGAATAATTTTGAGGATATTGCAAATGGAAATTATTTTGAAAAATGATGTAGTTTGGGATTTTATAAATTAAGGGAATTTTGAAGATTTATATTTTTATTTACTATTGATTATAAAAATATATTTAGAGGATATTTGTTAAATGATGTTTGGAAAATATATTTTTGAAAGTAAAGAGTTATTTAAATTTAAAGGTATATGAAATGATATTTTGAAGTAATTGCAAAGTGAATGCAAATTATTTTATTTGAGAATTTTCAATTACGGGGAATTGATATATATAATATATTAAGTGGTATTTCGATAGTAATATATATTATTTTAGATGGATTATACCTTTAGAGAAGTGTTTGAAGATAAATGAGGATTTTAAATATTAATTTTGAAGTTTTGTATTTGGATTTTCAATTTTTAAATTGAGGATAATTTTTGGATTTGAGATTTTAAAGGTAATTGAAAAATACAAATTCCTTTAAAGTATTTCTATATTATTAAAGAGCAAATTAGAAGTAAAAGTATTTTTGAGAATTTAAAATTTTGTTGACGAGTTAGAATGAAGGTTTCTTTGAAACCAAATAAATTATTTTGAAATATGGATTTTTGAAATTTGATGTAAGAATCAATTATTTTCATAAGAGGAAAATAAAAAAAGAGATTTTTTTTGTTACAAATTAATTTGAAGTATGTTATAAAGGGAAGGGAATGAAGAGAAATATATTTAAACAAACTCTCCATCTCGTTAAATATTAATTGAGTAATATATTGATGCATGAATGGATGATTGTTGATTTGTGTGTTAAGAACAAGTTGAAGTAAAATTACTCGTTATATTGAATTATAAATTAATAAATTGAAGAATGATTTAAGCAAGTGTGAATTAATAAGCGAAGTGGAAATTTATTTAATATTGGTTAATTGAGGTTGTTGTGTATATAATTATATTTCAACGGGTGCTATGGGACGTCCATTTGTGGTGTATTTATTTACTCAACACAAGTATAATATTAGGTAATTCATTAAAGACCGAATATTTTATACTTGGATACTGGTGAATATTCTATATTATTTGGATTTCTGACTTGACGTATGAGGTAAGTTATATTATTTTTTATTTTATTTTAAAGCCGTAACTCTGCTTCTGAATGAAACAAGCAGTACGAAATCCCTTTTGTAAATGTGATAGCCAGAAGTTTTTACTAGTCCTATCCTAGCTTGATGGACCGTGGGTAGCCCCCCGATGGTTGTGGTGACATGAATTCCTCGTCGCATGGTCACAGTCTGCCGCATGGGCCAACGAGATGAATACAAAATGAGGCGAGGAGGTTTACAATAGGAGCAAGGAGGCAAGAAATCGACGTGCATTTATTATGCAGCTAACGACCGGTGAGGATGCTCATAAAACTTTTACGAGTAGTGTCACCTTTTGCATCTGAGTAACTATGAAGCTCATGTGTTGACTCGGCTTTTGACTGTAACTGTAACAACAGCACATATAATAGCAGTAGCAGTAAATGAAGAATAAAATGAATAAATCCATTACTGCTAAACAAATATAAATAAATTGATGTTTGAGGAATGATGTGTGTGTGTTGTGTGTTATGCGTGATGTGTAGATGTGTGTGATGTTTGATGTGTGTGATGTTTGATGTGTGAGCAGTGTGTTGTGTGTGATGTGTGCAATGGATGCTTGAGGTGTATTATGTGATGGATGTGATTGTGTTTGATGTCTTATAGATGTTTTGATGTTTAATGCGTTATCAATGTTGTTCGATGTGTTGTGGATGTTATATTATTCCTTTGATGATTGGATTTCCTTATTATGACGTGTATATTATTCCTTAAGGTATTGTTTATATTCTCACCATTGAATCTAGATATAGTCTGGCATGTTTATTATTTATATAATACTCGGGCCAGTCCGAGACATTTCAGATTCAGGGACGATGTGACAAGATTTGCTTATTGGGCTTAGTTGGAGGATGTATTACTAGATGTATTGTATATTATAATATATGCTCATGTATGTATATGATGTTGGATTAGATGTATTGGCTTATCTTCTATATAATTGAGATTTAGTGGAAATTTAATTTTTTGTATATCACTCAGACATATGTGATTTATTATATTTTTATCGCAGCGTTGATAACCCTGTGTTCGCTATCATTTATTTTATATTATGTATTGTTCTATCCTTAGGCACCACACATGTTTATTGCTTTGTACCCAAACTGTCTACGTCGAGGTGAGATATTTTTATATTATGAGACGTATTAAGTGTTGGTCCAAGGGTACATTCACGTATGTATCACCCACATCGCCTCATTCATCGTATTACTGGACAATATTATTCATTAATACTCTTGGGTAATATGGGTATAGAGGTGGGGTGTTATACTGCACAAGTCATTCGTATTTACTAATGTGCCTTATGCCTTCTTATGTGGTCCCCAATTACTGTTGCGCCCCCAGCACAGTCCATGCTTAGTTTTCATTTTACGTTATTCTTTAATTTACTGTTCCTATCTGCTACTGCACACTCGGAACAGTCCCCGCTTGACTTCCCATTTAGGTTTATCTTTTAGTTGATACCGCCTGGAATCAGCCACCTATGTAGTACAAATTTTCCAATTTGTTCTCTAGATTTATATTGCGTAGACTCTGCCCCCTGCAGTGTTCTTTTAGATTCATTAGTTCGAACTGAGTAGTCCCAACCACCTGCAGTATTCAACTATTTATTAGCTACGTCTTGGACCACAAAGAAACTGCTAGTGGTCCTTCTATATTTCTTAACTTAAGTTCTGGACCACTGTGAAAGAACCACCCACAGTCCTTGTTTATTTACTTAGACTCTAGACTACTATGTAACTGCCACTCATAGTCCTTAAGCATTTGTTTAATTGGAAAGTGTTTGGAATCACCCATCGCAGTCCCTGAAAGTTGAATGCCTCTCCTCACCTTCCCAAGGTGTGCAATCAAGTGAGCATCCCCACCCCAACATCAATAGCCCTTCCATCCTTACCTCTAGCGCAGGATCCCTTCCCTTTGCTGACCTGGCATCTTCCCGTGTCCCACCTACTGGTCTTTTATTAGGTTTTGTTTATCTATTCTTCCCCAAAACATTCATTAAACCTTTATATTTGCTAATATAATCCGTATGAACCCCATCATACTTAAAAACATATAAACCTAGACCAAAACCATATATTAGAGATCGATGTAGATAGGTTAAGTATTACTCATCTAAATGATTATGATGTCTAGCTTTAGTCTTCTGAATCCCCTTTTGCATGCGTTCTCTTTATCTTCTTTCTATTTTCCCTTTTTTGCCCACCAACATTAAAGTTCCTCTCTAGATTTTATTTTTATTTTGAGTAATATGAAATGAATGAATTGAAAAGAATAATGTTTATTGTCCCATAACAATTGAAGCTTGGGCCCTCATACCTCTTTTGTATTAATTCATTTCCCCTTGCTTCTCCTATTTGGGCTGCCCTGGTCTTCTAATTTATTTATTTGATTGGTTATAAATTTGGGGTTGTTACAATTGGGCACTTAGATGGTAGCACGTAGTTGTACTGTAAGTCATAGTCTTAGGCTATATATAACATACTACAAGTCAAAGTTGTCTAGTGGTTCGAATCGTGCTATGCAAGATTAGAACCAGTGACCTTATGGACCAAAATCGAAGCACCTAACCACCGAGACAATGGTGTTGGATATACTGAAAAAATTTCTATGTTGATCGCAAGAAACAATAATAAACATTGGAAATTGAAAAGGTTATAAATTGAAAATACCGATTCTTGGTGGTTGTGATTAGTTCTTCTGCTAACAGAACAAAATGTTTGGGTAAGACCTATGATATTGCTGAATTTAAAAGCAAATTTTTTCTTATATTTTCTCCTAGATTTGTAAAGTGGTTGGTTTGTCAAATTGGTTAACATGTAGGGTATATAGCAAGAATTGGATTATTCTTATAATTAACATAATTATGCAGAAAAGTTAGTACAAACGTGGGTTGATTCATGACATGAGCACTAAATGTGCTTTTTCATTACAATTGACGCACTTTAACATTTGTAGAAAATAGTAGAAAAATACAAATGCAACAACAATCGGTTGCCAACTTCTAAGTTCTTATTAAATACTTTTACACACTCTTTTTATGTTTTCATTTAAACATAATTATATTTAGTTTAGGTAGCGTTCGTAAAACCATTATCTTAAAGTTTCAAAATACACAATCGTCCTTCCTAAAAACTAGCTTTAGAAAATTCCATATTTTTAAGTTTCAGGGTATTTACGGAAATACCATAATTATTTGTAGAGAACTCAACAAATATTTATGTAAAACTCTGCAAATATTTGCAGAGAACTCGGAAAATATTTGCGGACAACTCAACAGATATTTACGGAGAACTCTGCGAATATTTGAAATTTTTGGATTACAAATATTTCTAGGTTTCCAAAAAATTAATTTTTTTTATTATAGAAACATGTGATTAATGTTTAGATTTAATTTTCGAGCAAAATAAAAGTAGGGGTGTAACTAAAAACATGTTTTTGTAAAGTATTTTTCACGTTCAAAAATGAAAATAAAGGGTGGAACCAAATTTCCGTTTTAATTTATTCCCACGCAATGGACCAATATCTCATTCAGTTTTGTGTATGAAAGTAATGCATATATACGTTTGTCAATGATAGAGGAGAAGTTTTGCTTTCAAAGCACTAAGAAGTCAAGTGCTAATTCACAGAATAACTCATCGACAAATGGGTTCGCCTATTGATATTTATTCAATGACAAAATACATAACATTATTTATTCCACTATGTTATCTGGCTATTGTTGTACACCAAACATTTGCAATTGTGACTTTTGAAGCTCAACACCACAGTGCTATTGTGGTAGGATGAGAATGCCAGCAAACAACTATGGAGCATTAACTAAGCTGATATGCTTCTTATATTATAGTGTTTGTTTTGATTTATGTTTTTGCATGTACCTAAATAAGATATTTAAATTTGGAACCATGACCTGGAATTAAAGTTTTATCTTGCATTATGTCTTGGAGGCATGGTTTTTCCAAGTCAATATAATATATTCAATATACTTCGGGTTATGCTTCTTTTCCTTGCTTAATGACTTCTTTGCATTGGTACCACTCATGTGGGTTAAATTCCTCTATCCCTATTTCCCTCATCCCTATGTACTAAGCTAATCTCGGTCATTGATTTGTGTATCATCGCATTATATACTAGCATCATGGGTCCCAGTAATGATTTATATCATATGATGGGTGGTTCAGATTAAAGTGATCACATGAGACAGAGGAAAGGGGGACAAAGGAATTGAGTTGCAATCCTGCTCTGTTTATTTTTACTTCGATGCTACTTATTTGGTTCAAAAGTTGTCAAAAGATATTACTCTTTGTGTAGGCTGTCTTCAGTTAAACATTTTCCAAGCAGTTAACATTTTTTTTAAAAAGAAATTGTACCAAATAATGTGTTTATGTAGTATGTTGTCTTAAATTTAGAAGTAGCAACGTTGTGAAATTGTATGTGGTATAGTGCATTGATCATTGTAACCGAATGAACATGCCTGACATTGTAACCAGTGATATACATTCCGTTTTGGACTTAATAACTTTTAACCACATTTTTTCCATCATATACTTTCATAACCGCCACAATCAACTGATGCTTGCAATTGTTTTGCTAAAGCTGGATTAGTTATAAATGATATTGCAGACCTGAAAATTGGCCATGCTATAATCAATTGTTAGTTAACTTTTTTTTAGAATGCTAAATCATCAACCTTTACATTTTGTTTTACAAAATGTAAGTATATTTTACAATGGATAAAAATATTTATTTTGGCCATCAATATCGTTAGGATTGCTTCTTTTTATTTACCCTATCTGTAAGTACATCGACCTCCGTGTGCGTAGCACGGGTTCATCCAAGTATTGAAGCATAATTTATAAATTGTTTAGAAGATTCTTTTTAATTCCATTTAACTAAATTATATTCAAGTTTATCTTCGTATATTTTTCCAAAGTTGAATTTTATTACGAACCGACGTGCACACGGTAATTGAAACAAATTAATTACACTAATATATGTTTAACATTAGTATACTACTTTGCACGTCAATTATCTGACCATGCATATTGATAATTTCTTTTACAACAGTACCGTGTGCAATGCACTGGTTACACATTAGTATAAGGTTATTTTGTGTATGTTTTTGCAAAACTGTGTACTTGTTTCAAACTTGCCCATGGGCCTTATCGTCTCCCTCAAGCTCGCCCTTAATTGTTCACCCCTGTGGTCTAAACGATCCAAAAGGTTCATAAACAATATGCATGTTAACAAAAATTATAAAATTATTTTTTCATAAAAGTAAAGATACTTAACTCACATAACGTTTATACATAAGAAATAATAACAAGTCCAATTTATAATTCATTTATCTCAATAAATTTATCATAAAATGCATTACATAATTATGCTTTTTACTCCAATACATACATAACTTTCTAGAATCATTTACAAAGTCCCCTTCAATTCCTTTCTAGTTTTTAAATTTAATGCCATATATTATAGTTTGTTACATAATCTTAAAACTATTTAAATAAATTTAGTAAACTATTATACATTGATTCGTCTAATAAATCAAATCAATATGAAGCATATTCATATTAGCAAAAACTAAAAAAAAATTCTTTTAAGCCTTTTTTTAACATTGAACACCTTTTTTTTGAAAACCCAAGAGAACTCGGCGGGCCAGTAAACTCCTGAGGAGGGTATAGTAAAGCCGTCCGCTGATCCAAGCCACCATACCCCCTGATAAATTTATATAGGATAAGGAAGCACATGGTATGAATCGAACCTGAGTCTTTGTACCAGAACCCGAGTATCCTTTCCACTGCGCCGCATCCGCGGACAACATTAAACACCTACATTTTGAAATTTTTATAGTTATTTACAAAACACTCCTCAATATAACATAACATTGTATATTTAAGTCAATATATTCAAATTAATTATGTGATCTTGAATTTATATTATCTAAATAAATTTAGTAAGTAAGTATTCATTAATTCATCTAATTAATGCTAAAATATGATGCTTTTAATATATATACCGTATTCATATCAACAAAGGTGATAAAATTAGTTTTTCATTCAAATGAAAAGATACGTAAGTCACATAACATAATAATACATAAACAACATCAACAAATTTAATATATCATTCATTTATCTCAATAAATTTAACATATTTTGCATTGAAAATTCTGTTTTTAGCTTCAAACAACTCCATTTTAACATTTTTAAAATTATTTACTAAACTCCTTTAATTTCAATTCTTTCCTTATACTTTATTTTTATATCCATGTATTATAACTATTTATGAAATCTCAAGTTTAAATTATTTAAATAATCTTAATGGATATCTAGTCCATTCCTCTAATAAATACTAAAAATATAACCCATATATATATATGTGTATATATATATGTATGTATGTGTGTGTGTGTATATATATATATATTCAAATTGAGAAGTTAAAAACCTCTAGCTCAAGTGACTCAAGTGGTTAGAGGTGTGAAGCTTTGGACCAAGGTTTTAGTAGTCATGAGTTCGAGCCTTGAAACATCATAGTGAATGCTCTGCGTGAATGAAGTATCACTCTTGTTGTTAAAAAAAATCATATTGAGAAAAATGCTGTAAAACTATTTTTTCCATTCTCTATAAAGATATAGAAATCACATAACTTAAATTATGTACATAAACAATAATAAGAAAGATAATTTGTAGAATAATAAGTAAGATAATTTGTAAATCAGTTATAATTTGTTTATATTCAGAATTTATCGTACATTATAATATAAAATTATGTTTTTAGCTACAATAACCCCGCATCAAATTTATACGGCATCTTACAAATTTCTTATTAATTATTTCTATTATCCACATATATTTAAATTAATTACATAACTTTAAATTCAACTTATTTAAAAAAATCCCTCTAAATAATATTTGTTAATTCGTCTATCTCAGTTTCAATATATATATGATACATATTAATAGAAACGATAAACATAATTTATGCTTTTTGTAAGGTGTCTGTTTTAAATTGGTCCATGGGCCTTGATATCTCCCTCAAGCTTGCCTCTAGTTCATCGCTCCTTGTCACAACAACCTAAAACCCTCGTAAACCCCAATCAATGGCGGCGACGACGACCAGACGCAGTTTGGATACTCTGTTGCTATCTCGTATTCCACCAGCTCCACCGTCTAGTTATAATCCCTCTCCTAAACCGGGTAAGATCCATGCACCAACCATTCACAAACCAGACTCATTTCAGAATTATTATTCGCCATTGAATGATTGGTAGGCCTATGCGAGTAACAGCGAGAGATTTTCAGTGGAGGGAGGGAGAAGATTGAAGAAGAAGAGAATATAAATGCAAAAAGAAACAAATAGAAATTCATCCAGCCTCTTTTTCCCATTCATTCATATCAATATATAGCAGTACATTCTGTTGTAACAAACTTGTGACAGGTGGCAACTAAATAGCCAATGCATTAAAACAGAAAAGATTCCTATATTTGTAAAATATTGTTATAACCGTTTTTGCCACTAGCATAGGATTGCTACTGTGCGTGCATGCACTTTATTTGCAGGTAGACGTGTGCTGTATTAGTCCAAATACCTAGCTGGTACCCTGGTGGAGCGCTTCTGCCTAGCAGCAGGTAGTGGTGATGCAAAGGGGTCCGTATCAGTGCCTCCCCCTAAAAAGTCGACCTTGTCCTCAAGGTTGGTAGGTAAAGTGAGTACGGGTGGTAATGGAGTTGGAGTAGTGTTGTGTGGGTTTGGGCATAGTTTAAGGAGGGAGATGTGGAATACGGGATGAATGCGTTCTTCCGGTGGAAGAAGGAGTTTGTATGCAACTGTGCCTATTTTCTCAATGACGGGAAAAGGCCCGAAATACTTTTTGGACAGCTTATGTTGTGTTGGCCGGAGAGAGTGTTGACGGTAGGGGTGGAGTTTGACAAAGACGTATGAGCCGATGGGAAAATCTTTGTCACGGCGATGTTGATCCGCTTGGTTTTTCATACGAAGTTGTGCACGCCGAAGATTATCTTTAATGGATTTCAGAAGTTGGTCTCTAGTTGCAGCCCAGTCTCCAATTTCCGGTACTCGTGCAGTACCTTGGATATAGTCAGCGATAACCGGTGGTGTGCGGCCATAAACAACTTGGAATGGTGACATTTTCAAAGAAGAGTGGATACAAGTATTATACCACCATTCCGCCCATGGTAGACACTTGACCCAATGTGATGGTGTATCCCCACATATGGCTCGTAGATAAGTTTCTAAGCATCGGTTAACGACCTCCGTTTGTCCGTCGCTTTGTGGATGATAGGCACTACTCATGCTAAGTTGCGTACCATGTAGGCGAAAAATTTCCTTCCAAAATTGGCTCATAAAAACTCGATCACGATCGGAGACGATTGAACGAGGAAAACCGTGCAAACGGACGTATTCTTGAATGAAATGAGAGGCTAATTGGACTGCGGTGAAGGAGGTCGGTAATGCAACAAAATGCGCATATTTAGAGAGGCGGTCGACAATAACCCAAATACAAGTTTTGCCCGATGACGGTGGTAGATGAGTTATAAAATCCATTGATATGTCTTCAAAGATTTGGTTAGGGATAGATAGGGGTTGTAGGAGCCCTTTAGGCGCAGAATTCTCTGGTTTGGTCTGTAAACAAATAGAACATTCATTAACGAATGTAGGGACAGAATCACGGAGATGAGGCCAATAGAAATTGCTGGCAATGCGAGCCAGAGTGGTTTTAATACCAGAGTGTCCACCCATTTTTGAAGCATGGTACGCAGTCATTATTCGCTGCTGCAACGTCGAGTCGTTTGGTACGAATAGACGTTTCCCTTTAAAAAGCAACCCATCACGAAAAGAAAAATTTGGATTAGTGATATTACCAGACTGCAGTTGAGCAATAATAGTCTGAGCTGCTGCATCCAGCGGTAGGGCCGAAAGAATCTCAGTAGTGAAAGCAAATGAAGGAGTCGAGAAGGCGGCCATAGTTGCTGCCGAAGTCCATCGCGACAGTCCGTCTGCTACAGTATTTTCACTACCGGGTTTGTACTTAATAACGAAATCAAAACCCATAAGTTTGGAGAGCCATTTCTGCTGGTCTGGTGTTTGTATGGTCTGAGTTAAGAGCTGACGAAGACTCTGGTGATCCGTAGTGATAGTGAATGGTCTGCCGAGAAGGTAGTGACGCCATTTTTGGACAGCGGAAGTTATTGCGAACATCTCGCGGGCATAGGTGGAAGCTGTTCGAAGACTGGGAGGAAGTTTTTGGCTGTGGAAGGCAATAGGGTGGCGAAATTGTGAGAGAACGGCGCCGCAAGCGTGCCCTGAAGCATCAGTGTGGAGATCGAAGGATTGGGCAAAATTGGGGAGAATTAGAATAGGGGCAGTGGTGATTGCGTGTTTCAGGGTAAGGAAGGCTTCGTGGGCTTCGTTGGGCCAGGAAAACGGTGTGTTCTTCTTCAATAAATCGGTTATGGGACTGACTATATGAGCGTAGTGTTGAATGAAGCGGCGATAATAACCAGTAAGGCCGAGGAATCCCCGTATGGCAGTGATGGATGTTGGAGTCGGCCACTTAATGATAGCTTCAACTTTGGATGGATCAACGCGAACTCCTTCATTAGAGATGATATGGCCCAAATAGTATAGCTCCGTGAGTCCAAAAACACATTTAGAAAGGTTGGCATAAAATTTGTTTTGAGCCAAAATATCCAAAGTAATGTGTAAATGAGAAAGATGTGAATCCCATGATTTACTATAAACAAGAATGTCATCAAAAAATACGAGAATGAACTTGCGTAGATAAGGACGAAAAACATTGTTCATTGTAGCTTGAAACGTTGAAGGAGCATTTGTGAGACCAAACGGCATTACAAGGAATTCATAATGTCCTTCATGTGTACGAAATGCCGTCTTTGGAATGTCGGGTGGATGAACACGAATTTGAAAATAGCCGCTACGCAAATCAAGTTTGGAAAAATATGTAGATCCGTGTAGTTCATCCAATAATTCATCGACAGTTGGAATAGGAAATCGATCTTTTACGGTAATGGCATTAAGGGCACGGTAGTCAACACAAAAACGCCATGTACCGTCTTTCTTTTTGACGAGAAGTACGGGAGAGGAAAATGGACTTGTAGATGGTTGAATAATTTGGGTATGTAGCATTTCACGGACTTGAGACTCGATTTCATTTTTTTAAAAATATGGGTAGCGGTAGGGTTTAACATTTACGGGTTTTGAGTTTGGTTGAAGGTCGATGTGGTGATCGAGGTCACGGTGTGGTGGCAGATCGGAGGGTTTGTCAAAGAGGCCGGTGTAAGGGGTTAGGAGATGGTGAATATCTGGGTGTAACTGATTGGATGTTGGAAGGGATATTGGGCTTGGGGTTTGATTGGGCTCTACGGTAAGTTGGAAAAAGGAGGAAATAGAGGTAGTGGCCTGCATTCGTTTTAACTGCTGGAATGTAATTTCTGATGGGTTGGTTGGAATATCTCGGCCCAGCAGAGTAATGGGTCTGTTATTATAAACAAACGACATAGTCAAGTGCTTATGATCCATCGTGACAGGGCCCAGGGTTTGCAACCATTGTATTCCGAATACAATTTCAGCTCCAGAAATCGGCAAGAGGAAGAAATCTACAATAAAATCATACCCTTGAATCTGAACCAGAACCTGGCGGCAAGCTTGCTGACATTGCAACCTTTCTCCATTTCCAACAGTGACAAAGAAATTGTGATGAGTTTCTGCTCGCAGCCCTAAAAATTTAGCTGTCTTTGGATGGATGTAGTTATGAGTACTTCCTGAGTCAACGAGAATGGAGACCGTGTGGTTGTTGATTTGCGCCTGTAGTCGAAGAGATTTGGGGTGAGACGAGCCAACGAGAGCATGGTAGGAAATTGCGGGATCGAATTGGGTTGTTTGTTCTGGATCTGGAGTATCGAGAGTTGTTGTGTTCTGTGTGGATGAATCCGAACTGTCATCATCGTCCGGTAATAATAGGAAAATTTGTTTAGTAACGCATTTATGGCCGGGATAGTATTTCTCTTCGCAACTGTAGCATAGGCCTTTCGCTTGGCGATTTTGAAGTTCGGTTGGGGTTAACCTTTTGATTGGGTAAGTGGAGTTCGTTGGTTGAGTTGGGGCAGGTATTGGCGGTAAGGAAAGCAAGGGAGGTGGTTGTGGTCTGGTATATGGAAGTCGATTCAGAAATTGTTTGGATTCAGTGTGTTTGCTTTCGATGAGTTTGGCAAGATCGATAGCATTGGATAGGGTAGTAGGCTGGAAGGGTTGTAACTCATGTTTGATATTGGTTTTTAGGCCGGAAATAAAGCAATTAAGGAGAGCTTCGGGAGGAAGATTTGTGACACGGTTGCTAAGTGTTTCGAATTGGGATTGGTAGTTGTCGACGGTCGTTGTTTGACGGAGTTTGAATAGAGTAGCTTGTGGGTTTATGAATGAGGATGGTCCAAATCTTTGTTCGATGGCTCTTGTGAGATGTTGCCATGATGTGAGTTGGTTGTTGCGGAACATCCATTGATACCATGTGAGAGCTTGGCCGGACATGTAAAAGCTTGCAAGGTTGAGGCGTTGTTCATCGGGTGTTGAATGGTAAGAGAAGAACCGCTCCGCTTGAAAGATCCAATCCAAAGGATTAGATCCGTCAAAATGAGTAAGTTCACATTTAGGTGTTCGGACATGAATAGGGGATGGAAAATGTGATGTATGAAGCGGTGTTGTAAGTAGTGGAGGAGGTGGTGGTGGTCTAGTACTGGATTCAGGTTGGGGTGATGTAGGAGTAGGTGTAGATGAGATTTTGACTGATAATGTGGCAATGGTCTGAGTGAGTTGCTGAAACTGTGATGTGAGGGTGTCTTTGATGTCGGTAATATCGGCTTGTTGGGTAGATAGCTTGGTGTTAATGGTGTCAATGGCGGTTTGATGGTGATTGAGTTGGGCTGTCAGTTCGTCGAGGCGTGTCATGGTGGAGGTGGGGAGGGAATGAGTGGGTTGATGAAAGCACCAAATGGTAGGCCTATGCGAGTAACAGCGAGAGATTTTCAGTGGAGGGAGGGAGAAGATTGAAGAAGAAGAGAATATAAATGCAAAAAGAAACAAATAGAAATTCATCCAGCCTCTTTTTCCCATTCATTCATATCAATATATAGCAGTACATTCTGTTGTAACAAACTTGTGACAGGTGGCAACTAAATAGCCAATGCATTAAAACAGAAAAGATTCCTATATTTGTAAAATATTGTTATAACCGTTTTTGCCACTAGCATAGGATTGCTACTGTGCGTGCATGCACTTTATTTGCAGGTAGACGTGTGCTGTATTAGTCCAAATACCTAGCTGGTACCCTGGTGGAGCGCTTCTGCCTAGCAGCAGGTAGTGGTGATGCAAAGGGGTCCGTATCAATGATCTGTCGCCTAACTGGAGCACCTAACCTCCTAAGAGCAATATTATGCTAGATAGACGCTACTACCATATCATGGAGATGGAGTTGTCTGTTGATGAGAATAAACCAAGTTAGGAGGAAATGATCAATCCGTATCTCAAAACGCTTGCTACTGTTGTCTAAAGGTAGATTTGATTAATATTTTCGAATGAAAAATAGAATGCTAACGTTTCTGTTTAGTATGTAACTTCAGTTGCAGATGCTTTTTGGAGTCAATGTGGTTATGGTTATTTGTACAGATTTATGCGCTCAATATAAATCGGTTTATGCACTTTAAATAAAAAATGAAAATCAGTTAGTACTTTAGATCACCTTGCACAACCCCCATTTTGTAATGAAGACAAATCAAATTTTAATTGTAACCACTGCCATAAATGTATTGGTGAAACATGGTATCATGATTTTCTGACAAATACAGCTGATATATCATCACGCAGTTGTGGACATAAGTATATTCTGATTAGTTAACCAGGGTATGCGCGCAGTGTACCTATTTTGTTCAGGGAGGAAGAGGCTAAAAAGTAGAAACACCATGACTTCATCACTGAATAAACAAGCTTTGGAAGCAGTGAATAATATCCAAAGAGCTTTCTTATAAGGTGAAAGGTACACAGTTTAATCAACTGCAGGGACAAGGTAAACGAGTTTAAAAGACAATCCTGATTTCATTTATGTCATCCATGTTATGATGCTTATTAGGATTTGTGAACAAAGCTAATTTGATATGTGTTGTTTGTTGAATTAACTGGAGTTTCTGTGGGTGCTACTTGATTGAGTCTTACCTTAATGTTCCCAACATCAAAGAAAGTGAAGGTCCGTACATTGTATAAATCATTGGATGGTAATTAATTACAAGCAACAAACAGAATAAACAATCGAATCGTTAGTCAGATAATTACAGGCCACTGGAATAAGGCACACCAGTTTGAGGTATCCAGTTATCTCCAGAAATCAAGTTGCTCACCGTAAAACTCAAAGCATCATTGCTAGTAATCGACTTATGATAGCCAGGCCAAGTGACTCTTCCGCTCGTCCCCGAACCGGCACCCGTATTGATATACTCGGCATAATACAGAGTACTCAAGGCAAAAGTGCCGCTCCAGGGCATCCAACCAGTCGGGTCTATCAAGCTGCCTAAAATCGATTTCATGATAACCGTTCTTGAATACTCCTTCCATGGCCTTCCAAGGTAAGTCTTGGTCGATCCAAGGTTTTCTGCGGGGGCAACGTTACATTTGTGAATGGAAATGCCTGTGTTTTGGTTTGGGTCGGTACGGCCTTGGGCAGTGATAGTGTTGCTCTGACCCTTCATTGGAAGCCTGGGGTATATGTTACAGTTTTGAAGGACTACTGCAGCATTGCCAAAAATGAAATCAACGGTGCCGTAAATGTCGCAGTCTCTGTAAAATTGTCTTAATGAATGCGTGTAAAGAGTGTCTTGATATCCTTCGAAGCTGCAACTGTGAAAGGTTGATAGATCAGCGCCGCTTCTCAAAGCTACTGCTTGGTGCTTTGCTGGTCCGGCCGTGTTCCTGAACGTCATGTTTATCGCTACGAATCCTTGACCAACCACAGCTGCAAATTGATGCATTAAAAAAAGGTTAGGCATGTATGTATGTTGAGGATCTGGAATATATCAGTAGAAGGTTTTTAAAAGGAAGATATGCACGTACCGAACGTGGGAGAATTGAAGGTTGTCCATCCGTCGACATTGTTGTGGTCTCCAGTAACAACTGTTTGGTTGATTCCATCCCCAACCATCATGAGATACTTCTTATTCTTGGCTATGGACACATACTCTTTATAGACGCCGGCGGATACGAAGATCATATGATAACCATTAGCTCCGTTTGTATTATTAGGTGCTTTGTTGACCGCTTCAGTAATGGTCTTAAAATCCCCAGTCCCATCTTGACTGACGACCACCATTTTGGTAACCAAGACCGAACCTGAAGACGACTGAAGCAACTTCCTTCCGGTTCTCTTCTCGAATGCATCAAGATTCGTTTTGGACATTTTTAAAGGCAGTTCTCCATTAGGTCCCATCTCTGCTTCGTGAAACAACATCAGTTTTCTGCCGTTGACTGGTTTGTTATTATTATGTTTTGGCTTCTTGGGGATGCTGGAAGGGCCCTTGGATCCATTATTAGTGGAAGGCTTCTTGTTGGGATTGGTCCATGCATGTTTGAACAATGCTAGGGAGACGCTGCTCAGCTTGGTGCCTGTTAATGTTAAACAATGGAATTCATTCTTAATTTAGGCATCTATCTATCTAGATAGATGATGGATGCAGATCATAACAAGAATGCTAATAAGTAGCTAGCATGCATGCATGAGCTGATAGAGACTTAAATCAAAAATAGTATATAGTTAAAAGAGTGAGTAGAGTAGTAGGTAGGTAGCTAGTGCGATAATTACATACCGTTTGCTAAAGAAGTCGAAAGATCGCTCTGGACAGTGGAAGCCGCAGTAGACTCCTGTAGACTTTGCAGACAAGTTTGTTGGTTAGTTAAAACAGCATCGAGCAGAGGTTGTAAGGCTTCTGCTTGAGAGTCAGGAAGCTGGCTACTAGTTGCAGAAGTTAAAGCGGAGGTGGCAGAAGATAAAAAGTCGATGTTCAAATCAAACAAGAGCTGGCAGTCTTGCAGTGCCATGACTGCAGAAGAGCTTATACTAGTAGAAAGATGTTGGTTGATTGAGTTGAGAAATTTGGTGGAGTCGGAAAGGGAAGAGGAAAGGGAGAAGGTGCTGTAGGAATACAAGTTTTGTGCAGCTGCAGGTTGACTCGAGAAGAAGGACTTGCAGAAGTCCGGGTCTGGTGTGTAACTGCATGCCGTTTCCGGGCTTATTTTGGTCGACGGATCATCCGTTGCTGCCATGTTACTACTGACTAACAGGAGTAGCAATGTCACCACCAGAGCTATTGATTTATAATTAAAATAAGACATTTTCTTTTCTTTAGCTAGTTACTTGGTTGATGGATGGTACTGAGTGGGAGTTATGCATGTCTGTTTATATATATACAAGCTGCTTTGCATGAAATCTTAACTCAATCGATTAAGATATTTATTTTTATTTATTCTTTGGAGAGAAACATACACACATACATTCATGCACGAGTATAACAATTGCCAAGTGTTCATTCATTGTTTCTCTTTCCTTTATTTATTATTGTCAACTCGTTAGTTGTGGAGAATGTCAAAGCAATCATTTTGTTGTTACCTTTCGACTTGTTAGAATGTTTTCTATTATGCTATATATTTAAATGTTTGCAACTATCACTGTCTTCAATCTTTGAATGCAGATCTTTGTAGGCAAACATGTTCAGAAGATCAACTATGTATGGTTGGTTCAATGCTCATAAAATACACAAGCTTGTACCATATTTGGCGAGCCTTAATTTCGTTAACATGCGTCTTAACTTGTATAATATTTACTGCCACGATGATGCTGTGACCACTGTAATCCTAACTTGTGTAATAATAAAGCTTGCAGCATATATGCATCTATATTCAAGTGTTGACGACTATAATCCTAACTTGTGTAACCTGACATATATGGTATGCATTTATTTATAATTTACTAACCATGAACCTTAAGGTTTTCCACCTGCTTTTCAAATAAACTAAACTGTTGAATGTACGTGCATCATGTAAAACTAGCAAGGATCTTACAAAATAATCAACCCGATCTGTTTATTAAATCATTCCTTGAAGTTCAGGTTGTGAAAATTTAACTACATGTAGATTAAGAATATCAACCTGAACAAAGTCTCAAATTATATGTCATTAAATTTATCATAGTCAATGGCATCTAGGGACAAAATGCAAACGCTAATCCATCGTAATCAAACCTAATTAAGACTAGAATTTGCTATATATATATCATCAAATCTGTAGCAGCAAGACAATCATTTGCAATCATTTACATTCTAACCACCGGCCAATTTGTCCTCTAAAATGTGCATGATGGCATTGTTAAGCAAATCTTATATTTCGTGGTAAGCCTGGATAAAAGATATAGCATAGATAACAATGTTTACTTATGTTGACACCCGACATGAATATGAACGGTCAACTAACAATTAATGTCTACTTCTGCTTCCACCACTAAGCTGAGTATTTTACTCCGTGGTCGGTCAGTAAAATCACCACTGCTTGTCCTCCTCTCACCATAAGAATGAGTGAAAGGAACTATTGGTTTAACACCTTGCCATCGTGAAATTATTTCGAAAATCCCTTATTACTGTGAAATTATCTCCGAAAGAAAATATTAAAATAAATAAATTACATGCAATCTCTTATCATCAAAAAATATTATTTTTGAAATTTATTAACTACCTATTTAATATTGTGAAATTGTTAACTATATATTTAATTATAACAACTTCAAAAGCATCGACATGGCTTAGGGATTTCTTAAACCTGGTCGACTCCAACACATTGAAATAACTTAGGCTTCCCCTTATCTCAATAGAACCTCATCCCCAAACTCATTCTTTCCAAAATTGTCAAATTTGAACCCTACCACACCGTACTATCTATGCCCCTGATCCAATGACCTCATTCCACACTATACTATCGTCCATCACAAACTTGTCGACGTCCCCACACCACACCATGCTGACCACCGTCGCACTGCACCATGTTGACCACGCAACACCTCCTACACCATACCACATCGCACCATGTCCACCGCTGTTGCACTAGTCTGCTACGTCGAGCCACTGTTGCACAACTATTTCGTCTGCACCATAAAAGGAAAACAACAAAATTACTATAGAAAATATAAGATAGTTATACTAACGGTTTGTGATGTTGTTAATTAAAAGCTAAGTAACGAGATAAGATGTTGGAAGACAATAAGATGCAATAAGATCACAAATAAACAAGATAATAATAAAAAAATCGAATCCCTGTTTTATCGTGAACGTTATAATCCTCATTTTTATGAATGTTAGAATCTTTTGCATTATATTAAGTTGACGAATTTTTCTTTTTGTAAAATTAATATAGTTTTTATTATTATGTAGTGAAACTTGATTGTTTGAAATTTTGTAGTAGTAACTACGATAGTGTAGGGCATCAAGATTATATTTTGGAAATGGCTTATTAGAATTCCAGGTGGTAACATCTGATAAGGATACAAATATGGAAGAAATTTGATGCCCCTGGATGAAGTGTCTTGTTTTAAATTATTATATTACAATGTTGTAAGTTTCATTTGGCTTTTTAGGGTTTTATATATTTCACATAGAAAGATTTTGGAGCACATAAAACAACTTATGACAATGGTATGTGTTAAAAGGTGGCAATGATGACGTAAAAGACTATTACGGTGGGTTAATGAAAATAATTGAACTTACTTACTCATTGAAAATAATTTATATTCAAATGCAAAGTTGGTTAACTTTTTATATCTAAAATTAATTATTTTGTAGTTAACTGTTAGAGTAGTATTTTTCCATTGCTTTGTGTGTCTTTCTTATTTTGTTCGGGCTTCTTATGTTGGCCCACATCTTTTCTTTCCTCAAATAGAAGACTCTCTTCTATTATATATGTTTTGTATCTGCTTGCTTGTTTTGTTAAGTTGAATAATAATCAAACTCAAAAGTTACCGCTCTCTCTCTCAAACCTTAACATGGTATCAGAGCTTTCAGATCCGATCTAAATTTCGTTTTCGTTTTCCACTTCTATCTCTTCTTCAATTCAGATCTAAACTCTAAGGCTATGGCAGAGAATAAGGCTATCATGGATGTTATGCTAGTGATGTCAAAGATCACAGAACACAAATTGGGAGACTCGAATTATTTTGATTGGAATAAAACAATTCGATTATATCTTCGATGTATTGATAAGGAAGATCACCTCTCTCGAGATCCACCAAAGGAAAATTCTGATGACAAGGAAGATCAAATCTGGTTAAGGGATGATGCGCGGCTGTTTCTTCAGATCAGGAATACTATTGATGGTTGTGTAATCAGTCTGGTGAATCATTGCAGTTTTGTAAAAGAATTAATGGATTACCTTGAATTTTTGTATTCTGGAAAAGGGAACTTGAGTAGGATGTATGATGTTTGTAAGGCATTCTACCGATCTGAAAAACAAGACCTATCTCTGATGAACTATTTTATGAAGTTCAAAAAGACATATGAAGAATTTAACATGCTGCTACCAATTAGTACAGATGTGAAGGTTCAGCAACAACAAAGAGAACAAATGGCAATTATGAGTTTTTTGGGGGGATTGTCAAGTGATTTTGATTCTGCAAAAGCACAAGTTCTATCTGGATCTAATGTTACCTCATTGCAAGAAGTTTTTAGTCGAATTCTGAGAGCAGACAATTCAAGTAATGAACAAAATACCACACCAAATACAAGTGCTCTTATTAGCCAAGGCAGTGCACAACCAAGATATGCACAGAATAATGCACAGTGGAGACCTAACCAATACAACACTAAGAAAGGAAGTGGCCAACCTGAAAATCAAACTGTTAACCCAAATTTTTGTACCTTTTGTAAAAGAGATGGTCATAGGTACCAACAATGCTGGAAATTACAGGAACGAAACAAGCAGAAAAACTTTGATAAAGGCAAGGGGCAAAATTCTCATAATCAAGCAGCAGCAAATGTGGCAAGAACTCAAGAAGAAGGGTCTATGCTGATTTCTGGAGAAGAATATGCAAAATTCTCTGAATATCAAAATAATATGAAGAAGCAATCAAACAATCAATCATCTAGTATCTCAACTGTTGCCAAATCAAATAAATGGGTCATAGATTCAGGTGCCACTGATCATATGACTGGTAACTCACTGCTTCTCTTAGAATTTCATGCAAACCACAAAGCACAGAGCATAACATTAGCAGATGGATCCTTATCATCTGTTCATGGATCAGGGTCTATCAATTTTAACTCCTATCTGAAATTAAATTCTATTTTATATACACCAGAGCTTAGTTTTAACCTCATCTTTGTCAGTCAAATAACAAGAAAACTTGACTGTTGTGTTATTTTTTATCCTAATCATTGTGTGTTTCAGGATTTAACCACCAAGAAGATTATTGGTAGAGGTCATGAACTTGGGGGCCTATACATGTTTGATAGCTTGCCATCAACTTCTATTGCATGTACCAGTATTAATCAGGCTCTCAAGTCTCACTGCCAACTTGGTCATCCTTCCCTACAGAATTTTAAAATTCTATGTCCTCAGTTTAATTCAATAAAGTCTTTGGAGTGTGACTCTTGTCAGTTTGCCAAACACCACCGTCAAAGTTCAACTCCAAGAGACAATAAAAGAGCTAATGCTGCATTTGACCTTGTTCATTCAGACATTTGGGGGCCATATTCAGTAACATCTAAACCAGAATTTAAATATTTTGTTACTTTTGTAGATGATTACTCTAGACTAACTTGGCTATTCCTTATGAAAAATAGATCTGAACTATACTCTATTTTTTGTAATTTCTGTGTTGAAATAAAAACACAATTCAATGCTAAGATCAAAGTGCTAAGAAGTGATAATGCTAAGGAGTACACTTCTAGTCTTTTTCATAATTTTATGGCTGCTAATGGCATTATGCATGAAACTTCATGTGTTGACACACCATCTCAAAATGGAATAGCAAAGAGGAAGAATAGGCATTTGTTAGAAACCACTAGAGCTCTCTTATTTCAAATGAACATGCCAAAAGTTTTTTGGGCTGATGCAATTGCCACGGCTTGTTTCTTAATTAATAGGATGCCATCAAGTGTTTTAAATGGTGATATTCCATACAAAGTTCTCTTTCCAGAAAAAGCTATCTACCCTGTTAAACCTAAACTGTTTGGATGCACATGTTTTGCTAGAGATGTTCGACCACAAGTGTCTAAATTAGACCCTAAATCCTTAAAGTGTGTGTTTGTTGGTTATTCAAGGTTGCAAAAAGGGTATAGGTGCTATTGCCCAAGTCTTGATAAATACCTAGTATCTATTGATGTAACTTTTCATGAAGATATAACATACTTTCATAATAGAGCAAGTCAAACTGAGTCTGATCCAGAAGAAGAGAGTGAATTTCTTATCTATTCTATAAGCACACATACACAAGAAGTAGGAAATAATGATGAATCTACACCCCTTCCACCTATTCATGAGCCAGTACTCTATCATAATCCTGAGCTGGACCTTCCAATTGCTTTAAGAAAAGGGAGACGCCAATGCACATATCCTATTACATCTTATGTTACTTATAATCATTTACCACCTACCACATGTTTGTTCATAAAAACACTTGATGCCATTTCTATCCCAAAGACAGTTAATGAGGCTATCTCACACCCAAAGTGGCATGAGGCAATGATTGAAGAACTAAATGCCTTGGAGCTGAATAAAACATGGGACTTAGCAGTTCTACCTAAAGGGAAGAAGGCAATTGGATGCAGGTGGGTATTCTCTATCAAAGTCAATCCTGATGGGTCAGTTGCTAGATTTAAAGCTAGACTTGTGGCAAAAGGATATGCACAAGTATATGGGGTGGATTATTTAGAAACCTTTAGTCCAGTTGCTAAACTTACCTCAATTAGATTATTCGTATCTCTGGCTGCTACACATGATTGGAGAATTCACCAATTGGATATTAAAAATGCCTTTTTGCATGGAGAACTTCAAGAGGAAATCTACATGACACAGCCTCCAGGTTTCAGTGTTAAGGGGGAGAAAAATAAGGTATGTAAACTCAAGAAAACACTATATGGCCTAAAACAATCTCCTCGGGCATGGTTTGGAAAGTTTAGTCAAGCTTTAGAAGGTTTTGGTATAAATAAAAGTAAATTTGACCACTCAGTATTTTACAAGACAACTGAAAATGGAATCATTCTCTTGGTTGTCTATGTTGATGATATCATTATAACTGGAAGTGATAGCAAAGGCATTTTGTCTCTGAAAACATTTATATAAGCACAGTTTCATACCAAAGATTTAGGAAATTTAAAATACTTTCTTGGTATAGAAGTAGCAAGAAGTAAACAAGGAATTCTCCTATCACAAAGGAAATATGTGCTTGATCTCCTAACCGAAACAGGAAAGCTTGGATGCAAACCAAATTCTACTCCAATGATACCCAATAACAATCTAGCTGAAAATGGAGAACTATTCAATGATCCAGAAAGATATAGAAGATTAGTTGGTAAACTAAACTATTTGACTGTCACAAGGCCAGATCTCTCATATTCAGTAAGTATTATTAGTCAATTTATGTCTGCACCTTGTATTCATCACTGGAAAGCAATTGAACATATCCTAGGGTACCTTAAAGGGACAGCAGGTCTGGGTATATTATATACAAATCATGAACATACTAGGGTAGAATGCTTCTCGGATGCAGACTGGGCAGGGTCCAAATTAGACAGGAAATCTACATCTGGTTTCTGTGTGTATGTTGGAGGAAATCTCATATCATGGAAAAGTAAGAAACAAAGTATAGTTGCAAGGTCTAGTGCAGAATCAGAGTACAGAGCTATGGCTAAAGGAGTTTGCGAAATTATGTGGATACTTCATCTTATGTCTGAAATTGGTCTAGAGGTTCAGAAACCAGCCTTGCTATTTTGTGACAATCAGGCAGCCTTACACATTGCATCAAATCCAGTATTCCATGAAAGAAAAAAACACATTGAAGTTGATTGCCATTTTATACGAGAAAAGATTTTACAAGGGATCGTATGTACAAGCTTTGTTAGAACTGGAAATCAAGTCGCTGATATCTTTACCAAGGCATTGGATGGGGCTAGAATTAAAGCTTTAAATGACAAGTTGAGCATGATAAATCTATATGCTCCACTTGAGGGGGAGTGTTAGAGTAGTATTTTTCCATTGCTTTGTGTGTCTTTCTTATTTTGTTCGGGCTTCTTATGTTGGCCCATATCTTTTCTTTCCTCAAATAGAAGACTCTCTTCTATTATATATGTTTTGTATCTGCTTGCTTGTTTTGTTAAGTTGAATAATAATCAAACTCAAAAGTTACCGCTCTCTCTCTCAAACCTTAACATTAACGATAAAATACTACTGTACCTCCTTTATCTTAAACCCAAACCCCTCAATGCTATCTCATTCTATTGTCAGTCACCCATGCGGTCGCCCCCATACCATGCTAATCACCGCCGCATTCCTAGGTCATCAACTGCTAAGTCATTAGTGATAGAGTTAGTGGTATGACTTAGGGGAATTATGTAATTATATATATATATATATATGTTAACGAATAAATTAGTTAACCCCAAGTGTATAGAAAGTAGAGTCAATTAGGTGGAGGCTTTGTCGAAGGTGGTCGAGGTCATCAAGGTGAAGTATGCGTCCATATCAATTCTTAGTGGAGTCATCAAAGTCATGTAAAGCATTATAAATGATTTAAGTCAATAAGCAAGTTAAGGTGCAAGTCAATATGTGTGTGGATATTCAAGTCAATATGCATGTCAATGTTCAAGTCTAAATTCGAATTCAAACAAATATGCAAGTCACATGTGCAAATCGAGTCAATAGGCTATGCAGTTGTTCAATATCCAAATCCTTATATGTACAAAGTTCAAGTATTACAATCGGAAAAAATCCCCAAATTGATGTAGGGTTTACAAAGCTGAAAATATAAGAAGTGGAAAATGAATGAAATTCGTCCTTCAAATGGCACCTCTAGGCCCATATTTATAAAGGAAGAAACGTGGCCTGGTAGCTGTCTTCGACGCTCTTGGCTTCGGCACTCTTGGTGTTGACATGCTTGACTTCGGTGACCATCATGTAGTGATATACCCTAAGTATTGTTAAAGTGCGGCTCCAATTAATACAACATTGCTTGAGATTCACCATTGGAGTGCGGCAATTCGGGACAAAGTCGACATCGGAGAAGAAGCAACTTCAATTGAATGTCATATGAAAGAAGCGCGACGTTAATGAAGTATCTTATTGATGATTGGCGACGTTAATAGCCTCTGTGGATGTCGACGACCCGTTAGTCATCAACACCACATTCACGAATAGGCGGTGTCCTTCTGAATTCGATGATGTGCGTTATATGAAAGTTGAGATGCGTTGATGATCATTGGCGTCATCATGGAGCAATATCCTCGAAGTGCTGTGAAGTGTGGCGCCGCTTTAATGCAATTTTGATAGCCTTCATGGTTATTAACGATGAGCTTGTTTTGGTTATCATAGATGGACAGTGGCACCACCAGAGTATTGCATCAATGAGGTGCGATATGAAATGCATCTACACTTATTGATGACTGACGGTGTGGATCACTTACGATGCTGACTAGGTTCGACATCATTGCTTCTTTTATTACTTGCGACGTAGTCTATATCCTTTTATTAGCCAAGTGCGGAACCCTACTCCTTTGATGATGACCCACCCTTATGTCTTATTTGTGAAATTACTGTGAAATATCTCCGAAAGAAAATATAAAAATAAGCAAATTACATGCAATCTCTTATCATCAAAAAATATTATTTGTGAAATTTATTAACAACATATTTAATATTGTGAAATTGTTAACTATATATTTAATTTTTACAACTTAAAAGGCAGCGGCATGGCTTAGGGATTTACTAAACTTGGTCGACGCCAACTCATTGATGTGACTTTGACTTCCTCATATCTTAAAGAAACCTCATCCCCAACCTCATTCTTTCCAAAATTGTCAAATTTGAACCCTACCACACTGTACTATATATGCCCATGATCCAATGGCCTTATTCCACACTATAATATCATCGATCACAAACTTGTCGACGTCCCCTTACCACATCATGCCGACCACCATCGCATTGCACCATGTTGACCATGCAACACCTCCTACACTATACCACATTGCACCATGCCCACCGCTGCTACACTGGCCTACTGCGTCGAGCCACTGTTGCACAACTACTTCATCTGCACCGAAAAAGGAAAACAACAAAATTCCTATAAAAAATATAAGATAATAATACTAACGTTTTGTGATGTTGTTAATTAAAAGTTAAGTAACGAAATAAGATGTTGGAAGACAATAAGATGCAATAAGATCACAAATAAACAAGATAACAAAAAAAGTTGAATCCCCGTTTTGCTGTAACATTATAATCCTCGTTTTTATGAATGTTAGAATTCTTTGCATTCTATTAAGTTAACGAAATTTTCTTTTTGTAAAATTAATATAGTTTTTATTATTATGTAGTGAAACTTAACTGTTTGAAATTTTTTAGTTGTAAGTACGATAGTGTAGGACATCAATGATTAACAAGATTATATTTAGGGAATGGCTTATTAGGAATCCTAGAGGTGACATCTGATAAAGTTACAAATATGGAAGAAATTTGATGTCCCTGAATGAAGTGTTGTGTTTTTAAATTATTAGATTACAATGTTGTAAGTTTCATTTGGCTTGTATGGGTTTTATGATGCATTTTAAACTATTCCATGTTAAATCATAAATGTAAACTAATGTATATTTCACACATAAAGGTTTTGGAGCACATAAAACAACTTATGACATAGGTATGTGTGACGCCCCACATCTATACTCACACTAGCCAAGGACACTACGGGGTAATACCATCGACTAGCATGAAGAGTAAGGCTGTTGAGGAGCGACTATTTGTGTAATTGCTTTATGCGAATACCGATATGTCAGATAGTAGGCCATGCATTTCATTTCAAGAGGAAATCTGACATATCAAATACCAACTCAAAGCTACTACACAGTGGCTATGTGGCCTTCGAAAACAAATATAAAATAAGCATAACACAAATCAGTCAAAGATATTCATATCACTAAGGCGGAAACAGATATGAATATAACACATAGAAGTGAATATCAAAGTAGGGATCATACAAGATCCACTACATCACAAAAGAATAGGTACAAGTGCTAGACAAAAGAATATGTATACATCAAGGAGTCTCTATCTCGAATGTATAAAAACAAAAACTACTAAGCTAAAGTAGTTAACCAAAAGTCAAAATCTAGTCCCTACTAAGAAGTCAAGTGGAAGCACCTAAAACATCTCGGTCTGACCCGAGTATTATTTAAGAAAAAAATAATAAACGGATTAGTCTAGCTATAAATATCATATATGATGAGATAGTATAAGGGATATGATAAAAATATATGATATCAGTAATACCATATTGTGACAAGTATATATTTGATAACAATGAAAATCGTACATTATCTAAAATTTTCTCAAACACCAAAAAAGAATATCATATCCTTTAGCTTATTCACCAAACCTCAAATATTGACAAAACACATCAATGCAAATCGCAAAAATTGGTGAAACTTAAATTCCAGAAATCCATAACTGAAAATCCAGAAAACATAAAAGGGAGAGGAGGCCTATCATAAACGGGAGCATGAAAACTCACCAACACATGTATCACAAACGGGACGCTATCCCATGGGTCGCTAACTCATAAAATGAGTCGAAGCTCCTCCTAACAGGGTATAGTCCCCCTTTTTGGACTATGAGCCGAAGCTCCTCCTAACAAGGTATAGTCCCCTTTTGTGGACTATGAGCCGAAGCTCCTCCTAACATGGTATAGTCCCCCTTTGCGGACTATGAGACGTTGCATATCGCTAGTCTAAACCACAAAATGATCATCATTGATCAATAAGTGTAAATTACATCAAGCTAGTAAATAAATGAGTTTAGCTTCATGTCCCATAACCACTGGCTTAACTTATATATTTACGAACAAATTGTAGATTTCCACTCAGAAATTGTCACAAGTTTTCAATCGAACAAGTCTAAGAATTAACCGACGATGTAAACGTAAGCGTTTCATACCACTTGTTTTGCTAATTCGTTTAATTGGATTTCTTGTACGAATGAGGTAAAGGTTTGTATATACTAATAGATTGGAGAACGGCTTTAAAAACAAGCTTTGTATTTAAAAGTAGCATTGAAATCGTTTTTGTGAAAGAGTTTGAGTATTTACTACTAGTATATAAACCTTTGTATTTTAAAGTGACAAATCATAGAAACGATTGTAAAAATAATCTATCACCAAAAATTCACACTCGACGACGTGAATTAAAACCATGAAAATCGATATCGAATCCATCAAATGGATATTCCCAAAAATCCAGAAATCTAGTCATCAAAGTTGATAATAAATGACAACAACTAACCGGATCAACAAAAATCGATAAAAATTGGAAATTTGCATAAAAAATAGGAAAATTGGCTGATTTTAAAAGCGCCAGACGTCTAGTGGTTCTCCCAGACGTCTGAGCTGAAAGTCTGGAATTTTTCCAGATCACTCAGATGTCTGAGCCGTAGGTCTGGAATGTTTATTCCATTGCCTTAGACGTCTGAGTGTTTTACCAAACGTCTGAGCTGAAGCTCAGGGCAAAATTTGCCTAGGCCAATGATGGCCAAATCAACTTGGATGTGATTGAATGAGCGATGGTGGCTAGGGATTTATGCCAAATGACAACCCAGCCCTATAGGTTCTTCAATACACTCCAAACAACATGTCCAAACATTCATAGTAGGATTTTCATAGATTTTAACTTCAAATTGCTAAAATTGGAAAATTCCCCAAACCAATTCAATTCAAAAGTAATTGAACATGAAATAGATGTTAGGAATTCATACCTAACAATAGTGAAAGCTATAGATATAGATGTGAGTTCAAGAACTCACTTTTAAATTCAAAAACAAGGAATGAGAAGCTCTAAAACAAAGCAAGATCAATCTCTCTTCAACTTCACTTCAAGATCTTTCAATCTATGATCAAATACAAAGTTTTTCCTAAGTTAGGTTATAGGAAAAATCAAGAATTGAAGAGGAATTGAGATGGAGAAGATGAAGAGCATGCTTACCTAAGCTTCTCTTTGATTTTAGAACTTGAATTTGAATTTCCTAAGAATCTAGGGCTTAGGAATTTTGATTTCCCCTCTTTTCCCCCATTTTTCCCTTAGGGCTTGAGTGTTAGGAATAATGGAATGAATGAATGAATGAATGAAGAGGAGTGGAGTGGGAGCTATTAGGTAGAAGAGTTTGGGTTCTCTTATTGGGTTAGTGGGCTAGAACACAAACCAAAGCCCAAACAAAATACCAAAATCCTAATCAACTCCAAACATATCAATGTTTATACTCAAAAAAGTTGTAAACATCATTTTGAACTCAATGAAAGTGGTCTCGAATCTGGATTCGACTGTTTACAAAAAGTCACATTGCGGACTTTAAATTAAATCAATGATGCTATATTTAAATAAAACATTTAAATATATAATCGTAAAATATGCGGGTTGTTACAGACTCCCCTCCTTAAAGAAATTGCATCCTCGCAATACTTAAGAAGAAAATAAAGAGTAACAACCACACTAAGGTATAATAACGCAAAAGAAAATTTTGAAGTGAGAAGTTCACCTTAAAGAGCACGAGAGAGTAAGTCCGGATGTGTTCGCTCGATGAATTCTCTGGATTCCCAAGAACAATCTTTAGGATTTTCGGACCAGTGAACTTTCACAAGCAGAACATCTTTATTTCGAAGGCGTTTAACCTCCATAGCAATGATACGAACAGGATGTTGCTCATAAGTCAAATTAGGTGAAACTTCAATTTCTTTAATAACACCAGGCTTAAGAATAGAATCGGAATCTCTAAGGCATTTCCGTAGTTGAGAAACGTGGAATACATCATAAATAGCAGAAAATTGAGCTGGTAATGAAAGGCGATAAGCCACGGAACCAATGTGTTCGGTGATGGGAAATGGGCCAATATATCGAGGTGCTAACTTTCCCGATCGACTGAAATGCACCACACCCTTCATAGGTGAAACACGAATGAATACCAAATCTCCCACAGAAAATTCCAAATTCCCTCTTCGGTTAGCATCATAGGATTTTTGTCTACTTTGAGCTTCTTTCATCTTATGACGAATAAGGTCAATCTTTTCTGTGGCATCACGAGCAAAGTCTGGACCTAAAACCAGCTTCTCACCGGCTTCAAGCCAACACGAAGGAGATCGGCATGGCCTTCCGTAGAGTGCCTCGAAAGGTGCCATACCAATACTAGATTGGAAGCTGTTATTATAAGAAAACTCAACAAGAGAAATATGATCTTCCCAACTTCCACCAAAATCAAGAACACAAGCAAAAAAGAGATCTTCAAGAGTTTGATTCACACGTTGTAACAACCAGTATATTTGGACCATTTAAATTGACAATAATCCACACATGTCAACTTAAATAATACAAAACACGAATCATTATAGGATCAAGTTCAACTTAGATATTCTATTTTAAATTGTTGATTATCCTATATCAACTTCAATTTCATGTTAATCACTACTCATGTTAACGACTAATTCAATATCACATAACAATTTAGTGTCATAACTATTTACATAAGCTAACCTCAAATCACAATTTAACATCGACCATTTTAACATCCAAATTTATATTTATAACATCTATCACTTGATTATCATAGCATAATAGATTGAGTCGTGAATGAAATATTCACCTTGCGTGGTTAGAGATTTGACGATGAAGCACAAAGACGAATAGATAAGAGACACTAACAAGCACGACGCAAAATGAACACAAACTGCAATCAAACAAATAATTTAATTAACAATTGGTTCAATACAATATATAGATTGTATATATATATATATAATCATACCAAACGGTGAAGCAAGATAGATCCGACAAGCTGAAGGTAACCTAGGACTCCGAAGCAGTAGCTGGAAACAAAACATAGCAGCAAACGTGAGCAACTAGGATTCTAAAAGTTACACTGCTATGTAATATACAGTTTCCTATATAGACTTATATATGAACGGAAATGCCACGGAATTCAGTTGTGGCCAAGTCGAGGCGGATGGGAGCAGTGGTGCTGGCTGGACTCAGGTGGTGGCTGGTGGAATAGACTAGGTGCGGATGGGTCAACGGGAGGCTGGTCGTGGGGTGTGGGCTGTTTGGTCGTGGGTGTGGGCTATCTGGTCGTGGGTGGGCTGGGGAGGCGGAGGCTGGCGGAAGGTGGAAGGGTTGGCGGCGGAGGCTGGCAGAAGGGTAGGGCGAACTGGTGGTGGACTGGACAGGGGTAGGAGCAGTGGCTGGTGGAAAGGCGTGGGTAGTGAAGCGAATGGGCGGTTGGTAGTGGGCGAAGGCTGGGCAGAGGGAACGGACTGAGCAGATGATGGGACGTGGAGCTGGTGACGGGGACGGACTGGGCGGCGGCATAGGCTGCTGGTGACGGGGACGGACTGGGCGGCGGGCGTAGGCTGCTGGTGACGGGGACGGAGGAAGGAACTGGGATAGGGAAGAGAAACGTGGAGTGAGTTAGCAAATGAGCAGATTTATTTTTTTAGGAGAAGACAAAATTTTGAACTTACTGAAGGAAGAAAGAAAAAGAATTCTTGTAGAAGAAAGAATGGGAATGAGAAGAAGTGAAGTCAGGCAATTGTTTAAACGTGTAAACAATGAATGTGTGGGAAAGGTGAGAAGTCAAACAAAATGAACGGGCAAAATGAATGCGAATTCATCAACCGATGGCTCTTCATTTCTAACATCTTTCAAACTGAACTTTTATTTAAATAGGTGGCTAACAGCTAGCATGATGGGAAAGGACAGACGAAGGAAACAAAAGGCCTCAGAAGTGAAAGGACACAAAAACAAATACCGATATAATTACCAGTTTCGTGGATTCCGCTGTGTACCGGACTTCAAAACACAAAATTTAATATACTGCCGAGATCAGCACGACGAGACGATCAAAACGGTATATAGATATCAGTGGTATGTTTGAATTATAAAAATTCAAATTTTCTATTAGCGGAAAATGTAGCAAAAACGCAGAAGAATAAGATCGACGGAGCTAAAGAAGTCCAATTTTGAAAAACGAAAAATGGCGTCTCCTTCAGAAGATGGTTTAGAATTTTTCTATGTAAAAAGATTCAGGTTCGGAAGATAAAAAATTTTTACGTTTTAAAATGAACTGACGTGCAATAAAACGCGAATGAAATTTACTGCGGTATTTTACGACAAAACTTTACCCATATCTATAACCATCTAGGCGCAATTTATAGACAAAGTTTGGATGCTAATTGAAATCGTATGTAAGTTCCACATTTTATATTAAAATAATGGATTTAAAATTTTAAATTAGGTCGAAAATTCAGGGTCGTTACATTCTCCCCCACTCAAAACTTTTCGTCCTCGAAAAGAAACGAGACGGTGAAGTAAGAATGAAGTAAGCAGAAAAGTCAAGATATATTTTTAAGAAAATTGGATTTATACCTGAAATCAGTAATTCGGGGTTTGAATCCCGGATACTATCCTCAGTTTCCCATGTGCAATCTCGCTCATCTGCACTCCACTGGACTTTGACGAGATTTACAGACTTCCTTCTTAGTTGCTTTGTCTCACGATCGACTATCCGAAGTGGTCTTCTTTCGATAGTCAAATCTGGCTCAATATCTACTTCATCTAACTGAGCAATAGGAATGGTCATGGATGGATCACGCACGACTTTTCGAAGATGTGAAACATGGAATACGTTGTGCATGCCCTCAAATTTTTCTGGTAATGCAACTCTATAAGCTAGTGTACCAATTCTCTCGGTGATAGTAAATGGTCCAACAAATCTTGGAGCAAGCTTCCCTCTACGACCAAATCGAATAACATTCTTCAAAGGTGATACTTTCAGAAATACCTCATCCCCAACCTGGAATTCCAAATTTCTTCTACGCCTATCTGCATAGCTCTTCTGCCTATCCTGTGCGGTCTTCATCTTCCTTCTGATCTCATTAACCTTCTCGGATGCTTCCATAATCATATCTGGGCCAAGAACTAATCGATCACCAGGCTCAATCCAACAAGCTGGCGATTTGCATGGCCGTCCATATAAAGCTTCGAACGTCGCCATATCAATACTCGCCTGATTATGCAAAATAGTTAAATTTCAATTCAATGTATACTTATTCAACTGAAGTTTGATTTTACCTGCTGTTATTATAAGTAAATTCAACCAAATGGAGATGGTCTTCCCAAGATCCACCGAAATCAATTATGCAAGCTCGGAGCAGATCCTCCAAAATCTGATTTACCCTTTCCGTTTGGCCATCTGTTTGAGGATGATAAGCTGTGCTTAGATTCAGTTTAGTGCCTAAGACGTCCTAAAATGCCTTCCAAAATTTACTAGTGAATATAGGGTCTCGATCACATACAATACTAGATGGAACTCCATGAAGTCTAACAATCTCTCTCATATAAATCTCAGCCAAACTCGAAGCAGTCTGGGTGGTCTTAACAGGAATAAAGTGAGCAGATTTGGTCAACCTCACCCATATACTCTCGTTACCCTTTCTGGTCCTCGGCACTCCATCAATGAAGTCCATAGAAATCTGATCCCATTTCCAACATGGAATCTCTAGGGGTTGAAGTAAACCGGCAGTCTTCTGGTGATCGGCCTTGACTTGTTGGCAAGTTGTGCATCTACTGACATATATAGAAATATCTCTCTTCATCCCACTCCACCAATATAAACGCTTCATATTACGATACATCTTAGTGACACCAGGATGAAATGAAAGTGATGACTGATGGTTCTCTCTAAGTACTTCTTGTCTCAATCCATCGACATTAGGAACACAAATACGGTTGTCGATCCTCAGAACTCCATTACTATCAATCTGTGCTCCCACTTTACTGTCGGCATTTCCGACTCTACCTAAAACTAACTCCTTCATACGATATAGCGAAGTGTCCTCATATTGTTTAGCTTTTATGCGATCCATAAGAGATGGAGAAATGACAAGCTGAAATAACATGCCTTCAACAAGATTACAGCAAGACAATGCTTTGCTACGACTCAATGCATCGACTACAACATTTGCTTTCCCAGGAGTATAAGTGATGTCGAGATCATATGCAGCTAAAAATTCGAGCCATTGGACTTGTCTCTGGTTCAAATCCTTCTGAGAAAAAAATATATCTCAAGGACTTATGATTAGTGAATAATTCGAATTTTGTTCCCAAAAGATGATGCCTCCATAGTTTCAAAGCAAATACGACTGCAAGAAGCTCAAGATCATGTGTGGCATAGTTTAGTTCATGAGTCTTCAACTGACGACCCGCATAAGCAATAACCTTTCCATTTTGCATAAGGACAGCGCCTAAACCTTCTCGGCAAGCATCTGTATAGACAGTTAATCCTTCACTTCCATCAATTACCGCAAGAACAGGGGCTGACGTTAACTTGCGCTTTAACTTATTAAAAGCTGATTCACACTTCTCACTCCAAACAAACTTAACATCCTTCCGAGTTAAAGCAGTAAGTGGGGCAGAAATCCGGGCAAAGTGCTCAATAAATCTATGATAATAACCGGCTAAGCCTAAGAAATTACGGATATCTGTAGGAGTTTTAGGAGTCTCCCAATCATTGATTATGGCAATCTTAGCTGGATCAACCGAAATCCCATTTTCAGAAACAATATGGCCAAGGAATCTTACTTCGTCTCGCCAAAAATGGCATTTAGAGAACTTGCTTTAAGCTGATGGTTTCGGAGAGTTTCTAGAACATAACGGAGATGTGTTTCATGTTCTTTCTCGTCTTTGGAGAAGACAAGAATATCATCAATGAATACAAGAACAAACTTATTAAGGACGTCCCGGAACACTCGATTCATCAAGTCGACGAAATAAGCAGGTGCGTTGGTCAAACCGAATGGCATAACCAACCATTCATAGAATCCATTCTCGGTACGGAAAGCTGTCTTATGGATACTATCTTCTGCAACTCTGAGTTGGTGGAACCCAGTAGCTAGATCAAGTTGTGAGAAAACTTTAGCTCCATGGAGCTGATCGAATAAATCGTTGATGCGAGGCATCGGATAACGATTCTTGAGAGTGCGTTTATTCAGTTCTCGGTAATCAACACACATGCGAAGAGATCCATCTGACTTGGTGACAAATACAACTGTAGCGCCCCATTCAGAACAACTTCTCCTGATCAAACCCTTAGCAAATAGATCATCAATTTGAGTTTTTAGTTCAGCTTTTTCTTTAGGAGCCATCCTTCGGTGTGGGAGAACTACAGGAGTAGCTCCAGGAATAAGATCAATACGGAAATCGATTTCCCATTTAGGCGGTAGAGAGTTGACCTCTCCAAATACATCGGGAAATTTCTGAACAATAGGAGTAGTATTAAGATCATCCGAATGAGCATTAAGAGAGAATATGAAGCTTCCGGCATATTTCTGAGGTGATTTGCATTCAATGACGAGTGGTTGACCCTTGTCGCTTACTAAAGAAACTGAACGAGTTTTGCAGGAAATAAACGCATCGAATTTGCTTAACCAATCAGCTCCTAAAAGAAAGTCGAATGCTTGGAATCCAAGTACATAGAAATCCCAAGTGAATCGAGAAAAATCATACATAAGTGCAACTCCCTTGCGAACACTTCGGAGGTTAGCGGGTCCTCCGATAGGATTGGAGACACATAAAGAAGTAGTTGCAAGAGTAGGTTCTAATTTGAGATTATTACAAAGGTCAACTGATATAAAGCTATGTGAAGCACCCGTATCGAATAATACCCTAACAGGTGTAGCATGTAAATGAAAAATACTCCGTAAGGTACCTTGGTCATCCTGGGCGGGTGGTGTAGAGGGTGCAGGTGTGGTGATAGCAAATACTCCAGAGGTGGTGCCATGCTTATGCATTGGGCAGTCCTTCTTGAAATGACCTGGCTGGAGGCAGACATGGCATAAATCTCTCCTAGTCGTAGAAGGTGGTGGAATAGCAGCTCCGATAGATGGACAGCTATTTGCATAATGGCCCTTCTTATCGCATTTGAAGCAAGTGATATTAGCAAGGTCGATTGGGCTTTTCTGGGCATAACCCAATCCTGTAGTCTTTTGCCAAGCTTTCTTCTATTGATCAAAGTTCATCTTCCTCTTTCCGGGCTGGCTAGAAGAGGGCTGAGTAGGGGTGGCCTTGGCAGTGGGTCCCTTAGGTTTTGCTTCATATCTAAGAGCATAGTCAACAAGCTCTGTGAAGGTGCAGTGGGTGTGGCCAGTAAGCAAGTCATAATATTCTGGTCTAGCTCCCAAAATGAATTTCTCGTTCTTCAGAAGTGGCGTATCGATCAAACCAGGTCCGAACTTGGAGAGTTCGTTGAATTTCCTCTCATACTTAGAAAAAGTCATACTGCCTTGCTTAAGATCCATGAAAGCTCTATAAAGTTGGGTTTTCCCAGCAGTTGGCATCCATTGTGCCGAGAAAGTATCCCTAATCAAAAGATAGACTAGATGAACAATCATTCCAAAGATTGAAGGAAGAATTTAGACTACGAAATCAAAACAAATTTATACCTAAACTGGGCCCAAGTGATGGTGTTTTCCTCGATACGTGAAGTAACAGATTCCCACCAATCCTGTGCGGCATCTTGAAGTTGCCAAGCAGCAAGCTGACGCTTCTGAGCATCAGTGATCTCCAGACCCGAAAATATCTTCTCTAAGCCTTTAAGCCATTGCTGAGCCTCGATAATGTTCTCGGATCTAGAAAACTTAATTCCACCAAGCTGTGTATACTGCTTACTAAGAGTGGTGAATTTGATTGGGGCTGGGGCGGCAGGTGCAGCCTGAGCAGGACCATGGCCCTTCCTCCCCTATTGTTTCTTCTGGTACTCATCCTGAAATAACAAAAGAGATTTTAGAAACCAAGGATAGAATTCATAGAACTCTAAGGAAAGTCCTATCAATGAATCAAAAGAAGTTTGAATTGAAAGGATTGGATATTGAATCGATTCTCCTCATTCTAGGGTATTACTACCCTATCTTTAATGAGTTTATAAAATCCCAAACTAAGGTTTTTAAGGAAACCGAAGCTCTGATACCAACTGTAACAACCCGTATATTTGGACCATTTAAATTGACAATAATCCACACATGTCAACTTAAATAATACAAAACACGAATCATTATGGGATCAAGTTCAACTTAGATATTCTATTTTAAATTGTTGATTATCCTATATCAACTTCAATTTCATGTTAATCACTACTCATGTTAACGACTAATTCAATATCACATAACAATTTAGTGTCACAACTATTTACATAAGCTAACCTCAAATCACAATTTAACATCGACCATTTTAACATCCAAATTTATATTTATAACATCTATCACTTGATTATCATAGCATAATAGATTGAGTCGTGAATGAAATATTCACCTTGTGTGGTTAGAGATTTGACGATGAAGCACAAAGACGAATAGATAAGAGACACTAACAAGCACGACGCAAAATGAACACAAACTGCAATCAAACAAATAATTTAATTAACAATTGGTTCAATACAATATATAGATTGTATATATATATATATAATCATACCAAACGATGAAGCAAGATAGATCCGACAAGCTGAAGGTAACCTAGGACTCCGAAGCAGTAGCTGGAAACAAAACATAGCAATCACCCATAAACTGTCATGACCCGAGCAAGAACGGGGAAGACCGTCAACAAAGTCCATGGAAATTTGATCCCACTTCCAAACTGGAATATCCAAAGGTTGCAATAACCCATCGGGCCTTTGATGCTCGGCTTTTACGAGTTGGCAAGTCATGCAACGCTTAATAAAGTTAGCAATATCAGATTTCATTCCATCCCAATAATAAAGTCGTTTCATGTCCGCGTACAATTTACTACTACTGGGATGAATGGTAAATTTAGAATGACGAGAATCTTCTAAAATGGCTTTACGAAGATCACTAATATTTGGCACAATAAGTCTACCAAATTTTCGAATGCCTCCATGAGCATCGATTTCAAAGTCTTTCAAACCATTAATATTTCTATCCCTACAACTTTGGCTAAGATGAGCCAATTCAGGATGCTTTTGAGCTTCAAGGATGCGGTCAAAAAGAGAAGGATGAGCCTTAAGGCTACATAGAACAAGAGACGAACATGAATCGGATTCACGATCTCGAATCTCACAAGTGGAAAAAGTCTCAAGATCATTCAATTCGGATATCATCATGGAAACAACTGCTTGTTGCTTACAACTAAGGGCATTGGCAACAAGATTTCCCTTTCTGGGAGTATAGAGAATATCAAGATCATAAGATGCAAGGAATTCGACACAACATTGTTAACGCAAATTAAGTTCCTTTTGAGAAAATAAATACTTCAAAGATTTATGATCGGTGTAGAGAACAAATTTCTCTCCCAAAAGATAATGACGCCAAATTCTAAGGGCGAAAAAAATGGCCGCGAGCTCTAAATCATGAGTGGCATGTCTAGTCTCGGCAGTCTTTAATTGCCTAGAAGCATAAGCGATAACACGTTCCCTTTGCATGAGAACGGCTCCCAAACCAACACGACTAGCATCGGTATAAACAATAAAGTCCTGGTTCCCTTCGGGAATTACAAGAATAGGAGCATCGGAAAGGAGTTCTTTTAATTTCTAAAAAGCAACTTCATAATTGTCTGACCAAATGTACTTAACTCCCATCTTTGTCAAACTAGTAAGAGGCATGGAAATTTTAGAAAAGTCTTTTATGAAACGACGTTAATAGCCCGCCAATCCAAGAAAACTACGAATTTCCATCACACTCTCCGGTCTCTTCCAATTTTGAACCGCCTCAATCTTTGAAGGATCCACGAAAATTCCGGATTCAGAAATAATATGTCCTAAAAATTTCACACGAGATTGCCAAAAGTGGCACTTAGAAAATTTTGCTTTCAATTGATTGCTCCTAAGGGTTTCCAACACAATTCGAAGATGTTTTTCATGCTCTTCCTCGGTTTTAGAGTAAACAAGAATATCATTAATAAAGGTGAGAACAAATCGATCGAAGAAGTCTTTGAAAACTCGATTCATAAGGTCAACGAAATAAGCTGGAGAATTTGTTATACCAAATGGCATAACAAGCCATTTATAAGATCCATAACGAGTACGGAATGATGTCAAAGGAATGCTATCATCTGCAATACAAAGCTGATGAAAACTGGTTGCTAAGTCTAACTGTGAAATGATTCTAGCACCGCAGAGTTGATCGAATTGATCATCAATCCGAGGTAAGGGATATTTATTCTTGATGGTAAGATCATTAAGCTTGCGGTAATTAACGCAAAGCCTAAGTGTACCATCAGATTTCTTCACAAAGATAGCTGAAGCTCCCCAAGGAGAGGAAATAGATCGAATAAACTGTTTCGCCTCCAATTCGGATAATTGTTTACGCATCTCCTCATTTTCCTTATTGGACATACGATAAGGAGGACGAGTGATAGGTAGAGCTCCAGGAATTAGATTAATTCTGAACTCAATTGCTCGCATAGATAGTAATCCTAAACGGGCTCAAATATATCGGGAAATTCATGAACAATGTGAATGAGGGAAATGACATCTTCCTCATCATCTTTATCGTCATCATGCGGGTTTAGAGAATATAAGGATGCTACCGAATTGGAATCTGAATCTTTAAGAACAATAGAAATCTGCTTAACAGATTGAGGATGTCGAAGATGGATAGTCCTCTCGGGACATAGGATGTGGGCTTCATAACGATTAAGCCAATCAATTCCCAAAATCATTCTGAAACCTAGGTAGCGCATAACATGCAAATCGGCTTGGAAAGCATAATCACATATAATAATCTCGACATCTTTACAAAGTAAACTAAGTGTTGCGGATCCACCAACCGATTCGCAATTCTCAGTGAAGTCATCAAGCCTATAAAATTTAAAGACAAAGTATCAACAAGTTCTTTTGATATAAAAGAGTGAGTTGCACTCGTATTAAAAAGAACTCGAATAGGATGATCATGAAACATAATAATGCCATCAAGGACAAAATGAGAAATACCTTGACCAAGAGAAGTGTTACTAGGGGCTTGCACAACATTCAGCTTTCCCTCTTTCTTGCTTTGAAGTTTAGGACATGAAGATATATGATGATCCGAACTTTTGCAATAGCGGCAAGAAATAGGCCTAGGACACCTATTTATATAGTGGTCCTTAGAACCACAATTGTAGCATTCTCCACGATTAGGGATTGGAGTCTTTGCTACCGAAGTTGCTTGCTTCACTTTCATGTTGGGATTAGGGCTTTTGAACTTAATAAAGGGATGCCTCTTCTTGTTGTTATTGAAGTTCTTTTTGGCACCCACAACTGCAACATCACTTTCTTTATTGGCCTCTTCAAGTCGAAGAGCGATATCTACAAGCTGATCGAAAGGAACTTCTAGTTTCAGAAGTAAAGGCTTTTTGAGGTTCTTATTCAACCCATAGATAAACCTCTAATTCTTCTTCAATGGGGTATTAATATACTCGACCCCATATTTAGGGAGGGATTCAAAAGATGTGACATAATCTGTCACAGAAGATTCACCTTGAACAAGGTCAACAAAGTGTCGAGCTAAAGTTACTTTTTTAGCTTCTGGCACAAACTTTAACTCAAACCTTTCCCGGAATTTCTCCCAAGTAAGATCTGCTTCAACAATTTCCAAAATCAAAAGCTCATACCAATCTAATGCTCTCTCCTGGAGCATGCTAGAAGCCACTTGGACTCGATGTAGATCCACAAGATTCATGCGAGAAAAGATGCGATCGCATGTTCTAAGCCAAGCTTGGACTTCTATAACACTTTCGGAACCCTTGAATGGCCTTCCATCCAAATTGGTATAATCACTACACAAGCGTGCAAATACAGATTTAGGATGAGTAGGCTTAGGAATGTGTCCGGCAGCTTGGGCATTCTTTGAAAGATCCAAAAGCCGTTGGGCGGACATGAATACGCCATTCTGAGGAGTAGCACTAGATTGACCGGCGCTGGGACGACCATGTCTAACCATTTATCTTCTTTAAGAAAGAAAGAAAGAAGAGGAAAAAGGTTATTCTCGGAATGAATATCAAACAACCTGATTGATAAAACAAGGCATCATAAAAGAAAATAGGATAGAACAGGTCTTAAGACTCGAATTAAATCCTAAGGCACGATTCCTAAGAGAGACTTAGTGTAACGACCCAGAATTTATATTAATTAAAATTTGAATATTTAATTGCTTTTAAATATTAATATGTGAAATTAATAAGTCGAATAATTTAAAATTCGAATATCTGGATTTTATTGGGTAATTAAATTGATAATTTAATATTTAAATTCCAAAAATAATTGAAATCTGAATTAAATGTGATTAAAAATGATCTATGAAGTTATATTAAATCATATTGAAGTCATAGCGATGTTATAGAACTTTTAAAATTGAATTTTGAGTTAATCTGTGAAAATTGAATATTTTAATATTTAATCGACTAGTGAAATTAGCCATTTTTCGAACAGTCTCAGAATTGGACGAAACTAGTTCCATTGGATCCGTAATAGTTTTTTATTATCGGATTTCAATTTTCATAGCAATCGGAGTTGTCGTTTGACCGTGGCAGCTCGAAACGCATCGAAATTGTTTTAATATTAATTTGGCGAGTTAAAATAGTCATTTTTCAAAAAGTCTCGGATTTCGACGAAACTAGTTTCATCGGATCCATAATGTTATATTATTGTATGGTTTCAAATTTCGTGTCAATCGGATGTACGGTTTGTCCGGGGCAAGCCCAAACGCATCGAAATCGGTTTAAATCGGTTTAATTTAAAATCGATCGTTTAATTCCATAACTTGCACAGATGATCGAATTAGCTCCCGAAACACGTTCCATTGCTTCAGAACGTGGGGTAAACCTTAGAAACGCCAGCCGGCACGCTTCGTTTGGAGTTCGGAAAATTTTCGATGAATAGTGTTTTGAGAAATTTTCTATAAAAGGACGTGAATATTTCATTTTGCACTCAGAACCCTCTTCCTTCTTCCAGCCGGCCCTAGCTATTCAATGGCTGAAAAACACTCAACTTCCTCCTCCATTATCTCTCCATCCATCAAACGATTCGCGAAATGTTCAACATGAAAGTTGTAGAGCTAATCGAGCTCTAGAAGATCAACGGTGGAGATCGTTTGAAGCGGAGCCAATCAACGGCAAATGGGGCTTGAAGGCAGCAGCTCCTCTCACGTTTTTATAGCAGTAGGTGGGGCCGAGCTTCACAAATCTCTGGCCGAGCATAGAGAAGGTGATGAACTTTCCAATGGTGGTGGAGTGATGCAGTTTCGAGCTTTGTGGTAGCCGTAGTTTAAAACCCTAAATGGTTGGCCTATGGGTTGTTGTTACGTGAAAAGTAACGTGAGGAAGATGATGATAAGGAATGGCCAGATCTGGTGGGAAGGGAATGGACGGCCAGATTTAGTTGTATGGTTAGAAAAATAAAATTAAAAGCTGAAATTGTTTATTTTAAATTCGTTCAAACTTTAAACTATCATAACTTCTTCATACGAGGTCCGTTTCGCACGAGACGAATTGCATTGGAATCGTATTGACGAGCACTACGCAATGGAGCTAGATTGGAAGCGATCGGAGTCAGTGAAAATTTTGAGTGAAATTAAACATCCGTTTAATTTTATTCGAAATAAAACGCTACAACTTTTATTGGAATCAAGGTGAGAACTTCTCACTGGATCGAATGATTTGTTTCGATTTAAATTTTAAATTGTTAGATTTAAAATTGTTGACAGTGTTGATTGTGATGATTGAATGATGATTGCTATTTATTATGTTAAATAGACATTATACGCCGTTAGTAAGCGGAGGTTATTTATTAAAAACATATACCGCGATAATTTCACATTGAAGTGAAATTGGTATTATTTATGTATATAGCAATATATATATATATATTGGAATATGTATATATTGGAGTTGATTTTCCGCATTGTATAGCGGATGAGACCCTATTGCGCCGCATAATAGCGAATAATATTTATTAAACTCATATACCGCGATATTTCGTACTGGAGCGGAATTGGTATTGTGCTAACATCTATGGATGCAGGGAAACAGGTTGGAAGGATCTGACTGGATTCCTCACCGTATTGATTTATTTACAGATATTGTGATATATTCTGTTATCATATGATGATATGTGATGTTTGATTGTCGTGATTGATGATTGGTGATGTTGCATCATCGGATCCATTTTTGAAGTTTAAAAATAAAGATTTTGATTTTACATTGGAATTTTTGAATTATTATGAACTATTTATATAAAAGATGTACAAAAATGATATTTCATAAATTAAGAATACTGGAATTATAAAACGAGTTTTTATAAGTGCTAAAATGGAAAAAAAATGGATTTCATAAGTGAATGAAATTTATAGACTTATAATTTGTGAAGTTATAAAATGAATAGATGTTGTAAATAAATGGATTATAAGTTCTTAACTTATAATATAGACTTCTGGTATATAATTGAGTTATAAATTGAATTGGATAATAAAGGAGATTTATAAATCGAAGTTTTATAAATAGAAATGGGATTTATAAACATTGTTTTATAAATCTGAAACCAATTGAATTTGATAAATTAAACATAGAAGTTTAATAAAGGAGATATATTCGTGATTTTGGACAGCGAATTATCCTTTAAGTTAAATGTTGTAATAATAAGGGTTTGGTTGGGAATTTTATCCACAATTTTGGACAGTGGATAATCTTTTAAATAAAATGTGTAGAAATGTTGAATTTGGATAACGAAATATATTCATGATTTTGGACAGTGAATGTATTATTAAATAAAACGGAGATGTTTTGGGAAAGTGATATTTTGAATAGAAATGAAGTAATTGTTTTAAAAGATGTTTTAAAAGGTGTTAAGTATCGAATACATAGACTTCAACATTCATTGTTGAAATAGACGTTTCGAGAAATAAGGAAATGGTGGACTATAACACTGTTGTTATAGTAAATGGTTTCCGAAAGGAAATGTTTTATATAGTATTGGGATTTATATATCTATCTTAATTTCGAATCCCTATACTAGTGATTTTGAGTTGTCGTAACGATGTTTTACGTAACATTCGTTTTGACTCAAATAAAATTTTTGAAAGAGAATGATTTCCTTAAAGAATGAAATATATACTTAATTTTGATTTAAGTATATCAAATATTTTCCAAGTGTTGAAAATAAATGATTTGTGAATTACTTATTATTAAATAAGTATGGAAATGCTTTTCCAATATGAAGTGAAATGTTTTTGAGATTTTATCTTTTAAAGATAAATTGAAAAGTGAATATTTGAAATTTGTTTTCAAATGGTTAAGTGTGGAAAATTTTATATCTTGTAAAGATATTTTTGGAAGATAAATAATTTGGAAAATTATTTGGAATCTGATGATGTTGCGCATCTTTATTGATAGTTAAATAACCGACTATCAATATTTACCCTTGAATGGGTATTTGTTTTGATTTGCTTGAATTTGAATGCCACACTTATTTTTGAATAAGCGCTCACTATTCGGGTTAGCCGGGAAATGACCTTTGGGTCGTATAACCTATTCCGAATATGTGATACGTCGAAATGGATTGCATTTGATGACCGGTGTTGAAGACCGGATATTTTTGAAAACGGAAGGATTACCGTCGAGTTACTTTGCATCGGCTGATCTCCGATATAGAGGTTTTATCACCCTTAGTGACGGGAAGTCCGGACGTGATTAGAAAATTATCCGGATTTGCAAAGGCTTCGTACGAAGTGCCTTCGGTTCTGTTCGATCCCGGAACAGACTTGTATGGTTGTATGTCTGACGCTACAAATTGAGATATAAAGCTAGTTTCTTTCAAATACATTTCTGTTGGTGGCGGAGAATTTATTCTCTTTTCTTAACACCCTTCTCTGAGACGTACGAGCTTAGAGGTTATGTAGTTGAAGGTTACTAGTGATATACTCCCAATTTGGTAACGTGGCATGCTGAGTGTTGCTGTGAAATGATCATTGTTTGATCATTTGTGATATGATCATTTGTTTGATCATTTATCTTTGTGATCATTACTTTGATCATTTGTTTGACCCGAAGCATGGCTTTGTGACAAAGCGTAGCTTTGTGGACGAGACTTCGTCGGACCTCACACCCCGGAAATGGTCAAAACAGGAAAGATGCGGCAATGTTATTAGGGGGTAGCGCCCCTTTAGTGTATGTCATTCCTTCTGGATAGAGGTGGTATCATGGTATGGAGCCCAGATACTTAACCTATGTTGTTGCTGCATTATTATTCTTATGTGGTTGTTGGAAATCGAGGATCCTCGGAAAGATCGGTTACGATCGGGGGATGACATATTCGAGTAAGTAGTTACCCAGTTAGGGGTAACCCGGCCTTGTGTTGGCAGAGATCTAACCGTAATGTTAGGTTATTTCTCGGGTCGTCTTTCTAGAGGCGTACCTATGTGGCAATGGGAAGTTCCTTGGCCTGACCATTTGTTGGAAATCCAAACTCCAATACGAATTTTGTATGGTTTTAGTTGTAGAACCTGCCATTTACGTACGGTGGTCACCACTATTTAGATGGTAGCTATAGTAGGCATACGATACTGGTCGTATGTTGGCTAAGATTAATATTATACTTTCGAAATGTTTTCTACACTATGCATTAATAATAATATCAAAAAGGTTTTGATTTTGCGTAGTAAACATCTTTGACTATTATAAGAAGAAATCTCCTCCAATTCTGCGTTTGCATTGTGTGTGTGGCGGGAGGTCTTATGGTAGTCTCATTTTCCAAAAGCATTGCGAAATTGACTTTAAAATCTTCCTGTTGTTTGTTTTAAAGATAAACTGTTTTAGTTCTCACACCAGTCACCATGACTGACCTGGAGTTTATTATTTTCCTTCCTAAACTCTGGGTGCCCACCAATTTCCACACGGGCAGTCTAGAGTCAGGTTATCAGGTCATTCTGGATTTAGGAGTGCTATGGAGCTTAGTGGCGAGCTGGATGGCGAGACGTACCACTTGTATATGATATTATTTATTCCGCTGTGTATTCTGTATATGGACAAGTTTATATAACTGTCCAGTGTTGTATTGTTGTTGTAAACTCTGATGATGATGTAATGTATAAAATGATATAGTTCTTTGATTTAAAGATTATTCATTTATCTATTATATGTTGTTCCGCTGCGAATGTGAGATTCTGATATTGTTTCTGTTTCTGATGTTGTTCTGTTGTTCTTCTTTCTTTTTCTTCTATCATTTCTTCTACCTCTTCTTTCTTAAACCCTAAGAATTCGGTTTTCCGGCATTCAATGGCTCGGCAGTCGATACAGTGGACGTATTGATGTCGATATTCAGAAGTCGAAGAATCGGGTCCTTACAACGTGGTATCAGAGCATATGGTTAAGCGACAACCCTGCTCTGTTGGGTGTTACTCATTAGAGATTGAGTCAGTAGTGCTCTAGAATGAGTTGAGTGTAATAATAGATACGAGCGCGTATTTGTTAGTTAATATAAAATTGTTTTGTATTGTGATGATTGGTTTGTTGAGTGGTATATGGATTCTGGTCGGTATTGTCCGTACAACTCTATCGATAGGGATCTCTAAACACTTGTATAGAACAATTCGGCACGATATTGTTTTAAATTGGGTAAATGAAATAATTTTACCTCTATTTTATTTTGTATATAAAGGAAAATAATTTTTCGGAAATTATTAAAGTGTATATGAATTGATTGTTAAGTTGTTTGAATAAGTTAAATAAAACAACAATTGTGAAAGAATAAATTGTATAAGTAAAGGAATTATAATGTATGAAGTTATAATTAAAATGATTTACAATTGTGAAATAATCTTATATGTAAGAAAAGATTTATAAATGAGATTTATAAATCAAGGAAGATTTTTGAAAGAATTTAAAACACTGAATTCACTACTGTTGCTGGGAAATAGTACGATGATGACTGCAGCATCATCAGTATCATTTTCGAGTTTCTGTGTGACTGATTTGCTACCATAGTAAATTGGAAATTGAAGTTTTGTTGTGATAAACAGATTTGATTTAAAATCCAAGTTGAAGTTGATAAATATAAGTGAAATAAGTTTATACTTATAATATGGAATAAAATTAACTTTGGTAAAAGTTAAATAGAATTTATTTAGAATGTGTGATGACCGCCCACGACCCCTGCACTAAACATGGAAATAGTGCGCTGTAAAGTGTGCCAGGCAGCCATGGACGATTGCCAAGGTTAAATTAAAACAGCAGAATCTATCGTATTACTCACAGCGCATGGATAAAATACAATAGAGAATATATATATAGTGAAGCATCTTAAAATAGAATCTCATCAATTAAGCTTCATAATAGTTGAATACAAACATCTGAATAGTCAATACATCAAGCCTCACTACATATCACTCAGAGAATTATACAAAGCAGCGGAACATCCAGTACATATAGTAAGAAAATAATATGCAAGCCTCCAGTTCGTCTTCGTCATCAGCATCGTCGGAAACTAAGAACAGCACCTGTCACCTGCTACCTAGTCTGCCCATCCCAAAGTGGATGAACAGCCCAAGGCAATAAGAGTTAAACATAAAGCCTTGAGTCAGACAACAGTCTTAGTGAGCGATAAATTAACTAACAACATACCAAAAGAGCATAAAGGAAAAAGGAATAGGAATCCAACCCTCCCACTCCACCTCTTTCTACAGTGATAGCCCCTAGACACACTAAGCAGAAGTAAACATAGCAAAGCAGACAGTTAAAGTAAAGCAATTACCACTCGAGTCAAGGTCAACATTTTCCAAGTACAAACCCCCAAGGCCTAAACCAAGATCAGATAAGCACCCGAAAAACATTGCTCTTGAGACCGAATGACGATACAACCAAACATCCATGACTCTGGCTATCACTGTTATCTTTGCTTCGATACCACCGTTAATTGAATGACCGGCACATTCTTTCAGCCGTCCGTCAAGGGTTAATGGCAACCCCGGTTCTAGACAGAACTCCGCACGTCGTCGCAGCCCGTGCCTAGGACTATCGAATCTGCCCAGAGTATTCGACTACAATCATAGTCTTTAGGGACTATCGAATCTGCGCAGCGTACTCTTGCTTTGAGTCTGTTAGAACCTTCAATAACGATGAAACCTCAGCCTTCTAGTCATCCTCCTCGACGACTATTTCCATACTAGCTCAAGCGCCTCTTGAGCAAACCATTATCCTCAAACCCAAACCATTTCACCGAGTTATCAACATGCTTGGAATGATCCTGTCCGGACTAAACCAAGGCTATCTCATACCATGCCTCGCTTCATCTCATCATAGCAAAACCTCATCTCAACATCATCATCAAATCTATCCATATGAGCTTCATCAACCGCCACATATGCCACGAGCAGCTTTTCCAATTCAAGAGCCTTTCCCTTAGCTTTTGAATCATCTTCGACCATCTTGTCTAAATCAAATCATCAATCAACTAATTTACAACAATCAATCAAGTCAAACATTAATCCAAGTAATCAAGCATTCAAACACGATCAAATAAACGATTATAACAATAATGGCAATCTTGTAAATAAAGAGTCTGAATCTAACAAGCATGAATCATGAGCAATATCTTTACAACTTAATGAATGAACTTGAATAGATTAACATGTAGTAAAATGGATGTCAAATCATCATGAACAATAGATCTACACTTAAGTTATGAAAATGCATGGAAATCACTATTTTAACACATAATCAAGCCACCAATCCGATATACTCCTTTGGATCCGTGTGAGAGATAACCACCACTCACCAAATCACTTAAACACCTCAAAAGCAACACACTTCAGATCTGGACAGCGAAGGATCTAACTCGATCTATCAAAACTCCGCTTCAAACGATGAAATCTCTCTTCGAAGAATGTAGAACTTCAATCTAAGCTCTTGGATCTTCGATTTGATCTTCAATTTGGATGGAAGGAATCACAAGATTAAAGTGGAGAAAAGAAGTGAAGAAGTGTAGATCTCGAGCTCTCAAAATAGCAGCACTTCGTCGCTTCAAAATACGGATCCCAAAAAGTGAAGAAATGGACGTGTATTTATAGGCTGATCCTTAAGTCGTTTGCTCGCTTTTAAGTCGTTCACGACTTAAGAAAACCCACGACCTACGACCTACCAGATCCCATGACTCAGCCAATTGTACGACCTAGCACTTGCGCGACTTAATTATCCCCTTCGACCTACGACTTAGTAGATCCTATGACTTAACCACTGCCGCATTTCTACCTAAGTCGTTTCGACGACTTAACAACTAACGACTCAACGACCTTGCGACTTAAAGACTCAGGCCTATGCGCGACCTAAAACATGCACGACCTAACACAGACACTCCCTAACGACTTAAGTCCTTACGCGACTTAGCTGGGTTACGACTTAACATCTCACGACCTAACTACACCCAGCATACTATCATAGGTCGTCTACGACCTAACTAAACATACCATAGCGACTCAACGACTTATCTTAACTCGTCCACGACCTAAGAAAACCTTACGACTTAACTGTCTCCGACCTAAGACTTAACGGTACAACATCCTAAGCCACTAACCACTAGGTCGTTCACTTCCAATACTAACTTCCTTAGGTCGCTGTCTTTCCTTAAGTCGCCCCAATACTTAAGTCGTTAACTCTTAAGTCGTTCACTCGACCAAAGCTACCACACGACCTAACTTCTACACGACTTATCCCAAAATCCTTAAGTCGCCAACTTCCTTAGGTCGCCAATTTCCTTAAGCCGCTCCTCCGACCTAACTACTATACGACCTAAGCTCCGAACGACTTAAGCTCTGAACGTTCTAACAACACTAGACGACTTATCAACCCTACGACCTAATGACAACTGTTTTACAATCTTTCGATCCGTAAAAATACAGGTTGTTACAGAATGGGAATCTAAATTTAATTTATAAGTGGAAACTTAAGTTAAATTAAACAAATGATGTTTGAAATGGAAAGTAACTTAAGTAATGGTGAATGAATTTGATTCTGGGTATCAAAATTAATTAATGAAATGAAGTGATGAATGTGAACTTGAGTTATATAAATAAAGGAAATTCAACTTTATTTGTAAAATGAATTAGCAATTGAATTAATAAATGGATTGAATGATAATCAATCGAATGAAAGTAAATTGATATGGAAAAATGAATGTAAGTGTTAATTCATTAAAAGCTAATTGAATAAATTGAATGGAAGTCAATTTAATATAAACCAATTAGAATTTAAAATGTTGAACCAAATTGAATGTAAGTACAGTAAATTGAATAAATTTGGTTGTGATGTTTGTGCATTGGTTGTTATATGAGTGTTGGTTGATTGTATATAACATAATTCATTAAGTATTAATGAAATTGAATTAATAAAATTGGAAGCTAAAGTAATTGAATTCAAATTGAAAGTGATGTAAATTTTAATAGAATTGAATTAAATTTGAATTGGAAGTGAACCAACTTGAATGTAAATTAGTGAATGTAACTAATTTAATAAATGAATGTTGATAAAAATCCAATATAAATGAATCAAATATGATTTAAAATTGAAAACCAATCCATTGAATATTAATGAGAAGTGAATTTATTGGATGATGGTTGCATTTGTTGTTTGTTGCATTTGCTATGTTGTCACATGTAGTTGTTATGTTGCTATATGATGTATATTGATATTATTTTCTATATACATGTTCTCATTTGTTTGATTGAGTGTTTAGTAGGTGCAGATGGCGTTTGCTTCGCATTTGGAGCTCGCTTTCGCGCTATATTAGCCGTATACGCTCGCTAATAATATATAAGGTACATATCTCGGATTAAATATCGTAATTTTACACTTTTTTCCCTACGGGATGCCTCATCACTTGATGAGATGTATATTTGTGATATATATACACCGTCATTTTTTTTCGGATCGAGCCGCGCAAAGGAGGCTATGGCAAAATTTTCCGAAAATTTAAGGCGTTAGAATATTTTTGAGAAAATTGGAAAATTTGAAAATTTTGAAAACTAAGTATGATTTGGAAACTTAGTAAAGTTATTGAAAGAAGTTTAACTATTGGATTTTGGAAAAGTTAAACACTTAAGAGATTGTAAATCAGATTTGAATGGTTTGTTTTGAAAGTTAATGGATTTTGTGAATTTTTCTTACTTGGTAATTTCGAGGACGAAATTCTTTTAAGGGGGGAAGTTTGTAACGACCCAGAATTTATATTAATTAAAATTTGAATATTTAATTGCTTTTAAATATTAATATGTGAAATTAATAAGTCGAATAATTTAAAATTCGAATATCTGGATTTTATTGGGTAATTAAATTGATAATTTAATATTTAAATTCCAAAAATAATTGAAATCTGAATTAAATGTGATTAAAAATGATCTATGAAGTTATATTAAATCATATTGAAGTCATAGCGATGTTATAGAACTTTTAAAATTGAATTTTGAGTTAATCTGTGAAAATTGAATATTTTAATATTTCATCAACTAGTGAAATTAGCCATTTTTCGAACAGTCCCAGAATTGGACGAAACTAGTTCCATTGGATCCGTAATAGTTTGTTATTATCGGATTTCAATTTTCGTAGCAATCGGAGTTGTCATTTGACCGTGGCAGCTCGAAACGCATCGAAATTGTTTTAATATTAATTTGGCGAGTTAAAATAGTCATTTTTCAAAAGTCTCGGATTTCGACGAAACTAGTTTCATCGGATCCGTAATGTTATATTATTGTATGGTTTCAAATTTTGTGTCAATCGGATGTACGGTTTGTCCGGGGCAAGCCCAAACACATCGAAATCGGTTTAAATCGGTTTAATTTAAAATCGATCGTTTAATTCCATAACTCGCACAGATGATCGAATTAGCTCCTGAAACACATTCCATTGCGTTTAGAACGTGGGATAAACCTTAGAAACGCCAGCCGGCACACTTCGTTTGGAGTTCGGAAAATTTTCGATGAATAGTTTTGAGAAATTTTATATAAAAGAACGTGAATATTTCATTTTGCACTCAGAACCCTCTTCCTTCTTCCAGCCGGCCCTAGCTATTCAATGGCTGAAAAACACTCAACTTCCTCCTCCATTATCTCTCCATCCATCAAACGATTCGCGAAATGTTCAACATGAAAGTTGTAGAGCTAATCGAGCTCTAGAAGATCAACGGTGGAGATCGTCTGAAGCGGAGCCAATCAACGGCAAATGGGGCTTGAAGGCAGCAGCTCCTCTCACGTTTTTATAGCAGTAGGTGGGGCCGAGCTTCACAAATCTCTGGCCGAGCATAGAGAAGGTGATGAACTTTCCGATGGTGGTGGAGTGATGCAGTTTCGAGCTTTGTGGTAGCCGTAGTTTAAAACCCTAAATGGTTGGCCTATGGGTTGTTGTTACGTGAAAAGTAACGTGAGGAAGATGATGATAAGGAATGGCCAGATCTGGTGGGAAGGGAATGGACGGCCAGATTTAGTTGTAGGGTTAGAAAAATAAAATTAAAAGCTGAAATTGTTTATTTTAAATTCGTTCAAACTTTAAACTATCATAACTTCTTCATAAGAGGTCCGTTTCACACGAGACGAATTGCGTTGGAATCGTATTGACGAGCACTACGCTATGGAGCTGGATTGGAAGCGATCGGAGTCAGTGAAAATTTTGAGTGAAATTAAACGTCCGTTTAATTTTATTCGAAATAAAACGCTACAACTTTTAATGGAATCAAGGTGAGAACTTCTCACTCAATCGAATGTTTTGTTTTGATTTAAATTTTAAATTGTTAGATTTTAAATTGTTGATAGTGTTGATTGTGATGATTGAATGATGATTGCTATTTATTGTGTTAAATAAACATTATACGCCGTTAGTAAGCGGAGGTTATTTATTAAAAACATATACCGCGATAATTTCACATTGAAGTGAAATTGGTATTATTTATGTATATAGCAATATATATATATATTGGAATATGTATATATTGGAGTTGAGTTCCCGCATTGTATAGCGGATGAGACCCTATTGCACCGCATAATAGCGAATAATATTTATTAAATCCATATACCGCGATATTCCGTACTGGAGCGGAATTGGTATTGTGCTAACATCTGTGGATGCAGGGAAACAGGTTGGAGGGATCCGACTGGATTCCTCACCGTATTGATTTATTTACAGATATTGTGATATATTCTGTTATCATATGATGATATGTGATGTTTGATTGTCGTGATTGATGATTGGTGCTGTTGCATCATCGGATACATTTTTGAAGTTTAAAAATAACGATTTTGATTTTAAATTGGAATTTTTGAATTATTATGAACTATTTATATAAAAGATGTACAAAATTGATATTTTATAAATTAAGAATACTGGAATTATAAAACGAGTTTTTATAAGTGTTAAAATGAAAAAAAAATGGATTTCATAAGTGAACGAAATTTGTAGACTTATAATTTGTGAAGTTATAAAATGAATAGATGTTGTAAATAAATGGATTATAAGTTCTTAACTTATAATATAGACTTCCGGTATATAATTGAGTTATATAAATTGAATTGGATAATAAAGGAGATTTATAAATCGAAGTTTTATAAATAGAAATGGGATTTATAAACATTGTTTTATAAATCCGAAACCAATTGAATTTGATAAATTAAACATAGAAGTTTAATAAAGGAGATATATTCGTGATTTTGGACAGCGAATTATCCTTTAAGTTAAATGTTGTAATAATAAGGGTTTGGTTGGGAATTTTATCCACAATTTTGGACAGTGGATAATCTTTTAAATAAAATGTGTAGAAATGTTGAATTTGGATAACGAATTATATTCACGATTTTGGACAGCGAATGTATTATTAAATAAAACGGAGATGTTTTGTGAAAGTGATATTTTGAATAGAAATGAAGTAATTGTTTTAAAAGATGTTTTAAAACGTGTTAAGTATAGAATACATAGATTTCAACATTCATTGTTGAAATGGACGTTTCGAGAAATAAGGAAATGGTGGACTATAACACTATTGTTATAGTAAATGGTTTCCGAAAGGAAATGTTTTATATAGTATTGGGATTTATATATCTATCTTAATTTCGAATCCCTATACTAGTGATTTTGAGTTGTCGTAACGATGTTTTACGTAACATTCGTTTTGACTCAAATAAAATTTGTGAAAGAGAATGATTTCCTTAAAGAATGAAATATATACTTAATTTTGATTTAAGTATATCAAATATTTTCCAAGTGTTGAAAATAAATGATTTGTGAATTACTTATTATTAAATAAGTATGGAAATGCTTTTCCAATATGAAGTGAAATGTTTTTGAGATTTTATCTTTTAAAGATAAATTGAAAAGTGAATATTTGAAATTTGTTTTCAAATGGTTAAGTGTGGAAAATTTTATATCTTGTAAAGATATTTTTGGAAGATAAATAATTTGGAATCTGATGATGTTGCGCATCTTTATTGATAGTTAAATAACCGACTATCAATATTTACCCTTGAATGGGTATTTGTTTTGATTTGCTTGAATTTGAATGCCACACTTATTTTTGAATAAGCGCTCACTATACGGGTTAGCCGGGAAAGGACCTTTGGGTCGTATAACTTATTCCGAATACGTGATACGTCGAAATGGATTGCATTTGATGACCGTTGTTGAAGACCGGATATTTTTGAAAATGGAAGGATTACCGTCGAGTTACTCTGCATCGGCTGATCTCCGATATAGAGGTTTTATCACCCTTAGTGACGGGAAGTCCGGACATGATTAGAAAATTATCCGGATTTGCAAGGGCTTCGTGAGAAGTGCCTTCGGTTCTGTTCGATCCCGGAACAGACTTGTATGGTTGTATGTTTGACGCTACAAATTGAGATATAAAGCTGGTTTCTTTTCAAATACATTTCTGTTGGTGGCGGAGAATTTATTCTCTTAGCTTAACACCCTTCTCTGAGACGTATGAGCTTAGAGGTTATGTAGTTGAAGGTTACTAGTGATATACTCCCAATTTGGTAACGTGGCATGCTGAGTGTTGCTGTGAAATGATCATTGTTTGATCATTTGTGATATGATCATTTGTTTGATCATTTATCTTTGTGATCATTACTTTGATCATTTGTTTGACCCGAAGCATGGCTTTGTGACAAAGCGTAGCTTTGTGGACGAGACTTCGTCGGACCTCACACCCCGGAAATGGTCAAAACAGGAAAGATGCGGCAAGGTTATTAGGGGGTAGCGCCCCTTTAGTGTATGTCATTGCTTCTGGATAGAGGTGGTATCATGGTATGGAGCCCATATACTTAACCTATGTTGTTGCTGCATTATTATTCTTATGTGGTTGTTGGAAATCGAGGATCCTCGGAAAGATCGGTTACGATCGGGGGATGACATATTCGTGTCAGTAGTTACCCAGTTAGGGGTAACCCGGCCTTGTGTTGGCAGAGATCTAACCGTAATGTTAGGTTATTTCTCGGGTCGTCTTTCCAGAGGCGTACCTATGTGGCAATGGGAAGTTCCTTGGCCTGACTATTTGTTGGAAATCCAAACTCCAATACGAATTTTGTACGGTTTTAGTTGTAGAACCTGCCATTTACGTACGGTGGTCACCACTGTTTAAATGGTAGCTATAGTAGGCATACGATACTGGTCGTATGTTGGCTAAGATTAATATTATACTTTCGAAATGTTTTCTACACTATGCACTAATAATAATATCAAAAATGTTTTGATTTTGCGTAGTAAACATCTTTGACTATCATAAGAAGAAATCTCCTCCAATTCTGCGTTTGCATTGTGTGTGTGGCGGGAGGTCTTATGGTAGTCTCATTTTCCAAAAGCATTGCGAAATTGACTTTAAAATCTTCCTGTTGTTTGTTTTAAAGATAAACTGTTTTAGTTCTCACACCAGTCACCATGACTGACCTGGAGTTTATTGTTTTCCTTCATAAACTCTGGGTGCCCACCAATTTCCACACGGGCAGTCTAGAGTCAGGTTATCAGGTCATTTTGGATTTAGGAGTGCTATGGAGCTTAGTGGCGAGCTGGATGGCGAGACGTACCACCTGTATATGATATTTTTTATTCCGTTGTGTATTCTGTATATGGACAAGTTTATATAACTGTCCAGTGTTGTATTGTTGTTGTAAACTCTGATGATGATGTAATGTATAAAATGATATAGTTCTTTGATTTAAAGATTATTCATTTATCTATTATATGTTGTTCCGCTGCGAATGTGAGATTCTGATATTGTTTCTGTTTTTGATGTTGTTCTGTTGTTCTTCTTTCTTTTTCTTCTACCTCTTCTTTCTTAAACCCTAATAATTCGGTTTTCCGGCATTCGATGGCTCGGCAGTCGATACAGTGGACGTATTGATGTCGATATTCGGAAGTCGAAGAATCGGGTCCTTACACTTAGGACAATGATCCTTGCTAGATTATTCTACATTGTTCCGAAGTTTGGCTCTGATACCAAGCTGTGATGCCCCACATCTATACTCACACTAGCCAAGGACACTATGGGGTAATACCATCGACTAGCATGAAGAGTAAGGCTGTTGAGGAGCGACTATTTGTGTAATTGCTTTATGCGAATACCGATATGTCAGATAGTAGGCCATGCCTTTCATTTCAAGAGGAAATCTGACATATCAAATACCAACTCAAAGCTACTACACAGTGGCTATGTGGCCTTCAGAAATAAATATAAAATAAGCATAACACAAATCAGTCACAGATATTCATATCACTAAGGCGGAAATAGATATGAATATAACACATAGAAGTGAACATCAAAGTAGGGGTCATACAAGATCCACTACATCACAAAAGAATAGGTACAAGTGCTAGACAAAAGAATATGTATACATCAAGGACTCTCTATCTCGAATGTATAAAAACTACTAAGCTAAAGTAGTTAGCCAAAAGTCAGAAGCTAGTCCCTGCTAAGAAGTCAAGTGGAAGCACCTGAAACACCTCGGTCTGACCCGAGTATTATTTAAGAAAAAAATAATAAACGGATCAGTCTAGCTATAAATATCATATAAGATGAGATAGTATAAGAGATATGACAAAAATATATGATATCAATAATACCATATTGTGACAAGTATATATTTGATAATAATGAAAATCGTACATTATCTCAAATTTTCTCAAACAGCAAAAAAGAATATCATATCCTTTAGCTTATTCACCAAAACTCAAATATTGACAAAACACATGAATGCAAATCGCAAAAATTGGTGAAACATAAATTCCAAAAATCCATAATTGAAAATCCAGAAAACATAAAAAGGGGAGGAGGCCTATCATAAACGGGAGCATGAAAACTTACCAACACGTGTATCACAAACGAGACGCTATCCCATTGGTCGCTAACCCATAAAATGAGTCGAAGCTCCTCCTAACAGGGTATAGTCCCCCTTTGTGGACTATGTGCCGAAGCTCCTCCTAACAGGGTATAGTCCCCCTTTGCGGACTATGAGACGTCGCATATCGCTAGTCTAAACCACAAAATGATCACCATTGATCAATAAGTGTAAATTACATCAAGCTAGTAAATAAATGGGTTTAGCTTCATGTCCCATAACCACTGGCTTAATTTAAATATTTACGAACAAATTGTATTCCACTCAGAAATTAACACAAGTTTTCAATCGAACAAGTCTAAGAATTAACTGACGATGTAAACGTAAGCGTTTCATACCACTTGATTTGCTAAGTCGTTTAATTGGATTTCTTGTACGAATGAGGTAAAGGTTTGTATATACTAATAGATTGGAAAACGACTTTAAAAACGAGCTTTGTATTTAAAAGTAGCGTTGAAATTGTTTTTGTGAAAGAGTTTGAGTATTTACTACTAGTATAGAAACCTTTGTATTTTAAAGTGACAAATCATAGAAACGATTGTAAAAATAATCTATCACCAAAAATTCACAGTCGACGATGTGAATTAAAACCATGAAAATAGATATCGAATCCATTAAATGGATATTCCCAAAAATCCAGAAAAGTAGCCATCAAAGTTGATAATAAATGACAATAACTAACCGGATCAACAAAAATCGATAAAAATTGAAAATATGCATAAAAACAGGCAAATTGGCTGATTTTAATAGCGCCAGACGTCTGGTGGTTCTCCCAGACGTTTGAGCTGAAGGTCTGGAATTTTTCCAAATCACTCAGATGTTTGAGCCCTAGGTCTGGAATGTTTATTCCTTTGCCTCAGACGTCTGAGTGTTTTACCAGACGTCTGAGCTGAAGCTCAGGGTAAAATTTGCCTAGGCCAATAATGGCCAAATCAACTCGGATGTGATCGAATGAGCGATGGTGGCTAGGGATTTACGCCAAACGACAACCCAGCCCTATAGGTTCTTCAATACACTCTAAACAACATGTCCAAACATTCATAGTAGAATTTTCATAGATTTTAACTTCAAATTACTAAAATTGGAAAATTCACCAAACCAATTCAATTCAAAAGCAATTGAACATGAAATAGATGTTAGGAATTCATACCTAACAATAGTGAAAGCTATAGATATAGATGTGAGTTCAAGAACTCACTTTTAAATTCAAAAACAAGGAATGAGAAGCTCTAAAACAAAGCAAGATCAATCTCTCTTCAACTTCACTTCAAGAACCTTCAATCTATGATCAAATACAAAGTTTTTCCTAAGTTAGGTTATAGGAAAAATCAAGAATTGAAGAGGAATTGAGATGGAGAAGATGAAGAGCATGCTTACCTAAGCTTCTCTTTGATTTTAGAACTTGAATTTGAATTTCCTAAGAATCTAGGGCTTAGGAATTTTGATTTCCCCTCTTTTTCCCTATTTTCCCTTAGGGCTTGAGTGTTAGGAATAATGGAATGAATGAATGAAGAGGAGTGGAGTGGGAGCTATTAGGTAGAAGAGTTTGGGTTCTCTTATTGGGTTAGTGGGCTAGAACACAAACCAAAGCCCAAACAAAATACCAAAATCCTAATCAACTCCAAACGTATCAATGTTTATACTCAAAAAAGTTGTAAACATCATTTTGAACTCAATGAAAGTGGTATCGAGTCTGGATTCGACTATTTACAAAAAGTCACATTTCGGACTTTAAATTAAATCAACGATGCTATATTTAAATATATAATCGTAAAATATGCGGGTTGTTACAGTATGTGTTAAAAGGTGGCAATGATGACGTAAAAGACTATTATGGTGGGTTGATGAAAATAGTTGAAATTACTTACCCAATGGCATTGGAGCTTAAATTATTTTTACATAAATTGGAATGACTTAGTTGTATGTAAAATGTTGGAGTAAGATTCCCAAGCCATTAGTTGACCAATTTGTTGGACCTAAAGAGCTACATGGTAGGGTAAAATGATTGATTTCAATATTATTACTTAGAATAAATTTGTTCAAAGATCAATTTGTGTTATTATGACTACGGTGAAAAGAGAAGATGACTACGGTTTTGATCCAATTCTATGTGACCTATTGTTTCTCATTTTATTGTGGATTCTCACTCTTCAAAGGATAATGTTTGGATTAATAATGTTGTCTCACCAATGGTTGATCCTGGAATGGCTTCAGATCTGCGTGATTCAAACTATGGATTTATTCAATTAAATAACAAGAGAGACAAAGAAAAAGCTTGTGAATTAGGAAGTTTTGTATTAACTACTTAAAATAAATTTGAATGTCTTGCCTTTTCGACTGGCTCTGATATATCTGATGGTCCTGGTTCTGAATATGGGTTGGATTGCCTTATTCCTAATGATCATGGTGCTGTGAATCAATTAATGATTGTAAGTGGTAATAAGGAATTTGCTAATACAAACAACGATGCTAGCTTCGATTATAATAAATCTCAATGGTTGCTAAGGGGAATGGGTCAGGAGACATTGGAGTTTTGGATAATGATTACACAACCCAAATAATCAAGCTATCTGACTCAAAAGGCTCTGATTTATGTTTTGGAGGACATGGAACTGTTTTTGGATGGAATGGTCATATTTCACTTTATAGTGCTACCGTGAATCACTGGAAGGGAGTAAGTGATAATAAGGTAATTTCGGATTCAAGTAATGATATTATTATTTGATGATAGTAAACTTCCAAAGGATGATTTGGTGATAAGGACAGTGGAGAAATCAAGTATTATAGATAGAGATACTTACACCCATAAAATAAAGTTGGTTAATGTTGAAAATTCTGATGAATGTGTGGCAAACTGTTTGAGGAATTTTGATGAGAATACTGGGGTTGCTGAAATTAATTATTTTGAAAAGTTATTAAATGAATCGGGTATGGTGAACTCAAGTTTATCCATTGTTGAAGATGCTGATACTCTTGCTTGTGTCATGTGCATGGTGCACACATTATGAATGTTTCTGAAGATATGACAGCACTGAGTCTTGCTTCTTAGATTGATACTATTTCCAAAGCGGTTGGTGTTTTAGATGTTATGTGGGGTGATTCTTGGATTTATGAGTTAGTGAATATTTCAGGGGTTGAACAAGATGATAAGTTTGGAATTTTGAATGGAAAGGATGAGTCTTCAGTTCTTTGTTTAATTGATGGATATCAATTAAAGAAGGAAAAGGTTAGTCCGAAAATGGTTTTTGGGGTGGATTCAAATTATGGATCAATGCTTTATTTGGATTCTATTGAAGGGGTGGGACAATCAGTAGTAGGTGACACAGATATAAAGCTTGTGCACAATGACTCTTTATTGGCTTCGGGGGTGTTAGGTGGCGCAGTTAGAAAGCTTGTGAAAGATGACTCTTTATTGGCTTCGAGGGAAGTAACTGATTGTGATTATTTTTGTGTAGTGAATGGAGGTTTGGTGTAAGAGTCCAAAAACTCGGCCTTCGAAAATCGGCACCCGTACTTCACTTGTACTCAAAATGCCGTAGATTCAAACGCCGAATCTGGCTTCCCGGAGCTTATAACACCATTAAGTATAACAACACAGCGGAATAAAAAGAATATATCAATGATATCATATATATAACATTGACACAATGACAAATACAAAAATCTGATACAATATGATACAACAGAATGATACAACAGATATCAATATACATCAGAGATATGATACAAGAAATAGCAGCGGAAAGAAAATAGATAACACCAGCAGCAGATAGAATATCTCCAATAGAATGCTCCAATCCATAGCTAGCGGTAAGCAAGGTCAGTCGTCCAACGACTGACTAGCTACAGATAATCTACTCAACCTGAATATCTGAGAAACCCAACTCTAGACTGCCCGCGTGGAAAATAGTGGGCACCCAGAGTTTAGGAAGGGAACAATAAACTCTGAGTCAGTCGTGGGACTGGTGTAAGCAACAAAAACAGTTTATCTTTAAAACAAAGTAAAATTGAATTTTGCAATGCTTTTGGAAAATGAAACTACCATAAGACCTCCCGCCACACACACAATGCAAACGCAAAATTGGAGGAGATTTCTTCTTATGATAGTCAAACATGCTTACTACGCAAACGAAAACTCTTTTGATATTATTATTAGTGCATAGTGTCGAAAACATTTCGAAAATACAATATTATTCTTAGCCAACATAGGTACCATTATATTATGCCTGCTATAGCTGCCGCTTGAGGAGACAAGTTATACAACTGCAATCGTAAAGGGCTCGTATTGTTTCTTTGGATTTCCAACAAATGGTCAGGCTAAGGAACTTCCTACGCCACGTAGGAACGCCTCTGGAGGGACGCTCCGAGAGACAACCTGCTCTCTGCCAACACAAGGCCGGTTACCCCCTTCCCGGGTAGTAAACCTAAGATATGCCATCCCCGGTCCTTTGGGACCTTTATCCGAGAGCTCTCGATAACCAACATCACACAGTAATAAATATAGTGTGTCCACATGAGTAAGTATTTGGGCTCCATACCATGATACTACCCTTTTCCAGAAGGAATGGTCATACCCTAGGGAAGCTACCCCTGAAACCTTGCCGCATCTTTCCTGTTTCGACCATTTTCGGGTTGTGAGGTCTGACGAAATCTCGTCCACAAAGCCATGTTTTGATCACAAATGATCAATAAATGATCAACACTCAGCAACACTCAGCATGCCACATTACCAAATTGGGAGTTTATCGCTGATAACCTTCAACTACATAACCTCTGAGCTCGTACGTCTCAGAGAAGGGTGTTAAGCTAAGAGAATAAATTCTCCGCCACCAACAAAAATGTATTTGAAAGAAATCTTCTTTATATCTCAAAATGTAATGTCAGACATGTAACCATACAAGTCTGTTCTGGGTTCGAACAGAACCGAAGGCACTTCCAAAGAAGCCCTTGCAATCCGGGTATTCACAATCCCGATCGGATTTCCCATCACTTAGGAAATCTCTATACCGTAGCTACTCGGTGCAGAGACAATCGATAGGTTATCATATCATTTTCGCAAATACCCGGTCTTCATCACCGGTCTTCAAATGCCATCCATATACGACGTATCACTTATTCGGAATGGGTTATGTGACACAAAGGTCTTTTCCCGGCTAACCCGAATAGTGAGCGTAATATTTTAAAAACATATGGATATTGGGATTTCAATTAAGTCACAACTTAAACCTAACTTTCTTTTCAAATGGTTTAACAAATTACCATTTTCAAATCTTTAAACAAAAAGATTCATTTTAACAACCTTCAACGGTTTAAACAATTTCCACACTTTAATCTTTTAAACAAAAGATTCATTCACATATTTTCCAAATTAATTTCCATTTCAATTGGATTAACTCATTAAATCTTTAAAACAAAGATTTAACTTATAGCTTTCAAAACAATTCCATTTCAAATGGTTTAAACAAATCATCATTTTAAATCTGTTAAAAATAAACAGATTTAATTCATAGCTTTCAAAAACAATTCATTCATAACTTAGAAAACCTATTTTCAATTCAAACTTGAAATTCCTTTAATTAAACTGGAATTTCTTTTCTTATCTGAAAGCTTTTATTCTTTTAAAACAAATAGTTTTCGTTTTGGAAATCTGATTCATTTATACGAGTTAAGGTTCTTGGGTTAAATCTAAATTCTCAAAATTATACTTTTAAAATGGTTTAAATTCATATAAACACATTTATAACATCTTAACCAAAATTTCCAAGCATAGAATTCAATTCCAAATTTTGAATTGAAATTCAAATTAAATTATTTAAATTGGGAAACTTTACCAAGTTATTCAAAATAGCTTTTATCTTTGAAAACACCTTTTCAAAAGCTTTAATATTTAACCCAAATCCATTTCCAGAATCAATTGAAATTAAAATTTCAATTTCAAAAATATTAAATTTAAATCATCTGTGTCTTAACCGATTTCCACGTGAAATCCATATTTGTGTGTGTATGGTGTAGTCCGGGGTTTAACACAATAGTGCAACCACATCATCAGTCATCACAAATCAAAATACAAGAATATAGTTGATAAGCGATATAAACTATAACGCTTATCTTTCATTCATAGATCACAGATATATATATTACAGAAATTAATTACATTTATCCCAGATAAATAAATTAAGTTATAGATCACAACACAAATCAGGATGTATCACAAAGCATCACATATCAGGGATATCAAACAATTCAACCATTCAATAAAATCCAATCATCCATAAGTAAGATCAATTAATCAGCTGATAAATTTTTAAACCAGATTAATTACTTATGAATAAATTACTAATCCTGGTTAATTAATTAATTCTCAATTAATTATCATTCCTTAACCACCTTCATTAATTAATCATCCTCAAATTAATTACCTTAATTAGTTAATCACATAATTAATTATCCTTTAATTAATTATTCTTTAATTACTTGGTTAATCAAACTTAAATCATTAATTAATTAACCTTAATTACTTTCATTAAGTAATTATCATTAAGTAATTATCTTAATTACTTACATTAATTAATCTTTAATTTAATTATACAAGGTAATTAACTTTCAATCATTTACACAAAGTAATTAACTTTAATTTAATTACACAAAGTAATTATTCATCAATTATCATTAAAAACATTTAATCTTTAAACCTTTAATCTTTGAAACAAATTCATTATTAATTCATAAATCAACTTAGTTCTTTATAAGTTAATAACATAAGACTTTTTTATCTTCTTAATTACACCATTTAATTTATTTTAAATAGCTTGAAAATTATCTTAATAAATTCAAGTTAAAATAAATTATTCAACTTTTACCTCTCCAAATCTTTAAATTAACATCAAATTATTTTAAAGAAATTTTATTCAAGAAGATAGTTCAAAACTTGGGTTGATTTTATTTAAAAACTTGATTTATATAAAAATCTAAAACTGTTTCATTTTGAACTCGAGACAATCTCGAGTCAAACCCGAGAACTTCCCTAATTAACTCGAGTATCACTTCGAGATACTCACCCACCTGCCCCGAGTCTCTCTCCTGCACGCCTTCTTCTCTCTTTTTTTAGTTAGTTTAAAATTTAAACTTAAGGATAAATATAGCATCAGGTAACTCACTCGAACTCGCGTCCTACCCGAGTCACAACCCCTATACGCTCGAGAATCCCTTCGAGTTTTCCTCGCGAAACCCAACCAGACACAAGAACGATCACCGTGCACGTGCACGACCATCCCAGTTGCCTCCGACCACCCTTGTCATTACCAACAAATCACCGCTGGCCTCCTCCATCGTTCCCAATCACCTGAGTATCGATTCGAACGCGAAAATGAAATCGAGCTTCCTAGCTCAAAAACTGGAACTAACCCCTCAACGGAAAAACTTCCATTGCCATCGCCACGGTCCATCGGAGGCCCAACGACTCCGGCCACGAGTTCCCTGACCATCGACGCTTCTCTCCCCCAATTCACGTACCACTCGATCATCTAGGCACATCGCGACGGCTTCATAAGTTTAAGCAACCCAAAAACAAGTTCGAACCCTAATTCAAGCTCGTCCCCTCAATTCGTACAATGAAAAAATTATTCAACAATTTTCCCATTACTATCAACTACTAATCTTGCTTTAAGCAAGATCTCAGCGTTCGAAATGGGCTCGATTATCAGAAATTGATCAAAATGCAAATTTTGTTCGATTTTGAACTGTACTTGGAACACTTCATTAAAAATCATTATATTAATTTCAAAAATCCTATCTTTAGTTGTATCCAAGTTATGAAATCAAACCAATAAATTAAAATACTCGAAAGAGTTCATATGATTTATTTTTACTGTATTTCCTTGATTCCAGTAATGTTGTTTGCATTTGATGCTTCCAAATGATTTTAAAATTTGAGTCAGGTAAATACAACCAAATTTAATTTAAAGATCATTACCCAAATCCTTTTATATTTTGAGATAAGAATTTTCTCTCTGAAATTTGGCTAACCTGTTGTTAAACAGAGGTAGATCTGTATATACACAGACATACATTCAACCATTTACACACATATATATATAGATACCAGCAGATATATTCACATCAATTAACATTATCATCGCAGGCATAAGATTCAAAAGAAACTAGTTTAAACAATAAAGTTTGCTCACCTATATTTTTGGAAGAAGAACAAAGTAGCTTATCTTTGACCCAGGCTTTGAATTTTTGCAAGCTAAACCTTTTCTTGATCTCTGATTTGTATTGCCTTTTAGATTTGATTTTTTGTTTGAGTTTTAAGTGGTATTTACTTCAGTTTTACTTGGCTTGTAATGGGTGAACTAAAGTGGAAAGCTTGATGTATAAAAGAAAGTAAGTTACAGGTTGATGTTATTATTTGTACAAGTTAATATTGTTTTGTACCATCATTTCAGAGATATTTTTTCCATTTTTGGAGGCTGATATGAATATGGCAATAATTGCCATGGTACTTTGTCTTCATATGTTTTCCGTTTCCTCATGCAAGCTTATCTTTTATATGTTTTGTATATAAACATTTGTTTACTCAGCCTACATACTTATACAATACATACTTGAATGTATATATCTCTATTTCTTTGTTTGTTAACTTGGCTGAAGACAATTTGTTGTAGTGGCCAAACATTAATTAGTTTGTACCATATTTATATTTATATAGTATCCTTCTTCCATCTCGGCTTTACAAAAAATATGAGATGATTGTGATGGCTTCCTATGCAACATTCACACTTATACATATTTTTACTTTCTTGAATATGTTAGTTTTTCTTTTGCAAGTGTATATATATAGCTAATAGATATTTACATATCTTTGTTGTCTTCTTTTGCAATCTCAATTACATATATTTTTATTTTTGTTTCTTCCAGGTCTACATATCTATGTGTATTTTGTTTCTTTTCCTTGCTTTAAATCTTGTTATTTTGGAATATGGATGAAGTTCTATATTAAATTTAAATGTTAGAATTTGTTTAAAATGTGTTTACTTTATAATTTTTTTTATAGTCAATCTTTTATATATTTATTTCTATTATAAATTTTACTTTAATACTTATTGACTTATATTTCTATATATATATATATATATAATTTCAAATTGACTCATATATACCCAAATATATATATATATATATTCATTCACATATATATACAATATTTTAAATTTAAAATGATTAAATATTTTTATTTTTTATTTGGATTCGGGGAAACTCGAATCAATTTACAATTAGATTCCACAATTTTTATTTAAAAATTCAATCAATTATCAATTTAAATTTAGATAAAATTCAGGGTCGTTACATTTGGATAAGGATTTGACGAGGAATTCTTATCTATTATATAATGTTTGTAATAGTGAGATCGGTAACTTGTTGGTTTCTTGTTCTTATTCTTCGAGGAGAGGTAGGCGTAGGAAGTCCATGGCTGGTAGTGGATCAGTTCGACGGAGTGACAGGATCTGTTGTAGTCATTTTCAGTCTACGGGTGAGTTACCTGATTCGAGTATTGTGAGTGGTGCTACGAATTCAGGCTCAGGTATGCACTCTGATTTGGGTAGTATGTTTTCTTCATATGCTTTAGGTAGTTTGTCTTTTTCTCAGTTTAGTAAGTTGGCTAGTGATACTGCTTTCATTTATTCTGATGTTGAGATTGATCTTGAGTACATTAGAGGTAGGGAACTTGATAGGGCTATATTTGTTGGTATATGAGGATTATTAGTTGGAATATCAAAGGTTTGAATGATTTAAATAAATGTGACAAAGTTAGGGCTTTTTTTAAAGATTATTCTATTGACATTGCATTACTACAGGAAACCAAAATTGAATGTCCTGATATTCGTTTTTATAGAAAATTAGGTGGGTTTCATTTTAGGAAATGGGCTTTTTTACCTTCTGTGGGCGCCTATGGGGGTTTAATGATAGGGTGGCGGGATAACTATTTTAAATTGCTTTAATGTATTTCCAAGCAACACTCTTTGCATATTATTCTCATTAATTTAAGTGATAATTCTTTTTTAAATATTTCTAATGTTTATGGGCCTAACTCTAAAATAGGTCGTCGAATTCTTTGGAATGAATGTTTGGAATTTAGACCTTTAGCTCCGGGTCTTGGATTTTGGGGGGTGATTTCAACGTCACACGTTTTATAGGAGAGCGATCACCACAGGAGGGTGATCACTCTGCTATGGAGGAATATGACCAATTTATTGTTAATTCTAATTTGATTGAAATTCCTCTTTCTAATGGAGATTTTACTTGGAGTAATACTAGAGAGTCCCCACAATGGCTCTTCTAGATAGGTTTTTCGTTAGTGATGAAATCAAGGATAAATTTCCTATCTGTAGAGTTTTTGGTTTTCCTTACACTTATTCTGATCATTGTGCTATTACTCTTACATGTGAACAACATAGGGTTATTAATAGATCACTCAAATTTGAAAAAATGTGGCTTTTAGAATCCAATTTTTTGAATCTAATTAAAAATAAGTGGATTTCTGTAACAACCCGCATATCTATCGATTTTATATTTAAATATTTTATCGTTAGTCGGATGTTAGTCCGAAAAGCTACTTTTTGCATACGGTCAAATTAGGACTCGAGACCACCCCCATTGAGTTCAAAATGACGTTTGCGATCTTTTTGAGTGTAAACTTCGATATGTTTGGAGATAGTGAAATTTTCGTCACTTTTCCCGCTTGAGACTTTGGGTTGGACTGCACCTTCTTAACTCAGCCCACCCCCTCTTCTCTTCATCACTTCAAGCTTCTTCAAAAATGGTGGAGGGAAAGAGAAATTAAAACTCCCAAACACAAATTCCATTGCAAATCCGAGATTCAACATCAAATTCACGTTTAGACCATTGATTCAAGCTTGGTGGTGTTCTTGCCTTGCTCTCAAATCTCCATCTTCATCAAATTCCGTGAAAAGGTGAGATTTTTGATCTCACATCTTGCCTATATCTATCTTGGACTGTTGGGAATGATCCCCTATTGTATTTGCATCAACATTTGCATTTGGTTTGGATTGGATTGGCGAAAAACTTCGATTTTCAGCGTTTTGGTGATTTTTCTGGCCTTAAGTCGTTTCTGCCTTCGCTGAGTCGTCCACGAGTTAAGCCTAAGTCGTGAGTCGTTCACGAGTTAAGGGCTTAGGTCGCGCGCGTGTATTTCTGTTCGTCTGGCCTGAGTCGTTCACGAGTTAAAGGCTGAGTCGTTCGCGAGTTAAAGGCTGAGTCGTTCGCGAGTTACTGGCTTGAGTCGTTCAGGAGCTAAAGGCATAAGTCGTTCAGGAGCTAATGGCATAAGTCGTTCAGGAGTTAAAGGCCTTAAGTCGTAGGTCGTTTTGCAGTTAGCTCGCTCGCCCTGGCTTAAGTCGTTAAGTCGTTAAAGGCTTAAGTCGTTAAGTCGTTCAAGACTTAGGTCGTATGACCTTATCCCTTAAGTCGTAAGTCGCTTACCTCCCTTAAGTCGTAAGTCTCTTGCCTCCCTTAAAGTCCTAGGTCGTATGACTCTTAAGTCCTAGGTCGTTGGCTTTAAATCGTTAAGTCGTAGGTCGCTGCTTCTCTTAAGTCGCTCGGCCATGCCAACTCCGCTAGCTCGCAACTGTTAGGTCGTATGACCTTAAGTCGTAGGTCGTCTCAGACCTAACATTCCCGCTGCTTCTCTTAGGTCGCTTGACCCTAAGTCGTAGGTCGCTTGACTTCGTTAAGTCGTAAGTCGTTCGCGAGTTAGTACTTGGTCGTTTGACCTGTTCTTCTGCTAGCTCGCTTGGCATTCTCCACTTAGGTCGTATGACCTTATCCCTTAAGTCGTAAGTCGTTCGCGAGTTAGTACTTAGTCATTTTACCTGTTCTTCAGCTAGGTTGCACGGCAGTCTTCCCTTAGGTCGTATGACCTACTTCTCCTTAGGTCGTTGGACCAGCTTGCCTTCACTAAGTCGTACCGTGACGGGGCGCTGCCCCGCACCCCGCCGTGGGCGCTGCCCCTTGGACCCCCGCGACCTGACCGGGCAGGTCGAACCCCGTATTACTCTGCGTAGGCAATCTCGTCTGAAAAACATTGATCAGAATTTCTACTTTGATGGTTTTGGAATTGACTTCTTTGGAATTTACTCACGTCTTCGAACGTGAATTGATTTGTTCTACCATCGTTTTATGACTTGTCACTTTAAAGATATATGAAGGTTTCAATACTAATAGTAAATATCAAAACTCTTTCATCAAAGCGATTTCAACACTATTTTAAGTATCAAAAGTTCGTTTTCTCAAACCGATTTTCAATCTACTAGTATATACAAGCCTTTACTTCACTCGAATGAGAAATCGACTTAAACGACTTAGTAAAACGAGTGGTATGAAACGCTTGCGTTCACTTCGTCGGTTAGCTCTTGGACTTGTTCGATTGAACCCCTTTTGTGACAATTTCCTAGTGAAGATTTACAGCTTGTTCGTAAATATTTAAGTTAAGCAAGTGGTTATGGGACATGAAGCTAAACTCATATATTTACTGGCTTGGTGTGATTGACACTTCCTTATGATCATGACGATCATTTTTGTGATTTAGACTAGCGATTGAGCGATGTCTCTTTGTCTACGTGGGAGACTATACCCCGATTATGTGATGTTTCGCCATCACATTTCCTATGGTCTTCGGGCCATTCATGTGTGAAAATTTAATGGATAGCTTCCATGAGATAACTTCTCGTCATGTGTTTACGCGTAGGTGAGTTTTTATGCTCCCATTCATGTGTTAGGCCTCCCCCCTTTATGTGTTTTCTGGATTTCTGATGATGATTTCTGGAATTTTGTGCTTCACCAATTTTCATGATTTTCATTGATATGATATCAGTTTTTGTGCATTGGTGAATTCATGTGTTATTGACTTGTTATGAATACAAGTTTAGGGTATGAAACCCTACCTTATCTTTGAGAAGATTCTTGTGATATTGATTAATCTTTTGTTGATTATCATTTACATACTTATAGTAGTATGTCGCTATGGTTATTACATGTTCATGTCATGCCTTTTACTGTATACCATATCATCTGATATTTATAGTTAGACTGATCCGTTTATTATTTTCTTATAAATAATACTCGGGTCAGACCGAGATGTTACAGGTGCTTCTGCTTGACTTCTCTTCAGGATTATTCTGACTTTTGGCTAACTACTTAGATTAGTAGTTTTTGGATGTACACCTTTGAGATATAGACTCTATGTTGTGTACTTATTCTTTTGTATAGCACGTGATGCTATTCTTTTGTATTATCGTGGATCTTTCTGACCACTACTCTGATGTACACTTTCATGTGTTATATATTTATTCATATCTTCTTCCGCCTTTGTGATATGGATGTCTGTGACTGATTTATGTTATGATTATTTCTATGTTTGTTTTCCGAAGATAATATATAGCCACCGTGTGATAGCTTTGTGTTTGTATCGGCATGTCGGATTTCCTCCTTAAAAGATATGCATTCCATTCTATCTGACGTATCGGTGCTCGCACAAAGAAGTTACATGGATGGTCGCTCCTCCACAGCCTTATTCTCCGCGCTAATTGACAGCACTACATCGTAGTGTTCTTGGTTAGCTTGGGTATAGAGGTGGGGCGTCACAGCTTGGTATCAGAGCCAAACTTCGGAACAACGTAGAATAACTTAACAAGGATCATCGTCCTAAGTCCACCTTAGGAGTTGTGTTTCAGGATTTAGCTCGAGTCTTCGAACCGACTTATCCTATTTTCTTTATGATTCCTTGTTTCATCATTCAAGATTGTTTGATGTTCATTGGTGAATAACCTTCTTCTTTCTCTTCTTTCTTTCTAAAGGAAGAGGATGTCAAGACCAGGCCGTCCCAGAGCTGGGACATCTACTGCGGCTCCTCGAGATGGAGTTTTTATGACAACTCAACAGCTTCTTGAGTTAGTGACGAATGCCCAAGCAGCTGGAGTTAACCCGGAACCTACTCACCCAAAGTCGGGATTTGCACGGTTGTGCAGCGATTACACCAATTTGGGTGGGAAGCCCTTCAAAGGTTCCGAACCTATTATCGAGGTTCAAGCTTGGTTAAAATCATGCGATCGGATTTTCTCTCGCATGAACCTTATCGACCTGCACCGCGTTCAAGTGGCTTCCAGTATGCTCCAAGAGAGAGCATTGGATTGGTATGAACTTCTCACTTCCGAAATTAATGAAGCGGACCTCACTTGGGAGCACTTCCGAGAACGCTTCGAATCGAAATTCGTACCCGAGGCTGAAAAGGTAACGTTGGCTCGACGATTTATTGACCTTGTTCAAGGTCAGGCTTCTGTGGCGGACTACGTCGCATCATTCGAATCCCTTTCCAAATATGGGGTCGAATATATAAATACCCCACTAAAGAAGAACCAGAGGTTCGTTTATGGCTTAAACAAAAGCCTCAAGAAGCCATTACTTTTGAAGTTAGAAGTTTCTTTCGACCAAATTGTAGATATCGCTCTTCGTCTTGAAGAGGCTGATAAAGAAAGTGATGTTGAAGTAGTAGCTTCCAAACCTGGCTTTAACAACAAAAAGAGGCCCAACAAATTTAAAGGTCCTTACCCGAACAAAAAGGGTAAACAAGCAGCTCCTACTGCAAAGACTTTTTCCTCTGATGATAACAAATGCTACAACTGTGGTGTTAAGGGCCATTATTCGAACAAGTGTCCAAAGCCCCGCTCTTGCCGCTACTGTAAAGGCACAGATCATTATATGCACCAATGCAAAAGGCTTCAACAGAAGGAGGGAAAGCTTAATGTGGCTCAAGCCCCTGGTAACACATCTGGCCGTCAAGGTATGTCACATTCTGTCCTTGATGGCATTATATTATTTCATGATCAACCAATTAGAGTTCTCTTTGATACGGGTGCATCCCATTCTTTTATATCAAAAGAACTTGTCGATGCTTTTTCTTTAAGTGTTACTGCTTTAATGACTTCGTTAAGAATTGCGAATCCGGTTGGTGGATCCGCAACTCTTAGTTTACTTTGTAAAGACGTAGAGATTATTTTATGTGATTTTTCTTTCCTAGCCGATTTGCATGTCATGCGTTACTTAGGCTTTGGAATGATTTTGGGTATGGATTGGCTTACTCGTTATGAAGCTCATATCCTATGTCCTGAGCGGACTATTTATCTCCGTCATCCGCAATCTGTTAATCAGATTTCTATTATTCTTAAAGATTCGGATTCCACTTTAGTTGCATCATTATATTCTTTAAATCCTCGTGATGATGACAATGATGATGAGGAGGATGTCATTTCTCGTATTCGCATCGTTCGTGAATTTTCCGACATCTTTGAGCCCGTTTTAGGATTACCACCTAAACGAGCAATTGAGTTCAAAATTAATCTTTTACCTGGAGCTCAACCTATTACTCGTCCTCCTTATCGCATGTCTAATAAGGAGAATGAAGAGATGCGCAAACAACTATCCGAGTTGGAGACGAAGCAACTTATTCGCTCTAGTTCCTCGCCTTGGGGAGCTTCAGCTATTTTCGTAAGTAAGTCCGATGGTACACTAAGGCTTTGCGTCGACTACCGCAAGCTTAATGATCTTACTATTAAGAATAAATATCCATTGCCTCGGATTGATGATCTGTTTGATCAACTCACTGGTGCTAGAGTATTTTCACAATTGGACTTGGCTACCGGTTTCCATCAGCTTCGTATTGCAGAGGATAGTATTCCTTTGACTTCGTTCCGTACGCGATATGGATCTTATGAATGGCTAGTTATGCCATTCGGTTTAACGAATGCTCCGGCTTATTTCGTTGACCTTATGAATAGAGTTTTCAAAGATTTTCTCGATCGGTTTGTTCTCATCTTTATTGATGATATACTTGTGTTTTCTAAAACCGAGGAGGAACACGAAAAGCATCTTCGAATTGTATTGGAAACTCTTAGGAGCAATCAACTAAAAGCAAAATTTTCTAAATGCCATTTTTGGCAATCTAGTGTGAAATTTCTCGGTCATATTATTTCTGAATCCGGAATATCAGTGGATCCTTCAAAGATTGAAGCGATTCAAAATTGGAAGAGACCAGAAAGCGTGACTGAAATCCGTAGCTTTCTCGGATTGGCAGGTTATTACCGCCGTTTTATAAAAGACTTTTCTAAGATTGCCGTACCTCTTACTGGCTTAACAAAGAAAGGTGTTAAATACATTTGGTCGGACAAATGTGAAACTTCTTTTCAGAAATTAAAAGAACTCCTTTCTGATGCTCCTATTCTTATTATTCCCGAAGGGAATCTAGACTTTGTCGTTTATACCGATGCTAGTCGCGTTGGTTTGGGTGCCGTTCTTATGCAAAACGAACGTGTTATTGCTTATGCTTCTAGGCAATTGAAGCCGGCTGAGACTAGATATGCCACACATGATTTAGAACTCGCGGCTATCGTTTTCGCCCTTCGAATTTGGCGACATTATCTTTTGGGAGAAAAGTTTATTCTTTATACTGATCATAAGTCTTTGAAATATTTGTTTTCTCAAAAGGAACTTAATTTGCGTCAACAACGTTGGCTCGAATTTCTTGCCTCTTACGATCTTGACATTCTTTATACTCCCGGAAAGGGGAATCGTGTTGCCGACGCACTTAGTCGAAAACAACAAGCGATTGTTTCCATGATGATATCTGAATGGAACGATCTCGAACTTTTATCCACTTGTGAAATTCGAGATCGCGTTTCCGATTTGTGTTCATCTCTTGTTTTATGTAGCCTTGAGGCTCGTCCTTCTTTATTAGACCGCATTCTTGAAGCTCAACAACTAGATCCTGAATTGGCTTTGCTTGGCCAAAATCTTAAGGATAAAACCGATATTGAAGGTTTGAAAGACTTTGATATCGACTTTCGTGGCGGCATTCGAAAATTTGGTAGACTTATCGTACCAAATATTAGTGATCTTCGTAGAGACGTCCTAGAAGATTCTCATCGTTCCAAGTATTCCATTCATCCCGGTAGCAGTAAAATGTACGCTGATATGAAGCGACTTTATTATTGGGAGGGAATGAAATCTGATATCGCTAACTTTGTTAAGTGTTGCATGACTTGCCAACTTGTTAAGGCTGAACATCAAAGGCCCGGTGGGTTATTGCAACCATTGGAAATTCCAGTATGGAAGTGGGATCAAATTTCCATGGATTTTATAGATGGCCTTCCCCGTTCTCGTTCGGGTCATAATAGCTTATGGGTGATTGTTGATAGACTTACTAAATCCGCCCATTTTATTCCTGTTCGGTCAAACCGAACCGTTCCTCTTCTGGCCAAACTCTTTGTCAAAGAAATTGTTAAACTGCATGGAGTTCCTTCTTCCATTGTTAGTGATCGGGATCCATTGTTTACTAGTGGATTCTGGAAGAGTCTTCAAAAAGCTTTGGGAACGAAGCTTAATTTTAGCACCGCTTATCACCCCCAGTCCGATGGACAAACTGAGCGTGTGAATCAAACACTTGAAGATCTTCTTCGTGCTTGTGTTCTTGACTTTGGTGGAAGTTGGGAAGATCATATTTCACTTGTTGAATTTTCCTACAATAACAGCTTCCAATCTAGTATTGGTATGGCTCCTTTCGAGGCACTTTATGGAAGGCCATGCCGATCTCCTTCTTGTTGGCTTGAGGCCGGTGAGAAACTGGTTTTAGGACCAGACTTTATTCGAGATTCCACAGAAAAGATTGAACTTATTCGACATAGGATGAAAGAAGCCCAGAGTAGACAAAAATCCTATGCCGATAACCGAAGAAGGAAATTAGAATTTTCTGTTGGTGATCTTGTATTTATTCGTGTTTCACCAATGAAGGGTGTTGTACGTTTCAGTCGATCGGGAAAGTTAGCGCCTCGATATATTGGGCCATTTCCTATCACTGAACGTATTGGTTCCATGGCTTACCGCCTTTCATTACCGGCTCAGTTTTCTGCTATGCATGACGTGTTTCACGTTTCTCAATTACGGAAGTGCCTTCGGGATTCCGATTCTACTCTTGAGCCCGGTGTTGTGGAAGAGATTGAAGTTTCACCTAATTTAACTTATGAGCAGCATCCTGTTCAAATTATTGCTTCGGAGATCAAACGGCTTCGAAATAAAGATGTTCCGCTTGTTAAAGTTCAATGGTCCTCAAATCCTAAGGATTGCTCTTGGGAAACTAGAGAATTCATCGAGCGTACACATCCGGAATTGCTTTCTCCTGCTCTTTAAGGTAAACTTCTTAATTCCAATTTCTTTTTGTGTTAATATGCTTTGTGGTTGTTACTTTTTATTTCCACCATATATATTGCGAGGACGCAATTTCTTTAAGGAGGGGAGTCTGTAACAACCCGCATATCTATCGATTTTATATTTAAATATTTTATCGTTAGTCGGATGTTAGTCCGAAAAGCTACTTTTTGCATACGGTCAAATTAGGACTCGAGACCACCCCCATTGAGTTCAAAATGACGTTTGCGATCTTTTTGAGTGTAAACTTCGATATGTTTGGAGATAGTGAAATTTTCGTCACTTTTCCCGCTTGAGACTTTGGGTTGGACTGCACCTTCTTAACTCAGCCCACCCCCTCTTCTCTTCATCACTTCAAGCTTCTTCAAAAATGGTGGAGGGAAAGAGAAATTAAAACTCCCAAACACAAATTCCATTGCAAATCCGAGATTCAACATCAAATTCACGTTTAGACCATTGATTCAAGCTTGGTGGTGTTCTTGCCTTGCTCTCAAATCTCCATCTTCATCAAATTCCGTGAAAAGGTGAGATTTTTGATCTCACATCTTGCCTATATCTATCTTGGACTGTTGGGAATGATCCCCTATTGTATTTGCATCAACATTTGCATTTGGTTTGGATTGGATTGGCGAAAAACTTCGATTTTCAGCGTTTTGGTGATTTTTCTGGCCTTAAGTCGTTTCTGCCTTCGCTGAGTCGTCCACGAGTTAAGCCTAAGTCGTGAGTCGTTCACGAGTTAAGGGCTTAGGTCGCGCGCGTGTATTTCTGTTCGTCTGGCCTGAGTCGTTCACGAGTTAAAGGCTGAGTCGTTCGCGAGTTAAAGGCTGAGTCGTTCGCGAGTTACTGGCTTGAGTCGTTCAGGAGCTAAAGGCATAAGTCGTTCAGGAGCTAATGGCATAAGTCGTTCAGGAGTTAAAGGCCTTAAGTCGTAGGTCGTTTTGCAGTTAGCTCGCTCGCCCTGGCTTAAGTCGTTAAGTCGTTAAAGGCTTAAGTCGTTAAGTCGTTCAAGACTTAGGTCGTATGACCTTATCCCTTAAGTCGTAAGTCGCTTACCTCCCTTAAGTCGTAAGTCTCTTGCCTCCCTTAAAGTCCTAGGTCGTATGACTCTTAAGTCCTAGGTCGTTGGCTTTAAATCGTTAAGTCGTAGGTCGCTGCTTCTCTTAAGTCGCTCGGCCATGCCAACTCCGCTAGCTCGCAACTGTTAGGTCGTATGACCTTAAGTCGTAGGTCGTCTCAGACCTAACATTCCCGCTGCTTCTCTTAGGTCGCTTGACCCTAAGTCGTAGGTCGCTTGACTTCGTTAAGTCGTAAGTCGTTCGCGAGTTAGTACTTGGTCGTTTGACCTGTTCTTCTGCTAGCTCGCTTGGCATTCTCCACTTAGGTCGTATGACCTTATCCCTTAAGTCGTAAGTCGTTCGCGAGTTAGTACTTAGTCATTTTACCTGTTCTTCAGCTAGGTTGCACGGCAGTCTTCCCTTAGGTCGTATGACCTACTTCTCCTTAGGTCGTTGGACCAGCTTGCCTTCACTAAGTCGTACCGTGACGGGGCGCTGCCCCGCACCCCGCCGTGGGCGCTGCCCCTTGGACCCCCGCGACCTGACCGGGCAGGTCGAACCCCGTATTACTCTGCGTAGGCAATCTCGTCTGAAAAACATTGATCAGAATTTCTACTTTGATGGTTTTGGAATTGACTTCTTTGGAATTTACTCACGTCTTCGAACGTGAATTGATTTGTTCTACCATCGTTTTATGACTTGTCACTTTAAAGATATATGAAGGTTTCAATACTAATAGTAAATATCAAAACTCTTTCATCAAAGCGATTTCAACACTATTTTAAGTATCAAAAGTTCGTTTTCTCAAACCGATTTTCAATCTACTAGTATATACAAGCCTTTACTTCACTCGAATGAGAAATCGACTTAAACGACTTAGTAAAACGAGTGGTATGAAACGCTTGCGTTCACTTCGTCGGTTAGCTCTTGGACTTGTTCGATTGAACCCCTTTTGTGACAATTTCCTAGTGAAGATTTACAGCTTGTTCGTAAATATTTAAGTTAAGCAAGTGGTTATGGGACATGAAGCTAAACTCATATATTTACTGGCTTGGTGTGATTGACACTTCCTTATGATCATGACGATCATTTTTGTGATTTAGACTAGCGATTGAGCGATGTCTCTTTGTCTACGTGGGAGACTATACCCCGATTATGTGATGTTTCGCCATCACATTTCCTATGGTCTTCGGGCCATTCATGTGTGAAAATTTAATGGATAGCTTCCATGAGATAACTTCTCGTCATGTGTTTACGCGTAGGTGAGTTTTTATGCTCCCATTCATGTGTTAGGCCTCCCCCCTTTATGTGTTTTCTGGATTTCTGATGATGATTTCTGGAATTTTGTGCTTCACCAATTTTCATGATTTTCATTGATATGATATCAGTTTTTGTGCATTGGTGAATTCATGTGTTATTGACTTGTTATGAATACAAGTTTAGGGTATGAAACCCTACCTTATCTTTGAGAAGATTCTTGTGATATTGATTAATCTTTTGTTGATTATCATTTACATACTTATAGTAGTATGTCGCTATGGTTATTACATGTTCATGTCATGCCTTTTACTGTATACCATATCATCTGATATTTATAGTTAGACTGATCCGTTTATTATTTTCTTATAAATAATACTCGGGTCAGACCGAGATGTTACAGGTGCTTCTGCTTGACTTCTCTTCAGGATTATTCTGACTTTTGGCTAACTACTTAGATTAGTAGTTTTTGGATGTACACCTTTGAGATATAGACTCTATGTTGTGTACTTATTCTTTTGTATAGCACGTGATGCTATTCTTTTGTATTATCGTGGATCTTTCTGACCACTACTCTGATGTACACTTTCATGTGTTATATATTTATTCATATCTTCTTCCGCCTTTGTGATATGGATGTCTGTGACTGATTTATGTTATGATTATTTCTATGTTTGTTTTCCGAAGATAATATATAGCCACCGTGTGATAGCTTTGTGTTTGTATCGGCATGTCGGATTTCCTCCTTAAAAGATATGCATTCCATTCTATCTGACGTATCGGTGCTCGCACAAAGAAGTTACATGGATGGTCGCTCCTCCACAGCCTTATTCTCCGCGCTAATTGACAGCACTACATCGTAGTGTTCTTGGTTAGCTTGGGTATAGAGGTGGGGCGTCACAATTTCTATGAGTTATTATAATATTAGAAATAAGGATATTTCTGCTAAATATTTTGTTTTAAAACTTAGGGATCTTAGGAATTTTCTTATAAAGTGGAATAAAAATATTTTTGGTAGTATAAAAATTGAAAAAGAAAATATACTAGCTGAGATGCTTAAAATAAACAAGATAAAAGAAACTAGACAACTAAATTAGGTGAGTGAAATGTTTTAGCTAATCTAAAAGATGAACTTAATTCTATTTTAGAAAAGGAGGAGATTATGTGGAAACAGAGATTCAGAACCCAGTGGATTAATGAAGGCGACAATAATACCAAATTTTTTCACAATATGGCTAATGGTAGGAAGCATTGTAATACGATTAACTCCATTATTGTGAATAACAAAGAATTAGTTGACCAAAGAGACCTTAATAAGGCTTTTACAGACTATTATAGAGATATTTTGGTAATAAAAATAAACATAGAATTAATGTTAGATGGAATGATCTTTATCTGTCTGATTCTAAGGTTAATCTTTCTGAGTTAGATAATCCTTTTACTGATGAGGAAATTTGGAAAGAAATTAATGACATGCCAGGTGATAAATCCACGGGTCTGGATGGGTTCCCCATTTTCTTTTATAAAACATTTTGGGATGTTCTAAAATTAGATTTAATTAGTATGTTTAATGAATTCTACAATGGAAAGTTTCAATTAGGAAGATTTAATTTTGCAAATGTTATTTTATTACACAAAAAAGTATGTGCTAATAACTTAAAAGATTTTAGACCTATTTCATTAATTAATTGTTCCGTTAAAATTATTTCTAAAGTTTTAGCTAATAGACTTATTATACGAATGAACAATTTAATTGATTGTTTACAATCTTCTTTCATTAAGGGGAGAAATATCACTGACCGTGTGGCTGTTGTTCAAGAATACATTAATCATTGTTGTAAGAATAATATAACCTGTGCGATTTTAAAGTTAGATTTCGCTAAAGGTTTTGATTCAGTAGATTGGAATTTTCTTGTTGATTTATTCCATGCTAGAGGTTTCAGTCATAGATGGATTAGCTGGATCATGAATTTACTTAGAACGGTAACTCTAGTATAACGGTTAACGGTATTGTAGGTAATAAAATTCAATCTTAGCGAGGTTTGAGGCAAGGGGATCCTTTATCACCTCTTTTGTTTAACTTAGCCGTAGTTGTTTTCGCTAAGATAATCAAAAAAGCGGTTGATAATGGAGCTCTGGGGAATGTTGGTAATGATATATCGCGTAACGGTATATCTGTCCTTCAATTTGCTGATGATACTTTGCTTTTTCTTCTCATTTTCCTAGACACATTATTACTCTTAAGTTTATTTTATATAGTTTTGAACTACTTTCAGGGTTAAAAATAAATTTTGACAAAAGTTCAGTTTTAGTATTAAACGATTTTGAAAAAGTTGATAATTTAGTTGCTAACACACTTCTAAATTTATTTGGAAATTAAATGCTCCTCCTAAATCTAAAATTCACATGTGGTTAATTATGCACAGAAAACTAAATACTATAGAATTTTTAAAAAGAAAAAATATGCAAATTGATAACAATTGTTATTTTTGTAATCTGCATTTTGAAGATATTAAACATGTATACTATGATTGCATGGACACTTATTTCATTCTAAATAGTACCCTTAAAATCTTTAACTTTAATATAACAACTAAAATTTCTGATTGTGAATTCTATTGGAATAGTTTTAGATTTATGTTCAAGAAGGTAATAGATTCTTACTTGACACTTTATTTATTAAAAACTGTTGGTATATTTGGTTAGAAAAAAATCAGAGAATTTTTAATAATGAAAACAATCACACTAATAATTTGGTTTTTATAATTTCTTCATTTTATTTTAATTGGATCTCTAATCCTAAATATAAATTAGCTAAAAATAATCTTTTTAAAGAATATCTTAATAAGGTTTATAATAATATTAAACTATTTAAACATAATAAAAATATTTTTGATAGTAATAATTGTATTATTAATATTTTTTCAAACTTAAATGATGATTTCACTACGTATCAGAATATCCTTTTGATCAAAGGACCATAAAGAAATTTTTTGATTTGTTTTAATTATTGTTTTAGTTCTAGTTGTTTTAGTTTATAGATCTTTTAGTTCTTTAGATCATGGATACTTTTTTAGTCATTATTCTAATCTTTACTTTATTCTGTCCTATTAGATTTAATTTTGTAACTTTACTTCTATCTCTTTTATACGTATATATGTATATAAATTTCATTTATATATATATGTGTGTATCATTCTAACTATTTTCCTAGTTGATTTTCAGATATAGGTTTGGGTTAGATATGGTATTAGTTTCTCTTTACAGGTACACACGATTCTTGATTGTAGGATTGCGGATTGCGGTGAGGGATTCTTCTCAGTATATCTTCATCTTTATTATGGTGTTCTCAGGCGGACTCACTCTTCAGCTAGGAGCTACTTCCAGTTTTATCGAGTCTTCAGAGACGAGTTTTCCATTCAGGGTTATTAGCTGTTCCATTTCAGATCAGTAGCATCTCCTTTCCTTCCGTGTCTGCAACATGGAGCTTCCTTCTTAGTTGGTGCAGGCTTCCATTATCATTGGTTATGTGGTATAAATTAGTTTTACAGGTACTTCTAACACCTTAATATCGGGCAGTGGCCATACCGGAGCTCGGTATTGGGGTGTAATGGGAGGTGGCCATGCTGGAGCTCATTTTAGGGGTACCTGAGTTTTTCCATTGATTCTTGTATTTAGATTTGCTATCTGCTAGGCATGTTGGCAGCACCTTGCCTTGTGATATATATAGTCACATGTGTGCTCTCCTCTATTTTAGAGGATCATACATTTTTCTCAAAAAAAATTGTGTTATTATGAACAAATCCTCAAATTATATTAAATCAAATTTAATATAAATTCATCTTAGATTTGATTTACAAATTATTTTTTAAATAAATTTAATTATACTATGCGAGTAACGAAACGAATAATAGGGTTGAAGTAGATGAAGATAACAGTGAAGATGAAGTTGATAAATTATACTAGTATGAGCTTTAAGATGATAATGCAAATAGTGTGAATTATTAGGATAATGAAGGTAGGTAGCATGTATATATTTAGTTATTTGATTGTTTTCATGTATTTGTTTGGTTAAATTCATGGATATATGATTGTTCGGTTGTTTTAATGCATATGTAATTGTTCAGTTACTTCTACATAATAAGTCAACTCTATACATTTAATTATTCAATTCATGTTTAATGAAAATTTCTACATGTTATCAGTACATGTTATATTTGATCATGTGAAGTAAAAGCGCTTAGCGGTTCTATAGTGTTTGAGGTGTAAATAGTTGTAGCGGAGATAAAAAGAGGATAAGTAGAGGTGCAAAAAGCTTCATTAGATATAAAACCAAATATTTAAAGTTAATTTATTCTCATTCCCACATCTAGAAAAAAGAAATATTGTTTAACCTTATATAACAAAATCAAATAATATCATGATTTATGCAAACTATAATCGGTGACTATAATAGATTTCTAGTTTATTTTTTTATGAAAGAGTGATCCTTGCTTGAGAGGAGCACTTGTTATATAATAAATAATAATGAACCATACAAATGTCTAGTGGCTATTGGCTATTATAATTATATATGAGATCGTCCTTTAGATGATCCACAAAAGAATTAACCTAGTTCGACTATAATAATATGTACATGCTGATTATCACAATAAAGATGATTAATAATAATTACAGTGTATATGGATCAATTAGTCATCTGACTAATGGCTGCTGTTGAAACGAATTGAAAGGCTATAGGGTGTAAGGCCTTGTTGCTAAAATGAATTAAACTGTAAAAATGAAGAAGTGCAAGGTGCAGGAACTAGTATTTGGTACGGGCTGCTGCACAAATGGTATACATGCGGGGTTGGGTATTGAGCTTGCGGTGGAGGAGCTGCAGTGTGATGATGCCTATCTGTAGATGGCTAAACGTGTAGGAGTTGCCGAAGGCTACACAAACTGATTTGAAGCTGCATGGTATGAATTACAGGGAATTGGTTGCAACAGGCAATCACAAGATAGCTGCAAAGCATGGCAGTGTGAGAAGTTGCAAAGCATGGTAGTGTGATGATGCAAGAACTAGGGCATTGCATGTTCAATGTGAAGATGCAAGGCAGTGAGAGATAATAGCTGCAAATTAAGCCTGCTCGTTGAGTGGTGAGATGATAGCTGCACGTTGAGATGTGGTGTTATGCGAACAATGAAATGATAGCTGCAATGTAGGATTGCCCCAAACTAGTGTAATTCGGAAGAATGGCCAAGAGAAACTCTCCTACAGGCCTGCACGTGAACTGAGTAGTGCTAACGGCCTGCTCAAGAAAGGAGCTCACTGTTTAGAAGGGTGAAAGCATTCTTGAGTTGAGGTGCATTGCTGGAGCAAATATGTTGGGATCTACTGAGGTGGATTGGAGCGACTTTCTTTAAGCTAAAAGTGCTCAAGGATGCGGTCTACGAATGGCATGTGCATTGCAGACCTAACCAAAAAAATAAAAATAAAACAAAAACCTACTGTTTTGTACTTACAGGCGTTCTTCTTTTAGTCATAGGATCCCTAATGCGTTTATTATATGTGTATAATCATATACCTATACTGGTATAAATAGGTGTAAATACATGCAAAAAGTCTATCTTGTAATTATAGGATCCCGAGGTTATTTGTTGTGTTAATATTTATATACCTTAAATATAGTTATAATTTGAAGCTTTGTAAGTAGTTAAAGATTCAGGTATAGAGATACTAAATTTATAACGGGGTTGATAGTATGTGTTTACATACGTGTTTACTTCTAAGGCCTATTATGTTGGAGGTGTCTATCTTTTAAGCATGAAATCCGAAGGCTATTTTTTATATGTATATAAGTGCATATATATATATATATATATATATAAAAGGACACACACACTCATACATATATACATACACGTAATTATATATCTATATTTGTGTATATATATATACACACACACATATATATGTATATGGTTATATATAAATATTAATTAACGCTTTGTATAGAATGTAGTTATAGATATATAAGACTTATGGCAGATGAGAATGTAAATGTGCATATATAAAAGCCTATTAAATTTATACCTAGAGTTATCTATCTTTTAAAGCTAAATGTTTATGTATATGTATGAATTTATTCATATATATATATATATATATATATATGAGAAAAATTAGTGATCCTCTAAAGGAGGAGAGCACTCATATAATTTTATTCCACACTTAAGAAGGAGCTGTCAACAAGCCTGACAGGTAGCAAATCCCCCTTATACAAATAAGAGAAAAATAGAAAACCTCTCCAAAAACCTATGTAACTAAGGTCCATAATAGAAATATACAACAAAACAAAATGCTCACTTCTCAATATCGGTAGAATCCAACCAATCCGGTAACTATATGTGTAACTACTAAGAAAACTATGCAAAAAATGTAAGGTCTATACATGTGTGTGTGTATTCATATACGTATATATGCAAAACAAAATAAACTAAAATACTAGTAAAAGACATAGAGCAAACAACATTTTAATTAACACTAAGTAAGGAAACAAGAAAGGTATAATTCAAACTAATTACCTAAAGACAAAATAATAAGAAACAAAATAGCTAGAAATTTACAACTAGGCTAATATCCTAATAGAAGCAAAGGATCAAAAGTTACCATGGAAGGATTGTCCAAGGAAACTACATTTAGTCTTTTGTTATTTTCTCTTTTATTTTGAATGATTTTATTCTTTAAAAATTCAGTATGAGCCTTTATTTTTTAAGAAACTTTTTAAATTTTAAATTTTTATGTAATTTGTAATTAGGATTAGAAATCTAATTAAAACATAATAGTGTAATTACATATATTAAAATTTTCAAATCAATATAATATTATTGAACACGTGCTGGTTTCTTTCAAACCAAATATACCAACATGTTATTGTGTAAATAGTTTCCAGAAGAGATCTGATATGACCCTTATAATAAAATCTAAGATTATTCCAATATAATTCACAATTAATTTGCCTTCAATTTATATTAAATTCAAAGACATTTAGAATATTTACAAGAACAAATCTAGTTATATTACATTCAAAATATAAATATATAATATCTTCCATTTTATCATTTCAAAAATAACATTTTTTATCATTAAATATATTCTTCTTTTTTAAGAATTCTATAGTATTCAATTTTCTATGTAAAATTAACCACATGTGCACTTTAGTTTTAGGTGGAATGCTAACATTCCGCATGTATTTAAATAATTATAATTTAACTCTCGAAAAATTTATAAAATTATAAAGTGAACGAGGTGTAAATTTTTTACTCTTATCCCAACACCATATTTTGATGTCCTTTTCATTATCAATGTTGTAAAGTTCCAGTTTAGCACACAATAATGCAAATTGTGTTAAAGTAGTTCCCTCTAGCGTACGATTAAAACTAAATTCCTATGGAAATTTTAAATTTGGTCAATAAATTTTTTGAAATCAAAACATTTTTGAAATTGCATATTTCATATAACTCTCGAAGTTCCACTTTAAAAGGAATAGCCGAAATCCAGCATTCATGCCAGATAGAAGTATTGTTACTAGAATGAACGACATTATTAATACATAGCTTATAAATATCAAAATTTAATATTATCAATTTTCAAAAATGAGAAATATAAGTAATATTATTGAAGGTGGTGTGATGTAAGTTAAATGTACCACCATACCGTTCATTCGATATTAATTCTTTCCATAGAAAATTTTCCTTCATATCATTAAATTTCCATAACCATTTTCTTAATGAAGATATATTTAAATTATGTAAGTTTATAATTCCTAATCCTCCCTCATTCTTAGACTTATAAACCTTTTTCCCTTTAACAAGATACTTAGAACTACAATTTGGATTATCTCCACTCCACAAAAAGTCTCTTCTAATTGTATCAATTTTGTCAATTACCCAGTTGGGAAAAAGTTAAAATGACATCCAATAGATATGGCGTAGATGAGCACTAACCTACCTGCTCTCGATAAGTATTTACAGTCCCATTTGGACAATCTCTTATTAATTTAATCTATTATAGTATTCCAATCATAATGTTTTAGTTTTTGAGGTCTAATAAGATAGCCTAAATATTCTATTGGGAATTTCATCATTTTACAATTCAGTGTAAATGCAATTTGGTTTTTATATTATCGATGTCGTTTAAAACTAGTACCGAGATCTTATAAAAATTAATCTTCAAACCTGATAGAAGTTCAAAACTATATAAAATAAATTTTAGATCAATAATATGTTTAAGCAAATGGGACGAAAAAAATCATAGTGGCATCTGCAAACTGGAGAACATAAAGACCATTACTCGAGATCTCATTTCCTATACTGTCTAATATCTTATAATTAGTGGCCAATTTAATAATTCTAGAAAACACATCAGTAGTTAAATTGGATAGTAAAGTGACATTGGATCACCTTGCCTAAGACCATGTTTCAATTGAATTTTATTTCCTAGAATGCCATTAACCATAATACTTGAATTACATGTTTTGAGTAAGAACATAATCCATCCTACCCATCTATCAATAAAACTTCTAGCCATTAATAACTCCTTAAGAAAAATCCAATCGATCGAATCAAAAACTTTAACGATATCAAGTTTTAAAAGCATGCAAGTGATATTATTTTTACGACAATAGTCAATATATTCCTAAACTACTGCAACAACATCTGTGGTATTTCCGCCTTTTATAAATGTATAAAATCTTTTAATTGGTTAGCACCTATTTTAATATGTAATAAAATAACAGCTGCGAAGTTAAACCTTCCTAATTTTAACGAACCATCATAAAATTCATTGAACATTTTTATTAAATCATCCTTTAAAACATCCCAAAAAGTTTCATAGAATAATATAAAAAATCCATTTGTACCGAGAGCTTTATCATTAGGCATATCTTTTATAGCCTTCCAAATTTCTTCTTCCGTAAATGGAACATCTAACCCTACTAAATTCGTCTTAGTGTCTTCAGTGTACGGCATGTCCCAATCAGCTGTAATACTATGTCTTTTTGTGGTTCCAAAAATTTCTTTATAATATTTAGTAAACTCGTTATTAAGCTTTGCTTGATCAAAAATCTCAATATTATTAAGTAAAATGTAATTAATTGTATTATTACGTTTCCTACCATTAGCTACTTTATGAAAAAATTTAGTATTCATATCTCCCTCATTCATCCACTAGATCCTAGATCTTTGTTTCCATATTATTTCATCTTGTAGAATAATTTTATTCAATTCTTCTTTTAAGTTTGAAACCACATTTTTTGCCGAAATACTTAAATTCGTAGATTCTTCAATTTTATTTAAGTTTAAGATCTTTGTCATAAAATTTTCCTTTTTAATTTATGTCGCCAATAACGTCTTTACTCCATTTTTTTTTATAGAAATAATGTTAAGTCTCTAAATTTACTAACCAAGACTTTGGCTATGTTACCTGGAAATCTATAATTACAAAAATTCATAGAAATCCATTTCTTTGCAAATAAATCTTTAAAATTATTCTCTATCAACCACATCTTCTCGAATCTAAAAATTTTGTTCCCAATATTTATGTTAGCAAAGGAAAGAATGATTAGGTAATGATCCGAATAAATATTCGGAAGAACCTCTACTTTACAAGAGAGGAATTTGTCTTCTATTTCGTCGCTAATAAAAAAATCTATCTAGAAGAGCCATAGAAGTATCTTCCCTACCGCTTGATCAAGTAAACTTTATGTTACTTAATTTTATTTCAATCAGGTTACAATTAATAATAAACCGATCGAACTCTTCCATGGCAGCAAAATCCCCTTCCCTAGGGGATCTCTCTCCTAAAATCTGATAATGTTAAAATCTCCCCCCATAACCCATGGTCCAAGAGCGTGTTATCCAAATTCTAGGCACTCATTCCATAGAACCCTACAATCTAACTTTATGTTTGACCCACAAATATATTAGTAATATTTAATATTGAGTCATCGCTAATGTTGGTAAAAATCAAATGCATCGAATGATCTTTGATATAGATTGTAAATGTCTAACACAATGACCCTTCCACCCCATTATAAATCCCCCTACACTGCCCTTAGCTAGAAGGAAGGACCAACGATTAATGTACAGACCCCCTAAACACCTATAAAATCTATAATCAGAGTGTTCTATTTTATCTCCTGTAATAAAACGATGTCAATATTGTTATCTTTAAAAAACGATCTAATTGTACTACATTTATCTAAGTCATGCAAACCCCTACATTCCAATTGATGAATCTCATGGTCCAAAAGATCCGACCCACTCTAATTCCTTACTCCTAATATAATCGGCGTCAATCTGAATATCATCAAAAATAAAACTAAAATTCTTAGCCAAATAGTGCATATCGCTAGTAGATAAACTACTCAAAGCATATGAACTATAAATACCATCCAAAAGACAGTCCATACCCTAGCTAGAGCTATCAGAAGCTCTAGTGACCTCTCTATGAAATGAGCACTTCCCCTCGTCGAACTAGAGCCAGCCTCTCTATGCAAAGTAAAATCAACTGCACTACCCCCGGAGTAGACGCTTCGGGCGATCTAGAACCTGCTCTAGAACACTTCTTCCTCCTCCTCAAAATGTTATCTGATTCTTCAGCATGGTACTTAGAGCATGCAGACTTAGGATGATTACTCTGGCCTACATCCATCCCTTTGGTTCTATCAGGTTCCATCACAATATCATGACCAGAACAGTTTTTAAAATACAAAACAATTGATGCAGAGAAATATACTTTACAGCCAATCCCTTATATCCATGTAAGCAATGATTTGCTTATTGTATGCATTTTGTCCTGACTTGACGTTTTCACAACAACATCCAAACTTTTACTTTCCTATAGAAGCAACTACCGTTATATCATATTCACCTTCCTTCCGTCGACTGTGCATTTTTTGTTTGACAACTCCATTGAATAAACTATAAATTACCACAGCAGTACTGGAGCATCCAAAAACATACATGCATCTACAGTTTATTTCAATTTATCTACCTCATCCACCATCTCACGATGTACAGCAAATGCACACCAGTTATTGAAATTTCTGCATACATGTGTGCTTAACTGTGCATTTTTTCCTAATTCGTCACACTTACTCCAATTTGTTTCAATCTTCTCTACTATTTCAAATTTGAGACTGAGCTTATAAACTCATTGTCCTCTTCCCAATTTGTAGTAATGTGAGAAACAGAGGGGAGCGACGAAAGGAGCGAACTTCTGAAAGGCCAAACTTGTGCTAAGGAAGAGCTTCCAAACAAATGTCATGACATAGGGATTGTTCATGACATAGGGACAATTCACTGAAATATGGTTGGCTGGTTGAAGAGTATCCAAACAAATCTCCATTGACTGTGCACGTTGGCACTTCTCTTCGGGTGCCAGGCTAACTTGTGCTGATAAAACTGCAGAAATGCAGTTGTCAAAAGCGTCGAACATACATTCCTATTTTTTCAAAATAGGGGAAGCTGCCAATGGAAAGAGAAGGGCTCTGATTTGAGTTCGAAGCTCTAGGTATTGAATATCAAATGCAAAGCAAGAATCGACTAAAGAATTGGACTTGGGCAAAGAGGTCGACGACGCCTTGAGGATATCCTCAGATTTAAATATATTTTGGCTCCAGTGATTTATTTTGAGTCTCGAGTTGGAAGTTTTTTCACCTTCCGCCATTTTTATATCGAAGAGTTTTCTGGAGTGGAGGTGCTTGTTTTACCCTAGAGATGTTAGGGTTTGGTTATGTCTGAGTTGTATTCGGGTATAACCCTTTATCGGGTATATCTGTTTTATTCTCTTATGGGCTTGGGCCTAACTTATTAACAAAGTTTCAAAAAAAATTGAATTGCACAGGTGAACTTCTTATGACCAAACCAACCATAAAAGAAGCAACAAAGGGGGTCTCTATAGGCCGCTGCTTGATGATCTGAACCTCTATACCGATATTAGATTTTGATTAAATGATATAATCAAGTTAAATGGTGCCTGGGGTCTGTTTACTTCATTTATAAGACCATTTTTATCGTTGGAGGCAAAAAAACAGTTCGGGTAATTCGTGTTTCAATGCAATAGGAGATATCCAAGGCTCGTTCCTGAATGACGTCTTATCTCTAGAGTTATTGTTGTATTTAATTCCAATTTTAAATATGTTATATAAATTGGATTTAGTTTTCCAAAAGAAAGAGAATTTTTTGTTATTATGTGAGTTTAGATTTTTTGATCCATCGTAATAGGAGTTTGCGATAATTTCTTTTCAAGTATAAGATTCATCTCCTATAAATTAACAAATCCACTTACAAAGCAGAGATGTATTTAAAGCCTTTAGGCTAATGATACCCAGATCTCCTTGGGTTTTGGGTTTACAAACAAGGTTCCAATTAATGAGACTGCTCAAATTGGATCTATCCACTCCTCCTTTTCAAAGAAAATTGCTTCCGATGCTATCAATTTTTTTAATTACCTAGTTAGAAAATTGATAGTATGACATCCAGTTAACCGGAAAAGAGGATAGAATAGAGTTTAATCAGAACTGCTCTTCCTGCTCTAGAAAGACAGTTTGCTTTTCAAGATGGAAGTCTGTTGTTAACTTTGTCAATGATAATGTTTCAATCTTTCTTTTTTCGGTTTTTATGTAATTCATTGTTATACCTAAGTAGTTTAAAAGAAAGCTCACGATTTTACAATTTAAGGTATTGGCCACTTTACCCATGCTATTTGATATGTCATTAAGGACTAGTGCTGAGCTTTTATGGAAGTTGATTTTTAAGTCTGATAAGAGTTCGAAGTTATATAAGATGAGTTTGAGCGAAGCAATATGATGAGGAAGATGGGAGCAGAATAAGGGTGTGTCATCTGCATATTGCAGTGTACTTAACCCATTAGAAGTGATTTTTCTTCCTATGCTAGAGAGGATGTTATTTCTTATTGCAAGGGACAAAACTCTATAGAAAACATCAGCCGCAAGATTGAACAGAAGGGGTAACAAAGAGTCCCCTTGTCGAAGACTTCTATTCAACCGAATTTTGTTTCCTTTAATGTCATTTACAAGTATGGAGGACACACTAGATCATAGAATAAGGCTAATCCAAGAGATCCATTTGTCCGTGAATCCTCTAGCTTTAAGGACGTGTAGCAAGAAACTTTAGTCAATTGAGTCAAATGCTTTGGCGAAGTCTAATTTAAGAAGGGCGCACGAAATGTTTTCATTATGGCAGTAGTTGTTGAATTCTTGAGCTGTGGCGATCCCATCCATGATGTATCTACCTTGGATAAAGGCTGTTTGTGTTTTTACCAATTAATTTACTCATTTTATGTTCTATTAACTAGAACTTTAGTGATAATTTTAACCAAGCAGTTAATCAAAGAGATTGGTCAGAAATCAGATGGTTCCTTCGGATTCCCCTTTTTGGGATTAAAATCATGCCTCCTTGACTGAATCTATGTAGTTGAAAAGTACCAATGTGGAATTCTTCAAAAAAGAAGCATGATGTCTCTTTTAACGAGGGTGTAGAATTTCTAATAGAAAAGACTTTGGAAACCATTCGGTCTTGGAGCTTTATCGCTAGCAAGTCCTTTTATTGCAGGCCAGACTTCATTCTCTATAAGCGGTGAGTCTAGATCTGATAGGGAGTCGTCCATGCTCGGGTAAAGAGCCAGGAAGTTTGCTCGGTTTCTAAGTCTACATCTGCTACCATGTAATTCTTTATACTGGTTAGTAAAAATATTTTTTTATTCGCTTTGTTCTTTATATTCTATTTCATCGAGTTTGATTGATTTTATGGAATTCTGATGTCTTCTGCCATTAGCAATGCGGCGAAAGAATTTAGTGTTTTTATCCCCCCATTAATCCATTGGAAGTAGGATCTTTATTTCCACATAGTTTCTTCTTAGTCCATTAATCTGTTTAGTTTCGTTTTTAAGGCATGTAATCTTGAAGTTTCATCTGCACTTAGGTTTCTTTGTTCGCCTATCTTATCTATGTCAAGAATTTCATTAATAGTATTTTGCCTTTTGATGTTTATATTTCCAAAAACCTTTATGTTCCAGTTCTTTAAATGCGATCTTAGTTCTCCCAACTTAAAAACGAGATTTTTCGCAATGTTATTCCTAATTCTTTTATTAAAGGAGTTCCATTTCGTAATTACAAGGTTTTCAAAGTTTTCTTCTTTAAGCCCCATTTTTTCAAATTTAAATGGTCTATTTGTAGGGAGCTTATCATTAGTGTTTAGGATGACGGGACAGTGGTTATAAAGGACAACTAGTTTGACTACCTTGGACAAGGGGAAGGAGTCTCCCCAATCTTCGCTAATGAAAAATCTATCTAAAAGAAATATTGAAAGGGACTCTCTAGCATTAGACCAGGTGTATCTCTTGCCGATAAGCGGTAGTTCAGTAAGGCTATTTTCATTAATGAAATCGTTAAATTCTTCCATGTCTACGAAGTTCTCTTCTTTAGGTTTTCGCTCGCCTATATGTCTGGTCACATCATAGTCTTCTACAAGCCATGGTCCATAGGAAAGATTATGGAAATCTGTACATTCAGTCCAAAGAAGTTGGTTTGGATTCTATTATTAGGTGCATGGTTTGGTTATTTTGAAAGTCATGCAATATTATGTGAAGCGAATGGCATTTAAATATCGCTTGTAGTAGTTTAAATCTATCCTCACGCCACATCGATATAATCCCTCCCGAGCTACCATAGGCGAGGACGAACTCCTCTTTAGTAAGGACGTTTCTTCCAAGTGACCTAAAGAATTTCCGGCCAGGAGATTCAGCTTTAGATTACTGAAATAACGCTACATCTACCTTAAAATCAATAAAAAATCTTTTAATTCTAGATCTTTTTGTAGATAAGCCTCGGCCTCTCATGTTCTAACTCAATACCATCATCTACAGGTGTTGTTGACCTTCTCTAATTCTAAGTTTTTAATATATTCAAAATCAGCATCTATTTGGTTATAAATGAAGTCGGTGTTCTTAACTATATGATATGCCTGGCTGGGGCTTAGCAAGTTTAATACTACGGGTGTAAAGGTACTTCTTAAAAGAACGTGCTCACTTGAAACTGATGAGTCTGAAGCTGGATCAAGTCGATGATGCCTCGCACTCCTACGTATGAGCTCACTGGGTCTGCTCCTACTTTTGCATTTATGCCTGGGACCAAAAGATCCTCAAGAGCCGAGGGTGGACTCAGGTGCACAAGGAGGGGTTTAAGATCTCCATCAATCAGTAAGGTAGCTATAGGTGAAGGGGGGCACACACTTCTTGCACCGTTGAATAACCAATACCATTTTCTTCTGCATTGTCTATGAATGCTGAAGAGGCAGAAACAAATGTACCAACAATGTGTGCACTAGGTTGTGGATGAATATATAAGCAGTAGCAGACATTGGCATTGACTGATATATCCAAATCTTTGTTGCTACCATTAATATCAACTGGTGAGTCAAAGTATGCTTAAGGGACATTGACCAATAGATTAGATGGAATTACAGACATTTCATTAAACGTGATAGGAACAGATGTGGCATCCTCCACCAAAAACAGCCATCATTGTTATCATTAGGGCAAGCATTCAAACATGTTGTGTAATAGTGATGAGTATCTTGGTCCAGAGGCATTGGATCCAACATACGTTCCATGACCTCAGTGGCGCGCTGAGTGGCATAAATAAAAATGTTGGAGCTGTCAAGAGAGTTGATCGGAGTAGTGTTGGTGCTGTTAGCGGTGTGATGCTGATTCGAGACATTAATTACCAGTGAGCTCTTAACAGCGGTCAAGGACTTTATGTTGGCAAGCATGGTTTCGACGGCTACCAGGAGCTTGTTAGAATGTCGTAGAAGCTTGTTGCAATCATTTCCTACAGTAGATCTTCGAATCTAGTTTCTAAGTTCCATGAAGCTTATATTGAACTCAAATTTGTAGCCGAGGGCATCGGGTGAAGGCGAGCAAGATTCAGGAATAACTAATTGATTGTGAAGTTGGTGGCAGCGGGGGGTTCTAGTGACAAAGAGGTGGTGGACAACTTGACGAAGTGCGCACCTATTCTGCTTGTGTCCAAATCTCCCACTTTAGAAACATCTAATTGGATATCGGCACTTTACGGCACGATGGCTTTTATCTCCATAATGAAAGTACCTCATTTTTTGGTTACGATTGGCTTGTAATATTCAGGGTCGTCGTTGGATGGGAGATGAAGTAATGAGTGGATGGGTTGAATCATGGGTGGATCTGATCACAGCATTTTGGATCTGGTTAGCGGATGAACGAAGGTGGGAGTTTTGAGTACTCAGCATAGGGTCTATATTATATGGGAAAAGAGAATGATGGGAGATCATCTATGGATATTTTTAACTATTTACCTAGATCTAATGGAAGTCAAATCCGATGAAGTTCGGAATGTTGGGAAGAGAGAATGTGGGGATCGAATTTGATGAAGTGAGTAGGATTGTTTAACTAAATCTGGTGGTTTGGGCTTATGAAGGGGAGATTGGATCCGTTGACATTGATTTAAGAGGGAAGAGAAGGGGGTGGCTGTTCAAGGTGGTGGCTGTAGAGAGCGGTAGTGGAGACGTAGTTGCTAACTGTCAAGAAATTGTAGTTGTATGTCGCCATTTTGACTGCTTATGCCTTCCTGAATTCTAACTTATATTGAATACTTATACCTTAAAATAAGGCATTTACCCTAACGTTGTTGATTTGGTTTTAAAACAGTGTACATGGTTAGTGTCTGCGTTTATAGATGTTGTAATTTACACCGCAATGGACACATTTGTCCTTTATATACGCCTTTGTTATCTGTTGTTTTATATTGAAAACATATAAGTAATATATATATGGTCTAATTATACTTATATATAATATGTTATAAAATATATTTTTTACTAATTGACAATAATTTACTTGTATTTATAATATGACAATTAATGATTTTAAGTAGGCATTTAAGAAGTGGAAAAGATGGAGCACTTTTCTCCTTCTTTACTCAATCATTCATTGCCATTTTAAATAACATTTGAACACTTAATCCTGTATACATATTAAAATTAATTATGACTAATTTTGTGTTGTGAAATTTAAAATCAACATTTTGAAATATAGAAGAATTCAAAGTTAGATCCATGTTTTTAAACAAAATCAAATTCTGAATTAAAACACTAGTTTAAAGAAATTGTTTAAACATTTTAGAAATTTTTATTTTTAACCTTTAACCTTTGTAATCATTGTTTTAATTGAACACCTTTAAAATAAATTCAATTGTTGTTATAAAGATGTTTCCATAGATCTATTTTAAATTAGAATCGGAACATTTATCTACGAAGATTGTTCAAATTTTATATAACTTGTTAATAAATTAAACCTTAAAACTTTAACGTTTGTAACCATTATTTTAAATGAATACATTTAAAAAAATTCATTTGATATTAGAAAATTGTGTTATGTTTTGAATCTTCAATACAAATTCAATTGGTATTATAAAAGACATTGCCTTCATGTTTCCTTTTTTGATTTAAACAATTTGAATAGATAAATTGAATCAGACAACATAAGCATCTATGAATTCGTTATAACATATATAAAATCTAATCTACCTGATAAAATGATGTGAATATAAATGATAATAAAATTAAAAGATTACCTAAAGAGGTAGCCTATGGTTTGCACCTAGAATGAACATTTCTCCCCGGATCTCCAACATCCACACTCAGCTTTGCAAGAGAATGATGAGCCACTTATTTGATTGTATTTGATGATTACTTTTTATTTGAAGTTAATAATTTTTGGAAATGTTCAATTAATTTTTTGTTATGTAAGGTTAGGAGGAGAAAAGAGAAAAAAGAATAAAAATGAATGTGTATAGAAAATGAATTAGTGGATTTATTTTCGTTGAAAGAATGAAACATTTCTCATTCTTTTAATTAAAACTTCTCTAATCGGTTCTCTTAATTCTCTCTCCCTACTCCCTTCTCTTCACATGTTTAGTTGAAAATATTTGGCATTAAATGACAAATTGGCATAAATTCCTTCTGCAATTATCTTTCATTTAAACCTATTTAAAATTACAAACAACTCCAAAACATCAAAAAAATTAAATAATATCTAATATCTCAAAATATTAATTAATTTAACTTATTTAGTACATTTTTAAATTGATTGAATCTTGTGGTTGTTTGGGGAATTCATCATTACAATTATACGATTCAAGGGTGTAAAATAATTCGAATATTATTGTTCACACATCACCTTAGCTAGCATTTAATAGTTTGTCTGAATTTATCACTTACACATCTTTTGAAGGACTGGGCCAGCCCATAGTGGAATTAAAGAGTAAATTTCAAAAAAATTAATGGGCCTATGAAGTATAAACTAGTTTAGAATTTTTCTAATTTTCTTTTAAATAAAATTGATATTTTATTTAATTTCATAAATAAAGTTTTACTTTAATTTAATATGTACATAAATTAGAGTATATCAAATATACTCTTATACATATATTTGTGTTTAACTGTTACTTATTGAATTTAATTTCGAGAAGGAACTTTTCATTTCTTTCTCTAAACTTATCCAATTAATGAGGGGCATATGAATTTAATTGAAGAAAGAAAAATTTTCATTTCTTTCCCTTTAATTAAATTGATTGATTGATTGATTAAGTTAAATGACATTAATGATCAAGTTAAATGACATTAATGATTGATTGATTGCCTTTATTATATGCCTTTGTTGTCCAATATTTTATATGCCTTTATTAATGACATTAATGACTGATTGATTGCCTTCATACTGTGCGTAGTACTTACTTAGAAATAAAGAGCCGTAGCCCCAACGCCATTTTCAAACAAACACTAACATCTCTAACAACGTCATTACACGTGTCATTATTTCATTCGTCCTTATTTTATTTTATGTTATTCGCAGTGTTCTTTTTCTTTCTTTTTATCAAATGATTTGGATATGGTTTCCCTTTTTCCTAACTGATTAATATATTTTCCATATAAATTTATTTCATACGCTCCCGTAGTTCCACACTTTCCCCAGCATAGTAGTTAGTCATTTCGGTTTATTTTTTCTTACAAAAAATGGGAATAAATTTCCAGAAAATTTGCAAACACTTGTTCTAACACAATTACTCTTTATTTGGACTTTAAGGGTATTTTCCCTATTTATTTTCTAGCAACACACCTTCAATAAATCATATAAAATCATATCAGTTTAAGAAATTTCTCGAACTAAAAACCTATCTCTAAAATTAAGATTATAACACTATATAAAATTTTCATCATGTTTCGAAATAATTAGAGTTGGGGAAACACATCTAAACTATAACGACCCGTAAATTTTAACTGTTTTAATAACGTAATTAGCTGAAATTTTGTGAAATTTTAAACGATAAAATTTTGAAATAAAAATTTGATATTTGGAATGCGTCTAATTAATCATGGAAACTGGTAAATTTTCATCAGATAATTTGGAAGTTTATTTTCTAGTGTAATTTTATTCCAATTTATATCAGTTAAAATTGATGATAATAAAATGTTTTCCAAACCTGAATATTTTTATATAAAAAAATTCTAATCCATCTTCTGACTAACAATTCATTTTTCGTTTTTTCAAATTCGCACTTCTTTAGCTCCGTCGATCTTATTTTTCTGCGTTTTTGCTGCATTTTCCGCTAGTAGAAAATTCAAATTTTTATAATTCAATCGTACCACTGATATCTGTATACCGTTTTGATCGTCTCGTCGTGCTGATTTTCGTAGTATATTCATATCTGTGTTTTGGAGACCAGTGTGCGGTGCAATCTGTAAAACGCATACCATATCGGTCATATATTTTGAACCTTTTTGAATTCATGGTTGATTATTGTGCACCGTGCTAAGCCTAACTGCCACTTGATATTAATATTATTTGTGTTCAACGGGTGGCTATTGCTTTTCCCAAAAATTTCAATTTACTTTGACCGGTTCATTGTCTCTGTTCTTTCTATTGAAATAAACAACAAAATCATAAAGTACTTTCATCTTCTTTTACAAGCCAGCTCATTTTGTTGTTCGAGATTCCTGCCTATCTTCTTCTCACTGGAACACGCACGCAGCCGCCTATTGCTCATCTTTCCCCTCATCCTCCCGCAACCCGATCTGTCACATGCATGCACCCTACAACTCACGCAGCCTAGCGCGTTCTTCCCATCCTCCTTTCGCATGCGACCAGCTTTGCCTCGTCATTTGGCTATCTCAGATCCGTGAAGAACCTACACAAAGCTCGCGTAACCCGGCCTCTACAAACTCCACCCCTTCTTCAAGCAACAGCCGAAACTCTGGCATGTGCCGCCTAACAGCAACCTCGGCCTCCCTTAGCACAACCACCGTGCGCTCCTATCCCCATGCCCCGCTCGCAACACCCAAGCCGCCTGAGCCCACCTCCACCATGCCACTAACTCGTCGTTCCCCTCCTCTTCATTGTATATATAGGTAAATTATATTGTTGATATATATTTTAGGCTGTTTGAGTATGTTAGTTGTATATATTTGTTTAATATACATAGGAAGTCTGTTGTTTTTTCAAAGGAAGGTTAATTACATATATATATATATATATTCGGTTAAGATTGTTTTATATATAGCGTATATATAATTATTTATATAAGTTTGTCTATCCAGGTTACTTTATGTATATGCTTTGTTAATATACTTTTATAATGTGTATAGTTATATATATATATATATATATTGCTATTTCAACACCTACTTATTGTGTATATGTTATAGGCTGAAGTAAATGTATTTGTCACTATATATTTATTGTCTTTAGTGTACAAGCAAGTATATTTAACTGATATAAGAATTGTTGCCCATACCAAACTATATACATTAAGCGTATGATGACAATGTTTTATAAAGTATTAGTATGTGTTTGATATATTGTATAGTTGTATGTAATTTATAATATAAGCTATTTGATTTTGAATATATTAATATATTAGGTACGCATGTTATATATCCCTTTATATAGCAAAGTATATAATATTTTATTATGAATGATCTATGACTTGTCAGAAAATTTTGAATATATTCATGTACGTTGAACTGTTGATATAAGAATGGATTACCATATATAGAGTGTATGTTTACAATATAAAGTGTACAGATATAGCTAGTTTATATAAGTTAGTATAAAGGTTGTCGGTATATATAAATATATATATATACATATATATATATATATATATAAATAAATAAAGTGGTTTGAAAGAGTATAAGTCATTTGTATATTATAATAAATTGTTGTATTGATTTTTATAAATAAAATTGATAATTGGATTTTCTTTAGAAATATATATATTATTTTAAATATGATTTGTATATAAATAGTATATATAGTTACATATAAGTTCATTCATACCATCTATCTTCATCGATGCCGTTCTGATTGACTTCGTTAACTCCTATTTATCAGCTTTGTCCGTCGTGCCTGTTCTTCATCGAATCGTGTCCATATAGCTTTGCTTTGGGATTCGTAACTCGTTTGTCGGATGTATCTAGCCTCGAAAGGTGAGCAATCACTCACGATTAATGTTCTTATATTTATTAAATTTGATTTCAATTGAAATGACAATTAATGGAGTATGCTGCTGTTAGTTATTTATATTGCTATGTATATGCCATCATCTGTATCTGTTCACTTGTGACATCTGACACCATTATCTGTTATTTATATTGCTATATATATGCCATCATCTGTATCAGTTCACCTGTGACATCTGACACCATTATCTGTTATTTATATTGCTATATATATGCCATTATCTATATCTGTTCACCTAAGACACCTGACACCATTATCTGTTATTTAGATTGATGATATATGCCTGTTACTGTTGTTATATTATTATCATATCCGTTATCACTCTGCAAGTTCTCTGTTAATATAGAATTCACTATGGGTTGAAATGATACATACCCGAACGATCTGTAGAATAGGAGAAAATCGTTATTGGTTGAAATGATAAACCCAACGATTTTCATTGACATTGAATTTGGGATTGCGGGTTGAAAAGATATATACCCGTATATACTTAAATTGCGGATTGAAATGATAAATATTCGTATCACTTGACCATAGGATAGTAAATTTTATACAGACACCGTTAGTCTATGTATAAATGTTTTGAACATGATTTCTATGGTTTTGAAAAGAAATATATGGTTTTAATAAATATTAATTTAATAAAGTTGATATATATATGTTTAAGTATTTATTTAAATTATATTTTAATATAGAGTTCGAAATGATTAAATAAATTAAGGTTGAAAAGATAGATTTGAAATTGTATTTAATTAAGAATTATATTTAATTAAATCTATCTGAACTTATGGAATTTGGGGTTTTTAAAGGATATGATGTGACGCCCCACCTCTATACCCAGGCTAACCAAGGACACTACATGGTAATGCCGTCAACTAGCACGGAGAATAAGGCTGTTGAGGAGCGACCATCTGTATAATTTCTTTGTGCGAGTACCGATATGCCAGATAAAAATATAACTTTTCATCTCAAGAGGAAATCCGACATACCGATGCAAACTCAAAGCTACTACATAGTGGCTATATGGACTTCGGAAACAAATATAGAAATAAGCATAACATAAATCAGTCACAGACAATCCATATCACAAAGGCGGAAATAGATATGAATATAACACATGAAAGTGTACATCAGAGTAGTGGTCAAATAAGATCCACAATAACACAAAAGAAAAGATACAAGTGCTAGACAACAGAATGTGTATACATCAATGAGTCAATATATCGAATGTATACAACCAAAAACTAAAATGCTAGAGTAGATAGCCAAAAGTCGGATGATAGTCCCAGATAAGGAGTCATGAGGAAGCACCTGTAAAATCTCAGTCTGACCCGAGTATTATTTCATAAGAAAATAACAAACGGGTCAGTCTAGCTATAAATATCAGATGACATGATATAAAATAAGAGATATGGCATAAACGTATAATAACCATAATGGCATACTACTATAAGTATGTAAATGATAAACAACAAGAGATTAATCAATATCACAAGAATCTTCTCAAAGATCCAAATCCACAAAAAGGTAAGGACACACGAATTCACCGATGCACAAAAATTGATAAAACATATCAATGAAAATCATGAAAATTGGTGAAGCACAAATTCCAGAAATCAACACACGAAATCCAGAAATCACAAGAAAAGAGGATGGCCAGTCCCATAAACTGAACATCGACGCACCTAGAAAGATACGCCCCATGTAAAGTCTAGCATCGATACACCTAGAAAGATGCACCCCATGCAAAGTCGAACATTGATGCACCTAGAAAGATACGCCCCATGCTCTAGCATCGACGCACCTAGAAAGATACGCCCCATTCATAAATAAACATCGACGCACCTAGAAAGATACGCCCCATGAAATGTCTAACATCGATGTACCTAGAAAGATACACCCCATGCAAAGTCGAACATCGACGTACCTAGAAAGATACGACCCATGCATAGACGAACATCGACGCACCTAGAAAGATACGCCCCATGCCCCGACCTATTGAGCCGATTGCTCCACGAAGTAAATAAACATCGACGCACCTAGATAGGTACGACCCATGCGTAAAGTAAACATTGACGCACCTAGATAGGTATGACCTATGCGAGAAGTGAGACGAAGCTCATTAAAACGAGGAACGGTCCTCCATGTGGACAAAGAGACATCGCACATTGCTAGTCTAAATCATAAAACGATCATCATTGATCATCAAGAAGTGTCGATTACGCTAAGCTAGTAAATATAAGAGTTTAGCTTCATGTCCCATAACCACTTGCTTAACTCAAATATTTACGAACAGATTGTAGATCTCCACTAGAAAATTGTCACAAGAGGTTCAATCGAACAAGTCCAAGAATTAACTAACGAAGTTTACTCAAGCGTTTCATACCACTTGTTTTACTAAGCCGTTTAATTAGATTTCTCATTCGAGTGAGGTAAAGGCTTGTATACACTAATAGATTGGAAAACGGTTTAGGAAAAGAGCTTTGTAATAAAATAGTGTTGAAATCGTTTTGATGAAAGAGTTTTGATATTTACTACTAGTATTGAAACCTTTATATTTTTAAAGTGACAAGTCACAAAATTGATTGTAGAAAAAAATCAATTCACTAAAATTTCACATTCGAAGACGTGAATAAAATCCAAGGAAATCAGTTCCAAAGTCATCCAAGTAGAAATACCCACGCGACCAAATCATGGCCGAGCTAAAGTGCAACGACCTAAAGAGGTAGCGACTTAAGGTAAAATAGGTCGAACGACCTAAGGATAGCATGCCGAGCGACCTAGGTGGGCGCGACCTATCTTGGTGACATGGCCGAGCGACTTATCAAGACAATAGGGCGAGCGGCCTATATGTGATGCGACCTAAGGTTCCAGCGACCTAAAGTGGCGAGGTCGAGCGACCTAAAGGAAGTAAGGCCGAGCGACCCAAAAGAAGTAAGGTCTAACGACCTAAAGAAAATAAGGTCAAACGACCTAAAGGAAATAAGGTCAAGCGACCTAAAGAAAATAAGGTCAAGCGACTTAAGCAGCGATGAGGCCGAGCGACTTAAGGATTATCGACCTAAAGGAGGAAGGCCGAGCGACCTAACGTCCCAAGCAAGGTCGAGCGACCTAACAATTTAAGGGGTGGAAGAGGTCGAGCGACCTAATGGCAAGTCAAGGCCGTGCGACCTAATTAACTCGCGACCTAAGGACGAGCGAGCTAAAGATTCAAGGCAACACGACCCAAGCGACTCAATGTAAAACAGGTCAAACGACCTAAGGCCTAGCGACCTAAAGCCAAGCGACCTAACACCGAGGTGCCGTTTCCAACAGAGGGAGGGAGCTAACGACCTACGACCTAATTCCGAACGACCTAAGGGCGAACGAAAATATGCAGGCCGAGTCTTCGAGGCAGTGCGACCTAAGCCCAGTAATTTGCCAAATACGCTACAAATTGGAGTTTTTCACCAATTCAATCCAAACCAAAAGCAAATGCACATGCAAAAGTGATAGGAAATCATTCCCAACAATCCAATATAGTTATAGACAAGGATGTGAGATAAAAATCTCACCTTTTCATGGAAATTGATGGAGATGAAGCTTGAAAGCAAAGCAAGAACAATAACAAGCTTGAATCAATGTCTTCACTTAAATTTGGAGTAGATGTTGGATTAGCAATGAAGACTAAGACTTTGGAGTTTTAATTTCCCATTCCCTCCACCATTTTTGAAGAAGCTTTAGAGTTAGGAATTTATGAAGAAGGAAGTGGTGAAGAGGAGATGGGTTGGGACTGAGTTAGTAAGTGGTTCAGCCCAAACCAAAGCCATAAGCGAAAAAGTGGCGAAAATTCCACTATCTCCTAACATATCAAAGTTTATACTTAAAAAGATCGCAAACGTCATTTTGAACTCAATGGAGGTGGTCTCGAGCCCTAATTTGACCGTATGCAAAAAGTAGCTTTTCGGACTAAGATTCGACTTACGATTAAATATTTAAATAAAATATTTAAATATAAAACCGATAAATATGCGGGTTGTTACAGACTCCCCTCCTTAAAGAAATTGCGTCTTCGCAATATATAAGATGGAAATAAAAAGTAACAACCATAAAAACATATTAACACACAAAAAAAGAAATTTGAAATAAGAAGTTCACCACAAAGAGCATGAGAAAGCAAGTCCGGATGTGTTCGCTGAATGAATTCTCTAGATTCCCCAAGAGAAATCCTTGGGATTTGAGAACCATAGAACTCACACAAAGAGAACATCTTTATTTTCGAAGGCGCTCAACCTCCGAAGCAATGATGCGTATAGAATGTTGCTCAAAAGTCAAATCTGGTGAAATTCAATCCCTACTATAACACCAGGCTCAAGAATAAAAATCGAAAACCCAAAAGCATTTCCATAGTTAAAAGACGTGGGAAACGTCAAGAATAGCAGAAAATTGAGCCGGAGCAACGGTGTAGTACAAAAACGGTACGTCCAAGTGAACCGAAAAGCCGGGACATCGATGTAGTACAATAACGGTACATCCGATGAACCGATAACCATAAAAAAACATCGGACGCTAGTCCATAAAGGGAATGAGATGAAACTCAATAAAACGAAGTATATCGAAACGTCCGATGTTGGAAAGATGATCATTCCATTTGGACATCATCAAAGAAACAACCACTTGTTGTTTACAACTAAGTGCATTGGCAACACAATTTCCCTTTTTGGGAATATACAAAGAATATCAAGATCATTAGATGCAAGGAACTCGATCCAATATCAAGTTCCTTATGAGAAAATAAATATTCCCAAGATTTATGATCAGGGTAGAGAACAAATTTCTCACCCAAAAATAATGATGCCAAATTTTTTTTAAAAGCGAAATCGATAGCCACGAGCACTAGATCATGAGTGGCATATCTAGTCTCAATAGGCATTAAAGATCTAGAAGCACAAGAGATAGCACGTTCTCTTTTGCATGAGAACGACATCTAAACCAATACGATTAGTATTGGTACAAAAGATAAAGTCTTGGTTCCCATCGGGAATCACAAGAATAAGAGTATCGGAAAAGAGTTCTTTTAAATAATCCTCTTTCCCAAAAAGGTAAGACTTTCAAAATTGCATTTATCTTAATGTAATAATCTTTCTAGAAAAATTTACACTTTTACAAGTCAATTTATTGTGGCTGACTGTCTCATCAAAGCGTTTAGGAGATTCTTATTGATAACGTTGATCAAGCGCATCGACCAGAATTCTTAAAGCACTCAATGGGCAATACAATCACAAAATCATCTTTTATATGATAACTATGTCTCTTAAAGTTTCTAAGAATATTCCTTGCTCGTTTCAAGAACAAAGTCCAATCATACTCATAAATAAATCTTACAAAAAGAAAAGATTTGCAAAAATTTAAATTGCTGTTTTCATCCAAAAATCAATAAATACAAGAATGGAGTCATCGATATATTCGTAGAATACTCGATTCATAAAATGGATGAAATAAGCTGGACAAACTGAATGACATAATAAGTCATTCATAAGTTTCATAACGAGCGCGGAATGCGGTAAATGGAATGCTAACTCCCGCAACTCATAGCAAATGAAAATTAGTGGCAAGGTCGAGCTAAAAAGACCTTAACACCACTCAAAAGATTGCTTAGGTGATAATCCTAAGACAACTCAAAAATACCAGAAAATTCTCAAACTACATGAATGAGAGAAATAACGCTTTTCTCATCATGAGAGCTTAAAGAATAAAATGATGCCATCAAATTGGAATCAAAATCACAAAGGAAAAACAGAAATCTGCTTAACAGATTGAAAACGTCGAAGATGAATAGTCCACACGGGACAAAGGATATGGCTTCATAATAATTAAGCCAATCCTTACAAAAGTCAATCCCGAAGCATAAGTAAACAAAATCGGCTCGGAAAGAAAAATCACATAAAATAATTTCGACATCAATAAAAACAAATTGAGTGTTGCGGACCCATCAATCCGGATTCGCAATTCTCAAAGAAGTCATCAAGCCCAGAAATGTTTAAAGAAAAAGAATCACAAGTTCTTTTGATATAAAAATAATGAGATGAAACCCATATCAAAAAGAACTCGAATAAGATAATCACAAAATAAATGTCATCAAGGATAGAATAGATACCTTGACCAAGAGAAGTGATAGTAGAGGCTTGCACAACCATTAGCTTTCCCTCCTTCTTGCTTGAAGTATGGGACACGCAGATATATGATGACTCAAACTTTGCAATAGCGACAATAGAGGGGTTGCGGACACTCCTTTGCATAGTGGTCCATAGAATCACAATTGTAGCATCGTCCACGATTAGTGGTAGGAGTCTTCGCTACAGAAGTTTATGGCTTCCCTTTCTTGTCGGGATTGGGGCCTTTGAACTTAATAGGCCTCTTCATGTTATTGTTGAAGTTCTGTTTGGCACCCACAACTTCAACATTACTTTCATTATCGGCCTCTTCAAGACGAAGAGCGATATCAATAAGTTGATCGAAAGAAACTTCCAATTTCAGAAGTAATGGCTTCTTGAGATTCTTGTTCAAGCCATAAACAAATCTCTGATTTTTCTTCAATGGGGTATTAATGTATTCAACCCCGTATTTAGAAAGAGATTCGAAAGATGCGACGTAGTCCGTCACAGAAGATTCACCTTGAACAAGGTCGATAAACGCCGGGCCAAAGTTACTTTTTCAGCCTCCGGCACAAATTTCAATTCGAATCTTTCCCGGAATTGCTCCCAAGTGAGATCCGCTTCAACGATTTCAGAAATAAGAAGCTCATACCAATGCAATGCTCTTTCTTGGAGCATGCTAGAAGCCACTTGGACTCGGTGGAGATCAATAAGATTCATGCGAGAAAAGATGCGGTCGCATGATCTAAGCCAAGCTTGGATTTCAATGACACTCTCGGATCCCCGAAATGGCCTTCCACCCAAATCGGTATAATCTCTACACAAGCGTGGAAAACCGGATCTAGGATGAGTAGGCTCTGGAATGGGTCTGATAGCTTGAGCATTCTTAACAAGATCTAGAAACTGTTGGGCAGATATAAATACTCCCTCCTAAGGAGTAGCACTAGATTGACCGGCGCTGGGACGGCCAGGTCTAACCATTTCTCTTCTCCAAGAAAGAAAGAAAAGAGAAAAAGGTTAATCTCAGAATGAATATCAAACAAACTTGATTTATAAAACAAGGAATCATAAAAGAAAATAGGATAGAACGGGTCCAATTGACTCGAATAAAATCCTAAGGCACGACTCCTAAGAAAGACTTAGGACAATGATCCTTGTTAGATTATTCTACATTTTTCCGAAGTTTGGCTCTGATACCAAGCTGTGACGCCCCACCTCTATACACAGGCTAGCCAAGGACACTACAGGGTAATGCCGTCAACTAGCACGGAGAATAAGGCTGTTGAGGAGCGACCATCTGTATAATTGCTTTGTGCGAGTACCGATATGCCAGATAAAAATATAACTTTTCATCTCAAGAGGAAATCCGACATACCGATGCAAACTCAAAGCTACTACACAGTGGCTATATGGACTTCGGAAACAAATATAGAAATAAGCATAACATAAATCAGTCACAGACAATCCATATCACAAAGGCGGAAATAGATATGAATATAACACATGAAAGTGTACATCAGAGTAGTGGTCAAATAAGATCCACAATAACACAAAAGAAAAGATACAAGTGCTAGACAACAGAATGTGTATACATCAATGAGTCAATATATCGAAGGTATACAACCAAAAACTAAAATGCTAGAGTAGATAGCCAAAAGTTGGATGATAGTCCCAGATAAGGAGTCATGAGGAAGCACCTGTAAAATCTCAGTCTGACCCGAGTATTATTTCATAAGAAAATAACAAACGGGTCAGTCTAGCTATAAATATCAGATGACATGATATAAAATAAGAGATATGGCATAAACATATAATAACCATAATGGCATACTACTATAAGTATGTAAATGATAAACAACAAGAGATTAATCAATATCACAAGAATCTTCTCAAAGATCCAAATCCACAAAAAGGTAAGGACACACGAATTCACCAATGCACAAAAATTGATAAAACATATCAATGAAAATCACGAAAATTGATGAAGCACAAATTCCAGAAATCAACACACGAAATCCAAAAATCACAAGAAAAGAGGATGGCCAGTCCCATAAACTGAACATCGACGCACCTAGAAAGATACGCCCCATGTAAAGTCTAGCATCGATACACCTAGAAAGATGCACCCCATGCAAAGTCGAACATCGATGCACCTAGAAAGATACGCCCCATGCTCTAGCATCGACGCACCTAGAAAGATACGCCCCATTCATAAATAAACATCGACGCACCTAGAAAGATACGCCCCATGAAATGTCGAACATCGATGTACCTAGAAAGATACACCCCATGCAAAGTCGAACATCGACGTACCTAGAAAGATACGACCCATGCATAGACGAACATCGACGCACCTAGAAAGATACGCCCCATGCCCCGACTTATTGAGCCGATTGCTCCACGAAGTAAATAAACATCGACGCACCTAGATAGGTACGACCCATGCGTAAAGTAAACATTGACGCACCTAGATAGGTACGACCCATGCGAGAAGTGAGACGAAGCTCATTAAAATGAGGAACAGTCCTCCACGTGGACAAAGAGACATCGCACATTGCTAGTCTAAACCATAAAATGATCATCATCGATCATCAAGAAGCGTCGATTACGCTAAGCTAGTAAATATAAGAGTTTAGCTTCATGTCCCATAACCACTTGCTTAACTCAAATATTTACGAACAGATTGTAGATCTCCACTAGAAAATTGTCACAAGAGGTTCAATCGAACAAGTCCAAGAATTAACTAACGAAGTAAACTCAAGCATTTCATACCACTTGTTTTACTAAGCCGTTTAATTAGATTTCTCATCCGAGTGAGGTAAAGGCTTGTATACACTAATAGATTGGAAAACGGTTTAGGAAAAGAGCTTTGTAATAAAATAGTGTTGAAATCGTTTTGATGAAAGAGTTTTGATATTTACTACTAGTATTGAAACCTTTATATTTTTAAAGTGACAAGTCACAAAATTGATTGTAGAAACAAATCAATTCACTAAAATTTCACATTCGAAGACGTGAATAAAATCCAAGGAAATCAGTTCCAAAGTCATCCAAGTAGAAATACCCACGCGACCAAATCATGGCCGAGCTAAAGTGCAACGACCTAAAGAGGTAGCGACTTAAGGTAAAATAGGTCGAACGACCTAAGGATAGCATGCCGAGCGACCTAGGTGGGCGCGACCTATCTTGGTGACATGGCCGAGCGACTTATCAAGACAATAGGGCGAGTGGCCTATATGTGATGCGACCTAAGGTTCTAGCGACCTAAAGTGGCGAGGTTGAGCGACCTAAAGGAAGTAAGGCCGAGCGACCCAAAAGAAGTAAGGTATAACGACCTAAAGAAAATAAGGTCAAACGACCTAAAGGAAATAAGGTCAAGCGACCTAAAGAAAATAAGGTCAAGCGACCTAAGCAGCGATGAGGCCGAGCGACTTAAGGATTATCGACCTAAAGGAGGAAGGCCAAGCGACCTAACGTCCCAAGCAAGGTCGAGCGACCTAACAATTTAAGGGGTGGAAGAGGTCGAGCGACCTAATGGAAAGTCAAGGCCGTGCGACCTAATTAACTCGCGACCTAATGTGTGAAAGGCCAAGCGACCTAAGGACGAGCGAGCTAAAGATTCAAGGCAACACGACCCAAGCGACTCAATGTAAAATAGGTCAAACGACCTAAAGCCAAGCGACCTAACACCGAGGTGCCGTTTCCAACAGAGGGAGGGAGCTAACGACCTACGACCTAATTCCGAACGACCTAAGGGCGAACGAAAATATGCAGGCCGAGTCTTCGAGGCAGTGCGACCTAAGCCCAGTAATTTGCCAAACACGCTACAAATTGGAGTTTTTCACCAATTCAATCCAAACCAAAAGCAAATGCACATGCAAAAGTGATAGGAAATCATTCCCAACAATCCAATATAGTTATAGACAAGGATGTGAGATAAAAATCTCACCTTTTCACGGAAATTGATGGAGATGAAGCTTGAAAGCAAAGCAAGAACAATAACAAGCTTGAATCAATGTCTTCACTTGAATTTGGAGTAGATGTTGGATTAGCAATGAAGACTAAGGCTTTGGAGTTTTAATTTCCCATTCCCTCCACCATTTTTGAAGAAGCTTTAGAGTTAGGAATTTATGAAGAAGGAAGTGGTGAAGAGGAGATGGGTTGGGACTGAGTTAGTAAGTGGTTCAGCCCAAACCAAAGCCATAAGCGAAAAAGTGGCGAAAATTCCACTATCTCCTAACATATCAAAGTTTATACTTAAAAAGATCGCAAATGTAATTTTGAACTCAATGGAGGTGGTCTCGAGCCCTAATTTGACCGTATGCAAAAAGTAGCTTTTCGGACTAAGATCCGACTTACGATTAAATATTTAAATAAAATATTTAAATATAAAACCGATAAATATGCGGGTTGTTACATATGATTTTATAACTTGATTTTGGTTTAAGATGATTTAAAATGAATATTTCAAGTTTAAAATATAATTGAAGGAAATATTTAGTGATTTGAAATTTGAAGTTTTATTTAAATGATATTGGATTTATTAAGTAAATATTTCAAACTAAATAATAATAATAAATTGAATTTGATATATATATGAAATTTTCAAATTTAGTTTTGGGAATTGTTGAATACTTAAAGCTTTGAAATATATTGAAATTAAAAATGGTTTATTTTGTGGTTCAAATCTGTTTTGAAATCAACATAATTTGAAAGGGGTTATTGAGAAACTAAATTGAATTGAAATTGATGATTTGAGATTTGATTAAATTTGAATTTTGGGATTGGTGTTGATTTGGAATTGATTTGTGAAATTTGTGGAAGCTATTTTATTTTATAAAGTATTTTTAAAACTATATCTACAACTATTTATATTTTACTTTATAAATTATTTTAATATAAACTATTTTATATAAATCATTTTCAATATATATTATTTTATTTTAAACTATTTTAACTTATAACTATTTTATATAAACTATTTTTATTTTATAAACTATTTTATTTTATACACTAATTTTAATATCTAAACTGTTTAAGAGGAAAGTGTTATGGATTCCAAAATGTTATGATTTCAAGCTATAGTTTCGAAGTGTTATGAATTTCAAGGTTTTGATTTCCAAAGTGTTTGATTTTAAAAGACTTACGATTTTGAAAGCAATATAACTTTGGAAAGTGATATGATTTTGGAAATGGATTTATTTGAAGTGAAAATGATATCGTATGGATATGGTTTTGAAATGGCAACGATATTTCGGTTTTGAAATATAAACTATTTTAAAAGTTTATTAAATGACCAATCGGTGTAATAATTTACGTAGTTATTGAAGAGTCCGGGATCGGTTAGGGACATACTCTCTATCCAAACCGAAAACCATTTTAATAACTATTATACACGGAGTGTGATCTAGAATGAAGTGGTTGGAATGATGACTTTGCTGGATTTGAAGAAAGAGAATGATAATGGATGACCTTGACACTTGTGTCAAATTGGAAATGACTTAAACAGGAGCCGTGCCTGGCCAGTGAGGTTAGCTACCTCTAGCTGACACACTTCTTCATAAACTACTCATTACTTGTTTTTGATTGGTGCGCACCCTTGAATTGGGAGTGTTGTTTCGCGGTGTTGCGATCGTTGCGGCGATGCGTTCTCACTAGTCCGGATCAGGCAAATGGTAGTTTCACTACCTTGGGTATTTCCTCATGTGCCTTGTCATACTCGTATCCCTATGCGCGACCACTACGATTTGTTTCGTGTTATACCTATGGAGTACTCCCTGATAGCCCACTAGTTTACGGTGGAGTTTACAGTGCTGTATAGACTATGACGCTTATATATAAAATGTGTTAAGGGGGATAATGGTAACGCCTTAACGCTATTTTGATACTTTATATTACTGATAGGCATTATCTACTTAGCGTACACTACTACATAGTAGATAGTTTAACGGATCCTTAGAGGATGATTATCCCAAACATCCTTTGAGTTACTTGTATTTCAGTTGTGATTTCACTTGAGTTGGATTTATTGATATAAGAATGTTAATCCTGACTCGAGTGTTTTGTGTTTTTCCCTTTACGCTTAGGTCAGACTGAGTGTACCAGTATTCGATGCTCACCTTTGGAGTTGGAGCTTCGCTTGGAGATCCAGCTATCTATCCAGCTTTCAGATATTCAGTTGATTCCAGTGATGTATTCAAATCTTGTATTTGACTGTTGTATTGAGATATCTATGTATTCGAGACTTCTGTTGTATCTTGTTTAACTCTGTTATATATATAGTAGCATCATGAACTACTATTCTTTTGTTTCCGCTGCATTATTGTTTATTACTCTGTGTCTGTGATTCTAAGATTTATTTATTTACTGTATATGCTGAGTTTTTCCAAATTTAAATTAACAATCTAATATTTTGAGCAATTCAAATCTGACATGTATGGATGCGAATGGTTGAAAATATTGGGTCGTTACAGTTGGTATTAGAGCTATGGTTTTAGGCAAAACTCAGCATATAGAGTAAATTCAATTACAGAATCACGTTCGTTCGAGCTTGAATTCCTTCTTCTTTGACTCGGTTTCTTTGAATTTTGGAATGTTCCCTTCGGTTCCAAAGTCCATTCGTGTCTCCCCTATTCGTGTCTTTTTTATTCTGGAGTATCCCATAACTCCACTTCGAATAATCTCTATAATAAATCGGCCGTCTCGCCAATCTTTGAATGATTTGTAAAGGGGTGAAACTCCTTTACAACATGCATTGATTCACCGGAGATTTATGTATCCTCGGTTTAGATGCTGCTATCTTTTGCTTTACCCGAATTCTATCTCTTGGGATCTGATGTCGATTTGATTCATAATTCCGCATCGATCGTATTCTTGAAGTCACGGTTCACCCGGTTAAGGTTACCCGCGATTTATATAAATTTATCCATCTTCCAATTTGAAATTCAATCACCTTATCTCCCTATCGAGTCTATCTTTTAGTTGAATTCTATTTGATTAGAGTTCCTTTACTTTGAATCCCATCTTTGCTTTGAAACCATCTCTGAATCATCGAGTGAGGGAATGTATTTGTAGATTTATATATAAAATGTTTTATATATTGTGTTGTTTGAGTTGTTGATGTTGATTTGGGTTTTCGATTGATTCGTCTGATCAGCGATATCGATAGAATTTCCAAAACACATGAACAGAGCAAACTGACACAATATTGTTTTCAAATTTGGTAAATGAAATTGATTTGTACGATTATATCATAAATATATAAGTAAGTTTTCTGGAATTTAATAAGGTAATTAAATTAGTTGTTTGAAATGATAATGTTTGATTATCATTTATTGTTCTAAATGAATTTATAAACACGGTTTATAAATTGATTTGGAATTTGAAATGAATTTAATTCAGAAATTTGAGAATTTAGTTTCCGGTGATTTCAAACTTTGGTTTTAAAATTTTAAAGTATATTATTGAAAGTATTTTTGAATAGAAATCATTTCCAAAGAATTTTAAAGTTTTAAATCAGTGCTCTCCTATGTTGTCGTTGGAAAATAATTTCGGTGATGGCGGCCGCATCATCGACATTCATTTTCGAGTTTTGAAGTGGAGAGACCATTTTGTAGCTTTGCTACAGTTTTACTTTGAAAATTAAATGGATCTGGATTTCTAAAGTATGACTTGATTTATAATATATATAGATATATGATTATAGATTTGATTTGATATATATAGTGTGTGTATATATTTATATCTCTAAATGGTTTGAATTGAAACTGGAAATTTTATTCTTAAATTTTGATAAGGGATGATTTCAATTATAAATTAAAGTCAAAATTTTTAATAAATATTTAAATTTGGAATAATTGAAGTTGGAAAATTTTACTTGTATATTACTCAATTACATTCCAATATAACTTACCTAAATTATTCAAAAGTTGAATATGTAATTAGATAATATACAATATAAAATGACTTTTATTTGAGTGGTTATAATAAAGGTTATACACTTAAATTTTAGTTATAAATATTAATTGAAATGAATAGAATAATAAGTTAATTGAATAATAGATGAAACAAATACATTTGTTTTGAAGGAATTAATAAATTGAAATTAGATCAACTTATGGAAATACTTGGAATTTAAAATCAATTAGTGAATATAAATTAATTTAAATTGAAACTTTTATGGTTTAAATTAATTTATATGGTTTAATTATATGTGATAAGATATATTAAGTGGAATAAACTTAATAATAATTTGGAATAAAAGAATTAAATTTGTTGAATAAAATATGAGTATAATAAATGATTATACAAATTGATGATTTCGAAATTGTAAATACAGGATGACCAGATAAGAAGATAATGAATTTAGAAAAAGATAGATCGATTTAACTTAAGTGAACTCAAATTGATGTTTATCTATTCTTCCCCAAAACATTCATTAAACCTTTATATTTGCTAATATAATCCGTATGAACCCCATCATACTTAAAAACGTATAAACCTAGACCAAAACCATATATTAGAGATTGATGTAGATATGTTAAGTATTACTCATCTAAATCATTATGATGTCTAGCTTTAGTCTTCTGAACCCCTTTTGCTTGCGTTCTCTTTATCTTCTTTCTATTTTCCCTTTTTTGCCCACCAACATTAAAATTCCTCTCTAGCTTTTATTTTTATTTTGAGTAATATGAAATGAATGAATTGAAAATAATAATGTTTATTGTCCCACAACAATTTAGGCTTGGGCCCTCATACCTCTTTTTTATTAATTCATTTCCCCTTGCTTCTCCTATTTGGGCCGCCCTGGTCTTCTAATTTATTTATTTGATTGGTTATAAATTTAGGGTTGTTACAATTGGGCACTTAGATGGTAGCACTTAGTTGTACTGTAAGTCTTAGTCTTAGGCTATATATAACATACTACAAGTCAAAGTTGTCTAGTGGTTCGAATCGTGTTATGCAAGATTCGAACCAGTGACCTTATGGACCAAAGTTGAAGCACCTAATCACCGAGACAATGGTGTTGGATACACTGAAAAAATTTCTATGATGATCGCAAGAAACAATAATAAACATTAGAAATTGAAAAGGTTATAAATTGAAAATACCGAGTCTTGGTGGTTGTGATTAGTTCTTCTGCTAATAGATCAAAATGTTTGGGTAAGAACTATGATATTGCTGAATTTAAAAGCAAATTTTTTCTTATGTTTTCTCCAAGATTTGTAAAGTGGTTGGTTTCTCAAATTGGTTAACATGTAAGGTATATAGCAAGAATTGGATTATTCTTATAATTAACATAACTATGCAGAAAAGTTAGTACAAACGTGGGTTGATTCATGACATGAGCACTAAATATGCTTTTTCATTACAATTGACGCACTTTAACATTTCACATTTGTAGAAAATAGTAAAAAAATACAAATGCAACAACAATCGGTTGCCAACTTCTAAGTTCTTATTAAATACTTTTACACACTCTTTTTATGTTTTCATTTAAAGATAATTATATTTAGTTTAGGTAGCATTCGTAAAACCATTATCTTAAAGTTTCAAAATACACAATCGTCCTTCCTAAAAAACTAGCTTTAGAAAATTCCATATTTTTAAGTTTCGGGATATTTACGGAAATACCATAATTATTTGTAGAGAACTCAGCAAATATTTATGTAAAACTCTGCAAATATTTTCATAGAACTCGGAAAATATTTGCGGATAACTCAACAGATATTTACGGAGAACTCTGCGAATATTTGAAATTTTTGGACTACAAATATTTCTAAGTTTCCAAAAAATTAAATTTTTTCTTGATTATAGAAACATGTGATTAATGCTTAGATTTAATTTTCGAGAAAAAATGAAAGTAGGGGTGTAACTAAAAACATGTTTTTTTAAAGTATTTTTCACGTTCAAAAATGAAAATAAAGGGTGGAACCAAATTTCCATTTTAATTTATTCCCACGCAATAGACCGATATCTCATTCAGTTTTGTGTATGAAAGTAATGCATATTTACGTTTGTCAATGACAGAGGAGAATTTTTGCTTTCAAATCACTAAGAAGTCAAGTGCTAATTCACAGAATAACTTATCGGCAAATGGGTTCGCACTCCGTAAAATACAAACTTTAATGTTGTATCGGAAAAAAAACAACCGATAAGCAATTTTACGCATTATATCAATGGTTGGACAGTTTGCTGCTTCTTGACTTTTTGACATTGTCCATTCAGTTTGTGCTCAAATGCTCTTCCATTACATTTGATCTACTCATTTTCTTTCAACTCATGATAGTTCCTTCTTGTTTGTTGGAAACTACTATGTCTAGGTTTTTTCATATAATGCAAACTCATTAACTACTAATTTGTTTAGATGAAGTTTATTTTGGTTTTCTATTGCTGCTTATGTTGGACATGCTTTTGTTCAAACCTGTTCTTTTACCTATTTTTTTTCTATAAGTGGTTGCCAATTATTATGCCTGCATTAAAAAAATGACTTAATGCTCCATGTTTTAAGCATTTGGCTTACTTTGGAGTTCCATTAAACATTATTACCTACAAGCTTATTTTCCTACTCTAAATTTGTATATTACTTGCTACTTCTGATTACAGCACCACTACTATGCATGCATAAAAAACTTTGTCTGGGACAAAACTTTAGGTTTTTTTCATACTTACAACAGAATCGGGGAGAATGAAGAACAAAATTTAAGTGATAATAGAATGACAGCCTATTGATATTTATTCAATGACAAAATACATAACATTATTTACCACTATGTTATCTGGCTATTGTTGTACACCAAACATTTGCAATTGTGACTTTTGAAGCTCAACACCACAGTGCTATTGTGGTAGGATGGGAATGCCAGCAAACAACTATGGAGCATTAACTAAGTTGATATGCTTCTTATATTATAGTGTTTGTTTTGATTTATGTTTTTGCATGTACCCAAATAAGATATTTAAATTTGGAACCATGACCTGGAATTAAAGTTTTTATCTTGCATTATGTCTCGGAGGCATGGTTTTTCCAAGTCAATATAATATATTCAATATACTTCGGGTTATGCTTCTTTTCCTTGCTTAATGACTTCTTTGCATTGGTACCACTCATGTGGGTTAAATTCCTCTATCCCTATTTCCCTCATCCTTATGTACTAAGCTAATATCGGTCATTGATTTGTGTATCATCGCATTATATACTAGCATCATGGGTCCCAATAATGATTTATATCATATGATGGGTGGTTGAGATTAAAGTGGTCACATGAGACAGAGGAAAGGGGGACAAAGGAATTGAGTTGCAATCCTGCTCTGTTTATTTTTACTTCGATGCTACTTATTTGGTTCAAAAGTTGTCAAAAGATATTACTCTTTGTGTAGGCTGTCTTCAGTTAAACATTTTCCAAGCAGTTAATATTTTTTTAAAAGAAATTGTACCGAATAATGTGTTTATGTAGTATGTTGTCTTAAATTTAGAAGTAGCAACGTTGTGAAATTGTATGTGGTATAGTGCATTGATCATTGTAACTGAATGAACATGCCCGACATTGTAACCAGTGATATACATTCCATTTTGGACTTAATAACTTTTAACCACATTTTTTCCATCATATACTTTCATAATCGTCACAATCAACTGATGCTTGTAATTGTTTTGCTATAGCTGGATTAGATATAAACGATATTGCAGACCTGAAAATTGGCCACGCTATAATCAATTGTTAGTTAACTATTTTTTAGAATGCTAAATCTCAACCTTTACATTTTGTTTTACAAAATGTAAGTATATTTTACAATGGATAAAAATATTTTTTTGGCCATCAATATCGTTAAGATTGCTACTTTTTATTTACCCTATCTGCAAGTACATCGACCTCCGTGTGCGTAGCACAGGTTCATCCTAGTATTGAACCATAATTTGTAAATTGTTTAGAAGATTCTTTTTAATTCCATTTAACTAAATTATATTCAAGTTTATCTTCGTATTTTTTTCCAAAGTTGAATTTTATTACGAACCGACGTGTACACGGTAATTGAAACAAATTACTTACACTAATATATGTTAACATTAGTATACTACTTTGCACGTCAATTATTTGACCATGCATATTGATAATTTCTTTTACAAAATTACCGTGTGCAATGCATTGGTTACACATTAGTATAAGGTTATTTTGTGTGTGTTTTTGCAAAACTGTGTACTTGTTTTAAACTGGCCCATGGGCCTTATCGTCTCCCTCAAGCTCGCCCCTAATTATTCACCCCTGTGGTCTAAACGACCCAAAAACTTCATAAACAATATGCATGTTAACAAAAAGTATAAAATTATTTTTTCATAAAAGTAAAGATACTTAACTCACATAACGTTTATACATAAACAATAATAACAAATTCAATTTACAATTCATTTATGTCAATAAATTTATCATAAAATGCATTACATAATTATGTTTTTTTACTCCAATACATGCATAACTTTCTAGAATCATTTATAAAGTCCCCCTCAATTCCTTTCTAATTTTTAAATTTAATGCCATATATTATAGTTTGTTAAAAATATTTAAATAAATTTAGTAAACTATTATACCTTGATTCGTCTAATAAATCAAATCAATATGAAGCATATTCATATTAGCAAAAACTATAAAAAAAATTCATTCAAATATATAAATACATCAATCACATAACATAAACCATACACATAAATAATAATAATAAGTTTAAAGCTTAATTCATTTATACCAATATATTTACCATGCATTGGCATTGTAAACCTTTTTTTAACATTAAACGCCTTTTTGTTAAAACCCAAGAGAACCCGGCAGGCCAGTAAACTCCTGAGGAGGGTATAGTAAAGCCATCCGCTGATCCAAGCCACCATACTCCCTGGTAAATTTATATAGGATAGGGAAGCACATGGTAGGAATCGAACCTGAGTCTTTTTATCAAAACCCGAGCCTCCTTTCCACTACGCCGCATCCGCGGACAACATTAAACGCCTACATTTTGAATTTTTTATAGCTATTTACAAAACACTCCTCAATATAACATAACATTGTATATTTAAGTCAATATATTCAAATTAATTATGTGATCTTGAATTTATATTATCTAAATAAATTTAGTAAGTAAGTATTCGTTAATTCATCTAATTAATGCTAAAATATGATGCTTTTAATATACATACCGTATTCATATCAACAAAGGTGATAAAATTAGTTTTTCATTGAAATGAAAAGATACGTAAGTCACATAACATAAAAAAATACATAAACAACATTAACAAATTTAATATATCATTCATTTATCTTAATAAATTTAACATATATTGCATTGAAAATTCTGTTTTTAGCTTCGAACAACTCCATTTTAACATTTTTAAAATTATTTACTAAACTCCTTTAATTTCAATTCTTTCCTGATACTTTATTTTTATATCCATGTATTATAACTATTTATGAAATCTCAAGTTTAAATTATTTAAATAATCTTAATGGATATCTAGTCCATTCCTCTAATAAATACTAAAAATATAACCCATATATATATATATATATATATATATATATATATTCAAATTGAGAAGTTAAAAATCTCTAGCTCAAGTGACTCAAGTGGTTAGAGGTGTGAAGCTTTGGACCAAGGTTTTAGTAGTCATGAGTTCGAGCCTTGAGACATCATAATGAATGCTCTACTTGAATGAAGTATCACTCTTGTTGTTAAAAGAAATCATATTGAGAAAAATGCTATAAAACTATTTTTTACATTCTCTATAAAGATATAGAAATCACATAACTTAAATTATGTACATAAATAATAATAAGAAAGATAATTTGTAGAATAATAAGTAAGATAATTTGTAAATCAATTATAATTTGTTTATATTAAGAATTTATCGTACATTATAATATAAAATTATGTTTTTAGCTACAATAACCCCGCATCAAATTTATACAGCATTTTACAAATTTTTTATTAATTATTTCTATTATCCATATATATATTTAAATTAATTACATAACTTTAAATTCAACTTATTTAAAAAAATCCCTCTGAATAATATTTGTTAATTCGTCTACATCTAATAAATCACTGACATATCTCAGTTTCTTATATAATACATATTAATAGAAATGATAACATAATTTATGCTTTTTGTAAGGTGTCTGTTTTAAATTGGTCCATGGGCCTTGATATCTCCCTCAAACTTGCCTCTACTTCATCGCTCCTGGTCACAACAACCTAAAACCCTCGTAAACCCCAATCAATGGCGGCGACGACGACCAGACGCAGTTTGGATACTCTGTTGCTATCTCGTATTCCACCAGCTCCACCGTCTAGTAATAATCCCTCTCCTAAACCGGGTAAGATCCATGCACCAACCATTCACAAACCAGACTCATTTCAGAATTATTATTCGCCATTGAATGATCTGTCGCCTAACTGGAGCACCTAACCTCCTAAGAGCAATATTATGCTAGATAGACGCTACTACCATATCATGGAGATGGAGTTGTCTGTTGATGAGAATAAACCAAGTTAAGAGGAAATGATCAATCCGTATCTCAAAACGCTTGCTACTGTTGTCTAAAGGTAGATTTGATTAATATTTTCGAATGAAAAATAGAATGCTAACGTTTCTGTTTAGTATGTAACTTCAGTTGCAGATGCTTTTTGGAGTCAATGTGGTTATGGTTATTTGTACAGATTTATGCACTCAATATAAATCGGTTTATGCACTTTAAATAAAAAATGAAAATCAGTTAGTACTTTAAGATCACCTTGCACAACCCCCATTTTGTAATGAAGACAAATCAAATTTTAATTGTAACCACTGCCATAAATGTATTGGTGAAACATGGTATCATGATTTTCTGACAAATACAGCTGATATATCATCACGCAGTTGTGGACACTGGACATAAGTATATTCTGATTAGTTAACCAGGGTATGCATGCAGTGTACCTATTTTGTTCAGGGAGGAAGAGGCTAAAAAGTAGAAACACCATGACTTCATCACTGAACAAGGTTTTAAATATCGGATTTTGGTCACGTTTCGTCTTGGAATTTTTATACAAATTATCCCGTATCGGGGGAGATCTCGGACGAGATGAGTACATATCGGGTGTACATCTCGGATTAACAGCTCGGGTCTTATAATGCATCTCACACTATAACAAAAATACCCTATTACAACGCCCTTTTTACAACGGGCATTTTCTGCTCGTTGTAATAGAAGGCTATTACAACGGTCCATTCTGGACCGTTGTAATAGATACCATATACAATACCTTTTTACAACGGGCATTTTCTGCCCGTTGTAATAGAAGGCTATTACAACGGTCCATTCAAGACCGTTGTAATAGATGCCCTATACAATACATTTTTACACCGGGCATTTGCTGTCCGTTGTAATAGATGCCCGTGGTAATTTTGGATGCTTTTGTCTTCGTACCCAAATAAACCCCCGCCTACTTCTTTTCTCATTTTCATTTTACGCAACCAGACACAAAATAAAGTAGATCCCCAAAATAAAATCCCTAACACCAAAATCCCTAAAACCTAAACTCGACTACCGCCTTGCTAGCGCAACCGCCTGCCTCCACTTCGCAGCCGCCTACATCCACCTCGCAACCGCCTGCCACCAACATGCAACCACCGCAGCGGAATTAAGGTGAGCGGGCTCCACTTCGCATACGAATCGCAGGTGATGATTCCAATTGCATTGTTTATTTCAATGGAGATTGTTAGGGTTGGGCAGGCTTATTTTATGATACAGGATGAAGGGATGTACCATGAGGAGAGTGATTCAAGGTTTCAGTGCAGGGCGTTGAATATTAACGAGGATTTGGGTCAGATTAAGTATGTGTTTTCAGATAAAACGGGGACTTTGACAGATAATAAAATGGAGTTTCAAAGTGCGAGTGTCGGTGGGGTTGATTATGGCAGTGGAATGGAAGGAGGTGATGGTACTTCGGTCACAGGTACATACAACTTACAGAACACTTGAAATCTTCAATTCTCTGTCTTCCGATCATGTATTCGTCCTTTACCTTCACTTCATATCAATTACTTTTAGTAATTAATAATACTATTAATCATCAACCTGTATAAAACAAGCTGTAAAATTTAAAACCACAATGGCTATATAGAATGCAACCTTTAAGGTAACTAGAAGATCTATACCAGAAGGGGAAGCAGACGTAAAGATATTTGCTCCTTGCAGAAAAATGTAAGCTGTCTTGTTTCTTGCACCTGCCAGGGATACTCATTTGAACAACATTAGATATTATTTGTACCGCTACAAGTTGGTTGCCCATTTTACCACTGAACCCACTCCATTATCTTTTCAACTTGTGGTGATTTTTAAAAATTACATTATCATGTGTCAAAGATTAAGCTTGAATATGAACCATGATGTCACTTCTGTGTTCATGACATTGAAACAAAGAAGTTGGAGTCTGATGTAATAGAAATGACGCGAATTAAACAGAGAACAGGTCCGCAGTTTCAATTGAGTGAGCTGATTGATCAAACGGGTTCACATCACTTTGAAAACAAACCTGTGCTATATTGAACACGGCAAGTGTCGTGATGGTAGACAAGTTTATTAGGAGACGACTTATATGTAAATACTTTTACAAGTTTTCATGACTTTTTTCTTTTCTTCCTCGGTCGTGAAATTGAATATTATTCGAACCCTTTCCTTGGTCATCATTATTGCCTGCAATCGCAGTACCTGAGGTAAGTTTGCTTGTTTTCATTTGTTTGCCAACGTCATGATATTAACCTCTCGTTCGTTTTGCAAGTTGTCATAGATTAAATTACTGTCAATCGTGCTTCATTAGTACATGTGGCAGGTTTTGAGATAACTTTTAACTCTTATGTAAAAACAGTTTATCTTCTTACCATTTTCAAACTTTAATATATGCTACCTCTAAAATATCGGTTTGATAAGTATGTTAAAGCCATAAAGAAATTTAGCTGCACAAGGGGTCAAATATTTTAAAATTGTAACAAAAGGATCCAGGGTAATATTATTTATATATTCTTTTCATATATAGCGTATATATCCTTTTTATTGAGGGAAACGAACCTTGGTATGTTTGCCACTATTAAAATTTTATCCATTACTGGATAAATTAAACTAAGATTCCGCTAATTGGATAATCAGCACTTTTATTAGATATGGTGTGCAAGTATTCACATGACTGTATTGGACTATAGCTATGAGACAGCACAAAATGTGTTTCATCTATTTTTCTTTATCAATATAGTTTCCCATCTGCAAGCAATTTTGAGTATTGACTCTCATCTGATAGTATATTCTTTTTTGTTATTTGCATGTAGAAACTACATATATACACTGTTAACGAGACATATGCTGTAAAATAACTCATGAGGTATATGGTTGTTGTATATAAAGTTCTTTTTTTTGTAGCCATGCTCACTATTTTTTCTATTATGTTTAGAAACTAAGACTAGAGTTGAGCCTGATCCTGAACTACTACATCTACTGAGTCAAGATAATAGTAAAGAAGCAAATCGAGCAAAAGACTTCATCCTTGCACTTGCAGCATGTAACACTATTGTTCCAATAGTTGTGGATACTCCTAATCCATCATTAAAGCTAATAGATTACCAGGGCGAATCCCCTGATGAACAAGCATTGGTTTATGCTGCAGCAGCTTATGGATTCTTATTAGTTGAAAGGACGTCTGGGCATATTGTTATTGATGTTCTTGGTCAAAGGGAAAGGTACGCAATAATTTCTTATGCTCTTTATAGTTCATGTTTAGTTATATGTTTGGTCGTGTTTAGTATAAGTAATTTGGATTGCTCATTCCTACATAATAAGGAGAAGGATAATAAAAGAGTAGTATACTCACTACACTTACAACCCCTATCGAGGCAGTATGTGGATACAAAATCCAAAGTTTTCTACTGGATAAAGCGTACGTAGTCGGTTGTCCGTAGGAAACATTTTATCCTGGTTTCATAAACTCTACAGATAATATATTTAATGTAGCAACAAAAAATGAACTTTGACATTGTAGATAACTTTAGCATGCTTTCGTTGTATGATATACATTGAAGCTACCATTTATGATTTAAGAGCTATATGTTATAGTGTTTTGTTAAGGTTGTTTTAACGTACATTGTATTCTCACAGAAATCCACCAAATTTGTTAAACACAAGTAAGATGTATCATAGTCGCCTCAATTATTGATTTGTGAATCATCTGTGTTATCTCACATATCCGTTTCACCTAAGATAAAAAATAATACATGATTGATTAGAAAAAGATACAGCAAACATAGATGTTAAAATTGTTTGAAGTGTGTAATTATTTTAATACATGCAAAACGAGTCCAGGGCCCAAATCCCAGAAGACTGAAATGGAACCATACCCGAAATCACAGCGGATCCCCTCCTTCATGATGTCTCGTTTTCCCTTCATGAAATCACTGGCTCAAAATTATTAAGAGTTCGACGAGGAGCATCCTCGTATCAGCCCTCGAAACTTCAATCTATTACCCCAAGATGCCTTTTTGTAAACTTTATACCTACATCTAAACTAAAATTGGTAGCTGGAATTCATTGATACGTTTGTAATCATGCTATGCTCTTATAGTTTTTTACGAATGCAATTACCTCGTCTCTCCTAGTATAGACGATCTGATAAGTTGTGGACAATGATGAATTAAATGCTTTTGAGTGAAAAATGGGTGATCATGTGTATACATGCAAGGAAAAAAGGTTTTGCAAGATTTTTTTTTTGAGATCATGGGGAACCTTAAGATCATGGTATTCATTGATACTCACTTAAGTAAACCCCACGCCGTGTGTCTACCCCGCTTTTACTTATTCGTCGCACACAGATGCGTAACGTTGAAACTCCCACTGATGGTTTGGCGCTGGGATTCGAACCTGCCCGGACACAGTCCTTTTGGTCCCCATCTCCCATCTCCCAAACCAACCGAGCTACGAACGGCGGGTGGTTTTGCAAGATTTTGATATAGCAAAAGCAGCAAATGGAACTGGTAAGAAAGTAATAAAATCATTCAATATCAGTATGGATGGAACTTTGGAGATTCACTTGTACTGGGCTGGGAAAGGAACAAACTCCATTCCTCAAAAAGGTGTACATGGACCTCTTATATCTGCCATTTCAGTCGTAAGTAAGTCGAATTGAAACATCATTCCTGTTTCCTTGTTCCTCCTTTTGTAAATATTATTTTTCGAATGAAGTTGTAGGCCTAAATTTATCAATTCAACTATTGTAGATTATAATCCATTTTTGAATTCGGATGAGTTATCAGTTGGAGCTATCTCAGGGATTGTAGCTGGTGCAGCTATATTGCTGATTTCCATCTTAGTTTGGATTTGCTGGAGGACACAAAGAACTTTATATCCTTAGTCTAGTATGATTGTACTTAGAACTTGATATTTATAGCCGACTGTTATGTATTAATGTTTTATGAATTTGTGAGGTAAACTTATCTGACTTTTTGGAGTGTTGGAATTTTATGACTATCTTTTAATCTTTTCGCATGTGATTTTGGTTGTTTGTGCGTAATATTTATTACTATTAAATTATTCATTATTTGTATGGATGTGCTACCTATACGTTGCTGTAATTTTTTTTTAATTTGCATTTTTTCTGCAACGGTCAAAGTGCGTTGTATTATACTCTATTACAACGGTCAATAACCGTTGTCAAAATGTTTTTTACAACGGTCGAAAGCCGTTGTCAAAATGTTTTTTTACAACGGTTAGGGAATGTTGTAAAAATATGCTATCCATCTTGTATGATAGTATTTTGCAACGGGCAAAGAAGCTTGTATTACAGTCTATTACAACGGTCGGCGACCGTTGTAAAAAAGTTTACTACAACGGTCTTTACAACATTAACTGCCCGTTGTAAAATATGGGTAACCTATTACAACATCGCCTATTACAACGGTCCGCTGCCCGTTGTGGAACACATATTACAACGGGCATTGCCCGTTGTAAAAAGCCTGTTTTTTTGTAGTGTCAGGAATATCTTGGATGTACTTATGTGTCTATAATTGATGTGTTAAAAATTTATTTAACGGTTATAACTTTCTTAGTAAAAATAAAAATGGTAACATACTTGATTTACATGGAAAATTAAATATTTTTAGAAGAGTAGTAGCTTGATTAGCTTAATTGATTTGGTAATGATTGAATAATATCCTTTTATTTGAACATAATAAAGAAGTGAAACATTTTCCTATGACTCATTAAGATAAAAAGTAAAGAATATGTTCAAGAAGTTGATAAATTATAATTAGATTGAGTAGTTTCTTTTGAATCAATATGAAAATAAAAAATATTATGAAAAATAAGAAATGTATAATTTCGGTGGAGATCTCGGATTGAGATTTTGATCCATATTTCGGTTGACATTTGAATATCTCGGACGAGATGAGTGACGAGGGAGATATGGAGGAGATTTGATGTCTCGTCTCGTTTAAGTGTGAAAAGGAGATCTCGGGCGATATATAGGAGATTTAAAACCACGATACTGAATAAACAAGCTTTGGAAGCAGTGAATAATATCCAAAGAGCTTTCTTATAAGGTGAAAGGTACACAGTTTAATCAACTGCAGGGACAAGGTAAACGAGTTTAAAAGACAATCCTGATTTCATTTATGTCATCCATGTTATGATGCTTATTAGGATTTGTGAACAAAGCTAATTTGATATGTGTTGTTTGTTGAATTAACTGGAGTTTCTGTGGGTGCTACTTGATTGAGTCTTACCTTAATGTTCCCAACATCAAAGAAAGTGAAGGTCCGTACATTGTATAAATCATTGGATGGTAATTAATTACAAGCAACAAACAGAATAAACAATCGAATCGTTAATCAGATAATTACAGGCCACTGGAATAAGGCACACCAGTTTGAGGTATCCAGTTATCTCCAGAAATCAAGTTGCTCACCGTAAAACTCAAAGCATCATTGCTAGTAATCGACTTATGATAGCCAGGCCAAGTGACTCTTCCGCTCGTCCCCGAACCGGCACCCGTATTGATATACTCGGCATAATACAGAGTACTCAAGGAAAAAGTGCCGCTCCAGGGCATCCAACCAGTCGGGTCTATCAAGCTGCCTAAAATCGATTTCATGATAACCGTTCTTGAATACTCCTTCCATGGCCTTCCAAGGTAAGTCTTGGTCGATCCAAGGTTTTCTGCGGGGGCAACGTTACATTTGTGAATGGAAATGCCTGTGTTTTGGTTTGGGTCGGTACGGCCTTGGGCAGTGATAGTGTTGCTCTGACCCTTCATTGGAAGCCTGGGGTATATGTTACAGTTTTGAAGGACTACTGCAGCATTGCCAAAAATGAAATCAACGGTGCCGTAAATGTCGCAGTCTCTGTAAAATTGTCTTAATGAATGCGTGTAAAGAGTGTCTTGATATCCTTCGAAGCTGCAACTGTGAAAGGTTGATAGATCAGCGCCGCTTCTCAAAGCTACTGCTTGGTGCTTTGCTGGTCCGGCCGTGTTCCTGAACGTCATGTTTATCGCTACGAATCCTTGACCAACCACAGCTGCAAATTGATGCATTAAAAAAAGGTTAGGCATGTATGTATGTTGAGGATCTGGAATATATCAGTAGAAGGTTTTTAAAAGGAAGATATGCACGTACCGAACGTGGGAGAATTGAAGGTTGTCCATCCGTCGACATTGTTGTGGTCTCCAGTAACAACTGTTTGGTTGATTCCATCCCCAACCATCATGAGATACTTCTTATTCTTGGCTATGGACACATACTCTTTATAGACGCCGGCGGATACGAAGATCATATGATAACCATTAGCTCCGTTTGTATTATTAGGTGCTTTGTTGACCGCTTCAGTAATGGTCTTAAAATCCCCAGTCCCATCTTGACTGACGACCACCATTTTGGTAACCAAGACCGAACCTGAAGACGACTGAAGCAACTTCCTTCCGGTTCTCTTCTCGAATGCATCAAGATTCGTTTTGGACATTTTTAAAGGCAGTTCTCCATTAGGTCCCATCTCTGCTTCGTGAAACAACATCAGTTTTCTGCCGTTGACTGGTTTGTTATTATTATGTTTTGGCTTCTTGGGGATGCTGGAAGGGCCCTTGGATCCATTATTAGTGGAAGGCTTCTTGTTGGGATTGGTCCATGCATGTTTGAACAATGCTAGGGAGACGCTGCTCAGCTTGGTGCCTGTTAATGTTAAACAATGGAATTCATTCTTAATTTAGGCATCTATCTATCTAGATAGATGATGGATGCAGATCATAACAAGAATGCTAATAAGTAGCTAGCATGCATGCATGAGCTGATAGAGACTTAAATCAAAAATAGTATATAGTTAAAAGAGTGAGTAGAGTAGTAGGTAGGTAGCTAGTGCGATAATTACATACCGTTTGCTAAAGAAGTCGAAAGATCGCTCTGGACAGTGGAAGCCGCAGTAGACTCCTGTAGACTTTGCAGACAAGTTTGTTGGTTAGTTAAAACAGCATCGAGCAGAGGTTGTAAGGCTTCTGCTTGAGAGTCAGGAAGCTGGCTACTAGTTGCAGAAGTTAAAGCGGAGGTGGCAGAAGATAAAAAGTCGATGTTCAAATCAAACAAGAGCTGGCAGTCTTGCAGTGCCATGACTGCAGAAGAGCTTATACTAGTAGAAAGATGTTGGTTGATTGAGTTGAGAAATTTGGTGGAGTCGGAAAGGGAAGAGGAAAGGGAGAAGGTGCTGTAGGAATACAAGTTTTGTGCAGCTGCAGGTTGACTCGAGAAGAAGGACTTGCAGAAGTCCGGGTCTGGTGTGTAACTGCATGCCGTTTCCGGGCTTATTTTGGTCGACGGATCATCCGTTGCTGCCATGTTACTACTGACTAACAGGAGTAGCAATGTCACCACCAGAGCTATTGATTTATAATTAAAATAAGACATTTTCTTTTCTTTAGCTAGTTACTTGGTTGATGGATGGTACTGAGTGGGAGTTATGCATGTCTGTTTATATATATACAAGCTGCTTTGCATGAAATCTTAACTCAATCGATTAAGATATTTATTTTTATTTATTCTTTGGAGAGAAACATACACACATACATTCATGCACGAGTATAACAATTGCCAAGTGTTCATTCATTGTTTCTCTTTCCTTTATTTATTATTGTCAACTCGTTAGTTGTGGAGAATGTCAAAGCAATCATTTTGTTGTTACCTTTCGACTTGTTAGAATGTTTTCTATTATGCTATATATTTAAATGTTTGCAACTATCACTGTCTTCAATCTTTGAATGCAGATCTTTGTAGGCAAACATGTTCAGAAGATCAACTATGTATGGTTGGTTCAATGCTCATAAAATACACAAGCTTGTACCATATTTGGCGAGCCTTAATTTCGTTAACATGCGTCTTAACTTGTATAATATTTACTGCCACGATGATGCTGTGACCACTGTAATCCTAACTTGTGTAATAATAAAGCTTGCAGCATATATGCATCTATATTCAAGTGTTGACGACTATAATCCTAACTTGTGTAACCTGACATATATGGTATGCATTTATTTATAATTTACTAACCATGAACCTTAAGGTTTTCCACCTGCTTTTCAAATAAACTAAACTGTTGAATGTACGTGCATCATGTAAAACTAGCAAGGATCTTACAAAATAATCAACCCGATCTGTTTATTAAATCATTCCTTGAAGTTCAGGTTGTGAAAAGTTAACTACATGTAGATTAAGAATATCAACCTGAACAAAGTCTCAAATTATATGTCATTAAATTTATCATAGTCAATGGCATCTAGGGACAAAATGCAAACGCTAATCCATCGTAATCAAACCTAATTAAGACTAGAATTTGCTATGTATATATCATCAAATCTGTAGCAGCAAGACAATCATTTGCAATCATTTACATTCTAACCACCGGCCAATTTGTCCTCTAAAATGTGCATGATGGCATTGTTAAGCAAATCTTATATTTCGTGGTAAGCATGGATAAAAGATATAGCATAGATAACAATGTTTACTTATGTTGACACCCGACATGAATATGAACGGTCAACTAACAATTAATGTCTACTTCTGCTTCCACCACTAAGCTGAGTATTTTACTCCGTGGCCGGTCAGTAAAATTGCTATTTCAGCAAATTTGATTCAACTTAAGGGATACACCACTGCTTGCCCTCCTCTCACCATAAGAATGAGTGAAAGGTACTATTGTTTTAACACCTTGCCATCGTGAAATTATTTTGAAAATCCCTTATTACTGTGAAATTATCTCCGAAAGAAAATATTAAAATAAACAAATTACATGCAATCCCTTATCATCAAAAAATATTATTTTTGAAATTTATTAACTACATATTTAATATTGTGAAATTGTTAACTATATATTTAATTATAACAACTTCAAAAGCATCGACATGGCTTAGGGATTTCTTAAACCTGGTCGACTCCAACACATTGAAATAACTTAGGCTTCCCCTTATCTCAATAGAACCTCATCCCCAAACTCATTCTTTCCAAAATTGTCAAATTTGAACCCTACCACACCGTACTATCTATGCCCCTGATCCAATGACCTCATTCCACACTATTCTATCGTCCATCACAAACTTGTCGACGTCCCCACACCACACCATGCTGACCACCGTCGCACTGCACCATGTTGACCACGCAACACCTCCTACACCATACCACATCGCACCATGTCCACCGCTGTTGCACTAGTCTGCTGCGTCGAGCCACTGTTGCACAACTATTTCGTCTGCACCAGAAAAGGAAAACAACAAAATGACTATTGAAAATATAAGATAATTATACTAACGGTTTGTGATGTTAATTAGAAGCTAAGTAACGAGATAAGATGTTGGAAGACAATATGATGCAATAAGATCACAAAAGAAGATGGCGAAGGAATTATGAGATGTATTATCTAACGCATATCAAGACAAATCTCTCACGAATCAGATTATCTTCAGCAACTACTCTATTCGTTTAAGATGAAGCCGGGAGCCAATCTTATGGAGCATGTAGATGCTCTGACCACTTTGATTATGAACCCGAAGGTAGCAGATATTGATATTTATAACGACCCTGAATTTCCGACCCAATTTAAAATTTTGAATCAATTATTTAGTATAAAATTTGAAATTTATATACGTTCTCAGTTAACGTCCAAACTTCGTATATGAAATGCATCTAGTTAGTTATGGATATAGGAAAAGTTTCGTCGCAAAATATCGCAGTAAAATTCGTTCACATTTTATTGCATATCAGTTCATTTTTAAGTGCGTAAATTTTATCTTTCGAATCTAGATATTTTTACACAGTAAGGTTGTTGGAAATATCTGATCGAGACGTCGCATTCTGTTTCGTCTAATTCCGTCGTCGTCTGCTTCATTTAAATTGTTATGTCACTGTCGTATCGTCAATATCTGTGTACCGTTATAAGCGCCTCGTCGCGTCGATCAGAATGGTATATTCATTCGTACAAATAAGAGTTCGGCGAAAATCGTCACACTAGTTTAATCGTTCCAAACGGACCGGTTAAATGGATATTCAGCCCAAAATTTGACAGCCCATTTCCATTCAAAATTTTGAATCTTTGGCTGAAGTGAATTTATTAAGGTGGTTAGCAGCTGGTTGATAACATGGGAAAATATGCAATATATCTCGTAATTCACACAATAAATATTCTGTCCATTAGTTCCATTCACCCCTTCGTATCCCTGCCTTTACATAAATCAACCCGTCTGCATCTATACTTTCGTTTGCATCACATCTCCAATCAGGTAAAGAAACCTACTTCTCTGACACTCCTCTCTCTTCTTCTCTTTATATTTTTTTTCTGTTCTCCTCTGTCATATTTGCAAAGAAATGAATTAACCTCCTCACCACATCCTCCCACTTCGCCTGTGCTTTTCCATTCCACCTCCGCCACTTTTCTCCGCGTCACCTTCCACCTCGGCCGCAACGTGTCGCCACCCACTCCTCTCCTTCTCCATCTCCGCCTCCGTCACCTCGCCCTTTCCCCGCGACCGCTGCTCCGGGCCGAGACAACGCGATCCATCTCCCTCTACCTCACCGTGTCGTTCGTCTTTCCCTCGACCGCGCCGCCGTTCCCACCCTCGCGTCGCCTTCCACCGCGTCGCCGCACACCTCCGTCACCCTTCCATTCGACCTGCCGCCACCTTCCCCTTAGGACCGTCGACCTCCACCAGTAGGCACCCGAAACCCAAGAAAACCCGCAACCCAAACCCATTTTCTCGCCGATTAGTTCACCTGCGCCACCACCCCTGCTGCCTGTCGACGTCACCAAAACGAGCCACTGTACTTGTCCTTCCGCGTGAACTTGCGCCTCCCTGCTCTTGAATGATGAACACTTCATTTACATATAAATATATATGTATCTCTTGTGTATATATATATATATATATATATATATATATCAGTATTATGTTATGGATGGTAATGTTGTCCTCGGAAGTTGGTACAACAACTATATAAAGTCATTCACCTGGCAACAACTTTCTTTTGTAGCTTCTCTTTTCTCTTTCTTTGTTGATTAGTAAGTTTATATATATGATTATGATTATATATATATATATATTGATGCAGCGTGCCATGAGAAGTCGTTCAACCTTAGGTCGCTCATCTCCTTAAGTCGCGAAGCTATCCTAAGTCGCGAGCGACATAGCTTAGGTCGCGAGGTCGAAGCCACTCCCGACAGCTTAGGTCGCGAACGAGAGAAGGTCGCGAGCAGATCTTATGTCGCGAGATTTCTTCATTTTGCTAAGTCGCGGCCATTACTTTCGCTGAAGCTCCTTATGTCGCTCCAGTTAGGTCGCGAAGCTCCTTATGTCGCTCCAGTTAGGTCGCGAGAAGTTTCTTATGTCGCTGATTGTTAGGTCGCTGCCGTGTTTCTTTGAGTCGCTCCGGGATGCCGTTCCAGTAGGTCGCTGATTGCTATGTCGTTTCTTTCTTTAATGTCGTATTGTTGTTAAGTCGTTGGTGAACTTAAGTCGTTTGTATTGTAATGTGTTGTTATGTCGCATGTATGTTGTAACGTGTTGTTATGTCGCATATGTTAAGTCGAGTGAGTGTTGTAATTTTCTATAAATAGGGTTGTGTTGTCATTTGTAAAAGGAGTTGATTTTTGAATAAAATTTGTTAAGAGCTTTGTCCCTCTTTTAAAATTGGAAGTTGAGTGTGATCTCCTTTCTCCATCTTCGGATATTCGTGTGCGCTCGAATCAACGATTTTGAAGCCGATTCATGGAATCTCATGCGCGAGATCAACGTTGAAGAATCATAGATCTTCTAACGCGGTATCGTGCGCGATCAACGTGTTGAAGATAGCTAGAATCCGGTATCTCGAGAGATCAACGGATTTGGGCATTTGGGTATCATCAATTCATCAATTTATCTTGTTTCATCGATTCGTATTTCCGCAATTCGTGATTAGATCTGGGATAGATTTGACCGCTGGTTCAGATATACTTCCGTGCTGCGTCATTTTGGTATCAGAGCAAGGAGACGAACATTTCCAAGTTCGTTGGGTGTTCGTGAGATTTCAAACAAGTTAGGGAGTTTTTGATTCGAGATTTTTTGGATCGAAGTAAAGTTTGTGTTTGGATTTGTTGAAGATTTGATCATGCCTCCGAGGCGTGCTAACCGCTATCAAAATGTTGAAGATTTATATAGAAGACAAGAAGCTGAGCAGATGGAGCAGCATATCAATGAAAAGTTCAATGAGGGTATTGATAAATTGGAGAAATTGATGATCGACATGAATCAAAATCAAAGAAGAACGTCACCAGTTTCGAACCAGGGTGGAAACAGGGTTTCGCCATCGGTTTTGGAAGAAAGGAGGATGTCACCCCAGTCTTATCGAGATAGGAGAGAATCATTAGTTTCAATGATGCGAGACCACAATGGGTACCAAAATGCAGAGGGAAGAACTCAACGTGGTTTTGAAAATGAACCATATCGTAATGCTGAAAGACAGGGTAGAAGGGATATGTATGGTCAGGATCGATATCGAAATACATCTGATTTTGAGGAAGATGGTGATGGAGGTAGTATTCATTATCGAAATCAAGGCCAAGTGCGAAATCAATTTCGGGATTCAGAAAATGATCGTAAATAGGAGTCAGGTATGAGGATGGAAATTCCAGAATTCAAAGGTGGTATGCAAGCAGAAGAATTTCTTGATTGGTTGTTGAATGTTGAAGAAATTTTGGAATTCAAATGTGCCTGAGAATCACAGAGTCCAATTAATTGCTACAAGACTAAGGGGAAGAGCTATGGCTTGGTGGCAACAAACTAAACTAACTCGGGAGAGAATGGGAAAATCAAAAGTTGTTACTTGGGAGAAGATGAGAAAGATGATGAAAGCGACTTTCTTGCCGTACAATTATCAATCTCTTATGTATCAACGATTGCAGAATTTGAGACAAGGGACGAAGACAGTGAATGATTATGCAGATGAATTCTATCAATTGATTGCAAGGAATGATATTATGGAAACCGAGGAACAACTAACGGCTAGATATGTTGGAGGGTTACGAATGCAAATTCAAGACATGGTTAATATGTTTAATCCGATGTCTGTTGCTGAAGCACATCAGAAAGCTCTAGCTTGGGAGAAACAAGGGAGATGCGGAGGTGGTGTGTTTACGAGTTCCAACAACCAGAATAAGGGTGCTAGTAGCAGTGCAAATGTTTCCAAGGCAGTCAATAAACCAATTGTCAATGAAACCGCTAAAGCAAAGGTTAATAACAGTATCAAGTGCTATAATTGTCAGGAGTTTGGCCATAAAAGTAATGCATGTACAAAGCCAAAGAAGAGAGCATTAGTTGCAGAGGAATGTGAGTCTGAGGATGTGGAAGCTGAAATTGATTATTCTCATCCACCGAAGTTTGATGAAGATGAAGAAGTTGTGTCAGGAGATGAAGGGTGTAACTTGATGACGAGGAGATCTTGTTTAACGCCAAAGCATGAGAATGATTCTAGTTGGCTGAGAAGCAATATCTTTCAGTCTACATGTACTATCTTGGGAAAGGTTTGTCGATTTGTTATTGATGCGGGAAGCTGCGATAACATTATTTCTGAAGAAGCCATCAAGAAGTTAGGGTTGAAGACTGAAAAACACCCTAGACCTTATAAACTGGCATGGCTAAAGAAAGGTGGAGAAGTGACAGTGGGAAGACGAGCATTTGTTACATTTTCTATTGGGAAGAAGTACAAAGATGAAATATGGTGTGATGTTGTCGGTATGGATGTGTGTCATCTACTATTGGGAAGACCATGGCAATATGATAGAGCTGTACAACATAATGGTCGCACCAACAGTTACAGTTTCATGTTCGAAGGTACTCAAATCACCTTAGTTCCTAAGAAGCGTGAACAAAGTGAAAGCAAGTCAGAGGAGAAAGTGGAACCAACTAGTCTATTATCTTCGAGAGAATTTGTTAAAGAAGTGGAAGATAGTGCTGAATTGTTTATGTTGATTGGGTATGAAACAAGTGAAGATCTTGAAATTCTTGCGGAGGTTAGACCAGTGTTAAATGAATTTGAAGATGTCTTTCCTGTGGAATTACCCAAGGATTTACCGCCACTAAGGGACATACAACATCAAATCGATCTAGTGTCAGGTGCTGTTTTACCGCATAGGCCGCATTATCGTATGAGTCCGAAAGAGCATGAAGAGTTGAGGAGACAGCCTGAGGAGTTGCTTGAGTAAGGGCGTGTTCGAGAGAGTCTCAGTCCTTGTGCTGTACCAACTCTGTTGGTGCCAAAGAAAGGTGGTTCGTGGAGAATGTGTACAGACAATAGGGCACTCAACAAAATAACTGTCAGATACAGATTTCCTATGCCAAGACTTGATGATCTATTGGATCAACTTAGTGGGTCTGTAATCTTTTCTAAGATCGACCTTAAGAGTGGTTATCATCAGATTCGCATAAGACCAGGAGATGAATGGAAGACAGCATTCAAGACTCGGGAAGGATTATATGAATGGCTGGTCATGCCATTTGGTCTATCTAATGCACCAAGTACATTTATGAGGGTGATGAATCAAATTTTCAGACCTTACATCGGGAAGTTTGTTGTAGTCTACTTTGATGATATCTTGATATATAGTGCTAGCACAGAGGAGCACATTCAACACTTGCGAAATGTGTTAACTATTCTTCGTCAAGAACAGTTCTATGCAGCGACGAAGAAATGCGTGTTCATGACGCCGAGTGTTTTATTTCTGGGTTATGTCGTGTCCAAGGAAGGGATACAAGTGGACCAAAGTAAAGTAGCCGCAATCAGAAATTGGCCACAACCCAAAACTATAACAGAAGTCAGAAGTTTCCATGGGTTAGCTTCATTTTATCGAAGATTTATACCGCACTTTAGTAGTGTGATGGCTCCCGTTACTAATTGTATGAAAGGAAAGCAGTTTTCGTGGACGAAAGAGGCAGGATCTGCTTTTGAACAGATCAAGGAACTTTTAACATCAGCACCAATTCTAGTGTTGCCAGATTTTTAGTTACTATTTGAGTTACATACAGATGCGTCCAAAGTTGGAATTGGAGGAGTATTGAGTCAGAAGGGTCGTCCAATTGCCTATTTCAGTGAAAAGCTTTCTGGAGCAAAGATGAGATACAGTACTTATGATGTGGAGTTTTATGCTATTGTGCAGGCCGTGAAGCATTGGAGACATTACTTGTTCCACAAAGAATTTGTTTTGTATACGGACCATGAAGCATTGAAACATTTACAAGGGCAGAATAAAATTGCAGCTAGGCATGCATCGTGGATAGCTTAATTGCAGCAATTTACATTCGTCGTAAAGCACAAGTCTGGAGTAACTAATCGCGTCGCCGATGCATTGAGTCGGAGGAATAATTTACTAACAACCATGCGAGTCGAGGTGATGGATTTTGACTTACTTCCAGATTTGCTTACTTCAGATTCATATTTTTCCAGGATCCTAGACAAAGTCAAGCAGGGAAACATGGATGGATATATGCTGGTTGATGGTTTTCTATTCAGAGGAAATCAGTTGTGTATTCTAGATTGCAGTCTGCGAATGAAAATCATCAAAGAATTACATGAAGAAGGGCACGTGGGTCGTGACCGTACTATGCAGTTGATCCCAAAATCTTATTTTTGGCCATCAACGAGGAAGGAGATTGAAAAGTTCGTTCAGAGGTGCCATATTTGTCAAGTTTCAAAGGGGACCACAACCAATGCAGGTTTATATATGTCGTTGCCTATACCTACTAAACCATGGGTGGATGTTAGTATGGACTTTGTATTGGGATTGCCGAGAACGCAACGTGTTAATGATTCTATCTACAAGGTGGTTGATCGGTTTTCAAAAATGGTACATTTTATCGCATGCAAGAAGACGGCAGATGTAGTTAATGTCCCACAGTTATATTTCAGAGAGATCTATCGTCTTCATGGGTTGCCTGAATCTATTGTATCGGATAGAGACACCCGTTTTCTGAGTCATTTTTGGATGAGTCTATGGAGAATGGTCGGGACAAAGCTGAAATTCAGTAGTGCTTATCATCCACAGACGGATGGACAGACAGAAGTTGTGAATAGATCCCTAGGTAATCTATTGAGATGCCTCATAAATGACAATTTGAAGAGTTGGGATTCCAAGCTGTGTCAAGCTGAGTTTGCACACAACCATGCAGTTAATCGTAGCACTGGGTTCAGTCCATTCCAGGTCATTTACTCAACAATGCCTAAGGGACCATTAGATTTATCTACAATACCACAGCAGAAAGGAGTGATCAAACGCGCTAGTGATTTTGTGAATGAATTGCAAGAGTGCCACAAGGTCATGCATGAACGATTACTTAAGGCGAATGAGAAATATAAGCAATCCGCGGATATCAAGCGACGAAATGTTGAGTTCAAAGAAGGAGATTTTGTATACGCAGTATTGACTAAGGATCGATTTCCTATTGGTACTTACAACAAATTGGCTACTAGAAAGATTGGTCCTTTGGAAATCATAAAGAAGAATAATGAGAATGCTTATCAGTTAAGATTGCCGGATCATATCCACACTGCTGACGTTTTCAACGTCAAACACTTGATTCCATATCATGAGAATAAGCATGTCGAAGAAGAGGAAAGTGTGAATTCGGGGTCGAATTCTTTTCAACCAGGGGAGGATGATGCAGCGCGCCATGATAAGTCGTTCAACCTTAGGTCGCTCATCTCCTTAAGTTGCGAAGCTACCCTAAGTCGCGAGCGACATAACTTAGGTCGCGAGGTCGAAGCCACTCCAGACAGCTTAGGTCGCGAACGAGAGAAGGTCGCGAGCATATCTTATGTCGCGAGATTTCTTCATTTTGCTAAGTCGCAGCCATTACTTTCGCTGAAGCTCCTTATGTCGCTCCAGTTAGGTCGCGAAGCTCCTTATGTCGCTCCAGTTAGGTCGCAAAGCTTAGGTCGCGAGAATTTCTTATGTCGCTCTGCCAAGTTTCTTATGTCGCTGATTGTTAGGTCGCTGCCGTGTTTCTTTGAGTCGCTCCGGGATGCCGTTCCAGTAGGTCGCTGATTGCTATGTCGTTTCTTTCTTTAATGTCGCATTGTTGTTAAGTCGTTGGTGAACTTAAGTCGTTTGTATTGTAATGTGTTGTTATGTCGCATGTATGTTGTAACGTGTTGTTATGTCGCATATGTTAAGTCGAGTGAGTGTTGTAATTTCCTATAAATAGGGGTGTGTTGTCATTTGTAAAGGAGTTGATTTTTGAATAAAATTTGTTAAGAGCTTTGTGCCTCTTTTAAAATTGGAAGTTGAGTGTGATCTCCTTTCTCCATCTTTGGATATTCGAGTGCGCTCGAATCAACGATTTTGAAGCCGATTCATGGAATCTCGTGCGCGAGATCAACGTCGAAGAATCGTAGATCTTCTAACGCGGTATCGTGCACGATCAACGTGTTGAAGATAGCTAGAATCCGGTATCTCGAGAGATCAACGGATTTGGGCATTTGGGTATCATCAATTCATCAATTTATCTTGTTTCATCGATTTGTATTTCCACAATTCGTGATTAGATCCGGGATAGATTTGACCGCTGGTTCAGATCTACTTCCGTGCTGCATCATATATATATATATATATATATATATATATATATATATATATATATATGAACGTCTATATTGAAAATTGATACTATTTCTTTCTTGTCGATGGTTGCAGCTTGTTTGATTGTTCGTATTGTGTTGCGTTCAAGTCAAGTCTATTCGTGCCTCTACGTGCTTCGCCGTTCACTCTCTTTAACCACTAAAGGTGAATAAATTTCACGACTTATATTATTATACAATGATAATCAAGTTTGGTTGATAATATTGATGATTATTTGACGTTAATATTGAATGTTAAATTGTTAACATATGAAGTGATAAATAATATACACTTGAATTAGACGTATGGAAGTTAACACTTTGAAGTTGACATATGTACTTGAATTTGATTAAATTAAAATCCGTATAGTATAACCTTTGAAATGTCTAATTAATCGACAAGTAGAAATATAGTTAACGACACTTTGAAACAATATAAACAAATTTCATATTGTGAAAATTTTGATGAAGTATGGACTTGAATTAAGTAGATGACAAGTGTAGAATCACATGAAATAATGGCGTAATTTACGTGAAATGATCTTTAATCTACATGAAATGATAGTGTAGATTCTAGAAATAATTGTATTACTTTACATAAAATAATATGTAAAATTAATATGATTATTTCAGGATTATTTAAATTAATTATTGTGTTGTTGTTGATTGTTGTTATTGCTTGTTTATTTACTTTGACACCATCCCAGTTATCACACTACAAGTTTCCTTTACTATGTCTCTGATTTTAGATTGAAATGGAATCGGGTTGAAATGATAAATACCCAAATAAATCACTTGACCTAGGATAGAGAATTAAATAAGAAACCCGATTGGTCAGACGGTTTGATTTGAATAGAATGAGATTTGATTTAAAAGGAATAATGAATGAGTTTAATTTAAATTTGAAATTATACTGTAATTCAAGAGTTAAAGGTTTGGTGAATTGAAAACAAATTTTTAAACAAATTTTTAATGAAAATTATGTTGTTTAAATTTAATAAATTGTTAAACTGAGTTTGAAACTTTATTTAATAACAAGACAAATTTGAAACTTATTGACTTTAGGAATATAAATTGTGACTATTTAATTGAACAAGTAAATAAGTGAAACTGAATTTCTTTAATAAGAAATAAATGTGATTTATTTAAATGAATTGAATATAACTTGTGATTTAAAGAAGTTAATTTGGCGAATTCAATTAAATTCAATTTGTGAGTTTTGGATATAATTTAGGACAACTTAAGTGAATGATTAAGTCAATTAGGAATTAAATTGAATTTGATTTAAATGTTAAATTTACTTAATTTAAATGATTATGGAATGGAATTCATATATAAAATGAAACCAATATATGAATTGTTTTAAATTGAATTGAAATTAAATTGTGAAACCAAATAGAAATATTAAGTTGGAAAGTAGGAACTTTGAAATTTGAATTATGGTAATTTATATTGAAAGTCGATAGAATGTTGACTTTCGAAGTCTAAGTGAAATTGATCTAATTATTTTTTATTAAATGACCAATCGGCGTAATAATTACGTAGTTATTAAGGAGTCCGTGATCGGTTAGGGACATACTCTCTGTCTAAACCGAATACCATTTTAATAACTATTATACGCGGAGGGTGATCCAGGATGAAGTGGTTGGGATGATGTACGTTTATGATTGAAGAAAGAGAACGATAATGGATGGCCTTGACACTAGTATCAAATTGGAAATGAATTAAACAGGAGCCGTGCCGGGCCGATGAGGTTAGCTACCTCTAGCGAACACACTTCTTCGTAAACTACTCATTACTTGTTTTTGATTGGTGAGCAACCTTGAATTTGGAGTGTTGTATCGCGGTGTGGCTATCGTTGCGGCGATGCGTTCTCACCAGTCCGGATCAGGCAAACGGTAGTTTCACTACCTTGGGTATTGCCTCATGTGCCTTGTCATACTAGTATTCCTATGCGCGACCACTACGATTTGTTTTGTGTTATACCTATGGAGTACTCCTTGATAAACCACTAGTTTACGGTGGAGTTTACAGTGCTGTATAGACTATGATGCCATATAAATGTGTTAAGGGGAATAATGGTAACGCCTTAACACTATTTTGATACTTTATATTACTGTTAGACATTATCTACCTAACGTACACTACTATATATAGATAGTTTAACGGATCTTGAAAGATGTTCATTCCATTCATCTTTTAGTTATTATTATTTCAAAATTTGTGCCATATTATCTTGTATAAGAATATATGTCCCGACTCGAGTGTTTGTTGTGCTTATGCTCGGTTCAGTCTGAGGATTTCTGTCGCCATGCTGCTTGGAAGTTGAAGACTTTGAAGACTATCATTTATCTTTATCAGTATTTCTCTACTCTATTATGATACTTGTATCGGACATCTTTGTATTTCTATTCACCATTTGCTTGAGACATTGTTGTATTTACTTAGTAGCTTCATGAACTACTATTATGACATTGTTGTAATTTCACTGCGTTATTCTGTTATATTGTATCTGTCCGTGATTCTGTGATGATTCTCATTTATATACATATACTCCATTAATGATTCGTGTTTTGTATTATTTAAGTTGACATGTGTGGATTATTGTCAATTTAAATGGTCCAAATATACGGGTTGTTACAGTTGGTATCAGAGCTTTGGTTCCGATGAGGCTCAGACAGTGATCCTCTTATGTTCCTTACCTAAGGAGTATACTACTTTTGTTAATTCCATGATATATGGTCGTAGTAAGGTTAGTCTATCTAATGTAAAGGTTGGTCTCCAAAATGAAGTGTTGAGAGGAAGATTGGTGAGCACTAGTTTAGATAGTGATACAGAAGGCTTATTTGTTCGGAGGGGTAGAAGTCAAAGCAAGTCAAAGAATGGTGGAGGTAGATATAATTCAAGATCCCAATCTAGCGGGCCTACGTAATGGATTTGCCATTACTGGAAGAAGCCAGGGCACTTTATAACATAATGTCCGAAGCTCGAAGGAAGAAGAAAAGACCCAAAGCAAGCTTCAGCATCTACTATAGAGAAACCAAATACAGAGAATGATACCGATGTGTTTACAGCTTCTGGCTCTTCTACGAAAAGCAACTTATGGCTTATTGATTCTGGCGCATTTTATCATATGACACCTGATGGGAATTTTTCTCTACATACTGTGAGAATGATGGAGAAGTTCTAATGAGCAATGATGCTTCTTTCCATATGGTTGATTTTGGTAGTGCGAATGTCAAAATGTTTGACAGTGTTACTCATATTATTACTGATGTTAGACATGTACCTGATTTGAGAAGGAGCTTGATTTATATTGAGGCTTTGAGTAGGCTTGGATTGAAGGTTGTAGTTGAAGGAGAGAAATTAAAGATATCGAAGGGTTCCATGCTTATTATGAAAGCCGTGAGGTCTGGAAATCTTTAATTCTTGAAAGGTAATACTGTAGTTGGTGAATCGGCTTCTGTTACTTCTGCTGATTCAAATTTTTTCAGATTGTTGCACTTTCGGAAGGGGCATATTGGTGAATGCAGTTTGGATGAGTTGAGGAAGTGAGATTTGATTGATGGTGTTCAGCATTCAAAGCTTGGCTTCTTTAAAGAATGTGTTCTTTGTAAGCAGGCAAAGATTTCATTTGGCACTAGTGAGCATAAAGAAAAAGTTGTCCAAGAGTTTGTTCATATAGATGTTTGGGGGCCCTCCCCGTGCCCATCCTTGGCTGGAGCCCAGTACTTCATTTCATTTATAGATGATTTCTCTAGTAAAATACGGGTATACTTTCAACAGTTCATGAGTGAAACCTTTACCAGGTTTTGAAAGTGGAAATCTATAGTTGAAAAGCAGTCAGGGAAGAAGTTGAAAGTTCTTCGTTCGGATAATGATAGTGAATTTGTATCATAAGAATTCATTGAATTTTATGAGTTGAACGACATTAAGAGGCATTACACCACACCTGGCGGCCTTTGGTCTAATGGAGTTGTTGAAATAATGAATCGGACATTGTGGAGAGGACTCGTCGTCTCAGATTGACTGCTAAGTTGAAGAAGGGATTTTGGGTAGAAGTTTTATCTATTGCAGCTTTTCTCATCAACCACATACCTTATACTACCATAGATACGAAGACCCCTAAAGAAGTATGAAAATGAGAGCCTGTTAACTATTCATTTCTCAGAGTGTTTGGATGTCCAGCTTATGTACATGAAGCAAAGGAAAGCCGAAACCTAGAGCTCGCAAGTGTTTCCTTCTAGGTTATAGAAGATGAGAAAAGGGATATAGGTTGTGGTGTCCTATCAGCAAGAAGATTATTATCAATAGACATGCGACATTTGATGAGGAGACTATGTTGAAGGTGGAGCCTTCCTCATCCGGTGACAGTGAGAAGAAAGATTCAGAATACCAAACATAAGGCAAGTCACCTTCAGATTCTCTTTATAGAGGTTCATATGGTGTTTCTGATTGCACTGTGGTTGATGAAGATAGCACATATGTTGGTACAGAGGATCAGACTCAAGGTGGAGCTCATTCAGAGACTAAGCCTGTTAGACAGAGAAGGAAGCCTAAGTGGCTTGAGGATTTTGTTGGATTGAGCATCGAAGACATTGACTTCGATGACATGGCAACATATGCATTAAATGTTGTCCATATTAGCCCAGTGATTATAGAGAAGCTATTGCATCAGTTGATAGTTCCAGTTGTTTAGTCGCTATGGAGGAGGAAATTGAATCCTTGTAGAAAAATCATACTTGGGATTTGGTGCCTCTTCCCACCAACAAGATAGCTATTGGATGTAAGTAGATTTATAGAGTGAAGGCTGGCGGCAATGGTGACCTCAGTTACAAAGCAAGGTTAGTAGCAAAGGGGTATGTTCAGAAAATAGGGGTAGAGTATCATGATATCTTTGCTCTAGTTGTTAGGTATACATCCATTCGTATTATTTTGGTATTAGTTGCTCATTATGATGTGGAACTTGAGCAACTAGATGTCAAAACTGCATTTTTGTATGGTGATCTGGATGAGGAAATTATCTGAGGTTGCTGGAGGGGTTCATTGATAGTAACATGCCAGATTATGTTTGTAAACTTAATAGATCCATATATGGACTGAAGCAGTCTCCTAGACTATGGTATAAGAGATTTGATATGTTTATGTTTTCACAAAAAATACTCTAGAAGCTTCAAAGTCTAGTGTGTTTGTTTCAGGAGGTGTGATAAAGATATGATATATCTTTTGTTATATGTTGATGATATGTTGATTGCATCTCGGAGTATGGTTAGAATTATGGAGTTGAAAGCGGAGCTCAATAAGGAGTTCAATATGAAGGATTTGAGAAAAGCATAATTTTGTTGGAAATGGAGATATTCAGAGATAGGAAATAGAGATAGTTGAGACTCACTCAGGCACAATACATCGAGAAGGTCCCCGTACGATTTGGTATGGAGAAAGCTAAATCAGTTCACATTCCATTACGCTCTAATTTTTAGTTGTCAAAAGACTTATCTCCTTCATCGGATGAAGATAAGATGTATATGGTAGATATGCCTTATTCTAGTGTTGTTGGTAGTCTCATGTATTCTACAGTGTGCACGAGACTTGATTTGACCTATGTAATGAGTGTTGTGCGTCGATATATGTCTAAGCCAGGCAAAGAGCATTGGAAGCAGTGAAGTGGACACTCAGATATCTTCATGGCACTTCTTTAGTTAGCTTGTTATATGGTGTAGTAGATGGCGACATCTCTCTTAGAGGTTACTGTGACTCAGATTATGCTGGGGATAGACAAGCATGAAAATCAATGTCGGGTTATGTTTTTACACTTCGCATAGGCTTGATTTCATGGAGATCAAAGTTATAGTCCATAGTAGCTTCGTTGACTACTGAGGCTGAGTTGGTATCAATTGTGGAAGCGACTAAGAAGGGATTGTATTTATGTATGATCGAGATTTTTGACCCTCGAAAATCGACATTAATACATCCTCGTGGCGCAAATCCAAGTGTCGGAAAACCCGATTGTCAGGGGAAAAAGAAAATAAAGATAGAACAGAATCTCACATGAATGGAATAACATATATTATTTCAACAGTAATCTTTACAGTAGAAAAAATTTAAATACAATATTGGAGTCTAACCTGGATTCAGCCTGGACAGTTATAAACCCTTTGTCCTTGTAAATGTAATAACAAATGCAATAGATACAACAGATAATAGAATACGTCCATTCATAAATAAAGATCTCTAGCTCTCCTCTGGAAACTCCAAGCATCTTCAACTAAACGTTAAACTACTCGGATCTAACCCAAGTATTAAAAATACCTGAATCAGGCTTTATAAACCAGCGTGAGATACTCGAAATTTTTAAATGTATAGATCTGATTGATATAAATCAAAAACCTTTGGAAATAAGGATATCTCATAAGATCACGCCCATACATAAATATGGACGTATTTTTACATTATGATAATCAAAATATTTTATACTTAAATCATTTGATATTATTTCTAATAACATTACTTTGAAAAATCCTTTCCAAGTAAATATATATAAACACAGCCGAAATTGTTACCCTTGTTAAATCCAACAAGGGGTAGTTGAATGCTTGCAAAGGATTAAAGCTATTTTGGGACTATAATAAAAAACGTAAAGATTGTATTTGGAATTTGATTTCCAACATGATGGGGAACTAGTGACCATTCAGACCCAAAAATCCACGTATAACAATACTAGTTCACTTCAGTGGCTTTACACGATCTCCGTCGGCCTTCGAACTATACTGTTACACTACCGTGGAACAGAGTATTAATCGGTGGCTTTACACGATATCCGTTAGCTTCCATACTTGTCCATTTCATCCTCTTAAGGCAACAAATGCCTTTCATTCCTCATAACCGATAGCCCAAAATTTGTTCTGCCACTGCAAGAAAAATTGTTTTCTATAACGCTAATTAATAACGCTTTATTTCGTTGTGTTATTATTTATTTTAATTTGTTTTATCGAGAGTCAGGAACAACTATGCAACGCTTTTCTATCCTCCAATTACTTTTCGAGGCCACCTCTTTATCAAATTATTTTGTTTTCCCTCTTCTTCAAATTATTTTCATCTTTCCCTCTTCCTTTTCCCTTTTGCCCTATTTCTCAAACTATTTTCTCTCCTCGAGCACAAAATATATCAATCTCTGTTGTCGTCGTATTCGAATGCTTTAAAAAAGCTACCGCTTGGATTTTCAACACCCATACTTTGTCGAATCAATGAACACCGCCTGATGATTCATCTGTTCATTCGATTTCCAGTGACTGCGACATCAATGACGATTAACAACTACTACTCGAATCACCTTTGCATCTACACAATTACGTTCAACCATCATTGATTCGAAATCCAATAGGCTTCGCTCCAAGGTACTTTACTCTCCGCTGCAAATTCGTATCCTTATTTTTGCATTGAACCTTCTTCGCTTCACCCATTCACAGTGAGCGTTTCCATTTCTGTGTGTGTGACTAGGGCTGTGGCTGTGGTTACCCCATGTGTTTTGTGTAAAATTAATGTGTGCAAGAAATTCTTTAGCTTCATGGCTTTTGGTGGACCCTTTTACTTGAAATTATCTGCGTAAGCTTTTACCTGCATGTATGTATCAAAGGTTAAATCAATTTGAGTTTATAGTAGCTGAGGAAATTATTAAGTATTATTGTTAGTAAACAATTAAAATTTCTTAAAGCAAAGTAAAGAATGAAATTACAGTTTAACTAGATTTCAGATATTACAATCATTAAGGTTTGATTACTTATCAGGTATTTTGCATTCTCATGTGTACGTTTTCAGAATTTAATTTCGCCTTGCTATAGGATTGTGAATCATTTTCAAAATTGTTATGGAAATCATCTTCTGATATTTTCTTTTATTCAACTAGATTGCAAATTTTAGCAACAAAGTTCTTATGTTTGGAACAAAATTTAAAACCGATTAACTGAACTCAGCATGGTGTAGAGGAGCTTATAGCTGCCCTTGATAATCACGGAACAATGCAAGTCCATGAAGGTGATTTTGAAAATGGAAGTTAACTTTGAAAACAAAATTTATTATGCAATTGTTACTTACATTTTGTAAAAAGGTTGAAATTTAATATGGAAATTTTGTCTACCTTTTGTGGAAATGTTCTCATATTTACTATGGGAAGTTATTAACATTTTCCAAAAGGTTTTAAAATTTTGTATAGAAATATTTAAAAAATTTCTTTAATGGGATTATCTTTTATCATTTGTGGAAATGTAGAAGTTTGTTTTATTTACAAGTTAGGATGCTTATATGTTCTATTATATATACACAATACAAGTTGAAGGATTGATTTGTTTAACCTTCATTTGGCAGCTAATGGAAAACAACATTACATATTCAAATTTGGGGATATGGTATTCATAGAAATACAAACTTATATGCTTAAATTTGGGGATGGATTCTTGCTGCTCTAAATAGGTAATTTTTTTATTCCTTTAACATCCATTTATTTGGCATTATTCTTGGTTCCCTCTTGGTCTATTTTCTTTTTGTCTTAAATTAGGAAATGTTGTTGCTTTACTGTTCAAAACGGTTGGGTAATTTCCTTTTCTTTTCCCTCTTTCAATTGTTTGTTCCCACTTTAATCTACTCGGTTATTGCCATATATTTGCTTTTGTCTGCATAATTAGGTGAGTACTTGCTCAAAATCCTTGCTAATAGATGTTTTCTCATATTCCAACAGAAATAATAAATTGAAATATATTTTATTAAATATGACCCACTAATCGATCTATGCAACATTTTTTTTAATTTCAGCAGATCTATCTACGTAGAAAATGCAATACTGATTTTTTTTATAATTTACCTGATTTATTGATTCTGAAATAAAGTTGAAAATATTTCATATGCTCATATCTGTATTGTCTAAAATTCTGCTTGAATATGATATTTTTGATTTAAATTCATCTTTCACAAGCTACTTGAAAAAAGATATTAGATCAATGCAGAGTCCATAATGTGATATGAACTAAGTATCATGTTTCTTGCATGTGGCATCAAGATAGATGAAAGTCTCCTTGAAAGAGTTCTGTTTATATTAGCATGCAACGGTTCATTGGTTTCAATTTTGGAGCCCAGTTTTGGATTATTCACTTTATGTTTTGTTTTGGTTTATGGTGTTAAAGGTTACAAAATGTAACGACCTGTAAATTTAATAATTTTATTTGTTTTATTAATATATTTAATTGAAATTTTGTGAATTTTTAAACAATAAAATTTTGAAATAAAAATTTAATATTTGGAATACGTCTAATTAAACATAGCAAAGGGTAAATTTTCAATTAATAATATGTAAGTTTATTTTATTGTGTAATTCTATTTCAATTTAAATCAGTTGATAATTGATGATAACAAAATGTTTTCCAAACCTGAATATTTTTATACAATAAATTTGTAAATCATCTTCTGAGTGAGATGTCATATTTCGTTTCACCAAATTTAGACTGCTATTGCTCCGTTTATCTTAATTTCGACGTTTTAGCAGCATTTTTTGGTACCAATATCGACTTTTGATAGTTCGATCATACCACTGATATCTGTATACCATTTTGATCGTCTCGTCGTGCTGATCTCTGTGGTACTTTCACTTCTATATTTCGAAGTTCCGGTACACGATGAAGTCTGTTAAACGGTCCACCGTATCGGTACGTTTGAGCCTTTTGAATTCCTTGTGTCCATTCATTATCTACCGTATAAATCAAATAGCCGTTGCTTTATTTTCCCAGAATTTAAGGGTTGATAATTACTATTTCGATCAGTTCAGTTTTCTTGACTTTCCTTATTCCAACCTATGCATTTTTATTGTGTCCAATCACTTTCTAGTCCTATTTTCAACCTACAACGGCTCATTCACCTTCCATCTTTAAAATAAATTAAATAATTATATGAAAGGTTTAGAACCGACACGTCTCCTCCCATTCTCACTATTATCCAAACAACCACCTTCATTTTGACCAGAGCATATATTTGTTGCCCTTTGAAAACTACTCATTTGGAAAAAAATTTTTGTTCAATTCTTTCTTTCATTCTAATTTGAGGGAACATATATATATATATACACTGTTCGTTTGCTTGAAGCTTTTGGTGCCTGTTCATTTGCATTTTCCGCCTCCTACCATGAAATCCACAGTCCATCGCCTTCCACCCAAACCGCCTCCTCCCCTAACCGAGCCTACTTACCGACCACCATCCACACAAACGCCGGCTATCCCACGTCAGAGCTTCCACTTGCCGACCTCAATCGCCACCTGCTCGACTTCCTTCCCTTCGCCCGCTGCATCACCAAATTCCGCCTGTCGGGATTGTCACTCGGTTCTCCCATCACCATAGTTTCAACTAGCCTTCATCTTCTCTTTTATAAAATAGGTATATTCTATATATAAGTTATATAGCTTTATATTTATTTGATCTACAAACTATCATATGTATATATATAGTAAGTTATATATATTAGTTTATATAAGTATAAAATATCAGTTTATATATGTCATAGTTTTAAAGAATCTGTTGAGTCTGCACATGTATGTTAATATGTATATATATCCGTTTCGTATAAAATGTTTGATATAGTATTATAAAGTATATATATGTTTACATTACAGTTTAATATTACTGAGCCATTGTTATAGTTTTGCAGTTTTGTATATATATTTTGTATATATATATATATTCCGATTTTGGTTATAAGTATGCTTTATATACTGTTAGCTATACAGTTGATCACATATTAATTAAAATTGATATTTGTTTGTATATATAATAACGATGTAAATTTATGTATATAGTAAACCATTTTTTTTGCAAAGTAGGAAAAGTTATACTATATAATACCATTAGCAATATATATATAATACTATTTTAAAAATGTTGTAATTGCAGTTTTCGTATACAAGTTGTAGATGTCTGAGTCCATACAAGTAATTTTTATAATAAGTATGTTCGAACCTATGTTAAAATTTCGTAAGGTGTTAATACATATATATAAAGTAATTCATATAAATATACTTGGATTTTTATAAGTATAGTTTTACGAGTTATGCATGGTGACAGTTTATATATATAATTGACTTGAATTATATGTTGTATTCTGTGTTTATATAGTACAAGTCTCTTTATAAGTCATATTTTATTGTGTAAGCCTATATAAACATATGTAACAGTTATATAGTATGGTGACAGTAATAATGTTATATATATATATATAGTCAGGCATGTTTGAATACAATATATTATGTATATACGTTATGTGTACTTGGTTCTATTTTACTCGTTTATACAGTATGATTTAAATAGTGGAAATTATGGAGGCATCCCTATCATACTTTCATATTGTAAAGCGTGTCCCTGTCAAAGTTTCATTGTAAAGCGGGTCCCTGTTTTCTAGAAACGAAGAAAAATTATTGCTGAAATGTCAGCAACTTTTATAAATAAGTGCTGATATTTCAGCAACTATCTGCGTCAAAGTTTTATTGTAAAAACAAAGAAAAATTATTGCTGAAATGTTAGCAACTTTTATAAATAAGTGCTGATATTTCAGCAACTATCTATGTCAAAGTTTTATTGTAAAAACAAAGAAAAATTATTGCTGAAATATCAGCAACTTTTATAAATAAGTGCTGATATTTCAGCAACTTTCATAAACTGTGTTCACAATGTACATAAATGTTGCTGAAATATCAGCAACTTTTATAAATAAGTGTTGATATTTCAGCAACTTTCATACACTATGTTCATAGTGTACAGAAATGTTGCGGACATGTCAGCAACTTTTATGAAATGTTGCATCATGCTCTGCAATAATCGTGAATAAAAAACAGGGACCTAATTTACACTGAAATTTAGTGAAGGACTTTTCGTGAATTTTGAAACTTAATAAGGACCTTTGCCAAAAGTACCCATTTAAATATTGATATCTTAAATTTTACTTTATAACATCTAATATGTATACATATATGTCAATTTATATATATTAGTTGAATAAGTTATATAGTTTGTTATATATAGATTTTAAATTTCTCAATTTACTGTTTAAGTTATATATACATTATATAAAAATAATAATGATAATAATAATTTATTTTCGATTCTATAATAAACATTGATATTTGGATTTTTCTTTAGTAATATATATCTTATTTTAAAATATGAGTTAAAATTTTATAAAATGTTATTAGAGATATATATAGATATAATATTTATTTTGTTTCAGTTTATGTTAAATTAATTTTGATCTGTTCACATCGATTTCGGTTATCAGCTCTATCCGTCGAATTCGTGCCCAGCTCACTTTGCTTTGGAATTCGTGCTTGGATTGTAACTCACTTCGTTATCAAATTCCTCTAGCCTCGAAAGGTGAGCAATCACTCCCGATTAATGTCCTTATATTTATTAAATTTGATTTCAATTGAAATGACAATTGAAATATGTTGCTGTTAGTTATTCACATTGCTATATTTATGCCATTATCTGTATCTGTTCACCTATGACATTTGACACCATTATCTGTTATTTATATTGATGATATATACCTGTTATATTATTATCATATCTGTTATCACTCTGCAAGTTCCCTGTTAGTATAGAATTCACTATGGGTTGAAATGATACATACCCGAACGATCTTTAGAATAGGAGAAAATCGTTATGGGTGAAATGATAAACCCAAGTGATTTTCATTGACATTGAATTGGGATTGCGGGTTGAAATGATATATACCCGTATATATTTAAATTGCGGATTAAAATGATAAATATCTGTATCACTTGACCATATGATAGAAAATTTTATACAGACACCGTTGGTCTATATATAAATATTTTGGAAAATGATTTCTATGGTTTTGAAAAGAAATATATGGTTTCAATCAATATTGATTTTAAAGATTTATTAAAGTTGATTTAATAAAGTTGATAAATAATATGTTAAGTATTTATTTAATATCTATATTTTCAAATATAGAGTTTATAATGATTTGAAATTGATTTGAAATTATATTTATTTAAGAACTTTACTTAAATAAGTTTGATTTGAAATTTATTAAATTTGAAATTTTAAAGCTATGATTTTATAACTTGAATTTGATTAAAAGTGACTTAAATGAATATTTCAGATTTATATAAATTTAAATGGGATATTTTGTTTATTTAAATTTGTAAATTGAAGCTGTATTTAGATATTGTTGAAATGATTAAGTAAATATTTCAAAACTAATAATAGTAAAGTGAATTTGATATATATATATATATATAAAATTATCGAATTTAGTTTTGAAATGTTGAATATATTGACTTTGATATATATTGAAATTTGAATTGCTTATTTTATTGTTCAAATATGTATTTAAAAATCGATAATTTGAAATGGTTAATTTAGAAACTGAATCGAATTGAAATTGATGATTTGAGATTTGATTAAATTTGAATTTTTGGAATTCGAGTTGATTTGAATCGATTTGTGAAATTTAAGGAAGCTATTTTTATATAAAGTACTTTTAAACTATATCTAAAACTATTTATATTTTACTTTATAAATTATTTTAATATAAACTATTTTAATATAAATCATTCTCAATATAAATTATTTTTTATAAGATATTTTAACTTATAACTATTTTACATAAACTATTTTATTTATAAACTATTTTATTATATATACTAATTTTAATATGTAAACTATTTAAGAGGAAAGTGTTATGATTTCCAAAATGCTATAATTTCAAAAGTGTTATGATTTCCAAAATGCTATAATTTCAAAAGTGTTATGATTTCCAAAATGCTATAATTTCAAAGTGTTATGATTTCCAAAATGCTATGATTTCAAAGCTGTGATTTCCAAAGTATTTTGATTTTAAAGGACTATGATTTCGAAAGCGTTATAACTTTGGAAAGTGATATGATTTTTGGAAATAGATATATTTGAAATGGAAATGATATCGTATTGATTTGGGTTTTGAAATGAAAATTATATTTTGGTTTTGAAGTATAAACTATTTGAAATGACCGCGGTGTTATAATAACGTTTGGTTGTTAAAGAGACCGGGATCGGATATGGGCATACTCTCTGTCGATACCGAAAACCACTTTAACAACTGTGTACGCGGTGGAGATTCCAGAATGAAGTAGGATGGTGGCGACGATCCTATTGAGGTATGAACATGGACCCGACTCCCGTGGGTTGGCATAAGGTGGCTAAAACAGGAGCGATTGACGGGCGAATGAGGTAGCACCTCTGATCGGATGCATATCTTCGATACCATTCTATTACTTTGTTATTTATTTGGTTTCCACCCTTCGATTTTTGATTTGGGAGTGTGTTCCGAGGTGGGCGGTAGTGGCTGCTATGTGTTTCAAGCAGCCCGGATGCGTAATTGGTATATCTACCCTGGAATTGCCTAGTTGTGCCGTATCACCTACCATATCGAGCTTTACTACGAGTTTGGATTTGTGCCGTAGCCTGTGGAGTATTGAGGGTAGCTCCCGATCTGGGGGTGCACTAATACTGGATAGACTACTGGGACTATTATGTGTTAAGGGGGATATGGGTACTCCTTAACGCTATTTAAAAGTAAGTTTATTTTACTATTAGTAATTATTATAATACCGTATATTACTACATAGTAGATAGTTTAGCGGATCCTTAGAGGATGGTTATCCCAAACATCCTTTAAGTTACTTGTATTTCAGTTGATATTTCACTTGAGTTGGATTTATTGATATAAGAATGTTAATCCTGACTCGAGTGTTTTGTGTTTTTCTTTACGCTCGGGTCAGACTGAGTGATACAGTATTCGAGACCCACCTTTTGAGTTGGAGCTTCTCTTGGAGATCCAGCTATCTATCTTGGTTTCAGTTGTTCAGTTAATTCTAGTGATGTATTCAGATCTTGTATTTGATTATTGTATTGAGACATCTATGTATTCGTGACTTCTGTTGTATCTTGTTTAACTCTGTTATATATATATAATAGCTTCATGAACTACTATTCTTTTGTTTCCGCTGCATTATTGTTATATTACTCTGTGTCTGTGATCTGTGATTATTTTATTTACTGTATATGCTGAGTTTTGCCAAATTTAAATTAACAATCTGATATTTTGAGCAATTCAAATTCGACATGTATGGATGCGAATGGTTGAAAATTTGAGGATGTTACATGTGGTATCAGAGCTTTGGCTCTAGGCAAACTTATCATATATGGTAAATTTATTTATAGAATCACTTTCGTTCGAGCTTGAATCTCCTCCTTTTTGACTCGATTTCCTTTGAATTTTGGAACGTTCCCTTCGGTTCCAAAGTCCATCTTTGTCTCCCATATTCGTGCTTCTTGATTCTGGAGTATCCCATAACTCCACTTTGAATGATCTCTATAATAAATCGGCGGTCTCGCCAATCTTTGAATAATTTGTATAGGGGTGAAACTTCTTTACAATCGGTATTGATTCACCGGAGATTTCTGTATCCTCGGTTTACGATGCTGCTATCTTTTGCTATACCCGAATTTTATCTCTGGCGATCGAATGTCGATTTGCCCCAGAATTCTACATCGATCGTATTATTGAAGTCACGGTTGACTCGGTTAAGGTTGACCGCGATTTATATAAGTCTATCCATCTTCCTATTTCGCAATTTGATCATTTTATCTCCCTATCGAGCCTATCTTCTAATGAACTCTTTTGGTCAGGATCCCTCTATATTTGAATCTCTATCCTTCTTTTGAAATCTATTTTGTATCATCGAGTGAGGGAGTGTATTTGTATTTATATTAAAATGTTTATAGTATGTTGTTTGAGTTGTTGATGTTGATTTGGGTTTTCGATCGATTCGTTTGATCAACGCTATCGATAGGAATTCCAAAACACTTGAATAGAGCAAACTGACACAATATTATTTTCAAATTTGGTAAATGAAATAAATTGTATGATTATATTACAAGTATATAAGTAAAAAAAATTTGAAATTAAATTGTTAAATAAATTGGTTGTTGAAATGATAATATTTGATTATCATTTATTGTTCTTTAAATGAATTTATAAACATGGTTTATAAATTGATTTGGAATTGAAATGAATTTAAATCAGGAATTTTGGGAATTTAATTTCCGGTGATTTCAAACTTTGGTTTTAAAAGGTTTAAAATGTATATTACCTAAAGTATTTTCGAACAGAAATCGTTTCCAAAGAATTTTAAAAGTTTAAATCAGTACTCTCCTCTTTTGTCGTTGGAAAATAATTTTGGTGATGACTGTAGCATCATCGACATTCATTTTCGAGTTTCAAAGTGGAGAGACCATTTTGTAGCTTTGCTACATTTTGTTGGAAAATTAATTTGATTTGAATTTCTAAAGTATGACTTGATTTATAAAATATATATTGGTATATGATCATAAATTTGATTTGATATATATAGTATATATATTTATCTCTAAATGGTTTGAATTGAAACCGGAAATTTTATTCTTAAATTTTGATAAGGTGATTTCAAGTATAAAATAAAGCCAAGATTTTGAATAAATATGTAAACTTGAAATAAGTTGAATGAGAAAATTTTACTTGTATAATACTCAATTACATTCCAATATAACGTACCTAAATTATTCAGAAGTTAAAAATGTAATTGGATAATATACAATATAAAATGACTTTATAAGGAAAGATATGAGTGTTATAATAAATGTTATACACTTAAATTTTATTATAAAGATGTTAATAGAAATAAATAGAATAGTAAGTTAATTGAATAATAGATGAAACAAATACATTTGTTTTGAAGGAATTAATAAATTGAAATTAGATTAACCTAGGGAAATACCTTGAATTTAAAATCAATTATTGAATATAAATTGATTTAAATTGAAATTTATATGGTTTAAATTAATTTATATGGTTTAAATATATGTGATAAGATATATTAAGTGGAATAAAGTTAATAATAATTTGGAATAAAAGAATTAAATTTGTTGAATAAAATATGAGTATAATAAATGATTATACAAATTGATGATTTAGAAATTGTTAATTGGGGATGACTAGACAATAAGATAATGAATTTAGAAATAGATGGATTGATTTAACTTAAGTGAAATCAAATGGATTTAATCAAATTGTTAAATATTAATTAATTTAAATTGAAATTTATATGGTTTGAACTAATTGTTTTATTTTGTTTTTCAATCTATTTTCTTCTGGTTGTTTCTATTCTCCCACCTTCTTCCTTTTCGGGGACGAAAAGGTTTGAGTGGGGGAGAGTGTAACGACCCGTAAATTTTAATAATTTTATTTATTTTATTAATATATTTAATTGAAATTTTGTGAATTTTTAAACAATAAAATTTTGAAATAAAAATTTATATTTGGAATACGTCTAATTAAACATAGCAAAGGGTAAATTTTCAATTAATAATATGGAAGTTTATTTTATTGTGTAATTCTACTTCAATTTAAATCAGTTGATAATTGATGATGATAAAATGTTTTCCAAACCTGAATATTTTTATACAATAAATTTGTAAATCATCTTCTGAGTGAGACGTCATATTTCGTTTCACCAAATTTGGACCGCTATTTCTCCGTTTATCTTAATTTCGGCGTTTTAGCAGCATTTTTCGGTACCAATATCGACTTTTGATAGTTCGATTATACCACTGATATCTGTATACCATTTTGATCATCTCGTCGTGCTGATCTCTGTGGTATTTTCACTTCTATGTTTCGAAGTTCTGGTACGCGGTGAAATCTGTGAAACGGTCCACCGTATCGGTACGTTTGAGCCTTTTGAATTCCTTATGTCCATTCATTATCTACCGTATAAATCAAATAGTCATTGCTTTATTTTTCCCAGAATTTAAGGGTTGATAATTACTATTTCCATCAGTTCACTGTTCTTGACTTTCCTTATTCCAACCTATGCATTTTTATTGTGTCCAATCACTTTCTAGTCCTATTTTCAACCTACAACTGCTCATTCACCTTCCATCTTTAAAATAAATTAAATAATTATATGAAAGGTTTAGAACCGACACGTCTCCTCCCATTCTCACTATTAGCCAAATAGCCACCTTCATTTTGGCTAGAGCATATATTTGTTGCCCTTTGAAAACTACTCATTTGAAGAAAAAAAAGATTTGTTCAATTCTTTCTTTCATTCTTATTTGAGGGAACATATATATATATATATACACACTGTTCGTTTGCCTGAAGCTTTTGGTGCCTGTTCATTTGCATTTTCCGCCTCCTACCATGAAATCCACAGCCCATCGCCTTCCACCCAAATTGCCTCCTCCCCTGACCGAGCCTACTTACCGACCACCATCCACACAAATGCCGGCTATCCCACGTCAGAGCTTCCACTTTCCGAACTCAATCGCCACCTGCTCGACTTCCTTCCCTTCGCCCGCTGCATCACCAAATTCCGCCTGTCGGGATTGTCACTCGGTTCTCCCATCACCATAGTTTCAACTAGCCTTCATCTTCTCTTTTATAAAATAGGTATATACTATATATAAGTTATATAGCTTTATATTTATTTGATCTACAAACTGTCATATGTATATATATATATAGTAAGTTATATATATTAGTTTATATAAGTATAAAATATCAGTTTATATATGTCATAGTTTTAAAGAATCTGTTGAGTCTGCACATGTATGTTAATATGTATATATATCGGTTTCGTATAAAATGTTTGATATAGTATTATAAAGTATATATATGTTTACATTACAGTTTAATATTACTGAGCCATTGTTATAGTTTTGCAGTTTTGTATATATATTTTGTATATATATATATTCCGATTTTGGTTATAAGTATGCTTTATATACTGTTAGCTATACAGTTGATCACATATTAATTAAAATTGATATTTGTTTGTATATATAATAACGATGTAAATTTATGTATATAGTAAACCTTTTTTTTGCAAAGAAGGAAAAGTTATACTATATAATACCATTAGCTATATATATATAATACTGTTTTAAAAATGTTGTAATTGCAGTTTTCGTATACAAGTTGTAGATGTCTGAGTCCATACAAGTAATTTTTATAATAAGTATGTTCGAACCTATGTTAAAATTTCGTAAGGTGTTAATACATATATATAAAGTAATTCATATAAATATACTTGGATTTTTATAAGTATAGTTTTACGAGTTATGCACTGTGACAGTTTATATATATAATTGACTTGAATTATATGTTGTATTCTGTGTTTATATAGTACAAGTCTCTTTATAAGTCATATTTTATTGTGTAAGCCTATATAAACATATGTAACAGTTATATAGACAGTAATAATGTGTTATATATATAGTCAGGCATGTTTGAATACAATATATTATTATGTATATACGTTAAGTGTACTTGGTTCTGTTTTACTCTTTTATATAGTATGATTTAAATATTGATATCTTAAATTTTACTTTATAACATATAATATGTATACATATATGTCAATTTATATATATTAGTTGAATAAGTTATATAGTATGTTATATATAGATTTTTAATTTCTCAATTTAATGTTTAAGTTATATATACATTATAAAATAATAATAATAATAATAATAATTTATTTTCGATTCTATAATAAACATTGATATTTGGATTTTTCTTTAGTAATATATATCTTATTTTAAAATATGAGTTAAAATTTAAAAAATGATATTAGAGATATATATATATAGATATAATATTTATTTTGTTTCAGTTTATGTTAAATTAATTTTGATCTGTTCTCATCGATTTCTGTTATCAGCTCTATCCATCGAATTCGTGCCCAACTCACTTTGCTTTGGAATTCGTGCGTGGATTGTAACTCACTTCGTTATCAAATTCCTCTAGCCTTGAAAGGTGAGCAATCACTCACGATTAATGTTCTTATATTTATTAAATTTGATTTCAATTGAAATGACAATTGAAATATGTTGCTGTTAGTTATTCACATTGCTATATATATGTCATTATCTGTATCTGTTCACCTGTGACATTTGATGTGACGACCGCCCATGACCCCTGCACTTAAACCTAGAGATAGTGCGCTGCAAAGTGTGCCAGGCAGCCATGGACGATTGTCAGGGTAAATTAAAACAGCAGAATCTATCGTATTACTCACAGCGCATAGACAAAATACAATAGAATATATATATAGAGAAGCTTCACAGAATAGAATGTCATCATATAAAACTTCATAATAGTTGGATACAAGCATCAGAATAGTCAATACAACAAGCCTCACTACATATCACTCAGAGAATACAAAGCAGCGGAACATCCAGTACATATAGTAAGAAATAATATGCAATACACCAGCTCGTCTTCGATATCAGCATCGTGAAAAGCTAGAACAGCACCTGTCACCTGCTACCTAGTCTGCCCGTCCCAAAATGGACGAACAGCCCAAGGCAATAAGAATTAAAACATAAAGCCTTGAGTCAGACAACAGTCTTAGTGAGCAGTAAATTAACAATCAACATACCAAAAGAGCATAAAGGAAAAGGAATAGGAATACAACCCTCCCACTCCAACCTCCTTCTACAGTGATAGCCCCCAGACACACACTAAGCAGAAGCAAACATAGCAGAGCATACAATGTAAAGTAAAGAGATTATCACTCGAGTCAAGGGCGATGTTTTCCAAACACAAACCCCCAAGGCCTAAACCAAGATCAGATAAGCACCCGGAAAACACTGCTCTTGAGACCGAATGACGATACAACCAAACATCCATGACTCTGGCTATCACTGTTATCTTTGCTTCGATATCACCGTTAATTGAATGACCGGCACATTCTTTCAGCCGTCCGTCAAGGGCTAATGGAAACCCCGGTTCTAGACAGTACTCCGCACGTCGTCGCAGCCCGTGCCAAGGATTTTCGCAACTACCCAGGGTACTCGACCATCAATTCATTGTCGTTGGGATTTTCGCAACTGCCCAAATGTACCCTTGCTTTAAGTCTGCTAGAACCTTCAACAACGATGCTATCCAAGCCTCCTAGTCATCCTCCTCGACGACTATTTCCATACTAGCTCATGCGCCTCTCGAGCATCCATTATCCTCAACTCGAACCATAACACCGAGTTACCAACATGCTTGGAATGATCCCGTCTGGATTAGGCCAAGACTATCTCATATCATACTTCACTTCATCACATCCTCGCAAAGTCTCATCTCAACATCATCATCAAAATCTATGCATAAGAGCTTCACCACCCGCTACATATGCCACAAGCAGCTTTTCCAATTCAAGAGCCTTTCCCTTAGCTTTTGAATCATCCTTGATCTAAATCAAATCATCAATCATCTAATTCATAGCAATCAACCAAATCAAACATTAATCCAAACAATCAAGCATTCAAATATGATCTAAGTAGACAATTATCACAATAATGGTAATTTCGTAATTAAAGAGTTGAAAGTCTAACAAGCATGAAATCATGAGAAATATCTCTACAATCTTGATGAATAAACTTGCATAGTTTAACACTTAGTAAAATGGTTGTCAAATCATCATGAACAATGGATCTACATGGATCTACACTTAGGATGAAGAAAATGCATGAGAATCACTATTTTAACACCAAATCGAGCCAACAATCCGATATACTCCTTTGGATCCGTGTGAGAGATAATCACCACTCACCAAATCACCTAAACAACCCAAAAGCAACACACTTCAGATCTGGACAGCGAAGGATTTAACTCGATCTATCACAAATCTGCTTCAAACGATGAAATCTCTCTTCAATGGATGTAGATCTTCAATCTAAGCTCTTGGATCCTCGATTTGATCTTCGATTTGGATGGAAGGAATCACTAGATTAGAGTGGAGAAAAGAAGTGAAGAAGTGTAGAAGTCGAGCTCTCAAAATGGCAGCACTTCGTCGCTTCAAAATCCCGATCCCAAAAAGTGAGAAAAACCCTTCCTATTTATAGCTGAAATCTCTCTAAGTCGAAATTCGGCTATCTCCATAAGTCGTCTCCGACTTACGACCTAGGACCCCTTCGACCTAAGACTCCACGACTTAACACTCAGGCGCTTCCAAGCATTCAGCGACCTACGACTTAGCAACAGGCACGACCTAACACTTAGGCAAAACCCAGCGACCTACCAATGCTACGACTTAACTCCTCTGCGACCTAACACATGAGTGTTTTCACACGACCTAACAACTACAGAAGTCCACGACCTAACTTAGGTCGTTTACGACCTAACTGCCTACGACTCAGTTGGGTTGCGACCTAACTCCTTAGGCTACCACGCGACCTAACACATGTCGACTTAAAACAACATACGACCTAACTCTTACGCGACCTACCAACCTATGTGACCTAACAACTTATGCCAACACGCGACCTAACTAAAAACAGAGCTCACGACCTAACTCTTAGGTCGCTAACCTATAGGTCGCTCCACCATACTAGGTCGCTAACTGCTATCACTAGTTCCTTAGGTCGCTAATCCACCCAATTTCTTAGGTCGCGCTATCTCTTAGGTCGTCTACGACCTAAATCCTTAAGTCACCAAAATCCTATAGGTCGCTCACCCAACCTAACCGTCCCCACGACCTACCCACTACTTAGGTCGCCTTCGACATAACTTCATCACGACCTAAACTAACATACAACCTAACTCCTAGGTCGCTCCACCTTCTTAGGTCGCCAACTACGACCTAACACTTAATCAGTTTCTACTTAAGTCGCTCCAACTCCCTACGACCTAGGACTTAGAAAAATTCTGCCTAAAAATCTGAAATGGCTCCACAACACTAAAATTCCAGATTTTGACAAACCTTTCGATCCGTAAAAATAGGGTCGTTACATTCTCTCCCCCTTAGGAATTTCGCCCCCGAAATTCCACACAATCAAAGCAATCAAAGACTATTCTGCACGCCTACCATCCCTAGCAATCAGCAAACCATGCATCCAATTCTAGCTTAGCATACAGAATTCTAAAACTAGAACAAGTTACAATTTCGTTAGATGATACGACACCTTAGGGCCATACCTCGAAGAGTTCAGGATGAGCTGCCTTCATCCTCTCTTCCACCTCCCACGTACAGTCGTTATCATCGTCACTCCATTGTATCTTGAGCAACTTAACTACCTTCCTCCTAAGCTGTTTCGTGTCGGTTTCCACAACACGAAGCGGCTTACGAGGTCTTCTATCGACTGGATTAACTTCGAAATCTTCACAGCTATCAGCAGGAACCACTGTATTCGAGTCGTGCACATACTTCCGTAGATATGATATGTGAAAAACATTGTGCACACTCGACATCTTCTCTGGTAATTCCAATCTATAAGCGAGCTTTCCAATTCGCTCGATAATCGGGAATGGTCCAATAAATCTCGGAGTCAATTTTCCCTTCTTCCCGAATCGAATAACATTCTTCAATGGAGAAATCTTCACAAAAACCATATCTCCTGCGTCGAATTCCAAATCCTTTCGACGCTTATCGTCATAACTCTTCTGACGGTCTTGGGCTGCCTTCATTCGTTGCCGAATGATCTCTATGCAATCTGAAGTCTGTCGAATCATCTCTAGCCCAAGTAACAGCTTTTCTCCTGTTTCCAACCAACATATCGGAGAGTTACACGGTCTTTCATATAATGCCTCATACGGTGCCATACCAATGCTTGACTGGTAACTGTTGTTGTACGCAAACTCCACCAAATGAAGGTGATCTTCCCATGATCCTCCGAAGTCCAAAACACATGCTCTAAGAAGATCTTCCAAAACTCGGTTGACTCTCTCGGTCTGACCATCTGTTTGAGGGTGATAAGCTGTACTCAAACACAACTCGGTTCCCAAAACTTCCTGGAAGCTCTTCCAAAATCCACTAGTGAACAATGGATCTCGATCGTTCACTATACTCTTCGGAATACCATGGAATCGAACTATCCACTTAACATACAACTCAGCCAACCTTGATGCAGTCCTAGTCGATCGAACAGGAATGAATCGTGCACTCTTAGTCAAACGATCTACAATGACCCAAATCCCTTCATTTCCCGTTCTGGTTCTAGGCAATCCATCGATAAAATCCATCGATACCTGCTCCCACTTCCATGTAGGAACTTCTAAGGGCTGAAGCAATCCACTTGGCTTCTTCTGTTCGGCTTTTACCAACTGGCAGTTCATACATTTGGAAATAAAAATTCCAACATCCTTCTTCATACCTTCCCAGTAGTAGGTTCTCTTCATATCCCGATACATCTTATTTCCACCTGGATGAATTGTCAACTTCGAATGATGACTTTCCTTCAGAACTTCATCTCTCAATCCATCTATATCGAGAACAACTAATCGTCCTTGCTTTCGAAGCCAACCCTCTCGATCGACTTCAAATCCTTTATCCTTTTCTGGTTCCAATCCTGTAACAACCCGCATATCTATCGATTTTATATTTAAATATTTTATTTAAATATTTTATCGTTAATCGGATGTTAGTCCGAAAAGCTACTTTTTGCATACGGTCAAATTAGGACTCGAGACCACTCCCATTGAGTTCAAAATGACGTTTGCGATCTTTTTGAGTGTAAACTTCGATATGTTTGGAGATAGTGAAATTTTCGACACTTTTTCCCGCCTTTGACTTTGGTTTGGACTGCACCCCTTTAGTTCAGCCCAACCCTCTTTCTCATTTGTTCAAACACTTCAAGCTTTGTCAAAAATGGTGATGGGAAAGAGAAATTAAAACTCCCAACTCAAATTCTATTGCAAATCCGAGATTCAACATCAAATTCAAGTAGAAGATTGTGGATTCAAGCTTTGGGTTGCTTCTCCTTGCTTTCAATCTTCATCTTCATCAATTTCGTGGAAAAGGTGAGATTTTTAGTCTCACATCTTGCTTAAATTGTCATTGGGCTGTTGGGAATGATCCCCTATTGCATTTGTATGAATATTTGCATTTGGTTTGGATTGGATTGGCGAAAAACACCATTTTTGAGCGTTTTGACGAATTTTCCAGCCCCCTAGAGCTGTTCGGCATCGTTGAGACGATCGGTTCGGCATATTTAAGCTGTTCGGCATCATTTAGTCAACCGGCATCTTTAAGTGTTCGGCATCTTTGAACGTTCGGCCTCCTGAGTGTTCGGCCTCCTGAACGTTCGGTCTCCTGAGCGTTCGGCATCTTCAAGTCGTTCGGTCTCTTGAACGCTCGGCATTTTCGAGTCGTTCGGCTGTTGAGTCGTTCGGCATCTTCTGGTCGGATCGGCATATTAGGTCGGTTCGGCATCTTTGAGTGCTCGACATATTTGAGTGTTCGGCATTTTCGAGCGTTCGGCATCTTTAAGGCGTTCGGCATATTTGAGTGTTCGGCATTTTCGAGCGTTCGGCATTTTCGAGCGTTCGGCATCTTTAAGCCGTTCGGCATATTTGAGTGTTCGGCATTTTTGAGTCGTTCGGCACATCTAGAGCGTTCGGCATTTTTGTCGTTCGGCCTCCTTAAGTCATTCAGCCTCCTTCGATCGTTCGGCGTCTTTGAGTCGTTCGGCTATTAGGTCGTCCTGCATCCTTTGGTCGCTTGCCTTCACTAAGTCGTACCGTGACGGGGCGCTGCCCCGCACCCCGCCGTGGGCGCTGCCCCCTGGACCCCCGCGATCTGACCGGGCAGGTCGAACCCCGTATTACTCTGCGTAGGCAATCTCTTCTGAAAAACATTTATCAGAACTTCTACTTTGATGGTTTTGGGATTGACTTCTTTGGACTTTACTCACGTCTTCGAACGTGAATTGATTTGTTTCTACAATCGTTTTATGACTTGTCACTTTAAAGATATATGAAGGTTTCAATACTAATAGTAAATATCAAAACTCTTTCATCAAAGCGATTTCAACACTATTTTAAATATCAAAAGTTCGTTTTCTCAAACCGATTTTCAATCTACTAGTATATACAAGCCTTTACTTCACTCGAATGAGAAATCGACTTAAACGACTTAGTAAAACGAGTGGTATGAAACGCTTGCGTTCACTTCGTCGGTTAGCTCTTGGACTTGTTCGATTGAACCCTTTTTGTGACAATTTCCTAGTGAAGATTTACAGCTTGTTCGTAAATATTTAAGTTAAGCAAGTGGTTATGGGACATGAAGCTAAACTCATATATTTACTAGCTTGGTGTGATTGACACTTCCTTATGATCATGACGATCATTATTGTGATTTAGACTAGCGATTGAGCGATGTCTCTTCGTCCGTGTGTTCGGACTTGCCTTCGGGCCATCCGTGTGTTCGGAAAAATTAAATGGATAGCTTCCATGAGATAGCTTCTCGTCCGTGTGTTCGGACTTCCCCCTTTTAGTGATTTCTGGATTTCGTGTGTTGATTTCTGGGATTTGTTCTGGATTTCGTGTGTTGATTACTGGATTTAGTGCTTCACCAACTTTTGTGGTTTTCACTGATATGATATCAGTTTTTGTGTATTGGTGAATTTGTGTGTCATTACCTTTTTATGTGTTTGGATCTTTGAGAAGATTCTTGTGACATTGATTAATCCCTTGTTGATTATCATTTACATACTTATAGTAGTATGCCATCATGGTTATTATATGTTTATGCCATACCCCTTATCCTATATCATGTCATCTGATATTTATAGTTAGACTGATCCGTTTATTATTTTCTTATAAATAATACTCGGGTCAGACCGAGATGTTACAGGTACTTCTGCTTGACTTCTCTTCTGGATTACTCTGACTTTTGGCTAACTACATAGATTAGTAGTTTTTGGTTGTACACCTTTGAGATATAGACTCTATGTTATGTACTTATTCTTTTGTATAGCACGTGATGCTATTCTTTTGTATTATAGTGGATCTTTCTGACCACTACGCTGATGTACACTTTCATGTGTTATATATTTATTCATATCTTCTTCCGCCTTTGTGATATGGATGTCTGTGACTGATTTATGTTATGATTATTCCTATGTTTGTTTCCGAAGATTATATATAGCCACCGTGTGATAGCTTTGTGTTTGTATCGGTATGTCGGATTTCCTCCTTAAAAGATATGCATCCTATTCTATCTGACGTATTGGTGCTCGCACAAAGAAGTTACATGGATGGTCGCTCCTCCACAGCCTTATTCTCCGTGCTAATTGACAGCACTACATCGTAGTGTTCTTGGTTAGCGTGGGTATAGAGGTGGGGCGTCACAAATCCAAATTCCAAATCACGGATAATCTTGACAATCTTATCATCTCGCTTTTGACTCTCGCCAATCCTTTCCACAAGAGTCGGTCTTAATGAAAAGTTTGCCAACATCTCAGGTTCCAATTCGCATCTGGGCCTAAAGTCAAATCCAGCTAAATACTCGAGATTCTTCCATTCAGAAAACATGGCTCCCAGTCCTGCATGTCTTCGACTTAACGCATCTGCCACTGCGTTACCTTTTCCCGGAGTATAAGCTATACCAAAATCATATGATGCCAAAAACTCTAGCCATCGTTGCTGCCGAAGATTCAAATCCTTTTAGGAGAAAAGATACTTCAACGACTTATGATCCGTAAACAACTCGAATCGAACTCCCAATAGATAATGTCTCCACATCTTCAGAGCAAATACAATTGCCGCTAACTCCAAATCATGAGTCGGGTAATTCCTTTCGCGCGGCTTCAGTTGTCGACTGGCATACGCAACAACTTTATCCTTTTGCATTAGCACTGCTCCAAGTCCAGTACCACATGCGTCGGTGTAAACCACCATCTCATCATTCCCACTAGGAATAGTCAAAACAGGAGCACTCGTCAACCGCTCTTTCAGGATTCTAAAAGCTTGCTCACACTTATCTTCTCATCTGAACACTTGGTTCTTCTTCGTCAATCCTGTTAACGGTGCAGCTACCTTGGAGAAGTCTTTGATAAACCGTCGATAATATCCTGCTAATCCAAGAAAACTCCTCACATCAGATGCATTCTTAGGTCTAACCCAATCCTGGATTGCTGCCACCTTAGCGGGATCAACCGCTATTCCATTTCCAGAAATCACATGGCATAAGAACCTCACTTCACTCTTCCAGAAGTGACACTTCGAAAACTTAGCCCTCAGTTGATGTTTCCATAAGATCTCCAAAATGATACGCAAGTGCGTCTTGTGCTCTTCTTCAGTTCTGGAATAAATCAGAATATCATCCACGAACACAAGTACGAACTTGTTCAACTGATCTCTGAACACTTTATTCATAAGATCCACAAAATATGCTGGTGCGTTAGTCAATCCAAACGGCATTACCAGCCACTCAAAGAAACCGGATGGTGTTCGAAAAGCAGTCTTCGGCACACTATCCTTAGCTACTCTCAACTGGTGAAATCCCGTTGCCAAATCCATCTGAGAAAACACCTTAGCTTCGTGAAGCTGATCAAACAAGTCATCTATTCTCGGCAATGGATACTTGTTCTTCTTAGTCACCTTATTCAGCTCACGATAATCCACACACAATCTCAATGATCCATCTGCCTTGGTTGCAAACACAACTGGTGCACCCCACTCGGACACACTACGCCGAATGAATCCTTTCTGTAAAAGGTCATCAACTTGCACCTTCAACTCATGCTGTTCCCTAGGTGCCATCCGCCTAAGAGGCATCACAACGGGTCTGGATCCTTCAACTAGATCTATACGAAACTCGATCTCTCTATGCGGCGGTAACCCTTTGACTTCGTCAAAGACATCCTCGAATCCATTAGCGATCGGCACTGATGACAGTCCATCCCGTGGAACAACCAACGAATACATGAAGCTTATGAAGACGCCTTCCTCATGCTTACATTGTATCACAACCTTTCGCCCCTCCACATTCTCGACTGTCACTTCCAACCTCTCGCAATCAACCTTTGCCGCATACTTCCTAAGCCAGTCCATACCCAAAATAATTCCGAACCCCGCAAAGTTCAGAACAAAGCAATCACAAACAAAAGAGCAATCATGACTCGATACAATCAGACCACGGCATAACATACACAAACAAGACGAACCCCCAACTGGATTAGTCACAACCAATGGCCTATCAACAATATCTGGTTCCAAACCCAACCGGCCTACAAGTTCGCTGCAAACAAACGAATGCGACGCCCCAGTATCAAACAGAACTCTAACTGGAACACCACATAGGAAAAGAGTACCTTGAACCACCACACTCTTTCCCTTCTCTTCAGAGGTAGGAGCTTTCGAAGACGACGGAACAGCTCCCAAAGCATAAGCTTGCACAATCTGCTTGTCCCTCCTCGGTTCTGGACAATTCTTCCTGAAATGCCCCGGCTTGTCACAGTTGTGGCACTTCGCCGGCGCTTTCGGATTCTTGCAATCCCTGGAGAGATGGCCTTTCTGCTGACAGTTGTAGCAGGTCACTTCGCCCTTCGGCTTCTTCTGGCCATCCTTACTCTTCTGCTGCTGCTGCTTCCTCTTCTTGTTTCCACCCTGCTGGGGTTTAGACTCTTCCCTGGTCACAACAACAACAGATCCTTCCTTAGGAAACAGACTCTCATGCCTGAGAGCCTTCTCCACAAGCTTCTCAAATGAATCGTCCAAATGATCCACCAACTGTCTCCCAAGATAACTGTCCAAGCCTGTCACAAACTTCTCATTCTTCTGATATGCAGATTCAATATATGACCGAGCATACTTGGACAATGCTTCAAACTCAGAAACATACTCAAGAACTGGTCTTCCACCTTGCTTGAGCTCCACAAACTTCTTGAACAGAACAGACTTCTGAGCTGTAGAAATGAACTTAGCCTCAAATCTGACTTGGAATTGCTCCCAAGTAATCTCTTCCTCCGGAGTATTGATGGTAATAGAGTTCCACCAATCAGAAGCTCTCCCTTGAAGCTGCCTTGATGCCAACTTCCTCTTAGTTGCATCATCAATTCCCAAATCACCAAAGATCCTTCTACAAGAATCTATCCATCTCTGGACTTCGATAGTTGATTCTGTTCCCAAGAAAACCTTTCCTCCAAGAGTAGTATAGTCCTTACACAACTTAGCGAAATCCACCGGCTTTGGAGTTTGGACTTGTACTCCAACATCAAATGCTGTCCCCGGAACTGGTATCCTTCTCATGATCGAAGTCATCATAGCTTCGAACATAGCTGCATAGTCAGCAGCCCCTTCAATAGCACGACCTTCCCTAGCAGCTGGTCTCCCTCTTCGACTCATTCTCAATATCTACAAAAAGGAATGATCAGAACATCTAGAGAAACAACTGCATAAAGGACTCAAACTCTACTAAGCTACTATATTATATATAGTTATCATCCATCAAAATACAATTACGTCTCTCATACGTAGTTACATCAGTGAGCGTTGGGTAAAATCGATTAACCAAAGCTCTGATACCAAATGTGACGACCGCCCATGACCCCTGCACTTAAACCTAGAGATAGTGCGCTGCAAAGTGTGCCAGGCATCCATGGACGATTGTCAGGGTAAATTAAAACAGCAGAATCTATCGTATTACTCACAGCGCATTGACAAAATACAATAGAATATATATATAGAAGCTTCACAGAATAGAATGTCATCATATAAAACTTCATAATAGTTGGATACAAGCATCAGAATAGTCAATACAACAAGCCTCACTACATATCACTCAGAGAATACAAAGCAGCGGAACATCCAGTACATATAGTAAGAAATAATATGCAATACACCAGCTCGTCTTCGATATCAGCACCGTGAAAAGCTAGAACAGCACCTGTCACCTGCTACCTAGTCTGCCCGTCCCAAAATGGACGAACAGCCCAAGGCAATAAGAATTAAAACATAAAGCCTTGAGTCAGACAACAGTCTTAGTGAGCAGTAAATTAACAATCAACATACCAAAAGAGCATAAAGGAAAAGGAATAGGAATACAACCCTCCCACTCCAACCTCCTTCTACAGTGATAGCCCCCAGACACACACTAAGTAGAAGCAAACATAGCAGAGCATACAATGTAAAGTAAAGAGATTATCACTCGAGTCAAGGGCGATGTTTTCCAAGCACAAACCCCCAAGGCCTAAACAAAGATCAGATAAGCACCCGGAAAACACTGCTCTTGAGACCGAATGACGATACAACCAAACATCCATGACTCTGGCTATCACTGTTATCTTTGCTTCGATATCACCGTTAATTGAATGACCGGCACATTCTTTCAGCCGTCCGTCAAGGGCTAATGGAAACCCCGGTTCTAGACAGTACTCCGCACGTCGTCGCAGCCCGTGCCAAGGATTTTCGCAACTACCCAGGGTACTCGACCATCAATTCATTATCGTTGGGATTTTCGCAACTGCCCAAATGTACCCTTGCTTTGAGTCTGCTAGAACCTTCAACAACGATGCTATCCAAGCCTCCTAGTCATCCTCCTCGACGACTATTTCCATACTAGCTCATGCGCCTCTCGAGCATCCATTATCCTCAACTCGAACCATAACACCGAGTTAACAACATGCTTGGAATGATCCCGTCTGGATTAGGCCAAGACTATCTCATATCATACTTCGCTTCATCACATCCTCGCAAAGTCTCATCTCAACATCATCATCAAAATCTATGCATAAGAGCTTCACCACCCGCTACATATGCCACAAGCAGCTTTTCCAATTCAAGAGCCTTTCCCTTAGCTTTTGAATCATCCTCGATCTAAATCAAATCATCAATCATCTAATTCATAGCAATCAACCAAATCAAACATTAATCCAAACAATCAATCATTCAAATATGATCTAAGTAGACAATTATCACAATAATGGCAATTTCGTAATTAAAGAGTTGAAAGTCTAACAAGCATGAAATCATGAGAAATATCTCTACAATCTTGATGAATAAACTTGCATAGGTTAACACTTAGTAAAATGGTTGTCAAATCATCATGAACAATGGATCTACATGGATCTACACTTAGGATGAAGAAAATGCATGAGAATCACTATTTTAACACCAAATCGAGCCAACAATCCGATATACTCCTTTGGATCCGTGTGAGAGAAAATCACCACTCACCAAATCACCTAAACAACCCAAAAGCAACACACTTCAGATCTGGACAGCGAAGGATTTAACTCGATCTATCACAAATCTGCTTCAAACGATGAAATCTCTCTTCAATGGATGTAGATCTTCAATCTAAGCTCTTGGATCCTCGATTTGGATGGAAGGAATCACTAGATTAGAGTGGAGAAAAGAAGTGAAAAAGTGTAGAAGTCGAGCTCTCAAAATGGCAGCACTTCGTCGCTTCAAAATCCCGATCCTAAAAAGTGAGAAAAACCCTTCCTATTTATAGTTGAAATCTCTCTAAGTCGAAATTCGGCTATCTCCATAAGTCGTCTCCGACTTACGACCTAAGACCCCTCCGACCTAAGACTCCACGACTTAACACTCAGGCGCTTCCAAGCATTCAGCGACCTACGACTTAGCAACAGGCACGACCTAACACTTAGGCAAAACCCAGCGACCTACCAATGCTACGACTTAACTCCTCTACGACCTAACACATGAGTGTTTTCACACGACCTAACAACTACAGAAGTCCACGACCTAACTTAGGTCGTTTACGACCTAACTGCCTACGACTCAGTTGGGTTGCGACCTAACTCCTTAGGCTACCACGCGACCTAACACATGTCGACTTAAAACAACATACGACCTAACTCTTACGCGACCTACCAACCTATGCGACCTAACAACTTATGCCAACACGCGACCTAACTAAAAACAGAGCTCACGACCTAACTCTTAGGTCGCTAACCTATAGGTCGCTCCACCATACTAGGTCGCTAACTGCTATCACTAGTTCCTTAGGTCGCTAATCCACCCAATTTCTTAGGTCGCGCTATCTCTTAGGTCGTCTACGACCTAAATCCTTAAGTCACCAAAATCCTATAGGTCGCTCACCCAACCTAACCGTCCCCACGACCTACCCACTACTTAGGTCGCCTTCGACATAACTTCATCACGACCTAAACTAACATACAACCTAACTCCTAGGTCGCTCCACCTTCTTAGGTCGCCAACTACGACCTAACACTTAATCAGTTTCTACTTAAGTCGCTCCAACTCCCTACGACCTAGGACTTAGAAAAATACTGCCTAAAAATCTGAAATGGCTCCACAACACTAAAATTCCAGATTTTGACAAACCTTTCGATCCGTAAAAATACGGGTCGTTACATTTGACACCATTATCTATTATTTTTACTGATGATATATGCCTGTTATATTATTATCATATCTGTTATCACTTTGCAAGTTCCTTGTTAGTATAGAATTCACTATGGGTTGAAATGATACATACCTGAACGATCTATAGAATAGGAAAAAATCGTTATGGGTGAAATGATAAACCCAAGCGATTTTCATTGACATTGAATTGGGATTGCGGGTTGAAATGAAATATACCGTATATATTTAAATTACGGATTGAAATGATAAATATCTGTATCACTTGACCATAGGATAGAAAATTTTATACAGACACCGTTGGTCTATATATAAATATTTTGGAAAATGATTTCTTTGGTTTTGAAATGAAATATATGGTTTCAATCAATATTGATTTTAAAGATTTATTAAAGTTGATTTAATAAAGTTGATAAATAATATGTTAAGTATTTATTTAATATCTATATTTTGAAATATAGAGTTTATAATGATTTGAAATTGATTTGAAATTATATTTATTTAAGAACTTTACTTAAATAAGTTTGATTTGAAATTTATTAAATTTGAAATTTTCAAGCTATGATTTTATAAGTTGAATTTGATTAAAAGTGACTTAAATGAATGTTTCAAATTTATATAAATTTAAATGGGATATTTTATTTATTTAAATTTGTAAATTGAAGCTGTATTTAGATATTATTGAAATGATTAAGTAAATATTTCAAAACTAAAAATAGTAAAGTGAATTTGATATATATATATATAAAATTATCGAATTTAGTTTTGAAATGTTGAATATACGGACTTTGATATATATTGAAATTTGAATGGCTTATTTTATGGTTCAAATATGTATTTAAAAATCGATAATTTGAAATGGTTTATTTAGAAACCGAATCGAATTGAAATTGATGATTTGAGATTTGATTAAATTTGAACTTTTGGAATTCGAGTTGATTTGAATCGATTTATGAAATTTGAGGAAGCTATTTTTATATAAAGTACTTTTAAACTATATCTAAAACTATTTATATTTTACTTTATAAATTATTTTAATATAAACTATTTTAATATAAATCATTTTCAATATAAATTATTTTATTATAAGCTATTTTAACATATAACTATTTTACATAAACTATTTTATTTATAAACTATTTTATTATATATACAAATTTTAATATCTAAACTGTTTAAGAGGAAAGTGTTATGATTTCCAAAATGCTATAATTTCAAAAGTGTTATGATTTCCAAAATGCTATAATTTCAAAGTGTTATGATTTCCAAAATGCTATGATTTCAAAGCTGTGATTTCCAAAGTATTTTGATTTTAAAGGAATATGATTTCCAAAGCGTTATAACTTTGGAAAGTGATATGATTTTTGGAAATGGATTTATTTGAAATGGAAATGATATCGTATTGATTTGGGTTTTGAAATGAAAATGATATTTTGGTTTTGAAGTATAAACTATTTGAAATGACCACGGTGTTATAATAACGTTTGGTTGTTAAAGAGACCGGGTTCGGATATGGGCATACTCTCTGTCGATACCGAAAACCACTTTAACAACTGTGTACGCGGTGGAGATTCCAGAATGAAGTAGGATGGTGGCGACGATCCTATTGAGGTATGAACATGGACCCGACTCCCGTGAGTTGGCATAAGGTGGCGAAAACAGGAGCGATTGACGGGCCAATGAGGTAGAACCTCTGATCGGACACATTTCTTCGATACCATTCTATTACTTTGTGATTTATTTGGTGGCCACCCTTCGATTTTTGATTTGGGAGTGTGTTCTGAGGTGGGCGGTAGTGGCTGCTATGCGTTTCCACTAGCCCGGATGTGTAATTAGTATATCTACCTTGGCATTGCCTAGTACCATATCGAGCTTTACTATGAGTTTGGATTTGTGCCGTAGTCTGTGGAGTATTGAGGATAGCTCCCGATCTGGGGGTGTGCTAATACTGGATAGACTACTGGGACTATTATGTGTTAAGGGGGATATGGGTACTCCTTAACGCTATTTAAAAGTAAGTTTATTTTACTATTAGACATTATTATAATAGCGTATATTACTACATAGTAGATAGTTTAACGTATCCTTAGAGGATGGTTATCCCAAACATCCTTTAAGTTACTTGTATTTCAGTTGATATTTCACTTGAGTTGGATTTATTGATATAAGAATGTTAATCCTGACTTGAATGTTTTGTGTTTTGCTTTACGCTCGGGTCAACCTGAGTGATACAGTATTCGAGACTCACCTTTGGAGTTGGAGCTTCACTTGGAGACTATCCTGCTTTCAGTTGTTCAGTTGATTCTAGTGATGTATTCAGATCTTGTATTTGATTATTGTATTGAGACATCTATGTATTCGTGACTTCTGTTGTATCTTGTTTAACTCTGTTATATATATATATAGTAGCTTATTGAACTACTATTCTTTTGTTTCCACTGCATTATTGTTATATTACTCTGTGTTTGTGATCTGTAATTATTTTATTTACTGTACATGTTGAGTTTTTCCAAATTTAAATTAACAATCTGATATTTTGAGCAATTCAAATCCGACATGTATGAATGCGAATGGTTGAAAATTTGAGGATGTTACAGAAAAAGTAAAAGTAGTTATGAATAACAATGGTGAGTTTTAGTAATGAACATATATATTAGCATTTCTTTCATGATTTCAACCAAATTGAATGTTAAATATAAATAAGTTATTCAAAGGGGATCATGCATAGAAGTATTGGTACATGGAAAACTTTTGGAGTGAAAACTTAAAACTACAAAAATTATAAAACTTGATTCATTAATTAATTGCTTGATTTATAGTGATTTTCCATTGTTTGTACTGTGCGCTGCATAAAGTAGGTATGGTGTACATTGTTAAGATTCGTACTTACAATAAGTTTATCTGTTATATTGTTAACAGCCTGCACTGCTCAGCTATATAATACCTTTCTCACATGATCTATAAAAAAAGAACAAGTGAAAATTATGTTTGACTTATAAATTATAATGGTCCTGTTTTATCTTTCATTTTGTTAAGTATCTTTCTTAGATTTATATATGTATGGATTTGGATTTGATTTAGGGTTGAAAACCTTCAAAAGTTTAGTAAAAAAATTTATTTAATAGGAATCACATAAGCCTGTATGTCCTAAAAAATCATGCTCATGCAGCTCTATATAACAGTATCCATTTTTAGTAAAGTGAGTGATCAATATCTGTTATTTTTCAAACTTCTTTCTTTTGGACAGTGACGTGGGTGATGATTCAAAAACAAAAAATATGTATATATTGTAATCCAAGATTATGTCACTTTTGGTGTTTGGTGCAATTAGGTAAATTGTAATGTAAAAGTAAGTGATTTTTTTCGAAACGTTATATTGTCTTATATTGCACATTGTTACTTAAGTTCATACGATTGAAAATAATGCCTAAAAATGAAATTATCAACACCTTATATTGCATGTTTTCCAACCCGAACCCAATATGATATTTAACATTTTTATTCATGTTGTACTCACTTTCTATTTGAGATATGAATTTATTATGATATTCACAGTTGATTTTCTAAGTCACTTGATATGCATATAGAAAACCATAATATATGAATATGTTCTTTGTTTACTGTTAGCTTTATTTTGTTGAGCATGGCAACAATGAGATATTTTCCCCCTTGAAATTGAGCTTTTCAACCCATCCTACCATGTGCTTGGTGTCATTGTATCATGGTTGACATTTATTATTGATTGCTCTATTGGGTAAGAGTTTAATGTATAATGCTGTTTTGATGGCAAGAGTAAATTGTCTTGATTTTGCATTTAGTAGAGCAGCTAAGTTGAGTTTTATGTGTCCAAAGTAAAAGCCAAAAAATAATAATGGCATAAATAAATTTTAAACTAAATTTATGGTGGCGGCGAAGAGTTGGAAGCTAAATTTTTTATTTACATGATGTGATCTTCTTTAATTGTTCTAAACTATCTCGATAACCCTTTACAGATTATGTTGGATTGATGTTAACTCCTACTGTATGCACAGAAGACAAGTTAAAGGTGTGTTACAAACTCAAATGATGAACATGTACAAATATTATTATATTCATAGAAAAATATACAAACAATTTTTTTTCTTTATTGGTGGTTAATCATATATGAATTAAAAATTGGTTCTATTATGTTTGTTTATTCAGAGGCAACGTTTTTTGAATTCAATTTAGCGTTTTATGGAAATTGTAGAATCTATAAAACTAACGTAATATTAGACAAAGATGGGAAAATCATTAAATCATTTAATGTGACAAGTGTTAGATGATTAATAGAAAAGGCAGATGGATGGCTAATCACATTGGTGTAATGAATCTTATTTATTCCGAGTAACTGAAATTTATTGTTTCTTTTGCTAGATATACTGTGCCAAATGTCATTCAAAAGACGTGTTTACTGATAATGATATCATACTTTATGATGGAATGTGTGTTAGAGCCTTTCATCAAAACTGTTTAAACCCTCCTCTATTGACAGAAAATGGTAAGACCAAACCCAGGATTTATGTTTCTGGTAATAGTTCACACCTTATACTTTTTACTTGACACATATATCTCCTATTGACTATTTCAGTTCCTGTTGGAGACAATGGTTGGTTGTGCCCTGCCTTTGAATGGAAAATAGACTGCATCAAATTTTTAATTGAATTTCAAGGAAGTAATATGGAACTCATGGACACATGAGAGGTTAGTAATCAGTTGAATAGTATCTATATATCTGTTGCAACTGTTTGCCTCTTAAAACGTATTTTCTATCTGTTTGTCCTCCCTCAGCACAATTACTTTACAAAACAATGAATGAAAATTTTCTAACCTGAATAACTACAATATCTGATGTGAAATAAACATGTTATTACATCCACTTATGACACAGTATTACTTCCAAGATGATTTTTAACCTTCATACGTCCTTTGTTAAACTCAAAAAAGATGACAAATTCAAATTGCTTCTACATGAAATAAGTAATATTTCTCACGATACTTCTGGTAATATCATATGCCAACCCATTAACGCTATGTCAATCAACAATTAGAAAATGGAAATATTTTTAATTTAGGTCTCTTTGGAAAACCAATCACGTAAATATGTTTTCTGGATCCTGTAACATAGAAAAAAGAAAGACCTGTTAACGTGGTTACTTTTTAAAACATACCTAAATTTTGAAGAAGAAAAAATTCATAGAAAATTAAAGCTACATAGTAAATAACTAAAAAAACAAAAATGATATAACTGTCCCCGTGTGCGAAGCACGGGCCTCGTCTAGTGTTTTTCCATTACAGAATCTAGCCATGTTTACGCAATCTGCTTTTTTGTTTCCCTTTCCATTCAACCTTCTCCTCCTTTTGCCCTCTGTTTTATCAAATCCTATCGCCCCGGTAATTTCTCAATTTTTATCGCCGTTTTATCATACTGCATCTACATCAAAATTCTCCAATTTAATTCATTCAATATGATTCCAGTTATAGGTTTCACTGCCTTTTCTTTGAAAAATATAAGTGAGAATTGGTAAATGAATCAAAATTGCTAGATAATGTCTTCTGATTCCTTTCTGAAATCATTGGTTAAATAAAATAATAAAAGATTCCAATTTCACAAACCCATCGCCATTATTTTATTATCATTGAATGCTTTTATCACACTTGAAAATTTGCTGAACAATTGCTAAATATTTCTTGCTTGACTTATTACTTCATGATTTTTTATACTATCCATTTCATGCCTGCTATTGTTTTAAAAGAAGAATAATCTAAAATGGTGGGTAGTGAGGAAGGCATAAGCAGCACCTATTGCAAGATAGTTATGACTTTTCATGTTGTATGTTAATGAGTGTTCTAAAACTAGATGATGTGATATCATTGATGTACTTTGCTTATGCTTTGGATCTTTCCCATAAGATAGGACCAAGTCTGATATTTACCATTTTAAACATTTTTTTTACCAATTGTGTTACATCTTATAAATAATACTTGTGTTTTGCTTTCCTTAACACAATAAATTGTCAACTCATGGTAACTTTTGTTCTGTTGCATTTTTTTATTGTTAAGAAAATGGGTTATCCGTTTGTTTTACCATCTCCCATGATGTTGTGACCAGTGATTTTATGTGCGCAAAATTTCTGTTTTAATTAATTATTAAATAATTCATGTTTTATAAACTATATGTACTAAATTGTGAACGAGTTCATTGATGCAAAAGTTATAGGATCAAAAGAGTGCGCTTACCATTATTTTACTTTAAATCATCAAATAAGTTAATGTTAAACCGTATTTCTATATTATAATATTAATATTAAGTACTGATTCCTTAGCTCTCGAGCCCCCGTGCATTTCTCCATTGAGGTACTATTTTGATGGTTGAAAGTTTAAGGTAACAAGATAAAATACATGTGCAGTTCAAGATAATAATTTTTATTCTTGCCAACAATAGTATCTATGCATTTTGGAATTGTAGGGTGCTTCCATTGGCAAATTTTGTATATACTCTTAGATTATCAAAACTATTTTGGGCTTCAAGCTCTTTCTACATACAAAATATATAAGTTGTATATCTTATGTACAAAAATTTTCCTGAAGCTACTGAGATCAGAGATGGTGATAAAGATAATGGTAGCTTGGCATCAAGTGATAAATATATGTAAATCTATTACTGTATATGGTTGATGTAAGCTTGTAGATAACCTTGATTGCTGGAAAGAACATTTTTGAGGGTGTAGCATCTTTAGGAGAGGCTGTAGCAATAGTAAGAATGCAAAATGCAGAGAATGAAGCCGAAACATGCACATGAATAAATTGCTAGGGATATTGACTTGTGCTGCATAAAGATACAGAGCTTGAACAACACCAAGGCAAGGTAAATAGCCAGCTTGCATCATGTACTACATCAAGGGGATGTGATGGGATGCATAAGTAATTGTAACGCGTTGCTCGTCACGTCTGGCTACAACAGGAGCTAAGCAGGAACAAGGTAAGAATTGGAGTAAGTGCTTTGTAATGGGCTCATAGCTGAAGAAAATGTGCAACACCAATAAATCGACTAGGCTGCAGGGGTTAAATGACGACAGCATGAAGTAGCTTGATGCAATGACTTGATGTTGCATTGTATGAAGGATGAAAACTGCGATGTTGCTATAGGGAGACGCAAGGCTGAAGCCTTAGTTGGAGCTAGAAGAAGTTGAAAAACGTGAACTACATGGCTTCATAGAATGGAATGTAGGTGAACGGCATGGAATATAACATAGTAAATGTAAAGATCCCGGACTCGGCCTTCGAAAATCGGCACCCGTACTTCACTTGTACTCAAATGTCATAGATCCAAATGCCGAATCTGGCTCCCCGGAGCTTATAACACAGTAAGTATAACAACACAGCGGAATAAAGAAATCAATGGTATCATATACAACTCCAATGAATACAATATCCAGAATGATATACAACAATGATATCAATATGGTACAAGAATATCAGAGATAAATAATGATACAATGCTACAGCGGAAATAACAACAATGGAAGAGATCACCCCAAATGATCTACAAAAGAGAATGACTCCAACAACTCCAACATCAAGCTCGAACCACCATCACGTTGAACCAAGATAAGCAACGTCAGTCATGAACTCCAGAAACTGATCTAGCTCTAGATAATCTACTAAACCTGACTAACAGAAAAGAAACCCAACTCTAGACTGCCCATGTGGAAAATTGTGGGCATCCAGAGTTTAGGAAGGGAACAATAAACTCCAGGTCAGTCATGGGACTGGTGTGAGCAAAAAAACAGTTTATCTTTAACAAACAACGAAGGAATTTTAAACATTGAAATCCGCAATGCTTTTGGAAAATGAAACTACCATAAGGCCTCCTGCCACACACACAATGCAAATGCAGAATTGGAGGAGATTTCTCCTTATGATAGTCAAATATGCTTCCTACGCAAGAAAAACTCTTTTGATATTATTACTAGTGCATAGTGCAGAAAACCATTTTGAAAGTATAATATTAATCTTAGCCAGCATAGGCATTCCGCACTTATGACTACTATAGCTACTATGTTCAATAGCAGGTTACCGCCACATTCCATAGCAGGTTATACAACTAAAACTGTACAAGGTTCGTATTGTTTCTTTGGATTTCCAACAAATGGTCAGGCAAAGGAACTTCCTTACACCGAAATGGAAACGCCTCTGGAAAGACGCCCCGAGAACCTAACCGGATCTCTGCAAACACAAGGCCGACGCTATCTCACGCTGTACAACTGTAACTAGGTAACCAACACACTGACACTACCTCACACTGTACAGCTGTAACTAGGTAACTAACACATAAGTATGCCATCCCCCGTTCGTTACCGACCTTTATCCGAGGATCCTCAACCACAAAGCAACAACCACAAAGTATAATTAATTTGCAGCATCAACATAGGTAAAATATCTAGGCTCCATACCATGATATCACCTCTTATCCAGAAGGAAATGGACATATCCTAGGGGCGCGACCCCTAAAAACCTTGCCGCAACATTCCTGTTTCGACCATTACCGGGTTGTGAGGCTCGACGAAGTCTCGTCCATAAAGCTACGCTTTTTCACAAAGCCATGCTTTGATCACAAATGATCAGCAACACACAGCAACACTTAGCATGCCACACTACCAAATTGGGAGTATATCACTGATAACCTTCAACTACATAACCTCTGAGCTCATACGTCTCAGAGAAGGGTGTTAAGCTAAGAGAATAAATTCTCCGCCACCAACAGAAATGTATTTGAAAGAAATCAGCTTTATATCTCAAAGTGTAGTGTCAGACATACAACCATACAAGTCTGTTCCGGGTTCGAACAGAACCGAAGGCACTTCCAAAGAAGCCCTTGCAATCCGGGTATTCACAATCCCGATTGAACTTCCCATCACTTAGGAAATCTCTATACCGGGCGCTACTCGGTGCAGAGACAATCGATAGGTCATCCTATCGTTTTCACAAATACCCGGTCTTCACCACCGGTCTTCAATTGCTATCCATATACGACGTATCACTTATTCGGAATGGGTTATATGACACAAAGGTCCTTTCCCGGCTAAACCTAATAGTGAGCGTAATATTTAAAAACATATGGATATGGGATTTCAATTAAGTCACAACTTATTACCCAAAACTTCTCTTCAAATGGTTTAAACACATTACCATTTAATCTTTTTAAACAAAAAGATTCAATTCACAAAGTTCACCCAGTTTCACAAAGATCTATTCATAGATTTCCAAATCGATTTCCATTTCAATTGGATTAACTCATTAAATCTTTAAATCAAGATTTAACTTATAGCTTTCAAAAAAATTTCATTTTGAATGGTTTAAACAAATCACCATTTTAAATCTGTTAAAAATAAACAGATTCAATTCATAGCTTTCAAAAAGAATTCACTCATAACTTGGAAAACCATTTTTTTCAATTCAAACTTGAAATTCCTTTAACTTAAATTGGAATTTCATTTCTTATATGAAAGCTTTTATCATTTGAAAACAAACAGTTTTCATTTCGGAAAATCTGATTCATTTATACGGGTTAAAATCTTTGGGTTAAATTCAAATTCTCAAAACCATATCTTTTAAAATGGTTTAAATTCATATAACCACATTTATAACATCTTATCCATAATTTCCAACATGGAATTCAATTCAAATTAAATTATTTAAATTGGAAAACTTTACCAAGTTATTCAAAATAATTTTTCTCTTAAAAACTCCTTTTCAAAGCTTTAACATTTAACCCAAATTCATTTCCAAAATCAATTGAAATTAAAATTTCAATTTCAAAAATATTAAATTTAAATCATCTGTGACTTAACCGATTTCCTTGTGAAATCCATATTTTTTTGTGTAAGAGTGTGGTCCAGGGGTTTCACACAGTAGTGCAACAACAATAAATCATCACAGATCAAAATGCAGGAATATAGTTGATAAGCGGTATAACTATAACGCTTATCTTTTATTCACAGATCACAGGTATATAAATTACAGATAATAAATTACGTCACAGGGAATTAATTACATTCATCCCAAAGAAACAGATCACAACATAGATCGGGATATATCACAAAGCATTACATATAAGGGATATCAACAATTCACAAGTAAGGTCAAACATTGAATAATCATTTATAAGCAGGATTAATTAATTATTTAATCCTAATTAATTCAATTTATTTCCAATTAAATTAATTACTTATGAATAAATTATCCAACCCTGATAAATTAATTACAAATCATTTGATATAAATTAATTTATCAAACACCTTAATTAACTATTCTTAATTAATTACTATAACAAATAAATTACTCCTTAATTTATAATTATTTCTTAATCACTTTCATTAATTAATTTACCTTTAATAAATTAATTATTCTCAAATTAATTACCTTAATTAATTCATCACATTATCCTTGAATCAATTATTGCTTAATCACTTGATTAATCAATTTTAATCATTAATTAATATTTAATTAATAATCCTTCATTAATGATTTTAACCCTTTAATTACTTACTTCATTAATCCAAATCATTAATAAATCATCATTAAATCTTTATTAATCAAAACTTAAGTAAAAACTATTTATTTAAAACTTGGGTTAAAAGGTTTTCTAAAAATCTATGTTTTGTTTTAAAGCTGAAACTGTTTCTATATCCAACCCGAGACTTACTCGAGTTCTACCTCGAGTCCAAACACTCCCTGCTTCGAGTTCCCCCCTGAATCAACCCGATACCATTTTTTTCTGATTTAAATTTTAAATTTTTAACCCTTTAAAAACATACGCGAGTAAAACCCATACCATTCTCGAGCCAATGCTACATCCCCTCGAAATCAACTTCGAGGCAAACTCCATCATCTCAAACCTGACACCAGATGTACATGTGCACGTACACCATCGCCTCGATCACCTCTGGTCACTGCCGCGACCTTCAACGTGTCGTCGACAACTCCTACAAATGCTATGGCCACCCAGTTCATCGCATTCGATCGAAACACGAAATCGAGCAGTTTGATCTATTTACTGGAACTAACAAGATCACCTAAAAACGCCTTGTGTTGCCACCTCCGGCCATAAGAAATCACGCGATCACATCCAGAGCCGCGCCGACCAACCACGCATCGATTCCCCCTGCTCCGATCACCTCCGGTCCACTGACGACGTTGCAGCAACCTGGAAACCCGCATCAACTAAAACTGGGTCTAAAACCCTAAACCCACCTCGTCCGGCCACCATGATGATCAGGAAATTCACCCTCCATTTTTCCTGAGATCCCCGACTTCCAATCTTCCTTCAGCCATGACCACGACCTCCCTCACCTTGTCGATTACCAGAAAATGCCAAAAGTACCAAAACCGTTCAACCCGCAAGCTCTCACCATTTACTCAACTAAAAATCATGATTTTTCTTTTAAAAAATCATAGTTTCCGAAAGCAAATCATATTATATAAATGAATCAAGAAATTAAGATACTTGAATTTTAACATGCATTTAAATTTTACTGTATTTCCTAATTTCCAGAAAATACTTTAATTAATTATGCTTAAAATTATTTTTAAAACTTAAAACATGATTATACAAACAGGTTTTGTTTGAACCTTAAAGCCTAAAGAGGATTAGAGGGAGAGATTTTGAATTTTTAACAGGTTTTGTAACCTGTAATGTAAAAACAGAGGCAATATGCCTGTTAAACAGACATGCACAGGTATATATTCATTTTTGTATAAATGCAACCATATTTCACAGCTTAACTTCAACATAAATCACTACATCCATTTTATAGATCAGATCAAAGAAGTTTACTCACCTGTACTTGGAACAGAGACAAGCTTGAAAAACCTGGAATGTTTTGAACACTGGAAGTAGATTTTGATTTACATGCTTGATGATGGTCTGATTTTACTTGATTTGTTTGAGTCGATTTCTGGATTCACTCAAGTTAAAGTAGTTGAATTTACTTTGCAGGCTTTGATTTGAAAACCGATCTTTGCTTTGAATCAGGTATGAATTTGATTTGTTTTACTTTGATCATTTCTGGTTTGTTTTTTTATTTCCAGTTTTCCATTTCTTTCTTTTGTTTTAAATCTGCATCTTTGAAGCTTGATGATGTTTGAGTTGATATATATGAAATGAAGTTACAGGGGATATTATTTAGTACATGGTAATTATACTAGGTTTTGTACTGGAAATGGTTTGTTAATGTTTTGATCAGAGATTTTTCTAAGGTTTGGTAGGCTGATAAGATATAGTGTAGTGTACTTAGAGATGCAAACATTCAATGCTAATGTCCTTTATGTTTACATTTGCAATACTTGTTGACTTCGGCTGATATGATAATATTTTGGTGGCTGGTACATATCTCTTGTGTACTAGAGATGATTATCATGTACAAATGTATTTTTTATTTGTTCCTTTTACAAGTTAATTCATACTTATATTATGTGTTCATATTTGAGTATTATTTTCTTTTGCCTTATTATTTTTGTAATATAAATAAATTTCTTTTATTATTTTTGTTTGTTTCATTCTATTTGTATTATTTTGTATTATGATATTTATATATATATTTACTTTATATTATATAAAACTATATATATTTTATTTGGTAATATTGATAAATTTCTAGATTTTAATTTGTTGTTAAAATTTTTAGCAAATGTTCTACTTTCTATTTTTACTATAATTTATCTTATATTTATTTCTAACCCATTTATTTAAGATTTAAATTCAAATTCAAATATATACATATATATTCAAAATTACTCATATATGCCCATATACATATATATTCACATATATACATATATATACAATATTTAAATTTTAAATGATTTAACATAGAATTTATTTGGATAGGGGAAACTCGCAATCAATCTATCGATTTATTTCACAAATTTTATTCAAAGACGAAATAAATTATCAATTTAAATATATATAAAATCCGGGGTCGTTACAGTAAATATTAACAAAATATGGGAGTTAATATTAATGCTATAAAATCTTAAGTCTTCTAGCTCCAGTAAATTCCATTCATTTTTTCACTTTTCTTTTTTCTAAATTGGTTGTTAAGTTATTAATAGTAGTTGGTTTTGTTTATGAATATATAGCCATACTTTCTAGTACCGAATGAAGAACATGCAACACATAATATGTTAAGGCGAGTGGCGCCGCGAAGAGTGTGGCCAATAATATCATTTGGAGCATCATTAGCTTGTTGGTATCAGCACATTAGCAGAACAATATGCTCACTCATTTGCAGAAATCATAGAATTTGGGAGTTTCTTTTCAAGTTCATCACTAGAAATAGGTACTACTGCAAACTCATTCTTCTTATAATTAAATTTATTTTAAAGTTTTAGATACTGTACAAGAGTTTTCTTGCAAGAAATCTTTTGAGCATAGTTCGTAGAGCCAAATCCTGACCAAAAAGCTAAATTATATATTGCATTACTTATTTCATTATCAACTTTAATTTGCTTACCCAACAGAAATAGAGATGCACGTGACTTATTGTGATCGACCGCTGCTTCAGTACATTGATTGAAATGATCCAACTAACATAATTGTCTAAGCATTAATTAACAGTTAAGGCGAAGTCCTTAAGCTAAAAATTGTAGTTGCTAGGGTAATCTACTACAAGAGCACATATATTAATTAGATGCATCTTCCTCAATATATGTTTTTTCTTGCTAATAAATTCCTAGTTTATGGTATTTATAACAAGAGTCGTAGTAGTAATAATAACAATAAACAAACTAGGTTTCATAATAATTAACCAAGTTTAGAACAATAACAACAACAACAGTAAATAATAAATTAACCATAAATTTTATAAAATTAATTAAGTTTAAAATAATAATAATACTAATAATAATAAATTGTAAAATATTGACCATGTTATCTAAATTTTATAAAAATAACTAAATTTATAATAATAATATTAATAAATTAACTAAGTTTATGAAAATTAACCAAGTTTATAATAATTATAATAAAGTAATAAATTATAAAATATTAATCAAGTTTACTAAGTTTTATAAAAAATAACTATGTTTATATAATAATAATAAATTAACTAAGTTTAAAGTAATAATACTAACAACAACAACAACAAAAGTCATAATATATAATAACAACAACAAACAAGCCAAGTTTCATAATAATTAACTAAGTTTAGAACAATAATAAGAAGAAAAACAACAACAACAACAATAATTAACAAGTTAACTAAGTTTTATGAAAATTAACTAGGTTTATACAATAATAATAATCAAAATAAATTAACTAAGATTATAATAATTAACTTCGTCAATTATGTATTGCAAAAACTAAATAAATTTATAAAAATTAACTAAATTTATAATAATAATAATAATTTAACTTGTGTTTATGATAAATCACTAAGTTGGTAATAATAATAATTTAACTAATGTTTATGAAAATTAACTAAGTTTATAATAATAATACTGCTAATAACAACAACAAATTTAATTAAGTTTCATTAAAATTATAAAATTAACTAAGTTTCATTTAAAAATAATTAAGTTTAGAACAATAACAATAACAATGATAAATGGTAAAGTATTAACAAATTTAACCGAGTTATATAAAATTTAACTAGATTTATATAAAAAATTATAATAATTTAACTAAGTTTATAAAATTTAATTTCATTAATTAAGTTTAATAAGAATTAAAAAAGTATATAAAACTAACTAAGTTTATAATAATAATAAATTAACTAAGTTTATAAAGATAACAACCACAACAATAAATTATAAAGTATTCAACATCTTTACATCTAACTCATTTTTATAAATTTCTAAAAAAATAACTAAGTTTACAAACGAAGATCGACGAATTTTATAAAAATAAGTAAGTTTTATAAAAATTACTTAGTTTATTAAAAAAACATTGACATTTTATTATTATATTAATTAATGAAGAATTGTTGTCTACTGGATATACTATCATATTGAATTTTAAATTGGTTTATGTTTTGTTTTCATGAAGTAGACTGAATTGCAAATCATTTGGTATTTTGTAAACAACTAACACTCAACAATAATTCAAATCCAGACTGATTTGATTATTGAATATTTATTGGTTGAAAGAGGAAGTTTATAAAGTCTGATTATAATGATTTAGTAAATGATTTTGCATCAATATATTTTTCAATTTGATTAACCAACTAATTTTTAGAATCTTCAAATCAATAATAAAAACTTTTGTGTTCAATTTTATTTTGTTGCACGTTGAATAAATGATGCATTCATTTTATTTTGTCTACAACAAATAAATAATGTGTTGCTAGTTCCAAGCCTAAATGAGAATGATGTTTCTTAATAATAAAAAATAATTGTTGAAAAAGTGATATAAAATAGTTATTTCTATCGACTAGCCTCAAATGAATTTCATTTACAGCCTATGATTGTGTTCATATGCCTCTGTCCTGAATACGTTTAAGTACAAGAATATCATCAGTTAGCACTTTATTGTGATATACATCTGACTACTATTCAGTATTATCTCTCAACTAAAGGATAATATCATCAGTTAATACTTTATTGTGATATGCATTTGATTACCATTGAGCACTATCTCTTAGTAAAAACAAAGTGCGTAGAATTATGTAACAATTTTGTGGTTATAAAATAGTTACAAGTGAGAATTTCAGTATATTCCTATATAGTATAAATTAACAATATTATAACAATTTAAATATTGTCAATTTAGGTTATGTATGTATGGCACTTACACTGTTAATTACTGTCTAATTGCCCACCATTTGTGTAAAGACCCAAAAGTTGGCCTTCAAAAATCGGCACCCGTACTTTACATCGTACTCGAATGCCGTAGATTCAAATGCCAAATCTGGTTCTCCGGAGCTTATAACACAGTTAAGTAAATAACACAGCGGAATAAAAAGAATAATACATTGATATACAACATCTGATACAATATCCAGATACAATGATGATACAATGAATATCTATATACATCAGAGATATGATACAACAATTAGCAGCGGAATAGAAAAACGATAACACCAGCAGCGGAATAGAAAGTCTCCAATAGAATGCTCCAAGATAAGCAACGTCAGTCCATGAACTCCAAGAACTGAACTAGCTCTAGATAATCTACTAAACCTGAATATCTGAAAAACCCAACTCTAGACTGCCCGTGTGGAAAATGGTGGGCACCCAGAGTTTAGGAAGGGAACAATAAACTCCGGATCAGTCATGGGACTGGTGTGAGCAACAAAAACAGTTTATCTTTAAAAACGAACAACAAAAGATTTTAAAGTCAATTCGCAATGCTTTTGGAAAATGAAACTACCATAAGACCTCCCACCACACACACAATGCAAACGCAGACTTGGAGGAGATTTCTTCTTATGTTAGTCAAAGATGCTTACTACGCAAAATCAAATCATTTGATTATTATTACTAGTGCATAGTGGAAAACATTTCGAAAGTAGAATATAAATCTTAGCCAGCATAGGTACCATTATATTATGCCTGCTATAGCTGCCTCCTGAGGAGACAGGTTCTACAATTTGCAATCGTAAAGGGCTCGTATTGTTTCTTTGGATTTCCAACAAATGGTCAGGCCAAGGAACTTCCCATTGCCACATGGAAACGCCTCTGGAATGACGTCCCGAGAACCTAACCGGATCTCTGCCAACACAAGGCCGGGTTACCTCTGCAAAAATAGGTAACTACTGACACGCGTATGCCATCCCCCGATCGTAACCGATCTTCCCGAGGATCCTCGATTTCCAACAACCACATCAGAATAATAATGCAGTAACCACATAGGTTAAGTATCTGGGCTCCATACCATGATACCACCTCTATCCAGAAAGAAATGACATACACTAAGGGGTGCTACTCCCTAGAACCTTGCCGCATCTTTCCTGTTTTGACCATTTCCGGGGTGTGAGGCTCGACGAAGTCTTGTCCACAAAGCTACGCTTTGTTCACAAAGCCATGCTTCGGGTCAAACAAATGATCAACCTATGATCACAAAGATATAAGATCAAACAAATGATCATATCGCAAATGATCAAACATTGATCATCACACTGCAACACTCAGCATGCCACATTACCAAATTGGGATATATCGTTGATAAATTTCAACTACATAACCTCTGAGCTCGTACGTCTCAGAGAAGGGTGTTAAGCTAAGAGAATAAATTCTCCGCCACCAACAGAAATGTATTTGAAAGAAATCGGCTTTATATCTCAAAGTGTAATGTCAGACATGTAACCATACAAGTCTGTTCCGGGTTCGAACAGAACCGAAGGCACTTCTTACGAAGCCCTTGCAATTCCGGGTATTCACAATCCCGTCCGGACTTCCCATCACAAAGGGTGATCAAATCTCTATACCGAGGACCAGTCGGTGCAGAGACATTCGACGAGTTGTCCTTTCGTTTTCGTGAATATCCGGTCTTCAACACCGGTCTTCAAATGCTATCCATATACGACGTATCATTATTCGGAATGGGTTATATGACACAAATGTCTTTTCCCGGCTAACCCGAATAACGAGCGCAATCTTTAAAACATATGGATATGGGATTTCAATTAAGTCACAACTTAATAATTCAAACCTTTCTTCCAAAATAGTTTAAACCAATCATCATTTCAAATCTTTAAATAAAAAGATTTATTTCACACCGTTCACCTCGTTTCATAAAGATCTATTCATAGGTTTCAAAACACTTCAATTTCCAATTGGATTAACTCGTTAAATCTTTAAATCAAAGATTCAACTTATAGCTTTCAAAACAATTTCATTTCGAATGGTTTAAACAAATCATCATTTTAAATCTGTTAAAAATAAACAGATTCAATTCATAGCTTTCAAAACATTTCATTCATAGCTTTTCAAAACATTTCAATTTCATTTTAAATTTGAAACATTTCAACACAAATTGGAAGTTCATTTCTTATATGAAAGCTGTTATTATCTGAAAACAAATAGTTCTCGTTTCAGAAAAATCCAATTTTATTTGCACGGGTTAAAGTCCCTGAATTATATTCGCATTCAAAAATCAATATTTTTTTAAAATAGTTTAACCCTTCTATAATGGGTATAACATCTTTAATCCCTAGTTTCAAATCATAGAATTCAATTTCAAATCTTGAAGTCAAATTTAAATCAAATTATTTAAATTTCCAAAACTCGATTAAGTTATTCAAAATAACTTTTATCTTTGAAATTCCATTTCAAAAGCTTTTCACATTTAAACCCAAATTTCTAATTTCAAAATCAATTGAAATTAAAATTTCAATTTCAAAAACATCAAATTTAAATTATCTGTGACTTAACCGATTTCCACGTGAAATCCATATTTATGTGTGTAAAGTGTAGTCGAGGGGTTTTACACACAATAGTGCAACATCAATCATCACAGATATATCGATAAGCGGTATAATCGATAACGCTTATCTTCATTCACAGATTCATAGATAAAATAAATTTATCAGTCACAAAGATTCACAATTATAATTCGATGTGGGTTTCGGATAACCAACTGGAATCCGACTCCCTGTCGCATCGAAATTCAAATGTCGTTTTACGGGCAAAGGGTTTCATATTCACATAGTAATATATCACAGAAACAGAAAATCTCATATCACAACATAAATCAGGATGTATCACAAAGCATCATATATCAGGAAATATCAAACAATTCAATCATTTAGTCAAATCCAATCATCCATAAGTAAGTTCAATTTAATTATCTGATTGATTTGAATCACATTTATTCCTATGAATAAATTACTAATCCTGGTTAATTAATATTAATCAATTACAAATTGTTTTGATTAATTATTCTTTAATCATTTATTAATTAATCATTTTTTAATTAATCATTTATTAATCAGTCTTAATTAATCAATCAATCTTTAATCATTAAATAATTTTCCTTTTAATTTATTAATTGATTGACCCTTAATTTATTAACGTTTGATTAATTATCCTTTCTTATAAATTAATTAGCTTTAAATTTATAATTGATTGATCTTTAGTTAATTATTAAACCAATATAAATTAACTTAATTTTTAAGTTAACAAATTAAAATATTAAATCAACTCTTAATTTCTTAATTAAGTTTTATTTAAAATAAGCCCCTTTTAATATAAGTTTAAACCATTTTAAATTTCTTAATTAACTTTAGAAATATTATTATTTCCAAAACCTTTCAAAACAAATTGATATTTATACTTACCAATAATTATTTTAAGAAAGATAAGTTTACAAATTAAATTGTCTTAAATTTGTTCAAATTTTAAAATCTGGAAATATACAATCCCAGGCCTGCTTCGAGTCATACCCGAGAAAATTTTGCCTCTGCTTCGAGTTTTTTGCCCAAACTTACCCAAGTTCCACAATTTTCAATTCAAAAATTTTTCTAAGTATTTTAACCCAGCAAACCCAAAATTTTACTCGAGTTCGACTTCGAGTCGTAACTGCTTTTCCCCGAGTCAAACTTCGAGACACCTTCCTTCTTCCCCGATCCACATTCCAGTGCACACGAACGTGCACGGTGCACCTGATACCACGCTGCCGACCTCCGATCATCATCGCGACCATCCTCGACAACCACTAGCACCCCCACGACCCCGAACAAGGATCCAGCTCGACGCTTCCAGGCTCGAATAAAAATTGAACCCATCGACCCAGAACTGGAATAACTCGATCATCATAAAACTGCCTCGTTTGATCACCCCAGGCCACCAGCGACATCGAGATCCTAGCCAGAGCCTCGTCAGGCTTCCCTACTTCGATCGCCACCGAAGCGATCGCCTCCGCTTTCGTCACGACGCCACGAGACCCATTCGAAACTCAACGACAAACACAGCCATTAAACCCTATTTCTCCCCGGCCTGGCCACCACGATCACCAGAAAAATTCCCCAACATTTTTCCTAGGACTATCCACCTACCAGCCACCTCTGGCCAAAATTTCGCCGCCATTCATCACGTCGATCAACAGCAATTGCCAAAAACGCCCCAAAACGTATTTCAAAAATTTCCAATTGATTATCACACTAAAAATTACAAAATGTATATCAAAAATCATAATTTTCGATAGCGAACGCATATATGTAATTCAAAACAGAATTTGATTTTGTTGATTTTCAACTTTTCTATGAAATCTTACTGTTATTTCTCTTTTTAAACCTACTTGTTTAATCTAAAACCTTGAAACTATTTTTATACACCCTATCATACAATAACAACCATCTTTCATTTAAACATCAAGGTCTAATTTTAATTCTATTGGAAGCTTTGGATTTATGAAGGCAAGGCAAGAACTGGAACATAGGAAAATAGGGTATATAAATGTATATATATATATATATAGGCAAACTTACTCACTTATACATAATACAAACTCATCAATATCATATATCAGATCAACTCAGGCATTTGAATCATTCATACCTTTAAAAAGTTTTAAAAGTAATTCGTTCACTCACAAGCGACAAGAAATCAAAACAGTTAAGCCTCGGAAAAATAGGAGTTGCTCACCTGGTTTAGTTGAAGAGCAGAGCTTTACTTTTTTGTTGAACATGTTGTAAAAATTTGCAAACTGAAGCTTTTCCAGGCTGAAGACATTGCCTTGTTTTGATGTGTTGTTATTTTAGATTTTTTTTGTTTCTCAGTTTGAAAATGAACGAATGGATAAGAGAAGCTGAAGTATATAAGAAGTATACAGCCTACATACTTGTATTTAATGTTTTGATACTTTGTTCCCATGCCTAGCCCATGCTTGCTTTATGGCTGCATTTATGACTTGTACAAAAGATATATTTTGTTGCAAGCTTTATTACTTCGGCTGATAGATATTGTATGTACTTTAGAGATTTGTATTTATCACTTTGGGGCTGCATCTTACATTTGTTTTGTATTATTTTTTTCTATGCTTTCCCAGGTTTGTTTTTACTTTTCTAACTCTAATTATTTTGTTTATACTTGAACATGTTTGTTTTTAACTTTGTTTAAATTGAATTTGAATTTCTTTTCTTTTATTTTCTTTATACATAGATTTAAAGTTTAGATGATTTTATACAGAATTCATTTGTATTCGGGGAAACTCGAAATCAATTTATCAATTGATTTTACAATTTTTATTCAAAAATTTATTTAATTACTCAATTTAATTCAAAAATTCATTTAATTATGAATTTAAATAAATTTAAATTTCGGGGTCGTTACAAACTTCCCCCCTTAAAAGAATTTCGTCCTCGAAATTCGTAGGCACGAAACAAAGACAGAGATAGACAGATTCGATCTTCTATAATTCCTCAAACACAAGATACGGATTCCGAATTCAAATCAAAATATTTCAAAATACATACCAATTTGTCCCTCTTCGGACTTCGGTATTCAAAAGAAATTACAATAGAATTTCAAAATTGGGTTTCAAACGAAATCGTTTTACCAATACAATTCAAATTTATCCTTCATATTCTATTAATCGATTTACCTCAAATTAAAATTTCCAATTTCAAGTTCATTAAGGTTTAAATCAAAAGCTGATAAGAAATCGATGAAGATACGAAGTAAGGATCTTCTACAACGATTCGTAGAGCCATCATCATACCGAAACTTCTTCTTATAGCTGATACGAAGAAATCAAAAGAATTTGGAAACGAATCAAAGAAGATTGATAAGAAAGTTGTTTCCACTGTTGCAGGGTATTGACCATTTATAGTCGTATCCCTTGTCCCGTATCTCGTCCTCTTCTTGCACTCATACTCACTATCAGTGGATAGTAAGAGAATTTACTGAGACATTTAGACGGATATCTTAAGGATACACTCATTCTAGAGTTTACTTCACTCTATCTCTAATGAGCTACTTAACGTGTTATACTCCTGAGCTAAAGTTCAACCTTAGCTCTGATACCACTTGTCAAGACCCAAAAGTTGGCCTTCGAAAATCGGCACCCGTACTTTACATCGTACTCGAATGCCATAGATTCAAATGCCAAATCTGGTTCTCCGGAGCTTATAACACAGTTAAGTAAATAACACAGCGGAATAAAAAGAATAATACATTGATATACAACATCTGATACAATATCCAGATACAATGATGATACAATGAATATCTATATACATCAGAGATATGATACAACAATTAGCAGCGGAATAGAAAAACGATAACACCAGCAGCGGAATAGAAAGTCTCCAATAGAATGCTCCAAGATAAGCAACGTCAGTCCAAGAACTCCAAGAACTGAACTAGCTCCAGATAATCTACTAAACCTGAATATCTGAAAAACCCAACTCTAGACTGCCCGTGTGGAAAATGGTGGGCACCCAGAGTTTAGGAAGGGAACAATAAACTCCGGATCAGTCATGGGACTGGTGTGAGCAACAAAAACAGTTTATCTTTAAAAACAAACAACAAAAGATTTTAAAGTCAATTCGCAATGCTTTTGGAAAATGAAACTACCATAAGACCTCCCACCACACACACAATGCAAACGCAGACTTGGAGGAGATTTCTTCTTATGTTAGTCAAAGATGCTTACTACGCAAAATCAAATCATTTGATTATTATTACTAGTGCATAGTGGAAAACATTTCGAAAGTAGAATATAAATCTTAGCCAGCATAGGTACCATTATATTATGCCTGCTATAGCTGCCTCCTGAGGAGACAGGTTCTACAATTTGCAATCGTAAAGGGCTCGTATTGTTTCTTTGGATTTCCAACAAATGGTCAGGCCAAGGAACTTCCCATTGCCACATGGAAACGCCTCTGGAATGACGTCCCGAGAACCTAACCGGATCTCTGCCAACACAAGGCCGGGTTACCTCTGCAAAAATAGGTAACTAATGACACGCGTATGCCATCCCCCGATCGTAACCGATCTTCCCGAGGATCCTCGATTTCCAACAACCACATCAGAATAATAATGCAGTAACCACATAGGTTAAGTATCTGGGCTCCATACCATGATACCACCTCTATCCAGAAAGAAATGACATACACTAAGGGGTGCTACTCCCTAGAACCTTGCCGCATCTTTCCTGTTTTGACCATTTCCGGGGTGTGAGGCTCGACGAAGTCTCGTCCACAAAGCTACGCTTTGTTCACAAAGCCATGCTTCGGGTCAAACAAATGATCAACCTATGATCACAAAGATATAAGATCAAACAAATGATCATATCGCAAATGATCAAACACTGATCATCACACAGCAACACTCAGCATGCCACATTACCAAATTGGGATATATCGCTGATAAATTTCAACTACATAACCTCTGAGCTCGTACGTCTCAGAGAAGGGTGTTAAGCTAAGAGAATAAATTCTCCGCCACCAACAGAAATGTGTTTGAAAGAAATCGGCTTTATATCTCAAAGTGTAGTGTCAGACATGTAACCATACAAGTCTGTTCCGGGTTCGAACAGAACCGAAGGCACTTCTTACGAAGCCCTTGCAATTCCGGGTATTCACAATCCCGTCCGGACTTCCCATCACAAAGGGTGATCAAATCTCTATACCGGGGACCAGTCGGTGCAGAGACATTCGACGAGTTGTCCTTTCGTTTTCGTGAATATCCAGTCTTCAACACCGGTCTTCAAATGCTATCCATATACGACGTATCATTATTCGGAATGGGTTATATGACACAAATGTCTTTTCCCGGCTAACCCGAATAACGAGCGCAATCTTTAAAACATATGGATATGGGATTTCAATTAAGTCACAACTTAATAATTCAAACCTTTCTTCCAAAATAGTTTAAACCAATCATCATTTCAAATCTTTAAATAAAAAGATTTATTTCACACCGTTCACCTCGTTTCATAAAGATCTATTCATAGGTTTCAAAACACTTCAATTTCCAATTGGATTAACTCGTTAAATCTTTAAATCAAAGATTCAACTTATAGCTTTCAAAACAATTTCATTTCGAATGGTTTAAACAAATCATCATTTTAAATCTGTTAAAAATAAACAGATTCAATTCATAGCTTTCAAAACATTTCATTCATAGCTTTTCAAAACATTTCAATTTCATTTTAAATTTGAAACATTTCAACACAAATTGGAAGTTCATTTCTTATATGAAAGCTGTTATTATCTGAAAACAAATAGTTCTCGTTTCAGAAAAATCCAATTTTATTTGCACGGGTTAAAGTCCTTGAATTATATTCGCATTCAAAAATCAATATTTTTTTAAAATAGTTTAACCCTTCTATAATGGGTATAACATCTTTAATCCCTAGTTTCAAATCATAGAATTCAATTCAAATCTTGAAGTCAAATTTAAATCAAATTATTTAAATTTCCAAAACTCGATTAAGTTATTCAAAATAACTTTTATCTTTGAAATTCCATTTCAAAAGCTTTTCACATTTAAACCCAAATTTCTAATTTCAAAATCAATTGAAATTAAAATTTCAATTTCAAAAACATCAAATTTAAATTATCTGTGACTTAACCGATTTCCACGTGAAATCCATATTTGTGTGTGTAAAGTGTAGTCGAGGGGTTTTACACACAATAGTGCAACATCAATCATCACAGATATATCGATAAGCGGTATAATCGATAACGCTTATCTTCATTCACAGATTCATAGATAAAATAAATTTATCAGTCACAAAGATTCACAATTATAATTCGATGTGGGTTTCGGATAACCAACTGGAATCCGACTCCCTGTCGCATCGAAATTCAAATGTCGTTTTACGGGCAAAGGGTTTCATATTCACATAGTAATATATCACAGAAACAGAAAATCTCATATCACAACATAAATCAGGATGTATCACAAAGCATCATATATCAGGAAATATCAAACAATTCAATCATTTAGTCAAATCCAATCATCCATAAGTAAGGTCAATTTAATTATCTGATTGATTTGAATCACATTTATTCCTATGAATAAATTACTAATCCTGGTTAATTAATATTAATCAATTACAAATTGTTTTGATTAATTATTCTTTAATCATTTATTAATTAATCATTTTTAAATTAATCATTTATTAATCAGTCTTAATTAATCAATCAATCTTTAATCATTAAATAATTTTCCTTTTAATTTATTAATTGATTGACCCTTAATTTATTAACGTTTGATTAATTATCCTTTCTTATAAATTAATTAGCTTTAAATTTATAATTGATTGATCTTTAGTTAATTATTAAACCAATATAAATTAACTTAATTTTTAAGTTAACAAATTAAAATATTAAATCAACTCTTAATTTCTTAATTAAGTTTTATTTAAAATAAGCCCCCTTTTAATATAAGTTTACACCATTTTAAATTTCTTAATTAACTTTAGAAATATTATTATTTCCAAAACCTTTCAAAACAAATTGATATTTATACTTACCAATAATTATTTTAAGAAAGATAAGTTTACAAATTAAATTGTCTTAAATTTGTTCAAATTTTAAAATCTGGAAATATACAATCCCAGGCCTGCTTCGAGTCATACCCGAGAAAATTTTGCCTCTGCTTCGAGTTTTTTGCCCAAACTTACCCAAGTTCCACAATTTTCAATTCAAAAATTTTTCTAAGTATTTTAACCCAGCAAACCCAAAATTTTACTCGAGTTCGACTTCGAGTCGTAACTGCTTTTCCCCGAGTCAAACTTCGAGACACCTTCCTTCTTCCCCGATCCACATTCCAGTGCACACGAACGTGCACGGTGCACCTGATACTACGCTGCCGACCTCCGATCATCATCGCGACCATCCTCGACAACCACTAGCACCCCCACGACCCCGAACAAGGATCCAGCTCGACGCTTCCAGGCTCGAATAAAAATTGAACCCATCGACCCAGAACTGGAATAACTCGATCATCATAAAACTGCCTCGTTTGATCACCCCAGGCCACCAGCGACATCGAGATCCTAGCCAGAGCCTCGTCAGGCTTCCCTACTTCGATCGCCACCGAAGCGATCGCCTCCGCTTTCGTCACGACGCCACGAGACCCATTCGAAACTCAACGACAAACACAGCCATTAAACCCTATTTCTCCCCGGCCTGGCCACCACGATCACCAGAAAAATTCCCCAACATTTTTCCTAGGACTATCCACCTACCAGCCACCTCTGACCAAAATTTCGCCGCCATTCATCACGTCGATCAACGGCAATTGCCAAAAACGCCCAAAACGTATTTCAAAAATTTCCAATTGATTATCACACTAAAAATTACAAAATGTATATCAAAAATCATAATTTTCGATAGCGAACGCATATATGTAATTCAAAACAGAATTTGATTTTGTTGATTTTCAACTTTTCTATGAAATCTTACTGTTATTTCTCTTTTTAAACCTACTTGTTTAATCTAAAACCTTGAAACTATTTTTATACACCCTATCATACAATAACAACCATCTTTCATTTAAACATCAAGGTCTAATTTTAATTCTATTGGAAGCTTTGGATTTATGAAGGCAAGGCAAGAATTGGAACATAGGAAAACAGGGTATATAAATGTATATATATATATAGGCAAACTTACTCACTTATACATAATACAAACTCATCAATATCATATATCAGATCAACTCAGGCATTTGAATCATTCATACCTTTAAAAAGTTTTAAAAGTAATTCGTTCACTCACAAGCGACAAGAAATCAAAACAGTTAAGCCTCAGAAAAATAAGAGTTGCTCACCTGGTTTAGTTGAAGAGCAGAGCTTTACTTTTTTGTTGAACATGTTGTAAAAATTTGCAAACTGAAGCTTTTCCAAGCTGAAGACATTGCCTTGTTTTGATGTGTTGTTATTTTAGATTTTTTTGTTTCTCAGTTTGAAAATGAACGAATGGATAAGAGAAGCTGAAGTATATAAGAAGTATACAGCCTACATACTTGTATTTAATGTTTTGATACTTTGTTCCCATGCCTAGCCCATGCTTGCTTTATGGCTGCATTTATGACTTGTACAAAAGATATATTTTGTTGCAAGCTTTATTACTTCGGCTGATAGATATTGTATGTACTTTAGAGATTTGTATTTATCACTTTGGGGCTGCATCTTACATTTGTTTTGTATTATTTTTTTCTATGCTTTCCCAGGTTTGTTTTTACTTTTCTAACTCTAATTATTTTGTTTATACTTGAACATGTTTGTTTTTAACTTTGTTTAAATTGAATTTGAATTTCTTTTCTTTTATTTTCTTTATACATAGATTTAAAGTTTAGATGATTTTATACAGAATTCATTTGTATTCGGGGAAACTCGAAATCAATTTATCAATTGATTTTACAATTTTTATTCAAAAATTTATTTAATTACTCAATTTAATTCAAAAATTCATTTAATTATGAATTTAAATAAATTTAAATTTCGAGGTCGTTACAATTTGAATTTATACAAGCATATGAAAATACTATCACTATCATACGCACACATACTTATCAGCTCTTTATGCACACATACTGCACTGTGCTATCTAAAAATCAATTTTCTTCAGTGTTTTATTAATATTCGTTCCTAATGTAAATATTTATCTTATTTGCAGGTGTGTGAAAGAAGGATGCAGAAGTTGTGGTCTTCTTTTTAATGCAAACAACCAAATATGTACTTAATTTTTTTGTTAAATTTTGCTACTATTTTTTGGGGTGTGCTTAAAACATTTGCTACTACGTTTTGATTTATGTGGTTTAAGCTATAAGATATTATGCGTATGAATATTTGATATGTTTAATGTAATGTGTTACATCTCTATATTTATTATCTTTTATGATTCTTGTGTTAAATGATTTTATGTTTAAAATGATTATTATTATGCATTTTGATATTGGTATTTAATACTGTAGTTTATGAATAGGATGTAGAAAATATTTGAATTGTGAAAGTAAACCGTAGCACTTGAAAACCGCTATAAATATTTAATAGCGTCGAATGACCGCTATTAAATCTGTCAGTATTACAAATGCATAACAGAAAAAGCGCTATGGTATTATAAAAAGCGCTATAAAAGAACATATCATAACAGAGTATAAGCGCTATTGTAGCTGAATCTTTATAGCGGCATATTGGTGTTGTGACAAGTCAACATCTACAATAATGTGTCCATATACAACGCTCATAATCCGCTATTAATATTTTTTTATAGCGAATTATTAGTGCTATCTTAGAAAAAACAAAAAGTATTTTGTGGCTAATGACGAATTTCATAGCGGACAAATAGCGCTATTATAGTAATCAATAACACATAATTTGCCGCTATAAAATGTTTAAAATAGCGGATATTTTGCGCTAGTATATTAATACTTTTTATAGCGCTTATTATGCGCTATAAATTGTTCACTGTTTTTTAATAACATGTCATTATACATCGTTTATTAAACCGCTATTATAAGCTTTAATAGCTTTTTTTGCGCTATCGTAGGGTCTTTTTATTATAGTGTGCAGACCACAAAAATATCTCGTATCATTCCTGGGATGTGAGGCTCGTGAGGTTACGCTCCACAAAGCCACGCTTTGGTCATAACAAGTTCCACTTTAAATGCCAGACTGCAATTCCTTCGATCACTATTGAGTTTCATGAACATACAACCTCTGAGCTCGTACGTCTCAGAGAAGGGCGTTAAGCTAGGAGAAGTTTCCTTCTCCACCACTAAATAGATGTACATTTGCAAAAGTCAACGTTGTGATCTCGGAAATGCAATGTCAGACATTCGTCCATACATGTTTGTTCTAGGATTGAACGAAACCGAAGGCACTCCTCCTACTACATCCTGTTGGGAATTGTCCCTAGGATTAGTAGCGATTAGTCCTTGTAATAGAAGATTTTCATAACAGAGCACTACTGCCACCATAAATATATGATATAGTAAATTTCACCTCAAGGGACTAGTGGCAAGCAACCCTTCATCATGAGGATCCCCATCTTCAAAAATCATCAACTTCATCATGTCTTCACTTTCAAACGTATACATTGGTTCGAAGTGGTTTTCAGATAGGAGTTACCCAATCCAGACCCCGTTTCCTTTGAACCAATCATCGATTAAAAATATGTTAAGTTCATATGTGATTATTCAATTTAATTCATGTGACGCCCCACCTCTATGCTCATAATAACAAAGAGTATTAAAAGAAATACTGTCTATTATTACGAAGAATAAGGCTGGATAGGAGCGACCATCCGTAATTGGCCTTACACTAATATTGGTTATCTCGATAGGAGTGGTATATACTTTTTATTTTTCATCTATTATTTATTTACTCCCATCGACATATCCAATTATCAGTATAAAACAAACTACGATAGTTCATAATAGTTTAGGACATTAGATATAACAATAACATAGATAATATAATTGCGGAACACAGATAAAAACAAAAGTCTCATATATATATATATAACTGATGTCAGTTAATACATAGTTGACACAATACATACGATACAACTACAACTGTCGACTCTAGAAGTTATATATACACGTACATTATCGACTAATATACATGAATACATATCGTTCTATACAATGACACGACTACTACAAAAGGACAATGACAACTTCAGAAGATGCGAAAAGTCTTCAAATCCCGAACAGCAACTCAAAGAAGAAAATCTACAACCTGAAATAACTCGGGTCTGACCCGAGTATTACATTCAAAAGAAAATAATACCCAGGCCAGTCTAATTCAAACCAGTTTATTAGTGCATATAGGCAGTAATAATTTAAATAGACAACAGTCACAATAATTCTCGTCTATCCGATTCTTTAAACAAAGAAACCGGATAACGGTCAATATAACACTTAACAGTGTTTAACAAAAATCAGCAGATTTAAATCATCAACAGAGATAAATAAACGATTTATCAAATCGACTAAATCAATTTAAAACTGTCAAATCTGATAGGACTGCAGTACACGCACGCGTGTACTGCCTCGCCACTATCTCAAGAGATACACAAAAGCTCAGTGAAAATCACAAATGATCACCAGTTCAAACCCTGAAATCGGGTTCACTCAAGAGCAATAAAATAATGTCACAAGGTCAAATCCAGATCGGATTCAACTCAGGTGAAATTCGAAAAACCAAATTTGAATACAATTGAATGGTCAAAACAGTCTACACAAATTCAAGGAGGCACCAAACAACAAACAAAATGCAAAGTGTTCAAGGCTGGTCAGAGAAGCCATGATGCGTCTCAATTAAAATATGCAAAGGAACACTGGGGTATAAACCCAGTATCAACAAGATTTGGAATGAATGCAAGAATGTGGCCAGAAACTGCAAGGGTAAAACTGCACCCAATTACAACTGTCCAGAGTAAAGACCAGACCAGACTACATGAAATACAATGGAACAATACAGAGACTACTCCAGACAGAGATGGACATGTCAGAAATATCATCACCGAAGGCGTGGTTATCCAGCTATCAAACAAATGCAAAGGGACAAAGCATGATGAAGCACAGTGGACATATAGCAGTAATGTAAACAAACAAATGCAGACAACAGTGAGTCAAGTCCAAGCAATACAAGTATATATATGTGTACACATATATATCTGTATGAAACATACCGCTGCCATCAACATGAACAAAAGACCGTTATAATGCAAACTCAAGCTTGAAGACAACAGAAGTGATGTCGATAGTCATATAGTTCAGACTACACAAACATCCCAAGTTCAAGTCCAACATGATCAAGTTCATCAATGCAGTTCGACAAAGATGTACCAAGCAACTACAAGGATGAATACGATGTCAAAGATCAAAGACCAGACTACTACAGCAAAATACTCAAGTGATTCAAACTACTAGAGAAATCCAATGCAATGCAGATGCCAACAAATATGTAAACTCAACCCTGATCGATATCGAAGGCCTGGAACAGTTCAAATCCATACTAAAACAAAGTCAACTTAAAGGCAACTATTGGTATCCGATACTCAAGTCCAGAGCACACTTACAGGTTACGGAATTTCAGAAACCAAGACAAAGTCGAAAACGAACAAGTCACTTTTTCACCTCAAAACTTGTTCACAAAATCAAGTGATTCAATGCCGAGAGACAATGTGACGAAGACCAGGAGACAAGTTCGAATTCAACGCAGAAGTGAACAAGTAACAAAAATTCAAGTTTTAAAAGTAGCCAATGCCAAAGTTCGAATTCACAAACCCAGATGACCAAATCAAACCCAATGAAACAGCAACAATGAAATATCAATAATCTATGGAACTGCACCAAAGGGATTGCAACTGGAAATATCAAAGCAGCAGTATGCAAGTGTAAAAGAAGTGAATTTAACACGCAAGCCTTAAGTATAAACTGACCAGAGTCAATGCACTGCAACATGTTCGTAATGACAACCAGGAACAATAGAGAATAAAGAAAATCAAAACCAATGGCAACAAGAATACAATCAATTTCCCATGAACGAAGATCAACTTCAAAACCCAACGAACCAAGTAATCATGAAACCACAGTTCAAAGCAATAGGGTTTGAATTAAATGTGACTGACAAATAATCACTCACCTTATTTACGACAATTAGAAGCAGCCGAAGTATGTCATAGACGAGCGAATCAAGGGTCTTGAATCCCTAATCAAGTCGAACTCAATCCAATGGAGGCACTCGACAATGTGAAGTATTCGAAGTCGAAGAAAGTCGCAGATTATCAGAGGATCGAAGTCGAGCAAAACAGCCGAAGCCCTAATTTCTCCAGATCGCAAGCCACCATTTTTTTTCTTCAGAGAAAATTAAGGAACGGGTTATGGGTGAATGGAAATGAGAAAGGGGTCCGGTTGGTCTAGATGATTATCACGGCTCAAAACAACTAAGTGAAAACGTGGGCCAACTTAAAACTTAAAGCCCGCATACTATTTCACAAATTCAACAAGAATTTCAATCTGATTTTTAAAAGAATTCAACCCATTAAAACTTCCACAGCGATTAGCCAATAATTCAAATCGTCATTTGATGATAACAAAGTGATTGCGGAATCTCGGGTTGTTACAGACTCCCCTCCTTATAAAAATTGCGTCCACGCAATCATAGGGAATAAATGGATAAAAGGTAACAACCAAAAGAGCATGGCAATGTCGAATGTATAAGCAAAGCAAGTGTCAGCAGGGGAAGTATTAGAAATGAAATCAAAAGGTCCGACTGATTCAAATCAAAAAAATCAGCATCGTGGGAATCAGGGATCAAAATCAGACGACTAACACAAGCAAGAACAATCGAGTTCCAGCAACTAAAAGAGAAGGAAAAACAGAGCAGAAATCCCATACAGAGCACGAATTGAATGTGAGTAAATCAAATTACTCACCTGAATCGCCAGAGAAAAAGATGAAGCTCAAATCTCAAAAATCGCAAATATTCGATCATCAAAAGCGATAATCAAATTTCTCAAATCAACAAATATTCGATTATCACAAGCGATAATCAAATTTCAAATTCAACAAATATTCGATTATCAAAAACGATAATCAAATTTCAAATCAACCAATATTTAATTATCTAAAGCGATAATTAAATCTCAAATCAACAAATATTTAATTATCTCAGGCGATAATTAAATCTAAAATCAACAAATATTTAATTATCAAAAGCGATAATTAAATCTCAAATCAGCAAATATTTAATTATCAAAAGCGATAATCAAATTTCTCAAATCAACAAATATTCGATTATCACAAGCGATAATCAAATTTCAAATTCAACAAATATTCGATTACCAAAAGCGATAATCAAATTTCAAATCAACCAATATTTAATTATCTAAAGCGATAATTAAATCTCAAATCAACAAATATTTAATTATCTCAGGCGATAATTAAATCTAAAATCAACAAATATTTAATTATCAAAAGCGATAATTAAATCTCAAATCAGCAAATATTTAATTATCAAAAGCGATAATTAAATCTTAAATCAGCAAATATTTAATTATCAAAAGCGATAATTAAATCTTAAATCAGCAAATATTTAATTATCAAAAGCGATAATTAAATCTCAAATCAGCAAATATTTAATTATCTCAAGCGATAATTAAATCTAAAATCAGCAAATATTTAATTATCTCAAGCGATAATTAAATCTAAAATCAACAAATATTTAATTATCAAAGACGATAATTAAATCTCAAATCAACAAATATTTAATTATCTCAAGCGATAATTAAATCTAAAATCAGCAAATATTTAATTATCTCAAGCGATAATTAAATCTAAAATCAACAAATATTTAATTATCAAAGACGATAATTAAATCTCAAATCAACAAATATTTAATTATCTCAAGCGATAATTAAATCTAAAATCAGCAAATATTTAATTATCTCAAGCGATAATTAAATCTAAAATCAACAAATATTTAATTATCAAAAGCGATAATTAAATCTCAAATCAGCAAATATTTAATTATCAAAAGCGATAATTAAATCTTAAATCAGCAAATATTTAATTATCAAAAGCGATAATTAAATCTTAAATCAGCAAATATTTAATTATCAAAAGCGATAATTAAATCTAAAATCAGCAAATATTTAATTATCTCAAGCGATAATTAAATCTAAAATCAGCAAATATTTAGTTATCTCAAGCGATAATTAAATCTAAAATCAACAAATATTTAATTATCTAAAGTGATAATTAAAAGCAACAAATATCCGATTATCAAAAACGATAATCAGAACTCATATCAACAAATATCTAATTATCACAAGCGATAATTAGAAACAACAAATATCTGATTATCAAAAACGATAATCAGAACTCATATCAGCAAATATCTAATTATCACAAGCGATAATTAGAAACAAATATCTGATTATCAAAAACGATAATCAGAACTCATATCAGCAAATATCTAATTATCACAAGCGATAATTAGAAACAACAAGTATCTGATTATCAAAAACGATAATCAGAACTCATATCAGCAAATATCTAATTATCACAAGCGATAATTAGAAACAACAAATATCTTATTATCAAAAACGATAATCAGAACTCATATCAGCAAATATCTAATTATCACAAGCGATAATTAGAAACAACAAATATCTGATTATCAAAAACGATAATCAGAACTCATATCAGAAAATATCTAATTATCACAAGCGATAATTAGAAACAACAAATATCTGATTATCAAAAACGATAATCAGAACTCATATCAACAAATATCCAATTACCTGCAGATAATTGGAAGCAACAAATATCTAGAAATCAATTAAGAAGACTAGAAAATCAACATGAAAGCTTGGATCGATCCCATCAGATGGCGAGTTTTTAATTCGCCGCACGTGCATCTCAGAGTGGCCGAAGCCTACCAAGTACTCAACATAATTTTGGCGCCCATCAGATTGACCCGAAGGTCCGCAGAGTGACCCGAAGGTCTAGTACTGGTATTTGACCCGAAGGTCCGCAGAGTGGCCCGAAAGCCCAACATATGACCCGAAGGTCCGCAGAGTGGCTCGAAAGCCCAACAAATAACCCGAAGGTCCGCAGAGTGGCTCGAAAGCACACAAAATCATCAAATATTTCAATTAACGAGTCCGGAATTAACCGAAATAGCAAACGCACATGTCTCATACCACGTGTTTTACTAAATCGTTTGATTCTCTTCATCGTTTCCTTGAAAGTGCAAAATTGTGTATTTTGTAAAAATACATTTCACATTCTCAAACGGACAAGTCCGGAATTAAGCGAATCAGTAAAAGAAAGGGGTCATAGTCCTCGATTTTGCTGAAACGTTTAAATCGCTTCCTCATTCTTTTGAAATCGCAAACTGTAAAATTTTTGAAAACAAATTTATTTATTTTGTAAAAATAACAATTCGCATTCTCAACTGAACAAGTCCGGAGTTAAGCGAAACAGTAAAAGAAAGGGGTCATAATCCTCGATTTTGCTGAATCGTTTAAGTCGCTTTCTCATTCTTTTGAAAACGCAAACTGCTAAAATTTTATAAAACAATTTTCATTTTAAAACGATTTTCCAATCACGTGATTAAAACAGCAAATCAGTAACAATTTCGATAAGGAAATTGTACTTCTCAAAATACCGTAAAAACGGTTACAAATCAGCATTGCGGAATAACCGCTTGAAAATCCACTTTATAAAATTTGACGGTTACGGAAGCCAAAGCGACAGTAGTTTTAAAACGTCAAAATCACATCAAAACAATCTACATCAAAATGTAATGTCAGTGAATTCTCATTCATCAAAATGCCACAAAACACCGTACTTCAAAATATGGCATTGGTGTAAAATTCCGTTGTAAAAATAACGGCAACAAAATACGTTTCATAACCAAGCATCGGTTTAACGTAAAATAAATGCAGTAACGCGCAATTCAAATTTTTGCACGTACTACAGAATGAACAAAGAAATCATTCGAAGGTATCTTCAATGAAGACAATTCAAAACAGCAAAATCTAATCAATAGATGATTAGTACAAAAGAAAGCCAGCGGAAATTTCAACAAAAATCAAATATCTGCAATTTCTTCGAATCCTCAATTTGGATTCGAAATTCTCAAAGAAACAAATAATTACAGCTATGTAAACAACAATTGGAATTCATATCAATTTCGTATTTTGATTCTTAAATCAAAAAGATTATCAGTTGTACTCAGCGAAGACAGTTTCACTGTTTCCGCTGCGCACTCTGATAAATAGAACACAAATCAATCAAATCATCAGAACACAATTTCATCCAAACAACAAAACACAATTCCACTTTTATTTTTAAATAACGATATTTAAAAATTTCATCAAAATTTCAAAACTTTAGTTTTGACTCAAATCACAGATAAAACGTCGACTAATAGTTGTAACATATGCTCCATCCAAGTTATGTTTTATATTATGTCCATAAATCCCAAGCCCTGATACCAACTGTGACGCCCCACCTCTATGCTCATAATAACAAAGAGTATTAAAAGAAATACTGTCTATTATTACGAAGAATAAGGCTGGATAGGAGCGACCATCCGTAATTGGCCTTACACTAATATTGGTTATCTCGATAGGAGTGGTATATACTTTTTATTTTTCATCTATTATTTATTTACTCCCATCGACATATCCAATTATCAGTATAAAACAAACTACGATAGTTCATAATAGTTTAGGACATTAGATATAACAATAACACAGATAATATAATTGCGGAACACAGATAAAAACAAAAGTCTCATATATATAACTGATGTCAGTTAATACATAGTTGACACAATACATACGATACAACTACAACTGTCGACTCTAGAAGTTATATATACACGTACATTATCGACTAATATACATGAATACATATCGTTCTATACAATGACACGACTACTACAAAAGGACAATGACAACTTCAGAAGATGCGAAAAGTCTTCAAATCCCGAACAGCAACTCAAAGAAGAAAATCTACAACCTGAAATAACTCGGGTCTGACCCGAGTATTACATTCAAAAGAAAATAATACCCAGGTCAGTCTAATTCAAACCAGTTTATTAGTGCATATAGGCAGTGATAATTTAAATAGACAACAGTCACAATAATTCCCGTCTATCCGATTCTTTAAACAAAGAAACCGGATAACGGTCAATATAACACTTAACAGTGTTTAACAAAAATCAGCAGATTTAAATCATCAACAGAGATAAATAAACGATTTATCAAATCGACTAAATCAATTTAAAACTGTCAAATCTGATAGGACTGCAGTACACGCACGCGTGTACTGCCTCGCCACTATCTCAAGAGATACACAAAAGCTCAATGAAAATCACAAATGATCACCAGTTCAAACCCTGAAATCGGGTTCACTCAAGAGCAATAAAATAATGTCACAAGGTCAAATCCAGATCGGATTCAACTCAGGTGAAATTCGAAAAACCAAATTTGAATACAATTGAATGGTCAAAACAGTCTACACAAATTCAAGGAGGCACCAAACAACAAACAAAATGCAAAGTGTTCAAGGCTGGTCAGAGAAGCCATGATGCGTCTCAATTAAAATATGCAAAGGAACACTGGGGTATAAACCCAGTATCAACAAGATTTGGAATGAATGCAAGAATGTGGCCAGAAACTGCAAGGGTAAAACTGCACCCAATTACAACTGTCCAGAGTAAAGACCAGACCAGACTACATGAAATACAATGGAACAATACAGAGACTACTCCAGACAGAGATGGACATGTCAGAAATATCATCACCGAAGGCGTGGTTATCCAGCTATCAAACAAATGCAAAGGGACAAAGCATGATGAAGCACAGTGGACATATAGCAGTAATGTAAACAAACAAATGCAGACAACAGTGAGTCAAGTCCAAGCAATACAAGTATATATATGTGTACACATATATATCTGTATGAAACATACCGCTTCCATCAACATGAACAAAAGATCGTTATAATGCAAACTCAAGCTTGAAGACAACAGAAGTGATGTCGATAGTCATATAGTTCAGACTACACAAACATCCCAAGTTCAAGTCCAACATGATCAAGTTCATCAATGCAGTTCGACAAAGATGTACCAAGCAACTACAAGGATGAATACGATGTCAAAGATCAAAGACCAGACTACTACATCAAAATACTCAAGTGATTCAAACTACTAGAGAAATCCAATGCAATGCAGATGCCAACAAATATGTAAACTCAACCCTTATCGATATCGAAGGCCTGGAACAGTTCAAATCCATACTAAAACAAAGTCAACTTAAAGGCAACTATTGGTATCCGATACTCAAGTCCAGAGCACACTTACAGGTTACGGAATTTCAGAAACCAAGACAAAGTCGAAAACGAACAAGTCACTTTTTCACCTCAAAACTTGTTCACAAAATCAAGTGATTCAATGCCGAGAGACAATGTGACGAAGACCAGGAGACAAGTTCGAATTCAACGCAGAAGTGAACAAGTAACAAAAATTCAAGTTTTAAAAGTAGCCAATGCCAAAGTTCGAATTCACAAACCCAGATGACCAAATCAAACCCAATGAAACAGCAACAATGAAATATCAATAATCTATGGAACTGCACCAAAGGGATTGCAACTGGAAATATCAAAGCAGCAGTATGCAAGTGTAAAAGAAGTGAATTTAACACGCAAGCCTAAAGTATAAACTGAACAGAGTCAATGCACTGCAACATGTTCGTAATGACAACCAGGAACAATAGAGAATAAAGAAAATCAAAACCAATGGCAACAAGAATACAGTCAATTTCCCACGAACGAAGATCAACTTCAAAACCCAACGAACCAAGTAATCACGAAACCACAGTTCAAAGCAATAGGGTTTGAATTAAATGTGAGTGACAAATAATCACTCACCTTATTTACGACAATTAGAAGCAGCCAAAGTATGTCATAGACGAGCGAATCAAGGGTCTTGAATCCCTAATCAAGTCGAACTCAATCCAATGGAGGCACTCGGCAATGTGAAGTATTCGAAGTCGAAGAAAGTCGCAGATTATCAGAGGATCGAAGTTGAGCAAAACAGCCGAAGCCCTAATTTCTCCAGATCGCAAGCCACCATTTTTTTTCTTCAGAGAAAATTAAGGAACGGGTTATGGGTGAATGGAAACGAGAAAGGGGTCCGGTTGGTCTAGATGATTATCACGGCTCAAAACAACTAAGTGAAAACGTGGGCCAACTTAAAACTTAAAGCCAGCATACTATTTCACAAATTCAACAAGAATTTCAATATGATTTTTAAAAGAATTCAACCCATTAAAACTTCCACAGCGATTAGCCAATAATTCAAATCGTCATTTGATGATAACAAAGTGATTGCGGAATCTCGGGTTGTTACAATTCATCTTTTTATTCATTCATAAATATCTCAAAGAGACATTATTTTAGATTATTCCTTTTATCTTCTTAATTGTATATGAAATCATTAAGCCTCACTTATCAAATTATTTTGGTTAATTAAACCTTTTTGAATCTTGGAATAATTCCAAATCGTTTCACCTTTTATTTAGGAAAATATTTCCATATCATTCATTAAATATTAATCAAAGGTTTCTTAACTTTCAAACAGTTCAAAAATTATGTTATTTAAGACATCGTTTACTATAAACCCAAACCAATTAATATTGAGTAAAACAAGGAATCTATAGAAATTATATTAATGAAACTCAATACTAATTTCCGTTTTTAACAAGTACTATGGGAAGAATAACGGTGAAATCACCTTTTAAATTCCACGAATGGTACAAGTTCCCTTCTCGTAATTTAACACCAAGCATAAGAAGATTAATTTCTATACAATCCAATTTGTAATTTTTTTTTGAAAATTAAATCTTTTATACTTAACTTGTTTAACTTATGGAGAATACTAAATCTCGTTTTATTTTGGGAAAATCTTGATATGATCTTTTTAGAGCATCCAAGATTTCCTTTCGATCTGTTCCATCGCTCACTTAAAAAGAGAAAAGAGAGGCCAAGTAAGTTCAGGGCACTGGTTGCTCCATCCCCGGCCTTGGTTACACACCTCGTTTTACCTTTCTAGATCTCACAAGCGGGACAAATGTACTAGTCGTTTCCGCATACTCATTTTTTAAGCTCTTAATCATCTTTAAATTATTTAATTATTTATTTGAAAAGGTTCGTAAAAGATCCGGGATAGAATAATTAAGTTAAAATCATTGTTTGCAAAAGTTATAAAAGGTTATGCACTAAAAGTGCTGCAAATAGTGTTTTAATGATTGAATTAAACAAAAAATTTATTTCATAAACTTCCATTTTTACAACTTAAATCTCTTTTAATCCATTTTAGTAGATTTATAAAATTTATTTCATATTTTTAAATGTTTAAAAATATTCATTTTAAATCAATTTCAATTTCGGGTTTTTGAACTTCAAAACCACGATTTTTTCGAAAACTTGTTTTGGACTTATTTAAAAAATTACAAGATGGAATCTTGATTTTCTTTATTCATTTATAAAATATGGATATAATAGTTTGGAAAATTCACATCTCGAAGAATTATGAGCTATATTCCATTCTAGTCGTTTGACTTTTACGGCGCGAAATCGCGAACTACCGTTACGCGCCTTATGACAACCCGTAAATTTGCGATAATTTAAATTGTTAATTTGATTAAATTTTGTGATTTAATATTGAAAGAAATAAATTTTTTATTTATTAATGACTAGAATGAATTGTAGCAATATTAAATTAAGGCTAATTATTAACAGTTGAAATGAAATTCCAACAATAAAATAATGTAAATTGTTATACTTGGCTATAAATTAAATGAAAGAAAAGCAAAATGTAAATATTGAATTAATGTATGAAATAGCATAATAAATGGTGATTGAATAAAATCAGTATTGTATAAGAATTGTAACATTTGTTTGTGTAGAATGAATTCATAAGTGTGGTTAAAAGTTACGGTAACGATTGTTGTAAGTTACCTGTTTATTTAGTTTGTTAAATTTAATTAGAAATTAATTTCAATTAAATGATAGTAAATGGTACATTAAGGTGAGTTAAGACAATGACTGTAAATTGTGAATGTAATAAAATAAATAAAAGTGTTAATTATAGTCATATTGTAGTGATTGATTTAATAAAATAGTGAAATCAGGATAATAAATCGATTTGGGATTTTAAATTTTATTTAATGTGTGAAATTGACAAAAATTCAATAAAATGGAAATATAATAGTTAATACAAACTAAAGATGGAAAGTGGAGTATCTTAGTGTAATGAAATGTAAACCAATGTTAACTATGTTTATAAAGTGATAATGGATTTAACAAAAAGGATTGAAATTGAATCGAATCAATTTATTGAAATTAATTATAAATAATCGGATTTAATTACAGTTGAAATCAAACACTGTAATTTGTAAATTAATTAACTTTAAATTGATATCTAAATTGTTTAAAGTATTGTAATTGTTTAAGAAATCAAAAGTGATAAAAAAATTTAATTATAGAATTGAAATTAAAAATTTGATTTAATTAATTTAATATTATTTATTTAATTAACTGAAATTAGCCATTTTGGCCACTGACTCGGATTTCGACGAAACAAGTTTCATCGGATTCGTAACGGTGAATTATTGTAGGATTTTAAGTTTCGTAATGATCGGACCTGTCGTTTGATCGTACGAGCTCGAAACGCCTAGAAATCAATTTAATTGAAATCAATTTGAACAAGCTGATTTTATCATAACTTCTTCATATGATGGAATTAGGACCTGAAACCTGTTCCATTGAATTTAAATTATTTGAAAACATCTATTTTAATATATGGGATGACCCATTTTCGTTCCGGAGACAGAACGGGCTTTTCGAGCCATTTATCGTTCAACGTGTAAATCAATCGTGTCCATTCATCTATTTTCTGTTCTACCTATAAATAGCTCGTTATAAACCTAGCTTGTTCTATTTTCATTTGTCTGTACGTACAATTCATTCTCACCTCCTCTCTCCAATGGCAGACAAATCAGAACCAAATTTCCAATTCGATTGAAAATCAAAACCAAATCAAAAATTTCAAACTCCCCAAACTATATCGAATTATATATCAATTTGAAGCTCTCGACGAGCGCATCTCAATTCTGTGATTCATTTTTCAATTCGATACATCGTTTGTCCGAAAATTCAAGTTGAACCTCAGCCGTCCATGGGCTAGGGTTTAGATCCAACGGTGGATTCGCGATGATACGACGATCGGAAAGCATGGAATCGTACAGGACGTCGAGGGGTGGAGATCTATGCGGTTAGCCTATCCTATCGACACAAGGAATTGCTAGAAAACGTGGCTTGCTCGACCGTACTTGGCTCAGGGCTGTGGTGGTTTTGGTGGACCGAAGGGGGCGTCGCAATCGGGGGATGGGCGGCCGGATGTGGAGGGGTCAGGCACGTTGTAACGACCCCAAAAATTCGACACTAATACGTTCACTGTAGAAGTGCCGAGCAATCAAACGCCGGAAATCCCAGATTGTTAGGGTAAAGAAGAAAAGAGGTAGAAGAAGAAACAGAAAACAACGGCACAGAATCTCACAATCGCAGCGGATCAAAATATAATATCAAATAATAGCATTTACACAAAGAAAGCTGTGAATGTGAATTTACATACAATATATCAGAGTAAAATCATTCACAATAAACTGGACAGTTATAATTAACTTGTCCCTGAATACAATCAATACAAGTTCTAATACACAACGGAATATACTACATACGTTCCTGCCATCCAGCTTGTCTCCTGAACTCTAGAACGTCCTAACCTGAAAATCTGTAATACTCGGTCTGAAAATCAAAATCGAGTTAATCGATCCTAACTGGAACCCAACCATCATCAAAATTGCCTCGACGCCGACGATCCCAACTACCTGGAACCACGCCAATCAACCTTTAATTAATTATCCTTAATTAGTTACATTTATTAATTAATCACTTTAATTAATCACTTTAATTAATTAACCTTCAATTATTAATTAATTAATTAACCCTTTAAATTAATTATCATATAATCACTTGATTAATTTAAACTTTTAAAACTTGTTAACATATATTTAAATCTCTGACCCGAGACAACTTCGAGTTCCCACCCGAGCCAAATATACAAAATCGGGCACGTCGTCTGATCGGAGGCAAACGCCTTGGAGGCGCGGCGTTTGGCGGGTTCTCGCGGCGGTTGGAAGTTGTCGCATACGAAAAGCTTCGTTCGATATTAGGGTTTCGTGTGCATGACTAAGCTGCTGACGTGGCCTGTGTGTGGGGTATTGCAAATTCTGTTTTAATTTAATTTAATTTTGATTTCTATTTTTCTAATTATCGATAACTTTTACATACGAGGTCCGTTTCATGCGCGGTTTGATCCACTGGGATCGTATTAAAATTCTGAATATTTTGACACTGGTTTGGATGAATTCGAAGACTTTTCAAATTTTGGGCTTATTTTGAATTTAAATTCGATTTAAATTCAAAGGTGAGTGTTTTAACCCACTCACAACTTCTAAAATTTCTTATGTTTGTTAAAATTAAATTTATGATGTGATTAGAAATTTATCTATGACTATTTGGTATATTTTAAATCATCATCTCAGTTAATTTGAATTTATTTAAGTTAAATCGTTATTTAATTTATTATTGAATATAAATGCCAGTTAAATACCTGTTATTGATTATCAGTTCTATATTGATATTTCTTGGTTGATTTTGATGATGTTTGTAATGGATGTTGATTGTTGATATTGGATGAATGGATGTTTTATTTTATATCATTATAAACTGCAAGTTCACTATGGGTTGAAATGAAATATACCCGAATGATCAATAGATTAGGGAAAAATCGTTATGGGTCGAAATGATAGACTTGAGCGATTTTATGGATTTTGAATATTTTCGGGATTGCGGATTGAAATGATATATATCCGTAAATATAAAATTTTAAATTGCGGATTGAAATGATAAATATCTGTATCACTTGACCCTAGGGTAGAGAATTATATACGGATACCGGATTGGTTAAATTTAAATGATTTTGAATCCTTAAATTTTTCTTTGAATTAAGTGATATTTTGAAATAAATTCTGATTTATATAAATTGAATTTTTATCGAATTTTGAGTTTTATATTAAAATCGAATTGTTTGGAAAGATTTGTTGAAGGAATAAAATTGAAATTTTATAGTGAATTTGAAATATAAGCGAAGTTTATCGAAATTGAGTTATAAAAAAAATTGTATGAAATATAACTTTGAAATATATTGAAATTGGAGTGATTTAAATTGATATTTCGAACATGGATTGGAATCGATATTGAATTAAATATTTATTTAGAATTCTGAATCGAAAAATTTGAAATTTGGTTTTGGGATATTGAAATGGTCAAAATGTGTTGGAATGAAATAAATAGTTAAATTGATATAAATTTCAAATTCATATTTTCATATAAACTGTTTTAAATATATTATTTTAAATGACTTTAATTATTAAGATTTCAAACCTTTAAACTAATTAACCCATTTAACTTATTTTAAATCTAATTAATCTATTTTTAAATCTATTTAATCTATTTAATTATATTTAATCTATTTTTAAATCTATATTAATTATTTATAACTATTTAAACTATTTTCTTCTAAATTCCAAACCAAGTAAAGTGGATGGGTTTATATTCAAATTATCGATTTTTAAAGTGAAGGTGGTTAAGCGACATTATAACCTAAGTTGGTTTAATATGATAATTTTGAAATGAGAGTTTAACCTATTTTGGAAACACGACTTTTGAAAGGAAATATAATTTCGAACTATGATATCAATGTGATATAATTTCGAAAGTAAGTAATGATTTCGAAAATGATATGATTTGAATTGAATATGATATTTTGATATCAATTATGAAATGGTTTTGGAAATGTAAAAGAACCATCCGGTGTGTAATAAGCGATTGGTTGTTAAAGAGACCAGGATTGGATACAAACATACTCTCTGTCGATACCGAAAACCACTTTGACAACTATGTACGCAGTGGAGATTCCAGAATGAAGTAGGATGGTGGCGACGATCCTATAAGGTATATACGTGGACCTGACTCCCATGAGTTCGCTTAAGGTGGCTAAAACAGGAGCAATTGACGGGCTAAGTGAGGTCATTCCTCCGATCGGGCACATTCCATCGATACTATATTCTGACTTTGTGATTTATTTGGTGGCCACCCTCGATTTTTTTACTCGGGAGTGTGTTTCGAGGTGGGCGGTAGTAGCTGCTATGCGTTACCACCGGTCCGAAAGTGTAATTGGTATATTTACCCTGGCATTGCCTAGTTGTGCCGTGTCACCTACCTTAGCTCGCCTTCTATGAGTTTGGTTTGTACCATACCTATGGAGTGCCCTCTGATGGCACCCAGTACGGGTGGGATTACGGTACTGTATAGACTATGGGAAATAAAAATGTGTTAAGGGGGAAAATGTAACGCCTTAACGCTATTGAAAGCGAACCAACCTGAATTTAAATTAGTGAATGTAAACTAATTGAAAATGAATAATTGAATGTCGTTGTATATAAATTGGTTGTAAACAATTACAAGTGATGTCGAAATTATATAAATTGCTTATAAACCTTGTTTAGTATGCATTTCTTTTAATATGCATATGTTGTAGTTGTTTAAAAGAGTAAATTGTTAATAACTTTATATATATGTCACTTACATATTTAAACTGAGTAAGTACAGGTACCGGGGCTACCGTTCGGTTGGATTGGGTTGCGCTAATAAGCTTAATAAATAACTGCTTTGCTTAAAAATGCTAAAAAGGTATGCCTACGCAATAAAAATAGGAAATATGAACTGTTTTTCTGCTTTTCCGACCGTGTGGATCGATGTATATATATTTATGTCTATTGTGATCCTACTACGATTGAATCGCGCAAAGGAGGCTATGGCGAATTTTTCTGAAAATTTAAGGCGTTAAAAAATTTTCGGGAAAATTTTCGAAAATTTGTGAAAACTAAATTTTGGATTTGGAGTTAAAAGTTAAACGATATAGTTTGTTTTGAAAAGTATAACTAAGTATAGATTTGAAAAACTTAGTAAAGTTTTTGAAAGAGTTTAACTATTGGATTTTGGGAAAGTTGTACACTTAAGTGATTTTGAAATCTAATTTGAACAAATTGTTTGAAAAGTTAATGAATTTGGGGCATTTTTCTTACTTTGCAATTTCGAGGACGAAATTCTTTTAAGGGGGGAAGATTGTAACGACCCATAATTTCTGTCATTTGAAATTCAGATATTTAATTGATTTTAAATATTAACAAGTAAGATTTGTAAGTCGAATAACTTATATTTCGAATATAGAGATTTAATTGTTTAATTAAATCGACAATTTAATATTTGAAATTCCAGAAATAACTGATAATATGGATTAAATGTGAAAAAAATGATTTATAAAGTTATATTAAATCATGTTGGAGTTATAATGATGTTATAGAACTTTTAAAATTGAATTAAAAATTAATTTGTAGAAATTGAATATTTTAATATTTAATTGACGAGTGAAAATAGTCATTTTTCAAACAGTCTCGGATTTCAACGAAACCAGATTCATCGAATCCGTAATGTGAAATTATTATAAGATTTCAAATTTCATGTCAATCGGATTTATGGTTTGTCCGGGGAAGCCAAAACGCATAGAAATCGTTTTAATCGATTTAATTTTAAATTGATCGTTTATTTCCGTAACTCTCGCATATGACCGAATTAGCTCTCGAAACACGTTCCATTGTGTCCGGAATGCGGGTAAAACCTTAGAAACGCCAGCTGGCACGCTCGATTTCGAGTTCGAAAATTTTCGAGATGAATAGTGATTTGGAATTTTCTATAAAAGGACAACATCATTCACAATTTGCACTCAAAGCCCTAGCTAGGGTTAGCCGCCAGTTCTATAATCAATGGCCGAAAACTTCAATTTTTCTTCCCTCAAAATCTCTCAATCCGTAAACATTTACGAAAATTTATCAACTACAAAATTGTAGAGGGTGTTGTGATCTATCGATTCGACGGTTGTGATGGGTTATGGCATGGCCGATCATCGGCAATTTGATCCTGAAGTCGCGATGTTTGCACGTGTTTTTCGAGAGGAATGGAGGGCCGAGCTCGCCTATACTTCAGGCGGTGGTGGAGCGGAGCACGAGCTGCTCGATGGTGGTTCCTGATCGACGACTCGATCGTCGTAGTTGGCGCGACAATTAGGGCATGAAGGCGGCTCGATGGGTTGTTTGTTGCGTGCGTGAATTAGCTGATGGGGGAAGAGGATGGTACGCGCGGCTCTGATCTAGGGCAGAGAGATTGGACGGCTGTGATTAAAAAGGTTTAAAAATTTAAAAGAAAATTGTAAATTGAATATATATAAAATTGTATTAGCTTTGAAAAATCATATCTTTTTGATACAAGGTCGAAAACTGACGAAACGACTTGCGTTGGGTTCATTTTGATGAGCACTACGCAATGGAACTGGATTGAAGTTGATTGGAGCTAGTTTGAATTTTGGGTAAAATTAAATGTGCGTTTAATTTTATTTGAAATAAAACACTACAACTATTATCGGAAACTCAAGGTGAGAACTCCTCACTCAATCGAATTTGTTTCGATTTAAATTTTAAATAGTTAGATTTAAAATTGTTGACAGTGTCGATTGTGTGTTTGAATAGTGATTGATTATGGTTGTTATCTATTGTGCTGAAATAGACCCTATACGCCGCATATTAAGCGGCGGTTATTTATTAAAAACATATACCGCGATAATTCCACCGTGAAGTGGAATTGGTATTATATATGTATTTGGAGTTGATTTCCCGCATTATATAGCGGATGAGACCCTATTGCGCCGCATAATAGCGGATAGTATTTTATAAATCCCATATACCGCGATGTTCCACCTTGAAGTGGAATTGGTATTGTGCTAACATCTGTGGATGCAGGAAAACAGGTTGGAAGGATCCAACTGGATTCCTCAAACATTTGAATTTGTTTCATATGTTGTGTGTTGATTATTTATAATCACCGTGTGGTTATCTTTGTGATTGAATTTGTTAAAGGCTACGGTTTAGCCGAATATATTTTTGGTATCGTTGGATACCAGAAATTAATAAAAATTGGATTTTTAAAATTCAAGTTGAAAGTTTATTTTAAAATTTATTTTTTAGAATTGGATAAATTTAAAAGGAGTTTTAAAAAGATAAAAATCTTATTTTTGAACTATATTGAATTAAATTTCCAATTTCGGGAAAAAGGGCTTAATAAATGGATTTCAAAAATATTATTTATAGGTTGAAGAATTTATTTAAAAGTTGGATTTTTAAATAGATTTGAAGAAGATAAAGAAATTTATTTAAAAAGGAAATGATTTTGTAAATTCATTGGAAATTTATAAAGAGAAATTTATCTAACTTTAAATTAATCAGATAATTAAATTAATCCTACTTATGGATGTTTGGATTATATTGGATGTTGAATACTGTGTGATATATCCTGATTTGTGTTGTGATCTGTAAATTGTTTATCTGTGATATATATATCTGTGATATGTGAATGAAAGATAAGCGTTATAGTTTACACCGCTTATCAAATACATTGTTATATTTGATCTGTGATGGTTGAATGTTGTTGCACTATTGTGTTAAACCCTTGGACTACACGATACACACACAAATGTGGATTTCACGTGGAAATCAATTAAGTCACAGATTTTTGACAATTCTAAGGATTGAATTTTTGAATCCAAAATATTTTTGGAATTGGAATTGAAAGTTTTTGAAAATGAGATTCAAAAATAAGAGTTATTTTAAATAGCTTAATAAAAATTGGAATTTAAATCATTTGATTTAAATTTTGAATCCAATACTTGAAATTGAATTCAATGATTTGGGAATTATGGTCTAAAAGATTATGTAAGTTATAAAAGGTGTTTATATGGGTTTTTAACCATTTAAAATATGGTTTTGGAAATTTTAATTTTAATTCAAGTTTGTACTTGGATGGCTTTAACCTGTGTAATTGTAACCAGTTTTTACCAAAACGAAAACTATCTGTTTTCAGATAATAATAACTTTCATAAAGTGAAAAGATTTCCAATTTGTATCGAAACATTTCAAGTTGAAATGAAATTGTGAATAGTTTGAAAAACTATGAATTAACCTTTGTGAAGATGATTAAGCTTTATTTGAAATCAAAGAAGATTTTAAAAGGTGTATCTTTTATATTATAAAAGACTTGAAGTTTTGAAAGCTATACGTTAAATCTTGATTTAAAGATTTAATGGGTTAATCCAATTGAAATGGAAATTGATTTGGAAATCTGTGAATGAATCTTTGTGAAACTGGGTAAACTTTGTGAAGTAAATCTTTTTGTTTGAAGATTTAAAATGGTAATTTGTTTAAACCATTTAAAGGAATGGATTTGGGTAGTAAGTTGTGATTTAATTGAAATACCTATATCCATATGTTTTAAATATTGTGCTCACTATTCGGGTTAGCCGGGAAAAGACCTTTGTGTCATATAACCCATTCCGAATTAGTGATAAGACGATATGGATCGTATTGAAGATCGGTGGTGAAGACCGGGTATTTGTGAAAAATGATAGGATGACCTATCGATTGTCTCTGCACCGTTAGCTACGGTATAGACATTTCCTTTGTGATGGGAAGTTCGATCGGGATTGTGAATACCCGGATTGCAAGGGCTTCTTCGGAAGTGCCTTCGGTTCTGTTTGAACCCGGAACAGACTTGTATGGTTACATGTCTGACATTACATTTTGAGATATAAAGCTGATTTCTTTCAAATACATTTCTGTTGGTGGCGGAGAATTTATTCTCTTAGCTTAACACCCTTCTTTGAGACGTACGCGCTCAGAGGTTATGTATTTGAAAGTTATCAGTGATATACTCCCAATTTGGTAGTGTGGCATGCTGAGTGTTGCTGTGTGATGATTATTTATTAATCATTTGTGATCAAAGCTTGGCTTTGTGAAAAAGCGTAGCTTTGTGGATGAGACCTCTTCGGACCTCACAACCCAGAAATGGTCGAAACAGGAATATGCGACAAGGTTATGAGGGTCGCTCCCTTTAGGGTATGTCATTTCCTTCTGGAAAAGGGTGGTATCAGGTATGGAGCCCTGGTATTTAACCTATGTGGATACTCCAATCTCATTTACTGTGTGATTGCTATGTGATCGAGGCACCTCGGATAAAGGTCCCAAAGGACCGGGGTGGCGGCATATTCGTGTAGTAGTTACCTAGTGTAAGAGGTAACCCGACCTTGTGTTGGCAGAGAGCTAGTTAGTTCTCGGGACGTCCCACCAGAGGCGATCCCATTGGCAGTAGGAAGTTCCTTAGCCTGACCATTTGTTGGCAATCCATCTTCCAATACGAACCTTGTACGATATTAGTTGTAGAACCTGCCATTTAATGTGGCAGCTATAGTAGGCATAGTATAATGGTACCTATGCTGGCTAAGATTAATATTATACTTTCGAAATGTTTTCTGCACTATGCACTAGTAATAATATCCAATGATTTGTTTTGCGTAGTGAGCATCTTTGACTATCATAAGGAGAAATCTCCTCCAATTCTGCGTTTGCATTGTGTGTGTGGCGGGAGGCCTTATGGTAGTTTCATTTTCCAAAAGCATTGCGGATGTCTTTTACTTCCTTTGTGTTGTTGTTTTAAAGATAAAAAAACTGTTTTAGTTCTAACACCAGTTCCATGACTGACCTGGAGTTTATTGTTCCTTTCCTAAACTCTGGGTGCCCATAATTTTCCACACGGGCAGCCTAGAGTCAGGTTATTAGGTCATTCTGGATCTCAGGAGGCTTTGGAGCTCAAGTGGCGAGCTGGATGACGAGACGTATCACTTGTATATAATATTATTATTCCGTTGTGTATTCTGTATGAGGACAAGTTGTACAACTGTCCATTGATGTATTGTGTTGTATATTGTTGTTGTATACTTTGATGATGTAATGTATAAAAATGATATAGTTCTTGATTTGAAGATTATTCATTCATCTATTATATATTGTTCCGCTGCGAATGTGAGATTCTGATATTTTTTCTGTTTCTGTGTTTTTCTGTTCTTTTTTTCTTCTGTCTTCTTCTACCTCTTCTTTTTAACCATAACAATTCGGTTTTCTGGCATTCGATTGCTCGGCAGTTGATACAGTGGACGTATTAATGTCGATTTTCAGAAGTCGAAAATCCCAAAACGTTACAATATTTATTCCACTGCATTCATACCGCTGCATTTTTATTTATTTATCCCTGATATGTGTAACTCTGAGTTTGTATCGTATAAGTATAATCAAATGTTTTATATATAGCTTCATGAACTATTATTTGATTATTATATTTTGTCATTCCGCTGCGAGATTCTATTTTTTTTCTTTCTCTGCTTTTTCTTATTCACTCCAATAACAATCCGCCCTTTCGTATGGTTTGAGTCGGCATGCGTGTCTGCTTAAAGCGTACAAAAAGGCGGGATGTTACACGCCTTATTTTGACTTATTTTTCATAACTTGCCAAAACTTCTCCAAATTGACTTTTATTGTCTATAAAACATTTATAAACCATTTTAAATAATAAACACAAATATTCTCCATATTAAATCTCATATTAACTTTTAAACCATTTCATAATATTATATTATTATAATATTCATTTCCAAACTTTTTTATATTTTAAAACCATCAAGAGACTCAATATACTCCATACACACATTTATATGAATTCATTTTCTATTAATTAACCATGGTTAATTACTTAATCCTTTTTATTATGAGTTCTCATAATTTATCACAACCAAGTTATCAACCATATTAACATCCATATAGTCAACCATATAATCAACCAAGTTATCAAACATTCATACAAATCATTAAGAGAGTTAATGGTCATATTACCATACTTAAAAATAGTTATAGAGATTAATTATCATTTAATAAACATTGAGTCCTCACAATCACAATTGCCTCATCCTTCCCAAGCTCTAGAAAATCAAACAGAGCTTCCACGACACTTCGAACTTTTTCTTAACTTCTTGGAACGAAACAGGCGGTACTTTCTTTTCTTTTTCTTGCTTCGGAGCTTTCCATACTCCTTCCTTTCTTCCAAATGTGCTCGGCCTAACATTTTTTGGGAGGTGGAGCTCAGCCTTAGTAATGACAGTGGTGCTCGTGTACATAGAGGAGAAAGAGGTGGAGTTTGGACTTGCTTTTGAGGTGGAATACTATAATTTTTTAGTTTAATTTCCTTTTTCTACTTTTTTCACCATTATTTTCCTAAGGAAAAAATACATTAAAATAGCTTAAAGGAAGAAGAAGAAGAAGAGAATGTGTGTGCTAAAATGAGAGAAAAGATTGTTTATTTCTATCCTTGAATTCCTTAAGCATTAAGAATGTAAATGGACAAAATTACCCACCCCATATCACCATCAGTTTTGGCCCTCCTCCTCTTCTTACCTCCCGCATCACTTCACTCACCTCTTGATTTTTTAATCCCATTCTTAAAATAAATTTATCATTCTTATTTATCACACAAAACATGATTATTTAAGTTTGAAAATTCTATATTTGAATATTTAAAGTTAATTAAATATAAAATTATGGGTCGTTACATACTTCCCCCTTAAAAGAATTTCATCCCCGAAATTAAATCAAAACCCAAAACTCGATAATACTTACTCAAAACAATCTTCAAACTCAATTCTATATGATATACACAGAACATCCATATGTGATATCTGATTCGGTTTTCGGCCTGGTTAGAAGATGTTTTTTGTTTGCAACTAAATTGGCAACAAACACCCGAGAATAGGTTTAAGTAGTGAAATAAATAAAGAAATTAAATGAAAAAAGGAATAACACCGAATATCAAGAAAAATGCAGCAGAAAGTAAAAACAACAGGATTTATAGTGGTTCGACCTTGATTGCCTACGTCTGCTTTGAATACTCTCTTTATTGCTTCACAATTCACTTGATTATATTTATAATCAGTAAGAAATTGCAAGAGATAAGAAAAGAATAAAAGAAGTTCGTTACAATAATGGCAGAGTTTCACTTGCAACCCAAAAGTTCCTCAAAATGGCCCTTTGTGCCTGTATTTATAGATGAAGGTAGCCTTCAATCTGACTGAAAATTCGGCATCTGGACCTCCTCAACCATATGGGCCCACCATAGGGAGGGCTTGGCCCAACTATCAATGGATAGGGATTGGTACCGACCCCTCTATGAGTCGAGTTTTGGCTAGCGATCCCTATGGTAGCTTCCTTTTGGTCTATAATGATGGCATTTCAATTATCAAGGTGATTGGATGCATGGAGCTCTAGTTCTCATAATACTTTAGTTGGAATCTTAACTTGGTCTGGATTGTGTCGATCCCTCCTGGTCCCCCGATGTGTGCTGACCCATATCTCAAAGTCCATTTTATGCCGGTTCGTGTCCCGTAAGTGAACCATGTTGATCCGTATCGCTCTAGCCTCACCATGCCAACCCGTTGCCTATGAGCAAACCATGCTGATCCGTACCTCTTCCTCTTGTTATGCTGAACTATATCCTCCGCATGGATTATACCGACCTATTACCATATTACACATATATCGATCCATTCATATTTCATCCAATTTGACCAACATACACATCGTACCGATCCCTATTCCAAGCAACACCAAACCCCATAATTCGATATCCTATATCGTCTATCTATTAACTCTATCTAGTCCTTATAATCAACCCTATGTAGCCAGGCCAAGGCACCAGGTAACAATTGCCTCCCAAAGTACGTCTAGTGAATACATGACGTGCTTTGAATTGGAAAAAACCCATGTTCTCGGGAACAAGTCTATCCAACTTCCTAGTTGATCACTATTCCTTTATTATCCTTCGATGATACAAATTTGATGTCGTGCTCCATTAGTATGTACGGATTTGGTCATATGAGATCTCTAGGTTTTCTTTTGATTTGACATTAAGCTTGATCGTTTGTTAGTCCTAGCCAAGTTGTTTTATTCTGAATGCTTCCGTTTACAGTCTAACCTTCACGATATCGGTTGCCATTCGATTTCCAAACATCCACCATTTCCTTCTACCCTTCTTTTATATTACATCATTTCGTATATTCATTTATTTTTATTTTATTATTTACCTTCTCTCTCTTTTTCCTTTTTTTTAAATAATAGGAGGGGTCGGCATTTGGTATGCCGATCCCCCGGTGTGTCTGCATGGATAGGGGTCGGCTAGCTTCGGGGCCGAACCCTCTTTAATCTTGTGATCGAGTCACCTGGTAAGAACGGTTCGTCTCGCCCTCTTCATCGTCCGTATAAAAACTCGCACCTCTCTCCTTTCTCTCTTCACTTTTGCTTCTCCAATACTTAGCCCCTTCTTCCTTTGTTCTTCACACAGCCAAACGCTTTGGAAAGAAGACAAGCTTATCTTTTAAACTCAAATTCAAGTGCAAGACCACACTTTCAATATCCATCATTGTCAATTCGTCCCTAATCCAAGTTCTGACCACACAATCTATATCAAATAGGTCTAATTTCCTCTCACAATCACATCAACTGAGTTGTGGATTTAGGGTGTCACGTACATTTGACCTTAGGCGAGCGAGTCAACGGGCTTAGTTAGATTAGACGAGTTTGAGGGAGGAGAAGAAGGCGCTAGAGAAGGAAAAGAAAGGAATAGGGAATGAGGAAGAAAGATCGACGAGGAAAATAGGGAGGTAGATGGAGGGATCGGTATTTGGCTATACTTGGCTATCTGGTGATGCAATGGGAAGTGCTGGCGTAAGGGATCGATATAGATAAGGATCTTGTGAGGGGTCAGTGTAGATGCTTATCCATAGGGATCGGCTTAGGAATTAAAAAGTAGGGTTCGTCCTGGAATAGTTTAAGTATAGGGATCATCATCTAGGCTAGAAGGAATCATATGGTTCGGTAGTGAGAGTTAAAACATAGGGATCGGTATGTAGGCCAACGGGAAGGGGTCGGTGTTGCCAGATGAGTTTAAGTATAGGGATCGGTATCCAAGGCAAGGATCGGTGCTGATTATAAAAACCATCTTAACTCAAGTCATCCAAAAATTTAACTACAAACTGCCTTGCCCAAACATAAAATGACTAAGAACAACGTGACTTGCATACTTGGACCAACGGACTCAAGTTTGAACGAACAAATTTCCAGTCTACTAAACATGAAGTAAGTATAAAATTGGCCAAATGTACTTGAACAATGGGCTTCATAACTCAGAATGTCAACATCCGATCTTAAAGCTATGGTTGCCGATCGACTTTCACGTCGATTAGGACGGTCAGTAATGACGGTCTCTCTGGATGAAATCCCCAAATGTCGATGTTTTACTTTTGCTTTTCCGATTTCGAACTATTTACGTTTGTTTCAGTTGCACTGCACTAGTTCACACACAACACGGGGGGAATATGTTATTATTTCTAATATTGATTGTCTACTGAGTATAGCTGACATAGATTCAAGTTACACGAAGCGCTCAACCATAATGTTTTCTGCATCGGGCCCGAGATCAAGCTCTGCCACCCTATCAGACAAACCTACTCCGAGTCATCAAGCAGATAAAGTAGAGGCATCAAATCCACAAGAAAATATCTTTTCTGACATTCCGGTCTTTCCTACAGAAGTTATTGACCCGACAACTGATGCCGTTGAGGGTGCCATCTTCTTAAACAATCCGACTGACTCACAAGCGTCCATAATCGGTGAAGCCGCTTTTCGTTGATTATGTTCCATCTATGGGATTCCTTTTGAAGATGTTCTAGTTCCATCGAGGCAAGACAGACCTCACTTGCCCCCAGTAGGATATACTGCTTGTAACAACTTCATGTGCTGGGCCGGATGTGTGCCTCCCTCAATTCTTTCGTTATGGAAATATTGAGATACTTGGGGATCGCTCCTACTCAACTGCATCCTAATAGTTATGATTTTATCCATGGTGCTTTTCTTCTCTTAATGAACGTCTTGTTCCATCCGCCAACTCCTGAAGACATCTGATACATCTACAATTTCAAAAGGCAGGCTGATAATCCTTCGTACGTATTTCTTGAACCCTTTCCCAAATGCTAGGTCTTAACGGGCGCATGGAACAAGCTCTCTCTATTCAAACACGAGTGGTTCTATGTACGGTGTCTTCCCGGCTTCGTAAGAAAATGGTTGGAAGGACGTAAGTGCTATTCCTGCCTTCGTCTTTAGTTTAAAGATCCAAGTCGCAACTCCTTCCTTAATCATACTAATATCTCTAGCCTTTCCAGGTATCCATCCCCGACCCGAAGGCGCCGAGTATTCCAAGGCCGTCACGGCCATTCACGCTACTCCAGTTGAGAATTAGGACATAAAACTCTTTGTCACTGATGAGCTGATTTCGTTATTTGGGTTGTTGGAAGACGGCCGCAAATCGGACTTCCCGTAGCAGAGTGGTCCCTAAAATCGTTGTTGAAAGAAGGGTGGATGAAAGAAACCCCGTAGTGCCCTTTGCTAAGGGAACCCGAGAAGATATCGAAGAGGGAGAAATAACATAATCATAAGAAGCGGAGCCGAGAAGCGAAGATGTAGGCCTCGGTAAAGCGCCGGTAGTCGAAGTGCCACAAACCAGCCAAACGCAATCTCCCCCGAAAAGGAGAAAAGGTTGGTGTACAAGTTGTGGAAGAGCAAGGCCGGGGCTAACCCGGAATTTGCCATAACCCCAATCGAGAAGGAATCATCTTCCCGACCAATGGAAAGTTCGCTGAAGGGACTCTTTAACATTCTGATTTCGGACGATATATTAAATTACAATTTCGCCAACATTGACGTCGAAGGGCTTAACTCTTCCACGAGAAGCGGCGAAGGCATGCAACCTTCCACCAGAGGGGAGGAAACTCCAATGAGTAAAGCTAATGTTACTGGTCTATCGGGGGAAGCACTAGGACACGCAAAAACACTTGCGCTCCACCATTCACTTGTGATTTTCTCTTCACGTTACAACTTCTAATATACTCTTATTCGGCTCTTTTACAGGTGCAATGTCACACTTGCACGCTTTCGATCGCCTTTGAGGCTCTTCCACTTGCTATTGCTCAGGGCGAGATTCTGAATCTGGAAGGTGCATAGACAAAGACAAAGGGCGAGACGAAGACTATTATTCTCAAGAATCCTCTTCTTCGTCCAAATGGAAATCTCAAACACATGCATCCTGCCATATTGATCCTTCAAATCCTCCTGCTCACGGTGGAAACAAATCCTCATCGGGGTTCCCAAGCTGCTGCTCCCTATGATCAACACTCCCGGTCGTCAAACACAAGGCAATCACATGGGCATAAGCACCCGCTAGTTTCTTCTGAACAGCTCCCGCCGGTTCCTGCCCATGAAACTACCATAGCGAAAAAGCTAGCTGAACTCAAAGCTACCTTCCCGAAAATCTTCTTGATGGACTCAAGTTCCTCCCCTTGGTACACATCATTCCTGGAAGTGCAAAAGAGAGCTCATTAGCTTGTATGAATGATGTGTACGTCCAACACGAGTTGTTTATTCATTTAGCCGAGAAAATCTCCGAAGTTTCCACTGAGCGTTGGTGTGAAATTGATCGCCACAAGCTGGAGGCTATTAACGACAAAGATATAATCAAACATCAAGATGTTGAGCTGCTTGAATATAGAACTCAACTTGTCGCGGCAGAGAAGAAAGCAAAGAAAACATCTAAGGCAGTAAGTCGTTTGGAAACTTTGCATAAAAAGGAACAAGATGCGGTGCTCGATCGTAGCGGTACCTTAGCCTTAGAGAAAAACTCCCTACAAAAGGAGAAAGATATCTTTACTTACCGCGTTGAGGAGCTAGAAAAGTTATTGTTCAAAGAGAGGGAGGAAAAATTGAGGCACAGAAAGAATCGCAGAGATACTACAAGGAGATTGTGTTAGCGAGAAGCTTAAAAACAAAACTTAACAAACAATCCACTCAGATTGAAGCCTTGAAAGAAATAGCCCACGAAGTGGGCATAAAAGAAATGCTGGAAGAAGCCAACTCCCGGGTGGAAGCTACCGCCGAGTCCAGTAGGGAAGAAATCAAGAACTTGTTCGATCTGCTCATTGCTGAATATAACGCCAAAGTTCTTCTTCATCGGGACTTGACTTTTCTAGGCGATGGCTATCTTTAACCGCTCACTGAAGCCTGGGAGGTTATTACAAAAATCAAAAGGGATGAGCTGGTAGTGTCAGAACTTAATGAGGAGGTTCTCGTGCAAGAAGTGCTCCGAGGAAATGAGCCATCTGACCTGACCGCTGCGAAGCTTCAGTTCTCTAGGGCTCCCGCACCTGACAAAGAAAAAGAGGACATCACCGGCTCTTCTAGCATTGATCCCAAGGGTCCTTCTCCTACTCAGATGGTTGGAACATTGTCTTCTCAGCCTTTGGAGCAACACATTGGCTACGATCCGGACAAAACTGGCCTCGGTTCATAAATGCTATCTCATATACTTGAAGGGAGCACTCCAATGACCATAGAGAGCTAATCGGATGCTGGTATCGCACCAGACTTTCTTGAATCCAAAAAGGTTTTATTTTTAGCACATAACAGTCATCGACTAACGCCTGTACTTTAACTGACTTTTGGAGATCATCTCGGTCCAGAGCAAATTCCTAGGAGCGATGTTGCCATGGAGGAACAAGAGGAAATGACCGAAGCTCCAACTGCAGCAGACATTCCGGGGCCCGATGCTAAAATTATCGATGCACTCAATAAGGATAAGCCTGAAGACCTATCCCTTGGTGAGGAGTGGGACGATGTTGTGATCACGGGCACTTCGGAGTACACCTCCAAAAGCAGTATGAAGGAGCAGATCGAAAAGGAATAAAATCGAAGCAACAAGTTAAAACGGAACTCAATGAGGTCGCAGCCGAAGATCCTATTCCTCCACCTTTGCAGGTTATCCCACCTGGCGGGATAATCCCTACTGAAATTCCTCCTCCTTCTTCAAGCGTCTCCGCCAAGGGGAGCGAAGGGTCCCATAAAAGAAGCTCCACTGAATTAACTCCTGAAAAACCAAAGAAGGAGAAGAAGTCGAAGAAATAGTCAGTGTGTTGCACCGCTGTACATAGTTTGAATAAGCTAGACGTGTATCTCTCTCTCTCTCTTTTTTCTTTTCTAGCAGCAGGTGTACAGGTGTGGACCTGAACTTTTGAATAATCTGTAACGAACTTTTGAGATAGTGAATAGAAGTTTTTGTTTTTTGATCAATCGTCGTGTGAATTATCACTTTAATAGTGGCGCGGTTACTTTCTATTTCATGTGCTTGCAATAATTTTTACAAATCCTATCAATAATCCATTATCTCAATCTCGAGAATTCTATGTAGTAGTTGCCCCAAGTCATGGGAAGTACTGAACTGAAGCTGTAATGAATCATCATGTATTGCTTCTATCAGTCCAAATTTCTTCTGTCGGTTTGAGATTGGAGCTCTTGGGATAGAGAGCAGTTGAAATACGTCCAACCACCTATTGAATCCATGAGTTAGTCTGTGGTTTGAGGACTCGGAGTTATTTCGCAGGCAGTCGGTTCGTGCTCAACTTATGTCCTTGCCCCGATCCATATTCCGGGGACATAGAATTTCCTCGTGGGTGATCAACCATACCCGAATTGCTCTTACTCTTATCCACGCTCTGGGGGTGTAGAGTCATTTTGTCATGGGTAGTCGTGTCTCCACCCGTAGTCCATACTTTGGTCCGCAGTTAGGGACACAGAGCACTCTAGTCCGCAGTCAGGGACTTAGAGTTTTTTTTTGTCATGGGCAGTCGTGTCTCCACCCCTAGTCTATACTCTGGTCCGCGGTCAGGGACTTAGAATTTTTGTCGAACCATTTATACTCTAGTCCATAGTCAGGGACTTAGAGATTTTTGTCAAATCGTTTATACTCTAGTCCACAGTCAGGGACTTAGAGTACTCTAATCTACAGTCAGGAACTTAGAGATTTTCGTCGAATCGTTTATACTCTAGTCCACAGTCAAGGACTCAGAGTACTCTAATCCACAGTCAGGGACTTAGAGATTTTTTTCAAATCATTTATACTCTAGTCTGCGGACAGGGACTTAGAATACTCTAATCCGCAGTCAGGGACTTAGAGATTTTCGTGGAATCGTTTGTACTCTAGTCCGTAGTCAAAGACTTAGAGTACTCTAATCCACAGTCAGGGACTTAAAGATTTTCGTCGAATCCTTTATACTAGTGTCCGTAGTCAAGGACTTAGAGTACTCTAGTCCGTAGTCAGGAACTTAGAGATTTTTGTCAAATCTTTTATACTCTAGCCCGTAATCAGGGACTTAGAGTACTCTAGTCCACTGTCAGGGACTTAGAGATTTTTTGTCGTTCTCCTACTGTCGGCGACCTTTGTTCCTTATTGTGAGCTTTGCTTTTTGATTCATCTGCGGGAATCGTCAGCCGAGCAAGCTTACAAAGCCCCCCTCATTCGATCTCATCGTGGATTGGTATGACTAATCAACTTCTAACTCTGTGAATCTGTTCATACATCGCAGATGGCGATATCAATTATTTCCAGCACATACTTAGCATAATATGCAATAACAATAGCTTATGCAAAGGAAGCTTCAAGATTTTATTCATCATATAAAAAGGAACAGAATAACTCGTCTTATTTCACATTGAAAGAAGTCAAACACTAAAGAAAATGTCAAAAATAAATAGTACTGAAATGCAAAAGAAATACTTTAGGTGAAAAGCATTGTAAGTGTTTGCTATTCCACGCTCTCGGGAGTTTCGCACCATCAATAGCCGCTAGCTTGAAAGTTCCTTCTCCAAGCCTCTGTTCAATGAAATATGGTCCTTCCCTTGTTAGATTCATGTGCGATGGGACCGAAAAAACTCATTTTAAGACAAGATCGCTAACTTCGAAGATTCTCGATCGAACTTTCATGTTATAATATCGGGCGATTCGATGTCGGTGTGTGGCTGCTCTCAAATCGACCTCCTCGCGATTCTCATGGATAAAGTCCAAAGATTAAAATAGAAGATCTTGGTTCGTTCTGGGGTCATAGTAAGTCACCCGATGAGAAGGGACATCTAGTTCTACTGGAATAACTACTTCGGTTCCATAAGCAAGAGCAAACGGAGTATGACCAATCGCTGACTTGTGAGTGGTCCTGTAGGCCCAAAGTGCCATAGGAAGTTCATCCTCCCACTTGCCTCTCACCTTCTCCAAATGCTTTTTAAAATAGATTTGATAATCTTGTTCACAGCTTCAACCTGTCTGTTCGCCTGAGGGTGAGCGACAGCCGCAAACCTCTTCTCGATACAATACCTTCAACAAAATTCTTTAAATTCAACGCTATCAAATTGAGTCCTGTTGTCAGTCACGATAGTCTGTGAAAGACCGAAACAACATATGATGTTTCGAACAACGAAGTTGATAACTGTCTTGGCTGTGATCGTGGATAGCGACTCCCCTTCGGCCCATTTCATAAAGTAGTCAACCGCGACAATTGCATATTTTGCGCCACCTTTGGAAATTGGTAAGGAGCCGATGATGTTAATTTTCCACATAGCAAATGGCCATGGAGTAACCGTTTGCGTAATCTCGGTCGGCGGAGCTCTCGGAACCTTTGCATATATCTGGCATTTGTTGCATCATCTCACAAAATCAGCAGCATCCCGATTTATAGTTGGCTAGTAGTACCTGTAATGGAGTATCTTTTTCGCTAACGTCTGCCCCCAGTGTGATTGCCACATTCTCCTTCATGGACTTCTTTCAAGACATGCTTTATCTCATCTTGAGTGATACACTGGAGTAAGGGGACGGAGGATCCCTTTTTATACATGGTTCATTCTTGCATAATATACCGCGTAGCTTTATGAAGGAGTTGCCGCTTTTCGCTTCACTTTTCAGGTAAGATTCCATGCAACAAGTATTATTTAAATGGAGTCATCCATGATTCCCTCTTGGACTGTGCTTCCAAAACTTGACCAACTTCCATCATATTTATGCTTAGGGCGTGCAACGTCTCGACTGGAACCAAGCCTATCTTTTTGCATCATCGGTACTTGCAAACTTTGTTAATAAGTCAGCTTTCCCATTCTGCTCACGCGGGATATGTGAAATGTCGTAGTATTTGATATCCGCCAACAACTCCTGGACTCGGGTAAGATACGGGGCAAGTTGTTGTCCCTTAGCTTGGTAGTCTCCTCTAACATGATACACAACCGGTTGCGAGTCGCAGAAGATTTCAAGATATTTCACCTTAAGTTCTCTTGCAAGTTTAAGTCCAGCGATCAATGCCTCATACTCGGCTTCATTGTTCGTAGCAGGGAAATTAAGCTTCAAAGCATAGCAAAGTGACCGGTTCTTCGGGGTTACAAGAACAATTCCAGCTCCAGAACAATGTTCATTAGATGCTCCGTCGGTGTACATCTTCCATCACAAAGCAGGGATTACTCCGTTCTCTGGAGGCTCATCCTGTATGGTAAACTCTGCTATGAAGTCTGCCAATGCCTGTCCGTGAATAGCTCTTCACGGCAGATATGTAATGTTGAACTAGCTAAGTTCAATATTCCATTTAAGTAATCTTCTGGACGTCTCAGGTCATCGCAGGACCTGTCGCAACGGCTGGTTGGTATACACGTTGGTTGGATGGGCCTAGAAATACAGGTGGAACTTACACAACGCAATCACCAAGTAGTATGCCAGTTTTTCTATCTTCGGGTAGTTTCATTCTGCCTCCGTTAATCTTTTATTGACGTAGTACACCAGTCTCTGAATCTGGTTCTCCTCACGAATCAAGGCCGCACTTATGGCATGTGGCGATACAGCTAAGTAAGTATACAACTCCTCATGGTCTACCGACTTTGACAAAACAAGGGGTCTCTCCAAATGATCCACCAAAGCTTGGAATGTGCTTTCACAATCTTGCATCCACTCTAAATTCCTCTTCCCTTTTCTTATCAAATCGAAAAAAGGAATGCATTTATCAGTCGCCCTGGAGATGAACCGGTTCAAAGCAGCGACTTCCCATTCAAACTCTGCACTTGCTTGATGGTTCTAGGCGCTTCTATATCTCGAATGGCTTGAATCTTTTCTGGATTAACCTCAATTCCCCGAGCGTTGACGATAAAGCCCAAGAACTTCCCTGACGCAACGCCGAATGAGCACTTCAGAGGATTGATTTTCATATTATAGAATCAAACGATATCGAACATCTCCCCTAAGTCTCGAATGTGGTCGTTTGATTGTCGTGATCCAATCTTCAACACCCGCAATGGGTCATCTTGGCTGATTGTGATATCAATCGTCAGTTCAGCCGGCGCCGCCTTGATCTCCTTGGGTTCCTCCTCATCATCCCTCAGATCTATATCTTTGTAGAACCGACTGTGGTGCCTAAGCCAAGGCTTAAGCGCTATTTGTCAATCTTTAGTAACTTGGATGCGGATAGACTTATCCATACCCTTTCCCTTCTCTTTCCACTGAGCCTCTCTTAACTCAGCCACATAATAGGTACATCTTGTTGCCTGATCACCGTGCACAACACCTACTCCATTATCTGTCGGAAATTTCAATGTCAAACACCATGGGGCCAAAGCTGCTCGAAACTCGGTCAGGACCGGACAACCCAGAAAAACACTATAGGGTGAATCCACATCCAAAAAAATAAATGGTAGGATCCGCACTCTTCTACGTTCACCTTCTCCTAATTCCACTGGCAATTCAACATAACCAACTGCCTCGGTTTCCACACCATTAAAACCATGCATACGAGCTTTAGACGGTTTCAAATCCTTAGCTTCCATCCCCATTTGATCATACGCCTTCTTAAAGACAATGTTCACAGAGCTTCAACAACCAATCAAAATCCTTCTTACTAGAGCATGGCCAATCATGTCTGAGATAACCATCAGATTAATAGTAGGGGCCTCTACTCTATTGACATCTCTACTTTTGAATACCATGTCATCCGTCATTGTACGCTGTTACTTGGCCGGAACTCCATCCTCCATATTCATATAACATTCAAAGTCTACATGTCTCATTGAACTGGCATAGCGCTCCATTTCCTGCCAACTTCTGTCCCCAGGATGCAGTCCACCAACTATCGTGTTTATTACCAACCTTCCACCGGTCCGTACAGGCTCCTCAGCCCTACGCCGAGCTTGCCCTCGATTGGTGTCAAACGTCCCCTGTTTGCCGTCTTGTGGATTCTTCACAAACTGCTGCAACTTTTTCTCCCGAATCAATTTCTCAATGTCATCATGGAGATGTCTACACTCGTCTGTATTATGCTCTTAACATTCATGAAACCGATAGTACTTCCCAATTTTCTTTTGCGCCTCCATCGACTCTTTCAAACGGGGCTTCTTATATTGAAAAGTATTACAGATTGACAGGTAAATGTTCTCCAAGGATGCATTCAATGGTGTATTGTTATACATATGAAACTTGGACCTCCACTTTCCAGGCTCCCTCTTCCGGTTACAATTCCCTTCTCCACTTCTTTTCTGTTGATCCGACTTGTTTTGAACGTTGACTTGAACCTTCCTAGAACTCTCGCCAGACTACTTTACTAAGATGTTGCTCTATACTGCTTCTCTGCTTGGCCCCACAGCATTGCTTTTTCTGGACAACCTGGCCTCTTTCTTTCTCAAGAACTGGGCCTCCTTTGATTAGAAACGCTCTGGCGTGGCCGACGGTTTTCCAACTAGCCAATCACCAAACTTGGACTCAGGGTCAACCCCCTTGTCATAGCCATATGTATGGCATGGTCATTAGGGTTACTAACTTCAGTGATAGCAACATGAAATCTCTGTAAGTAGTCCTTCAGTTATTCCCCCGGAGCCTGGATTACACTGGACAACGACATCACATCTTTGGGGTGAGTAGCGTGAATCCAGAACTGCTCCACAAACCTTGTTGCTAGCTCATCGAATCTTGAGATCGATCATGGGGGTAGTCTTGCGAACCACATCGTAGTGATCCTATATGGAAGCATCTGCATTTGGTAGCATCATTCGCTCTTGCCGAGTCCATCAACCTTTCGTACCTCATGATGTGTTGCTTGGGGTAAGTCTTCCCTTCATAAGCAGGCAACATAGGCATGCTAAACCTTTTAGGATACTCTGCTTATAAAATACTGTCAGTAAATAGGGTGTGGCTCCTAAAAATTCCCTAGTCTTCGTTTGTCAAGCCCTGGTTTCATTAGATATCTGACTATTGTAGATAAATCCAATGTTTGGATAGGTGGCGCCATGTGGTGGTCATGCTCTACTACGCGTGAATGTTCCGGTCGATGTCTCCAGGCCATTTCATGCCTTCTTGGCCTATCATCCTCCTGATGTGTATCCTAAACATTCACTTCATTATCGTCATAAGGAGGCAGTTGATCGGCATCCAAATGTACTCCAGCGTCTAAGTCCCTGGATTCAACATGAGCACGGCCCTCCACTTGTAGTTGGCAAGCCATCCCTCTGGTTGAAGGATCGGTATCAACCCCTATAGAGGGATCGACATGGAACCGTCTTGGCAGACCACATTGGTCTGCCGAGCGTTGCTCCGTCGCTCCACTTCACACCGCTTCAACTCTGCGATGCCTGCGCCTAGGTGCTTGTCCGATGAATTTAAACTATCGAACACCGAGTAGGAAGCGAGATCTCTTTTGGCGCTTTGGTGTTGTTGTTAAGCAATCTGGTTCATCAAGTTGGCATTAGTCTGGATTTGCTCGTTTAGCTGACTACGACTCTCCATCAGCTCTCGCATCAAGTCATTACATTCAACTCTAAGTATGGAGTCAGTGGGGTTCTGAACTACAGTAGGCTCCACTTTCGCATTAGCAGGTTGGTTGCTTGGACCTTCTTGTTGGACATTGGCGGTTTCATGGTCATCAACATTGTGGGAAGTAGATCTAGTGTGCCCTACCATCCCGAATATCTTCGCTTAGATCTTGGTAAATCCGAATAGTATCTGTGAGCTTCTAAAGTTGAATCTGGATCTCCTTCGGGGGATTTCTTCAATCCAGAAGTAAAAAGGTGATCCTAATAGCTTGAGAATCAGCGTTCTCAGTGAAAGCACCAAAATATTTGCAACTAAACTGGCCACAAACACCCGAGAATAGGTTTAAGTAGTGAAATAAATGAAGAAATTAAATGAAAAAAGAGGAATAACACTGAATATCAAGAAAAATGTAGAGAAAGAAAAAAAAACAGGATTTATAGTGGTTTGGCGTTGATTGCCTACGTCTGCTTTGAATACTCTCTTTATTGCTTCACAATTCACTTAATTACAGTTACAATCAGTAAGAAATTACAAGAGACCAGAAAAGAATAAAGGAAGTTGGTTACAATAATGGTAGAGTTTCACTTGCAACCCAAAAGTACCTCAAAATGGCCCTCTGTGCCTGTATTTAGAGATGAAGGCAGCCTTCAATCGGACTGAAACTTCGGCATCTGGATCTCCTCGACCATATGGGCCCACCATAGGGAGGGCTAGGCCCAAATCTCAATGGAAAGGGATCAGTACCGACCCCTCCATGAGTTGAGTTTTGGCTAGCGATCCCTATGGTAGCTTCCTTTTGGTCTATAATGATGGCGTTTCAATTATCAAGGCGATTGGATGCATGGAGCTCTAGTTCTTGTAATACTTTATTTGGAATCTTAACTTGGTTTGGATTGTGCCGATCCCTCCAGGTCCCCTGATGTGTGCCAACCCATATCTCATAGTCCATTCTATGCCGGTCCGTGTCTCGTAAGTGAACCATGCCTATCCATATCGCTCTAGCCTCACTATGCCGACCCGTTGCCTACGGGCAAACCACGTCGATCCATACCTCTTCCTTCTATTATGCCGAACCTTATCCTCCGCATAGATTATACCGACCCATTACCATATTACACATATACCAATCCATTCATATTTCAACCAATTTTACCAACATTCACACCATATCCCTATTCCAAACAACACCAAACCCCATAATCCGATATCCTACATCACATGTCTATTAACTCCATCTAACCCTTGTAATCAACCCTATGTAGCCGGGCCAAGGCATCGGGTAACATATTTCGATGGGATCCATTGCTGGAAAATAGTGTTAGAACTAATAAAAGCTTTCGAAAAAAACTAAGTAATCAAGAATATAAAAATCTTCCCTTTTATAAACTCAACGAAGCCTTTATTGATCAATTTTCCCTAATTTAATTTACAAATTAGGGTTTACAACTTTTTAGAATTAAGAAAGTGCAAGTGTAGAATGACTGAGTTCGGATCCCCAAAACCAGACCCATTGGGTCTTATTTATATATGCAGGTCGGCACCTTTCAACCTAGTGCTTTTGACCTGCTTGAAAGGTAGCTTCAGATGCCTTCCGACTTCTTTGGCACTTGCGCTCCCCTCTGCAATGCTTTCGAATGAGCTCAAATGCCTCCGTCTTCATCAAAAGGGGTGGTTGCGCCTTCTTTTCTTTATGTTTCTTTATAAGAGCTTTTGACTCTGTCAATGGGTTGTTTCAGGGGCTTCAAAGGTGTTGAAATGGTGATGGTTTTGATGTTGTTTGTAGCTTCCAAAAATATGCTTATGATTTGATGCAAAACCATCCCTGGATATCTAAGGTTTTGACCGGTTCGAAAGGCTTGAATTTGCTTCGGAAAGGGTTGTTTCGACCAAGATATGCTTCTGAGTGACTTGAGTGAAGGCGGAACCTTTGGACTCGAAAGGTTCGGCATGCATATGATAGGTTGTTATGCATTGTCTTCGAAAGGCGTTGCTTTAACTCCTTTGAAAGGTCTTCATGCACGCGGAAGCACTTGCTTCAAAAGGTGGCCATTGAAGCGGAAAGGTGCTTTTGACCCTTTCGACCCCTTTGAAAGGTTGTGATACTTTAGGAATTTGACTGTAGCATCCACTCGACTCCCTCGAAAGGTCTTCCTGGTGCTTTTTTTGCTGTCCTTCTTTGCTTTCTATTCAATAGGGTTTCGGCATGGTCAAAAGGAAATTTGGTGGTAACATTTGCCCCTCCCCTACGAAGGGATGCCCTTGACTTTCCAAGTCAATTATCTCGTAACCCTTAATGTTTCCCGCCTTTTGGTATTCCAGCGTGAATCTGGACCGTTCATTTAAAACTAATCAGATGGCTAACCGTATTTGCTGACTTTTCTTATTAATTATGTTCTTCTCTCTTCCTCTTTCATTTACCTGCAAACAAAATAAACTTCAAGCAAAATCAAAGTTCCCAAACTTTCAAACAGACTTCATTTTCTACAATCAAAAGTTCTGATCTCAAGTAAGTTTATGTTTCCTCATTCCTCGAATCTTTCCCTTCTTTATTTTGCAGCAAATCTCAATTTCACAAAATTTCATAGTTTGGATCTTTAATTACTGTTTTGATTTGCTGGTGGTTGTTTAAGTTCTTGTTCGCTTGAAAGTATCATTCAATCTAATTTTATGGTTTGGTTTGATTTAGTTTTCTTATTAATTCTCGCTTTAATCCTACCCGGTTCAACTTTCATTGTTATTGTGTTTTTGGAAAATTTAAATTTTGCATCTCAAAGATTTAGAGATTTTAAGTGGTTGATTCGTATTTGAATTCACTTACTCATTAATTTTTAAGTTTCCGGCTAGAAATCGGGTTTGGGGAAGAAGGAATATTCGGTTAACTTCACCCAAAAGTTTTGGGTTTGTATGCATCAAAAATTTGGTGCCACAAATTAACTTTTCTACCCCTTTGAAAGGGATTAAGGCGGCAACCTCTGTTTGCTTTCATAGCCTCTTTCGACGGGGTCGAAAGGTAACGTGGTGCTTCATTTGACTAACCTCATCAAAAGGTTATATAGTAAAGTAACATGCAGTCAACCTTTTCAAAAGCAACTTTGCATGTTAGCGTATTCAGAAACCATTCGAAGAAGCTGGATATTACAATTCTCTCTTTTAAAAGCATAAGTTTTGTTGCATAGGTTTCGACATCTTTAGAACATACTTATTCCCTATTAATTTAAGTAAAAATACATATTTTTGTAAAGGGGATTAAAGAAAAGATACGTTTTATAAGTTGCATACTAAACGTTTTGACTAGATGAAAACTTTTGTATTCAACTCAATCGAAACCTACTACGTTGATTTAAATTTATTGTTGCTATGCCTTCGAAACCATACACCACTTTTCATTTTCTGTCGAAACCCTTTATAACTAATGATTCGAAACCTCCTCTAATCATCTTTTTCCAATATTGTCCAAACGTTCCAAGTCCTTTTATTTTTTAACAATATGACTTTAACTTCAAACCTTTCAACTTGATTGGTATATAAGGTTCCGACAACATTCATGTTTCCCTAGTAAAACAAAGGTAATGGGTTTCGACAGTGTCGAAGGATCTTTTCCCTTGTTTATTTAACATTGGTAGCGTATACTTAGTTCTAATTTGCTGTGTAGGTTTTAACTATTCTAATAATCAAAGTTTCTATTGGGCTTCCGACATTGTTGAAGAGGGTTGGTTGGACATATATTTCCTTCCTTCCTTTTGACCTTGTCAAAAGCTCAGCAGATGTTTATACTTGGGCTTTTGACATTGTTGAAGGGTGACTGTTAAATGCTAACTTCTATTTCCCTTTCGACTCTGTCTAACGCTTAGTAAATCTCATTTTTTTAACTTTAACATTCTTTCGAGAATATGTAGTCTCATACTTTGTTTTATGTTTAAATTGTTGCAATGAGTCTTTAGTAACCCTTAAAAGAATGTTAATTTCATAACAAACTGTAATTTCTAACTGGAACGTTTTCACTTGGCAGGATCATGAGTTCTCCCAAGAAAATTGATGCTATCTCCAAGCGTTCCCCGATATCCACTCAGGATGAAGTGGATGCAATTCTTAATGACTCTTGGATTACAGGAGTGGAAGTAATCCCCCCCGCAAAAAATGACACCATCAACAGCCCATTTGAAGGGTTCTTTGCTTACACTACAATCCACATCTAGCATGGTAGATTTCTTCCTTTTCCTGAATTCCTGTCGAAATTTTTAGCTTATCTTGGAATTGCTCTGATTCAGCTATCTCCCAACGTATACACTTATCTTTTATCTCTGGAGTTGATGGCATTAGAGTCTGGCCTTTCCTCCTTAAACGCTGAAGTTCTTAATCATCTTGTCCGTTTGGTCAAGATTAGCAATTAAATAACCAAATCTTTTGGGAAAATCCTCCTAAGAAACTGATATCTGAAGGAGTGAACAAGTTCAGAGACTGGGAGAACCAGTTCTTTTTCGTTAAATGCTTCCCTCACATCAGTGGGACCTTCTCTACTCCACATAAGCTCCGATTTCACTATTTTCCTTCAATATAATTACTTTTCTTTGTTGATCTATTCTTTTTTCCAGTTGCTCCTGCTAAAGGACTGAATGAGGAGGACAAGAGATTAGTGGAGTCTCTAATTACAGCTTCAAGCAGAATTGGGAATAGATTAATGCTGCTAAATCCAACAAATCTGTAAAAGGACTGCCTTCTACCGGCGGGCCAAAGGATACTTGGCCAACTCCTTCGGTCCAATACACATCTCGAAGCAAACGCTTCCTTTCTTTGGGAGACCTATCGAACTTGTCCCCTATGTCACCTATATGTCCTGACCACTCCGGTAAGTTATAAACATTGCACTTGTTATTTATTTCTATGTTGTTTTTCAAGCTATTCTTCTGACTTATAATCTATTTAAATTTTCTTCAGCTACTCCTCAGGTGGAGAAACTCATCAGTAGCTCGGTTCCTCCCTCCTTGACCTCTCATGCGCCATCCTTTTCTCATGCTCTTGCTAAAACAAAGATGGCCGTCAAGAGAAAACTGGTCAAATAGGCTGTGGTGGAGCCGCCTCTAAAGATAGCAAAAATAGTTGAAGTTCCTGATTCTCCACGGCGAGAGGAGGAAGAGTCTTTAAATATTGATACAGCCTTGGAGAGTCTGACTGCTGAAGCTCTTCTTTATCAACCCAAAAAGACTCCCACTGCAGTTGATCCTCTTTCCCGCATCGTTGTTTCGAGCTCTCCAAGTGCGATTGAGCAGATGCGGAAAGCCTTGGAGATGACCCCTTCTCAAAAGTTCATTCCTCCTAGGCCATCATCTTCTACATCCTCAAATAATTTTGAAGAGATGGTCTGATCTATTCTAAGTTCTTCATCTTTTGTCTCCACGCACCCGCCTTCATCTATTCCTAACTTGGAGGGTCATTATTGTTCTTTAATAGAAAAACAACTCTTGGTAAGTTTCTCTTCACATGACTTTATCGTTATTGTTCTTCTTCTTTTTTAATTTTTTGACTTATGTCATACTTCATCTCTTAGATTTCCAAGAGTTGGTTATCTTTGCATGAACATGCATCCAGATCTACTGCCGAAACCTCTAAGCTTCAGGAGGAAATTTCTAGCTTAAAGAATCAAGTCTCTTCTTTATCCACATAGAAAGACGAAAGCCATGAATGAACTAGAGAAATTGAGAGCTTCTCTCGTCTAGTCGGATTCCATTATCTCAGAAGAAAGGAAGGCCCACCAACTCCTCGCTGATGAAAATTTGGCAATGAAAATGACCTTAAAAGAATCCGATGAAGAAAAGATCCGAATGGCGGTAAACAAGCCTTTTGAAGAAAAAGTTGGAAAAGAACAAAGTTTCTTTGAAATTGGCAGTCAATGTCATCTCCGATGCAAAACAACGAGTATCGCAATTTCTTGATACTTCTCTAGAAGATATTATGATGAACTCTTTCGAAGACGCCTTGATGCTCATCTACACTGATAACATCGAGAAATGTCTAGAATTAAGTTTTCCCTTGCTCGACCCTGCTCTTGTCAATAAGGTTTATGGGCAAGATAAAACAGATGGAGCAGGAAATTGAAGTTGTTGAAAAGGAGGAGATCGACGCCTCCAAATTTGTCTCCTTTGAAGTTGCTTCCTTCGAAGTCGAATTTGACTCCAAATATGAAGGTGATAAAGATGAAGCCGTCGAAGAGGAGGGGGTGACAATAATGATGATGACAATGATGATGACAGGGATGATAACATCAACGGCGGACAAGGTTCTGGTGGCGATAGAGGTGGCCCTACCGAGACTCCTAAAAAAGATGAGGACGACAATACAAGGGCTTTCGAAAAGGATCCATCTCCTCAAGAAGTAGTTCCGCCTAGATCTCCTGCCCCTTTTGGCCCTTGGGAAGAGCCTGCTTTTATTGACGTTAAAGCGCCGAAAGAAAAAGAGCAAGTTTCTCAAGCATCAATCCCGATATCTCAGGTATAGGATTCTCTATTTAAACATCTTTTGCTTTGAAGATAATAATAGTATAATTCTTTTATTTAGATAAGGAAGAAATCTATTCACCCCTATAAAACTAAGCTTGAAAGAAAACAAGTGGAGATAAATAGTATATATAAGAAGTTAGACAAACAATTGAAGGAGCACAACATGCTTTCTGATAAATATCAAAGACCCAATAGAAGTGCTGCAGTGTTAGCTTCTTTTAAGCATCAAGAAGCTGCCCCATAGTTGAGGAGAGTGCGTCTTCGATATGACACTCTTTTAAAGGAAATTAGGAATTGATTACCCTCTTTGGGATGTTGATCGAGGAGAGAAACATTTTAGTTAATTTCTTATACGAGGCCTACTATAGACACCCGACCGTTGATTTCTCATATTTAGGTGATTTTAGTGGATGCTTACTTAGGCGTTTACACAAAAGGTACTTGGATGAATTCAGATCTAACCTGCATTCCGGAGCATGTTGGAACTTGCCTCGTGTCAGATCAATTTCCCAAGGTCTTCCTCTTGAAAAACTCAAGTTTTATAAGGACAAATTTATTCTAGAATTCTTTACAAAATCAATTTTGTATGAACTAGACGAATAATTGTGATTATGTAATAATGATGATTTATGAATGTTCGTTCAAATTTTTCCTCTATACTTAGCTCTATTTTATTGCTTTATTATAGAGTGGATGTCCCTTTGGCAACTTTGTTTCTAGGAATTATCTAAGTCAATATGTTAGATTAAGAAGAGATTATACCAAGAAGGCATCGATTTTAAAATCTTTAAAATTAACAAGATATTGTTTTTTTAGAGATTTACTAAAACTTTACATGGACACCCTCGTCCTCGTTTCGATTTTCTTGGTGAGGAAAAGGAGAAAATACTCAAAGAGATTCGGGCATTTCACACTAAACTAATATGTGGGCGCGACAATCCTCCTACCAAGAAATGGGACTACAGTAAATACCCACCGTTTATTACTCCAGAAGGAAGCAATATTCTTTTTGACTCGACAGTTATCCTTTCTGCTATTTCATTAAATATAGCTAGAAATGTCGTTTCTCAACTTTAGGTGTAAAGTAAATATCCAATTGTACTCTTTAGTTTCATCGTCATCTAAGTTGTAATCTCTTATCGCAGTAATATAGAAATTGTTTATTCTGGTTTTGACTTCATTCTTCTTCCTTTTTTTATTTAATAGGAATTACATTTATCTGTTTTGCCTCACTCATTAGATTCAGCATCTCGCTTCATCAAGCTAAAGGATAACTTGTTAGTTGATCTTGAAAAGAGCTGACTTCTTGAAGATACCTTACTCCCTCGTTTTCTCGGCAATACTGAAGCGCTAAGACAACATAAGAGATTCTTACTTTCAGAAAACAATCGTTAGAAATCTTAAAGATTAGATCGCCAGTTTATAGGCTAATGTCAACAACAAAAATGAAACGATTTCCGCTTTAAAGCGTCAAGTTAATTCGAATCCTTCAATTGACTTCGATCACAAAATGTCCGAGCTTTTCCAACAGATAAGCGATTTGGAGATGAAATTGAAGGATAGTCAAGCTCAGTGCAAATCGTTGGAGTTTATAATGGGGGATAATATCTTGAGTATTGATTTACCAGCTCCTTATGCTACTCCATTTGTTGCTGAATCTACAAGATCTACTTCCCTTGCTGCTTAGAAATTTCCCACTGCAACAAATCCTACTCCAGGCTTAGATGAGAGTATAATGGGCGAGTGGTGTAGGAAAGTTAAATTCGAAATGATGAAATATTTCGACGAACAACAGAAAGTTAAATATTCACTACCCATAAATGAATATGCTACTAGAACTCAGAATCTCGAATGCGATAATTATCTCCTTTTAAAGCGCATCGCTGAATTGGAAAGGGAAAATAAGACCCTTAGAGGTGCCAATAGAGCTTTCAATCGTGCTTTAAAAACTAATATTGATGTGATTGATGATGCGGACAAGATAATAAAGAAAGAGAAGAAACTTAAAGAGGTCCTTTGTATCACTATCCGTTACATCGTAGATCCTTCAATCGCTGAGAACCTGAACAAGGCTGCCTAAGATTTATGAAAGATTCTTATTTATGAAATGTGCATATTTGTTTTATATACTTGTAAACAATTCCATAAATTATGTAAATCATGTAAATTTTGTAAATATCACCTTATTTGTGATCTTTTCCTCTAATGTTACCTCTAAAACATTTGTCTGATAGCTTATACTACAGTGTTTGTATTTACTAGATCTTTCATTCTTCTTTACTATTCTAATTTCTCTAAAAAGCATGTACCAAACAATATTTCCTATTGTTAGTTTGAAATTGATATAGAAGTCTATCTATATCATTTGACAAATCACTATGTCAATCTTATGGTAATAAATGAACAGTAATTGTATTCGATTAAATGTCTTGAAACCCATCTTTGATCATGATGAGAAATAATTAAGAATTTAACTTTAACCATATCACTGGAATATCTAAAGTTTGTCGGCCGAAAATCTTATCCTCATCCAAGGGTAATATTCTTAGAGAATCATCCTCCAAAGATAATAAATAGAGAGTTTAATATGATCAAGTAATAGAAATCCAGAAATCATTATCTAGAAATTTGTAGTAGAAATCCCATGGCCCATATTCGGGTATTAATGAATAAAATCTGAAAGTTTAGAAGCCCGAAACCCAGATTCGGGTATTAGAAGTTAAGAAACTTGAAACTCAAATTCAAGTATTTTGTGGGTAATTACTGAAAATCCATAATAATGATCTTTCTGGTAGAAGTCTTTGACCTAGATTCGGGCATTAGTAGTGGATAATCAGAAATCCATAATAGAAATCTCAAGCCCAGATTAGGGCATTGAGTGATGTTAAACAATAATCTCGAAACCCGGATTCAGGTATGATAAAGACAACAAGTGATAGATAGAGACCTGAAACCCTGATTCAGGTATTAATAGATGGAGTTCAGAAGTAAGAGTCTCGAAACCGAGATTTAGGTATTAATAAGAGGAGTTCTGTTCTACTCCTTAGATTCTGTCTTCCTTGACATGTGTAAACCTCTTAGCCCTTGTATGAGTTGTGCTTTCATTGGCTGCTTTTCAAGCTTGGACATCTTAGTCTGATGTTTGATGTGCCACTTCTTGGGCTTGGACATCTTAGTCCATTGTTGAATGGGCCTCTCTTCTTGGGCTTGGACATCTTGGTCCATTGTTGAATGGGCCTCTCTTCTTGGGCTTGGACATCTTAGTCCATTGTTTGATGAGCCTCTTCTTGGGCTTGGACATCTTAGTTCACTGTTTGATGAGCCTCTTCTTGGGCTTGGACATCTTAGTCCATTGTTTGATGGGCCTCTTCTTAGGCTTAGACATCTTAGTCCATTGTTGTCTAGTGCTCTTGGTTAGCTCATTCTTAGCTAGAACCAAGGACTTACCCAACCTCCCTCTAAGAGGCGCCTTGACCTAACCAAAGGCGCGGCCAAGGGCTTGTCGATGCTTTAACCTGGCCATAGCGTTGCACGAATAAAGGCTTACACTCCTCCCTCCAGGAGGTGCCTTGACCTGACCAGAGGGCTGGCCAAAGGCTTGTCGATGCTTTAACCTGGACATAGCATGGCGCGGTTAAAGGCTTACACTCCTCCCTCCAAGAGGTGCTCTGCCCTGGCCATCTCGGCATGGACAAAGGCTTTGACCATTTAAGGTAACGTCCAAGTAAAAAGAGCATTTCACTCCCAATCATGTAGATTCTCTTTAGAAAAGTAGCTCTTTATTGATCTCATTCGGTACTTCTTTACAAACTCATTAATTTTGCCTTGACGGAAAATGATGATTATCATCTCTTCCAAAGCTCTACAGTGGTTAGTTTTATGCCCATTCATCATATAGAAATGGCAGTAGGATTCCTCCAAATTTCTTTCATTTTTTGGTTTCTTTTTCTATAATGACCAATAATTGAGCTCATCTTTTGTTAGCAAGTAGACATTCTCTATGGATGTTGTTAGGTTGCACTCTTTAGGAAGTCTTGACTTGAAACTTGTCTCTTGAGGATGGCTTCTAAATGTTTTGTTACTTGGCTTTATAACTTTACTCTCATTGATTGTTTTTCTTTTCAACACCCTCGAGAGCTCATGTGTTGGAGGTGTTTCAGTTGTAGCTTGTTGCCATTTGTTAGCAAAGGCATTGTAGTCTTCCATCATCTCTTCTTTAAAGATTGTGCCTTTGGTATAATGTCGAATCGTTTTCCTTATCTAATTAAACAAGTTGTCACTTCCATTTTTTCTTTCTCCCAAGGCAAAGATAGGGGTAGGGCCTATATGGAAAGGATTCAAGCTCCATTTTTCTGGGTCATATGATTCTTCCCTTTTCTTCTTTATAATTTGTAGAGCTTTTAACCTTAGCATTTGCTCTTCATACAGTTTGGAATCCTGAGTTGTTCTTGGGGAGAATCCTATTAAGTGTGGTTCTGAGGATTTTTGCTCAAATCTTTTGATTCTGCTATTTATGATGAATTTAAGATCTTGAGTATTCAATCTTGATGTAGGATTAGGTTAAAGACAGATGATGTTGGATATTTAACAGAGTTGGAGGTTCTAGCCCTCCTTCTAGCGCTAAAATGTTAACAAGAAAACTTGTCAACACCCAAAGTTAATGTAATAGGGAAGTTTAACACTTTTAATCTCTTTTGGTTAATTAGAGAGAGCTTGGATATGGATGTCTTCTTGTGGATCACTTTCAAATTAGATTTTATTGTGAAAGTTCCTTCTTATTGACTTTCGACCTAATCGAAAGGTTTATGTTCTCTTGCTTTTGGTCTTTTGAGCTGGATAGAGTCATTTTCTTATCCCTTTGATACAATCCTTTCGAGCCAGTCGCGAGAGCTTAAAGAATGGCTCAAGAATTCAGGATTATGACTAGTTTTGAATGGTTTCGACCTTATCGAAAGCTAGAATATAAAGTGATTTGGGTTTGGACTTGGTTTTAAAGGTAAATCTAACTTGAGTTAAGGTTTCGATCCATTTGAAAGTAGAGGTCCAGCAAAAGGTGACCTGGAGTAAGTAACTGGGCTTACTTATAAATGCAGGGGTTTCGAACTGGTCGGAAGATGTCTTTCGATGGGGTCGATACCTGGAAAACAGTGTTAGAACTAATAAAATCTTTCGAAACAACTAAGTAATCAAGAATATGAAAATCTTCCCTTTTATAAACTCAACGAAGCCTTCATTAATCAATTTTCCCTAATTCGATTTACAAATTAGGGTTTACAACTCTTTAGAGTTAAGAAAGTACAAGTGTAGAATTACCGAGTTCGGATCCTCAAAACCAGACCACTTGGGTCTTATTTATAGATGCGGGTCATCACCTTTCGACCTAGTGCTTTTGACCTGGTCGAAAGGTGGCTTCAGATGCCTTTCGACTTCTTTGGCACTTGCGCTCCCTTCTGCAATGCTTTCAAATGAGCTCAAATGCCTCCGTCTTCATCGAAAGGGGATGTTACGCCTTCTTCTTTTTATATTGCTTTATAAGAGCTTTTGACTCTGTCGATGGGTTGTTTCTAAAGGCTTCGAAGGTGTTGAAATGGTGGTGGTTTCGATGCTGTTTGTAGCTTCCAAACACATGCTTGCGACTTGATGCAAAACTGTCCCTGAATATCTAAGGCTTCGGCCGGTCCGAAAGGTTTGAATTTGCTTCCGAAAGGGTTGTTTCGACCAAAATGTGTTTCTGAGTGACTTGAGTGAAGGCGGAACCTTTGGACTCGAAAGGTTTGGCGTGCATATGATAGGTTGTTATGCATCGTTTTCGAAAGGAGTTGCTTTAACTCTTTCGAAAGGTCTTCATGCATGCGGAAGCACTTGCTTCGAAAGGTGGTCACTGAAGCGGAAGGGTGCTTTCAACCCTTTTGATCCCTTCGAATGGTTGTGATACTTTTTAACTTTGACTGTAGCATCCCTTCGACTCCCTCGAAAGGTCTTGCTGGTGCTTCTTTTCTCCTGTCCTTCTTTGCTTTCTATTCAATAGGGTTTCTACACGATCGAAAGGAAATTTAGTGGTAACAAGATAACTTAAACATTACTAAAATGTCCGGTGTTACTTGGTTATCAATAGAATTTCTTATACTGGTGAAATCTTACATTACGGCAGACCGTTGACATAATTTGATGTTGTATGAAGGTATGCATTTAGTTATGAAGGCCATTGGAACTTAATGAATGAGGTATACAATAATCATCCAGATTGTACAAGGAGATGGATGTCTTGGAAATTAAAATAGTTTACGGTGAATTTATGGTAACTTGCGATAGGTATTTCAAAATAATTTAAGAGGTATAAGATGAAAACTTGTTTTGGCAAAATCGCTCAACTATGGATTCGTGTTACTTATGGGAATATCAAAAAGAATTCAATTGGTCATGAGGCATTCGATCTTTGATACAGTTGGCTTACAAGTTTAGGTTAAATTTATTTACTGTCGGTGTGTTATTGCTTTATTTACATGTTTGTGTTACTTATGGAAGTAGAACCAACATTATCGCTATTTCTTACAACTACCATGGGTGATTCATAACCATATAAGCACATAATATTTGAGGACTATACCTCATTGACCTCCCCCTATTATCTACTTGTGGTACTACTTGGTCTAACTCATGTGTAGCTTGGTTTGGTAGTTGTTGTTGTTCAATTCCCAAATGTTGCATCTCCAATTCAAGCTCTCTTTGTCTCAGATCTTCGTAATTTCGTTCTTCCATTTCAATATACCACGTAGTTGGGGTTCTAGGTTGAGATGGATTAAGATTTGTCGATCTATACAAATGGTCAGTATAAGTTTATGAATCTAGGTAAGAAATAGACATTTGGAGAGTGCATAGCTTATAAATTCCATAATGAACTACAACCATTTAACTTATTTCTATTTATAATGTAATAAATTTTTTGCACTATCCCACAAGTCTACAGTTTTCATTTAGACTCTTTCCGCTCAACGTCCATATCCCCTATGACTACAGTGTCCATTCAGAATCTTGTCAGTGATTGATCAAATCACTCTCTAAACACAGCTGCATACTCCACTGTCACTACAGTATAAAGTTAGATCTTTTCAGTGAATGATCATATCACTCTTAGAACTAGGCTACACCCTCCCATGTGACTGCAGTGTAAAGGTAGAATATTTTCGATGAACAATCAAATAAGAATCTTTTCAATGATCAGCCAGAACATTCAATGCACCGAGTAGCCACATCATATTAAAGCAGCGTGTTGTCACATCAAAGCAATGAAAAAACCATGGACCGTGGAAGATGAAATTCAAATCCAAGTTCAATTGTCAATCTTATAAATAGAATTTTTTAACATCCAAACTCTATCAAAATTGCACCCACTTTGATTTCACTCAACACTATCAGCATCACAATGTCGGAAAAAGCTCCAATAGCATTACGATTAATGGTGGTTTTAACAACTCCAAAAATGAACAAGTTCAAATAGAAAAGTTTGATGTGAATGTAGAGTCAAAGCGGTCAGACTATTAGAATCATGTGAAACTGCTGGTCAAAGATACTTTGCATACAGAGTTACTTGGAACAGATATGGATACTCTATGTGGATAGATCCCCAACTTTGCCGACATGCTAGAGGGTATGCATTTGAAATGTAAAACAAGAGTGAGAAGATTAGAACTACTGCTTAATAATCGTACTTAAGAACCTTAAATACAAGATTCTGCTTATGCCTGTTTACTAATATGCTTCTTAGCTAAGTGCCGTCCTTGTTTGTGTTTGTACTATTATATATATTTTAGGGAATCATTATCTTTGTTTAGATGATTACCAATATGTATCCGTATTTTAATTGCTTCAGTTATTATGTGTTTTAATTTATGCTTCTACATCAATTGTCTATAACTATATGCAACAACAGTTCATAATAATATATATTACAATAAAACACATAATTAAAAAGTCTTACAACTAGTACAAAGTACAACAATCCTCATGCCCTACCTCCGAGATATCACTGTTGCATCACCATATGCCTTTTGGAAGAACTTGAGCTAGCACTTTCACCACTATCTCCACCGCTACCCTAATATTTTGAGAAGATCTACAGCTACCGCAAACAGCACGCAATATTCTTTTTATTTTGGATTAAATTATGTGAAAATATGGAAGAAATTATTTAAAAAAGAGAAACATGGGTTAAAACTTGAATTGGGAATGGAGGGTCGGGTTGTAAAACTAAATGGAGGAAGAAGCCGACGAAGGAAAAATCTGAAAAAAAATTATAATATTTTATTCGATTTTAATAATGTCGGATAAAACGACGAATAGGTTTAGTTCTTATTTACCACGTAGATTGTTACGTGGGGGTTTACATAGAAATTTATTTTATTCGGCATTATTAATGTTGGATAACTCAACAATTCAAAATTGATATTGGTGTTTGCATTATGCGTTAGTCGCTGAAATAGCTAGGTGGTTGGAATGCTCCAAGGGTCATTTGGATTGTCAATCCGACCGTCAGGGAGCATTGCCGACAGCTGCACAAGTTTCCTGTTCGGTTTTTCTTCTCGCTTTCTCTCCCATTCTTCTGCCAATATACGGTTACTCTCATTATTAGGGGTGGGTATGGAAAATTTCCGTACCAACCAAGACATTTCCATTTCCTTCCAATTGTCAATGGAATGATACCCGATGTTCCAAGTTCCGTTCCGCTAACTTCGGAATTTCATTATGCGATAGATGGAAAAGGTGGAACGGAATATGGAATTTCATTTTTTCCGTTGATGTATTTAAACTTGCGTAAGAATGCACTGTGGCATTTGACAATAGGTGCCTGGAGCAATGCTATCCCGTTGACACTACTATAGGCTGTCCAGCTATTTTTCTTCTAAAATAGTTTTAATAAAATTCAAAGCTCTAAGGCCATGTTCACGATTTGGGCTCCCGGTCCACAATTTAAAAAAAAAGGAGAAAAAAGAGTGCTGAAAGCAAGTCTACAAAAATAGCAGGTCCTAAACGCAAAAGCGCCAATGTACAATATCAACGTAAATCTCTGAATACTTGCTCCTGTTGAATAATATCATAGCGATAAGAGCCCCGCATCATTTGGGGCTTGCTCTGATCGGAGCCCCAGTTCAAAATCAATAAAATCAACAAGAAATTCCATAACCCTAGATTTCATAAAAGTAGATCAATTTTGAGGCGGCGATAATGGCAAATTCTCGCGGAGGCAGTTGATGCCCAAGTATGGATCTGTTTCGATCCAAAGAGATGCAGCTCGTCCAGATTATTATTCCCATGGAATCCGCTCACTAAACTGCCTCCTACCTTGGTGAACTCGGTTTTCCCCATTTAAAAATGTAAAGTTTGATGCTTTGTTTTAATTTTTTTATCCAAACTGTTTTGCATACAATTTTGTATCATGACTTTTGATTTTGATGTAAATTGTGTTTGGATGTTACTGTTGTTAGTTTGTATTTAAGCTTATATTTGAAGGAAAATGAATTTATTACCCCAATTGAACTTGTATTAAGTAGGTTAATGACAGGTTTCAGATAAGAATTCCGCCTGTCAGCGTTTGGATTTGATACTTCTATGCATTATTCACAACGAAAAAAAATTATAATATTTTTTATATGTCTGGTCCAGTTAAACTAATCATACAAAAATATCGGTAGGAATAAAATTTTCATGGAAAAAAGTGGAAATTTCCGCTTTTTTTCATTAGAAACCGGAAGGAATTCCTTCCAAGCTATTTTAAACGGAAAAAACATGGAAATGGAAATTTTTGAAAATACGTGGAAGAAAAATTCTGAAAAGCCGGTAAAGCGGAAAATAATCCAGCCCTACTCATTATCATTCAACTTCAGTGTCGGACTCCTAATTGTTTGCATATGTTTCCCATTTTTCTTCTCGTTTCCTCAAATCAACCTCAAACTACTTGACCTAATCTTCTAAACCTAATTTTTTTCAAACAATTTGTAAACCTAATTGTGGAATATCAAAATTAGTTAATCCATCTATCTTCCATTTCTAATATTTTGTTCTGACTGAGGAACACCTAGGCTCTCGATTTTGAATAAAATCTTCATTAAATGGTGGAAGATCGACCGTTGTTGTTATCCCGCCTTTTGGCAAGGCCGTGACACCAAGGACTTGGCTAGATACCGGTGACAGATCGTCTCGGAAGTCGGTTACGCGTAAGGATCGCTACGGATATCGATGAAATTTGTTCAAGTCCGGATCGGGCTACAATTGATAAGGCACGTCAAGCAAAGCCGTGGGAACCAACGATCCAAGTTTCAAGTCAATCCGAGTTCGTATGCTCAAGATATCGTCGACAAAAGATGGAGTAGGCCACCCTTAGTTCGAATCGATTGGCCAGGAACCAGTTCGAATCCATCGAACTTCCATTGCCTCGACTCCATCAGCTCTCCCTTGCTTCGACTCCATCAGCATAGGGGCTCTCGTTCGAATCCAGCCGGACCTAGTAGTTAGCTGTACTTCGAATCGATTCGAACGATACCTTAAGTTCGAATCGATTGGAGCTTTCTACAATTCGAATCCATCAAGAGAGGGAGCTTCGAATCCAGGAGACATAGCTTCACTTCGAATCCAGAAGACATAGCTTCACTTCGAATCCAGAAGACATAGCTTCACTTCGAATCCAGGAGACATAGCTTGCCCTCGACTCCACCATCTTCGAATCCAAGTCGTGGATTCGACCCAGTCAATGCGGAATGCAAAGCGGACCGATGCGAAGAAAGCGCACCACGTCACCATCTTCACGAGCAGGAGGATCGATTCGAACGAATCGATTCGAGCATATCGATTCGAACGACTCCAGAATACGAAAAACACCAACTTGAATCGATCATATCTCGAGTTCTACAAGTCCAAATGCCACGAAATTTTCACAGAAGCTCAAACACATGATGAAGAATGTACACACCAAATTTCAGCTCGATTGGATGATTTCTTGATCGATTCGAACCAAGGGTCGAATCGATCCCGAAGTGGGCCCGGATCTCCAGATTTCGGCCATGTGGGCCCCCTGACATGCCAGAACTGGTCTCCCCTCATTTTAGGCGAAATATCAGCCTCCCACACCTATAAATAGAGCCCCTGGTCATTCAGAAAAGGGGTCGGATAATTCTAAGTGCTGAAGAGCGCCTAGATTCTGCCAGATTTACTCCAGAACACCGCCGCTGCTTTAGATTGACACTTAGCATTTGAATTCAGTTGTATTACATTATTAACTACTGTAATCTTCAAGTAATCGAGCAATAAAATCATCAAACTTCATAGTGGACGTAGGCAAAACGCCGAACCACTCTAAATCGCTTGTCTTTGCAATTTACTTTCTGTTATTTGGAGTTTTTGTTAGATAATCCACAGTTTTAATTTTCATTCTTCACTTTTATCTCTTCAAAAACTTCCGAAGAGTGTTGTGCCCATTTTTGGTACAAACACTTTGGTGCTTTCACTGAGAAAAAACCAGCTTTTTTCTCCTGCTCCTTGGATCTACCATCGATACCGGATTGCACAAATCCAAGAGGAAGATCCAGATCTTCGATTCACAGTCCTTCCATTCTACTCAGATTTGCATAAAATCTAGGAAAAGGATTCATCGTTCAAAATGGTTAGCACGAGAACCACTTCTGCAGCTCCAGGACAAGAAGGTAGGGATGGACAAAATCCTGCTCAACAGCAGCCACCCAACCAAGACAACACTGCCCACTCGGATCCGTCTGGGGCAGTCACTAGACAAGAATTTCAGGTGTTACTCCAAGAGTTGACTCAGAGTCGGCAACAGTTAGCCGAACAGTTGCGAGCCAATATTGAATTGACAAATCAACTGAATCGCCAGGGCCGTAGGAGGTCCAGGAGGGATGATGTTTCCCGCTCACCCACTGAAAGTTCTGCCTCATCTGACTATCATCGTAGATCTACCCGTCCCCGATTAGACGGAGATTATGCTCAGACTACGGGATATCAGCCCGCCCTGACTGTCGGGCAATTGAGGGTAGGACCATCAACCAGCTTCCAGGCTGGGCCATCAGCACGAGGTGGCCGCACTCCACAATATACTACGGACAATCATGTCACAGCTGCCACGGCAGAAACAAGGGTCGATACCCGATATCTTCCAGATTCGGGTAATCAACAGCAAGGACGTACTTCTGAACCATACGTCCCGGAAGACGCTGAGCCAAGGAGGCGAAACTTGGACCGTCGACAGCGCCCGGTCCAAACTCGCATTGTGGAACCCGACCACACCTTAGCTCAGCATGCTCAAAATATAGCAATGCCAGACATCTCGACTATGATACGTCAGATGATCCGTGAAAGCCAAGGGCTTACCAATGACGATTGGGGAATTTCTCGAAGCCATACTCCTTTCACGGACGAGATACTATACGCTGAACCTCCTCGGCGATTCAGAATGCCAACTCTCCCTATGTACGAAGGAAGTTCTGATCCCAATCAGCACATACTGAAATACGAATGATCAATGAGCGCCGCAAGGGCCGACGATGCAGTAAAATGCCGCAGCTTCCCCATTTCACTGGGAGGAATTGCAACAATGTGGTTTACAAGACTACCTCCAAGATCTATTTCGTCATTTGACCAATTGGCTAAGAAATTTGTTGAACAATTCCGTATGCATGTTGCCAGACCCAAAGATGTTAACACCCTGTCCAATGTTACCCAGGCTCGTGGGGAAACATTAAGGCGTTACTTGGAGAGATTCCATGCGGCATGCGTGGAAATTAGTAATCCCAACGACAACTCAATTTTAATGGCATTGACAAAGGGAATTGATCCCGATTCTGAATTTGGAAACTGGTTAGCCGGAAAACCCCCCGCATCGTTGGACCGTTTCTACTCCAAAGCCGCTCAATTCTTACGGCAAGAGGACGCGAAACAGTCTAGGAAGCAGGACGATGCAAAACCCGGAAGTGAGGGAATACAAAGCAATGTCGCAGTTAAACAGTCCGGTGACAATTCCGGAAAAGTCCAGTTAAACATACAGAACAAACAAACTCAGCCAAGAGGTGGCAATGGTCAGAATAAGAAGAGAGACCCGAATCCAGGCCCACGGCGTAGGGCTCCGATGTTTGAAAGTTATACACCGTTAAACACATCACTCGAAAATGTGTACCTACAAACTTGCAACACAGAACAGTATAAAAAACCCGCTCCGAAGCGGTCATCAGAAAGGCAGATTCAGACGGGAAAGTTTTGTAGGTTTCATGAGAGCTATGGCCACAATACTAATGACTGTCGCCATTTGCAAGATCTCATAGAAAAGTTGATCAGAGAGAGGAAGTTAGATCAATTCGTGCGGGCGCCGCAGTCTGGTGGTGCGGGCCCATCGAATCCAAACCGTGCGCAAGATCAGGAAAGACAAGAGGAACCCGCTCGTACGGGCGGGAGGCTAGTTATCAATACCATAAGTGGTGGTCCTCATCCAGCAGACAGGAGCTGGAGGGAAATGGAGTCGTATGCTAGCTCTATCAGGCATGCGAGCTTCGAATGCTGCAGTAATTGTGAGGATGGAACCCCGGCTAAGCAACAAAAAACGATGTCTGACGATATCATATTCAGAAGCAGAGATGCTGACAAAATCGAAGCTCCAACGATTGATCCACTGGTCATATCTGCCCAGGTTGGTCCTGCTTGGATGAAGAGGATCCTGGTTGACAGTGGGAGTTCTGTAAACATTCTATTCAAGCGAGCTTACGATTTAATGAAGATGGAAGCAAAAGACCTAAAACCCTGCCAATCCCGGGTTCATGGCTTCAATGGCAGTGCAACAATACCTACTGGGATAGTGGAACTACCAGTGGAACTGGGGATCGGAGAGCGCAGGAGAGTCCGACTACTGCAATTTGTTGTTCTTGACATTGCTTCACCGTACAATGCATTCCTGGGTCGACCAGCTCTTGCTGAATTCAGGGCAGCCATTGCCCCGTGGTGTTTGACTTTAAAATTCCCAACCGATCATGGTATAGGAATCGTTCAAGGAGATCAGGCAGCAGGAAGAGCCTGTTATGTTGCTGAATTGCGAGAAGCACAGAAGAAGGAGAAAGGAAAGGGCGTAGAGGAATCTCTCTGCGTCCGTTTTACTGATAATTGACAGCTAACGCCTGGGCCCCGGCCCGGGCACCACTACCAATTCCTTAGAGATCTTGACCCTAGAGATAGCGAAGATAAAGATGAAGTAGAAGAGAATCAAGCGTCTCCAGCCGAACTGACTGTGGACGTCCCGGTCAGTGAGGATGACGACTCGAAAGTACTAAAAGTTGGGTCTCAACTGGGAAAACAGATACAATAGGAATTGGTTGAATTTCTTCAAGCGAATCTTGATGTCTTTGCCTGGACGCACTCTGACATGTGCGGAATCTCACCGAACATTGCAAGTCACTCTTTGAATATTGATCCGCGACATGTTCCGGTCAAGCAAAAGAGGCGTGGTATGGATCCAGAGAGATCTGCCGCCCTTAAAGAAGAAATTGACAAGTTGCATTCAAATGGTTTCATCCGAGATGCTCTATACCCAGAGTGAGTGTCAAATCCGGTAATGGTTCGGAAACCGAACGGGAAATGGAGAACTTGTGTCGACTACTCTGATTTAAACAAAGCCTGTCCAAAAGATAGTTTTCCACTTCCCCGAATTGACCAACTCGTTGACTCAACTGCAGGTCACGAATTGTTATCCTTTATGGATGCTTATTCCGGTTATAATCAGATACCCATGCATCTACCCGATCAAGAACATACTAGTTTCGTAACCGATCTGGGACTCTACTGTTACAGAGTCATGCCCTTTGGTTTAAAGAATGCCGGAGCAACTTACCAACGCTTGGTTAATCGAATGTTCGCTGATCAGATCGGGAAGACCATGGAAGTCTATGTGGATGACATGTTAGTTAAGTCCCGATTTTCCACAGACCACGTCAAGGATTTAAATTCAATGTTCCGCATCTTGCGTGAATATGGAATGAAGCTTAACCCGTTAAAGTGCCACTTTGGCGTCGCATCCGGAAAGTTTCTGGGGTTCATCGTCAACGCCCGTGGGATAGAAGCAAACCCCGAGAAGATCTGGGCAATAAGGAATTTGCAAACTCCAAAGACCATCAAGCAAGTCCAGAGTCTCAACGGGAAGGTAGCAGCGCTAAGCAGGTTCATCTCGAAATCCACTGATAAATGCATTCCTTTCTTTGATCTAATCCGGAAAGGGAAACGAAACTTTGAATGGACCACGGAATGTGAAGGCGCATTCCGATCGCTGGTTCAGCATCTCTCTACGCCACCAATTTTGTCGAAACCAATTGACCACGAATAATTATACCTTTATCTGGCGGTGTCGGAGCATGCGATCAGTGCTGCTTTGGTCCGGGAAGAAGATCGAGTGCAGAAACCGGTCTATTATGTCAGTAAACGATTGACCGGAGCTGAAAGAAATTACCCCAGGTTGGAGAAACTGGCTTACTGCTTGGTCATTGCCTCGAGAAAGCTTCGTCCTTATTTCCAAGCACATCCGCTTACTGTGTATACCGATCAGCCGTTACGATAGGTCCTCACGCGGCCTGAGACGTCTGGAAGATTACTCAAGTGGAATATTGAACTGAGCCAATTTGACATTACTTATGCTCCGCGGAGAGCCATTCAAGGGCAAGTCCTAGCTGACTTCATAGCTGAATTTACTGTTCCTGACGAATTACCTGAAACCAGCGAGTCTCCTAAATATGTCTGGAAACTTTATACAGATGGTGCATCAAATGATCGATGTTCGGGCGCTGGAGTTGTACTAGAAACCCCCGAAGGTCGATCCATATGCTATGCTTTGAAGTTTGATTTTCATGCAACCAACAATGAAGCCGAGTATGAAGCCCTGTTGGCTGGGTTAAAGCTTGCCAAAGATCTGAGAATTATCGCTATAGAAGTTTATTGTGATTCACAGTTGGTTGTGTGTCAGGTACGGGGAGAATATCAAGCAAGAGATCGAAGGTTAGCTGCTTATCTAGCCCGAGTTCAGGAAGCGCTGGATCAGTTTGATTATTATGCTATTTACTACATACCACGAGATCGCAATCAAAAGGCCGATTCATTGGCAAAGTTGGCCAGCACAGGTGAAGCACAGCAAATGGGACTCGTCCCAATCGAAACTTTGCCTTTCCCAAGCATCGATTAAATCAAAACGAATGATGTGTTGGAAACCTTTCCCAGCAGAGAATCATGGATGACTCCGTATCGAAATTACATTGAGAATGGGATATTGCCTGAACACCGAAATGAGAAAAGGCAAATTCTACGAAAAGCTTCGCGGTTCATCATTCAGGACGGGATCATGTATAGAAAAGGTTATTCTGTTCCACTCCTCCGGTGTATCGCTCACGACGAAGTCAAACGAGTGTTACATGATGTACACGAGGGAGAATGCGGCGATCACACCGGTGGACAAGCGCTTGCTAAGAAGATACTCCGATATGGATATTACTGGCCGACAGTGAACCGAGATGCAGCCAGTTATGCCAGAAAGTGCGACAAGTGCCAGAAACACGCTCGAATTCCAAGAGCCCCGCCTACCGAGATAACTCAAATGGTCAGTCCCTGGCCGTTCGCTATGTGGGGTATCGATATCATTGGCGCTTTACCTCTGGCAAGAGGTGGTGCGAAGTATGCCATCGTCGCAGTTGACTACTTCACAAAATGGGCCGAGGCCGAAGCTCTCGCAACGATTACGTCAAAGAAAGTGATAAACTTTGTGGTCCGCAATATCATTTGCCGATTTGGACTCCCGCATACCATCATCACCGATAATGGGACCCAATTCGAAAGCTCGGAGTTCAAGAATTTTTGCCAACGATTTAATATTCATAAAAAGTTCTCTGCAGTCGCACATCCACAAGCAAACGGTCAGGTCGAAGCTGTTAACAAAGTTATCAAATCCATCTTAAAGAAACGACTGGAAAAGGCTGGGGGCAAATGGGTCGATGAACTTCCTATGGCATTATGGGCTTATCGAACAACTCACAAGACCGCGACTGGACACACCCCATTTTCCTTATCCTATGGCTCGGAGGCCGTCATTCCAGTGGAGACAGAAGTATTTTCTCACCGCGTAACTTATTACGATCCAAAAACAAACGCTATATTGCTCGCTGAATCTTTGGATCTGTTGGACGAGAAACGAGAAGAAGCTGATTTAAGAGCGGCCGCTTACCGAAGTCGGGTCGCCCGATTATATAACACCAAAGTTCGCCCCCGAACCTTTGATCTCGGTGATCTGGTCCTCAAGAGAATATACCCGGTTCCTTCACACATGAAACCAAATTGGGAAGGACCGTACGTGATTACGCAACGACTTGGGGATGGCACATTCAAGCTATCAACCGTGGACGGTCTAGTTTTACCAAGAGCCTGGAACAGCGAGAGTCTCCGCCGCTATTACATATGACAGGCTTTATTTATTTCATTATGTTTTTTATTCAGCAATTTACTTTTGCATTTCAAAATTAGAATTTGTAATAAGGCAACTGATTTGCCATATTTTCTTATTTCAGCAATAAAATGCCATCTCTTCGAGCCAGAGCCGTGATTCATTAAATACAATGTACAACATCACGATGCACGAAGAGCTAAGTTCCATCACACAGTGGAATTTATTCAAGTAGGGAGTGGCTGTGAAGTAATCAACCACTCGCTAAATGAAACCCGAGCTCGGGGGCAAGCCATCACATCAGGCCACGAAATGGGTTGATACACGACAACCCTTCATTCAACTCCGTACTCCCAGAGTGCGAGGCGGGGTATAAGCATTTTACTAAACTCCGTGCTCCTAGAGCGTGAGGCGGAGTATAAACTCTCATTCAACTCCGTACTCCCAGAGTGCGAGGCGGAGTATAAACATTTTTCCTAAAACCCAGAGTACTCCGAGAGCGCGAGCTGGGTACAAGCTTTTTACTTAACTCCGTGCTCCCAGAGCGCGAGGCGGAGTATAAACATTTTACTTAACTCCGTGCTCCCAGAGCGCGAGGCGGAGTATAAACATTCTTCTAACTCCGTGCTCCCAGAGCGCGAGGCGGAGTATAAACATTCTTCTAACTCCGTGCTCCCAGAGCGCGAGGCGGAGTATAAACATTCTTCTAACTCCGTGCTCCCAGAGTGCGAGGCGGAGTATAAACATTCATCTAACTCCGTACTCCCAGAGTGCGAGACGGAGTATAAACATTCATCCTACTCCGAACTCCGGAGCGCGAGACGGGGTATAAACATACGTCAACTCCACACTTCTCCCCAATACAGGGGGCAGAACCATAACACATAACAAGTTGAAGACAGAAAGGGAATAGATTTTCATTTCCATTATCAACAAAAAGAATCTAATTACAAAGTGTTTATGAAAAATTCTGCTAGTGGGAACCGAATCCACATCTATACACGGCTATAGAAAAATCAACAAAATGCTACCCTACGCAACAGAGATTTAGAGAAAGAAGTTCATTCTTTCTTCTTCCTTATCTTCTTCTTCGGAGTAGCTCCACCTGATCCGCTGCCCGATTTCTTCCTCAATCGCTTGCTCTTTTCAGGCTTGCCCTCCGGCAGCGATATAATGTCGACATCTTCCTCAGAGCTGGAGGCAACGGAAGTTCTTCTAGGAGGACGAGCTGGAGGCATAGGAGTAGTAGCAGGAGGAGGGACAGGAGCAGTCTCGATCAATACAGTACCACCCAGCGAAATCACCATTAACGGGGCAGGCCCGGGCGGACTAGAACCAACATTCCCTGCTGCCATCTCGGCAGCAATCTCAGCTAAAACGTCGTCCTCACGAGATACTTGGGCCGCATCGGATGTGCCAATAGCTGGCATAGATAAACTAGCGGCCGGAGCAGCCTCATTCACAACATCGGACGGGTTGGCAGAGGGATCGATGGGTTCATTGAGAAGCTCCTCAATCATTTGAGCGCTGAAAGAAAACATATTTGCATCTCCCTCCTCGCCAATCAAAGTAGAAGTCGTGATGGCTTTAGAAAAAACAACCCCTTGTGTTTGATGAGGAACCGATAAAGCAAGGGGCGCAGAAACAATAACCTCGGTCACTGAAATACGACAAAACGAAGATTGTTAGCCAAGTGTGTGGCTTAAGGTTCTTCACAACTGAACTACGAGAAACGGTCAAATACCTTCCTTGGTCTGAACCGAAACGTGGGCAGAATCCTCGGTAGAAGATAATAATGGCTGGTCAGGATTATAGGCAGGAACAGGTTGGGGATCTACCGCACCAGTGGTTTTGGGCAATGTTGGAATTGCAGTTCCAAAACCTGTCCCGTGATGCACGACCCCCGAACCTTCGCCTGCCTCTAGAGATTGGACGTCGAGCTTTTCTTTCGCCATAGAGATTACCACTTCATGAAGAGTCTTCCTCTCATCCTCGGTAAGCAGACGCATCTCCAGTTCAAAGTCGTCAAGTGCTCCATCTGGATGCGCTGCTCTCTTCTCATTCACCAGCCGGGTCCAGGCATTGTACAAGATCATGGAGTCATCTCCCAGCCACACTAAATTTCTGTGTTCCAGCACATTAGCGTTATACGTGACTAAGAGATCATCAAACTCAGCATCTAGCCTAGACCTCTCCTCCAAGATCTTTTCCTGAATCTCTGCTTCCACAGACTTAGCCTTGACCGCCGCCGCAGCAAGTTCGGCCCTGAGGGATACTGCTTGGTCGCAAGCCTCTTGAGCAGTAGCGTTCGCATCGTCCTTCTCCTTCACCATTTCAGCGAATTTGGCCTTGAGCTCGTTCAGCTCTTTAACGGCTAAGTCTCGCTCAGCTGCAACGGTGGTATTGCGATGGCCCATCTCTTCCACTGTGGCGCAATGTTCTTGCTGCATCCTCGCTAGTTTGGCCACGACACCCTCGTGTTTCTTAAGTGTTTCAAGCTCTGACTTTCGGGACGTTTCCACTTCGGATTGAAGAACTTGAATGATGTGTTTCTGCTTCGCAATGTCAACATCACGTTCGGCAATGACCTTCGCCCTGTCGAAAGCTACTCTAGAAGCCTTCACAGCCGCCTTATACCACTCCTTGTACTGAGCATAGAAGTCGTGGATGTAATTATGAGCAGTGGTCTCAGCTTCCGGAGGGATTCTTTTAAAGTTAGGAGGAAAGATATAGCCATCCATGCAAATTTCCGGGTAGTCGTTTTTCATTTGGGCGAGTTTAGCAGCTCCCTCGCTTGTCAACTCAGCCGGAGCTTGTTCAATTATAGCGGCTGCCGTTGGTTCCACTCTTGGCCGTTGAGCGTCAGGCCGAGAAGATTGAGAAGGCAACTGTTGCTGATGAGATGGCCCTGGGAGGTCTACTGGAGCCCTGGGAGGCGGAGGAGAACGAGATCGGGGTCGGTGCTGGTATCCCCGGTCTCTGTCAGAGTAATCATAGCCAGAACGGTTACGCGAGTAATCTCTGTCTCTATCATAACGTTCTTGACTCGAGTAGCCTCGCCCATGGTCCCTATCTGTCTCTCTCCTACGGGAATCATAAAATGGAGAAGATTGGCGCACATTCCGAAGCCTATCTAGAGTGGAGCCACGCCCTGACATCTCACCTGCGATAAGAAAGAATTACGGATTAAAATCCCATAAAGCAATGTTTACTATGCAGAAGTCATGGAGTGCCGTGGAAGTGTGTGTAAATGTGTAAACCCCCAAACCGACCGGAAGTGTTGACCGCACTTAAAGGAAAGGGCTCGTTCATGTTTAGGACATCTTGCAATTCCTCCAACCCAGGATTATGAGAAATCGATATATAATCTGGGATAGGAATATCGTCAAGCCCTTTGAGAGAATCTCTCGAATGAGAAGGGGCGGCCTCAGAAATCATAACTCCGGAAGCGGGAAGAAACACATCTACAGATTTTCCCCCCTTTGACTTAAGTTTTTTGGAAACGGAGGCCTTGACTTTCCGTTTTTCTCCCGATTCCTCCAAGTTTCCCGAAAGGTCAGCCATTGGCTCTGAATCCGTATGGGTTCTTTCTTCGTCACTCGCCTCGATTATTCTGATCCCGAGTGACTTCTTCGCTTTTCTCTTCTTGGGTTTCTTCTTATTTTCCTTCCTAGAGACGGACTTTGAAAATCCCTCAACAACTATGCTTTGATTAATGTCGATCAAACCCAGAACTCTTAAGTTGTAGTCGTTCAGCACCGAGTCAATATGCCTCAGCTCGCTTGGGACTTCTTGAAGACTCCGGACGGTACCCTTGAAACGCCCTCCATCAGGCCTAGAGATAATGGCTGTAAAAGGAATGAAATGTCAATTTTAACACCGAAGGGCTATTGGTCAAGGAAACAGGTTAAGGCGCTTACGTCTAGACAACCATCGCCTAGCGAAACCCGGAGGGCACCGGACGTAGAACCATTCGTTCTTGAAATAGCTCAGTCGCGTCCAAGCTCCAACTACAACTTGGCAATTTCTGACTGCCTCCAAAAATGTAAACGACGGGCTATCACCCCTGCTCTTGAAGTTAAATATGTGTCTGATCTCGGAGGGCCTCGGCGGGCGAAAAAGACAGTCCATAAATATTACAAAGGCACTATTCAGCAGCGCGTGCCCGTTGGGATGAAGTTGTGAAGGAGCGATTCCTAAATATGATAGCATCCCTTTGATATATTGATTGAAAGGAGGAAGAGTTCCAGCCGCGCAAGCATGACGGTAGAATGCTGTATATCCTTCAGGCGGATTATGCGGTCTATCAGTGGCGCTGGGTAATAATACGTCACCAAGGGATATGTTATGCTTTAAGCATATTCGTCCCAATAAGGATTCAGAGATGTTGGACTGAACCGAATCAACAGGGTCCTCCATAAATATCGCCTCCGGCAATTCATCTGGGGCTGGATCGATTATATCAGCAGGGATATCGGGAATCTCAAGCACCGGAGGAGTCGAGCTCTGTACCTCTTGTTGTTGGGAGCTCGAAGATTCCATAATTAGCTAACTCATTAGAAAGCAGCGTTAAGTTCATGAACAAGCCCGTGCATACCCCTGTGTAATGTGTATGGACGTGTCGTGCAGTGCAAGTATTGTACATCACTCGAGCAAATTTAACAGAATGAAGCAAGATGTTCGTACAACATAACTTGGGAATTTGAGAAAGAAAATGACCGTCATCGCTGACCGTCATTTCCGCACCGTCCAAACGCTACAGACCAACTTCAAGTATAAATCAGTTGTATTATTGGTTAAGTCATAGTTCCATCGACGAGCTTCAAAGGAAATTTAGGTTCAAGTCTGTTGGTCAAGTTCGATTATGCAAGGCCGAAGCTCGTCGGAGTCAAGTATGCTAAAGTTCATTATGTTCGTCGGAGTACAACCTGAAGTTGGTCGTAGTTCGGATGATGGAGCAAATCATAAGAACAATGGTCTCAGGGGATGAAGGCGTTCGAATCCATCGACACGAATCGATGAGGGTCGAATCGATGAAGTTTGATTCCAGGCGCTTCGAATCCATATGGTTCGACTCGATGTAACCTTATGATGGAGGAGCCCTTCGAATCCGTGAGCTCCAAGTTACTTCGAATCGATCAATATTCAGTTCCTTCGAATCGATCTGGATAGCGTTACTTCGAATCGATCGAATCGATGCCCTTTCCCTCCAAGTCATCGATTCGGAACCTTGCCCATGGAATTGATTCGAAGATCGTTTGTTCCTGGATCAATGCAAAGCAACGGGAAACGACACTCTAATCGCTGGAACCCAAAAGACATCACTCCTCGACTCCATCGAGTCGACCCACTTCATTCAGATCTTGTCACTCCTTAGAGTTTTTCTAAGGCGAGAATAGTTTATTTTTCTCATCTCGAATCGATCCATTGAATACCTGTTTTGATTTCGAGTGAAAGCGTGGAAGGGATCGATCGTTTTGAGGAGAGCACGTTTGTCCTGGCCTTGGAGAAATCGATTCGAAGAAGGAGCTCTCGTAACAGTAAAAGTAAAAAGTTAAAAGTGAACAGGACCCCGGTATATATAGGGGAAACGAGACCATTCGTCTCCCGGTCAAGCGCAACCGGAAATAACAGGTCTAGCTCATCGATTCGAAGCAGTATCTTCGAATCGATCACTGCAAGGCATCGATCGATTCGAAGCTGCACCAGACAACTTCGAAACTTTTCCTTCGAATCCGCAGCATCGATTCGAAGCACGGCGTCAGAAGAGTCAGGGGGAACGTTCGACTCCATCGATTCGAACAAGTCAAGTTTGAATCCCTCAATTACGAATCCATCCAAGCATCGAATCCACACAGTGTCGATTCAAAGAACCATCGATTCGAAGCTGTCGACAGAAGATGAACCTGGGTCACTACGCCCCATCGATTCGAAGCTGTCGACAGAAGATGAACCTGGGTCACTACGCCCCATCGATTCGAAGTGTCTACTTCGAAACCATCAACTCGAGGCGGATCCAGAAACATTGCTTCGCATCCATTAAATACCGCCGGTCAAATGGGCGAATCGTTCCCATATGAAAAATTGCTTGTCCACTCTTGTACCGATTCAGGAGAGGATCAGTACGAGAGGATGATCATAGACAATCATAAAAGCAGTGTTTTAACTCAAATCTCAAATCGGTCCAGGAGAGGACCGATGCAGATTTCGATAGCGAACCGAACGGACAACAACTTGCGATCACGCAACGTTAACCAAGGTCAAGAAAATACACGTATGCGCGTAATTTTTGACTAATGTTTTGGTCTTTATCATCAACAGGAGTCAAATGTTCATCTCGTCATGACTCAAAAGCCTAACAGTCAATCATGATCATACAACGATTGATTACGACAGCAAAGAAGACAATTTTTCGACAAAGCATGTGATCATTGTTCAACAAGGGACTGTAGCTTTTCAAAGCACGTCATGTTTACACAAGACGTACTTTGGGGGGCAAATGTTATCCCGCCTTTTGGCAAGGCCGTGACACCAAGGACTTGGCTAGATACCGGTGACAGATCGTCTCGGAAGTCGGTTACGCGTAAGGATCGCTACGGATATCGATGAAATTTGTTCAAGTCCGGATCGGGCTACAATTGATAAGGCACGTCAAGCAAAGCCGTGGGAACCAACGATCCAAGTTTCAAGTCAATCCGAGTTCGTATGCTCAAGATATCGTCGACAAAAGATGGAGTAGGCCACCCTTAGTTCGAATCGATTGGCCAGGAACCAGTTCGAATCCATCGAACTTCCATTGCCTCGACTCCATCAACTCTCCCTTGCTTCGACTCCATCAGCATAGGGGCTCTCGTTCGAATCCAGCCGGACCTAGTAGTTAGCTGTACTTCGAATCGATTCGAACGATACCTTAAGTTCGAATCGATTGGAGCTTTCTACAATTTGAATCCATCAAGAGAGGGAGCTTCGAATCCAGGAGACATAGCTTCACTTCGAATCCAGAAGACATAGCTTCACTTCGAATCCAGGAGACATAGCTTGCCCTCGACTCCACCATCTTCGAATCCAAGTCGTGGATTCGACCCAGTCAATGCGGAATGCAAAGCGGACCGATGCGAAGAAAGCGCACCACGTCACCATCTTCACGAGCAGGAGGATCGATTCGAACGAATCGATTCGAGCATATCGATTCGAACGACTCCAGAATACGAAAAACACCAACTTGAATCGATCATATCTCGAGTTCTACAAGTCCAAATGCCACGAAATTTTCACAGAAGCTCAAACACATGATGAAGAATGTACACACCAAATTTCAGCTCGATTGGATGATTTCTTGATCGATTCGAACCAAGGGTCGAATCGATCCCGAAGTGGGCCCGGATCTCCAGATTTCGGCCATGTGGGCCCCCTGACGTGCCAAAACTGGTCTCCCCTCATTTTAGGCGAAATATCAGCCTCCCACACCTATAAATAGAGCCCCTGGTCATTCAGAAAAGGGGTCGGATAATTCTAAGTGCTGAAGAGCGCCTAGATTCTGCCAGATTTACTCCAGAACACCGCCGCTGCTTTAGATTGACACTTAGCATTTGAATTCAGTTGTATTACATTATTAACTACTGTAATCTTCAAGTAATCGAGCAATAAAATCATCAAACTTCATAGTGGACGTAGGCAAAACGCCGAACCACTCTAAATCGCTTGTCTTTGCAATTTACTTTCTGTTATTTGGAGTTTTTGTTAGATAATCCACAGTTTTAATTTTCATTCTTCACTTTTATCTCTTTAAAAACTTCCGAAGAGTGTTGTGCCCATTTTTGGTACAAACAGTTGTAAACGTATAGACATTTACGTATTTTAATTTCCAAATGGGCGACCTTCTCCAAAAAGTGTGTTTCTATTTTAGTTTAAAGCGAATGTTTTTCATCTAATATGAGCATATATTCTATAAGCTTTTTGTTGTATGGATCTAATTTAGCATGAAATTTTTTTATTTCTATAATTTTTACCTACCTTACCTAATTTTGAAGTCAATATTCCGTACTTTTAACTAAAATTGTTATTAAGTTCTCGAATATGGCCTATGGTCTTAACTCGATTCATCTTTGAAGGTGGAGAAATAGATTCAGAAGTAGCCTTTGTCAGCTGAGCCTGGCTTTCACTCGCTTAATAATGTCTTTATTGCTAATTATTATGCTATTTATATGAGCATTTTAATTCACTCAAATGTACACATCTCTATATATGTAGTAGAACTTATTGAATTACTTTGTACACTGCCTTGCCCTAATTAAATTAAAAATTGAACGTTGGTAATGAAAGGCGGTGGGCTCCGATATTTGTTTGCAGTTGCATGTTTACTTGTTCTTATTTGCTGCTCGATTCAGTATCAAAATCACCAGTTGCTTGTTATTAACTTTTATTTACTCAAGAAATTTTGTATAAAAACGTGCTTACACATTTTCAAACTTTTGTCTACACAATACACATATGTGAATTAAGAAACCCATAATTTCGATTTGTTTGGTTATACATTTGTGTACTGTTACATATATGGTTATAGATATGGTCTGAAATCAAATAGTCTGAAACCAAATACAGATGGTTATACAAAACATGTAAAGTATGCTTACGTTTCGACCATAATTTTCTAGACTTCACACGCATACTTCTCTTGATGCCTTGCTGATGCTATTTATGTTTGTTTCTAATTTTAGAATTGCACCTGAAATGATATGCAATGCGTTTGAAATAGATTCTATCTTAATATGTGTATGGTATTTCATTTTATTTAAATGTGAATCAGGATGGTTTATTGGTTCATCTTTTCTACTATGTTGTAATCAACTAAAGTGTATGTTACAAGAAATATCAATGAGATAAAGAAATTATATTTGAATGATCTTATCATATTTAAAAACATGCTCGGAAGAATCGTATTGCTGTTTTAAGTGTGCTCACATATTATGTACTTTTTAGTTACAATGTTCTATTGATTCCTTTAGTGTGCCAAGAAACCCCAATGTACCTCTGATCTTAAGCAACTCAAGTCCATGCGAATGGGACATGCTGTTGTTCGATAACATAGTCAAAATGCCATGCTACCGTGTACGAATATAATAGAGCAAAAGGACCACCGGATCATTAAAGAAACCAAAATTTCAGATATCAGATTTGATGCAGCCCACTATAACGATGTTAAGTCATCTGGCCTAAGTCACCCACGATCTAGCAAACTATGGCATAACAAATTAATGATCCAAGACATCAAGGCAAAAAAGGTAACAACTCAAGAAAGCAAGTTATGCGAGCTAGTCATTCTTTAAGTCGCGAACGACCTAACGGGTTGATAGGTAACTCAAGCGACCTAGTGAATTCTCTGGAATGCAGGAGCAGCAAATTACGACCTAAAGGGCTACGACCTAGCGAGTCATTCCAGAAGCCAGTTCTTAAAGCGCAGAATCCTAGGTCGCGAGAAGCATTAAGTCGCTCAGGACGTACGAGCGAGCTACGACCTATGCTAGGTCGCTCACATATACCACTTCCTGTTAGGTCGCTCAATCCGTTCATGTTGCTGTGCATTCTTCTTAGGTCGATTTGTTGTATTGATAAGCCGCTTTATCATAAGCTGCCTCGCTTAAGTCGCTCGACCCTTTGCCGCTTTAGTTTTAGATCGCTCAAGCCTAGGTCACTCAACCCCTTATGTTGCTCGACCTATAGGATGCATAAGTCATTCCAGAAGCTGATTTTCCTCATGTCGCTGAAGCTTATGCCGCGTGGTGTTGTAGTTTTAGGTCGTTATGTTGTAATATGTTGTGTGTTGTATATATTGAGTCGCTTAATGTGTGTTGTAACGTGTTTTCTTATGTCGCTTTGTTTTTAAATCGTAGGTCGTGTATGTGTTGTGTTTGTGATGTTAGGTTGGCTCGTGATGATAGGTCGGGTTTGATAGGTCGTTAACGACTTATGTTAGGTCGTTAACGTTGTGTTGTGATGGGTTGTGTTGAGTTGTAATCTCTATAAATAGCGGGTGAGTTGTATCATTTAAAAAAGTTGATTTTGAATAAAACTTTGTTTGTGTGCTTTGTGCCACTTTGAAATTGGTAGTTGAGTGTTATCTCCTATCTCCACCTTCGGCATTCGAGTGCGCTCGAATCAACGATTGTTGAAGCCAATTCACGGAATCAAGTGCGCTTGATCAACGTTCGAAGAATTGTAGATCTTCTCTCACGGTATCGTGCGCGATCAACGTGTCAAAGATTGCTAGAATCCGGTATCTCTTGAGATCAACGGATTTGGGCATTTGGTATTTTCAATCCACCGATTGCTACTTTCATCATTGTATTCATTTCTGTTATTTCCGCTGCATCAACATTTGATGACAATGACTACGTACATGTGCATTGGAAAGCTATGTTTTTCAACTTTTGTTAAAAAGTTTGTAAATCATATCTCCTAGACATTACTAACTTATTTTTCATTAAAAAGTAAAACACCTCAATTTGTTTAGGATCAATGCTTAAGTAGAAAATCATCGACATAAACACTCTCTAGCTTCCTTTTCTTTACAAGGATACGTGTTAATGATAATAACATGAAGTCTGAATGATTCAACAAATTTAACAACAAAGTGACCAATTCCCCCAGGTTCGACCAATCCAAATTTTTTATTAAACATCTAGATCATTTCTATGAATATCATCTTATGAAATCTAATAGAGGTTTTTCTCACTTTTCGTAAGAACATAGAAAAATTATTCAGTAGTTTTCAGTGATATACGATTAAAAAATGTATTCGGTAGTTTTTAGCGATAAACCATTATTAAACTAACATGATATTATAATGTGTGTTTGTGTGTTCAAGTTATATCACCTCCCACCTTACATGATATTTTGGTACATTAGTCTTGGTATCATGTATTTTATTTAATTTACTATGGTATTTTATTTAATTTACTCTGGTATAAATATAAATACACATTCAAGTCATATTTATCTTTCAATATATGAGTTTATAATGACATACAATGCTTTTTTAATAAATAAACTCTGTACCCATATTATTTAATATATAAGCCAAAACTGATGTAAACAGGGAGGTATACTTGCAAGTATACCTATGAGCCAAAACTGACAAACTAGTTTAAGCCAAACTGAGAGGTAAATATAACTATATACAGTCTGTTCTGAAATATGAGCCAAAACTCTCTTATTGAATATTAGAGTTAGAAACTATATTAGCCAGACTGAATTTACTAAGTATACTCATATTACAGAATATTACTCATATTACTTAATATACCCATATTAAATCAGAAATATTGAGAAGATGTAAAAAAGATTTTATTACTGATACTTTATACAGTACATATTCTGTATACTCTGTTATATATAGTATTTTTGACAGTTATGGGCCGGTGTATCAAGCCCAGATTACAATATTATACTACCCACTTTATTACTCAATATAACATCTCATGCTTAACCATTCTATAACCTAACTCTCCCCTTCAATTCCATCTAGGGTTTTCTGTGATTCCTTCATCTTTGCGCCGCCTTCTTTGATTTTGAGATCTCTCTTTAATTGAGTGAAATTTTTGACTGAAAGAGGTTTTGTGAGGATATCGGCTCGCTGGAATTGAGCTGGAATATGGTTAACTTTCAGTTTCCCCTCCATTACCTTCTCGCGAACAAAGTACAGATCTATCTCGAAGTGCATTGTTCGTGAATGTAGCACTGGATTTGCAGAGAGACGGACTGAGCTTAAATTATCGCACCAGATTACTGGTGTGTTTGTGAGATTAATTTTGATTTCTTTGAGAAGTGACTCGATCCAAGTTATCTCCGCTGCAGTATTAGCGATCGATCTATATTCCGCTTCAGTACTGGAGCGCGAAGTAGTGACTTGCTTCTTTGAACACCATGAGATTGGGTTGCTCCCTAGAAATATGCAGAAACCAAAAGTTGATCTTCTGTCGTCTGGATCTAAGGCCCACTCTGCATCACAATAAGCTTGTATGTTTAAATCCTTTGCATCGTTAAGATGTAAACCGTGATCCATCGTTCCTTTCAGGTAACGTAATATACGTTTTATGGCCTTCCAGTGATCACTGAGAGGTCTATGCATGAATTGACACACTTTGTTTACACTATAGTATAGATCTGGTCTTGTTATTGTAATGTATTGAAGTGCTCCAACAATACTTCTGTATTGTTTTTCGTTTGTGATAGTCTCTCCTGAGTCTTTTGATAATTTGAGATTGCTTATCATTGGAGTAGATAGAGGTTTAGCATAATCCATATTTGCTTTTTTTAATAGCTCCAGTATATATCTCTTCTGACATAAAATCATTTCTGACTTGGATGTCTGTATGACTTCTATTCCTAGGAAGTGATGTAGATTACCCAGATCTTTTATAGAGAATGTTTGATCAAGATGTTTGATAGTTTGATCCATTGCTTGATTGTCATTTCCTGTAATAATAATGTCATCCACGTATATTAAAATGTATGTGATCTTTCCCTGTTTGCATTGCATGTACGGTGAATTATCTGATTTAGTTGGTACGAATCCTAAATTCATCAGTGTGTGGACTTGAGCTTTTCATTCCATACACGTGGTGCTTGCTTCAACCTATATATGGCTTTATGTAGTTTGCATACTAAATTGTTATTAACACCCTTCTTGTATCCTTCTAGTTGTTCCGTAAACACCTCCTCCTTTAGATCTCCATTAAGAAAGGCATTGTTTACATCAAGTGGTCTAATCTTCCATATTCTGTGAAGTGCTACACTCAGTATAATTCTTATGGTAGTGGGTTTAACAACTGGAGAAAAGGTCTCATTGAAATCAAAACCATACTGTTGATTGTACCCTTTAGCCACCAGTCTTGCTTTATATTTTGAAATGCTCCCATCTGTATTTCTTTTATTTTTATAAGTCCACTTGCAACCAACTATGTTTTTGTCTTTGGGCATTGATACTAGACTCCAAGTTTTGTTTGTAATAAGAGCACTGTATTCATTATCCATAGCTTGTTTCCAGTTGCTATTGGTAGTAGCTTCCTTGTAGTCTCTTGGCTCTGTTGAGTCCAGTTGAGCACTATATACTTTGGGTTTGAAAATTCCACTCTTTGATCTTGTGATCATATGATGTTCTGATCTTGTAGGTGGTGTGTCATGACTATCAGTGCTATCTTCAGATTGCTGAGGTATGGACAAGGGAGTTTCTCCTTGATTTGGATTGACTTCATTGATCTGGCTGGTGTTGTTGAAGGAGCTGGAGGACTTGTGAGAGTCATGACCTGATCCAGTGTCATAATTGAATAGTGTGTGTTGTGGCTTTTGGTTCCTCTGCACACTGCCACTAGTCTGATCCCATTCAGGTATAATAGGTATGGAGGGTATTGTGAAGTTGTCTTTAGTATGCACCTTCTTGGTTGTCTTAACATTTTTATCTACAAATGGAAAAAATTTCTCATTAAATACAACATGTCTTGAGACATTGATCCTGCCATCATTGCTTAAGCATCTGTATCCTTTCCGATTACTTCCATATCCTAAGAAAGTGCATGGGGTGGATCTAAGATTTAATTTGTGACTATTATATGGTCTGAGACATGGGAAGCATAGCACCTAAATGTCTTCAGACTTTTATTGTCTGGTTTAACCCCAAACAGTACTTCTATAGGATTCAAATGCTTAAGAACTTTGGTAGGAAGTCTATTAATTAAATACACGGCAGTGTTAAAGGCTTCTGGCCAGAATTTCATAGGCAATGAGGCATGTGCCAGTAAGGTTAACTCTGTTTCCACTATATGTCTATGTTTCCTTTCTACTATTCCATTTTGCTCAGATGTGTATGGGCATGTTGTTCGATGAATGATACCCTTTTTTTGGAAATATTCCTTTAGTGGTTTATATTCACTGCCACCATCATATTGCATAATTTTGACCTCATGGCACAATTGTTTTTCTACTTGAGTTATGAACTGTATAACAACCTTTTGTGCATCTGATTTAGATTTTAAAAAATATATCCATGTATATCTAGAAAAAGAGTCAACAAATGATATGTAATACCTGAAGCCATAGTCTGAGCTTATTGGTGCTGGTCCCCATAAATTTGTTGCTACTAACTGAAGTGGTTTGTTAATAACTGTTATTGAATCTGTAAAAGGCAATTACTGGCTTTTGCCTAATTGATAGTAGGTGCATACATATGGTAGTGATACATCATAAGGAATATTATTATTCATAAGAACTTGTTTTACAGTATTTACATTGGGATGTCCTAGCTTATAATGCCATAGAGTAAAAGTTTCTTGATCATTTGTAACATGGGATTCTGTACTATTACACCACATATTCCTAATTTTGCTCTTTCTTGTATTTCCAAGATTGAACTTGTATAATCCTCTGTCCAATTTACCCTTTAATATTATATCTTGATTTAGTAGATCCTTAACTAAGCAGAACTTAGGGTGAAACTCAAAATACACATTGTTGTCATTAGCAAATTGAGATACACTCAATAAATTCTTCTTAATATGTGGGACTCTCAGTAAATTATTGAGATAAAGAAGTCTTTTACCTTGAACACTACTGGTTCCAACATGTGTGATTTTTAAAGCTTCACCATTCCCCATATGAATAGAATGCATACCTATATATTCATTATTGCCTAGATTGAGATTCTGCAGATTGCTTGTGAGATGGTTAGTGGCACCTGAATCTGGGTACCAGTCTTCTTCTCCCATCTCCTCAGACCTAGTAAGTCTTTCTGTATTTAAGCCTTGAGTTCTTGTGTTTTCTGATTGACTGGCTTGCCTTTGATCTATATGTGCCACATTGGCACTGGAGTTGTAATTTCTCTGATTTGCTTGATTTTGTTGATTTGGGTAGTACTCAGTATTGAATCGAAAATAGCACTGTCTGGCTATATGCCTGGGTTTTTCACAAATTTGACATTTTGTTCTGTTGTAGTTCCATCTTCCATTTCTTCCTCTACCTCTTTGTGTAGCATTGCTTCATTGATTGTATTTGTCTTGTCTGGTATTCTGATTTTCTTGTTTCTTTCCTTGATTTTTGTTTCTGGAACTTGATGCATAATTAAGTGAAAGTTCTGTGCTACTTTCCTTCCTATGTTCGATTCTTCCTTCATGTGATAATAATATTGAGTGAATATACTGCATATTTGGTAGATTTTGTTGTGATGAAATGATTGCTACCACTGAATCATATTCAATATCCAGACCATTCAAAATGGTCAATATCTGCTCAGTTTCAGGTACTTTATGTCCTGCAGTATCAAGAATGTCATAGTATGATTTTACTTTTGTTAGATACTCCCTCATTGACATATTCTCCTTCTTGAGATTCTGCAGTTGTCTCTTGTAATACAGGATTCTTGCTGCTGACTGTGTATTGAAAATTTGTTGTATTGTAGACCATATCTCAAATGATGTTTTGCATCCTACAATTTGTGATAGCAGTCCTGAACTGATAGATGATAGCAACCAAGCAGCCAGTAAGCTATCCTGTCTCTGATAGTTGATGAATTCTTTGTTGATTGTTCTTTCTCCTGAGCTATCAGTCACCATTCTTGCAGGTACTGTAGTAGTACCATACAGAAAATTTTCCAACCCATATCCTCTAATACTGGTTTCAACTTGATATTTCCATAATATGTAATTGTTTTCATCGAGTGCAGTCGTTACCAAGTTATTTTTTGGTTTGATGATGTCACAGGAATTTGTTTCAGTAGTTAATGTATCTTGATTTCTTGGTCTTGATCCTTCCTGATTTTTAACTCCACTTGTTGCAGATGATGTTGTATCATCATCTCCTGCCATGGTGGAATATGAGGTAGTGCTTTGATCAGACTTCTGATTGGTGAAACTTTATGGTGCAGCAGATTATCTTGATATCTTGGATCTTGGATCTTGGCGTGGCACCTTAATAAGGAATCAGAATAGGTAAGTAATTCTCAAATGATGAGATTGTAAGAACTAAGAGCAACCAAGGATGGTGAATGATGATCTTGATCTGACACCTCCTTTTGGATGGCTCAATGATGATATAGCAAATCTCTGCTGAGATTTCAGTGATAAACTGGATCCTGTAACTGTCGCTAGGCAGATATGAGGCTCTGATACCAAATCAGAAATATTGAGAAGATGTAAAAAAAAATTTATTACTGATACTTCATACAGTACATATTCTGTATACTCTGTTATATATAGTATTTTTGACAGTTATGGGCCGGTGTATCAAGCCCAGATTACAATATTATACTACCCACTTTATTACTCAATATAACAGCTCGTGCTTAACCATTCTATAACCTAACTTATTACTGGATTTATAATATAAACTTAATGTACTCAATATACTCATATTACATAATTTACTCACATTTTCAAGCAAAGATTCACAGTATAAATTCTATGTGCTAAAATTGTTTGAATGCAAATCCATAGTATAAGTTGGTTGGTAATTTTGAGGTATAGTTATACTCATATCACTGAATATGTGAGCCAAAATTGGATGGTGTATTTGATTCATATTTGTCTTTTAATTAGTGAATTTATAGTTATATACAATGAATGCATTTTCAAATAAAAGACATACTCATAACGATATATCCAGCACAAGTAAGTCTTCATCGCTAGAATTGTAACTTGAAAATAAGCTTTTACTTGTGTTTTTGTTACTAAAATAAGCTTTTACTACTAATGTTTCAATGCATGTTATTACTACGTGATCCATGTGTCAACGTTTTGGCTAAGGTGTTAGGATTTGATGATTATTAACGAAGAGGAAATTGAATTGTATTATATCATACAGTTTTGGTACATTACAAAGTACTTATATACATATTGCTGAGTTATTGTGCTGGTGTACTAAATGGGCTTTTATATACTAAATCTGAAGTCCATTATTACAGAAGTTACAATAATAATACAACACATGAAAACTATTTTCGTTTATTAACATACCCCCTCAAAAACATCTAGGGTTTTTTCCCTAACGGCGGCTCCATTTCAATCCTGTGTGACCTCTCTCTATCTTTGGATTAAATTGAATCTGTGAAAAATATAGTTCCTCAACTTCAATACGCCATATATTCTTCAGTCTATATGAAGAGATTGCAGAGATTTAAGCTGATCTAAGATCTGACAGTTGATGGCTTTTGGGAAATTGACTAATTTGATATAAATTAGCTCGATTCTTCTCAGATCTTTGCTTATACATATGATTGAAGATGATTTGCATGAGTTGAGGAAGATCTGACAGTTTGAATCTGTTAGTGGATCTCCGACTTGGATTGTAGATGTGTCTCTTCATGTATAGATTTGTTGCAGTCGGTTGAGATTTGAGTCAGATTTGGTTTAGGAGTCTCTAACCTTTTTCCAACCTTGAGCTCAGTCGTTACTCTGGTAATTTTTTTGCTGATAATGATTTTGTAAGAACATCTGCAATTTGGTAAGTTGAAGGTACGTGATTCACTTGCAGATTTCCTTTTATCACTTGGTCACGAATGAAGTATAAATCTATTTCCATGTATTAGATTCTAGAATGCAATACTGGGTTGGCTGATAGTGGAATTGCACTTAAATTATCGCTTCATGGTACCTGTTTTGTATTTGTGTTTGCTTTCAGTTCACTTAACAATGACTGTATCCACATAAGTTCTATTGTTGCACATGCTACTATATTTTGCTTCAGTGCTTGATCTAGATACAGTTTGTTGCTTTTTAGAACACTAAGAAACTGGATTATTTACAATATATATACAGTATCATGTGGTAAATCTTCTATCATCAAGATCTGTTGCCCAGTCAGCATCACCATATCCTGTTATGTTTATATGTTTGCATGCTTTAAGCTTCAAGCCATGATCAACAGTGCCCTTTAAGTATCTGAGTATCATTTTTACAGCTTTCCAGTATTCATCTTTTGGATCCTGCATAAATTGACACACTTTGTTACACTGTATGAAATTTCTGCTCTTGTAATGGTTGCATATTGTAATGCACCAACAATACTTCTGTACTATTTACTATTAAGTATAGGTTCTCCCCTGTGTTTTGATAGATGACGACTTGTCACCATTGGTGTTGGTAGAGAATTATTTGCATCCATTTTTGCTTTGATTAAAATTTCCATGATGCACTTTCTTTGACATAGAAATATTTCTGAATCTGATACTCTTGTGGCTTCAATTCCCAAAAATAGCTTAGTGGTCCAAGATATTTTATTGAAAATTGTTTGTCTAAAAGCTGAATGAGATTGTTGATCTCTGACTCATTATTGCCTGTGATAATCAAGTCATCAACGTATATTAGTATGTATATAATTGAAACATTATTAATTCTTGTAAATAATGAGTTGTTTGATTTGGTAGGTTGAAATTTCAAATTTTTTTGTGTGAATTTCAGTTTATCAGACCAAACTCTAAGGGTTTGTTTAAGCCCATAAATGGCTTTATTTAATTTGCACACTAGTCTTCTGTCTTGTTTGTAACCTTGTTGTTGCTCCATGTAGACTTCTTCTTTTAAATTACTATTTAGGAAAGCACTGTTTACATCCAACTGTCTGTCCAGTTTCCATGTAATGCTATAGTAAGAACAACTATAATTGTAGTTAGTTTAACAACTGGAGAGAATTTTTCATCAAAGTCAAATCCATGTTGTTGAGTATAACCCTTAGCCACAAGTCTTGCCTTATATCTTGCAATGGTTCCATCAGGATTTTTCTTTAATCTGAATGTCCACTTGCATCCCACTATATTTTTGTTTTCAGGTGGATGAACTTAATTCCATGTTTTGTTCCTCATAAGTGCATCATACTTTTCATCCATAGCCTTTTTCCAATTCTTGTTATTTACTGCTTGATCAAAGTTATCTGGTTCCTTAGATGTAATGACTACAGTATAGATTTTTGGCTTAAATATGCCACTCTTTGATCTGGTATTCATTGGGTGTCCAATCTGAACTGGTTGTCTGACATGTATTTGTTCACCTATATTATCTTTTTGTGTGCTTGAATTCTCATGTTCTCCTCCTTGACTTGTAATTTGTGATTGAACATTTGTAGGAGTGTGATTGAATTGATCAGATTGCTCTGCTTGTTCATGCCCTGGTTCGTTGAGCATTGTGAGTTGGGGGGTCAGAGTGATTTGAGCCTTCTTCAATCCTTTCCTTGCTCTCCTCAATTTGATATAAAGGTATATGTTGGCCAAGTTTTCAAACACTTAATCAACCAAACGCTCGAACCAGAATCTCTCCATCTCAATATCAAACCAACTCCTTCTAGCTCCTGCCAAACCAAGTACGTACCGAACCACATGCCCCACTCATTCGCCACCGGTCCAAGACATGCTACCGAACCACCTTCTTTCCCCATGCTGCCGAATCAACTGCCTCTTCCAGCACCTCGCCGAACCAACACATTCGACATCACCCCCACCGAACCAAGTCTCACCACCGAATGAAGCTCCACCGAATCAACCCACTCCCTATCTACCACCGGACCAGATCCACCGAGCATCCATGCCGAATGAAGCCCCACCGATCCAACCTCTACCAAAGCTCCCCAAGAACGACCGAACCAGAGGACACCGAACCAGATTTGCCAGGCCAGATCACATCAGCCCAGGCCCATCAGCAACTATACATATCCTGGACCCCTACCCCCGGCCTCACTCTATAAATAGAGGGGTAGGGGTACAGCAATGGGGACAAGTTTGAGAGCTCAAGCACGGAAGGAACTCTTCAAACAACTTTCTTTTACTTGTACCAAAGCTTTGTACTTGTAATCATAACAGAACAAGAGAAATAACATATAAAGTGGACGTAGGCACATTCTGGCTGAACCACTATAAATCTGCGTGTCTTTTTACAGTTTAACCCCTGTTTTTTATGTATTTGCATAAGTCGCTCAAATTACTAAGAATAACATAAGATCTACTAAATCATACAACTTTGAGGTGTTTGTCCATTTTTTGTGCAAACATTTTTGGTGCTTTCACTGAGAACTAGAAGCTCGAAGCTTCAGCTTCATCTACTTAACAAGTTTTCCTAACAGCATCGTCCGCCACTTGGAAAACATGCCTCCCAAACAGAGAAAAGATGTTAACAAAGGAAAAAACATCGCATCCAGCAGTCTTCCAGATCCAACTGTCATGAATCAAGTAAATCGTCTTCCTCCAGCAACGGTAACAAATGAAGGACAGGCTAACCCAACCACTCCTGCCACAGAACAGCCTGCAGCAATCACTAGGGCAGATTTGGACAGAGTTGTTGTTGAAGTAACTAACCGCTTCACGTCCCAGCAGGAAGCCTTGGTGGACCATCTCATGTCACGCTTGAGGGACGCTGAAGAATCCAACCGCAACACTGAATCATGGGGCGAGTCCCAGTCTGGAGGATCTCAGAGACATCAAAGGTCTTCCTTCTTCGAAGGAGCTAACGGCAGAAGTAGCCGTGGTAGGAGCCGAGACCGAGCACAGCCCGAAGTTAGGCCTGAGGAAACATTTGGTACCGAACCCAACGGGGAAGGTACCGGGCGAAGGTCAACTGTAGCTGAGCCTGTCATGCTGCCTAACCACAGAAACACCAGTGAACGGGGCCGAGCTAGAGTTCAGCCCGAAGTTGGACCCGAGGAAGTGCTTAGATCAGAACCCAACAGGGGAAGATCAAGGCAAGGGCCAACTGTAGCTGACCCAAGCATGCTCCCAGAAGATCAAAGGCAGCCACTGGAAAATATGAGGAATGATAGACGATACCATCCCTACAGGTTGTCTGGACGGAATCAATCCCACAGAACAGAACCAAACTCATTTCTATCTGCTCCAAGTTCTGATGAAAGGATGGCACGCTTATTCAGAGAGTGTGTCCAACGGGAGCAAAGAGATCGAGGGATAGGCGCTAGGGTAACCAGCCCTTTCGCCCGCAATATCGAAATTGCTATCACCCCCCGAGAATGGAAGATGCCAACAATGGAACCCTACAAAGGAACCTCCGATCCCGTTGTACACTTACAGAGGTACACGCAGCATATGCTCATGAGTGGAGCAACAGAGGGAGTACTATGCAAATGCTTTTCGCTCTTCTTAGCAGATCTTGCTACCTCCTGGTTCTGTCATCTACCCCAAGGATCCATCAGCTCATGGGAGATGTTGAAAGAAAAATTTATCAGTCAGTTCCGCATCCATGTGGAGCAACCTAAGGACGCTTATTCCTTATCCAGCGTCAAACAGAAACCTGGAGAAAAGCTGCAGCAATACCTAACCAGGTTCAACGCCGTAGCAGCCGCAGTTCAAGATGCCGATGAGAAGCTTATCCTAATGGCCCTCTGCAGTGGGGTGCATCCAGACACTAAATTTGCTAGAAGATTGACAAAAGAAAAACCAGCTACTTTACCCGATTTCTTCCATGAAGCCGGGAAATACATGAGGCTTGAGGATGCTGCCATTGAAGAGCAGTCAGGACAGCAAAGTAAGACGACCCATGGCAACGCCCCTGCTGTGGCGAGGGACGTTCGAAGAAATGATTCCAGAGACAATGCTGGGGGCAAGAAGGTAGAAAAGCGCCTATATCGGCCAGGACCAAGATTCGACACTTACACCCCTTTGAACGAGACCGTCGAAAATATCTTCCTTGCCACCCAAGGCGAAGTTAGATACAAACGCCCACCATACAAGAAGGAATCAGATAACGCACAGAAGTCTGGAAAATTCTGCCGCTTCCACGAATCTCACGGACATGATACCAATGAATGCCATCATCTCCGGGATCTGATTGAGGAACACATCAGAAGGAAGAAACTGGAACGTTATGTAAAAAGTCAAGACAGGACTCCAGCCCCTGCCAATGAAAACCCGAGGCTACCCTCACCAGGGACCGACAGAGGAAACCACAACGCTAGCAGCTCTAGTCAAGAGAAGATAGTGGTCCATACCATCTCAGGAGGTCCGCACATCGCAGACAGAAGTTGGAGAGAGATGGAAAGATATGGGAAGTCGCTTAGAGACAATAAAGACTGTGTCAATACGGTTATAGAAGAGCGCCACCCAAAGCGGAAAGAAAGCGATGACATCATATTCAGTAAACGCGACCTAGAAGGAAGACAGTACCCTCATATGGATCCCATGGTTATCTCTGCCCGACTCGGTCCCGCCGAAGTTTACCAAATCCTGGTAGACACTGGAAGCTCTGTAAATATCCTGTTCAAACACGCATTCGACAAAATGAAGCTATCAATGAAGGATGTATCTCCCTGCGATAAACCACTACACGGTTTCACTGGAGATGCGAAGATGCCCCTCGGGCGGCTGGACCTCTTCGTTGAGATTGGAAGCCATCCCCGCTCCGTTGTAAGGAAACAAACGTTTGTGCTGATAGAAAACCATTCGGCCTACAACGCCTTCTTAGGAAGACCAGCCTTATCTGACTTCCAGATTGTCCTAGCCCCATGGTGCCTGAAAATGAAATTTCCAACAGACAATGGGGTAGGGGAAGTGGAAGGAGACCAGGATATTGCACGAGACTGCTATGTAACCGAACTTCGCAATAACCACAGGAAAGATAAAGGGAAAGGTGTAGAGATTGCCCTCTGCACAAAAAGCCTTGAAGCATAGCAACTAAAGAAAGCCCCTCCTCTTCGATACACCAGCGACCCTTTCAACGAATTAGACCCTAGGGACAAAGAGGAGGAGGCCACCGCTGAGCCTGCAGAAGCTATGGAATTTATATCTGTAGACAAGCACGACTCAAGTAGGCTACTGAAAATTGGGTCCCAGCTGAAAGCTGAATTGAAGGAACAACTCATTGATTTTCTCCGCCACAACTTGGATGTATTCGCTTGGTCACACGCTGACATGACCGGAATCTCCCCCGACATAGCATGCCACGTATTAAACATTGATCCTACCAAGGCGCCTGTAAAACAAAAAAAGAGAAGTATGGGGGCAGAGCGATCAGCAGCCCTCGATGAAGAAGTAAAGAATCTACTCGCCAATGACTTCATACGAGAAGCTGTTTACCCAAAATGGATCGCCAACCCGGTACTAGTAAAGAAGGCTAATGGAAAGTGGCGGACCTGCATTGACTTCTCCAACCTAAACGACGCCTGCCCAAAGGATTGCTTCCCGCTTCCCAGAATCGACCAACTTGTAGACAGCACAGCCGGGCACGAACTCCTATCTTTTATGGATGCATACTCAGGATATAACCAAATTCCTATGCATGCTCCCGACCAAGACCACACTAGTTTCATCACCGACCGGGGTTTATACTGCTACAAAGTTATGCCCTTCGGACTTAAAAATGCAGGAGCCACCTACCAGCGCCTCGTCAACAAGATGTTTGCCGGGCTAATAGGACAAACTATGGAAGTATATGTAGACGACATGCTGGTGAAATCACGGAAAGCCAAGGATCACGTAAGCCACCTAGGCGAAATGTTCCAGGTACTTCGACAGTATGGAATGAAGTTGAATCCACTAAAGTGCTCCTTCGGAGTGTCATCGGGAAAATTCTTAGGGTTCATCGTCCATGCCCGAGGGATTGAAGCAAACCCTGAACAAGTCCGAGCATTAAGGGACGTCAAGATACCTTCCACCCGAAAGGAAATGCAAAGCCTAAATGGAAAAGTGGCCGCCCTAAGCCGATTCATCTCCAAAGCAACGGACAAGTGCGTCCCCTTCTTCGAAGCTCTAAAGAAAGATAAAGGAAAGTTCGAATGGACGGACGAATGCTTAACCGCTTTCCTTAACCTAATCGAACACCTCCAGAAACCACCGGTACTCTCGACCCCAAGCGAAGGCGAAGAATTATACCTATACCTTGCTGTGTCATCTCACGCTTTAAGCGCTGCCTTGGTAAGGGAAGACAACCACACGCAACGACCAGTTTACTTCGTCAGTAAAAGGTTTACTGGGGCAGAACTCAGATATCCTAAACTTGAAAAGTTAGCATACTGTTTACTAATCACTTCACGAAAACTACGTCACTACTTCCAGTCTCATTCCATCAAAGTTCTGACCGATCAACCACTAAGGCAGGTACTCCATCGTCCCGACACTTCCGGGCGACTACTTAAATGGTGTATTGAGCTAAGTCAATATGATATCACCTATCACCCTCGCACCGCCATCAAGGGACAAGCCATGGCTGATTTCATTGTAGAGTTCACTACCAACAAGGATAAGGAGCAACTGGAAATAACAGAAGATATCAAGTGGAATCTCTTTGTGGACGGTGCATCTAACGAACAAGGCTCGGGGGCAGGTGTGGTAATAATCACTCCCAGGGGAAATAAGCTGCACTATGCTATAAGGTTGGAGTTCGCTGCCACCAACAACGATGCAGAATATGAAGCAGTGATAGCTGGACTAGAAATTGCCATAGAAATCGGAGCCAATTCTTTGTGTCTTCACAGCGATTCTCAACTTATTGTTAATCAAATACTAGGAGAATTCCAAGCTCGAGAGGAACGACTCATAGCATATCTAAAGAAGACCAAGTTGCTTCTCAGCCGATTGGATCAGTACTTAGTCAAACACATCCCTCGGGAAGAGAACCAAGAGGCCGACGAATTGGCAAAGCAAGCGAGTATGAGAGACATCGCCATCTTCGGGGCAGTAACCATCTCAAAGCAAACGGTCCCAAGCTTTGAGCAAGTGAATCTGATAGCCGCAGCCGAAGAAGCAACTTGGATGACTCCCATCCGAGACTACCTACAGAGTGGCACACTACCCAACGGGCGTAATGAAGTCAAGAAAATCTTGAGGAAAGCGTCCCGCTATACAATACAAGAAGACATCCTCTATCGGCGCGGTTTCTCTAACCCATTATTAAGGTGTGTCGCCGGAAGGGAAGCCAAGGAAATCTTATCCAACATCCATCAGGGGAGCTGTGGAGATCACACCGGGGGGCAAACATTAGCAAAAAAGATACTCCGATACGGATATTTCTGGCCCACCTTAAGCAAGGACGCCTTAGATTTCGTCAAGAAGTGTGACAGATGCCAAAAATTTGCTAAGATCCCTCGGCTACCAACAACCGAGATTACTCAGATGACCAGCCCTTGGCCCTTCGCGATATGGGGAATTGACTTAATCGACGAGCTACCAATGGGCCGAGGCGGGGCCAAATATGCTATAGTGGCAGTTGCTTATTTCACCAAATGGGTGGAAGCGGAACCTCTAAATAAAGTATCTTCAGCAAAAGTTATTAACTTCTTGATCAAAAATGTTCTATGCAGGTACGGAGTCCCACTCAAAATCATATCAGACAATGGACTTCAATTTGACAGCGAGGAATTCGCCAACTGGTGCCAAGAACACAGAATTCATAAAAGCTTCTCATCCGTAGCATATCCCCAGGCAAACGGACAAGTCGAAGCAGTCAACAAAATTCTGAAAACTCTAATAAAAAAGAAGCTCGAAAAGTCAAAGGGCGCTTGGGTGGATGAACTCCCTACGGCACTATGGGCCTATCGCACATCTTTCAGAACATCGACAGGGCACACTCCTTTCTCTTTGGCTTACGGATCGGAGGCTATGCTCCCAGTTGAAACTATTGTGCCTTCCCATCGTCGGATCCACTATAACCCAGAAGAGAACGAAGAACTCCTTCACATGTCTTTGGATCTAATCGAGGAGAGAAGAAACGATGCAATCCTCAAAACAGCAGCCCACAAGCAAAAAGTGGCAGCACAATACAACTCCAAAGTCAAGCATCGTACCTTGCAAGAAGGGGATCTTGTCCTCAAGCGAATCTTCCCTCGCCCCGGAGCACTAGACCCAATGTGGGATGGACCATATGTAATTCATAAAGATCTCCACAACGGAGCCTATATTTTGTCAACAGTGGACGGAGAGGTGTTCCAGAGGGCATGGAACATCCAACACCTCCGTCGATACTTTTCTTAACTTGTATTGCCCATATGAAGTGAATTAACAAAGAGAATCAGTGGACGTAGGCATTTTCGTGCCGAACCACTTTAAAAAACCTTGTCTCTTTTTTAACTTGTTCCTTTGTATCTTGGCTGCTTGTTAACTTTATCCTTTTCTGTTGAACAAAATCCTAAGTATATAGCATTTCTGTTCAAAGCACTCCACAATGCAACTTCACGTGGACAATACCCAACAGGTACTATGCGAATCTATGCCCTCGCCAATGAGACACTTTCGCTCCAGCATCCCTCTGCTGCGGGTTAACTCATTGCTCGCGACGGCCCTTAAAGCCAACTGTAATGAGCCGATTATAAGCCACCGAGAAGGCCGACTATAGCCGAGGCAGCTCATTACGGCGTTAGGCTCGCCGGCAACTGTGAACCGACTATAAGCCCCAACATAAGGTGTGGCCAGCCAGGGGCAGTTCACAGTTGACGATCGGCACCCACGCTAGCCGGCCACAGTAAATCGAATAATACCCACGATTACGGGCCATAATGGCCCGGGTAGTTACTGTGCGCGATCTCGGCTCCGATGTGTCTTAAGTGCGGCTGTGGTAAAAAAGAATTAACTCCCCGCGGAGGCGTAAGATGGGTGACAAATGTCTCCAAGACCCACAGCTAGGGAAAGTGACTACAAAACCCGTTTGCCACGAACTTAAGCACATCGAAGGCCTTCCGTGATTGGAAGTTTTACCTTTTTTACGTATTTCAATTTTACTTAAAAAGTTTTTTCCTATCCCCTATAACAATCCCTAAAGTACATGATACAGAGTAGGAGATACTCGCCAATGGGTGTGGGGACTCACAGTGGCAGGACATTCAACTACATTCCATGCTCGGTCCTACAAGATGTTCAAGACTGCCATCTACGATTAAAACATGAAAGGCGGTATCTTCTTCTTTTATGTACAAATACATGACTATAATTTGTTCACACCACACGCTAATATTGCAAGTCATAAAATTATGGTTTAGAACCAGAGTCTGACATCAAACACAATTTAGTTACAAGAATATACATAGCTACATTTCTCATACGATATGTCGAAATAACATCAGATATTCAAGAAACGACAAAATCAGCTTAAGTTAAAAATTACGCGTCAAGAATAATGTTGATTATTACAAGTAGCAAGAATTACAACTTAGAAGTTACTCTACTGTCTTAAGACTAATGTATACAACCATGTCAAGTCTACAAAAAGAATTTTCCAGGTCTAATCAGGGAGCCGGTTGCGTCGGAGTCTTGTCCTTGCTCTGTTGCCCACCTGTCCGGTCATAAAAAGAATTCATTAGCGATAAGTAACCAAGTTAACGGAAAGACTAGAAAGGAAGACTTACCAGCACCTGCTTCTTGACCATCCTGGTCGTCATCCTCTACCTGCACACCTGCCTCCTCAGCAGCAAGCAGCCGCATACCCTCCTTTACCGCCACTTTCTCCTCCTTGGTAAACTGGGCAGTGACCACATCCATACTGAAGACCGTTCCACCCTCTTTATCTGCATCAGCCTTAGCCTCCTCCAGAGCCCGGAGATAAATCTTAGCCATGACCCTGGGATAATCATCCATCCAGGACAGGTTGCCCTGCTTCCAGGTACGGAAATACATATCCTGGAGCATTTCGTCCATCATCCCCTCATTCTCCTCAAACTCCCTCATCCGGGCCTCGGAAGCCGACAACCTCCCAACGGCGGCATCTCTCTCCGATCGGTATCTCGAGCAGTCAACCAGAAGGGATCCCCGCATTGCCTCCATCTCCTCCCTCAACTTGGCTTGAGCAAGATCTGCAGCCTCAAGTTTCCCGGACAATTCCTCCACCTGCTCAAGATCCGCTTTCCGAACCTCGTCCACCGTGGCAATAGCCATGTCAATCCGTTCTTTGCAAGTAGCTTCCATTTTCCGCAATTCGGCCCGACTGGCCTCTTCCATGGTTTTCCTTAGTCGCCCAGTAGCAGCCTCATGCTGAGAAATCTGAATGGCCTGATCCGCAAGCTGTTTGGCCTGATCCGAAACCACCAGTCGAAGTCGGATATTGGCGCTCCCAATCTCTTCTCCGGCCTTAACCAGCCGAGCATGATGCCCCATCAGCTTCTTGGTCTCCTCCGCCACCCGATCAATATTAGCCTTGGCCTCATCTCCCATAGTGACTATACGAGTAGTGAGTAAATCGAGATCTAAGGACTTGGCTTCATCAAGTACTCGTACCATGGGGTTACGAGGGAGAAGGTGTTCACCAGTGACTTCGTCAAAAGTAATATCATGAGAGCTTGGATCCAGATCAGGATGACCCGCAAATGGATTACGAGCCAAGTCGGGACGGTCGATATGAATAACAGAAGGGTTTCCGGACGGGTGCGGAGAAAGTGCAAACTCGCTACCCTCCTCAGTGATATCATGAAGAGGCTGAGCCGGAAGCTGAGGACCAGGCAAAGGTTCGGATAAAGGATGACTCCTCTTCCTCTGCTGAATACCTTCTTCGATGACCCCAAGAAGAGGACGGTAGCCGACTACATCCCCGGAGCGTTGGGTCGAGGGCTTCGGCTTAGCAGAAGTTTTGGAAAGCTTATATTGCTCAAGCCTGTGTCGAAGGTCTGAGGCTTTGGACGTCTTGCCTGCTCCTGATATAAAGAACAAGTGTCACAAACTTACATCACTATATGATTCGATAAACGCGGTAAATTACAGGTTAAAAAAAAAAGGGAAAAGAAACACAGCTGTGGTTGTACAAACCCTGGGGAGGAGTGGGATACTGCAATAAGTCCTGGATTTCGTTCCAGGACGGGAGCGGGTCATAAAATATTCCTAAGTCCCTATCATTAATGAAGCATGCAGGAGTCAAGAGTTCACCTTGAGTCGTCGGAGCCACCTTGGCTGGAATGGTCGGAGAAGACTCACTTGCACCAGTCCCGGCTTTGTCCGCCTTCCCGGTCTTCTCTACCAAAGCCGGATCTCCATCCAACCCCTCAAAAGCCTGGTGGAACGCATCATCCGTCCACTCCTGAATCTCGCCCGCTTGCCCAGGAAGTAGGGCCCCGATGCCATCGCCACCTTTGTCACCATCCCGACCATCTCCACCCTCGCCTCTTTCCTCCTCTATGTCTTCCTCCTCCCGGGTAAGTGGACAATTGCTGGGGGAGGGACCTTCCGACTTCTTGAGTTTCTTACCTCCGACAGCTGGAGGTTTTGTGAAAGGTTTCCTCTTACTACTCTCCACCAAAACACCTTCTTTGGTCTGAGCAGCCGCCCTCTCCTCCGCCGTCTCCCTCAGCTTAACTACTGACTGCTGCGGGAGGATTAAGTTATATTCCAGAAGAATCGCATTTCTGATCAAGAAGGCAGATGATCTATATTTCCCAAGAATAGCTTCTACCTCAGCCGTCGTCTGAACCAGGCGGTCAGTCTCCACAACCGGAAAGCCACCTGTCGCTAGCAAAAATGAGAAAGTATGAGAAGAAGCATCGCAATCGGAATAGAAATTATAAGTAAAAGCATCAACTTACATCCAGAAGTAAAACGCCGGATTGAAACGGAGTCGTCCCTAACAAAGAACCACTCTTTCTTGAACATGCTGAATTTAGAGTACAGATCCAAAACAGGCTTGAAAGAGACGGCTGACTCCAAACTGATATATGGGGACCCCTTCCTGTAGCCCCTCAGATTATACAAATACCATATTTCCCGGTTGGAAGGAGGGCGCCCATACCTCTTCTGAAAGATAGTGTACAAGCACACTAAGATGGCGTAGGAGTTGGGCTGGAGCTGGAACGGAGCCACCTTCAGATAAGTGATGAAGCTGACTATCCAGGCGTTAATAGGAGGAATGGCCCCGCACATACAGTGGTATCTGCTATAGGCGAAATACCCTTCAGGAGGGTCATATGGCATAACTCCAGCCCCCGGCAGCACCATGAGCGCTCTATCTATCCCGAAGGAGCGAGAGATGACGTCTAACTGCTCCTCCTTTAGGGAGCTAGGAAAGCAGTCGGGAGGGGAGATCAGGAGCTCCTGTGGACCATACCCGTCCACCAACGACCTCGGGGCAGGTCCATGTTGCGCCGGTTCCGACTGAGCAGGGGGCACGACGGAAGGTCCCCCTTCGCCCTGGGACTTCTTCTTATCCGAACGAGTTTCCACTTTGCGAGACATTATCTGCAAACACGGGAAAGTATATCGTTAGAATATACGAACAATGTAATTTGGAATTTCACTTAAAAGTTCGAAGTATGAAACACATGTTCACTCAGTACAACAATTCATTCGGCAAACAGATGCAGCACTTCAATAATCTCATTCGGTATTAAACGTTCATGTGTCATTCGGTATCGGAGGACTAAGTTCATTCGGCATACAAACGCACAAACGCAAGTTCATTCGGCATACAAACGCAAGTTCACTCGGCATACAAACGCAAGTTCATTCGGCATTCAGTGATACAATACGTAAACTCATTCGGCAAAAAGGATTAGACTTGGTCCGGCTAAAGATCTCACCTGATTCGGTTAAGGGTTTGGTTCGGCTAACACTGAGGTTCGTGGGAATGAGTCGGCAGGTGGAAAGATAGAAGCCCTAGTCCCCTATTTTATAGGCGAAGGCAGTGTACCGAACCACTTGGTTCGGCAACATGAAACACACGCAGACGTCGAGATTGGATGGACGAAAAACAAAGCACGATATATGGTGAACATATACCCTACTTTGGGGGGCAAATGTTGGCCAAGTTTTCAAACACTTAATCAACCAAACGCTCGAACCAGAATCTCTCCATCTCAATATCAAACCAACTCCTTCTAGCTCCTGCCAAACCAAGTACGTACCGAACCACATGCCCCACTCATTCGCCACCGGTCCAAGACATGCTACCGAACCACCTTCTTTCCCCATGCTGCCGAATCAACTGCCTCTTCCAGCACCTCGCCGAACCAACACATTCGGCATCACCCCCACCGAACCAAGTCTCACCACCGAATGAAGCTCCACCGAATCAACCCACTCCCTATCTACCACCGGACCAGATCCACCGAGCATCCATGCCGAATGAAGCCCCACCGATCCAACCTCTACCAAAGCTCCCCAAGAACGACCGAACCAGAGGACACCGAACCAGATTTGCCAGGCCAGATCACATCAGCCCAGGCCCATCAGGAACTATACATATCCTGGACCCCTACCCCCGGCCTCACTCTATAAATAGAGGGGTAGGGGTACAGCAATGGGGACAAGTTTGAGAGCTCAAGCATGGAAGGAACTCTTCAAACAACTTTCTTTTACTTGTACCAAAGCTTTGTACTTGTAATCATAACAGAACAAGAGAAATAACATATAAAGTGGACGTAGGCACATTCTGGCTGAACCACTATAAATCTGCGTGTCTTTTTACAGTTTAACCCCTGTTTTTTATGTATTTGCATAAGTCGCTCAAATTACTAAGAATAACATAAGATCTACTAAATCATACAACTTTGAGGTGTTTGTCCATTTTTTGTGCAAACAGTATATTTGGTATTGATGCCTTTGGATTGTATACCTTTTGGGTTGTCACCACACTTGTACTAGAAAATGGAAATACATTTTTATTAAAGACAACATGTCTGCTCACAAGTATTTTACCATTACTATTTAAGCATTTATACCCATTCTGATTGCTTGCATAGCCTAGGAATGTACAATCAGTTGATCTTAAATTTAATTTGTATGTATTATAAGGTCTTAGATATGGAAAACATAGACATCCAAATGTTCTTAGTCTAAGATAATCTGGTCTTACACTAAATAAAGACTCTGGGCACTTATTTTTCAAAACCTTTGTTGGTAATCTATTTATCAAGTAAACTATAGTACTAAATGCCTCTGGCATAATTTCATAGGCAGTGACCCTAGAGCTAACAGTGTAAGACCACATTCTACAATGTGTCTATATTTCCTTTCAACTGGACCATTTTGTTCAGATGTATATGGGCATGTGACTCTGTGAATAATTCCTTTACTTTGAAAGAAATCATTAAGTGGCTTAAATTATATACCACCATCTATTTGCAAAACTTTTAGTTTATGAGCAGTTTACCTTTCAGCTTGTGCCACAAAATCTATAACTCCTTTATAAGTCACTGATTTTATTTTAAGAAAATATATCCATGTATATCTATCGTTTGTATCAACAAAGGATATATAGTAATTAAAACCATAATTTGAATTGACTGATGTTGGACCCCACAAGTCAGCATCAATCAATTCAAGTGGTTTTTCATACTTTGTTTGTGAACCTGTAAATGTGAGTTTATGACTTTTACTCATTTGACAATATGTGCACACATATGGTAAAGTAATGTTTTCAAAAGGAATTTTATTATCTATTAAAAGTTGCTTTACAACATTGGTATTAGGATGTCCTAACTTGCTATGCCAAGAATCAAATACATTATTTTTCTTTCTGTAGTTACATAAAATTACATCATCTTTCCTTTTCCCTTGATTTTCTTAAATTAACAGGATTAAATTTGTATAGCCCTTTGTCAGCATTACCCTGCAAAAGAATTTATTTACTAAGTATATCTTTGACTAAGCAGTAATTAGGATAAAATTCAAAATAAACATTGTTGTCACTTGCAAATTGTGACACACTCATGAGATTTTTCTTTATTTGTGGTACTCCCAATAAATTATTAAGATATAATTGTCTTTCACCTTTGATGCAAGCAAGTCCAGTATGTGTAAATTTAATACTCTCACCATTGCCCATGTGTAAGGATTGTTTACCTTTGTACTCCTTTTGTCTAAGATTTAGAATGTCAAGTTGCTTGTTATGTGAGTGGTAGCCCTTGAATCAGGATACCAACTCTCATCTGATATATCATCTGACTTTATGATTGAATTTTGTTGATAACCTCTTGAAACATCAGACTAATTACTTAAATCAACTTGAGCTACATTGACACTTGGATTTGTTTTTCTTTGATTATTTTGATTCTAACCTACTACATAATTTGCATTAAATCTGAAGTAGCATTTAATTGCAGTATGACCAAGTTTCTCACATATTTGAAATTTTGGCCTGCCGTTATTATTCCATCTCCCTCTACCTCTTGATCATTTAGAGTAACCACCTCTTTGATAAGACTGATCTTCTTTACTGTTGCTTTGTCCTTTGCCTTTATAATTGACTGCATAATTGATTGACATGTCTGCATCAATTGGTTTCTTATGATCTATCCTTCCTTCATGAGGAAGAAGGGTTGAATAAACATATTCTATAGATGGTATGGTTCTTTTTGATGAAATTACTACTACAACTGACTCATATTCTTCACCAAGACCATTTAAAATGGTTAGAACTTGCTCTGTGTTTGAAACTTTATGACCTGCTGCTTCTAACATATCACATGGTATCTTGATCTTTGACAAGTATTCTTTATAGGTAAATTATCTTGATATTCTGCAACAATCTTTTATAGTGCATAACGTTGGCTGCAGATTGAGTATTGAATATTCTTTCAACAGTGGCTGAAATTTCATTTGATGTCTTGCATCCAAGAACTTGTGACAACAAATTGGTGCTAATAGATAATAGCAACCATGAACTTATAAGTCTATCTTGTCTATGTTACTTTGTATATTCCTCATCACTTATCATCTTGTTTTCTTGACTAGTTATAAATTTGGGAGGAACAGAGATGGTACCAAGAATAAATCCTTCAAGGTCATAACCTTGAATTGCAGTTTCTATTCGGAGCTTCCATAACAGATAGCTATTTTCTTCAAGATGAACAGTTATCAGTTGACATTGAGGACTAATTACCATCTTAATGAGATTTTCAGTGGTTGTGGCAAGTTGTTGAGTATTAGCAAAGTTTTCTGATGTTGCTGAATTGCTATTATCTTCATCCATAATGATAGAACTTTAAAGTCGAATGACTTGAAAGATTTTAAAGACAGTTAGATTGAAGAAAAACTTCAATAGGCAGGAAACAAGTTTGATGCAGCCAAACTGACAAATGTATACCATTCTTTGATGTCCCTAAAGTGGGAAGAAGAAATTTTTCTTGGATGTAAGATTGTAAGGATGCTTTTCAAGATTTAGTTGATCATTTGGAAAGACTACCTGTCTTGTCAAAGCCTTTTGAAGGGGAAGATTTGCTTGTTTATTTGGCAGTATACATTCATGCTTTGAGTGCTACCATTGTACGTGAAGAGTCTAGAATCCAATGGCCAACATATTACATCAGCAAACGATTTGCGAGAGTAGAAATAAATTATCCAAAGTTGGAAAAGCTATCCTAGTACTTGCTGATTGCATTAAGGAAATTCCATCCCTATTTCTAGGCTTATCCAATTAAGGCGCTGATAACTAACCATTAAGACAAGTTTCGCATCGACCCAAAACTTCAGAATAGTTGTTGAATTCGAACATCGAGTTAAGTCAGTATGATATATCATATCATTCTAGGAGTGCAATCCAAGGACATGCACTGCCCGATTTTACTGTTGAGTTTACCACTCGAGATGATGAGAAAGAGGAGAATATGGAATAGAGTGGCTTAATGGAAGCTATACACAGATAGAGCACCAAATGAACTTTATTCGGGGGCAAGAGTAGTTTTGGTAACCTCTGAAGAACAATTGATCTACTATGCCCTAAAACTTGAGTTTCCTACAACAAATAATGAAGCCAAATACAAGGCACTAATCTCGAGGCTCAAGATTGCAAAGGAATTGGGAGTCAAAACTTTACACATATATATTGACTCACAATCAGTGGTCTACTAGGCAAGGAAATAGTTTCAAGTCAAAGGATCAAGGCTAGCCACTTATTTGATGAAAGTTCCAGAATTACTCAATGACATTGAGTATTACACAATAATGCACATCCCTAGGGAGAAGAACACAAAGTCCGATTCACTAGCTATGTTGGCCAACTCCGAGGATGACAACTCATGGGTTTAGTTCCAATGGAGGTATTGTTAACTCTAGGCATCGATCAGTTGGATGTCGATTAGATATTTGTGACCGAAGTTGAGAAAGAATCTTGGACGACTCCGATCAAGAAGTACTTGCTAAAAGGAACCCTTTCAGATGGAAGAAATGAATAGAGAAAACACCTCTGCAAAGCTTTATGATTTATTGTCCAGAAGGGATTATTGTATATGAGAGGGTTTTTAGCTCCCTTGCTATGGTGTGTCACCAATGAAGATGATAAAAGGATCCTGGCAAATGTACACGAACGAGCCTGTGGTGATCACACTGGAGGAAGACGTTAGCAAGAAAGATTCTTTGCTATGGATATTTTTAGCCAACTATCAACCAGAATGTGGTTGATTACACCAGGACATGCGATGAATGCTAAAGATTTACAAAGCTTCCTAGAGCCCTATGACAGAAATTACAAAGATGGTCAGTCCCAGGCCATTTGTGGTATAGGGAATATACATTATAGATATGCTACCAATGTCGAAAGGTGGAGCTAACTACGCCATTGTTGTAACTGGTTACTTTAGGAAATGGGCTCAAGCGGAGCTGCCAACCACGATCACTATGAAGAAGGTGATTAACTTCATAGCTAGAACATTGTCTATCGATTTGGGATTCCACAAACCATCATTTTTGACAATGGAACCAAATTCGATAGTGTCGTGTTCAAGAATTTCTATAACAAACATCAAACAAAGAAAATATTTGCAGTGGTAGCACAGCCACAAGTGAATAGACAGGTGCGAGCAATGAATAAAATCATCAACTCCATCCTTAAAAAACAATTGACAAAGGCTAAGAACAAGTGGGCTGATGAATTACCTCTAGCACTTTGGGCTTTTTGAACAGCATACAGTCTGCAACTGGTCACACTCCATTCGCTTTGGCTTATGGATCAGAAGCCATATTCCCAGTCGAATTAGAGGTGCCTTTTAATTGGAAGATCCATTACGATCCTAAAGCAAACGAGGAACTCTTGCTTGAGTCCTTTGATATGGTAGATGAAAAGCACGATGAAATTGATTTGAGAGCTACTGCTCATCGAAAACGAGTGGCTCGACATTATAACACAAGGTTAGGAATCGAACTTTCAAGATTGGTGATCTCATTCTTAAATGAATCTTCCCAGGTCTAGTGAATATGGGCCAAAGCTGGGAAGGTCCATATGCTATTAAACGTAAGCTTGGAGACCGAACATTCAAGCTAGCAACTGTTGATGGAATTTCACTTCTGAGAGCATGGAATAGCAAACATTTACAATGCTATTTCACTTAAAGCTATCTTTGTATATACTTAGTTAAGTTCTAATGTAACAAGGCAAGAACTTCCATTCTTGTGGATATAAAATGAATTGATTTTTGGGATCGATGAATTTGTTCTCATTAGCCTAACCATGCGCTGTGAATAGCAGCAAAATCGAATGATCTACATTCATATAATACATGTATGTAGGTGCTCGAAGATAGGTACCAATCGAGCTTTGCGGTCCATGACTAGACTTAAGGAACGTAATCATTCCAAGCATCTAGAGATAGATGCCGATTAACTCCTTCAACCCATAATTTGAGTATCGGAGCATAAACACATAATGGTCAAAAAAGACGATGCACTCCAAGGCCTTTGTCTAGAGTTAGGCAAGTCATCAAACTATTGCAGAGGCTGGCACCATTAATCAATGCCCGAGTTAGGTAAGATCTAATGCAAATGTCCGGAGATAGATGCTATGATGCCTAGAGATTAGCATCTTGCTTACTTAGCCCAGTAGATAGGGTATATATGATCAACGCCCATAGCTAGGCGAGATCAGATACAAACTTCTAAAGGTAGACATTCGAACCGCCGCTCAAGGTGATTAATCTCAATCAACGTCTGGAGATGAGCAGGATCAAGCACAGATGTCCAGAGATATATATCTAAGATGCTATTCTTCGGAGGCAAAGAGAGTGATGAAAAATCTTACCTTATCACTATTCAAATAAAATTTGACTAGAGATAAGCGAGGCAAGATGTTATATTAACTAAGAAATTATGATGAAGTCATCCACATGTACATGCATGTGGTGGACAATATTATTACTCAAAATTAGATATAGTCGTAATTAGCACAAATAAAAAAATAAGCTAAGCACATAGACAAAAAAAAACGAAGTCTGGAAAGAAACTTATGCATTCTTTATTAACAAACCTTTTCAACAAAAGCGGAGGTTGTACCCGCACAACATCATCCTATGCACATAGATTCAAAGCTAAACAAAAACAACAGAAAAAAAAAAAGAAAATTGCAGCTAAGTCTCCTTCCTCATTTTCTCTCCTTCTTCCCCTCTCCGAAGGAATGGGTACTAGATTTGTTAGGCTTCCTTCTGCTCATTCCCTTGCCTTTACTCTCCATTGAAAAGTAATCTTTTGGGCCATTTTCCAAATCATAGTCGCTCCTTGGATATTTGAGAGCCTCACCCTGAATATTTCTAGAAATGGGGGCAGAGGTAGTAACAACAACTAGTATAAAAGGCAATGAAAGTGATAGAGGAGGAGGAATGTCATCAAACTTTCTTTTCTAATCGCCTTAGTCAACATGGCTTGCTATCGCTGCATCTCCAGCATTGTTAGGCTTGATGAATGTTTAGTAGTTCCAGAGATGGTGTCCTCATCTCCTTGGTTTCTGTGAAGATCACCTGTAGCCTCTTTATCCAAAGCATGGATAATTTCAGCATCGGGACCCGAAGTGGTACCTGCTAAAGAGGCTAGAGTCGGAGTGGGTGCAGAAATAATGATTGACTCGGTTAATGTAGCTTGTATGCCCAATTATAAGCTTCATGCAGGCAAAGGAACAGTAGAAGGTTGACCTAAAACTTGAAAAATGGAAAAGTAGAGAATACTGATGTCAACCGATGTCATGTGAGCCATCTCGAATACAGACATGGTGAATGATATACCTCAGGAAGATACAGACTCCATGTGAGGTGGAGTGCCAGCAAACCCTCCCTCCAGCATTGGTGATAGGATAGGCAACTTTGGAAATGATTCAGTACCTTTTAAGCCAGGCTCTACGGTATTATAATGAACATCCAATGAGGATGTCTGAGGAGTTGAAATGTCAAGGGTCATCCCAACATCAGGATAGCAATAGAACTAGGAGGGGGAAAACAGTCTGGATGGTTGGCGGCTCTGATGTCAAAGGAGTAATAATATCTACTATGGATCCTTGTGGGACGGAACCAAAACTCTCACCCAAATCTTTGAACCAAGCTCAGATTGGGCATTGTTGATACTTTAAGATGTAGGATAAACTTGCTAATCTTAAGCGCTTTATTGTCTTCCTCCTCCAGAAGGTCGAGCTTTAGCTCCTCCTCATCAATCTCAGTTCCGTCAAAGTGCTCTTGCTCTTGTTTCAAAATCTCCTTCCAGGCTATGGTCAAAGCTTAGGGATGCCCCTCTTCTAACCATTTCAAGGTCTCCAACATGATAACGTTTATATATAATTGCATGAGAAGAGGCTCAAGTTTAGATTTAACTTTATCCTCCGCAGCCTTGACCCACTCATTAGCTGTCTTTGCTCGAGTCTCAGCATTATCTCTCCTCTTACGAGTGTTTATTAACTTCTTTCAATAATCCTGGGCCTGGATGAGTGCATCATCATTTTCTTTCTTTTTGACCTCCAGCATCTCCTTTAACTTCATTATTTCTAAGGCTTGCTCATCCATGGTCTTCTCGAGTTCTTCATTTTCGAATAAAAGAGTGTGGCACCTGAGATGAGCAGCCTCAACTTGCTTCAGTTGGTTCTGGCAATCCTCTTCGAAGGACTTAGCCTGAACCTGCAACTTTTTTTCAGCTTCATCCAACGAAGCCTTAATCCTTTCGACCTATTTATCAAGGTTTTTGATGAAAAACTTGTCATCTTATTCAAGCTATTTCATCCCTTTGACTTCTGCCTTTTTCTTGTAAGACACTTCTGAAATGGCCTCAACTATCCTCTTCCACATGAAATATTGATCATACACATCGCTTACATAGGCCACGACATCAGAGCTAACCTTTAGAGGGATATCCTTCAAATTTGGAACAAATACAATATCATAGAAGCAGATCTTGGAAAAGCACTCTTTATAGTAGCCATGTGAGGATTTGAAACAGTTTCAATCTCTGCAGTGGTAGTGGGGCATGAAGCTGCTTTTTCTAGATCTTTGCTGGAAATCATCAGAAGAAACTATCCCAGATGGCTGCTCAGATCGTCGTGGCACAATAGAAGACATTGCTAGTTATGTTGTAGGAGGAACTAAAACTAGAGTGAAAGGTACCTCAATGGACGGAATAGGATTATGTCTCGTTAAGAATCTATCCATACTACGCTATAGAGGTGAACAAGAGCTACATTGGGAAAATGGAATTCTCCTAGATTCCCCATAACGCTCATCATGCGGCCTATAGCCTTTGTCTCATCTCCTATAATCTCATCTTTGACACCTTCCCGAATCTGTCTTATGGGATGGCTCAGAAGGGCGATCAGAATATCCAAGTTTCTTGTATTTACTTCCTTGGCTCTTGAGAGTGTCATATAATACTCGTGTTCCATGCAATATGGAAATAAAATACAAATGAGTTAGTGATAGCAAGGAGAAAATTACTACATATAATATAAAAGTGCAGCATTGTATAAGTGTTAATGTGTCTTAGTGCCCCCTATGGACCGTGGATTTGGAGTTTGCTGACAAGGGTTATTTCTCCTGCACCAGTAGCAGGCAATTCAATAGGCAGATTAATGGGGAAGTTAATATCCCCGATGCTAATATTGTTGAGGCTAAAAGTGCCAAATTCATTCGATACTCCCAAAGGATCCATAAATATCCATAGATGGAGGGATGGGAATTTCTTCGAACGTGAAATCCAGTGGAGGATGTGTAGATGTTCGAGACAAGATGATATTTATTTTAGGATGTCGAAACATAAGAGCCATGTGAGCGCCCTTTGAAACACCCCACACCCCTTAGTATACCCAAAAAGGACACACTAAAGGATATGGTGCGATATAGGTATAGCTAAAAACTTTACAGAGATTAAGATTCACAAGACAAATAAGTAAAAATAGTGGAAACATTTAAATGGTAACTTATTATTCAAAATAAAACTTCATAAATAAGTCTGAAAAGCATCACATGTCTCAATTACCAAATACACATGTCTTATGAAAAATGCATCTCAGTCTCATAAAATCAGAGTACAATAAAAATAATCATCCCTCTTATAAGTACCAGTACATCAAAAGCCAAATGAAAAGAAAACCGAAAAGAAGAAGAATACATGAAGAACTTCAAGAATATATCTCCAAGAAAGATGAATCTACTATCCTTGCCTCTGCTGGCCTATGAGGGGGGAAAAGGAAAAATAGAGGAGTGGGTTAGACTATAAGTCTGGTGAGTGAAAGTAACTACTAGTATTTTTAAGCAATATAAAGATAATAGACTTAGCAACAGTTCTAGTATAAAAGGAAATAAAGGAAAGATAAAACCGGGATAAAATATTGTTTAACTGTTTTCTTTTATTGTGATTGTTTGCACTTGTCTTAGATTGCTGTTTTGATTAGGCTGAAACCCTAATCCTATTTTAGTTAGGCTGAATCCTAATTCTACCCGTTGATCAGCCTTCTATCTCTGTTGTGCCGCTGTGAGCTAGTCCCATCTTGTGGGTTCCACAGCAAAAGACACCTGTTTAGCGCTTGGAATGCAGTAGCGACTTATCTAACCTAATCAATGCCGCATGCTCGATCATCGTTGGTACTCGCTAACTGTCGCCCCCCTCTTGTGACCTCTTATTTACCATAATCAGCTTGAGCATGCCCAACCTCACCTAATCTGTTGTGAGACCATCAGTCCTAGTCTGAAATGGTCTTGCCCAGCCTCACCTAAGTGTTTTGTGAGACCATCAGTCCTAGTCTAAAAAGGGAATGCTGCCAGTACTGGTCCTAGCAAACAAAATCTAGTTGCGCCCCTTGCCCAAATCCCCCGGTTTGAGCCTCTATCTATTGGCTCCTTATTTACCCTAGTTAGCATAAGCATGTCCCAGCCTCACCTAACCATTGTGAGACCATCAGTCCTAGTCTGAAAGAGTCCTGCCCAGCTTCACCTAACTATTGTAAGACCATTAGTCCTAATCTGAAAGGGAATGCTGTTGGTACGGACCTTGTTTCTATCTTTGCTTAGTAACTTAGTGTAAACTTTAAAATAAGCCTCTTTTGTTATTTCTGTTCTATTTGCTTATTAACTTAATCTAAGACTTTAAAATAAGCCTTTTCTGTTATCTCTGCTATATTTTCTTATTAACTTAATTATAGGTCTTTAAAATAAGCCTTTTTCTGTTCTTTCTATTTAATTATAACCTATGTTATAATTGCTCTTCTATTTTGTCTTTTTAGTTATAACTACTAGTTATAAACTTGCTTGCAAATATCTTAAATTTTCCTATTTCAGTCTATCTTCTTTTTATTACAATTCTTCTTATTTTACACTTAATTTCTGTAAATTTAATGTTTTCCATTTTAATCCATATTTGCGAATTATTCTCTTTTTAATGTTCTATTCACGTAAAAAGGAATAAAAAGAAACTAACGTTTGCAGGCTAAATTCTAGTTTAAAACAGATGCAAATAAAATACAAATAACTATAAATAACTGAATAAAATAGCTAAATAAAAATAACTGAATAAAATAGACTGAAAAGAACTTTAAAAACTAGCTGTAAATAACTTATATAAAAGCTATCTCAAAATTGCAGAAAAACTACAACTATTGAGAACCCTATTATTTTAAATTACTTAAAAATCTAAAATAATTACTAAACACTCACATATGGCCCTTAACTCTATTCCTTGGTCTTCCTTGATCCACTTCTAGAGCGTAGAATATTTGTATCAAAAAGATCTTCTCCTTAGAAAAATATTCTATTTAGGGTCCAGCCTCATGCAATGAACCCAAATAGGAGAAAATCTTAATAAGAAAAATAGCTAGGCCTAGGGTCTTATTTGTAGTGTAGTTTAGGGATTTCAGACCGTTGGATTTAAAGATTAAATCTGGTGCAACCACGTCATAGGCTCACTAGGAGTCGTCGGATGGAAGCACGAACGCACAGGATTGAAAAGAAATTCCAAAACACGTCATCGTTTAACCTGGATGAATTCACGCTCAAATACAAAGGCAGGTCGACCTGGGTGTCGACCCATACATGCGTTAGGTCGACTTATAGGTTGACCTATGCACATTAGGGGTTGACCTGACCTATATATATATATATATATATATATATCTCTTCTTTTTGTTCATTTCTTGTTTAATTCGTATCTTCTTTGTTTTAGCTTGGATTTTGACAAACTATATATGGAAATTGACCATAAAATTACCATAGACACAATGGTGCAACTCCCGTGGCTCTATTCTGATAATTTCACAATCTTATTTTATTATCTAATTAATTCGTTAATTAATTATTATAGCTTAAATTTTGGGTTGTTACACCCTCACTCTTATCACTAGAGGACTCATGACCAAAATCAACATCCTCATCTCCTCCTCCATCGTTCTTTTTTCTTCAACGTGCTTCTCTTTTTCTTTGCCAATATCTCCAGCCCCATGCCTTGTATCAAGACCAGTAACATGATCTCCTACATAGGGCACTTCTTGACCCCCACCAACATCAACTTCAACTTTGGGTTCTTGTACGACACAAGCACCTTCTCGAACCTTTACCACAAAACTCGTACTATGACTCTCTTCCAAAAGATTATAAGCATGCTGGTTCTCATCCATGAGAAGGAGTCTTATATCTCTCTCTAAGCAGAACTTTCTAAAGGTTTTCCAAGGTGCCTGCTAAGGCTGCATTACTAGTTCTTCTCAAATCATCTGCAGATACAACTAACAATGGACTTAACAATTTGAGCTATTATATCTGTGTTGGAGGGAAGAACAAAGAAAAAAACTTACGTCCATACAACCTTTTTTGCGAAGCCTGGTGAACAACGCACTAAAACAACAGGTCTTTGAAATAACTTAGTTTATTCCTAAGACCTAGCACTATCTGACTACCTCTGGCAGATTCCAAGAAGATGAGTGAAGGAGACCCCTTTCAGCATTTGAAGCTATATAAGTAGCATATCTCCATAGCATTGGACACCCGATTCAAATGTCGAATGAAAATCATATACATGTTGTTCAAGAATTCGTAGTTGTTTGGATGTAATTGGGCTGGGGCAAGCTTCATGAACTATAGAACTGTGCGAATAAAATGATTGAATGGCAGAACATACCCAGCCATACACATATTGATTGCAAGTTGTGTACCCCTCTAGTGGAAGATGTTCTTGTTGATAGCGCATAGGGACCAAAACATCATCAAAAAGGATATCGTGTCTCTCATATAGCCTTTGAAGAGATGCTTCATCCACTTTTAATTTGGAGAATCTTAAGGATCGGTCAAAATAATAGCATCACCTATATCAATGTCGAAAGCAACTCCTACAGCAAGCTCTTCAGCTAACCCAGAAGGAACTATCTCTAAAGGGTGCTACATTCGATGACTAGCTGATTGAGATTGAGATGGTGTAGAAGTAGACCGTCATCGAACTAGATTCAATAATAGACTCGCCATCTTGATGTCGACAAACCTACGGCCATTGCAGAGAGACGCAAGAAACGTCTATGATCCATAACTATTAAACATTTCATACATAAGGGATATCAAGCACGGTAAAAACTTTAACCTTCATGCTAGAAAGAAAGCCCTGTATAGCTAATGTATAAGACCTAACAGATACCAACGTGTGTTGGTCAATCGGAACTTGTACATCGACGAGGGTAATAGAATGCAATTAAACTATGCAGTATATGCATTTAATGTCATATAATATAGATATTATTTGGTAAAAATACTGCAAACTAAAATGAATGGCAAACAATCTGTTCGAGTACCGAAGCAAGTTCAATGTGGCCATTATCATAAACGTTCCAATGAATCACAAATCATCAATCGTAGTTCGACCAAATTCGTTATGGAACTCATTTGAAAAGTTTGAGAATATTTGGTCAAGTTTGAGAACACTGTGATAAATGGGTCAATTAAAGAATATTTAGTCAAGTTTATGTTGAAAATTTAGGACCATTTTGGAAGTCTCGAGTTTGCTATAGGACGACTCGAAGTCGACTCGGGTTGAGACTCACAGAACTCAAGCTTGGGTCTCATTCAAGAATTATTTGGCTTTGCTTCGAGTCCACCCTTAATTTTTCCAAAGTTCCTCCTATGTTCATATTTCAATTCTTTCCTTTAAGTTACCCAAGTATGGGATCGGGACCATCTAAGAAAGGAGAGCGGTATAGTTCCATTGGCGACTGGATATGGTCGAAGCTCAAGTTATCGGCGGGAAAGTATACTTGAGGCCATTACCTACATAAGTCAAGTCGGGGTAGGTTCAAGACTGAGTCACTTGTAAATCTGAAAGTTAGACCCAACCAACAAATGGATTAATGCCTTTTGGAGATGAAGGCAACGACTATGAGCGATGATTTTGGCCAAGAACGACAGTGGCATCACGAGTGGCGTTACTGAATCAAGTTCAATGGCAGAGTCGAGAGCACGTTCGATAATGTGGAGCTCAAAATTGGGAAGCATTTAGCAAAATAAAAATGAAGGCAAGTGAAATACACAAGTATAGGCTCATGTATAAGTATGTGCTGAGCCAAGAGAATAGGCATTAAAATCACCTAAGTATAAGGTACCGATACATGGCCTTTAGATCACTATCGTTCCATTAAAATAATAATAATAATAAATGGTGATGAGAGTGGGATGCAAATACAAATGAAATTATAAACCACAAAGTCCTACCTGAATAATTCAAAGAAAACGTTGTTAAGAATCCCCCAAATATGAATGAGAAGTCCAACATCATGCTTCAGTTTTTATATTGCCTGAGAATTACAAGTTCAAAACCGCTCGAAGCAATATGACGATTGGTAGAAGATACGATGCTTCATGAAAATAGTTTAGAAGATAAGTAGCACCTATTCAAAACATAACTTGAAACCGATGGTATGGAGCCCATATTTTGTCTTAACCCAAAGCATATCTTGTTACTACAAGATATACTTTATGGGGCAAATGTTATCCAGCTTCGTGACCAAGCCATACTTGGATAAGTCAGATCGATTAGATAGGAGGATAGCCAAGAAGAAAACTAAAATTATAACTTTAGAATCTAAGTTTTAGTGAAAGTTTAAAGATTTAACCATGAGCGCCCTCACCCTTATCACTAGAGGACTCATGACCAAAATCAACATCCTCACCACCTCCTCTATCGCTCTCTTTTTCTTCAACATGCTTCTCTTCTTCTTCGCCAATATCACCAGCCCCTTGCCTTGTATCAAGACCAGTAACAAGATCTTGTATATGGGGCACTTCCTGACCCCTGCCAACATCAATTTCAACTTCGGGTTCTTGTACAGCACAGGCATCTTCTTGAACCTCTACCACAAAACCCATGCTACGACTCTCTTCCAAAAGATTGTAAGCATGCAAGCTCTCATCCATGAGAAGGAGTCTTAAATCTCTCTCCAAGAAGAACTTTCTGAAGATTTGCCAAGGTGCCTGCCAAGGCTACATTATTAGGTCTTCTCGAATCATCTACAGATACAAAGAACAATGAACTCAACAATTTGAGCTATTATATTTGTGTTAGTGGGAAGAATCAGCATAAAACTTACATCCATATAACCATTTTTGGCAAAATCTTTTGGACAACACACAAAAAAGAACCCGTTTTTGAAATTACTTAGTTTATTCCTTTGAAACACCCTACACCCCTTAATATACCCAAAAGGACACAATAAAAGGCATGGTGCATTGTAGGTATAACTGAAACTAACAGAGACTAAGATTCACAAGACAAAAATAGGTAAAAACAGCGAAAACTAAAATAATAACTTATTCAAAACAAAAACTTCATAATTGCTTCATAAACCAAATAAGTCAAATATCAAATACAACATACATGTCTCAAAACCCAATATGTCTCATGAAATAAAAACTCGCAATCTCAACCAAAATCAGAGTATAAATATCCCTCTCAAGTGCCAGTACAAAGAAAGGAAAAACAGAAATAAAAGTAGGGAAATACGTAGCAGAATTTTCCCCAAGAAACCTCCGAGCAACTGCAATCTATTGCCCTCTCCCTTGATTGCCTATGGGAGGAAAAAGGGAAAATAGAGGAGTGGGTCAGACTAAAAGTCTGGTGAACGATAGTAACTACTAGAATCTTTAAGCAAAGTAAAAGTAATAGACTCTTTAATAATTCTAGTATATATAAAAGGAAACAGAAAAGAGAAAAACTGGAAATAAATACGAATAAACTATTGCTCAAATAGTAAGATAGGTTAACTTTGATTGTTTGCACTTGTCCTTGATAGCTGCTTTGATTAGGCTGAATTCCTAATTTTACCCTTTGATCGGCCTGCTACTCCATAGAATCAACAGTGGACCAGACGTTTCCCTACACAGAAGACTTTGGTGTCTACGAAAGACACACTTAATAAGCGTTTGGAACTCATAACGATTACTGAGCACCGAAATGGAAGTCGCACGCGTAACTGCCACCATGCTCATGCTACCTGTTGCTCCCTCTTTTGACCTTTTATTTACCCTAGCTAGCATAAGCGTGCCCCTCGCCTCACTTCAGGATTATGTGAAGCACCTCGTCTCACTTCCGGGTTATGTGAAACACCGTGTCCATAGAAAAATAGGGGAAATGCTGTTGGTACTGGTCCCTATCAAACAATAATCTAGTTGCGCCCCTTGTTCAGACCCCCTTGATTTGAACTACCATAGATTGACTGTTTACTACCACTATAAGCATAAGCGTACCCCTCGCCTCACTTCAGGATTATGTGAAGCACCTCGTCTCACTTCAAGATTATGTGAAACACCGTAACCATAGAAATATTAGGGGAATGCTATTTGATATAGGTCCTACTCTTATCTTTGCTTATTAACTTAGATAAATTATTTAAATAAGCCTTTATTTTTATCAATTACTATTATTGCTTATTAATTTATCCTAAGTCTTAAAATAAGCGCCATAGTTTCCATAGTTTACCATAGTTTCCATAGTTTATCAATTTATAACTTACGTTATAATCATGCTTACTACTTAACCCAAGGTTTAAGTGTGAAAATAAGCTTCTTTCTTCTATTATTCTTTTTAGTTATAATTCTAGGTTATAACTGGGCCAATCTTCTTAATTCGGTCCAATTAATATCATAATTAGGCATAATTTCAGTCCAATTCCATTTATGTTACAGTTTTTATAATTTACATTTTATATTCCATTATTTCAGATTTCTTATAATTTAATCCATTTTCACGTTAATTCTATTCTAATCCATATGCGAAGAAGAAGAAGGAGAAATAAAAGAAAACTGAAAATAGAAGAAAATCCAAGACGTCGATGCAAATAACACATAAATAACAGTAAATAAACTAAAATACTATAAATAAACTGTAATTAAATGGAAAAGCTATAATTAACAGAAATAAACTAAAATTAACTGAAAAGAATAGCTGGAAGGAATAGACTAAAAATAATTCTAAAAAGATTTATAAATTACTAAAAAGGTTACTCCAAAAATCGTAGTAAAACTACAACTATTGGAAACCCTATTATATTAAATTACTTAAAGAAATTTAAAATAATTATAATCACTCACCTCTAGTCCTTAGCTCTTCCCTTTAGGCCTTCACGGATCCACTTAGAGTTGTTAAATATTTTTATTTATAATGATTTCCTCCTTGGAAAATTATTCCGCTTAGGGTCCTTCCTGAATAGGTGAACCCAATTGGAGAATATCTTAGAATGAGAAAAATTGTTAGGTCTAGGGTTTTATTTATAGGGGTAGAAGTGGATCTCAGATCGTTGGATTTGGGGATTGAATAGGATGCAACCACGTCATAGGCTGAATAGGAGCCATCAGATGTAAGAATAGAAGGACAAGATCAGTTTAAACAATGCAAATTACGTGTTCAACTTTCGAACGAACGTTCGTTCGTTCGTTCATGAAAATAGGCAGGCGGGTCGACCGGGCGGTCGACCGCCCTTGTGCCCAGGTCGATCGGCCGGTCGACCTGGCCTATATATATATGTGTGTATATATATTTTCATTTCTTTGATTATTTTGTTCCTTGCTCATATTAACTTGGATTCTGACGTTCTATATATGGAAATTGACAAGAAAATTACCACGGACACAATGGTGCAACTTCCGTGGCTCAATACGGATAATTTCAAAAGGTTATTTTATTATTTAATTAATTAAAGAATTAATTATTATGGGTTAAATTTCGGGTTGTTACATTCTCCCCTCCTTAAGGGATTTCGTCCCCGAAATCTCTAAGGATAAAAGAATGTACTAAATGTTTTCATCCAATTCTACAACCAACTACTCAATCATCGACGATTCATCCATTGTCCTTAAGTTTTTCTAATGCAATTTATGATACTTATGCAATTAGTGTAGTGTAAATGTTCCTATCTAATGCAAAAGATTAGGCGGTCCACTGATTCAGTTGACCTCCTTTTATGCAATCATGTCTGTGCCATGTATCCAAATGAATGCAAAATTTTCCTAATGATAACTGATAGTTCTATATGCGTGCTACAAACATCATTCAAATGCAACAATCATGTGATAATCATCCATTTATAGCAACCAAGAAAAATAGAATAAAAATGCACACACATCTATATGCATATGCTCTAGTGTCCTAGTTAGGTCGATCCCTAAAGAATAATAGTGCCTAGTGTACCTATATGCGTCCATTAGCATCCACTAGCAAACACTTGCAATCACTAGCAAACATCATTCATAACATGTTCTAATAACATGTTTACATCAAATCCTACCATCCATAGGTTAAATCCTAAGTTCTACCCTCCCAAAGGATAATAAAGGAAAGAACCTAATCAAAACTAAAGATGGAAATAGGAAATTCTAAAAACTTACTATCGAAAAGATGAGGATAGGAAGTATGAATCTTCTCTTCTGCTTCCCAAGCGGCGTCTGCAAAATCATCTCCCCATTACACCTTTACTAGAGGAACCTCCTTATTCCTTAGTCGCTTGATGTCTCTTCCAACAATCTTCATGGGGATACGCCGAACAGATGCTTCCCTTTCTACCTCCACCTCCTCTAATTGACTAGGCTCTACAACCTCCGTCGAGTCATGTAAGCACTTTCGCGAGTGCGAAACATGGAAAACGTCGTGCACTCCTGCGAGCCTATCTGGTAACTTCACTCGATAAGCCATCTTCCCAACTCTCTCTATGATAGGAAATGGTCCAACAAATCTAGGGGCTAACTTTCCATTTGATCCGAACCTTACCACCTTCCTAAGCGGGGATACCTTGATAAAAACTAAGTCTCCAACCTCAAACTCAATGTCTCTCCTCCGCTTATCCATATAAGACTTCTACCTATCTTGGGCTGTCTTCATCCTTCGCCGAATTAAATCTACTCTCTCGATGTCTCCCTCACCATGTCAAGCCTAAGTAGCAACTTCTCTGTAGCCTCCACCCAACATGAAGAGGACTTGCAAGGTCTCACATATAAAGCCTCAAATTGTGCCATTCCTATGCTCGCTTGGTAACTGTTATTATACGCAAACTCAACCAATAGAAGATGCTCTTCCCAAGTTCCTCCAAAGTCCAAAATGCACATTCTCAGCAAATCCTCAAGCACTCGATTAACCCTTTCTGTTTGGCCGTCCGTCTGGGGATGATAGGCCGAACTCAACCTAAGCTGCGTCCCTAGCGCCTCTTATAAGCTTCTCCAAAAATCACTAGTGAAAATGGGATCTCTATCACTCACTATGCTAGAAGGGACTCCATGAAGTCGGACTATCTTTGGAATATAAAGGGATGCCAAATATGATGTTGTGCGCTTACTCTTAACTGGGATGAAGTGGGCACTCTTGGTCAACCGATCAACAATCACCCAAATGCTAGTATTCCCCTACCTAGAACGGGGTAAACCATCTATAAAATCCATAGAAATACTGTCCCACTTCCATTCTGGCACATCTAAGGGCTGAAGTAGTCCACCGGGCTTCTACTACTCTACTTTTACCCTTTGGAAAATGAGGCATTTAGCTACGAACTCTGCCACATCCTTTTTCATGCCATTCCAGTAGAACATCCTCTTCATATCCCGATACATTTTGTCACCACCCGGATAAATAGTCATACGGAAATGGTGTGCCTCCTCCAAAACCACTCTCAATAAATCACTGGCGCGGGGAACACAAAGCCTCCCATCTTTCCTAATCCACCCTTTGCTATCAATGAAATAACATTGGAGATGTCTATAGACCTCTCCTCGGCTAATCCTATCCATCACATCCATAAGCTCCGAATCCTCTCGCTGCCTCGAGCCAATCTGATCCATAAGAGTAGGCCTTACCTTTAATGCCGCTAACAATCCGAGAGTAATGTCCTTAGAGGGCTTAAAATCAGAAGTAGAAATAAACTCCAAGCTCCTCCACTCTATGAACAAAGGACTAAGGGTCACTTTCTTTCTACTCAATGCATCTACAACCACATTACCCTTGCCAGGGGTATAAGCAATCTCAAAATCATATGAGGCTAAAAACTCCATCCACCTCTGTTTCCTCAAGCTTAAGTCCTTCTGGGAGAATATGTACGTCAGTGACTTGTGGTCGGTGAAAAGCTTGAACCTCTCTCCAAGCAAATAGTGCCTCCAAGACTTGAGTGCAAAAACTATGGCAGCCAACTCCAAATCGTGGGTAGGGTAGTTCTTCTCATGCGTCCTCAACTGCCTACTACCATAACATACCACCCTCCCTTCTTGCAACAACATCGCTCCTAGGCCCATCCCACATGCATCAGTGTATACGCTAAAAGGCTTAGCTCTATCGGGTAGTACTAACACTGGTGCACTAGTAAGGGATCTCTTAAGCTTTGTGAAGGAATCCTCACAATCCACGTCTCACACGAAAGCTTTATTCTTCTTAGTAAGGCGCGCGAGTGGTGTTGAAATCTTAGCAAAGTCTCTAATGAACTTCCTATAGTAGCCCGCTAATCCTAGGAAGCTGCTAACTTCAGTGACGTTCTTGGGGGCCTTCCAATCTTGTACAGCAATCACCTTAGCAGGGTAAACAGCCAAACCTTCCTTCGAGACCACGTGCCCCAAGAAACGTACCCCCTCTTCAAGAGTGACACTTTGAAAACTTAGCTCTCAAATAATGACTATGAAGTGTGCGAAGAACTTCCTCTAAATGAACAGCATGGTCCTCCATACTCTTGGAAAATACCAAGATGTCATCCACGAATACCACTACGAATTTATTTAGGACTTCTCTAAAGACACGGCTCATCAAATCAACAAAGTAGGCTGGGGCATTGGTTAGCCCAAAAGGCATAACCAACCACTCATAAAGTCCGTCTGGTGTCCTAAACGCAGTCTTATCTATGCTGTCCTCGGCGACTCTAAGCTGATGGAATCCCGTGGCTAAATCAAGCTGGGAGAATACTAAAGAGCCAACTAACTGGTCAAAAAGATCATCAATCCTAGGGAGTGGATATCGGTTCTTCTTTGTGAGCTTATTTAATTCTCTATAATCAACGCAAAGTCGAAGAGAACCATTTGCCTTAGTAGCGAAGAAGACTGGTGCTCCCCATTCTGATATGCTCCTTCTTATAAATCCCTTCTCCAAAAGCTCATGAATTTGCTTACTCAATTCCTTCCTCTCCTTAAGTGCCATGTGCCTCACTGGTAATGCTACTGGCTTAACATTATCAGTCAAATAAATCCTGAAGTCAATCTCTCTCTTAGGTGGTAGTCCCCTAACCTCTTCAAAGACGTTTGAAAAATCTCTAACGACAAGAACCGAATCAAGCTCTGTTGAAGATGAATCGAGGGAATAGAGAAAACTCAACATGACTGACCCTTACGGGTCACAAGATACCTCAAGAGTCCTACCACTGCATGTCTCTAGTCTAACGACTCTTCTCTCGCAGTCTAAAATAGCTCCATATGTGGATACCCAATCCATACCCAAGATCATCCCATACCTCGAGAATTCCAAAACATAGACATCCCTGTCAAATTCTACGCCTAGGATATAAATTTTTAAACCCTTACAAACCATAGACAAGTGTGCCAATCCCCTTATGGGGTTTGAAACAACGATGGGGTCCACTACTAAAGAAATGTCTAAGTGCAAACAATCCACAAGAGAACTAGGGATAAAAGAGTGTGATGCTCTAAAATCGAATAAAGTCCGAATGGGATAATCAGATATAGAAATCAAACCTTCAACTGTGACTTTCCTACCTTTATCCGGAATGCTGCCCAAAGGTGCTGTGTCTAATGCCTAGATCCGCGCGACTGGACTACTAGTCCCTGCCCTGCTCTCTAGGGACAATTCCTACTCAAGTGACCAGGTTGTCCGAAATTGAAGTACTTTCCCTTCATCTTATCCCTTCTGCAATCCTAGGCGACATGTCCAACAATCCCACAGTTACCGCACTTCAAACTTTTCTTAATCTGCTTCTAAGGGCCATCACATTTCTTTTTCTCCTTATTGTTTCTCCACTACTTCTTCTTTGAACCTTCTGACTTAACCCACTACTTTATACTCTCCTTCCTTGACTACATCTGACATAAGCGCCATCTCAACCAAAGACTCATAAGTAGCTCCCATCGATACGTGAGTCAACAATAATCCCTGAAGGGGTTGATTCAATCCCTTCGCAAACTTCATAGCTTTCTTATGCGGCGTATTCACCAACTCCATACCAAATTGCGACAATTCATTGAACTGATTGATGTATTTCTTAACAGACAAACTCCCTTGCTTCAAATTGATAAACCTCTCTAGTTGAACACTCTCTTCCGCTTGAGACAGAAACTTCCTCTCAAACCTCTGCCTAAACCCATTCCAATAGACTTCTCTCCCTTCCAACTCAACAACCTCCCACCAATAAGAAGCCTCCTCTTTCAGCTGCCAAGAGGCTAGCTGAACCCGCTATTGGTCCTCCAACCCCAATAAGCCAAATATCCTCTCGGTGTCCCTAATCCAAGCTCTCTCCTCCATAAAAGTCTCCTTGCCAGAAAAAGTCTTTCCACCCAAACTCGCAAAATCCTTACAACTCTTAGAGAAATTGATGGTGGCAGGTGGGTTGTTGGGGTTCCCATCCGCTGGTGCAGGATTGGGCGCTGGCCCGTGCACCTCTGGAGTCATGGCTTGTAAGTACCTACGAAACAAGGCTGGGACTGGAATGCCCTCGGGAAGGTTCGGGGCATCAGCCATTCTACGAAAAGAAAACGATAGTTTAGGAAAGAGTCAAAGGGAGATTGAACTGGACTTATGAGGGAATTTTATAAAAACTCTTTTATACTTAAAAACATTTCTAAGAGTTCTTTTCTAAAAAATACCATTTAAAACAAGTTATTTCGGAAAATACTTTACTTTTAAAAATAATTTTTTAGGGATCCTGTAACCATAGGCTCTAATACCAAGTGAAACACCCTACCCCCCATGATATACCCAAAAGGACACATTAAAAGGCATGGTGCATTGTAGGTATAACTGAAACTAACAGAGACTAAGATTCACAAGACAAAAATAGGTAAAAACAGCGGAAACTAAAATAATAACTTATTCAAAACAAAAACTTCATAATTGCTTCATAAACCAAATAAGTCAAATACCAAATACAACATACATGTCTCAAAAAATGTTTATAAATTACTAAAAAGGTTACTCCAAAAATCGTAGTAAAACTACAACTATTGGAAACCTATTATTTTAAATTACTTAAAGATATTTAAAATAATCACAATCACTCACCTCTGGTCCTTAGCTCTTCCCTTTAGGCCTTCACGGATCCACTTGGGGTTGTTAAATATTTTTATTTATAACGATTTCCTCCTTGGAAAATTATTCCGCTTAGGGTCCTTCCTGAATAGGTGAACCCAATTGGAGAAAATTTTAGAACGAGAAAAAGTGTTAGGCCTAGGGTTCTATTTATAAGGGTAGAAGTGAGTCTCAAACCGTTGGATTTGGGGATTAAATAGGAAGCAGCCACGTCATAGGCTGAATAGGAGCCATCAGATGCAAGAATAGAAGGATCAGATCAGTTTAAACAATGCAAATTACATGTTCAACTTTCGAACGAATGAACGTTCGTTCGTTCACGAAAATAGGCAGGTGGGTCGACAGCCCTTGTGCCCAGGTGGACCGGCCGGTCGACCTGGGCTATATTTTTTTTTCGTTTCTTTGATTATTTTGTTCCTAGCTCATATTAACTTGAATTCTGACGTTCTATATATGGAAATTGACCAAAATATTACCACGGACACAATGGTGCAACTCCCGTGGCTCAACTCGGATAATTTCACAAAGTTATTTTATTATTTAATTAATTAATGAATTAATTATTACGGGTTAAATTTCGGGTTGTTACATCCTTAGCCCTAGCACTATTCAACAACCCCTAGGGGATTCCAAGAAGATGAGTGAAGGAGACCCCTTTCAACATCGAATGAATATCATTTACATGTTGTTCAAGAATTCAAAGCTGTTTGGATGTAATTGGGCTAGGGCAAATTTCATGAACTATAAAACTGTGTGAATAAAATGACTGAATAGCGGAACACTCCCAAACATACACATATGTCGACTGTAAGTTGTGTACCCTTCAAGCGGAAGATGTGCTTGTTGATGGCGCATGGGGACTAACACATCGTCAAAAGGAATATTGTGTCTCTCGTATATCCTTTGAAGAGATGCTTTATCAACTTTTGAAGCTGGAGAATTTTGAGGATCGGTCAAAATAATAGCATCACCTATATTGATTTCTAGAGTAACTCTTATAGTAGGCTCTTCAGCCAATGCAAAAGGAACTAGCTCTAAAGGGTGCTCCATTCGATGACTAGCTGATTGAGACTGAGATGGTGTAGAAGTAGACTCTGTCACCGGTGCCGTCATCGAACTAGGTTCAGCATCAGACTCGACATATCTTGATGTCGACAGACCTACGGCCATTGCAGAGAGACGCGAGGAACGTCTATGATCCATAACTATTAAACACTTCATACATAAGGGATATCGCGCAAGGTAAAAACTTTAACCTTCATGCTAGAAAGAAAGCCCTATATAGCCAATGTATAACACCCAACGGATACCAACATGTGTTGGTTAATCGGATCTCATACATTGACGGGGGCAATAATATGCAATTAAACTATGCAGTATGTGCATCTAATGTCATATAATACGAATCATTAGTTGGTAAAAGTACTACAAACTAAAAAGATTGGCAAACAATCTGCTCGAAGCGAGTTCAACGAGACCATTATCATAAACCGTCCTAATGAATCAAAAATCGTCGATCGTAGTTCGACCAAATTCACTATGGAACTCCATTTGAAAAGTATAAGAATATTTGGTCAAATTTGAGAACACCATCTTAAACTGACCTATCAATTTAAGAATATTTGGTCAAGTTTATGTTGAAAATTTAGGGCCAATTTTGGAAGACTTGGGTCTGCTATAGGGACAACTCTAAGTCAACTCGGGTTGAGACTAACAGAACTCAAGATCAAGTCTCATTCTAGAATTCCTTGACTTTGCTTCAAGTCCACCCTTAATTTTTCCAAAGTTCCCCCATGTTCATATTTCAACTCTTTCCTTAAGTTTTCCCAAGTATGGGATCAGGACCGATCCAAGAAAGTGGAGCATGGAGTTCCATGGGCGACTAGACATGATCGGAGCTCAAGTTATCGGGGGGCAAGCATAGCCATTGCCTACCTAAGTAAAGTCGGGGCGGGTTCAAGACTGAGGCGATTACAGATCTGGAAGTTAGACCCAACCAACAAATAGATTCTTGCCTTTTGGAGATGAAGGCAATGACCGTGAGCAATGCTTTTGGCTGAGAACAGAAGTGACATCATGAGGCGGTGTTGCTGATTCAAGTCCTATGGAAAAGTTGAGAGCATGTTTCGGTAGTGAGGAGCTCAAAATTTGGAAGCACTTAGAAAAATAAAAACGATGGTAAGTGAAATACACAAGTATGCGCTAATGTATAAGTATGTGTCAAACCAAGAGAATAGGCGTTAAAATCGCCCCAAGTATAAGGTACTGATCCGTAAAAAATATGAAATAATAATAGTAACAATAATAATAAATGGTGATGAGAGTAGGATGCAAATACAAATGAAATTCTAAACTGCAAAGTCCTACCTGAATAATTCAAAGAAAAGGTTATTAGGAATCCTCCAAATGTGAATGAGAAGTCCAAACAACATGCTTCAATTTTTATATTGCCCAAGAATTGCAAGTTCAAAATCACTTGAAGCAATACGACGATCGATGGAAGATGCGATGCTTCATGAAAATAGTTTAGAAGATAAATAGCACCTATTCAGAACAGAACTTGAAACTGATGCTATGAAACCATAGTTTTTCTTAATCCAAAGCATATCTTGTTAATACAAGATATACTTTACTGGGGAAATGTTATCCAGCTTTATGACCAAGCCATATTTGGACGAGTCAGACCAATCAGATTAGTGGATAGCCAAGAAGAATACTAAAACGATAACTTTATAATCTAAGTTTTAGTTGAAGTTTAAAGATTTAACCATAAATCCTTTAAACCTCCTATAAAAATAGCCTACATGCCAAATCAGTTCGAGTGCCAAAGTGAAAACCCAAGATCCAAGGAAACCTCAATCGGTACCGATCCATAGAATTTGCTCAAAGTAACTGCTAACCTTATGCTATATCGAGCTAAGGCATTTGTTGATCCAAGAGTATAGTGCTAGATGGTTCGCTAACAATTCATGACTCAAACATCAATCAATAAATCCAAGCTTCATAATAGCTAAGTTCAATCAATATATTCAAGCCGTATAGAGGAAGATGTAAGCCAACCAAATAACATCGATGGATCAAATAAAGTTAACAAGCCATTTCAATGATTCGGTACCGATCCATCAGACTTGCTGATTTGGCCACAATCTTTTTAGATTAACTCTTTCTTGATGTTGGGAATGTGGGGAGAACATGGTAGAGATAAATCCTTCAATCTTAGTCTATAAATAAAGGGTGATATGCACTATTTGGGGATCCTTTTTTCTGGATTCTACATTTATGTACGAATACTATAATTTCTTAGATCATTACCGATCCATAGACCATAGATCCATAAGATCACGTTTCTAAAAACTTTGCAGAATCAATAACAAAGTTCAAATGGACATAGGCAAGTGATTTGCCGAACTGCTATAATTGTTGTATGTTGTTTCCTCTTATTTTTCATTTAATTTCTTTATTTTATTTTCTTCTCCAGATCTTTAGGGTGTTTTCGCCAACTTTTGGTGTAAACATGGACAACCAATTTAATGAGATAAAGGGTTTGAAATATGTCAATCATAATAAACATACAGCCAATGGAGATATAGAACAAAAGTAGATCTAAACTAAATCAACATGATGATCATAATATTAATTGAGGTTGATGAAAAAGGGGATCTGAGTTATATTACAAGATGAACACATAAAATAAAGAGATGTGACATAAATAGAATCTAAACCATGTAATCATGATGAATATACAATTAAATAAAATTAGAATCAACTAAAAATGAAGCCAATGATTTGCACCTTAAATGAAGATATCTCCTAAGATCTCCAAGATCCGCACCCAATCCTTGCATGAGATGGATGAACTACTTGTGTTTCATAATTTTTGGTGTTTGCAATTGATTTAGAGTTGATAAAATTTTGGAAATCTTTATTTTATTTTTAAACCATGGAAGGTTGGGAGGAGGGAAGAGAAAAATGAATGGAAAAATGAATGTCTGTAGGAAATGAATTAATGGACTTTTTAATTGAAAGAATGAAACACTTTTCATTTTTTAATTAAAACATCGCTAGTCAATTCAATGAAACCTTTCCCATTCTTTAATTAAAACATCCCTAATCAATTCCCTTGATTATCTCTCTCTCCCCACTCATCTCTTTTCATATGGTATGGCTGAAATTACATGCCATCAAATGGCATAAAATGTCCACAAATCCCTTTATGCAATTATATTTCATAAAATCCATTTAAATTATACCGATATCGTACATCGACACGTGCAAATATAACTTTTATAAATGCATTCAAATAATTACAAAAACTTCATAACATCAGTTAGACTAAATAATAACTAATATTACTAAAAAATATATTAATTTAATTAATTTACAACATTTTATTAACTAATTAAATCATGGAGTTTTTTTAGAGAATCCATCATTACGGTTGTGCTACTCAAAGGTGCAAATTCGTTAGCGATTAATATTGAACAATTCAAATATTAACGTTCACACATTACCTTAGCAAGTGATGTGACATTTTGGTTAAATTTATCGCTTATACTTCTTTTGGTAAAATCTAATTTTTCTTATCATAAGTGACATCTGGTAGTAACGATTATTTATAGTAATTCTCTTCGTCAAAACTATATCACATTAGGACTTACAAAATTTGGTTTTGGTCTAACACCGTCCAAATTCAACTTTGTAATTCTAAACACAAAATCCTTGGTTCAGTAATTATTATTATTATTAACCGTGCTGCTACGGCCAAACAATTTAATTTTGAGTTGACTATAATTGACCATGGTACTTGCCCCATATAAGTGATGAGATGAATTCTCCACTGTATAGTGTTTCACATCCAATGCTTCTGCTAAGACCTAACTATAGTCATTCGATGGATGTCATGCGATGATTTAACTAAAATCAATGTGGAGTGTCCATATTGAAGTTCCACGGTATTCTCAAGTCAAGGGAATTGTGTAACATAGTCACTTCAAGATTATCTGTTTGACCTTAGTTATATTAACCAACAAAGAACTCTCAAGCAAGTCATTCCATAGTTATCCAATAATTATTAGTATGTAACCCCTTGGTGCCCTAATAGCCATGAAAAACTGCCCAACTTTTAAAGAGTGTTACATACTATAGCCTCAATGGATGAATCGATACCCTTTTCGAAACATCTTGGCTTCTCATGATTATAACACTTTGTAATTACTATCATATAATACATCATTTAAGGATTTTCCATCTATATACTTTAGATTAATTACTTATTATTTATATCACTATATAACAAGAATATAATAGAAAGGAAAATGCCTTTTATTTTGAATAAGATTGGTCGTACAGTTAGGTATATGTAACAAATTACAAAAATTTCCCCTATGTCATTCCCCTAACTCTATCACTTCCAACCTTTGTGAAGTGGATATATGTTCTCTGATCAAACAACCAACCAGTCCACTAGGCCTGAGGGGCCGGAACTTAATCAGCCCACTAAGAGAGGCTAAAACCTAACCAGCCCACTAAGTGTAGGGTACTGGAACCTTTTTTGATGTTACAATGCATGTAGTTCTTATAGTAGATGAAACTGATGCTTAGATGGTTGAGATCGTGTTGCAAAATAAGCAAAAAGAGTGCCTAGCCATTGATATGGCTTAATAAATTTGATGGGAGACATCTGGCTCAAATGGAAGGAATGTGTGGTTGAGATGAATGTCAATAGAAGAACTATACCAAGTGCATGCCTTGCACTACTTCGCATTTAATGCACTTGTAATATGGCGGTATGTTATGGGAAGTGGAACATGCATCTTGTCAAGAAAAGATACACCTGATTGTACCTTTTTTCGCTTCACTCCCGCAAGCCTAGGTGGCGAGACGGACCGAGTTTGTTTTCTGGTCACCAAGATCGCGAAGAGGATAGGAAATTGTTGATATATGAGGTCATGTCAAGCTGGCCAAGTGATGACTAGATTGATTGAGCGGCCAAACTGACGAGACTGCCTGACCGACGAGATGATGAAACTGGATCGATGATGGGCAACACTAAAGTTGGCCTTGAGTTGTATCGATTTGCAAAAGGCCAGGAGTGGTGCTTGACTGGGGGAACTGACTGAGTTATACTTATGCCTCACATTGATTGGTGAGCTAGCTTCTAGAGATGTTGAAGGGTGCCTCAACTGGCAACTGGCTTAATGTGCAATTGGGTAGAGTGGTCGAGGGGGCCAAGCCTGGATTTGGGTTGCGACTCGATGCAGAAGCCTAATTGGCCTTTCTCTAGCCTTGACTGGTTTGCGGGTTGACCTGGACCCGACTCAGCTTGGACTGAACTAGGCTAGACTAAGAAACCTTGGTCAGTTTATCTTCTTACTTACGAAAAAAGTGAGCAATACTAAGCATTAGAAGTGAAATTTTATTCAATATGGAATTTGTCTCCTTGGTTGTATGAGGTTAGTATCATGATCAACTGTAGTTGACTCAAAGTCAAAATCTCTGGCCATGCAGCATGGTTAATATTAAATATTATTATTGAAACAAGGACTTTGTTTGTAGACTAATCAATGTGGATGATATTGAAATTTTAACCATAATCGAATTTCAAATCCTAAAGTGATACTATGTTAACGAAGAAAATTTGTGTAATCAATCGTTACTATATGGAACCGATTAATTTTGTAAAATTGGATTTTACCTATGAGATTTGTAAGCGATGAATTAAATCAAACTACCGCACCACTAGTTAGGTAACATATGCGTGTTAGTATTTAAACTGTTTAAATATTAGTCGGTAGCTAAATTCATAGTTGTGAGTCATGCAATTGAACCTATTTGGTCTTCAAAACACCGCTTGATATAATTAATTTATGATAGTTACAAATTAATTAATATTTCTGAAATATTAATTAGTATTGTTTTTATTATATGGATGTACCTCTAGGATTGTTTAAGATGCTATTAGTAATTTATTAGGTGCATATATAAAAATTATATGCGTGCGTAACGATTTACGATATCGATAAAGATTTAAAACTAGATTTAAATTCAATAAATTATTAAATGAGTTGAATAGGTCTTTTGGTCCATCATGGACCCTATTCTAGGCGGCTAGAGATGAGGGGTATTGATGATATTTTTCATCAACCTCGAAATGAGACTAATGCATTGTAAAGAGCAAAGACCACTTGCTAATCATATTAGGCATAAGGATGGAAAAAATACAGGAGAACGAGAATTTAAAGGTAAATGAGACAAGATGTAGAGTTATTCAAAAAAGCTGCCTACGCCCACTGTAAAGTTCTCTTATTATATTGTAACACCCCACCTCTATACCCATAATTCTATATTTATATTACTAAATAATTTAATTAATTAATCAGGTCTGAATATCCAATATTTATGTTTTAAGCCCAATTATCAAATAATTTCCGAAATTAATTTTTTATTTATTTTATAATTCTTAAAACACTCATTTATTCTCAAAACTACTTAATCTCATTACTAATTATCTTGTTATAAAATTCCGATATTGAAAAATAAATTCAAATTATTCATTTAAATTCCTAAACTCCATTTATGATTAAATAAATATTTATTATTAATTAACCCTAAAAGCTGGGTTGTTGCATATATGGCTTTTTTACAATTATAAGAAATTAGAAGAAAATAACTAGAAAAGGGAGGCACTTTAAGACAAATGGTGCTGCCAATTTTAAGAGCTTGTTGTGTGGAGAAGTCTTAATTATGGATACTATCCAAAACTCTTATCATCTCCCAACCTTTGTGAAGTGGCTATTATTCTCCGATCAAATAACCAACCAACCTAACAAGTATGCGGAGGATAGAACCTAACTAGCCCACCAAGCGTGAATGCTGGAGCTTTTTTTATGTTGCCATGCATGGGGTTCTTATAGTTGTTGTAACTTTTGGATGGTTGAGATTGTGCTGCAAAATAGGCAAAAAGCGCATTTGGTAGGTAATTTGGTTTAATGGACTTGATGTGAGGCAACTAGCTCAAATGAAAGGAATGTGTGGCTAAGACAGATGTCAACATGAGAACTGTACCAGGTGCATACCTTGCAATGCTTCGCTTTCAATGCACCTCTACTATGGTGGTATGTTATGGGAAGTGGAACATGCTTCTTGTTAGGAAAAGATACACATGATTGTACCTTTTGTCGCTTCACTACCACATGCTTAGGTGGTAAGATGGTTCGAGTTGGTTTGCTCGTCGTCGAGACCATGAAGAGGATAGGGATTTACTGAGATTTGAGGTAATGCTATGCTGGTCAAGGGATGAAGAGATGAGCTGTAAACAGCATGTGGCTGTATTGAAACTGGATCGATGATGGGCCACACTAAAATTGGCTTTGTGTTGTGCCAATCAGCAAAAAACTCGAAAAGGTGCTTGCATGGGCGAACTGACTGAGTTATGCTTATGCCTCGCTTTATTTGGCGACCTGGCTTCTAGAGTTGCTGAAGGTTGCCTCAATCGGCAATGTGCAATAAGATAGAGAGGCTGAGAGGAGTTGAGGCTGGATTTCGACATCCGGTGCAAAAGCCGAGCAGGCCTGTCTCTAGCTTTGGCTGGTTTATAGACTGACCTAAACTCGAGTCGGCCTGGACCAGACCAAGCTAGGTTAATATACCTTGATCATCTATTTTCTTACTTATGAAAATCTTAAGTAACATTTCCCCCCAAGTCCATGTTGTCTACTAGTTTGGGCTTTTGATGCAATAAGAAATCAAAACAATAGTTTCTATACCATCATAATTTTAGTAACCAATTGAATTTGCCAACGGTAACCAAAATTCTAGTAAATTAATGGCTAAGTGCTCATATCTTGTTTTGTGTTACATAAAACATATAGGATATAAAATGAAGAGAGAATTTTTTGTAAACCTAATTAATTCTACTACCATTTAAAAATGTTTGATATGATCATTTGAGTTGGTCATAACATACTGAATTTTTTGTTTCATTGGAGCACAAATAAAAGCATGGTCACCATTATGATGTTGTTGAGGCTTTTGATTCGATTCACAAGGGAAAAGATGAACATTGAAGTTGGTTTAATATTGTGTCGGCATAGACATAGGTAATTTCTATATCACTTTGGCCACTAATTTATAAATGCTTATAAGATATTTTTAGATTGTTACAAAACTCTCTTTCTCCTATACTCATTTGCACAATATTAGTACAAGTTATATAAATTTTATTGTTAAGTTTTATTTGATGCCTACTATATTGAAATAATTACTATTGAAGCTATATAAAAATATTATTAGTTGTATTATTGAAAAATCATCATACTATTATTCTTTATGATGCATGTATTTTGCAGGTTATGTAATGATATTAGTTATTTCACGTATTATAATACTATTGATTTATTACATATGTGTTATCCAGCCTTTTGACCAAGCAGTATCTAGATTGATCTGATGAATAGAACTTGAAAGCTATCGAGGTAGAAGGCCAGGAAAGATAGCCGTAAAGTCCTGAAACTAAGTACAACCAAGATCACGAGACAAAAACAGCACCATTCCAAAAAAATCCAGAATGCAATCCATCAAGTTGATGGATCAGTACTAATCCAAACCCATGGATCGGTACTGATCCATAGAATCTCTCTAGAAGCACACCATGTTCATCGTGCTACTTAGTCTTGATGCCAGAAGCTTATTCCAAGCTCTATAGATCGATTGCACTTTATTTACTATCGAACCCCTTGAACATTGGAAATTAGCAACTCTGCTCCTCCACCGATCCATTACTTGGACTCAGGAACAAGATTATAGCAACACAAATAAGTTGGGGAACATAAAGCTAACAACATATTGCTCCATCCCAAAGAGTTTAGAAGGATCCATAAGACAATCTTATGGATAGATACCGATCCATAGCTGTTTGCTAATAAGGCCATGTTTTCTTGAGATAAACTGCTTCTAAGTTATAGAGAACATGGAGGAGGACGTGCTGGAGCTTTTCCTGGCGATCCACAACTATAAATAGGCATGGAGGGGCATCATTTTTGGGATCTTTTAGCTCTCTAGCAGTTTTTACACATTTCTTGTAATTGCCTGTTGAACAACACTTGTAAAACAAATATATCAATAATAAAAATCTCAAGTGGTAGGCAATGATTGGCCGAACCACTATAAACATGTGTTGTTTTATTTTATTTTTCTCATTTCAATTTACTTTTTCTTCAATTTCATTCACTACATAATCTCTTGGTTGTTAGTGCCATATTTTGGTACTAACATTTTAGATCTTTCGTTGAGAGTTGATTCTCGATCTGTTTGGATCCATCATCTACTAATGGATTGCCTAAATCAAGAGATAGATCTAGTTTTCCTCATTTTTGGAATTTTTAACTACTACTTAGATTTTTAGAAAATCTGCACAAGTGCTTTCTACCATGGCTCCTAAAAGGGTTCGATCCACCACTTCGCATGCTATTGAGAATACTGAGAATGTTGGTTCTAACATGTCGAAGAGGTTGCACAACCAACCTTTAACGAAGGTCAGAACCCAATAGATATGATTACTAGGGTTGAGATGGACCGTATGATGAGGCAAATGGAAGACAAGCTCTAGGAAAGCCACAGTGAACTGAATCAGCAAATGAAGCAGAGCTTGGTCTGTTGAATCAACTTAGAAACAACTGTAGGAGAAGTAGGAGGGACATAACGCCTTCTAATTCAAAATATGACAGTTCCTCGTCGTCGGAGTAAAGGCAGAGGAATAGGAAGCAAAAGATGGTTCTAAAGGATATCGAGAAGTCGAAAAAAAGTGGGACTGTGCCATAACCAAAGCTTATGGATTGGTACCAATCCGTCAAGAAGGATCGACACAGAACCATCCTACATAGGTACGAGTGGCCGATACCTAGGCAATGATGTCGGTTTGGCTTTTAGACACGCTGTAGACGGCCAGAATGTTAGTGATCAAGCGGCTACTGCGGATCTGTCTTGGAGAGACTATATGCATGGAAGTGCTAAACGAATGGTTCTCCCAGAGTCAGGGTAACCCAGATATTATGAGACAAACCAAGAGCATTTGTTGGGCCAAACACTCGGGGTAGATTATGATTACCTCCATTCAGTAGATCTACCTGATTGAGATGTGACTGAAATGGTTAGGAGACTGATGAGTGAGACCCAGCATCAGACTAATGATGAGTAAGGTTCCTCCCTGAGCCTGAATCCATTCAAAGAAGATATCCTGCATGAGGAATACTCGTGGAAGTTTGTGAAGCCGACAATGCCGTCGTATAATGGGAAGACGGATTCAAGGAAACACTTGATGAAGTATGACTAGCACATGGATTCTTCCAAAGCTATTAACGCTGTGCAATGTCGTTGTTTATTGATTTTCCTAAAGGGAGTAGTGACGATGTGGTTTAAATGGTTGCCGTAGAGATCCATATCGTCTTTCGAGCAATTGGCGTGAAAATTCAGTGAGCAATTCCATATACACACAACTCGTCCAAAGGATGTTTTGTCACTTTCCAACATCTTCTAAGCAGCGGGAGAGTCTTCAAAGGATTTCTTACATAGATTTTGTACTGCAATGACGGAAACAAGCAATGCTCAGGGGGATATCATATTAATGTCACTGATTAAGAGGATTCATCTCGAGACTGATTTCGGAAGATGGTTAAAGATGAAACCCCTACCAACAATGGATATATCCTATAGGAAGGTGAATCAGTTCTTGCGCTTGGAAAAGGCAAGTGCTAGCGGTAGGAAAACCACTACCGCACAGTCGATGGAGGTAATACAAAGTAATGTTGCTGTGAAACAGTCCGAGGAAATTCTAGCAATGTTGATGTTAATGTAGAGAATCAAAGTGGTGGACAAAGCAAAAACAATGATGGGGCTAAAGATAAGAAGTCGGATTCAAGGAGACTTCAGAGAATCATGAAGTTTGACAATTACACTCCTATGAACAACTCGACTGAAAACATATACTTTGCTACTCATGGTAAAGGGCGGTATAGGAAGTCGGCTCCTAAGGAGTCGACTGAGAAAGAGAAGAGATCAGACAAGTTTTGTAGATTTCACGAGACTCACGGTCATAACACTAACGAATAAAGACATTTACGTGATGTGATAGAAGAATAGATTCGTAAAAAGAAACTACAACAATTTGTGCAAGCCCTGCATGTTGTCGGGCAAGGAACTTCAAACCCTTAGTAGGGGTAAGCTAGGCTTGGTGTTGATTAGCCTAGGCAGCTTGAGAAACGTCTTGTTATCAATACTATAATCAATGGACCGCATCCAACTAAGAAGAGTTGGAACGAGATGGAGCAGTATGTTGGTTCTTTAAATCATGTAGTGAATGAGAGTTGTTTTGTCGTTGAAGATGGTGTTTTGGAAAAGCAGCTCAAGAGTGTGATGGATGATATTGTTTTCCATAATCGAAATGCTAATAGGGTAGATTCCTCGACTATTGATCCACTTGTTATTTCGACTATGATTGGCCCTTCTATAGCGAGGAAGGTATTGGTTGACTATGGGAGTTCAGTCAACATTCTGTTTAAGACAGCCTATGACTAGATGCTTCTAGAGGCCAAGGACTTAAAGCCGTGTAAATCTCGGATCCAAGGATTTAACGGGATGGCTACTGAGCTAGTGGGATGCGTGGATCTACCGATGGTACTTGGAGAAGGAAATCATAAGAGAGTACGGGTCGTGCCGTTTGTTGTCTTGGATATTTAGTCCATCTATAATGCTTTTTTAGGCTGCTCGGGTCTAGCTATATATAGGGTGGCCATCGCTCCATGGTTTTTAACTATGAATTTCCCGATCGAGAATGGTATAGGGATTGTTCAAGGAGATCAGAGGCTTGGCCGTGAGTGTTATGTTGTTGAGCTGAAAGAGGTGAGGCGAAGAGAAAAAGGAAAAGGTATGGAAAGGACTCTCTACATCAAGGCTCTGGATGCGTAGAAACAACCGCCTGGGCCCAAGCTTGGGCAACACAGTCTGCTCCATAAGGATATGGATCCGAGGAAAGAGCCGGAGGATGGAAGGGCTACACCTGCCGAGTTAACGATCAACATTCCGGTCAGCCAGGATGATCCTACGTTGGTCTTGAAGATCGGATCACAGCTTGGCATGAGAGTGATGAAAGAGTTGGTTGGTTTTCTCAAGGAAAACCTGGATGTTTTTGCGTGAACTCACTTAGACATGTGTGGAATACCACCAAAAATAATGAGCCATGCATTAAATGTAAATTCGAAATGCATTTCTATGAAATAGAAACGCCATAACCTAGGTTCGAAGAGATTTGCTGCACTTAAAGAAGAAGTGGAGTACTTGCAAGATAACGGCTTCATCCGTGATGCCCTATACTTAGAGTGGGTATCAAATCAAGTTTTGGCAAAAAAAAGTCAAATGGGAAGATGAGGACATACGTCGAATATTCTGATTTGAATAAGGCGTGCCTGAAGGACAGCTTGCCATTCCCTAAGATTGATCAGCTTGTGGATTCCACAGCCGGACATGAATTGCTACGTTCATGGATGCATATTCTGGATACAATCAGATACCCATGCACGTACCACACCAGGAACACACGAGCTTTATAACTGATCTGGGACTCTACTACTACCTTATCATGCTCTTAAAGAACACTGAAGCGACTTACCCGAGGTTGGACAACAAGATGTTTAAAGATCAGATCGAGTGCTCGTTGGAAGTTTACGTGGACGATATTCTTGTAAAGTTACGATCATTGGGGAACTATGTCGATGATTTGGTGGAGATGTCTAGTGTTCTCCAAAAGTATAGGATAAAGCCTAACCCTTTGAAATGCTCATTCGGCATTGCATCATGGAAATTCTTAGGGTTCTTCATGAAATCTCATAGGATCGAAGCTAATTTAAAGAAGATCGAAGCACTAAGGAACATCCAAGCCCTAGAGATAATCAAAGACGTTCAAAGCTTGAATGGAAGGTCGCCGCACTGAGTCGATTCATCTCTAGAGCCATTGACAAATGCTTCCCTTTCTTCAATGTGATCGAGAAAGGGAAGAGAAATTTTGCTTGGATGCAAGAATGCATAGATGCATTCCAGGCTCTGGTGGATCACTTGAGAGACCCCTCGTTCTATCGAAGCCACTGGATGATGAGGATTTTTTTATTTATCTGGCAGTGTCGGTGCACATTTAAGTGCCGCACTTGTACGAGAGGAGTCCCGAATCCATCGACCGATGTAATACATTAGCAATTAGATGACTGTAGCAGAAAGAAACTATCCAAAGCTGGAGAAGTTAGCATACTTTTTGTTGATCGCTTCAAGGAAGCTCTGCCCCTACTTTTTGGCTCATCCAATCAAAGTTCTGACTGACCAGCCCTTGATACAGGTTTTGCAACGACCTGAAACTTCTAAAAGACTATTGAAATGGAAATTGAATTAAGCCAGTACGACATAACCTATCACCCTCAGAGAGCAATCTAGGGTCAAGCTGTCCGAGACGATAATCCAGAGAGCAGTGAGGAGCAGAATGCCAGATGGAAGATGTATATGGATAATGCATCTAATGAACGATGTTTTGGAGCTGGAGTTATTCTGGTAACTCCTAAAGAATATCTGATTTGCTATGCCCTGAAACTTGATTTTCCCATAATGAATAACGAAGCAGAATATGAAGCCCTGATTGTAGGACTTAAGATTGCCAAAGAGCTAGGTGTTAAGACTTTGCATATCTTCTGTGATTCCCAGCTTGTGGTATGTCAAGTGCGGAAAGAGTTTCAAGCGAAGGGAGCAAGACTAGATCCTTATTTAATCTGAGCCCTTGAATTGCTAAGTAATATTGAATATTACATGATAACGCATATTCCCATAGAGGAAAATGCAAAGGCCAACTCACTAGCAAAGTTGGCCAGTTCTAAAGATGTGCAGCTCATGGTCCTGGTATCGGTGGAAGTACTGAGCAACGACCAGATGGATGCCGATTGGATCTTGGTGGCCGAAATAGAGAAGGAGTCATGGATGACTCCGCTAAAGAACTATCTACAGAAAGGAATCCTTCTTGATAGAAAGAGAGAACAACGTCAATTCCATCGTGAAGATGCAAGATTCCTCATGCAAGAAGGGGTACTTTACAGAAAAAGATTCTTAGTTCCTATGTTTGGGTGTATCGCCAATGATGAGGTCAAGCAAGTCTTGAGAGAATTTCATAAAGGGGATATGGTGCCACATCGGAGGGCAAACCCTAGCGAAGAAGATCCTTCGTTATGGGTACTTCTGGTCAACTATCAATCGAGACGTAACTGATTACACCAGAAAGTGTGACAAGTGCCAGAGATTCGCCAAGATATTAAGAGCCCCACCAATGGAGATTACTCAATTGGTCAGCCCCTAGCCATTTGCAGTCTAAGAAATCGATATCATTGGTGTGTTTCCAATATTTAAGGGTAGTGCAAAATACGCCATAATCACAGTTGATTACTTCACCAAATAGGCTGAGGCACATCCATTAGCCACAATCACCACAAAGAAAGTAATCAACTTCATGGTCAAAAATATCATCTGTCATTTTGGGGTTCCACAAACGATTATTTTTGATAATGGGACCCAATTCGACAACATCGGGTTTGGAGAATTCTACCGTAGGAACCGTATCAAGAAGAAGTTTGATGTGGTGGCACACCCTCAAGCGAATGGATAAGTTGAAGCAGTTAACAAAATCATTAAGTCCTTAAGAAACGATTGGAGAAGGCTAAGGGGAAGGGGGTCGATGATCTTACATTGGCACTTTGGGCTTATTGAACGACCCATAATTCAGCGACTAGCCACTCTCCGTTTTCCCTATCTTATGGATCAGTGGCTATGATCTCAGTCGAACTTGAAGTACCTTCTCATTGAGTGACTCACTATAATCCACGGACGAATTAGGTACTCCTGCTAGAGTCTCTTGATATGATCGATGTGAAGCATGAGGAAGATGACTTGAGAGCAGCCATGCATCGAAATCGAGTAGCCTGATGCTACAATACCAAGGTCAGGACTCAGACCTTCAAAATTGGCAATATCATTCTCAAATGAATCTTCCCTAGCCTCATGAATTTGGGCCCGACATGGGAAGGTCCATATGCAATTAAATAGAAGCTTGGAGATGGCACATTCAAGCTGGCAATGGTGGATGGGATCTCACTCCCACGGACACTTGGGATGCTGTTTCACTTGAATGTAAAATTGTACATATCTAATCAAAGCTATGTAATCAGATAGAATCTTTCATTTCTAGTGTCTATAAAAGAAGTGACTTCCGAAGCTTATGAATCTATCTATACTTGACTTTACACTGGGATCAGCGAAATATACTTAAATGAACTTGCATATGCAAAATGTAAGTGTGCAAGTACTCAGAGATAGGTGCCAATTAAGCTCCCGCAATCCATGTTTGGACGCACAGAGCTCAACCACACTTGGCGTCTAGAGAGATGCTAAACAACTCCTCTAACCCATGACTTGGGGGCAGGCGTATAAATACTCAAAGGCTGAACGAGATAGTTTGTAATGCCCCACCTTTATGCCCTCATGAACAAAGAATATTAATAAGTAATATCATTTGCTAATGTGGAGAATAAGGCTGTTTAGGAGTGACCATCCATAATATTACTTTGGGCGAGTATCGAATATGTTGAATTATATGAATTAATTCTTTTTATGGATAAGAATTCAATGTATACAATTCAGACACAAAACAATAATATAGTGGCTTACTATGATTCAGAACAATATAAAATATCACAGACATAGAATGGTCTACTAGAATAGTGTGCATTACTATATATGAATAGTGTGCTTTACTATATATGCATCTAATTTAACATTCTTATAGAATACTTCCATAAAGCTAAAATAAGGGTAACATTAGTTCAAAATCATAGACTTTCAAATAACTTCTTTGAAAACAATTTGTGCATACATTAGTAACAATGAACTTGATAAGTATAACAACAATTTTGTGAAACTTCTTCAACAAATAAATAATCCAAGCATTCATGAGATTGGAAATAGGAGCTAAAAGGAAGCCAAAACATCACTTTAATGCAACATCAAAAATACAAGGCAAGCATACTAAAAGGTAGAAGGAGCACTAGAATGTGCTGTTCCAGGCTCTAACCGGTCGGCCGATCACCGTGACCGGTCAACCGGTGGGTCGCCTGGAACAGCACGTTCCATGTGATTCTTCCCCACCGTCGACGCTGTGATTCTCTAGCATGATTTACTAGCATTCAGGTCTTCTATTTAGCACTTTTAGGTCATATATACAAGCATGCAACTAACAACAACACAACATATGATTGAAGCATAGAAAACAAGGGCAAAGTTATCTATAGGATATAATTTATCAGACAGTAAATAACAGGGTTCCTAACAAATAAATCATCCAAACATCAAACAAGAACTCAAATTCAAACATGAACTCATCATGCAATTGTAATTAGAGCTAGTTGTGAGTTTCAACTCATCTTTTTTTTGAATTAAGCGGTAAATCACAATAACAGCTAGAAATTTCTTTAACTAGAAAACCCTAAAAGTATTTCAATTAACAAAGCAAAGTGAACCTAATTTAATCACTGTAAACTGAAAATAGAATTCTAACAAGAGAAAATAGGGTTTAGATTCCATTACTTGAATTAATTTCTTCAAAATAACCTAATTGCAAGTGAAGCTAGGTTGAATTAAAAGGATTTGGAGTTTAGGTTTTTAAATCAAAAGAGTGCTGAGTATTGTTTTCTTATAGTAAATTGAAGGAGGAATAAAACAATGTACAGTATTTGACAAAATGAGAAACCCTTCTCATCTCAAAGTAGCCTAATGGGTTTTAGGCCATGATACTAACTTACAACCCCAAAATGAAATAAATAATTATTTCATATATTCTTACACTTGAATACTTTATAAAACAACTAACAAAAATGTTTAAAACCATATGTTAAATGAATTAAAAATATAACTTCTTGAATATAATTAAATTATAATTATCTACTTATTTTTAAAAGAACTTTATATGGATTTAAATCATCATTTATTAACAATAATAAAAGAAATAAAACAAATTTTCTATTTCTTAATGAATGGATTTATTTATAAACTTTAAAAATATTCACTTCAACTATTAATATAACTTTAAAATTTGCATTCTAAAGAATCCATTTATTATCTATCAAAATCAAACTTCTTATTTACATTTACAATTTAAATCATTATTTTATTTTTAATTAATCAACGAAAATTCAGGGTTATTACATAGTTTGCCTCTACTGCTCATGCCCAGAGTTCGGCAGAGCATCCACTCCTTTCTTAGAGTAGGCAGGTCAAAAGGTCTACGCCTAGAGATAGGCGGGATCTTACCTACAATAATCAACGCCCCAAATTAGGCACAATCGAAGACAAATGTCTTAGAAAAGCATGTTTAAACCACTTTGATTAAGTGGTTAGCTCCAACCGACACCCAGAGTTTGCCATGGTTAGGTCATGTTCTGGAGAAGGATGTCTAAAGAGACACCCGAAGATGAATTACCTCGATTAACGCCCAAAGTTAAGCATGATTGCACCTAAAACATTCTTGAAATGGATGTTTAAGTTGATTTTCTAACCACGTGGAGCTCGACCAAGTTCTAGAGTCGAATATGATCATATATGCACAAACATTCTAATGATCATTCTTTACAAACAAATGATGAAGCAGACTATTAACTTAGTCCGAGGATGATGACGAGTAGTGGACCGCAAATACATTGAATGTAAAGCGCATTTCTCAAACACTTAGACAAATTCACTCAAGACTAGAACAAAATAAAAAGTCATTATTATTCACAAACAAAATAAGACTTGGAAGAAAAAGTACAAGTGTTATTGACAACTGGACTGAAAGCAAAAGTGGGAGCTTAACCCACACAAAACCAACCTAAAAACAAAAGGCCGGTTCCTAGTACTATACAACCAAAAACACAAAGGGGATGGATGATCATTTCTTAGTCCTCTTCTTTTTCTCTTTCTTCTCTATAGAAGATGGCTCACCAGATCCCTTCGGTTTATTTGCTTATTTTTCCTTCACTACCTTTTCCTTTCAAAGGCAAGCTAAGTAACGTGATGGCAGACATGCTTTGAGTGCTCCCGATCATGGGTTGCATGATCGAAGCGAAAATGGTCTCGTTGGGCAAAGCAATTGACGAAGAAGGAGGAAAAATGTCAGTCGGCTCTTGCTTAATTTCTACAGCGGACTTGGGCTGTTGTTTAAGAAGATCACTCATTGAAAGCCCTTGAGCAATATCAAGCGTCCCGATGATCTCAATATCATCAGCATGTGTTTTCTGAAAGTCGCGAGGTCCCTCTTCTTGTAGCATACCAATCATTTGCGCATCTAGACCGAGGGCATCACTGACTAGGATGCTCGGGATTACTTCAAAGATGGTCATGACCATTTAATCAGTCATCGTTGCTTCTGGTCCTGATTGAGAGCCCTCTTTAGGAAGACTTGGAATTGCAGGCTAACTTGAATCGTGAGAAAGATGAAATGAGAGATTAGGGACATCGATCGGCACCATGTGCGCTCTCTCAAATATGAGTGAGGTCAATGATATACCTCCGCCAGATTAAGGTTTAGTGTGGACAGGCGTGCCATCCGAGTTCCCCTCCTAAATAGGAGATAACATACTTTGCTTATGGAGTTGCAGCGTATCATGATTATACCCAGGATCTAAAGGACCGATAGAGGCAGCAGAGGGCTCAGAAGTGAGATCAGTATCAGTATCCTAAGGAGTAAGGACAGAACCTTCTGCTTGATTTTTTTGAACTGTAGTAGCCAACTTTGGATATAAAATGAGCTCACCTGCTATAAATGCATCGATTTTCTCTAGATTTAGAATCCCTCTCTAGTTCGGCCAAGTCCACTTTTCCTCCTTTCGAAAGTTACGCTCTTCCCATATAATCCTCTCCCATGCCATTGCTAGAGCTTAGGGATAAGTTTTTCCAAGCCATAGTAGATCAATAAATATAAGAATATTGGTGTTGTAGTTAGTGGTGAGTGGATCGAAGCTATCCTTTATCCGTCTCTCTGTAGTATCCACTAACCCATCCACCTTCTTGGCTTTCTCCAACGCATCATCTCTTTGGTTATGAGCCTAACCGTTTCTTCACAGTACTCTTGAGCCGTCTAGAGTGGGGCCTCGTCCTTCTCTTTCTTTTCTTTCTTAAGTTTTTACTTTAGCACTTTTACTTCTTCAGCCAAATCATGATTTCTATAGTGAATGGACTCCACTTTAGTTAGATGATTCTTTCTTTCTTGCTCTATCGTAGCATTTAAATCCCTATTTTTGATCAGCATCCTCCTTTGCCTCCTTTAACTTAGCAACTTCTTTATCGAGGTGAGCATTGGTCTCGTTATTCTGGTTTGTAGTGAGTTTCATTCCTATGATCTCAGCCTCTAAATTCTCGGTATATTTCGAGATTGTTTTAGCTAGCCTCCTCCAAGTGAAGTACTGATGATACACATCACCGACATACGCAACCTTATCGTCCTTGATATACATAGGAATGTCTTTCAAGTTTGGGACGAACTTGCAGGCTTTGAAGTTGATCTTTAGAAAATGATGTTGTAACTCTGCTATCTGAGGGTTCGAAGAAATTGGTTGCTCCATTTCAAGAACAGGCTATTTGGTAGGCTGCTCAATAGGTGCTTAGTCAGCTCTGTGTCGAGAAGAGTTGGAGGCAGTTGATTTCAAGGGACGATAGGAGCGTTGAAAAGTGTGAGATGACACTGTTTGTTTGGTGGAGAGAGAAGCATGAGAAGGGTCATCGTGAAAGACATCATCACTACGACTAGAGTGGTTTTCTAAACACCTAGATGGGATGACCTAGGTCTAGATTGATGCCTAGATGATGAGTCATGTGGCCTATAATATTTCTCTTTGCTCCCACGATCACGGCTTGAACGTCGACTAGAGTCGGAATCATGACTAGGCTTGTAAGGTCGCATGGTTGGTTTGTGCCTCGGTTGATACCATATCTGATCCTGGAAATCCTCATATAATATACGTTGGTCCATGGAATTTGCAAATAAAACAAAGATAAATTAGCTTTGATAAGATAAGAGCACTACATAAGCCATTAAGAGTACATTGCACGTATGTGTGCGTGCAAGTGCCCTAGTGTCCCCCCAACGGACTGTGGGTTTGAATTTTACTGATAGGAGTAATCTCCACTGCTTTGATAGAAGTCATGTCCTTTTGGAAACAAATAGGGGACCTAACATCCCCAATACTCATATTGACGTGGCCAAAGGAGTCGATTACATCCAGGATTGGCCCAAGACCAACAAAAGGATCCTCTGAAGCTCCTTTGGGAGTTTCAAACTCAAATGCAACCAATGAAGGCAGGATCAGATTCCTCTTTTTACCAATTTTAATGTTAAGGCTTCTTCTCTGAAGTGATTGTTGGTCTTCGTCGTCTTCATCACTGGATGTGTTATGACCTGCATCATTATCGACTTGGCCTTCTTCTTCTCTGTTACCTCCTACCTCATCTTTACTCTAATTTCACCTTCTTCGATGTGCTCCTGCACATCACCACTCTTGACTACCGGACTATGAACTGGGGGCACTAGTGAGTGATATCCATCATCTTCAGATGAAGAATCATCTCTATCACTATCGGTGGCTTCCAGAGCAGCACCAACACTATAATGAAATTCCAATAAGTTATAAGACCGCAGATTTTCATCACTGAGCAGTGTCTTGTCCTCTTTCTCTTCATCTGGGATTGCATGGAGCTGTCTGACAGTCTCAGACAAAGCTGCATTGGTAGGCCTGGATGGAATATCTTTAAAGAATGAAAAAGACATTCAACCATAGTAGAAACTATGAACCTAAGTGCGTACATAAAAACAGGAGCAAAACTTAAGGAGAGACAATCATCATTATACTAATCTAGGAGGACAACGAACAAAAAATATTCTTCCTTGAAATAGCTTAGTTTATTCCAAGTAGCAACCACTGGATGGGTCTAAGAAGATGAGGGAAAGATTTCCCTTGTGACACTTAAACTAAACAAATGTTGGATCTCTTGATAACTGGGAGTCCAATCAAAATAGCGAGCACATATAGTGAACAAGCCATGGAGGAATTCATAGCTATTCGAATGAAGCTGAGTTGGAGTCAGTCTCACAAAATATAGAACTTGTCAAATATATTGATTAAATGGCGGGACTCCTCCAACCAAACACATATACCTATTACATGCTGTATACCCATCTGGTGGATGGTGTGCTCTCTGGTGGCACGCCGGAACCAACATGTCCTCAAATGGGATTTTATGTTTCACACAAATTCTGCTAAGTGATCCTTCCTATATTTTTAAAGCAAAAGGGTCGATAGGATCATCTAATATAACTGCATCGTTAAGAGTGTCAGGGACAGGTTCAACTTTTGGCTCTTCTACAGGCTCTAGTGGAACTTTTGGGATAGGTTGTTCAAATTATGGATTTTCAGGTTGAAGTGCAGGTTGTGTCGGAGTTTGTCGACTAGATGGGATTGGAGTCGAGCTTGGTTCACTGTCTGATTTGGCATATTTGGAGGTTGATGGACCTACAGCCTGAATGGAGAGATGCTCGGAGTATCTACGATCCATAGTTATCAAAACTCAACATATAATTGATGTTCGATTGATTAATGGTCATTCCCCATGCTAAAGTGAAATTCTAGTGTAGTATTGTGCAATGTAGTGTCGATTCCCAATGTTCTACAATGGTTCACCTAAAAGTTTGGGGTTATCCAAACTGGCCGTCATCACAGACCATCCCGACGGACCTTCATGCCATTAACCATGCTTTAGAAATGCTTAAAGATCTGAAAAATAGCGTTTGGGAAAATCCAACATTGATTGACAATGTAAGTCCTACAAGAGAGTTTGAAGACCAAAAATCCCAAGGGTAGGATATATACCTATCCATGCCCTTGGTGGGATTTTTGTCTCCTTTCCACTACGTCCCTTGGTCCAAGGCACCGCTATCGACATGAAGTTCACCGACATCCACCTCCATCATTGCCTACCTATAGATGTCAAAATTCCAAAATGAAACCGATTCAGGGTTTGGATATTAATTTGTTTCAAAGGCAAGATGGATCGGGTCCTATTTTATGAGTTCGATCGTTGACAGGTTTGGCGAGGTGATGGCGGTTGTTTGAATGTCAAAGATTTGGTGATGAACAACGGGAAAGCAAGGCATACAATGGCAGTTGGATTTGGTGGTGAACTGCTTCAATGAGAGACGAGAGCTCGAGACTGGACAACAAAATAATTAAAGAGGAAAATGAGTAGAGTAGATATATAACACTCTTGACCCAAGAAAATAGGTGTCAAACTCGCTTATCTCTAAGGCCATGGATCAGTACCGATCCATGCCTATGGATCGGTACCGATCGATCGATATTTAAAATAAAAATAAAAAATGAAATATATATACAAGTGTGCGTGTGTGTACCTAGTATTTCATAGGAACTAGTGTGTATATGGAACCAAGACACGATGGAAAATCTAAGCACTTTTATGTATGCATACTTAGCATTCAATAACTGGAAACAAATGAAAGCAGATTCAAACCTGAATGAGCTGGAAAAGGAATTAGTTCACAACTACCAAACTTGAAATGACAGATCATGAGAACACACTCCAGTTTTTATAGTCTTAATGCTAATGAAATATCATAACAAATGATTATAGACATAACACTTTACTAAAAAGGTCCAAAAAAGAATAATAACTATTTGAAGCACGGATTGGAGTCCGATATGGAAATCCCAACTTGTCTCAATTCAAACCACGTCGTGTTTGCAATAAGATGCACTTTTGGGGGCAAATGTTTTCCAACCTTTTGACTATGCAGTATCTAGACTGACATGATGAATAGAAATCGAAAGCAAATGAGGTAGAAGGCCCGAAAAGATAGTCATAAAGTCCAAAAACTAAGTACAACCAAGATCATGAGAAAAAATCAACACCATTCCCAAAAATCTAAAACATGATCCATCAGGTTGACGGATCGGTATCAATCCACACCCGTGGATAGGTACTGATCCCTAGAATCTTCTCAAAAGCACTCCATTTTCATCATGCTACTTAGTTTTGATATTAGAAGCTTATTCCAAGCTCCATAGATCGATCACACTTCGTTTGTTATCGAACCTCTCGAGCACTGGAAATTAGCAACTCTGTGTTAGTACCTTAGGCATTGGTTTTAATGACAACAACCATATGTCATGATCTAAAGTATAAATACTAATGTTTTTATCAAGTTATAAATAGTATATAGTGCAGGATATTAGACATGTGTTGATTAAGAAGAATGCACGGTATCAAGAGCAGATTCAAGAGGCTGATATAGATATGCAAGAATTAGAGATTGAAGATTTATGAGTATTGAAGATTCAACATATCCAAATATACTATAGAGTCATAGATTATTTTGTTAAAAACCCTAATAGCACTTTTTTGATCTCTTTTCTAAGTTTTCAAAAAAAAAATTAAAACCTATTTTCTATTTTTAAATGGTTTTTGAACATTCTGAATTTCAAAAATGGCTTTTAAATGATTTCTTACTTTTTGATTTTATAATCGAGTAACTATGTTTTTAAGCATTATATATCTTAATATACCTTTAAATCTATTATACTTTGTTATAGTTTTAGTTTTATGCTTTCTAGATATTTATAAGTATATTATAAATATATATTCACTTATACTTCATATATATTATTTTTAAAAGAAATGCATATTAAAATCTTATATATATTTAAAATATTTAAAAATAATTTTATAAAGTTTTCTTAAGTTTTATTGAGATTAAAATATGTATAAACTATGTTATAAAGTGTTTATCAAAAATAAAAAGGATATGTCAATATACATAGTTGGGATATGTCAACATATAGACTGATTTTAAAAAATTTAAATTTGAATGGAAGTGTCTTTTCATCATACCTCTTTGCGAATGGACATGACCGTTGTTTCTCTATAAATATGGGTTAAACCAATTTAAATTTTATTAACTACTTTCTTATATTTCTCTCCTCTTTTTACCCTATTTTTATCTAAAAGAAATTATACTCAAACTTACCTCAAATTCAATCAGAATCAAATCCAAACTCCATTGATTTGATTCTCTATTGATTACTCTCTGATCTCTATCATGCCTCTCACTCAAATCACGATCAAAGTGCTATTCAAGAGGTCATAGGATCATTTGTACTCAAGTTTGAGAAACTGAGTTTGTAAAATCTATCAAATCATACTCTTATACTTTGTGGTGTGCTCGGTGTCCCTGAAATCCAAGTGAATGTGCTTGTGTCCCGTTTGAATCGAGTGGGTGTGCTTGGTGTTTCGAAAATCCAAGTGGGTGTGCTGATGTCCCGTCTGAATCCAGTAAGTGTACCCAAAGTTCGAAAAATATGGAGGGTTTTTCTCGTAGCCTTGAAATCGAAATTGTATTGACTTTGATATTTGAAAAGAAATATGTATAAGAAATTGTACGGGACTGGATGTAGGGTAAATCGGAATATAAAATTCATGATGTGATCTCTCCAACTCTTTACTTTTTACTTTACTGCATTTATATTTGTCTGTGTTTACATCTGTGGTTATTGATTCTGCATTATTTAATTATAATCTTAAAAGAATTTAAAAGGATTTATAAAAATCAGTAAACACTATTCACCCTTCTAGTGTTAAATTGGCCTTAAGATCCATCTTCCGCAATTCTACATTTGGTATCAGAGCACTGGTTTTCAAAGTATCCATAATCTTGGTTTTTGAAAAGTTTTATTAGCTAACAACACTATTAGTAATACTGCTAGTAACACTGTTAGTTCACTTATTAGTAACTCATATGCTGAAAGATAGTCTACTGCTAGACCACCACTTTTTAATGGCAGTAAGTACATATATTGGTCATGTAGAATGAGAATATACCTACAGCCAGTTAGTCTAGATATTTGGAATATCAAACAGAATGAGTACACTGAGTCCCAGACTGATTTTTCACAATGGACTACTGACTAAAAAACAGTAGCGCAAAGCAATTCTAAAGTCATGAATATTTTGTTCTATTCATTGGATAGGAATGAATTCAATAGTGTCTATTTGTAAGTCTGCATTTGAAATATGGAGAATACTGCAAGTTACATAAGAAGGCGCTAATAAAGTTAAACATACCAAAATTTCTATGTTAGCCAATCAGTTTCAATTATTTAAAATTAGTCCAAATGAGTCCATTTTTGATATGTATAGTAGATTTCAAGATATAGTACATTCACTAATTGCATTGGGTAAAAGTTTTTCTGAAGATGATCAAGTTAGAAAAATCCTCAATTTACATATTCCTAAATGGGATCAAAAGACTCTTGCGATTGAAGAGGCTAATGACATTAGCACTTTGAAAATTAAAGAGTTAACTAGCAACTTAATGTCATTTGAAGCACAAATGCAGGGTAGGAGAGAAAGCAAGGCAATAGAGAAGAAATCCATCGCTTCCTATGCCACAGTAGATTATTTGGATTCTGATAACGATGATGATGAGGAAATCGCCTTCGTGAGAAGAAATTTCATAAAATTTATGAAAAGGTGAATAATCTCAGTAGAAATGATAATAAAATTAAAGAAGTAGAGGTGGAAATGCTGTTAGATGTTTTAATTGCAATGAACTTAGCCATATGCAAAGAGGCTGTCCACATCCAAAGAAATCGAAAAACTCATCAAATAATGATTCATCCAGAAAAAGGGGAAGGGCTTATACTGCTACATTGGATGATTCAAACGCTTTCTCAAGTGATAATGAACCAGACACATAGAATGCCAATATGTGCTTCATAGCAATAATCAATTTAGAATAGTTCAAAGAAAAGGATAAAAATAGGTACGTGTTTAAAATTTAAATTTTAAATTTTTGATTGCTTTCGATTGTTAGGAATAACCTATAGATTAATAATAATATTGGATGAATATAGTATGTGTGTGTGTGTGTATATGTGTGTGTGTATATATATTTGTATTAATATTTTATGATTTTATAATTTTGAATTAAAATATAATATATATATATATTTAAAATAATTTTTAAATTATTTACTATGTATATATATTAGTAATAATTATAGAATAATTATATATATAGGAATCTTTAATTCAGTTCCTCTTTTTGAAAATCACGTGATGTATGTCGACATACCTGATACGTATATGTCGACATATGCACTTAGATTTTGAATTTCAAATTCAAATTCAAAATTTGAATTTCTCTCCACCTTTTCACCAACCCCAATATTCTGAAAAGGTGTCTCTTGACCAGAGAACATGTCCATTGATTCTTCATTTAATTATACTATCTCTATCCATTCATTTCACTTTCATTTTCAAATTCAAAAATTCATTATCTGTCTTATCTCCTCAAATTATTCTTCAATGGCTTCCTCAATCAACACTCCATCAACCATGAGGCTTTCTAAGTAAACAAAAGGCTTTCTTTCTCATGATAAAGAAGCCATACAAGCCTATATAGAGTAGATATGTCTTTCGAAAAAGTCTCTCCTGGAAGATTCACCATATTTGATGACTTTCCTACTTATGATCTCTATGATCTTTGTCATCTAAGTGGTATCTTTGGTTTAATTAGTGCTTTTCAAAATGAGTTTGAATGTTTTTCAAATTTGGTAAAAATATTTTATGCAAACTTGAAAGGGAAATTTTATGAGGAAAATGAAGGAGAAGTATGGAGTAGGGTCAAAGGGACACAAATTGTTCCGAATTACAGAATTTTGAGTCAAATTCTTGGACATAAATCAGTGAATGGATCTTTATTCTTTTAACATTGATAGTTAAGTGAAGTTTTTCATAATATTTTTAAAAATAAAGATACTTTTCTAGTTTAAAAACAAAATTTTGCGTCCAAAAGCAAAGATTTTAAGTTTTATTTTGCAACAAAGCATAACTCCTAGAACGGGAAACTGTAATAATCCGACTCAAAAAGTTTTCAAATCTCTTTTTTCCATTTATGGTCACTACGACGTAAATTGTTCACAAGTTATTTTAGATGAATTTTTTCCTTAGAATCTCTCTAAACATGAAAACACACTCTTTCATGGTGTGTATCTTACTAAAGTATTCACATCTTTTGGTGTTGACCTAAAAGGAGAGGAAACCATTCCTCAAAAACTTTTTGACAAGTCCAACATCCCACTCATGCACATCACTCATATTCGAGCCTTATGAAACTCTTGTGGAAAAGGAATAAAGATTGGCTTGGAAAGAAGAGCAAGGTATTAGAGAGGAGGAGGAAGAAGAAGAAGGAGCAATGGAAGTAGGAGAGGAGGAAGACTCTTCCATGGAAAGTTTTGAAAGGCCATCTTGTCCATCCACTAAGGAAATTCCCAAAAACTAAGAGAAGCTTCTTAAGAATAAAAAGAAGCTTAAGAATTTATTTTCTACTCTTTCCAATGAAGTTGATAAGTACTTTGGAAAGATCTATAGAAAACTTGGTGGAAAGTCCTCATCTACATCTTCTTAAATGTATTTCTATGTTTTTCTAGGCTTTTGGTTTGGAGTGTTCTAGTTTTAATTCATATATCATGTGTGTTTATCTTTGAATTCCATATACTCCTTCCTTTATTATTAATGATATCTTATTTCTTGCTATTAAACATTGTTATTTGTCTCTGGGAAGTCGTACAAGTATACTAGTGTAGGTCAAATACAATAGTATAACAAAATAAGATAGTTTTAAAATTTATGGAATATATGTGACATATGCATACCATGTATGTCGACATACAACGACCAGGTTTCAAAAAAATTAAATTTAAAAATAAAATAACTACCAAATGCCTATTTATTTCAAACGACTTCTTACCCCTATGTATAATCATTCACTCCAGAAAATCATTATTTTCAATCTCTTTCTTCTCCCTTTTCACTTATAAACATATCTTTTTCAATAATGGCTTCTCCTCAATAGAAATTGTGTGAAAATCTTAAACAAACTCTGTAATCGTTGAAGAATATCCTTACTTTCATCCTTAAAATTCAAAGACACCTAGAACTAAATCAAATGCAGATAATTAAAGAATAAGAAAAGCATTTTGACACCATTCGGTGGATGATTTCTTCTCTTATCAAAGATAAACTAACCAACAATCCTGATGCTACCATCAACAAAGATGATAAAGATTGGAATGCCATCAAAGCAGATCCAATTTTCGGTTCTGATGGTTGGGTAGAAGCACCTAAGGATGACTAAAATTGATTTGCTAGTCTTAATATATATGTATGTATGTATGTATGTATGTATGTATGTATGTATATATATGTATGTATAGTAATATACTACATAGTATGGATTGGTGTGTATAAACTTATTAGTTTGGATTGATGTGTTTGATTGGATTGCTTTGTTTGATTTATTTGATTTATATTGGTTTGAATTAACTGAATGTATGTAATGGATTTGTATGATTAATAAAAAAAGGTTTGTGTTATCACTTATTATTCTTATATCTCTTTTATTGCTTTTATATAGCATATAGTACCTTAGTTAAAGGGAGATTTTTTGGTCAGATTTTTGTTGATGACAAATGGGAGAAATATATAAAATCTAGGCATAAATTAAGAATAAGTTTTGTAACTTGGGGGGAGTTATAACATATTTTATACACTTATCATCATAAAAAAGAGGGAGCATGTTAGTACTTTGGCATTGGTTTTGTTGGCAACAACCATACGACATTATATAAAATATAGATACCAATGTTTTTATCAAGTTATATATATGCAGGATATTAGACATGTGTTGATTAAGAAGACTGTACAGTATCAAGAGCAGATTCAAGAGGTTGATATAAAGATTCAAGAATTAGAGATTGAAGACTCGTGAGTATTGAAGATTCAAGGTATCCAGATAAGTTATAGAGTCATATATTATTTTGTTAAAACTCTGATAGCACTTCTTTGATCTCTCTTCTCATTTTCCAAAAAGGTTTTAAAATCTGTTTCTATTTTTAAATGGTTTTTAAATATTCTGAATTTCAAAAATGGATTTCAAATGATTTCTTACGTTTTGATTTCATAATCGAGTAATTAAGTTTTTAAGTATTTTATATCTTAATATACTTTTAAATCTATTATACTTTGTTATTGTTTCCTGGAGATTCGACCAGGTAACTAGTACTCGGTATCCAGTGGAACTCGGCATCAGAGAGTGACCGGCATCCAGTGGAACTCGGCGTCAGAGAGTGCGCGGCATACAAGAATGCTCGGCATACAAGGGCGCTCGGCATCGAGACTGCTCGGCATACAAGGGCGCTCGGCATCAAGGCTGCTCGGCATACAAGGGCGCTCGGCATCAAGGCTGCTCGGCATACAAGGGCGCTCGGCATCAAGGCTGCTCGGCATACAAGGGCGCTCGGCATCAAGGCTGCTCGGCATACAAGGGCGCTCGGCATCAAGGCTGCTCGGCATACAAGAGCGCTCGGCATCAAGGCTGCTCGGCATACAAGGGCGCTCAGCATCAAGGCTGCTCGGCATACAAGGGCGCTCGGCATCAAGGCTGCTCGGCATACAAGAGCACTCGGCATCGAGACTGCTTGGCATACAAGAGTACTCGGCATCAAGGCCACTCGGCATAAAGAGCACTCGGCATCGAGACTACTCGGCAACAGGAGTACTCGGCATCCCATGGTGTTCGGCGTAATACTCGACATCCAGGAGACATTCAGCATGCACAACTGCTCAGGATACCGGTGTCGTTCGGCATGCATACACCGTTCGTTCAAGAGCTTGAGATGGAGGCACGTTCGGCCTCAACAGACAACCATCCTACACTTCCCACGACACCAACATACCGTTCGGCATAGAAGGAATGGTTCGGCGCATAGCGTTCGGCATGCCTGGTTCGGCATACAGCGACCACTGCACTGGGGCTTGAGCGTTCGGCTATCCAGCCCACTTGGGAAGTCCAGCCCATATTTGCCTATAAATAGAGGGGCAAGGTCACAGTGAAATGGATCCTTTTTTGGAGAGAAAACACCGGGGAGACTCTGCCATTTTCAAGACTCATCTTCTCTACTTAACAACTTCATTCAAGCATTTGATTCACGAATTGTATTTATAATCAACTATAAAGAAGATCAATAAAGTTTAACCTCAAAGTGGACGTAGGCAATTACGCTGAACCACTATATATTTGGTGTTCTTACTTTCTGTATTTAGATTAGCACTGTCTTCTTTGTTTAATTCGATTTCATCACTTATATCTCTTCACAATCTTCTTTTATGAGGTTAGTGACCAATTTTGGTGCTAACACTTTGGTGCTTTCACTGAGAACTGAACTCAAGGACCTCAAGGATCTGCTTTGAAGCTACTGGATTGAATAAATCCCCCAAAGAAGATCCGACTCACTGGTAGGACATTCGTTGATTCTACTCAGAGTTCATACCAATAACTCTACAATGGCAAGACCACGTACCAGGTCAGCTTCTCATAATGCGGATGCCCGCGAGACTGCTAGCGTGCAACAAGCAGGACCTAGCAATCAACCAGCGATCCCGAGTGCAGGGATTGCCGCTCAAGAACAGACTCCAGTTGTCACCAGAGTAGAGTTCAATGACTTGATGAGAGAACTTAGGGAAAGCAGGAGACAACTAGGAGAACAGATGCAAGCTAATGCCAACCTGATGGCACAACTCACTCAATAGCAGCAACAGAATGCTGGGGGCAATCCCGCTGCTTACTCCTCATCTGACAGCTCAACTTCCTCTGATGAACCTCCCAGGCGCAGACGCCGTAAGACTGATGCTGCGCGAGCAGATGCTGCTGTTCGAACAGTTGGAGACCGCAACCAAGCAAGAGCTGGAAGCTTCAGGACCGGGATACAGATGGAAGATAGAGGCCCAGATCATCAGAATGCTAACGATGTCGAACCTCAAGATGCACGATTAGCAGATCGCCAAGAGAGAAGGCATCAGCATGGACAGGCGCGTAGAACAGACTCCAACCTTCCGCCTACCATTCAGACACCCGATCTAACAGCCATGATCAGGCAATTGATGAAAGAGAATCAGGGCTTATCAAATGATGACTGGGGAGTGTCAAGAAGTCATACTCCGTTCACGGATGTGGTGTTGCAAGCGGCGTACCCCAGGAAGTTTAGTATGCCTACTATTCCTGCATATGAAGGAAAGACTGACCCTAGACAACATGTCATGAGGTACGAATGGATGATGGATTCAGCCAGAGCGAATGATGCCACCAAGTGTAGGTGCTTTCCGATTACTCTATCTGGGATCGCAACTATGTGGTTCACCCGACTTCCTCCGCGATCCGTATCAAATTTCGAGGAGTTGGCAAAGAAATTTGTTGAGCAGTTCAGGATACACACTACGTGCCCAAAGGACGTGATGTCTCTGTCAAGTGTAATCCAAAATCCTGGCGAATCGTTGAAGGAATATTTGCAAAGATTCCACGTGGCAGCAACTGAAGTCAGTAATCCCAATGACCATGCAATTCTGATGGCTGTAATGAGAGGTGTGGATCCAGACTCTGAGTTTGGAGACTGGCTGGCAGGAAAACCTCCAGCTATGCTAGAGCGTTTCTACTCTAAGGCACACCAGTTCATAAGAAGAGAGGAAGCTAGGTGGGTACGACGAGATAAGGCGCCAGGGCCTGTCCAAGAGTCAATAAAGAGCAACATCGCTGTGAAGCAATCGGGAGACAGCTCGGGAAAGGTCCAAGTCAACGTCCAGAACAAACCTGGGCAACCCAAGGAGTCCGGAGGAAGGAGTCAAGGGAAAAGAAAAGAAGCAGGAAAGTGGAAGTCAAGAATTCCAAGCTACAGCGAGTACACTCCGCTAAACGCCCCACTTGAAAACATTTACCTATCCACCTGCAATACTTTTCAGTACAGAAAACCACGTCCAAAAGAATCAACTGAAGAACAGAAGCGGACCGGGAAATATTGTCACTTCCATGAAACTTATGGACACAATACGGAAGAATGTAGACACTTGCACGACGCTATCGAGAAGTTGATCAGGCAGAAGAAATTGCAAGAATTTGTGAAGGATCCGCAAGAAGGAGGACAGGGAACGTCCAACCCAGGTCGTGCACCAGCTCCACGTCATCCCGAGGAGCCTGCCCGGACCGTTGGTAGACTGGTCATAAATACAATTATCGGCGGGCCTCACCCCGCGGATAAGAATTGGCAGGAGATGGAGTGATATGCAAGTTCCTTGAAGCATGCAGATTTTGAGTGTTGTTCGAACATGGAGGACGGAGCACCTGCTAAGCAACAGCGCGTAATGACAGACGATATTGTGTTCAGAAGCAGAGACGCTGATCAGGTAGAGGCTCCGACCATCGACCCCATGGTCATATCTGCAACGATCGGACCAGCATACGTAAAAAGAATTCTGATTGATTCTGGAAGTTCAGTCAACATCATCTTCAAGAAGGCCTACGATCAAACGAAGCTAGAAACAAAAGACTTGAAACCATCCAAAGCTCGTATCCACGGCTTTAACAGCGCTTCAACTGATGCAGTGGGATATGTCGAGTTACCAGTTGAACTGCGACAAGGCGAGCGTCGGAGAGTGCGAATTCTACCCTTTGTAGTTTTGGATGTGGACTCTCCGTATAACGTTTTCTTGGGCCGGCCAGCCCTGGCAGAGTTTAGGGCAGCGTTAGCCCCGTGGTGTTTAACTTTGAAGTTCCCGACTGACAAAGGAGTAGGCGTTGTTCACGGCGATCAAGCAGCTGGTCGTTCCTGTTATGTGGCCGAGCTTCGAGAGGCCCACCGGAGGGAGAAAGGAAAGGTTGCGGACAATCCCGTCCGCATCCTCAATGCGGATAATTGACAAGTAGTGCCCGAGCCCTGGCTCGGGCATATGTCTCGGATCTACGGAGATATAGATCCGGGAGACGACGATGAGAAACCCAGGGAAGAGAAGGCGGCACCGGTTGAATTAACAATTGACATTTTAGTTAGCCGTGACGACCCTTCGCGAATACTGAAGATCGGATCACAGCTAGGCCCCGCAATGACTGAAGACCTTAGCGACTTCCTCCGGGCGAACCTTGATGTTTTCGCCTGGACGCATTCTGATATGTGTGGGATTTCTCCCGCCATCACGAGTCATATGTTGAACATAGACCCGAATTACGTCCCAGTCAAGCAAAAAAGGAGAGGAATGGATCCGGAGAGATCCGCCGCTCTTGGAGAGGAGGTGGACAAACTCAAAGCAAATGGGTTCGTCCGCGACGCCCTCTACCCGGAATGGGTCTCCAACCCCGTGCTAGTAAAGAAGGCGAATGAGAAATGGAGGACTTGCGTAGATTATTCCGACTTGAACAAAGCATGCCCTAAGGACAGTTTCCCGTTGCCTAGGATCGATCAGTTGGTCGATTCCACCGCAGGACACGAGTTACTATCATTCATGGATGCGTACTCAGGATACAACCAAATCCCAATGCATATTCCGGACCAAGAACACACCAGCTTCGTTACAAATGTCGGGTTGTATTGCTATGTAGTGATGCCCTTAGGATTGAAGAATGCTGGAGCAACTTACCAACGTCTGGTGAATCGAATGTTCAAAGACCAGCTGGGTAAGACCATGGAAGTCTATGTGGATGACATGCTCGTGAAGTCACGACGGTCAAACGACCACATTCAAGACTTGGCTGAAATGTTCGACATACTCAGGTTTTATGGCATGAAGATCAACCCGTTGAAGTGTTCTTTCGGCGTCGCATCAGGGAAGTTTTTGGGATTCATCGTCAACGCTAGGGGAATCTAAGCCAATCCAGAAAAGATCCAAGCTATTCGAGATGTACAAGCGCCCAGGACTATAAAGCAGGTACAGAGCTTGAACGGAAAAGTAGCTGCGCTGAGTCGATTTATATCCAAGGCAACTGACAAGTGCATCCCGTTCTTTGACATAATAAAGAAAGGAAAGAGAAATTTTGAATGGACGTCTAGCTGTGAGGAAGCATTTCGGGATCTGGTGAGGCATCTGGAGAGCCCACCAATGCTATCAAAGCCAGTCGATCATGAGATGTTGTACGTATACTTGGCCGTATCCCCACATGCGATAAGTGCGGCTTTGGTACGAGAGGAGGATCGAGTCCAAAAGCCGGTGTATTATGTTAGCAAACGTTTAACAGGGGCCGAGAGGAATTACCCTAAAATCGAGAAATTGGCTTATTGCTTGGTGATTGCATCACGCAAGCTGCGCCCATACTTTCAAGCGCATTCAATCGGTGTTTATACCGATCAACCCCTGAGGCAGGTACTCCAATGACCGGAAACTTCTGGAAGATTGCTAAAATGGAACATCGAGTTGAGCCAATTCGATATCGCGTACTTACCACGGAGAGCCATCCGAGGGCAAGCGTTAGCAGACTTCATCGCTGAATTTACCATACCCATCAAACCGGACGATCACGACATCATTCCCCCCCTTCGATGGAAATTATACACTGACGGTGCATCCAACGACCGTTGCTCCGGCGCGGGCGTAGTTCTTGTAACTACGGAAAACCGATCGATCTGTTATGCCCTAAAGCTCGATTTTCCGGCTACAAATAACGAAGCCGAATATGAAGCATTGATCGTTGGCTTGAAGCTCATCAGGGAGCTCGGGATCGAATCAGTCGAAATCTTTTGTGACTCGCAGTTGGTGGTTTACCAAGTACGGGGACACTACCAAGCAAAGGGACGAAAGCTTGCTCCGTACCTCATTCAGGTCCAAGAACTACTATCAAATCTTGAGCGTTATGACATCTCACATATCCCGCGCGAACAGAACAAAGAAGCCGACTTGTTGGCTAAGTTCGCGAGTACCGACGATGCGCAACAAATGGGATTGTATCCCGTCGAAGTCTTGCATGCCCCGAGCATAGACGAAATGAAAGTCGATCGCGTGTTGGGAACGGAAATCGAGAAGGAATCGTGGATAACCCCGTTCAAACTGTACCTGACGACCGGGGCTTTACCAGGAAAAAGAAGCGAAAGACGGCAGGTCCTTCGAAAGGCCGCGCGATACGTAATGCAGGATGGGTCCATGTATCGAAAAGGATTCTCGGTCCCGTTATTGCGGTGCATCGCTCATGATGAAACAAACCGAGTCTTGAGAGAGGTTCACGAAGGGGAATGCGGCGACCATACTAGGGGGCAAACGCTAGCAAAGAAGATCCTCCGCTATGGATATTACTGGCCCACCGTAAACCGGGATGCCGCGGACTACGCAAGAAAATGCGACAAGTGTCAAAGATATGCAAAAATCCCGAGGGCTCCATCAACGGAACTCACACAAATGATCAGTCCCTGGCCATTTGCGATCTGGGGAATCGACATAATCGGCTCTTTGCCTTTATCTAAAGGTGGTGCGAAATATGCAATAGTTGCAGTCGACTATTTCATGAAATGGGCTGAGGCAGAACCTTTGGCCACTATCACCTCTAAGAAGGTCATTAACTTCATTGTACGAAACATTATATGCCTCTTTGGCCTTCCACGCACCATCATTACAGACAACGGAACGCAATTCGAAAGTAGAGAGTTCAAAGAGTTCTGTTTAAAGTACGGCATCGAGAAAAAGTTCGCCGCCGTTGCACACCCAAAAGCTAATGGACAAGTCGAGGCCGTTAACAAAATAATCAAGTCCATACTAAAGAAGCGTCTGGAGAAGGTTGGAGGCAAGTGGGTAGATGAACTCCCGACAGCATTATGGGCGTATAGAACTACCCACAAGTCCGCGACCGGCCACACTCTGTTCGCCTTGGCATACGGCTCTGAAGCCGTTATACCCGTGGAACTTGAAGTTCCATCGCACCGAGTGACATACTATGATCCCAAGACGAACCAAAACCTCTTGCTGGAATCACTGGACTGCATCGACGAAAAGCGTGAAGAAGCTGAATTAAGGGCGGCGGCGCACAGACATCGAGTCAAGCGTTACTACGACGGCAGAGTCCGCCCAAGAATCTTTGATGTGGGTGATCTCGTTCTGAAACGAGTCTTCCCGGTACCATCACGCATGAATCCCAGCTGGGAAGGTCCATACGCCATTGAACGGAAGCTTAGAGAAGGAACATTCAAGCTAGCGACCGTTGATGGCGCGACACTCCCCCGAGCATGGAACAGTGAACATTTGCGGCACTATTACATTTAGCATGTTTTTCCTTTCTTGTTGTAGGCACTGTTATTTCCTGCATGTTTCCCTTCAATAATGACTTAGTTTCCTTGTGAAAGTTGTAATCAAGCAATTTAGTTGATTTTCGTTAATAAAGGCTTGAAGCCATATTTTCTATGAAGTTTCTATATCTCTTAATTGGATGATAAATTACATTATCATTCAGGACATGCAGGCTCGTACGAACGATTTCAAATCTCCGAATCCCCAGAGTGCGGAGCGGAGTACTCTAATTCCCCAGAGCGCGGACTAGAGTATAAACGATTTCAAATCTCCGAATCCCCAGAGGGCGGAGCGGAGTACTCTAAGTCCCCAGAGCGCGGACTAGAGTATAAACGATTTCAAATCTCCGAATCCCCAGAGTGCGGAGCGGAGTACTCTAAGTCCCCAGAGCGCGGACTAGAGTATAAACGATTTCAAATCTCCGAATCCCCAGAGTGCGGAGCGGAGTACTCTAAGTCCCCAGAGCGCGGACTAGAGTATAAACGATTTCAAATCTCCGAATCCCCAGAGTGCGGAGCGGAGTACTCTAAGTCCCCAGAGCGCGGACTAGAGTATAAACGATTTCAAATCTCCGAATCCCCAGAGTGCGGAGCGGAGTACTCTAAGTCCCCAGAGCGCGGACTAGAGTATAAACGATTTCAAATCTCCGAATCCCCAAAGTGCGGAGTGGAGTACTCTAAGTCCCTAGAGCGCGGACTAGAGTATAAACGATTTCAAATCTCTGAATCCCCAGAGTGCGGAGCGGAGTACTCTAAGTCCCCAGAGCGCGGACTAGAGTATAAACGATTTCAAATCTCCGAATACCCAGAGTGCGGAGCGGAGTACTCTAAGTCCCCAGAGCGCGGACTAGAGCATAAACGATTTCCAATCTCCGAATCCCCAGAGTACGGAGCGAAGTACTCTAAGTCCCCAGAGCGCGGACTAGAGTATAAACGATTTCAAATCTCCGAATCCCCAGAGTGCGGAGCGGAGTACTCTAAGTCCCCAGAGCGCGGACTAGAGTATAAACGATTTCCAATCTCCGAATCCCCAGAGTACGGAACGGAGGACTCTAAGTCCCCAGAGCGTGGACTAGAGTATGAACAGTCTCAAGTCTCCAAGTCCCCAGAGCACAGTGTCAGCAAACCGAATAAAGACAAGAGAATCATTCAAACAAAAAGAAACTAAAATTTTATTCGATAAGTCCAAAATGGGGATACACGATCACTCCTACAAAATTCAGGCCTATACAAACTACGAGTTGCGGAAGATAAAAACAATTACAAAACCTAAGCAGGAAACTTGTTGAGCAAGTGCATCGATTATTTCTTCGACTTCTTCTTCTTGTCTTCCTTTGGTGTTTCCGACGACTCCTCTCCCTCACGCTTTCTCTTGGACTTTTTGCTTGCTAGAGAAACGGAGTCAGGAGTAGGAGACGGAACATCTAGTGGTCTGGACCTGCCCGGGAGAATGATTTTCAAAGGTCTGTTACGCGGGTCAGTGAGTTCCAATATTTCAGATTCAACTTTGACTTTGACCTTTTTCTTCTCCTCGTCGGCGAGACGGTCCTTCATGCTCATCTCTGAAGTATGCTCAGAAGCGCCAGTGATTTTAATTTCATCGCTTCCTTCGGCAGGAGACGAAGTATCAAGTTTGTCATCATCAAGCGCCCCGATCACTTGAGCGTCTGGACCGGGAGTTACTCCTGCGTGAGCAACGTCGCTTGTTTTCTCTGCTTCCTCCTTGGCGTCATCGCTCCTCGGAGTTGACTCGGCGTCAGAACGACCTACATGAAAATATAAGAAATGGGCATTAGAACGAATAACCATTGCTGAAAAATGACGAGATCTCTTCGACTTCTAGAGAAAGAAGAATTTCCTACCAGGATCCGGTTGGCTATCGGTGGCGCGCGGGGTTTCACCCTCCAGGATAGGTGACAGCACATGAACGCCAAGCCCGGGATCTTCGGGATCATAACTGGCATGCTGCTCGAATGGATCAAGCGTCGACCGACCGGCCGATTGAGCAGCATAAGGAGCGGCGATGTGAGGAGTAGTAGTGTCGGCCTCTGACGGGCCGGCTTCGTCGTTCTTCTCTTTCGAAGGGAAAGAGCCTTTGCCATAAAGAGCCAATGCTGCGGATAAATCCGATGGCTCATTCCCCCTCAGGAACTCCTTCACCAATGCATCCTCGTCGACCTCTTCGGAGCCTGACTCGACTTTCCTGATCTTTATCAGAGTTTCCCATGCCTCAGCCAGGGATTCAAGGTAGCCGTCGCCCAAGAATGTTAAGTCACGGTGCATAAGGACGCGGGCTCCGTACTCGGCGATCAACGGGTCAAACATACTTTTGACCTCTTCCCTGCCGGCCGCCTCAAGGCGAGGATCAAATTCCTCCACAGCCATTCTTTTGCCCTCCTCACGGGCCTCATCCTTCATTTTTTCGACCCCGGCAAGTTCATCGTCGAGTTTTGTCTTCAGGAGTCGGGTAGCAACAATCTCATCACAATATCGCTGTGATTCTTCCTGAGCAGCTATTTTGTCTTCTTTCTCCTTGGAGAGTAGTTCTTTCAGCTCTTTGACTTGAGTAGCGAGCGCGTCCCTTTCTTTTTGGACAGAGTCTTTTTCTAGGGCAAGGGCGCCGCTGCGCAGGACTGCTTCGTCAAGCTCCTTTTTATGAGCCACCTCTAAGCGAGTAACTGCCTCAGCAGTATCTTTTGCACCTTGTTCAGCGGCTTCTAGCTTTGACTTATACGAAGCGAGCTCTTCGTCTCGGAGTTTGATGATTTTCTTATCGCTGTCAGCCTCCAGATTCAGACGGTCAATCTCGTGTTGACGCTCGACAAATACTTCCGAGATCTTCTCCACCAAGTGCACGAATGCGTCATGTTGAACATAGACGTCATTGTTGCAGGCAATGGCACTTTGCTTCACGTGCCCAGGAATGTGATGGATGGCTGGGAGGAATTTCAAGCCATCAAAGCAGATTTTCGGAAACTTGGCCTTAAGGTCGACCATCTTTTCCGCAACAGTCGGGTCCACTGCAGGAGTAGGAGGAGGAGGCTTTGAGAATTCCGTTCTTTTACGTTGCTCTCGAACTTGCCTCGTACTCGATGAACTGGAGTGTTGTTCTCGAGCAGCATCAGACTGATAACCCTTCTGCAAAGACTTCTCCTTATCCGGCTCAGTTGGAGGAGGAAGATCGCGGGACTGAGAAGATTGAGAATGTGCTTTCTTGCGGTGAGATGACTCGCGAGGATGATTGTCCCTACCTTCATAATCACCTCGGTCCCTGCGTCTGCCTGAACCGGAATCCTGTCCTGAGTGATGGAATATAGAAGACCCCTGAAGGCGATCAAGTCCGTGAGAGCGGCCCATATCACCTGCAAAGAATGGAAATAACAACGGGTTAAGGGGAATTCACGAATTAAAAAGACTTGAAGTATATTATGGAATGCGCATGTACATGTGTGTCCTAGTGTTCCCCCCGACGGACCCGTTCGTTTATCTTTGCTAATAGGAGTGTTGTCTCCTTGAGCCGGGAGTTGAACTCCTACATTGCCTCTAGCAGGCGAAGAGAATTTGAGAGCTTCAGGGTCATCGAACCCGTAATTAAGTAAATCATCGGGGATGGACAGGTTGGACAGACCCCTCAGAGAACTTTCCAGGTGCTGCGAAGAAGCCTCTTTCTCAGGAGGGATAGGCGTAACTTTTGAGGTGCCACCAACTTTCTCCTTTTGAACCGTATATTTCAACTTCTTCTTTCCCTTCGAAGGGGAGGATGATGTCTCAATATCCTGAACTTCGATTGCCGGATTCCAAGCGGGACCCACGTTCTCGCCTTGAGTTTCGGGGGCATCATCCTCTTTGCGCTCGCCTTCTTCGTGCGTGTCGGGAGCGCGACGCGACGACGGTCCGGCAAGTTTTTTCCCTTTACCAGATGGAGGTTTGGGAATTGTAACACCTTCTGGAAGGCTGATCCGACGACCAGGGGCTAGCAAGCCGAACCCCGACAGCGATTCATTTGAGATGATAGTCCGGATGTCTCGATCCTCAGCAGGAAGAGCTCTAATGGCTTCAACAGCCTCAGAATATCCTCGGCCTTCCGGACGCGGGTTGATACCTGAAAAGATGAAATGAAGAGTTAGGAAAAGCATGACTCCGATTAAAAACAAATAGTGATTCAGCAGAGAGACTTACTGCCTTCAACCCATCTCCTAGCGAAACCGGAAGGGCAGCGCACATAGAACCATTCCTGTTTGTACAGGGCGAATTTGCTGCATGCCCCTGTCAGGATCTGGCATTTGTGGTATGGCTCGAGGAACATAAAAGAAGGACTGTCTTTCCGTCTCTTGAACATATAAATGTATCTGATATCACCAGGGGTTGGAGGTCTGGAGAAGACAGCCATGAAAAGTAAATAAGTCCCATAAAGGAATGCATGGCCATTCGGGTGGAGCTGCGACGGAGCTATGTCTATATACTGCAGCACATACCGGAGAAATAAATTGAATGGAGGCACGCTGCCCATCCAACACATGAACTTGTTGCAGGCGGTGTACCCGACTGGGGGCAAATGAGGGCGGTCGTGTCTCGAAGGAACTAACACTTCGGCAAAAGGAATCCCATGAATGGAGCATATCCGTCGCAGAGCAGCTTCGTTGATCTTCGAGGCTTGAGAATCGATCGGATTGTCTAGTAAGATGGTTGACTCCAAAGCATCAGGCGCCAAGTTATGAGCGGGAGAGGTTGACGGGTTAGAAGTATCTGCGGCTCCCTGCCTCGATGACGGCCCAGGCCTGTCGGATATGGTAGCGGAGCTAGATTTTCTCGACATCCCGAATAAATAATGAACCTGGCTAAATGCTTGAGAAAGCTATACTTAAAAAACGTTGAACGTTAGAATTAGCAACACGATTCCCCCCCCTCCCCCCCGTGTGGTGTGTGAACTAGTGCAAGCAATTGTGTACAGGCAATAAGAATGTTTTAAAGATATAATGATTAGCTTCGAATCATCGCCTTCGAAGACCGTCATCACTGACCGTCTCAAAAAGCTCGCATTGAGGTGATTACAGTTCCAGATTCAAAAGACATATGATTTCTAAAGTAACCGGCCTAAGTGTAGTTTGACATTTATACTGGTCGGCATTTAAGTAATGATCGGCAATTGTACTGTTCGTCCTAAGTATAGGTCAGTATGAATGTTTGCTCGGCGTGTCGAGCGCTCGGCTAAAGGTCTCGTTCAGTTAAGGCATTGTCCTGATAAGAGTTCTGTTCGGCATTCAAGATTATTCGTCCTAAGTATAGTGTTCGGCTGTAATGTAATACCCCAAAATTTTGTGAAAAATCATTTTTGTAAAATGATTTAATTTTTGAAATATTTAGATTTAAATATGGTAAAATTTCTGGAATAAATAGTGTGCAAGTATATGTGTGCACGTGCACACTGAAATGGCACAAGGAAGAACTCCAGATTTCTTGGATTTAAAACAAGAATTAAAAAGCAATACAAACATGATTTTGCAACATGGTTATTTGATTTCTGGAATTGTATGGATCATCTTAGAAAATAAGAAAAGTAAGTTTTACTTTAAATCAGTAAACAGATTTTATTTAAAACCCAGAAAAGAAAATTATACATATATATATATTAAGGATTTGTAAACCTGTATACATATAGGTGCATATGTTTTTGAAATTAAAGAGGAATTAAATAAGCCTAGATAAGATATGTATACAAATATACATTTTTAAGTACTGAAAAGTATATATATATATAAGCAAGTGAAACTATAACATTAAAATGACATGAAATGTGATACAAGTCAATATGCTTGTGTAGGCAGAAATAGCAAAGGGGATTCTCAGGAATAATTAAAATATAAAATAGGATAGTCACACTTTTAACATGACTAGGTGAGTGGCCATTTTCTGAAAAGTAAAAGAAAGAAAATGCAGCCTTTAAATTGGTTAATATGGCCGGGGTATTATGAATGAAAAATGCATGATGCTAGCCAGGACAGAAATGGAATTCTGTTTTAACAAAACCCTAGTGGAAAAAAATGCATATAAATAGGCAGTTTTAGCCAGTAGAATTATCTTTACCCCGAGCTGCACAAAAATAAGAAAGGAAGAAAAATATTGGAAGGAAGAAGAAAACACTCATACAAGGAATTTTCTGGATTAATAAGAAGAAATATTTAGGTGAGTAACCTCACTGAGTTCATGGCATTAAGACCTGAGATGAGGCAGCCACTTTTTATATTGCCATTTATATATTTCTGGTTTTGATGTATATGATTTCATCAATGCTTTTTGGATGTCTTATTTTAAATCTGAGATGATTTAATATGGATGATTTTTGATGATCTTTGATTGGTTGAGACATTTGTCTTTGGATGTGTATCATACTATTTTATTTATACTCATAAATGTTAAAGTTTAGGATCTTAAAAATTATATAGAGAATACTCTCAACTGTTATAGATCTATGGCATGGAAACTTTACAAAAAATGTTGGGAGCTGCATTATACTTGGTATAAGTGCTGAGGCTTGAGAAGAAAAATGTTAAGGGTGCAATAGAAATTTTCTAAGTGCTGAGCCCTTAATCAAATCAAAAAAAAAAAGAAACTCACAAGCTAAAATTATGATTGAACCAGATCCTGAATCTGAATCAATCATAAAGGCTTGCAGATCAATATAATAAGAACATGCCATGCCTCTTTTTACAGTTGAAAATATTCTTATATTTTACTAAGATCAAGACATATTGACCCCATTTAGGAAATAACTGTCTGCTTATTTCTGAGGAGAATTATGCTAGGAAAGATTATGGATGTTTCCATGTTTGCAGTGACATGTTCACTTAGCATATTTGATGATAGGATTTAAGACAATACACTAGTAAATAAACTAGGGAAGGGAAGGCCAAGAAGACTGCTGGAATGCTTGTCATATTTGAAGTATGCAAGTTGGCACATGGTTTGTTTAAGCCCTGAGATCTTTGTGCAATGATGTGAATTAGTTCATTGCAATGTGTCCCTGTGATTCCTTAATAGCAGATGAGGCAGGGATTTAAATTGAATAATACAACCTGTAAATGAAGAAATAGGAATATGGATATTTCTTAGGTTGAATGGTATGGAACCAAGATGGTTCCAGTGAATGCAAATTGTTGCAAATAGATAATTATGTTTGCATGATTATGTATGCAAGTGTAAGAATGATAAATGAATATATCATACCTGAATCAACTTAAATATACTATGTTAAAGTAATTGATTGCAGGAATTTGCTTAAATAACTAATTGGTGCTCTTATATTCTCTATTGCTTAATATCATGAATGTATTGATGTTACTCATACCAGATCATAGATCTGACCCTTGTTTGCTCATGGCATATGGGGTGTCTCATTTTAAAATGAGGCAGCCACTCATGCTCTTTCAGGTAACCCAGGCACTAAGTAAAAATGAAGTTATGGCTATTATGGAGGAGTGAATGAACATGCTAGCTAGTTTCAATAAGAGCTTAAATTGATTATATCTGCATGTATTCAGGAAAAAATTTATGTTTCTAAGATTTCCAGTCATGTAATGAATTCTATTATGGTTAGATGGACTAGTTGTATCATGTTAAAAATATTGTTATGCACTAAGGTTTAAAATCTAAAAGAAATATTCTGAGTGGGAAACAAGGAAATGATTTTAAGTATTGATATGGATGCTTGGAAAAGAAATATGCATATGTAGGTGAGCTACTGTTTTGTATAATTTATATTATGTATTAGTTAATCTTAAGACATAACAGAGCATTGAGTTTTAGAATAAAATCTGGATTTAGCTAGAAGTAAACTTATAAGGATTTTAGTTTCCTTTTTACTGAAATGCTTTGTAAATAAGTTTGAATTCATTTCTGAATCGTATTGAGAAAAGTAAAATGTTTTTAAAGGCTTTAGACAGAATGCAATGAATGGTATCTCCATTGCTTTGAACTAGTGCGTAGCAGATACAGGATACATGAGTTAACCAGCTTCAAATAAATGATGTATTGGTTGATCATGATAGATTGTATTTTGAAAATAAAAATGCATTTCAAAAGCTTAGTACATTTAGCAATTGTTTCACCACAATCATCTTTAAAAGTTTAAGACAGATAAGCAATGTAAACTGGTTTGAACAAACAAAACCTGGCAACAATGCTAATAAAAGAATGGTCAGGTTAACCACATGGTTAGACCATAGGTCAGGCAAATTGTTCACTTCAAATCAATGAAGCAAGGAACCATTTGAACCCAGTTTTCTGGAAAATGAGCAAAGATTTTGACATGTACATGTATGTCTGTGTACATGTTGATATTTGGGCAAAAATATAAACATAAATTCCTAGAACAATTGTAGGATAGGGTTTTAAAAATAATAAAGCAAGAAATTTTGTTTTGAATGTTAGATTATAGGATGAAATTAAATATATATGTGCAGATATAGGTAGATATCAGATTTCAAACCATACAGGAGAAAAATAAAAAGAAAAACAAAAATTGTGTTTGAACCGACCAGCATAGCACTCGAACTCGTGACCTTTCATGTATAAGTTAGGCGCGTTTCCATTACACCTAGATGTTGCTTGTGTTCACTTATGATCCACTTTCTTTTAGCCTGAGTTTGATACTATACAGACTTTAACACAATCATCCATATTAAAAAGCTTGCTTTCCACTGATTATTACTTGATCATTCCTTAATTAGAATAACAGACTAAAGTACATGTTTTCCAGTGGATTCTATGGTCAAAAATCAGGATACAATAATTAATCTGAATTGCTAAAATCTAAATCAAACAGAATGTTCTTGTACAACAAAAAAATAAATAAAGTATATACTCTGAATTTAAACAAGAGGAACACATACATCTTCATATGTATGTGTATGTTATTAGATATACACTGATATATTTATATTGGTAAGTTATTTTGATCCTGGATATATTTTGTTTATTGGAGAAAGAAAATGACCTTGGAAAATACATTTGTAATGAATGATATATCTATATATCATCTCTTAAAAAAAAATCCTTATGAAATTAGGGTGGAAATAGGAGGGTCATTTCAGTTGGTATCAGAGCACTTGGTTGCATTGATTGTTAAGTATTATAGAAATGTATTTTGTCTGTTTGTTTTGGATGAAATAATTTAGATAAGAAAATAGAAATTATAGAAGTACTCATAATATACTAATACCATTTACCCATAATTTAGTTAGCAGACCATGGTAGGAAGAGGATCTCATCACAATGCAGGACCCAGTGCACCTCAAATGCTTGATATGCAAGAATTTGTGAGGGTTTTAAGAGATGGAATTGGGCATAGGCCTGAGAACCCACATGAAGAGCTTTCAAAACTACTGAAGACTTATTCCAATTTGGGAGGCAGGAGTTTTGAAGGAACTGAGAGTGTGATGGAAATTCAAGCATGGTTGAGAACACTTGATAGGATTTTTAATGACATGCAGTTGGATGACCAAAGGAAGAGGCAAGTAGCTTCTAGACAACTGAAAGGGGTAGCTTTAAGCTGGTGGGAGGTGATCATAGCTGGAAGAAATGAAAATGAAATCACTTGGAATCAGTTCAAGGAGATGTTGGAGGCAAGATTTGTACCAGCATCAGCCAAGACCATTTTGCTTGAAGAATTTATCAAACTTAGGCAGGGAACTTTGAATGTCACTGAATACACTCAAAAGTTTGAGGGGCTATCCAATTATGGAGCAATGCTAGTGGCAGATGAAGCATCCAAAAATGATAGGTATATAAAAGGACTAAACCCAGGACTTAGCAGAGCTATGCTACCATATGCAGATAGAACATTTGATCAAGTAATTGATCTGGCCTTGAAACTGGAACAACATGACAAAGAAAGAGAGAAATATAGGAATTTTAAGAGCAACAACAAGAAGGATAAGGGAAGATATCACCCTTATGATAAAAAGAAGGAGGAGGCAGACAACAGGAAGAGTAAAGATACAAAAGCCAATGATACTAAGAAGAAATTGGTTTGCCATCATTGTGGAAAAGAAGGACACAACAAACCAAGGTGCCCAGAGTTAAAAGGAGGAACCTTCAAATGCTACCTATGTGGGAAAGAGGGGCATATGAAGAGGAACTGTCCTGAGAATAAACAGCAAGGGAAATTGGCAACTTTGGAAGGTAAAGGCAAATCTGCAGTAAAAATTGATGCTGAAAATCATGGCCAAGTGGAAGGTACATTACTCATTTGTGCCATACCCATACCAGTAGTATATGATACTGGAGCAACACACTCTTTGATTTCCTATGAAGTAGTTAAAGTATTAAAATTAAACTGCATATTGGTTGAAACCCCATTGCTTGTACAAAGTCCCCTAGGGAGTTCTAGTGTTTTGAACATGAATTGTGTGGATGTGGAGTTAAACATAGGAGGAAATATTTTTATTTCCAATTTATATGTTTTAAATTACCCAAATATAGGAGTTATATTGGGGGTAGATTGGTTAAGGCAATTTAAAGCCATAATTAATTTAGACTCATCCACCATATCATTGCAAAATTCTAGAGGCCAGAGGATCACAGTTCTATGTGAAATAGCTAAGGAAGGGAAATTATGTCATTTAGTTGACTTAGAGAAAGATCTGAGTGAACTAACCATTGAAGAAATTCCCATAGTTAATAAATACTTGGATGTGTTTGGGGAAGTTAAGGGTGTTCCACACCACAGACCAGTTGAGTTCCAAATTAATCTCATTCCAGGAGCAAGTCCAATAATCAAAAAACCTTATAGAATGGGGCCAAGTGAACTGAAAGAATTGAAAAATCAGTTGGAAGAATTAGAAGGCAAGGGATTTATAAGGCCAAGCAATTCCTGCTGGGGTTCTCCAGTAGTGTTTGTAAGAAAACATGATGGTACCTTGAGAATGTGCATAGATTACAGGGAACTAAATAAAGTAACCATCAAGAATAAATACCCATTGCCTAGAATAGATGATCTCTTTGACCAACTCAGTGAAGCTAAAATATTTTCTAGGCTAGACTTAGCATCAGGATTCCATCAAATGAAGGTTGAAGACTCAAGTGTTAAGTATACTGCATTTAACACAAGATATGGCTTATATGAATTTTTGGTTATGCCATTTGGTTTGACAAATGCTCCTTCATATTTTGTTGATTTGATGAATAGAATATTTAGAGATTATTTAGACAAGTTTGTACTGATTTTTATTGATGACATTTTGATTTATTCCAAGACAGTGGAAGAGCATAAAAATCATTTGCATTTAGTTTTGTCAAGACTAAGGGAAAATGATTTAAAGGCAAAATTTTCAAAATGTGCATTTTGGAAAGAAGAAGTGCATTTTCTTGGGCATGTTATCTCTGCCAAAGGAATATCAGTAAACCCTAATAAGGTAGTGGCAATCCAAGCATGGAAAAGGCCTAGCACCATCAGTGAGATTAGATCATTTATGGGGATGGCAGGATATTATAGGAGATTTATAAAAGATTTCTCAAAAATATCATCACCACTTACCAATTTAACTAGAAAGAACCAAGCCTTTGTATGGACAGAAAAATGTGAGCAAGCTTTTATCAAAATAAAGGAAGCTCTGATTAATGCACCAGTATTGAGAGTGCCAGAAGGAAATGAAAATTTGGTTGTGTACACTGATGCAAGTGGCTCTGGGTTAGGGGCTGTGTTGATGCAGCAAGACCAGGTGGTAGCCTATGCATCTAGGCAATTAAAGCCACATGAAACCAGATATGCAACCCATGATCTTGAACTAGCAGCAGTTGTGTATGCTTTGAAACTTTGGAGACATTATTTGTTAGGTGCCAAATTCATTTTGTACACTGATCATAAGGCACTAAAATATTTATTCTCACAAAAAGATTTGAACATGAGGCAACATAGATGGGTAGAATTCCTAGCTGCCTATGATCTAGATATACTGTATACACCAGGCAAGGCAAATAAAGTTGCAGATGCCTTGAGTAGACAACATGCCAAAGTAGCCATGTTGATGATGGAAGAATTTAAGGATTTGTCTATACTTACTGATTTGGAAATTGAGGAAAACAGTGGGGTACAAATGATGTCCATTGAAGAAGGTGAAGGTAAAGGGAAATTAAGTATGATATCTCTGCAATCAGATTTACTTCTTAAAATTGGGAAAATGCAGGAACAAGACCTAAACATGGTGGAAAAGAAAATGCTCATATCAAAAGGGGAGGAAGTAATAAATTATCAAGTTGATAAAAATGGTTATTTAAGGAATAAAAATAGGATATGTGTTCCAGAAAATATAGAATTGAATTAGGAAATATTAAATGAGTACCATAGGAATAAGTACTCCATACACCCAGGTAGCACCAAGATGTATCAAAATTTGAAAAGAAATCTTTGGTGGAAGGGGATGAAGTCAGATGTGGCCAGATATGTTGCAAGGTGCATGACTTGCTAACAAGTCAAGGCAGAGACACAAAGGCCATCAGGACTATTGCAACCCCTTAGTATACCACAGTGGAAGTGGGAGGATATATCTATGGATTTCATAGATGGTCTTCCTAGATCTAAGAAGGGAAACACAAGTATATGGGTAATAGTGGATAGGCTAACTAAGGTAGCACATTTTATCCCAGTTAAAACAGAAAGAAATGCTCCAAAATTGGCTCAAATATTCATGAAAGAGGTAGTAAGGTTGCATGGCATACCCAAAACCATTGTGAGTGATAGGGATACCATCTTCACCTCAAGGTTTTGGAAAAGTTTTCAAGAGGCCATGGGGAGTGAATTGTGCTTAAGCACTGCCTACCATCCACAATCAGATGGTCAAACTGAGGTGGTAAACAAAGTCTTAGAGGATTTGTTGAGAGCATGTACACTGGACTTTGGAGGCAACTGGGAAGACCACCTCCATCTAGCTGAATTCACATACAATAACAGTTACCAAAGCACCATAGGGATGGCACCATTTGAAGCCTTATATGGCAAGCCATGTTTATCACCTATATGCTGGGTAGAGACTGGAGAAAGGGCTGTTCTTGGACCTGAATATGTTAAAGAAACTACAGAGAAAATTGGGTTAATAAGAAAAAGAATAGCAGCAGCTCAAGATAGGCAAAAGAAATTTGCAGATAGGAAGAGAAAGCAAGTGGAATATGAAGTGGGAGACTTTGTTTTCATCAAGATTTCACCTATGAAGAAAGTCATGAGATTTGGCAAGCAAGGTAAGCTTACACCAAGGTATGTTGGACCCTATAAAATTCTGGAAAGAATTGGTTCATTGGCTTACAAATTAGAACTACCAGAGGAAATGAAAGCAATGCATAATGTTTTTCATGTGTCCCAACTTAGAAGATGGGTACATGATAAAGAAGACATTTTGGAAGAGCCTACCAAAATTCAAATAAATCCTGACTTGGTTTATGAAAAAGAGCCAGTGGGGATTGCAGCCAAGGAAGAAAAGAAATTAAGGAGCAAAACCTTGAAACTAGTTAAGATCCAGTGGAGTAGTGATCCTAATGATTGCACATGGGAGTTAGAGGATAAGATTAGAATGGATTATCCTAAGCTTTTTGCAAATTAAAAGGTAATTTTTTTTTTCTGGAAAATTTTGTTATGCATGGTTGATATGGTTGAATTTATTTGCTTATGCATATGTTTGATAAGTTTTCAGAAAAGAAAATAATGCTTGTTAGAAAAATTGTGAGGACACAATTCCTAAAAGGAGGGGTGAATGTAATACCCCAAAATTTTGTGAAAAATCATTTTTGTAAAATGATTTAATTTTTGAAATATTTAGATTTAAATATGGTAAAATTTCTGGAATAAATAGTGTGCAAGTATATGTGTGCACGTGCACACTGAAATGGCACAAGGAAGAACTCCAGATTTCTTAGATTTAAAACAAGAATTAAAAAGCAATACAAACATGATTTTGCAACATGGTTATTTGATTTCTGGAATTGTATGGATCATCTTAGAAAATAAGAAAAGTAAGTTTTACTTTAAATCAGTAAACAGATTTTATTTAAAACCCAGAAAAGAAAATTATACATATATATATATATTAAGGATTTGTAAACCTGTATACATATAGGTGCATATGTTTCTGAAATTAAAGAGGAATTAAATAAGCCTAGATAAGATATGTATACAAATATACATTTTTAAGTACTGAAAAGTATATATATATATAAGCAAGTGAAACTATAACATTAAAATGACATGAAATGTGATACAAGTCAATATGCTTGTGTAGGCAGAAATAGCAAAGGGGATTCTCAGGAATAATTAAAATATAAAATAGGATAGTCACACTTTTAACATGACTAGGTGAGTGGCCATTTTCTGAAAAGTAAAAGAAAGAAAATGCAGCCTTTAAATTGGTTAATATGGCCGGGGTATTATGAATGAAAAATGCATGATGCTAGCCAGGACAGAAATGGAATTCTGTTTTAACAAAACCCTAGTGGAAAAAAATGCATATAAATAGGCAGTTTTAGCCAGTAGAATTATCTTTACCCCGAGCTGCACAAAAATAAGAAAGGAAGAAAAATATTGGAAGGAAGAAGAAAACACTCATACAAGGAATTTTCTGGATTAATAAGAAGAAATATTTAGGTGAGTAACCTCACTGAGTTCATGGCATTAAGACCTGAGATGAGGCAGCCACTTTTTATATTGCCATTTATATATTTCTGGTTTTGATGTATATGATTTCATCAATGCTTTTTGGATGTCTTATTTTAAATCTGAGATGATTTAATATGGATGATTTTTGATGATCTTTGATTGGTTGAGACATTTGTCTTTGGATGTGTATCATACTGTTTTATTTATACTCATAAATGTTAAAGTTTAGGATCTTAAAAATTATATAGAGAATACTCTCAACTGTTATAGATCTATGGCATGGAAACTTTACAAAAAATGTTGGGAGCTGCATTATACTTGGTATAAGTGCTGAGGCTTGAGAAGAAAAATGTTAAGGGTGCAATAGAAATTTTCTAAGTGCTGAGCCCTTAATCAAATCAAAAAAAAAAAAAGAAACTCACAAGCTAAAATTATGATTGAACCAGATCCTGAATCTGAATCAATCATAAAGGCTTGCAGATCAATATAATAAGAACATGCCATGCCTCTTTTTACAGTTGAAAATATTCTTATATTTTACTAAGATCAAGACATATTGACCCCATTTAGGAAATAACTGTCTGCTTATTTCTGAGGAGAATTATGCTAGGAAAGATTATGGATGTTTCCATGTTTGCAGTGACATGTTCACTTAGCATATTTGATGATAGGATTTAAGACAATACACTAGTAAATAAACTAGGGAAGGGAAGGCCAAGAAGACTGCTGGAATGCTTGTCATATTTGAAGTATGCAAGTTGGCACATGGTTTGTTTAAGCCCTGAGATCTTTGTGCAATGATGTGAATTAGTTCATTGCAATGTGTCCCTGTGATTCCTTAATAGCAGATGAGGCAGGGATTTAAATTGAATAATACAACCTGTAAATGAAGAAATAGGAATATGGATATTTCTTAGGTTGAATGGTATGGAACCAAGATGGTTCCAGTGAATGCAAATTGTTGCAAATAGATAATTATGTTTGCATGATTATGTATGCAAGTGTAAGAATGATAAATGAATATATCATACCTGAATCAACTTAAATATACTATGTTAAAGTAATTGATTGCAGGAATTTGCTTAAATAACTAATTGGTGCTCTTATATTCTCTATTGCTTAATATCATGAATGTATTGATGTTACTCATACCAGATCATAGATCTGACCCTTGTTTGCTCATGGCATATGGGGTGTCTCATTTTAAAATGAGGCAGCCACTCATGCTCTTTCAGGTAACCCAGGCACTAAGTAAAAATGAAGTTATGGCTATTATGGAGGAGTGAATGAACATGCTAGCTAGTTTCAATAAGAGCTTAAATTGATTATATCTGCATGTATTCAGGAAAAAATTTATGTTTCTAAGATTTCCAGTCATGTAATGAATTCTATTATGGTTAGATGGACTAGTTGTATCATGTTAAAAATATTGTTATGCACTAAGGTTTAAAATCTAAAAGAAATATTCTGAGTGGGAAACAAGGAAATGATTTTAAGTATTGATATGGATGCTTGGAAAAGAAATATGCATATGTAGGTGAGCTACTGTCTTGTATAATTTATATTATGTATTAGTTAATCTTAAGACATAACAGAGCATTGAGTTTTAGAATAAAATCTGGATTTAGCTAGAAGTAAACTTATAAGGATTTTAGTTTCCTTTTTACTGAAATGCTTTGTAAATAAGTTTGAATTCATTTCTGAATCGTATTGAGAAAAGTAAAATGTTTTTAAAGGCTTTAGACAGAATGCAATGAATGGTATCTCCATTGCTTTGAACTAGTGCGTAGCAGATACAGGATACATGAGTTAACCAGCTTCAAATAAATGATGTATTGGTTGATCATGATAGATTGTATTTTGAAAATAAAAATGCATTTCAAAAGCTTAGTACATTTAGCAATTGTTTCACCACAATCATCTTTAAAAGTTTAAGACAGATAAGCAATGTAAACTGGTTTGAACAAACAAAACCTGGCAACAATGCTAATAAAAGAATGGTCAGGTTAACCACATGGTTAGACCATAGGTCAGGCAAATTGTTCACTTCAAATCAATGAAGCAAGGAACCATTTGAACCCAGTTTTCTGGAAAATGAGCAAAGATTTTGACATGTACATGTATGTCTGTGTACATGTTGATATTTGGGCAAAAATATAAACATAAATTCCTAGAACAATTGTAGGATAGGGTTTTAAAAATAATAAAGCAAGAAATTTTGTTTTGAATGTTAGATTATAGGATGAAATTAAATATATATGTGCAGATATAGGTAGCTATCAGATTTCAAACCATACAGGAGAAAAATAAAAAGAAAAACAAAAATTGTGTTTGAACCGACCAGCATAGCACTCGAACTCGTGACCTTTCATGTATAAGTTAGGCGCGTTTCCATTACGCCTAGATGTTGCTTGTGTTCACTTATGATCCACTTTCTTTTAGCCTGAGTTTGATACTATACAGACTTTAACACAATCATCCATATTAAAAAGCTTGCTTTCCACTGATTATTACTTGATCATTCCTTAATTAGAATAACAGACTAAAGTACATGTTTTCCAGTGGATTCTATGGTCAAAAATCAGGATACAATAATTAATCTGAATTGCTAAAATCTAAATCAAACAGAATGTTCTTGTACAACAAAAAATAAATAAAGTATATACTTTGAATTTAAACAAGAGGAACACATACATCTTCATATGTATGTGTATGTTATTAGATATACACTGATATATTTATATTGGTAAGTTATTTTGATCCTGGATATATTTTGTTTATTGGAGAAAGAAAATGACCTTGGAAAATACATTTGTAATGAATGATATATCTATATATCATCTCTTAAAAAAAAATCCTTATGAAATTAGGGTGGAAATAGGAGGGTCATTTCAGTTTTCCTCAGTCTAAAGAGTGTTCGGCAATTGTATTGTTCGGCATGTCAATTGTTCGGCTGAATTCAATGTTCGGCATGTCAATTGTTCGGCTTGGGTTATCGTTCGGCTAAGTTATTGCTCTACATTTTTGTAATTGTCCAGCATTGATACCGTTCGGCATTCAAGACTGTTCGGTTTGGGTTATTGTTCGGCTAAAAGTGGCGCTCCACCACGATTTCAACTCCACCATACACCTTCTCCATCTGCGCCGAACGACAGGGACAGATCGCCCGGCAAAGACTACGCCGTTCATCATCCCATCTTTCTCTTCCTTCCATTCTTGTTCGGCACGAAGGAGCTAGCCCTAACTAGACAACTCCAAGCATGCGAGCCATTTCTGCTCGACGCATATTATACGATCATAGAAAGGTCACGTTTCCCATGAAAACAACCTAAGTCTTGTGTTGAAGTAATCTAATCACAGAAGGATTGATACCTAGTTTGAAAGTCGAAGTTGAGGAAGGATCGATTAGGTCTCAAATCTGATAAGATGGCAAGAATTGCAAGTCTCTAGGAATGACAGAAAAGAAGGCGTAAAAGGAAAAGAGACGACAAGGACCTGGTTATATAGAGGGAGGTAGAAGTTGAAGAGGCTATACCCGGTAGAACCGGTCAACACCGAAGAATTCGGCATCATAGCAGAGTATCGTTCGGCACACGAGGTACGTTCGGCTTCGAGCGTATCGTTCGGCATCCAAATCTCGTTCGTCTTGCACCTCCTTCACTAACATTCTCGAGAAGGTACCTCCGAGGTAAATTGTACCAGATTCAAAGCGCATCACGTTCGGCCACGCGATACACTTTGGGGGGCAAGTGTTTCCTGGAGATTCGACCAGGTAACTAGTACTCGGTATCCAGTGGAACTCGGCATCAGAGAGTGACCGGCATCCAGTGGAACTCGGCGTCAGAGAGTGCGCGGCATACAAGAACGCTCGGCATACAAGGGCGCTCGGCATCGAGACTGCACGGCATACAAGGGCGCTCGGCATCAAGGCTGCTCGGCATACAAGGGCGCTCGGCATCAAGGCTGCTCGGCATACAAGGGCGCTCGGCATCAAGGCTGCTCGGCATACAAGTGCGCTACGCATCAAGGCTGCTCGGCATACAAGGGCGCTCGGCATCAAGGCTGCTCGGCATACAAGAGCACTCGGCATCGAGACTGCTCGGCATACAAGAGTACTCGGCATCAAGGCCACTCGACATAAAGAGCACTCGGCATCGAGACTACTCGGCAACAGGAGTACTCGGCATCCCATGGTGTTCGGCGTAATACTCGACATCCAGGAGACATTCAGCATGCACAACTGCTCAGGATACCGGTATCGTTCGGCATGCATACACCGTTCGTTCAAGAGCTTGAGATGGAGGCACGTTCGGCCTCAACAGACAACCATCCTACACTTCCCACGACACCAACATACCGTTCGGCATAGAAGGAATGGTTCGGCGCAGAGCGTTCGGCACGCCTGGTTCGGCATACAGCGACCACTGCACTGGGGCTTGAGCGTTCGGCTATCCAGCCCACTTGGGAAGTCCAGCCCATATTTGCCTATAAATAGAGGGGCAGGGTCACAGTGAAATGGATCCTTTTTTGGAGAGAAAACACCGGGGAGACTCTGCCATTTTCAAGACTCATCTTCTCTACTTAACAACTTCATTCAAGCATTTGATTCACGAATTGTATTTGTAATCAACTATAAAGAAGATCAATAAAGTTTAACCTCAAAGTGGACGTAGGCAATTACGCTGAACCACTATAAATTTGGTGTTCTTACTTTCTGTATTTAGATTAGCACTGTCTTCTCTGTTTAATTCGATTTCATCACTTATATCTCTTCACAATCTTCTTCTACGAGGTTAGTGACCAATTTTGGTGCTAACAGTTATAGTTTTAGTTTTATGATTTTTAGATATTTATAAGTATATTATAACATTTATTATAACTTTATTTTTAAATGTATATTCACTTATACTTCATATATATTATTTTCGAAATAAATTCATATTTAAATCCTTTATTTATTTAAAATATTTCAAAATAATTTTATAATATTTTTTAAGTTTTATAATAATTAAAATATGTATAAACTATGTTTAAATGATTTTACAAAGTATCAAAATATTTTACAAAGCTTAATAATTTCAAAACAAATTTTATAAAGTGTTTTTCAAAAATAGCAAGGATACGTCAACAAACATAGTTGGGATATGTCGACATATAGAACGATTTTTTCAAAATTCAAATTTGATTGGAAGTGTTTTTTCGTCGTATCTCTTCACGAATGAACATGACCGTTATTTCTCTATAAATAGGGCTTTAACCAACAAATTTGATTAACTACTTTCTTATATTTCTCTCCTATTTTGCTCTCTTTTTTTCTAAAAGAAATTATACTAAAACTCTTCTTAAATTCAATCAGAATCAAATCCAAACTCCATTGATTTGACTCTCTATTGATTACTCTCTGATCTTTATCATCTCTCTTGCTCAAATCATGATCAACGTGCTTTTCAAGAGGTTATATGATCATTTGTACTCAAGATCAAGAAACTGAGTTTGTAAAATCTAGCAAGTCATACTCTTGTACTTTGTGGTGTGCTTGATGTTCCTGAAATCCAAGTGGCTATGCTTATGTCCCATCTGAATCAAGTGGATGTGCTTTGTGTCCGGGAAATCCAAGTGGATGTGCTGGTTTCCCGTCCGAATCTAGTGAGTATACCCAGAGGTTAGAAAATCTGAGGGGTGTGTCTCATAGCCTTGAAATCGAGATTGTATTGACTTTGATATTTGAAAAAAATCTATACAAGAAATTATACGAGATTGAATGCAGAGTAACTCCGAACTAGTATAAAATTCCTGGTGTGATCTCTCCAACTCTTTACTTTTTACTATTACTGCATTTATATCTGTCTGTATTTGCATCTGTGTTTGTTGATTCTGCATTGTTTAATTATAATCCTAAAAGAATTTAAAAAGATTTATAAAACTCAGTAAACAATATTCACCCCCGTAGTGTTAAATTAGCCTTAAGATTCATCTTCTGCAATTCTACACTTTGCTCCTCCACTGATCTATCACTTGGACTCGGAAAAAAGCTCATAGCAACACAAACAACTTGGGGAGCACAAAGCTAACAACATATTGCTCCATCCCAAGGTGGTTAGAAAGATCCACAAGATAATCTTATAAATAGGTACCAATCCATGGCCATGGATCGATACCGATCCATAGCTTTTTGCTGACAAGGCCGCGTTTTCTTGAGATAAACTACTTCTAGATCATGGAGAATTTGGAGGAGGACGTGCTGGAGCTTTTCCAGGCGACCCACGACCATAAATAGGCACGGAGGAGCATCATTTCGGGGATCTTTTAGCTCTCTAGCAATTTTTACACATTTCTTGTAATTGTCTATCGAGTGGTACCAAACCATAAAAACAACACTTGTAAATCAGCTATATCATCAATAAAAATCTCAAGTGGACGCAGACAATGATGGACCGAATCACTATGAACGTGCGTTCTAGTTTTTTTCTTATTTTAATTTACTTTTTCTTCAATTTAATTCTCTACATAATCTCTTGGAGTTGGTGCCACATTTTGGTACTAACAATATGCATACATCAGTAATGCAAAATATTCAGTAGTTTATGTTATTACACCTTGCATTAATTTAATATTATAAATACGAACAATTCCCTAATACTACAGCCAACATCTAGTTACATGTGTTCTATTAAAGTTATGTAACATTAGAAATACAATATGTTTCCTACTTATCAGTGTGATACACTAGCAAAACCTTATGTAGTAGCATATCTACATATGTTGAATATCAACTTTGTTCATCCATTACATTCCACCGTATAAAACAAAATACATAATATATTATTTTAAGGGTTTTTTTGATGAAAGCGAGATCTTCTAGTGAGAAGAGCACTCGATTTTAGTAAAATTGCATTCAAAAAGTACATATACATGTTTGATAGGCTATATCATGTATAGAAGATCATCTCAAAGATGATCAGCAACTATGAAGAAAAATTATAGACAAAGGAAAGGCTATGTATGTTGAATTATTAGAAATAAAAAAAATGTTAGAATGGATTGCTCTTATGTTCAAGGGAGCAAGGCAGCAATGTCGAACCTTAGTATTAATGATTTCAGGTGGAGAAAGACGTTAAGTTGGCTACGCAATAGTCTGATGTGAGAGATGACTTCAGGCTCAATTATCTCAGGCTGCAGCTATGAGGAGGGAGATGTTAATCGAAGGAGTATGTTGTTGTAGCGGGTACATGGTCTAATGTAGTCTGCAAGTGCTAAACAAATGATGGTTGCAGGCAAGATTAGGAGCGAGCTAAAGTGAGGTGACAACTGAGACTGATGGTTGCAACTGAGGCCAAATGCCGCTGCTGATGGAAGGAATAGAGACTAAGAAAGTGTAGCAGAGGAGTGGAAGTGTCCGATGCACATGAGAAGGTTGAAACTGAGGCAACCGAATAGTATACATGAGTGCAACAGAGATATTGTCATGGTAGAGTCTGATGCACATGTGAATTTAACATAAATGCTCTAGTGTGGGTTGCGAGAGGAAATGCATGACACAATGATGGGAAAATTAAGGCTATTGCGTAGATGCTAATATTGTTGCATAGGTGCATGTACTAGTGCATTCAAGTCATGAATGCAGACCAGAAGAAAGAAAATAAGGGCTGACAAGAGCAAATGCTGATGTAAATACTATTGCGAGTGATTGAAGCTACATGTCCATGTGTGTGAAAGAAAACCCCTATGAAAATGTTTGAAGCATAGGTGCTTGCATATTTGTGAACTCATTGAAATGCATACCACCGATGATAATGCAGATATGCTGGCTGAAATATGAATACATGTAGGAAAATGGAACATGGCTTGGTCGATAGTCTAAGAGAAATGTATAATGAAACCACAACTGGTAGCATTGTGAAATTCGAGCGCAGAATCCTAAATGTGGTTTGTTGATACTAATAAAAAAGTGATACAATGTAGCTGAAGTTGTAACTTGAATCATTTTGAACTCGACACTTATAGAGCTACACAGTGAGCCAACTGAAGCGTGCTAATTGTATTATCGATGCATGCATGTTGATCCAGCTGAATTGCAAAGCTGCTTTCAGAACCTCTAGTGTATTTCCTGAACTACGAAGAGGTAACTTATTACTGAAGAAGTGAAGCTACATGGGATAGTCGACTGCATGGTTAGGTAGTGCATGAAGATGAGCTGTACAGGCTGCTTGTAGGCAAGAAGTGCAAGGTGGTAGGTTTGTGCTAGATAGAGATTTGTATATGACAGGCTAAAACTGTGATGTATATGGGAAAATCGTTAGAAATTATTCTCAGAAATAGCAACGAACAACGATAATCAATGCATACAAACGCACGGATTTCGTGCATAAGGATGCACAAACTGTACAAGAGTGTACTGATGTCATTTATATCAGATTTGAAGACTAAAAATATATATGCATTACTATTTTCGACTGGTCCTAAATAGTATCAGTCTATAGTTTTTGTTCCAAGTTTGACCTTCTTGTGAGGTGGAACCGGAACTTTTGCCAAACTCCCCCACACTTTGAGGTATTTGAAAGTTGGTAAGTGTCCTTTCCGTAATTCATATGGAATTGTTCTGTTTTGTTATGAGGAACCCTATTTAGTATGTGATTAGACATATTTAGGGCTTCCCCTCACAAGTTCGTTGGTAGACCAAAAGTTAAAGCATGGCGCTAATCATGTCTTTTAACATTCTATTCTTTCATGCTTGGACATTATGGCGTCAACAGTTTTCTCGATCCCGCATACTTCTTCCTAAATCTCATCTTCTCTCTTTTCTAAATTTCCCAATTCCTATTCTTTTTTCGATCGTGATTTTTCTCATAAACGTACCTATGCTCAGATGGATAAGGAATTCAAGTATTCTTCTCCGCGGTCTATATACCAGAAATCTAAATTCAAGAATTGGGTCTATTCCATAAAAGGAAGAAAAATTTGCTTCGTTGTAGGGACTATACTCATTTAGCTAAAGATTGTAGAGACTTTGTTAGATGTTTTGGGTGCGGCCACTTTGGTCATAAAAAGATTGAATGTTCGGCGAAATTCAATCCTACTTCTGACAAGCATAAAAATCTTTCTATCTCTGAACATGGGTTTCTTTTCATGTTAAAATGTATGAAACTTAAGAGAATATTGTTAGATCATCTATGGATTCGGAGGAAAGAAGGAATTGAATTCTTGGAGGAATTGTTCAAGCACTTTGATGTGATCAACGCGGCTAATATTGGTAAAATTATAGAGAGAAATTTGGAGATCCTGAGGATTATTTTGGGAAATCGGTCTATTCTTTGGATAGTGATGTTTCAGTTGTTGATATGGTGCTAATTTCTAGTGGGAATATTGGTGATTCGAACATTCTTGAAGGTGTTAATGAAGCTTCAGACATCTCTATTACAATTCAAAGGGAGGAGTTTAATTTCTTTATCCATTACTCTTAGACTCTGCTGTTTTACATTGTAGATTGGGTCCTTATTCTCTGAAAATCAATGCTACAATATTTGATTGCAGGTATGCAAGCCATTCTAGGGGTGATTCTGGTTCTTCAGTTCATTTAAGTGAATTGAATAATGATTTTGTTTATGTTCGTAGCAAGAAAACCAAAGTAAAATCTTATGATGTGGGAAGTTTTGAGTAAATCACTGCTAATAGCCTTGGCTGTCTTAAGTCAATTGAAGATTTTGGTAAGAATTCTGATTTGATCGAAGGAGCAGATGTGAATTCTCAGTGTAATGATGTTGGTATTGTTGTTCCTTCATCTTCTTTGGTATATGAGAATAGAGTTGAGAATTAGGCTCAAGAGTGAAATGTTAATTCTGTCAGTCTGACTGAGGAATTAGAGGTTAGAGATGTTAACAAGGTGGTTAATTTTTGCGTTGGAGGTACTGAAAGTAATCTGATTTTCGATGCGCATGTCTCAGATGATTGGATTGTTTCATATGACTGTTTGGATGAAGATAATGTGCATCGGGATTCTAGTGAATTATGTGATGATGTACATAAGGCTATTGATGTTTAGATGATGATATGCATAAGGCAAATGATGTTACCTCAAATAGCTTGGTTATTTATGGTGATCATTTTTGTGGTGTAGTTTGGGATCTAAATGAAGTGGCTGAGATAAGTTTGACAAGCTCTGATGTAAGAGTCCAAAAACTCGGCCTTCGAAAATCGGCACCCGTACTTCACTTGTACTCAAAATGCCGTAGATTCAAATGCCGAATCTGGCTTCCCGGAGCTTATAACACAATTAAGTAAATAACACAGCGGAAGAAATGAATAATACATTGATATACAATATCTGATACAATATGATACAACAGATATCAATATACATCAGAGATATGATACAAGAAATAGTAGCGGAAAAGAAAACGATAACATCAGCAGCGGATAGAATGTCTCCAATAGAATGCTCCAATCCATAGCTAGGGGAAAGCAAGGTCAGTCGTCCAAGTACTGACTAGCTCCAGATAATCTACTCAACCTGAATATCTGAAAAACCCAACTCTAGACTGCCCGTGTGGAAAATGGTGGGCACCCAGAGTGTAGGAAGGGAACAATAAACTCCGGATCAGTCATGGGACTGGTGTGAGCAACAAAAACAATTTATCTTTAAACAAACAACAAAGAATTTTAACATTGAAATCCGCAATGCTTTTCGAAAATGAAACTACCATAAGACCTCCCGCCACACACACAATGCAAACGCAGAATTGGAGGAGATTTCTTCTTATGATAGTCAAACATGCTTACTACGCAAAATCAAAACTCTTTTGATATTATTACTAGTGCATAGTGTAGAAAAACATTTTGAAAATATAATATAAATCTTAACCAGCATACAACCATTGTTGTATGCCTACTATAGCTACTACGTTCAATAGCAGGTTACCGCCACATTCCATAGCAGGTAATACAACTAAAACCGTACTGGGTTCGTATTGTTTCTTTGGATTTCCAACAAATGGTCAGGCAAAGGAACTTCCTTACCGAAATAGAAACGCCTCTGGAAAGACGCCCCGGATCCTAACCGGATCTCTGCAAACAAAAGGCCGACGCTACCTCACGCTGTACAGCTATAACTAGGTAACTAACACACTGACGCTACCTCACACTGTACAGTTGTAACTAGGTAACTAACACACGAGTCATGTCATCTCCCGGTCGTCACCGACATTTATCCGAGCGCTCGGTAACCAACATCACACATAATAAATAAAGTGTGTCCACATGAGTACGTATCTGGGCTCCATACCATGATACCACCCTTTTCCAGAAGGAAATGACATACCCTAAAGGGCGCGACCCTCATAACCTTGCCGCAACATTCCTGTTTCGACCATTTTCGGGGAGTGAGGTCTGACGAAGTCTCGTCCACAAAGCTACGCTTTGTCACAAAGCCATGCTTTGGGTCAACAAATGATCAACCTATGATCACAAAGATAAATGATCAAACAAATGATCATATCACAAATGATCAAACACTGATCATCACACAACAACACTCAGCATGTCACATTACCAAATTGGGAGTATATTGCTGATAACCTTCAATTACATAACCTCTGAGCTCGTACGTCTCGGAGAAGGGTGTTAAGCTAAGAGAATAAATTCTCCGCCACCAACAGAAATGTATTTGAAAGAAATCGGCTTTATATCTCAAAGTGTAATGTCAGACATGTAACCATACAAAACTGTTCCGGGATCGAACAGAACCGAAGGCACTTCTCACGAAGCCCTTGCAAATCCGGATAATTTTCAATCACGTCCGAACTTCCCATCACAAAAAGAGTGATATAAATCTCTATACCGGAGCAACTCGGTGCAGAGACATTCGACAGGTTGTCCTTTCATTTTCGAAAATATCCGGTCTTCAACACCGGTCTTCAAATGCCATCCATATACGACGTATCACTGTTCAGAATGGGTTATATGACACAAAGGTCTTTTCCCGGCTAACCCGAATAATGAGCGCAATATTTAAAAACATATGGATCTGGGGTTTCAATTAAGTCACAATTTAAACCCAACCTTTCTTTTCAAATAATTTAAACAAATTACCATTTTAATCTTTTAAACAAAAAGATTCATTTTAACAACCTTAAATGGTTTAAACAATTTCCACACTTTAATCTTTTAAACAAAAGATTCATTCATAGATTTTCCCAAATTAATCCCCATTTCAATTGATTAACTCGTTAAATCTTTAAATCAAAGATTTAACTTATAGCTTTCAAAACAATTCCATTTCAATGGTTTAAACAAATCATCATTTTAAATCTGTTAAAAATAAACAGATTTAATTCATAGCTTTCAAAAAGAATTCATTCATAACTTGGAAAACCATTTTTTTCAATTCAACTTGAAATTCCTTTAATTAAACTGGAATTTCATTTCTTATCTGAAAGCTTTTATTCTTTTAAACAAACAGTTTCATTTTGGAAATCTGATTCATTTATACGAGTTAAGGTCTTTGGGTTAAATCCAAATTCTCAAAATTATGCTTTTAAATGGTTTAGATTCATACAAACACATTTATATCATCTTTAATCCCTAGTTTCAAATCATAGGATTCAATTTCAAACTTGAATTCAAATTTAAATCAAATTATTTAAATTTTCAAAACTTGATTAAGTTATTCAAAATAACTTTTATCTTTGAAATTCCATTTCAAAAGCTTTTCACTTTTAAACCCAAATTTCCAATTTCAAAATCAATTGAAATTAAAATTTTCAATTTCAAAAACATCAAATTTAAATTATCTGTGACTTAACCGATTTCCACGTGAAATCGATATTTGTGTGTGTAAAGGGTGTAGTCCAGGGGTTTCACACAATAGTGCAACATCATTCAATCATCACAGATCAAATACAGAAATATAATTGATAAGCGGTATAAACTATAACGCCTATCGTTCATTCACAGATCACAGATATATATCACAGATAATAAATTACATCACATATTAAAACACAAATCAGGGTATATCACAAAGCATCACAAATCAGGGATATCAAACAATTCACATTCAATAGAATCCAAATATTCATAAGTAAGGTAAGTTAATTGTCAGATTAATTCAAATCAGATTAATTTCTTATGAATAAATTTCTAATCCTGGTTAATCAATTATTAATAAATTACAAATTATTTTGATTAATTATTCTTTAATCATTTATTAATTAACCATTAATAATAAATTGATTATCCTTTAATTATAATTTATCAACCCTTAGTTATTAAATAATTAACCTTTAATTATTAAATTCACCATTTAGTTAATTATCTTTAGTTAATAATTTAACCCTTAATAAATTATTTACCACTTAATTAATAAAATTCCAATAAGTGATCATCCCTAACCACTTACATTAATTAATTTATCTTTGATTTATTATCTTCAAAATTAATTGCTTTAATTTATTAACCATATGAATTAATTTTCCTTTCACTAATCATTTGATAAATAAATCAACTTTAAATCATTAAATAAATTATCTTTAATCAATTATTTTCTTAATCACCTGATTTATCAATTTTAATCATTAATTAATATTTAATTAATAATTCTTCATTAATGATTTTAACCCTTTAATTACTTACTTACAATATTACATTTATTTTTAAAATAAACTTTAAAATAAAGGTTATATATATTTAAAACACTTTAACTAAATTAATTTAAAATAATTTATTTAAAACCCTGAACTAAACCAAACTTAACTAAAACAATCATTATATAAAAGAATTAATTAAGAAATTTGTTTAAACTTGATTTGTTTAAAATTTTTAAACTGTAATCTCAATTACTCGGGTCAAACCCATAGTTTCCCCGAGCAAACTTCGGGCCTCACCAAAACTTCAACTGCTTCGAGTTGATCTCGCGAGTTACACGAGCACGAACCCGAGACCTATCTTCTTCCAAAAGCCTAAAATCGACTGACACGCAATCCAATTCGTGCACGTGCACGCTGCCGTTGACCAACTCCAGGTGACACTACAACGTTGAAAAAGACGACGATGATCCAAGCATCAATTCCCGATCGCCAGAACTCCAATAATTACTCGAACTCGAAATCGAGAGTTCGAGCCAAACCTGGAAACATCAATGGCATCACTCGTCCAACCTGGGAATCACCTCGTATACCCAATGCCCACCACCAGAATATCTGAAATTTCGGCCACTTCATCTCCGTTCATCCACGAACCCACCTCCAAAACCTCATTGAACTCGATCGACTACAGGAGCCGTGGCGATCGAATCATTAAACCTAGTTGAAACTAGGGTTCTGTACTTCAAATGCTTGCCGCCTTCACCACGACAGACTGCACCCCGTCACCATATTTTTCCCCAAATCCCAGTACGTCCCTCTATCACCAACCAAAGCTTCAACCTCTACAAGTCAGTGAATCCCCATAGATCACTAAAACTATGAAATTCATACAAACCCAAAATGCTCCTTTATCTTTGATTTAAAAAATTTGGCTTAAGTTTTAAAAATCGAGTTTTAGTATACGAATTCAAGTTGTCTACCTGGATTTGTAAATTAAGAACCCTAAATTTTAACTACTTTAGAGTTTTACTGAGTTACCTTTTTTGTTGAGGCATTAATAAGTTGTTTCAACTTAAATAAATTTTTAAAACTGAGTTCATGACCAAACTAACAACCTTTGTTTATATTGTAAGTTTTAATTGTCAGTAGAACCAGAGGAAAAGGTTTTCGAATCAAAAATCTTGGTTTATGAACTCAGAACAGAGACAATGATAAACAGACTGCACACAACATTTTTCACATAGAATTCATATATGTATATATATAGATTCAACCATACTTATCCATAGATATATTCAAACAGGTTCATACTTTAGGTAAAAAAAATGTTACTCACCTGGAACAGTTCGAACAGAAGACAGGAAACAAAGAAGTAAGGCCTGGAAATGATGTGTTTGAAAAACTGGAATATGGTTCTTTTGATTTTCCTCCCACCATATCTTCTTGCTTGTTGTTGTAAGGCAGACATTTTTTTAAGTTTGTAGAGATGTTTAAGTATTTGTTATTACTTTAGTTTTGTTATGTTGAACGAAATGGAAATAAGAATAGATATAGAAGAGTTGTACAGAGGGGTGATGTCTGGTTTAAGCAAATACAGGTACAAGGGTATATATTATTTTTGTACAAAATAGACAGAGATCTTTCTTTTCTTTGTAGCTGATATTTCTGTTTGGTGGCTGATATGCTTTTGTGTAGTGTACTAATGCTTCATGCATTTAGTATCAATTGTACCTCATTCATGTATATGTTCTTCTTTCGGCTGAACAATATAAAGATAATTGTTGTGGCTTTATTTTCTCAAGTCTACATACTTATATGTATATATTTTTCCTTGTACTTTGTAGATATTTTGTTTTGTCTTCTTGTTTACATATTCATTTACAACTTTGTTTCATTATCTTCTTTTGCAAGCTTCATAGAAATTTACACTTGCTTTTGTTCATACATGAATGTATTTGCTTACTTTCTTAAGTTATATTTCTTTGTATTATGAATGAATTTTATTTTATTTTTCAGGCATTATTTTACTTTATAATTCAAATGAATTTCTATAATCATTAGGTTGTTAAAATTCTCTAATGTATTCACTTAATATTTTACATAATTTATTAGTACGTTGTTTGACTTTATAGTTCATGATTTATCATATATATCTATATATATATATATATATATATATATATTATTTCAAATCTACTCATATATGCTCAAATACATATATATTCACATATATACAATATTTACAATATTTTTAAATTTAAACGATTTATACAATTTTTTTTATTTTGAGCTCGGGGAAACTCGCATCAATTAATCGATTAATTTCACAATTTTTATTCAAAAATCAATTTAATTATCAATTTAAATATATAAAAATTCGGGGTCGTTACAGACTTCCCCCTTTAAAAGAATTTCGTCCTCGAAATTGCCAAGGAGACACAAAGATAGATGAAGAATGTTTCATCAAATCAAACTGAACAGCTATTCTGCATTTGGCTTACCAAATCAGAATATCAATAATAGATACAAGAACTAATCTATTTTAACACTTCACAAGATACTCGGGTTATCCAGATCTAGGAAATATGCAGTGGCATCGGTTAGTTCGAAAGGATAACTAACCATTCGTAGAATATATCGGGGCCCAAAGAATAGATAGATGTATGGATACAATTTCAAAACTTTTAGTTTAAAAACCAAAATGTACCTATCAACTATAGCAATCAAAGCAACCAAGGCATCCAATACATCCAAACAAACAAGTCTGGCCTATCTGGAGTTTATGTCCCATATTGATATATTGAATTTCTTCCTGGATCCACCAGAAATTATCGAAGAATTGATAAAAGAGATGTTGAACAAAAGAGATTGATAGAGAAAAGATTGCTTCCTTGTTGTTACAGGGTATTGACCATTTATAGTCGTATTCCCCTGTCCCCTATCTCATCCTCTTCTTGCACTCACACTCACTATCAGTGGATAGTAAGAGAATTTACTGAGACATACGGACGAATATCTGAGAAATACTCATTCTAGGGTATACTTCACCTTATCTCTAATGAGCTACTTAATGTGTTATACTCCTGAGCTAAAGTTCAACCCTCAGCTCTGATACCAAATGTAACGATACACAGACAGCGGGCACCGGTAGGCTTTGCAACCATCCCAGCCCCACCGTGGCATACACTGGCACCTCGTAGTTACTTTTACGGCCAGCCTCTCAACTGTCACAACCAACCCATCCCACTCAGGGACATGTAGGGGTAAGAGTCTCCCGTTCGCCACCAAACCGCGAAGCGAGAACCCCCTATCATGCTGTAATATAGCAAATGCGATCCATAAACAAGTTTGAACCCTAATTCAAGCTCGTTAATCCTCCACGACAATCTATAAAATTATCAACCATTTTTCTGATGATCAACTATCCCCGAACCACCTTTTGACCAAACCACGAAGAACCTAACCTTGCCGTTTGACAGAATTTGAAGAATTTGTTTGTTGCCTCCAAACCCAAATTTCTCGACTATTATAAGCTTAACAATTTTAGGACCTTCACTAAAAATCATTATTTCGTGATATAAACTTGATTATGAAATCAGATTTTGAAGTTAAGATGTTCGAATTTTCTGATATCTTATGATCTGCCTGTAAATTACCCTTTTCACAATATTTATTTAAATATTTCTGCTTGGAATTTATTTTTAAAATTCAATTTGCAATGTTCTAAACATTTTTTTTAGAGATCAGTACCTAACTTGGATTGTATTTGGATGATATATATTTCTAAACAGGTTTATCAACCCTGTGATGAAAAGAATCAGAGGCACATTTGCCTGGAACCAACATGCATATCTTATTTCAAATGTACAGACAGGTTTCAATCATCACCAACATTATCAAAGCATCACACCAAGTATAAGAGGGTAAAAGAGATTAATTTACTCCCAAAAAAAATAGTAACAGATTCAAAGTAGAAGGTTTGCTGACAAAATCATATTTTTAAAGTTTTAAAACAAAATAAACAGATTTAATTCATAGCTTTCAAAAAGAATTCATTCATAACTTGGAAAACCATTTTTTTCAATTCAACTTGAAATTCCTTTAATTAAACTGGAATTTCATTTCTTATCTGAAAGCTTTTATTCTTTTAAACAAACAGTTTCATTTTGGAAATCTGATTCATTTATACGAGTTAAGGTCTTTGGGTTAAATCCAAATTCTCAAAATTATGCTTTTAAATGGTTTAGATTCATACAAACACATTTATATCATCTTTAATCCCTAGTTTCAAATCATAGGATTCAATTTCAAACTTGAATTCAAATTTAAATCAAATTATTTAAATTTTCAAAACTTGATTAAGTTATTCAAAATAATTTTATCTTTGAAATTCCATTTCAAAAGCTTTTCACTTTTAAACCCAAATTTCCAATTTCAAAATCAATTGAAATTAAAATTTTCAATTTCGAAAACATCAAATTTAAATTATCTGTGACTTAACCGATTTCCACGTGAAATCGATATTTGTGTGTGTAAAGGGTGTAGTCCAAGGGTTTCACACAATAGTGCAACATCATTCAATCATCACAGATTAAATACAGAAATATAATTGATAAGCGGTATAAACTATAACGCCTATCGTTCATTCACAGATCACAGATATATATCACAGATAATAAATTACATCACAGATTAAAACACAAATCAGGGTATATCACAAAGCATCACAAATCAGGGATATCAAACAATTCACATTCAATAGAATCCAAATATTCATAAGTAAGGTAAGTTAATTGTCTGATTAATTCAAATCAGATTTATTTCTTATGAATAAATTTCTAATCCTGGTTAATCAATTATTAATAAATTACAAATTATTTTGATTAATTATTCTTTAATCATTTATTAATTAACCATTAATAATAAATTGATTATCCTTTAATTATAATTTATCAACCCTTAGTTATTAAATAATTAACCTTTAATTATTAAATTCACCATTTAGTTAATTATCTTTAGTTAATAATTTAACCCTTAATAAATTAATTACCACTTAATTAATAAAATTCCAATAAGTGATCATCCCTAACCACTTACATTAATTAATTTATCTTTGATTTATTATCTTCAAAATTAATTGCTTTAATTTATTAACCATATTAATTAATTTTCCTTTGACTAATCATTTGATAAATAAATCAACTTTAAATCATTAAATAAATTATCTTTAATCAATTATTTTCTTAATCACCTGATTTATCAATTTTAATCATTAATTGATATTTAATTAATAATTCTTCATTAATGATTTTAACCCTTTAATTACTTACTTACAATATTACATTTATTTTTAAAATAAACTTTAAAATAAAGGTTATATATATATTTAAAACACTTTAACTAAATTAATTTAAAATAATTTATTTAAAACCCTGAACTAATCCAAACTTAACTAAAACAATCATTATATAAAAGAATTAATTAAGAAATTTGTTTAAACTTGATTTGTTTAAAATTTTTAAACTGTAATCTCAATTACTCGGGTCAAACCCATAGTTTCCCCGAGCAAACTTCGGGCCTCACCAAAACTTCAACTGCTTCGAGTTGATCTCGCGAGTTACACGAGCACGAACCCGAGACCTATCTTCTTCCAAAAGCCTAAAATCGACTGACACGCAATCCAATTCGTTCACGTGCACGCTGCCGTTGACCAACTCCAGGTGACACTACAACGTTGAAAAAGACGACGATGATCCAAGCATCAATTCCCGATCGCCAGAACTCCAATAATTACTCGAACTCGAAATTGAGAGTTCGAGCCAAACCTGGAAACATCAATGGCATCACTCGTCCAACCTGGGAATCACCTCGTATACCCAATGCCCACCACCAGAATATCTGAAATTTCGCCACTTCATCTCCATTCATCCACGAACCCACCTCCAAAACCTCATTGAACTCGATCGACTACAGGAGCCGTGGCGATCGAATCATTAAACTTAGTTGAAACTAGGGTTCTGTACTTCAAATGCTTGCCGCCTTCACCACGACAGACTACACCCCGTCACCATATTTTTCCCCAAATCCCAGTACGTCCCTCTGTCACCAACCAAAGCTTCAACCTCTACAAGTCAGTGAATCCCCATAGATCACTAAAACTATGAAATTCATACAAACCCAAAATGCTCCTTTATCTTTGATTTAAAAATTTTGGCTTAAGTTTTAAAAATCGAGTTTTAGTATACGAATTCCAGTTGTCTACTTGGATTTGTAAATTAAGAACCCTAAATTTTAACTACTTTAGAGTTTTACTGAGTTGCCTTTTTTGTTGAGGCATTAATAAGTTGTTTCAACTTAAATAAATTTTTAAAACTGAGTTCATGACCAAACTAACAACCTTTGTTTATATTGTAAGTTTTAATTGTCAGTAGAACCAGAGGAAAAGGTTTTCGAATCAAAAATCTTGGTTTATGAACTCAGAACAGAGACAATGATAAACAGACTGCACACAACATTTTTCACATAGAATTCATATATGTATATATATAGATTCAACCATACTTATCCATAGATATATTCAAACAGGTTCATACTTTAGGTAAAAAAAAAATGTTACTCACCTGGAACAGTTCGAACAGAAGACAGGAAACAAAGAAGTAAGGCCTGGAAATGATGTGTTTGAAAAACTGGAATATGGTTCTTTTGATTTTCCTCTCACCATATCTTCTTGCTTGTTGTTGTAAGGCAGACATTTTTTAAGTTTGTAGAGATGTTTAAGTATTTGTTATTACTTTAGTTTTGTTATGTTGAACGAAATGAAAATAAGAATAGATATAGAAGAGTTGTACAGAGGGGTGATGTCTGGTTTAAGCAAATACAGGTACAAGGGTATATATTATTTTTGTACAAAATAGACAGAGATCTTTCTTTTCTTTGTAGCTGATATTTCTGTTTGGTGGCTGATATGCTTTTGTGTAGTGTACTAATGCTTCATGCATTTATTATCAATTGTACCTCATTCATATATATGTTCTTCTTTCGGTTGAACAATATAAAGATAATTGTTGTGGCTTTATTTTCTCAAGTCTACATACTTATATGTATATATTTTTCCTTGTACTTTGTAGATATTTTGTTTTGTCTTCTTGTTTACATATTCATTTACAACTTTGTTTCATTATCTTCTTTTGCAAGCTTCATAGAAATTTACACTTGCTTTTGTTCATACATGAATGTATTTGCTTACTTTCTTAAGTTATATTTCTTTGTATTATGAATGAATTTTATTTTATTTTTCAGGCATTATTTTACTTTGTAATTCAAATGAATTTATATAATCATTAGGTTGTTAAAATTCTCTAATGTATTCACTTAATATTTTACATAATTTATTAGTACGTTGTTTGACTTTATAGTTCATGATTTATCATATATATCTATATATATATATATATATATTATTTCAAATCTACTCATATATGCTCAAATACATATATATTCACATATATACAATATTTACAATATTTTTAAATTTAAACGATTTATACAAAAAAAAATTATTTTGAGCTCGGGGAAACTCGCATCAATTAATCGATTAATTTCACAATTTTTATTCAAAAATCAATTTAATTATCAATTTAAATATATAAAAATTCGGGGTCGTTACATCTGATGTTCTGATGGGTGGGGATTTTATGCACACGGATAATGATGTTGTTATTAACGGTGATCATTTATGTGATGAGGTTGGGGTTTTAGAGGAAGTGGATGTGAGAAAGTTGTCAGATTCTGGTGTAGTGGAGATTCAGTCTGAGGTAGTGGAGATTCAGGCTGATGATGGTGATCTTCTCGTGGCTACTGACATCTTACATGCAGTGAATGGAAATAATGTTAACTCTAGTGTTCCTGGGATTGATGAGTATAAATAGGAAAAATAATTCAAAATCAGTTAATGGTAATGTTGTAAACTCTGGCTTGTTGACTCAGTGGGTGGTAATATTGTAGATAATGTATTACAATGCGCAGCAAGCATTTCTATAGTAGTTGTTAGTGAGGGTAATTTTGACAATAAAGATTAATTTTTATCTTCATCGACTAAGAGAGGTAGGCGTAGGAAATCAGTTGGTCAATGGTGTTTTTCATCGTAGTGCCAGAGTCCGTAACAGTCATTCTTCGTTTATGGGTGAGTCACCTGATTCGAGTGCTATGAGTGGCACTACAAATTCAGGCATAGGTATGGCTTCTATTTTAGGCAATACTTATTCTTTCTATGTTCTAGGTAGTTTATCCACCAGTGAGTTATGTCAGTAAGCTAGGGATATTGCTTTTGTTTTTACTAATGATGAATTAGATACTGTCTACATTAGGAGTAGGGAAATAGAGAGGGTTAGATCATCTGGATTATGAGGATTATTAGTTGGAATATTAGAGGTTTATATAATTTAAATAAATGTGATAAAATTAGAGAATTTTTTAAAGATTACTTTATTGATATTGTCCTTTTACAGGAAACAAAAATAGATTGTCCTGATATTCGTTTTTATAGAAGATTAGGTGGTTATCATTTTAGACATTGGGCATGTTTATCTTCAATTGGAGCTTCTGGGGGTTTACTTATAGGGTGGCATGATAATTCTTTTAAATTTCTTCAAACTATTACTAAGCAATACACTTTACATATTATTCTCATTAACCTTAGGGTTAAGTCTTTATTAAATATATCTAATATTTATGGACCAAACTTGAAAATTGGTCGTCGGATTCTATGGAACGAATGTCTAGAATTTAGATCATTCGCTCCTGGATCTTGGATTTTAGGTGATGGCTTCAATGTTACGCGGTTTTAGGGGAGCGATCACACTGGAAGGTGATTTCTCTTCTATGGAAGAATTCGATCAATTCATTATTAGTACTAATTTGGTTGAATTACCACTAACTAATAGAGAATTCACTTGGTGTAATACTAGAGAATCCCCTTCAATGGCTCTTCTAGATAGATTTTTCGTCAGTGATGAAATTGAACATAATTAAATTTCCTATTTGTAGAGTCACTGGTTTGCCATATATGTATTCTAACCATTGCCTTATCATTCTTACGTGTGATCATCATAAAATTGTTAATAAAACTTTTAAATTTGAAAAAATGTGGCTATTAGAATCTAATTTTCCTAATTAAATTAAAAATAAATGGATAACAATGAATTTTTATAATATCAGAAATACGGATAACTCAGCAAAAAAATTTGTTTTAAAACTTTGAGGTCTTAGAAATTTTCTTAAAAATTGGAATAAGTGTATATTTGGCAGTATTAAAATTAAAAAAAAATTACTTTCTGAAATGCTTAAAATTAATAAGATAGAAGAAACTAGACAACTAAATCTTGGAGAGCGTAATGTACTCACTAAATTAAAAGAAGAACTTAATTCAATTTTAGAAAAAGAAGAGGTTACGTGGAAATAGAGATCTAGAATTCAATGGATTAATGAAGATGATAATAATACAAAAAAAATTCATAATATGGCTAATGGTAGAAAACGTAGCAACGCAATAAAATCTATTTTTGTGAATAATGTTGAATTGGTTAATCAAAGGGATGGCCTTTACTGATTACTATAGGGATATTTTGGTAATAAGAACAAACATAGAATAGACGTTAGATGGGATGAGCTATATCCTATTGAGTCTAGAATTTATCTTAATGACTTTGATAATCCTTTTTCTGAAGAGGAGATTTTTGGCTATTAATGACATGCCTAGTGATAAAGCATCGGGTCTCGATGGTTTTCCTATTTTATTTTAGAAAATATTTTGGGATGTATTAAAATTTGATTTAGTTAGCATGTTTAATGAATTTTATAATGGGAAACTACAATTATGAAGATTTAATTTTGCAAACGTCATTCTACTACATAAAAAATCAGTGCTAATAATTTGAAAGATTTTAGACCAATTTCTTTAATTAATTGTTCTGTTAAAATTATTTCACAAGTTTTAGCGAATAGACTTAGTATAAGAATGAATGATCTAATTGATTGCTCACAAACTGCTTTCATTAAGGGTAGAAATATCATGGATGGAGTGGCTGTTGTTCAAGAGTACATTAATCACTGTTGTAAGAATAACATTACATGTGCGCTCCTAAAACTTGACTTTGCGAAAGCTTTTGGCTCGGTAGATTGGGATTTTCTAATTGATATGTTACTAGCTAGAGGTTTTAGTCGTAATTGGATTAGTTGGATTATGACTTTGCTTAAAACTGGTAATTTTAGTATAATGGTTAACGGGATTTTAGGGAATAAAATACAATAAAAACATGACGTACGATAGGGTGATCCTTTATTTCCCCTCTTGTTTAACTTAGCTGCTGATGTTTTCGCTACGATAATTAAAAAAGCTGTTGGAAATGGATCTTTAGGATGCGTTGGTAGTGAAATTTCACGTAATGGTCTCTCTGTTCTTCAATTTGCGGAAGATACCTTATTATTTACTTCTCATTTGCCTACTCACGTCATTACCCTTAAATTTAGTTTATATAGCTTTGAACTACTTTCAGGACTAAAAATTAATTTTGATAAAAGTTCGGTTTTAGTATTAAATGACGTTGATAAGGTTGAAGGTTTAGTAGCTATTACGCTTAATTGTAAAACCATGAATTTCCCTATTGATTATCTTGGATTTTTGATTAGACCAACTAAACTTAAGCATGATGACTGGCTAATTATAATAGATTAAATTAAAAATAGAATTTCTAATTGGAATGGGAGGTTTTTATCGAGAGCGGGCAGATTAATTCTTATCAATTCTATTTAATCTGCATTTCTGATTTATTGGATGTCTATGCATCTTTTCCCAGAATGGGTGATCAATAAAATTAATAAAATAAGAAGGGATTTCTTATGGAGGGGCGATAATCCTAACATTAGTCTAAGATGTTTAGTTAACTGAGAAACCATTTGTAAATCGAAAAAGGAGGGAGGACTAGGTGTTATTAATTTATGTAGCATGAACTTGTCTTTATTAGGGAAGTGGTTATGGAAATTTAAGGATATAAATGATAATTCTATTTGGAAAGAAATTATATCTAAACATTTTATAATAGTAATAATGATTTATTTCAAATTACACCTTTGGTTAATAATAAATTGTCTAATTTTTGGAAACCAATTTTAAAATGTCATGTTATTTGTAACCTTGGTACTAATACGATTGTTCAGTCAGGAAATAATACAACTTTTTTCTCCAAATAATGATTCCTATTGGAACCTCAGTTTTAATAGAATCTTAGAAGGTACAACTCTTAGACAATTCTCTTTAGTATGTGCAAGATTGAATTTATATAACATTGATAACGAAAATGATATTATTAGCTGGGAATGGGATAAATGTAAGAAATTCACTTCTATTCATTGTATAAATTTCTTAATTTCTCGGGGGTTACTTATAACACTTTTAATCTTATTTGGGAAACAAATGCACCACCAAAAGCTAAGATTCATATGTGGTTAATCATGCATGGGAAGCTAAATACCATTCAACTTTTAAAAAGAAAGAATTTTCCAATTAGTGATAAATGTACTTTTTGTAACTTGTATTTTGAAAATATTAATCGTATATATTATGACTGTATGGATACTTGGTACATTATTAATAATACACTTAAAATCTTTAACTTTATTCTTACAACTAAAGTTACTGATTGTGATTTTTACTGGAATAACTTAAGATTTAAGTTTACAAAGGAAAATAGATTTTTACTAGATACTTTGTCCACTATAATATGTTGGTATATTTGGTTTGAGAGAAACCAGAGACTATTTAATAATAATAACAGTTATATTAATAGATTAGTAATTACAGTAGCTTCATTTTGTTTCAACTGGATCTCAAATCCAAAATATAAATTGGTTAAAAATAATCATTTTAATGAATATCTTAATAAGGTTAGAAAAACATGGAATTATTTAAACAAAAAAACCAATATTTTTAACATTAATAGCTACAACATTAGCATTTATTCGAATTCGAATAAAGATTTTACTGATCATAATGTTCTTTTAATCAAAGGAGCTTAATGTTAATATTTTTTAGATTTTTTAAGTATATAATTACATATTTTGTTAATTCTTATGCCTTTGATTTTGTGTTCATTATCTCATAATTCACATATATATGCCTATTATTAGTCTAACGCTTATTATTATTTCTTTGTTGTCATATAGTTTTAACTCTAGTTTTATTACTTTTATTTCATTAATGCATATATATGTATATAATTTTACTTATATACATATATGTGTGTATTATTCTTATACTTTTGTATAGTTCCATCCACAGGTACAGGTTTAGGCTAAAAATGGTGGTAGAATGTTATTTGCAGGGTTTCAGGGTTGTTGTTGCTAGGATGTTGGATTGTTGTTCATATGATCGTTGTTAGGAGAGTTCTCATATTTTGGATTTGGATCTTCCGCACTAGTTGTGAGGCGTTCCTTCTCTAGTGGAGCTGCTTGTGGATCTCATTTGTTCTCTTGGATGTACCATGGTTTATATTGGGTACTTCTAACACTTCATTATCGGGCGGTGGCTTTGCCGGAGTTCGTTACTGAGGTGTAATAGGCGATGGTCTTGCCGGAGCTCATTCAATAAATTACCTGATGTTGCTATCTTAGATTTTTTTGTTTATGATTTGTCACTGCCAGGCATGTTGACAGCTCCTTTTCTATCGGTGTTATATGTGTGTGTGTGTGTGTGTACATGTGTGCTCTCCTCTACTTTAGAGGATCACACGTTTCTCTCAAAAAACATTATATTCTTTCTTTTAGCAATACCAATTTGTTGTTGTGAACATGTGGCTGTTCTTTGATGAATTATACCATTTTCTGCACAGAATAGTTTAAATAGTGATTCATATTCTCCACCTCGTTCTGATCTCAATATCTTGATCTTCTTGTTAAGTTGATTTTCTACTTTAGCTTTGTATTTTATAAACGATGTAATTGATTCATCTTTACTATTAAAAGATATACATAGCAATATCGTGTATAATCATCAGTAAATGCGATAAAGTACTTTGTCCCACCTCTTCTAGGTAATGACATGAAATCACATAAGTCGGTATGAACCATCCCTAATGGTTCGGTACTCCCATCAATTGTATGAAATGGTTTTTTGACTATTTTTTCTTCTACGCGTGTTTCACATTTGTATTTTTTATCTACATGAAATTTTGGAATAAATCATAAGTTTGCAAGTCATATTATATCATGCCATAAAAGAGTTTCATGCACAACCATATAAGAAATTTCATTTTTATTCATTGCACAATCAGAATACATAGCGTTATTATCGACTACGGCTTTATTTGCCTTAAAGAGGCCATCACATAAATATCCCATTCCCATATAAATTCCAACCTTAGATAGAACCATCTTGTCTTGTTTGACTCGAAAACCATTTGATCCTTCCTTTGAAAACACGGGTCCGGAGGTAAAGTTTTCGCGTATATCTGGAACACAAAGGACTTTATTCATTATAATAGTTTTCTAACAAATAAATTTGAAAATGATGGTGCCATTGCCTTCGATCATGGAAACTGTAGAATTACATATGTAGAGTTTTTCTTCCTGATCAAATTTATTATAAGTGGAGAACATGGATTTGTCAAAACAGACATGACGAGTAGCACCTATGTCTACCAACCATTGTATAGGGTTCTGAACCAAGCACCATTCTGTTACAACTCCAGAGAAATTCAAATCATCAACGTCCATATTGTCCACTATATTTGCTTCTTAATTATTCTCCTTCCTGTGTCTACAAATCTTAACGGCGTGTCCCGTCTTTCCACAAACCCAACACTGACCATTAAACTTTTTTGGCCTGCTTATTTTCTCTGAGTTTGTTTTCCGATGCTTTCCTCTTATGTGGAAAATCTACTTTTTGTTATTAAAGTGTTCTTTCTTCTTTGACCCTTTAGTAACAAATGCCTCCTCACTTTTTGGTTGTATCACTCCACGATCATCTACCTTAATTTCCAATCTGACAATTAGATCTTTTAACGAAATCTCCATCTTCTTGTGTTTTAGATAGTTGCAGTAGTCTTTCCATGATGGGGGGCAACTTTCTTGTTATCGCTTCAACAAGAAATGACTCTCCAACTTTATTTCCTTCTGATTCAAGTTCATGAATAATGATTAGTTGGAGTTCTTGCACTTGAGTAATCACTAATTTGGTATCCACCAATCCTTTAGTCCATGAATTTGTTGACTGTAAATTTCTTCAGACTAATATTCTAGGTTTTGTACTTGTTAGCAAGTGCAATCCAGAGAGATTTTACTATCTGATGATGTTGATATACTTTGTACAATATCTTATCTAGACAGCTCAGAATGTAATTATTGCCCAAGAAATCCAAATGTTTCCATGTGTCAAAAGCCAGAAACGCATCTTTGTTTGTTTATCTAGTTTGGCCTAGTTTCGGCACAGGCTCCTCCTATTCGAGATACCTTTGCAGACCCAACATAGTTAGATGGAATAATAGCATCTAACTTTGCTATGTATGAAAGTCATCACCTTCTCCTTTGAACGGATCAGGTCTGTTGTGAGTAGCAGTTTTTGTTGATAACTCAACCGCTGCCATTTCTGTTTCAGTAAAAACTAGAAAGTCTTAAGATGTTAGAACTTATTTACAAAAATAGTAACGAACAGCGATAATCAATGCATACAAACAAACGGAGTTTGTGCACAAGGATGCACAAACAGTACAAAAATGTAATGATAACAATGTAGTAGAAAGGAGAAGATGAATTGAAAAATTAAAATGAAAAATCTAAAACAATCTAACCGATTATAAGGAAATATCATTTGAGGCTTGCCGTAATAATTTCCTTAAGACTTTATTTCAAGTCTCCCAGGATACAATAGGCTATATTTGCACGAGATTGTGATGAGTATGATTTCTCTTTGATACGAGTTTCCTTTAATTTGAGAAACGAAGAAGAAGAGATTGAGAAAAAGGATTGGTAATGCGATCAACATTCCCCTCATTTTATAGTCTTATTCACAACGGGTGTATTCATTGGGAAAGGTCACGTTTTTTCATGTCGGATTAATAGCAATTTGCAACGTTTTTTTTCTGTTGGGAAATTGCGTCTATCCGCAACAGACATTTCCGTTTGAAAAAATTCTTCTATTTAAACAGTCACACTGTTTGAATTTTAAACAAGCAAAAATTAAAAACTTGGTCCAATCATATTGGACACCGATCCGATTCGGTGCGGGACGGGTTAATCCATGGTCATATAGATCCTCTACCTCGCACAAAATTACATGCCCTTACAAACAAATATAGATTGATGTGAAATAGTATATAAACATGAAAACTTCTTTTATTTTTGACGATGTGGGACTATATTCAGGATGTCTAACAAAAAGGCAACGCTTGGTGAGGACTTTTAGAAAATTATTAAGTCGGTTTGAGTTGTGGCACCATAAACAAAGATAATTGCAAGCGAGATAAGTAGCTACATCTGCTGACTGGACAGGCGTGTGTGCAGGCATGACAAACAACCTTATTTTAGGTATTATTAATTGTTGGAAATGTGGATTACGGATCTTAAGGCTGGAGTAACATTAGAGGGGAGGGTGAATAGTGTTTAATGGATTTTATGGAATTTTTGAAATCTTTTCAAATTAAACACAAACAAATGCAATTCATAAACATTGAACCAGACACAGATGCAAATAGTAAATAAAGGCAGTAAAGGAAAGAACACACCGGAATTCTATACTGGTTCGGAGTTACCTTACATCCAGTCCTACACAATTTCTTGTGCAGATTTCTTTTCAAATATAATGTCAATATTACAACCTCGATTTCAAGGGCATGAGATACACCCTTTTGTCTCCGAGTCTAGGGCAAACTCTCTTGATTTAACCAGGATACAAGATCACCTAATTGATTTATGGGCTACAATCACACCCACTTGATTTACGGGGGCCACAATCACACCGTTTCCAATCACACTTTGATAGAGAGAGATTCAATACACTTCAATCTTTCGATCTTTTATTACAAATGATCTTATAACTCTGAATAGCACTGGGATCTTGGAGAGAGAGTGGCAGAGAATCAAACTAGAGACGATCGAGTTTGATTCACTTAGGATTTCGGCATAATTTTGATAAAGCATTTGAAATATAAGAGAATTTTTTAGTGGAGAAGGAGTGAAGAAATGAAGAAAAACTAACTTAAAATTCATTGAAAACAACTAGTATATATAGGAGAACAATGGTCATGTCCATTCGCGAAAAGTTATGACGAATAGACACTTCTTTTGAAAATTTGAAATCTACGGCTACCATGTCGATATGGGGGGAATAGGGATGTCGACATGCCTATATTATTTTTTGAAAATTGATTTTGCTTTAAAATGATTTCTATTCTAAAACTTGTCAAAATAATTTCTAAACTTTGTAAACCATTTTAAATATAGTTTAAACTTATAAAAGAGTTTTAGAAAGTAATCTTAATATATAATCTATAATATAAAAGTAATATTAAAAACTAAGTATAGACTTCATTAAAATATATTTTTTAGATTTAAAGCTAAAACATTAAAATCAAGAGATAGTTTAAAAAACAAGAGATGATTTTAAGATCAAAATATTAAAAGATGATAAGAATAGTTTTTGAATTAAGGCTAAAATGTTTAAATTGATAGAGATAACTTTTAAAAAGATAGTTTTTGGAAAAATAGTTAAAATAAATTATTTTGAATATTCCGTGGATTCCATTCCGCTAAAGAAGGTCATGAGTTCCATCCCACTATTAAAGCGGGAAGGTGGATTTCATTCCACAATTAAAATCCGAATAAAGATTTTAGTGCTATTATGAAGTTTTAACATAAATCTAGACTCTATTACTTATCTTGATATCTTGAACTTTTGAACTCTTGATACTCATGAGTCTTAAGTCTTGATTTCTTCAATCTTGAATTTGTCAGTCTTGAATCTTTATACTGTACAGTCTTCATTCTCAGTACCTGCATATATATACCCTGCATATACATATCTATCTAGACAAGAATATTATTATTTATATTTTATAACAAGTCCTATGGTTGTTGTCATCAAAACCATCATCTCAGGACCTAACAATCTCTCCCTTTTTGATGTTGACAACCTTTGTTTATAAAATCTACTCCAACAAATTTTGATTCTACTCCGACTCCCCCTTATTCCAACAACTCCCCCTTAATCTACTAACTCCCCCTTAATCTAAGCCTATCTAACCTATTATATAATTCTCCCCTTTTGTCATAAAAAAAACTAATCCTAAACTACATAACTCACCCAAAATCTTATACTATAGCACCGTATAAGATAATAACACAATTAAGTAGAATGTAAATGAGACAGATAATAATATGATTAAAATATAGAAAGGTAAATGTGAGAGATATGAAAATTTCAAACATAATCAATCAATATATACATCATGTCCTTATCAAACCACACCATGTTCACGCCATATTCAAACCAATCCAAACAATTCAAACCAAATCAAAGTAAATTAAATCACATATATCAAATCAAACATTTCTTGGAACTTGAACCCATCCTTCTTCACCGAAGATAGGATCTGCCTTTATAGCATCCCATTCTTCACTATCTTTGTTCAGAGTTCCTTCTAGATTCGCTTCAAGTTCTTCTTTGTTAAGGGCAGAGATCATCCATTGAATGGAATCAAAGTACCTTTCTTGGTCCTTTATCATCTGCATTTGGCTTAATTCTAAGTGTCGTTGATTGAGAAGGATAAAAGTAAGTGTGTTCTTGAAGGAATTGAGAGTTTCTTCAAAATTCTCACTTAGATTATGAATAGGAGAGACCATTTTTTGATAAAATATGAAGAAATTCAATGGAAAATAAAGAGAATTGAAAGTATGCATTTTTCTAGAAGAAACAGGTATTTAAAGAGTTAGAAAGTCGTTTGAAATGAAAAGACGCAAGGTAGTTATGTCAATTTCAATTTCAATTTCAAAACAAAATACAGTTTTTGGTCGTTACATGTCGACATGGGGGTAGGGGAATGTCGACATGTCCCTGTTAATTTTGGCAATTTGCTTTGTTTCTTTATATTATGTACAAGTCTATATATATAAACTTATATAATATAATAACAAGCATTCTAGAGATATTTTAGAGCTAATAAACAGAAATAAAGGATTTTCATTGATAATTTTAGTTAACATTACATAAAATGATACATAACATTAACTAAAGAGAGATACAAACTAATACAACATGAAATGAAACTAGTATTAGTTAGAGGATGATGAAGATTCCAAACTTGCGACACACTTTCCCAAAGAACTTGTTCATTTTGGTGGAAATCTTGTCCAACTTTTTACTAACGGATCTTTTGAGAATCCGTTGGTTTTCCACGATAATCTTTTGGTTCTTGATAAGCATTTTGTTGGATGGATTGGTAGGAGGATAGGGTATTCGATGCTTTCCAATGAAGTCTCTTCCTCCTCCTCTCCTTCTTCTTCAATTTCCATCTCCTCCCTTCCTCCTCCTCCTCCTCTTCTTCTTCCCTCTCTTCATGAGCCAATCTTTCATCCTTTTCGGCAAGTGTTTCATACGGTTGAAACACAAGTGGAATTCTCATGAGTGAAACGTTAGCATAGTTAAACACTTTTCTAGAAATGAACTCCTTTCTCTTATAATCAACACCAAAGTAGTCGAAAATACAAGTGAGGTAAATTCCATGGTATAAAGTGTTTTCACCTAAAGTAAAAAAATTGAGACGAAGTTCATCCAAAATCACTTGCGCCCAATTAATGTCATATTGCCCAAAAATAGCAAAAAGAGCCTTACAAACTTTTAAGGTCGGGTGATTTAAATTTCTCAATCTTGGAGTTATGGTATGTTGCAAAAGAAGGTTTACAATTCTAGCTTTAGGATAGAAATTTTGGTTTATAAACTCAAAGTTATCATCCCCTTCAAAAATGTGATGAAATGTCTCACGATCATGTTCATCAATTTTAAAATCTGAAAGATCCATTCCCATACTCTTACAACCAAAAATGTTACCCAAAATCTCACTATTTAAAACAATATGTGTTCCTTTAACGCTACTCCACATTTCTCCTTCATTTGCTTCATAAAAACTGAAAGTTACTGTGCTATAGGATCGAGTAATAGGGAATATACTAAATAACTAGGGCGGAAAATAATAGCAGTAAAGTAAAATGACACTAGGGATTTTTATACTGGTTCGAACTCCCGTTCTACGTCCAGTCCCAGGCTCCTTCTAGAATTAAAGCTAGAAACCCTCACTTAACCCATAGAAACAGTTATTACACCGCCTGAGCAACCAAACAGGACTTGACCACCTGAGCAACAGAACAGGACTTGACTGCCTGAGCAACCGAACAGGACTTTCTTACAAACTAGATTAACTTGACTTTGTGTGTTCTGAATAACATGGATTTTTCACTTGTAGTACACCCTTCCTATAATCTTTTCCTTAATAATGATGTGTATAATTGTGTGTGTATGAAGAATAGGAAGATTAGAATTTCTTATAGAATATAGAAGTGGACTTGTAAGCAATGATTGTATAGAATTTTGAAAGCAATAGAATCAAGAAAGCTATGCACTATAGATGAAGAAAGATAAGAAAATTTGGTGATTTGATTAATGAAACTTAAATGCTTTTATAGTGTATGAGAAGTTACAACTTCTAGTAAAAGTTCTCTGCGAAAAGCTAACGGGTGCAACACTTGGGGAAGGAGATATCCTTTGATAATGAGAAGTGTCTTTTCATAATATTGGACTGTTACAGGATTCAGTCGACTGAAAGTGCTTGGTCAGTCGAATGAATTCAAAGAGTGCACAAGTCAAATACATAGACTCAATCGACTGACAATGGGTATTCAGTCGACTGGTCCATGTTATATATAAAAATATATATACTGATTCAGTCGATTGAAAGCACATGGTCAGTCGACTGAACAGTGCAATTTAGTGAATGAATGTATGCATTTGAAATCGAAAGGTGTTTAAATTTGAATGCAAGTTTATATGTGAATATGAATGAATGAGAATGATGATTCTTAAGGAAAGATTTTAACAAAGCGACTAGACTAGACTCTATATACACTTTTCATGACTCTTGTTAAAATATATAACTATATGAACCATACTTTGAGTCGTTGAGTCCGGATGTTGTAGTAGTCGAAGATTCGTGAATTGTTTTGTCATGTCAGCAATCAAAACCTAAGATCCAACATTCTCCCCCTTTTTGATGATGACAACTCCATTTGCTACAAATGAATCTTGACAAGCTTTGTTGATCTATTTCTCCCCCTGAATATATACTTGGTATTATGCTCATTGTTTCTCCCCCTGAACCTATGCTTATACATTCCTGTAAATAATAATCGAGCGATATCTTTTCTCCCCCTTTGTCATTGGCAAAAAGGATAGTTTTCAAAACAGATAATATAACTTATAACAATATCAATGAAAAACCAATGTCCAATATCCATTTTTCTCTCTTTTTAAGTGGTACCTGCAAAAAATATAGAATGAACATTGGTACCCAACTTTTGTTAGGGTCCTAAGAGTTAGGTCTTTGGAAACCAAACCCAAGAGGGTTCAGAATTCCTTTTGAAAATAAAATCTTTGTTTTGATGAACATTTTTTATAAAGGATTTTATATACTTATCTCTAATCAAAAAATTATTTGTTTTAGGAACCTAAATCTTAATTGATTTAGAAAATTTTGGAACTTTTGAACTAGGTTTTTCAATTTTATTATTATTCCTTTTATATGTAGAATTCTTTGGAATAACTTTAGAAGATTGCTTATATCCTAGTCCTCTTTTATTTGAAGCATTTTTAGAATTTTTTATAATTTCGAAAAGATTTTCCCTGCCTTTATTAAAATTAGAGACATTTTTAGTAATATCATCTAACTTTGTTTTAAGGCTAGAGTTATCTAATTCTAAAATCTTGACATTAGCTTTAAGATCATGATTTTCAATTAGTAGAGCATCATTCTTTTCTTTCTGAGTTTCTATCTCTTGACTTAACATAGAGAGTTGAGATGTCATGTTAGAACAAGATTCTTGAGTAACATCAAGTTCTTCTTATAAGATTTGTTTCATATCTCTTAGCGTATCTACTTCGATTTCAGTTCTATTCAGTTTTTCAAGAGATTCTTTGTATTTTCTTTTGATGTCTTTTAGCTTACCAAGTAATTCTGAGTTTCCTTCCAATAGATCATCAAAAATTAGACCACTCACCTCATCTTTTATGGCCATAAAACATACATTTTCTTGTTCTGCATCACTGTTTGAGTCACTATCTGATGATGAAGATGATTCTGAATCATCCCCAGTGATAGAGAAAGCCTTCTTCATGAATCTGTCTTTCTTGTGCTTATGTTTGTCTTTCTTTTTCTCAGGACAGTCTTTTTTGATGTAGCTTTTCTTGTGACATTCATAACATTCTAGAGCAGATGATGATGGTTTGTTGGTGTTGTTATTGTTGATGGAGTTGTTCTTGTTATTTCTAAATTTGTCGCTCTTTCTAAATTTCAAAAACTTTTTAAAATTTTTAGCAATGAACGCCATATCTTCTTCATCTGAATTTGATTCATCTTTTTCTTCCTGGAATGCTATATTCTTCTTATCTTGAGCCTGTACTCATTTTCCCTGGAGATTAACTTCATAAGACATTAGATTTCCTATCAATTCTTCTGGTTTTATGGTTGAAATGTCGTTAGCTTCTTCGATTGCTAAGACTTTTCGTTCCCACTCATCCGTTAAAGAGTTGAGGATTTTTGAAACAATATCAAAATCTGTATAAGTTTCTCCTAATGCTATCAAAGAATGATATATATCTTGAAATCTAGCATACATTTCATTTATAGTCTCATCTTCCTTCATTTTAAAATTCTGGAACTGATTTTTGAGCATAGAAATTTTACTCTGTTTTACTTTGTTAGTACCTTCATGTGTAACTTTAAGTGTACGCCAAATTTCATGAGCAGTTTTATACATGCTTATTCTATTAAACTCATTTTTGTCTAATGCACAATATAACATATTCATAGCTTTTGCATTTGCAATAGCATTCAATTTTTGTGAGTTAGACCATGCCGAATATTCAGTGGTAGGTATAGTATATTCAGATTGCATAATGTTCCAGGTTTCATAACTACTTGCTTGTATATAAATTCTCATTCTAGTAGCCCAATAGTTATAGTTCATTCCATTAAATGGAGGTAGTCATGCAGTAGATTGACCTTCAAGAAAAATAGTGTTAGTAGCAGTGCTGGTGTTGTTTTCCATATTAAAAAATTCAGATAACTATGTTACGGTTAAATGATGACCTTGCTCTGATACCAAATGGAAGTTACTGTGTTATAGGATCGAGTAATATGGAATATAATAAATAACTAGTGTGGAAAATAATAGCAGTAAAGTAAAATGACACCAGGAATTTTTATACTGGTTCGAACTGCCGTTCTACATCCAGTCCCAGACTCCTTGTAGAATTAAAGCTAGCTACCCTCACTTAACCCGAAGGAACAGGTATTACACCGCTTGAGCAACTGAATAGGACTTGACCGCCTGAGCAACAGAATAGGACTTGACTGCCTGAGCAACCGAACAGGACTTTCTTACAAACTGGATTAACTTGACTTTGTGTGTTCTAAATAACACGGATTTGTCACTTGTAGTACGCCCTTCCTATAATCTTTTCCTCAAGAATGATGTGTATAATTGTGTGTATATGAAGAATAGGAAGATTAGAATTGCTTATAGAATATGGAAGTAGAATTGTAAGCAATGATTATATAGAATTTTGTAAGCAATAGAATCAAGAAAGCTATGCACTATAGATCAAGAAAGGTAAGAAAATTCGGTGATTTGATTAATGAAACTTGAGTGCTTTTATAGAGTATGAGAAGTTACAACTTCTGGTAAAAGTTCTTTGCGAAAAGCTAATGGATGCAACACTTGGCGAAGGAGATATCCTTTGATAATAAGAAGTGTCTTTTCATAATATTGGACTGTTATAGGATTCAGTCGATTGAAAGTGCTTGGTCAGTCGACTGAATTCAAAAAGTGCACTAGTCATATACACAGACTCGGTTGACTAACCATGGGTATTCAGTCGATTGGTCCGTGTTATATATAAAAATATATATACTGATTCAGCCGACTGAAAGCACATGGTTAGTCGATTGAACAGTGCAGTTCAATGAATGAATGTATGCATTTGAAATCGAAAAGTGTTTAAATTTGAATGCAAGTTTATATGTGAATATGAATGAATGAGAATGATGATTCTTGAGGAAAGATTTTAACAAAGCGACTAGACTAGACTCTATATACACATTTCATGACTCTTGTTAAAATATATAACTATACGAACCATACTTTGAGTTGTTGAGTCCGGATGTTGTACTAGTCGTAGATTCTTGAATTGTTGTGTCATGTTAGCAATCAAAACCTAAGATCCAACAAAAATCATGATTCAAATTTGCATAAAACATTTTGACATGATTTGTATAACAAACAAAATCATTTTGAGAATCATGAATTAAGCTAAGAATTTGATTCTCTTCGAAAAGAACATTGATCTCATATGAAGGAAAATCACTAAAGATAGCAAATTCTCCCGTATGGAACTTTCCAAAGTTTACATAGCTAATGTAAGCTTTGATAGCTTCCGGATCATTGTAGAGGAACTCTTTGGTGGCCTTGGACAGTCTCATGGTGGATGGAGTGCTTGAGGAAGCCATTTTTGAAGAAAGTAGAGAGCTTGAGAGTTTGAAAGAGAGTTTGAATTTTTAAATGAAAGTGAAAAGATAGGATAAAGTTAAGGAGATAAATAGATATCTAAGAGCCATGTTTTTGGTCAAGAGATACCTTTTCAGAGCTTTGGAATTAGTGAAAAGGTGGATGGAAATTCAAAGTTTTGAATTCAAATTTGAACTTCAAATTCTAGCAGGGATGTTGACATGGGGGGTAGGGTCATGTCGACATAGGTCCCCTAAATCATGTGAATTATTTTTCCTACTTTATTTAATATCTATATCTATATATCATATAATCTAATTTATATTTTATCTGAAATAATATTAAATATAATAACACTTTAATATAAATATTTTAATATTAAAATATTATTAAAATAATATTATTTTGAAAATCAAAATTTTAAATTCAAACAACAAGCAATTTCAAAACATGCGAACAACCAAACATTCAAACAAGCAATTTCAATCAATATAATTTAAATGCGTAGCTATTTTTAGATCTATATTTCCCAGATCATCAGACTCATGAATAGCTGTAAAGCATATGTTTGAATTTTCCGTCTCTTGATCTTCATCACTAGAGGATGAGTCTGAATCGTCTAGTGTAGTAGTATGTGCTCTCTTTCTTTTCTTTGATGAATCATTACTTGGAGAAAATTTCTATTTATACGGATGCGGACAATCTCTTTTTAAGTGGCCTTGCTCATCACAATTATAGCATCTGACATTGTTTTGAGTCTCATTACTATTTCCAGAATTCTTGTGATCATTTCTCTTGTAATTGTTCATCTTTCTGTATTTTAGAAACTTTCTAAAATTCCCTGTCATCAAGGCTATTTCTTCATTGTCGTCACTGTTTGAGCCTGAAGCATCTACTATTGCATTGAACACTATTGACTTCTTTTCTGAGACCTTGCTTTCTCTTCTCCCTTGCATTTGTACTTTAAATGGCATTAAATTCCCAATCAATTCTTCAATTTCAGAGTACTAATATCATTAGCCTCTTCAATTGCTAAAGTCTTCTGATCCCATTCCGGAGTGAGTGAATTCAAAAATTTTCTAACTTGATCTTCTTCAGAAAAGTTCTTTCCTAATTCAATTAGTGAGTGCACAATGTCTTGAAACCTACTGTACATGTCTGAAATGGACTCATTTGGATTCATCTTGAATAACTGAAACTTATTGGTTAAGATAGATATTTTGGTCTGTTTAACTTTGCTTGTTCCTTCATGAGGAACTTGCAAGGTTTTCCATATCTCATATGCATACTTATAGACAGACATTCTATTAAACTTATTCCTATCAAGTGAACAGAATAGAATATTCATGGCTTTGGAATTGTTTTGTGCAACAGTCTTTTGCTCAGCAGTCCACTGTGCAAAATCAGTTGTGGGTTCAATGTACTCAGTTTATGTGATATTCCAAGTGTTTAATCCTATTGATTATAAATAGATTTTCATCCTATATGCCCAATATGCATAGTTACTGCCATTAAAAAGTGATGGTCTGGCAGTAGACTGTCTGGCAGTAGACTGACCCTCTACAAATGAACTAGTGATAGTGTTGACATTACCAGTGTTGGCAGCCATTTGAAAACTTTTCAAAAATCAGATTATGAAAACTTTGAAAACCAATGCTCTGATACCAAATGTTGGAAATGCGGATTACGGATCTTAAGGTTGGATTACATTAGTGGGGGGGTGAATAGTGTTTAATGGATTTTATGGAATTTTTGAAATCTTTTCAAATTAAACACAAACAGATGCAATTCACAAACACATAGACAATCATAGAATCACGCATAGATGTAAATAGTAAATAAAAGCAGTAAAGGAAAGAACACACCGGAATTTTGTACTGGTTCAGAGTTACACTACATCCAGTCTTACACAATTTCTTGTGCCGATTTCTTTTCAAATATAATGTCGATATTACAACCTCGATTACAAGGCCTTGAGATACACCCTCCTGTCTCCGAGTCCAGGGAAAACTCTCTTGATTTAACCAGGCTATAAGATCACCTAATTGATTTACGAGCTACAATCACACCCAATTGATTTACGGACCACAATCACACCGTTTCCAATCACACTTTGATAGAGAGAGACTCGATACACTTCGATCTTTCGATCTTTTAATACAAATGATCCTATGACTCTGAATAGCACTGAGATCTTTGAGAGAGAGTGGCAGAGAATCGAACTAGAGACAATCGAGTTTGATTTACTTAGGATTTCGGTAGAATTTTGATAAAGCATTTGAAATATAAGAGAATATTTGAGTGGAGAAGGAGTGAAAAAATGAAGAAAAACTAACTTAAAATTCGTTGAAAACAACTGGTATATATAGAAGAACAACGGTCATGTCCATTCGCGAAAGGTTATGACGAATAGACACTTCTTTTGAAAATTTGAAATTTGAAATCTATGGCTACCATGTCGACATGAGGGGTATAGGGATGTCGACATGCCTATGTTATTTTTTGAAAATTGATTTTTCTTTATAATGATTTCTATTCTAAAACTTGTCAAAACAATTTCTAAACTTTGTAAACCATTTTGAATATAGTTTAAACTTATAAAAGAGTTTTAGAAAGTAATCTTAATATGTAATCTATATATAAAAGTAATATTAAAAACTAAGTATAGACTTCATTAAAATATATTTTTTAGATTTAAAGCTAAAACATTAAAATCAAGAGATAGTTTAAAAAACAAGAGATGATTTTGAGATCAAAATATTAAAAGATGATAAGAATAGTTTTTGAATTAAGGCTACAATATTTAAATTGATAGAGATGACTTTTAAAAGGATAGTTTTTGGAAAAATAGTTAAATAAATTATTTTGAATATTTCATGGATTCCATTCCACTAAAGAAGGTCGACGGTTCCATCCCACTATTAAAGCGAGAAGGTGGATTCCATTCCATAATTAAAATCCGAATAAAGATTTTAGTACTGTTATGAAGTTTTAACATAAATCTAGACTCTATTACTTATCTTGATATCTTGAACTCTTGAACTCTTGATACTCATGAGTCTTCAGTCTTGATTTCTTCAATCTTGAATTCGTCAGTCTTGAATCTTTATACTGTACAGTCTTCATTCTCAGTACCTGCATATAAATACCCTGCATATACATATATAACTAGACAAGAATATTAGTATTTATATTTTATAACAAGTCCTAAGGTTGTTGTCATCAAAACCATCATCTCAGGAACCAACAATAACCTCATTTAATGTATGCTTAACTTCATTTACCTTTTTTAGTCATTATACAAATTATTTGGCTTATAAGCACCTCAATTCTACCTAATATGAAATATTACATCGAGTTTCAATGATATGGATTTTCAACAACAATGTGTGCCACCATATCGGACAAGTAACTGGCTGTATGTGGAACATATCACTTTGGTCTTCTTTAAAATTTTGATTCTAGTGAAGTTGAAGCATATTTTTGCAAGGGGAAAACGTTATTTTATTTCTAGCGTTATGTTATGAATCAATGGAAATGTAATTTTTCTATTATGCTTTTCTAGATGAAAATGTATAAGATTTTTTCTAATGCTAATTATACTTAGCCAATGTTGTCGTTTTACATTATTTTGTTAATTATATTGAATGCTACAATATAATCATTTTCTTGAATAAGGTGTATAATAATATGTTGGAGCATGGTTGGTTTTCATTATGGAAGTCCATACGATTTTATTATAATCTTTGTTGATATTGTTGTTTGATTATAGTGTTCGTTAGAGATACCTGTTTTTCACCAATGTCTACGTACACATACAGAGCTTTAATGAAGCAAGAGAGGCATTTGCATGTATCCTTCTACTGTAAGCAAATGCTTCTTGGTCATATGGTAGTGAGTATGCCACCTCATGGTGAGGTTCTTAGTTCAATAACTTGGTTTAACAAATATTTTTTCCAATTTTTTTAACGTAAATTTTGATTTGTCTCGGACACTTAAGCCATACCGAAGATGTGGTCCTTGGTGAATGACCATGTCTAAACTCCTCTAATAGTGGAGTGTTGTGGAAGTTAGAGGGTCCTCATAATCAAACTAATCGTTAGGGAGGTTTACTTACTGTCACTAGCCAAAGTAAAATACTCCGAAGCCCAAATAAAATGCATTTGTTTTAGCGCGATTTTCAGACGCTATGTTTCCTTCTTTTGCTTTGGTTGCTAAAATATATTCTTCAAATCTCCCATTCAAAATCGAATACCCGATTGATTCTTCTCAGATAAAAAGAAAAAATCAACCAGATCGAAACCTAAATCTGCGCATCAAAACCCTACCTAAATGGATTAAAATCACAAACGCATTAAATCGATGCTCGGATCTCTACCGCCCACCATCAAACGCAACAAACAACCTCCTCATCCAATGCTGCAACCAGCCTTATCAGGTATTTTAGCTATTAGAAATTGAATTTTTATACATGATAGCCTGCGGATTTGATTTGAATTGATTTTATTATACATGGTAGCCTGCAAATTTTATTTTTTATCCTCATAAACTCATTATAATAGCGATTCTCACTCTTTTTCTAATTTTATTAAATTTCATATGTTTTGATTTGACTGAGTTATTTATAAGAAAGTTGAGTTTGCAAGTATAGTGTTATTAGGAATTATGATGATTTCCTTATGATTTTGATTCTCACTTTTGGTTGGAATATATTAATGAATGCCTTGTGTTAATGATGTCTAGCATTATTTCTTTTACAGTACGTTTACACTAATATTGATTAGTGGAAGAAATATATCCTAAACTAAATAGGATAAACCTTCTTTTATTACTAGTAATGGATAAATATTATACTTGATGTTTCAGTCTTGTGCAAGTGAATAGTGTGTTATAACAGTTATGGACATGTTTGTATTAGTAATGCATGTGCTTGTAAACTGATCGTTTTTGGTTTTTTGCTCGTTGGATATTTGTCACTTGTGCTTGATAACAACCCTCACGATAACTGACAATTTATAAGCTTGTCACATAGTTGTTCGTATGGCAATAGATATGTAAGCTTGTCACATAGTTGTTCATATAGCAATAGATTTGTCAGTTGTTTATTTATTTGTACTATATTTGCATCCATTGGCAGTGATTTATGTATGAGGTCATGAAAGTTGACAATATAAATTAAACTTGTGTTATATGTAAGCGGGTTTGTACCCAAATGCCTCTTTTATTAGGTACATCAATTTTAACACAACTATAATTTGTCCAAGTTTTAGTTTTAAACATAAAATCTAGGTTTTGAGCTCTTGAGCGCATAATGAAGTGGTTCATTGGTAAGCAATCTAACTTAATTTTTTCTATAATTTATAGGTTAAGGCTGCAATGGAAAACAAAGTATAAGTCGTTTGAACTAGAGGTTGCATATTAGTATGCAATTTTGAATGAACAAAAAATGTAGGCTTTCAGATATATGTATGTTAGTAGGCTTTTATTGGCACAGACAGGTTTGTCAAGCTGTCTAAACTCTGATGAAAATAAGAAGATTAGCAATTTTTTGGAAATAGAGATGTGTATGTTAGTAGGTATTGAAATGATATTATTACCTAATTGTTATGCTCACGTGAAATGGAAAGCTTCTTAACTTACATGAAACAGATAGACTTGCTGAAGGGTAAGAGAAAAAGGTGAATGATTTAATGCACAAAATGTAGCTAAAATTGCCGGTGCTTGCAATTTTATTTTTCATTGTTTTTATTTACCTTGTTGTTTTGGTTCTTATGGATTATACTGTGAACTCCCCCACATGTTTCTACCCTTTGTCAAGATATTTAGTGATGCTTTTAAATATGGCTTCGCTTCCTAGAATAACTCTTCTTGTTTGGATTGACTAATAAGTATTTTAAGATGGCATATTCAAAGTTTCAATTACTAACTACCGGATAGTCTGGTGTATATTTTACATAGTTTGGCATTTCTTAGTCATACTGTTTAATGTACATCATTGCTCGAAAATATTCTTTCACTACCAGTAGGTAACCGTTGAAAACAATTGCTTGAAAATACTTCTTTTCATATTTCATATTTCAGTATATTTTTCAACAATGTGAAGCTTGAAGCTTACTTTTTTTCTCTTAAGAGCGGTCACTGTAAATTTGTGTTTGCTTGTATATATTTGTCATAATATAGTAGCAATCATTCTGATGTAATATATAATCTATCAGAGAGATGTGCTTTTGTTTATATTTTCTGTTGTTATTGTAAACTGTTATTATTATGTCCATATCCTCGAACTACATATGTTATATAATTCAAGCTCTTTATGCATTTAAGTATGTGTCTGTGTGATAGCACCCATTTGAAAATGTTGCAAATTTAAGTGGGGGAAAAAATTCGTCGCTCATTACTCTTTCTATGACACTAATAATTGGTTTTATCAAACCGATATTTATTAACTTTCCATCAGATTTCGGTAGTAAATGGTGTGAAGCCAAAGGAATAAATAATTTCCTTTATTTTGTACTGCTAATATATTTACTAAAAAGTTTTTCTAACAAGTAATATATCATTTTTCTCTCTTTGTATTATTAATATGTTTTCTTCCTTTTCTCGTTTACAAATATATTATTGTGATTCCTAATCTTTTTTTCTAAATGTTGTAGGATCAATTTCACCCTAAAGGGGGGGTGAATAGGGTGATACTATCAATTATAAAAATTATTGCGGAAGTTTATATAAAATAGTTCCAACATAGATATAGCAGAATTATAGCAGCACATATAATAGCAGAATATTAAAAGCAGAAAATAGAATACACAGATTTACCCAGCTTCGGCAAAACCCTACCCACGTGCTGCCCCCAAGGTTTCTACTAGAAATTAAGTAGTCAGACGCTTACACATGTAAACTCGCGACATCCGTTATCGACTAACCTAACTCTACGCTCAAAACCCTGCCACAACTCAGCCACTAAGTTGCGAATTCTCGAACTACATCACCGCAGTTCGTCCCCTAGTCACACGACTAGACTTTACAATAGTTTAAAAACAAAATACAAATTAAAAACAATTTAAAACAATAAAAACCCTAATTTTTAAAATATGAAGCCCAAATAATATAGCCAGCCCAATAAAAAAGTGATAAAAATTAAATCCCCCTTTTCTTTCTATAATTCGGCCGGCTTTCTTTAGTGATAATGGATGCTTCAATTTTCGTTGCTCGTTCGTTCTGAAATTAGGGCTTTTGAATTTCGAAGAGGCCGACTTCAATTGCTCGATCAAATGAATGATTTATCACGTCGCTTGCTTTGTCGATCGTACGTTTCATTGATTTGCTCACGGCTCCTTGAAATTCGTCGAGTTCGGTATGAATTTGGTATGTGATTTATTCTCTTTGCTTTTCTAATTAGCTTGCTTGAACTTGATGCACTTAAGGTCGACGATGTTAATTGTATATATAGGATTTTAATTCCTATAATTCGTTCGTATTTTATCAACTGATTATTTTTCTCGACCACTTGATTTTGTTTGAATGCTTGAGATGATTTCTGACTTCTTCAATTTCATATCTTTTCCTGATTGCTTGATCACCAAGGCTCGATTCTGACTTGTTTGATTCCTTGGCTACCACGGCTTGATTTTCTGTTGACTTCGTTCATTTTTATGACTTGTTCATCGTATTTTTTATTTTCGTGAATATCACGGCTTTGAGTTTCTGGCATTTGAACTTGACATCGAATTTGTTAATTCCCTGCTTGATTTTCTCTCGGCCTCTGCATCACTGTATCCTGTACTTGTACATTGCATTTTTCACTGTGACTTCGATAATTTGATTTTGTGATGATATTTTGACTTTGTTTGAAACTCTATGTCCAGTAGCTTGGTTCTCTGGTCTCTGTAGCATATATTTGTTACTTGTTTGCATTGTCCACAGTTTTATATGTGTACATCAATGTCATCTCTATGGTCTTGTCTGGTCTATATGCATTAGTGCTTCTAGTCTGTAGCTTGGTTGGATATTGAACTGCTATGCTCTCATGCACTTGATTCCATGTGCTTGCTGTATATATATGCATATGGTCTGGTTTGTTTGCCTCTATGTCTTCATGAGTCTGTTCATTTGAACTGTGTTTGCATTGTTGTCATATATGTGAACTTGAAGTTGTACATTCACTTATGTACTTGCATATGTATGTATGATGTGTTATTCTTATTGTTGCTTCATTGTTGTTTTGCACTTGTAGTCAGGTCTGTATTGCTGTCACATTGGCTTGTTCCTTCGAGTCAGTTTGCATTTGAATTGTATACTTGAGTCCTTTTGAACTGCAATCTCATATGTATATAAGTGCATGATGTATAGTTGCCTGGTCTGGTGCAGTGTGACTATGCCTGATGTTGTTGCCTTTGATCATATCATACATGTATCATGCACATATATATATTTACTTATGTAAATGTTATAAGTTGCAGCCTTGAATCTTGTGTCATTTGAGGTGTGCATTCATTTTTGATCTGCACTTCATGTTGACACTGTTTCTCTGGAGTCGTGGCATTCATACTTCATGTGGTCTAGTTCATGTATACTTTGTGGATCACCATTCACTGTTTCACACATGTATATATGTATGTTGAGATTTTCATTGTCTTCGACATTTCCTTTTCATGTGTTGTATGCTTGGAGTCTGGTCTTTGTTTCGCTGGTGCATGCGCTTATGCCTTCATCATGTGTACACATGCATATGCATGTGTGTGTATATATGTTGTAGAGACCGTTGACATGTGCATTTCTCTGGTTCACTTAGTCTGGTTAGACTGTCTAGTCTCCTCGGTTTTGTACTACCTTTTGTACTTGTTCATTTTTTATTTTGGACCTGTGTTGAATCCAGCTTAAAGCTCGGGTTTGACCTTGTGCTCGTGTCGTGACTTTATTTGTATTGCACTTGAGTTGAACCTGGCATTTAATTGGGTTTGACCTTGTGCTCACCTGTCCCTGTAATTTTATCAAGTGTATATCGGTGTGCATGGTCTTGTAGCATGTACAGTGATACACTATGCATGTCACAAGTTGTTCGTGTTTGATGAATTCAAAATTAAGTGATGACGAAGAACCCAAATAACTGAGGCAAATAATATTTTCAAAATACATTTTATTTTACACTACAAAAATATTTATTTTCAATTTTGCTGTGTTAGTGTTTATTTTGCAGATTGCTCAGATGTTGGATTCAATCTGGAATGGAGTTGAAGATCAAATATGAGTGAACGAGTGAAATGTAGTGAGGTGCAAATGTATGTATCGTGAAAAATGTGATGTGATTGAAATTGTAATTTGTATATAGTGAGAGCACAAATTTGTACTATTCAAAATTGTAATAAAATATTTGTTTGAATAAAATATCTGTTTGATTTTAAATTCTGTGTTATTTATTTTATTCAGCAAATATTTATTTAATGATGTGAAAAAATAAAATAGTACATTAACAAATACATTTAAATGAATATATATGTTTAATATCATCAAACAAAAATCATATACTCGCATATTCAACAATCTCCCCCTTTTGATGATAACAAACATATATTTAAGATTTTGAATTTGTTAAATGTATTTGATCGTTCAGTTTGCTCCCCCTATTTGAATGCTCCCTCTCTACACCAAAGCTCCCCCTTCATATATGCATGAAAATAATAAAAATATGCAAATGAATCTTGATGCAAATAAATAAAATATTTGACCTTTATTTTCCAAAATCTTAAGTCAAAATCTTAGCTTCTCTCTCCCCCTTTTGTTATCAACAAAAGAGTAATAGTATTAGAGAAATAGAGATAAAGTGATAGGCATTAATACAACATTAAAACTCAATCGAATATAAATATTAAATTCCAATAAAAAATCAAACAAAAATCATAAATACCCTGTTTGATGCATATTCCACTTTAGAATGATAGGGATGATGTCATCGTATAAAACCATATAGTTGTGTCTATTTGTGGTATATTTATATCAGGAATTTGAATATCTACTAACCATGCATAACCGTTAGGACTTTTAAATGAGATTAGTAGTATTCCAAATATTTTAAAAAAAATGAATTCAAGTATCTTCTAACCACGCATAACCGTAAGGACTTTTAAATGGGATTAGATTCAACTTGTCTATCAATCAATTTTGATATATGTTCCATACATGCATAACCGTGAGGACTTTTAAATGAGCATGGAAGCACATAATCAAAAATTCCAACTAATTCACCCATGCATAACCGTGAGGACTTTTAAATGAGAGTGAATACTTTGGATATTTTTATTTGTTATGACAAACGAATGATTTCCCGTTTAAAATACCATATATTGACATACTATATTGGATTTTGATGAGTGATGGTCGATAGAAATATTATAGAAATAGAAATGGTTATGGAATTTTTACCAACAAAAAGTTTTTATAACTCTTGTTTAAATTTCTAAAGAAATTTACTAAATATACTGTCTTAAGTTATAATATATGATTAATATCAACACTCATCACTTTTTCAATCATTATTTATCTTTTCGATAATCAGTAGGGAGTCAAATTAGTTAATATAGTCATTTAAGATCAAATCCAAAAATAATTATAAATCAAATTCTCTAAAATAATTAATCTGAAACAAGGTCAACAAAAATGATTTTCTAGAAGGGGTTTTATAAGAAAAATGTCTGCTAATTAAAAATTATTTGATAGAGTAGGAGGAAATCCTCTGACCATTACTGAAATTCATCCTCTCAGTAGTGTTATATACGATTCTGATCTTGTTTCTATAAAATCTGTTGGTATGCAATACTCATGGAATAACAAAAGAAGGCATGGTAAAAGAACTTTTTCTAGAATAGATCACTCCTTTGCTAATCAAACTGCCTTAACCAAATGGCCCTTCCTTTTCAACCTTCTCCCCCCTCCTCTTCTATCTGACCACTCCCCTCAAATTTTTCAACTTCGTGAAGTGGACGTGAGAGGAAAATCAAATTTTAAATTTTTTAATACTTGGGTTCTTGAACCTGACTTTAAATCTATTGTTCAAGCTGCTTGGAACAATAACAAAAATGGTAATCATCTTTTTATCTTGCAGGAAAAAATTAGAGAATTTAAAGTCATTCTGAAGCTATGGGCCTTTAAAAAATTTGGCACAGGTGATAAATTGAGTAGTAGTATTCTGATTAAACTTTTTGAGGTCTAAAAGGCTATGATGGATAATGTTTTGGATGCTAGTCTGTCTACCACTGAAACCACATTGTCTCAACAGTACTATGAAGCTCTATCTCTTGAAAGTGATATGATTAGACAAAAGGCGAGAATTAAATGGTGGGAAAAAGGAGACAAAAACAGTGCATACTTTCACAACAGTCTCAAGAATAAGCAGAGGAGGGACAACATTGTCACCATCTATGACATGTATGATGTATAGCAAACTACTTCTGATGGAGTTAAGGAAGCTTTTGAGCAGCACTTCATGAGTATTTATGGCAACACTGACAACTTCGTTCCAAATATTGATGAGATCCCTTTTGATATTTTGCCAAGGCTTGATGAGGAAGAATTCAATTTACTGTGCTCTGAAGTTACCAACGAAGAAATCGAAAAGGCTATGTTCTCTCTTAATTCTAATTCTTGCGGTGGTCCAGATGGGTTGAACGCATATTTCTATACAACATGCTGGTCAATAGTTTCTGAAGATGTCTGCAATGCCATATCTCTTTTCTTCAAAAAAAATAAACTTTACAGGTCCTTCAATTATACCAATATTTCTTTAGTCCCGAAGCACAAAAATGCTCATCATGTTAAAGATTTCCGTCCAATATCATGTTGTAACGCAATATATAAATGCATCTCCAAAGTCATTGCAACAAGACTCAAGAATGTTCTTCCTTCTATTATATCCAACAACCAGGCTGCATTTCTACCTGGTAGAAATATTCTAGACCACATCCTGCTCGCTCATGAGTTAATTAAAGGATATAAAAGCAAAAATTCCCCCCTTAAAGCTATGATGAAGCTTGATATTATGAAAGCATTTGATATGTTACAGTGGGACAGTATTGTTCGCATCATGGGGTACATGAATTTCCCTCCACATTTTATAGCCTGGATCTATGAATGCATCTCTTCTCCAACATATTCAATCAACGTCAACGGTTCTGCCACAGGATTTTTCAAAAGTAGGCAAGGCATTAGGCAGGGTGACCCACTGTCAGCTTACATATTCATACTTGTCATGGAATTACTCACCAGGCTGATAAGCAGAGAAATACATCAAGGGAAAATAAAATTGCATCCGGCATGTAATGACCCGCAAATCTCTGCGTTGCTCTTTGCTAATGACCTGATTTTGTTCTGCTCACCTGACAATGAGACTGTCAAAAACATCATGCTAACCCTTGATCTCTTTTATTCCTTGACGGGGTTAAAGGTCAACATTCTAAAGTCTGACATCACTCTAGCTGGAGTTAGTTTAACTCAGGCAACACAAATATCTCAAATGACTGGCTTACCCAGTAACCAATCAACTGTATCCTACCTTGGTCTGCCCCTTACTACGTCAAAAATCACAACTACTCAATGTCTACCGATGTCTGAGAAGATCACTGCTAGACTGAATTGTTGGACCACTCGTAAACTTAGTCAAGCTGGTAGATTAACATTAGTTAAGTCAGTTATCTTTGTTATGCAAGTGTATTGGGCCAAAACTTTTATTCTTCCAACAAAATTAATAAACATGATTAGAAATGCTATTATGCGTTTTCTGTGGTCAGGAAGAACTACGGGAAGATATATTGCTCCAACTAAGTTTGCAACTGTTGAGAAGCCTTTGGACAAAGGAGGCCTTGGTTTAATAAATCTAAAACAGTGGAACAAGGCAGCATTTGCTAGGCATATTGACACCATTTTTAACTGCCCTGATAGTCTATGGGCTAAGTGGTCGATCAAACACATATTAAAATGCAGGAAATTGTGGAACATGGATAAACGACAAAACATGAGCTGGACCTGGCAGAGTTTGTTCAAGTCTAAGGAACTCTTTCTTCCTCTCATTCAGATGAACACCAATCATGAACTCAACGTTAGCTTCTGGGATGATCCTTGGCTTGATAATGGTTTCATTCTTAGAAGGCAACTTACTTACAATGAAATCTAGCAGACTGGTGTACATGCTGATACAAAAGTCAGAGATGTTCTCGAGCATTTTCAGGGTATTCAAACCTTTTCTTCAAATCAAAGAGTTCAAAAACTGTGGGACGGGATAAAGAAGTTCTCCCCTCTGCCTCCTTCTTCTGATTTGGTTGTCTGGGGTCCGAAGAAAGCTAAATTTAAAATTGGTCTTGCTTATGAATTTTTGATGCAGAACAATGCTAATCCAAGCTGGAAATGGTGGAAGAGAACTTGGAACAAAGACAGTAGCATGAGAGAGAACTTAACATTGTGGAAAATTTTGAACCGTTCCATGCTGACCAAGGCAAAGCTTGTTAGTATTGGCATGAATATTGACATCAATTGTACTTTTTGTCTTGACCAACCAGAGACTATTGAGCATATATTCTTTGAATGTGTTGAGATCAATCAACTGTGGACTGAGGTGATGAATAAACTGCAAAGTAAACGCCCAAAGAATAATAACCAAGCTGAATGGGATCAGATATACACAAAGACAGGTAGCAAGCAAAAAAGAAAGAGAATATTTGGTGTAGCGTTGAAAAGTTTCATATATGCGGTGTGGAGAGAGCGTAACTGCAAAGTTTTTGACGTCTCCAAGGCTAAAAATGCTGCCAATTTTCGGCTATGGATTGTGCATGAAATTGAAATTTCCCTGAGTCTACTTTTCACCTTTGATCCAGGTATAGGATTGAACTTTAGTATGTAGTTGTCTGTGTTGTTTGTTTTTTTCGTTTTCTGTAATTTTCTTCCTTTGTGCTTGTAGCACCATGTTCTTTCCCCGTTTTCCTGTGAGCTCTTGCTCATCTTGTTGTAGTTTGTGTCTTGTTTGCTTTGGTGCTGCAATAAAATGGTCGGGGACCATCCAACCCCGTCGGCCTTGCCAAAAAAATTATTTGAAATGAAAAATATGCAGATATTTTCTTTGAAAAACAATGTGATGCAGTGTGATCTACATCTGAATTTTTCAACATAAATCACGTTCCACTAGTAATTATTCTACCAACTAGATTACCAGTGTGATCTGCATCTGAATTTTTCTTTAACTCAAGATTATCATTAGTTTGATGTCATAGACCAGACCATGATGTTGCATCAAATACCTTGAAATCATTTTTAACAGCTTTCAAATGAAATTGAATTGAAGCCGTGCAAATTTACAAACGTGACCATAGTGTCAGCAGTAAAGTAACCAAATATATCCACGTGTATTAAGAGGAATTAACAATCATTAATCCAAACTAACTATATGAACTAATTCAAAGTCTTCAGAAATACTTATAACATCCTTGGCATAAAAATACAATTGGCCATTAATTTTGAATCAGCATTTATTATTCATTTCTTTATCACATAACTGGCTGGTTTAATTCAGATTATGGTGCAGATTATCACATTTAATATATCATTCAAGATGAATATACCATTTACCTATTTTACCTTTACCGATAATATTTTGTTGTTGTCCATTGTGATTCTGCCACCTTTATACTAGGCTAAGGAACTTTGATTTGTCGCCCTTGTGTGCCTGGAACAGCCAGAATCCAAGTAACACTGTTGTTGTTCCTTAGCCTGCTACCACACCTACACAAGAAAATATTTTTGTGACCTATTTGTTTTTATAGGTCCATGATTGTTAGTGGCAAATGATTTTGAAAAATAAGTTTGTGGAGACCCAAAACTATTTATATTTGTTCCTTTTGGCACCCAGATTTGTTTAATTTTAAGTGATTTTATATTCATGCCTTTGGGAACCCAAATTGGAATTGTTTTCACGTGTTTGGGCATATACCAACAAATATTTTGATTGTGTACATTTTTTCTACAAATTATGCACTTTGAATTGACTTGATTAATTTCATTTCTATCACGTTTCGACTGAGTATACCCAAGTCCTTGTCTATCAATATTGACTGTTTGTTTTTCTAATAGCATATTTAACGATCTTTCACTTTTTGAAAATTTTCCTAATGTCGTAGACAGTTGTTGGCCTTGTGTTTTAAGCGATTCATTTTCCTTCAACAATTGTGTGCACTTTTTAATAGAATTCTCTCTCCTAGTATTTTCACTTTCTTTCAAAATCAGAATTTCATTTTCATGTGATTTGATTTTAATTTCTGATTTTTTAATCTCTTCTTCAAATGATGGACACTTTTCACACTTAGGGCTCTTGCTTTGATAGTTTTTAACCAATTGACCAAGTTGTTTATTTAAATCTATCAAAGTATCTCTTTGTGATTCAAGTTTAGCGTATTTCTCCCTAAGTCGTTCAAAACAGCCATTTACTTTATGGAAATATATAAGTAATTCTGAGTGAGTAAGTTTTGATACCTCGCTTGGCTTGTCATCATCGCTATCAGTTATATCACCTCGAAGGCACATATCTGCTTTCTCACTCTCACTGCTAGTGCTTTTATAATCATCATCACTTTATTCCACGTGGCTGCAAAAATTCTTCTTTTTGATTTCTTTTCTTGGCCTAGTTGATTTTGAGGACAATTGGGCTTGATGTGACCACGTTTATTGCACTTGTGATAAATGATCGCACATTCTTCTGAGTCGTCTAGTGCTTTGGCTATTCTGCTTTTCAATTTTTGATTTAGAGCTGGCTTTCCGTATTTGCGGTTCCACTTTTTGAATCCTTTTATTAGTAGCGCCAGCTCAGCTGCTCCATCATCATCATCACTTTCCGTTGTTCCTTTGAGAGCTATTGATTTCTTTCGAGTATCACCTCCTTCGCGCTCTTCCTTGAGTTTCATTTCTAGCTCGTAAGTGGTGAGATTTCCGATGAGTTCTTCAACCTTGATCTGCTTCAAATCCTTTGATTCTTGAATAGCTGTGACTTTTGCTTCAAAACCCCATGGAAGGACTCTGAGGATTTTTCGAACTATTTCCAACTTTGTGTATGATTTTCTGAGAGCTTTTGATTTGTATATGATATTGGAAAGTCGTCCGTACATCTCTTTGACATTTTCTTCCTTGGCCATTGTGAAATTCTCGTATTCGCTACTCAGCATAGCAAGGCAAGATTCCTTGACTTGAGATATTCCTTTGTAAGTCACTTCTAGTGTGTGCCAGATTTCCTGCACAGTTAGACAATGTGAGACATGATTAAATTCGATTTGATCCAATGAACAGATAATAGAATTCATAGCTTTAGCATTAGTATTTAGTGGTTTATTTTCTAGATCCGTCCATTGATCGATCGGTTTTTCTATTTCCTGATTGCCTACAACTATAGTTGGTGCTCTATAACCGGTCTCAATAATATTCCAAGCATCAATGGTTTTCAGAAAAATTTTCATTCTATTTTTCAGTAAGCATATTCACCATTGAATATTGGTGGTCTAACTATGGACTGACCCTCTGCAAAAGCATTATTAAAAGAAGCCATTTTAAAAATTCAAATTTGTAAAAACAAAATTTGGTTTATGAAAAGTCAAAACAAAAATTGACTTATGTCCTAGCTCCGATACCACTTGTAGGATCGATTTCACCCTAGAGGGGGGGGTGAATAGGGCGATACTATCAATTATAAAAATTATTGTGGAATTTTGTATAAAATAGTTCCAACACAAATATAGTAGAATTATAGCAGCATAGATAATAGCAGAATATTAAAAGCAGAAAATAGAACACACAGATTTACCCAACTTCGGCAAAACCGTGCTTACGTGCTGCCCCTAAGGTTTCTACTAGAAATTAAGTAGTCAGACACTTACACACGTAAACTCGCGGCACCTTCTATCGACTAACCTAACTCTACGCTCAAAACCCTGCCACAACTCAGCCACTGAGTTGCGAATTCTAGAACTACACCACCGCAGTTCATCCCTTAGTCACACGACAAGACTTTACAGTAGTTTAAAAATAAAATACAAATTAAAAATAATTTAAAACAATAAAAACCCTAATTTTTAAAATATGAAGCCAAAATAATATAGTCGGCCCAATAAAAAAGTGATAAAAATTAAATCCCCCTTTTCTTTCTATAATCCGGCCGGCTTTCTTTAGTGATAATGGTTGCTTCAATTTTCGTTGCTCGTTCGTTCTGAAATTAAGGCTTTTGAATTTCGAAGAGGCCGACTTCAGTTGCTCGATCGAATGAATGATTTATCATGTCGCTTTCTTTGTCAATCGTATGTTTCTCGGATTTGCTCACGGCTCCTTGAAATTCATCGAGTTCGGTATGAATTTGGTATGTGATTTTTTCTCTTTGCTTCTTTGATTAGCTTGCTTGAACTCGATGCACTTGAGGCCGATGATGTTAATGGTATATATAGGATTTTAATTCCTATAATTTCGTTTGTATTTTATCATCTGATGATTTTTCTCGGCCACTTGATTATGTTTGAATGCTTGAGATGATTTCTGACTTCTTCAATTTCATATCTTTTCCTGATTGCTTGATCACCACGGCTCGATTATGACTTGTTCGATTCCTTGGCTACCACGGCTTGATTTTATGTTGACTTCGTTCATTTTTCTGACTTATTCATCGTATTTTTTAATTTTGTGAATATCATGGCTTTGAGTTTCTAGCATTTGAACTTGACATTGACTTTGTTAATTCCTTGCTTGATTTTGTCTTGGCCTCTATATCACTGTATCATGTACTTGTACATTGCATTTTTCATTGTGACTTCGATACTTTGATTTTGTGATGATATTTTGACTTTGTTTGAAACTCTATGTCCAGTAGCTTGGTTCTCTGGTCTCTGTAGCATATATTTGTTACTTGTTTGCATTGTCCACAGTTTTATATGTGTACATCAATGTCATCTCTATGGTCTTGTCTGGTCTATATGCATTAGTGCTTCTAGTCTGTAGCTTGGTTGGATATTGAACTGCTATGCTCTCATGCACTTGATTCCATGTGCTTGCTGTATATATATGCATATGGTCTGGTTTGTTTGCCTCTATGTCTTCATGAGTCTGTTCATTTGAACTGTGTTTGCATTGTTGTCATATATGTGAACTTGAAGTTGTACATTCACTTATGTACTTGCATATGTATGTATGATGTGTTATTCTTATTGTTGCTTCATTGTTGTTTTGCACTTGTAGTCAGGTCTGTATTGCTGTCACATTGGCTTTTTCCTTCGAGTCAGTTTGCATTTGAATTGTATACTTGAGTCCTTTTGAACTGCAATCTCATATGTATATAAGTGCATGTTGTATAGTTGCCTGGTCTGGTGCAGTGTGACTATGCCTGATGTTGTTGCCTTTGATCAAATCATACATGTATCATGCATATATGTATATTTACTTATGTATATGTTATAAGTTGCAGCCTTGAATCTTGTGTCATTTGAGGTGTGCATTCATTTGTGATCTGCACTTCATGTTGACACTGTTTCTCTGGAGTTGTGGCATTCATACTTCATGTGGTCTGGTTCCTGTATACTTTGTGGATCACCATTCACTGTTTCACACATGTATATATGTATGTTGAGATTTTCATTGTCTTCGGTATTTCCTTTTCATGTGTGGTCTGCTTGGAGTCTGGTCTTTGTTTCACTGGTGCATGCGCTTATGCCTTCATCATGTGTACACATGCATATGAATGTGTGTGTATATGTTGTAGAGACCGTTGACATGTGCATTTCTCTGGTTCACTTAGTCTGGTTGGACTGTCTAGTCTCCTCGGTTTTGTACTACCTTTTGTACTTGTTCATTTTTGATTTTGGACCTGTGTTGAATCCAGCTTAAAGCTCGGGTTTGACCTTATGCTCATGTCGTGACTTTATTTGTATTGCACTTGAGTTGAACCCTGCTTTTAATTGGGTTTGACCTTGTGCTCACCTGTCCTTGTAATTTTATCAAGTGTATATCGGTGTGCACGGTCCTGTGGCATGTACAGTGATACACTGTTCATGTCACAAGTTGTTTGTGTTTGATGAATTCAAAATTAAGTGATTACGAACAACCCAAATAACCGAGGCAAATAATATTTTCAAAATACATTTTATTTTACACTGCAGAAATATTTCTTTTTCAATTTTACTACGTTAGTGTTTAATTTGCAGATTGCTCAGATGCTGGATTCAATCTGGAATGGAGTTGAAGATCAAATATGAGTGAACGAGTGTGAAATGTAGTGAGGTGAAAATGTATGTATTGTGAAAAATGTGATGTGATTGAAATTGTAATGTAATTGAAATTTGTATATAGTGAGAGCACAACTTTGTACTATTCAAAATTGTAATAAAATATTTGTTTGAATAAAATATCTGTTTGATTTTAAATTCTGTGTTATTTATTTTATTCAGCAAATATTTACTTAATTATGTGAAAAAATAAAATAGTACATTAACAAATACATTTAAATGAATATATATATAAATATATATATATATGTTTATTATCATCAAACAAAAATCATATACTCGCATATTCAACAAATGTGTGTGTATACACGCATTTTATTATTATGTGCACTATAATGTACATTATTTTTAACATATTTTTTTATTCTTTATAATAATACACATTATATTTTATTCAATATATTATCAATATGCATTTAATTGAAAGTAATGATTAATTGAAATAATTTTTTTTCAAATCACAATACTGAACGGTTTGTTTTCCCTCCGTTGTACGGTTGTACTAGCATTCAGACAACTTTAGACATATTCAGATGATGATTCAACGTGATCAAACGACGTTTAGAAATTATTGAACAATATTAGATATGTTTAAACGTGTTTACATATGTTGTATAATGCACATATGAGTTTGAATGATGCATGAATGAGTTTGCATGATGCACATATGAGTCATTAATAATTGGACGATACTGAAAAGTTTTCATGTGATATTTGAATGAGGTCAACTAATAATCGATCGAGTTTAAAAATGTTAGAACATGTTCAAAGGATATCTTAATTGGACAAGCGAGTGCAGACTGTATTAGAACGAGCTGAGATGATGAATATACAAATTCAAATAATTTACGCACGTGTTCAGAATATGTTAGAAGGCGCTTAACTTATTCAATGTTTACAGTATTATGATAACATTCAGAATTAAAATAATGTTTCAAGATTTTTATGTTTAGAATAATGAATTTAAATACTTTTTCTAATTATAAAATATAATTAAACATAAGTATAAAATCTATGTACCAAAGCGTAACATAAATTTAATGTATCGTAGAAAAACAAATACCAACATAAAACAAAGCATTGTATAGAAAACATCAATGAGCACTTGTTTCGTGATAATTGTTGATTAAAAGATCATCTAAGTTGTTTTAGTTTATGCACAAAATGATTTTTTGCACAGGTATATTTTAATTTATGTGACATAAGTAAGATGCAAATAATTTACTGTTTCTTGTTTGACTCTACAACTTAAAAATGTTGCATTCAATATTTCTATTCTGTGTTTAAAACTTAAATTAGGATCCGTAATTATTTACCCACCTTTTCAGAAACAAATTTCACCAAACATCTATATCAATGTTTTCTGTAAAACATGCATTTTAAATTAGACATATTTATAGTTACAACTGTAAATATTTGCAGTTTAAAATATAAATATATGCAGTTCGAAATGAAAATATATGTAAAATAATTATTTGCAGTGTGAAATGCTAACATTTAAAGCGTGGAATGTGCATTTTTGTGACATAGACTACAATTTTTTAATATAAAACTAGATGTTTAGAACTGTAAATATTTACAGTGTAAAATACAAATATTTGCTGTTTTAAACGAAAAAATGTGTAGTTTAAAATGAAATTTTATGTTTATACCAAAAGTGAGCACAAACACCTTAGAAATCTGTACAAGAGAATAAAATGAATAATTTAAATGAAAAAAGGTAAAAACATCACATAACAGTTTATAGTGGTTTGGTTCAACTTTGACCAACCTCCACTTAGCTTTGTTGAAGATTTCTGCAAAGTTTAACAAGTAAGATTTTATGGATCGACAATCTTAGATCAGTAATGAACCAACAAACGACTAAAATAGTACAAAAATTTAGAATGCTGGAAAAAGATTCTATCATTGTGTCTCTCATCTCCTATTTATAGACGAAGATCAACAAATTTGTAACAACCCCGGTTTTTACGTAGTATAAATAAATAAATTTAATTATAATATAAGTGTTTGAATTCGATTTATGATTATTTGTAAATTGAATAAAGTGGTTTATTTGAATATAAAATAGTTTTTGAAGTATAAATAAATTTAAATTGGTTTAAAATTTATTTACAAATAACTAAAAGGAGTTGTGAAAAGAAAAGAAAATGTTATTTGAAAAGGAAAGCAAAGAAATAAAAATAAAATAAAACAAAATGAATGAGCATGGTAAATTAACTAAAATCTAATTTTAAATAAACAAAGCCCAAGCTTAATAATTCAAGTCTAAGCCCACTTCCTATATATCTGGAAATTTCACCCTTCCTCTAGAGTTACGTTCAAAACCCATGTTCCTTTTTCTACCCAACATGAGGATCCTTAAATCCAACTCATGCAATTAAAAATAATAATATAAATAATAATGAATAATATGGCGATCTGAGGTACAAAGTTCAACGACAATCGACGTCGATAAGGGAGAGGTTGGTGACGTTTGCTCGTGCGTGTTCCATCACGCGATTGAGGTAGGGGAACTCGCGATCTAACTCTACGAGTGTGCTTAGCGATCGACGAGGAGGTGTTCTGTGTGTATTTGAGGCGCGACATAATGCAGCTATTGATGGCTGGTGGTTTTGGACTCGAGTGAATGATTGGGTGCAGGCGTCGTGGCTGGCAATGGTGTGGTACTGGAGCTCGCAACATTGAGGCTCGACCTATCAACGTATGTGATGAAAAGTGAGGACAGGAGGTGGTGTCACGACAATGTGGCGATCGTTGGATTGAAAGCAAGTAGTCGGGATGTGAAGCAAACGATGAAGTGGAAGCCGCGTGATGTAGCTGGAGCATTTTCAGGTGAACGATTAGGCAGCAGTTGGTAATATTTGGCAGCCGGGTTTTAGTGATGGGTAGAGAGAAATTTGTTGTTTCATCCATCGATTCGGTGAGTTTTCTTAACTCACAACCATGTCTAGAAATCAATGCATCGTTATATTAATCCTCTTTATTATTCGAATTGCTCAATTAAATGGCTTGCTTAGTATATTAGCTTGGAAATTTATTGATATTAAATGATTCATTATTTGTATTGGTTGGAAGTGTTAATTTGCAAACGGAACACTGTCGGACTGCAAATTGAACTAAATATTTATTTATATGTCGATGTATGAATTTTATGAATGACCGAAGTTTGGTGTAATACTACTTGGGTCATGCGATATTTTTAGTGATATTCGTTAGATAAACAAATAAATACTTCCCTTTCAAAAGCTTCAAACAAGTGGTCTTTCCATATGATCAAGCAAGGACTGAAAGGCGTCTTTACATTCCTACGTCCAGGTGAAATTACTTTTGCCTTCTTGAGGGTATCGAAGAACATATACACTTGTCTGTAGCCTTTGAAATAAATTGACTTAACGCGGGACTTTTCCGTTCAAGGTTTGCACCACCTAAATTGTTTTTGGGGGCTTCGACATCCCTTAAGGCCTTAATCTTCTCTGGATTTTCGTCCATGCCCTTGAGTTTACTATGTAACCTAAGAATTTCCTTGATGCGACTCCGAACGAACATTTCAATGGGTTAAAATTCATCCAATATCTTCATAGCATGCCAAACATCTCTGATGGGTCTTCTAAGTGGTTCAGTGATTACTATGACTTCATCGGCATATCGTCTACGTAGACCTCCATTATACGCCCAATCTGATTCTAGAACATCGAATTTACCAATCTCTGGTAGGTTGCTCCTTCATTATTGAAGCCAAATGACATAACAAGTACTACAAGAAAACCTGTTATTAGTTGCATTTATCAGTAGTGTTTCAAGCTATATGCTACAGTTGATCTTTTAAAATTATAAAATAAATGTAGAAACGCTACCAAGCGCTCCCGCCAACTTTCGCTAAAATTGATATATGGCCACTCATATCTTTTTTTTCTACTCCGTAACCCTTAATGATTTTGTTCCTCTCCTTCCCTTAAAAGAATGAAGAAAAATCCACATATGAAGAATCTTCTTTGAATCAGATTCAATATTTTTCCTCTCTTGTCCTCTTTCATTAACCATCAACCGTGGTTATTAGTCATGAAACCCTTGATCATCTTCATCTTCCAAAATTGACTCATCTCTAGATGCTATTTCACTTTAGTATACCAAATCTAGGATCGCTTTTCTCCCTTTCACCCTTGTTATGCGATAATTCCACCATTCTCTGGTCGATTTAATCGACCCCCTCTCTCCACCCTCCTTCAGAGCCATTGATACATTTCTTGTTGCAGACACTGTATTTCTCTAATCTCTTCTTGGTGGTTTCTTATTCAATTCTTATCTTAGGAGCTTTTGGACTATGCTTGTTTTTGGATTTCTTAAGTTATCAGGAAATTTACAGTGTTTAATTTTTTGATTATTGCATTTCCTTTCAGTATCCCTTAGCACATCATAGACTTCTATTATAAGCTCATGACATTTTTCCCCATCTTTTCATACATTTTTTTATTATTTTTGTATTTTAATGTTCAAACATGGTTGTGGATATGTTGTTTAGTGCAAAGAAGATGATGGATCTGAAGCGGAGTAATTCCGATAAGCATTATAAATTTTGACTTGGCTCAAATAGAGATGTTTGTTGTTATAAAATATGAACTTTGTTTGTCTAAGAAATACTTTTGCTAGATCATCATTAGGGTTATTAGGGTTACTCTATTATATTGAGGGACGTGAAGAGGCACGGTTAAATAATTCTAAAATAGTATATAATAGTAGTGACAGGAGTAGGAGTATGGGTGACATAATGTTTTATGTAGACACTAGGCATAGGGAGGTTGTACATGTTTCAATCATAAGGGAAATTAACACTAAAGGATGTGAAAATGAATGCTTTGTTAATTCAAAAAATGTACATAATTGCTTCACGAGACTGGGAGAAGTATTGCACGGTTCAGACATGAGGAAAGAGGGAAAGAAACCCAGTGCATGAAAAGGTACGGAAATGGTTCATGTAAGTGATAAACATGAGGCAGATTCTGTTGTGCGGAAATTGCACAAATGCGGAAAGACAATAAAAAGGATCTAGATTTGCCAATTTGAACACCACTTAATCTAGCAGCAGTTATTCTATTACTCCAAATAAATAGTAAATAACTATAAAGAAAAAGTAGACACAATATTTATACTGGTTCCATTATCATCTAGATAGTGTACGTCCAGTCCAAAGGAGAGAGATTTTATTCCACATGAGAGAATTACAAGAGATTACAAGATAAGAGTTTACATACCAAAGCCCCAATTAGGGATAAAAAAGAGACACTCTATCTAGAGATCACTGGCTGAATACCAGGATGGGTTTACAATGAAGTCTACCCTCAATATATAGCCAATATAAATTCATGTGAGTCATCAATCAAATTACCAAAATATGGTAAGAAGATAATGGAGGCAAATTACAACGGTAACAAATCACGCAAACATAGCAAGTAATTCACTCGTTCCAAAGATGGAAGAAAATAATCCCAAAGCAATGCGATTACAAAGAAAGAAATAATATGCATATCTTTTGCATATATATTATTCCATAACGTGCGCATGCATAAATTTCCTTGCCATCTCATTCAAATGCAATCCAATTATTAATGCATTTCCATAATGAACAAACGTGATTACTTTCCCTTTTGCATATTTGTTTCCTTCTATTGTGATTTTGTATCACCAAAATTTAACACTCCACCTTGATGCAAAATCACATATTTCCAACACTCCACCTCGAGTCAAATTCTCTTCTCAACATAAAACTCTTCAAATCAAACTCTACCTTCAACCAAAATCTCTTAACGAGATACAGACCAAAAATGAATATTTACCCAATGGGTTCCGACAAAGCCACCCCCCATCACACATTGCTAACGAGCTCAGACTATGTCCCCGCCCGCCAACAAAATGTTGCAAATATCCAAAATCAAAAGAAGGTAGATACCAAATTAATCTCAAAGCCACCAAGGCCAAAAAATATTCTCTCAATCACCAATCTAAATACAGAGCCAAAAAACAAAAGCCAATAGACAAGGCTAATCCAAATCTCTGTATACAAGACAAATCTCTCTCCTTCCACATACTTTATCTGCCAAACAACAATTTTTCCATGAAAATCAACATAAGACTCTCACATCAACATCGAGCCATAAAGCAGATACAAGTTTCCAAATCCACTTATCTGCCAAACAACAAATTTCCCATGGAAATCAACATAAGACTCTCACATCAACATCGAGCCATAAAGCAGATACAAGTTTCCAAATCCAGATGTCTCTTCAACACAGTAAACTCCTTATCATCAAATTTCCAAGACTGGAACACTCTTCTCTCTCAACATAATCTTCTCCACTCCATATTGCACAAAATCTCCTTTTTCTATCCAAATGAGTAATAGCATAATCACCACCAGATCTACCGCACTTTCTAGAAGCCATTGATGCACAAATCTGAACAAATCGCCTAGCTCCGATACCAATCTGTTGTGCGGAAATTGCACAAATGCGGAAAGACAATAAAAAGGATCTAGATTTGCCAATTTGAACACCACTTAATCTAGCAGCAGTTATTCTATTACTCCAAATAAATAGTAAATAACTATAAAGAAAAAGTAGACACAATATTTATACTGGTTCCATTATCATCTAGATAGTGTACGTCCAGTCCAAAGGAGAGAGATTTTATTCCACATGAGAGAATTACAAGAGATTACAAGATAAGAGTTTACATACCAAAGCCCCAATTAGGGATAAAAAAGAGACACTCTATTTGGAGATCACTGGCTGAATACCAGGATGGGTTTACAATGAAGTCTACCCTCAATATATAGCCAATATAAATTCATGTGAGTCATCAATCAAATTACCAAAATATGGTAAGAAGATAATGGAGGCAAATTACAACGGTAACAAATCACGCAAACATAGCAAGTAATTCACTCGTTCCAAAGATGGAAGAAAATAATCCCAAAGCAATGCGATTACAAAGAAAGAAATAATATGCATATCTTTTGCATATATATTATTCCATAACGTGCGCATGCATAAATTTCCTTGCCATCTCATTCAAATGCAATCCAATTATTAATGCATTTCCATAATGAACAAACGTGATTACTTTCCCTTTTGCATATTTGTTTCCTTCTATTGTGATTTTGTATCACCAAAATTTAACAGATTCTGTTTTCAAGCACATCAAGAGTTTTGTTATTGACAAGAATGTGGGATCCGATTCTAGTGGCCAAATTAATGTTCTGGACTGGAAGTATGACATGATATGTGGTTCAGATTTTAGTAAAAATTTGGAGTATTATAATAAAGTAGGTGAGAACAATGAATTTGATTAGGTTTTGGAGCTGGAATGTGGCATAGATCAAGGCGTTGAATAGAGTTTTAAACAACATGACCAGAAAATGATTTCTAGCGCTAATATACATGATGATCAGATGGGTGAAGAAAATTAAACATCAAATTAAACAATTTCTTCCACTGTGATTACATCCGAAACACCAAAATAAACAGTTTCTTAGATTAGAAGAAAATTAAGGAACCTTTACTAGATCACACGGTTTTTTAACTATTCAATAACAAATGTGTGTTTATGCATTACAATTGGATTCTGAATTGAGCAAAGAGCTGGAGCAGTGGAATGAACTGTAAAGACAGACATAGTGAAACTTTGCCAAGAAAACAACTTTAATACAGTCTTTTTGAGGGAGTGATAATAACATTGTCATTGATGCTTTCAATTTAAGCTACTAACTAGCATCTTTGAAGAACTTCCTACATTTTAAAATGAAAACAATGGATTTGTATATACGGCCTCATTGTATCTTTGTTTATGTTAAAATGATGTATCTAAAGCTAGCAATAATTTTTGTAGATTCGGATTGAACATATTCTTAAAAGAATAGGATTAGTATCAGATGTTGTAAAGTACAGAGCGACCTTCACCAATTACAGAATATCTTTTCACTGGTGGAGCTCTTACTGCAAGGTCAAATTACACTCTTCGACTGTTCGACATTTGGGCATTACACATGCATTATGCTTGTACTCTAATGAAATTGGTCAATCTAATTCTCAGTTTCTGACCTCTTTGAATACAGAAATTTCTCGATAAGTGATTTTCTTTTATGATATATATGCAATGCAACATTATGATCTCAAGGTATTTTTACACAATGCACGCTGATAGACGACAATGAAGATGAAGATATTAGACATCTATTTAACAAAGCTTGTGATTTCATGGACTATGTTGAGTATTTAGGTGAAAAGTACTAGTACATTGCTTTGAAGGAAGAGTCGAAGTGCAACAGTAATTCTTGCTTTCCTGATACTGAGAAAGAGGCACACACTTTTAGATATCTATGGTGGGCTTATCTTTTGTAAGCATTGGGCCTTCAAATTAAACCATAAAGTAAGTAGCATTGTTATACTATTTTAATATATATTTATACATGCCCCTTCAAACTGTATACAGTTTATACATGTTCAAACCCATATATGTATGTACACACACATACATATACACAATTGGATGCATGTATGTGTTTCTTATGTATATATGTGGTAACATGCAAACGTATTATGTACATGTTATCATGTGTGTAGTATTATGTACAGGAAGAAAACCTCGAGAATTATGAGCATGCATGAGATGAGATTATAGGAAAGGCCTGTGATGCAAAACAAAAGAAAACAAAGCGTAGTAGTATGCAAGTAAAGGAGTGATCATATAGCGAAGTTTAAACCAAACTTAAGAAGAAAGCCGCAGTTAAAAAATAATGTAACATTATTCAAAATATTTAGTTAGCAAAATAAAATAATGTAATGTGATGATTAGGAGATTGGGATTTGTGATTAATAAGGGTAGTCGTGCCATGTTAATGAGTAAATCAAAACGAGATAACATGAAATAAAATAGACAAAGGGAATAGATAATGGCAAAGTTGGAATAAGAATATTCTTATACCCTAAACTCTTAGGAATTCATTCATACGTTCATTTCATTGTCAAAAATTAAACTAAGAGGCCGGCCACCATTAGAAGCAACTAGAGGAAGATAAGAGAATCAATGGGAAGCTTAATCAACTTAAATCCATTCAAATCTCAAATCCTTAATCACAAAAGCTAAGGTGACTACATCTCATTTTTCTAATTATTTTCGGTTTTAAGGATAATCCGAAGTGTTTTGCATGATTATGCCATGTTTTTGAATGATTAAATGTTTATATATGCTTGTTGATGATTTATGCTTAATCATACAGGTTTTATAATATGTTTTAATGTGAAAACCCTATTTAATGACATCCAGATGCCTTGCGATTCTAGATATAGGTCAGAAATAATATTTTAGAGATGGGTTTCAATTTTCATAATTTTATGAATTAATGTGTATTTTATTTTAATTTTCTAGTGAAGAAAATTATTTATTGGGTTTAAAATAATTTATAGTTAAATTATATATAATTTGGGTCTAAAATTTATATATGAAAACGTATTAAAAATAATTTTCTGGAAATTTTGTAGAATTTTACTAAGTGTTTTGATGAATATATAAAATTATTTAAGGTATGGTACTAAAATATTTTATATATTTATAAAAGGAGAAGGGGTATCTTATAAATAAATAAAAATTGTTTATTTCCAAAATATTGGCAGCACTCTTAGAAAATAAAATTAGCAGCCAATAATATTTTGACAAATAGGGCAGATTAGTTGAAAAGGAATTCTTTTTAAAGTAAAAAACAGTTTTTACATGCTTTTAGCATGTTTTGCCACTTTGCCATAGGGGTTCCGACCAAGTACTGCCGCCTACATGCCATAAAAACTAGTGCACTAGTGTCAATAACTTGGTACAGAGTGAATTGGACTAAGGCGGAAAGCACTAGGTCGAGACCAAGGTTCCGAAGGGGTCGAAGCATGTCTTTTTTTTAAATGAAAAATGCGCCTGCTTTGCTTTCAATAGTATAGCTTTCGACTTGGTTGGCTTTCATCGAAGTCAAATGTTTTAAAGGAATGGTTTCGAATGGGTTGCACCTCTTATTTTAAGAAAATGCTTTCATCGGAGTCTAAGCCCTTAACTGCCGCTTTTCTACCTTCTGATGCCAATGGTTTCGGAAGGTATACTTGCTTTTAAAACTTAGCCGCTTCTCCAATGCTTTCGAAAGGTTGGTTTCAACACCATCACTTCTTTGCTTAGGAAATGCTTTGGAAAGAGTACTTTCGACTTACATGTTTTACGACCCTTTTGTTATGTTGAAGGTAGAACCCAAATGGTTTCGAAGAAGTTAATTTTTAATGGTTTCGAAAGGTGTTTGCACATGTTTTACTTGAACCCAAAGGCTTTCGAAAGATTTGATGTTTTATTGCTTTCGAAAGGTTTTAAAGAATGGTTTCGAAGGGATGGTTCCCCAATGGTTTCAAAAGATTTGAAAAAGGTTTTCCAATATATTTGAAAGGCGATGTTTAATGGTTTTGAAGAAGGATGTCTAAGGTTTTAATGCTTTTGAAGGAATGGTTTTTCATGTTTTCGAAAGGAAGATTTTGAATGGTTTCGAAAGGGGTACTTTCAATGGATTCGAAAGGCGTACTTTCAAAGGTTTAAATGTTTTCATCAACAAACATTTAAGTAAAGTATATATAATATTGCAAGGTGATTTTGAGTAAAGCATAGAGTATATATTTTCCTTGTTTAAGTTTGGTTTAAAGGTTTTAAATCAATTTGAGATGAAAAGGTTTTCAAGGAAAATTTAAGGGAAGATTACCCTAAGTAAAATGACTCAGATATTAGAATACCAGATGGGACTGGTATAGGGTCGTGCCCTATACATTAGCTATTAGCCCCGGCTAATTTAGTCCAAAATTCCAGTGTGTAGGGCTTTGTCAGAGGTAAGACTAAAACTATGATTACACACAGAAGAGAATATATGTTTGTATACATATAGGTTATCGGTGAACCCACAAAACCATTAGGATCAGGTGACCCTATGAGATGTTAAGTTAAGAACAGACCGTCCAGAAGAGGAGCATTTAATAGATAGTTAGGGATAGACCGTCCAAAAGAGGAGTGTCTAACATGTGTTAGATTATTTTGATTATATTATCTGGTAGGCCCGAGTTAGCCAAAGGTTAGTAGTTAGCCAAACAAAACTATAGTGTTCGGACATAGAGTTCATTTATTACCTGATATGTATATTTACATAATAATGCTTTACAGTTTTAACCAGTTTTGTTGTAGGATAAGGATTTGCAAAAGATATGTTTTAAAAGGATATTAGTGAGGATAAACCCATTCTGCTAAGCGGCGTGGTCTCACTTAATATCAAATAACCGAGATGTATAGTATTATTCACACTAGGCTTTATGTCTGACTCGAAGTTTATATTTTTCCCCTTAAACTCTCGGGTGCTCAAAATTAATTTGAGTAGGCTGAGGGTTGAGGTTTTACAGGTTTTAGTAGGTTGATGAATAAAGCTTCCGGAGACGAGCAAGTAGCTGACGGATAGATATTTAGGATTTGCTATTTTGTTTTATTCCGATGTGTTGTATTTAAGACAATTATGTGTATATAGTACTCTGGTCAACTAAGGGGGCATCATCATATGTCGCTCTTGGTGTATTTATGTAATAATTATATTTTATCTGAATCAAGGAAACAATATATGGGATTATGTAATTTGAATGTGAAACAAGTGTTTTGAAATGTAATCAGTAAAATGTTGTTTTTTAAAATTTGTGATTTTGTTTCATATTCAAGTGCTTCTGATATTATGGATAACATTAACATAGTCATATTTAGTCGCCGGAAGTTAATACTATGGATGACTGCAGCATCTATAGCCCTTAGCTTTGGGCCTCTAGATAGGGAATGTTACAACTTCGTATCAGAGCGTAGGTTTATGAAAAACTTAGCTAAAAATGGTTTTTTGAAAACATAATACTAAGAAATAGAGTAAGATCAGGGTATGAGATAACGCTATAGTAACGTACTTGTATTTGCTATATATAAGTATATGCTATATCTTTAGTTTCCTATCTCTCTTAGACTATTCTTCTGTATCTCATGAGGCATGAATACAGATATGGATGCTAGAAGTGGAAGAGTGAATCTTGGAGGAAGCACCACTACAAATGGAAATGCCTGACCAAATACTAGGAGAAACCAAGGTCAGGCATAAGCAGGGAATGTTGGTGCTAGAGTCCCACAAGTGGATATGGGAGCTATGTATCAGCTTTTCGTGAATATGATGCAGGCAGATGTTTCTGCTGGAATGGTTGGAGGAAATGCTGGAGTAGGAGTTCAGGAAGCTCCGATTGTCAACCATTATGCTATCTTAAGTAGAGATTATGCTAGGCTTGGAGGGAAGCCCTTTATTGGAACTGAGGATGCTATAGAAGTGGAGAACTGGTTGCTTCATTGTGAGAGATCTTTATAGACATGAGGCTCAATGATGAGCAGAAGAGGAGGCTTGCTTCAAGATAGCTTCAGGGAGCAGCTTTATTTTGGTGGAATAGTGTGACAGCTGGAGTTAATAAAGAGGAGATAACATGGGCTGGGTTTAGGAGAAGGTTTCAGGAGAGGTTCATGTCTATGATGGTGCAGTCTACTTTGCTCAGGAAGTTTGCTGAGTTGGAGTAGGGGGAGATGTCTATTTTGGAGTATGCTAGAAGATTTGAGAAGTTGACTAGGTATTGGTATGCTACGGTGGATATTGTGTTGAAGAGGAATGAGAAGTTCATATGGGGGTTGAAGCCTGAGTTGGTGAGGGCTACATTACCTCATATCAGAGACCCTTGTGATGTGGTTGCAGAGATGACTTTGAGACACAAGGAGATGCTTGCTTGTCTAGAGAAGAGTAAGGCGAAGGAGGTCATGTTGGGCAAGGCCAGAAGAGGAAGTTCTTTCATAAGAAGGGTGCTCAGAAAGGTGGAGCAGCAAAGAAGGGAAAGTCCAAGGTTGTGTGCTTTAAGTGCGACAAGAAAGGGCATTTCGCTAGTGAGTGTCGTACTGGAAAGGCAAAGGAAGTGATTGGGAAGAAGAACATCAGATGTTTTAACTGCAATCAGATTTGCCACTATAAGAATAAATGCAAAGAGCCTGCTAAGGATGAAAGAGGCAAGGTATTTGCATTGGAGCCTACTACATCAAGACCAATAGCGTAGGAGAAAGGTAAGGCGGTGTTGGGAGATACACTTCGGATTCATGGTATGTCTGTTAACGTTTTGTTTGATACTGGTGCATCGTATTCTTTTATATCTCGTTGTTTGGTAGATAAGCTTAACCTAGAACCCATATACTTAGTTACTTCATTAAGGTAATGCAAATCCGATAGGAGGTTATACGACAGTTGGGATGAAGTGCGACCACTTAGAGTTTGATTTGCTAGGTCATACCTTTGTTTGCAGTTTGCATGTGTTTGACTTTGTAGGGTTCAGAATTATATTGGGTATGGATTGGTTAAGTAAGTACGACGCTAGGATATTTTGCCATGATAGGAAGATATCGGATAGACACCGTGACTATAGTGATCGGATTATATATATTATAGAAATCCCTAGTTGTGAAGTGAATGCTTTATTGGGTGTTGTGGAGTTGGAAGATGAGTTGAATCGCGTTTTCGTGGTTAGAGAATTCACGGACGTCTTCGAGCCTGTAGTAGGATTGCCACCGAAACGAGCCATTGAGTTTCAGATAGATTTGGTGCCTGGATTAAAACCGGTGAGTAGACCACCAAGTAGGATGACACCTACCAAGATGAGGGAGTTGAAGGTGCAGTTGGTAGATTTGGAAAGCTAGAGTTTTATTAGACCAAGTAGTTCACCTTGGGGAGTAGCCGCAGTTTTTGCTAAGAAACCAGACATATCATTGAGGTTATATATCGATTATCGTAAGTTGAATGAGAAGACAATAACGAATTGATATCCGTTGCCTAGAATTGACGATTTGTTCGATCAGTTGAGTGGAGCCAAGGTATTTTCTCAGTTGGATTTGGCAACAGGTTTTCATCAGCTTAGAGTAGCAGAGGATAGTATTCCTTTGACGGCATTTAGAACTAGATATGGATCGTACAAATGGTTAGTGAAGCCGTTCGGACAAACTAATGTGTCAGCATTCTTTGTGGATTTGATGAACCGAGTTTTCCGAGAGCACTTGGATAGGTTCATCTTGGTGTTCATAGATGATATTTTGATATACTCTAAAGATAAACGAAAGCATGAAGTTCATCTTAGGATTCTGCTTGAGACGCTGAGGCGGAATCAGCTGAAGTCAAAGTTTCCGAAGTGTCATTTCTGGAAGAAGTGAAGTTTCTTGGTCACGTGGTTCCAGAGAAGGGGTTGTCAGTCGATCTAGATAAGATCGAAGCTATTAATAATTGGAAGGGACCAGAGACGATGACTGAGATTAGAGGTTTTCTTGGATTAGCTGGATATTATCAAAGGTTCATTAAGGATTTTTCGTAGGTAACAGCACCGATGACCAAGCTAACACGAAATGATGTGAAGTTTGTGTGGACCGATAAGTGTGAGGAAGCATTCCAGAGCTTGAAACACTTTTGACCCATGCACCTATATTAGTTGTTCCGGAAGGAAATCAGGATTTGGTAGTATATACGGATGTGTGTGGAACTGGATTAGGAGCCATGTTGATGTAGAGAGATAAATTGATTGCCTATGCTTCTCGAGAGCTTAGACTGCATGAGGTTAGATATCCAACGCATGATTTGGAGTTGGCTGCATTGATTTTTGCTTTGATGGTGTGGAGACATTACCTTTTGGGAGAGATGTTTGAGCTTTATACGGATCATAATTCGTTGAAGTATTTGTTCTCTTAGAACGAGCTGAATATGAGACAGCAGAGGTGGCTAGAGATTTTAGCCGCTTATGACTTTGGTATTGAGTACACACTAGAAAAGGGAAACAAAGTTGCAGATGCACTTAGCAGGAAGCATCAGAATGCAGTGTTAGCAATGATAATAGAATGGAAAATTTGGAAGTGTTGTCGACTTGTAGAGTGTAGTGGAGATCTGAAAATCGGGTCTAGTGAAGGAACTGCTATGTTATCTTATTTGGAAGTTCAACCGGTAATGATTGAAAGGATTACTTCTAAACAGGAGGAGGATTCAGTGTTGGCTGAATGGATCAAGAGGTTGAAGGATGGAACGGAGAGCGATGACTTGAAGGATTTTATTTTAGACCAGAATGGGTGGTTGAGAACGAAAGGGAGGTTGTGTGTTCCGAATGTAGGAGACATTAGGAAGGAAGTTTTAGAGGAATGCCATTGTTCGAATTTCACTATTCATCCCAGAGGAACTAAGATGTATCAGGATATGAATAGAAGTTTCTTCTGGGAAGGAATGAAGAGGAATGTTGGCTTATGGGTGAAGCAGTGTTAGAACTATCAACAGGTAAAAGCCGAACATCAGAAGCCAACTGAGTTGCTACAGCCATTGGATATTCCGATATGAAAATGGGATTCTATTTCTATGGATTTTATAAATGGTTGCCAAGATCTAGTAGAGGAAATGAAAGTATATGGGTCGTAGTGGATAGATTGACCAAGAGTGCCATTTCATTCTGGTTAAGTCAACTAGGATGGCACCTATTCTAGCAAAGTTATTTATGAAGAATATAATTAGACTTCATGGAATTCCTAGTAGTATAGTAAGTGATAGAGATTCCTTGTTCACTAGTAAGTTCTGAAAGAGTCTACAGGAGATTTTAGGAACCAAGCTTAAGATAAGTACCGCTTACCATCCACAGACCGATGGGCAAACAGAAAGAGTTAACAAAGCCTTGGAGGATTTGTTAAGAGCTTGTGTGTTAGATTTCGAAGGATCATGGGAAGACCATCTACACTTAGTCGAGTTTTCATATAACAATAGTTATCAGACTAGTATAGGGATGGCACCGTTTGAAGCTTTGTATGGAAGGTCATGCAAATCATCAGTTTGTTGGTTAGAGACTGGGGATAGGTTACTTCTTAGTCTATATTTGGTTAGAGAAGCTGTAGAGAAGGTTGAGTTGATTCGAGCTAGAATGAAGGAAGCTCAATCCAAACAAAAGAGTTATGCAGATAGAAGAAGGAAAGTCTTAGAGTTCTCCATTGGAGATCATGTTTTTATTAAGGTATCACCGATGAAGGGGTGATTAGGTTCGAGAAATCAGGGAAGTTGGCACCGAGATTCGTAGGACCATTCCCTATTGTAGAAAGAATCTGGAAACTTGCATATGGAGTAGAGTTACCGAGCAGTTTGGCAGGAGTTCACGATGTGTTTCATGTTTCTCACCTAAGAAAGTGTGTTTGAGATTCGGAGTCTACTATAGCACCGACTATATTAGATGACTTAGTAGTAGAACCAGACTTGATATAGTTAGAAAGTTGATTCGTATAGTCGTGAGAGACGAGAAGAGGCTAAGAAACAAGACAGTCAGATTAGTGAAAAATCAGTGGAGCGACGATGAGAGAGACTGTACTTGGGAGACTGAGAGCAGGATTAGAGACGCTTACTCTGATTTGTTTGATGGTATGTTTTACCTTTATGTTTGATTGTTGTGTACCTTATCGTAATTCGAGGACGAAATTCTTTAAGGAGGGGAGATTGTAACACCCCATATTTTTAGTAACGTTATTTAGCATATTTAGTTAGCTAAATAAAATAAAATAATGTAATGTGATGATTAAGGGATTAAGATTTGTGATTAATAGGGGTAGCCGTGTCATGTTAATGAGTAAATCAAAACGAGATAATATGAAATAAAATAGACAAAGGAAATACATAAGGGCAAAGTTGGAATAAGAATGTTTAAGGTTTTAATGCTTTTGAAGGAATGGTTTTTCAATGTTTTCGAAAGGAAGATTTTAAATAGTTTCGAGAGGTACTTTCAATGGATTCGATTGTGGTACTTTCAAAAGTTTAAATGTTTTCATCAACAAAGATTTGAGTAAAGTATATATAATATGGCAATGTGATTTTGAGCAAAGCATATAGTATATTTTTCCTTGTTTAATTTTAGTTTAAAGGTTTTAAATCAATTTGAGATAAAAAGGTTTTCAAGGAAAATTTAAGGGAAGATTACCCTAAGTAAAATGACTCGGATATTAGAATACCAGATGGGACTGGTATAGGATCGCGCCCTATATATTAGCTGTTAGCCCCAGTTAATTTAGTCCAAAATTCCAGTGTGTAGGGCTTTGTCACAAGTAAGACTAAAATTATGATTACACACAGAAGGGAATATATGTTTGTATACAGATAGATTATTGGTGAGCTCGCAAAACCATTAGGATCAGGTGACCCTGGGAGATGTTAAGTGAAGGACAGACCATCTAGAAGAGGAGCATTTAATAGATAGTAGGGACAGACCGTCCAGAAGAGGACTGTCTAACATGTGTTAGATTATTTTGATTATATTGTCTGGTAGGCTTGAGTCAGCCAAAGGTTAGTAGTTAGCCAAACAAAACTATAGTGTTTGGACAGATAGTTCATTTATTACCTGATATGGATGTTCACATAATAATGCTTTATAGTTTTAACCAGTTTTGATTGCAAGATAAAGGTTTGCAAAAGATATGTTTTAAAAGGATATTACTAGGGGGAAACCCGTTCCGCTAAGCTGCATGGTCTCACTTAATATCAAATAACCGAGATGTATAGTATTATTCACATCAGGCTTTATGTCTGACTCGAAGTTTATGTTTTGCCCCTTAAACTCTTGGGTGCTCAAAATTGTTTTGAGTCGTCTGAGGGTTGAGGTTTTAGTAGGTTGACGAATAAAGCTTCCGGAGATGAGCAGGTGGCTGACAGATAGCTATTTAGGAGTTGTTGTTTTGTTTTGTTCTATTCTACTTTGTTGTATTTAAGATAGTTATGTCTATATAGTACTCTGGTCAACCAAGGGGGCATCATCATATGTCACTCTTGGCGTATTTATGTAATAATTATATTTTATCTGAACCTGAGAAACGATATATGGGATTATGTAATTTAAATGTGAAACAAGTGTTTTGAAATGTAATCGGTAAAATGTTGTTTTCTAAAATCTGTGATTTTGTTTCATATTCAAGTGCTTATGATATTATGGATACCATTAACATAGCCGTATTTAGTCACCGAAAGTTAATACTATGGATAAATGCAGCATCTGTAGTGCTTAGCTTTGGGCTTCTAGATAGGGGATGTTACAGTAGTACATGTTTCACGACGAATTTTCTATCGGTTAGAAAATCACCGAAAAATATAATAAAAATAACTGCAAGCGCACGACATACAATTTTAGTACGTGGCGAGTACGGATCGATCCGCAGAGAATTAAATTAATTTTAAATTCTACTCAATCAAATTAACCCAAAGCTTGAGATTGTTTTAACTAAAAGAAATACAAAAACTAACTACAAGAAAAAGTGAATAAAAATATGAGATTAAGAGACAATTTAGAGGCAAATCCACTCTCCTACTTTCACATAAATCAACGCAAAATCAATCTATGATCTCTCATTTTAATCTAAGTAGAATTAGTAATGTATTTATCATAAGTATGGTCTATTTATGTTATTAATTAACATAACTTAAATCATCAAACTTTAATACAACAACTAAAACCACTTTGTTAAATGTCATGGAAATGAATATGAAATTAAAATAAAATCTATTTTAAGCATGATCTCTTTACTATTTTTGGTTAGTAATATAGATCATCAAATTTTGATTTTATTTTAATTACATGATCAAAATCACTTAGTTAGATGTTAATGTAAATTTTTTTATATTTGAGTAAGAATAGCCTATTTGTGATAAACAACATAGGCTATCAAATTCACTAATAAATTTACATTAAAACTAACAATCCATGAAGCATAAAACGAGATCATAAGTAATAAAATATGTTGAATTTACATAATTTAATAGAGCTTCATTACCCCTAAATTGAAGGGGCTTAGCTTCTCATTTGTGTTATCATTTCAACATATGTAAATATCAACATTAAAAAGTAAGGAAAATGCAAGCTAATTAACATAAAAGAGAACTAACTACTTGCATAAAAATAAAACAAGACTAAGTGCATAAATGAAAATCTAATCTACTAACATAAAAGGAAAGAGAGCATGTAAATAAAAATAAGCATAAAATATATAAAAGCAAGCAAAGAACAAAGAAGAAGAGGCTTAGAAAGCCATTTTATTTCTCATCAATTTTGTGGCTACAACTTGCATAATATGATAAGAAGATTTAAAACCCTATTACATGAACATAAGTGGGTTATTTATACATGCCTAAAATCCTAATCCATATTTTAAGAAGCTACCCAAAATGCCCTTTAGGAAATGTAACCTCCAAGTAATCATTAGCATGAAATTAATCCTCCATTAAATGTGCATGTGACTTTAATTCCCACTAACATGTGCATTAGCTCTTAATTGTAGTTCATGGTTAGTGGGTAGGTAGGGTCTTCCATGATTACATGAATTCTTAATTATAGGATGAGTATTGTCTTGTGAGGGTCTTCAGCGGATACTACCCACAAAATCTAAATGCAACATGAAAAATTCCTAAATGCAAGATTTATTTACAAAGATATGAATGCAAGTTTTTGAAAATATTCACAAATGAAGAATTTACTTTTAAATTGGCACGAGTAAGTTAAATATAAGTTCTGGTCATTATCAAGAGATTTAAGTCCTTTCATTCATAAAAAACATTCAACAAAAATTAAGTTAACATCCCAATTAGACTCTAGTTTGGTTAGTTGTTTCAGTTGATAACATAGTGCAAGTATGAAATGGATCCTTAGTTGATTATCAAAGTTTTTCAAAGTGGTATTTTATTTCTTCTGAATAACAAGTCGAATCAACTAAGTGAAAATAGTGCTTGGGTTTTTATTGCTTGCTCTCTCTAATTTTGAAAAGTATAACCTTTATTATTATTTACACACCTAACTCAGATAAACTGAGGCCAGATATACGATCATGCACTACCTTTCAGACTTACATGAGAAGAGTACAAAGCATGGCGAGTGTATACGGTTGCGTATGAGCACATGACTATAGGTGGTTATTTATATTAAATCTATTTACATACACCTAACTCAAATAAACTGAGGCCAGATATACCGATCCTGCACTGCCTTTTGGGCTTACGTGAGAAGGGTACAAAGCATGGAGAGTGTACACACTTGCGTACGAACACATGACTCTAGGTGTTTCTTATTTTCACAAAGACCATTTTTTTATAAAGAGAGAGTTTTGCAAAATCATCTTAGCACCACTTAACTTAGAAGATCAATAAAGTTATTGCCCTTACTTTAAATCAACCACTCTTTTAAACAAAGATTTACAATTAGGATATACTTCATAATTAACACCCATGAACCTTCCTGTATACTAGTTAAAGCATAGTTACTTGTAATCAAACTTTATTTTTATTTTTGTTGAGACAAATAAATTTTCAAAAATTTCAATTTAATAACCAAAACATATACTTCTCTACTATTGATAATGATAATTCATTCAATAAGGATTCAACCGTGTCTTTCTGGAATACCCAAAATACCTTTTCTTTTACGTTCTATCTCTGTGTGTTGCCCTTATCTCGTATTCCATAGTGTTTCTCTAAAACTAAATGCTAAAAAGAAAAAAAAATTTGGGATTTTTTTAAAACTTTGAGTTTTGGAAAGAAAATGCAAAAAATAAACAATGAAAAATCAAAAAATAGACATGAGACTCCCCCCCCCCACACTTAATTTTGACTGTGTCCCCAATGTCAATGCATGATATAATGAGTGTAACGAGGGAAAATATGTACATATTTACAAAAGAGGGTTAACATTTCTTACTAAACAAAGTTTAGCTCATGAAGAATCATGAGCTCCTCCTCTTGATTACTTGGCAATTCCAAGCATGGTTTCAAGCGATGACCATTGACTTTGAAAATTGTTCCATCCATGGGGTTTTGTATTTCTATGGCACCGTGTGGAAAAACAGTTCGTACCATAAATGGTCCGGTCCATCTTGATTTTAATTTCCCTAGGAATAAGTGAAGTCTAGAGTCATACAAAAGAACCTTTTGATTTGGCGAAAACGTTTTACTTAGGATAGACTTGTCATGAAAAACTTTTGTTCTTTCTTTGTAAAAAATTCGTTTTCATACGCGTCATTCCTAATCTCTTCTAATTCGTTGATTTGCAATTTTCAGTTTTCGTCAGCTTTTTCAAGATCAAAGTTTATGCTCTTAATTGCCCACAACACTTTATGTTCAAGTTCAATGGGCAAATGGCATGCTTTACCATATACAAGCCTAAAAGGAGACATCCCAAGATTGGTTTTATACGTGTTCTGTAAGCCCAAAGCGCATTTGTCAATTTTTGTGACCAATCTTTTCGATTTTTATTAACGGTTTTTTCCAAGATTTGTTTAATTTGACGATTTGAAACTTCAACTTGGACACAAGTTTGAGGATGATACGGAGTGGATAACTTGTGGGTTATCGAATATTTCTTTATTAGAGTTTCAAATGAACGATTGCAAAAATGGGTTCTGTTATCGCTTATTATTGTGCGAGGTGTGCCGAACCTCGAAAAGATGTTTCTTTAAGGAATTTCACAACAATTCTATGGTCGTTGGTTTTACATGGAACGGCTTTAACCTATTTCGAGACGTAGTCAACAGCAAGAAGAATGTACAAATTTCCGAAAGAATTAGGAAATGGTCCCATAAAGTCAATACCCTAAACGTCAAAGATTTCAATCACAAGAATGAGGTTCAAAGACATCATATTTCATCGAGAGATTCTTCCTAATATTTGGCAATGATCGCAAGTTTTACAAAACTCGAATGCATCTTTGAAAAGCATAGGCCAATAAAAACCACATTGAAGCACCTTTTCCATGGTTTTCTTTGGACCGAAGTGACCACCACAAGCTTGATCGTGACAAAACGAAAGAATACTTTTGATTTCGCAATCCGGGATACAATGTCGAATGATTTGGTCGGAACAGTATTTAAACAAGTTTGGATCATCCCAATAGAAGTATTTAACTTGGGAAAGAAATTTATATTTATCTTGTTTCGACAAAAAGAAAGGAGTTTACTTAGTGACTAAATAGTTCACTCTGTCGGCATACCATGGATCGATAGAAACGGAAAGAAGTTGTTCATCAGGAAAGTTCTCGTTGATCGGTAAAGAAGATGGTGCGTTTGGAACACATGATAGATGATTAGCAATGACGTTGTCGGATCCTTTTTTGTCTTTGATCGTAAGGTCAAATTCTTGGAGTAACAGGATCCAACGGATCAAACGAGACTTAGCATCCTTTTTAGCGAAAAGGTACCTAAGAGTGGAATGGTCAGTGTAAACCGTAATGTGTGAGCCAATCAAATAAGGTCGGAATTTTTCAAGCGCAAAGACTACTGCTAGAAGCTCTTTTTCAAAGGTCGTGTAATTGAGTTGAGCATTGTTTAAAGTCATACTAGCGTAGTAGATGACATGAAGAATTTTATTGATCCGTTGTCCAAAGACAGCATCAACTGCGAAGTTAGAAGCGTCACACATTATTTCAAAAGGAAGATCCCAATTGGGAGAGCAAATGATGGGAGAGGAAATGAGTTCATTTTTGAGACGTTCAAAAGCAGAAACACAATTAGAATAAAAGTCAAATGGAACGTCTTTTCCAAGAAGAGTCGTAAGAGATCGAGCAATTTTACTGAAGTCTTTCACAAAGCATCGATAGAAACCAGTGTGTCCAAGAAATGAACAAATGTCTTCGACAGATTGGGAATGGGTAGATTCGCAATTACATCAACTTTCATTTTATCGACCTCAATGTCTTTGTTTGGAATGACATGCTCAAGGATGTTTGACCATAAAATGGCATTTTCCCCAATTTAACGTTAAGTATTTGCCCTTGCATCGTTTAGGAACCAACTCAAGATGGTGTAAGCACTCAAAAAAATTGTTTCCAAAGATGGAAAAATCATCCATAAACACTTCAAGAAAACGTTCGATCATATCGGAAAAGATGCTGACCATGCATCTTTGAAACATAGCAGGAGCGTTGCAAAGACCAATAGGCATACGTTGATACGCAAAAGTGCCAAAGGGACAAGTGAAAGTCATTTTCTCTTGATCTTTTGGTGCGATTGGAATTTGGTTATAGCCGGAATAACCATCAAGAAAGAAATAGAACTTGTGGTCGGCTAATCGTTCAAGCATTTGGTCGATGAAAGGAAGAGGGAAGTGATCTTTACGTATTGCAGCATTTAATTTTTGATAATCAGTGCAAACACGCCAACCCATTTGAGTAAGAGTTGGAATGAGTTCGTTTGAGTCATTCTTGATAACAGTAAGTCCAGACTTGGCACGACATGAATTAGGCTAACCCACAAACTATCGGAGATTGGGTATATGATTCCGTTATGGAGGAGTTTAAGAATTTCGTTTCGAATCACATCCTTCATTTTTGGGTTAATCCTTCGTTGTGTGTCACGAACAGGCTTGGCATCGTCAACTAAATGGATAGGATGTTGAACAAGAGCGAGACTTATTCCCTTTATATCGGTGATCGACTATCCAATTGCTTCTTTGTTTTTCGAAAGGATAGAAAGAAGGGAAGCTTCTTGATCTAGAGAAAGAGTTGAAGAGATTATTATGGGAAACGTTACGTTGTCACCTAAGTATGCGTACTTAAGATGATCGGGAAGGGGTTTAAGGTCCAACCTTGGGGATTTCTCAATCAATGAATTTGGTTGAAGTTCTTATTCAACGGTAAGGGGTTTAAACAGAAGCGCAATTTCAATTTCGTTAGGCTCATCTTGAAACAGTTGTTTGTACTCTGTCTCGCGTTTATGGTTTAGGTCAACTATTTCGTTATCAAAATTTTCTTGAATGAAGCTAAATTCCAACGTTTGGTCATGTGGTTCGTTCGGTTGATTTTCAAGATTGAAAATGTTAAGATTTAAAGTCATGTTTCCAAAAGAAATTTTCTTCGAACCGTTTCTACAATTGATTAAAGCATTTAATGTAGCTAAGAAAGGTCAGCCTAAAATCAATGGAATTTGACACATTGAATTATTCACAGGTTGAGTCTCCAAAAGGATGAAATCGACGGGGAATATAAATTGATTGATTTTGATGAGTATGTCCTCGATTTATCCCATGGGTTTCTTTATAGCATGATCGGCGAATTGAAGAGTTACTTTTGTTGGTTTTAATTCACCCAAGCCAAGTTGCTGGTAAACTGAATAAGGAATCAAATTGACACTCGCACCCAAATCGAGCAAGCATTTGTTAATCGTTTTGTCTCCTATCGTTCACGAGATCGTCGGACATCCAGGATCTTTCTATTTAATAGGAATTGATTGGGACAAGACTTCGCTAAGTCCGGCAGATAAGAAAACTTTCTTGGGTACATGAGTGTGTCGTCTTTGAGTACATAAGTCCTTAAGAAATTTAGCGTAAGTTGGGACTTGTTGAACGATATCAAGGAGCGGGATGTTTACTTTCACTTGTTTAAAAATTTCCAACATCTTTTTCATTTGGTCAGAGTGTTTCTTGGGGTAAAGGAGAAGTAGAAATGGAACATGATACTCAATAGGTGGGTCTACTTGAGTAGAAGAAGAATTTGGATTGGCATTTGATTCGATGTTTGGCTCAACATTTTTTTCAAATTCGTTTGTTATTTTAGAAGTGTCGAGAGTGGTTTCCGGTAAATCGTTTGGATTAACAACTTGATTATCGATTTGTTTACCGAAACGCAAAGTTGTTATAGCATTCATTTGGGTTACATTGCTATCTTGAACAACAAGAGGTTGATTCGAATTTGTGTTTTGATTTCTAGGATTCGAAACTGGCTGACTTGGAAATGTGCCTCATTCACGTTCACTCACAGACGTATCTAATTGACTCATTTTCATTTCAAGTTTTGCAATCGATTAACTCGTATTCTGCATGTACGAGGTTAACAAATTTTGCAAATTACTGTTTGATTGGAAACTTTGAGTGGTTACTTTAGCCAAAGTTTCTAGACTTTTCTCAAGTGAACTTAATCGTTTATTGTCTTGGGGAGCGAAAGATTATTGCGGTTGATTTTGAGACGGACCCGCAATTTTTTTTTGAAAATGACTGGGTTGAAAGGGAGGATTCGAAGCATTATTCGGAAATGCTTGAAAATTGGGACGAACCAAATTCGTGTTGGAATTATTTTGGTTCCAAGCAAAGTTTGGATGATTTTTCCAACCAGGATTGTACGTTGGAGAAAACGGGTCATTCTTAACCTTATTGAAAGCATTGAGTTATTCTATTGAATTAGGGCACTGATGGGCTATGTGATTCAGATCATTGCATTTATAACACATTGGTTGGTAAGCTTGGTTCATTTGGTTCGATGAGAAAACGTTGTCGAATTTATTAATCATTGCATCGATTTTAGCTTTCAAAGCCAAAGATGATCCTATCGAGTGTGCGCTCGATCGTGAGTAAATTAATTTTTTGTTAGAACGTTCCTATTAGGATGATTTTTCGGCAAGGTTTTCAAGAAATTGTCAAGCATCATCGTGATGTTGGGCGAGAAAGTTGCCTTGGCACATCGATTCAAGCATGGTTTGTGAGCTGTTTTCAAGTCCATCGTATAAGATTTGGAAAAGGGTCCATTTTTTGAAATTATGGTGTGGACAATTTATCAAAAGATCTTTAAATCTTTCAAAATATTTTATGAATGGTTCACCCTTGAATTGATGAAAATTAACAATTTCATGTCGGATTTTAGTTGTTTTTTCCAAGGGGTAGAACTTCTTTAAGAAAACTCTAATGAATTCTTCCTAAGTTTTATTCGAGTTTGATGGTAAGCTATACAACCATTTTCAGCGTAATCAGTGGGAGCAAATGGAATTAATCGAAGTTTGATTCCATCATCACAAAGTTGTTGGAGTTTAATGGTTGTACAAACTTGTTCAAATTTCGTTAAGAAAATGTAAGGGTCATCATGTTCAAAATTGCCAAGTTTTGGAAGCGTGGCAATATGATTGGAATGAATTTTGAAATTGTTACCCGTTGGGGCGGGTAGCGTGATACAAGAAGGAATAGAAACTCTATCGGGAAAGATTCTATCCATGAGAGTCTGCGAGGCATTTTCGTTCGCCATTGTTGAAGTATCGTTTATTCGAGTTAAACGATTTGTTGTTGTGTCATGAGTCCAAGTATTTGTTGTTGTGTCACGAGTCCAAGTACTTGTTGTTGTGTTATGAGTCCAAGTACCCGTGCATAAGAAAAAGTCGAGAAGAGAAAGAAGTAAGAATTGAATTTAAGAGAAAGAAGCAAGGTTTAGAAGGTGAAATGAAGTGAAAATTTGTCTTTTTTTATATTTGTTTTAAAAGGAAAATATTTACCAAAAGAGATTTATTTTTCAAAAGGGAGATTTGATTTTTGTTTTGTTTTTTTAGATTTTCAAATTTTTTTTTATGTTTTTGTTTTTTTGAAAAGGTTTTATTTTGGATTTTTGATTTTCTAAAACAAATTTAACTCAAATTTTTTTTGGATTTTCAAAAGTAAAATGCTTGTTTTTTTAGATTTTGGATTAAACAAGTACTAACTTAAGTAAATGTACAATTTTTTAGTTTTGGATTTTGTTGTTTTTTAAAAATATGCATGAACTAATGCAACTAAATGAATGTAAGGACTTAATTACAATTTTTCTGTCCTTAGTAGCTCCTAACCAAAATTGTATAATCATGCTTTATTTTATTCCAACAAGATAGTTCTTCGCCAGGTAACGGACATGAGTTATCGGTGCATCACGAATCATCGTAGCAATGCAGCTGAAGGTTTAAGTACCTTTAGAGAAACAATCATTATAATATTAACGAATCACAGTAATATTTATATATGATTATTACTATGCCGTAGCCAAGACACCAAGAATACAAATTATGGAAAGAAGGCAACTTATTAATATACAATTAAGTCCTAAGTGAGCTCGTGACTCCCTTAAGTCCGAAGTCTAACCGTTATTAGTCAAATTCTACTATGGAATGCAATTTGTAGGCCAGGGTGATGAAATCCTCAACCTTATGTGGATTTGGGTATTGCCCTTAGAAAAGAAAATAAGATGGTTTGATGCAAAACAGAAATAAACGTGAATTAATGATGCAACTACGAATGAAATTTATTTTTGTTTTTGAATTTTTTTTTAAAATGCAAGCAAAAAACCAACAATGCAAAGCAAATAAAAATAAGAGATGAGAGCATGATACCAGAGTGTGAAGAATTATTAGCAATTTATTTTAAAGCGGCAATTTTTTTATAAAGCAAGTAAGCAAGCAAGCAAAGCAGTTTTAGCAAGCACTTCTTCTCCTTATCTGCTTTTGCAACCTGAAAATGAGAACAAAAACAAACATAAATAAAAGCAAAAAAATTTATTATTAAAAATAATTCTTTTTATATGACTAATACCAAATGAAAACAAACTCGTTTTTTACAAATAGAAAGAAAGAACTTGCTTAAAAAAATAATTAAACTAAAGCTCGACTTGCCATTCCAAATGAAAGCAAAGAATTTTTTTAAAAGGAAAACAAAACCCTAAACAAAAGAAAATAACGAATTAACAAAAATAAACAAATCAAAAAATTCAGCCCAACGCAATCCATAAGCCCACTTACAAACCCCTTGTTCTCAGTCAATAGAAACCACGAAACCATGAAAGAAAAAAACTCACACTCTGACGGAAAGAAAGAAAAAAGAAAAATTATGAAAGCCCCTTCAGATTCTGATTTCCAAATTGAAATTGAAATCAAAGAATGAAATTGAGATTTCTGAATTGAAAGCAGCGGGTTTGGTTTTTTGTTGTTGTTGTCAATTTGGAAGAAGGCCGCGTGTTTAAGATTGCACAGTGATGTAGAGGAGGGGTTTCATAGATGGGGGAGTTACTGTTGTTATTTGCTGAGTTGTGACATTTGAAGTCGAGGATGTGGGATTGAGGAGGATGTGGATGTGAGATGGTTGTTGCAGTGATGGGCAGGGGTGGAGCAGCACTGTATGTCTGATTCTTGGTTGTTGAATTTGCAGTGATGAATTTGGAATTCGAGGAGATGGTTTAGGTGGAAGTGGTGAGGAGCAAGTTGATGTGTGTTTTAGTTTTGTGGCAGTGCAGTTTAAGTTTGTTTCATTTCAAGTTGCAGTCTTTTGTAGATAATGGCAGGTTGAAATGGATGAGGCAGTTGATAGAGGTGGAAGGTGAGGCAGTAAGCAGCAGTAGTGGTAGTTTAAGTAGTGCTGCAGTGGGATGGTGATGACTGTTGAAGGCAAATGTAGTATGTGGCAGTACTATGGATGGTAGAAGTATAGTTGTTGGAATGTTGATGTTGTAATGGTGTGTGGGTAGCGGCAGAGATGGATGTTGTGATGGTGTGTTGCTGGGATTGTGGTTACCGGTACAAGTTGTAGCAGAGGGATGTTGATAGCAGTTGAATAATGAAGAAGTGAAGTATGTAAGTTGTAGGATGAAGCTGTGGTAGTGGAGCAGGGTGATAATGGGCAGCAAGCAATTGAAGTTTGTATGCGGTTGAAGTTTGTATGCAGTGGTACTTTGTGGTGAGGAGGAGGTAACGTGGTAGATGTAATTGTTGTGGTGGTTATTATATAGGCGGTGAATGGTAAGGGATGTATGCAAGAAGTGATGATTGGTTGAAGTTTTGTTCGATGGCAGATGTTTAAGCAGTATGGCTTGCAGTTGTATGCTGTGGTGGTATGGCAAGATGAATTGGTTGATATGGAGATGGGAGGGACTAGTAGTTTGTAGTGTTTATGTGATGAGGGAAGTTGTTGTAGTGTTAGAGGCAGTAAATTGGTTGGTCAGAATCGTGATGTGCATAGGGGTAATAGATGATGTTTGTGATGGTAGCAGTTGTAGAAGTTGATGGAGTTTGCTGTGGAGAGTGGTTTGACTGATGATGGTTGGGGTGGTGAAGTTGATGTTGTAGGTTAAAAGAGAGAGCAAGCGGTTTGCAAGCAGTTTTGACAGAGGATGGCAGTATGTATGTAAGATGATGGAGAAGGGTGATGCAGCAGAAGTGATGTATGTGCCTAGAAGTGGTTGTAGAAGAGATGCAGTGATGTAGTTATATGACTGTGCAATATGACTGTCTATAGGGTTGCTGAGGGAGGCGGATGTATGCAGTTTTTGTCTCTGTGCAGGGCAGTGAAGTTTTGGTAGAGAGAGGAAGTAGGCAGGGTTGTTTATTGGTTGTGGTGAAATGCAGGCATATGGAGTTATATGTGATATGGGATGGTGAAGGAGCAGTGAGGCAGAGTTGGTAGTGATGGTTGACAGCAGTGTATGTGCACAGTGAAGGAAGTGGACAACAAGAATTTTGAAGTATGGGCAATTTTGTAAAAAAAAAAGAAATTAGTAAAATCAGAATAGAAAATGTAAATATAATGAAAATATAATAAAATATTTTTGCTTTGAAATTGTGTATGTTTTTTTATATATATAGAGTGCAAATGCAAATAGAAAAACAACAAGCACACAAATCAAATGAAAGCACAAATCAAACAACAAACACACAACATAACATATTCTTTTTTTAAATGCAATTCAACACACAAAATTAACACACAATAAAATAAAATAAAATAAATTTAAAAAATAGAATTAAAATAAAATTGCTATTCCCCGGCGACGGCGCTAAAAACTTGTTTGACGACGAGTTTTTAATCGGTTAGAAAATCACCGAAAAATGTAATAAAAACAACCGCAAGCGCATGACGTACAATTTTAGTACGTGGCGAGTATGAGTCGATCCACAAGGAATTGAATTAATTTTAAATTCTACTCAATCAAATTAACCCAAAGCTTGAGATTGTTTTAACTAAAAGAAATGCAAAAACTAACTACAAGCAAAAGTGAATAAAAATATGAGATTAAGAGACAATTTAGAGGCAAATCCACACTCATACTTTCACATAAATCAACACAAAATCAATATATGATCTTTCATTTTAATCTAAGTAGAATTAGAGATGTATTTATCATAAGTATGGTCTATTTATGTTATTAATTAACATAACTTAAACCATCAAACTTTAATACAACAACTAAAACCACTTTGTTAAATGTCATGAAAATGAATATGAAATTAAAACAAAATCTATTTTAAGCATGATCTATTTACTATTTTTAATTAGTAACATAGATCATCAAATTTTAATTTTATTTTAATTCCATAATCAAAATCACTTAGTTAGATGTTAATGTAAATTGTGTTTATATTTGAGTAAGAATAGCCTATCTGTGATAAACAACATAGGCTATCAAATTCACTAATAAACTTACATTAACAACTAACTATTCATAAAGCATAAAAATAGGTCATAAATAATAAAATATATTGAATTTACATAATTTAAGAAAGCTTCATTACCTCTAAATTGAAGAGGCTTAGCTTCTCATTTGTGTTATCATTTCAACACATGTAAATTTCAACATTAAAAAGCAAGAAAAATGCAAGCTAATTAAAATAAAAAAGAACTAACTACTTGCATAAAAATAAAACTAGACTTAAGTGCATAAATGAAAATCTAATTTACTAACATAAAAGGAAAGAGAGCATGTAAATGAAAATGAGCATAAAATAAATAAAAGCAAGCAAAGAACAAAGAAGAAGAAGAGGCTTAGGAAGCCATTTTATTTCTCATTAATTTTGTGGCTACAACTTGCATAATATGATAAGAAGATTTAAAACCCCATTACATGAACATAAGAAGGTTATTTATACATTCCTAAAATCCTAATCCATATTTTAGGGAGTTACCTAAAATGCCCTTTAGGAATGTAACCTCCAAGTAATCATTAGCATGAACGTAATCCTCCATTAAATGTACATGTGACTTTAATCCCCACTAACATGTACATTAGCTCTTAATTTTAGTTCATAGTTAGTGGGTAGGTGGGGTCCTTCATGATTACATGAATTCTTTTATTTCTTCATTCTTTTGTCTTTCATCCTTTGTGCACGCATACATACATGAAGCCTCTTCCATTTTCCATGCAAATTCCTATAAATAAAACTAAAATGTGCAAATAAATATTTTCAAAATTAATACATGCACAAAATATCCCTTTTGCCCCTAAATGAAGATGAATGAATGATGATTTGATGACATTTGGATTTTGGTTTAAACAGTAAAATACCCTAATATGCTCATTTATTTAAATAAAAGTAGATTAAATATGGAAGTAAAAATATGCACTCTTACGTGCACATCAGTACCCGCTTCTTATATAGATTCAAAACTATAATAATTTTCATGATGTGTATGCATGTGAGTCCATGGGTTCTTCTTCTTTAAAATATATACAATTATCGTTTTCTATTGTTTCTTTTTCTTTATAGTAAATTTATAAAAATAATTTTTTTAATTGCAGCACACATTATCAAAAATTTAATTAAAATGGGTGAAGTTGCAGTTCAAGAGGTCTGTTATCTTTACATGGCAAATACTCTACGTATTGCTTTTTATTTATTTTAGATAATTCTATTTGTTTCTTTATTATGGATAAGTAGCACTTGAAGTAGTAAGCTTAAAGAAGATGGTTGTGTGTTTAGGAGAAAATCTAATTGAATATTAGCTTTGTTTCTATTTATTGATCACTGGACAGATGTTAATTTTCTATTTACAAAGTTGCTAAAGTGATAAATCTTGACGTATACTAGATTTGAATACCTAATTCAAATAAATTGATTAGGCTACTGATAGGTGATGTAGCTTTTCATGAATATGTTTTGTTTAATTCATTTTAGTGATGTGTTGTTTTAATGGTTAATCCAACCTTTAGTTCTGCTGAAACTTGCACAAATACCTTGTCGATGAGCATTATACATCATAATTCCATAGTAAGTCATGTTGTTGCTTCTTACAATGTCATTGTGATGTTACCTATTCACTTTAGTCCCTATCTAGCTCATGGATAATTTGTAATTTATATAACCATAAATAAATAAGTAGTTAGAAATTGCAAGTTGAGAGAGAATGATTAACAAGTAGTATTCTTTTATTCGGAAAATAGTGATATTGATTACATTTCAATTCTGCTGTGTATATAGGCTTATATACAGTAGCCTATATTGACCTGTTCTATGATGTACAGTTATACAAAACATGAAATTACATTTATGTCCTTTTTCTTTTGTAAATACAGACGTTTACATTGATATTGTTATCTCATTTCTTCAATACCCCCCGTCAATTTTAGCTAGGGTTTTTCTTAGTTCCCTTTTCTTCTGCCGCCTTCTTCAATTCTTAGATTTGATTTTAATCTCACGATTTTTTTTGCTGATAAAGGTTTTTTAAGTATATCTTCACGTTAATAGAAGGCTGGTAGAAGGTTGATGTTTAGTTTCCCTCCGATTACTTGCTCGCGAACAAAGTACAACTCTATTTCTATATGCTTGTTCCTGAGTGAAGTATAGGGTTGGAAAATAGTGAAATAGTGCCGAGATTGTCACACCAGGTCGTTGATTTATTCTTTAGTTGAATTTAGATTTCACTAAGGATTGACTTAATCCACATAATTTCGGCAACAGTGCTTGCAACACTGTGATACTCGGCTTCTTTGCTTGATCTAGAGATGGTTGGCTGCTTTTTGGAGCACCATGATATCAGATTTTATCCTAAGTATACACAATATCCGATTGTAGATCTACAATCACCTACATCGGTTGCCCAATCGGCGTTTGAGTATCCTTGAATTTCTAATGTTTTACATGCTTTCAAATTTATGCCTTGATTTATTGTACCTTGTAGATACCTTAGAATGCACTTTACTGCTTTCTAATGTTCACTTGAAAGTTTTTGCATGAACTGGCAAACTTTATTCACAGTAAATGCTATGTCTAGTCGATTTATTATGACATACTGTTGTGATAACCCTGATTTTTGTGAGTAATTTCATGATTTAAGTTAGTTTGTATTTGTTTGAAATTACATTGGAAAAAAATAGGAATAGGAAATTGATTTGCAGATATAAAGTATAAAACATGTACATGTGCACAAGACAGTGTACACATGCACACAGATTTCTGTGTAACAAAATTTGGCAGAAATTAATAGATAAAATAAAATAACTGATTTAGAAATACATATGCATAAAGATAGAATTTTGTCTTTAAATAAAATATAGTACAAAGAAAATAAGAGCTAGGCTGAAATAAACTTAAAATTATTTAAAGAAAGAAAGAAAAATAAAAGGCTTAGGTATACATAGGCCATACATGTATACAGTCAACCAATTTCTGGAAGAAAACAGAAGTTGCATGAAATGGCATGAGTCCCTAAACAAGCACTTTATCTATTCTCAGTAATTTCTTTTATTAAGAAAAAAATAATAAGAAGTCATGCATATGACATGACCAGGGAAAATTAAAAGAGAGAAGCTGATTTCTGAAAAGGAAGACAAGGACCACATACCCTTTTATTTTCTTGAATCAAACCAGAGGCAGGCTATGTTTGGGATGGGGTAGAACTGACATTGGGTAAATCCATAAACCCTAGTAACAGCCAAGATTTATATAAAAGGACTAGTATAGTAAGACCATACACATTTTGTTCTTCATTAACCTAGGAAAAAAAATATACAAGACATAAACCAGAGAAAAAAAATAGGAGAAGGCAGAAGACTAAAAGGGGGTTCATAAGGCATAGGAAGAAGAAGGATTAAGGTGAGTAACCTCACTGAAAACTTTGGCATTAAGACCTGAATATTGAGGCAGCCTGTTTGAACTAATTTTCTTTTACAAGTTATGTTTTATGATTGGATGACTTTGGTTTGTTAATGATTTGTTTAAGTGTAAAACCTCTATTTGATTTACCTAGAAAAAATAAGAGTCATGGATTCATGATTTAAAATGTTTGTCTGTGATATGGGTTAGCTTTGAGATTGAGTGATTTCTTTTATAAGTTTTCTTTATAAAGTTGTTTATAAAAAAATCCCCGGATTCAAGTGGTGGGTATATGGTCTGAAGGTAGAAAGAAATATGGGGCTGTAACATTGTGTTGTTGCTTATGTCTCATGTTAATTAAAACAAAAGAAAATGTAGAAGTGCAATGTTGTACATGTGCTGAGCTTCTATGTTTTATGAAATACCCAAATCAAATATACTTGTGGTTTAGCCAGATCATGAATCTGATTGAACCAGAGGTAAGGAAAAAAAATATATCTAGTAAATTACTCAGGACCATATGCTTACATCTTGATCCAGTGAAACCCATAGGCAAAATAATGTGCTAAGAAGTCACCTCCCTCTTTCATGATTAAATGTTTGCTTCTGAGAATATAACTTACCAAACTCTGGATGAATACATGTTGCTTGCATTATTTATATTTCTCTAATTAAGAAGTGAGATGCAGAAGGGATTAGCACTGCTATGAAAAATAATAATAACACTTAGTAATTTAACTAAGGACTTGGGATCTTAGGGCTACCAAAGTATAGCTTGGCAAGGGGAATATTGCAAGTTCACACATGGTATGTTTATACCCAGGGGCCTGAGTGTGCTGGGTTAACAGAGAGATGTCCCAGGCAGTGTGTGTTTAAAAAGAAGAAAGTAGCTAAAGACCCTATTATATTTGATAATGAATTCTAGGAATAGATTCAGGAGAGGCCTGGGCAAAATCCCTGATGGCCAGTAAAGTTGAAAAGGGCATGATAACTGAATTGATGTTTGCATTTGGTTGGTTTTTGATGCTTTTTATTGATGAACCTTATGATTGTTTTCTATGAATCAAGTCATTGAGAATTTGTTTAACACTGATATGAATGCACATGCCTCACAAAAACATGCACACAGAAGATACTGAGTTTCTTATTCTTGCAAAGTACTGGAATACAAATAGAATTGAATAAGATCATGTTTTCAGTTAGATTATTCACACCAGACAAATAGTCTGACCCTTTTGTGTTTATGCACCATTGGGTGTCTCATATTCTTATGGGTCAGCTCATGGTGATTTTGCAGGAAAGTAGGAATTGCTTTGATCAAGCTTTGGATGTTTAACTGCTTTGGATGCTATGTTTTAAAAGACTTTGCTGAAGTAAACCAAACCTTCATGATGAACTAGATTAAGACCTACTGTTTAAAGTTACTTTGAGAAACCAATGTATTGTTGAATTTATATGTATCAGCTGAAACCATGTGCTTTGTTTTGCAAAATGCTTTGCTAAGGAAAAATGAATTTTAAGCTTCAAGTACAGTTAGGCTATAATGGTAGTAAATTTGAGATTGAAAGAATTTGTGGCTTGTAAGTATATCTAAATAACTGACATAAGAAAACCCATGTTAAGTCAAAAATAAAATCTGATAGAAAGGGCTTGAGTTGCTTTAAAAAGAAAACGAAATATCATGTATTTTGTTACAAAATAGTGCAAACCTGAATAGGGCTAACATAGCCATTTCTCTTAAGCATGGGTTAAGCCAGCAACCAAGGGTTTTAAATCAAGTGTTCAAAACTGTTTCATAACCCAAAGTATAAAATAGATTCAGACAATTTTGTTAACAAGGAAAAATAAGGCACTGAACTGCTCACTGACACACACATGCACAAGTAAAAGCACAGTTTACCCAGTAATAAAATCAGAAGAATTTATGTAAAATAAGGAGCCTTGAGACATAAAATCAATAGTAATGCATTAACCCAAGTCATTTGGAAAAATCTAGTTTTGAAAAACACTATTGCTATGAAGAGAGTATTTCTTTTAAGCAATACTCAAACAGATTTCTACCTTCAAAAATTTCTGTACTTTGATTTAGGTAGAAGATGACTTATATATCTTCACATATATAAGTTCAAGATAAAATGAGTAAACCAATATTTTTATATTGGCAGAAAGGTCCTGGATAGAAGAAAAATTGAATTAAATATTTTCTTGATTAAATGGCCACTGAATGTTTAAAAAAAAATTAAGTGGGTCATTTCAACTGTAGAGCACCTACTATACTTCTGTATTGTTTTCTCATTATCTATGTATTCTCCCTTGTTTCTGGATAGATGTAGATTATGAATCATTGGTGTAGGTAGTGCATTAGCTTGGTCCATTTTTGCTTTAATCAAAATTTCTTCTATGTATTTTATCTGACATAAGTTTAGTTCTGTGTTTGACTTTCTGCACACCTTTATTCCTAGGAAATAACTTAAATTTCCTAGGTCTTTAATTGAGGATTCTTTGTCTAGATGTTGAACCACACTGTTAACCTCATTTTCACTGCTTCCCATAATTATAAAGTCTTCTACATAGATAAGTATATAAGTTGTCGAGTTTATGTTGACTCTAGTTTAACTAATGTTGATTTTAACTTGTTATACCATACTCGTGGTGCCTGTTTTGAGTCCATATATTGCCTTGTGTAGTCTGCACAATTTGTCATCATTGTTGTTTTGCTTGTATCCTTGTGGCTGCTCCATATATAATTCTTCTTGAAGTTCACCATTTAGAAAGTCATTGTTGATATCTAGCCATCTAATTTTCCAATTGTTGTGTAATGCTATGGTTAGTATTATTCTGATGGTAGTAGGCTTAACCACAGGGGAAAATGTCTTACTAAAATCAAATCCAAACTGTTCTGTTTAGCCTTTTGCAACTAGTCATGCTTTATGGTTTGAGATTGTTCCATCTGGATTCCATTTTAGCTTATAAGTCCACTTGCATCCTATGACATTTTTGTGTTCTGGTTGTTTTACCAATTTCCAAGTCTTATTTTTCATGACAGCATTGTACTCTCCATCCATTGCTACTTTTCATTTACTGCTTTTAATTACTTGCTCATATGTAGCTCGTTATTCTCATTCTGTAATTACTGTATATACTTTAGGCTAGAATATTCTTCCTTTTGATCTTGTTATCATGTGATGTCTAGGTTGCTATGATGATTGATCATGAGATTGAGGGACTTCATGTTGATAAGTATCTTCATGAAGTTCTAGTTCTTTATCTTGTGGTTGCTCATTGACTAGGGTGTGACTATAGAATGTCTTAAAGCTTCTGAAGATTCATGACCTGGTCTGAGCAGAGACTCTTTGTGTTGTGAACCACTTTCATCTTGATCATTGGCTCTTTCTCTGATCTCCTCATTGTATATTAGTATGGGAGGTATTAATACTTTGGCATTGTATACCTTTTGACTGACTTTTGTATCTTTTACTACAAAGGGAAAAATATGTTCATTAAAAGCAATATGTATAGATATAATTATCTTACCATTGTTGCTTAAGTACTTGTAGCCTTTTTGCTGGGATGCATAACCCAGGAATGTGCATGGTGCTGATCCGGAACTTAGTTCATGACCATTATATGGTCTTAGACATGGAAAATAAAGGCATCCAAATGTCTTCAAGCTTTAGTCAGTTTTGATGTTGAAGAGGACCTCACTGGGGTTTTTTAACTTCAGTACCTTTGTTGGAATTCTATTTATTAGATGTACAGAGGTTAAAAATACATCTGGCCAAAATTTGAGGGGTAAAGATGCTTGAGCCATCAGAGTAAGGCCAGTCTCCACAATGTGCCTGTGCTTCCTCTCAAGTAATCCATTCTACTCTAAGGTATAAGAACAAGTGATTCTATGAATTATTCCTTTCTTTATAAAATATTCCTTTAGTGGCTTGAATTCTGCTCCACCATCTGTTTGTATGACCTTTAGTTGCCGATTTGTCTGTTTTTCTTCTACATTAATGAACTGCACTACTACTTTTGTCTTGAGAAAATAAATCCAAGTGAATCTAGAATATGCATCAATAAATGACAAGTACTAATTGTAACCATAATCTGAGTTTGTTGGTGTTGGACCCCATAGGTCAGCAGCCACCAGTTCTAGTGGCTTGTTGTATTCAATTATAGAATTAGAAAATGGTAACTTGTAGCTCCTACCCATTTGACAATAAGTGCATATGTATGGTAAAGACATGTCTCTAAAACTGATATTATTATTTCTCAATATTTGTCTTACAACATTAGCACTTGGGTGACCCAATTTACAATGCCAAAGGTCAAAAATGCTTTTATCATTTTCATTATTACTAATACCAGAGTAATTACGCCATTTCTTATCATCTGCATCCCTAAGATTCTTCATCGGTTTGAAAATATAGAGGCTATTGTGAACCCTACCCTGTAGTAATATTTCTTTACTTAGTAAGTCTCTAACTACATAGAACTTTGGTAGAATTCAAAGTAAACTTGATTATCATTTGCAATTGAGAAACATTCATTAAATTCTTTTTTGCCCTTGATACATGCATTTCCAGTATGTGTAATTTTTATTGACTCACCATTACCCATAAAAATAGATTGTATACCTTTGTATTCTCTGTTCCCTAAATTAGATTTTGCAGATTATTAGTGATGTGATAGTTTGCACCTGAGTCAGGATACCAATTTTCATTTAAAATGTCTTCTGGTTTGGCTAAAACGTCCACATCATTCCGAATTCTTGATTTATCTTCCTGATTCTTGGAATCTTGATTTGTGTGAGCTATATTAGCATTGAGATGGTAGTTTCTTTGACTGGTACTGCCTTGTTGATTTGGTATGTAATCCTGATCAAATCTGAAATAGCATATGTTGGCGGTGTGCCTATATTTTTTGCAAATTTGGCATCTTATTCTATTATTATTACTCCATCTGCCTCTTCCCCTGCCTCTGTAAGTTTGTCCACTTCTTTGATTGCCTTGTTCATTTCTGACATTTGGGTTTTATTCTTGATTCTTGCCTTTGAAGTTTGCTATGTTAGAGGCATAATTGACACTGAAATCAAAATTTATTATTTTCTTTTGTTCTAACCTTCCCTCATATGCCAATTAGGTAGAATGAACATATTGTATGCTTGGAAGTGTTTCTTTTGATGAGATAACTGCCACAACTGACTTATATTCTTCACCTAAACCATTTAGAATTGCTAAAACTTGTTATGCATCTGCCACTTTATGACCTGTAGACCCTAGTAGATCACATAATGTCTTTATTTTGGTTAAGTACTCTCTCATTGACATACTTCCCTTTCATAGATTTTGCATTTGTATATTATAATGCATCACTCTTGCCGATGACTGTGTGTTGAATACTTGTTCCACTGTGGTCCATATTTCATGTGCTATGCTACACCCTATGATTTGAGGCAGTAAGTTTGCATTGATTGATGATAACAAGTAAGCACTTAATAAGCTATCTTGTCTTTGATGTATTACATATTCCTTGTTGCCGACTAATGCTCCTTCACTGTTGGTGATAAATTTTGCAGGAATGGGGGATGTACTAAGAATGTATTCTTCTAGGCCATACCCCTTAATAGCAGTTGAGATCTGAAACTTCCAAAGCAAGAAATTGCTTTCATCTAGTTGAATACTGATAAGTTGACTTCTTGGATTGATGATGTTCTTGAGATTTCTTCAATTTTAGAAATTTTATTAGCAATTATATTGTGAGGGGTAGATGATATGTTTTATGTATTATCACCTTCTCCAGCCATTTGGTTGAATCTTGATCAGATGAAGAGATTTTTCTTTGATGATCTTGTTCTATTGCAGCCAAAGATGATGTGATGAGGTTTCTCTGATCACTTTTAGGCATGGCACAGAACTGTGGGTAAGTAGAACTGATTTTTGAACAGACACTACACCATTATAAGCTATTAACAATGGTTAAAAACCATTGTTAAGTCCAAAAGCAACGGGTAAAAACCGTTTGCAACACAGGAGTGGTTGAATTTAGTGACGGGACAAAACCGTTGCATTATGTCCAAAACACAACGGGTGTAACCCGTTGCAAATTGGGACAAAGGCAACGGTTATAAACCGTTGAAAACTTGGTCAAAGGCAACGAGTATTAACCGTTGCAAACTGGGAAAAAGGCAACGGGTAAAAAACGTTGCAAATTGAGCCGAAGGCAACGGGTAATAACCATTGTTTTGTTTACAATAGGCAACGGGTAAAAACCGTTGCTTAATGTAAAAAAGGCAACGGTTACCAACCGTTGCTTAATGGGCAAAAAATCAACGGTTATAAACCGTTGCTTTCTTTCCAAAAAGCAACGGGTGCAAGCGTTGCTTTATGGTCAAAAAACGTTGCTTTATGTCCACTAAAAAACGGTTAAAAACCGTTGCTTTATGCCCAAAGTCACACACAAAGCAACGGTTAACACCCGTTGCACATAGTGTTTGCTCCTGCTCCTACAAAATCACATCTGTAACTCACTACTGCGTTACACGCATATCTCAGTATATATACCAGAATATCAATATATATCAAAATATGCCAGAATATCAAAATATTGGTACACAAGCACTATAAACATATCGCACATATACCATACATATAAAATTATCAAACTTATAATTACACTCATTGTTTTGCAAACATAATGCTACCGTGCCGGAATATCATACTTATTACACTGCATTGTTTATTACACTACACTACAAATATTTCATTAATTACACTACATTGTTTTGCAAGCAGTGAAGTCTACATATAATAAACACATTAAAAGGATGCTGAGCAGGTTAGCCGAAGCTGATATTTCTTTGGCTCATGCTGTGGTGCATACAGTATTCTATCCAATTCCTGCGCAAAAGTAAAAACAGGTTTAGTATTTTATGCCTGTAGAATCCTGATAGATACTAGCAGTGAAGTCTTTTTTGTTGAGACTTTCTCAAGTTCACTTTATGATGCCAATCAGTGGAGAAGATTTAGTATTTTATGCCTGTAGAATCCTGATAGATACTAGCAGTACAAAATCAAGTTCTATAAACAGATCAGACAACCAACAAAGACTATGGCTCAAGCAAAATAAATGAGGGTGAAGGAAAATGAGTTAATCATTTTGTTGCACAAGGATTCTCACTTTACTCATGTTATTCATCAATCTGAATCTTCTTGATGTTTATGCACAATAGAATTAGAAGGCATAAAGATTTTTTTTTCTATCATTCATCAATCTTTCTTTTCCTTTTCATTTGAACTGATGGTATTCAAATTTATGAAGCTTGTATTCTTTTCTTGGTAACCCTGTTTAGGACCAATAACATCAATGGGATGATCTATTTTTTATTTAATTGCGAGGGTTGCCTTTCAGTGAGTATTCCCAGCATAGCTGGCATGAAAAAGGTTCAACTATTTAAGTTAGGATTCGGATGAGTTCATAACGGTCAGGGGTTTTGCAGGACAGTACTTAGTCTTGGTCGCCATAGTTAAATAATAATAATAATATGGCACAAACCGATTTTGGTTAGTGGCATAGTATTGTATAAACAATTATAGGAGATATCAATCTAGATTTGTATCATACACATGCATTTGCATATGCAAATTTCATATACAGCAAACAAAAGAAAATCAGCAATATATGCAAAGAACAAGTCAGAAATATCAATACCTCCGACTAAAGATATCGTATCAAACCCTTTTGATGGCTCACATAACCTCCGGCTCCAACATCCCCAAAGGTCTCGATAAATTGTCGACATATTTTGGCGGTTAGCTCATCCGGCAATAAAATTTTGTCCAACAACACTTTTTCATATGTGGGTGGTACTGGTTTTCCATGAATTACTAATGTTGTGGAATCTCGGCATATAGTACCTGTTATATAAGCATTTATGGAGTGAATATATGGAATCACATTTACAGAACTAACAAGCTCCCAAACATTTAAGACCATTGTGCAGAGCTACACAAGTCCTAGACGCAACTAATAGTATAACTCCTACAACAAAAGAATTAAAAAATTAAAATAATAACTGATAAAAAAGCCTGAAACAGTGAACTGGTTATGCCTATTGCACAAAACACATATTATCTATATCTAAACTGCTTAAAACTCCTAAAGGCCTGCACATCAACAGATTAAAAAAGAAAATAAGTCTAATGAGCAAAATAGTTTAAAAAACTGAAATAGTTTATTACAGGATGCTGTATATCATAAATGAATCAAAGACAAGAACTAAAGATCTATATACCATAAATGGAACACAATAGTAACAAGAAAACACAAACTCATTTTGGAATTACACGTTCACAGCAACTAATATAACCCAACAGCAAAAGAATAACAAACTACAATGTTATAAAATATAAAACTGTATAGAACTCCTACAACAAAAGAATTAAAAAAACAAAATAATAACAGATAAAAAAGCCTGGAACAATGAACTTGTTATGCCTATTTCACAAAACTAATATTATCTATATCTGAAACTGCTTATAACTCAAAAAAGCCTGCAAACCAACAGATTAAAAAAGAAAATAAGTCTAATGAGAAAGAGAGTTTAAAAAACTGAAATAGATTATTAAAAGATGTCATAAATGAATCAAAGACAAAAACTAAAGACCTATATACCATAAATGGAACGCATTAGAAACAAGAGAAAGAAAACTCATTTTGAAATTACACATTCACAGCAACTAATATAATCCAACAACAAAAGAATAACAAACTATAATGTTATAAAATATAAAATAAACAGAGAGCGATAAACTCGGTTGAAGCACAAAAAGACTGATAGGTCGATTAAAATAGTACCTATTGCAATTACTTCGTCCTCGAAGTTCAGGATTTCACATCTTTGGTCGATTAACTGATTGTTCGGAGTGGCAAACTAAGAAGATGCGATTTCACTGCCTACTTGACGATTATCTTGGGCTATGCTGAGAAGACGCTCCAGTTTATCATCCATATTGTCCAGCTTCATCAATTTTTGCTCCACATTTTGCAGTCACTGCTCATATATTCCTTAGGCCTGTTTGAGCCGTTTGCATGGAATGACAACACCCTTAACTTGGCTAGGAGCTATATTGGTCCCAATACTTCGGCTCCTGCTCTTTACATCTTTACCAAACATTGATATAAAGACGGCTTCATCACCACCACTCGTCGTTTCCTTTTCTTTTTCAATTTTGTCCTAAAAAGTAAATACATATATATATGAATAATGAAAATTTAATTTAGAGGCGTTATTATTTGTTTAACTTACAAAGTAGGAAGATGTCGCATCTGACGTGCTGCCATCTTTTTTCTTATGCGTTTTCTCCCATACTTGAAGACGTGATACTTCTGTTCCCAGACTACTTGAATCGACCTGCATACAATGACCTAAAATTATATTTGGAACTAATGGTATATGCAATGTGATGCACTAATTCAATGACACATACCATTTCTTGAGTAATCATAGCGTGACTCTTACGTCCCGAATGATGACCATATTCGAGCATTGATCTATTTTGTTTGCCTCGCTTCCTTTTTTCTTTCGCCTCGGGTTTTGATTCGTTTCTTATGAACTCATCCCAATCATCTTGAGCAATTTTCGGTGGACAATTTCTCATTCTTTCTTTGTCAATGATGAAATGGTCATAATGATTCTTGCGCAAATCATTCTTGTGTCTCCTAAAAGCCTCGGACATTTTTTTCATAATAAGGTCCTTTGATAGAGGATCGAGCTCATAATATTTCTATATAACAAAAAATGCATGTAAACCATTTTTTATTTATGTATTGAAAGCATTATAAATGAACGGAGTTTGCCTATAAAATACCTGGTTATGTATTGAAGATAGTTTGCCTATAAAATACCTGGTTATGCCTTTATCTGTTGACTATATTCATGCTTTTGATTGTACTTCTTTATTGAACGGAGTTTTCTCAAAATTTGAAGGATGGGACAGTGACTTGTTATCAACTTCAGGCAGAGCTGAACTAATACAAAGCACTATAACCCCAATAGTGTTACATTGGTTTGAAATTTATCATCTTCCTACTTATGTACTTGATAAAATAGAAAAATGCGTGCCGACTTCTTTTGGGGGGTCGAATACATTAAATTGCATGAATCTTTTATGCAGACCCAAATCAGAGGGTAGTATTGGTCTCAGGCCACTTAACCGTTAAGAGAAACTGCTCTATTAAAACTGTTGTGGGTACTTCTTACAAAAGAATGCCAGTGGAGTAAATGGATAAAGAATAAGTATCTTCAGAATCAACATTTTTGGACTATTGCAGTTTATAACAATAATTCTTGTACTGTACATTTTTCTTGACGGAGACGTAGCAGCAAAAATAATGCATAGGATCGTTGTAAATGAGGATACAACATCCGTGTGATTAGATTCTTGGTTAAATCACAAGTCTATGACAGTAGTAGATATTGATCTATTTAAACCATCTAAGTTCATGTACACAGTGCATATTACATTCAGACGACTATATTTTACAAACAGAAACAGTACATAAAAATGGTTATGAGATTGGAGAACTTACCTCCAATTGATTCCACACGTCTTCCTTGTAATTTGGCGGAACTTTTTTCCAACTTGGATATGAGATTGGCACATGATTTCTTACTAGTTTACCAATCTTCGTAGCGACCTTTGAACCATTTTTTCCAACTGGAGAACCGTAGTGGTCTATATCAATTTTCTCCCGTTTTAAAGTGGATGATTGGGAAGTTGTATCATTTGACGGTGGTGTGGCATCTTGTGACATTATGTCCTGCAAAGTCTCAAATCCTAAAATAATCCCAACAACATTATGACGCACAGTTCTTCCTCTTCCAGCCCATCCCTGTGATGCCCGATTGCTGTCGGCCAAATTATTGCATGGAGTCCCCTCCATAACAAGATCAAACGCCTTATATGTCTTAATAAAATTTGCTCCAAGCGATCACAGTTAAGCTGCTGTACATCTGATATATGAACCAACGTCCCCTTATTGATTTGTCTGATCCCACCAACTTCTCACCACATTACGATTTTTGTCAGTCTGACTGACAATAATCGTAATGTGATGAGAAACTGGTGGGATCAGACAAATCAGAAGGGGACGTTGTTTACTATATCAGATGTACAGCAGCTTACCAGTAATCGCTTGGAGCAATTTTATTAAGTCATATAATGCGTTTGATCTAGTTATGGAGGGGAGTCCATGCAATAATTTGGCTAACAGTAATCGGGGAGTCCATGCAATAATTTGGCTAACAGCAATCGGGGATCACAGGGATGGGCGGGAAGGGGAACATTCACTTTAATGAGGCAGTGATAAAGTCTTCCTGCATCACCAGAATTTTAAACTTAAGTGGATTCAAAACAATATCTAAAATACTGACTGAAATAAAGGATGCAAATACAAAAATATATTACCTTAGAACTGCTGAACTAAAGGGTGCAAATACAATATCTATGTATGTATATCTACCTACAAACAATATCTTGAACTGCCTGTCTACCTACAAACACAAAGAAAGAAAGAATAGTAAAGCTGATCATATGTATGTATGTGTACATGTGTGTATGTATGTGATCATATGTAAGTACCTACAACTACAAACACAAAATGAACTCTTGCAATATATCCATCCTTATGGATCCATCAGGATATTATAATGACACTAATAAAAAATATAATGCATCTATTACTATCATTCATGCTATATTTTACATTTTACACCATTTTAAATAAATATTTTGTTAAGGTACAATAACTGCTCTGAAATACAAAGTTAACATATGCATTTGATAAGATCTTCTAATTTTTCATTGTCTTCAAAAGCTGATTGATAAACGGTGGGAAACTCAGTGTCATCCACATTTATGGTCAACCGTTTTGGTGTATGCAAAACCACAAACCATTCGTTATTTTTTAAATCTTTTGAGTAGAACACTTGACTCGCTTCCGATGCAAGAATAAATGGCTCATCATTCACGCTATCTTTATTCTTCAATTTTCCCAAGTTAACTGTGATCAAGCTTGAAACAGAATCTATTTTACAACCATTGATCTTATCTTCGACCTTTACCCAATCACAATAAAAAACTGTTTGTTTGAAGTCAATGTAATCCAACTCAATTATCTGTTGAATGACTCCGTAATAAGTTGTTTCTACTTCCTTAAAATTTTTATCCTTCCCACTCGCTCTAAATTATGTAATTGCTCTCATGCATACACCACTATCCTGTGTTAGCTTTCGCTCTTCATAACTCTTCGGAGAAAATAAAAACCCATTCACTTGGTACTTCATATAACTACGGGCATCAAACTTCGTCCCGTTAACTAACCGCCAAAGAGTTGAGTCAACATCGACGGTCTTCAACAACTACAACAAATACAATAAGTAAAAAAACATTGTCAAGGAGGTGTATGGTCAACTTGAAAATACGTTAAATATTTAATAAATATACCTCCTCACGTAACCAAAAAGTGAAATTTTTAATAGCTTCCCCAGATGTACCCCCGCCTCGAGTTTGAGATTTGGTGCTTTGAACATAGGAGTTATACCTCCTACGAAAAACACACAATAAATACTATATATATGAATTGATTTACAATAATAAGAATTCAGAACAAATTCATGAATTTACTTCTTCCATTCATCCAATCCGTCGTATTTATCAAGGACCCATTTACGCACTTGTTGAAATTGCACTTGAGTTAACGTTATATCTTTACCATTATCTAGTGCTATTTCATCAGCAAACTCAACATCCTCGTCTAAAAACGCTTCACGGGTATATTTATGAGTGCCAGCACCTCCTTTTGGCATATACTCCATGCAGTAAAGACTAGCTTCTTGTACAATATATCCTTCTGCAATACACCCTTCAATATATCTTTTGTTGTGCACATATCCTTTATATGTTTTCATCAACCTATGAAGATGAATAATTGTAAAATGTAGACATCAATAGCTATTTAAATCTAATAATTATGTACATAACTAAAATTAGTAATTTACCGTTCAAATGGGTACATCCACCTATATCTAACAGGACCAGAAATCAATGCTTCATCGGCTAAATGAACCATAAGGTGAATACTGATATCAAAAAATGCAGGCGGAAAATGTTTTTCAATAACACACATTGCTTCTACCAAACTAGCCTTTGCTTTTAGAAGATGTTCCCTGTTGATCACCTTTGAGCACAAAATGTTATAAAAGAGACTAATGCGGTGAATAGCATTCCGTAGATCCTTATGTTGCGGAAAACAATGCTGAAGCAATACCGGAAGTAAATGTTGCATTATGACGTGGTAATCATGTGACTTCATATTTTTTAGTTCAGGAGGGTTGATGCTCACATTGTTATGGAAGTTCGAAGAGAATTTGCTCGGCACTTTCAAATTTTTCAAAACGGTGCAAAACCGTATCTTTTCTTTTTTGCTCAAAGTGAAAGTCGCATTTGGTATGGTTACTTTACTTGTTTTAGGATCTTCTATCACCCACAACTTTTGTTTTATACCCATGATTTTCAAATCCTTCTGTGCATTGATCCCATCTTTTGACATGTCTTTATGGTTCATAATTGTGTTGATCAAATGTTTCGTGACATTCATCTCCGTATGCATAACATCAATATTATGTCGGGTCAAATTTGTTTTCCAATATGGCAAATCAAAGAACTTCGACCTTCTATACCATGCAGGAACTTCTTCATCGATTGTCTTTTTCCGTTTTCGACCAATTTCCGGTATGTTTTTACCAACTTTCATTTTTATATTCGCTATCTTTTTTTCAACTTGATAACCAGTCAGTGGTTTTGGAGGACGCTTAAGTTCTTGCTCGTTGTTGAAATTTGTCTTATCGTATCGAAACTTGTGTCCGGACGGAAGAAATCTACGATGTCCCATGTAACAAATCTTCTTACTTTCAGGGAGATAAACAGATGTAGTTTCTTCTCCACAAAGAGGACATGCAAAGTAGCTGTGAGTTGTACATCCCGATAAAGTCCCAAGAGCGGGATGATCATGGATTGCCCACAACACTCTAGCTCTCATTATGAACTCAGATTTCATAAATGAATCAAATGTAACGACTCCTTCCCATAACTGCTTTAACTCGTCTATCAAAGGTTCTAAATAAACATCAATATCCTTCCCCGGTTGTTTTGGCCCAGAAATCAACAGTGTTAACATTGAGAACTCTCTTTTCATGCACAAAGACGGAGGAAGGTTATATGGTACTACAATTACTGGCCAACAGTTGTAAGGGTTAGTTAAAGAAGCATTCGGACAGAAACCATCTGTTGCTATTCCAAGCATGATATTTCGTGGTTCAGCAGCAAACGAAGAATCAAAAGAATCTGTAGTTTTCCATTGAGAAGTATCACGCGGATGACGCATTACGGTTGTACCGGACTTGGCACGACCATGCTAGGTCATCGCTTCTGCTATCTATGGTACAGTATACAGTCTTCTCAATCTAGAAATTAAAGGAAAATGTCTTAAGGTCTTTTGAGGTACTGTGGTAGCTTTTCTCTCTTCGTCGAATGATGTCTTGTATCTTGGTGCGTTGCAATTTGTACATGAAACTTTGTTCGCATTATCTTTCCAGTACAAGATGTAGTCATTAATGCATGCATCATAAGTTATGTAATTCATCCCAACTTGCTTAATGATCTTCTTCACGTCGGGGTACTTTGAAGGTAGCGTGTTACCTTCGGTGAGTAACTCCTTTATGAATTCGAGTACTGCAGTCACACCATTGTCTGAAAAGCCGTATTGGGTCTTCAAGCTATTCAGTTTCACAATGGCATACAACTTTGTAATCTCCTTTGGACAAGAAGGATACAATGGCTCTGTTGCAGTTGCACTATCAAAAAATGATTTATCCGTAAACTGCTCACCAATATTAGCATTATCATGCAACTGAATTGTAGGTTGAAAATGATGGAATCTATCTGCATCATTGATCAAATCCTCCATCCTAATATGTTCGGACTCATCAGTATTTGTGGCATGACTAACCGGTTGTTGTTTTGGCTTCTCCGGTATTCTTTCCCCGTGAAAACACCACACGGTATATGATTGAACAATACCATATCTAAGCAAATGAAAATGAATGTCATTTAATTTGAATGTATCTTCATTTTTGCACTGCGTGCAAGGGCACAAATACTTTTCCTTATTGCCATCATTTTCAGCAACAAATTTAACGAAATTTCTCACACCTTCCACATATTCTGTATTTCTTCGATTAGATTGATTCATCCATTGTTTGTCTATACTAAAAGACATACTGAAAGAAAATAACAAGAGAAAATAAGAAATCATGGGTAATAATATCTTATGGCTTTCCACCAAGTTCAACTCTGATATTAACTAAACAGATGAATATTCTTTTGATTTCACTTGAAATTTAACATTAGCATCAAACTGTTTCCAAAAAATTTGCTATTACAACGGCGCCATTTTGTAGCACCAGAGTAATGTCTATGCATTACCCCTCTCCTGATACTTGGCTTGCGCCATTAACAACAATTTTATCCACTTACTAAATATGGTCTCATATTTAGTAAAACAAAATTCATTGCATCAACTTATACCCTAGCAGTCACTATAAGCAGCCATGTCTAACTAGCATGCAGTACAGTACAACATTTAGGCTTTAGTAAATATGAGAATGCACACTACAACACTACTTCTCTTCCATGTTGCAATGTTTGGCTGATGATACACCACACGTACAATTTGTAAAACAAATCATATATAAATGTAAAAAGATCATCCTTTGCATAACCAATTGTTTCTTGGTTCTCTAACACTGTACACTTAAAACATCAAATATGTATTCTGATGGTTCAGATTAGACGGTGCATCTCTACTTTGGAAAACTGTTAAAGAGTAGTAGATATTGACTATAATCAATCCCCAAAAACTTAATGAAACATCAATCCTAAAAGATGAAGATAATGATGGAACTCAAATGACAGCTTATATGGTAACACTAAACAAACCCATAAGCAAGCATTATAGGGAATAAACTGTTCCTTAACTTGTTAGATCATTTAAGCAAAGAAAAGAGGATACTCCTTTTGAGTTCACTTCCACTAAAATGCTAGGGTGATTGATAATCCTACATGGCAAAATGTTATTACACATCTGAAAACAAAGGGGGAATTTTGAAATGAACGAAAATTAATGTGACTTCTCCCACTCACTTGAAATTGGGTAGCAAGTTAGATAACTCTACTTATGCCTCGTTTGGATCGACTAAAATAAGTAGCTTTTTAGCTTTTTGAAAGCCAAAATGAATAGGTTTTGGCTTGCAAAAAGCAAAAAAGCGACTTATATAAGTCGATCCAAACGAGCACTTAATGAATTGCATAGTTTGGAATGTCAGGGGATTACCCTATCCAAATAGCAAGATGTAGAAAGTGTAATTAATAAAAAATAAGCTTCTATTGTAGGGCTGCTAGAAAGTAAAATTACCAAATGTAAAATTAGTAACGTAGGTAGACAAATCAACAAAGATTGGAACTTCAATTTCAATAAGGATCACCATGATACAAGTAGAATTCTGATTCTTTAGGATGATAATATTTGGTCTGTTTTGACAATTCATAATAATGAACAATACATCACATGCTTAACCCAAAATAAATTGGGTTTGACATTCTACTATACTTTCGTGTATGCTCATAACCAACTAAAAAGAAGAATGGAACTTTGGGATTATATCAAACAATAATTTAACTCATTCAATTTATGGATACTAACAGGCTGCTTCAATGCTAGTTTTTGTTGTAAAGATTAAATTAACAATGGTAATCTAAGCTCCAATCCGAACAAATACTTGGTTGAATTTATTGAGGCATCAATTTTGAGCCACCAAGCACAGGAAATTACTATACTTGGAAGGGTGAGCTAACATAACAATCCATAGTATAATTGACAGACATCTCATTAATAAGGATTGTCTAGATAAGTATCCTAACTTTTTAGTCAATTTTACCAATCGGTAAAACTGGCGATCACACACCTATCGGCTATCGTTTTTAATCTGGCCATCTCGACATTTTACAGGAAAGGTACCCCTTTTAGATATAACAACTTATGGCGTCCTAAGGCAGATTATCATGATCTAGTACGCATAAAATGGGAAAGCGTATGCCATGGGAATCCACTTTTTCAACTAATAACAAAGCTAAAGAAAGTAAAAGAGAGACCGCACCATTAGAATAAAGAACTTAATAATAAGGAAAAATCCACTAAAGCTCTTAGGACGGAATTGGTTGTTATCTACACCAATATAATAAAACAGCTTAATCATGCCCAAATTCTAGATCTCTACAATCAAAAAGTGGATCAATAATTTGAGACTCGGCATAAGCAGGCCATAGAAAACTTGCAACACTAAAAAATAAAATGACTAACTCAAGGAGACAAAACATCCCAATTTTTTCGTGTTGTTGGAGGAGATTAAGGGCTTGAAAATGATAGATCTGGTTAGGTAAGTGGTAATGGGTACGAAGCTCAAGGAAGTTGAAATTAAAGAAATAAATAAAAACTTGCAGCAGTAGGGAAACCTGTAGAAGATGAGAAGCGATATGAAGATGCTGAAACAAATGAAAGATGCCCTAGCTTTGAATCCGCCGGAGCGCCGGCTGCTGCTGTTGGAGGCTGGAGATGTTAATTCGCGGCTGCCACTACTAGAGGAGCCGATCGACGAGGACGAAATCGCGGCTGAGAGAATCAGAGATCTGCGTTTTTTTACTGTATGCTCGGTAAATTTTGTGCCCCAGAGTAAACGACACAAGTACTGTGATATTTGGCACAAAATTAGCTGCCACAACATTTACCACGGTTACAAACCGTTGCTAATTAGCCACGGTTGAAAACCGTTGCTAGTTGGAACGAAGCGCGCCAAAAATTATGGCGCGAAAGGATGAAATTCATCGCCATCATTTGTCTCCAAAGAAGCTACGGTTAGTAACCGTTCCCAATTAGCAACGATAAAAAACCGTTGCTAATGGAACCAAGACGGTTATTAACCGTTTCAAAATGGCAACGGTTAACAACCGTTGCCAAATGCGCAGATGGTTAGTTGCAAATCTCAGTATTTGGTGTAGTGAGAATACACAAGTTCTTGGGTTAAAGGTTGGGGTAGCTTCGATGATGATACTGTAACTGAGAAGACCAAGATCACAGCCACACTTAGATGATGACAATTGATCTGATGAGGGGTTGGCGTAGTGATTGTTTACCATTAGGTAGTGGTGGCTCTGATACCAAGTGAGAAATTGCAAGTAGAGAGATAATGATTAACAAGTAGTATTCTTTTATTCAAGAAATATTGATATTGATTACATTTCAATTCTACGGTATATATAGGCTTATATGCGGTAGACTATATTGACCTGTTCTATGGTGTACAGTTGTACAAAGCATGAAATTGTATTTATGTCCTTTTTCTTTTGTAAATACGGACTTTTACATCGATATTGTTATCTCATTCCTTCAATATAAGTTGCCTGAATTGTTAACTTGGTTAAATTTATGTCGGTTGAGTTCAACCAAAAACTATTTTTGTGGTTGATGTTACTTTATAAATATATTTGGTATTGATTTTTATAAACAGTGTGTCATTGAGTACAAATGATAATTAGTTACTATGATAAAGCAATCTACAACAACTAATAGTTTAAGTGGTGATAGTATTCATGATAACCTTTTATTACTCATACAATGGGCATAAAAAATACGATGGAAGATGAGCTTACCTATCGAGATGAAGTCGGGGTATGTCTACTTCACTTTCCATTCAGTTATTTCAATAGTTGTATTATGGATGTCGAGAAGTAACTGGGCATTGTTATGACATTTCCATCTAAATTTTGGTATCATACACTACCAGTGCACTGTTCTAGAAGTAAAAGTAAATGAAGGTCTCAGAACTGCCATAGATCTGGTGCTTGGTAATGGCATTCTGCACGAGGGAGATCAAATAGCTGTTTGTGGAATACAGATGAATTTTTGCAAAACCTTTTATTAATGTTTTATAATACTTTTGATGATAATTTTATGTGAATATTTTCATTTGTGCTAATGTGTCAACTGAATTTGGTTCCAAATTATAGAAGCAAGATAACTAATTGCCTATGGTTGATGTAGATAAAGAAATATGATATAGTAAGAGCATCAAATGGTATGAAGTTCTGAACATCACAAGTTGAATGTAGAACCAATGCAAAATGTATCAGCCTTGCACTAAAATAGTCTAGTGCAGCCGTGGGCAGAAGGAAGACACAGTAGCCGAGTAAATCTCTTGATTTAGTGAAAAAACGAGTATTGGACAAGAGTGTCAATGATTAAGTCGTGACCTGGGTAGGAACCAAGACTAAAAATGTGTTTGTTATTGCTTTCGAACCCTTAAATAACCATTTCTTGATGCATTCATTACATGACACCTTCTCAAAGAGTTGTTCTTGAAGAATTGGTCGAAGCGTAAGTAGAATAACATATTTATAATCAATATAAATCTTTATTTTAACCTTTTTTCTATATCATCATGCATTTTGAGTTTTTATAGTGTATTGGCTAATCCATACGAGTCTGGAGAGGCAGCATATTTTTCACCAGCTCCGCTTGCTGCTACAGTAATACTAGTATAATCGTACAACGTTGGAAAAACCGACCGTTCGGTTGTAATTTAAAGAAAAAAATTATTATAGTTTTACATTAATTTTAATTGAACACATATTGATAATATGGTGTACAAAAACTATATTTATTATTGGAAACATAAAATAAAAACACTAAGAAAATGCATCTTTGAGAACAATTTACAATTAGTGTTGGAAATGGTCACACATACACATACACACACATATATGGAGAGAGACAGGGGAAGAAGCTTCAATGACGCCCTCTTTCTCCACCATAAGTTTTTTTTGAATATTAACGTGACATGGAAGAGACGGAAATAACTAATATTTAAAAGAAAATTTACAAGGGAAATTGGGGGATAGAGGGTTGCTATTTAAACTTCGGTGTGTGTATCGCACATGAAGGGTTCTAATACACCCCACTTCTCTACTCTACGCCTTATTACACATCTGTAACTTTTTGCCCATGCACAATTTGAAAGAGAATTAGAAATTGTTGTTCTTACACCTCAAATTGATCATCTCCAACACAATTCCATATAATTTCATTATTTAACATGCTCAAAATAATACCATTTGTAAACTAATAGCCATTACATAGGCTTAGACATTTTAATTTTGCATAAAAGACTAAACCTAATGTAATGCTTTGTAGAATTGCACTTGCTAACCATTATCCCTAACTAAAATTATATTGTGTAGTGTAAAGTTCTACTGGAAAATATAAGGAGCAAAACAACGAAGGAATCATTGCCCATGAAATTAAATGCATCTCTACTTCATCCCAATTGCATACTTTTGTTTCAAGAGGATGTGATGCAACCGTGTTACTTTGCTCCATGGTTACAAGTTATCATAAATACACATGTCAAACGGATCATATTTGACCCAACATGTTTGGTATATTTATCAACTAGGTCAATATGACCCAACAAGATCCATATATGGGTCAACCAGTTTAACTTATAAAGAAAATTTCCAAAATTGCAAGATAAAGAAATTGGAAAAATGTCCAATAGAACCTAAAACGTTTTATATTTCAGAATACATAATAAAAACTGCATCAAATAGCATCAATATAACACTGAAAACGCATCAATACAACAAAAATATCTTGAAATATCATACATAAAGTCCAATGCACCGACATAACACCGAAACTATTTAAACCGAAGAATACATAATAAAAACTACATCAACCAACACCAAAATAGCACTGAAAGTGCACCAATATCACACTTGATTTTCCAGCCTCACATATCCTCTCGAATAGTTTGCCTCCAAATGCATATTCCATGATTATAGCAAGATTTATGGGAGTTAATACAACCTGATATATTTAGTATGGACATATTTACATTATATTGTGAACAAAACGAATTGGAAACAGAACGAGCTACCACAGTGAGAGAAATCTGCATAGAAAATCAATAACATTTAGCGGCTATTTAATAAATGATATAGAAAAGAATATGCAACAAAATAAATGCTATAAAATGTATATGGTGGCAGACAAAAAACGCTATGAAAAACATAGGGTGGCGTTTATGTAATGCTAAATATTTTGTGGCAGCGTAATAATACTTTTAGTGGCGTTTATACAGCGCTATGATAAAAAAATTTGGTGAACGTTGTAATATGTTGCTTTTCGGTAGCGTTTATGAAAATGCAACAGAAATCCCTAAAATTTTAGTTGTTGTCATATAGTGGCGTTCTCTAAAACGCTACCATAAGTTATGACAATGCTTTTTGTATGCTAGCAAAGACTGATTTTCTTATAGTGAAGGTAGTAATACAGTCCTTGGTTAGTGATGAAGTCGATGCGTTCTTGATCTAGGATGTGCATTGGAATTTGATTGTAGTCGGCATAAGCATCCATGAACGATAGCGGTTCGTGATCGACTATCGAGTTCACTAGCTAGTAAATATTCAGTAGCGGGAAACTATCTTTCGAGCATGCCTTATTCAAGTTTGAATAGTCGATGCATGTCTTTCACTTCTCGTTAGGCTTCTTGACCAGCACTAGACCCATTCAAAGTATAGAGCATCACAGATGAAGAAGTTGGCTTTTAGCTTATCCACTTCTTCTTTCAACGCAGCAGATCGCTTTGGACCTAAGCTGCGCCGCTTTTGCTTCATAGGAGGACATTTGGAGTTAACACTCCTTGCATGGGCATGCTATCTTCAACGATATTCCACATATATCAAAATGTGTCCACGCAAACATGTACATATTTGCCTAGAGGAACCCTACTAACTCCTTTTTCATTTTCGTACTGAGTTGAGATTCGGTCTTCAGGACCAGAGTAGGATTATCCTGATCGACCGGGTTGTTAATCATCAACTCAGCTAGGGCCTCCCTTGCATTCTCTGGCTTTTTTCTCAGATCCATAGCTTTGTGGAATCTGCTATGCCAATCGAGCCAAGGCTCAGGCGATGATTGTTATGCATTAATCGACTTAATGTAAGAGCTTTCTCCACGTCCTTCCCTTTTTCACATCGCTTCGCTTCTCTCAGCTCCACAACATAGCATTCATGCCCTACATTCTGGTCGTCTTGGATGAATCCTACCCCGTTCTCTATAGGAAATTTCATCATTAGACACCACAGAGCTAAGGCTACCCGAAAGCTGACGAAAGGCTGTCGGCCCAGAAAGACGTTATACGCATAAAATGTGTCCATCATAACAAAGGACAAAACCTGCGCTCTCTTCCGGTTACCTTCACCTAAACCCATCGACAAGTCAACACACCCATAGGCTCTGTAGCCTCTTCGGTAAATCCCTGAATAAGGACTTACATGGCTTCAGATCCTGGTCATCCATCATCATCAGATCATACGTTTTCTTAAACAAAATGTTTACAGAACTCGCACAATCAATAAGAACTTTCCTCACAGTAGTTGGCCCAATCATCGTCGTTATCAACAAAAGTTCAAGCTTTGGAGCTTCAACCGGATCAGCATCGCAGTTTCTAAATACAATAGCTATAATAGTCTTAAATTGCTTTGACGAAGCTCCGTCTTCGACGATAAAGCAACTCTTCTACATAACATGTCCTAAAGAGCTTCCATATCTTTCCATCTCTTCTCAACTAGATGAGGTCCACCATTTATTGTGTTAATAATAAGTCTTATCCCAAGCTGCCTAGGCTTATCCTCATTAGGCCCAGCAAGGCCATGTTGGAGCAACTGCCCTTGGAATTGAGTGTTTCCTTGCCTGCCATCCTATGGAATTTTCATATACTGTTGAAGTTTCTTTTTTCAGATTAAATTCTCGATCACATCTTGCAAAAGTCTACATTCAGTTGTATTATGGCCATGTGCCTCGTGGAAGTGGCAGTACTTCCTAGACATTTTCTCCCTTTTAGTCGACTCCCTCCAAGTTGGCTTCTTATAGTGCTCAATACCTTGCGTCTCAAAGTAGATATTCTCAACTGTATCATTTAACAACGTTTAATCCTCATGCTTCAAAAACCTTGGACATTTCTTAAAGTCTGGTTTCCTGCCTCCATTACCCTCATTATTCCTCTTCTGATTATTGTTCTTGTTTCCTACATTAACAGCATTCCTAGAACTCTCACCGCTTTATTTCACAACCATGTTACTCTAAACTACTCAGTTGATTGCCTAACAATGGCCTTCACAACAATCGTATTTTCTTCTTCCAAGCGCAAATACCGAGTTGCTTTTTTGTAGATTTCTTCCATGGTCGGTGGAGGTTCATCTTTAACCATTTACCGAAATTTGTATCGGGACGTATTCCTCTAATCAAAGCCATCAAAACAATGTCCTCCTTGGTATTGTTTACCTATGTTACAGCCTTGTTAAACCTACTTTAAAAAAAATCCTTCAAAGACTTTCCATAATTCTGGAAAATGTTGGACAATGACATCATGTCCTTCGGGTGAGCTGTATGCAACCTGAAATGCTCCATAAACTTTCTAGCCAATTGGTCAAACGAAGATATGGACCTTAGAGGCAGCCAAGTAAACCACATCATAACCACTTCTTTAATAAATATCGAAAATCACCTACAACGCACAATATCAATAGCTCCGGAGCTATCCATATGTTATTCATACTTTAACAAATGTTGTCTCGGATCAGTAGTTCCGTTATAAGATGACATTATAGACATGGTAAACCTTCTGGGGTACCCCTCTCATAATATCTCCTAAGTGAATGAGTTCCTACTTGGAGAAGAACCCCAATCATCATTAAATTTGTGTTGGTTCTCGTTCACTTGCTTGTTCACCTATTTGCTAAAATTTCCGATTTTATCAAATTAACGGAATGGCGATTATCATGGCTTACCCTAAGTATTTAACTCCATAAACGATCTTGGTTAGTTCCATGACAATTGGATCTCCTATCTCTAGGAGAATCGTTGGTTTAGTTGATCGATTTTTACGATCTCTATGCGAAGGGTCAACAGTAGCCATCGGGATCCCATCATTTTGACCATCAACAACCGGGTCATCCCCATCATTAGCATTATCAACATCATCAGAAAAATCAACAATATTCTCACCATTCATAACACGTCGTGTCAGTTTGGTACCAACCCGAAGAGATGGTTCAGTATCGACCTGTGGGCCTCCAATCTGAGCTCTACCTAACCCATTTTTCAAGATTCCAACCGCCTTTCTTTTCATTCCCTGCTTTCCTTCTATGTGATTTTCACCGGATGAGGAGGAATTATATTCTTCTAAGTCAGAACGCGATAATTCCCTTCTGCTCCTTCTACGACCTCAAGACAGTTGGGTCATCAAATCCAAGTTTCTTTCATCTGTTTCATCATAGCATTCTGGCTTCAAGCAGCTTATCATTCAGTTCTTTCATCACCTTGTCGAACTAAGCCCTGGTGATTATATATGAAGCCCTCTAGATTTCAGTAGTTCCAGGCTGAGTGGTTTCTTCTATGTGCTGAGAGCCAGCAATCTCAACATCATTAGTGGGTTTGTAGACAGTCGACTTTTCTTTGGTATTTCTTGGAACCATTTCTTTGGTAAATCCTATGATAGGCTTTAGCAAAATCTGAATAATCACGGACCTCTGGAATAGAATTTGCAGATTTACTTCGTGGTTAAAACAATCCAAAAGTTGAAAACCGATCTAGATAGTGAGAAGTTGAAGCTCTCGGTGAAAGCACCAAAATGTTTACATCAAAATTTGGCACAAACATTCTAGAAATTTGTAGAAGAGAATAAAATAAGAATTTAAATGAAAAAGGAGTAAAAACAAAACACAACTGTTTAAAGTTGTTCGACTAAACTTTGGCCTACATTCACTTAAACTTTGTTCGAGATTTCTGCAAAGTTTTACAAGTAAGATTCTACGGATCGGTAGTCTTGGATCAGCGATGATTCAAGAAACAGCTAAAATAGTACAGAATTTTAGAATGCTGAAAAAAGATCCTCAAATGGCTCCTCCCATCTTCTATTTATCGACGAATATCAACGGATTTGTCTCCATCACGTTCTCCCCACATTCCCCACGTTTTGAAGAAGGTTGTCTGAAGAGATCGTGGCCAAATTAGCAGTTGTTTCATGGATCAGTACCGATCCGAGGCCTATGGATTGATGGTGATCCATGATGATGGTTCGTTGAGCTTAGATTGATTTCTCGAAGTCGCTTGATGGTTCGATAATGATCCATGATTCTTGGATACTTGGCTTCACATCTACCTCTAGATTTTGACTAGCTTGGAATAGACTCAAATTTGAATTGCACCCTTGGATCGACGACGATCCAAGAGCACTTAGTTTGTTTGTTATGGAGTTTGCCTTTGTCTTTTGAAGTTTGAGTCATGAATCGTTAGCGATCCATCATATTGATACACCATACATTTGTTTCTCTTTGGACTTTACTGAGAAGCAACATGCTTCGGTTTAATGAAGTAGGATGGGTTGGTACCGACCTGAGAAGCTTAGATCGGTATCGATTCAACGGTTTGTGTTGGGTCGTGGACCATCAACTTTAGCAATCAGAACCACTTTGATGATTTGATTTAGTATTTATCAAGTTTACGGTCATATCTTTGGGTTTCAATTGGAGTTTGAATTCTAAAGTTATCGTTTTAGATTTCCGACCTACTATCTAATCCTTCATCTTTTTGACCAGTCTAGATATGACTAGCTCACAGAGGTTGGTAACAATTTATAAACAATTTATATGCAAACATTTGAGAGTGGCAATAGGCTGCTCAGGAAAAGCACGGATCATTTATTCGACAGAAGCTAACAAAAATTCAGAGGCCATCAAAGCTTTGAGCGCGACCGCGATCTGGTCGCTGCCAATCGTGTCTTTAAACAAAAAACAACGCAAAATAATAGGCAAGAAATGGAGAGCGTTAACGTTACCGCTGCCGCTGACGACACAGCTCCGTCGTCGATTCCAAGGTCCTCTATCTCAGTCGACGTCTCTCTTTCTCTCCCGCAAATGAAGACTTATATCATGTTAGTTCTTTCTTTTCATTTTTTTACTCATTAACTGTTTTGTTCCCGTTTTGTTTCTTGACTTTGGATTTCCCATTACTAAATGATTCTTATTGAGCTATGTGATTTAATTTATTTCTTTTTGCTAATACCCGTGTTTAAATGCATATAACACTACAAGTGTTGCCGTGTATTGGATTAGGTTAGTTGTATGTACTATTTAAAGAAAGAACAGCTGTATGAATTTTAGGATCTATGGACGTTTGCATTGTAACTTATGATTCATAGTATTGTTTGATTCATATGGCATATACGTCCTTCCATAGATTCAGAACAACGAATATGAATGTTTAATGTTTACCTGCATGAATAAATTCTAGATGCAGTTTTTTTCCTTAATATATTTTGCTTTGTCTTGACTTTGCGTAATTTTCTTCTGAAAATTATGAGTACCTTAAAACCATAGGTGGCATCCAAAGCCAATCCAAATTTTCATCTGAAAATATGATCACCGTGAGAGTATCAACGTTAATGCTTGTGTATCCTTTTTATTTGTATGTCTAATTGTTCATGGTTTATTTTACCTTTAAGTCCTGGATATGAAATAAGAGCGTAACAAAAGGCCTTAAAGGAACTATATTAGTTTTGAGTATATTTTGGAATTCCTTGATGCTTCCAATCATCATGCTACAATGCAATTGAAACAAAAAAGCATTTTAATTCCACACATATGAAAAAATTGGTACACCATAGAGCGTAGGCTACCTCAGTACATAATTGTATAAAACAATTTAGGCAATCCACAAGCAATTTAGTCAGTCCTAAGCAATCCGCAGCCGCTATTCCTAAGGATACCATAGTCATTTGAACTTTTAACAGCTGACGTGTGATTGTGAAGTCTTAAATCTGGTTTAGATTAGTTGTAGGTTATTTAATGTCACTTTAAATTGTCCAACAATGTTGTTAACTTCTTTGATGCTAAAGCCTTACTTGGTAGTTCATTTTCATAGTGCGACCATCAATTTCAAGGTAACGTTAAACCGTCCAATAAAGTTGTTAACTTCTTTGATGCTTAAGTGATTGTGAAGCCTTTAAATTTGGTTTAGGTTAGTTGTAGGTTATTTATGGTCACCTTAAACTGTCCAAATAATGTTGTTAACTTCTTTGACGCTAAAGCATTTTTGTAGCGCAACAATCAACTTCAAGGTAATAATTGTTAATTTCTGCATTTGGAAAGGTATAAACCATGTGTTTAAATGATAAATTTGCATTATATCACTCCTTGGGCTATTTATAATTTACCAACTCATAATTCCTTCTGAAAAAAGGATAAGGATCACATGGTTATCAACCATTGAACTAATCAAACCAGAAGTTGGATTTAAATGGGCATCTTGTCATATGGCTTCCCGAGAAAACAGCACAAGAATGTAAACTAAATGCTGCAAGAACATACGACCAGTGACACGTCAAATGTACACTTTGTTTCTTATGGAGGAAAGGAGGATAAATTTTCTTCTCTCAGTTGTAAAACATGTTGTTCACATGATTTATTTTAACGTATCACCTTTCATAGTTCATCTGTTTTTCCGATATGTACTTAGGGATGATCATAGCATTGTGTTTTCCAACTATAGAAGTACAATCACCATAAAACCCAATTCTCATAAGAGAATATGTTTTTTTGTCTACATAGAGAGCTGTGCAAGGATCTGTTTAAGAAGTGGTCATACCTTGATAGTTCCCGCTTTTCCGTTGAGACAGTTTCTGGTGGTATCACTAATCAATGTAAGTTATTGCTATAAATAGAAATTCTTAATATGTGGTTGTTTCTATATACTCCAGTGTTAAAAACATCCATATCTAATCAAGTTGAAAATTTAAAAGTTCTAAATTTTTTCCATGTGGTTGTAAATGTTTTTGTGTGAAAACTTGTATCATCTTAGATGCTTCTAATGAAAGGTCCTTTAATATGACTTCACTTAGGCTATTCATTGTAATTCATGCAGTGCTGAAGGTCTCTGTAAGAGAAGCCGATGGCAATGAAGTTTCATTGACTGTACGACTGTATGGTCCAAACACTGATTTAGTGATTGACCGAGAACGAGAGATGAAGGTTTGTCCTGTACATTAGATGTTTTTAACATTCATGTATGAATTGTGAAATAAATAAAATGGATACTTTATGCCTATTAAGGAGTGTGGTAGAGTATGTGCTTTTGCTTCCAGGGGCATCAGTTTGGCTGAAACAGAAACTAACTCTTTATTTATATTTCTGTCCTCATTACCTCTAGTTCATTTTGCTTTCAGTGGTCGTTGGTGAAGACCTTGGTATATGTAAAATATATTACATTTTATGGTTAGTCTGAAACTTGTTTATACTAACATTGTGATACTTGGGTTCGTTTGATTTGTCTTTTTCCCTTTCATTGTAGAATTCTTTGTACATCTCATATCTAACTTCTTTTATTCTCAATTCAATGCGGGAAATGGTTGGTAGAGGAGCATTTTTGGTTATGCCAACAAGTTTAAACACATATATCTCATCTGCAGCCCTATTGTGTCGATTTTTTCTAAGCGAAACAAATTTTAGTATACATAATATTGCCATCGGGATCATTTACACAAAAATTGGATTGATTTGCAACTTCCATCTCCATCGAAATTGCATTTTCTGTTGATGGTTAAAATAAATATATTTGATCACTCACACTTGAAGAAGTTTATAAAAGTTTGCTTCATAGGCTACGGTTCCCTACAAGGAATTGGGTTTTTTTTTCCCCTTGTCCCCTGCGGGAGATCCTAGGGAATAGAAGATGCATCACATTTACCAAAGAAAGATTGGCGACTTACCCATTCAGTGCCAAAGTCACTGGACGTACCGGCTGTTAAAATTAGGTCTGCTTGCCTTGGGCTCGATCTCAGCTTTATTGCTTGATAGTCATTACAGACTCTTCATGAACTTTATGCATCTATTTTAGTTTATTTCTTTCTAAAACATTTTGTCCACATTACTCAAGCCTATTTCATTGTGGACAGGCTTTACCACACTTGTCTGCAGCAGGGTTTGGTGCTGAGCTTCTCGGACTGTTCGAAAATGGCATGGTTCAGTCTTTCATTAATGCTCGTACACTTTGTCCACTTGGTAAGTTTTGAAAGCTTTAAGCTTCATTCCAAAGTCCTGCAAAGGGAATATAGAATTTTTTTCCCCCAGCGAAACATATCATAGCAATCAGCTATGTCATCTAAATAGATTTTTTTATAGTATTTTGTGTTATAAGATGTCCGATACTTATTATTAGGTTTGGCTTACCTGTGTAGTCTTCTGTGAGCCGAATTGTTTTCCCAATAATGTCTTTAATATACGATTGGCGAGGTTATATATTGCAACGGCAAATAGGCTTAGCATCTATGGTTAACTTGTTAACCAATAAATAGAAAAGGACTAATCAGCAACTAATATTGTCTCAAGATTCCCTTTTAACTTTTGGTGCATGCTACATAATTCACAGACATTTTTCAAATAAGAATGCATGAAACCTTGGATTTAGCAACAAAGAACTATTCCCTAGCGAACAATATCATCTGCACTGTACATAAAATATCTCTTGGTGAATGTTACGAGGAAACTTTTCAGTGTGGGTTTGAAAGAGAATTTGTGAATACTAGTTAATGTTTCCCATTCGTTGATAGAATACCGGTAACGTGTTTTTAGTTTCTGTGACTGTATTTCAACTAGAAATTTTAATCACAATATCTTGTAAGATGGCTGGTTAAAATGATAGAAGATTGCCCCAAATGTGCACTACGTCACCCGGATGTGGGTCTACTGAATAAGAAATCATAGCTGGTTGCTAAAAGCTTAAAGGATTCTTAATTATATATATCTTATGTGGTACAAGTTGGGGGTACCGTAGGATATAGTCATAGAACATTTTAATAGGTATCTTAAGTATGTTGGAAAATAACATTGTCAGATGGATGTGACACTGACATCTCTTATTGCTGTATTGCCCATCTCTCATAACAGCAGGGTATGGAATTGTGTACCAATATTGGAAAATGGGCTAACTTCTCCTTCTATATACCTGTGACCTATCTTTTCATATTGGAAAATGGATCCATCACCCCCCCCCCCCCTCTCTCTCTCTCTCTCTCTCTCTCTATATATATATATATATATATATATATATATATATATATATATATATATATATAGCCCTCTCTCCCCGTATGTGTGTGTGTTTGTGATCACTCAGTCTATAGCGACGACCCCTTCCAGAGCTTGCACAACCAAGTCTTATACACCTGTTCCTTTTAACTTTTACTGTATAATGGAGCTGACTGTAGTTCCAGTGTTAATGCGTCATCTCTAAATTAGGTGTCACCATAGTTCCTTACACATGCTTATATTATTTATAGAAACAGATGATATATTTCTGCTTGTTTACAGACATGAGCAGCCCAAAAATTGCAGCTGAAATTGCAAGGCAGCTTCGCAAATTTCATCAGGTGGAAATCCCAGGCTCTAAAGAACCACAATTATGGAATGACATATTCAAATTTCTCAAGAAAGGTCACTGACTTCCCATAGACTGGTATTTTCCTTTTCATCGGACAAACGAAGAAGTGATCTTAGATGTTGGATCAGATTCCAAACCTGGATATACTTCTTATTTTATTTAATTGCTCAGACACTCACTTTATGTTTTCTTCATATTGCATTTATATCCATCATGAAATTCCCAAGCACAAACGCCTGTTTAACTCCTACAAGAGATTGTAAATAGATTGATCATAGTTGTGGTTGATTTGCAGAAAATATTATACATTTACTACAAAAACTTTCAACTGTGAAATCAAGCGATTTAGGATTATAATGTCAGAGATGGTCAGTTCTTGAAGGGTATAAGTGCAGTTTAAATTGCATAACATGTGAGATCTGTGCAACTGGACTACTTTTTATGTTAGCTCCTCTGTAAATTATGTACATACTACATATTATCTTTTCAATGTGCAACTAAGCTAAAATTTAAATTGGTGCTTGCAGCTGAGGGATTAAAGTTCGATGATGATGAAAAGCAAGCTAAGTATGAGAGTATTTTATTCAAGGAAATTCACGAAGAGGTTAATGATCTTATGGTATGCTGTTGAGCTACTATCAGCAGATATATTTTTGTTATTTGTCTTCAGATAAAGCTTAAGTTACTTAAAACAATAAATTAATTCTATCAACTGAAATTATGAGGTAATTTTCTTTTTTCTTTTTCAGAACCTATCAGGTGCTTTAAATGCCCCAGTGGTTTTTTCTCACAATGATCTACTGTCAGGAAATCTGATGCTAAATGAACAAGAAGGTTATCCTGTTACTGTTTTCAATAATTTTCTTCCTACAGTATTTATATATCACCATCATCTGTATTTCCAGACAAACTCTACTTCATCGACTTTGAGTATGGGTCGTACAGCTATAGAGGTTATGACATTGCAAACCACTTCAATGAATATGCAGGATACGAATGTGACTACAACTTGTATACCATTTTCTTGACACTGTCATAATTATAATTTGATACCGTGCTAATCAATTTCTTTTAAATAACTATTTATTCACTCTGTGGCTATTGTTATCTAGGTACCCTGATAAAAAAGCGCAGTATCACTTCTTTTTGAATTATCTACAGGCGGATGGAACACATGAGGTATTTTTAGGTGTAGCTAATGTACCTTTTTTTTCTTTTCCGTATGAATATTTATTTTATTTGATTGTTGTTTTCAAACGGATTTATGTTTACGGGATATACTTTTTTCTCTCTCCATGATTACAAATCATATTTTGCTAGTTTATATTCTTTAAATATGGCTTTCGTTTGCTGAGTTATAGTTCTATAAATACAGTCACTCCTTTTCTTCTTTTACTAACTTGCCTGCTTGGAAGCACTAAACGAGTAATTGTTTTATATAAATTAAAATAGGTGTATATACTATATATATTCTTGCAGGAAAAAATAATCCATCAAGTCTGCTGCTATTTTCTCTATCCGAAAAGCTGTATGTTTTTGTGTAAAATTAGATTCAAAATATGATGCTATTATTTTTTGTCATCAGGTATCTGAAAAAGACCTTGAACAACTTTTTGTGGAAACAAGTGTTTTTCGGTTAGCGTCACATGTTTACTGGGCCCTATGGGCTCTTATTCAGGTAATTTAATGAACGATGCTGATCATTTGGACCCTTCACTTTTGGCTTTTCTATTATTTCCTTCATTGATGGACACTTTTAAGATAAATGGACACGTTTAAGATAAAAGAAGGAACAATTTTAGGGGAACTCCATTCAAAAACGAAATTGTCATGAGGATACTGAAACATATTTTATACACGTTGTGTTAGTTGCTAAATCGCCCTTGAATTAATACATAACCAGTTTACGAGACATTGAAACCATAGGGATCCACCGAAAAAAATACTATTGAGTATGTAAATTTCGGTAGTGCCGTACCGAAAATAGAAAGAATACTCGATTGGGACATACCGAAAATAAGAGGAAAATTCGGCAAGGAGCCATCGAATTTGAGTAATGAGGCAATGGTAAAAAAGTAATTATTTTATTTTATATGGGGATTCCATTTTTTTTGTGAACCTCCCTAACATTTATCAAACAACTAATTTTTTTACTCATTTTATCCAAAAATGCAGTCCCTTTAATAATCTCATATATATTTATATATCTTTAATAATCGTTATAATATCTTTGGTATAATGTTTTTTTGTGTTAGCGTGAATTACCAAAAACGTCTCTTTACAGATGTTACTAAATCTTAATATCATTTAAAAATATGATCTAACAAATAAACTTTCTTTATAAATTCAAAATGCCCCTATACAGATATTATCAAATTTTAACGTCATTTTTGAATTAATACATAATCAGTTTACGAGACATTGAAACCATAGGAATCCGTCGAAAATAATACCGTTGAGTATGTAAATTTCGACAGCGTCGTACCGAAAATAAAAGGAAAACTCGATAGAGACATACCGAAAATAAGAGGAATATTTGGCAAGGAGCCATCAAATCTGAGTAATGGGTAAGGGCAAAAAAGTAATTATTTTATTTTATATGGGGATTCCATTTTTTTGTGACCCTCCCCAAAATTTATCAAACTACTAAAAAAATTAACTCCTTTTACCTAAAAATGTAGTCCCTTTAACGATCTTACACACACACATATATGTCGTTATAATACCATTGGTGTACCGTTTTTTCGATGTCATCGTGACAAATAAACTTTCTTTACAAATTCTAAATGTCCCTATATAGTTATTACCAAATCTTAACATCATTTGAAAATATGATCTAACAAGAAAACTTTTTTTTACAAATTCAAAATGTCCCTCCACAAATATTAACAAATCTTAATATCACTTAAAAGTATGATCTAATAAATAAACAAACGTACGTCCTCAACAAATATGACCAAATCTTAGTATCATTTTTAAAATAAGGTCTAACAAATAAACTTCCTTTACAAATTCGTTCTTATTAATTAATAATAGAAATAAAAATTCAAACTAATAATAAAAATATATATTAGATGTTGCAATTTAGAAATTTCTAACGTAAAAACATGGTTAAGTATTTATGCAAATCAATTCTTTCAAATGTGTTAAACATACACGATTTATAGAAAAACAATCCATGTGCAAAACGCGTGCTGTGACGCTCGTTGTAATAATTAAATTTATTTTGGGGAAGAAAGAGAGCAAAACACCCCATTAGGGTATCAAGTAAGTATCAATACTCTCACATGATAGCCGATTGGGATGCTTTTAGTAAATTTGCATACCCACTTTACACTTCAGTGAAGCATGTAGTTGATACATGTACTGTAATATGTGTATATCCTGCAACTATAGCATGCAGTTGATACCCACTTTACACTTCAGCGAAGTAATATGTGTGTATTTTCCACATGGACTGTAAAAACAATATATGCATATCCTGCAACTTCATTCTGATATATTTAACATTCATACATATTTTATTAATGCATATAACACCGATACGATTTCAGTTGCATACAAGGTTGTATCAAAATGTTTGTCTACTGCATGGTTTCAAATTTTAGTGTTGCTTGTTTTATAGTTACATCGCGAACTTAATATGATAACAAAATCATATTAAATGTAGCTAGTTATCTGCACTGGTCGACCCTATGTTTATATATTCAGTAAAACTGATTGAATGGATTCCATATTAACCGTGTGCATGTTTCAAATAAATTGCAGGCAAAGATGTCTCCAATCGATTTTGATTATCTTGGGTACTTCTTCCTTCGGTACAATGAATACAAGAAACATAAGGAAACCTGCTTCTCATTGGCAAGAAAACACCTTTCAGAATCACAAGGCAGCAGCATTAAATTTTTGCAGCATTAATATTCTTTTATTTTGTTAGAAGCATGATTTTTAAACCTGCGTAGTATAATCAGGATCGAGGGATCTCGAGAGTCTCGAGATCGAGAGATCGAGAGAGAGAGAGAGAGAGAGCGCGTGCATATTACCGCTGTTTGTTTTTTATTCATTCAATCAATAAGGTCTAATGAGGTGTAATTTGATGTATATGTATTTCTATTTCATTTGGATGATTTGATGTAGAGAATTATATGCCTAGTTATACAAGCTTAGCAATTATTTCGAATATTGACTTCATTACTAGAATTCCTATATTTTTTAATCTATAATATTCTTTTCAATGGAAGTACACGTTCGGTGTAATGACTGAAAAACTAACTACGTTAATCAGTTACGTAATTTGTGAATCGCTTTTTTTTAACTTTCGGGTCAGCTCTCTTGCAATCGCTATTTACAAACTGATTTTGGTGTCTGCTGAAGTGACCAGAAGTGTTTGAATTTATGAAATACAGTTTATTTGGGAACTGGTTTGATGATCACACTACAAAATTATTTGAAAACCCCATTACCTTTAAGAATATAGATCAAGGGTTTCTTGTTGCTACGTTAAAATATTTGGACGCAAAATGTTACAAATTATCCATTTGGAACACTTATTAGGTGTTTTAAACCATCAATATGCTTTTGTATTTATATTTCACACCTTAAATTTGTTTTGTTTACTAAGTATTATTAATTATGTACATAACAAACAACAAATATTAATACTCTAATACACTAAATACATTAAAAAGTAGACTAAAAACAAGATTTTTAGAAAATGAGTCTTTTGATTTCTAATTTCGTTTATTAAATTTAGTAATTATATCTTGATATGTATAAAATCATCCTACGTTGTCACATTAAATTATGAGTTAATATTATCATAAGCAATATGTTAGATATGTTTGTTGGACGTGTACAAAGGAAATTAAGGTCAAAGTCATTTTATTGTGAAATAATAATTCTATGCATAGATAATACTTGACACAAATAAATATGTGAGTTAACTTCTTTTTAATATGAAATAGTATGAGCAAGTGTACATAAAATTCGATGTTAAGTTTTCGAGAATCAATTTGATTTTCAGGCAAATATTAAATATGAAAAATATCTTGTGCAAATTTGCGTTTTGTACCCTTTTCATACATTTATAAAATTGAATGAAAGCATGAGCAAAAGTTGTTTGAATTATTTCAAATTCTATATTTTGTGGTTAAATTAGATACCTTAACATGTGATGTTGGTAATCGGGAAGTACCCTCTATTTACATTAAATAAAATAAAATTAGAACGACCTTTATCTCCATTTGTACAAAGAATCAGACATCTTTCATCTTCATTAATGTAGATAATAACACTCAAATTAGTGTCAAGTCTCATAGCCTAAGCATCTTCATCCATTCCTGTAAGGAGTAGGGTTCCAATAGCAGGTGATAATTCTTCATTACAAGATATATAGAGCAAGATTTAGGTCTTGATTATACAGTAATAAAACATAAAGTGACAAGCATCATTGTTCTAGTGGTTAAGTGATTCGACTTTGGTGCGAGAGGTCACAAGTTCGAAACTTGCGTAGCGTGATTCGAACATATTTGACATGTGATTTGTGTTATGTTTTCCCAGTGATATGTCGTATCTAAGTAACATTTCAAAAACTAAAATAAATAAATAAATAAAACATAGAGTGTGCCCTAGGGGCAGTTATGTAATGAATTAAATACATTAAATACATATAAGTAAAATATCCTTAGAAGAAGTATTTTATTGATTGCAGTTACGAACATGTTCGTAACCATGAGTATTGAATTCTTAAATGTATATATAGGTATATAAATAAATATGTATTCCTTAAAATTTCATAGTCGAGATGTAGCGAGAAAATGATATTGATACATCTATTAAAATTTATGTAAGTAATGCTCTCCATACGAGGAATGGTGATTTACTCATAATTTGAAAGCACCAGGAGATACGTACTTATGGTTGTTTGGAAAAATCGCAGAATGACTCAACGAGAGTCTTCTATAGGTTAATATAACTAAGTCAAAATATATACTAGAGTATTTAAGAAAGACTATGGACTTATTCCTTAGACACGAGAATGGAGACCTCCTTATGAAGGGTATATAGACTCTAGCTTTCAAAGTGATATAGATGATAGTAAATTGGTGTCTGGTTATGTCTTTACATTTAACGACAGATCCGTTAGGAAAAATTCCAAACAAGAAGCAGTAGCTGACTCGACAATGGAGGTCGAGTACATCTCCCTCAATGAAGCAGTTAAAGAGGCAGTTTGGATGCGCAAGTTTTTGAGTGAGCTCGAAGTGATTCCCGATACCAAGAATCAAATAACATTGTTCTATAATACTAATGTGGTGATACAATCATAAAGGAGCCCAGAGCACACAAGAAGTCACAACATATTATTGAAATTTCCACCTCATTAGAAAAATCGTTGAGAAGAAAGAGATCGTGATACAAAGGGTAAATACCAAGAACAACATAGTAGATCCATTCACTATGGGTCTAGCTCGGTCGGCTCTCAAGAAGCTGATTGAAGGGGTATGACTGAGGTTCCATAATTGGCCCCAAGTGTAAGTGGGAGATTGTTAGAGTTAGGGGTATGCTTTAGGGGAAATTATATAATTTATTGTAAGTTAATTAACTTTGTAATCAATTCTCGTTTGTAAGGTGTTTTTATTTCTGTTATATATTTTGTTATAATGTATTATAAATAATTAAATATTTAATTAAATATATAACAGAAAATCCATAAATGGTGTTTGTCATAGTAATTAAAAATAGTTGTATTCATGAGTATTATATCATAATATAATAAACACATCAATTTAAATATTCCTAGTCAAAATGCATCGAGATTAGATATCGATGTATCCATTGAGACTAGAGTACGTAGTGCTCTCCAAATGTTAGACAGTGTATTACTCATGACTGGTGGAGGCACCAAGGGATTATATACTAATAGTTATCGGATGACTATGGAATGACTCGCTCGATAGTTTTCTATTGGTTACTATAACTAAGGTCAAACATAAAATATTGATATGAGTAATTTACATGGTTCTCTTAACTTGAGAATATTGTTGGTCTTCAACATAAAAGCTCCGCTTTGATTATAGTCAAATCATGGGACGAAGTCCATTAAGAGACTATAGTTGGGCCGAGTGGAAGTATTGAAAGTGAAAGACTATTCAAGAGAGGATTCGTTTCCTTAGTTATATGGGGTTAGTATCATGGTCAATTCAAGTCAACTCAAAGTTAAAATATTGGGCCAGAGTAGTTCGGTTAATAATAATTGTTATAATTGAACCGAGGACATTGTGTTTGGATTATAGAGTTGAATATGGACGATATTGAAATTTTGACCATTACTAAATTCCATAAGTCTAACATGATATAGTTTTGATGAAGAGAATTGATGTAAATAATAGTCATAATCGGGTAACGCTTAACAAAGTAAAATTGGATTTTACCAAAACCAAGTAAGCGATAAATTTGATCAAAGTATCACATCACCTGCTAAGTGATGCGTGAACATTAATATTTGAATAGTTTGATATTAATTGCTGATCAATTTTACACCCAACGGGTCACACAATCGAAATGTTGAATACTCCTTTGACCAAACAATTTAATTAATTTGTAATTGTTATAAATTAATTAACATTTCTGAAATATTAGCTATAAATTTTATTTTTATTCAATGAATAAATATTATTAAATGTATTTATAATAGTTATAAATACATTAATCGATATACGATATCGATACGTGTTCAAATTGGATTTAAATGCAAAATATTTTGTTCAGGCTTTAAGTGGGTTTGAAGCCTATATGGGGTTTGGTTGGTTCGTCTATGATAGACCAACATAAGGGGGCAACCATGTGATGGTTAGATGGACTATGGTTGAACGGATAAGAGGAAAGAAAGAGTAAGAGAGAAGTATGGATCTTGATCCTAACTTCTCTTTCCATTCCTCCTCTATATAAGCATCTCAACCTACTCTCATTTCTTACTTTTTGGAGCCTCCATCTATACCTCCTCTGGTCGAAAATAACCCATAACCATCCCTCCATTTCCAAACTCAAATCAAAGTTGAACAGATATTATTCGATGGCCAGTGGTCATCGTTTCAGGGACTAGCGCTCACTAGATTAGAAACAAGTTCAAGGAGTACTTACAGGCATTGGTAATGAGGTAAATTTTCTAATCTATTAATGATTATTAATGTGTAGATGATATTTATATCATGTATATTGTTTTGTTAGTTAGGTGATGATTCTATTATATCAATGTATTATCATAATCAGATTGGTCGTAAGTTTAAATATTTTATAATAAAAAGTATTTTTTTCCATTATCATGTATATATATTGCTTACAGAAAAATAGTTAATTCATTAATTCAAAATTAATTTAATAGTCATTATTTTATTTATATAAGCTTTATAATTCAAATATTAAATCTTATATTACATAAAATACGGTTTTGAAATTTTATATAAGTAATATTATACATAATTTTTTTTAGCATAATTAGAACACTATATATATTATTTAAATCATTTAATTTTATTAATAAATAATATTAATATATAAATTTTATAAAATATGTTTTATATTTCATAAAATTAAATTTACATATAATATTACTTTCGACGATAAAATAAAATAAGTTTATATAATTTAAATTAATTTCCAAAATTAATAAATTATTTTAAATTTAATTTTAAATCATTTATATATATATAATATTTAAATTTCATAATATCTTCAAGATTTTACTGGAATATTTAAATTTGAAATATCCTAAAAACATATTTTTTTTATTAATTTATATTAAATTTCGCATGGAAATATTTACTTATATTTTTAAAAATAAAAAAAAAACATCATTTCCATGAGCTATATAATAAGCATGTGTATGTATTATTTCATACATATATTTTATTTAAGTATATCTATATTTATATATTTATTATTAATTTTATTAGATATTAGTACATGCACATATATATTTTATATAAATAAATATATATGTTATTATTTCAATTTTGATTTCAAATTTCCATTAAAATAAATAAATAAATTTTAGTATAATTTAAAAGATTTTTAGTATATATATATGTTTATTTATTTATCTATATACATATATATTTTATAAGTTATATATATAATAATATTAATAAATATATGCAATATTTTGTATACATGAGTTGAAGTATATAAACATACATTTGAACAATATATTTGTATATTAAATGAGCTAACATATCAGTTACGGTGTAAATCCCAGCACTTATACATAGACATGTTATACCTTGCAATGATTGCTATGTTACACATGCACACACATATGTGTATATGATACACGTATGTATATAATATAATATTAATTACATAATATAAAACTTTAAATAAAATAATGATTTTATTTAAAGGAAATTTAGAAATATTCTAAATAAATTAGACTTCATAAGCCTAATAAAGATCCAAAATGGTAAAAAAATTAAAATTCACCCTGTTACATCGCCTATGGGCTGGTCCAGTTCCAACAGATCAACACCCACTTATTATATGCGTATAAACAATTTAAAATTGCTTTGGATAACAATGTGCATATAAAAGGACTAATGTGTTTGTTATCGTGTAAATCCAAGCACCTATAAACACACACACACACACACACACACATATATATATATATATATATAAATCATGTATACTTTATATGTTGCACATGCACTTTACACATTTAAGTTTATTTGATACACTCATAAGATTATAATTAAATTAAACCTTTTATAAACAAATAACAAAAAAAAAGTTCACCTCATGTCTTCTCATGGCCTGCCTTTCCCCATACCTTCTCCCTTACCCGTACTTCCCTCCACCCATACTCTTTCCTCTTCCTCGAGGCCCTCCACTGATCGTCCTCCTCCTTCTGTCCTTCCTCACCCTCCACCGTACCGGACCCTTCTGTAATTCCCATACCTTCCTCCTCTTATATCCCACCATCTGACTGTCCTCCCCTCCTTTCCAATGGCCTTCCTACTCATGTTCACCCTCACCCGCCTCTTTCTTCTGTTCATTCGCCTTCATCATGGTCCTCGCTTTTCTCTGGTAAGCCTAGAAATGCAGGGACCTATGTCCCTGTTCATTTTGACATTCAATACTCGAGTTCTCCCATCTCCCCCCTCAATAAATCATTAATGAAGGAATTAAATCGTGGTCAGATTGCTTAGTGAGGTTCTTTCTTGGTGAAACAATTAGTTTCATGGTAGTTAAAACTCATCTCGACAAAGCATGGAAGCTTAAAGGCTCTTTTGAACTGTATTATGATAAACTCAACTACTATATCAAGTTCTCAACTGAGGAAGACAAGCCCAAGTACTTAATAAGGATCCTATGTTTATACGTGGTCAGATGTTCAACATTTCGCAATGGAATCCCTCCTTTGCTTCGGCTCAGGCTGCTGTCAGATCAGTACCAGTATGGGTGCACCTGTACAGAATTCCAATATTAACATGGACCCTCCTTGGTATAAACTGGTTGGCATGCCACATTGGTAGATTTATTTTTATGATGAAAATACAGAAAAACTCAAAAGATTTGAATATGCAAAATGTTTGATTGAAATTACACCTGAAAAAGAGCTTCCTGAATGCTTGGCAGTTGGAGATGATGCTTGTCCTGATGTTCTAATTGAGTACTCATGGAAACCTTTGATTTGTACTCTTTGCAAAAAATTTGGCCATGCTTCAGTTGGTTGTGAAAAAAGAAATGGCACTGAAAAGGTAGAAGCTAAGGGTAACGATAATCAGGAAGATAAGTTGCATGAAGTGCATGGTAACAATAATGATTTTAAGGCAGTTCCAGTTAGAAAAGAGAAGAAAGGCCGCTTATTTAAAGGAAAAAGGAAATTACTCATCACTAAATCATGGAGGAATAAAAACAAGGATGATAAATTGAAGGAAGTGATCCAGAATGATTTTGTTGTTAATGAAGGAAGTGAAGTTACTGGTAACAATCAGTCGACTTCGAGTCAACTTGGTGTCCATGACAGAGATGCTTCGACAAATAAGGAAATTGACTTTATGAATGATGACCATAGTCTAGATACTTCGAGTCTCTTTGGTAATCGGCCTGTGACTGCTTCGGGTAATGTTAGTATTAACCCAGATTCCCTTGTTATTGTGCCTGAAACAAATTCTAATGCTCAAGTTCTCTCTGAACAAAATCTTGAAAAGATGAACCTCTTATCCATTTCCTCCATTCCTGAAGCAATGACCATTCATAACAACTTTACAGTTCTTCAGGATTTGGATGAGGATGATGAAATAAATTTTGCAACAGTTTTGCCTCAAACTGTTCATTCTGAATGACTGAAAGTCAATTCTTGTGTTACTCCTCAAATTCAATACTCTCTCAATATCTCTAACTCAAACACGCATAGTGACATGCACACTAATACTCATCTTTCTCTATCAAATCCAGGCCAATCCCTTAATCTAATTTCTAATTCTCCTATCAATTCTGAATCTTCTTATGCTTCATAGCTTTACCACTTCCAGAATTTAATGACATAATCCTTTATCAATCAAAAAAGATTTCCTCTTCAATCAATTCACCGCCTGACTGCCCTGAATCATCTTCCAAAGGTGAATGAGGAAGACCAAGGAAAATTTTAAATCAACATATCTCCTCTTCTGATTTAGATATGGGGGTTCAGTACTCCATAGATCAAATTAAACTTACCATGCCAACCTCATCAGCTCTCAATGCTTCTACCTCTGGTGTTCCAGAACAAACTCCCAATCATTTTTATGATTGATAGAATAGGATTCTGGAATGTAAGGGGTGCAAATTCCTTATCAAAGCAACTTGAAATTAAAACTTCATTTCTACCTTCAATATTCAAATAATGGCCATTGCTGAAACAAAGTTAAATCATTCAGACACCATCAAGGCTTCAAATACTATTAACAGCAGTTGGAAAAAAATTCATAATCTATCCCAAGCCCCGTTTGGTTGACTCCTCATTCTCTGGAATCCTATAATATTCTCTATCTCTCCTCTTTTTGTTCACAGACAGTTTATTCAAACTCAAATCACCCATATTCCCTCTTCATCCAATTTTTTTATGACATTTATTTATGCTGAAAATAGTTGCTTACACAGACAACAGCTCCTTGATATTCTCCCTACTTTGCAACCTACAAACTCACCTTGGCTTTGTATAGGTGACTGGAACTGTATGCAATTATCTACCGACAAGAGTGAAGGTATTCCTCTTACATTCCAACAAACCAGACCACTCAATAAAACTATTCATGACTCAAACCTCCTTCCTACCTCTTCTTCTGGTTATGTTTTTACTTGGAATAACTCCAGTAAAACAGGCAATCTAACATTTTGCAAACTTGATAGAACTTATCAAAAAATTTCTTCAGCGCTTGCCTGGCCTAATTTTAACACCATTATCCCTCCTCCAACCCTATCAGACCATTCTCCATTAGTTTTAGATTGGGGAAAGGCATATGTGAGAAGACTATCCTCCATTTCATTTTTTAATGTCTGGACTACTCATTAGGATTTTTTAAAAATTGTTACTAAATGTTGGACTTTAAAAGTGTATGGTAACCCAATGTATATTTTGCAAGCAAAGCTTAGGCATTTAAAGGAGACTCTAAAACCATGGGCTAAGGACATTTTTGGGAATGGTAGCTGCATTTCCTCCTCTGTTCGTGAAAACTTATATAAGGTGCAAATTGATATTCAAGTTTGTGTTGATCCTTCAATACTTGCTAGTCTTATTATACAGGAGCAGTCTCTTTTCAAAAATCTTGCTAAAACTCTTATGGAAGAAAATAGAACGGCTAAACAGAAGGCTAAGATTAAGTAGCTAATACATGGAGATAAAAACTCTGCCTTGTTTTATGAAAGTTTAAGAATTAGGCAATCTACTGCTAATATTTCCAATCTTTAGACAAAAATGGCACCTTATGTTCTTCTCCTAACTCCATACAAGTAGGCTTTCTGGATTTTTTTCATGAACTCCTAGCTACCCCCAATAATCCTTACATTCATGGTCAATTATTTGCCAGCTCTCTCCTTCCTTCTATATATGACCAGTCTCATGATTTTTTAATTAAGGAGATAACTGATGAAAAAATTAAAGAGAGCATTTTTAACATGAATTCAACAAGCTCTCCGGGCCCTGATGGTTTCAATGCCCATTTTTATAAAACAACTTGGACTGTGATTGGATCTGATGTGATTAAGGCCATTAGAAACTTCTTCAAACACAATGAAATGTTATCTGGTATAAATGCCACTAAGATAGCTCTTATTCCCAAGATTGACCAACCTTCTTCTGTCACTCAATACAGACCTATTTCCTGTTGTAACGTGATATATAAATGTATCTCCAAGATCATGGCATCAAGAATGAAAGTTGTGCTTGCTGATATTATTTCTCTAAACCAAAGTGCTTTCCTTCATTCCAGGGATATCAGTGACAACATATTATTATCTTCTGAACTGTTGAAAGGCTATAATAGACTGAATGTTTCAAAGAGGTGTGTGTTAAAGCTTGATATCCAAAAGGCTTATGACACTATTCAATGGAAATCAATTATTTATGTTCTTCATGGTATGAATTTTCCTATTCCCTTCCTATCCTGGATTTATACTTGTATGTCTACAGTTAAATACTCTTTAAGCTTTAATGGCAGTTCTTTTGGGTATTTTCAAGCAACTCGTGGCATAAAGCAAGGTGATCCCATTTCACCTTACCTTTTTGTTTGTATTATGGAATTATTCACTTCTCTGACTTCAAGATATTTATTTTTGAATGCACTTGAGTACCACCCTCTCTGCAAGAGCACTGGAATATCAACTCTTCAATTTGTTGATGACCTACTACTGTTTACTAAACCTACTTCCAAATCTATTACTGTTGTTTTGAATATACTTGAAGAATTTAAAGTGATGACTGGCCTTACCATAAACAAAAATAAATCTAAAATTAGAATTGCAGGATTGTCTGAAAATGAGAAATCTATGATCTATGCTTTATCTGGTCTCAATCCTATAGAACAGTATGAAGACTATCTTGGTGCTCCTATGTTCTCCTCCAAAGTTAAGACCAATCAATGCCTCGAATTATATGAAAAGATTATTGCCAAAATTTCTTCATAGCCAATTTCCAAATGTTCTATGGCTGGCAGATTGATCATTGTCAAATCAATTGCTACCTCCATGTGTCTATATTATGCTAGAATCTTCATATTACCGTGCAAGATTAATTCCATGATCAACTCAGCTCTTAACCATTTTCTGTGGCATGGTATTCCCTTTTCCAGAAAATTGACACCCATAGCCTGTAAGAAACTTTGTTGTCCCTATAAATTTGGTGGGCTAGGAATTTTGAATATTTCCAAGTGGAACAAAGCAGCCATCTCTTCTCGAATTGATAAACTTCATAAATTTGACAGCATTCTATGGGCTTCATGGATCAGAAGAAATTTAATTAAAGAAAAGCATTTTTGGCAATGGATATTCCTTTTGACTGTAGTTGGTCGTGGAGGAACATTCTTTGTTTTAGGAATGACTGTATTAGTTTTTCCAAACTGGGCTTTAGTTCATGAGTCACATTTCATTTTGGTTCGATCCTTGGTCTGATCAAGGAATTATTTTGGCTGATATTATCAATTACAACCTTAGAATTCAGACTGGAATCAGTGAACATGCAACAGTTAATGCTTTTTGGTCTGAAGGCATCCTTCACCTTCCTGCCTCGAGTAACCCCTCTGTAAATGCCTATTGGAGAGATATATATTCCAAATCTTTCTCCAATACTTAATATTCATGCTATTTGGAATGGCAAACCCCACCAGATTGCTATTGTTTGTAGATTTATTGTTGATAATACTCAGTTTATTGCGTTCCCATGGCACACTAGGATATGGAACTCAGGTTCTATTCCTAGAGAAAATTTACTGTTATGGAAGATAGTTAAAAATGGTGTTCACACTCTTGATAAGTTGAAGGAAAGAGGCATTATTCAAATTGATATATGCAAGCTCTGTCACAAGAGCATGGAACGGTCTCTCACTTGTTTTTTGATTGTGACTTTTCTTTTTGTATCTGGGACTCCATTTTGAAGAAGTTAAATACATTCTCCCAATAGAAACTCTGAAGTGGAATGGTACACCATATTCAATGCGACTAGATAGAAGACGGGGTTGATTCTATACTGCTTCATGCTAAAAAAAAGACCGTTTATGTTGTATGGATGGAAAGGAACAGTAGGATGTTTGGAAGTGTATTTACTTCTAAACATATACTGGTCCATTTTATCTAGGACAATTTTTCAAACGAAGCCTCTCCGGAAAACCTATTGTCATAATAGACTCAAGTGAAAACTTATTGCAGAAATAGGCCTCGTTTGCTTATAGCTTGCGCATTTATGGAATGCGCAAGCCATATTTTTTTTAAAAAAAAATTAAAGCTTGCGCATTCCATAAATGCGCAAGTTATAAGTAACATGTAACATTTTTTTTATAAAACTTGCGCATTTATGGAATGCGCAAGCTTTAATTTTTTTTTTTACAAAATATAGCTTGCGCATTCCATAAATGCGCAAGTTATATAAAAAACTAGGCCTATTTCTGCAATAAGTTTTCATGTGAGTCTATTATCGCAATAAGTTTTCCGGAGAGGCTTCGTTTGAAAAATTGTCCTTTTATCTATAAAGCTTTTGCTTTGTAATTGTATTTTTGTGTCTTAGTTCGGTCCATTGTAATTTGTTCTAATGGTTCTCCATTAGACTGTGTAATTTATCTTTATAATATACGGTAGGGCCCATTTAACCCCTCTGGCTTTGCCAAAAAAACAAAAAAAACAAAAAAAAAAGAATTTATTTAAAATATTTTAGATTGGATTTAAAATCGGTTAGACTTCATAGGTCCAACAAAGATCCAAAATGGTAAATTTTTCCAAAATTTACCATTTAACCTACTACAACTTGGCACAGTTCCTTCAATGGTATCAGAGTAAAATAACATATGCGAGCTAAATTACTATTATTAGGACTAAGTTATTAAAACTTTCCTATTTATTAAGGTATTTAAAAGGTAAGTCGAAGTTTGGGTTTGAGTAAATAAGTACTCTCCTCTAAATAGCTATTGATCTGGCCTGGAGGAAGACATATGCCCAAATGCTATCTCCAATATGAAGGCCTAAATTGATTTTGGGCCTTGAGCTAATTTTCAAATCCGTTTTAAAAATTAAATAATATTTCACATTTAAATTTTAAGTTTAAGATATAAATGAAATTTAATAAATGTTATAAAATATATTCAAAAATTATTTTCGAAAACTAAAAAAATTATTTTTCAAATTTTATTTTAATTAATTGGATTAAATAATTAATTAATTAACTAAAAGTTGATTAATTAAATTAAAACATAGATAATGATATATTTATATTTATCTTAAAATGTATAAGATAAATTATAATAATTTTTTTAATTTATTTTAATTTAATTTTTTTAATTAATTAAATTAATTAAATGTTAATTAAGGAATAATGTACATGTATAATGATATATGTATATGTAATTACTATACTTGTTATAGTCAATATTCATTTTTAAAATGTTTAGAATGAACTAAATTATATTAATTAAAGTGTTAAATCTATAGTTAACTAAATTAATTAAATATGATTTAATTAATAAAATTAAAATATTTTTTTTGAGAAAAACGAGTGATCCTCCCGAGGAGGAGAGCGCTCATATAATTTTATTCTACACTTAAAAAATAAGCTTCCAACAATCCTGAGACATGGCAAAAACTCCCCATAAAATGAAAAGAAAAGAAAATTATTCCCAAGTCTAAAGGCTAGAATCTAAAGAGTAGTAATTTACAAAAAATAGTAGTCCATATGTACGAGTGTGGGAAGTCATAAACTATGTCATCAATTCCCCATAGTGTAAATATTAGAAGCGGTGCAAACAAAATAAAACGACAATAGCATAATGATCTAAAACTTTGAGTTGAGCTAATAGTAGGAAGTTGGTCACAACAATCCACTTTCAATTATTGACTGCATAAATGCTTAAGCATGAGCCATCTAATCCACAACAGCTAGTTAAACTGAAAAACTCAATTATAATACGAGAATAACACACACACACACATATACATATATGGTGTGTATAATCAAATGACTATGCATACATGTGTGTGTGTGTCTATGTATATATACACACACACGCATGTGTGTGTGTTAGAAAAGTAAAGCATGAACGAATAATAGAGCATACTTAATTTTCCATCACTAGAAGAATGTTCGAAGAATATTATTATTGAAAGTATTTAGTGAGTCATTGCATATGGCCATATTGTGTCTCCCATTACTAAAAGTGATTTTTAACTTGTACATATGTATGGTATGATTTAATTAAATATGATTTAATCAAATATAGTGGAACTATAAGAAACCAAAATTAGATTTAATCATGAAATACATACATATAATACATTTACCTTGATTTTAGATGTGTCTAACAATTGAGTCACGAGGGTATTTCATAAGAAATACATTATTCCATAAATCGATATCACTCGAATAAATATATCAAGGATTATGAATTTCTAATATAAATGTTGTCCTATACCATTTATATATATTAATAGATTACTTGCATACTATTTAGTTATCGATATTCCTCAAGCTAAAGATGTATGTTTATACTATTAATATATTGACTAGATGAGGTAAGATACATGCATGTATTTATTGATATTCCTCAAGGCACATGCATTTATAGTTAGGTTGTCATGAAATGTTAGGTATGAGTGAATAATCTCTTTTGATTTGTTGACGTTCCTCAAGATCAAGATGAAATTAGGACAAAGACCATGGATTAGGTGTTGTATATGATACAATCGATCAAGTTTATCCATTGCATGCTAGCCTATAATTTGTTGATATTCCTCAAGGTCGAAATTCGAAAGCAAGTGATTCTTAACACCAAACATAGAAACCAAAAGGATTCTATGTTCTCTTTTGGGATTTTGAGAAGCATAAAAGTATAGTAGGAGCTTATTAGTAGAATGAAAAAAATGTATTTAACCTTACTAATAATGTAAGAACATTTACTATGTATGTATATCATAATCTACTTAAATTAAATTTACAAAAAATGTCCAAACCAAAATTATTTTTAGAAAACGACGAACTTACTAGACCTAATTACGTAGTTTGTCTAAGTGCGATGAAAATAACACTAACCTATGAACGCTTATGGCTTCCAATACATGAACTTCCAAGAAAAACTCGCTAAATATGCAGATCCCGAATTAGTGAATGCTTATAATAAATGGGTAGCAGACCTTGAAACTGCCCAAGTTTACATTCTGTCTACATTAGACAAACCATTGCAAAGACAACATTCTAACATAATTTCTATCAAATCTTCAATAGCCGCAAAACTTTGTTTGGGTAGCAATCTTGTTCCACATAATTACTAAGAAATTGTTCGGTACAAAGATGACGAAGGGAATTCATGTCATCGTGTGGGTGAATATGTCTTAGTGATGAAATGTTATATTGATAGACTTTCACAACTAGACATTACTATATGAATTAAGCTACAAGTGGATTTGATCATAGAGTCTCTTACTCCATGGTTTGATTCGTTCATATCGAACTACAATATAAACTAGTTGAATGTGAGTCTCATGGAGCTGCTCAATATGTTGAGATCAACTGAGTCCATATCCAAAGATCAAGGCATAATGCTAGTTGTAAAAGGAAGGCATCGTCTTTGAATGGTTCAAAGAGAAAGAAGGTTAATAAGAAAAGTAAGAAGAGTTCTCCTAACAATAAGGGTGAATGTCACCTTTGTCATAAGATGGGGTATTGGAAACAAAATTATCCAGATTACCCGAAACTTGTCAAAGAGAATGGTTCTACCATTCCTACATGTATATTTATGATTCAAAATTATTTTGCAATCAATAAATTATCCTGAGTTTTAAATACGGGATGTAACGACCCGGTATTTTCAACCATTCGCGTCCACACATGTCGGACTTGAATTGCTCAAAATACCAGATTGTTAATTTATATTTGGCAAAAACTCAGCATATACAGTAAGTAAATCAATCACAGAATCACAGACACAGAGTATTACAATAATAAGCAGCGGAATAGATAAATAGTCGTTCATGAAGCTACCATATAAAACATCAGAGTTAAAACAAGATACAACAGAAGTCTCGAATACATAGAAGTCTCAATACAATAGTCAAATACAAGATCAGAATATATCACAGGAGTCAGCTGAATAACTATAAGCTGAATAGATAGATGGATCTCCAAGCGAAGCTCCAACTCCAAAGGTGAGTCTCAAATGCTGTGGCACTCATTCTGACCCGAGCGTAAAGCAAAACACAAAACGCTCGAGTCAGGATTAACATTCTTATATCAATAAATCCAACTCAAGTGAAATATCAACTGAAAAACAAGTAGCTCAAAGGATGTTTGGGATAACCATCCTCTAAGGATCCGTGGAACTATCTACTATGTAGTAATATACGCTATTATAATATGTCTATAGTAAAGTAAAGGTATCAATTAGCTTTTATGTCTATAGTAAAGTAAAGTAAATCTACATAGTAGATAGTTCCACGGATCCTTGGAACTATCTACTATGTAGTAATATACGCTATTATAATATGTCATTTGTAATGGTTGTTGATTTTTGAATAAAATTTCCTTTGTTAGCTTTGTGCTTTCATCCAATTGGTAGTCGAGTGTGATCTCCTATCTCCACCTTCGGTCAATCGAGTGCGCTCGATTCAACGATCGTGAAGCCAATTCGCGGTATCAAGTGCGCTTGATCAACGCTCGAAGAATTGAAGATCTACTTTCACGGTATCGTGATCGATCAACGTGACGTAGATAGCTAAAATTAGGCATCTTCGGATCAACGAATTTGGGCATTTCAGCATCCATCAATCCACCGATTGCTACGTTCATCGTATCATCAATTTTTGTATTCCGCCGCTACGTCATTTGGTATCGGAGCTAGAACGCAAGGAGTTTGCGTAGATTTTTGGAGTTGTGTGAGATTTACATCATTTGGAGAAGTGGGTTATCGAGATTTTGAAGAGATTTGTTCGTTTGGAGATTTTTGAAGATTTCAAACAAGTGGGGAAGTTTGATTCAAGAATTTTTGGATCAAAGTGAAGTTGGTGTTTGGATCTGTTGAAGATTTGATCATGCCTCCGAGATATGTTAACCGTCATCATAGTGTTGCAGATTTGTATGGGAGTGAAGATCCTGAACAGATGGAACAACGTATCGAGGAAAGGTTCAATAAGGGTTTCGAGAGAGTGGAGAAAATGAAGTCTGACATGAATCGAAATCAAAGGAGAGTGTCGCCACGTTATGATAGAGAAAGAAGAGAATCATCTTTGTCGATTAATCGAGATCGTGGAGTTCAAGACAATCGTGATTATCAGAATGGAGAAAGAAGAGCTTATCGTGGTTACGAGCATGAGCCATATTGTGATTATAAAAGATGTCGAGTAGAGGAAAGAAGAAGTAGAGAGGACGTGCATGGTCATAGAAGAGTCAATGTTCAGAATCGACATCGAAGCTCATCTAAGTTTGAAGAAGATAATTATGGTGATAGTGTTCACTTTCAATATCCAGGTCAAGGGCAAAATCGATATAGAAATGTTGAAGAGAATGGTCAAACACGAGAATCAAGGAAGGATATGGAGATTCCAGAATTCCGAGGTGGTCTACAAGCAGAGGAATTCTTGGATTGGTTATCAACGGTTGAAAAGATTTTTAAACTCAACAACGTGTCTGAGGATCGTCAAGTTAAGTTAGTTGCTACCAGATTGAAAGGAAGAGCTATGGATTGGTGGCAACAAACTAAATCAACTAGAGAGAGAATGAAGAAATCCAAAGTTGTCACGTGGGATAAGATGAAAAGGATGATGAAGGCAAATTTCTTACCATATAATTATCAAACTCGTGTGAACCAACAATTGCAGAAGTTGAGTCAAGGGAGTCGAGCAAAGGGTGTGGTTGCAAACCCCAGCAATCAGAATAAAGGCGTTAATTGCAGTATCAATGTTTCTAAGAAAGTCAACAAACCCTTTGTACATGGAATCACGAAGACAAATGTTGATGACCAATTTAAGCGCTATCATTATCAGGAGTCTGGCCATAGAAGTATTGAATGTACGGAGCCCAAGATGAAAGCCTTAGTTGTAGAAGAATGTGAAAACGAGGATGAGGATGATTCAATTGAAAGCGAGCCGGAAAGGGAAGAGGCACCGACTAGTCCATTATCTTTCAGCAAGAGTGTTGAAGAAGCGGAAGGTAGTGCTGAAACATTGGTTAGGTATGAGACAAGTAAAGAGCTTAAAACTCCTGAGGGGGTTAAACCAATGTTGGAAGAGTTTGAAGGAGTCGGTCCTACAGAATCATTTGAAATCTTACCACCAAAGTTTGACAACGAAGATGAAGAGGTCGGTCCTACAGAATCATTCGAAGTCTTACCATTAAAGTTTGACATCGAAGTTGAAGGGGTCGAGTTAGAGAACGAAGGATGTAATTTGTTGAAGAAGAGGACTGATGAAATTGACTTTTATCAACCACCAAAATTTGATAACGATGAAGGATTTTTGTCAGAAGATGAAAGATTTTTATCAGGAGATGAAGGATGTAACCTGATGAGGAGGACTGTTGAAATTGACCTTGACCGATGGCCGAAATTTGATGATGATGAAGACATTGAGTCAAAGTATGTGGATGTAGAAGTTGATTATTCGTCACCACCAAAGATTGATGTTGATAGCGTGGAAGAAGAAATTGTGTTCGGAGTTGAAGGAAATAATTTGACGATGAAGGATTCTTGCTTGACACATGAGTTTATGGAGGAAGACCAGCCAAGTGAAACTTTTTTAGTTTTCGAGGAGTCCGAACAAAGTGAACATGAAACAGAAGAGAAGGCAGAATCAAATGATCTATTATCTTTGAAAGAGTTCGACAGTGAAATAAAAGATGGTGATGAACTATCAATGTTGATTGAACCTGGAGAAAGTTTTGATTTTGAGAATTCTGAAGAGATTGAAGTATTTGAAGATTGTGAAGATGAGATTTCTGGGAAACTGCCTGAAGAAATTAATTTTTTATTGTTGGAAGAGTATGTGGAAATGAGGAATGAATTGTTTGTGTTGACCGAGCAAGGAGCGAGGGAAGATATTGAGGTTTTCGAGGAAGTTGGGTCAGAATTCAATGAGTCTGAAGTCGAATATCCTGAGGGACTACCCGAAGAGTTACCACCACTACAGGACATTCAACCTCACACTGAACTAGTACCAGATGCTATTTTACTGCAAGAATCGTATGATCTTGAGAATCAGACAGAACAGGAAGAGTTGAAAAGATAGGATGAAGAGAATGATTGTCAGTTGGAATTGCCTGATCATGTACGAACGACTGATGTTATTAACGTCAATTGCTTGGAACCATTTCATTACAATAAACATGTTGAAGGAGAAGCGAGTGGGAGTTTATTTCAGTCAAGTGAAATTGATGTAACACATCAAGGGAAGATTCTAGATGATGACACATCTGAACGAGATAAGGAAAGACTAGAATCTGAGCATGAGTCATCACACTTCTTCGGTCGAGACTTCCTAAGTCGTTCCGTGATTTTAAACTTCCTTATATCGTCTCACATTTTAGACACGTTTTGGTTCTATATCACATCTTCCTATTGGTGCAAGCAATATGGTATACGACATTATTCTTATGAAGTTCTGTGCTACATGAATTGGATCTGGCACCTAGTGCTTAGTTTATTCCACACTTTTTCATATGTCATCTCCCTTAGATCACTTCCTTATGCCGCCTGCCTAATGCCACGTCTGTTTTACGCAATGCGTTCCTTATGTCGAGCCACATCTTCAAAGTGTCAAGACAAAATCAATCTCAAGAGTGGTTATCACCAGAGCCGCATCAGACCAGATAATGAATGGAAGACAGCATCTCGAAGAAGGAAAAGGTGTGAATTCGGGACGAATTCTTTTCAACCAAGGGAGGATGATGCAGCGCGAGATAGAAGTACCTCAAATCACTTCCATAAGTCGTGCCACCGCTCCAGCCTAGGTCGCTCCTCCTCGACCCCCTTAAGTCGCGAATTGACGATACGGCGCATACCAATAGGTCGCTCCAGTTTGTTTTGAATCGAAGCCCTAAGTCGCGAGATTCCTTGAGTCGCAAGGTCGTAGGTCGCGAGCTCCTCCTCCGTATGTCGCGAATGACCTAAGACACTTCCAGTAAACCCGCTCCAACCTAATCCCCACGACTTAATTCTTCTCCGACCTAACTCCTCATGACCTACCAATTTCCACGACCCAACACCACCGCGACATAAACTCCACCTCGAATCAACTCCACGACCTAATTCCCACGACTTAAAACTTTCCCGATCCAAATCATCGCCGCGACCTACGACTCATCACCACCACGACTTACGACTCAACCTCCAACGTGATTTAACTCCAATCATCCGACCTAACTTTTCCTTTTCTCGACCTAATACTAAACCGCAGAACTTCCCTCCGAGCTTCCCCTAAATCGCGTGAACGAGTTTCAATAACTGCTTCTCTTATGTCGCGTGCCGCCATCATTAAGTCGCTGCCGAGTTTATAAAGTCGCGAACGAGAGTATTTTAGATCGCGAATTTATTTTGATAAGTCGGAGATGAAGTTGATAACTCATAGAGACATTTTTGATAAGTCGCGAGACGTTTTGTTAAGTCGAGAAACATTTGATAAGTCGGATGTCGACTGTTCTTTAGGTCGTTAAACACTATTGTTGAGTCGTTTGTACTGTAGCTCGTATTTTCTGTTAAGTGTTGTAAATATTCTAAGTGTTAGGTCATTCAAGACCTATGAATTGTGATGTAAGTGTTGTGTTGTATGCCTATAAATAGGCGAGTTATGTCATTTGTAATGGTTGTTGATTTTTGAATAAAATTTCCTTTGTTAGCTTTGTGCTTTCATCCAATTGGTAGTCGAGTGTGATATCCTATCTCCACCTTCGGTCAATCGAGTGCGCTCGATTCAACGATCGTGAAGCCAATTCGTGGTATCAAGTGCGCTTGATCAACGCTCGAAGAATTGAAGATCTACTTTCACGGTATCATGATCGATCAACGTGACGTATCATCGTATCATCAATTTTTGTATTCCGCCGCTGCGTCATTTGGTATCAGAGCTAGAACGCAAGGAGTTTGCGTAGATTTTTGGAGTTGTGCGAGATTTACATCATTTGGAGAAGTGGGTTATCGAGATTTTGAAGAGATTTGTTCGTTTGGAGATTTTTGAAGATTTCAAACAAGTGGGGAAGTTTGATTCGAGAATTTTTGGATCAAAGTGAAGTATAAGCTGTAAACAAAAGTAGAGACACATGCATTAAATGCCACATCTCCTCAGCATGTACAAGAATCATCTCAGCCGAAATAGGATAATATTTTATCAATAAAACAAATAAAGCAAGGAAAAAAAATCTGACAACAAAATAGCCTTCCCTGTAAACACCTACTTTCCTTATACAAACATTGTTTTTATATATATATATATGTGCAAGGCATTCTATCCTAATTCGTTCAGTAAAGAAATTAAAGCAAAACCAGAGAAAAAAAAGTAAACATCATCATCTATAAAACTCAAAACAACATTCAACAACAAAATAGATTCAAGGAGGATCAATCTGCAGTTTCAACAACAAAGCAGATTCTCTGTTCTTCCCTTTCAAGGTGAGCAAACTTTCTATAATCTTCTATTTTGATTTGTTCAGTGATGATGAATGAAATGAATAAATGAAGTAACTTGTTTTGAACGTATACATATGTGTTCCTCTGTGTACTGTGATGGTGCTGATCTTTTTTTTTCGGTTACAGAATAAACATAAACAAGAAATTTTTTATAAATCTTTATACAAACATCTTTAATTTAGGATTTTATACAAAACAAGTTTGTTTAAACTTAAACAATGTCCAGAAAATCTTCTTAGCTTGAAAATGAAAGATCTGGACCCTGTGAACTCATTTTACAGTAAAAAACCAAAATCATATGATTTATTCGAGTGTTTTAAATCACTGATTTGATTATATAATTTGAGTAAGTATACAAAGATAGGATTTTTAAGACTAATTTGGTGATTTCTAGTTGCTTAGGTTAGGAGCAGTTTAGAGTTGATCAAAACATGCTTTTTAATCAATTCCTAACGATCAAACAAGTTTTAGATGTTGAAATTTAGTTTGAAGCTAGCTGGTTGACTAACAAAGATAGGAAAATTGTTAAAAGAATTGTTCATGGCAAGAATTGATAGGATGAATTGAAAGCTATAAGTTTGGCAGTAAGAAACCAAAGAAAGATAAAGGAAAGAAGAGTATACAGAAGAAAAAGAAGGATGTTGCTTGTCTCAATTGTTTGGAGAAAGGCCACTAATCGGATAAATGCAAGAATCCTTGGAAGCCAGGAATGAGAGAGCCATTTATGAGGCCAGATCAGGAATCTACGGGATGCTATAAATGCCGCAAGCTGGGACATAGGATCACGAATTGCCCAGCACTGAAAAAAGTTCAAGTAGCGAAGGCCTGTGAAATTAAAGGTGATTCTTCAACCTTAAAAGTTAATTAAGGAAAAGAAATTTTATAAGGTAACCTATCTCGTTTACAATTAAATTTTCAATTTTGTTCGACATAAGAACTACCCTTAGTTTTATTCTCAGCAAATCGTTAATGAGTTAAATCTTGAATCTGAAATCGTAATCGAATCTATTTCTATCTATTTCATTGGGTTTCGATATATTCTATGAATAATTGGTTATTCCTTCGAACTAACCAATACCCATGTATACTTCGTAGATCAGATAACCCAATTATTTCATAGTTGATTGAGTTTGTTCTCACACCTATTGTTGATATTCTGATTTGGTAAGACAAATGCAGAATTGATATCCAGTTGATCTAGAAAAATATTTCTCTATCTTTCATCTATCTTTGTTGTTTCCCTGGCAAATTTCGAGGACGAAATTTCTTAAGGATGGGAATCTGTAACGATCCCAGTTTAATGACGAATTTAAATTTATAATTTAATTGAATTTTTGGATTAAATTATGGATTTGTTTGAAATTTTCAAATTTAATAAGAGATGTATACTTATTTGTTTTTGAATTTGATTTGAAACTCAAAATGAATATTTGAAATTGAACTGGATTACAAATAAAACCAAAATATATGCAGGCAAGAAAATAGTAGAAAGTATCAACCTGGGAAAGCAAGTCCAAAGTAAAACTATAAAATAATAACAAATGAAATGTATATGATATTAACATGTCAGCCCTCTTATGAACATTTATGTACAAAGTAAATAAAGTAAACAAAACAAGAAAATTTACATACAAATGAAAATCTAAGTACATGTAAAAAAATAAAGTAAAAACATAAAGACAAAATTAAAAGAAAAAAATATCAACAAGATAAAGGAAGTACAAGTACAGGTAAAGAAACTGTACATAATAACAAATACATAAAGTATAAGCTGTAAACAAAAGTAGAGACACATGCATTAAATGCCACATCTCCTCAGCATGTACAAGAATCATCTCAGCCGAAATAGGATAATATTTTATCAATAAAACAAATAAAGCAAGGAAAAAAAATCTGACAACAAAATAGCCTTCCCTATAAACACCTACTTTCCTTATACAAACATTGTTTATATATATATATGCAAGGCATTCTATCCTAATTCGTTCAGTAAAGAAATTAAAGCAAAACCAGAGAAAAAAAAAGTAAACATCATCATCTATAAAACTCAAAACAACATTCAACAACAAAATAGATTCAAGGAGGATCAATCTGCAGTTTCAACAACAAAGCAGATTCTCTGTTCTTCCCTTTCAAGGTGAGCAAACTTTCTATAATCTTCTATTTTGATTTGTTCAGTGATGATGAATGAAATGAATAAATGAAGTAACTTGTTAGAACGTATACATATGTGTTCCTCTGTGTACTGTGATGGTGCTGATCATTTTTTTTTCGGTTACAGAATAAACATAAACAAGAAATTTTTTATAAATCTTTATACAAACATCTTTAATTTAGGATTTTATACAAAACAAGTTTGTTTAAACTTAAACAATGTCCAGAAAATCTTCTTAGCTTGAAAATGAAAGATCTGGATCCTGTGAACTCATTTTACAGTAAAAAACCAAAATCATATGATTTATTAAAGTAGTTTAAATTACCAATTTGATTATGTAACTTGGATAAACAGCTAAAAATAGGATTTTTAAAACAAAGTTGGTGATTTTTAGTGAAGCAAATTCTAAGGAAATCAGGGATGAAGAGTTTTGGTTTTTTGCGGTGTTGCCGTTGAACGTCGTCGATTGAAGCTCCGAGTTTTGGCACGAAGAAGGCTGGAGTAAGGTAGAGTGATGGAAATATACTGTTGGATTTTTCTTTTATCTGTGATGATCAGAATTTGTCATACTAGGGTTTAAGGACTGGGGTAAGTTGAAGTTGCTTTTCGAACTCGAGTGATGCAAATGAGGTACCGGAGTGGACCAGACTTCGAGGAAAGATGAGTGGGATGGTGGAGCAGCTGTAGGGGGTGATCGCAAGACCTCCGGTGGCCAGAGGTGGCCACGCGAGGTGGATTTGGATGAATTGGGTTAGTTCCAGTTCGAGTGTAATGCTTAAATCGCGAACCACGGCGATGTAGTTGGTCCTGGAGGGCCAACTTGCTTGCGATGGTCATGGTCGACTTATAGGTGGTGGTGAGATCGATCGGAGGAACTCCAATTGTATGTGCATGTGCACGTGTCAGTGAACGTGAGTCAGGGCTGATGGTTGAGGAAGAAGAAGATTACTCGAAGTCGTTCTCGGGGGTTTAAGATGTTAGCTCATGTGTTGATTCGAAGTACATTTAAGTTATACCAGGTTTAACACTTAATCAAATTTTAAGTTGAAAAAAAATTATATGTATACGGGTAAGGTTTGGTTGAAACTCGAAGCAGGGAGTGTGCTTTCTCGGGTGATGCTGGAAGCAGGTCTCAGGTAGGCATATAAAGGGAATAGTTTTAAAACTTTGAAACCCGTTTCAAAACATGTTAACACTTATATTTTAAACAATGGTTTTGGTTTAAAATTTGTATAAATAAAGGATTGAAGAAGAATTTTAATTAAAGTAATTAATTAATAATTCAAGCTAATTAATCAAGTAATAAATGAATGGTTAAATAAAAATAATAGTTACTTAGTGAAAGTAATTAGGAGTAGATAATTAAAGATTAAAGATTGATAAATCAAACATTAAGAGTTAATTACTTTAGAGAATAATTAATTAATATGGTTAATTAATTAAGGTAATTAAATTAAGAATAATTAATTTAAGGTTAATTAACCTAAAATGATTAAGAAATCATTATTAATTAAGGAATAATTTATTAAGATTTAATTAATTACAACTAAGGGATAATTAATTAAGATAATTAATTAAGAATGATTAATTAATTTGAATAGGTTAAATGTGTGATTAATTGAGTTTAAATTTGATTAATTTCAGTTAATTATCAAATATCATGTACTGGATTGATATTTCTGTTTATGATCGTGATGCTATGTGATGTGAACTGCCTTATGCTATACAGTGAATCGTAATTTGTTTCTGTGAAAACCCTTTTTGCCCGTAACACGGCATTTGAATTTCGATGCGACAGGGAGTCGGATTCCAGTTGGTTATCCGAAACCCACATCGAATTGTAATGATGAATCTTCATGATTGATAAATTTATTTTATCTATGAATCTGTGAATGAAGATAAGCGTTATGAGTTATACCGCTTATCGATATTGATATATCTGTGTTGATTAATAGTGTGGCACTTTTATTGTGTAAATCCCCTGGGCCACACTTATACACACACAAATATGGGTTGCACGTGGAAAACGATTAAGTCACAGATATTTGAATTTAATTCAAAATAGTTTTAAGAGTTGAATTTTAAATTCAAACAGCTTTGGAAATGAAATTGAATTAAATAAAATTTGAATAATTTGATTTCAATTGGAATTCAATATTTGAAATTGAATTCTATATTTAGCAATTATGATTTTAAAATGATATACAAGCTTATATGGGTTTTAAACTATTTATAAAGTGTTGTTTTGAGAATTTTAAGATTTTAGCTTGTATAAATGAAATCAGATTTTCTGAAATGAAAACAGTTGTTTTCAAATAAAAGCTTTAGTATAAGAAAACGAATTCCCAATTTGTATTAAAAAGAATTCCAAGTTTGAATTAAAAATAATTTTCCAAATTATGGATGAATCTGTGGAAACAGTTTTGAAAGCTATGAGATAAATCTTGATTTTAAGATTTAAATAAATTAATCCAATTGAAATGAAAATTTCTTTGAAATCCGTAAATGGATCTTTGTGAAACTGAGTGAACTTTGTAAAGTAAATCTTTTTGTTTAAAAGATTTGAAATGGTAATTGGTTTAAACCATTTAAAAGGAAGTTTGGAATTATTAAGTTGTGACTTAATTGAAACCCCAGATCCATATGTTTTAAATATTGCGCTCACTATTCGGGTTAGCCGGGAAAGGACCTTTGGGTCGTATAACCCATTCCGAATATGTGATTCGACGTTATGGATAACATTTGAAGACCGATGGTGAAGACCGGGTATTTGCGAAAACGATAGGATGACCTATCGATTGTCTCTGCACTGAGTTGCTCCGGTATAGAGATTCCATAAGTGATGGGAAGTCCGATCGGGATTGTGAATACCCGGATTGCAAGGACTTCTTTTGAAGTGCCTTCGGTTTTGTTCGAACCCAGAACAGACTTGTATGGATTGTATGTCCGAAATTACATTTTGAGATATAAAGCAGATTTCTTTCAAATACATTTCTGTTGGTGGCGGAGAATTTATTCTCTTAGCTTAACACCCTACTTTGAGACGTACGAGCTCAGAGGTTATGTAGTTGATGGTTATCAGTGATATACTCCCAATTTGGTAATGTGGCATGCTGAGTGCTGCTGATCATTTGTTGATCGAAGCATGGCTTTGTGAAAAGCGTAGCTTTGTGGACGAGACTTCGTCGAACCTCACAAACCGGTAATGGTCGAAACAGGAATTGTGCGGCAAGGTTTCAGGGGTAGCTCCCCTAGGGTATGACCATTCCTTCTAGAAAAGGGTAGTACCATGGTATGGAGCCCAGATACTTACTCATGTGGACACACTTTATTTATTATGTGTGATGTTAGTTTAGAGAGCTCTCGTTTAAAGGTCCCAAAGGACCGGGGGTGGCATATATGAGGTTTTGTATATTTCCCGGGAAGGGGGTAGCCGACCTTGTTTGGCAGAGAGCAGGTTGTCTCTCGGAGTGTCACTACAACAAAAACACCCTTTTACAACTGCTAAAAACAGTTGTAATAGAGGCATATTTTTTACAACAGTCTTCGGTAGTTGTAAAATAATTTTTTACAACTGATTATCGCAGTTGTAAAAAATTCTTTTACAACTGCTATTGACAATTGTAAAATAATTTTTTACAACTGCTTATCGCAGTTGTAAAAAAGTCATTTACAACCGCTATTGACAGTTGTAAAAAAGTCATTTACAACTGCTATTGGCAGTTGTAAAAGATTAACGGTTGTAAAAGATCTTTCTACAATTGTGATTGGTAGTTGTGCTAAAAGGAATGCAAAAAATAAAAATTTAAATACATTTTGCAAGTGCAGCAAGAAATAGATAAACAACAAGAAAAAATTGACATAAATTCAAAGGCATCATAATCCATTCATAGAGAAGACATCAAAACTTTATATAAAAAATACAAACTATAATACACCATCCCAGTAATATACATACATCCATTTTTTATTGTTATAGATGATTGCAAAAACTAACATCCACCTGATGTGCATATACTTATCCAGATTTACTACAACAAGTAACCTGAAACAAATTGGTAAACTTCAAAAGATGATTGCAAAAGATCCTAGTTTCTAAGTATAATTTTAATTTTAGCACATATTGGTAAACTAAAAGGTAAACAAAAGTTTGTCAATGATACCTCATTCATTTATAGCAAAAATGAAACAAGTAGCATACATCGATTACTTCATTTCAATGAAGTAAACAAAATTTAGTATCTGCTGTTATCTTCATTTTCCTCAGAGTCTGGGAAAATTAAAACTAAATCCTCATTATCCCTGTAAACTTGAACCAGAGCTGCAGCTTTATATGCAAAGAATCCAAACATTGCTGGCACAATCTGTTCGTAAAAGCAAATGAAATACAATCAGCTTATGAAATCTTGACATCCTTTGTTTACGATTGAGTTAAATTAGATACTTCCGAGAAGTATGAAGAAGTTATAGAGTACTATAATATTGTTGCTGGAAGTCTTAAGTGCATGGCACTTTAAGTTTTCAAGTGTTCTAATCCTTAAAATCATGGTATCCAAAATTGTATGTATAGTAAAACAACTGTTTTTGTGTGATATTAAAGTTAGCCATACGACTTATCTATCTTACTGCATTTACAGTACTGTAGCAAATCATGTTTTATATCCATAATATACTTCGTTTGGAATATGGTGGTGATGGTGATTCACATTATAGTGAAAAAAATTACTAGTGTAACTTAAGTGCATGAGATTCAAAAGGGTTCTATTGAAAATTAACGATGAGATAAGTATTTTCACATTTTGCATTATTTGAATAATTAAGTCTGACTCTACCACACTAGTCATACTATTTATGAACTACAAATGTTATCTGATTCAGAAACTAAGAGATACTCTATATTAGATATGTTTTAATGCCAGACCAAGGGTGTCTCTTAAAGGGTATCTCTAATATAAATAAAAATCTCAGCATACAAATTAATAACAAACAATCATGTTTACACATATTTAACAGTAATCCCAACATTAACTTAATCTAAACTACAAAGTTTCAGGTTTATACTTAACTGAAACTTTATCTAAACTATCTGAATTAACTACTTCAATAGTCCCACGTTTTCTGTATATCTCTTAGTAAACACCACCAAACATAATATAATAACACAATAAATCCAACTAAAACTGAATTGTAGAGGTACATGTAAATAAATAGTCATTTTACATGAATTTACTTCTATTAACATAATAAATCTCACCAGATCTACATCACTTTTTAAAAACCTCCCCCCGTCGAAGAGCAGAAGTCTCTTAATAAGGGCAGAATCATCAAGCTGTCAGGGTATTCATCACGAAAATCCAAACTACTTCATGCTTATTTGCCAGCAAACTACAACAACTACTATAAGCTGCCTACTATCAGCTGTTATAGTTCCATATGAGCTAGAAGTCTTGAAGCTAGAAACTGTGACGAACCTCTTATTACCCATCAACGTCTCTGTCAAAATTTTCATGTTCAAATAAAACCAAATTCTATACATAATTTACTTCTATTATTGCAAGCTTCTAAAAAATGTATAGATTTTGAGATTGATATTCTATAGTCCTGTAATAACACTTGAAGTCTCACTATGGTTGGTAGATTTCTATTTTGGAATATTCGTTCGTTACGTTTTTACTAGATATGCCACACTGTTGAACTTATAGAAACATCCACTCGCTGAAATAACAAGTACTTCATTAAACTCCCTCACTGACAGAACAAAAGAAAAAATAGTTGCTAGCCAAGAGCTGTGCCAACAAGTTGCAAGCTTAGTTATCAGCCCCACCATAAATTTCCATTTATATTCATATCCAAATATCAATACCCAATCCATTGTTTTACTCTCTATGTTTCATCCCGTTCTCAACATATAATCTCTCTATTACTTTCGTAATTCACAGCATTCCTAAAAAGAAAAAGATGCAGGCAAGATTGGAAACAAATGGGAAGAGAAATAGTTTCAGGTTTAGACTTGATGATTCAATATATCTCTTAGTAAAGAGAATCAACATAACTGTGTGCCATTATCAATAATATACAATATTATGCAACAGTGACACAAAAATTGCAGCGAATGAGAAAATAAAAAAACATACATGGAGAACTCGAACATGCCAATTGATTTTTTTATGGTGACAGCTCCAAGTCCGTTAATTAACAGAAACTCGAATTTGCTATTTAATATGGAATCTTTGGTCAGTTCTTTTGATTCGGATGCTGCAAATTCTAATAATCGTCGCATCTGATAGGCTGCTTCCAATGAATCGGGGATGGTATCATCGGCATGAGAAACAATTTTTGGATTCAAGCGATGGATCGGGGATGGTATCGTCACTGTGAGAAATCGACGAATTGAGGACGGGAAGGTAGTACTTCATAATCTAAAAACTGAGAGAAGTCAAGACGAATCAGATAATTTTCCGATTCAAGCGATGTACATAGGAGAAAAATAGTGTGAGCGGGACAAAATCGAAGAAAGGAAACAACGATTAAAAAAATTAAGAACGTGAACAGGGAAAACAAAAATTTAGGTTATCAGCGGAAAGAAGAGAGAGAGAGAGAGGTGATTATATCTGAAAATTTGGTTTTGGAGCCCAAAAATTTGGTTTTGAGCCAAAGGGAAATTTGGTTTTGGAGCCCAAAAATTTGTTTTTGAGCCAAAGGGAAATTTGGTTTTGTAGCCTAGGGAAATTTGCATACCTTGAACATATAACATCCTATGTAAGTTATGTTCAACATAGGGTTGTCAATGAGTATCTTAAAATTTGAAATCCGTCTGTATCCATGTCTGAAATATGAAAAATTATTGATTTTCGAGAAATGGATATGAATACGGATATTGTCACACCCACGTCCTTTATTTATTGATTATTGGTTACTAATTTATTAATTAACTATAAATTAATTATTAATTATTAATCAATAATAAATTATTAATTATTAACCATTAATAGGAATTGCCTCATATTTCAAATTAATTATTAAATTTTATTATTTAATAGTAGATATTGATTGTTAATTATTATTATTATTTTAATTAATTAATAATAATAATAATTATTATTATTATTTAATATTGATTTTTAACTTTTAATTATTATTTAATATTGAATTTTAACTTTAAATATTATATAATTAATTATTATATATAATAAAAAATTTATTATATATTTTTTTTGGCAAGGCCAGCCGGTTTTATAGTGGGCCGTCCACTTTTTATTACGAACGTAATAAAAGTTGAAGAACAGGAGTAAGGTAGAGGCACCTTAACTACTAAAAAGAACAAAGAAAATACTGCACAGGAGTGTGACAGCATGTCACAACTACTAAAAGTAACTATTCAAGACTAGGACTCCTCCGAAGAGGAAGAGACACCAGCAACATCATCCACCTGAGAAGGATCCTTCCCAAGCAAACCAAAGAAAGGGCGAAACAGGACAGCAAGAGAAGGATCAAAAATCTCAGAATCAGAAGTGTAAATAAAAGATCGATCCCAGGAAGTATCAGCTAACAGGACGGAATTAACCCCAGCATATGAACCGTCCAAGACAAGAACCAAGGAATCACCAGATGGACTATAATAAAGGCATCTTAGGTCAAGAGGATTGTCGGAAACATATCTAAAATAGGAATTATCCACCGGGTTGAAACGCATGTCAGATCGGAGGTCAACCCAACAACGCTCAGTCTCAGCCCAGACAACATGAGGCAGAGACTCAGAAAGATCCGAAACATCAGGGGCATCTGCAGAACAATCACCAGGAATAATGGATGAAGGGCGTGCAAGAGAAGGCGGGGGATCAGGTTCAGATAAAGGATCAACTGGAGGAGGAGCAACCTGAGCTTTGGGAACCCATTTCCTAAGCGGCGGCCGAGGCAGAGGGATCTTAGGAGGAGCAGGGGAAACAACAGAATGCGAGCAGGAAGTATCTACGTGGCCAAAGGAGTGACAGGTGGAACAAATGTCAAGGACCCATCCATAACGAACACGAACATCCACCACGTGGCCAACAGCAAGCTGAACAGGAATGGAGGATGGGAGGGCTTAAAGGGAGAAATCTCAATCAAAGCTTTAGCGTACACCAGCTTATCACGCGCAACGATATTAGAATCAAAACATTTTAATTTACCAACATTGCAAGCGAGCCAGTTCAAACCAAGCAGCGATTGGAGAGCAGAAGGAATTTGAGAAAAATAAACCCAAACAGGGATAGAGAGAACTTGCTCACGGGCACTTGCTACCGTTGGAGTCCAGAGGGTAATAATAAATGGTTTCCCATCGAAAAAGGAAGGCTCGGCCTCAAGAACACGACTGCGATCCTCAGGGGAGGAGAACAACAAGAAGTACATGGAGTCAACCAACTTAACACATAGGTTACCACGCAGACGCCAGGCCCTACGACAAACAGCAGACGCGTCAAGAAGGCGATGCTTAGGGTCCAGAAAAAAACCAACCAAATATTCAGACCAAAAGTCGATACCAGCTTGCATAACATTTGGAGGAGGGATCATCACTCCATTTTCCTCAACGATATCAAAATCAATTGGTACATAAGCACCAGCATTACGAGGTAACGATGTAAACAGCGAAGACCAGGATTTGGAACCAAGAGCGGGAGAAGCAGCATGACAGACATCAAAACCATCAGAGGATGCAAGAATGGGACCAGGAGGGGGAGAGGCTGCTAACAAAGAACCACTAGATCTCAAACCAGAGAGAATGGGAACAACTTTCTCAAGAGCAATCGGTCGAACAACTGGAGTGCAACTAGCACAACCGGAAATATCAGCAGGAGTTTGATGCATTAACTCACAACCCAACACTACAGAATCACCACCATTTGCAACATAATCAACTCCTAAGGCAACATCTTTAGCACCACAAACAGAATCAACTTCAAACACTTTCAAAGGAACTGAAACACAAGTATCAAGACCAACAAAAGTTCTCAACTCAACAGGTCGCAAGCCTGGACTTACGACAGGAGCAGGGATCGAAGACATAACTGAAGTCAGGGGAGGAAACTCAGCATCAGAAAGCGAGGGAGGCATCAAACACATGGACACAGATTGCTTGAATCTTCTTCCAGATCTAGTAGATGAGGGCGAAAGGGGAGGAGCATCGGGGAGGGAAGGAAGACGAGAGGGAGGGCTATGCATAGGAAAGGATGTACGGAGGGAGAAGAGGGCGAAGGAAGAGACGAGAAGGAACTACCGAGAAGAGGAAGAAGGAATCGCGCAAAAGAACGTACAGAAGAAAGCCATTGTTTCTATATTAAATATTTGGTTTATGCTTAAGTTTTCAAAACTTTGGGGCCATGGATACTTTGTATTCCACAACCTTCGATTAGCCGGTTTTATAAGTGGTCGTGCACTATGTCTCATTATTGTGGCCGCTGGGTATCGAACCGGTGCCACTACAACACAATGTAGCAACTCCATTATGTCTTAACCACTGGACCACTAGAACTTGACGATTTTTATGTATTAATCATTAGTTACTATTATTTAATAGTAATTATTATTCATAAATGATTAATTATTAATTATTAATAGGAATTATTTCATATTTCAAATTAATTATTAATTATTATTATTTAATAGTAGTTATTAATTATTATATACTAATATTTAATTATTATTATTTATTATATACTAATATTTAATTATTATTATTATTTAAGTATTATTTATTAAAATATTATTTATTAATTATTAAAAAATTATTTATTACTAATATTTTTATGTATTATCAAAAGTTAATTGCCAAATATTAATTACTTCTTAGCTATTAATAATAATTATTATGTCTTAAATATTACTTCTTAATTATTAATTATTAATATTAGTTGTTCATTATTAAAATTGATTCTTATTTATTAATTATCAATTATCTAATAATAAATATTAATTATTAATTATTAATTATTATATTAATTATTAATACTAATTATTATCATTTAATAATAATTACTAATTATTAATAATTTTTATTAATTATTAAGTATTTTTATTTAATGATAATGATTAATGTATTATTACAAAGGACAAACGAAAAAGGTTGTAATAGACATATATTACAACTGACAAAAAAGAAGAGTTGTTATAAATTGGCATCTGTTACAACTAGCAAACGAAAAAGGTTGTAATAGGCATCTATTACAACTGGCAAAAAAAGAGTTGTTAAAAATAGGCATCTATTACAACTGGCAAAAATGAAAGGTTGTAATAAACATCTATTATAACTGGCAAAATAAAAGAGTTGTTAAAAATAAGTTTATTACAACTTTCTCAAAAAAAGAGTTGTAAAATACCTTTATTACAACTGTCATTTTGTGACTGTTGTAAAACTACAGTTGTAATAGGGTCTTTTTGTTGTAGTGCATCCAGCCAGAGGCGTTCCTTCGTGGCATAGGAAGTTCCTTAGCCTGACCATTTGTTGGAAATCCAAGCAAAACAATACGAGCCCTGTACGGTTTTAGTTATATTACCTGCCATGGAATGTGGCGGTAACATGCTATTGAACATGGTAGCTATAGTAGGCATACGATAATGGTCGTATGTTGGCTAAGATTTATATTCTACTTTCGAAATGTTTTCTACACTATGCACTAGTAATAATATCCAATGATTTGTTTTGCGTAGTAAGCATCTTTGACTATCATAAGAAGAAATCTCCTCCAATTCTGCGTTTGCATTGTGTGTGTGGCGGGAGGTCTTATGGTAATTTCATTTTCCAAAAGCATTGCGAATTGACTTTAAAAATTCTCTGCTATTTTTTTTAAAGATAAACTGTTTTTGTTGCTCACACCAGTCCCATGACTGATCCGGAGTTTATTGTTTCTTTTCTAAACTCTGGACGCTTAAATTTTTTCGACACGAGCAGTCTAGAGTTGGGTTTTTCAGATATTCAGATTTAGTAGATTATCTGGAGTTAGTTCAGTCTTTGGATATGGATCGCACTTGTTTATCCGGGTGCAACGATGATGGTGGATCGTGCTAGGAGTTTTGGAGCTTTGTCTTTGGAGCTTTGGATCAGAGTTGCAGTATTGGATTCTGTGAAAACTTATCTCATATTGTATTGTGTTCCGCTGTATTTTCTGTATTGTATATTCTTTGATGTTGATGATTATCATTGTATCAAATTGATGTATTGGATATTGTATTCATGTTGTATCAGTGATATCATCTTTTATTTCCGCTGTGTTATTTATCATTTAATGGTGTTGCAAGCTCCCGCGATACGAATTTGATGTTGTTATCGGACATCGAGTTCGGGTCGTGACAACGGTCATTTCATTTCAAATCATATTTCAAAACCAAAATATCATATCTATTTCAAACCATATAAAAACGATATCATTTTTCACTTAAAATAATATTCATTTCTAAAATCATAACACTTTCCAAAATTTTAACACTTCTGAAATTATAACATTTTTGAAACCATAACACTTAGGGAATCATAACACTTGGAAATCATAATACTTTCCAAAATTATAATACTTTCCACTCAAACAGTTCTGATATAGAAAATAGTATATGTAATAAATAGATTATAAAATAAAAATAGTTTATATAATAAAATAGTTATAAATTAAAATAATTAGTATATTAAAATAGTTTAATATAAAAATAGTTTATATTAAAAATAATTCATAAAGTAAAGCATTTTTATATATTAAAATACTTTATATAAAATAAAAATAGTTTCCTCAAATTTCACAAATCGATTTAGATCAATTCGTATTCAAAAATTCAATTAAATTTAATCTCAACTCGTCAATTTCAATTTAGTTCAAAACCATTTATTTATATCGATTTCAAATACATATAAAAACTACAATTTAAACCGTTTCAATTTTAATAGATTTCAAAGCTTAAATTCAATTATATTTCAACTCAACTTTACCATTATTTAATATTGTAAATTCACTTAATTAATCCAATATCATTTAAATAAAACCTTAATTTACAATTTATATAAACTAAATATTCCCTTAAATTTATTTACGTGAAATATTCATTTAATCACTTTAAATCAAAATCCAGTTATAAATCGTATCCTTAAAATCTCAAATTTAACAAGTTTCAAATCGGTTCTTATTCAAGAAAAATTCAAATAAATTTCAAATTAATTTCTATTTCTCTTTCCAACTTAATTTATTAAAATTATTATAAAACCTATATTAAAGATATAATATCTTAAAATCAATATTTATTAAAACCACATATATTTCTTTTCAAAACATATATATAGACCAACGGTCTATATATATAAAACTAATAAAAAAAACTTACATACGTATATACTCGGAATTAACAATCTATATATATTCTAATATATAAACGAATGTGTATAACTATATATATAAACTAACATATATATTAAAGTAGATATATAACAGTATAGCATATATATACAAATCTATTCAGAAACATATTCATCAAAATACCCAAAACCACATTTTCGAAACATATATATAGACGAGACTAAATCTTTATATGCATACTGATACATATATACTTATACACTGTGAGCAATAATATATTTTCATTTTTATTAGAACAACTAAACTAATAAGCTTGCATTTTACACTAACAGTACAACACTATTATATCAAAAATCAATATAGCTAACATAAATATACTATACAAAATATCATACAACTGGAAAGAGCATATAACTCAACATATATGTCACCTCTAAAATAAATGTTTTAAGGTAAAATAAGTCTAAACTATATAAACAGCTCAGATATATATATATATATATATAATACAATATAAAGCCATACAACAGATAAAATATTTTGATACTATTATAAACTATCACTTTATATATACTTACATATAACTCAAACAGGCCATAAATAAACTTGTATACAAACAAAACATGTTACATGTCACTTATATAACTTATATATATAATAACATATTATATTTAAACTTGTCTAACTATACATATATTATAACATATAATAACAAATATATATATAAACTTATCATATAATATACTTACTTATAAAAGAAATCAGAGAGGGAGGGGATTGGGATGCTGCTCTTCGGCCAGGGTTTGGAGCTGTTGTGGATGCACAGGCGGATGGAGGAGGGAGAGGCCGGTGCTCTGACGTGGTGAGGTCGGAGGTTGAACTGGTGGTGGATGGAAGCGATGGGCTAGCGGCTGACGTGCGTTTGATTGGGTGGGGGAAGCTTCGGTTTGGTGGAGTGGAATGGGCGGAGGTAGTGAGCGGTCGGGCTGTGCTGGGTGTGGGAAGGCGATCGGGTGAGGGGGCTGCTGACGTGTGGTGATGGGCGGCCACTATAGCGTGGGAGGAGTCGCGGCCATGAGTTTGTCGGCAGCAAGGTGGTCGGAAGGCTCGGTTTAGGGGAGAGACAAGCACGGCTACAAGCAAGGTCGGCTGGTGTTGCCTCGGGCGTGGTGGCTCAGGAATGTCATTGGGCGCATGCTATAGCACGGGGTAAGGCTGCGAAGGTGGGAGGAACTCAACTAATGGAGGGGAAAGGCAGAGAGGGTAGGTGGTAGGTGGGGTTTTGGGTGGCTATGCTCGGAGGCGCGTGAGAGAGAGGAGGGGAGGTTCAGTCACGAAGGGATGAACATGCAAAAGAAGAAATGGTCAGGCAACTTTCTCAAGTGGAAGAAAATGAATAGCTACTGATATATGAACTCAGATTTCTTTTTTTAAAGGGGAAAACGAAATGACAAGAGAGGAATGGAGAAAAAGTAGACGAACCAACAATGAAAATCAACCAGCAAATAGTATTGAATAGTGGGAATGGTAAAAGTCATTGCTGTTTTCTTGGAATGTTAAAAGCTAGTAACCATTTATTCAACCGTGGAAAATGAATGGTCATTGTAAACCAAAAGATGTACCGATGTGGTTAACCGTTTTATGGGTTTCGCCATGTACCGGGACACCGAATTATGGAAATGAATATACAGCGGAGACCAGCACGACGAAATGATCAAAATGGTATACAGATATCAATGATACGATCATTCTATCAAAAATTGATATTGGGTACTGAAAATGGTGTAAATCTGTCGAAAATAAGATAAACGGAGCAATAGCAGTCCAAATTTGATGAAATGGAAGATGTCGTCTCACTCAGAAAATGATATACAAATTTATTATATAAAAATATTCAGGTTTGAAAACATTTTATTATCATTAAATTTTAACTGATTTAAATTGAAATAAAATTACACAATAAAATAAACTTTCAAATTATCTGATGAAAATTTACCATTTGCTATGTTTATATAGACGTATTCCAAATATTAAAATTTTATTTGCAAATTCAATTATTTAAAATTTAAATTTTTTTTAGTTAATTACGTTATTAAAACCTTTAAATTTTTTGGGTCCTAACACTGGATCTTAAACTCAAATCTGTAATTCATTACAAGGACTTAGAAATAAGCGGCACGTAGTGAACTGTAAAATGAGGCTTCAAGTTGTTGATGGATCTCTAGTAAATGCAACAGCAATTGGAGACTATCATTTAGCTTTGCAAAATGAATTATATTTAATTGTAAATAATTGCTATTGCATAAAAAACTTTATTTGTGGAATAATTTATGTGTCAAGATTATCTAAGACTGGATACGTTTTTCAATGTGGTAATAATGTTATGAATATAATGCTTGCTGGAAATAAAATATGCTATGATGTTTGTATAATGATGTTTATATACTTAATTCTAATCATATGCGCTATTAATAATTCTTCTAATGTTGACATTAACGATAATCTTATGTGGCACTAGGTCATATAATGAGAAACAACTGCAATAATTGAAAATCGAAGGTTTTCTACTATCATTTGATTATGAATCATTTGATACTTGTGACTCGTATCTAAAAGAAAAATGATAAACCTCCTAAGTGGGAACAACAATAGAGTTAATGAACTCTTGGATCTCATACATACTGATGTATGTAGCCTTTAATTCAAGTAGTTACTAATGATAATTCTTCTTACTTTGTAACTTTTACTGGGATTTCTCAAGATCATGATATGTATATCTTATGAAGAATAAAACCTATGTCTGTGAGAAATTCAAAGAGTATAAGCATGATTTTTATAATCAAATAAACCGTAAGACTAAAATACTTCAATTTGATCAAGGAGGTGAGTATGTTGGACAAGTGCTTCGATGGTACTTAAAAGATAGTTAGGATTATCACTCGGGTTACTCATCTTATACTTTGCAACACAATGATGTTTCGGAAAGAAGTAACTGAACCCTATTAGAAATGGTCATTTCATAATGAGTAAGGCTAAGTTATCTCTTTTTTATTGAAGATATGCGCTAGAAACCACAGCGCATATGTTGAATTTGATACCAGTTGGATCTGGGTCAGAACGCATCGGTCAAATGGGTGAATTTCGAAGAAATTATTGCACTTTGGATCTTATTGGGCCAATGAAGCCTAAATTTATTTAGATCCGATTGAAATTAATTTTAAATAAAATCATTATTTTATTTTATTTGTAATTTTTTTATTTTAATGTTATACCTATATCATATAATGTATAACATGCATATTATATACACATGGATGTGTACGTGCACTTGCAACATATACGATGTACATGACTTAACATGCTCGTATATAAGTGTTGGGATTTTCATTGCAATGGACATATTATCCCCTCTATATGCATATGTGTTGTCTAATACATATAAGTATACACACACACATAAATATATATATATATAGTTTAATATGATATAAAATTATATTAATAAAATATAAAATTTGTATAAACATATATTTATATATAAGTTTATATAATTATAGTATTTGTAAACTCAAATGTAAGTAATTTCAAATTTAAATCTAAACTCAAAATTCAAATTTCAGATCTAGATCTAACATTACAATATCTTATAATTTCAAATTTAAAACTATTTTATAATGAATTGTATTCAATATATATATATATATATATAAATAAAATAAAAATATATATTTTACTTAAAAATATGTATAATGTAATTATATATGTATATGTATGTGTGTGTGCATATGTATATATTAAATTAATTTTTAACATAAATATAAAATGATATAGACACATATATATATATATATTGTCTCGGTCTAAACAAAAGTAATTTTTTTAAACTTACAGTTTTGAAATATCTTTAATATTTTTATTAACAATTTCCATATGGATATTGTTAAAAATATATTATTTTTTAGAAGTATAATTTTATAATGTTTAAAATTTTGTACTTATTAAATTCATATATATTATAAAATATGTGTGTACATGTATATATATTAAATTATGTAAACATATAATATTTTAAATATATATATATACAGTTTTATAAATAAAATATGTAATTTTTTTTAATTTCGAGTATTATTATGTGCATATTTCAGTAAAATTTTATATGTAATTTATGTATTTATTTATACATTAAAATTCAAAATTTGTTTTAAAAACCTTTTAAATAATATTTAGTTCAATTTTTTTAATATATATTTTTATAGACGTGAACTATATACATTCATATATATATATATATAATTTTTCTTTTTTTTTTCCGAAAGGCAAGCAGGGTTGAATGGACCCTTACCATATTTATTAACCACACATAAACAAAAACAAAAACAAAGAGAGCACTAACAAGCTAGAGCTCTCAAAAGCAATAGGGAAGACTAAGAAGAAATAAGAAAGAAAGACTCAAACAAAACAAACAAGACAGAACAATGAAAGGCAATAAACCCTATACCAGAAAGCCATAAGCAACATTCATGGAAGACTTTTCCTTGACTCTTGATATAATGATGTTTATCAAGGCACTTTCAAGTTTCATTTTATTCTCAAAAACTCTAGCATTTCTCTCAGCCCATATCACATCAACAAATACTTTCAGAATCAGTAACAACATATAAGAAGAGGCTTCCTTCCATCTTGTTCTTCTGAAGACTCTATTCCATTCAGCACTACCATTCAATATTGGCTCAGAAAATCCTCCAAACAATAGAATAGCTTTCCAGATTCTTTTAGTAACCAAACAATCAAAATAAAGGTGAGAGCCATCTTCAATATGATTATTGCAGAAGTTACACATCAAGTCCACAGCAAAACCTCTCCTACATAATTTATCCTTGGTCATGAGAGCATTTCTAAGGACTTTCCATAAAAGGAAGTTCAGTTTTTGAGAAGTATTTGTGTTCCAGACTCTAGCATGCCATCTAAAGATAGGGCTATTCTCTTCTCTTATCAATGCTTTATAAATTCTTGAAATGGAGTGGCACTCAAGATTAGCAGTCCAAACATACCCATCATCACCAGAAGGATACTTCTTGCTTTGCACAACTGCCCATAGCTGATTGATGATAGGGTTGGAGGAGTAAGGCAAAACAATTTCACCATTAAATAATAATCAACAGCCTTGACATTATCAGGAATGCCAGATTGATTTCTCTGCTCATAGGAGAGAAAATCATGCAATATAATTCCTCTTCCCACCCATGGTTCAAACCAGAATTTAGCTTTACTATCAGGACCAAGCACAAGCTGGACATGAGGAAGTAAAATGCCCCTGAGTTTAAGGATAGATCTCCACACCCATCCACACAGAGGAGAGGGTTCAATTTTCCAGAAGTTCTTATTGCCAAGGTGATGATGCCTAGCCCATTTAACCCACAAATTAGGTTTTTCATTAATCAGATTGTCAAAGTGCTTAGAAAAAGCAGCTTGATTCCAAGTCTTCATACATTTTATTCCCAATCCACCATATTTTAGAGGTTTCTCCAATTTCACAAAAGCAATAGGAATGAGTTTTGTAGAATACATATCCCCAGTCCATAGAAAATGATTCATAGCTTTCCTGATGCTAGCTAAAAGAGCAGAAGGTAATATAAAGCACCTGCACCAATAAACAGTCATAACATGTATTATAGATTTTATAATTGTGGTTCTGCCAGCCTGAGTTAGCTTATTGCTTGCCCATCTATTCATAGCTTCAGTTATTCTTTCGAACAGAGGCAAACAAGCAGTAGCTCCAATTTTCCTAGAGCATAAAGGGATACCCAGATGTATGGTACCCTCAGGAAGATTAGGAAGTTGACTTTCATTGTGTGTGTTCTGATTGTCAGTGTCATTGAGACCTGCCACCATTAGGAATGACTTGCTTTTGTTGACTTGAAGACCAGTGCACTTCTCAAAAGTATGAAGGATGCCTTTGACACAATCCATAGTAGAAGCTGCAGGCTTAATAAACAGAATAACATCATCTGCAAAAAGAAGTGAGGTAATGAGAGGATTCCTACATTTGGGATGTAACTTGAAATTGTCGTTCTTGACTTGACTGTTAATAAGCTGGGTAAAGAATTCCATCACAATTATGAACAAATAAGAAGACTTTGGGTCCCCCTGTCTTATTCCTCTCCGACTTCTAAAATATCCAACAGTGCCACCATTGTAACATAAAGAGAAGGAGACCGTTGAAATGCATGTATATATCCAGCTGACAAAGTGGCAAGGAAACCCCATTAATCCCATAATACCAGTCAGAGCTTCCCAGCTAACTGTATCACAGGCTCTTCTTATATCAAGCTTCATCATTGCTCTAGGAGAAACATGAGCTCTATCATAACCATTAAGAAGTTCATGAGCAACCAACACATTATCGAGGATACTTCTATTATTCAGAAAAGCAGCTTGGTTCTCAGAAATCACAGAAGGAAGCACATGTCTAAGCCTAGCAGCAATAACTTTAGATATGCATTTGTATATTATGTTACAGCAAGCAATAGGTCGAAATGCATTAAGAGTAGCAGCATGCTTACCTTTTGGCACCAAACATAAGTTGGTAGCATTTATGGGAATAGGCAATTTATTGTGCTAAAAAAAGTTATGCATGGCTGCCTTGAAGTCATTAGCAATGACATCCCAACAATAAATAAAGAAGACAACATTAAAACCATCAGGACCACTACAAGAATCCCTCTTCATACCAAACATAGCATTATATATTTCTTCATCAATTACTTTTGAAGACAAAAATTGGATTTCAGACTCAAACAGGACAGGCAAAGGAGTAGACATGAGCTCATGAGAGTTAGGGTTCCATGCTTCATTAGGGGAAGTTTGATATAATAATCAATGAAAGCTTTGTCAATTTCATCTGGCTTGCTTAAAGTCCTTCCATCCTCATCTTGTATCTGGTGAATATTTCTTTTTGCATTTTTAAATTTTAGGGTACTATGATACAGTTTAGTATTTCTATCACCATACAAATCCCACTCCTTCCTTAATTTTTGTTTCTTCATGCTTAGCTCAGAGGCCATAGTTTCTGTTAAAAGCTGAGTTAGGACATGTTCTTGCTCAGATAGACTGCTATTACCTGGATCTTCAAGCATACTCAATTGAATAGTAGACATTTGAAATTGGAGATTATTGGAGCTCTTGTTACCATCACCATACTTATTCTTTGCCCAACTCTTTAAAACTTCCTTGGTTGCTTTCAATTTTTTCTGCAAAATAGACATTTTGTTACCAAATTTAGGATGATTCCAAACATTAACAACTAAAGGCATAAATTCAGGATCTTTGATCCACGAGTTAAAAAATTTAAAACCGGAGTTCCTTTTAATGGCATTGCATTCAGTGGCTAAGAAAACAGGAGAATGGTTAGAGAGAAGAGGAGGGAGGATGTGATTCAAAGAATTAGGGAATTGAGTTAGAGCTTTGGTGTTGAGAAAGGTTAAGTCAAGTCTACTCATGGTTCTCACTCCTGATCTACTTTTGTTGTTCCAGGTGTATTTTGGACCAACATAGGCAGCTTCATGTAAATTGGAGGAAGAGATAGCATGGTTGAGAGGAGCAATGTCAGAAATAGAAAGGGGAGTGCCACTACAACGATCATCAGCAGCTAACATACAATTAAAATCTCCTAACACAAACCAAGGATGTGTTTCCTACCTAAGATGTGGTAAATAGTTCAGCATATCTTGCTTTGCTGCAACATGGTTTTCCCCATAAATAAAGGTCAGATAGAAGGAAGTAGTGGTTGGCAAGGTTTCAAATCTCGGATTTTGGCCAATATCTCGGGAAAATATCTCGGTTGTCTCGGGCGATATTTAAAAGACTTATAACTAACCAAGCTGCCAAATCTCGGATTTTGGCTAATATCTCGGATTTTTATCTCGGCTGATCTCGGGGAGATTTAAAACCTTGGTGGTTGGTAAATGCAAGGCATGGAAATGAAAGAATTGTTTGTGGGATATAATTGGAGTGAGAGTGTAGAAAGTTGGATCAGAAAGAACCATAATTCTGCCATAAGGAGCCTCAACCAGATTATGATGAACACTCCAATGAGGATTAATAAGATTAGCAGCTTTAAGGGTAAGATCAAGGTTAAGTTTGGTCTCCAGAATGCCAAAGATTCCAAGATTATTATCAGAGATAATTTGTTTTGCTTGCACAAGTTTAATTTCCAAATGTGCACCTCTTATATTCCAAAACCCTATTTTTTGTAACATGGATTAAACTAATGGTTGATTAGTTTGTAATCTCATAGACCTTCTGATGCAGCCCAGAAGGATGCTCAGAAGGATGAAGAGTTAGGTCGCATACGACCTAACGAAACCTCTAAGTCGTTACTGGTTGTTGAAGCACAAACTGGTAAAGGGCTAGGTCGCGAACGACCTAACAAGACCTTTAGGTCGTATCAACGACCTACTGAAGACCGGCAACGACCTAGCGAAGTACTACGAGCTAACAAAGAGACTAACGAGTTAGCAGTGTGTGAAGATTGGCGGGGAGCTGAAGTATTAGGTCGCGAGCGACCTAACGAATCCTTTAAGTCGCACCAACGACCTAACAGTCTGAAGAGAAAGGTGATACGACCTAACGAGTTACGACCTATGTTAGGTCGCAAGGAAACGGAACGAGCTAAGTTAGGTCGCGAAAGCTTAGGTCGCAAAGTCTTAGGTCGGGGAGACTTAGGTCGTGAAGAATTTCTGAAGCCGCTTCTGTTAGGTCGCAGACGAAGGGATGCCGTTCATTCTTAGGTCGCAAAGCTCTGGATGCCATTGATTTCCTTAAGTCGTTTGAGTTGGGCTACCGCAAAGTTCTTAAGTCGCAAAGCTCTGGAGATTGTTGATTCTTATGCCGCATTGATCTCCACCGTTGCTTCCTTAGGTCGCTGATGGACACAAATGTATGTCGTGTGATTGTATAGTTCTTAAGTCGTATGTTTGTCTTGTATGTTGGTTGCATTGTAATATGAACTGTTAGGTCGCTGCCGACCTATACTAAGTCGTGTCTGTTCTTAGGTCGCGCCATGTTAGGTCGTAGGTTGTTTTCGACCTAAGTACTTGTATTTTTTGAAGTTTTTGCGTGTTGAGTTGTAAAGCTATAAATAGCAAGTGTGAGTCATTTGTAATGGTTGTTGATTTTTGAATAAAATTCTCTTTTGATTGCTTTGTGCTTTCATTCCAAATTGGTAGTTGAGTGTAATCTCCTATCTCCTCTTTCGGATAATCGAGTGTGCTCGATTCAACGATTGTAGAAGCCGATTCGCGGAATCAAGTGCGCTTGATCAACGCTTGAAGAATTGAAGATCTTTGAACCCGGTATCGTGCGCGATCAACGAGTTCGGGGTAGCTAGAATTCGGTATCTTCGGATCAACGAATTTGGGCATTTCAGTATCTTCCATTCCACCGATTGCTACATTCAACGATCTACATTGTTTTTGTAATATCCGCTGCGTCAGTTTTGGTATCAGAGCTTGTTCTAGCCAATCATAGCTAGATCGAGACTTGGAGCCTAATCATTTTGAAGTTTGAAGTTGTTTGACCGAGAAGCTTGAAGAGTGAGCCGTGAGCAAGTAGAAGTGTTCGACTTACATTGAAGTTGTTGGATCGGATTTGAATTGGAGACCGAAACTTTGTCCATCGTGTTCATCGCGATTTGCTACAAAGTGGAAGTTTTCGATCCGTTTCATTTTGGATCAAAGTCCGAATTGTGTTTGAATTTTGAAGTGTTGAAGAATTTGTGAAGTTTTCAAGTATGCCGCCAAGGAGAGCTAACCGCCACCAAAACGTAGAAGCTTTGTATCGAAGAGAAGAGGCTGATGAGATGGAGCAAAGAATCAATGAAAACTTTAGTGAGAAGCTTAACGAAGGAATTGGCCGGTTAGAGAAGCTTATGACAGAAATGAATCAAAATCGGAGAAGGGTTTCACCTGAATCTAACCATGGGGGTAGTAGAGTCTCGCCACATTCCAATCGAGACCGAAGTGTTGAAAATGATCAAGGGCGTGGGAGGAACGTGAATGGTCGTGAACGGAGGAATGTAGATAGAAGGGATGATGGTGGTAGACGAGAAGGTAGTAGAGATGTGGGTGGACGAGATAGACAACGATATACATCTGATTTTGAAGAGGAGTATGATGGTGGTAGTGTTCGAGGACAAGGACGAGGTCAAGGAAGAAATTACTCTGAATATGATCACAAGTGGGAGTCGGGAATGAAGACTGAAATTCCTGAATTCAAAGGTGGTATGCAAGCAGAGGAGTTTCTAGATTGGGTAGCTAATGTTGAAGAGATTTTTGACTTCAAAGAAGTTCCAGAACATCGTAGAGTGAAGCTGGTTGCTACGAGGCTGAGGGGTAGAGCTTTGGCATGGTGGTAGCAGACCAAACTTACACGTGAACGAATGGGGAAGTCAAAGATTGAATCTTGGGAGAAGATGAAGAAACCGATGAAAGCAACGTTCTTACCTTACAATTATCAATCTTTGATGTATCAACGTTTGCAGAACTTGAGACAAGGGACGAAATCTGTGAATGACTATGCTGATGAATTCTATCAACTTATTGCAAGAAATGATATTATGGAAACAGAAGAGCAGCTGACATCTAGATTCATTGGGGGATTGAGAATGCAGATCCAGGATATGGTGAATATGTTCGATCCAAGATCTGTAGCGGAAGCACATCAGAAAGCGTTGGCTTGGGAGAAGCAGGGTAGACGAGGAGGTGGTGTGTTTACAAATTCCAACAATCCAGTGAAGGGAGTTAGTGGGAGTTCTAATGTTTCAAAAGCTGTTGCAAAATCAGTTGTGAATGAGGTTGGGAAGGCGAAAGTCAATAACAGTTTCAAAAGTTATAATTACCAAGAGTTGGGCCACAAAAGTAATGAATGTCCAAAGCCGAAGAAGAGAGCTATGATAGCTGAGGTTGAGGATGAGGATGAAGAAGCTGAATGTTCCAATTCACCACCTGATGAGGAGGAAGAAGAAGTGTCGGGAGACGAAGGTTATAATCTCATGATGAAGAGGTCCTGTTTAACACCAAAGCAAGAGGAGGATTGCAGTTGGTTGAGGAGCAATATTTTTCAGTCGACATGTACTATTCTGGGGAAAGTTTGCAAATTTGTTATTGATGCTGGAAGCTGTGACAATATAATTTCTTCAGAGGCTGTGAGGAAGTTGGCATTGAAGACTGAGAAACATCCGAAGCCATACAAGCTAGCTTGGTTGAGGAAAGGCGGGGAGGTGAAGGTTGGACGAAGGGCTCGTGTGAAGTTTTCCATTGGGAAGAAATACAAAGATGAAATCTGGTGTGATGTCGTAGATATGGACGTTTGTCATTTGTTGCTGGGGATACCGTGGCAGTATGATCGAGCTGTGCAACATGATGGGCGTACCAACAGTTACAGTTTCATGTTTGAAGGCACAAAGATCACTCTAGTTCCAAAGAAGCGACAACAGGAGGAAAACAAGTTGGAGGAAATTGAAGAGCTCAAAACTTTGTTATCTTTAAAAGAGTTTGTGAAGGAAGTAGAGGAGGAACCTGAAGTATTCTTATTAATTGGGCGAGAGAGCCGTGAAGAAGTTGAAATTCCAGAAGAAGTTAAACCAGTTTTGAAAGAATTTGACGATGTATTTCCAGAGGAGTTACCAACGGAGTTGCCACCGTTGAGGGATATACAACATCAGATAGATCTTGTTCCAGGTGCTGTGTTGCCACACAGACCACATTATCGAATGAGTCCGAAGGAACATGAAGAGTTGCGGAGATAGGTAGAGGAATTGCTTGAGCAGGGGCATGTACAGGAGAGTCTGAGTCCTTGTGCTGTACCAGCTTTATTGGTACCCAAGAAGGATGGGACGTGGAGGATGTGCACTGACAGTCGAGCATTGAATAAGATTACTGTGAGATATAGATTTCCAATGCCGAGGTTGGATGACTTGTTAGATCAAATAAGCGGAGCTACTATATTTTCGAAGATTGATTTGAAGAGCGGATATCATCAAATTCGTATCAGACCAGGCGATGAATGGAAGACTGCTTTTAAAACCAGGGAGGGTCTATACGAATGGTTGGTCATGCCATTTGGTTTATCCAATGCACCGAGTACTTTTATGAGGGTGATGAATCAGATTTTTCGACCGTTCATTGGGAAATTTGTGGTGGTGTATTTTGATGATATTCTGATTTACAGTGGGAGTCCAGAGGAACATTTGAATCATCTTAGAGAAGTGCTGATGGTATTGCGACAAGAACAATTTTATGCTACAACGAAGAAATGCGTGTTCATGACGCATAGTGTGTTGTTTGTGGGGTATGTTGTGTCGGAAGAAGGTATACAGGTTGACCAAAGTAAAGTTGAAGCTATCAGAGATTGGCCGCAGCCCAAGATGATAACGGAAGTTCGTAGTTATCATGGGTTGGCTTCATTTTATCAAAGGTTTATCCCACACTTTAGTAGTGTGATGGCGCCTGTTACAGATTGCATGAAAGGTAAACAGTTTGCATGGACGGAGGAAGCCGGGGTTGCTTTTGAACGGATCAAAGATCTTTTGACCTCTGCACCAATTCTAGTATTACCTGATTTTCAGTTAGTGTTTGAACTACATACTGATGCATCCAAGGTTGGAATTGGGGGAGTGTTGAGTCAGAAGGGACGTCCAATTGCATATTTCAGTGAGAAGTTGTCAGGAGCGAAGATGAGGTACAGTACGTATGATGTGGAATTCTATGCTGTTGTACAATCTATTAAACACTGGAGACACTATCTATTTCAGAAGGAGTTTGTTCTATATACTGATCATGAAACATTGAAGCATTTGCAAGGGCAAGACAAGATTTCAGCGAGACATGCATTGTGGATTGCATATCTGCAACAATTTACATTTGTTGTGAAACACAAGTCGGGAGTGACGAATCGTGTTGCGGATGCGTTGAGTAGAAGAAATCACTTGTTAACTACCTTGAAGGTTGAAGTGACGGGGTTTGAAATATTGCCGGAATTATTTACCGATGATCCTTACTTTGCAAAGTTTGTAGATAAAGTCAAGGATGGGGGGACAGATGAGTTCATAATGATAGATGGTTTTCTGTTCAAAGGAAATCGATTGTGCATACCAGAGGGTAGTCTGAGAATGAAGATTATCAAGGAGTTACACGAAGAGGGACATGTTGGGAGAGACCGTACCTTACAGTTGATTTCACAGTCCTACTTTTGGCCATCAATGAGGAAAGAGGTGGAAAGGTTTGTGGAGCGTTGTCATATTTGTCAGGTTTCGAAAGGAACGGCGACTAATGCTGGTTTATATATGCCATTACCTGTACCAATTAAACCATGGATTGATGTGAGTATGGACTTCGTGTTGGGATTACCGAGGACACAGCGTGGTAACGATTCCATATATGTGGTGGTGGACAGATTTTCGAAAATGGCACATTTTATTGCTTGTAAGAAGATGGCGGATGCTGTTCATGTTGCTCAGTTGTTTTTCAGAGAAATCTATCGACTTCATGGATTGCCAGAATCGATTGTGTCGGACAGAGATACTCGTTTTCTGAGTCATTTTTGGCTAAGTTTATGGAAGATGGTGGGAACAAAGTTGAACTTTAGCAGTGCTTATCATCCGCAGACAGATGGACAGACTGAGGTGGTAAACAGATCATTGGGAAACTTGCTGAGGTGTCTTGTACAAGATAATCTAAAGAGTTGGGATGTGAAGTTATGCCAGGCAGAGTTTGCCCATAATCATGCTGTGAATCGAAGTACCGGGTTCAGTCCACTCCAGATTGTCTATTCGAGCTTACCGAAAGGACCGTTGGATTTAATGGTGATACCACACTCAAAGGGAACAATTAAGAAAGCTGCTGATTTTGTTGAAGGGCTGACGGAATGTCATAAAATCGTTCAAGAACGATTAGAGAAAGCAAATGAGAAGTATAAACAATCTGCAAATTTGAAACGACGAAATGTTGAGTTTAAGGAAGGAGATATGGTTTATGCAGTATTAACTAAAGATCGTTTTCCAGTAGGCGCTTACAATAAATTGAAAGCACGGAAAATTGGTCCGGTGGAAGTTGTGAAGCGAATTAATGAAAATGCTTACAAATTGAAACTACAAGATGATGTGTACACGTCTGACGTGTTCAATGTCAAACATCTCGTACCATATCACGGGGATGAATTTGTTATGGAGGAAGAGAGTACAAATTCGAGGTCGAATTTTTCTCAACCCGGGAAGGATGATGCAGCCCAGAAGGATGCTCAGAAGATTGAAGAGTTAGGTCGCATACGACCTAACGAAACCTCTAAGTCGTTACTGGTTGTTGGAGCACAAACTGGTAAAGGGCTAGGTCGCGAACGACCTAACAAGACCTTTAGGTCGTATCAACGACCTGCTGAAGAACGGCAACGACCTAGCAAAGTACTATGAGCTAACAAAGAGACTAACGAGTTAGCAGTGTGTGAAGATTGGCGGGGAGCTGAAGTATTAGGTCGCGAGCGACCTAACGAATCCTTTAAGTCGCACCAACGACCTAACAGTCTGAAGAGAAAGGTGATACGACCTAACGAGTTACGACCTATGTTAGGTCGCAAGGAAACGGAACGAGCTAAGTTAGGTCGCGAAAGCTTAGGTCGCAAAGTCTTAGGTCGGGGAGACTTAGGTCGTGAAGAATTTCTGAAGCCGCTTCTGTTAGGTCGCAGACGAAGGGATGCCGTTCATTCTTAGGTCGCAAAGCTCTGGATGCCATTGATTTCCTTAAGTCGTTTGAGTTGGGCTACCGCAAAGTTCTTAAGTCGCAAAGCTCTAGAGATTGTTGATTCTTATGCCGCATTGATCTCCACCGTTGCTTCCTTAGGTCGCTGATGGACACAAATGTATGTCGTGTGATTGTATAGTTCTTAAGTTGTATGTTTGTCTTGTATGTTGGTTGCATTGTAATATGAACTATTAGGTCGCTGCCGACCTATACTAAGTCGTGTCTGTTCTTAGGTCGCGCCATGTTAGGTAGTAGGTCGTTTTCGACCTAAGTACTTGTATTTTTTGAAGTTTTTGCGTGTTGAGTTGTAAAGCTATAAATAGCAAGTGTGAGTCATTTGTAATGGTTGTTGATTTTTGAATAAAATTCTCTTTTGATTGCTTTGTGCTTTCATTCCAAATTGGTAGTTGAGTGTAATCTCCTATCTCCTCTTTCGGATAATCGAGTGTGCTCGATTCAACGATTGTAGAAGCCGATTCGCGGAATCAAGTGCGCTTGATCAACGCTTGAAGAATTGAAGATCTTTGAACCCGGTATCGTGCGCGATCAACGAGTTCGGGGTAGCTAGAATTCGGTATCTTCGGATCAACGAATTTGGGCATTTCAGTATCTTCCATTCCACCGATTGCTACATTCAACGATCTACATTGTTTTTGTAATATCCGCTGCGTCACCTTCTAAGGCCTAAATTTGGGGTTGTATCCTTTTCAGGTAATGTTTCTACAAAGTCAACATCCTTGCCTTTGTCAAAATATGATAGGAAACTTTCTTTTTTCCTCTTAATACTGCTGTGATTCTTATGTAGAGGGATAAGAGTTTTAGACAGATTGGATTGCGGGTGATCTTGAGGAGGAATATAACCAGGAGGGGGAGGAATATGAGAATAAGGAGGAATGGGTTGACAGATATGGGATTTGGTTACTTCTGAAACATGCACACTGACATTGTGTGCATGTGACATTTCAGATTGGTCATGATGATTGGGCATATTGATGGAATGTGAAGATTTGGACAAAGGGTTCTGAGTTAGCTTACTGGGTAACAGGGAAAGCACACAATTTCTACCCAAATTGTCATAGCTTCCATTATTTTCTGAATGCTTGTTTGTTTCAGCTTGCATATCTACTATTTGCTTTCCATTTGTCAGTTCAAACTCTTTTGCCTTTCTTACCCCAACCAATTCCCGAACTAGGATCCCATAGTTATAAGCAAGTTGAGAATTAGCTCCTCGATCTGCTTCATCTATTTGCACTACTGAATTCTTCTCCTTATCTTCACCCAAACTTTCATTAGCCACTATTGCTTCCTCAATGGTCAAACCAGTTGCACCATATAACTGTTCATTATAAACTTTATTTCCACTACATCCAATTCTCAGTTCTCCATTTTCCTCAGTTAAATTTTGCAGCACTTGAAATTTATTGCCCGTATTATTCTCTAATTCCTCAACAACTTCTCCTTCTTCAACTAAATCCACAACATTGTCCCTGTTATTATAAGTTTCAATTCCTACTTTCCTTGTTTCATTTTCCCTGTCACTTCCATCCTTACCACTCCCACCATCCTCCTTAGTCTTCAATACAACACTCTTTCTTTTGCTCCCATGCTCAACTTTTTTCCAAACTCTAGATGACTTATTATGTATTATATTGACATTTTGATCTTTCACCAGGGAACCTTTATTTGGAGCTTGTTTTGACAAAGTTTTTGTATCATTCTTTATTGCTTCATCTGAATTTACACTATTTTTGCAACTAGAGTTATCATGCCCAAACACCTTACAAGTAGTACAAGCTTGTGGCCTCCATTGATAATCCACAAAAATAGTCTGTTTAGTTCCATCCTTACACAGTACTTGAAAGCTATCAACTAATTCGAAGATGGGTGTCACTTCCACCAATGCTTTAGCATAGGTCAACCTGTCCATTCTTTCTGTACTTTCATCCAAACATTTAACACACCCTATTCTTCCAGCAAGCCAATTAATGCCTAGAGGGGACCACGCTGCTAGAGGTATGTTGTAGATATGTATCCAAATAGGAACTGAAGTGACAGAGCCACATATATTGCTTACTGTGGGGTCCCATTGTTTAAAAATAAACAATTTATTCCTCATGATTATTGGATCAGCCTGGATGATTCTTCTCCGATCATCATCACTAGAAAATAGGAACATAAAGACTACTCCATCTGATTTAACCTTAATGCTGCCCTTCAATCTCCAAACTCTCTTAAGGTGTTGCACCACAGCTGTAAATGATAGGGGTTCGTCTAGGAAAAATCCAAGCACATAATCTTGCCATATACTTTGCCCAGCTTCTTGAACAGAGTCAGGAAGCACCAATGCATCCCCCTCAAATTCATTGATGAAGTTAACAGACATGTACTTCCCCGCATTGCGCGGTTTGTTCTTGAATAGGGAAGTCCATGGTTGTTGACTTGAGTTGCTAATGGGAGGGTTAGTCTGAACATTCAAAGGATGAGAGGAGGTAGGAATGCTTGAATAGGAAGAGGCAAAAGGATGGCCAGAGAGTAAGGGAGGGGGATCAGGGTCAGGCACTGGAGGGACATGGGAAGGCAAAGGATGGCCTGGAAGGGAAGGAGAAGGACAGAGCTCTGCCATTAAAAGAAAAAAGAGGAGTTTGATGTATGCCGAATATTTTCCTTGAATAACATATAGACATGTACATATAGACATCCAATGTAGATAGTGCATACATATGTGGATTTATGATAATATACACAATTCAAGGTAATAGAATAACATAATAAACAATTATATGTATATATAAATGTAAATAAAGTTAGTACCTTACTATGGCCTAGAGTTAACACATTTAACGTTGAATCGTTTGGCTCCGCTTGAATCTGAATTCAATTCATTCCATAGAGCTACCATACTTAAAGCACCACACACCGATGTCCTGTTTTTATTTAAATTTGTGTTTTAATTGCTTGAAAATGTGGAGGAGGGTGGTGGGTAGGTTCAACCAGATATGATGAAGATGGAGGAAAAAATTAGAGATCAAAAAGTAAGGGTTAAAGGCATTTAAATAGTAGAGAGTGGAGCTAAAAGTGGATTCTGATCCACTATTTCCTTTTGCTATTTCAATACCTTTTTAAATCAAATTCACCTCATTAGTTATACCCTGGAAAATTTGGTATATATTTTAGTTAAACATTAATAATATGATAATGCAAAACTAATTGAATTTAATGTAGGAATAAAATAAATTAAGCAAGGAGGGACAAAATTGTCATTTTTTCAACTTTGAAATTTGATGATGAAGCTAGTGCTATTGCAACCGTCTCATTTTTCTGAGTCGTGCAGAATTTTATTTTGGCTCGTTTGGAGTTTGTACGAAGGAATTATGGACGAAACAATATTGGGTCAAATGTGCGCCAAGGATTAGGATTTTGAATTTGACTTAGAGCGGACAGTTAAATTTTTCACTCCTTCTATTTAAAAATAAAGTCGCATACAATTCAGTTTGAGAAACCGACCATGCTTCTTCTTCTTATTCACCTCTTCCTCTCTCAAAATACTATGGATCAAACTTTAATATCTCCCCTCAAAATGCAATGAAAATTCACTAGACCAAAAGCACTATGAAGCTATCAAGGAGGAATACGTACCAGGAGTGAATTGGAGGCGAAACTCTAAAGCATAAAAGAACAATAGACCAAACAGTGGAGATCCAGGTAGTAGAGAGTGTTTTGTTAAGTGATTCATCCTTTTATCCTCATATAATACAGTTATGATCCTCTAATAATGATACGTTGACTAATTTATATTAGATAAACATTTACCTAAAGTTAAATTTAGATTAAATGGGGAATTGGAAGGGAATTCAATAATTATAGTAAAGTAGAACTAGGTTTTATATAAATACGAAAATTTGATGAATGAATTGATGAAATAAAATGATTAAATGGACTTAGAAACATATGGCTAGGTACTAGGTACATTCTCAAGCGACCGAAGGCGGAACGGACGTAGATGCAGGCGGAAATGACGATGAAAATCGCCAATTTCCACTATCTGGCAACTACTAGGAATTCCGTTCATGGTCCACTGGAGGGTGTGACCATGGCGCCGGTGGCCTATTCTAGGCTCAGGTTGAACCTAGACCTAGAAGGGCCAATATAAATAATAAACGATCGATTAGAGTCTTGTTTCTCCTATGCTCTAGAAGGCGATTAGAGGCTGTTGACTAGACAAATGATGACGTTACGAATTTTGTGATGTGTGATAATTGGTTTCTATTTGAAATGAATATTTATGTTATTGTAATGCAGAAACGTAATACAATGATGAATGTGAACGTGAATGAACCTATGGCATAGGTCGACGTCTTGATATGTCGAGATGGATAAGGATGTGGGTACGGAAATGTTTACGGATATGGATAAATATATGGATAAGGATACAGATGCGAATACGAACCTGTGACACAAATGGGTAGTCTAGGTATTACGTTGCTTCCTTATAGTGCTTTAGTGAGCCAGGTGGAGGAGGTGGATGTCAAGCGACCCTATAGGCAACAAGTGGACCAGGGCGTAAGTTTAATTAGTATGAGGACAACATGCTTTCCTATAGGCTTCAGACGGTCCAAGGAAGTGAGTCATACACACGATTTACGTGACGATTGGCTACAAGCGACCCTATAGGGCATGAGGCCGGTCTAGGGAATTGGTCTATATAGTAATGATGCAATATGACTTGATGCATATGATAGTTACATGTGATGTGGTGATAAGAGGTGAGGTGACCAGGAGAAAAATCGTATCGTATTATAGTTTTATTTTTTGTAGTATATGCAGAGATAAAGTATGGCTCACTCACCAAATTTATATCTGACCCCCTTATATTTTCCTTCTTTATATATATATGTATATGTATGTATGTATTTCGAGGTTGATGGAGTTTGAATACGAGATGGTATCAAAGGTAGAGACTCATTTGTTTATATTGTGTATGATGTAAATAAGTGTTATAACCAGGATTTGACTATCGGTATGGATTGGGCTATAGTTGTATTGTTCAAACATATGTATTTGATATTGTAGATATGTTATGTTGATGTGACTATAGTTATAATTAATGTATTATATTTTATTTCATTCCACTGTGAGACTCTGAAAGTTGTTAGTTAGTATTGGATGTGATTATATCTGATATTATTTTATCTCACCCCAACGACTCGTCCTTTCGGTTCTCGGGTTGCAGGCATCGGTTTGGGCGTTGGACCCGAGGTAGAAAGGGAAGGTTGTTACATCGTTATTACTTCCCATTGGCCAGCCACATTAGGTCCCTTTATGGGCCTCCCAAATACTTCAAGCCCGATCTAATAAAATACATTTAATCATTATGCCACAAATTGAATCAGACAACAATGATCACACAACATAAGATAGATTTTTTGTTATCCCGCTATTTACCACTGTTTCATATAACATATGGATAAAATAATTTGTTGTTTGAATATCCTCTGAAATCTCTATGTTCATGCTTGTCCTTTAGACAACATTTTATCTTTTGTCTGATTGAAGTTATCAAAATATTTAGTTTTGGCTCCATATTTTCCCTCTCAATATTTTTGTGGCCGCGTTCCTTAATTATTTCCTCTTCACTTTCTTTCCATTCCGTTTTTTCAAAATATATTTCCCTCTTCTCAACATTTTCCCCCTTCTCAAAATTTATTTCCCTCTTCTCAAAATCAAATTGGCAGAACCCTAAACATAAATTCGTCTTCGACTTATCTTCGACCCGTCTTCTGGAATTAGGGTTTCAAATCGACTTGATAATGAAATCACTTTGCCGATGCTCTCTTACTCTCAAACAACGATTGATAAAGAAATTAGTTTCCATTTTAGGACCACATTCGTTCAAGCTTGCTTCAATTTGTCGAGTATTCTTCGATTGATGTATGGTATGATTTCTGTCCCTTTTGATTTTGTATTGATCTCGACTTCGATTTTAAGAGCCAATGATGAGCTGGTTTTATATAGGAATTTATTTCTTGTATTTTCGATTTAGACTTAACTTTGGATTTTAAACGTTAGATGTTGATTTTGTATACATATATTTTTGACCGCTTTGTTTTTTGATTTTCTGCTTTATGGCCTTGACTCGTTCAATTATTGAGTTCTGTGATATACTCGAATATATTTTTACTTGGTTGAATATATTGATTTCGAGCTTTCTGCCTTGTTCACCTGAATTTGTATATCTAACTTGAAATTGTTGAATTGGCTGGTGGTATGAGAGTTGTGCAAGGTACTAACACTTATTTGGTTATTGAATTGGTTGTTCAAGGCAGTGCACACTGGACTTATTTGTGCACTTATTTGTGGCCTATGAACTTGAACTTGAAACATTACTCACTTCATTGTTCGATTTTGAGTTGCTTTCCTTGTTCACTTTATTGTTCAACTTTGTTAAATTTATTGTTTCATTGGTTGCCACTTTCTTGTTTGGTTGCCCCTTGCACTTGTGATTTTTTCACTTCATTGTTCGATTTTAGGAACTTCCATGTATATACATACATACATATGTATGTATATATGTGTGAATGTTTGTGGCACTACCTTGTTTTAATTTGTGGCACTTTCTATTTTTAGCACTACCTTGTTTTAATTTGTGGCACTGCCTTGTTGCATTGTTGACCTTGTCCATGTACTTCAACACATATGTATATACATATCTATATGTATATACATATATGCATATATGTATGTTAGTGTGCTTGAACTCTGAATGGTTTTAATTTTCTGATTGACTTATGGGTGTGCATTGTCTTTCCTGAACCTTGAATGGCTTGAACTCTGTCTTGTTCTGTTCAACTGCCTTTTAACCATGCTTATCTTTATTTACTATGTGCACATGTTGTACCATTTCATGAATTGGTTTGTGAAATCTCTGCACTGCTTTCACTTATATCATGCATGTGTACCATTACTGACATGTTGTTGGCCTTTGAGTCTGGTTTGTGAAATATCTTCCATGTATATATATACATACATATGTATGTATATATGTATGAAATATTACCATTTTTTACTTTGAACTTCCATATGTTTGTCTCCTGTGTGTTGCAATCTTGTTTTTGCTTTGCCTTGGTCCATGTTGTTGGCCTTGTTCACATGTTGCATTGTTGCATTGTGGCCTTGTCCATGTACTTGGACACTGCCTTGTCAAGGCAGTGCCAGTGCACTGCCTTGAATAAGGCAGTGCACTACCTTAACATTGGTTGAATTCCTTTTATGTACTTTGGTTTCTTGTCTATAGCTTGATTACCTTTCAGATTCTTGAATTTCTTGTTTTGAACAAGGCAGTGCGCACTGGCTTGAACTCTATGTACTTCCTGGCACATTTGATTCCTGTGTGAATGTTCCTTTGATTCCTGTTCATTTGTTTGTACTTCCTTCCTTGAACTCATGTACTTCATGGCTGCATTTGTTTATGGCACTACCTGTTGTTCATTTGTTTGTGGCACTTCCTGGCTGCATTTGACATGTGTTGCATATTTACATGTATATACATATGTGTATATGTGTGTTGCTCAGTATAGGAGATGCAAGTGGCAATATTTTTGTAAATTTGTACCTACTATTCTTTGTTTGTGCTATTTGTGCACTTAATTCTGTATCATTATATACCATGCTTGATACTGCCATGAATCTGGTTTGCTGGTGCTCGACTTTGTGCATCTCCAAGTGCACTGAACTTGTTTGTGCACCTTGGCTTTGCTAAGTTGCTTGATCTATTTTGAGCTGAATTAAACTACTTGTGTTGAGCCCGAGCTTGCTTGGGATTGAACTTGTAAGTTTGCACTAAGTTGAGCCTTCGGGCTTGAACTTTGCAACTGTCCATGTGATTGAATCAAGGATCGGCTTAGTGATATTCACAATGATACACTGTGCATATCATAAGTTGTCCGTGCACATATATATTTATCCCTGTCTAAAAATGAAAAGAAAAAAACAAACCCATAAATCGAGGCAATATTTAATATTCAAATTCAATTTTATTTTTGCAATTTAGGTTTGTTTCTTTTTCAATTTTGCAATTATTTACACCAATTCTCTTCGTCAAAACTATATTAAATTAGGACTTATGAAATTCGGTAATGGTCAAAATTCCAGTATCATCCATATTCAACTTTATGGTCCAAAAATAATGTCTTCATTCAATAATAACAGTTATTATTAATCGAACTACTCTGTCTAGAGACTCTGACTTTGAGTAGACTTCAGTTGACTATGATGCTAACCTCATTTAACTGAGGAAACGAATTCTCTATTGAATAGTGTTTCACTTTTAGTGCTTCCACCTGACCCAACTATAATCATTCGATGGATGCTGTGCCACGATTTAACTATAATCAAAGCGTAGTTTCCACACTAAAGTCGATAGTATTATCAAGTCAAGAGAATTGGGTAATATTTTCACCTTAATATTTTCCGTTTGACCTTAGTTATATTAACCAATAGAAAATAATTGAATGAGTCATTCTATAGTTATCCGATAACTATCAGTAGTAACCCTTGGTGCCTCCCAATAATCTCGAGTAGTACATTGCCCAACATTTGGAGAGCATTACGTACTCTAGTCTTAATGGATGCATCGATATGTAGTCTTGATACATTTTGATTAGGAATATTTAAAATGATGTGTTTATTACATTATGAGATATTGCTCATGATTATAATACCTTGTAATTACTATCACAAAACACACTGGTCATGGATTTTTTTGTTAAATATACTTAAATTAAATAATTATAACACATTATAGCAAGTATATAACAGAAGAAAAACATCTTTTATTTCAAATGAGATTTTATTATGGTAATAATTTACAATAAATTATAGATTTTCCCCTAGGGCATACTCCTAACTCTATCAATCTCCTACTTGCACTTGGGGCCAATTATGGAATCTTACTCTCATCGATCCTTTCAATCAACTTGACGAGAATCAACCGTGTTAGTCCCTTCGTGAATGATATGCTATATTGTCCTTAGTATCTACCCTTTGTATCATGATCTCTTTCTTCTCAACAAATTCTCTAATTTGGTGAAATTTTCGAAGAATATGTCATGATTTCTTGTAAGGTATGGGCTCCTTAGCGATCGGAATCGCCACATCGTTGTCAGAAAGCAATGCCATTGGATTCTCCATGCCGGGAATCACAGCTAGTCCACTTTAAAACTCTTCCATCCAGATCGCTTCTTTAGTTGCTTCATTGAGCGTAATGTACTCGGCCTCCATCGTGGAATCAACTACTTTTTCCTGTTGGAACTTTTCCTAATAACAGCCCCATCATTAATAGTAAGGACGTAACCTGACATTGAATTACTATCGTCGATATCACTCCGAATGCTAGAGTCAGTATACCTCTTAATAAGGAGGTATCCATTCCCATATATCCGAAATATGTCCCTAGTGTTTGTTAATTACTTTAGTATACATTTTACAGATGTCCAATGCTTTTCTCTAAGGTTAGACTAGTATTAGCTTACATATCCTAATGTGTATGCCACATCCAATCTATTACATAGCATAACATACATTATGGAACTAAATGCCGAAGCATACCGTATCCTCTTCAAATGCTCTTTCTCCTCATTAGTATGAGGAGTGTCCTTCTTAGAAAAGATGATCCCAGATTGCATTGAAACATTTTCATGCTTGGAATTCTCCATGCTGAACCTTTTAAGTATGGTATCAATGTATAGGGACGAGGAAAATCCCAACAGCCTCTTAGGTCTATCTCTATAGATCTTTACACCTAGAATACAGGTTGATTTTCCCAAATACTTCATGAAGAAGTTTTGGAAAGCCAAGCTTTACTAATTGCAATAAAAAAGGTCATTGCCAATCAATAGAAATCATCAACGTATATGACTAAAATACGATAGTATTTCCCTTTTCCTTTCGATATATGCATGCTTCTTTTGTGTTTTGATAAAAACCAAACCGTTTGATCAGTTTATCAAAACATTTATTCCAACTCCATGAAGCTTGTTTAAGTCCATAAATGGATCTTAATAACTTACAAGCCTTGCCCTCACTCTCATCGACCTCAAAACCCATAGGTTTCGATATATAAACAGTCTCTTCTAAATCAATATTTAGAAATGCCAGCTTTATGTCCATTTTCCATATTTCTGATCATAGAATCCAGCAATGGCTAGCATTATCCGAATGGACTAAGCATTGTTATGGGTGAAAAATTATCATCATACTCAACACCTTGAATTTGATGAAATCCTTTGTCAACTAGCCTAGCCTTATAAGCTCCACTTGTCCATTTGCATCTGATTTTGCTTAAAAATAATTTTGCAGTCGATGGGTTTTATCCCTATAAGTATGCCAGAAAATGTCCACACTTTCATACATGGAATCCATCTTGGATTTCATTGCTCCAAGCTAATGGGCAGAGTCTTTACTCTGTAGTGCTTATTAGAATGATAGGGGAGCGTCGTCATCTATGGTATAGTCCCCCTCGCCATCTATGAGAAAACTATAGTATCTCTTTGGTTCTCCACTAGAACTTGTTATAGGTTGTGTGTTTTCATATATGGTGAACTTGGTTCTCCTACTAATTCAGCCTCCATGTTAGTTTCTCGAATCTCATCTAAGTCTAAACCTTCACTTTTAATTTGTTTCGATAGAAATTCCTTTTCTAAAAAGACAACATTGTATGGAAATAATAACATTTTATTCCTTTATGTTGTAGAAAATATGTCCCCTAATTTTTTTGGGATATCCTATAAACTTACGCAAAGGTGATCTCTCTCCAAGCTTATTTAAAATGACATTCTTAACGTATGTTGGACAACCCCACACCTTCAAATAATTGAGGCAGGGTCTCTTCCCATGCCACATCTCATATGACGTCTTGGGCACGGACTTAGTGGAAATAAATTCAACATACGGGTTGCGGTTTCTAGCGTATATCCCTAATAGGATAGAGGTAACTTAGCCTTACTCATCATGGAACGAACCATATATGTTAGGGTTTGATTACTGTGCTCCGAAACGACGTTGTGTTGCAGAGTATATGGTGGAATAATCTAAGGATAATCTCATTATCTTTTAAGTACTGTTGGGGTTCTTGTCCAACGTACTCACTAATAGAGCTAGAGGTATGCTGGGAAGTGTATTACTCATGACTAGTGGGGGCACATATGGGTTATGTACTAATAGTTGTTGGATAACTATGGAACAACTCACTCGATAGTTTTTTGTTGGTTAATATAACTAAGGTCAAACAAAAAATATCGATGTGATTGATTTACATCGACTTGAGAATACTGTCGATCTTCAATATAAAAGCTCTGCTTTGATTATAGTCAAATCAAGGCATGACGTCCATCAAGTGTATATTTGGGTCAAGTGGAAGTATTGGAAGTGAAGTACAATTCAAGAGACGATTTGACTCCTCGGTTATATGGGGTTAGTATCATGGTCAACTCAAGTCAACTTAAAGTCAAAGTCTTTGACCAGAGCATTTCAATTAATAATAATTGTTATTATTGGACCAAGGACTTTGTGTTTGGACTATAGAGCTGAATATTGACGATATTGGAATTTTGACCATTAGCAAATTCCATAAGCCCACATAATATGGTTTTGACGAAGAAAATTGATGTAAATAAATATCACAACCGAGTAACGCATAATAATATAAAATTGGATTTTACCGAAACTAAGTAAGCGATAAATTTGACCAAAATATCTGTAACAACCCATAACTTAATGGGCTTAAACTCTAAAAAAATCGAAACCCAAGTCCATCAGAGCACAGATCTTTGGATTTGGTACCTGCAAATAAGCATGAGCATTGTTAGAGATGGATAGAAATCTAAACTCACAGCGGAAACAATAATAGGATAAGAATACTGATTATGACCACTACCTTGGAACTAATGGTATTCATTGAATCGCAGATTATCATATCAGCATCGAGCATGAGAGAAAATAAGACTTCTCCAACAACAAAGTAAATCCAGCTCCAGTGACCTATTACTCTAAATCTTTCCTATGGATTATAATGAAAAGGGGGTCAGAACAACGTTCTGGTGACTAGAAAAATCAATATACTGTCCATAACATAAATATATACGGATTGGTTTCCATTTACTTGTTATGTCCACTAAGGTTATCAAATCTAATCTGGCCTTGCATTGTGTAACGACCCGTAAAATTTCAACTGTTTTAATAACGTAATTAGTTGAAATTTTGTGAAATTTTAAACGATAAAATTTTGAAATAAAAATTTAATATTTGGAATGCGTTTAGTTAAACATAGCAACTGGTAAATTTTCGTCCGAAAATATGTAAGTTTATTTCGCGCGTAAATTCACTTCAATTTAATCAGTTAAAAAGCAATGAAAATAAAATGTTTCCGAAACCTAAATATTTTTACATAGAAAAATTCTAAACCATCTTCTGAGCAAGATGTCTGTTTGTTGTTTTTCCAAATTCGGACATCTTTGGCTCCGTCGATCTTATTTTTCAGCGTTTTTCTTGCATTTTCCGCTATTAGAAAATTCGACTTTTTATAATTCAATCGTACCACTGATATCTGTATACCGTTTCGTTCGTCTCGTCGTGCTGATTGTCATAGTATATTCATGTCTTTGTTCGATGGCCGATACGCATCGGAAAATCAGAAGAATGATTTCATATCGGTAACCGCTTCGTGTCTTTTGGATCCCTTTCACCCTTTCATTTCTCCACCGTTGAGGATAAATGTTCATTTGCTTTTAATATTTCCATTTTCCAATATAACCTTTGCATTGATTAATTTTCTTGATTTCAAAATTTTCCTCCGTTCATTTGCTTAAGATTTAATAAATAAAACAACTCCTTTTCGGTTGCTATCCCCAATATTTAATATTTCACTGGTTCGTTCTACCTTCTTCGAGATAACATTTTATCAAAAGTTGATCTCCTTTCTTTTGTTTATGGAGTCATGCCGGTGCGTCTTTCCCCTCCTCTGTTTCGCAACCCACTGCCCACGTCCATCCACCAAGTCCACCACCGTACAACTCACCCAGCCTCCGTTTCCCTTACTTCTCTCGGCCTCCATCACTAATTTCCCACGCCCTGACAACCACCACTTCATATCGAGCAGCCGACTTCCCACAAGCAACTCCAGCCCGCGCCTTGAGCCATAGCAACCCATCCCTCCGTCCACACCTCCCCGCCACCCGAACAGCGCACCGACCCCTTAGCAACCTGACACACACGCATCATTTGTTCACGGCCCGAGCTCCGCCCTCGGTCTAACTACAAACACCATGCAACCACCTGCATATGCAAACCCAACTCCCACCGGAGCACCGCCCATCACCCTCTCATGAGGCCGTGTTCTTCCCTTTCCAATGCTCAGCCGAGCCCCGCCAGGTAACCCGAAACCCAGCCTAACGCTCATCCGCCCTGACTTCCTACTTCTCCTCCCTCCTTGTCCAACAGCCCATGGCCGAACCCCACTCATCTTCGGCCACCTGTTCCCTCCACCTTGCTTGCAACAGCTAGACGAGCATTTATCATTATGGTGAGATATATATATGTTCTAGTATATATATTAGTTATATGAGTTATATGCTGTTCCTTGAATACTAATATGTGAGTCATATATAAGTATAGATTGTATATATTACTGTATATATAGGTTGCAGTGTACATTTCATTACAGCATACACTTAAACGTATATTAATATTGTAAGTAGTTTTGGGATACACTGCATACATTTGTTGCGTGCATCTCTGGTAGTCTGCACTTTTAGTTCTTCCATGCGAGTCTGCATATTTTATATTTCATAAGATTTATACGTGTATGGTGATGTGCAATATATCATAACTAGAAGACAAGTATTTCATACAAATAGTTTATTGGCTGTTGCATATGGGAGTATGGGTTTAGTTATATTGATAGTATTACAGTAAGTTTATTATATGAGTCATATCAGTACTATATAAAAGGGTTAGCATATATGTTTTGTATTGCGTATATGTATTTATAGTCGGTCTGCACATATATTTGTATATGTATTGTCGCTGCCTACATTTTACTAACACGCATATAGTTGTGACTATATAAATAGCTTATATATATATACTATTTTGAAATTAAGTTGATCTTGTTCAATCCTGACTTATAATAATATTGTCTTAATATAGCATATAAATTATTTTTATATATATGTGAATGTAACATATAATCTATATATATAGAAGTATTGTACTTATACTGTTAGAAGTTTATAAGTGATAAATGTTGTTAATTATATAATATGAGTTGTGTGCCAATACATATTTATTCTATAACATAAGTTGATATATTGTTATATAGTATATATATGGTTTCGAGTTATATTTTATAAGTTGTATAAGCATATGCTCTCTTTTATGAGCATGAGAGAAAAAATAATAATGAATAGTTTATTCTTGTTTTGAAAATTTATACGTATGTTCAAAAGAAAAAGTTTACATATATTATATATATACATGAGTTAAGGTTTTGTATATTTCATTATATGTATTGTACAATTTTATTTTTGTTATAATATATGAAGGTTATATTTCGTTTACAAGTCCTGTTGGTAGTGTTATATGCATAATTATATATTGCCTATTTTATAGTATATACAAGTTCACTTATATCATTTATCATCATCGACCCAATTCTGATTGGATTTCGTCTATTCCTTGTTATCAGCCTTGATCATCGAATTCGTGTTTGGATTCGCAACTCAATTTCAATGTCTGTATCTGTGTTCGTATCTGTGTCATCTCCTGTCATCTCTAGCCTCGAAAGGTGAGCAATCACTCACGATTAATGTTCTTTTATTTATTAAATCTGATTTCAATTGAAACGACAATTGAAATATGCTGCTGTTAGTTATTTACACTGTTATTACCTGTATCAGTTCACCTGTGACAATTGACAACACTATCGGTTATTTATGAAATGATAATCCTGTTTGATTGATAATTGATTGATTGTTTGTTGTTTATATTGAATGTTAAATTAAAATGTATAAAGTGATAAATATTAGGCAAGTAAATTTGACGTAGGATAATTAAATTTGAATCGACATATATGTTGAATTTGATTAGTTGAATATGACCCCTTTTAATTGTTAAATTAATTGACATGTAGAATAGTGATAATTACACTTTGAACCATCGACGTATATTGGACTAATTGTTGTAGTATAAAATTGTAATTGAATGACAAGTGAAAAACCGTATAAATAAATAGTGGAAAAATCTTTAATCTACATGAAATGATAGTGTAGATTCTAGAAATAATTATATTAATTCGTACAAATAACAATGCGAATTAATACGATTATTTCGGGATTATTTGAATTGATTATTGGATTGTTATTGATTGTTGTTATTGCTTGTTTATTTACTTTGACACCATCCCAGTTATCACACTGCAAGTTCCCTTTGCTATGCTATGATTTTGAATTGAATTGGAATCGGGTTGAAATGATAAATACCCAAATTGAACTTTGACCTAGGATAGGAAATTAAATAAAAACCCGATTGGTCAATAATTTGATTTAAAAATAAACGAAGATTTTATTTGAATAAATAATATGGTTTTGAAATGAAGTTGAAATTTGAATTTTAATGAAAGGAAAATGTTAATATTAATAATCTGAAACAAAATATTAACAATGTAATTGATGAGAGTATGTTGTTTAATTTGAGAAATGATTGAATTAAGTTTGAAATTATAATTTAGTTTGAAATTATTAAACTTTGAAATGATTTAATAATTAAGTTTGAAATTATTAAACTTTGAAATTATTTAATAATTAAGTTTTGAATTATTTAATAATTAAATAAGATTGAATTATTTAATGATTAAATTGAATTGAATACTGTAATAAGTAAAATTGAACTTTTGAATAAGTAAATTTTTACTTCGTAAATAAATGAAATTGAGTTCTTTATTAATTAAGTCTTGGAAAATATTTAAGTAAGTAAATAAGTGAAATTGAATTTCTTTAACAAGAAATAAAAATGTGATTTATTGAAATTAATGTAAGTCTTGAAATTTAAAGAATTCGATTTGATGAATTTAATTTAATTCAATTTGTAAGTTTTGATATAAGGAAGTTGAATTTAAATAATGGATTTAATGAATTGGAAATTTAATAGAAATTGTTTTGAATGGCAAATTTACTTAATGAATATTGAATGCAATCGATAAATTAAGTTAAATTGATTTGAATGTTAAATTAAATTAATTTAAATGATTTCGGAATGAAACTGATATACGAATTTGAATCAATATTTGAATTGTTTTACATGATTTGAAATTGAATTTTTAGATTGTGAAATGGTAATTTGGAAGTTTTGAAACGTAAATTTTGGAAATTGATTTCGAAAGACAAATGAAATGTTGATTTATGAATTGAAATTGATTTGGTTTTGAAATAAATAAACGACCAATCGGTGAAATAATTTCGAAGGTTATTAAAGAGACCGGAATCGGTTATGGATATACTCTCTATCTAAACCGAAAACCACTTTAATAACTATACGCGGAGTGATGATCCAGAATGAAGTGGCTTGAATGATGTACGTGATGACTGAAGAAAGAGAACGATAATGGATAGCCTTGACACTTGTGTCAAATTGGAAATGACTAAAACAGGAGCCGTGCCGGGCCAATGGAGGATTAGCTACCTCAAGTGGACACACTTCTTCGAACTACTCATTACTTGTTGTCGATTGGTGCACCCTTGATTTTGGGAGTGTTGTTTCACGGTGTTGCGGGCGCTGCGGCGTTGCGTTCTCACCAGTCCGGATCAGGCAAACGGTAGTATCACTACCTTGGGTATTGCCTCATGTGCCTTGTCATACTTGTATCCCTTTATTCGCGACCACTACGATTTTGGTTTGTACCTTTAGTATATGGATTGCCCTCTGGTGACTTCCGGTTTTGGGGAAACTACGGTCTTGTATATGCTTTTGGGAATAAAAATGTGTTAAGGGTGGAATGGGCCATGACTTAACACTATTTTGATATCTTTATATTACTGATAGACATTATCTACTTATCGTACACTACTACATAGTAGATAGTTTAACGAATCCTTAAAGGATGGTTATTCCAAACATCCTTTGAGTTACTTGTATTTCAATTGCTATTTCACTTGAGTTGGATTTATTGATATAAGAATGTTAATCCTGACTCGAGTGTCTTGTGTTTTTGCTTTACGCTCGGGTCAGACTGAGTGTACCAGTATTCGAGACTCACCTTTGGAGTTGGAGCTTTGCTTGAAGATCCAGCCATCTATTATGCTTTCAGTATTCGATGATTCCAGTGATGTATTCTGATTTGTATCTGATGTATCGTGTTACTCTTCCGTTGTATCTGGTTTAACTCTGATGTATTTTATATATTCATATAGTAGCTTCATGAACTACTATCTCTTTTATTTCCGCTGCATTTATTACTCTGTATCTGTGATCTGTGATTATTTATTTACTGTATATGTTCAGTTTTGCCAAATTTAAATTAACAACGCGGTATTTTGAGCAATTCAATTCCGGCATGAGTGTCTACCTATACACTTATAATGGATGCGAATGGTCCAAAATATCGGGTCGTTACACATTGCACACACGATTACTTACTTACGCATTCCCAAGGTACAAAATACCGAGGAAGCCTTATCAACCACCCGATACTTCCAAATCCATTTGCCACTAAATACTTCTAAATACGAAGTAGGCTTCTATAATACTTTTAAAAAGAGAAATAGGTAGACTCTACCATTTAAGACCTTAATCAAGGTAGACCCGTCATTTAAGACCTATTCCCAAGGTGATTTCCCAAAAATGTTATCAATGGTCGGTGAGTCCAAGCTATATAGACCTCTAACCACTATTGAAGGCTTCCGACATTTAACGTCCAACTATTACTGCATCTATCATTGATAAAATCGTAGCCATGTAATAAACAATACCTTTTATTGGAAATAGATAGACTCTGGCCATTTAATACCTTAATTAAGGCAGAGCCCGTCATTTAAGACCTATTTCCAAGGCGTGCACCTGAATGGTACTATCGTAATTACGGCTTTAGCAATATGAGAGACTATACCCAAGCCACTTAATACCTTTTATTAGAAAATAGGCAGACTTTGGTCATTTAATACCTTAATTAAGGCAGACCTCATCATTTAAGATCTATTTCCAAGGCATGTTACTCAATAGTACTATCTAGCTGATATTGCTTGGAAACCTCATTGTGCTACTTAATACTTCTTTTATCAGAAAGAGGAGGACCTTATAGTCACTTAAGACCCTAAATCTGAAGCGAACCCTTCTCGATATATCCACTATCCTTTTAATTATAAATAAGGAATCTCATTTGGTTACTTCTTTTGGTAGGGAAGCAGGCCCTACAACTACTTTATACCTCAACACTGAAGTAAACCCTTTTAGAGACATCCTTATTTATTTGGAATCTCATAAGGTTACTATATACTTCCATTTAGGAGAGAGGCCGACCCTACAGCCACTTAAGACTTCAAATCAGAAGCCAATCCCTATGGAGATATCCCTCACCGCTCCTAATTCCAAATTTGGACCATTTAATACTTTCCAATTAAGACAGCAGGTCCAATCTCCCACATCGTCACTAGTCCTATAATTTGTGATATCTCACATCGATAGTAAGTGCACCCGACTACCGGAAGCCTCAAAGTGAAGGGTAGTCTTCCATCGAGTGACTCTACTGATCTTGCATCACTAACCTACTAACTCCAATTAACCATCCTAAGTCTTTACTTATATTATCTTAGGTAGACATTGGACTTAGCTTACTAATTCCCTTTTGTATTTAAGGCAATAAGATTTACCTTAAATACTTATCTACTCATAAATCCCCGTTAATGCTTATAAACGTCAATTTTGTTCATAAATCCTAATGGATATTTCCTAAGACATTTATGTACGATAAATAATTTCAAATTAGTAAACTTTTATATCTATTCCATTTTCATTAATTCAACTTCTTTATTTATCAGTCCCATTAATCCATTTACCCTATCAAATTATTGTAATTCCCATTTTTGTTATCATATATTTCCCATTTATTGGAGTTACAACCTTTTAAATTCCTTATCCATTAATTAATTATCCTAAATGCGAATATTATGGGTAAGCATCATCATTAGCTTTTTATTTAATTATTAAAGCTCAGTAAATTACGTACAAATATCTACTTTTATCGAATAAATTCCAATTATATATCTTCACTAGAATATTCTTTTCCATGTTCAATTGTTGGAATCATATCTAAAATGATTGTCCGCTATAATTTCTTTAAATTAGTCCAAAAAAAAAAGATTTAACTTTAACATATAAAAGATTACATGGTTTGAAATTACAAGGAATAACCATTTCTTTTTATTACCGAGAAAGATAGTGTAAACTACAATGAAATCATACTTTGCACGTCTCTTTCGCTTTTTATTTGCATCTATTCCTTGCTAGATCAAATGTTGTACTTTTTCTAAAAAGGAAAGAAATCAACTAATTTATAAATATTAAATGGATCTAAATTCCAACAATTCCAAACATAGAAAAGTTTACATTCCAATAAGATTAAGATAATAATCCAAATCCATAACATTATCATGCACTATTTCAGATCTGGAACAAATTTCATTCGAATCATATTCTAAATTCATACTTTTGGGACTGATTTCCAGATCATGTTGTAAACAATTCTAAATCAATTCATAAACAAGAATATGTAGGCGATATTTATTATATTCAGATCATATTCAATTTATTGCGTACAACTCATATAAAAATATCCAATTTGGCAAAAAATCAAATAAACACCAATGGGATAAATTTCATATTATAACAATGTATAAAATTTCTCACTCACCTTTAAAAGCGATCCAAATCGCCAGATCTAAAGTAGAACATTTGATTCATCTCCAAATCCTTTTTAATCCAAAAGATATGTATAAAATGGTATATACATACATTAGAATTACATGTCTGAGAAGAGATTTGGGATATGGAGAGAAAATAGATACAAATATATATAAATACATAAATTACCTCAAATAAGCGTAGTTGATTCTCTTCACTTCTCCTTTTCATTTGATTTCTATTCTTCTCTAATTTTTATGAATATAAATACAAATATCTTATTTTTATAATTTAGAAAGAAAGTGGAGAAGGTTAAATGGCAAAGCTTCGCTACCGCTTTTAGAAAAATATGAGAAGAGAAGGGAGGACAAGGACTGAATTTCTAAGCGCGAGAATCAACCAGAACGTTAAATTTAAAATATTAAATCTGGGCCGTACATGGCCTAGGGTTACTAGAGCTGCCACATAAGAAGCGGTTGACCGCTCCCTTTCTAGGAGTCGACCACCCCTGGTCGATCGCTCTAATATGCAGGTTGACCTATGGGTCCCAGCTAATTAATTAAAAACGTTAACTTTTCTTATTTATTTATTTTCGTTCCGAATTCATTTTTTGTTCGTAACTTCTTCATTTGGACTCTAATCGCAAAACCCTAAATATGAAAGTTGCTCAGAATTTCACTACGAACGCAATGGTGCAAGTTTCATGGTCAAATCCTATCTTTTGCATAAATTCCATTTTTGGAGCCTAATTAATTAACTAGCTAACTAATTAAATAACTAACGCCAAATTATAGGGTGTTACATTCTTCCCCCCTTAAAAAGAATTTCATCGATGAAATTTCACCAATGACTAAGTCATGGTTTTGGCTCCTAGTTATCCTAAACTACACAACCAGTGGGTGTACAACCAATTTTGCAACCAACATGCACAAGTTTATAGAGTATTACTATATCACCACATAGAAAATATGTATGCAGAATGATTCTGAATCGGATCCTCCTATATGAATGCATTTCTTTAGAAAATATTTTTGGAAACATGATGCAAACGGCCTACATATATACTGGCAGTTCTATATGTATGCAGTTTTTTGAGTAATCTTTTCAACCAAAAACCCCATAGTCCTACGAATAGAAGTATGAAGCAACCAATTTTTCATCAAGTTCCTACAATCCAATAATCTAACGCATCGAAAAATCGCTTCCTAAGCTCTACTCCAACACCAGAAAAAGGAATTTAAATGGAGAATTTATCATTCTTACCACTCTATAATTTTCTTATTCCTGTAGACAGTGAAAATTTCCTCGTCGCCTCGGATTTCCTTTAAATTTTCCACGCACAAAATGCATAAGGAGGCTTATTTTCAAGCTCTAAAATGGAATTAAGTCTAAAAATAGACTCGCACGTGTCATCAATAACGTTTGGAAATAGAATTTTCAAGGCTAAATAGTTTTTCCCTTGTTATCGCTTACATTTATCACATCATCGACCCTAATGCATCGCAAAATCCGCAAATTCTAACTCTATTTTTATTCCCTACGCCTAGCATATGGCCATCAAAATCAAAGATTTCACAAAAATCTTTCTTACTTTTCAAATTTGTACATCATTTGGAAAATAAAATCCTAAAATATATAGATGCACATTTTCCCTTGAAATAAAATTTTGAACAAAAACTCTAAAAATAATTCAAGAGTAAAAAATAACTAAAACACAATTTTTTTTTCAAAAGTGAACTTTTCAAAATAATTCCTTCTCAAAAAGTTTGAAAATCAAGCCATAATTTTAGCGTAGTCGGAAGTCGGTTATGCGCTAAACGTATAAACCAAATTCCAAATTCTACAACTAACCTTTACCCATAAAACTTGACATTTTGTTTAAAAATGTCATCACATCTATTATTCAAATTTTTTGGCTCTTAAGGAACATGAGCAATGACCCGTGATATCAAACAACTTTATCATGTCCTGCACTAAAATTTCCAACTATTCTAAACTTCCAGTCCTATATTGCTTTACTATTAGTCGAGTGTCTTTATGATATTCCCTTATTTATACTGCTTCTTTACTATGCATATATATGAGTGGTTCGCATGTCCAGAAACAATAACATAGTAAATAAATAGAAACTCATAATATCGTACGTGACTTTAATGAAAGACAACTAACAGTTACAATCCAGACAACCTAAAAGAAAAAGAACGAATGTTAGAAGGAGAAAGACAACAACACCATAAATCCTAGAATAATGCCTACAGACTATGAGATGCATTGCTCCATGGCTGAAGCTCAATCCATTGCTGTAACCTTTGGATGGTCATAGCATGGCTGCTATACACCTAATCTCGTACCGCTGGCGCTGCTGGTGTTGTTGACGGCTTTGGAATTGCCATCTTCCTATGGAAGGATCTAATGATGGCAGAAGAAACCTTCTACTAAACTGCCTCCCCATGGAGGTTCACCCATATTAGCTAAAGACAAGAGTGGATAGGAGGAAATATGAAAAGTGACTCTGTAGAGTGCTAATCCTTGATCAACAATTGAATCAAAATGGTGCGGGTCCAATTGGCGGCAATGCCGCCAATACTAGCATAGTTGGCCTTCCGCCCCAAGGGATAGATCCAGTCATAACCCCCCATCTTAGGGATGATGTTGTGCCAAATGATGCACATAATTAGACAGGTAGTCGAACATAGATTATCCATCTTTCAACTACCGACATCCTGGGAAAAGATCTGCTGTAAAATCTTCGAGTCCGTCTCTTCAAAATCATCCAAGTTTGCGTCCTTCATGGAGGCCATCTCAGCGAGATTATCATTAGTCATCTAAATCAAGACACCCTTCATCTTCGAACGAATCAAACTATTGCCTCCATTGAAAAGGCAGATGCAGCATGGGTAAAATTCCCGCTTAAAGGCCTCGAAGCAGAGGATCGGTGCAGATCCTACCACGATGAATAGCTCTTCCAACCCAAAAGCGGCGAAACCTTCTGCTCATTCTGGTCCAGCCAAATGGCCACTTGAGGGTTGAGACCATAATGATGTGAGGAAAAACTGATAATGCGGAAAGGTGTCTTGGGCTAAGAAGTTGTCAGAGGGAGGAAATAGGGTTTAGATCTAGAGTGATGGTGGGGTAAGATCTAACGTGCAAAACCAACACGAGGGGGAGGTGAGACTACTACTCCAAGGGAAAAATGGTGTCACCTAGGGAAGGAATGGAAAAGAGAGGCTGATACTTGGATGAGGAGGAGGGTGATGGAGATTAGGTTCGGCTTGTTGAAAAAGGAGGAACGAAATAAGGCAATTGGGGGAATTCAGACGTGACTTTAATAGTCTCGTTCCATGTTCAAGTTGTGCTAAAAATTGTTAACTGGTAGACCATTCTAGGTTTGTCGTTAGGTGGTCAACCATTAAACGGGCTTTGGGCATTAATTAAACCTAGACCCAATTAGGGTCGGATTAAATAATTATTATTATTTTGCGCCGTATCCTTCGATTCGACACGATTCGAAAATTTCCTGTCCTCATCACAATAGTGTCAAAGCCTACCGCCTAGTCCTGAACCATGCTCAGCAATTCATAGTTCCAACAAAACTGCCGTGACCAACAACAATTCCAAAAACCCAAAAATATTTCAACCGCTATTTCCATCACTACAACAAAATAGACTTTTCATAGCGTTTGAAAAACGCTGTTAAAAGTTTTCACAGCGTTTTTAAAAACGCTGTATAACGACATGCGGTCGTTGACCCTAAATTTTTAACTGCAAAATATAAACGCTGTCAAAAACCCACTTTCTACAGCGTTTTTTAAACGCTGTTAATAATTTTTCTACTGCAAGGTATAAACGCTGTTAATAGTTTTCTACTGCAAGGTATAAACGCTGTCGTAGGGATATGCATTTTTTTTCCAATGAATTGACAGCAATGTATAAACGCTGTCGTAGGGATATGCATTTTTTTCCAATGAATTGACAGCAATGTATAAACGCTGTCGTAGGGATATGCATTTTTTTTTCAAAGAATTGACAGCAATGTTGTGCCATTGCAATATTCACACATATCATTAATATAAACTACATTTAATTATATTTTAATCAGTTAATGTACATAACATAAACAAATCAAACTAAAAATTGTAAAATAAAAGCATAACTATTAATCACTTCCATAAAATAAGTTGAATACAATATCCATGAACAAAGTTTACATAAACCCGTAAAGAGAGATAAAATTTATAAACCAACTGCATACAATCTTGATGTATAATCAAAACGAGAAGTAAAATAGATTTGGCACAGCGTCAATACCAATCTTGAAGACCTTGTTTCAAGCCAGACCTTCCTCTTTCTACTGAAGCGGTATCTTCATTGTATCGGATTTAAGTGTCTTCCATGTACCGTGACCATTGTTCTTTGACAGTGGATATAAAAACATGAGCTGTTGACATTTCTTTCTGTAAATCGTCTGTTCTATCAGAAGCACTTGCTCTAAGACCATCAATAGTAGTTTGAACCTAACCAAAATGAATTTGGTTATCAGTATACAAATATCATACAGGTGGATGCTACCTCTAATTGTCAAAGTATGATTTGTTAACTTCAGTAACCATTGATCGACCTGAATTCACAGTCCAACATGTATTGAGATTAATTTGAAATGTCAGTTACAAGAAGGATAACTATATTCCAAACAAAAAATCTGCTGCAGTCAAGTGAACAACAATTTGTATGAGTGGCCTATTGTATACTTCTTGACATGAAAAACGTTTTATTATTATAAAATTTTGTTTGCACTGAACCATCTCCCAAGATGAATAAAACGTCAGCTGAGAATAATAGACAGCAACACATAGATTCAAAACTTTAGTTTTCACATGGCCAACCAACGCTTCAAACCCTTTTGTCAGTATCACATGCACCTAATTACTATCTGTTCTCAACAAAAACAAATATTTTTTTGTGCGAACCACACTTTAATTTACTTGAAAAACATAACTGTAGCTACTATAAAAAACCAATAGAAAGTTTGTCGTAGCTGTAACAACCCGGGTTTTTCATACAAGAAAAACCGGACCATTTGGTTAAGAAGAAGAGGTAGAAGAAGAAGAAAAATAGAAAACAACAACAGAATCTCACATACGCAGCGGAATAAAATATAATATATATCAGCAGATCTTTACACAAAAAGAAATCTATATCTGTTTACATATACATCCTCCAAATACATCATCAGAGTACATCACATCAATATCATACAACTCCATACACAGTGGAAAAATAATAGCAAGTACGAGAGTACGTATCGTCATCCAGCTCGCCTCCTGAGCTCCACATCATCATATCCTGTAACCTATAATACTCGGTCTGACCCGAGCATCATATAAAACAATACCCGAGTCAGTCTGGAAAACCAGCGTGAGAAAATCACACTCAAATTGATTATTAAAGTTTCAAAATCTTTTGGAAACAAAAGCATCTCGTAAGACCACGCCACAAATAAACATGTCGGGTTTTTATCTTACGATAGCTAAAACACTTTATATCAAAATCCTCTGATATTATAATAGTGTCTACAGAAAGTAAAATATAATCTAGCTGAAATGCTTGCATCTCACATTTCAACAATAGTTGGGCACAATCAAAACCGTACAAGGCACGTAGGAAGAATGGATTTCCAACGAATGACTAGGCACTGGGGTACCACCTATCACAGTACGTGGCCTAGATCACAGTACCGAGGAGTACGCCCGCTCCCCTGCAACACAAGGCCGGAACCATCCCTTACTGGATGATCCCGAATAAAATCACCCCACGGTTGGGATCAGCAACCGCACCACTAAGCCGAAATAAAAAGGAACATCTAGACAGGGATGACCTTACCCTCCAGTGGAAGCTACCCACGAAGCCTTGCTGCATAACCCCTGATTTTCAGTCATTCCCGGTTGATGAGGTTCGAGGCTAAACGATACCTTTTAGAGAACATATCCCTTAGAATGCCCATCGTCCGCTGACGATGTTTCGCAAGCATTCGTCCATACCAGTCCGTCCTGGGTTTGAACGGAACCGAAGGCACTACTCCTACTACATCCATTTTGGAAATATCCTCAGGATTAGTAGCGACTAGCCCTTGCACTTCACAGCTCCAATCTTCGATTCCGAACACGTTACACGAAACGTACAAACCGGATCGAAGTGGTATTCGAGTCTCCAGACCTAGAATCCCGGTATACGGAAACTCGATCCCGGTCTCTTCGAAACGATCAGCGCATTGGCTAATATTGATAGTCGGTTATTTAACTATCAATTAACATCCACAAGCAATCATCACACAATAAATAATTTCCCACATTATTTATTTGCCCAAATATCTTTCCAAGATATATTTCCAAATTTCCAAATTCCTTTTGAAAACAATTTCAAACAGTTTCCGCTTACGGAATACATTTCCAAATATTTATTTCCTTGAAACACCAAGTACAAAACACTTTTAGATTTTAGAATAATTTAAAAACATTTTTTTTTTAAATATATCTTATAACATTGAAATTAAACTACTTTAATACTTTATTAAAAATATATACTTTAAAATAAACCACTTTATAAATATAAACTAAATTTCTCCTTTTAAAAACATAATAGCAAATCACTTTTATATAATTACGACAATAATATATTTTTTGAAAATACTTACTTTGGAAATTAACCTTTAGAAATAATCAATTTTCTAAAACATGCTTTTTAAACATACTTAAAACTTTTAACTTATATTTAAAATTGCTTTGAAAACGTACTTGGCTATCCAGAGAAATACACTTCTCATTTCCATCTTTTAAAATAGATCAACATTTATTTCAAACCAATTCATATCCCTTTTTAAATTCCCACCTTGAATTTATATTTTCTAATATCCACTGATATTTTATTTTACTTTATAAACCCAGTTTATAAATTCCAAAATCTCACTTCTCTTTTAAAATTCCAATTTTAAACAACTAAATCAATTTCCAATTGATTTTCCAATTTACTTTACTTTACTTTGAAATAAATTTCCTTTACTACTTCATTTATTTCAAAATACATTATCTTTTAGATTTATTTCTTTATTTGAGTTAAAACCCTTTTTAACCGAAAATACCAATTTTAAACTTCCAAAATTCCTTCTTTAGCCTTTAATTAAATTTAATTCTTACATTCAAAATAAATCCTTTATTCTTTAAATTTAATATCACTTTAGTTTAAAGTTAATATTTCCCTTGTTATTTCGAAATTTCCTTATTCCAATTCACTTGAAATATTTACTTAAAATTTACTCTTTTATTTCTTTCAAAATCCAATTCAATATATTTTGATAACTCCTTTTTATTGAAATATTCAATCCAACCATATCATCCAATATTTCAATCATCAATAATATCATCACAGGATATCAATATTCATAGAACAGAATATCAAATAATCTAAATAATTTTGAGGAATCCAGTTGGATCCCTCCAACCTGTTTCCCTGCATCCACAAACGTTAGCACAATACCAATTCCACTTCGAGGTGGAATATCGCGGTATATGGGTTTTATATAAAATATCCGCTATTATGCGGCGCATAGGGTCTCATCCGCTATACAATGCGGGAATATCAACAATTCCAATATATACATATGCCAATATGTATATATTGCTATATACTACTATATATGATATAGCATATTCAATCAATGCAATCATCCAATCAATTATTTAAATTTAACCATTTAAATTTAAAATAAAATTCAACTGAGTGAGATTAACTCACTTTTATTTTGTTTTGCCATCCATTACCATTTATTTCCATTCCAGCTTGTTGCCTTTCAGATTTCGACCTTGAATAAATATTGGATTTATTTTGTCAATATTTGAATTAATCAACCAATTAATTACCATACACAGATTTAAATCAACTAACAATTTAATTTTAAGTAATTCTTATTTATAATAATTTCTTAGTAACTAAAGTAATTAAATAAGATAATCTAACAAATTAATTCCCCTTTATTCAAAATTAAACAAGTAATTGAAAATTGATATATATATATATCCATAAATATTTTCTTCAGTTTATATCTTTGCTCATTACTTTTCAAATTAAACCGAAATTTTTAGACTTACTGTCAAAAATCAAAACTATGTACATATGATCAGACTTATACATACATACATAAATAAATTTAAGAAGATAAGTTGTTTTACTATTTCACCTATATCTATGTATATATGTATACATATGTATTTTCTTTTGATTAAAATTAATTTATACCTTTACTGAAAATATTTTTTTTTTTCCATATACTTAGAAATAAAAGAAAATGGAAAAGAGACAGATTACCTGCTGCCAAACTTCCATCGCTGGCCTCGCCGTTGGCAGCTTCACACGAGCACTCCCCTACCACGAAGTCAACACCTCTACTTCGCCTAGCTGCCATGAATCACTCTCGTCAACGCGAACGAAAGCCTTGCGCGCGCGTGGAGTCACGATGCTCGCCAACCCAAATTCAAACGACCTCGCTGCTCTCCACTTGCCTTCGCCTTCGTGCTTCCAGGAGACCCTCCTCTAGTCGCGATTGTAATCGACTTTCAACCAGATGTCGACATCGGTTCACAAGCCCTAATTGCCAAGTCGCCTCAACCGAACACCCCTTCATTTCAATTCGAATTCGAAATTCGAATGTTTAGATAACGACCATGAACACGAATTGCTCGATTAGCTTTGAACGAATAAGAAATGTTACAGCCATTCTTATTTTAACAGAGGAAAGTTTGATTTTCCCCTTTTTCTTTTTAATCTGGACTAGCAAGATAGAATAGAAGAGAGGGGCATTCGTTTATCTCTATTATTATATCTTTGTTTACTTAACGAAAAGGAAAGGGAGACAGAAACGATGTTGGCGTGCTTGGAACGTTACACGTGCTGGTGGAGCAGGAATTCCAGCTGAAAAGAAAGAATGTAGGCTGATAGAAAATTTGACTAGACCATAAAAAATTTTAAATTTACATTTGATTCCAACGCGTTTATCCAGCGTACGACCACATGACAATTTCGGAAGCTACGAAAATTGAAATCCGATAAAAATTCCATATTACGGATCTAATGAAACCAGTTTCGTCGAATTCCGAGAGTGTGCCTCGGAAGGTTATTTTTAAATTCAATTTCAACGATATATTTTTAAAACTGAACAAAACTCTTTTAAAATTCCATTTTAAAAGTTCTATCATCTTCAGTATTAATAATATAAATTTTCTGAACCTTTGAACTATTTTTAACAGGTTTTAAAAATCAAGATTCAATATTTTACCCAATCCCGAAAATTAAATTTAATAATTAATTATCCAAATAAATACTGTACATTTGAAATTAAAGTTAAAATTTAACCTTCGAATATTTAAAATAACTTAAATATTCACTTTTCAAATATACAAAAATTCCGGGTCGTCACATTCCTCCCCCCTTAAAAGAATTTCGTCCCCGAAATTACCAGTTAAGAAGAATGTCTCATTTCCCGTTAGCTATTCCCCAAATTCCAACAGTTTTAATAATACCCAAACAATCTTTTATTAATGATACAGTAATCATCTTTTAACTTCCCAAACTTATTCATAAGTTTAACCCATACCACCTACTTATCCATTCAAATTTAAATTTGAATTCAAATTTTAACTTATCAAAATTTTCCAAAATTTTTCTAACTCCCTAAATTTCCGAAAAATTTCGCCAGCGTCTCCTTTGCGCGGCTAGCTCGGTACTACTACAAAATGGCTCTACGGCCTCCCAATCTCAAAAAGAAAACAAAAAGCCAAGTGGCTGGATCCAAAACCCAATCAAATTTCATATAGAAATTCAAATACATACCTTTTTGTCGGGCCATTAAATTTTATCTTCTAAATCAAAAATCCCAATTTATCCATTGCTTTTATATACCTGTATATCCTATTAAGCAATAATATCCATTCACAATCCCAAAGTCATTTTATACTTTCCTTTACAAATTTTCAATATTTGTTTTACTTAAGCCCGTACGATGCACATATATCATCCGTACGCAATATCATATTCGATCGCTCAATCGATCACACAATTCCACTTCCGAACTAGTATCGTCCACCCGACTTCCTAGTGCGGACTCAGATCTGGTTCCTTGATCAGAAACCGTCATTCTCCTTGCATAGCCACAAACTATGATAGAGAATATCCAGAATCAATCAACAATCCATATCCAGGTTCGCCGTTGAAAATCGAGTGAAAAATCCTGATTCGGATCGATAAAACTATCTCGAAATTCTGTGTTCGATATCTGGACCAAATAGCTATGCGAATAAAATAATATACGTACATCTTACGTATAAATTCCAATTGATTACCAATTATATCAATTTTCTTTTATTCACATTCATTTTGATTGTTATCCCCTTATTCACAACTATCTCATTTCACAACTTCAGTTTTAGTCTTCATTCAACTATTCACTTAGTATATATATTTTCATTCCAAAATTACTAAGTATATTTCCAATACATATTTTCTTAAGAATTTCATTCTTCAATCCTTAAGTTCATATAAATTTTCTTATATTTATTTACTATTTCACCACCGAAGTGTATATATTCAAATTGAACTCCCAATTTCATATGAATTTCAATTTACTTCAATTTACCACTTCATTTCAAATATAAATACTTATTCCACATTTTCATTCAGATTTTCATTCAACATTTACTTAAGTCAATAACTTAAGTTTATTTTCCATATAACCAATCCTTTAAAGTTTTATTTCCATCCTTTCATTTGATTCTTATTTAATCAAATTCCATCCATTTATTTATTTTCACTTATTCGGATTCCATTCGAAATCCAAACCATTACTATTTTAATCCAATTTCATTAATTCCCAATTCAATTTCATTAACTAATTTATTATCTCATTAGTTCCTCCACTGGTTAAGATTAAATACTTTCTTTTTAATTCCTAATATCACTTCACTTAATTATCTTAAGTTCAATTTATTTTATAATTCGAGTTTGGATTTATTAAGATTGCTCATCTTAGTCGTTTCCATTTGATAATTACAATTTCAAATTATAACTCTTAATGGTTCAAAGAAATGAATTCCCATTTATGACTTACAATTTCATTTCTATTCATAAGTTTTAACTTACTTACTTAAGACCTGGGACTATTCATTTAAGTCCATTTCATCTTTATAATCAAATTTCAAATTATTACACTTAAGAACTTAAGAATATGAATTTCTTTACACAATTATAAGCATTTTACATTACCTTTATATCCAATTCAATTCGACTTCAACTTACTTATATTTAATTCAATTCCAATTCTCAATTTTTATTTAACTTATCTTAAGTTAAATTCAAATATATTTATTCTCCTTCAAGTTCTCTAATTCTTTTATCTACCAGCTTATATTACTCATTGAGTTAATTTCATCTCATAACTATAATCCCAGAATTTAACTTTCATTCCTTTCTTATTTCAATCAACTTCATTCTATACTTTATATTGTTGATTCATTTAAATTTCCACATTTAAATTTTAAATAGAATTTCCAGAATCCAATTGCCCGATTTTATTCCAAAAACCATTTTGAATCCATAAATAACTCATACATATCTGGTATATCACCTCAAATCCCAATTTCCAAAACAATCTGCTTTTACCAAACAAATTTTCCTTTTTGAATTTCAAAACCAACCCAGTTCACAATTATTCCAACTTAAAACAGTTTGGTAGCAATTTCTCTTTGGAAACTCGAAAATAGACATCGATGATGCTGCAGTCATCACCGAAATTATTTTCCAGCGACCAAAAGAGAATTTAATGCTTTTATCACTTTAAAACTTTTCAAACATTTTTAAATCCCAAATCCCACCAGATTTCAATTCAATTTCAAAAATATTCATGAAATAATATCACCATTATTTCCCCAAAACCTTTGAAAACTATTTTTAAATCCAAAGGAATTTAAATCTTTCCCAAAACTTCAAATTCAAAATCCATTCAATTTTATATCCAAACATTACTCTGGAATTCTATCACATTTTATTCCAAGTTATAAGTCACATTTACAATTTACATTTACAAATTTCATTTATAGTCTATATTTCAAATTCCATTTTGTTATATAAATTTATTCTTCAACTTAGGTTATAAGTTTCAATTTCTACTCAATAATGAGACTAACTCATTATTGTCATTTTCTAACAACCAAGCATCCAAATATATAACTATAATAAATTTCAAATAATTATTTCTTTTATATACAAAATAATTTGGGCAAAATTATTTCATTCACCCTATTTAAAACAATATTGTGTCGAACTGTTCTATTCAAGTGTTTATAAACCCCTTCGATACAGTTGTACAGACTGTGCCGACGAAGGTTCATATACCACTCAATAAACCAACCAACACAATATAAAACCATTTTATATTCACTAACAAATACGCGCTCATATCTATTAATACTCTCAAAATTCCCAACAGAGCCAAGGTTATCGCTAGCCTAAGCTCTGATACCACTGTAACAACCCGGGTTTTTCATACAAGAAAAACCGGACCATTTGGTTAAGAAGAAGAGGTAGAAGAAGAAGAAAAATAGAAAACAACAACAGAATCTCACATACGCAGCGGAATAAAATATAATATATATCAGCAGATCTTTACACAAAAAGAAATCTATATCTGTTTACATATACATCCTCCAAATACATCATCAGAGTACATCACATCAATATCATACAACTCCATACACAGCGGAAAAATAATAGCAAGTACGAGAGTACGTATCGTCATCCAGCTCGCCTCCTGAGCTCCACATCATCATATCCTGTAACCTATAATACTCGGTCTGACCCGAGCATCATATAAAACAATACCCGAGTCAGTCTGGAAAACCAGCGTGAGAAAATCACACTCAAATTGATTATTAAAGTTTCAAAATCTTTTGGAAACAAAAGCATCTCGTAAGACCACGCCACAAATAAACATGTCGGGTTTTTATCTTACGATAGCTAAAACACTTTATATCAAAATCCTCTGATATTATAATAGTGTCTACAGAAAGTAAAATATAATCTAGCTGAAATGCTTGCATCTCACATTTCAACAATAGTTGGGCACAATCAAAACCGTACAAGGCACGTAGGAAGAATGGATTTCCAACGAATGACTAGGCACTGGGGTACCACCTATCACAGTACGTGGCCTAGATCACAGTACCGAGGAGTACGCCCGCTCCCCTGCAACACAAGGCCGGAACCATCCCTTACTGGATGATCCCGAATAAAATCACCCCACGGTTGGGATCAGCAACCGCACCACTAAGCCGAAATAAAAAGGAACATCTAGACAGGGATGACCTTACCCTCCAGTGGAAGCTACCCACAAAGCCTTGCTGCATAACCCCTGATTTTCAGTCATTCCCGGTTGATGAGGTTCGAGGCTAAACGATACCTTTTAGAGAACATATCCCTTAGAATGCCCATCGTCCGCTGACGATGTTTCGCAAGCATTCGTCCATACCAGTCCGTCCTGGGTTTGAACGGAACCGAAGGCACTACTCCTACTACATCCATTTTGGAAATATCCTCAGGATTAGTAGCGACTAGCCCTTGCACTTCACAGCTCCAATCTTCGATTCCGAACACGTTACACGAAACGTACAAACCGGATCGAAGTGGTATTCGAGTCTCCAGACCTAGAATCCCGGTATACGGAAACTCGATCCCGGTCTCTTCGAAACGATCAGCGCATTGGCTAATATTGATAGTCGGTTATTTAACTATCAATTAACATCCACAAGCAATCATCACACAATAAATAATTTCCCACATTATTTATTTGCCCAAATATCTTTCCAAGATATATTTCCAAATTTCCAAATTCCTTTTGAAAACAATTTCAAACAGTTTCCGCTTACGGAATACATTTCCAAATATTTATTTCCTTGAAACACCAAGTACAAAACACTTTTAGATTTTAGAATAATTTAAAAACATTTTTTTTTAAATATATCTTATAACATTGAAATTAAACTACTTTAATACTTTATTAAAAATATATACTTTAAAATAAACCACTTTATAAATATAAACTAAATTTCTCCTTTTAAAAACATAATAGCAAATCACTTTTATATAATTACGACAATAATATATTTTTGAAAATACTTACTTTGGAAATTAACCTTTAGAAATAATCAATTTTCTAAAACATGCTTTTTAAACATACTTAAAACTTTTAACTTATATTTAAAATTGCTTTGAAAACGTACTTGGCTATCCAGAGAAATACACTTCTCATTTCCATCTTTTAAAATAGATCAACATTTATTTCAAACCAATTCATATCCCTTTTTAAATTCCCACCTTGAATTTATATTTTCTAATATCCACTGATATTTTATTTTACTTTATAAACCCAGTTTATAAATTCCAAAATCTCACTTCTCTTTTAAAATTCCAATTTTAAACAACTAAATCAATTTCCAATTGATTTTCCAATTTACTTTACTTTACTTTGAAATAAATTTCCTTTACTACTTCATTTATTTCAAAATACATTATCTTTTAGATTTATTTCTTTATTTGAGTTAAAACCCTTTTTAACCGAAAATACCAATTTTAAACTTCCAAAATTCCTTCTTTAGCCTTTAATTAAATTTAATTCTTACATTCAAAATAAATCCTTTATTCTTTAAATTTAATATCACTTTAGTTTAAAGTTAATATTTCCCTTGTTATTTCGAAATTTCCTTATTCCAATTCACTTGAAATATTTACTTAAAATTTACTCTTTTATTTCTTTCAAAATCCAATTCAATATATTTTGATAACTCCTTTTTATTGAAATATTCAATCCAACCATATCATCCAATATTTCAATCATCAATAATATCATCACAGGATATCAATATTCATAGAACAGAATATCAAATAATCTAAATAATTTTGAGGAATCCAGTTGGATCCCTCCAACCTGTTTCCCTGCATCCACAAACGTTAGCACAATACCAATTCCACTTCGAGGTGGAATATCGCGGTATATGGGTTTTATATAAAATATCCGCTATTATGCGGCGCATAGGGTCTCATCCGCTATACAATGCGGGAATATCAACAATTCCAATATATACATATGCCAATATGTATATATTGCTATATACTACTATATATGATATAGCATATTCAATCAATGCAATCATCCAATCAATTATTTAAATTTAACCATTTAAATTTAAAATAAAATTCAACTGAGTGAGATTAACTCACTTTTATTTTGTTTTGCCATCCATTACCATTTATTTCCATTCCAGCTTGTTGCCTTTCAGATTTCGACCTTGAATAAATATTGGATTTATTTTGTCAATATTTGAATTAATCAACCAATTAATTACCATACACAGATTTAAATCAACTAACAATTTAATTTTAAGTAATTCTTATTTATAATAATTTCTTAGTAACTAAAGTAATTAAATAAGATAATCTAACAAATTAATTCCCCTTTATTCAAAATTAAACAAGTAATTGAAAATTGATATATATATATATCCATAAATATTTTCTTCAATTTATATCTTTGCTCATTACTTTTCAAATTAAACCGAAATTTTTAGACTTACTGTCAAAAATCAAAACTATGTACATATGATCAGACTTATACATACATACATAAATAAATTTAAGAAGATAAGTTGTTTTACTATTTCACCTATATCTATGTATATATGTATACATATGTATTTTCTTTTGATTAAAATTAATTTATACCTTTACTGAAAATATTTTTTTTTTTTCCATATACTTAGAAATAAAAGAAAATGGAAAAGAGACAGATTACCTGCTGCCAAACTTCCATCGCTGGCCTCGCCGTTGGCAGCTTCACACGAGCACTCCCCTACCACGAAGTCAACACCTCTACTTCGCCTAGCTGCCATGAATCACTCTCGTCAACGCGAACGAAAGCCTTGCGCGCGCGTGGAGTCACGATGCTCGCCAACCCAAATTCAAACGACCTCGCTGCTCTCCACTTGCCTTCGCCTTCGTGCTTCCAGGAGACCCTCCTCTAGTCGCGATTGTAATCGACTTTCAACCAGATGTCGACATCGGTTCACAAGCCCTAATTGCCAAGTCGCCTCAACCGAACACCCCTTCATTTCAATTCGAATTCGAAATTCGAATGTTTAGATAGCGACCATGAACACGAATTGCTCGATTAGCTTTGAACGAATAAGAAATGTTACAGCCATTCTTATTTTAACAGAGGAAAGTTTGATTTTCCCCTTTTTCTTTTTAATCTGGACTAGCAAGATAGAATAGAAGAGAGGGGCATTCGTTTATCTCTATTATTATATCTTTGTTTACTTAACGAAAAGGAAAGGGAGACAGAAACGATGTTGGCGTGCTTGGAACGTTACACGTGCTGGTGGAGCAGGAATTCCAGCTGAAAAGAAAGAATGTAGGCTGATAGAAAATTTGACTAGACCATAAAAAATTTTAAATTTACATTTGATTCCAACGCGTTTATCCAGCGTACGACCACATGACAATTTCGGAAGCTACGAAAATTGAAATCCGATAAAAATTCCATATTACGGATCTAATGAAACCAGTTTCGTCGAATTCCGAGAGTGTGCCTCGGAAGGTTATTTTTAAATTCAATTTCAACGATATATTTTTAAAACTGAACAAAACTCTTTTAAAATTCCATTTTAAAAGTTCTATCATCTTCAGTATTAATAATATAAATTTTCTGAACCTTTGAACTATTTTTAACAGGTTTTAAAAATCAAGATTCAATATTTTACCCAATCCCGAAAATTAAATTTAATAATTAATTATCCAAATAAATACTGTACATTTGAAATTAAAGTTAAAATTTAACCTTCGAATATTTAAAATAAATTAAATATTCACTTTTCAAATATACAAAAATTCCGGGTCGTCACAGTAGCAAATAACAATTGGACTTTCCATTAATCCACTGCACCCATACAGTATTTTTATCTATATAGATAACTAAATTTCGTTGTTCGATAATGTGAAAGATATTATCTATTTACTACAAAGCAGTGACAACATTCTTATAATATACATTGTTGTGTGCATATTTAACCCTTTGGTTCAAAATCTATAATCATGATGAGCATACATGTTTCAAAATTTGCGATCGTAATAGGGTGTCCGTTACAAGAGCCTCATTTTTAGACACTAGCTCCAGATACGAGTTTTGTTTTTCAACAGACGCCTAAGGTTCAAACGTATGTTGAACAAATGTCCACTTCATTTTTCCGTTGGAAAATTTGTGGAGTTACTATTTTTGTAACTCATTAAAATGTAATTTAGACCTACCGAATCTTTGAAGATGCTCTTATAAGAGAAGAGACATTACAAAAATAAAAAATATATGAAGAAAATTTATGCAAAAGTTTATCATCATTGCTATTCTAACTTGTTATCTGAATAAAATTCCAAACTTGCATGCTGCGAACTACTGAACTAAATCGAATTATTGAGGCTAAAAGCTAAAATGACTTACTGCTTTAAATTAACAGAATCAGAAATGTCCTTTTCCCGTATACTACTTTCAATTAGTCATTGATATATTTTGAGTTGAATTGAAAGTGTGAATTTGGTTCCTACATATAAGTTATGTCTTAGTGCCTACAGCTTATTAAACTATTGTACTATTTTTCCTACTTTGCAAATCATTTATTGAACCATCAATTGAGGTACTTCTATCCAACTTGGTAATTTTGTTGAGATTCATTTTGATAAACAACTTCAGAAAATAATACAATAAGTGTAAGCATAATTAAATGCTTTTTTCAGTGATCATATAGTTTGCTATTCTCACATTTAAGATTTTGAAGATTCAGAAAAAACAAGTTTACCGTTTGTTTGAAGTAGACAACTCCTTTAATTTACAATAAAGGTTTAGCTGTGCCACCATATAATCTATGCATATCGTTTCTCAAACTCTACACCATTAGCAAAAGTGACTTTATTTTCAATGTGAGTTGAGATAATAGTTACCTTCAAGTGACCTCCAACTTTATCCTTGTCGGTAAAGACACCGGTTGAATCAACAACAAAATGAGCACCAGCCTTGCCCCATGGGATCTCCTCAGGGTTCCTTGATAAAATAAGCATTGGTAAGTTTGGCATCAAAGCATGATGTCTAATTCCATTTAGTAACCGCTATTCCATTTAGTTAACAAAATAGCCGAGTTTAAATTTATAGTTAATAAAATAATTACATAACTTCAAGTAATAAATGTACATGTAACAACTCAAACAGCAAAAGGAGGCAGCAGGAAAAACAAATTCCAGGGGAAATAATTAACTGCTATTAGTCGAAATAAAATGTAATGAAAATGAAACTAACCAATTATTCAGTTGCTGCTACTTCAAGTGCTGTTGCTTCGGACAAAGTTGCAAGTTCAACAGTTATAAACCTGGTAAAAATAATTTTGATTGATAGAATAAAATATGCATTCACCAATTAAAAACAATAAGGAATTATACACTTGCATCTCAATACTACGTCATTCCATGAATATGTTGAATCCTTTAAGTTAATGGGTTTTGTGACTGCTACCAAAGATTTGATCTGCAAAAATAAAGAATCAATTAAAAAAATGGATGCAAAAAATGTTTGATTGTGCATTTAAAAAAAAATTGCTCTGTCTTGTTAAAAAAAATGGATTGATTGTTCTCACCTACAAATTCCAAACACAGTTCTAAATTAACTGTTTAAGATTAAAGTTAGTAAAATTAATATCTTAAGCAAAATATGAACATTAAATACCTTAAATGCTATATATCTGTCTTATTTGTCAGTTGCAGGCAACATGAGCTATGCTTCCTTAATTCAACTAAATATAGAAATAATACAATACCTAGAAAAAGGCAGTGCATGTACTGCCTTTCTACATTTGTACAAAGCAGTAGCATTACCTTCGTTCAAGGCAGTAGCACTGAGCACTGCCTTGTAAAAAATTATATCGTACATTTTTACAAGGCGGTGCTACTGCCTTGTAAAAGGCAGTAGCACTGCCTTGTAAAAGGAAGTTCGTGTACTGCCTTTGTAGCACTGCCTTGTAAAAATGTACACTATAATTATACCTTTCTGGTACTAATTTTCTTGAACATGTTGTTAATTCACTTAGAAATGGAAGTTGTGGTATACAATTTATACAGGAGATTGTCTGTCATCTAAGAGAATTGAGAAGTATTGGGATAAGACAACAAGAGTAAAATATACATTGCCAGAATATATGTTGTTCTTTCTCTTTTTCTAGGCAAATAAAGTTAGATTACTTGCATATTTACTTGATTGAAATGTGCATGAGTTTGGGTAGCCATTACTAAATCATTGAACTAGACTGAAGAGTTACTCAGTTTTCTTTTTTGATTGAGAAGGCGATTTTAGTTTTAACGAGACATATTTTTGTTGTATATTGTTATCATTTAATAGGTTAATTCTTGTAGAATTTGCTCAAATTTATTCCACTCCTTTTCTCTTCTATATTTTTATTTTTATTTTTACACATTAAAGATTTATGTGTTACTTGTCATGTTCATGAATGTCCTTACCTAACTGATTATAAATGACAACCATCATTTTTCTTTTTGCTTACCGTAAACACTTTGCTTTTTTATTAACCAGGTCAGATCCTGATCCAAGGCTATCAAAACTGTAACCCTTATATTTTTTTACCTTTTGAATCTTTTAAATACAGCACATTTAATAATGTTTTGTTTCAATTTCATATGTATCTACGTACAGCCTAGCGTATGGTTTACTGGTTTTATAAGGTTATGAATTTAGTTTCAATAATTATTATTTTTTAAAGAAGCATCAAACTTGTGATCTTAAAATTTTCATTGCTGGGTCTCAGTCTATGTGATACATGCATTATATCTTTTGTTTGGATTCAAGAAAATCCACATGCCTTTTACCTCCGTTGACATGTATTTTTGACTAAGCAAAATACTGTCCATGGTTGGCTATAAGAATATAATTTAGCTAGTCTATAAATATAAACCGAGGATGATAATTTTAGATTTATTTACGTTTTAAGTTGTAATTAATTTTGAAAAACTTGAATGATTTCAGCAAGTATCGTATGCTCCTAGCAATAGAAACACATACATTAAACACATTTCAATAGTTACATGCAGATATTCAGTAATCATGCCTATAAATAGAAATCAAAAACCACAAATGTACTAAACCAAGGGTGTTCATGCAAATGTGAACATTAGAAATATGACAATATAATGCCTACTCATCATGTACACAAAATAATTTTTAAATCTCACTATATACTAAACTGTATATGACAAATGAAGGCAAGTGGTATTCTTTTCTGCATTAACTACAGAGCTTATCTTTCTAATGTACTACATACTATACCTTAGGTGATCGTTCCTTCCTTTTTTTCCAGCAACCTAATGCATGTAGACTTATCAGTTTTCAGAAAATCCTCCTATGTTAGATGTTGATAAACGTATACTACTACCTTCCAATCATATAATGTAGGCCAAAACAAAATACATTAAAAAGGGTATACGAACACCACATTACATACTATTACTTGCCTATGTGTGAAGCAGCATATCCCCTTTTGCCATATCCATTTCTTCCTCATGGACTATGGCCAATATATTAGGATTCTTCAAATTTTATCCTTCATGAGATACGGCTGTTGTCTTATAAAATTCCTTGGAAGAGAACATCTAAAACTAAAGAATCACATCATCCATAAGTCTACAACTCATTATCAGAATACATTGCTACAAAATAAAATAAAATACCATATTTAAGTACCTTCTCACTGCCCATAAATCTTACAATTAGCTACATCAATGTATAAAGAAACCCCAATATTGTAATTGCAACAATATACCTACATAGAATAAACATGATTTTTAGATCACATTTTATAAACTAATATGAAAATTCAATTAATTGCCTGAGTAATTTTCCGAACACCCTAACTAGAAAAACATCATCCACATTCCACATGTTGCTATCGAGTGTATACATCTAAAATTTACTAAGGAGAATGAAACAATACTACATTCAATAACAAAATTTTAAGAGAACTATAAATAGAACTAACAAAAATATATGAGGTATTAATTTCGAAAAATCATGCATTATTCATAATTAAGCAGAAATACAAGAGAAGTTGAAATTTTGGAACAAAAAAATATAATGGTCTATGAGTTATGCCTTAGTTAGTAGACCAGCGATGTGGTTGTTTTCAGGTTGAGTGTAGCGCCTTTGTGAAACAAAATTGGAATAAATATCATGGCGTATGTGAAATCACGGTGAACATTTAAGAAACTGAAAGTGGCTTGCGGTCACGGAGGGGAAACAACGATTATGGAGGTGAAGTAGCTGTTGTGAAGGAGTAGTAGTCAAGGAGAGTGAACTAATAGAGCATAGCAGAGTAGAAAATCCCCAAAGGAGGGAAATGAATTAGGATCTTTTGGAGCTATAATTTGGGGAAATGAAAGGTGGGAAGGGAATATAACATTAGAAAAGAGTGGTAAAATAAAATTTATGCCACGTAACCATCACATAGCGATTTATTTTATAATTTTGTGTAATTAGTGTTTTAAAAACAGCAGCATGCATTCGAACGCTGTAACTCATTGCAATTAATAAATAATTTTCTTGTAGTGGTTGCTGGTCCAGTTCTAGCGAAGTTTCAAAATGACAGTTCCTGTTCAAAAAGTTTTGGTTCCACTTGAAAGAGCTATTGGGATAACAAATGAACGATGCATTGTTCAATTGATGACTTTGCATTTCACTATAGCGTCATTTAAACTAGATTGTGTATAATTAAGAAAATATACAAGAACGAGATGCCAATTTATAAGATTGATTGCACAAATATATTTTGTTTATTGCCAATAATATTTTGGATACATATAAAGGACTATATGCTCTTGAAAATCAAAGTAGCTTGAATTCATACAATAGCCCAAAGTAACAAAAACTACTCAAACAATGTCTATGCAATTTTCTTTATTTATAAGTGCTTATACAAAATAAATGAAATGAAAAACAGTTAGATTTATCCTTAATTTTTTCTATTCCTCGTTATGCTCGGTCATTGATGAAGAACCAGCACATTAGAGTATGAATATTGTAAGACGGAGAAAGGAGAGCGTATTTAACAATCCCCTAAAATATTGAAATAATATTTATTAAGAAAATGTGTATTAGACCTATAATAATAGAAAATAAACAATGCACAAAAAGTCTAGCATATTTTATACAGCTGAATGCATTTTACGTATAGAATATTTTATACAACTAAATGCATTTTATGTACAATAATAGGAAAGATGAGTTTGGATAAATTATGATCATTTTCAAAGATCAAATAACCAAACATTTCTACTTAAATTTTTTATTTTGATATTCTTACTCGGATTTCTAACATGCAATAATAATACAATTCACTATCAGCCAAAAAATGTATAATATGCTCACCTTAGATTCGCCTTTACCATTTCTAGAATGCAAAAATCTGGTTTTTTTACCTCAGTCGTAACAACGCTTGAATTTTCAACATCAATCTGCAAAATATTCCAAGACACAGTCATAGAAAGGAAACAAAAATTATGCAAAAAATATCCTTCAAATGCATAACAAACAAATGCACAGAAGTACTGGTATAGAATTTACTCGGAAGATTAGACATAGCAAAAGGGGACGATCACAAACAGCAAAAATCTTAAGTATTCTATATAAAAGTAAGAGGTGCATTAATACCCATTTATATTATGAATGTAACAATTTTAGTAGTGACATCGAAAAATTCTATAACATCACTCTTCTTTCCAAGATAGAGATTAACAGTGCATTACAGTTATCAGTAGAATATGTTAAGATTTTAGCAAAGATAAGATGAGAAATATGATAATTTAATTATTGATCATGTTCATGTTCATTAAAAAAACACTACTATTTAGTAAAGAACAGAATGTGAATGTGGAAATCAAGAGAAATAAAAAGAACATGAAAAAGATTTGAATCGAACTCGTAAAAAGTTAACGTTGGAAGTAGAACTATATTTGAAGTACTGTACAGTCTAGATATGAACTGATTCCCCTTTCCACATTTGATATATACAGGTTTAAAGTTGAGTAGTTCTATCATAATTAACTATTATGTCATGCTTCTTCGAAAAAATAATAATTTACAATTAAATACTTATACTTTACGATTTAAGATTCAAAAGCCTTATACACACACTCAGTCAATGAAGATATTCATAAACACATACAACTATATACTTGCACATGCTCATAGTTACACATCTTCAAAATTCACACCATCTACATCTTCAAAACCACTTCGTGTAATGTACTATCATGGGACATGAAAAATCAAAGTACCTGCTTATATGGTTATAATAAATCTCAAATAATCTTGTGTTGATCATAATAAATTTCAGTCGACCTTATACTAATAAATAATCGGTTTCACCAGTGGCATAACAAACATCAAATGTTACTGCATACACTACTTTCATCTAAGCAATATTTCATCTTTAATACGACAACAATGAAGCATTAAGCATTATCTTCGGCTATACAAGGACATACACACACACCCAAACACATAGGAGAAACTTTGAACATGATATTATCTTCAGCATCGTCAGTTGTCAGCAATAATTATTATATCATATATGCGAGATCTGAATAAAAATAGGATAAACTTTGAACTCGATTTGATAACAAACAATGATTTGAAATCGAACCGAAAACTAGGGTAAAAAAAATACTCACTAAATTCTCTGTTCTCAGCCAAGTTTAGGGCAACCGCGAATAGGGAAACCGAAGTGGAAAGTGAAGCCGCCAAGTTTAGGGCAACCGTAGGTAGGGAAACCAAAGTGGAAAGAGAAATCGCCAAGTTTAGCCAGCGATAGAGAAATCGACATGGAGGATTAAGCATTGAAATCTAAATCCCTAAGGGAAGTGGAAACTGAGGGAGAGGGAAATGAACATTGTGTGAAGAGATGGGAATACGGGTTTTTTTCCAACTTACACGAGGTGAATACTGTGTTAAGAGGCGACAAACTAAAAATGTTTTTGTCAGCGTTGAACCTTGAAAATAATACCGCCAAATATGTTTTCTATAGCTTTCACTATTTGAACGCTGAGACTAATTGCAGTAAAAAGTTACTTTTGTTGTAGTGCATCCTACTTCGCACGAAAATATTCTTTTAATAGCCGGTGGGTACAACAACACTTCAAACTACATACCCCAATAAAATGAATGTCATTCCTATTTTATCTATACTTTAAAGAGAGAAAATATAAAAACCTCGATTTTATAAACTGAAAAATCACCGAGCTAAATATATGCTCCTTTATACTTGTTTCTAAATAATAAAAACTATATCATATCAAAACTTCTATTTAAAATCAGACTTATATATATATATATATATTTCAAGGTCTCCAAAAACCTTCTTTTAAAACATAAATTTCCTAAATGGAAAAACTATTTCCTTGCCAAAAATCAAAACAAGCCTTAATTGATATATATATCTATATTAATATTTAAGGATTTCAAAAATTAACCTTTTATAAACTAAAAATTTCTTAAGACGACCAACTTAGTAGTACATGTTTCTTTGAAAATTAAAATTTCAAAACTTTCCCAAAACAAAATTTCTAAAATAAATCCTTGGGAATGTAACAACCCGGTATGTCGTACCGATTAACTATCGTCTTTAGACGATTTCTTTTCCTAGCTAATTATTGTTTGGAATTTTTAAACCAGTTTGAATTTTCTTTTGAAAAATGGTTAAGTCTTTTTGGTTGCCGTGATAACTAACCAAGACAAACCCGATCCCCCTTTATCCATTTTTTCATTCGTTCAGTAACCCTAAAACGAAAACAATCGAACGAAAATGGCGGCATCTCGTTTTCGTTCTTCTTCTTCGATCGAGAATTAGGGCTTCTTCGATCGTTCTTCGTTCGCTCTGAAAAGTCTGGGACTTTCGATCTTCATTCCTCTGCAAAAGCTAGGGCGCATCAAAAATGGCTGTTTCGTTAGTTCGCCGACCTTCAACAATTAGGGCTTTCGACTGCTTCAATTTTTGATCGAGCTCGAGGGGACTTCGGCTGCTCCATTCATGGCAAAGGTGAGTAATTCTCACATCTAATTTAATCTCATTATTCGTGAATTTTGTTGTTCGCTTTCTTGGCTACTACTGCTTCGAGCTTGAGTGATTTTTATCCTCTCACGTCAAATTTAAACCACTGTTTCACTCGATTTGAATTCCTATATTCTGTTCGTTGGATTTGTGATTTAATTCATCTCGGCATTGTTCGATTTTTGTTCGTTGATGATGATTTTTGGCATTTGGGTCGTGATGTTGTTTCTTTTTACTGTTGCATTGTCTTTATGGTCTTCATATTCATGTGTGTTTGTTGCACTTGCTAATGTTCCCTGAGCATTGTTTGCAATTGAAAATCTGGCATACCAACTTATTGAGGTCACTATATTTCGATGCTCTAGTTCGAGGCTACACACGCGTTGATTTCTGGTTTTTGCATCTTCTAGTTGGGTGGTTGTTTCATCACGACATCGGGTTGACACTTGAATTACGTTGATGAGGTTGATTTTGTTTGTCGTTGGTTTTGAATTGTTTCTGGTATTCATGGCAGTACTTTGCATGAATTTGTCCCTGTGACTTCGGCACTATCACTACTTCCATGTTGCCGCGAGTACATATGTATATGTTGTTTCGCTGGCGACATTGGTTATCACGGCTCTGATTTGATTTTTGTACTGTATATTATTTTTGTGATTTTCTGGCTTCTTTGATATAGATTGTGATTTCGTCATTCCTACAGTTTTACTGGTGATCACGGTCTTGACTTCTTCACTTGACATTGTTAGCATTCACTTGTACATGTATCATTGGCTTGCCTTCACTTGACCCACTGTTACATTCACTTGTACATGTGGCATTGGCTTGCCTTTGTGCCTTGTTGATATTCCTTTATATTCCGAGTTGGTTTGTACTAGTAGCTTGAGTTTCACATATTTTCTGCCTATATGTGTGCTCATATCAGTTTGGTATATATGTTTGCATTTCCATGTTGCACCTCTGTTCTATTTTGCTCATGTGCAGTTTGTAATGTACATTCATTTTGTACAATTAGGTTCGCATTCATGTTGCCCAGGCTTGACCTTGTTGATACTGACACTTGCTTTGGGTACTTTACCTGTTGTTTTACATGATGTTCCTTTTTGACTTGACGTTGACCTTGTCTTCGGCAAGCGAGTTGAACTGGTTCACTGTTTCCTTTTTGCTCGAATTAGTCGAGGCTTGATAATATTTCTGGTTGCTTGTGTAGTTTCTATCACTATACAGTGCTCTTATTCTTCTTTATGTCGCAATTCTTTAAATCATATATGTTGATTTCCTTTTGTTGCTTTATTGGTCCTTGAACATTTCTGAGTATTCCTTTTTACTGTGGCATTGGTTTTGGGCACAGTTGCTTTGTGCCTCTGTTGTGCACTTCATATTAGCCACTGCAGTTTCATTGTGGTGGTTGCTTTGTATTTGTTTTGTATTTTTTTGACCAGATCGTGCTATCCAATTGTGGTTGACACTTGAGTTGTCGTTGTTTGACTGTTTAGTTTCCTGGTTAATCGCTTGTTTCAACTGCAGTTTTATTGTGCAGTTGTTTCTGCTTTCTTTTTTTGCAGTTTCTCCTTTGTGATCTTGTGGTGACTGCAGTTACTGTGGTGGCGAGGCAGTACACGTGTGCGTGTACTGCAGCCACACATAATTGACAGATTTTAATTGATATTTCTTTTGTTCTTGATTCATTGATCTGTTGCGTATTTCGTATGCCGTATTGGCGACGCAGTACCCGTTAGCGTGTACTGCAGCCAATCAGAATTGAAAATTTTGTTGTTTTCTAAAATTATCTTCATTGATAATTCTTTTTATTTATCTTTGTTGATGATTTGGATTTGCTGATATGTTGTTTAACACTGTTTAGTGTTATATCTGCAGTTATCCGATTCTCTTATCGAGGAGTCGGATATACGAGATTTCTGTGACTGTCGTCTATTTGATGTTTGATTATCATTGCTTCTGTGCATTAATAACTGAGTTTGAATTAGACTGACCCGTGTATTATTTTCTTTTGAATTTAATACTCGGGTCAGACCGAGTATTTTCAGGTTGTAGATTTTTAGCTTTGGGATGCTGCTAGTGCTATGAAGACTTTTCATATCATTTGAAGCGTTTTGCGTCTTTTTGTAGTAGTCAGTGTACTGATTAGGATGATGTGTATTCATGTACATTAGTTGATAATGTATTTGTATATATAACTTCCAGAGTCGACAGTTGTAGTTGTATCATATGTATTGTGTCAACTGTATTGTAACTGACATCAGTTATATATATATATATGAGACTTTTTGTTCTATCTGTGTTCCGCACTTATTTTACCTGTGTTATTTTTATGTTTATTGTCCTAAACTATTATAGCCACTGTGTAGTAGCTTTGAGTTTGTATCGGTATGTCGGATTTCCTCCAAAAATGAAATGCATGTTATACTATCTGACATATCGGTGCTCGCACAAAGCAATTACACGGATGGTCGCTCCTCAACAGCCTTATTCTCCGTGCTAGTTGACAGCATTACACCGTAGTGTTCTTGGCTAGCGTGGGTATAGAGGTGGGGCGTCACAGCTTGGTATCAGAGCCTGGGGTTTAGGACAATTATAAAACATAACTTAGATGGAGCATATGTTACAACTATTTGTCGATGTTTTATCTCTCATCTTTACATATGATTATCTTTGATTGTTAGGTATGAATTCCTAACGCTTATTCATGTGCATTTGATTTTGATTTCGTGGAAGTATTTTGGCTTCTGCCTCCGTTTGCTTTGCGAACTCAAGTTGGGTTTTTGATGATGAGGATTTTTTTGTTCTTGTGTTTTCGGCTTTGAATTTATTTAGCCGATGTTGATTTTGTTTGAATTTGGCCAATTAAAGCTATTTTGACCTTTGGACTTTATTCCACTTTTGTGCCATGCTATGGGTGTCATTGTGTACCTGTTACACTATGATGAAAAATAGCTCGACCGGTTGCAAATTGAGTGATTTTGATTTTCACTCATATCTAGTTCGAATCTCAGCGATTTTGAACTTGATATTTTGTGTTTACCTCGGCTTGATTTCAATTCGACTTCGGTCACTTTGTTTTTGTGAAATTGCTAATTTCTTGATTTCCAAGACCCTGATTTTGTTTGCCGTTGAATTCTTTGATGATGATATTGATTCGTTTTGTCCTCGACTGTGACCATTAATTGTTGACTTCGACAGTGACTTGATTCTTATTTTTTGTTGAAGTCATTTATGCATTTATGCACGTTTTGCTTTGTTTTTTTTCAATTGATAATCGATTCTTCTTTTCCAATTAGTTGTTATCACCTTTGTCGACTTTGATAACTTCTATTTCTGGAATTTTTGGGTATTTCTACTTTGATGAATTTGGGATCGGATTCTTTGGATTTTATTCACGTCTTCGAATGTGAAATTTAGTGAATTGATTTGGTTTCCAAATTTAATCGATTCTTGACCATTTCCCCGATTTGTTGCTATCATTTATTAGCAACTTTAATGATATTTTCTTCGGGATTTTTGTGAACATACTTTTTGATGAATTCAGTATCGATTTCTTTGGATTCTATTCACATTTTTGTATGTGAATTTTTGTGATTGATTGTTTCTACAATCATTTTTGTGATTTGTCACTTTAAAAATATAAAGGTTTTCTATACTAGTAGTAAATATTAAAATCCTTTTCTCCAAACGATTTCAAAACTATTTTACTACAAAGCTCTTTCCTAAACCATTTTCCAATCTATTAATATATACAAATCTTTATTTCACTCGTATGAGAAATTGAATTAAACGGCTTAGTAAAACAAGTGGTATGAAACGCTTGCGTTTACTTCGTCGGTTAACTCCTGGACTTGTTCGATTGAACCTTTTGTGACAAATTTTCTAGCTAAGATCTACAGTTTGTTCGTAAATATTTGAGTTAAGCAAGTGGTTATGGGACATGAAGCTAAACTCTTATATTCACTAACTTAGTGTAATTGACACTTCTCGATGATCATGACGATCATTTTTGTGATTTAGACTAGCAACTGTGCGATGTCTCTTTGTCTGTGAGGGAGACTAAACCCCGTTTGTGTGATGTTTCGCCATCACATATGTGGGGTAGCGCCCCACGGTCTTCGGGCCATTCCTGTGTGAAAATTTAATGGATAGCTTCCATGAGATAGCTTCTCGTTCCTGTGTGATACGCGTCGGTGAGTTTTCATGCTCCCATTTTGTGATAGGCCTTCCCGTTTTTTTTTCTTTTTATGATTTAGACTAGCGATTGAGCGATGTCTCTTTGTCTGCGAGGGAGACTAAACCCCGTTTGTGTGATGTTTCGCCATCACATATGTGGGGTAGCGCCCCACGGTCTTCGGGCCATTCCTGTGTGAAAATTTAATGGATAGCTTCCATGAGATAGCTTCTCGTTCCTGTGTGATACGCGTAGGTGAGTTTTCATGCTCCCATTCATGTGTTAGGCCTCCCCCTCTTTGTGATTTCTGGATTTCGTGTGTAGATTTCTAGAATTTGTGTTTTCTGGATTTCTTGTGATGATTTCCAGAATTTGTGCTTCACCAATTTTCACGATTTCTATTGATAAGTTTTATCAATTTTTGTGCATTGGTGAATTTGTGTGTCATTGACTTGTTATGAATACAAGTTTAGGGTACGGTATCCCTTTCTATCTTTGAGAAGATTCTTGTGACATTTTTAATAAATGAAAATTCATTGGTATTATATTTTGATACCAGTTATTTTGATAAGATTTTGACGTGTTAACTTCAGCAACCGTCAATTTTAAAATGGGTTTACAAGCGGTTCTCCCGCAATGCTGATTTTGTTGTCCGTTTTTACGGTATTTTGAGAAGTGCAATTTCCTTATCAAAGTTGCTACTGATGTTGCTAATTTAATCATGTGTTTTCAAAATTCGTTATTTTTAAAAGTTGTTTCTAAATATAAATTAAAATTGTTTCCAAAATTTTTACAGTTTGCATTTTCAAAAGAATGAGGAAGCGATTTAAACGTTTCAGCAAAATCGAGGACTATGACCCCTTTCTTTTACTGATTCGCTTAATTCCGGACTTGTCCATTTGAGAATGTGAAATGTTATTTATTTATTTTTTAAAAAAATAAAAAATAAAAAAAATAAAAAATAAAATACACAATTTTGCACTTTCAAGGAAATGATAAAGAGATTTAAACGATTTAGCAAAAGTACGGAGTATGGAACCATACTTTTACTACTTTGGTTAATTCCGGACTCGTTAATCGAATATTTGTGATTTCTGATTATCGTTTTTGATAATCGGATATTTGTGATTTCTGATTATCGTTTTTGATAATCAGATATTTGTGATTTTTGATTATCGTTTTTGATAATCAGATATTTGTGAGATTTGATTATCATTTGTGATAATTAAATATTTGTGATTTCTGATTATCGTTTTTGATAATCGGATATTTGTGATTTCTGATTATCATTTTTGATAATCAGATATTTGTGAGATTTGATTCTCATTTGTGATAATTAAATATTTGTGATTTCTGATTATCGTTTTTGATAATCGGATATTTGTGATTTCTGATTATCGTTTTTGATAATCAGATATTTGTGAGATTTGATTATCATTTGTGATAATTAAATATTTGTGATTTCTGATTATCGTTTTTGATAATCGAATATTTGTGATTTCTGATTATCGTTTTTGATAATCGGATATTTGTGATTTTTGATTATCGTTTGAGATAATTAAATATTTGTTGATTTGAAATTTGATTACCGTTTGTGATAATATAATATTTGTTAAGTTGAGATTTCTGATTATCGCTTTTGATAATTAAATATTTGATGTTTTTTGATTATCGTTTTGATGATTGGAGATTACCCAGTTTTAATGATGTTGAGATTTCCTAGTCTCAAATTGATCCTAGAGTATGCTGATTTTAATGAATCGCTATTTCTATCTATTTCTGTTGAAAGTTAGAGTTTGTTGGTTATGAAGTTTGTGTTTCCAGTTAATTGTTGGATAACTAGATATTTGCAGTTTTTCGAATTGTGATGTTATGCTCTTATGGTTGTTACTTTTTTTTCCACTTATTCCTTAAGATTGCGAGGACGCAATTTCTTTAAGGAGGGGAGTCTGTAACAACCCGGTATGTCGTACCGATTAACTATCGTCTTTAGACGATTTCTTTTCCTAGCTAATTGTTGTTTGGAATTTTTAAACCAGTTTGAATTTTCTTTTGAAAAATGGTTAAGTCTTTTTGGTTGCCGTGATAACTAACCAAGACAAACCCGATCCCCCTTTATCCATTTTTTCATTCGTTCAGTAACCCTAAAACGAAAACAATCGAACGAAAATGGCGGCATCTCGTTTTCGTTCTTCTTCTTCGATCGAGAATTAGGGCTTCTTCGATCGTTCTTCGTTCGCTCTGAAAAGTCTGGGACTTTCGATCTTCATTCCTCTGCAAAAGCTAGGGCGCATCAAAATTGGCTGTTTCGTTAGTTCGCCGACCTTCAACAATTAGGGCTTTCGACTGCTTTGATTTTTGATCGAGCTCGAGGGGACTTCGGCTGCTCCATTCGTGGCAAAGGTGAGTAATTCTCACATCTAATTTAATCTCATTATTCGTGAATTTTTTTGATCGCTTTCTTGGCTACTACTGCTTCGAGCTTGAGTGATTTTTATCCTCTCACGTCTAATTTAAACCACTGTTTCACTCGATTTGAATTCCTATATTCTGTTCGTTGGATTTGTGATTTAATTCATCTCGGCATTGTTCGATTTTTGTTCGTTGATGATGATTTTTGGCATTTGGGTCGTGATGTTGTTTCTTTTTACTATTGCATTGTCTTTATGGTCTTCATATTCATGTGTGTTTGTTGCACTTGCTAATGTTCCCTGAGCATTGTTTGCAATTGAAAATCTGGCATACCAACTTATTGAGGTCACTGTATTTCGATGCTTTGGTTCGAGGCTACACACGCGTTGATTTCTGGTTTTTGCATCTTGTAGTTGGGTGGTTGGTTCATCACGACATCGGGTTGACACTTGAATTACGTTGATGAGGTTGATTTTGTTTGTCGTTGGTTTTGAATTGTTTCTGGTATTCACGGCAGTACTTTGCGTGAATTTGTCCCTGTGACTTCGGCACTATCACTACTTCCATGTTGCCGCGAGTACATATGTATATGTTGTTTCGCTGGCGACATTGGTTATCACGGCTCTGATTTGATTTTTGTACTGTATATTGTTTTTGTGATTTTTTGGCTTCTTTGATATAGATTGTGATTTCGTCATTCCTACAGTTTTACTGGTGATCACGGTCTTGACTTCTTCACTTGACATTGTTAGCATTCACTTGTACATGTATCATTGGCTTGCCTTCACTTGACCCACTGTTACATTCACTTGTACATGTGGCATTGGCTTGCCTTTGTGCCTTGTTGATATTCCTTTATATTCCGAGTTGGTTTGTACTAGTAGCTTGAGTTTCACATATTTTCTGCCTATATGTGTGCTCATATCAGTTTGGTATATATGTTTGCATTTCCATGTTGCACCTCTGTTCTATTTTGCTCATGTGCAGTTTGTAATGTACATTCATTTTGTACAATTAGGTTCGCATTCATGTTGCCCAGGCTTGACCTTGTTGATACTGACACATGCTTTGGGTACTTTACCTGTTGTTTTACATGATGTTCCTTTTTGACTTGACGTTGACCTTGTCTTCGGCAAGCGAGTTGAACTGGTTCACTGTTTCCTTTTTGCTTGAATTAGTCGAGGCTTGATAATATTTCTGGTTGCTTGTGTAGTTGCTATCACTGTACAGTGCTCTTATTCTTCTTTATGTCGCAATGCTTTTGTAACGACCCGATATTTTCAACCATTCGCATCCATTATAAGTGTATAGGTAGACACTCATGCCGGAGTTGAATTGCTCAAAATACCGTGTTGTAAATAAAATTTGGCAAATCTCAGAATATACAGTAAATAAATATAATCACAGATCACAGACACAGAGTAAAATAATGCAGCGGAAGTAAAAGAAATAGTAGTTCATGAAGCTACTATGAAAATATATCAGAGTTAAATAAGATACAATAGAAGAAACAAAGTACAGCAGAAGTCTCAATACAATAACCAAGTACAAGCTGAGTAGAACAACAGAACAGAAATAGATAGGACCAGACAAGCAGACAATCTCCAGCGATTCAAATCTCCGAGAGAGTGGAAATACAAATCTGTGAATAACTCAGGCTGACCCGAGCGTAAAGCAAAACACAAAACACTCGAGTCAGGACAATATATACTTATATAATGTAAACCAACTCAAGTGAACTGTAATAAAGGTACAAGTAACTTAAAGAATGCTTGGGATCGCCCATTCTTTAAGGATCCGTAAAAATATCTACTATGTAGTAATATTCGCTATTATAATAGTGTCTACATAAGTAAAGTATAATCATATCGGAAAATAGCATTAAGGGGATGGAGAACCTTAACGCGGTCGGATCTTAAAATCATAATCGTAGTAAAGCTCGATATGGTAGGTGACACGGCACAACTAGGCAATGCCAGGGTAGATATACCAATTACGCATCCGGACTAGTGGTGACGCATAGCAGCCACTACCGCCCACCTCGAACAACACTCCCAATCAAGGGTGGCCACCAAATCAATCACAAGTAATAGAATGGTATCGAAGAAGTGTGTCCAATAAGAGGTGCTACCTCCTTGGTCCGTCAATCGCTCCTGTTTTAGCCACCTAATGCCAACTCACGGGAGTTGGGTCCACGTATATACCTTAGCATCGTCGCCACCATCCTACTTCATTATGGAAACTCCACAGCGTACACAGTTGTCAAAGTGGTTTTCGGTATCGACAGAGAGTATGTCCATATCCGATCTCGGTCTCTTTGCCAACCAATCGTTATTATAACCCGTGGTTATAACTTTTAAAAACAATACTTTACTTCAAAATAAGATATCATTTCAAAATCATGTCTTTATCAAAATAATGATTTATCATTTCCAAATCATTTCAATATTCCAAAATATCGTATCCTTTCAAACTTCATTTCAAATCATTTCAATATACCAAAATATCATATCTTTTCAACTTCATTTCAAATCATTTTAATATATCAAAATATCATATCTTACAAACTTCATTTCAAATCATTTTAATATATCAAAATATCATATCTTTGATAGTTATACTTCGAAATCAAAATCATTTTTATTTCAAAACTATGTTCATTTCAAAACAACATCATTTCCATTTCAAACATATATTCACCTTTCAAATAGTCTATACTTTCAAAGTTATAATTCTTTTGAAACTAAAACATTTGAAATCATTATACTTTGAAAATCACAACATTTCGAAAACATATATTTGAAATCATCTTTTAATTCTACATATTTACAAATTTATTAAATTAAACCCAAATTCCAAATTTTAATTTAAATTTAATTCAAACCATCATTTTCAACTCACATTCAGTTTACTAACAAACCATTTCAAATATAGGTTTAATTCACAAATACAATATTCAATCTTTAGTATATTTCAAAGCTTAAATATCCCACATTTCATAAATTCAAAATCATTTATATACATTTCAAAATATCAAAATATTATTCAAAGCATCATTCATTTATATTTCATTTAAATACCATTTGAATCCATTCATTTTATTAAATTTAAATACCATTTTAAACTCACATTAAAATCAAATTCTTTCATTTAAAACAATTTAAATGTCTCTTCATTATCTTTAGAAATTTAACATTTAATTTCCAAAATTATATCATTTTCCAAATATTATTTTTCATTAAAATTTATTAAAACAACAAAAATACAGTTTCCGTAGCACTTACAAATGCTACGTAAAGTTATAGTTTAAAATAGTTCATTTAACAAAACGACAGCACTTAAATGCTGTAATATATTTCCATTAAATTTAAAATAAACTTAAATTAAGTTTAACCACTACAGCACTTACAAAGTGCTAAATAGCCTTTATTTCAAATTAACTTTTTTAGTTCATTTAAACAACTACAGCATTTGCAAAATGCTGTAATATCTTTTACATACATTTAAAAATGCTGTCAAATCAAATTCAGAGTTTAATTACCTTTTCACAAATTTAACTAAATTTCAAATTTTATTTAATTAACTTAAACCTTTAATTAAAACTAAATTTCACATTTCCAAGTCAAGTTATATTTTAAAGATCACTTTTAAACATTCATTTATTTAACCACTTAAATTCATAGAAAAATCAATAATACTTTAATAAATCATTTAAATTCAAATTAAATAAAATTATCATAATTACCATTTTCCAAATATAATTAAATTTCCATTTTATTTATATAACTTAAATATCATTTTTTTAACCAAAATTCCAAATTTCCAAACTTGAGTTATATTTCAAAAATCCAGTTAAACCATTCATTTATTACATTTTTAACACATAGAAAAATCATAATTTCTTTAATTCAAAATATTTCAAAATATGTTTAAATCAAATTTCATAAATTTATATTTTTTTAAAATACTTAAAAATATCCAAAACACCTTATAAAATAACCACGGGCCTGTATATAGTTTTCTAGCCTAGGTCAGGTGATACGGATATGTATCATTTCAATCCGTAGTTTAAAAAGAAAAATCCGGGTTCTATCATTTCAAACCCGCAATCCCAAGTTAAAATAAATTAAATAAAAACCATTCAGGCCTATCATTTCAGCCCATAACGTTTTTTTCCTATTCTAAAGTCCGTTCGGGTATGTATCATTTCAACCCATAGTGATTCTAGTCTACAGGGAACTTGCAATGGTGATAACTGATATAAATAACATAATAACATTAAATATCAGTAACATGTGATATAACAGGTGTAATAACAGGTGTGAACATCATATGATAATAATATAGGCATATATAACATGATAATATATTTCTACAGATTCACAGGGTGTCAATTTACTAGTTATATAGGTACATATTGTCTGGTGAGAATATCTCACCTGTATTGAGCTGGAGATGACAACTAACACACACATCATAGGATCCACAAAGGCACGAGAGTATGATAGTGGTTTGAGTGTGGGAGAGACAAGCCTAAATGCCTTGAATACATGAAACAAACCAATACAATATACATGAATAAACACTACACAACAATTTAAATAACTTGTATATTCAAGCACAAATCAATTCCAAACCAATTGCACTTGCCTCCATCTAGCATAGGCTCAGCCATGGATGGAAAATACATGAATAAGGATTGCTCTAAGGTCTGTTTGTGGACCTATAGGGGTCGGCCTAACCTAGAGAAGGTGGTGGACAAGTTTGTGAAGCAAAAATCTAATATTACAAGGCAAAAACATTGAATTCAAGGCAACTAAAGGGCTCGGCCTAGGTCATGGAGGACATGGCTATCTCAGGTGGGGTCAGTAGGTGGTGTGTAGAGGTGTCTCAGGTCTGAAATAGGTTGGTGGTGGTGGTGGTTGGTCGGCCTAGGTGGTGGAGAGAGGTGGTGGAAGGAGGATGTGCTTGGCTATGGGATCTAGGTGATGTTGCATAAAAACTATGGTGGTTCTTCATCACATAGGGGCTAGGCTATGGCATGGGAAGGGGCTGGAGGAGGTGTTGGTCAGAGGGGATGGTGTTGGAGGTGGCCAAGGTGGTGGATGTGGTGTTGGCCGATCCAAAGAAGAGGAGGACAAGTGCAAAATTATGTGAAAACAAAGGAAAACATAGAAAAGAAGAAGGTTTTTACCCAAAAATCTTTGCAAATGATGATCGCCATGATTTTTGTGATTGAGAAGAGTTTGTATACGGAAATAAAAAGAAAAATAAGCAGCTGAAAGAAAAGTTAAGGTCGGCCAAAGAAATTGAATGAAAAAGGTTGGAAAACGAAGAGACCGGAAAACAAAGAGCCTTAGGCAAACCAAGAGTCACAAACTCTTCAAATTTCCATTATTAATTTAGAAATTTGTAAATACATATAAAACTGATAAATAAAGATAAAACTTAGTAAAGAAAAATTAATATATAAAATAAATAATTAAATTTTAATTATATAGCATTTAAATTAAGAAAATGGCTAAAATTTGCAAACTAGGCTTTAAAAATTTAGAAATAACCTCAATACACTTTGGAAACATTTATTTTAATTTGAATACATGTAAAATGAATAAAATAAAGTAAAACACAGCAAATAAGAGTGAATGCATAAAATAAATAAATAAATTTTAATTATATATAATTAAATTAAGAAAATAGCAAAGAAAATAGAAATTAGGCTTTAAAATTAGAAAACAATTCAGTAGACTTTAGAAAAATTATATTATCATTTGTAAAAATATTAAAAGACAAAATATACATCAAATAACATATTAGCACATATTTAAAATAAAATATAACAAAGAAAAAGTAATTTATACAATTTAAAATAGGCAAAATTTCAAAATAAACAATTTATACTCAAAATTGAAATGTACATATCTTTTGCAGTTTAACTCCGTTTTCAACGAAACGAAAAGTAGTATTCATGTTATTAAATCTATTTTCATAATAAAAGATAAAATTTATAATTTCAAATATTTAAAATTTAAATTTAAAAGTCAAAGTTTGACTATTTTAACCAAAATTCACTTTTAGGAAAATTATTCTATTCAGTCATATTTGGACTTCTAATCCATATCAAAATCAAAGTTTATATTTAAAATAACAAAATTTATTCTTTTTCATAAATAAAGCTTTTTAAATATGGAAATATCAATTTAAAAATAATTGTAAAATACAGGGTTGTTACACTCTCCCCCACTCAAAGCTTTTCGTCCCCGAAAAGGAACGAGGTACGGGAAAGCACAGAAAAAGATAGAATGAAATAGAATTAAGACAAGATGATAAGAAGATTGGAATTACACCTGATAACTATTGTTATAGGTAAGTTTAACAAGATGGAGGTGATCAAATAAAGAATATAAGCACGAAAAAGATCCTCTAGAGTCTGAATCTCCCTTTTCACTTGACCGACGGTCTATGAATGGAAGAACAGTGCTTAGGGTTAAAATGAGTACCAAAAATTTTCAAAGATTACAGAAAGATTTCTAAACAGACTGGTATAAGCAATAGCCTTCCCATTATGTAACAAGATAAGAGAAATAAGGACAAACAAAAGATAGTTTGAAAAAAAAAACAAAATAAGATAATAGATTTGTAACCATAATGTTTTGAAATCATAACAATTTAGAGGTGTTATCATTTGGAAATCATACTACTAAAAATCATAACACTTTGGAAATGTTATTCTAAAAAAAAACATAACACTTAGAAAATCATAACACTTTTAAAAAAAATAAACTTCATTTAAACCATTTTAATTCAAGGTCAAATAATATTCATTTTAAAGTTGTAACATTTCTAAGTTCATTCAATTATAAAAATTTCCAAAACATTGTCTTTTCAAAATAGCAGCACTTATAAACTGCTAAGTAGATATATTAATATTTCAAATCAGTTTAGTTCCAGAAATATTTATTTGGACATCATTTAACTTATGACTTATTAAAACAAACTTTTATGAATGGAATATCCAAATTAAACTATACTTCGTTTATTAAGTTAAAAGTTCACTATTTTAGTTAGCTCTTAATATTTAACACATAACCTAACACTTTATTTAAAATACCCATTTCTCAAATAGATATTCCTTTAATAAGTTACACTTAAAATTCCATTTGAAAACCAAATTCTCAATTATCAATTTTTAGTGATGTTAAAATACATTTTAACTATTTAAATCATAATCATTCATTTTTCAAGACATATCTATTTCATAAATAAAATATTTATCATAACAAATATAACAATCAAATTTCTTTACACATTTATTCATTTAGACATCAATTATACTATGAATTCAAGTTAAATAAACTTTATTACAAAATGTCCAATTCCAATGTATTTTACTTTATCTATTCAAAGATTTATTATGCAACATATTCATTTCAGGAAATAACCTTTATTAAAATTCCTAGGTTAGACTTAAGGTTCAATAGTAAATCAAATTTGATTATTAAGTTATTTAAATAAAATCTCTTTAAATTCCTTTTTCACTATTTGCCTATGTTAATCTTTTATAACCAAAATTTAAGTGTATAACATGTATTATAACCACTCAAATTTTATTTATAAAAATCCTTTTTATATTGTATATTATCCAATTCCATATTCAACTTCTGTGTAATTTAGGTAAGTTATATTGGAATGAAATTGTGTGTTATACAAGTAAAACTTTCCAATTCAATTATCTCAAGTTTGAATCATTTATTCAAATTTTTGATTTTCCTCTTATAACTGAAATTATTCTTTAAAATAAAATTTAAGAATTAAACTTCCGATTCCTTTCAAACCATTTAGCGATAAGTAATTATACATACATAATATGTCAAATCAAATTTTAAATCATATATCTATATATATTATAATCCAAGTCATATTTTGAAATTCAATTAAATTAAATCTTTCAAAACAAAGCTGTAGTAAGACTACAGAACGGTCTCTTCAGTTCAAAACTCGAAAATGAATTTCGATGATGCTGCAGTCATCACCGAAATTATTTTCCAGCGACAAAGAGAAGAGCACTTAATTTTTATACTTTAAAATCCTTTAGAGACAAATTTTTATTCAAAAATACTTTAAATAATATCCTTTAAAAAAATTTTAAACACAAGGTTTGAAACCATCGGAAATTAAATTCTTTAACTTTCTTGTTTTAAATTCATTTCAGTTTCCAAAATCAATTTATAAACATCTATTTATAAATTCATTTATAGAATGATAAATCAAGTATTATCATTTGAAATAATCAATTTAAATCAATTTATTAAGTTCCATAATATTTACTTATATCAAAATTTATTTCATTAAACAATTTTTTTTTAAATAATATTGTGTCAGTTTGTTCTATCAAAGTGTTTTAGAAATCCTATCGATAGCATTGATCAGACGAATCGATCGGAAGCCCAAATCAACCTCAACAACTTAAACGACACACTATATAAAATAAAACATAGATTTACAAGTACAATTCAAAATGTTTGGAGATATTTCGGAAACAAAACAAGATGATTAATTATCAACATATGAAGATGGATAAGCTTAGATAAATCGCGGGCAACCTTAACCGGGTCAACCGTGACTTAATGAATAAGATCAAATGTGTATTTTTTTCTGGGGTAAATCTACATCTGATCTCAAAAGATAGTGTTTGGAGTAATAAAAGATATTAGCATCTAAACCAAGGATAGATATAAATCTCTGGTGAATCGATGCTAATTTGTAAAGGAGTTTCCCCCTTTACCAGAAAATTAGAATATTGGCGAGACAGCCAATTCACTATAAAGATCATTCGAAGTGGAGTTATGTGATACTCCAAAATCAAAAGAAGATGAATAGTGAGGGACAAGAATGAATTTTGAAACCGCAGGGAACGTTCCAAAAATTCAGAGGAAATTTGAATCAAGAGGAAAAGATTCAAACTCGAAAGAAAGTGATTCTGCAAATAAATCTACTCCATATGCTGAGTTTGGCCTCAAAGCCAAAGCTCTGATACCAACTGTAACGACCCGATATTTTCAACCATTCGCATCCATTATAAGTGTATAGGTAGACACTCATGCCAGAGTTGAATTGCTCAAAATACCGCGTTGTAAATAAAATTTGGCAAATCTCAGAATATACAGTAAATAAATATAATCACAGATCACAGACACAGAGTAAAATAATGCAGCGGAAGTAAAAGAAATAGTAGTTCATGAAGCTACTATGAAAATATATCAGAGTTAAATAAGATACAATAGAAGAAACAAAGTACAGCAGAAGTCTCAATACAATAACCAAGTACAAGCTGAGTAGAACAACGGAACAGAAATAGATAGGACCAGACAAGCAGACAATCTCCAGCGATTCAAATCTTCGAGAGAGTGGAAATCCAAATCTGTGAATAACTCAGGCTGACCCGAGCATAAAGCAAAACACAAAACACTCGAGTCAGGACAATATATACTTATATAATGTAAACCAACTCAAGTGAACTGTAATAAAGGTACAAGTAACTTAAAGAATGCTTGGGATCGCCCATTCTTTAAGGATCCGTAAAAATATCTACTATGTAGTAATATTCGCTATTATAATAGTGTCTACATAAGTAAGTATAATCATATCGGAAAATAGCGTTAAGGGGATGGAAAACCTTAACGCGGTCGGATCTTAAAATCATAATCGTAGTAAAGCTCGATATGGTAGGTGACACGGCACAACTAGGCAATGCCAGGGTAGATATACCAATTACGCATCCGGACTAGTGGTGACGCATAGCAGCCACTACCACCCACCTCGAACAACACTCCCAATCAAGGGTGGCCACCAAATCAATCACAAGTAATAGAATGGTATCGAAGAAGTGTGTCCGAAAAGAGGTGCTACCTCCTTGGTCCGTCAATCGCTCCTGTTTTAGCCACCTTATGCCAACTCACGGGAGTTGGGTCCACGTATATACCTTAGGATCGTCGCCACCATCCTACTTCATTCTGGAAACTCCACCGCGTACACAGTTGTCAAAGTGGTTTTCGGTATTGACAAAGTGTATGTCCATATCCGATCCCGGTCTCTTTGCCAACCAATCGTTATTATAACCCGTGGTTATAACTTTTAAAAACAATACTTTACTTCAAAATAAGATATCATTTCAAAATCATGTCTTTATCAAAATAAAGATTTATCATTTCCAAATCATTTCAATATTCCAAAATATCGTATCCTTTCAAACTTCATTTCAAATCATTTCAATATACCAAAATATCATATCTTTTCAACTACATTTCAAATCATTTTAATATATCAAAATATCATATCTTACAAACTTCATTTCAAATCATTTTAATATATCAAAATATCATATCTTTGATAGTTATACTTCGAAATCAAAATCATTTTTATTTCAAAACTATGTTCATTTCAAAACAACATCATTTTCATTTCAAACATATATTCACCTTTCAAATAGTCTATACTTTCAAAGTTATAATTCTTTTGAAACTAAAACATTTGAAATCATTATACTTTGAAAATCACAACATTTCGAAAACATATATTTGAAATCATCTTTTAATTCTACATATTTACAAATTTATTAAATTAAACCCAAATTCCAAATTTTAATTTAAATTTAATTCAAACCATCATTTTCAACTCACATTCAGTTTACTAACAAACCATTTCAAATATAGGTTTAATTCACAAATACAATATTCAATCTTTAGTATATTTCAAAGCTTAAATATCCCACATTTCATAAATTCAAAATCATTTATATACATTTCAAAATATCAAAATATTATTCAAAGCATCATTCATTTATATTTCATTTAAATACCATTTGAATCCATTCATTTTATTAAATTTAAATACCATTTTAAACTCACATTAAAATCAAATTCTTTCATTTAAAACCATTTAAATGTCTCTTCATTATCTTTAGAAATTTAACATTTAATTTCCAAAATTATATCATTTTCCAAAGATTATTTTTCATTAAAATTTATTAAAACAACAAAAATACAGTTTCCGTAGCACTTACAAATGCTACGTAAAGTTATAGTTTAAAATAGTTCATTTAACAAAACGACAGCACTTAAATGCTGTAATATATTTCCATTAAATTTAAAATAAACTTAAATGTTAAGTTTAACCACTACAGCACTTACAAAGTGCTATAATAGCCTTTATTTCAAATTAACTTTTTTAGTTCATTTAAACAACTACAGCATTTGCAAAATGCTGTAATATCTTTTACATACATTTCAAAAATGCTGTCAAATCAAATTCAGAGTTTAATTACCTTTTCACAAATTTAACTAAATTTAAAATTTTATTTAATTAACTTAAACCTTTAATTAAAACTAAATTTCACATTTCCAAGTCAAGTTATATTTTAAAAGATCACTTTTAAACATTCATTTATTTAACCACTTAAATTCATAGAAAAATCAATAATACTTTAATAAATCATTTAAATTCAAATTAAATAAAATTATCATAATTACCATTTTCCAAATATAATTAAATTTCCATTTTATTTAAATAACTTAAATATCATTTTTTTAACCAAAATTCCAAATTTCCAAACTTGAGTTATATTTCAAAAATCCAGTTAAACCATTCATTTATTACATTTTTAACACATAGAAAAATCATAATTTCTTTAATTCAAAATATTTCAAAATATGTTTAAATCAAATTTCATAAATTTATATTTTTTTAAAATACTTAAAAATATCCAAAACACCTTATAAAATAACCACGGGCCTGTATATAGTTTTCTAGCCTAGGTCAGGTGATACGGATATGTATCATTTCAATCCGTAGTTTAAAAAGAAAAATCCGGGTTCTATCATTTCAAACCCGCAATCCCAAGTTAAAATAAATTAAATAAAAACCATTCAGGCCTATCATTTCAGCCCAAAACGATTTTTCCCTATTCTAAAGTCCGTTCGGGTATGTATCATTTCAACCCATAGTGATTCTAGTCTACAGGGAACTTGCAATGGTGATAACTGATATAAATAACATAATAACATTAAATATCAGTAACATGTGATATAACATGTGTAATAACAGGTGTGAACATCATATGATAATAATATAGGCATATATAACATGATAATATATTTCTACAGATTCACAGGGTGTCAATTTACTAGTTATATAGGTACATATTATCTGGTGAGAATAACTCACCTGTATTGAGCTGGAGATGACAACTAACACACACATCATAGGATCCACAAAGGCACGAGAGTATGATAGTGATTTGAGTGTGGGAGAGACAAGCCTAAATGCGTTGAATACATGAAACAAACCAATACAATATACATGAATAAACACTACACAACAATTTAAATAACTTGTATATTCAAGCACAAATCAATTCCAAACCAATTGCACTTGCCTCCATCTAGCATAGGCTCAGCCATGGATGGAAAATACATGAATAAGGCTTGCTCTAAGGTCTAGTTGTGGACCTATAGGGGTCGGCCTAACCTAGAGAAGGTGGTGGACAAGTTTGTGAAGCAAAAATCTAATATTACAAGGCAAAAGCATTGAATTCAAGGCAACTAAAGGGCTCGGCCTAGGTCATGGAGGACATGGATATCTCAGGTGGGGTCAGTAGGTGGTGTGCAGAGGTGTCTCAGGTCTGAAACAGGTTGGTGGTGGTGGTGGTTGGTTGGCCTAGGTGGTGGAGAGAGGTGGTGGAAGGAGGATGTGCTTGGCTATGGGATCCAGGTGATGTTGCATCAAAACTATGGTGGTTCTTCATCACATAGGGGCTAGGCTATGGCATGGGAAGGGGTTGGAGGAGGTGTTGGTCAGAGGGGATGGTGGTGGAGGTGGCCAAGGTGGTGGATGTGGTGTTGGCCGATCCAAAGAAGAGGAGGACAAGTGCAAAATTATGTGAAGACAAAGGAAAACATAGAAAAGAAGAAGGTTTTTACCCAAAAATCTTTGCTAATGATGATGGCCATGATTTTTGTGATTGATAAGAGTTTGTATACGGAAATAAAAAGAAAAATAAGCAGCTGAAAGAAAAGTTAAGGTCGGCCAAAGAAATTGAATGAAAAAGGTTGGAAAACGAAGAGCCTTAGGCAAACCAAGAGTCACAAACTCTTCAAATTTCCATTATTAATTTAGAAATTTGTAAATACATATAAAACTGATAAATAAAGATAAAACTCAGTAAAGAAAAATTAATATATAAAATAAATAATTAAATTTTAATTATATAGCATTTAAATTAAGAAAATGGCTAAAATTTGCAAACTAGGCTTTAAAAATTTAGAAATAACCTCAATACACTTTGGAAACATTTTTTTTAATTTGAATACATGTAAAATGAATAAAATAAAGTAAAACACAGAAAATAAGAGTGAATACATAAAATAAATAAATAAATTTTAATTATATATAATTAAATTAAGAAAATAGCAAAGAAAATAGAAATTAGGCTTTAAAATTAGAAAACAATTTCAGTAGACTTTAGAAAAATTATATTATCATTTGTAAAAATATTAAAAGACAAAATATACATCAAATAACATATTAGTACATATTTAAAATAAAATATAACAAAGAAAAAGTAATTTATACAATTTAAAATAGGCAAAATTTCAAAATAAACAATTTATACTCAAAATTGAAATGTACATATCTTTTGCAGTTTAACTCCGTTTTCAGCGAAACGAAAAGTAGTATTCATGTTATTAAATCTATTTTCATAATAAAAGATAAAATTTATAATTTCAAATATTTAAAATTTAAATTTAAAAGTCAAAGTTTGACTATTTTAACCAAAATTCACTTTTAGGAAAATTATTCTATTCAGTCATATTTGGACTTCTAATCCATATAAAAATCAAAGTTTATATTTAAAATAACAAAATTTATTCTTTTTCATAAATAAAGCTTTTTAAATCTGGAAATATCAATTTAAAAATAATTGTAAAATACAGGGTTGTTACAGCTTTAAATCATATATGTTGATTTCCTTTTGTTGCTTTATTGGTCCTTGAACATTTCTGAGTATTCCTTTTTACTGTGGCATTGGTTTTGGGCACAGTTGCTTTGTGCCTCTGTTGTGCACTTCATATTAGCCACTGCAGATTCATTGTGGTGGTTGCTTTGTATTTGTTTTGTATTTTTTTGACCAGATCGTGCTATCCAGTTGTGGTTGACACTTGAGTTGTCGTTGTTTGACTGTTTAGTTTCCTGGTTAATCGCTTGTTTCAACTACAGTTTTATTGTGCAGTTGTTTCTGCTTTCTTTTGTTGTAGTTTCTCCTTTGCGATCTTGTGGTGACTGCAATTACTGTGGTGGCGAGGCAATACACGCGTGCATGTACTGCAGCCACACAAAATTGACAGATTTTAATTGATATTTCTTTTGTTCTTGATTCATTGATCTGTTGCGTATTTCGTATGCCTTATTGGCGAGGCAGTACACGTTAGCGTGTACTGCAGCCAATCAGAATTGAAAATTTTGTTGTTTTCTAAAATTATCTTCATTGATAATTCTTTTTATTTATCTTTGATAATGATTTGGATTTGCTGATATGTTATTTAACACTGTTTAGTGTTATATCTGCAGTTATCCGATTCTCTTATCGAGGAGTCGGATATACGAGATTTCTGTGACTGTCGTCTATTTGATGTTTGATTATTATTGCTTCTGTGCATTAATAACTGAGTTTGAATTAGACTGACCCGTGTATTATTTTCTTTTGAATTTAATACTCGGGTCAGACCGAGTATTTTCAGGTTGTAGATTTTTAGCTTAGGGATACTGCTAGTGCTTTGAAGACTTTTCATATCATTTGAAGCGTTTTGCGTCTTTTTGTAGTAGTCAGTGTACTGATTAGGATGATGTGTATTCATGTACATTAGTTGATAATGTATTTGTATATATAACTTCCAGAGTCGACAGTTGTAGTTGTATCATATGTATTGTGTCAACTGTATTGTAACTGACATCAGTTATATATATATATATATATGAGACTTTTTGTTCTATCTGTGTTCCGCACTTATTTTACCTGTGTTATTTTTATGTTTATTGTCCTAAACTATTATAGCCACTGTGTAGTAGCTTTGAGTTTGTATCGGTATGTCGGATTTCCTCCAAAAATGAAATGCATGTTATACTATCTGACATATCGCTGCTCGCACAAAGCAATTACACGGATGGTCGCTCCTCAACAGCCTTATTCTCCATGCTAGTTGACAGCATTACACCGTAGTGTTCTTGGCTAGCGTGGGTATAGAGGTGGGGCGTCACAGGAAAAGAAATCATTTTAAAACCCTTTTTTCCTTTTTCCAAACTCTACGGTATTTCCAAAACATACTATAAAAATTCTCTCATAGGTTTTAGACCAAGGGATTGACATTAGTTATTCAAATAAAAATCAGGTTTGCCATTAAAGAGGTGATCAATGAATGCACCATAGCATAAACTTACTTCCGAACAATTGCGACATACAGACTCTAATTTTATGCCCATTTTGAATAAATGTGTGTCTTCGATTGGAACTCAAAATCCAAAATCACGAGCAAGATAGAATCTCAACCATCAAGTCGAACACTCGCAGTCTCCGAGATTCTGCCATATGTCGTACTCATGCTCTTCATCAATAGTGCTTTACGCATCGCCAGCACTTCATGGAGTACTTCAGAGTCGGCATGAAAATCTTAACTGTAAGATATTTCCAATTCCTTGTTGCTTTACCCATTCTCTTGGAGTGGAACTACAACCACTTCTATAGTTGAAATTCTTAGAATCTAGCATAAAAAATATAATACTACTAGATAGGAAAGTATGAATACGTTCTCTCAATTTATCCTAATTCCTCTATCTACTAAACTAGGCTCTGATACCAAATGTAACAACCCGTACCTTAATGGGCTTAAATTTTGACAAAAATCGGAACCCAAGTCCATTAGAGAACAGATCGTTGGATTTGGTACCTACAAATAAGCATGAGCATTATCAGAGATTGATAGACATCTAAACTTACAGCGGAAACAATAATAGGATAAGAATACTGATTATGACCACTACCTTGGAACTAGTGGTATTCCTTGGATAGCAGATTGTCACATCAGCATCGAGCATGAGAGAAAAGAAGACTTCTCCAACAACAAAGCACATCCAGCTCCAATGACCTATTCGTCTAAATCTGTCCTGTGGGTTGAAATGTGGAGGGCGTCAGAACAACATTTTGGCGACTAGAAAAATCTATATACTGTCCATAACATAAATATATACCAATTGGTTTCCATTTAATTGTTATGTCCACTATGGTTAGCATTTCTACTCTAACCTTGCATTACATACACTATTACTTACCCATTCCCAAGGTATAAAAACACCGATGAAGCCTTATCAACCACCCAATACTTCCAAATCCATTTGCCACTTAATATTTCATAATATGAAGAGGCCTTCTATAATGCTTTTAAAAAGAGAAATAGGCAGACTCTTCCATTTAAGACCTTAATCAAGGTAGACCTCGTCATTTAAGACCTATTCCCAAGGTGGTTTCCTAACAATGTTGTCAATAGTCGGTGGGTCCTAACTACAAAGACTTCTAACCACTATTTAAGGCTTTCGACAATTAATTTCCATCTATTACCGCATCTATCGCCGATAAAATCGTAGCCACATAATAAATAGTACCCAAGCCACTCAATACCTTTTATTGGAAAATAGGCTGACTTCTGTCATTTAATACCTTAATTAAGGCAGACCCCATCATCTAAGACCTATTTCCAAGGCGTACTCCTCAATAGTACTATCTTTATTATGACTTTAGCAATATGAGAGACCGTACCCAAGCCATTAATACCTTTTATTGGAAAATAAGCAGACTCTAGTCATTTAATACCTTAATTAAGGCAGACCCCATCATTTAAGATCTATTTCCATGGCGTGCTCCTCAATGGTACTATCTAGCTGACATTGCTTCGAATCTCATTGGCCTACTTAATACTTCTTTTATAGGAAAGAGGAGGACCCTACAGTCACTTAAGACCCCAAATCTGAAGCGAACCCTTCCCGGGATATCCACTATCACTTTTAATTATAAATATGAAATCTCATTAGGTTACTTTTTTCGATAGGGAGACAGGCCCTACAGCCACTTAATACCTCAACACTGAAGTAAACCCTTTTAAAGATATCCTTATTTATTTGGAATCTCATTAGGTTACTTAATACTTCCATTTTGGAGAGAGGCACACCCTATAGCTACTTAAGACCTCAAACTAGAAGCAAACCCTTATGGAGTTATCCCTCAGCGCTCCGAATTCCAAATTTGGACAATTTAATACTTTCCAATTAAGACACCATGCCTATGACTAGTGATATCTCACGTCAATAGTAAGTGCACCCAATTGCTAGTAGCTTCAAAGTGAAAGGCAGGCTTTCGTCGAGTGACTCTACTGACCATGCATCATTAACATACTAAGTCTAATTAACCATCCTAAGTTTTTACTTATATTATCTTAGGTAGACATTGGACTACTAATTTCCTTTTTTTATTTAAGGCAATAAGATTTACCTTAAATACTTATCGACCTATAAATCCCCTTTAATGCTCATAGATGTCAATTTGTCCATAAAATCTAAAAGGACATTTCCTAAGACATTTATGTATGATTAGTTATTTCAAATTAGTAACCTTTTATATCTATTCCATTTTTATTAATTCAACTTCTTTATTTATCAGTCCCATTGATCCATTTACATCATCAAATTTTGCAACTCCCATATTTATTACCATTTATTTCTCATTTATTAGAGTTACAACCTTTTAAATTCCTTTTCCATTAATTAATTATTTAAACGTGAATATTACGTGTAAGCGTCATTATTAACTTTTTATTTAATTATTACAAGCGTAGTAAATTACGTACAAATATATACTTTTATCGAATATATACCAGTTATATATCTTCACTAGAATATTATTTTCCATATTCAATTGTTGGAATCATATCTAAAAAGATTGTCTGCTATAATTTCTATAAATTAGTCCAAATTAAGAGATCTAACGTCAAAATATAAAGATTACATCGTTTCAAATTACATGGAATAATCATTTCCTTTTATTACTAAAATAGACAGTGTAAACTACAATGAATTCATAATTTACACGTCTCTTTCTCTTTTTATTTGCATATATTCTTGCTAGATCAAACGTTGTATTTTTCCCAAAGGGGAAAGAAATCAGCTAATTTACAAATATTAAACGGATCTAAATTTCAATAATTCCAAACATAGAAAAGTTTACATTCCAATTAGATTGAGGTAATAATCGAAATCCATAACATTATTATACAAGCTATTTCGGATATGGAATAAATTTCATTCGAATCAATATTCTAAATTCATAATTTTGGGACTAATTTCCAAATCAGGTTATCAAACAATTATAAATCAATCCATAAACAAGAATATGTAGGCAACGTTTATTATATTCATGTCATATTTAATTTGTTGCCTACAACTCATATACAATTATCCAGTTAGGCATAAAAATAAAATAATCACCAACGGGATAATTTTCATATTATAACAATCTTTAAGATTTCCCACTCACCTTTAAAAGCAATTCAAATCTCCAGATTTGAAGTAGAACCTTTGATTCATCTCCAAATTCTTTTTAATACAAAAGATATGTATAAAAGGGTATATACATACATTAGAGTTATAGATTTAAGAAGAGATTTGGGATAGGAAGAGAAAATAGATACAAATATATATAAATATATAAATTACCTCAAATACACGTATAGTTGATTCTCTTCTCTTCCCCTTTTCATTTGATTTCTATTCTTCTCCAATTTGTATGAATATAAATACAAATATCTTATTTTTATAATTTAGAAAGAAAGTGGAGAAGGAGAGATGGCCTGGCTTTGCTACTGCTTTTAGAAAAATATGAGAAGAGAAGGGTGGGCTAGGCTTGAATTTATATGCGCAAGAATCAACTAGAACCATTAAATTTAAAATAATAAATCCTGGTTGTACATGGCCTAGGGTTGTTGGAGCCGCCACATATAAAGCGGTCAACCGCCCCCTTCCTATGGGTTGCCGCCCTTGGTCGACCGCTCCATTATGCAGGTCGACCTATGGGCCCAAGCTAATTAATTAAAAACGTTAACTTTTCTTCTTTATTTATTTTCATTTTGAATTCGTTTTTCATCCGTAACTTCTTCGTTTGGACTCCGATCACAAACCGTAAATATGAATGTTGCTCAGAATTTCGCTATAACGACCCAGAAATTTTGGTTATTTGAAATTGGAATATTTAATTGACTTTAAATATTTGAAAGTTAATTTTATAGGTTAAATAACTTTAATTTAAAATATAGCGGTTTATTAGATAATTTAATTTTTAAAATTAATAATTGAAATTGCTTGAATAATTGAATCTTGAGTTTTAAGCTTAATAAAAATATTTTCAAAGCTTATTAAATTTTATTTAACAAGAGCGAAGGTAATTGAGCTTTTAAATTGGATTTTTAAGTGATTTACTTGATTTTGAAAATAACTCGTTTTAATTAACATGTAAAAATAGCCTTTCGGGGGCATAGTCTTGGATTCCGACGAAACTAGTTCCATTGGATCCGTAGTAGTGTACTATTATCGGATTTCAAATTTCGTAGCGTTTGGAGTTATCGTTTGGTCGTACGGGATAGAAACACGTTGAAATTTATATCGGAAATTTAATATAATAATTGGGTTCAAAAAGCTATTTTCTCCATACGATCAAATTAGGTTTCGAAACTTGTTTCACTGTGTTCAGAATAGGTGTATAACATTAGGAAAGTCAGGTGGTACACCTCGATTGGGATTCGAAAATTATAGCTAGATATTTTTGAATTTTAAATTATATATATATATGATATATATATATATATATATATATATATATGTGTGTTAATTTGACCACAGCCTCCAACCTATCATTCAGCCCAATCTATTTCTCATTCCAGCCACCCTACCTATGATCTACCCGCCACTTTTCAATTTAAATACAGTGAGCACGCAATAGAGAAAAAAAAGGAAAAGTCTGGAATTCAAAAATATATTTCTCAAAATCTACTAAATAAAGAATATGAAACAAGCTCTAAAAATCAAAGTTTGGCGAGTGCTTCAATCTAATATGCTATTTGAGGGTTGCAGCTTCGTTTTGATGTTCGATAGTGGGATGTCGTGTAGCCGTTGATGACTAGAGTTTGGGTTTCATGGTGATAGGAGCATCGATGGACGAAGATGGTATGGTATTCGACTTCATGGCGAAGTTTGGCACCTGGGGTCGAAAATTTGGAGGGTGCGGTCGAGTCTGAGAGGGGGGCAACATCGCAACAGTTGTGAGGAGGAGCATGGTCGCATTTTGCATCGATGGGGCGGAGGCGATGAAGGGGTGATGGTCGGGTGTGGTTCGAGTAGAGATTCATGTTGGTGTTGTCGGATTTTAGTTTCGAGCTTTGGAGCTCCATATCACTATAAACATGCACGACCTGATGATGTTCGAGCGTGCACAAGGGAAAGGAGCAGCGCATTTGGGGAAGAAGGTGAGGGCGAGCTTGGACCTTGTGGGCTGGGTTGGGTTATATGGTTTGAAATTAAAATGTAATTAGTGAATAAAATTGTTTTAATAAATTCGAAAGCTTAGGAAATTTATAACTCGCTCGTTTTAGATCCAAATCCAACGTGGTCAGTCGCGTTGGACTCGTGTCAAAATAAGCTTCACTATGAAATTGGATTATAGCGATTTGTAGCTTCCAATTTTTTTAGCTAAATTCGAACGCTTGTCGAATTTAGCCCGAACCGGAACGCAGAACTGACAACTGGAATTTCTATGAGTAAATCTCACTCATTTGGATTGCTAGTTTAATTTTGTAATATAAAAATTAATTATTGGGTGATTGGTTGAATTGATAAATTATTATCAGTTGGATGTTAAAATATATATAGTAGTATATATATATTAGTAGTTGGATATATTTCCCGCCGATTGGAGCGGATGAGACACTATGTGCCCCGCATAATAGCGGATGACCCTATATTACCGCGATATCTCGCCTCGAAGCGGGATTGGTATTATATGTTATATAATATCTATGGTTGCAGGGAAACAGGTTGGAGGGATCCAACTAGATTCCTCAAAATTGTTGATTTTAATTTCATATATAGTAATAATATATTATGTGTTTGAATAGTCTGGGATATGTTATGATGTGATTTGGATTTATTGGATGCTATAGTAGTATTGGCCTTAGTTTGGGTATTATAAATACCATAAATAATATTTTGAATTTAAATAGGAAATTCAAAGACAATTTTGGAAATGAAATAATATATTGGATTTTAGGGTTAATTTAAAAGGGATTGATGTGGATAAAATAAATGATCGAATTTTTGGATATTTATTTAGCTATTTCATAAAATGGTTTTAAATAGAGAATTTTAAATTGAAGATTTTTAAACAAATGGATTTTAAATAAGATTCTTAAAAATATGAAATGGAAGATGAAATCGAGATTTGATTGGTTTTGGAATATAGTTTGGGTTATTTAAGAAATAGATTTATAAATGGATCTTTAAATAGAAATCGATTTATAAATGGATTTAAGTGATATGAAACCGTTGTAAACTGGAAATGAGATTATGAAATTTATATACAATGTTTATAAATAAAGTGAAATGATTATCAATCGATAAATTGGAAATATAAATTCATGGTGAGAATTATAATGAGATAGGGTAATCGGATTAAAAAGAAATGGTAGATTCTATTTTCGGAATGTGAAGAAGGGTATGAAAATTGGGAATGTGGTCAGTGTGTTATGAATCGAGAGAGATTTATAAATTGAAATTGGTTATATTGAAATTAATTTTTTTTATCGAGAAGTTAAGTTTGTTTTAAACAGGATTTTTAATTATTAAACCTTGTAATTAAAAACCGTTTCAGTACTATAACATTTCCGAAAGTTAGTTATTTAAATATTTAAATTTGTTGAAATGAATTCTAAGTTTTATAAACAAGTTTTGTAAATCGATTAACAATTTTATAAATGAATTGGAATTAGTTTTTGACGTTTATTTTAAAAGTTCTTTGATATTTTAAATAATTATTTAACCATGTTTTGAAATTAATCATTATTATTATATATATATAGTTTAAAGTAAGTGATTGAAATTTATTTATAAATGCTCTCGAGATTGGTGAACCGGGTTTTAAAATGGATGTGATTTTATAAGAGAAATTTTATAATGGAATTCGAGAACTTAAGAAAATTAGAGAAAAGGAAATTTCCAAATTAGCGATAAGGAGCAGCGCGTTTTGGGAAGAAGGTGAGGGCAGGCTTAGGCCTTGTGGGCTGGGTTGAGTTATTGGGTATGAAATTAAAATATAATTAGTGAATAAAAATTGTTTTAATAAATTCGAAAGCTTAGGAAATTTATAACTCACTCATTTTAGGCCCAAATCCAACGCGGTCAGTCGCGTTGAACTCGTGTCAACATAAGCTTTGCTATGGAATTGGATTATAGCGATTTGGAGCTTCTAGAATTTTTAGCTAAATTCGAATGCTAGTCGAATTTAGCCGAAACCGAAATGCAGAAACGACAACTGGAATTTCTGTGAGTAAATCTCACTCATTTGGATTGCTGGTTTAATTTTATAACATTAAAAATTAATTATTGGGTGATTGGTTGAATTGATAAATTATTATCAGTTGGATGTTATATTATATATAGTAGTATATATATTAGTAATTGGATATATTTCTCGCCGATTGGAGCGGACGAGACACTATGCGCCCCACATAATAGGGGATGACCTTATATTACCGCGATATCCCGGCTCGAAGCGGGATTGGTATTATATGTTATATAACATCTGTGGTTGTAGAGAAACAGGTTGGAGGGATCTAACTGGATTCCTCAAAATTGTTGATTTTAATTTCATATATAGTAATATATGATGTGTTTGAATAGTCTAGGATAGATTATGATGTGATTTGGATTTATTGGATGCTATAGTAGTACTGGCCTTAATTTTGGTATTATAAATACCGTAAATAATATTTTGAATTTAAATAGGAAATTCAAAGGAGATTTTGGAAATGAAATAATATATTGGATTTTGGGGTTAATTTAAAAGGGATTGATGTGGATAAAATAAATGATTGAATTTTTGGATATTTATTTAGTTATTTCATAAAATGGTTTTAAATAGAGAATTTTAAATTAACGATTTTTAAGCAAATGGATTTTAAATAAGATTCTTAAAAATATGAAATGGAAGAAGAAATCGAGATTTGATTGGTTTTGGAATATAGTTTGGATTATTTAAGAAAATAGATTTATAAATGGAATTTTAATTAGAAATCGATTTATAAATAGATTTAAGTGATACAAAACCGTTGTAAACTGGAAATAAGATTATGAAATTTATAAACAACGTTTATAGATAAAGTGAAATGATTATCAATTGATAAATTGGAAATATAAATTCACGGTGAGAATTTATAATGAGATATGGAAATCAGATTAAAAAGAAATGGTAGATTCTATTTTTGGAATGTGAAGAAGGGTATGAAAATTGGGAATGTGGTCGGTGTGTTATGAATCGAGAGAGATTTATAAATTTAAATTGGTTATATTGGAATTTAAAAAAAAATATTTTATCGAGAAGTTAAGTTTGTTTTAGAAGAGGATTTTTAATTATTAAACTATGTAATTCAAAACTGTTTTAGCACTGAGACATTTCCGAAAGTTAGTTATTTAAATATTTAAATTTGTTGAAATGAATTCTAAGTTTTATAAACAAGTTTTGTAAATCGATTAGCAATTTTATAAATGAATTAGTTTTTTATAAATTAAATATATATTTTATCGAGAAGTTCAATATACAAGCAAACAATAAACTGGTTCAAAGCAACAGAGGCTACAACCCAGTACAAACACAAAGGAGCACTTGAAGCAAATGCATACAGACCACAATTTAATATCCAAGCAACCCAGACATGCAACCATGTACAAGTCAACTGAGCAAAGCCTCAACACCGAAGAGCAACAAAACTGGAGCATGCACATACATTAGACATGAACCAAAGATCACTCCAAATTTCACAAGACTCCAGAGAACAGAGACATTGTGTGAGAGACATGTACATAGCAGTAGGCCCAGATTACAAGACCACATGACACCGTAGCTACCAATTGAACACAACATAACAACTAAATGATCCAGAGGACAGAGAATCAACATGTACAAAGGGCTGCAACCAAATATACAAAATCCAAATCAATGGCCATATGAACACACACACCAAATTTCCAGTGAACCGAGCAAGCCAGTGAAATAAAGTGCACTCACATATATGACAACAATGCAGACAAGCTACATGAAACAGAGACAAACAGTGGTAAACTCTAAGGAAACAAGAAACTGTTAACAAAGGCATGGTCAAGTGCAGTCACAAGTCAAGTCAGTGAACAATGAAATGAAAACAAAATGGCATATGTATACATATGCATGTGGACATGACTCAAAGCATCATAAATGAACCAAACCTCAATACAGTGAATTAATGAAGCAACACATTAACATCCAGATAGTTTTTCTAAAGCAAGCAAGTGATTGTGATCAAGCAACAATCAAACAAGTGCAATCAAGTCAATCACACACATATATACATACATATATGTATGTATATATGTATGGAGACAATTAAATCAAAGCAAACCAGTGATGTAGGCAGACTGTAATATGTTCATAGAGTACATGATGCAATGCCCAATTTGCAATTACAAAAATCAAGGTAGAGTTCGAACAAGTCAGAGTCAAAGCCAAGTGATAACACGAGTTGAATAAGTCGAACTCAATTTTCATCACAAAGTCCGAAAATTCAAATAACAAAGTCACAGGAGAAAAGAAATTCACGGGGCAAGTTCAAATTCATGAAGCCGTGGTGACCAAGCAAGCATAACGGAAAATATACGAATTGAACTAGTCAGGATTAATGGAATGACCCTCCTATTTCTACCCTAATTCCATAAGGGATTTTTTTTTTCTTCATCAAAGGGAATTTAAATCAGATAGAAGTCAACATGCCATACAAGCTATTGCCCTAGCCACTTATTTCTTTTTAAATAGGCAAATTAGGCAAAATCAGCAGTTCAGATGTCTAAATTCTTATGACAGGCGTCTAAACTTAATCTCAGACGTCTAACTAATTATGACAGACGGCTCAGAGATCTAAAATTGAAACAGAGAGAAAAAGACATTTTGAACTGAATTCAGACATCTAATTTTTTTGTGACAGACGTCTATATTTAACCTCAGACGTCTAAATTATTATGACTGACGTCTAAGTTTAATCTCAGACGTCTAAATTATTTAGACTGATGTCTAAATTCGATTTCTATGTACATGCATATGCACATTCAATTTATAGGTGTCTGGATGTCCACCTACATTCATTTACACTTTTAAGTTTGATTTAAACTTCCTTTGAACTATCAGAGATGATATATAGATTGATCATTCATTACAAATACATTTCCCAGGGTCATTTTCTTTTTCCAATAAACAAAATATATCCAGGATCAAAACAATTAACCAATATAAATATATCAGTACATTCACAAAAATAAGCACATACATGTGAGGATGCATATGCCTCTCTTGTTTGAATCAGAGTTCTGGAAAACAAGAGGATATTGGATTGATTGAATTTAATCAATCCACACATAGTTCAGTGTTATATGTCCATGTTTGATTTTCTTCTTATAAAGTCCGTCTGGAATTTAAAATGCATTTGGTTAACAAGTTAAATTATGGGAACCTTGCAGTCATATAAAAACATTCAACCTATGTCTATTTTCTTTTGTATTCATATGCCATGGTAGAAAATAAAAACTATTTAATTTTTCTGAGAATCAACTATCCAGATTTTCCAAAACTTAAATCCTTTCCAAAGACTCAAGATTGACTAAATCATTCAATTTTAACATGGTATTCTTGCTAAATCCACTTACAAGATTTTGATTAACTTTTTAAACATATCAGATATTAAACTAGGTTTATAGATTCCAGATACAAGTCAATCTCTTAACAAAATACTTAACAAAATATCCATCCCATATTCAATACTTAATACAAGTAACAATTTAAATCTTTAATACATGCGGATTTTATCATTTAGGCTCTTATCTAACTAAGTTTAGCATGCTATACTCTTCTTCTCAAAGCCTTGCTCCTACTCCTACTTAGTCGCTGCAATCCCTGAAAAAGCATTTGAAACTGCCTCATATTAAATGAGACACCCCAGATGCCATTAGCACACTAGGGTCAGACACATGTCTGGTATGAGAAAATTCACAAAAGCAATTAGTTAATTAGGTTAAAATCAAATTAAACATATGTACATAAAGTTCTGCCCTTTGGAATCAGATCATACTTGTGTGCATGCTCTGTGTCATTGTGCATGTGCACACTTTAATTTTTCTTTCCAGAGACTCCATATATATATAAATATGGCACATACATTCAAGCATACAATTCAGTCATAATCAAACAATCATTCACACCAACAGGAAAATAACCAATATGAGTTAAATCATTTATTCAATCCTCATATTTCAAATCTGGGAAAAACTCTAGTTTTCTCATCATCTCAAATAATATTCCCTTGGTATATTTATCTATCCTGGTCTCATCTGCAATATTTATGAATCAATGGACACACTGTAATGAACTAATTCACTCCATTACACAAAGATCTCAGGACTTAAACAAGCCATGTGTCAACTTGTATTACTCAAGAAAACAAGTCATTCCTGCAGTGTTCTTGACCCCAATTTCCTAATCAGGTTTAAGTTAATAATACTCTTTTGATTTTTCATGACTAAACCATTCAGTGATCCATTTTACTAACTAAAAACATCCATATCATGGCATCTCATATTATTCATAACCATACAGAGACAAACAAGCAAACAACCATTGGTGACTAAATAAATAAGGTTCTGTATGTATATATATATTCTGGTATTTCTAAAAAGGGGTTTAGGCAACTAACATTGGCTTATGGCTTTTGAGAGAGTTTTTCCGTTTTGCAAACATTTGTGCTTGAGTTAAACTCAGAATGATCTGGTTTCACTGAATCACAAAATTTTGTTTGCTATGTGTATATATCTTTATGCCTTTTTATTAAATTAGGAGCATCAGCACATAGGCAACCCTATTGCACCCCTGATTCCTCTTTGTCTCAAGCCTCAGCACTTATACATGAGTATATTGCAGCTCAGTTTGTTTTCATTTCTCTGAGTTAAGCCAAAACCAATACTACTTGCCTATATTCAACATTTATTTTATGTTCCTAAGCATCTACATATCAGAGATCAGGGTTCATAAAACATATATGTATACTAACTACACATAAAACTTTCTTATAAATAAACAAGTAGAACAACCAAAGAGAATCAAAACATTTTCAGATTTAAAATCACAGATAAGCATTCATATATGAAAATACTCTTTTAAGAAAATTACTTATAACTGGCTGCCTACATTAGGACTTATTGCCTTAGATTTTTGAGTGAGTTTTCTCACCTAGCTCTCTTCTTTGCTTCCTTAATTAATTGATGAACTTCTGCCTTTAGCCTCAAGCTCTCCTCCTTCCCTTGTCTTATGATTTCTATGGTGTTTTTTTTTTCAAAGTTCTTTTTCTGAGAAGGAGAGGAGGCTGCTGCATATACATGTATATATACAGGGTCTTCCTTAGGGTTTTGGGTATTGGCTAAAGCCATTTTTGCCCACCAGAAAAATCATATTATCTGTATTTAATTTGAACCCAAAGTTCTACCCTTCCCGGCTTAATTTAGGTGAAGAGAAAAGTGGTTACATTCTTTTTGGCTAATTTCAGAATTTTGCTTTTCAGAAAATACTTTTTCCTTTGTCTACAACCATGCTAAAAATGTGACTTGATTTTGTTATTTACCAAATACTCTTCCTAATTCTGCCTATACCAAGCATTTCTCTGTTTTATCTTATTTTTTTCTATTTTTAGCTTTCATGTAAATGGCATGTACTTCTTGTATTTATTTATAAGAGGATTAGTTCTTTTTATATCTTCATTCTTTCTTTCTTTCTGCCTATCTATAAAATATATTGGTATGTTTTATTTTGCTGAATTGAACTCTAGTAACTTTATTAACACATATATATATATATATATATTTATATAAGTCTTACTGAAATAATTAGCACACCCATATATATATATATTTACACATCATTCTGTATTGACACATACATGCACATGTATACTCCAAATATTCAGTAGCATCCATATATGTATATTTACTCACGCATACAACTTTTAAGGGTTTAATCTAAGTATATATATATATATATATTCCTATACATATCAATATGTATTTATTCTTAGAGTTCAGGGACTTTTAGCTTTATTTCATGTGCATTTCCTGTGCACACATGTACACCCATACTGATACACTATCAAGCTATATCAATCCCCTTTCAAAATTAATTCAAAAATTATTTTGAATTCATTTATATTTGTCAGAATAAATTCCTAAAATCTTGGGTCATTACATACACCCCTCCTTTTAGAAATTGTGTCCCACAATTTACCTAAGCTTAAAATAAATTTTAAACTTAATTCAGAGAACAAGTACATTCTCAACCAAATAAATTTTTAGTTCTATAATGACTAAAAACATATGCATCTAAAAAAACAATCAAAAATCATAATTACCTTTAATCTGAAAATAGCTTAGGGTAATTCATCCTAACTTTGTCTTCTAATTCCCATGTGCAATCACTAGGATCAAGACTCCACTGTACCTTCACAAGTTTCAGAGATTTATTTCTCAACTTCTTCACATCTTTTGCCAAAATCCCCACTGGATCCTTTTCATAAATCAAATTAGAATTTATCTGCACTTGGGTTGGGGTCTCAAGAATTTCTGCCTTGTCATGGACCCACCTTCTCAATTGTGATACATGAAAAACATCATGTATACCTTGCATGTTTTCTGGTAATTCCAACTTATATGCCAAGGGACCAATTCTTTCCAGAATTTTGTATGGTCCAATATATCTCGGGGTTAACTTGCCTTGTTTTCCAAATCTTAGCACATTTTTCATAGGTGAGATTTTGATGAAAACAAAATTTCCCACTTCATATTCTACCTGCCTCCTTCTCATGTCTGCATATTTCTTTTGCCTATCTTGAGCTGCTGCCATTCTCCTTCTTATCAACTCAATTTTCTCCTTAGTTTCTTGTATGTACTCAGGTCCTAAAATAGACCTTTCTCCTGCTTCTACCTAACAAACAGGTGACAAACAGGGTTTTCCATATAAGGCTTCAAATGGAGCCATTCCTATGGTGCTTTGGTAGCTGTTGTTGTATGTAAATTCAACTAGATGAAGATAATCTTCCCAGTTGCCCCCAAAATCCAGTATACATGCCCTCAACACATCCTCCAAAACTTTGTTTACTACCTCTGTCTGCCCATCTGATTGAGGATGGTAGGCAGTACTTAAACATAGTTCACTTCCCATTGCTTCTTGAAAGCTTCTCCAGAATTTTGAAGTGAAGATGGTATCCCTATCACTCACAATGGTTTTGGGAATGCCATGTAACTTTACCACTTCCTTTATAAAAATATGAGCTAATTTTGGTGCTGTTCTTTCTGACTTGACTGGGATGAAGTGTGCTACCTTGGTTAGTCTATCAACTATCACCCATATACTTGTATTACCTCTCTTAGATCTAGGCAGTCCATCTATGAAGTCCATAGATATGTCTTCCCACTTCCACTGTGGTACACTAAGAGGCTGCATCAACCCTGATGGCCTTTGGGTTTCACTACTACAAAACAGGCCATTTGCATCGGTTGTTTACCCCCCTTTTGCATCAGTTCAACAACCGATGCATATGCAACCGATGCAACAGGCTTAACACTTTTGCATCAGTTCTGAAACCGATGCAAAAAGGTCTTTTTTGCATCGGTTGTTACTAACAGCTGATGCAAAATATCATGGTTGGTTGCTTGGACACAGCCCCCATGTTGCATCGGTTGTAATGAAAACCGATGCAACAAAGGAACTTGTTGCATCGGTTTTTTATAACAACCGATGCAAACTAATCCCTCTATTGCATCAGCTGTTTATACCTAATGCAAAAAAGTCATTCTCAAAAACCATTATTGCAGTACTCAAATAGACTATATATATATATATATTATTGATTATAACAAACAATTATTGCATGCAATATTACAATCATTCAAAATTAAATTTGAAGGCAAATACAAACTGAATAACATAATACCAAAATAAACATCGCAAGTTCATACAACCACTTTCAACAAATTCATATCACTGCATATACCCAATACATTTCATTGTCTCTGCCAATACCATCCTTTATCAGAACAGCAACTTCATCCACCAATCATCAGCTGATTACAAGGCACGCCATCACCATCAATATCCATTCTACATCATCAGTTCCACAACCCACTGTCAACACTTCAATTCTGCCTGCCTTCTGCACTATCAACACCTGCAACACATTTCACCAGAGAACAACAATCCAACATTCCCACTACTACCCTACAGTTCAACACCACACTGCAGATTTCACTGCACATACCTGATCACCATAAACCCCCACACAACACCCTTGTCCGATCAACTCCTACTGCTCCAAATTGCATACAACCACTATCTCAAACAAACCACAACATCATCCCCCTGCCTGTCACACTAGTTCCCTACCTTCCATTATTGCATTCCTTCAATATCACAAAACAACTCACCACATAACCATCTACTGTTTCATTCAAATCGCAAACCCACAAGAGCTCTATCACCATACCACCACACTCACATGTCTTCCTCTACAGCCACATCACTGGCAACTAACTGCTTCAGAACCTCATCAGCTCTGTCACTATATTTATTTTATTAACAATCGGAATCAACTTTACGTAAATTGTTTATGTTTGAAGTATTTAGTGAGTATGTGGGACATCTATATAGTAACTTGATAACTCTGATGGTAATAGAAGAATTGGGGCTTGCTTTGAACCACTTTAAGTAATATATCATGTATAGGACACATAAATAATTTATTATATAAATCAGAAAGTAGGTTAATAAACAAACTAGAATTAGTTGACAACCAAACCAATAATGTCCACAGATAATATTATTCTATTGTCAATGACCCAACCGAACGAATACATGAAGATGATCATGATGAGAAGAAGAAGAAGAAGAAAAATCACATAAATTTTTAACAACCAAACGAATACAGGAACTTGGAGAGGTTGTTACCTATATGTTGTCACCACGAAGATGCTTCCTTGCTCCTCTTTTTGGAACATTAACTACCTGATCAAATAAACAAATAAGATTCAAATGTCATTATTTTGAAATAAACAGTTACGTAAAAGAACATTAGGGTATCAGGGCTCTCCAAAATACAAAGAGGTAACCCCATTAGCATAAATTAGTTAGGGAAAAAGTAAAGTATAACTAATTAATGTGTCATCCTGTAACGAACAATTGAATCAGGAAAATCCTCATAACATTCTATGAAAACAAGAGGATTTGGCAAATACAATAATAGAGAAATGAATGAACTTGGAGAAATTAAGACAGTTTGGTGTCATGTATACAGATCAACAGAGTTTAACTGGGAGTTTATTAATCAAAGTAGCTGTATATAGTATAATACGTTTTGATTTAACATAAGATCATGATGAAAAAGTTGCTGGCGAGAATGAAAAGCAAAAGATATGAATATGCAAAGGAGGCAAGAGATGAAAACTGAACTCAGTCAAAGCCTTTAAGTAATTACTTTAGTAATTTCAAACCATAACTGGCTCGTTGATGTACTCAGTTCTGCAAATTTTTCTATGCTGCTCCTATATTTTGTTAAGTAATGGTTACATTTCCAAAAAATGATTTAGATACGTCATTACCCCTTTTTATATCACAACATCATCCATTCAACATATAGTCTATGTACTGTCGTAATAAGCGAAGCCATTTAGTTTTGTTAAAGTTATCTTGCATCTATATCTATATTTAGAAAGGATGGAAAAACCCTCACAGTAAAAAAAAACTTCAACCTTGATATTACAAGTACTCCAATTTTAATATTTCGTATCTGCGACTGCATATGACCCAACCATGGAATGATACGACGGAAAGGCAAACAAATTTAATATTTCCATGTGACCAATACTATTCAAAGTGTACGACACCAAAGTTACAAAGAAAATAAAAAGCATGCTCATTCTTCACCACACCATTTTATGTGAACAAAAAAAAAGGATATGATAAAGATAGAAGAAAATTCAAAATTAAAAATGCCATACCTTGCTAATAGTTTCTATATATAAAAACCATACATATGCTCATTCTTCACCACTCGAGTTTTAACCTCAGCTAACAACAATGCTGAAATCTGTGCAGTATTCTACTCATAGCACTCCTCTTCTCTATTCTCCATTTTCCACAGGCACTTCCACTGTTTTATCAAAAGTCACTTACAAAACCTGTAAAAATTGAAACAATCTAAGAAGCAAGTGCATATTTCCATATTTCCATAATTTTAGTAAGAAAAATTGATGCCCTTAGAATGCCTATTTACGGGTACTCCACAGAGTGTTAAATGCATTAATGAATTAATTATGTATCCAAATTTCGTAATCAGTTTTCATTATTTGTAGATTCCAGTATTAGTTTGAATTAGCATCAGTGACCATTTATCTTGAATATTTAGATGGGAGATTAGATTCAAATTAGGTGTGATAAATGATATTCTTATATATAATAATTTGAGATCAATATTAGAATGAACTAACGTAATTATACTATCTAGGTACATTTAGATTTATTTGTTTATTATTATTTTGATAAGTCTAATTCAATATGGGTGAATGATGTTCGTATTATGCACTGAGAGAAAAAATCGAAGCTGCATATAGTTGGAAACTGCAAAACATTTTAGCTCCCGTGAAGGCAAAAAATGTAGTAAAAAAAAGAATCGGTCAGAAACTATAAAGAAGGCACAATTCCTAAATCGGAAGACTTGGACTTTGCATGTTACTAATCAAATCATTCCTAGAATATATTTAGTATAATATCATTTATATTTCAGATTTAAACTACAAAAGTTGCATAAGTGGTAAAGAAAATAATTTTTCAGTATCCATTGATCATTATAATATCATAAGAAATGAATAGATTGGATTCTGTGCATTGCAATATATATATATATATATATATATATATATATATATATATATATATTCAGCATTAGCAGCGGACAAAATAAATCAAATTATAGGAGAAGACCAAATCCAGCAGCGCTGTAACAAAATAAGATTCAAATGAATTTTACAATTTTGTATCATAATGTTAGCAATCCAAATCTTTATACCTTCTCTCTTTAACTTTAGCTATGTCTGACAAAATGTCCTAAGCTAGTTTGAATAAAATTTACATCTACACTACCTTCACAATATCTGCTACCTATACATCAACTCTTTAAAAAGAAAATAAAATGAAGAAGTACCAATGCTCAATCACATGAAGGCTGTAAACCAATCAATAGGTATCTGCGTTTGCGCACTGACAGTATTATATAGTTTCTGTATACATGAAAACCATTGTGAACAACTTCTCTTAAAAGAAAGTTTGTCTTAATGTTTATAATTTCTGAGTTAGAAAGTTGGATAACTGCTAGTTTTAAATATACTAATGTTGAATGTGGACAAATTAGTCTTTTTTCACAATTTGATTTGATTTTCTTGTTTTACAGGTCGAGCAATCAGGCATGTAAATGACTATGCTGCGTTCTGTTGGTCGACTCGCGCTATGCATGCAACTTATCAAACAAAGGTTTTTCACACCCTACTGAAAAGCTCCCCCTTTGGATTAAGGAACGACTTGTTTCTACAGCAAAAAACTATGGAGAAGTACATAAACTTTTGCATCAGTTTTTCCAGTTCAACAAACATGTAAAGGCATTTACTGGATATATCTACTGACACCATAGTTTTCTAGGCTTTACCCCATCAGTACAGTGCAAAGTTCAGCAACAAGCTTCTCAGCACTGTTGTAAAAATAGCAGAATTTTTTATACATACAAACCTGGGTCACGCTGTGAAATAAGAGGCTGCAAACGCCTCTCACTAAAGGATGATTCATAATTTGGATCTGGTGCCATTCGATCTAATCCCAAAACGTAGGATAGGTGTAGCTAAGTGAGGCAGCAACTCCAACCTAACACAATGAGTTTCACCTTCAAACCAAGGATCCATGTATAGGCGACAGTGCATCAACTCCAGGCGAAGGCAAAAATAGATCAGCGGTTAACATGCAACTTCCGATAGACTACATGAACTACAACCACACTTCGGCCAACCTCAGACTCAACTTCACTTACCCCGATTTCAAATAAAAAGGCAATTTTTAGATGGTGGGAAATCTAATTTCAAGGCAAGGCTATAGAAAATTTCTAAAATAAAAAGGAGGAGCATTTTTTTGTGAAGCAAATTTGAGAACATGGAAAGAAAAGAGGACAGAGGAGTACAGATACAAAATTTTTATCAAAGGGGATTTGTATTTGGCGATTTCGGTTTGATGTATTTGGACTTTGACGAGGTGATGTATCCAACAGCTGTAAAAGATTTTTTTGGATTGGGTTATTGAGGAGGAAGGAGCACATTTGTCCATAGTACTAACTTTGGAGCCAATTTTTCATCATTTCCCACCTAAATTTCATATTGCCATCAACATGTAGTTGCATCGGTTGACATTAAAACTGATGCGACTAAAACTATTTGCATCGGTTGTTGGTGAGAACTGATGCAAATTTGATTTTTTTATTACCTATTACTTTTCACGTACCAATTGCATCGGTTATTAAGATAGAACTGATGCAAATAGTTCTATTTGCATCAGTTTTTACTTCAACCGATGCAAATGAGGCGAAGCAATATGCACTTTTTGTACTAGTGTTTCAGCCTTGACTTGTTGGCAAGTCATACATTTGGCAATGTATTTAGCTATATCAGATTTCATCCCCTTCCACCAGAAGTCTCTTTTCAAATTTTGGTACATTTTTGTGTTGCCTGGGTGTATGGAGTATTTACTTCTGTGATATTCATTCAATATCTCTTTCTTCAATTCTGTGTCCTCTGGTACACACATCCTATTCTGGTATCTCATATAACCATTTTTATCAATATGGTGATTCATCATTTCCTCCCCTCTTGAGAGGAGCATTTTCTTCTCTAATAAGTTGGCATCTTGTTCTTGCATTTTTCCTACCTTCAAAATTAAATCTGGTTGAAGTGTCATTAAGCTTAACTTCCCTTTATCTTCTTGTGCACCCTGCATCTGCTCATCCATGTGCACACAACCATTCTCCCCAATTTCCAACTCAGTTAGCAAAGACAAGCCCTTAAATTCTTCTATCATCATCATAGCCAATTTAGCATGCTGTCTACTTAGAGCATCTGCAACTTTGTTTGCTTTGCCTGGTGTATAGAGTATGTCAAAGTCATAGGCAGCTAAGAACTCCACCCATCTATGTTGCCTCATGTTCAAATCTTTTTGTAAAAATAAATATTTTAGAGACTTATGGTCAGTGTAAAGTTCAAACTTTGTGCCTAACAAATAATGTCTCCAAAGTTTTAAAGCATAGATCACAGCTGCTAATTCGAGATCATGTGTGGCATACCTTACTTCATGGGGTTTAAGTTGTCTGGATGCATATGCAATGACTTGGCCTTGTTGCATCAACACTGCACCCAAGCCAAATCCACTAGCATCAGTGTATACAACTAATTCTTCAATTCCATGAGGTACCTTTAAAATTGGAGCATTTACCAATGCCTCCTTCAACTGTTCAAAAGACTTTTCACATTTTTCTGACCAAACAAAAGCTTGGTTCTTCCTGGTTAGGTTAGTGAGTGGTGTAGAAATTTTTGAAAAATCTTTTATAAACCTCCTATAATACCCTGCCATCCCCATAAATGACCTCACTTCACTCACAGTGCTTGGCCTCTTCCATGCTTGGATAGCCACTACTTTATTGGGGTTCACTGAAATTCCTTGAGCAGATATAACATGGCCAAGGAAATGTACTTCCTCTTTCCAAAATACACATTTTGAAAATTTTGCCTTTAAATCTTTTTCCCTTAATCTAGACAAAACCAGGTGCAAATGATGCTTATGTTCTTCCACTATTTTGGAATAAATCAAAATGTCATCTATAAAAATAAGCACAAACTTGTCTAAATAATCTCTAAAGGTTCTGTTCATTAGATCTACAAAGTATGATGGTGCATTGGTCAAGCCAAATGGCATAACCAAAAATTCATACAACCCATACCTAGTGTTAAGGCAGTGTACTTGATGCTTGATTCTTCCACCTTCATTTGATGAAAACCAGATGCTAAATCTAGTCTAGAAAATACTTTTGCCCCTGCTAATTGATCAAAAAGATCATCTATTCTTGGCAATGGGTATTTATTTTTAATGGTTACCTTGTTTAATTCCCTATAATCTATGCAGAGTCTCAAAGTTCCATCTTGTTTCTTAACAAATACCACTGGTGCTCCCCAGCTAGAATTACTGGGTCTTATAAAACCCTTTTCTTCCAATTCTTCTTACTGTTTCTTTAATTCCTTTAGTTCATTTGGCCCCATTCTAGTTGGCTTTTTAATCACTGGGCTTGCTCCTGGAACTAGATTGATCTGGAACTCTACTGGTCTATGGTGTGGAACACCCTTGACCTCTCCAAACACATCCAAATATTCATTGACTATGGGAATTTCTTCAATGGTTAGTTCACTGAAATCTTTTTCTGAGTCAACTAAATGATATAGTTTTCCTTCCTTAGCTACTTCACATAAAACTGTGATTCTCTGACCTTTAGAATTTTGCAATGATATGGTGGATGAGTCTAAATTAATTATGGCTTTAAATTGCCTTAACCAGTCTACCCCCAATATAACACCTATATTTGGGTAATTCAAAACATATAAATTGGAAATAAAAATATTTCCTCCTATGTTTAATTCCACATCCACACAAATCATATTTAAAACACTAGAACTCCCCAGTGGACTTTGTATATGTAATGGGGTTTCAACCAATATGTAATTCAGTTTTAGCATTTTAACTAGTTCATAAGAAATTAAAGAGTGAGTTGCCCCAGTATCATATACTACTGCTATGGGTATGGTACAAATAAGTAATGTACCTTCCACTTGGCTATGGTTTTCAGTGTTACTCTCCACTGTGGCTTTGCCTTTTCCTTCCAAATTTGCCAATTTTCCTTGCTGTTTGTACTCAGGACAATTCCTCTTCATATGCCCCTCTTTCCCATATAGATAGCACTTGAAGGCTCCTCCCTTCAATTCTGGACATCTTGGTTTGATGTGTCCTTCTTTTCCACACTGATGGCACACAATTTTCTTCTTAGTTTCCTTAGCTTTGACATCTCCAGTGCTTTTGTTACTAGCCTCTTCCTTCTTCTTATCATAAGGGTGATACCTCCCCTTACCTTTCTTGGTGTTATTGTTCTTAAAATTTCTGAACTTCTCCCTTTCCTTGTCATGCTGCTCCAACCTCAAAGCTAAGTCTATCACATGGTCAAAAGTCCTGTCTACATAGGGTAACATGGCTCTACTAAGTCCTGGGTTCAACCCTTTTATGTACCTATCATTTTTGGATGCCTCATCTGCCACAAGCATTGCTCCATATGTGGAAAGCCCCTCAAACCTTTGAGTGTATTCTGTGACAGTCATGGTTCCTTGTCTAAGTCTAATAAATTCTTCTAGCAAGGTAGTCTTTGTTGATGCTGGTACAAACCTTGCTTCCAACATCTCTTTGAATTGATTCCAAGTGATTTCATTCTCATTCCTTCCTGCAATGATTACTTCCCACCAGCCTAAAGCTACTCCTTTTAGCTGTCTTGAAGCCACTTGCCTCTTTCTTTGATCATCAAGTTGCATGTCATTGAAAATTCTTTCCAATGTTCTCAACCATGTTTGAATTTCCATGATACTCTCTGTCCCTTCAAAGCTTTTGCCTCCTAAATGAGTATATGTCTTAAGTAATTTTGAGAGTTCTTCATAGGGATTTTCTTGCCTTTGTCCTGCCCCATCCCTAAATGCTCTCACCAAGTCTTGCAGATTGACCATTGGTGGTGCATGGGAAGATCCTGCTCCCTGATTTGGTGGTCTCCCTACCATAGTTTGCTAATAATAATTTACATAGCTGGTTAGTTTGATTGGTAATTTTATTATTTCAGTGGTTTTTTTTTCCACACTGAAAACATTGATATATATATTTAGTTCCTTTAAATTTTTATTTCTATCTAAGAACTTGATCTTTACTTCTACTATGTTGAATAACATAGCTCTGATACCAAATGGAATGACCCTCCTATTTCTACCCTAATTCCATAAGGGATTTTTTTTCTTCATCAAAGGGAATTTAAATCAAATAGAAGTCAACATGCCATACAAGCTATTGCCCTAGCCACTTATTTCTTTTTAAATAGGCAAATTAGGCAAAATCAGCAGTTCAGACGTCTAAATTCTTATGACAGGCGTCTAAACTTAATCTCAGACGTCTAACTAATTATGACAGACGGCTTAGAGATCTAAAATTGAAACAGAGAGAAAAAGACATTTTGAACTGAATCCATACATCTAATTTTTTTGTGACAGACGTCTATATTTAACCTCAGACGTCTAAATTATTATGACTAACGTCTAAGTTTAATCTCAGACGTCTAAATTATTTAGACTGACGTCTAAATTCGATTTCTATGTACATGCATATGCACATTCAATTTATATGTGTCTGGATGTCCACCTACATTCATTTACACTTTTAAGTTTGATTTAAACTTCCTTTGAACTATCAGAGATGATATATAGATTGATCATTCATTACAAATACATTTCCCAGGGTCATTTTCTTTTTCCAATAAACAAAATATATCCAGGATCAAAACAATTAACCAATATAAATATATCAGTACATTCACAAAGATAAGCACATACATGTGAGGATGCATATGCCTCTCTTGTTTGAATCAGAGTTCCAGAAAACAAGAGGATATTGGATTGATTGAATTTAATCAATCCACACATAGTTCAGTGTTATATGTCCATGTTTGATTTTCTTCTTATAAAATCTGTCTAGAATTTAAAATGCATTTGGTTAACAAGTTAAATTATGGGAACCTTGCAGTCATATAAAAACATTCAACCTATGTCTATTTTCTTTTGTATTCATATGCCATGGTAGAAAATAAAAACTATTTAATTTTTCTGAGAATCAACTATCCAGATTTTCCAAAACTTAAATCCTTACCAAAGACTCAAGATTGACTAAATCATTCAATTTTAACATGGTATTCTTGCTAAATCCACTTACAAGATTTTGATTAACTTTTTAAACATATCAGATATTAAACTAGGTTTATAGATTCCAGATACAAGTCAATCTCTTAACAAAATACTTAACAAAATATCCATCCCATATTCAATACTTAATACAAGTAACAATTTAAATCTTTAATACATGCGGATTTTATCATTTAGGCTCTTATCTAACTAAGTTTAGCATGCTATACTCTTCTTCTCAAAGCCTTGCTCCTACTCTTACTTAGTCGCTGCAATCCCTGAAAAAGCATTTGAAACTGCCTCATTTTAAATGAGACCCCAGATGCCATTAGCACACTAGGGTCAGACACATGTCTGGTATGAGAAAATTCACAAAAGCAATTAGTTAATTAGGTTAAAATCAAATTAAACATATGTACATAAAGTTCTGCCCTTTGGAATCAGATCATACTTGTGTGCATGCTCTGTGTCATTGTGCATGTGCACACTTTAATTTTTCTTTCCAGAGACTCCATATATATATAAATATGGCACATACATTCAAGCATACAATTCAGTCATAATCAAACAATCATTCACACCAACAGGAAAATAACCAATATGAGTTAAATCATTTATTCAATCCTCATATTTCAAATCTGGGAAAAACTCTAGTTTTCTCATCATCTCAAATATTATTTCCTTGGTATATTTATCTATCCTGGTCTCATCTGCAATATTTATGAATCAATGGACACACTGTAATGAACTAATTCACTCCATTACACAAAGATCTCAGGACTTAAACAAGCCATGTGTCAACTTGTATTACTCAAGAAAACAAGTCATTCCTGCAGTGTTCTTGACCCCAATTTCCTAATCAGGTTTAAGTTAATAATACTCTTTTGATTTTTCATGACTAAACCATTCAGTGATCCATTTTACTAACTAAAAACATCCATATCATGGCATCTCATATTATTCATAACCATACAGAGACAAACAAGCAAACAACCATTGGTGACTAAATAAATAAGGTTCTGTATGTATATATATATTCTGGTATTTCTAAAAAGGGGTTTAGGCAACTAACATTGGCTTATGGCTTTTGAGAGAGTTTTTCCTTTTTGCAAACATTTGTGCTTGAGTTAAACTCAGAATGATCTGGTTTCACTGAATCACAAAATTTTGTTTGCTATGTGTATATATCTTTATGCCTTTTTATTAAATTAGGAGCATCAGCACATAGGCAACCCTATTGCACCCCTGATTACTCTTTGTCTCAAGCCTCAGCACTTATACATGAGTATATTGCAGCTCAATTTGTTTTCATTTCTCTGAGTTAAGCCAAAACCAATACTACTTGCCTATATTCAACATTTATTTTATGTTCCTAAGCATCTACATATCAGAGATCTGGGTTCATAAAACATATATGTATACTAACTACACATAAAACTTTCTTATAAATAAACAAGTAGAACAACCAAAGAGAATCAAAACATTTTCAGATTTAAAATCACAGATAAGCATTCATATATGAAAATACTCTTTTAAGAAAATTACTTATAACTGGCTGCCTACATTAGGACTTATTGCCTTAGATTTTTGAGTGAGTTTTCTCACCTAGCTCTCTTCTTTGCTTCCTTAATTAATTGATGAACTTCTGCCTTTAGCCTCAAGCTCTCCTCCTTCCCTTGTCTTATGATTTCTATGGTGTTGTTTTTTTTTCAAAGTTCTTTTTCTGAGAAGGAGAGGAGGCTGCTGCATATACATGTATATATACAGGGTCTTCCTTAGGGTTTTGGGTATTGGCTAAAGCCATTTTTGCCCACCAGAAAAATCATGTTATCTGTATTTTATTTGAACCCAAAGTTCTACCCTTCCCGTCTTAATTTAGGTGAAGAGAAAAGTGGTTACATTCTTTTTGGCTAATTTCAGAATTTTGCTTTTCAGAAAATACTTTTTCCTTTGTCTACAACCATGCTAAAAATGTGACTTGATTTTGTTATTTACCAAATACTCTTCCTAATTCTGCCTATACCAAGCATTTCTCTGTTTTATCTTATTTTTTTCTATTTTTAGCTTTCATGTAAATGGCATGTACTTCCTGTATTTATTTATAAGAGGATTAGTTCTTTTTATATCTTCATTCTTTCTTTCTTTCTGCCTATCTATAAAATATATTGGTATGTTTTATTTTGCTGAATTGAACTCTAGTAACTTTATTAACACATATATATATATATTTATATAAGTCTTACTGAAATAATTAGCACACCCATATATATATATATTTACACATCATTCTGTATTGACACATACATGCACATGTATACTCCAAATATTCAGTAGCATCCATATATGTATATTTACTCACGCATACAACTTTTAAGGGTTTAATCTAAGTATATATATATATATATATATTCCTATACATATCAATATGTATTTATTCTTAGAGTTCAGGGACTTTTAGCTTTATTTCATGTGCATTTCCTGTGCACACATGTACACCCATACTGATACACTATCAAGCTATATCAATCCCCTTTCAAAATTAATTCAAAAATTATTTTGAATTCATTTATATTTGTCAGAATAAATTCCTAAAATCTTGGGTCATTACAATTAATTACCGGCATTAAATCGAAAATCAGTGGCCAAGCATATCATGTGAAGAATTCAAACCGAAAATATTCAAATCGAACATTTAGGGATTTATCCCTATTTAAAACCCAAATCATCATCGACATGAATAGCATTCGAAATAAAAAAAATACCAGAGCTAGCTAAGTCACGAACAAACATATAACTCGAATCAAAGTCGAGAAAATTCAAATCGAACAAGAAAATCACGTACCAAATCACAACATCCAACTCGACTTATTGAAGTAGCCGAAAGCAAATCGAAGATATGAGATGATTGACAGAGCAAAGTGAAGAAAATCACTTCAATCGCTTGAAAAACAAACGGCCGCCTCAAATTTCAGAAGCCCTAAATTGTTGAAAGAGGAACAAGCGCAATCATTTTCACAAGCAAAGGATACGGGCCGAAGAAATAAACAAAGAAAAGGGGAACTAATTTTTATTACAGTTTTTTCTTTGGGCCAACTTATAATTTGTTTTGGGCTTTTAATTTTAAAATTAGGATTTTATTGTTTTGAGTTGTTTTTATTTTGTATTTCTCTTTTAAACTTTTGTAAATTCTAGTCGTGTGACTAAGGGACGAACTACGATGGTGTAGTTCGAGAATTCGCAACTCAGTGGCTGAGTTGTGGTAGGGTTTTGAGCGTAGAGTTAGGTTATTCGATAACGGGTGTCGTAAGTTTACGTGTGTAAGCGTCTGACTACTTAATTTCTAATAGAAACCTTGGGGCATCACGTAGGCAGGGTTTTGCCGAAGCTGGGTAAATCTATGTTGTTCAAATTCTGGTTTTATTATTCTACTATTATCCGTGCTGTAATTATTTTGTATATTTTCATATTAAATTTTTATAATTATTAGTATCACCCTATTCAGCCCCCTTTAGAGTGAAATCGATCCTACATATATATATCTTTGTAAAGATATTTTGAAATAAATGTTTTGAAAGATTTATAATATGGGTATAGTGACTGCTTATGTGTGTAATTTGATAGTTAAATTACCGACTATCAAATCTGGCCAATTACGTTGATCGTTTCGAAGAGACCAGGATTAGATTTAATTATCCGAAAACCACTTCAATCCGATTTGAGCATTGCAAATTGTGATATCGTGAGGATAACGAAGATGGTGATTTTGGAGATTCGGTTTGTTCAGACCCAGAACAACTTATATGGATGAATGCTATCAGCACATTGTCATTGGAGGGCAATGAGCATTCTATGTGAAAATTTCTTGGAAGGTAATCTTAGCTTCAAGCCTCATCAACCGGGAATGACTGAAAATCATGGGAGATGCAGCAAGGCTAAGTGGGTCGCACCTATTAGGATATGTTGTCACCTTTCTAGATATCCTACACCTACATATTTATGGATTGGTTGTGCATGATATCTCAAAATGGTTGCAAAGCAACCGAGGTGATAACATATTCGGTACTATCCAGGTCAGGAGTAGGCCAGTCTTGTGTTGGTAGGGGTTCCAAGCGAGGTCTTCAGTACATTTTCTAGACTTGTATTGTGATAGGTGGTACCCCAGTGCCTAGTCATTGTATGGAATCCATTCTCCAATAAGCGCCGTACGGTTTTGATTGTGCCCAACTATGTTGAATTGTGAGATGCAAGCATTTTAGCTATTTTATAGTTTATTTTCTATATACACTATTATAATATCAGATGATTTTGAAATAAAATGTTTTGGTTATCGTAAGGTAAAAACCCATCGTATTTCTGTGTGGCGTGGTCTTATGAGATACCTTTGTTTTCAAACTATTTTGATAACAGTAATAATTCAAATCGAGTGTGTTTTCTCATGCTGGTTTTCCAGACTGACTCAGGGGTTATTTTATTATAATGCTCGGGTCAGACCGAGTATTGCAGATTCAGGTTAGGATGCTATGGAGTTCAGGAGACGAGCTGGAGGAGTCTCGGGCGTATTGCACGTACTTGATTATATTCCTTTGTACGTGTATGCTGTATATTCAGGACTTGTGAGGACAAGTTATTATAACTGTCCAAATTGATTGTTGACTGTTGTACTCTGATGATTGTATGTATATAACAGTTGCAGTTTCTTTTGTATAAAGATCTGTTATCATTTATTATATAGTTTTCCGCTGCGATTGTGAGATTCTGTGTTACTGTTTCTTTTATCTTTCTTTCTTCTTATTTTCCCTAACAATCGGGTTTTCCGGCATTCGATTTCTCGGCATATAGTATAGTGGACGTATTAATGTCGATTTTTGAGGGTTGAAAATCCCGTTTGTTACATTCGCCATGAACGCAATGGTGCAAGTTTCATGGTCAAATCCCATCGTTTGAACAGATTATATTTTTGGAGCCTAATTAATTAACTAACTAATTTAATAACTAACGCCAAATTATGAGGTGTCACAATATCACACCATCGGCTAAGTGACCTGTGAACATTAATATTTGAATAGTTCGATATTAATCGCCGACCAGATTTACACCTGACGAGTCACACAACCGAAACGATGAATTCTCTTTAGAACAAACTTTTTAATAAGTTTATAATTGTTGTAAATTAATTAATATTTATGAAACATTTATTATAATATTTTGATTATGATTTTAGGAGTAAATATTATTATATATATTTATAATAGTTATAAATATATCGGTCGATATGCGATATCGACAAGCAAATAAATTAGATATTATTAATAATATTTATTTGGGCTTAAATGGGCTATTAGCCCATGGGTGGTTGAGATTTGATGAGAAACGTTATGAGAGATGATCCATATTTCTCTCTATTTCTTCTACTATAAAAGGACCGAAAACCCTAATGCAAAAAGGACTTTTGGCTACCATTTCCTGATCATTGCTGGTCAACGTCATCAACAAGGAGCTCCAACAAATTCATCTCAAATCAATTCAAAAGGCGACGGCTATTGGATAGCTAAAGGTCTACGGTTCAAGGATTAAATATGTCGAATTGAGAAGATTTCAAAGAAGCGAGAATTCATCATTATAAGGTGTGCTCTAAGGCATTAGTATTAGGTGCATATTTACTATACTATATGGTTTATGATTTATAGATAATATTATATTATTCATATATATATATGTATATATGTCATTATTATTTTGCTAGTTAGGTGAGATTCTTATATGTATCATCAATGTTGTCACATATTAGATTGGTTATATGTATGTTTTAATTTGTTAAAAAAACATATTATATATATAGATCTGAAGTGCACAAACAAATAAATTTTATTTTAATTATTATAATTTAATTAATTAATATATATATGTATTAATATACTACCAAATTTTAATTATATGACTTGTATCTAATTATATCATTATATAATGTTAATAGTCGAACCTATATTTTATAAAGGGGAAATTAGGGAAAAGGTAAAGCTTTGAAAAACTTTAGCCCGAAGAATATCAAGTTTTATTTTTAAGCTGAAGGACAAATGCTAGTTGTAATTAGCATTATACTTAACTTTTACACTATGCAAAATGCTAGTTATAACTAGCATTATATTCAGTTTCATACTGTACAAAATTCTAGCTATAACTAGCATTGTCCTTCAACCTAAAAATAAAACATGCTGTCCTTCGGCCTAATTTTTTTCTTCTAAGTTTGTCATTGTGCCTATTTTCCTGATTTTATAAAAACACATCTACATAGATTATATTTTTTGATGGCTGCAAATTAATTTTTAATGTTTATTTACTATTATTTAATATTATTTAAATCAATATAATAATTAAATAAACCATGTAAATAAAAAATTATATGAAAATTAATTTTGAAATTTTTTTATCATCATATAAACTAGCAGCCAAAATATCAGGATTTCAAAATCATTTTTTTATTTTAAAAAACTAATTTAATAAACCATTGAAATTAATTAATTAATTAAAAATATTTTTTTGACGTAGAAAATTCAGGATAAAATTTCATAACTTTGAAATATAATACTTGATTTTCTAAAAATTTAAAATTTGAATAATATAACACGAAAATATTTTTTTATTACTCTTTATTATATTTTGGATAATTAATGTATATCTATATATATTAATGCACTTATATAGATAATTTTTTTATGTTGAGCATTCGATCTAGAAAGATTTAAAAATATATTTTGAATACATAATTAATATACATACATATACATATACATACATATACATATACATATACATACATACATACATATATAAATACATACATATACATATATATATATATATAGACGCACACACATATACATATTTGGATATTATAAATATACTTATATATATAATAATTTTGTTATTGTAATTCATACATTTATACGTATATGTGTAAAATGATTTTTTTTAAAAAATCTTAGCATATTATGTATATATGTATATGTATGTATGTATATATATATATGTATGTGTGTATAAACACAAACACATATACATATTTGAATATTGTAAATATACTTATATATAATAATAATAATAATTTTGTTATTGTAATTCATACATCGATATGTATATATGTAAAATGATTTTTTTTAAAATCTTTACATATTATGTATGTGCATACACACACACACACATATATATTTAACATTTAATGCAATCATATATATATAAATCATTAGTATTTTTACATATAAGATACACACACGCGCGCACACGCGCGCACACACGCACATACATAATTTTACATAGTTTTTAATATTTACATAAATAACAAGTTTACATATATACATATATTTGGACAACATTTAATATATATATGATGAGTTAACATGTCTATTATGATGTAAATCCCAACATTTATACATGGCCATGTTCTACCTTGCACGGATGATTATGTTACCATACATACACATACATATATGCGTATGATACATATATGTACTATTATATTTAATTGAATAGAAATTAAATTAAATTCTATTTATAATCTATAAATTTAAATGAAATAAGAGATTTTATTTAAATTAAATTTAGAAATGTCCTAAATAAATTAGACTTCATAGGGCCAATATAGATCCAATAAGGGATTTTTTTTTTTGAAATTCACCCATACCTTCTATTAGGGCTGGCCCAGTTCCAACAATGATATCAAAGCCCAATAGCGTATGCGGCCTAAATTTGTCATGTTAGGTTTAACAATTAAGCTCGCAGTCCAAAGGTTATTCCTAATAGAAAAGGCCCAAATTTTAATTGGGCCTTGAGCTAAATTTTCAAAATTGTTTGAAAATTTAAAATATAATATTTTAAATTTAAAATAAGATATGCATATATTATAAAAGTTATCATATAATAAAAAATATCAAAATGTTTGAAAATAAATATTAATTCAAAATTTTAAGATTTATTAATAAGATTAAATAAAAAAATTAATTAAATGAGTTAATTAATTAATAAATGTATACATGTATTATATATTATGGTATATGTTTTGTTGTTTTAAAATGTTTGAAATAACATAAGTATGCATTTATGTAAATGAATTGAATTTTGAAATTAATGTAATTTAATAATTTTTTAATTAAATAAATAAATTAAAGGTTAAATAAATAATTTAAAATAAAGGTTAATTAATTAAGTAAATAAATTAGAGGTTAATTAATTAAATGAATATACAAATATATAAGATATATATGTGATACTATAAAGGTTATAATATGTAATAAATATTTAATATAAATGTTATATTAAAATAACATAAAATTGATTAAAATGTTAATTGGTTAAAATTAATTAAAAAATATTTAATTAATATAATATTATACATAAGACTATTATATAAGTAGTATGAAATATAAAAGTTATACAATAAGAAAACTTATATAATATGAATGTATAAACTAAAGGCGAAACATTAAAGAAACCCTAAATAGACATAAGGAATAAATACATACATAAATGTATGTATACCATGAATTTTTTATGTTTTCGACACTTGAATCACCAGAGTATTTCATAAGAATTATATTATTCCATAAGTCTATATCACTCAGTATAATATATTGAAGATTTTTAATCAATACAATGTTGTCCTCTATCATATATATATTAATAAATTACTTGCATACTCCTTAGGCATTGAGAAGAGTCAAGCTGGGGATGTTATGCATAGTATTATTAATATATTGAATAAATGAGGTAAGATAACTATATGTATTTGTTGAGCAGAAAATGTACATATACTATACTTAGGCCGTCGCTATGTGGTAGGTATGCGTGAATAATTTTGTTTCGATTTGTTGAGCAGACTCAAGGTCGAAGCGGAATTAAGAGAAGGTACCAAAGGGTTATGAGTTGTATATGATACAACCGATAAGGAGTTATCCACCATCCGTGGAGCTATGACTTATTGAGGAAACTCAAGGTTAGAATTCCAAGATGGTTGAGTCCAAACACCTACTAGTGAAGTCGAAAGGCTTTTATGTTTCTACTTAGGGTTTGGTAAAACATAAAAGACTAGTGGGAGCCTTATTAGAAAAACAAAATGACAATAGTTAACCTTTCTAATATTGTAAGAGTATATCCTATATAATGTTATAATAATCTACTTGACAAATTTGGAAATTTAATACGATTGATAAAACGTTTATAAATTAAGATATACAATTGAATAGAATTAAGGATTAACAAATAGAAATATAACATATACTTACTTAAAATTTGTTTATTGCAAGTTAACGTCTCTACACCCATGCAAGCACCTTATTTTACAAATACTAAATTTTCATTCGTAATTTGGTCGCTTACGCATTTATTTGGTCAAGAGCGTGTATTGCATTCTATGAGTTTCAAACTCTAAAAGCAACATAAGACTATGGATATTTGATCCAAATATTATCGCATAAATGTTATATGAGAAATAGTCACAGTTTGTAATATACGATACGTTGATGAAGTTAGTTTATTTGAAATAAGCCAATAAATAGTACAGTGAGATCAAGTATTCAATTTGATTGATTACAAATGGATCGAATTGTGTTAAATGTAAAACTAGACCAAAACTGCAAGATAGATCTAAGAAGTCGGTCATTGAAATTTTAGCTTGATCAGTTTATGCAAAGTGAAACATATTGGATGTCATTACGTGTTAAGGATGATCGAGTGTGCTTTTGTAAAGTGTTTGTTATGATGTTTTTATAACACCCCATAAAATTTAATAATTAAAATAAGGCTAAAATTGAAATTATGTAAATGTTGGAATTTGGTTACAAAAGTTGCACTATTGTATCCGTATTGATTTTCTAATCAATTTTCATATATAAATTTTATAATCAGAGTCCAACCGGAGAAGTTACGGACGTTTGAAGTTTCCTGGTTTAAAATATTTCAAACGAGTTTAAATTTGAAAATTTTAATTTGAAAAGTTAACAGAGTCTTATTGTTTAAGAAAACGTTAAAGATAACGTTTAATGTTAAATTAAGTAAGTTAATAAATTAAGTAATAAATATAAGAAAACAGAAGAAAATAATACATGGTCACAAACGAAGGCCGGTCGACCGCTCTTTGGCAAGCAGTTGACCGCTTTTGGTCAGAGGTCGACCAGTTATTGGTGACGTCGGCTAGGTTTGTGAGGCATCGAATGGCTCAGATTTATTATTTTTAATCCGACAATGCTGATAATTTCTTACCTCTATAAATAGAGCCAAAGACCCCTCACTTTTCTTCATAAAATTTTGGTGACGACAACAGAAGTTAACCCAGAAAATGGATCGACAGCCAAATATCAGATGAAAGCACTAGTTTCTTTAAAAGTAAAGGAAAACATAGAAAAAGTAAAAGGACACACAAGAATTTTTATAGCAGTCCGACGATCTCTGACCAAAGTCCACTTTATAGTTTGTTATTCGTTGTCTTTTCTTTAGGTTACAATGAGATACATCATATCTGACCATAATATAGTGGATCTCAGATTTACAATAGACTTTCTAGAGTGTTTGGAAGGTAGAGGATAGGAGTGCAGAAAAGAAGAATTCCTCAATGGCAAAGAAATCAGATCCTAAGTGAAGAGCTTCGGAAGATCCCCTTTTGGTTGTAGATAGGCTGGTATTTATTAAGAAACAAAGATAATGGGTCAGAAGCCCACTAGCACTGAGGTCTAGGAGATTGCCCGATGCTCTGCTAGAGAGACCGGAGTCCCATGACTCAAGATCATAGCTCGATACTGATTTAAGTTAGGTTGGTACCGACCTATAGATCTTAGTGCAAGTTTAATTATTTTACTTGCTTTGCTCTTCTATCCTATGTCCGATGCCTTTCAAGCTCATTTCTATCGACTTTGGGTTGATTCTAGCGATCTTTTCGATAGTTGCATTATTTGCTTTCATTTCATCAATCCTTAGAATTGATCATCCAAATCATGGGAAAACCACTTGATCACGAGTAGTCGAAGTTGTATAGGAGATGTATGGAGTATGGGAAGTGAATATGGGGAGATGATAGGTCGGTACCGACTTATGGATAGCTCGGTAACGAGCTATGCAGTTTGCCCCAAATCGATTGAAACTTTACCGAGTTTTTTATCTACTCCGTTTAGGTGGGCATGAAAGTTTCCGAATCGTGTCGTCTTTGTTTTGACTTTCTATGTCAAGTTGAAATCTGCTTGGCTAAAAAGCAGGTTAACAGGAAGCTCTATCTGATTTCTTCTTCTCTAGATTCAGAACCAGTTAGGATTTTCAGGTAAGAGGTTTAGATGTTTATCTCTTTTGATTTATTATTCTACTTCTCTTTATTTTCTGATTTTGAATCTAATCTAATCTAATCTCTATATACAATCCACTTGTTGTATATTCTAAAACAAGGAGATCTGGAAGGGAAATATGAGCACTGTGAATCAAATCCAATTTTGAAGCAGGTAATTTTCTTTGAGTAGAAATTTCAGTTTTTCCTATATTAGTTATTATGTAGTATTATTTGAATTTGATATATGCCTTTGGAAATTTTGGTAAACAAAAACATAACAGTAAAACCCCAGAATTTCCCCAAGTAAATGTCAATTTATGAATATGTTGGAATTTCAGTTGTCTTGTATTAATATAATATAATCATACCGTGTTTAAGATTTAAGCAAATTATAATGTATTCCACTTTATCTCTTTTGATTTCTATTGTAGTGCTAAAGGATTCTAAAAATAAATAAAGTTAGAAATAGTGTGCAAAGTATGAATTTGACTATTTGTAATTTGCACCGCCAATTTCTGTAAATTTAATAAGTATGAGTCCCTTTTTTCACTCCAAGGGGGTAATTGCAAAAGTTGAATAGAAATTAAAAGTTTTAAATTGAAAGATTTGTTCCTTGAAATTCCTTGAATTAGAGGAGTTAATTCTATTATATTAATATGAGATAAGTTTGGTAATATCCCATTTTTTATACAAGTTTAGTTGTGTTGGCTAAGGATATTAGCTATTTTTGTTTGAAGCTTGGGACTTTTATGAGTTTGACATTTTAATTAATTTAGTAAATGAATTTATTTGCGTTTGATTAGGAATATTTATTTGAACCTTAGATCTTGTGCATATATATTATTATTAACGTATTAATAATGGCGCATTGATCATATTAAATATTAATTAATAGGTTAGTAAATAACATTAAATACCATAGGAAGGAAGTTAATGATAAGTATGAAGATTAATCCATAATGAAAGACGTAATAAAGGACTTCCATTATATGACCTTAATTATTGATTATGGTAAGATAGTATATATATAACAGTATGTTAAGGGAAAGGAAGTATGAGTAAGTTATAGGGATGTGATGTCAGTCTAAAGTACACAAAAGTCTGCCCAGTTAAATTTGGCTACTAGCAGCGTAACTTTGGGGATTTGTAAAAAACCTGGTTTGGAGATTACCTTTCAATATTGAATTATAATGATAATTATAATTTAATATTGTAAGTCAAATTAAAATTGGAGAAATTAAATTGTTTATTTGGAATAAACAATGGATTTGGAATTTAAAAATGAGAAAATGAAATTCCAAGCTTTACTCTATTTTGTTTGGAGTGATAATAAATGGAATGTGGGCTTTAAATAATGAAAATGATTTCATTTTATTGAAAATACAATAATTATATTAATTATTGTCCATTAGCTTCTTTTAATAATTTTTAAAAGAAGTATGTACTTTTAAAGGTGGTTTAATGAAATAAAAGATGGAAATTGGGTTAAAAATAAGTTTTGGCTATAAATAATGTTTTGAAATGGTTTGAAATATTTTTCTAAGTGAGAAAATAAATTTTGTGGAATTTTAGAAGTTAAAAACAATGTTTTATTCATTTATTTGAGTAAATGGTGTATTTATGTTAAATAAAGGATTTTAATAATAAAAATGTTTTAAAAATATAAATTAATCTTTTTATATGGTAAGAAATGTTTTATTTTACAAGTATGCAAATTTTCATATTTTTCTTTTGTGTAAATAAGAAGAAAATGAATTTTCTTTTGTGTATATGTGATATATACACATATTTCTTTGTTAAAGTGTTGTTTTTAGCCTAAACCATATTATTTCTTTTAATTTTCAAACCCATCTCAACCCATTTAACCTTAGTCTGGTTAAGAAAAGAGGAAAAAGAATGTACGTTCATTTCTTATTACCTTCTCCTTCTTCCTCCTTTAGCCTAAAAGCAAAACCAGTAAACCAAACTTCTCAAATTCAAAAATCAAGCAATTTCTTTATTTTAATTCCACAAATTCAAGGCTTTTTACAATCTAGTGCTAAATAAAAGGTATACAACTCCAAATCATACAACTTCATCACCAAATTTCTATTACAGTAAGAAATTTTCTAAATTTTTACTGTATTGTTTTGCATGTTCTATAATTGTTCTCTACATGTGCTCAAGGCTTATAATCTCAAGCAAAGCTTCCTCCTTTCATAAAAAATCCGAGCTTTTGCAAGAAATCTGCAAGGTGAGTTGTATAAGCTCATAATTTAGCAAAAACAGAATGCCAAAGCTTGAAAATTTTGAAAATCTGCTTTTGTTCGTGTAACGACCCGTAAATTTCAACTGTTTTAATAACGTAATTTGTTGAAATTTTGTGAAATTTTAAACGATAAAATTTGAAATAAAAATTTTATATTTGGAATACGTCTAGTTAAACATAGCAACTGGTAAATTTTCGTCCGAAAATATGAAAGTTTATTTCGCGCGTAAATTCACTTCAATTTAATCAGTTAAAAAGCGATGAAAATAAAACGTTTTCGAAACTCAAATATTTTTACATATAAAAATTCTAAACCATCTTCTGAGCAAGATTTCAGTTTGTCGTTTTTCCAAATTCGGACATCTTTGGCTCCGTCGTTCTTATTTTCTGCAAAATAGCAGTATTCTGGTACCGATATCGATTTTTATCGGATGATCGTACCACTGATATCTATATATCATTTTGACCGTCTCATCATGCTGATCTCAACAGTATATTCAGTTCTTTTTCCGAACCCCGGTACGCTGCGAAATCTGTAAACGGTTAGCCGGTATCGGTACAACTTTTACACTTTTGATAGTGGTGCCTATTCAAATTTCAACGGGAACTGACAGCAAATAGCATTTATTATAACATTCATTATTTGCTAATATTTAGCCAATGGCCATTATCATTCCTTGAATTCAACTGTTTAACTTTTTCCTATTCCAATGATTTTGAATATATTTTTTTACGTTGCTTTCATTTGGAATGGTTCATTTCCACTTCTGTTTATATTGAATACTATTAGCTTGAAAATCTTTCCTCTCCCATACATCAGTGAACAAATTTACTCCGCCCTCTTCATCTCCACTTCAGCATGCACCAGATCCAAGCCCCGCCACCATTCGTTGCCGAAGACCACCACCTCCTTCCCAACATCTCCTATCACCCTACACGCAACTACCCAGCACTATCGAAGCACGCGCAAGACGGCATCACCTTGCGACTCATCTCCACTCCATCCGCTGCTGTGAATCCACATCAACTACCTCCACCCGCCTCAGCCCTTGCTTCCGCCTCCATGTGCCAAGGATACCATCTCGTGCTCCACCTGATCCCTGACGCATCGCAGCGCCTTACTCCTCAAGCCAACCTCCACAGCCGAACCCAGCCTAGGCCTCCCCTCCGACCAAGCAGCTGCAACACAGCTGCGCACACCCTAGATCTATCGATCCTTTAGCCGACGTTCCCCTACCTCCTCCCCTCGGCTGAAACGCCCCTCTCCCTGCCGAACAAACGTCCACTCCTCACCACCTTGTTTCTTTGGCCACTGATCATTTACCAACGCCTCCTCCCCGCTTGCCTGCCTTCTTCACTTCCAGATCCACCTCATCGGCTGCCTCCGCTTGTCACCAGCCTCGACCTCATCTTCATCCTTTGTTGCATCTATAAAGGTGTGTTGTATATCTTGATATAACTATATATGTTTACAGATTTTATATAGATATATAAATATAGTTTTATATAAGTCTGATATAGGTGTGTTGCGATTTATACATTATGTTTTGTATAGGGGAAGCATTTTTTAAGTGTCTGCATATTATCGGTCTGCATTTATATGTTTAAACAAAACATGTACATTTGTTTCGTATGTGTGTTTATAGTCTGAATATATGATGCTATTTTATATGAATATATATAACTTATTACTTATATATAGTTAGTTGTATACGTGAGGATAACATAATATTTGGGCTGTTAGTTTTATGTAAATTGTATATGTATTTGACAACAGTATATATTTTATAAGTTGTAACCTGATTTGCAATAACATAGTTATACATATATATTTGGGTAAGTCTCATTTGATCTGTAATGTGTATATAAAATTTTATAAAGTAAGTTTACTTGGGTTTTATTATAAGTTAGATTCGTTGAAGCTTGTATATAAGTACATATATATGTGTGTTATAGAGAAATGAATATGTGTCTAAGTATATATATACTGTTAGGATGGTATTAAATGTGTAAAGTAAGAAGGCTTTAACCGTGTGAATATATGTGTGCTGCGTGTGTATGCCTATCTTTATATGTGTGTTGTTTTATTAAAATATAAGTTATATATTTATATATGTATAAGTTAGTCTATACATTGATTACATCAGCATCATTTTCTTTTAGCTGCTGTATATGTCAACTTGATATTTACTGTAAACTGTATGTGTTTAAGGTTGATTTTCCATATTATGCATATTATAAATTTTACTTGTGGTTAAATTTTATAACTATATATTTACTGTTATGGTACCTGGATACAATATAAAGGTATAGATTTAAATTTATTATTAGCTATCTACAGAATACATATATATTGTTAAGTGATTACAATATCAAAGTATAGGTATACCAATATTATATATATATTGATTTTAATGTATGTGTCTTAAGAATAATGATTTTACATTCTATTTGGATATTTCTCTTAAGATTAAATTTTATAAAATAATAATATATATATATATATATACATTTTCTATATATCTTAACTGATTTATTTTCTCATCGATTTCTCATTATCAGCTTTGATCGTTGAATTTGGGTCCAATCGTGCTTTGTTTTAAAATTCGTGCCTGGATTCATAGCTCGGTTCTTTGTCAAACTCTCTAGCCTCGAAAGGTGAGCACTCACTCACGATTAACGTTATTTTATTTATTAGATTTGATTTCAATTGAAACGACAATTGAAATATGCTGCTGTTAGTTAAGTACACTGTTATATATGCTATTACCTGTATTAGTTCACCTGTGACATCTGACACCATTATCTGTTAATTATTTATGCGATGATAATACAGTTTGGCTGATAATTGATTGATTGTTGATATTTATATTGGACGTTAAATTGTTAATGTTAAAATGATAAATAGTAGGAAATTGAACTCGATATAGAATAGTTAAATGTTGAATTTGATTAGCTAAAATTGTATAGTATGACCCCTTTAAATGTTAAATAAATTGGCACGTAGAATAGTGTTAACTATACTTTGAACCATGGAATTGTATGTTGTTTAAATTGATGATGTATGAAATTGTAATAGATTACAAGTGAAACCGTAATGTAATAATCTTTAATCTACATGAAATGATAGTGTAGATTCTAGAAATAATTATATTAATTCGTACAAATAACAATGCGAATTAATACGGTTATTTCGGGATTATTTGAATTGATTATTGGATTGTTATCGTTTGTTGTTATTGCTTGTTTATTTACTTTGACACCATCCCAGTTATCACACTGCAAGTTCCCTTTGTTATGTTTTGATTTTTAATTGAATTGGAATCAAGTTGAAATGATAAATACCCAAATTGAACTTTGACCTAGGATAGGAAATTAAATAAAACCCGATTGGTCAATAATTTGATTTAAAAATAAAACGAAGATTTTATTTGAATAAAAATATGGTTTTGAAATTAAGTTGAAATTTGAATTTTATTAAAAGGAAAATGTTAATATTTAATAATCTGAAACAAAATATTAACAATGTAATTGATGAAAGAACGATGTTTAATTTGAGAAATGATTGAATTAAGTTTGAAATTATAATTAAGTTTGAAATTATTAAACGCTGAAATTATGTAATAATTAAGTTTTGAATTATTTAAAAATTAAATAAGATTGAATTATTTAATGATTAAATTGAATTGAACTCTTTAATAAGAAAAATTTTGAACTTTTGAATAAGTGAATTTACTTCGTAAATAATTGGAATTGAGTTTTCTTTAGTGATTAAGTTTTGGAAAATTATTTAAGTAAGTAAAGAAGTGAAATGGAATTTCTTTAACAAGAAATAAAATGTGATATTTTTGGAATTAATGTAAGACTTGAAAGTTAAATAATTTGATTTGACGAATTTAATTTAATTCAATTTGTAAGTTTTGATTTAATGAAGTTGAACTTAAGAAATTGATTTAATAATTTGGAAATTTAATAGAAGTTGTTTTGAATGATAAATTTACTTTACGAATATTAAATGAAATCGATAAATGAATTTAAATTGATTTGAATGTTAAATTAAATTGATTTAAATAATTTTCGAAATGAAACTTATTTACGAACTTGAATCAATATTTGAATTGTTTAAATAAAATTTGAAATTGAATTATAAGACTTTGAAATGGTAATTTGGAAGTTTCGAAACGTAAATTATGGAAATTGGTTTAGAAAGACAAATGAAATGTTGGTTTACGAATTGAAATTGATTTGGTTTTTGAAATATATAAATGACCAATCGGTGTAATAATTACGAAAGTTATTAAAGAGACCGGGATCGGTAATGGATATACTCTCTATCTGAACCGAAACCACTTTAATAACTATGCGCGGAGTGATGATCCAGAATGAAGTGGTTGGAATGATGTACGTGTTGACTGAAGAAAGAGAACGATAATGGATAGCCTTGACACTTGTGTCAAATTGGAAATGACTAAAATAGGAGCTGTGCCGGGCCAATGGAGGATTGATACCTCAAGTGGACACACTTCTTCGAACTACTTATACTTGTTGTCGATTGGTGCACCCTTGATTTTGGGAGTGTTGTCTCACGGTGTTGCGGGCGCTGCGGCGTTGCGTTCTCACCAGTCCGGATCAGGCGAACGGTAGTATCACTACCTTGGGTATTGCCTCATGTGCCTTGTCATACTTGTATTCCATTTATGCGCGACCACTACGAATTTGTTTTGTACCTTGAGTATATGGATTGCCCTCTGGTGACTTCCGGTTTTGGGGAAACTACGGTCTTGTATATGCTTGTGGGAATAAAAATGTGTTAAGGGTGGAATGGGCCATGACTTAACGCTATTTTGATATCTTTATATTACTGATAGACATTATCTACTTATCGTACACTACTACCTAGTAGATAGTTTAACGGATCCTTAAAGGATGGTTATTCCAAACATCCTTTGAGTTACTTGTATTTCAATTGCTATTTCACTTGAGTTGGATTTATTAATATAAGAATGTTAATCCTGACTCGAGTGTCTTGTGTTTTTGCTTTACGCTCGGGTCAGACTGAGTGGTTCAGCTTTCGAGACTCACCTTTGGAGTTGGAGCTTCGCTTGGAGATCCAGCTATCTATCCAGCTTTCAGATATTCGATGATTCCAGTGATGTATTCTGATTTGTATCTGATGTATCGTATTACTCTTCTGTTGTAAACTCTGATGTATTTTATATATTCATATAGTAGCTTCATGAACTACTATCTCTTTTATTTCCGCTGCAAATTATTACTCTGTGTCTGTGATCTGTGATTATTTATTTACTGTATATGTTCAGTTTTGCCAAATTTAAATTAACAACGCGGTATTTTGAGCAATTCAACTCCGGCATGAGTGTCTACCTATACACTTATAATGGACGCGAATGGTCCAAAATGGCGGGTCGTTACAGTTGGTATCAGAGCTTTGGTAGCTCTAGGCAAAACTCAACATATATGGTAAATGTATTTACAGAATCACGCTCATTCGAGTTTCAATCTCTTCCTTTTGACTCGACTCCTTTGAATTTTGGGACGTTCCCTGCGGTTCCAAATTTCATTCGGGTCCCTCACTATTCGTCTTCTTTTAATTCTGGAGCACCCCATAACTCCATTTCGAATGTTATCTATAATGGATCGGCGGTCTCGCCAATCTTCGAATGATTTGTAAAGGGGTGAAACTCCTTTATAATAGGCATCGATTTACCGGAGATTTCTGTATCCTCGGTTTACGATGCTATCTATTTCAGGCTATACCTGAATTCCATCTCTTGAGATCGAGTGTTGATTTACCTCGGAATTCAGCATCGATCTTATTCTTGAAGTTACGGACGACCCAGTTAAGGTTGTCCGTGAATTAAATAAACTCATCCATCTCCCGATTGTGGTAATTGAATTATCTCATCTTCTGTTTCAAACTTATCTTCGAATCAGAATTCTTTTTGATTTGAGTCTTGCAAAAAAAAAAATTTGAATCTCTACCCTTGCTTTAAAATCCATTCTTGTATCGTCGAGCGAGGAAGTGTATTTGTAAATTAATATTTAAACGTTTTAAAATATATTGTGTTATTTGAGTTGTTGATGTTGATTTGGGTTTCCGATCGATTCGTCTGATCAACGCTATCGATAGGATTTCCAAAACACTTGAACAGTGCAAACTGACACAATATTACTTTCAAATTTGGTAAATGAAATAAATTTGTTTAATTATATTGTGAAAATATAAGTAAAAATTTTCTGGAATTTAATAGGTAAATTAAAATTGTTTGTTTGAAATGATAATATTTGATTATCATTTATTGTTCTAAATAAATTTATAAATACGGTTTATAAATTGATTTGGAATTTGAAATGAATTTAATTCAGAAATTTGAGAATTTAGTTTCCGGTGATTTCGAACTTTGGTTTTAAAATTTTAAAGTATATATTATTGAAAGTATTTTCGAATAGAATTCGTTTCCAAAGAATTTTAAAATGTTGAAATCAGTGCTCTTCTCTTTGTCGCTGGAAAATAATTTCGGTGATGGCGGCCGCATCATCGACGTTCATTTTCGAGTTTCGAAGTGGAGAAACCATTCTGTAGCTTTGCTACGGTTTTGTTTTGGAAAAAAAAAAATTTTGATTTGAATTTCTTCAATATATTTTGATTTACATATATATATATATATATAGGTATCTTATTTTAAAATTTAATTTGATTTGATAAATATATTATATATATCTCTAAATTGTTTAAAGTTAATCGAAAATCTAATTCTTAAATTTTGTTAAAGGATGATTTTAATTGTAAATAAAACCAAAATTTGGAATTAATATTTAAACTTGAATAATTGAATTGGGAAAATTTTATTTGTATATTGTTCAACTGCATTCTAATACAACTTACCTAAATCATTCAGAAGTTGAATATGTGATTGGATAATATATAAGATAAATTGAATTTATAAACAAAATTTGAGTGTTTATAATAAATGTTATACACTAAATTTTGATTATAAAGATGTTAATAGAGTTAGATAGGATAATAAGTAAACTCAGTTAATAAATTAATAAATTTGTTTTGAAAGAATTAATAAATTGAAATTTGATCAACATATGAAAATACCTTGAATTTAAAAGAAATTAATAAATATAAATTAATTTAAATCGAAACTTTTATGGTTTAAATTAATTTATATGGTTTAAAAATATGTAATAAGATATATTAAGTGAAATAAAATTTATAATAATTTGGAATTAAAGAATTAAATCTATTGAAAATAAAATATGATTATAATAAAAGACTATTCAAATTTATGGTTTTAGAAATTGTAATTTAAGAACATGGGATAATAAGATAATGAATTTAGAAATAGTTGAGATTGATTTTAGTGAAATCAAATGGATTAAATCAATTATTGAATATCAATTAATTTAAATTTGAATTTATATGGTTTAAATTAATTGTTATTTTATATTTAAAATCTGTTTTCTTCCTGGACGTTTCTATTCTCCTACCTCGTTCCTTTTCGGGGACGAAAAGTTTTGAGTGGGGGAGAATGTAACGACCCGTAAATTTCAACTGTTTTAATAACGTAATTTGTTGAAATTTTGTGAAATTTTAAACGATAAAATTTGAAATAAAAATTTTATATTTGGAATACGTCTAGTTAAACATAGCAACTGGTAAATTTTCTTCCGAAAATATGAAAGTTTATTTCGCGCGTAAATTCACTTCAATTTAATCAGTTAAAAAGCGATGAAAATAAAACGTTTTCGAAACTCAAATATTTTTACATAGAAAAATTCTAAACCATCTTCTGAGCAAGATTTCAGTTTGTCGTTTTTCCAAATTTGGACATCTTTGGCTCCGTCGTTCTTATTTTCTGCAAAATAGCAGTATTCTGGTACCGATATCGATTTTTATCGGATGATCGTACCACTGATATCTATATATCGTTTTGACCGTATCGTCATGCTGATCTCAACAGTATATTCAGTTCTTTTTCCGAACCCCGGTACGCTGCGAAATCTGTAAACGGTTAGCCGGTATCGGTACAACTTTTACACTTTTGATAGTGGTGCCTATTCAAATTTCAACGGGAACTGACAGCAAATAGCATTTATTATAACATTCATTATTTGCTAATATTTAGCCAATGGCCATTATCATTCCTTGAATTCAACTGTTTAACTTTTTCCTATTCCAATGATTTTGAATATTTTTTTTTACGTTGCTTTCATTTAGAATGGTTCATTTCCACTTCTGTTTATATTGAATACTATTAGCTTGAAAATCTTTCCTCTCCCATACATCAGTGAACAAATTTACTCCGCCCTCTTCATCTCCACTTCAGCATGCACCAGATCCAAGCCCCGCCACCATTCGTTGCCGAAGACCACCACCTCCTTCCCAACATCTCCTATCACCCTACACGCAACTACCCAGCACTATCGAAGCACGCGCAAGACGGCATCACCTTGCGACTCATCTCCACTCCATCCGCTGCTGTGAATCCACATCAACTACCTCCACCCGCCTCAGCCCTTGCTTCCGCCTCCATGTGCCAAGGATACCATCTCGTGCTCCATCTGATCCCTGACGCATCGCAGCGCCTTACTCCTCAAGCCAACCTCCACAGCCGAACCCAGCCTAGGCCTCCCCTCCGACCAAGCAGCTGCAACACAGCTGCGCACACCCTAGATCTATCGATCCTTTAGCCGACGTTCCCCTACCTCCTCCCCTCGGCTGAAACTCCCCTCTCCCTGCCGAACAAACGTCCACTCCTCACCACCTTGTTTCTTTGGCCACTGATCATTTACCAACGCCTCCTCCCCGCTTGCCTGCCTTCTTCACTTCCAGATCCACCTCATCGGCTGCCTCCGCTTGTCACCAGCCTCGACCTCATCTTCATCCTTTGTTGCATCTATAAAGGTGTGTTGTATATCTTGATATAACTATATATGTTTACAGATTTTATATAGATATATAAATATAGTTTTATATAAGTCTGATATAGGTGTGTTGCGATTTATACATTATGTTTTGTATAGGGGAAGCATTTTTTAAGTGTCTGCATATTATCGGTCTGCATTTATATGTTTAAACAAAACATGTACATTTGTTTCGTATGTGTGTTTATAGTCTGAATATATGATGCTATTTTATATGAATATATATAACTTATTACTTATATATAGTTAGTTATATACGTGAGGATAACATAATATTTGGGCTGTTAGTTTTATGTAAATTGTATATGTATTTGACAACAGTATATATTTTATAAGTTGTAACCTGATTTGCAATAGCATAGTTATACATATATATTTGGGTAAGTCTCATTTGATCTGTAATGTGTATATAAAATTTTATAAAGTAAGTTTACTTGGGTTTTATTATAAGTTAGATTCGTTGAAGCTTGTATATAAGTACATATATATGTGTGTTATAGAGAAATGAATATGTGTCTAAGTATATATATACTGTTAGGATGGTATTAAATGTGTAAAGTAAGAAGGCTTTAACCGTGTGAATATATGTGTGCTGCGTGTGTATGCCTATCTTTATATGTGTGTTGTTTTATTAAAATATAAGTTATATATTTATATATGTATAAGTTAGTTTATACATTGATTACATCAGCATCATTTTCTTTTAGCTGCTGTATATGTCAACTTGATATTTACTGTAAACTGTATGTGTTTAAGGTTGATTTTCCATATTATGCATATTATAAATTTTACTTGTGGTTAAATTTTATAACTATATATTTACTGTTATGGTACCTGGATACAATATAAAGGTATAGATTTAAATTTATTATTAGCTATCTACAGAATACATATATATTGCTAAGTGATTACAATATCAAAGTATAGGTATACCAATATTATATATATATTGATTTTAATGTATGTGTCTTAAGAATAATGATTTTACATTCTATTTGGATATTTCTCTTAAGATTAAATTTTATAAAATAATAATAATATATATATATATATACATTTTCTATATATCTTAACTGATTTATTTTCTCATCGATTTCTCATTATCAGCTTTGATCGTTGAATTTGGGTCCAATCGTGCTTTGTTTTAAAATTCGTGCCTGGATTCATAGCTCGGTTCTTTGTCAAACTCTCTAGCCTCGAAAGGTGAGCACTCACTCACGATTAACGTTCTTTTATTTATTAGATTTGATTTCAATTGAAACGACAATTGAAATATGCTGCTGTTAGTTAAGTACACTGTTATATATGCTATTACCTGTATCAGTTCACCTGTGACATCTGACACCATTATCTGTTAATTATTTATGCGATGATAATACAGTTTGGCTGATAATTGATTGATTGTTGATATTTATATTGGACGTTAAATTGTTAATGTTAAAATGATAAATAGTAGGAAATTGAACTCGATATAGAATAGTTAAATGTTGAATTTGATTAGCTAAAATTGTATAGTATGACCCCTTTAAATGTTAAATAAATTGGCACGTAGAATAGTGTTAACTATACTTTGAACCATGGAATTGTATGTTGTTTAAATTGATGATGTATGAAATTGTAATAGATTACAAGTGAAACCGTAATGTAATAATCTTTAATCTACATGAAATGATAGTGTAGATTCTAGAAATAATTATATTAATTCGTACAAATAACAATGCGAATTAATACGGTTATTTCGGGATTATTTGAATTGATTATTGGATTGTTATCGTTTGTTGTTATTGCTTGTTTATTTACTTTGACACCATCCCAGTTATCACACTGCAAGTTCCCTTTGTTATGTTTTGATTTTTAATTGAATTGGAATCAGGTTGAAATGATAAATACCCAAATTGAACTTTGACCTAGGATAGGAAATTAAATAAAACCCGATTGGTCAATAATTTGATTTAAAAATAAAACGAAGATTTTATTTGAATAAAAATATGGTTTTGAAATTAAGTTGAAATTTGAATTTTATTGAAAGGAAAATGTTAATATTTAATAATCTGAAACAAAATATTAACAATGTAATTGATGAAAGAACGATGTTTAATTTGAGAAATGATTGAATTAAGTTTGAAATTATAATTAAGTTTGAAATTATTAAACGCTGAAATTATGTAATAATTAAGTTTTGAATTATTTAAAAATTAAATAAGATTGAATTATTTAATGATTAAATTGAATTGAACTCTTTAATAAGAAAATTTTTGAACTTTTGAATAAGTGAATTTACTTCATAAATAATTGGAATTGAGTTTTCTTTAGTGATTAAGTTTTGGAAAATTATTTAAGTAAGTAAAGAAGTGAAATGGAATTTCTTTAACAAGAAATAAAATGTGATATTTTTGGAATTAATGTAAGACTTGAAAGTTAAATAATTTGATTTGACGAATTTAATTTAATTCAATTTGTAAGTTTTGATTTAATGAAGTTGAACTTAAGAAATTGATTTAATAATTTGGAAATTTAATAGAAGTTGTTTTGAATGATAAATTTACTTTACGAATATTAAATGAAATCGATAAATGAATTTAAATTGATTTGAATGTTAAATTAAATTGATTTAAATAATTTTCGAAATGAAACTTATTTACGAACTTGAATCAATATTTGAATTGTTTAAATAAAATTTGAAATTGAATTATAAGACTTTGAAATGGTAATTTGGAAGTTTCGAAACGTAAATTATGGAAATTGGTTTAGAAAGACAAATGAAATGTTGGTTTACGAATTGAAATTGATTTGGTTTTTGAAATATATAAATGACCAATCGGTGTAATAATTACGAAAGTTATTAAAGAGACCGGGATCGGTAATGGATATACTCTCTATCTGAACCGAAACCACTTTAATAACTATGCGCGGAGTGATGATCCAGAATGAAGTGGTTGGAATGATGTACGTGTTGACTGAAGAAAGAGAACGATAATGGATAGCCTTGACACTTGTGTCAAATTGGAAATGACTAAAACAGGAGCTGTGCCGGGCCAATGGAGGATTGATACCTCAAGTGGACACACTTCTTCGAACTACTTATACTTGTTGTCGATTGGTGCACCCTTGATTTTGGGAGTGTTGTCTCACGGTGTTGCGGGCGCTGCGGCGTTGCGTTCTCACCAGTCCGGATCAGGCGAACGGTAGTATCACTACCTTGGGTATTGCCTCATGTGCCTTGTCATACTTGTATTCCATTTATGCGCGACCACTACGAATTTGTTTTGTACCTTGAGTATATGGATTGCCCTCTGGTGACTTCCGGTTTTGGGGAAACTACGGTCTTGTATATGCTTGTGGGAATAAAAATGTGTTAAGGGTGGAATGGGCCATGACTTAACGCTATTTTGATATCTTTATATTACTGATAGACATTATCTACTTATCGTACACTACTACCTAGTAGATAGTTTAACGGATCCTTAAAGGATGGTTATTCCAAACATCCTTTGAGTTACTTGTATTTCAATTGCTATTTCACTTGAGTTGGATTTATTAATATAAGAATGTTAATCCTGACTCGAGTGTCTTGTGTTTTTGCTTTACGCTCGGGTCAGACTGAGTGGTTCAGCTTTCGAGACTCACCTTTGGAGTTGGAGCTTCGCTTGGAGATCCAGCTATCTATCCAGCTTTCAGATATTCGATGATTCCAGTGATGTATTCTGATTTGTATCTGATGTATCGTATTACTCTTCTATTGTAAACTCTGATGTATTTTATATATTCATATAGTAGCTTCATGAACTACTATCTCTTTTATTTCCGCTGCAAATTATTACTCTGTGTCTGTGATCTGTGATTATTTATTTACTGTATATGTTCAGTTTTGCCAAATTTAAATTAACAACGCAGTATTTTGAGCAATTCAACTCCGGCATGAGTGTCTACCTATACACTTATAATGGACGCGAATGGTCCAAAATGGCGGGTCGTTACAGTTCGTGTTTTCCTGTAGTTGAAATTTTCTCTGTTATAATCTAGTTTATGTTGCTACTTTGAGACCTTGTATCTTATGATTCCGGCAACGAAATGCTGCCATATTTCTTGCATTTGGTAGCTTGCATGTTGAATTACATTTCTGTAAATTTTTGTTGAATACTGAGCTCATTTGCTATGCTAATCTCAGGCTAGAAAAAAGTTTGCGAGTAGGAAATTGTCTGGAACAAAAGTGCGTAGACCAGGTCGACAGCCACCCTATCTGGCTCGACTTGGAGGTCGACCCAGAGGCTCCTAGGTCGACCGAACGATCGACCTAGGGACCAAAGAGGTCGACCTCCTGGTCGACCCTGCGATCGACCTGGTTGCAGCCCCTTTTTGCTCCTTGTTTGCTTGTTGTTTGTGTGTTTTCGACTCTTTTTCTTGTTATTTTCTGCCATATTTCGAGATGTTTCTGATTGTAGTCAAAGGAAATGATGTCTATCAATGGACCAGCCAAATTTTGGAGATTTAAAAATTCAAATTTTGAATTACTTTGAATTTAAATTGAATTTAAATTTGAATACCCGTTTGAGTGATTTTTTTATTCGTTTTACTGCACGGTTTTCTCCGAATATTTTTGAAATGATTTTTAAAATTAATGGGCATTTCCAAATAATTATTATATAATATCTTAAAGTATTTTCAAGTGTAAAATCTATTTATTCTCTATAATAAGAGAAATGTTCAAATAGGGTTTTCAAATTGATTTCGAAAAATTGGTTTTCAAAGCTTGCTTTCGAAAGTAAATTATTTTATATACAAATTACACATTTTTGCACTATTCGAGTGAATGAGAAGGAGAATTAAACGGTTTGGTAAAACACGTGGTATGGGACACGTGTGTTTATCTTATTGGTTAATTCCCAACTTGTCCGTTTGATCGTTTTGACCTTCGAGTCGAGTTTACCGATGAGATGAGGTAAACTTTTTACTGCTTTGAGTGTGAAATTTACTAGCGGTTAGTAAACCGTTTAGTGCGAACGTGTGGTATGGGACACACGTTAACACTGTTTGGTTCCTGTTCAAGAGTTTGTGACACATTTTCCATTGCGGCGTGCCAGTACTGGACCTTCGGGTAATTGCTATTGCGGCGTGCCAGTACTGGACCTTCGAGTCATTGCTATTGCGGCGTTTACCATTACGGCGTATTTGTCTTCGAGACGTTTTCCATTGCGGCATTTTCCATTGCGACGTATTTCCATTGCGGCGTATTTGTCATTGTGACGTTTTTCCTTCGGGCGAGGTACCTATTTGAGATAGCAGTACTCGGCAAGGCTTCGGCCACATACACGTGCTAAACTTTTGAGATGATTTCTTTGATTATTTTCCCTAGTGTATCGCCCCTTTCCGGAATTGGTCCTTTGAACCATTTGATATATATTTGTGGCGATTACCTTTCGGGAATTTGAAATCTTGGGAGTTCTATTTTTGAGACTTGTGTTGCCTACACTGGCGTTATTGAGATTTGCCTTTTGGCATTTACTTGAGATTTTATTCTCCTCCTTGGAGATATATTTGCCTTATGGCGTGTTTGAGATGGGATCTCTTTGTGCTTGTTTTGGATTGCCGATTTGGCGGGTTTAGGTTTTTCCCCTAAACCATAATTGATGTTCTATGAATGCCGATGATATGAGGCTCGCTACTTTTAGCGTTTTATGGGTTAATCCATCTCTTTTGAGATAATATGTTGTGTAGTAATACACTTCATCACATGAAGTAACTATACACTTTAAATTATCCCTTCTCACTTGGAAATATTATCCCTTTATCCTTATACTCTTATTATCGCTTATCCTTGTAAACTGATTCGTTTAGCTAGACTGACCAGTGTATTTATACTTGGGTCAGACCGAGGTGTTTCAGGTTAGGTACATTTGGACTTAACCTATTCTGCTTCCGCATGAACTATTCTTCTAGCTCCTTTTGTTATAGCTTTTTATATAGTCCTTTTTGTTTGCTACTCTGATATGTATATTCTTTTGACACGCTTGTATATTGTGGTTGCTATACTGCTTGACATGTATCATTTTGTATACTCTGTGATGTATCTGTATGTGTATATATATATGTGATGATCTACTATTCTGTGATGTGTTTTGCATTTGAGTTGTTGTATTTTGGTCTGATAGGTCCTATAGCCACCTATGGTTTTGTATTAAGTATTTATTGGATATGTCGATCCACTTGAGATAGAAAAAAAATAGCATTTGTCGACGTATTCAATAGATAATTAAGACAAGGCTATAGATGGTCGCTCCTAACTAGCCCTATTCTCTGCATTAGCAGACGATATTACCTAGTAATACTCTTTGTTAATATGGGTCTCGCGGTGGGGCGTCGCAGCTTGGTATCAAAGCCGAGTTCAGAGAAAAATATGATAAACACAGAACAAAAGCACATATTACAGTACATCTAAGTGTTATACAAGTGTTACGAATTCCTTAATCATCGTGCCTTTGACTTTTTCGTGTCCTTTGGGGTAGATAGAAGTTTGGGAATACGTCTAGGAATGCATTTTAATTCCGTAGTATTCCTTATTGAATTAATGATATCTACCCTATGAATAATCTTTATCTTATCTTAACTTTTAGCTAATGGCTGGAAGAGGCAGAGGATGATGCTCGGATGCTGGGCAATCCAGCGGCTCGCATCTGGACGACGTTTATATGTCTGTCGATCAGTTTATGGAGTTATTTAGGAGCACTCGACCTCCAACTCCTACTTGAGCATCTCCTCCGCACAAGTCTGTCTTTGCGCGCTTGTGCAGTGATTTCTCTCATCTCGGAGGAAAGCCGTTCAAAGGCTTTGAGTCCGTTCTTGAGGTACAAGCTTGGATTCGTATGTGCGAGCACATCTTCTCTCGCATGGATCTTTCTGACCACGACCGAGTTCTCTTAGCATCTAGCATGTTACAAGAGCGTTCCCTCAATTGGTACAAGCTTCTCATAGTCGAGCTCGATGAGTCTACTCTTTCTTGGACTCAATTTCGGGAACGATTCGAGCTCGAGTTGAAGCAAGGGAAGTCATCTGTCTCTGATTATGTTTCATCATTCGAAGCCTTATCTAAGTATGCTCTTGAATACAATAGCACTCCATATAAGAAGAATCTGAAGTTTGTCTCTGGTCTTAAGAAGTATCTCAAGAAGTCTTTAATGTTCTAGCTCAAGCTTTCTTTCGAGGAGTTGGTTGACTAGGCGCTTCATCTCGAAGCCGTCGAGAAGGAGTGCGAGAGTGGCAATGAGGTTGAGGTTCACAAGAACCCTTTCTTAGAAAAAGTTCCCATTTCAGAAGCCGAAGTATTTCCCTTCCAAGAGGAAGAAGCCCGTTAGATCTAGTCGTAGTTCTCAGCCTAGTGGAACACCTCCTACTCGGAAGGGGTGTTTCAATTGTGGTTCTCCTGACCACATGATTGGTGATTGTCCTAATCCTCTCTTCCGTCGTTATTGCAAGAAGGAAGGCCACCGTCTTTCCACTTGCGCCATTGCTCCAAGTAATACCCAGTCTGGCAAGATGAATGTACCTGATGCTTTTGGAGGGTCTTCTTAGCACAAAGGTACATCTCCTTCTATCCCTGAAGGCTCCATTTTATTCCATGATCGTTCTATTCGAATTCTCTTCGATACGGGTGCGTCACATTCATTCATATCGAAAGATCTCGTTGATGCTATTTCTTTGGATGTTTCATGTCTTGTTACTTCATTGAGGATTGCGAATCCTATCGGGGGATCCACAACCCTTAGCATGCTTTGTGATGATGTTGAGATTGTTTTATATGGATTTTCTTTTCATGCGAATCTGCATGTTATTTCTTATTTGGGTTTTGATATGATTTTGGGTATGGACTGGCTAGTGCGTTACGATGCTAGGATTATTTGTTCTAAGAGAGTTTTATATCTTCGACATCCAGATTCGTCTGCTCTGCTATCACTTGTTCTTCGGAATGTGGAAAATTCTGAAATGGCTTTATATTCTCTAGACTTATGAGACGATGATGATATATCTCGTATACCTATTGTTTGTGATTTCGCTGATGTATTTGAGCCTGTTTCAGGTTTACCACCCAAGAGGGCGATCGAGTTCCACATTGATCTCATTCCGGGTGCGTAGCCAGTTAGTCATCCTCCCACGAGGATGTCTACAAAGGAAAATAAGGAACTCAAGAAGCAGCTTTTAGAGCTTGAGTCCAAGCAGTTGATTCAGTCCATTTTTTCACCCTGGAGTGCGGCGGTCGTCTTCGTGAAGAAGTTCGATGGAACTCTTAGGCTTTGCATCGACTATCGCAAGCTTAACAAGTTGACCTTTAAGAATAGGTATCCGTTGCCTAGGATCGACGATATTTTCGATCAATAGAGTGGCGCTAAGGTCTTTTCTCAGCTCGACCTTGCCACTGGTTTTCATCAGCTCTGAGTTGCGGAAGATAGCATTCCTCTTACAGCTTTTCGCACTCGATATGGATCTTTCAAGTGGCTCGTTATGCTGTTTGGTTTGACGAATGCTCCTGCTTTCTTTGTCGATCTTATGAATCAAGTATTCCGGGAATATCTTGATAAGTTCGTCCTTGTGTTCATCGACGACATTCTTGTTTATTCAAAGTCTGAAGCCAAGCATGCTAATCACTTGAGAATTGTCTTGAGTACTCTTCGTCACCATCAGCTTAAAGCCAAATTCTCCAAGTGCCCCTTTTGGAAGAATAAGGTTAAGTTCTTAGGCCACGTTATTTCCTTCGATGGTATTTCGGTCGATCCTTCGAAGATCGAATCCATCCAGAATTGGAAGAGGCCTGAGAATGTTCATGAGATTCGCAGCTTCCTTGGATTGGCGGGTTACTACCACCAATTCATTAAGGATTTTTTCCCGCATTGTGCTTCCTCTCACCAACCTTACTCCGAAAGGTGTTCGATTTATTTGGTCCTACAAGTGTTAAAATTCTTTTCAGCAGTTAAAGGAGCTTCTCACTAATGCTCCTATTCTAGTAGTTCCCAATGGGAATCATGATTTTATTGTCTATAACGATGCTAGTCATTGTGGCCTCGGTGCTGTGCTTATGCAGAAGGATCGAGTAGTTGCTTATGCTTCTAGGCAACTGCGACCAAATGAAGTTCGCTATGCCCCTCATGACCTCGAGTTAGCTGCCATTATCTTTGCCTTGAAGATTTGGCAACATTATTTATTAGGCGAGCACTTCATTCTTTAAACCGATCACAAGTCCTTGAAATATCTGTTTACTTAGAAGGAGATCAATATGAGGCAACATCGTTGGCTCGAGTTCCTTGCCTCCAATGAATTCGATATCTAGTATACCCCTGGTAAGGGTAATCGTGTTGCTGATGCGCTTAGCCGCAAACATTCGGCTATAGTTTCTATGATGCTAGATGAGTGGGATGTTCTAGAGACCTTATCCCTTTGTGATATTCGTGATCGAGCTCCACCTTCTGATTCTCCTATTTTATTATTTAGTTTGGAAGCTCGACCCAGTTTATTGGATCGTATTGCCGATGCTCAATGGCTTGATCCTGATCTTGTGCACCTTATTCAGATTTGTGAGTCTGAATCCCGTGATGAGGAGTTGCGGGATTTCAGTTTTGATTCTAATAGGTGTCTTTCGAAGAAGAACCGTCTTGTCGTGCCTTTTGATTCTGCACTTAAGCGTTACATTCTCGATGACTGTCACCGTTTAAGTATACCATTCATCCTGGCAGTAATAAGATGTATGCCGATATGCATCGCCTTTATTATTGGGAAGGTCTGAAGCGCGATGTAGCAAGTTATGTGAGTAATTGCATGACTTGTCAACTTATCAAAGCTGAACATCAACGCCCTTCTGGTCTCCTTCAGCCTCTAGAAATTCCATTGTGGAAATTTGACCAAATTTCGATGGATTTCATTGACGGCCTACCTCATTCGAGATCGGGCCACTCTAGCATTTGGGTTATTATTGATCGCCTCACCAAATCAGCTCATTTCATTCCTATTAAGTCTAATAGGAGTGTTTCTCTTTTGGCCAAGTTATATATCAAGGAAATCGTGAGACTTCACGGTGTTCCTAGTTCGATTGTTTGTGACCGTGATTCGTTTTTCACGAGTTATTTCTGGTAGAGTCTTCAGCAAGCTTTGGGAACAAAGCTTAATTCAGCAGATCATATCATCCGCAGTTTGATGGACAAACTGAACATGTGAATCGTATTCTTGAGGATCTTCTCCATGCTTGCATTTTAGATTTCGGTGGTAGTAGGGAGGATCACCTACCTCTTGTAGAATTCTCCTACAACAATAGTTTCCTGTCCAGTATCGGTATGGCTCCTTTCGAAGCCTTTTATGGAAGGCCATGTCGATCACCTTCTTGTTGGTTGGAATCTGGAGAGAAGTTTATTCTTAGTCCCGATTCTATTCGTGATTCTTCTGAGAAGATTTTTCTTATTCATCAGAGAATGAAAGAGGCACAGAGCCGCCAGAAATCCTATGCAGACAACCGTAGGAAGGCTCTCGAGTTCTCTGTTGGTGATCTCATCTTTATTCATGTTTCTCCTTGAAAGGGGTTATGCATTTCAGTACGATTGGGAAATTGGCTCCTCGCTTTATAGGACCATTTCCTATTACTGAACGTATAGGCCCTGTGGCTTATAGAGTTTCGCTTCCAGCTCCTCTATCTGGCATTCATAACATGTTTCATGTCTCTTAGCTTCGGAAGTGTCTTCGAGAGTCGGATTTTGTTATCGATTCTTCTGATTTGCATGAGCTTGAGATCTCACTAGACCTATCTATTGTGCAGCAGCCTATTCGCGTACTTGATTCGGATGTGAGACACCTTCAAAACAAGGATGTACCACTCATTAAAGTTTAATGGTCCGCTAATCCCAATGAGTGCACTTGGGAAACCAGAGAGTTTATCAAGCATTTATATCCCAGTTTTCTATCTTTGCATAGCGATGGTGAATATTTCTTTATCTCAAGCTTATTTTCTTTTCTTTTTGAGTGATGAAATTAAATAGTTGAATACAAATTCTTCTCTAGGAATTGCGAGGACGCAATTTTATTAAGGGAGGGGAGGGGTCTGTAACAACCCTGGTTTGGAGATTAACTTTCAATATTGAATTATAATGATAATTATAATTTAATATTGAAAATCAAATTAAAATTGGAGAAATTAAATTGTTTATTTGGAATAAACAATGGATTTGGAATTTAAAATAAGAAAATGAAATTCCAAGCTTTATTCTATTTTGTTTGGAATGATAATAAATGGAATATGGGCTTTAAATAATGAAAATGATTTAATTTTAGTGAAAATACAATAATTATATTAATTATTGTTCATTAGCTTCTTTTAATAATTTTTAAAAGAGGTATGTACTTTTAAAGGTGGTTTATTGAAATAAAAGATGGAAATTGGGTTAAACTAAGTTTTGGCTATAAATAATGTTTTGAAATGGTTAGAAATATTTTTCTAAGTGAGAAGATAAATTTTGTGGAATTTTAGAAGTTAAAAACAATGTTTTATTCATTTATTTGAGTAAATGGTGTATTTTTGTTAAATAAAGGATTTTAATAATAAAAATATTTTAAAAATATAAATTAATCTTTTTATATGGTAAGAAATGTTTTATTTTACAAGTATGCAAATTTTCATATTTTTCTTTTGTGTAAATAAGAAGAAAATGAATTTTCTTTTGTGTATATGTGATATATACACATATTTCTTTGTTAAAGTGTTGTTTTTAGCCTAAACCATATTATTTCGTTTTATTTTCAAACCCATCTCAGCCCATTTAACCTTAGCCTGGTTAAGAAAAGAGGAAAAAGAATGTACGTTCATTTCTTATTACCTTCTCCTTCTTCCTCCTTTAGCCTAAAAGCAAAGCCAATAAACCAAACTTCTCAAATTCAAAAATCAAGCAATTTATTCATTTTAATTCAACAAATTCAAGGCTTTTTACAATCTAGTGATAAATAAAAGGTATACAACTCCAAATCATACAAATTCATCACCAAATTTCTTTTACAGTAAGAATTTTTTTAATTTTTTATTGTATTGTTTTGCATATTCTGTAATTGTTCTCTACAAGTGCTCAAGGCTTATAATCTCAAGCAAAGCTTCCTCCTTTCATAAAAAATCCGAGCTTTTGCAACAAATTAGCAAGGTGAGTTGTATAAGCTCACAATCTAGCAAAAAAAATGCCAAAGCTTGAAAATTTTGAAACTCTGCTTCTATTCGTTGTTTTCCTATAGTTGAAATTTTCTCTGTTATAATCTAGTTTCTGTTGCTACTTTGAGACCTTGTATCTTGTGATTCCAGCAACGAAATGCTGCCTGATTTCTTGCATTTGGTAGCTTGCATGTTGATTTACATTTCTGTAAATTTTTGTTGAAAACTGAGCTCATTTGCTATGTTAAACTCAGGCTAGAAAAAAGTTTGCGAGCAGGAAATTGTCTGGAACAAAAATGCATAGACCAAGTCGACAGCCACCCTCCTTGGGTCGACCCAGAGACTCCTAGGTCGACTATATAGTCGAACTAGGGAACAAAGAGGTCGACCTCCTAGTCAACCTTGCAGTCGACCTGGTTGCAACCTTTTTTTGCTCCTTGTTTGCTTGTTGTTCATGTGTTTTCGACTCGTTTTCTCGCTATTTTCTGCTATATTTCGAGTTATTTCTGATTGTATTCAAAGGGCATGATGTCTATCAATGGACTAGCCAAATTTTGGGAGATTTAAAACTCAAATTTTTGAATTACTTTGAATTTAAATTGAATTTAAATTCGAATATCGGTTTGAGTGATTTTCCTTGTTTTTATTCGTTTTCGAGCATGGTTTTCTCCGAATCTTTTTGAAATGATTTTTAAAATTAGTGGGCATTTTGAAATAATTATTATATAATATTTTAGAGTATTTTCAAGTGTAAAATCTATTTATTCTCTATAATAAGGGAAATGTTCAAATAGGGTTTTCAAATTGATTTCGAAAAATTGGTTTTCAAAGCTTGTTTTCCAAAGTAAATTATTTTATATCTAAATTGCACGTTTTTGCACTATTCGAGCGAATGAGATGGAGAATTAAACGGTTTAGTAAACCACATGGTATGGGACATGTGCGTTTATCTTATCGGTTAATTCCCAACTTGTTCGTTTGATCATTTTGACCTTCGAGTCGAGTTTACCGATGAGATGAGGTAAACTTTTTACTGATTTGAGTGTGAAATTTACTAGCAGTTAGTAAACCGTTTAGTGCGAACGTGTGGTATGGGACACACGTTAACATTGTTTGGGTTCGTGTCCGAGAGACATTTGCCATTGCGGCGTGCCAGTACTGGACCTTCGGGTCATTGTCATTGCGTCATTTGCCATTACCGCATATTTGTCTTCGAGATGTTTGCCATTGCGGCGTTTGCCATTGCGGCGTATTTGCCATTGCGGCATATTTGTCATTGTGACGTTTTACCTTCGGGCGAGGTACCTATTTGAGATAGCAGTACTCGGCAAGGCTTCGGCCACATGCACGTGCTAAAATTTTGAGATGATTTCTTTGACTATTTTCCCTAGTGTATCCCCCCTTTCCGGATTGGTCCTTTGAACCATTTGATATATATTTGTGGTGATTACCTTTCGGGAATTTGAACTCTTGGGAGTTCTATTTTTGAGACTTGTGTTGCCTACACTGGCGTTATTGAGATTTTCCTTTTGACATTCACTTGAGATTTTATTCTCCTCCTTGGAGATATATTTGCCTTACGGCGTGTTTGAGATGTGATCTCTTTGTGCTTGTTTTGGATTGCCGATTTGGTGGGTTTAGGTTTTTCCCCTAAACCATAATTGATGTTTTATGAATGCCGATGATATGAGGCTCGCTACTTTTAGCGTTTTATAGGTTATTCCATCTCTTTTGAGATAATATGTTGTGTAGTAATACACTTCATCGCGTGAAGTAACTATACACTTTAAATTGTCCCTTCTCACTTGGAAATATTATCACTTCATCCTTATGCTCTTATTATCTCTTATCCTTGTAAACTGATTCTTTAGCTAGACTGACCCATGTATTTATACTTGGGTCATACCGAGGTGTTTTAGGTTAGGTACATTTGGACTTAGCCTATTCTGCTTCCGCATGGACTATTCTGCTAACTCTTTTTATTATAGCTTTTTATATAGTCCTTTTTGTTTGCTACTCTAATATGTATATTCTTTTGACTCGCTTGTATATTGTGGTTGCTATACCACTTGACATGTATCATTTTGTATACTTTGTGATGTATGTGTATATATATATATATATGTGATGATCTACTGTTCTTTGATGTGTTTTGCATTTGAGTTGTATTTTGTTCTAATAGATCCTATAGCCACCTATGGTTTTGTATGAAGTATTTATTGGATATGTCGATCCACTTGAGATAAAAAAAATATATAGTATTTGTCGACGTATTTAATAGATATTTAAGACAAGGCTATAGATGGTCGCTCCTAACCAGCCCTATTCTTCGCATTAGCAGATGGTATTACCTAGTAATACTCTTTGTTAATGTGGGTCTCGGGGTGGGGCGTCACATGATTGATGTGAGACATCATCTATAATATATAACCTCTGTGGACGCGAGGTTAGGCCCAATTCTGTAGGGTAAGTCTACCCAGCTAATCTGGCTACCAGTACCTACGAATTGTCGGGCTAATCTGAGACGTTACAGTTTGGGTTATGGGTTATTGTCGCATTTTAGATATGGTAGGTTGGAGATTTTTGAGGGGACCACTTCTGGTTTGTGAGTATTAAATGACTATTGTAAGGTCCACCTCTTTTACATATAAGAAGCATTAAGTGACCCATGGGATTTCTTACGATGTCAACTAGGGGGAACTACAATAGGACCCGCCTTGGGTTAGATATTAAACGATAAGGACCTGCCTAATCTATAAGTATTAAATGGTCATAGTCTGCCTAATTCCCATTAAAGGTATTAAGTTGTTCAGATGCTTTCTCTTGCATTGTTAACTGTAGTTACGTTAGAGTTTTGGAATCAGAATGAAAAGCCTTTGGGCTTGCAGTTGAAGTTTTTGGTTTGATATATTCTTAAATACGTAAGACATATTACTTTTCTTGATGATACTGCTCAAATACTATTATCTTAAAGCCTGATATTTTCATTCACCAAATATTTTTTGTTCTGACTCCCTCTTCATTACATCACACAGGTTATAGGAGACCATGCTGATTTAGAACACGAAAGTGGAGATGAAGGCTAGTGGCAGTTATCTATTTATAATTTTTAAAATATTTTTTAATGTAACCAGTTTAGACATTTATGTTATTTTGAAATATTGTACTATGGATGTTTTATGTAGGCATGTTGTGAGGTTTGGTGATGACATGTTATGTTTTGGAAATGGTTTTCTTTCATGAAATGGGTACTTGTTTCTGATATTATATTTTATTCCATTCCGCTATGAGATTCTGAAAGTATAGATAGATAGCTTTATGTACCATGTATTATTTCAACTTTATCAACCTAACAGCTCATTTTGAGATGAGCCTAAGGTTCGGTGGGGTTTTATTGGATTGAAAGTTAGACCCGTTTTAGAGTGGGTTGTTACATTTGGTATCAGAGCTTAGGTTACCTGATCAATGGGGATATGTATATATATGAGTGGCGTACTTATTATTTTTGAAAGTATTTTTCAAAAATCCTTCTATATATATATGCTTATTTGAACCTACTCTATAAATTTCTACTATAGGAGTAGTCACGATCATATTCCAAAAGGATGTGTGAGGTGATTATAGGTTGGAAAAATAAATAGAGTTAAAATTATACTTCTACCCCGATTACCCATGGGGCAAAGGTCATATCGTAAGGAATGTAGATGGAAAAGGTTGTAACTCTAAAGTTAGTAGGACAATAAATGTGGGATAAAAAGAGAGTTATAAATTTTTTCAATAAGGATATAAATGGATCGATTAAAAAGATTATTAGGGTAATTGTGAAGGGATAAGGAAGTTATAACAGGAAAAGTTAGGATGAATAAATAAATGTCTTTAGAAATTGTCTAGTTAGAATATCATTTATAACGAACAATCGATATTTATAGAAATAGTGAATAAACATTTTAGATAGTAATTAAATATTATAAGGCAGTATAGCAGTAAAGATCTGGAGTAAGGGAAATTATTTTGCTCTATTATGGAATTAAGCAATTTTTTAAATTTTGTTTTTCTAATAGTTTGATTTAATAATCAAGTTTTAAATCTTTTGAATTAAAAGTTCAACTTTTAAAGAAATAAATCTCTATTGTAGAAATTCCTTAAAAAGGAAAAGTTGGTTGAAAAAAGTAAAAAATTTCCTGGCTTCTTTTGGGAACTAAGCAATTTTTGAAATTAAAAAAGGTTTCCAAGTTTATGGTTTAGAGATAAAGGTTTCGGATAAGGTAATAATAATATTTTTTAAGGAGTAGATAGAGACCATTACTTAGGTAAGGCAATGTAAAGGTTTTGAGATATGAATAAAATAGGAATAGTACGTACAACCTGATTTGGAAATTTGAAATCAGTCCCAAATATTTAATGGTAGAATGATAGTAAAGTTGTAAAAATATTCTAGATTTATAATTGGGTTGTAAGTTAAGTTAGTACCCTAGTTGACTTAGAATGTAAATTTTTATGTTTTGATTTATTTGGAGCAGGTTCCATGTAAATTCCCTAAATTATCCAACTCCAAAATATGTATAATAGCGCATCATTTGAATTAATAAGGAATATACCAAAATAGGGAAAGAGATTTTTAAGATATGGATATTCTTTTCCATAGTTTACACTATCTATTTCAATAAAATGAAAAGAAATAATTCCTTGTGATTTCAAATGAAGCAAAGATCTCACTTTGGTTAATTTTTGGAAAATTTTAACAGTAAACCTTAGATGGATAGCTTTGATAAATTAACATGATGAAAGGAATGTTCAATTTTAGAATTATTAGAAATAAGAAATACACACACATGTATGACTGAGCTTAACGTACAAAAATAAAAATATATAAATAGCCTAATTTACGGCTATATACATATTATCTAGTAACCAAGGAATTATGATTTATGGACATTAAGTACAAATTTAACGAGCTATAAATTTGTAATTAATAGAGAATTAAAAAGAAATTAAATGGGGACTGATTATGGGATTCATTATGGCATTTATGGGAACTGATTAATGAGATTAATATGGAATTTATAAGGATATTGAAATTGGTAAATAGGTTAAAGTAATTAAATGAGGATTAGTTTGAGGTTATCTAATTTTGACATTAATGACCGATTATTGTGGGTAATAGATATTTACTAGAAACTAAGAAGAAGAATTAAGGAAGGTGGGTGAAGGTGGAATGAAATTCTAGGAATGTTCATTTTAATTTATTACGGAGCATTAGGACCCAAACATCATTGACACCCATTGATGGTTAATGGAAGCTTCCAGCAAAATTTTCTTTTAGAGTTTTTGGGGTGTAATCATTAGTTTCCTCCTTTAGGAACAGTGTTCGATATGGTATAAGACAGGTTCCTATTTTATCACCGTGTTGATTTTATGGATGAGATTAGACCACTAAATAAATATGCACATATTGGGGAACAACGTAAATATTGAAATTTCATAAGGACACTTAACTAGCGATAAACCATGGGTAGGACTGGAAGTTAATGAGGAAATTAGGATAGAATGCTTCAACCCTAAAGCTTGCCGAGCATCACCATTTACCCCGAAGGAAATAAGATGAATAGGGATATGAAGAGAATTTTCTATTGGATTAGGATGAAGAAGAAGGTGACAAAATTTTCCACTAGGTGTTTTAAGTGCCAAAAAGAAAAAGGTACAAGTGATTAGGCCATGAATAAAGGTCGAAAATGACCATCAGAAGTCCAATGCTAACACGCGAAGAAAGGAATTGGTGTTTTCGGTTGGGGATATGGTATTCGTCAAGGTTTCCCTTTTTAGGAAGGTTTTGAGGTTTGGTACATTTTGAAAGTTGGCGCCAATGTTCGTTGGGACTTTTCAGATTCTAGAGAGGGTAGGTAAACTTTCTTATAAGGTGGAGCTTCTGGACAAATTAGCGAGAGTTCATGACGTCTTTTATGTTTCACACTTGAGGAATGTCTATATGACATTATCACTATCGTAGTGCCTGATCAGTTAATAGATGTTGAGAAGGAGCCAATATCCCCCGTGCCACTACATGCATAATGAAGCACGGTATTAAGAAGCTTTGTAACAAAGAAATTAGGTTGGTCCGAATACAATTGCGAAGTAACCCAGTAGAAAGCACATGAGAAACCGAAGAAAGGATGATGGTTTCTCATCACGAGTTTTTCTCTAGTAAACTTTTCTCTCCAAAATTCAATATTTGGTTTCATCATGATTGCTAGATTAGATGGTAGGAGATGGTTGCCACACTTTTTATTGTTATTTTTGCACTTATATAGAATTTCATGTATATTTAGGATGCTTGCATACATGCCTATATGTCACGATCTTGCATTCATGCTATGATTAAGCTCACCTATAGTATGCTGCATACATAATCACACTGCATTTTTGGTTGAGTAGATGGTTTTATAGATAACTTGGTTGTATAATTTGGTTGTTGAGTGTGTGTTACACTATTTACCCTTAGGGATTTCAGGGGCTAAATCCATTTTAAATGGGGAGAGTGTAACACCTCGTAAAATTTCATAAGAAATTAAATATTTAAAATAAGGCTAAAAATGAAAATCTTTAAATGTCAGAATTTGGTCACGGAAGTTGCACCAATGCATCCGTGGTGGTTTCTTGATCAATTTCCATATATAAAACTTTGTAATTGGAGTTCAAACGGAGAAGTTGCAGATGTTTGAAGTTTTGGGTTTAAAATAATTCAAATGAGTTTAAATTTAAAAATTTGAATTTGAAAAGTTAACAGAGGCTTAATGTTTAAGTAAGCATTAAAGATAACGTTTAACATTGAATTAATTAAGTTAATAAATTAAGTAATAAATATAAGAAAATAATACAAGGTCACAAACGAAGATCGTCGACCGCCCATAAGCAAGGGGTTGACCGCTAGCGGTAAGACGTCGCCCGGTTATTGGTGACTAGGTTTGTGAGGCCCTGAATGACCTCAGTTTATTATTTATAATCCGACGGTTCCGATTCCTTCTTACCTATATAAATAATTCCCTAGACCCTACACTTTTCTTCATAAAATTTGGTGACGACAGCGAAGCTCTGCCATATTCCTTCTCAGATTCCTTCTTCTCTAGATTTCAGAATCAGGTAGGATTTTAAGTAAGAGGTTTCGATGATTATCTCTTTTTATTTCTAATTCTATTCTTCTTTAGTTTCTAATTCTAAATCTAATCTAATCTCTATATACAATCCACTTGTTGTATATTCCAAAAGAAGGAGACCTGAAAGGGAAATAGGAGTGATGTGAATCAAATCCAATTTAGAAGCAGGCAATTATCTATGAGTGCAAAATTTAGTTTTTCCCATTTTAGTAATTGTGTAGTATTTGTTTGGATTTGATATATGCCTTGGGAAATTTCGGTAAATGAAAACATAACACTAAAACCCGTAGAATTTTCCAAGTAAATGTCAATCTATGAATATGTTGGATTTTCAATTGTCTTGTATCAGTATAATAGAATCATGTCTATGTCTGAGATTTAAGAAAATTATAATCTATTCCACTTCATCTCTTTTGTTTTCTCCTGTAGTGTTAAAGGATTTTTGTAACGATCTGCCTTTCTTGCATATAAAGTTGACACTTAATACATCCTTGGTATTCATGTGCCGATCATTTAAGTCTCCGAAGATAGGTCATTAGGGCAAAGAAGAAGATATAATATAGAAGAAAGGAGAAACAAAACAATCACAGAATCTCACAATGCAATGGAATAATATATATTAATCAACATAATTCTTTATGAAGTCATTTCTAAAATAATACATTGGAGTTATACTAATACAATTCTACCCGAGGACAGTTATAACAACCTATACCTACCTAACAAATACACTATACATATAATACAGTGGAAACAAGATAATAACTAGCTATCGATGAAGTCTCCTGCTCCAGCACCTCCAAAATATATCCGTAGAAAACTTGGCCTACTTGGCTGCTCATAAAAATTTGAGCACCCTAGTGTTTTAGGGAAAGAAAATAAAACTGCTAGTCAGACATGGGTCTGGTGTGAGTAAATTTATAGCAACTGAATTATTACTTTTAAAACTCTTTTAAAATCAAGGGTATCTCGTATGACCACCCCACACATAAACACAGAAGGGTTTTACCTTACGATAACTAAAACACTTTTATTATAAAAATCCAGTGATATTATAATAATGTTTAGGGTTCAAAGTATTTAATAACCAAGTAGCTGTGATGTATGTACATGAAAGCAATAACATATATATACAATCAAAAATTGTAGTCTCGTATTGGAGAATGGATTTTCAACAAATGGAAAGGTAAGGGACTACCTTACGTAAATTTGTACACCTCTAGATAAAATGCACAATGGGATCGAAAACCTTTGGACCCCTGCCAACACAGGACTGACCTACCCCTAAACTGGGTAGTACCGAATATGATCACCCCTTGATTAGGATCAACAACCAAAAATGGGCTCGAAGCATACTTAGAGACATCGACAATAGATCTTGGGATATTCATACCCTAATGGGTGCGAACCACATGGCCCTTCTACATCTACCTTGCTTTAACCATTACCGGGATGTGAGGTTTGAAAGGCTATGCTCTTAACATTTAGCAATCCATCTTGGAATGCTAACACTGCCTCCAAGCAGAAATGCAGTGCTAGCATTCATCCATACAAGTTCATTCTAGGTCGGAATGAAACCAAAGGCTCTTCAAGGAGCATCTTGTAATGACCCAGAATTTTAGTCATTTGAATTTACAATATTTAATTGATTTTAAATATTGAAAAGTTATTTTTATTAGTTAAATAACTTGAATTTCAAATATAGCGATTTATTCGATATTTATATGGTTGAATTTAATATTTGGAAGTGTTTAAAAAATTAAATCTTGAAATTAATGTGAATAAAAATAATTTCGAAAGTTGATTTAAGTTCTATTTAAATAAGAACGAAGATAGTAAACTTTTAATTTAGAATTAAAAGTGATTAATGTGGTTTTTATAATAATTCATTTCAATTAACATGTAAAGTAGCCTTCTGGGGCACTATCTTGGATTTCGACGAAACCTGTTTCATTGGATCCGTAATAATGAATTATTATATGCCGTCCAATTTCATGGCGATTGGACGTATCCTTTGGTCGTGTGAGGTCGAAACCCCTAGAAATTAATTTTTGAAATTTATATAATATAATTGGGTTTGAAAAGCTAACTTCTGCATGTAATCGAATTAAGTCTTGAGACTAGTTCCAGTTTGTTTGGAATAGGGGTATTACATACAAAACAGCAGGCAGCATGCCTCGTCTGGAGTTCGAGTTTTTCAGACTGTTTAAAGCTAGACATTTTCTAATTAATATATATATATATACACACACTATATTAAGCCATACCCATACTTACATCAGCCCATACCCACCCCACATTGCACATCTTTAATCCATACCCCCTTTATTCTATAAATCGCGTTCAAAAACAAGGAGAAAGTAATTCGCCAAAATTTCAATTGAAACCATCACTAAATCCAACGACCCGCATTCGTCGGGACCAATCCAAGCATCGTTAGGCTACGGGTTCAACTAGAAAAACATCGGCTACGTCAGGATAAGTGAAGTAGATGGTGGAGATGGGGTTTGGGCAACGGATCAACGACTAGGGCGCTCCATCTGTGGCAGCTAAATAGAGGTGGTGGCGGCGATCTACAATGTTAGGAGGGACGACACTAGTGGCAATCGATCGGGCTCAGTCAGGGCATGCTTTGACGTGAGTGCAGTGGAGGCCGATGGCCTGTGGCGGCGACAAAGGCTGAATGAACATGATTGATGTTTTAGGTTTGGGGGAAACTATAGCGGCGACCTTGGGCAATGTTGCGGGAGTCGTTGGGAAGCTGGCGATTGTGGGTTGCTCTAGTGATGGAGTAGTGGTCGTAGGATGGACGAGGCGGCAACGACGACGAGGGGAAGTGGCAGACAAGGTATTTTTGTGCACGATCGAGGATGAGAGGAGAAGGATTAGGAATAATCAAGGTAAATTATATTAGTTAATGATGTATTTAGTTAAATAAAATATATTATTTAAATTCTTGTATCGTATTAATGCAATAACTTGACGATATTAGGTCGGATTTACACGGGTTTTTGCGTTACGATCATATCGACGAATACTACACTTAGGAATTGGTTTTGATGAATTTGGAGAAAGTTGAAATTTCGGCTAAAATTGGACGTCGTTCGATTTTAGTTCCAAACTGGAACGCCTCGGCAACAAATGGAATAATGGTGAGTTAAACTCACCTTTTGGTTAACCAATATATTATATAGTTGATAAAAAAATTTGATTGAATGTTTGGATGATTTACTGTTTTTATCCGTTGGTTTAGATTTATTCTTGCCCCTAGAGCTGATGACCTTTTATATATTGGAGACTAGTAGCGAATGATCCATATCATATAATTATATATAAGCTATGATATAGGGCGGGTTGGAGGGATCCAATAAGATTTCTCACCACTGTTGATTTTATTTACATATATGTGTGCTGATATGTATGAGCTGTGATGTAAGGAGACATGTTGGAGGGATCCAATAGGATTCCTCACACTGTTGTTTTTATTTACACATATGTATATGTGTGTGTATATATATGCTGATATATAGAAGTTATGATGTAGGGGGACATGTTAGAGGGATCCAACAAGTTTCTTCACCATGGTTGATTTTAATTTCAATAATATTCCTGCCATATGAATTATTGGATATTAAACCTGATTGTTGGCTCTATTGATTATGACATTATTGTATGTTCAAAAATTTAAACCCTATAGTGATAGAAAATCAATATCAATATTGATTAAACATTGAGTGGCTATTGGCCTCAAATTAGTATTTTAAAAATACTGTAAATTGCCATTTGAATTGGAGTTGGTTTTTGAGATAGGAAATGATTTTAAAATCCGAATTTAGGTTTCAGAAATATTTTGTTTTAAAAGATTTAATTTCAATTTTATTCCAACCTTTTTATCCATCTTTTTCTAAGTTAATTAGTTATATTTAATATTATTTTAAAGTCATTTATTTATATTAATATTGTTTTTAAGTTTATTATCAATATGTTAATATTTTGAAGATTAATTATTTAAATAATTAATATGGTTTGAAATTAATAATAATGATTTATTAATACTATTTTAGAAACTAAGTATTATTATTTATAATAAGGTTGAAAATTAATTATTAGTGTTTTTATTAATAATGTCTTTGAAATTATTTATTATTATTTTAAGATGTTTTAAAGGTTATAAATTATTATTTATTTATTTATAAGGTTTACTATTAATAACCACTATCATACAATAGTGTTTGAAGTAAATGATTCTTATTTATTTATAAATGTCCGAGATTTATAAATAGAGTTTATAAAAAGATTTGGGTTTTAGAAGGGGAGTTTTATAGAATGGTTTGGAGACTTAAAGGGAGATTATTTACAAGATTAAAAGAGTTTATAAATGATTTCAAATATTTATAAAAGAATTTTGAAAATAGATTTATAAATTTATAAGAAGAGTTTTATAAATAGTTGTATGAATTTATAAAGAGTTTATAAATTTTTTTGAAATTTATAAAAGAGTTTATAATTGGAAATGGAGGTTGGGTTTTATAAAGGGTTTCTATAAAGAGTTTTATAAATGGTTTCAGAAATTTATAAAATAGTTATAAATGGTTTTAGAAGTTATAAGGGATTTATAAATGATTTTTGAATTGTATAGAAAGGAATTCTTTATCAGCTTTTTTGTGAATATACTTATATCGTTAAGGTAAGCATATAGATATTTTCCAATTACTGAAAATATAAGGATTTGTAAGTGAATCCTATTAAAGATATGGTATAAAAATAACAAAGTGATTTTAACTAACGAAAGGTTAATTATGGAGGCTAGTGGCTACTCATGTGCTTAACCAATGTTGGTTTTCCCTTTGGAAATAAATCCCTGATTTGCATGTGTGTTTTTTAATAGTTGAATAACCGACTATTGAATTTAGACCCAAAATGTAACTTTGGAAATATCTAGGAGAAACACGTGAGTTATATGGCACAGTCATCTCCGATGATGCTGTACTGTGCATATAAATCTCATTTCTTGCTTCTAGGACAAACGATAAGGAAATTTGTCCACTAACGGTAAGGAGGTGATCTCCGCTCTTATCTTTGACTGTTTATTTCCTAAAGAACCGGGGTTGAGTTTACCAAAAACTATCAAATGTTTTTTCGAAGAGACCGGGATCGGATATGTTATCCGAAAACCACTTCGATCCAACTCAAGCATTCGAAGTGAAGATATATTGAAGATAATGAAATTGAAGATGAAGCTCCCAAACATTTCATTCGGTCCCAGAACAAACTTGTATGGATGAATGCTGGCATTGCATTATTGCTTGGAGGTCAGTGTTAGCATTCTAATTAGGAAGTGCTATATAAAAGGTACAATGTAGCCTCAAGCCTCATTAATCGGGAATGACTAAGATATGGAAGATGCAGCAGGGCTAAGTGGGTCGCTCCTAAGTAGGGTATGATCATCCCTATCTAGAGTCGATATTATCTCTCATTTATATGTTTTGGGGCCCATTAACGGAGGGATGATCATATTCGGTACTACTAGTCAAGTGGTAGGCCAGTTCTATGTTGGCAGTGGATCTTAGCGAGGTCCTCGGTGTTATTTTATCTAGAGATGCTCCATGACGGGCGGTGCCCCATTAGCCCAGTCATTGTATGGAATCCATTCTCTAATAAGCGCTGTATGGACTTAGTTGTGCCTAATTATGCTAAAACGTGAGATGTAAGCATTTAAGCTATTTTCATATTTTACTTTGACACTTAGAAATTATTATAATATCAATGGATTTTCTATAGAAAAAGTTTTGGTTATTGTAAGGTAACAACCCATCCATGTTTATGTGTGGCATGGTTTTACGAGATACCAAAAGGTTTTTATAACTTTAAATTTCAATTGAGGTGTTTTTATCTCACGCTGCTTTACCAGACTGACTCGGGTGTTATTTTATTATAACACTTGGGTTAGGCCGAGCGTATTTACAGATTTCTTTGGATGCATTAGGGCTTTAGGAGAAGAGCTGGAGGCCCATGACATATCTACGTATTTTATTGTGATCCTCTATGTCATCTGTTGGTTGTATTTATCAGCAATTGTAAGGACAGGTTGTTATGACTGTCCGGGCTGAAACAGGCAAGTATACTCCGATTGGTGTATGTATATTACATCTTTTCTTGTATATTTTTTTTAATATATTATAGAGTTATTCGTTCCACGGTGAGATTCTGTGTTGTTTAGTTTCTTCTTGTCTTCTTCCTTCTTCTTTTTCCCTAACATCCGGTTTTCCGGCATTCGATTGCTCGGCACGCAATACAGTGGATTTATTAGTGTCGATTTTCGAGGGTAGAAAATCTTGGCTGTTACATATCCTCTTTAATCATCATCAAGATGTCTTTTATGCGAACTGATATGTTGGTTCAGAGTGGTTATCAAATAACATATCCGATCCCGGTCTCTCCAAACCAGCAACGATAATTTTTCGTTGACTCATTCCCGGTTTTTTTGGAAGTAAGTAACAAGTATTCGAGTCCTCACCGGGGAACTCGAATATACAATCATACTTTCTAAGTCAAAACTGGCCAATATTTAATATTCTCTTATTTAACTATCAAATAAACAAAGAACAACAAATTCAGGGATTTAATTATCCATAGCAATCACTAAACCTTAAAATAAATCTTTCATTTATTTTAAATCTCTTTCCAAAACGTTTATCAAAACATTCATATATTTATCTCAATGACATAAGTATATTCACAAAACATTTGTGAAAGATTTCTTATTTCAAAATCACATTAAAGGATAAAAACAAATGTTATTTAAATTAGAGATAAAAATAACCTCAAACAATATTTCTTCGATGTTAAGTGTGGAACGGACGTCCATACCACCAGAATTAAGAAGGCCAGTTAAAGGAAATCAGATCTCAAATTCTCTTATAAATTTCCTTCAATAAATCCTTTTAAAATATCTTTTGTTTATGAAATCTCCTTTACTTAAATTCCAAACCAACTTACAAAACTCTTTATAAACCACCAAGTTAATTTACAAAACTCTTTTATAAACATCAAAACCATTTATATAACACTTTATAAATCTCCAAAATCCTTTTAGAATTTCTTTACAAATATTCAAAACACTTTATCAAACTTTATTTATAAATATCCAAATCATTTATAAAAACTCTTTTATAAATTATCCTTATTTAAAACAAAACTTCTTTAATACACTTAATCAGTTGGGTTCCTTTGATAAACAAAAAGATTACTTAAAACATCTTTACTGAAATCAGTACTTAACTTGAAACCATTATTAAAAGTATGATTGACATTAAAAATCAAAAAGAAGCTTAGTGACCATAGTGGTTCTCATTTAACCGAGTTTACTTTGCAAGTTATAACATAGGTATTTACATAACAAGCAGATATGTATATGGGAATTAGCCAGTAAAAATCAATCATATAAGTAAATGTCCAAGTTACTAAAATAACAGACGGGAATTTATTCTGTTAATGAATGTCCACACAATCAAACAATTTACAATTTAGCAGAACGATGTTTTATTCTGCTAAATGGATGTCCACAAAATTCAATTCAACTTAATATAATTCATTCACATTCGTTTGGTTCTAAATGTCATGGACAAGTGATCCTTTGATAGAAAATCAATTCACATATAAAAATAGACCGACTTAAAATATAACCAATAAAGTTAAAAATAACTTTTAATAAGTAAATCTTAATTTAAATTATAAATTAGCGCTTAATTATAAATTAAACCTTAATTAAATCTTAATAAATCAAAATAAAATCGTCATTAAACCTTAATTAATTTAATTAATTCCTAATTAATTAATGATTATACCCCAATTAATTAAATAATTGATCTCCAATTAACTAATTAACCTCTAATGAAATAATAATTAATTAAAATAAATAAACTTGATTATCTAAAAATTAATACTTAATTATCTCTTAACTTTATTAATCATTAATTAAAACTTCCTTAATTAATTAATAAAATAAACTTACTTAAGTAATATTAATTAATTACCAATCACTTAACTGAATTAACTAATTGATAAATAAATAATTATTCTTAATTAATAAATTAATTGATTATAAAAACGTACTCAATTAAGTAATAATTAACTTATATTCTTACTAATTTAGTTTCAAAATGGTTTTTTCAACAACATTTAAAAGAAACACTATTAAAACTAGAAAATTGTTAAATTACCCGAACTGCATCCATAGCGACTATCGCTATGGATGCAATAACTTAGAATTACTTTTCTAAGTTACCATCCAAAACTTTAAATTTTCACTTTTGCTTACTTTTAAAACATAATTTAATAGAGATTTAAAATTTTAACTAAAGTTAGAAACTAAAATAAAATAAAGCAAAACATTTACTAAATCAAAACTAGTAAACGATTTGATTTTGAAAATAGATCTGTAGTCCTTTTCAACATCTCAAGTTCTAACTTTCAAACCATTTAATCACATATCCAAGATTATGAATACTAAATCATATCATCACCATGCATCACAAAGATCACAACATTAAATCCAAATACATCACTCTAATTCGCCAATTCAAGTCAAATGCTAAAACAAAAGCTACCTCATACATATACATCCAAACCATATCATAATCCAGACATTAACATCATTTATAAATAACACATAGCCATCATATATGCAAAGGCAACATCTTTCCAAAAGTTAGAAGTTTACTCATCGAAAATTTGCAAAACTCTTTTGAAAACTTGAAATAACTTTAGAACTATGCAAAACTTGACCTTTGGACTTAAAACTTGGAAATAGGCTCGGCCATGTTAGAGTATGGCTCGGCCATGACATGTATAGGTGAGGCAAGGACTTGTTTTAGAGAAGTGGAGGGACTTCAGATAATGTTGAATTTACAATACTGGACCCAAAGTTTAGTCATCTTCTCTTGGATTTTTGGCTATGTTACTCTTGGAATTTGTAAAAGTTATAAAAGATAAAGTTCTTTTAATTTATCTTCTCTACCATTTATAAAAAAATAATTACTCAATTTGGATATTTTTTGAGGGAGATATTGTCAAAAGAAGAAGAAGTATTTTCGGACTTGAAAATATGGGTCCAAAAACACTTTGCAAAGAAATAATATTTGGATATGTCTAAGCTCAAAATTTTAAGAAGTGGTACAAGTGAAAGTTGTAGCCACTGGAATTTACTATGGTTACAAAACAGAATTCCTCTATTAGGATAAGAGATGAGAAAGATATGATAAAATAAAGAGGAGGAAAAATTTGAAGAAGTGAAGGGCTATTTATAAGCAAGAGAAAAAGTAAATTATCTAAATGCCCTTGTCCTTTACCCTCCATTACCCTCTTGCCACCTCACCTAGCCTCCTCTACCTCATGTACTCATATCTACACCCTTGTTCCCTCTTCTCATTTCCATGCAAACATGTTTAAACATATTTAAGTACTCTTTGTACTTAATGTTTCTAATGATGTGACATTTATATTTATATTTTAAACTTTATATACTCAGGTATGAATACATATATGCATAAATTAATACACACATATACACACATACTAACTTATGTACAAATATGTATACTTATGCTAAAGAGTTTGCAATATTTTGGATAATTTTTAACCGACGAAAAGTCGCAAATTCGAAAAACGAATTCCGGTCACATTTTCGATCTTTCTTCGAACTCAATATTTTTGTAAACAAATTTGGAAAACTATTTCACCATTGCTATTCATTATTTAGAAGATTTTATTTCCATTATAAATTCAATTATTTGAATGTTTAATTTTAACAACCCGCATATTTTATGATTGTATATTTAAATGTTTTATTTAAATATAGCATCGTTAGTCAGATTTAAGTCCGAAATATCACTTTTTGCAAACAGTCGAATTAGGACTCGAGACCACTTCCATTGAGTCCAAAATGGCGTTTGAGACCTTTTTAAGTATAAACATCGATATGTTTGGAGTTGAGTAAAATGTTGATATTTTCATTTAGGGCTTTGGGTTTGGGTTTCAGCCCACCAACCTAACAAATAACCCTAACTCCTCTACTCTTCATCCATTCACTCATTCTATTTCCTAACACTCAAGCTAAAGTAAAAATGGGGGAAGAGATTGGAAATTAGAATTCCAAAACCCTAGTTTGTTTAGGAAATACAAATTCAAGTCCAAAATCCAAGGGAAGCTTAGGTAAGCATCCTCTTCATCTTCTCCGTCTCAATCCCTCTTCAATTTTCAGAAATTCCTATCACCTAACTTAGGAAAAACTTCACCTTTGATAATAGATTGAAGATTCTAGAGGTGTTGTTGAAGAGAAGTCAATCTTTGCTTGTTCTAGAGCTTCTCATTTGTTGTTTTGGGTTTAAAAGGTGAGTTTTTGAACTCACATCTATGTCTATATCTTTAATAGTTGTTAGGTAGTAATTCCTAACATCTATTCCTTGTCCATTGCCTTTGAATTGAATTGGTTTGATGAATATTCCAAATTTTGGTGTTTCGAAGTCAAACCTTTAAAAATCCTATCTTTGATGTTTGAACACATTGTTGGGGTGTATCGAAGAGCCTATAAGGCTGGGTTGTTGCTTGGCATAAATCCCTAGTCTCCGTTGCTCGTCCGATCACTTCCGTTTGGATTTTTGCCCCTTCTTGGGCTGGGTTGAAAATACTGCAAATGGAAGATCAGTCGACTGAACGGTAAGGTCAGTCGACTGAATCTGAGAGCAGAAAACTTCATGCCCTTGTGTCAGTCGACTGACCATATAGTTCAGTCGACTGAAGTGGGAATAGAAATGTTCCTGTCCCAGTATCAGTCGACTGAACTACAGAGTCAGTCGACTAAACCTGAAACCTGAGAGATTCTAGGCATGTTTTAGTCGACTGACCCTATAGTCCAGTCGACTGAATCTGGGAAATCTGCATTTTTGCCTATTTGGTAGACTTATTGTGCCAAATATTATTGATCTTCGTAAAGACATTTTAGAAGATTCTCATCGTTCGATATTTACCATTCATCCCGGTAGTAGTAAAATGTACGCGGACATGAAGCGACTTTATTATTGGGATTGAATGAAATCTGATATTGCTAACTTTATTAAGCGTTGCATGACTTGCCAACTCGTAAAGGCCGAGCATCAAAGGCCCGGTGGGTTATTGCAACCTTTGGATATTCCCGTTTGGAAGTGGGATCAAGTCTCCATGGACTTTATTGACGGTCTTCCCCGTTCTCGTTCGGGTCATGATAGCCTATGGGTGATAGTTGATAGACTTACAAAGTCCGCCAATTTTATTCCCGTTCGGTCTAATCGGACTGTACCTCATTTGGCCAAATTCTATGTTAAAGAAATTGTTAAATTACATAGAGTTCCTACTTCTATTGTTAGTGATCATTATCCATTGTTTACTAGTGGATTTTGGAAAGGTCTTCAAAAAGCTTTGGGAATGAAGCTTAATTTTAGCACTGCTTATCATCCTCAGTCCGATGGACAAACCGAACGTGTGAATCAAACTCTTGAAGATCTCCTTCGTGCATGTGTTCTTGACTTTGGTGGAAGTTGGGAGGATCATATCTCTCTTGTTGAGTTTTCTTATAATAATAACTTCCAATCTAGTATTGGTTTGGCACCTTTTGAGGCACTCTATGGGAGGCCATGCCGATCTCCTTCGTGTTGGCTTGAGGCCGGTGAGAAGCTGGTTTTAGGTCCAGATTTTATTCGGGATGCCACAGAAAAGATTGATCTTATTCGTCATAGGATGAAAGAAGCTCAAAGTAGACAAAAATCCTATGACGATAATCGAAGAAGGGGATTAGAATTTTCTGTGGGAGATTTTGTGTTTATTCGTGTTTCACCTATGAAGGGTTTTGTGCGTTTCAGTCGATCGGGAAAATTAACACCTCGATATATTGGTCCATTTCCCATCACCGAACGCATTGGTTCCGTGGCTTATCGCCTTTTATTACCGGCTCAGTTTTTTGCTATTCATGACGTATTCCACGTCTCTCAATTACGGAAATGCCTTCGAGATTCCGATTATATTCTTGAGCCCGGTGTTATTGAAGAAATTGAAGTTTCGCCTAATTTGACTTATGAGCAACATCATATTCGTATCATTGCTACGGAGGTTAAACGCCTTCGAAATAAAGATGTTCCTCTTATGAAAGTTCAATGTTCCACATATCCTAAGGATTGCTCTTGGGAATCCAGAGAATTCATCGAGCGAACACATCCGGACTTACTCTCTCGTTCTCCTTAAGGTGAACTTCTCATTTCAAAATTTCTTCGTTTTGCGTTGTTATGCCTGTGTATGGTTGATACTTTTTATTTCTTTTTCTTAAGTATTGTGAGGACGCAATTTCTTTAAGGAGGGGAGTCTGTAACAACCCGCATATTTTACGATTGTATATTTAAATGTTTTATTTAAATATAGCATCGTTAGTCGGATTTAAGTCCAAAATGTCACTTTTTGCAAACAGTCGAATTAGGACTCGAGACCACTTCCATTGAGTCCAAAATGGCGTTTGCGATCTTTTTAAGTATAAACATCGATATGTTTGAAGTTGAGTAAAATTTTGATATTTTCATTTAGGGCTTTGGGTTTGGGTTTCAGCCCACCAACCTAATAAATAACCCTAACTCCTCTACTCTTTATCCATTCACTCGTTCTATTTCCTAACACTCAAGCTAAATTAAAAATGGGGGAAGAGATTGGAAATTAGAAATCCAAAACCACAGTTTGTTTAGGAAATACAAATTCAAGTCCAAAATCCAAGAGAAGCTTAGGTAAGCATCCTCTTCATCTTCTCCATCTCAATCCCTCTTCAATTTTCAGAAATTCCTATCACCTAACTTAGGAAAAACTTCACCTTTGATAATAGATTGAAGATTCTATAGGTGTTGTTGAAGAGAAGTCAATCTTTGCTTGTTCTAGAGCTTCTCATTTGTTGTTTTGGGTTTAAAAGGTGAGTTTTTGAACTCACATCTATGTCTATATCTTTGATAGTTGTTAGGTAGTAATTCCTAACATCTATTCCTTGTCCATTTGCCTTTGAATTGAATTGGTTTGATGAATATTCCAAATTTTGGTGTTTCGAAGTCAAACCTTTAAAAATCCTATCTTTGATGTTTGAACACGTTGTTGGGGTGTATCGAAGAGCCTATAAGGCTGGGTTGTTGCTTGGCATAAATCCCTAGTCTCCGTTGCTCGTCCGATCACTTCCGTTTGGATTTTTGCCCCTTCTTGGGCTGGGTTGAAAATACTGCAAATGGAAGATCAGTCGACTGAACGGTAAGGTCAGTCGACTGAATCTGGGAGCAGAAAACTTCATGCCCCTGTGTCAGTCGACTGACCATATAGTTCAGTCGACTGAAGTGGGAATAGAAATGTTCCTGTCCCAGTATCAGTCGACTGAACTACAGAGTCAGTCGACTGAACTACAGAGTCAGTCGACTGAACCTGAAACCCGAGAGTTTCTAGGCATGTTTAAGTCGACTGACCCTATAGTCCAGTCGACTGAATATGGGAAATCTGCATTTTTTCCTATTTGAGGTAGTTTTGTGTGGGTTTCCGATTTTTAATCGATTCTTGTCGATCCGGTTAGTTGTTATCACTTATTATCGACTTTGATGACTTCTTTCTTTGGATTTTTGGAAATATCCGTTTGATGGATTTGATATCGATTTCTATGGATTTAATTCACATTGTCGTATGTGAATTTTTGGTGACTGATTGTTTCTACAATCATTTCTATGGTTTGTCACTTTAAAATGCAAAGGTTTCTATACTAGTAGTAAATACTCAAACTCTTTCACCAAAACGATTTCAACACTACTTTTAAATACAAAGCTCGTTTTTAAAACCGTTTTCCAATCTATTGGTATATACAAACCTTTACCTCATTCGTATGAGAAATCTAATTAAATGGCTTAGCAAAACAAGTGGTATGAAACGCTTGCGTTTACTTTATCGGTTAATTCTTAGACTTGTTCGATTGAAATCTTTTGACAATTTTCGAATGGAAATCTACAATCTGTTCGTAAATATTTAAGTTAAGCTAGTGGTTATGGGACATGAAGATAAACTCATTTATCTACTAGCTTAGTGTAATCGACACTTCTTGAGATCGATGATGATCATTTTGTGGTTTAGACTAGCGATATGCAATGTCTTTTTGTCCGCGTGGGGGACTGTACCCCGTTCTATTGAGCTTCGTCTCATTTTTATGGGCTAGCGACCCATGGTCTTTGGACCATTCGTGGAGCATTCGACTCGATAAGTCGGTGCATGGGATGTAGCTTTTTAGGTGCATCGATGTCCGACTAGGCATGAGGCGTATCTTTTTAGGTGCGTCGATGTTCGACTGTGCATGGGGCGTATCTTATTAGGTGCATCGATGTTTGATTATGCATGGGGTGTATCTTTTTAGGTGCGTCGATGTTCGACTATACATGGGGCATATCTTTTTAGGTGCGTCGATGTTTGATTATGCATGGGGCGTATCTTTTTAGGTGCGTCGATGTTCGACTAGACATGGGTCGTATCTTTTTAGGTGCGTCGATGTTCGACTGTGCTTGGGGCATATCTTTTTAGGTGCGTCGATGTTCGGTTCATTTATTGGGTTAGCGACCCAAGGAATAGCGTTCCGTTTGTGATACACGTGTTGGGAAGTTTTCATGCTCCCGTTTGTGATAGGCCTTCCCCTTTTTGTGATTTTTTGATTTCTAGTTGATGATTTCTAGAATTTGTGTTTCACCAATTTTTGTGATTGTCATTGATATGTTTTGTCAATATTTGTGTTTTGGTGAATAATTTAAAGAATATGACATTCTTTTTAGTGTTTGAGAATATTTGAGATATTGTATGATTTTTGTTGTTATTTGATGCTTACTTGTCATAGTATGTCATTATTGTTATCATACGTTTTTGTCATATCTCTTATCCTATCTCATTTTATATGATATTTATAGCTAGACTGATCCGTTTATTGTTTTTTTTCTTAAATAATACTTTGGTCAGACCGAGGTATTTCAGGTGCTCCTGCGTGACTTCTTATCAGGGTCCGTCACCTAACTTTTGGCTAACTACTTTAGCATAGTAGTTTTTGTTAGTATACATTTGAGATAGAGACTCCTTGTTGTATACTTATTCTTTTTTCTAGCACTTGTATCTAATCTTTTGTGACGTGGTGGATCTAGTTTGACCACTATTTTGATGTACACTTTTATGTGTTATATTCATATCTGTTTCCGCCTTTGTGATATGAATATCTGTGACTGATTTGTGTTATGTTTATTTCTATATTTTTTTCCGAAGGCCTCATAGCCACTGTGTGGTAACTTTGAGTTTGTATTTGATATGTCGAATTTCCACTTGAAATGAAATGTAAGTTATATTATCTGACATATTGGTACTCGCACAAAGCAATTACACAGATGGTCGCTCCTCAACAGCCTTATTCCTCGTGCTAGTCGACGGCATTACCCCGTAGTGTCCTTGGCTAGTGTGAGTATAGAGGTGGGGCGTCACATTAATATTAGTTAAATATTATCAAATCAAAGTAGTGAATTTCCAGGTCATTACACTCTCCCCTCTTAAAAGAATTTCATTCCCGGAATTACACCTCAATTTATCCTAGAAAACATTCAACTCTATACATCAGTTTGTTTGATGTACATAAATCATTCATATGCAAAATCTGATTCGATCTCTACTCGAATACATAACTTTACTTCTGAACTAGTATCATTCACTCGATTCTCTTGTGCGGACTCCGATCAGGCTCCTTGATTAGGAACCTTTGTTTTTCTTACATAGCCATGTACTTTGATTGAAAACATTGGTCCCATACCAAAAATCCTCATTAACTGCTCATCGTCAAGAATTGAGTAACAGATCCTTATTTGGAACAGTTTAAAACAACTCAAAGCCATGTACTCGTTTCATAGATCAAGTTTTATAAGAAGGAGAAATGATCTACGTTCAGTTTACGCACTTATTTAATTGGTTCTCACTAATACCAATCCTATTTCCACTAAATATATTTATGAAAACATTTCATAAACCGACATAGGTTCAACTTGTATAATACTCCACTATATCCTGAGAGTATATAACCCTATCTGATTCAACTATTCCATTTTGAATTTATTTCCCAAAGAAAACTCAAGATTTCAATACCCATATTTTATTTCAAAAACTTTTTGAAATGAAACTCTATATTTTAATCATAGAAAATATATATGTATAGACCGTGTAACTCCAAAATGATATTAAGGTACTGGGCACTACCAAACAGTATCGTACATTCCCTTACCAAGAAGGGTAATAGTCAAGAGAAGTGCTTACCATCCGAACACATCCCTTCCCCAATTTTATGTTATTTTCAAGCCACTCGAACTAGTTAACTTAAAATATTTCTTTTATTTCAAAATCTTGTTTATGAAACAATACTTTACATTTTCCAACAAAATATCTATCACCCACATGCTTTGGGTTCATTCTGGTTTGAACTTGTTTCGATTGTACAATGATAAAGAGAATAATTTACTAAGCGCACTATAACGTTCGCCTAGGAAAACATCAGATCATCACTTAGAAGATTATTCAGATCATCACAAAATAATCAAGACTCATTCCCCTTAACCAATCCAAAGAAAATACTTTACACTTAACCTTTTCATTCCCAAATTTTTTTCTTAGCCCAATTTTTTTTCTTCAAATAATTCTATTATTATTTTCAAAACCTTGAAACATTTTCCAAAAGCACCAGGATTTAGATCCTCAAGTTTTCAACTTAAATTCTTTTAATAAAAAGAGTTATTTTTATAAATTCATTTCATAAATCAACTTTTATAAAATCATTTTCAAACATTTATTTCAAAATATTCTAACTTTTAATAAACATCTTTTAATAAATCAATTTTTACCCCAACATTAACATCGAACGCCTTATAGTCAAATTGTGAAACTTAATTCACAAGGTGTTCGTTTCAATGATTTCCCCAATTTCTTTCTACCCTACCCATATCTTAAAAAAGGAAGCTACCTATACACACCAATGATAGTCAATGCTCAAATAGGATGAGCATGACTAAACAAACCCTAAATGATAATAATAAAACTTTATTATAATCTAACAATCTACACTTCAAATAACCATACCATACTATACTAATTTTGAAAATAATTCTTTATATAAAGTATATCCTAGGTAAAATTATTTCATTTACCTAATTTCAAAACAATACCATGTCAGTTGGTCTTGTTTAAGTGTTTAGGAATCCCTATCGACAACGTTGATCAAGCACGTCAACCAGAACTCATAAGCCACTTAATAGATCAAACAACACAATGTAAAACATTTTTATATCTCTAACAAATACGCGCTCAGATATAATATACACTCAAACTCACAATAAGGTATTCCATCACCTTATCTCTTAATGAGTTGCCCCACCAAAGCCAAGGTTATCGCTTAACTTTGCGCTCCGATACCAAATGTAACAACCCGGACCTTCGGCCCTCCAGTAGTGGGTACAACCACTATGGCTTACACTAGTACCTCGCCATTTTCTTTTACGGCTAGCCTCTCGATTCCACCAACCTGAAGGACATGTAGGAGTAAGAGTCTCCTTCTCGTCACCAAACACAATGCGAGAACCCCTTATCATGCTGCACCACGTGCCTTAGAAAACCTTATCCTGATCTCTCCAAACCAGCAACGATAATTTTCGGTTGACTCATTCTCGGTTTTTTTGGAAGTATGTAACAAGTTTTCGAGTTCGTACCGAGGAACTCGAATTTACAATCATACTTCTTAAGTCAAAACTGGACAAAATTTGATAGTCGGTTATTTAACTATCAAATAAACAAGCAACGATAAATTTAGGGATTTAATTATCTATAACAATCACTAAGCCTCAAAATAAATCTTTTATTTATTTTAAATCTCTTTCCAAAATGTTTATCAAACATTCATATACTTATCTCACTGACATAAGTATATTCACAAAACATTTGTTAAAGATTTCTTATTTAAAAATCATATTAAAGGATAAAAACAAATGTTATTTAAATTGGAGATATAGATAACCTCAAACAATATTCCTTTGGTGTTAGTGTGGAACGAACGTCCATACCACCAGAATTAAGAAGGTCGGTTAAAAGAAATCAAATCTAAAATTCTTTTATAAATTTCCTTCAATAAATACTTTTAACAAATCTTTTTTTATGAAATCCCCTTTACTTAAATTCCAAACCCACTTACAAAACTTTTTACAAACCACCAAGTTAATTTACAAAACTCTTTTATAAATATCAAAACCGTTTATATAACTCTTTATAAATCACCAAAATCCTTTTATAGAATTGCTTTATAAATTTCAAAACCCTTTGTCAAACTTCTTTTATAAATATCCAGATCATTTATAAAAACTCTTTTATAAATTATCCTTATTTAAAACAAAACTTCTTTATTACACTTAATCAATTTGATTCCTTTAATAAATGATTATTTAAAACACCTTTACTAAAATCATTACATTACTTGAACCCATTATTAAAAGTATGTGACTTTAAAAATCAGAAAGAAGCTTAGTGACCACAATGGTTATCATTTAACTGAGTTTACTTTTCAAGTTATAACATATATGTATAAGGGAGTCAGCCAATAATAATCAATCATATAAGTAAATGTCTAAGTTGCAAAAATAACAAACGGGGATTTATTCTGTTAATGAATGTCCACATAATCAAACAATTTCCAATTTAGCAAAATGTTGTTTTATTCTGCTAAATGGATGTCTACAATTCAATTCAACATAATATAACTCATTCACATTTGTTTGGTTCTAAATGTCACGGACAAACGATCCTTCGATTGAAAATCAATTCACTTATAAGAATAAACCGACTTAAAACATAACCAATAAAGTTTTAAAAAAACTTTTAATAATTAAATCTTAATTTAAATTATAAATTAAAGCTTAATTAAATCTTAATAAATCAAAATTAAACATAATTAAACCATATTTAATCTTAGCATGTCCTAATTAATTAATGATTATACCCTAATTAATTAATTAATAATTAATTAAATAATTGTTCTCCAATTAAATAATAATTAATTAAATAATTAACCTATAATTAAATAATAATTAATTAAAATAATCGAACTTGATTATATAAAAATTAAGACTTAATTATCTCTTAATTTTATTAACCATTAATTAAAACTTCCTTAATTTATTAAAAATAACCTTACTTAAGTAATACTAATTAATTACTAATTACTTAACTTAATTACTAATTAATTAATAAATAATTATCCTTAATTAATAAATTAATTGATTATCAAAACATACTTAATTAAGTAATAGTTAACTTTTATGCTTACTAATTTAGTTTGAAAATGGTTTTTTCAAAACCATTTAAAAGAAATACTTTTAAAACATGAAAATCGTTAAATTCCCCGAACTGCATCTATAGCGACTATCGCTATGGATGTAATAACTTAGAATTACTTTTCTAAGTTACCATCCAAAACTTTAACCCTTCACTTTTGCTTACTTTTAAAACATAATTTAAAAGATTTTTAAAAACTTTAACTAAAGATAGAAACTAAGATAAAATAAAACAAAACATTTACTAAATCAAAAGTAGTAAACGATTTGATTTTCAAAATGGATCTCAAGTCCTTTTCAACATCTCAAGTTCTAACTTCCAAACCATTTAATCACATATCCAAGATTATGAATACTAAATCATATCATCACCATGCATTACAAAGATCACAACTTTAAATCCAAACACATCGCTTTAATCCATCGATTCAAGTCATATGCAAAAACAGAAGCTACCACATATATATACATCCAAATCATATCATAATCCAAACATTAACATCATATATAAATAACACATAACCATTATATATTCAAAGGCAACATCTTTCCAAAAATTAGAAGTTTACTCATGGAAAATTTGCAAAACCTTTTCGAATTGAAATAACTTTAGAACTATGCAAAACTTGATCTTTGGACTTAAAACTTCGATATGGGCTCAGCCATGGTAGAGAATGACTCGGCCATGACATGTACAGGTGAGGACTTGTTTTGGAGAGGTGGATGGACTTCGGATAATGTTGAATTCACAAAACTAGACCCAAAATATAGTGAATTTCTCTTTGAGTTTTGGCTATATTACTCTCGGAATTTGAAGAAGTTGTCAAAGAGAAAATTCTTCTAAATTATCTTCTATACCATTTAAAAAGATGAATTACTTAATTTGGATTTTTTTGAGGGAGATATGGTCAAAAGAAGAAGAAGTATTTTCGGATTTGAAACTATGGGTTCGAAAGCACTCTACAAAGAAATGATATTTTTATATGGCTAAGCTCAAAATTTGAAGAAGTGGTAAAAAATGAAAGTTGTAGTCATTGGAATTTTATATGGTTTTAAAAAAATAGTTCCTCCATTAGGATAAGAGATGATGAAGAAATGATAAATAAATAGGAAGAAAAATTATAAGAAGTGAAGGGTTATTTATAAGCAAGAGAAAAGGTAAATTACCTAAATGCTCTTGTCCTTTGCCCTCCACTACCCACTTGCCACCTCACCTAGCCTCCTCCGCCTCATCTACTTATGCCCACACCCTTGTTCCCCTTTCTCATTTCCATGCAAACTTGTTTAAGTACTCTTTGTACTTAATGTTTCTAATGATGTGACATATTTTTATTTTAAACTTTATATACTTATGTATGAATACATATATACATAAACTAATACACACATATATACATATACTAACTTATTTACAAATTTGTATACTTATGCTAAAGAGTTCACAACGTTTCTGATAACTTTTAGCTGGTGAAAAGTCAAAAATTCGGAAAATGAATTCCGGTCACATTTTCGATCTTTCTTCAAACTAAATATTTTTGCAAACTAATTTGGAAAACTATTTCAACATTATTATTCATTATTTAAAAGAGTTTTATTTCCATTATAAAATCAATTATTTGAATATTTAAATTAATTAAACATTCGCAAATCAAAGCAGCGAAATTCCGGGTGGTTACAATTTTAAAAATAAATAAAGTTAGAAATGGTGTGCAAAGTATGAAATTGACTATTTGTAATTTGAATTGCCTATTTCTATAAATTTAATAAGTGCAAATCCCTTTTTCATTCCAAAGGGGTAATTGCAAAAGTTGAATAGAATATAAAAGGTTTAAATTGAAAGATTTGTTCCTTGAAATAAAAGAGTTAATTCTATTATATTAATATGAGATAAGTTTGGTATTATTCAACTTTTTTATATACAAGTCTAGTTGTGTTGCTTAACTAAATTAGCTATTTTTGTTTGAAGCTTAGGACTTGTATGAATTTGACATTTTAATTAATTTAGAATGCGAATTTATCTACATTTGATTAGGAATATTTATTTGAACCTTAGGTCCCGTGCATATATACATTATTACTAGCATATTAATAATGGCGCATTAATCGTATTGAATATAATTAATAGGTTATTAAATAACATTAAATACATAAGGAAGGAATTTAATGAAAATTATGGAAATTAATCCATAATAAAAGGTGTAATAAGTGGTTTCCATTATATGGCCTTAATTATTTATTATGGTAAGATAGTGTAACACCCCTAATTTTGATTGACATTATTCAGGAGATTTAATTAGATAAACAAAATAGAATAATGTGATATGTAGTAAGATAAAAAGGATGAGATTTGATAATTACCATGGTCGTGCCTTAACTAATTAATTATTAGGATTGTTTTAGAACTCAAAACATAAAAGAATATATGAGAGGGGTAAAATAGGAATAGACGCATCTTTCATCCCTTAAACCGTCTCCCCTTCCCATATAATTCTAATTTGCGTAATATCAAAACAATCAAAAGGAACCAAGAAAGACCATTAAATAAGAAAGAAGAGGAAGAAAAAGCTTAAGATTTCAAGAGGAAAAGCTAAGGAAACCAAATCAATCTTCAAATCTCAATTCTCATTATCAAATCAAGGTGAATAATAACGAAACTATCTCATTGTTAGACTTGTTGATTTCCAACCTTGATTGGGTTGATTCGTTTATGATGATATGATATGCCATGTTTGATTTTATCTTTGTTTGGAAATAATAATACATTATGGATTTTTTATGAAATTATATGGGTTTTAAAGGTAAAAACCTAAGATTTTGATCTCCAAATGATTTGATTTTTGGATATGTTGTGTAAAATATTATTTTGGAGATGATTTTTTAATTTCATAATTTTCCAAATTCATAGGAATGAATCTAAAGTACACAGAAGACTATGACTATTGGAAGGGTCCAATCATACTTTCCAATATTATTTTGATCCCCAAAGGGATGCGAGGTCGTCCTAAAGTACACAGAACTCTACCCAGTTATATCTGGCTACCAGCAGTGTAACTTTGGGGACTAATGTGAGATATCTCCTATAATAAATAACCTCGGTGGACGAGAGGTTTGTCCCAATTTTGTAGGGTAAGTATCCCTAGCTAATCCGGCTGTCAGTACCTACGAATTGTTGGACTAATATGTGATTTCATAGTTTGGGTTATGGGTCATAGTCACGTTTTGGATACAGTAGACTGGAGATCTTTGGAGAGGTCCGCTTTTGGTATGGGGGTATTTAATTGATTATTATGAGTCTGCCTCTTTTCTATATAAGAAGTATTAAGTGACTCATGGGATTTCTTATGATGTCGGCTAAGGAAAACCAAATCTGAACCAGCCTTGGGGGTAAGGTATTAGTGATGGGAACCTGTCTATTTTATAGGTATTAAACTGTCATAGTTTGCCTAATTCCCAATAAAAGGTATTAAGTGGTTCAGATGCTTTCTCTCTTGCATCGTTAATGATAGTTACGTTAGAGTTTTGGAATCAGAGTGGAAAAGCCTTTGGGCTTACAGTTGAAGTATTTGGTATGATATAGTTATAAATAAGTAAGACATACTACTAGATGATACTGCCCAAATACTATTATAGTAAAGCCAGAGATTTTCATTCATTTGACATTTATTATTCTGACTCCCTCCTCTTTACATCACACGGGTTGGAGGAAACCTTGCTGATTTAGGAGATGAAGGTGGAGATGAAGACTTGTGTTAGTTGTCCATCTATTTATACCTTTTAAAATATTTTAATGTACCCAATTCAGACATTCATGTTATTTTGAAATTTTATACAATGGAAGTTTTATGTAGATGTGTTGTGAGATTTAATGGTAACATGTTATGTTTTTGAAATGGTTTTCTGTTATGAAATGGGTACTTGTATCCGATATTATTTTATTCCATTCCCCTATGGGATTCTGAAAGTATAGATACTATGTACTGTGTATTGTTTCAACTTTATCAACCTAACAGCTCGTTTTGAGATGGGCCTAAGGTTCGATGATATTTTATTGGATCGAAAATTAGGCCCGTTTCGGAGTGGGTTGTTATAGTTGTAGTAAGGGTATTCGTTTGAATGGTTCGACCATTTAGAAAGAATTATGAATATACAAGATTAAATGTGTCTTAAAGGTATAGTTGGGATGAAGATAATGAATGTCACTTCTGCTTCATAAAGAAAATCGAAAATGAGAATTGTAAAATAATTATTGATACTTAATATTGGAATAAGAAATATGATTTCTATTCTAAAACGTATTTTCATATAAAAAATTATTTGCTGTGATAATTTATTTTTTGAATTCAGGATATTTGATCAAAGAACTCTCCGTTGTAAACTAGTTGCAGAATATGAAATAAATGGTTTCTATTAAGTGAATGATGGACCTCCAAATTTAGTATGTTATTACAGTAATGGCGGGAATAGTGGGAGAATGGCATATAACACTTATTAGTTGCATCAGATTTCGAAAAAAAAATTCATAAAACATACCGAACATTATCTATGAAATAATGACTATTTTTCAATGTCAATTGAAAAAAAAGACATAATCACGTTTCAGTGTGAATATTATGAATATTCATCATGAAATATGAAATGACCCGGAAATTTTAACGATTTTTATAACGTAATTAACTGAATTTTTCATGAAAATTTAACAAATTTTGGAAATGAAAATTTATTACATGGTATATGTCTATTTAAATATAGCAAATGGCAGATTTTCGTTGGTAAATATGGAAGTTAATTTTGTTGTGCAATTTTCAATTTCAGTATAAAATTAGTTAATTTGATGAAAATAATTTTTTTCGAAATCTGAATATTTTTATATAATAAAAATGTAAATCGTTTTCTAAGTGAGGCGTCGTATTTCGTTTCGCCAAATTTGGACTGCTCTAACCCCGTATCTTATTTTTGGCATTTTAGCAGCATTTTCAGCAGCAAATATCGAGTTTTGATAGCTTTTTCGTATCACTCATATCAATGTACCATTCTGATCGTCTCGTTTTGCTGATCTCTGCAGTATATTCATTTGTGTAGTTCGGTATCCGGTGTGCGGCGAAATCTGCGAAACGATTAGCCGTCTCGGTACCCATTTTTGAGCCCTTTGGGTTTCTATGTCCTTTCAACTGATGCTACAATTAATATTTCCAGATATTCACATTCTGACGTTTTATTTTTCCACTATTTTAGCATATTTATTTGGTCCGTCCCTTCACGTCTTCGTTTCTATTCTCTACTTTCAAAAATATATATAATACAATAAGTTGCATTCATTTTTTTTAAACCTGCTCAACTTTGTCATTTTACACAAGTCATCTTCTTCTCTCACCTTCATTCTTTCTCTTCTTTCACCATTGTTCTGTGTTCTACAGAAGAAAAAAAAGGAGATATAGTTGCATTCATTTTTTTCCTAAGACCTACTCGTGCCTTTGAACCCACTTTCCTACCGCAACTCCGTCCCTCCTCCCACTGGTCGTCCACCACCGTGAACCATCTCCTCCACTCCGCGTAGCCATAGCCCTTCCATTTTTGCTCGGCCACCATCCTCACTAAATGCTTGTGCCATTTTTCCCATCACCACTCGACACATCGCCACATCCTTGTCCCTCTCCATAGCCACCCTCACCTTCTTGACTGTTTTCCGCCCTTTCACCGCCGACACCCCACCTTACTGCAACCGAGAACCCCTAGCACTCGACCGTTACAGCCGATAGCCCACATATCCACGCTAACATACCTTCCATGCCAAACAAACCCGAACAACCCACTCAGATCACCTCGCCGACGACCAGAAACCCGCTCCACCATCTCTGCAATAGCCAAAGCCATGCTCCACAGCCCATAACTCAACAGCCGAACCTTCCTCACTGCCGCCTAGCTCCGACTTTGCTGCCTACTGTCCACTACCGTGTGCCGCCTACAACCTCTCCTTCTTCATATAATTTTTTATATTATATACAGATCTGTATATATGTTGAATCAAAATCCTTGTTTATTTCTTTTGCCTGTATCTCACCCGCTCCTTTTGTTTTGTTTTATTTCTGGTCGGCGAATATATCTATAATCCTGCAGCTTCTTTTGCTTTATGGAAAAAGAAAAAAAAAGAGTATTATATATATGTATTATATTATAAAGTTTTTGGCCTGTTGATTCTATTCTTATATTTAAAGTAAGAAAATGGTATATATAATATGTTATAGCTCATATATATTTGCTAGTGTGTGTGTGTATATATATATATGTTTGCGTTTATTTTTGTATATATATATATATATATGTTTCAATATTATTTTGCATAGTGTTTATATATATGTTATAATAATATTGGTTTTAAATTATGTTTAATAATATTGATTTTTAAAGTATATATATATTATTTTGATATGGGTCTTAAATTAAATATTGGTTTTGTTTTAAAATTATATATATAAGGGTTTATTTTGAATATGTGAGTAGATTTTTTATTTTTAAAATTTCTATATATATATATTTATCGATTTTCGAATTCCAGCCTAGCTTTGTTTTGTCCGTAGACTGCGTGTTCATCGTGCTATGCTTTGGAATTTGTGCTCGAATTTGTAGCTCATTTCATCGTCAAATTTCTCTAGCCACGAAAGGTGAGCAATCACTCACGATTAACATTCTTATATTTAGTAAATTTAATTCACATGAAATGACGATTGAAATATGCTGTTAAATTTGAATTGTTAAGTTATTTAATTGTTAAATATGATATGCCATTATCTGCAATTGTTTACCTATGACATATGACACCATAACCTTTTATATATATTATATTTAAATTTGTTACCAATGATATACGACTGTTGTTGATATTTTATATTATTATCATATTTGTTCTCACTCTGCAAGTTCCCTATTAGTTTAGAATTCCCTATGGGTTGAAATGATATGTACCCAAACGATATTCTAGATTAAGGAAAAATCATTATGGGTTGAAATGATAAACCCAAGCGATTTAACTGAAATTTTGGGATTACGGGTTGAAATGATATATACCCATAAATTTAAATTTTTGCGAATTGAAATGATAAATATCTGTATCACTTGACCATAGGATAGAAAACTATATACGGACACCGTTGGTCTATTTTTGAAAATGATTTCCATGGTTTTGAAAGGAAATATATGGATTTTCATAAATATTGATTTTTAAAATATACTATGTAGATATATTTTATTTTTATATATGTGTAAAATTTAGATTTTTAAAATTGTATATTTGAAAATTTTAAATTTATAAGTTAGTTTTGAAAATATTAATTTTAAGATTTTACTTATAATTTTAATATTTTTAAATATATATAGTAAGATTTAATATAAAATAAAATTTAATAATAAGATTTAATTTAATAAAATTTAATTTAATTAATATATATATATATATATTATGTTTAAGTATTTATATAAAATTATATTAATATTTTAAAAATAGATTTTTTAATAAATTTAATAAAGTATGGTTGGAAATATAAATTGAAATTGATTTGAAATATTATTTATTTAAGAATTGGATATAAATAAGAATTGATTTGAACTTATTGATTTTGGGATTTTAAGAATATGATTTTACAACTTTATAACTTTATTTTGATTAAGGTGATTAAATGAATATATTCAAATTTAAATAAAAATTGAAATTGAATATTTAAATTTGATTTAAGTTTGAATTTGAGATTTTATTTAAATGTTCATAAAAGGAGGATTAAGTGAATATTTCAGAATTAAATAAATTAAAGTTAGATACCTAATATTTAATTTTGATTTAAATTTGTAATCTGGGATTTTATTTAAATGCTTATGAAAATGATAAAATGAGTGTTTTCAAAGTTAATTTAAATTAAAGTTGGATTTTGATATATAAATTTATCATATTGAGTGATTGTAAATTGTTTGAATATTGATACGTATTGAATTAGAAGTGGTTTAGATTTGTAACTCAAACCTAGAAATGAAATCAATATAAATAAAAATGGTTTTAATGAGAATTTGAATTGAGATTGATTTAAATTGAATTTTGAAATTAAAGTTGATTTGAATTGATTTGTGAAATTGGAAGAAACAATTCTAATTTAAAACCATTTTCGATATAAACTCTTTTAAATATATAAACCATTTTTAATATATATACTATTTTTAATATATATAAACTATTTTAATCTATAACCTATTTTCTAAATATATAAACTATTTTTAATTTATAAATATTTCAATATATATAAACTATTTTCAATATTTAAATTGTTTAAGTTGGAAGTAAATATGATTTCGAAAGTTATATGATTTGAAATGATTATGATGTTTTGATATGAAGTATAAAATGACCACGGTGTGAAATAAGCATTTGGTTGTTAAAGAGACCATGATCGGATATTATCATACTCTCTGCCAATACCAAAAACCACTTTAACAACTGTGCATGTGGTGGAGATTCGAGAACGAAGTAGGATGGTTTGGCGAACGATTCTATATGAGGTATTAACGTAGCCCCGACTCCCGCAAGTCAGCTTGATGCGGCTAAAACAGGAGCTATACCGGGCCAAGTGAGGTCGCACCTCCAATCGAGCATGCTTCTTCGATACCATTCTATTACTTTGTGATTTGATTGGGTGCACCATTGATTTGGGAGTGTGTCTCGAGGTGGGCGGTAGTAACTGCTATGCGTTACCACTAGTCTGGGAGTGCAAACGTTAGAATCCTACCCCGGCATTACCTCACGTGCCTTGTCACATGCCTTATTGCGCCTTCTGCGAGTTTGGTTTGTACCGTACCTATGGAGTACCCTTTGATAGCCCTTCAGTTTACAGAGGAATTACGGTACTGTATAGACTAGGGGATTATATACAAATGTGTTAAGGGGGATATGGGTAACGCGTTAATGCTATTTTAATAGTTTACTTTACTATAGACATTATCTATATAGCGTATTTTACTATGTATGTAGATAGTTTAACGGATCCTTAAAGGATTGGAATCCCAAACATCCTTTAAGTTATTTTGTATTCCAGTTGACATTTCACTTGAGTTGAATTTACTGGTATAAGAAAGTTAAACCTAACTCGAGTGTTTTGTGTTTGCTTTATGCTCGGGTCAGACTAAGTGTCACAACATTTGAGACTCACCTTGGAGCTTGGGTCTTTGCTTGAAGATTATCGTTTATCTATTCAGCTTTCGGTTATTTCCAGTTATTTCTGTTCAGTCTTGTTAGTTACTTTTATATTTGAGACTACTCTGTATTTGAGATTTTTGTTGTGTTTATTTCAAACTCTGATGTTCTATAGTAGCTTCATGAACTACTATTTATCTATTTCCGCTGATTATTGTTATATTACTCTGTGTCTGTGATTGATTTATTTACTATATATGCTAAGTTTTGCCAAATATAAATTAATGAGCAATTCAAGTTTGACATGTGTGGATGATTGTCGATTTGAATGGCACGAAATAGCGGGTCGTTACAAAATAAGACTATAATATGGTATTTATTTTCATAAAAAAAGTGATGCAATTGGAAATAATGAAGCATCTAAAATTATTTACAATTATTTTGGAAAGATAGACTAAGCCATAGTTTTATGAAATAATTTTATTATATGATTATGAATGATATGATACTAGTTAATTATATCTCAAACAATTAAGGGCTACACACCCATTTAGTGGGAGAATCATAAGAGTTGATGAACTCCTCGGGTTGATACATATAGATGTATGAAATCGTAAGTCTATTAATACAAAACATTTCCACATACTTCATCATATTCACCGATGAGTCATCACAGACATGGACTTGTGTATTTGATGCACATGTATAAGTGTAAGATAAGCTCATAGAATATAAAATTAAATTAAATAATGTAATATGTGATTGAAATGGATCAATTTGATCGACTGGGTGAGTATATTGGAAAGAGTTTCAAATGTACCTAAAAATGAATAAAATATTCAACCTCAAAAGTCACTCCTCCCTATAATACATAATAATTTATTGATAAGGAGCAATCGAACTTTGTTGGAAAAAGCATGATTAATAATGAGTGAACCTAAGTTAAATACTTTCTATAAGGTGTATATTTAAGAGTGGCATACAAGGTTAAAATTAATATCATCTAATGATTAGTTTACAAGACCATACGAGATAAGGGTTTATAAGAAACACCTATATATCCTAGGCCAAGGAGTTAGCAGGTTGTGCGAGTTGAAAGACTGTACGTAATAATTATATGTAAGAGATCTCGTATAAATCGTCCCAAGAGAATTTTGGAAATGGTGGTCATTATATGACTAATTTATATTATGAACATAAATTTATTGTGAACTAATATAAAATCAGTTTTATACTAGACAATTCATAAAATGTTTATGAATGCCCGTTCCTTTGCACTAAGAAACAACTATTATTTTAAGAAATTCCAACTTTGTAGCAAAGGAATTTATTTTGGAAATTATTGGTATAAAATGGATTTAAATGTGATCCAATGATAAAACTGATTATAAGGGATTAAATGAAATTGAGCAAATTTAAATAAACATAAATACATTATAACATCTATTGAGTATTCTTATATGTTAAAGAGAAACTGTGACTTTCTTATCAATGTCAGGAATAAATAATCCTCGGTTTTTTAATTAACCATTAATAATATTGGCTCTATGATATAGTACGATGTGCAAATCCGAAATAGATTCCAAGTACATTATCAAAATATAATTTTGATAGTTGTATCCGAAAGAATATGACCTTTTTGGCTGCAAATGTGTTTTAAAGAGAAAGATAAATGCATTTTTTCCCCTGCTTGTGTTTTTAAGAGGAGACGATAGATATGAAAATGCCGTCCACCTGCTTGCGTCTTGTCTCAGTTTTTCCCCTTTCCCTTCCATCCATCTACTCCTCTCCTGCCTCGTCCGTTTCTTGCCTCTTTCATCGTCTATAACTAATGGCTAAGAATCGCATGCTTAAGGCACGCTTTGCCGCATCTATCGTCTCCTCTTCGCAAACTAGATCTGGTCGAAAATTCTCTGCTTCTGTGTTGCTGCCTTTTCCTTCTGCATGTTCGATCACCATTCCAGTGCCGCTGCCTATCGCTGATGTCCTAGGCTCGAGCTTCCCTGCGCCGGATCTTCCAAACGAATTAGCGTCTCTATCGGCTATTCCGCTGTCAGGTATCCCGACTGTCTCCCCTTCTTCGTATATTTCGTTAATGGTTAAATCATTGGGGAATTGGGTATCCAATGATAACTGTAATGTACTTGGGGTTTTTCAATCTGATATGAGAATGTCTGTTGCTTCTAGAGCCCCTAGAATTGATGATTCGAATAATGTGGGAAATTGCATCGTGAATCAAAATGTGTCTTGTGATAATTTTAGGCAGTGCACTGCTGTTTCTGGTGATATTGCATCTTCATTTCCTAAAGTGCCTCTTCCAGATGCTTGGAATGGTGTAGTTTCCTCGATTGGGAATGTCGACCATGTTTCAACTGGTTTGATCTCTGAGGCAGCTATCATGGCCGATGAGGGGACATGTATAGGTTCTGTGCTACCACAGCCTTGTGTTGTTGGCGTTCCTCCATCTCCTACAGCTATTTCCTGTGAATTACCAAATGTTAAAAAGGCTGCATCTCCTACTGTATACTCCAGTAATTTACCAAGTGTTGTCGAAGAAATTGCAGTTGAAAGGCCTGTCTAGTCTTCCTTGTTTAAATCATTGCCTCGTAACGCTGTTGCTTTCACCCCTCTGAAATTTTGCACTCAAGTTATTGATGGGATTAGTGTGCTCCCTCCAGAAATTGTTCATGAAGCCAAGAACCAGTGGTCTGATCACCTTATTTGTTTTTTTCGTGATTCTGCATCAGCATACTCGGTTGTTCGTGAGCATTGTAGGCGCGCATGGAAAATGAGAGGTACTCTACCTATTAAAGTTATCAACTCCGTTTTCTATTTCAAATTTGGGAATAATGAAGACATGCTTATTGCTCTTGAGACTAGCTCTCTAATTATTGAGTGGAAACCATTTATTGTGACTCCTTAGAATGTTAGTATTGACAGAGCTAGAGAGCAGGTTCTCTCTATTCTGGTTTGAGCCACGTTCTCTAATATCCCATCCGTCCTTTAACCCCTCCTTGGTCTGAATTGGCTTATGAGCCTTATTGGAGAATTCAAATGTTTTGACGCAAATACTGTCGCTTGCAAGAATTTACTTTATGCTAGAGCATTAATTGAAATAACCCCTCTAAATCCGCTTCCGTCAATTTTGAAAGTTAGAATTAAAGATGGTCATGAGATGGAGATAAGAGTCAATTACAGCTGGAAACCCAAAATATGCACTATTTGTCAGTCTTTTGGACATTACGCGGATAAGTGTTCTAGGATTGCTCCTCTTCCTCCTATTCCCAAAGTCCCCCTCCTAGGTCAGAAATGAAATGGGTCCCTAAGGTTAGTTTACATGTCTCTGATATTGAGATTCCTCTTTCTCCCATTGTGGACTTAGTTTCTAAAGCTGTAGATAGCGATTCTATTGATGAGATCATTTACTGGGAACCTGAAGAGGGTTCTTGGGTACACATGGCATAGAAATGAGATATGACCCACGGTTACACTGTTATCACATGTTCTTTGGTGGCTATGATGAGACTAGGAAGCTTATTTATCATGTTGATAATGATGGTCTATCTCTTACGTCCTCTGGCATTGATGGTGCTTGCAATTGGTGGCAACTCTTAGATCCTTCTTAGGACAAGATTTATCTCTACTCTGCACTCTCGAGATCTTTTGATCCATTATTGGCTACGTACTTTTCTGCTGTCCAGCATGTTATAGGACCTGGTACTGATGTTGATATCAATAATGATAGGGGGTTTTTTTGTCCTTTCGTGTAGTCTAGACTCTCTGTCTAGGTCCTGTTCTTTATTGTTTTTATGTTTGTATTAAATGGTATGTCCACTATAAAAACAGTCTTAGTTGTTCTGTGCATGTGCAGAGCACCTGTTCTTCTCTTTATACATAGTGGCACGGCCCACTATAAAGCCGGCTAGCTTTGCTAAAAAAAAGTAAATGCAGTTGGAACATAATGAGCCACATTGATAAGAATAATATCGTAAATTTCAATTGTTGAAATTAATGAAATAGATTCACCATTTAATGTGATCAAGTTGGTTTAGATTTTACTCACAAAAATATTGCTTAGTATGACTTTATGTTTCATACATATGTGCTAAAATGGAAAATTCTAAATAATGATTTAAATTAGACTATTTGCATATAACAAACCAAAATGTCTCAAAGTTAGTAGGAGCGATATTTGGGTTTGTGAATTTTTCGATATGATCCATGAACCGATACGAAAGTGTCGTTCAACAAGCATTAAAATTAAATAAGGTTTTGATAGAAATATCAATTAGTTTGATTATTAATTAGAATCCAAAGGAAGCGTGTGCTCATAACAAAGAAAGTTAAAAGCTACGTAGATATTTCTAAATTATAGGTAACAACGCACTACTTTAATGATATACTTGTGTTAAAATTAGTTTTAGTTATTTTAATACTCAATGTTGGATTTGTAAATGATGTCATTTATAGTAAGTATGAAAGACATTAGGAATGTCCCAAAAGGATGTCCAAGGACACCTTATTAAAATGTTAAATATGGAACATGTAAAATAGGTTCCTTATAGATTGGCAATATGAATTATCATACATGTTATGTTGTCTACGATATTGTGATTTGTTTATGTATTTAATACATGAAGAAAATATCAAGTCCACATTGATATTACCGAATGGTAGTTTGGAGTGTTCTCATGTATTTATAAAATACTAGAGAATTGTTTACAGAAACAACGAACTTCTTGTGAAGGAGTGTTCGGACTCAAACTTCATAAACGATATTGAGTATAATATGTCAATAATAAAATTCATGTTAAGAATCTTTAAGTTGGAAATATTCCAAATAAATGAGATTATGGTTGATTCATTGACTTGAATAGTGCCACAATAAAAACAATGTGTGTATATATATAATAAATACCATAATAAAAACAATGTATCACCCAAACATTGATGAAAAACGCGCAAATCAAGGTAATTTCGAAAATAACAGCAGACCCCCAAATTTAAAATCATACCTTTTGGTTTAAAAATATTTTAAAAAGACTGTTAAGATATATCTCAATAATTATAGTAAAGTGAGAGGATAGAATCACTCACGTAGGGTGTAGAATCCATAAAAATCACCAAATAAGCATAGATGCAACAAAACAAAGGTAGATCTGAATTGGCCAGCAACTACATTTTTTTTATGTGTAAACTTTGATATCCAAAAGTCTTTTGCAAATTTCTTGCCCAATCTCTTTTCCATAAGTTGATTTAGGTTAATTTTTAGTGAAAGAATGATAGATTTAGGTAAAAGATGGTTAGTGGAGGCTAAGAAGGATTAGGGAAGGTTTAGAGATGTATTTGTAGTGATTCGGGGTTTCTATCGGAGCTACAGAAACCATAATCTCGAAATTAATTAGCAAGTCTAATTATGAGTTGGGTTAATTACTCACTTATCTGCCTATAATCTACCAATACTTCAAACAACCATACTTTTAAACCATAAGTCTAAAGATCTATTATGATCATTCTATGAAATTGAAAGCCATCATATCTTTAATTTGAAAGTGGTTTGAGACCCTACTTCAGCTCCTGTCAAAAGTTTTAGGACTTACAAAAATTTTCAAGGTCAGAACCGTCCAATAAAAGTTCTGCGGGTGGAAAATATCACTAGTTAACATTTCTCAAAGTTGTATTAAATTTGGAACCAACTTCATTTTAAAAATAATATTTTTATGATCCGACCATACATAAAAATATGGGTTGTTACACATATAATCAATAGACAACTCTTTTTACTCAATAAAAGCATGCTAATATTTCAGATTCCTCAAGAAAATTAAATTCTTCTTAGCTACGTGTGTTAGCGGCGTAGAAACCATTGTGTAATGAATTCTTATAACAACTAGCCAAACCAAGTAAACTTCTTACGTCCGTAGCATTTTTTAGTACAGTAAAATATTGTAACAACTCGATCTTTCGACGCTCGAAAGTCGACATTAATACGTCCACTGTATCAAATGCCGCACAAATCGAATGCCGGAAAACAGAATCATTAGGATTTAAAAGAAGAGATAGAAGAAGACAGAAGAAAAGGAAACAGAAACAACAACAGAATCTCACATTCGCAACGGAACAATATATAATAGATGAATGAATAATCTTTATCACAAAGAACTATATCGGTTTATACAATACACCATCAGAGTTTATAACAATACACATCACTGGACAATTATATAAACTTGTCCACATAACACAATACACAGCAGAATAATACATAATATAAGTGATACGTCTCGCCATCCAGCTCACCTCCAGATCACCACAGCAACTTTTGAATTCAAGAGTGACCTGATAACCTGACTCTACGCTGCCCGTGTGGAAAATTATGGGCACCCAGAGTTTAGGAAGGAAACAATAAACTCCAGGTCGGTCGTGGGACTGGTGTGAGATCTTAAAAACAGTTATTTTCACAAAGAAAATAAAAATTGTTCGCAATGCTTTTGGAAAATGAAACTACCATAAGGCCTCCCGCCACACACACAATGCAAACACAGAATTGGAGGAGATTTCTCCTTATGATAGTCAAACATGCTTGATATGCAAAATTCTTTTTTTAATATTATCATTAGTGCATAGTGTGGAAAACATTTCGAAAGTATAATATTAATCTTAGCCGGCATAGGTACCATTATATTATGCCTGCTATAGCTGCCACCTGAGGTGACAGGTTATACAAATTGCAATCGTAAAGGGATTGTATTGTTTCTTTGGATTTTCCAACAAATGGCTAGGCTAAGGAACTTCCTACTGCCACATGGGTACGCCTCTGGAGGGACGTCCCAAGAGACAACTGCTCTCTGCCAACACAAGGCCGGGTTACCTCTTACTAGGTAACTACTACACGAATATGCCACCCCCCGGTCCTTTGGGACCTTTATCCGAGGGCCCTCGATCACAAAGCAACAATCACACAGTAAAATAAGATTGATGCCACCACACAAGTATAGCATCTGGGCTCCATACCATGATACTACCTTTTTCCAGAAGGAAATGACATACCCTAAAGGGCGCGACCCTCATAACCTTGCCGCATTTTCCTGTTTCGACCATTTCCGGGGTGTGAGGTTCCGAGGAGGTCTCATCCACAAAGCTACACTTTACACGAAAGCCATGCTTTGATCACAAATGATCAACAAATGATCAGCAACACACAGCATACACTTAGCATGCCACGCTACCAAATTGGGAGTATATCACTAATAACCTTCAACTACATAACCTCTGAGCTCGTACGTCTCAGAGAAGGGTGTTAAGCTAAGAGAATAAATTCTCCACCACCAACAGAAATACATTTGAAAGAAATCAGCTTTATATTTCAAAGTGTAGTGTCAGACATACAACCATACAAGTCTGTTCCGGGTTCGAACAGAACCGAAGGCACTTCCAAAGAAGCCCTTGCAATACGGGTATCCACAATCCCGACCAGACTTCCCATCACATAGGGAATCTCTATACCGTAGCTACTCGGTGCAGAGACAATCAATAGGTTATCCTATCGTTCTCGCAAAACACCCGGTCTTCAACATCGGTCTTCAATTGCGATCCACAACGTCGTATCATTATTCGAAATGGGTTATCTGAAACAAAGTCCTCTCCCGGCTAAACCGAATAATAAGCGCTTGTTTTAAAAACAAATTCAAGTGCCATTTCAAAGGCAAACATTGATAGTCGGTTATTTAACTATCAAACAACATTCACAACAATCAACCCATTTAAATAATTTTCCTAAATTATTTATTTTCAAAATATCTTCACAAGATATATAATTTTCCACACTTCAACACTTTGAAAACAAATTTCAAATCACTTTTCACCTTTCAACTTTTGAAAATAAATTTCAAATCAATTTCCTTACGCGGAATATATTTCCAAATACTTATTCATTCCCACTGGAAATCTGCCGAGTTCAAATATTTTAAAATGATTTATATCCCTATCTAAAATATAATTGGGAAAACATTTTCTCCGAAATATTCCTTTAAAAACCAACTTTAGAACCTTTAATTTATATTTTAATAGCTACTTTGGAAATATAATCGGCTTTATAGTGAGAATACACTTTCACTTCAAAATGGTCCATTTAAACCAATTAAATAGTCCTTATCGATTCATTTTAAATTTACGTTCCAAATCTATAAATTTATTTCCACACTTTAAAAATAAATTAGTGTTTATTTTTAAAACAAATTTCCCTTTCCTTTATAAATTCCATTTTGAATTTACATTCCCAAATATTCACTTTTTATACGATTTTCAAATCGATTTCTCAAATATTTACTTTCAACTCCAAATCAACTTTCAAATTGATTTCCAAATTTATTTCAAATCCCAAATTGATTTTTCCAGACATTTATTTCAAACACCTAATCGATTTTAGAATGGATTTCCCAGGATTTATTTTTAAATACCAAATCAACTTTTTTAATCGGTTTCCCAAAGATTTATTTCCAAACATCGAATTAAATTCAAAATGGATTTCTGAATTTATCTTCCTTTAAAATAAATGCTTTTGTTTCTTTCAATTATTAAAATTTGTATTTCAAATAAATTCTTCAACCTTCGAATAATATTACCCGAAATCCATTTATTAAAATCATTTCACCATATTTTGGAATTAATTCGATAAGATTACAAAAATCAACATTTTTTATACTTTTAAATTCCTTCTTTCAAATTAATTCAATTCTGTAAAAATTAATTTCCAAAATCCAATTTTATTTATTTCTGGTATCCAATGATACCAAAACTACATTCGGCTATATTATAGCCTTCAACAAATTCAATCATCAATATAATCATTCACAGATTATCAATAATCATCACACAGCATATGAAACAAATTCATACAACATATGAAACAAATTCATACAATTTGAGGAATCCAGTTGGATCCCTCCAACCTGTTTCCCTGCATCCACAGATGTTAGCACAATAATTAAATACCCATTCCACTTCGAGGTGGAATATCACGGTATATGGGATTTATAAAATATCATCTGCTATTATGCGGCGCATAGGGTCTCATCCGCTATATAATGCAGGAAATCAACAACTCCAAATATATATATAGATATCCTACTATATCTAATATCATCAATAGATAAATCATCCAATTCATCCAAACACATCCAGAATTTAAATTCAACTATTTATATTTAATCGAAAATTTCGATTGAGTGAGAAGATCTCACCTTTGCTTTTATTTTGCAATCCATTTCCATTTTGACCATTTCTTCACGGTTTCAAACCTTGTATAAATATATATACAGTTTATTAATATTCGAAACAAGTCGAAAAAATCAATTATCATTTATAAATTTAATTTAAACTAATTCCTTCTATTAACAAAACATTTTCTTTTCTTTTGAAACCCTTACTTATAAAAAATTAATTTATATAGATTCAAAAATCAAATTTTTATATAATCTTTTAAACATTTCAAACTCTCATTCTTTTCTCTTTTAAACTAGAGCATGCATGTGGATATATACATATTTAAAATTTTAAATCGAAGAATAAATCTTTCATATACCTAACAGCCTACCAGCCCCAGCTTGGCCTCTGGTGCTTCAACGAAGATGCGCGTCCTCACCATGCTCACGAGCTCGCCGATGCCGAGCCTCCAACTTGTTCTACCTATCGCTGCCCTCGCCATGCGAGAAATAAAATCGACACGATCCCTAAAACATCACGACCCCACCTCTTACGCGCGTACGCACTCCAAGGCAACAACGACATGCCGGCCAAGCCAATCGCCTCGAGCGCCTTTATCCACGTGCGCACTCGCGCAACACGAAATCGTGATGCCGCCCCTTCCCTGAGCAAGCGCGACCATGATTTACTCGCGATGCCTCTCCGTATTTTCAGATTTGAGTCGACCAATGCTTTCTTTATTATTTTTTTCCCTTTATGGAACGATCTGATTTCGAAGAAAAAAGGATGCGGCCATTATTCTGAGATCGTGCAATTCAATTTGGGTTTGAAACGAATTTGTTTCGAACTGGATAGGGTTTTCAATTTTTTTTGTTGAATTGAGGGAAAGAGGAACGGAGATAACGAGTTTTGAGTTTTGAAAAGAGACTCGACATTGATTTTCTGAGAATTTGATTTCATTTTGAACGCAGCCATTTTTATTTTCTTCGCTTTGATTTTTTATTTCGAACGAGAATGAAGCATCTTGATTTTTAGAGAATGAGGAAGTGTGTTCGAGAAGGCAAAGGAAGTAAGCTGATAGAAAAAGTTGACGTGAAGAGAATATTGACTGGTCAACAAGATATATCTATTTTTATTTTTGAATTTAAATTTAAATCCAAATCGTTTTGAATTCAAAGCTTTCCTATCGAGACGTACCGCTAGGCGTTTATAATGTTATACGCCTATTACGAACACAATGGAAAAGGTTTCGACTCCAAATTCGATCGTATGGAGAAAATAGCTTTTTGGACCTGTTATAATATTAAATTTTCGATATAATTTTCAGCGCGTTTGCTTATCGTACGGCCACACGATGACTCCAAACGTTATGAAAATTGAAATCCGATAATAATAATACAATATTACGGATCCAATGGAAATGGTTTCGTCGAATTCCGAGACTGCGCCTTGGAAGGCTATTTTTAAATATCGATTTGAACGAAAAATTTCAAAACTGAACAAAACAGTTCCAAATCCAATTCTGAAAGTTCCAATACCTTCAGAATTATCAATATAGATTTTCTAGGCTTTAAAAATATTTTTAACAAGCTTGAAATTCCAATTTTAAAATTTTACCCAATTTTATACAATTAAATTCACAAATTAAATTGCCCAATTTAATCTGATATCTCGAATTTCAAATTAAACTATCATTCGAATATTTAAACTCAATTAAATATTCACATTTCAAATGTCAAAAATTCAGGGTCGTTACATTCTTCCCCCCTTGAAAGAATTTCATCCCGAAATTACAAGTTAAGAAGAATGATTCAATCCCCGTTAACTATTTTCTCAAATCCAAATAGTTTTAAACAACTTTCCAGAATAATCTTTTATTAAGACAAACTAATCTTTTTCTAACTTTCCAAACTTATTCATAAGTTCAAACAACTTTATTTTACTTCACAATTCAAATTCAAATTTAAATTCAAATTTTAAATTATCCAAAATTTTCTCAAAAATTTTCTAACTCTCTAAATTTTCGAAAAATTTCGCCAGCGTCTCCTTTGCGCGGCTTACTCGGTACGACTACAAAATGTCCCTATGGACCCTCAGATCTCAAAAAGAAAAAGAAAAGCCAAGCGGCTAGACAAGAAAGGATCAAATTTCATACTGAAATTTAAATATATACCTTTGCCGAGCAAATTCCAATTTATCTTCGAAATCAAAATCCAATTCCATTTTCCTATAGCCTTTATAATCCTTGTATACTTTACTGAACAATAATGTCCAAATTTACTTAGTGGATTCCCAATACCCATTTTACTTAAGAATTTTCTCCATTCATTTCTTAAGTTCAATATAAGTATTTACATACTTCTATATTTATTTTCACCTCACTAACAAAGTTATATATTCATTTCCATTCAACTTTGCATTTTCAATTCCATTTGAATTCAATTTACAATTTCAATTCTATTTGAATTCATTTTATCTTCAAAAACCAAAAATTCACTTAGTGAAAACTCAATATTCACCTTTTCCCAAAACTTTTAACTTCGACCAAAACAATAATTTTCCCTTTCTAGTTCAATTCCTACGTTTCCATTACAATTTGAAAATCAATTTTCCGTTAATAAAAATTTTCCAAATTTTTTTCAAATTTTTTTCTAACTCCCAAAATTTTTAGAAAATTTTGGCGGAGTCTCCCCTGTACAGAGGAGCTTTTGCTATTTCGAATTCCGAGACTGCGCCTTGGAAGGCTATTCTTAAATATCGATTTGAACGAAAAATTTCAAAACTGAACAAAACAATTCCAAATCCAATTCTGAAAGTTCCAATACTTTCAGAATTATCAATATAGATTTTCTAAGCCTTGAAAATATTATTAACAAGCTTGAAATTCCGATTTCAAAATTTTACCCAATTTCATACAATTAAATTAATAAATTAAATTGCCCAATTCATTCTGATATCTCAAATTTCAAATTAAACTATCATTCGAATATTTAAACTCAATTAAATATTCATATTTCAAATGTCAAAATTTCAGAGTCGTTACAAATATCATGGGTTACTCTTCCTTTTCTTTTAAAATTAGATAAATTAGCAATTCACATCTTCCAAACCTTCTCGCACAAAGATTAGGGAACTCAACCCATATTTGGGTAGAAAATCACGGAGTGGTGTTCACTCTTTATTATTACAGAAAATTCAGTTTGATACCCAACTCTTCCTCTTCGAACATTAATTGAAAAGGGCATTAAATCCCTATTTTAATTTATATCTTTACCGCAAATCTTCCAATGCTTTACAACACCATAATTAGCAAGTCTTTAGAACACAGGCATTGACTATTCCAGCTAGTTTACCATATTCAATTCAAATTTTGTAGGTTGTGTAATTCTTCTAACTCTAATAAAATTTCAAATAAAAGATTTTTTTAACCTTTGATTCCCATTCTTATTTTTCACAAAAACCAGTAACCTTAAAAAATTATAAATTCTTTGTTAATTTCAATAAACATGCCTTTTAACAAAAATCATGACACTTTTTTTTCAATTTAATTTTTTATCCGAAATGGTTTAACTTAGCTTAGGAAAGTGGACATGTAAACGTATCTTTCTAATTTTTATTTTATAAATATCACAAAGGTGTATTCTTTCCTTTTCAAAGTGCGATAGAAATTTTTCAAAAAGGTGGGTTTTACATTTTTTTTCTATTTACCTTTCAAAAATTTCACCGTCCAAAAGCAAAGCACACATCAAAAATAAGTGCAACGATGTGCCTTGCACTAACATTTTACAAAAAATATAGCTTTAAAACAGTTATGGAAATTTACTTTTTATTAAGCTTTCCTATATTTTTAAGCTTAAAATAAAGGGTCACTAGTTCGCACTTGAAATTCTACACTTTTTCGAAGATTTCAAGCGCTGAAGTTTTTAACTCATTTAAAAAAAAATTCAATTCTACCTTTTCTTATAAATTTCTGTAAAGTTTGTTTGAACATTTCATAGAAAATTATAAAGTAATTTATTTCTTTAATAATATTAGATACTTAGCGCTTTTAACTTTTTTGAAAATATTTCCAATGGTTTAATACTTAAAATTGGAGTAGATGAAAACAACTTAACTTACATAAGGCCATCTACATCTAACCATGCTTTAAGTGCATAGGGTTTTAGCGATCTTCTTCAAAAATGGTTAACTCAAATCTATCCTCCAATACGGCATCCAAATCCAGTGTAGAAAAACTCTAGCCATTAATTTAAGTCAAATGGAGTCTTTTTTGAAACCGGGAGGGGGGTTTACTGTAACTTTGAGTCCTTCTTTCATGTCTCTTTTACGCCTTGTCAACATCGCGCTTATTTTATATGGGTCCAATGGTGCTATTTTTCTTTTATTCACCCTTAGACCCACAATTTTTTCATTACTACTAGTTGATAAAACAAACCTCTACTAGCATTTCTTCATAGAGTAAATCATAATAAATGTGATGGATTTATTTTCCACCACTACTGTTATAATCTTAACATTTATCTTAACCCATAGTTGTTTGCTTATATAAGAGAAAAACCAACAGCTAACCTATAAGTCAAATTATATAGGGTGTGACATGTGTGTGTGTCTACATATAATAGAAAATTACAAATACGCTCTCTCAAACGCTCTAATTTTATAGGAATCGCTTTGCCTAAGCTCTAAAACCGACCGTGACAATCACTCTATATAGTGGTGGGTACAAATGGTAACCTCAACCATTGTTTTATGGCTGGCCTCTCGATTGCCTAGGCCTGACTTATTGGCCAACCCACATTGTCGGGACATGTAGAGATAAGAGTCAAAGCCTCATTATAGTTCACAATGCGAGAGCCCCTATTACAATGCAGCTGCATGCAACCAGTTCTGATAACGTTGAAGCCCCAACTCAAACTCCTTTGGGTGCCACAACTAGGAACCTCACAAACAAGTTTTACTTGTAGTGTTTTTACAAGCACAACCATCAAAGGACATGTGTATGTGTGTGTGTGTATCTGTGTGTGTATCTATTTACATTAATTATATACCTTACTCTTTATCAGTAATTGCGCAATCAATTTGTAATTGATTAGTACTAATCTTTCCACGTTCAAAAAAATCGGACCCCTATCCTTTACTAATAAAGAGATAGTATACCTTACATTTCCTTTAAAATAACGTTTTTCTTCCATGCATATATTGTTACCTTCACTTTTCAAAATATGTAACATTAAATGCATTCTTTTTTAATTTACTGTTACTTTCCCTTTCTAATATATGTAATGTATAGTTTCATTAATTATAGCAATAAATTCCATTAACATAGTAATGAATGCTTTCTCTATGCATGTAATAATCTTTCCTCCTTTTATTTTAGTGCATATTAAAACAATTATACTCTTCTTAAATTAATTCAAACATATTTAATTAATTACTTAATAAATAAGTTTTGATTTATTCCTCTAATTAATTTTTAAACTTAATTTCAAAATAGATGAAAAACCGATATATGTGCTATGGTAAACATTTTGTATCATCTTCATATGGTATCCGTTTTTGATATTTTGTAAATGAGTTTGGGTTAGAAAATCTACTTGATGCAATGAAATAGTCTGATTTCCCAAATTCCTTCATTTGTAAAAATTCAATTTTTATCCTTTTTTAAAATTACCAAATTTTCCTTTTTAATTATTTTTTTTCTTTTTTATTGAAAATATGGGGTTTTACACCATGTTATGTACCTGGATGAATGTGGCTTATGCAATAGGATGTGTAAGCTAGTACCGGTCTAATCCTAGTGAGAAGTATTTTGGACTACTGTAAAATGTATACTTGAGTATTTGAGTAATACAAAGGACATATTCCTTATATATAGGAAGGAAGACCTCTTTATGTAGGGGTATACAAATTAAAGATTTTAGGATGATATCAATGACAACAAGTTTGTATCCGGTTATGTTTTTACTTTAAACGGTAAGATATAGATGGAAAAGTTCCAAGTAAGAAGCAGTCATCGATTCACCGATGGAGGCCGAATTCATCACCCTCAATGAAGCAGCTAAAGAAGCGATATGGATGTACAAATTTATGGTTGAGCTAGGAGTCATCTGAGTATTAGGAATCCAATTACATTATTCTATGACAACGACGTTGTGATGTAGATCACAAAGGAATCAAGAGCTCACAAGAAGTTACGGCACATTATTCGTAAATTCCATCTTATTAGAGAGTTCATCACCAATAAAGTGTGACGACCCAGATTTTTAACATCTGTTAATTGGGGAATTAACTGATTTTAATTATCGGAATATTAATTTTGATTGATCAAATAAATAAATTTTCTAATGATAAAATACCTGAATCTATATAGTGATCTAATTTTTTTATATATTTGGGATTTGTAAAACAGCTGGGTATGTATAGACTGATAAATATTCTAGAAATGTGTATATATATAAACTCCATCATTTAAATTAAGGTAAAATACCCATAAATATATATATAGACAAATATATACAACTTTATGATGTTTAATATATAAATATGTAAATGCATATATATGTGTATGTACCCATATGAAGTAAAATATGGGAAAGTTTGAATATAAAAATAAATAAATATATATGTAATATTAAAACATACATAAGCAATGTATATGAATAGAAAACATATACAAATAAATAAATATGTAAAAGTTTGAATATAGGTAAATATATATAATGATAAAAATATACAAGTATATGTGTGTGTTCATATTAAATAGGAATATGTAAATAAGCATGCAAAAAAATAAATAAGTGTAAACATAGATGATGGCAAGTATTAGCAAATATATATATATATATATATATGTATGTATGTATGTATAATAACAACATATATGGATATGATACCTATCCAAAAATATATATATTTATATATATAACACATAAGTTAATATATAAGTGAATGTAAATGTAAACATAAGAGGAGACAACATCAAATCCTAGTTTACAAAACATTGCATCAGGTCAAAGATAAATCAAATTAGTTCAAACAACGTCGGACCAAAGAAAAGAAAAAAAAAAGTGAGAAGAAGCTTACCGTAGAAGGCAGCCTACCCCCTTTTTCTTATTTGTACATCCACTCCTGTCTTCTTTTTCTTCAATTCATTCGAGAGCAAGCTAAGTGAAAAACAAAGATTCAACTGGAATCAAGCAACAAAGATCAGTTCGGATTCAAATTTACAAATGAGCTTCAAGATCAAATCAAAATTCCAGATTCTCAAAGGGCTTCCTCTGTTCAAACTGTAAACTGTGAGTAAACAATTTTATTTAAAAGTTTAAATATGTTTAAAATCTAGATGCATGCAGTAATTACTTAAAGTAAAATATGATAAGTGTTTGCATGATTGTTTAAACAGGAATGCATGTATATATGTATGTGAATGTTGTAACGCCCCGATATTTTCAACCATTCGCATCCATTATAAGTGTATAGGTAGACACTCATGCCGGAATTGAATTACTCAAAATACCGCATTGTAAATAAAATTTGGCAAATCTCAGAATATACAGTAAATAAATATAATCATAGATCACAGACACAGAGTAAAATAATGCAGTGGAAGTAAAAGAAATAGTAGTTCATGAAGCTACTATATATATATAACAGAGTTACATAAGATACAACAGAAGAAATAGAGTACAACAGAAGTCTAAATACAATAACCAAGTACAAGCTGAGTAGAACAACAGAACTGAAATAGATAGGACAAGACAAGCAGCTAAACTCCAGCGATTCAAATCTCCAGGAGAGTGGAAATCCAAATCTGTGAATAACTCAGGCTGACCCGAGCGTAAAGCAAAACACAAAACACTCGAGTCATGACAATATATACTTATATAATGTAAACCAACTCAAGTGAACTGTAATAAAGGTACAAGTAACTTAAAGAATGCTTGGGATCGCCCATTCTTTAAGGATCCGTTAAACTATTTACTATGTAGTAATATACGCTATATACAGTAGTGTCTAATTAGTAAAGTATAATCATATAGAAAATAGCTTTAAGGGGATGGTGAACCTTAACGCGGTCGGATCTTTAAACCAAAATCGTAGTGGGCTCGATATGGTAGGTGACACGGCACACAAGGCAATGCCAGGGTAGATATACCAATTACACACACGGACTGATGGAAACGCATAGCAGCCACTACCGCTCCACCTCGAACAACACTCCCAAATCAAGGGTGCGCACCAAATCAATCACAAGTAATAGAATGGAATCGAAGAAGTGTGTCCGATAAGAGGTGCTACCTCACTGGTCCGAAATCGCTCCTGTTTTAGCCACCTTATGCCAACTCACGGGAGTTGGGTCCACGTATATACCTTAGGATCGTCGTCACCATCCTACTTCATTCTGGAAACTCCACCGCATACACAGTTGTCAAAGTGGTTTTCGGGATCGACAGAGAGTATGTCCATATCCGATCCCGGTCTCTTTAACAACCAATCGTTATTATAACCTGTGGTTATAATTTAAAAACAGTTTATACTTCAAAATAGAATATCATTTCAAATCCAAATCTTTATCAAAATAAAGATTAAATCAATTCCAAACCATTTCAATATATTTAAAATATCATATCATTTCAAAACTTCATTTCAAATCATTTTAATATATCCAAATATCAATCTTTCCAAAACATCAATTCAAATCATTTTAATATACCAAAATATCATTTGAGTTCAAATCTAAATATTCAACTTTAAATACCTTTTAAATTTAAAGATATAATTCATTTATTATCATTTCAAGTCACCTTTTAAATAGTTTATATTTCAATCAAAATAATTCATTTAAACCATTTAAAAGTGTAATTATTATACTTTCAAATCAAGTATTAAAATTTCCAAAGTTTCAATTCAATTCAATCATTTATTTCAATTAAATTTCCATAGACCATTTCAAATCTTATAAATTTCAAATATAGATTTAATCCACAAAATAACTATTCAAATTTATAAAATAAATTCCAAAGCTTTATTATCCTATATTTCATAAGTCCAATATCTTTTAAATAGATTCAAATTACAAGTAAGCCAAATATTTTCATACTAATATAAACTTCAATTATTCATTCCAAGATTTATTATCATTTCAAATTCATTTCAAAGTATCAAAATATCATCATTTATGTAATTTAAATTTAAATACCATTTAATCACATTTCAAAATAGTTGTATTTCCCAAATCAACTATTCCATTTAAATCATTTAAAGTCAATTCATTATATTTAATAATTAAATATTTAATTTCCAAAATTTAATCTTTTTCAAAGATCATTTATCCATTTAAGTTTATTAAAACAATGAAAATTCAACTTTCGCAGCACTTAGGAAATGCTAGGAAATGTTATGTTTTAAAACAGTTCATTAACAACAGACAGCATTTAAAATGCTGTAATATCTTAATTTAGTTTCAATTAAGATTTTAGTTAAATTTAACAACTATAGCACTAACAAAGTGCCATAATAACCCTTGGTTCAAATTTGCTATTTGGTTCATTTAAAACAATTACAGCATTTTCCAATGCTGTAATATCTTTAAATTACATTTCAAAAATGCTCACATAATTAACTTTTAATATAAATCATTTTAACTTATAAAATCATATATTTTCACATTAAAAACAATCATTTAAATGCCTATATTTCTATGATTTTATAAAGTCAAATTTCCATACAAAAATCAAATTAAATAACAATTAAATTTTCATTTCTTTAATTAAATCTTAACTTAACAACTAAGTTTAAATTTCCAAAATATAACTTATTTCCATTTATTTTACTTAAGTAATATTTCACTTTTAAACAAATTTCACAAAAATTCAATTTAAGTTATATTTCCAAATTCAGCTTAAATATTCATTTATTTCATATTTTAAGTTATACAAAATCATTAACACTTTATAAAATCATTATTTCTTAATAAAATCATTAAATTCATTTTTAAATCAAATTTGTCATATATTCTTACTTTACATAAATTCCATTTATAAACAAAATCATAAATTCCAAAATTAACTTATATTTCAAATTCTACTTCACCCTTTACTTAATTCACTTATTTAATTTGTAGAAAATCACAAATATTTTATAGAAATCATTTTAATAAAGTTTAAATCAAAATATCATAATATTTACATTTTTAAAATATTTTAAAAAGTTTAGAAAAATATATAAACCACGGGTCTGTATATAATTTTCTAGTCTAGGTCAAGTGATACAGATATGTATCATTTCAATCCGCAGTTTACAAAGAAAACTGGGTTCTATCATTTCAAACCCGCAATCCCAAGTTAAATAAAGTAAATAAAAAGTCGTTCAGGCTTATCATTTCAGCCCATAACGATCTTTCCCTATTCTAAAGTCCGTTCGGGTATGTATCATTTCAACCCATAGTGAACCTAATCTACATGGAACTTGCAGTGTGATAAATTGATAAAAAATGAACAGTACACAATATATAACAGTAACAGATGATATAACATGTGTATAAACAGGGATGAATATCATATAATCATAATATAACAGTTATAACAGGATGATATAATTTTACAGATTCAAATGGTGTCAGTTTACTAGTTATATAAGTACACATCGTCTGGTGAGAATTACTCACTTGTTTAAGCTGGAGATGACGACCACAAACACACAACAAAGATTTCCAGAGGCACGAAAGCACAACAACACGAATATGATTTGAGATGGGAGAGCCAAAGATTAATTTCCTTGTCACATTCAAACAAAACAAATATAGACAACATGAGTTTCCAACCCAAAATTCAATAAAACAATGTTAGAAATGAATGCATGAACCAAAGCCAAAGTGATTGCCCATGCTTTCTACCATCTATGCTTCAGCTTCAGATCTGAAATGCATGGCTATGGAGTGGGTTTGGATCCGGTTTTGGGTTGGTAAGGGTTGGCCAAACATGGACTTGAAGGTGATGAATATAGGTGCATCAATTCAACTACAAGGCAACATATACAAGGCAAATTACAACACCTCTAGGCCACAATAGGGTTCGGCCAGAGGCTATGTGGGCTTGGCCTGGTGTTCAGGTGGTGGTGGTTGATGTGGCAGAGGGTGGAGGTCAGGTCAAAGGTTGTGGTGGTGGAGGAAGTGGTGGCAAAAGGTGGAAGAAGAAGGAGATGTCAATTCTATACTAGGTTTGGCACATGTGATGGTTAGTGCTAGTTTAGGTGGATTTTTGTGATGATCTTCACCATGGCTTGGCTTGACCTGAGGAGGGGAGGTGTTAGGCTGTGTGATGGTCAAAGAAAAGTGGTGGTGGAGGTCGGGTCAGAGCTGGAGGAGGAGGAGCCAAGCCTAGAAGAAGAGAGCAAGTGCAAAAATCAATGTAAACACGTAGAAAAAGTTGAAAATCATTACCCAAATTTTCCTCAATAGCCATGGCCGAAATTATTTTGTTTCAGAAATGAAAATGAATGTAGGTGAATAGAAAATAGAGTATGAAGCTGAAAGATGTGGATAGTAAAGGCTAATTGATGAAAAGATAAGTTACAAATGTGAAAGGTTGGAAGATAAAAGGCCTTAGGCAAATCAAAAGTCATAACCTTTCAAATTTCTTTTAATTTCTTTATATAAGTTTATATTACTGAAAATAATAATACATTCAGTCACAAATTCAAAAATATAACAAAATAAAATATATGTATATATATTTATTAATTATATAAGGTTAAAATAAGAAAATAGCACAAAATTGCAAACTAGTCTAGAAAATTTGAAAATAAATGCAATGAACTTTGGAAAATTTTTATGTACTTGAAAAGCATTTATAAATAAAGATAAGAACACAAAATAAAAATGAATTCACAAAATAAATAAATAAATTTTAATTAAATATAATTTTAATGAAGAAAATAGCAGAAAAATGGAAACTAGGCATTATAAATTGAAATAAATTCAAGTAAACTTTGGACAAATTAAATTATCACTTTAAAATTATTAAAAGATAAAAATATACATAAAATAACATATTAACACATATTAATATAGAATATGACAAAGAAAATATAATTTATACAAATTTAAAATAACAAAATTGCAGAATAAAACAAATTGCCCTCAATATTGAAATATACATAACTTTTACAGTTTAACCTCGATTTCAACGAAACAAAAAGCAGTGTTCAAGTTATTACATCTATTTTCATAATAAAAGATCAAATTTAAGATTTTATATAATTTAAATTTGAAGTTTAAAAGTCAAAGATTGAACAGTTAGACCAGAATTTCACTTTTCAGTGAAATATCCAATTTATACTAGTTTGAAACTATAATTCACGTAATAATCATCATTTATATATTAAAATGAAATGTTTGAAAAAAAAATTTAAAAAAATTTAAAAATAAAAGAAAGTCCAATTTAAATATTATACAAAATCTAGGGTTGTTACAAATGTTGTGTGCATGTCTGGAACAAATAGGATTTGCTCTGTTCTTAGTTCTACAGGTTCCAATTTCATAAGAAAATTCATATCTACCAAAATAATTTGTGGTTTCAAGTATATAGACTGATCTGTTATAAAAAACAATGACTTTTAAAAATAAAATCATGATTTTTAGGCATTTAATTCTAGAGGAATTGCGTGTTGATCAGAAAATGGATTCGGAGCATTTTCTGACGATCGGGGAATTTAGAGGTCTTGGTGTCAGTGTCTTGGATAGCTTGGAGGTTGACGCTGTTGGCAAAAATAGTAGGTGAATTATTAACCCACGGTGGCGACGGTGCGGCAACGTTTTAGGCTTCAAAACCTGGTTTTGCTCGTCGATGATGTAGAGGCTTGTTCGTCGTCTATGTTGAATCGGACCGCACGGGACTTGGAGGAATCGACGCGAGCTTGATCATCGAAGCTTTGGACGGAGTTGAATGGCCTCGGATGGCCTGAGACATCGGATCGTGATGTTTTTTGGCGATCCTGTTTGTTCTTGTAGGTAGTCAATTGCTCGATTTTGTTCTGGCGATCAAAACGATGTTCTGGAGATCGATTTTGTATGTATGGGTTGTGGTTGACATCCTAGAGCTGGTAGCAAGGGTTGGAGATACTCCGACCATCCGTGCACGTGCGCGCATAATCATACGTGTTTGGGTTTGTGGATTATCGGGGAGGAAGTAGGAACACGGGTCGATCTCATGATATTTGGGGGTTTGACTCGATGTAGAGCAAGTTCGTGAGTGCTTGGGAATTTGTTCGGGGATTTGGGGAAGTTGCTCGGGTCTGGTGATTTGGTGTAAAACAGATTTTGACTTTTTAAATAAAATTATTTTAAGTGTTAAGATACACAAAATCTTATTGTAAAGTTATCTTAAATAAACTTAATAAAGTAATTAAGTGGTTATTAAGAAGATAAAGGGTTTAAAGAATAATTATTTAATTTAAGGATTAAGTAAGATTAATTAATTATTAATTTAAGGTTAATTACTTAATGAAAGGAATTAAGGATAATTAAATGATGATTAAAGGGTTGATTAATAATGTAATTAATCAAGGTAATTAATATTTTTATGGAAAGTTTATTTATGTGATCAATGGAAGTAATTAGAGAATAATTAATGTAAGAAATTAAGAATTAATTGTCAAGGGTTAATGTAACAACCCGTATATTTGGACCATTTAAATTGACAATAATCCACACATGTCAACTTAAATAATACAAAACACGAATCATTATGGGATTATAAATACATAAATGTAAATGAGAATCAATACAACATCACAGAACAGTCACAGAATAATGCAGTGGAAAATACATCGTCATAATAGCAGTTCATGAAGCCACTATATAATATACAACAATGTCTTAACATCAAGTGACTAATACCAAAAATGTCCAACAGACTAGGACATCAAAACAGGAATATAAATAGACTGATAAAGATAAATGCTAAGCCTTCAGCATCTTCAACCAACCTTGATCAGCAGCTGGATAGCTTCAGACTGACCCGAGCATATGCAAAAGAAACACTCGAGTCAGGACTCAAAATCTTATATAATTAAATCAAGTGCAAGGTAATAGTTCATAACTTAAAGATGGGTGTAATGACATCTCTAAGGATCCGATAAACTATCTATATATACAATAGAATACGATAGGTAGATAATGTCTAATCAGTAAAGTACGATATTAAAATAGTGTTAAGTCATGGCCCATACCACCCTTAACACATTTTTATTCCCAAGAGCATATACAAGACCGTAGTTTCCCCAAAACCGGAAGTCACCAGAGGGCAATCCATATACTAAAGGTACAAAACAAAACGTAGTGGTCGCGAATTGGATAATCAGTATGACAAGGTACATGAGGCGATACCAACTAGGATACTAGTAGTTGCCTGATCCGGACTGATGTTGAGCATAGCAGCTACTATCTCAACACCGCGAAACAACACTCCAAAATCAAGGGGTGCACCCAAATCGAATCACAAAAGTAATAGATATGGAATCGAAGAAGTGTGTCCGCTAGAGATGGCGATCCTCAATGGCCCGGCGCGGCTCCTGTTTTAGTCATATCAGGGGTCATCCGAAATCGTTCTCTTTCTTCAGTCAACGCGTTCATCAAAACCATCCACTTCATTCTGGATCAACACTTCGCGTGTAATAGTTATTAAAGTGGTTTCGGTATCGACAGAGAGTATGTCCATATCCGATCCCGGTCTCTTTAATAACTACGTATTTATTACCCGATGGTCAATTTAAGTTAAGGTTTAAACAAATCAAAGTCTAAAAGTCAAGGTGCAAATTTGACTTCCAAAATTTGACATTTCACGATTCAATTTATTTCGGAAATTTAAAATCATATTTTCAAATGAAATCTGTAGTTCAACATTTAATTAACAATATAGTTAAGTATTCAAGTTCAATTTAATAACTCTCTTATTAAATTTAGTTTAAAATCAATTTATCCAAATTTACCGGTCAATTAAGTTCGAATCGTTAGATCAAATTCTATTTATCTCAATTCATGTTTACATTCATCGTTACATTAAATATAATCATAAATTTGATTAAATCGATTTCATTAGATTTAAAATCATTTACCTTTAAATTGTCGCTAAATTTAATCCATAAAACTTTAGTTAGTTTCGTATTCCATTTTAAGTCAAAATTTCCTAAATCTAAATTATTATTTATAACAAGTTCCAATCTATTTAATTTAAAACTTAGTTTAAATCTGAATCTACCAATCTAATAAATTAAATTATTAAATTCTAAAACTCACTTGTTTTAAATCTTATTTCAATTCATTTTTTTCAATAAAATAGATTTATTAATCCGTTTCAATTTAATCCATTAATTTATTCCAATAAATCCATTAATTTATTTTAATTAAATCCATTAATTTATTTCAAATAAATCCATTAATTTATTTCAATTAAATCCATTAAGTCGTTACTTGATTTCCAACAATTTACTAAGTTCATTTCTTAATTTCAAATAGATTTCAATTTCAAAATAATTTTGTTGACCAATCGGGTTTCTTATTTTTAATTGTCAATCCTAGGCCAAGTTATTTAAGTGGGTATTTATCATTTCAACCCGATATCATTCAATATAAAACAAATCATAACAAAGGGAACTTGCAGTGTGATAACTGGGATGGTGTCAAAGTAAATAAACAAGCAATAGCAACCATACATAACAAATTAACAATTTATTCAAATAATCCCGAAATAACCATATTAACTTACATTAGTTAATTATGCAAATTAATATAATTATTCCTAGAATCCAACGGATTAAAGATTATTACAGGATGATTTTTACTTGGTGTCCATTATCAAATTTCTACATCAATCGTACATATCAATTTTAATGTCACTATTAGTTACCCTAATTAACATCATATTACAGTTCAACATGTTTAATCAATTTAAACAATACATGGCGTCAAATTTTTAGAAATTAACAATTTATTTCAACCAAATTTTAACTATCAACCATTTAATATCCAGATTAATATTAACAACAATTATCACTTGATTATCATAGCATAATAGATTGAGTCGTGAATATAAAATATTCACCTTTCGTGGTTGGAGAAGATGGCGCGGCACGAAGATGAATAGACAAAATAGACCCTAAATAGGCACGACGCTAAATGAACACAACTGCAATCAAACAAATAATTTATCAATAATTTGTTTATTGATCATATATATCGATTGAATATATATATATAAACCATACCAAAACACAGAAACTAGATAGATCTGATAAGCTGAACTGAAACCTACGTCTCCGGAGCAATAACTGATACAAACACAGTAAACACTGTACGTAAGCAACTAGATTTTCAAAAGTTATACACTGTTTATTACACATAAATATGCTGACTCATATTTAGAATATGAAGCTAACACTTCATCACCACCAAGGCTGAGTGGTCAACGCAGTGGGAGGGACGTGGCGGAGCAGGGGCTGGCCGGAGGGAGGGCTGGAGACGACGCGGGTGGTTGGTGGCTGTGGGGTGCAGGCGGACGGCAGTGTGACGGGGCAGTGGGCTGCGGTTGGTGGTTGTGGGGAGGTGGGCTGCAGGCGGGGTAGGCAGTGGGCGCGGCGGCGGGCTGTGGGCCGGGGGACGCGGGGAGGCAGGCGGAGTGGCGGTTGCTAGCGAGGTGGGTGTAGTGGGCTGGCATGGGCGGAGGCGGAGGGGCTGTGGGCAGGGGATGGGCGGCGGGGCAGGCGGGGCTGGGGAGGTTGGGTGGTGCGCTGGGGCGGAGGAACTGGGGAGGTTGGGTGGTGCGCTGGGGCGGAGTGGAGTGGGCCGGCTGGGCGGAGGTAGGCGGAGCGGGGACGGAGGGAGGCTGGGGTGCTGGGGCGGAGGCCGGTAGTGGGTGGAGGAGGTTGGGACGTGGGTGGGTGGTGCGTGCAGGCGAAGGGAGAGGTGGTGGGGTGGCATGGGCAGGCGGGTGGCAGTGGTTGCGGGCTGGTGAGCATGCATGGGGGAGGGGAGGAGTTTACGTATGCTCTTCTCCAAAAAATAAAACAAAGTAAAGTAAAGAAGAGGGAGAAGGAAAAGAAAGGAAAGGCAGAGGAGTAACGTACCAATTTTCTTCTGAGGCGAAGTGAAAAGTGATGAAGGCAGAGGAATTAATGCAGGGCAGAGGGCAGATATATACAGAAGTTTATAGTCCCCGTGCAAATCAAATGATGGTTTGTCACAGTGCCTGTTGAGTTTCTGAAGGGTCATTTGAATTTTGAGCGGGAAAAAATAGGGTACCGGTTTGTGTGGCGTAACGGACCAGTTTGTACTCCGTTAACCAATTAATAGCTTGCAACGCCGAACTCCGTGACACAACCAAATATACCGTTTTGATCAGCGCGACGAGGCGGACACAACGGTATGAAGATATTGGTGGTTTGACATTGTTTGCGAAGTGGCGAATCTTATTAACCCATTTGCACGAGTGAACATTTTAACTAGCAATTAAAAGCGAAATTTGACGAAACGAAATGCGCCGTTATGATCAGAATATTTTTCTTATGCAACATTGCGAAAAATATTAAAGTTCGGACGGTAGAAAATTTACACTTAAAATTAAAACTAATAGGTAAATTTGACGCGCGAAATTTACTACAATATTTTTCGACGAAATTTGGCGTACACCCATGTCTATCTAGGTGTATTCCAAATGTGAAGTTTGAACGGTAACGGAAATCGTTTGTGAATATTTGAAATTTCTATTACGGAGAATGCAGCAAAACACCGAAGAATAAGATCGACGGAACTAAAGATATCCGAATTTTGAAAAACGAAAAATGATGCCTTTGTCAGAAAATGATTTAGAATTTTCCTATGTAAAAATATTTAGGTTCGGAAGATTAAATTTTTCACGTTTTAAAATGAACTGATGTGCAGTAAAACGCGCACGAAATTTACTGCGGTATTTTCCGACGAAACTTTACCCATATCTACAATCATCAAGGCGCAATTTAGAAACAAAGTTTGGACGTTGATTGAAATCGTATGTAAGTTTCACATTTTTATTTAAAATAACGGTTCTAAATTTTTTTAAATTGGGTCGGAATTTCAAGGTCGTTACATTCTCCCCTACTCAAGACTTTTCGTCCTCGAAAAGGAACAAAGTAAAGAGTGGAAGAACAGATAACAAAGATACAATGGATTCAGAATAGATCATTGAATATAGTAAAGAGTAAAGAATGGGATTTACCTTCAACAAACAATTCTGGATTAGAATCTCGGATACTCTCCTCGGTTTCCCAAGTGCAATCACGATCATCGGGACTCCATTGGACTTTGACTAGGCTAACCGACTTCCTTCTAAGTTGCTTTGTATCCCTATCAACAATACGAAGTGGTCTCCTCTCTATAGTCAAATCCGGCTCAATATCGACTTCATCTAACTGAGCAATAGGAATGGCCATGGATGGATCGTGTACAACTTTCCGAAGATGTGAAACATGGAAGACGTTGTGCACGCCCTCAAATTTCTCCGGTAATGCAACTCTGTAGGCTAGTGTACCAATTCTCTCAGTGATAGTGAATGGTCCAACAAATCTAGGAGCGAGCTTCCCTCTACGACCAAATCGAATAACATTCTTTAAAGGTGATACCTTAAGGAATACCTTATCCCCAATCAGGAATTCTAAATCTCTTCTACGCCTATCAGCATAGCTTTTCTGCCTATCCTGTGCGGTCTTCATCTTTCTTCTGATTTCATTTACCTTCCCGGATGCTTCTATAATCATATCTGGGCCACGAATTAATCGATCACCAGGCTCAATCCAACAAGCTGGTGATTTGCATGGCCGTCCATATAAAGCTTCGAACGGTGCCATATCGATACTTGCCTGAATATAAAGGTGGTTAAATTTCAATTCAAATTTACTTATTCAAATTGAAATTTTGATTTACCTGATAACTATTATTATAAGTGAATTCAACCAAATGGAGATGGTCTTCCCAAGATCCACCGAAGTCAATAATGCAGGCTCGGAGCAGATCTTCTAAAATCTGATTCACCCTTTCAGTTTGGCCATCTGTTTGAGGATGATAAGCTGTGCTCAGATTCAGTTTAGTGCCCAAAACGTCCTGAAATGCCTTCCAGAATTTACTAGTGAATAAAGGGTCTCTATCGCACACAATACTAGATGGAACACCATGAAGTCTAACAATCTCTCTCATATATATCTCGGCCAAACTCAAAGCAGTACGAGTGGCCTTAACAGGAATAAAGTGAGCAGATTTTGTCAACCTATCAACAATAACCCATATACTCTCGTTACCTTTTCTGGTCCTCGGTAATCCATCAATGAAGTCCATAGAAATCTGATCCCATTTCCAACACGGAATCTCTAGGGGTTGAAGTAATCCTGCCGTCTTCTGGTGATCGGCCTTAACTTGTTGGCAAGTGGTGCATCTACTGACATATATAGAAATATCCCTCTTCATCCCACTCCACCAATATAAACGCTTCATATTTCGGTACATCTTAGTGACACCAGGATGAAATGAAAGTGATGACCGATGGTTTTCTCTAAGCACTTCCTGTCTCAATCCATCGATATTAGGGACGCAAATACGATTGTCAATCCTCAGAACTCCATTACTATCTATCTGTGCTCCCACTTTACTGTCGGTATTTCCAACTCTACCAAGAACTAACTCCTTCATGCGATAGAGCAAGGTGTCCTCATATTGTTTGTCCTTGATGCGATCCACAAGAGATGGGGAGATAACAAGCTGAAATAGCATGCCTTCTACCAGATTACAGCATGACAATGCTTTGCTACGGCTCAAAGCATCAGCTACAACATTTGCTTTCCCAGGAGTATAATTGATATCGAGATCATATGCAGCTAAGAATTCAAGCCATCGAACTTGTCTCTGGTTCAAATCCTTCTGAGAAAAGATATATCTCAAGGACTTATGATCGGTGAATAATTCAAATTTAATTCCCAAAAGATGATGCCTCCACAGTTTCAAAGCAAATACAACTGCAAGAAGCTCTAGATCATGAGTTGCATAGTTTACTTCATGGATCTTCAACTGACGGCCAGCATAAGCAATAACCTTTCCGTTTTGCATGAGAACAGCGCCTAAACCTTCTCGGCAGGCATCTGTATAGACAGTTAATTCTTCACTTCCATCAATTACTGCAAGAACTGGAGCTGAAGTTAACTTACGCTTCAATTCATTAAAAGCTGATTCGCACTTCTCACTCCAAATAAACTTGACATCCTTTCGGGTTAAAGCAGTGAGTGGGGCAGAAATCCGGGCAAAGTGCTCAATAAATCTACGATAATAGCCGGCCAAGCCCAAGAAGCTACGGATATCAGTAGGAGTTTTGGGAGTCTCCCAATCCTGTAGATAATTTCAAATTAGAAAGGGATAAGAGGAATTGAATAGAAATAGCGAATAGGATAGAACTTACATTGATTACGGCGATCTTAGCTGGATCGACCGAAATCCCATTTTCAGAAACTATGTGGCCCAGGAATCTCACTTCGTCTCGCCAGAAGTGGCATTTAGAGAATTTGGCCTTAAGTTGATGATTTCGGAGAGTTTCCAGAACATAAGCAAGGTGTGTCTCGTGCTCCTTCTCGTCTTTGGAGAAAACGATAATATCATCAATGAAAACAAGAACAAACTTGTTAAGCTCATTATGTGTCAATATGTTAATTTATGTATATTTTCATCTCTAAATATTTTCAAAAATAATAATAGAATTTTTCAAAAATTTACTATGATGATTTCCTATTTTTAAAGGCTGTTTCCCTATTTTCTGCTATTTTCTTCATTAAAAATTATATGTAAATTAAATTTTAAATATTTATTTTGTGAATATATTTTTATTTTATGTTATTATTTATGTTTAGAAATATATTACAAGCTCATATGAATTTTTCTAAAATTTATTCTATTCAATTTCAAATTTTCTAGACTAGTTTACTATTTTTAGCTATTTTCTTAATTTAACTTTATATGGTTGATAAATATTTATGTAAATTATTATATTTTGATAAAATTTCGAAATTTTATCTGGGATTATTATTTTTTCCAGAAATATAAAGTTATAAAAAGGAATTAAAGATATATGAAGAGTTGATACCTTTTGTGTGCTTAGTCCTTTTGAATTCTACCGTTTCTTTTTTGAATCAATACATCTTTTATTCTATTTTGCCCTAACTATTCCTCATTATTTTTTTTCAGCCGACTTCCTCTTGTTATTCACGAATTTTCAAAGCTCCAAAACCCTAAAAAAAATCATGGCCTCCATCTTGCAAAAAAATTTGGTAATCTCCCTCTTTTCTTTCTACTTTTTCTTACTTTTCTATGCAATTTTGCCTTGATCTCTTCACATGTTTGCTTGGCCTAGCCTCTACCACCTCCATCCCCATCATCACCTCCTCCATCTACTACAGCAAACACTCCCTTCCCTCTGACCAAGACAGGCCATGACCTTCCACTTGAAGCCATCACCACAAAACATTGCCTAGACCACACATATCCTCACCTACCCTCCATATCAAGTAAGCCCAGTTACTTAATCCAGGTCGCCTTTTGCTGGACCTCTACTTTCAAATGGATCAAAACCTTAACTCAAGCTAGATTTACCTTTAAAACCAAGTCCAAACCAAAATCACTTTAGATTCTAGCTTTTGACAAGGTCGAAACCATTCAAAACTGGTCATAATCTTGAATTCTTGAGCCATTCATTAAGCTCTTGCGACTGCCTCGAAAGGATTGTATCAAAGGGAAAGGCAAACGACTCTATCCGGCTCAAAAGACCAAAAGCAAGAGAACTTAAACCTTTCGACTGGGTCGAAAGGTCAATAAGAAGGAAATTCACAATAAAGTTTAATTTGAAAGGTGATCCTAAGACTTCCATATCCAACCTCTCTCCAATTAACCAAAAGAGGTTAAAAGTGTTAACCTTCTCTATTACATCAACTTTAGGGCGTTGACAAGTTTTATTGTTAACATATCTACTTTGCTTTGTACTTAGTATTTTGTTCATAATAACCTTTATAGGTAAAAAATATAATTTATGGTCGTTCATTGCACCGTCATATATTGAAAAAGATCTAGCTATGCTCGATCAATAAAGGACAATAAATGTTAGACAAGTTGACCATTTTAACTATTAGACTAGTGTAATGGTACAAAAAATTTACAAAAACTATTATTCCACAATGTACAGCAAATTGAAAAGACTTATATTGATAGCACAAATCGACAAAATTCCAGCTTTGCTAGTTAAGTGGAGGATTGTTATGTCGCACATAACAGTACCTTCTTAACTATTCATTGATTCCAAATGCAACTTCATTACAACATAAAAAAGTTACAATCAAAATTAATATATAAATACGCTTGTTATAAATAAATAACATTATATTAAGCTATAAACATACAACATATGACTAATAGTTGCATGAACCCCCTACATTTGCATGATATTCTCTAATATTTCCCTTTATTCCCACATGCTGTTTAGGTTCAAGCTTAGATAGGCCATAAGTTAACGTAGCAAAATTGGATTCTTATTTCTTCATCCTCGTTTTCTCTTTTTTGAGTTCCAAATATGCTTCTTGCAAACATATGTATTCTCTTCTTTTTTCTTATTTCTCAACTTTGTGCTCACTCCATTTTTGCAGCCTCCTCTCCTCCTTTTCTTCCTCCATCAATCTTGTGTCTATACGCACTGAACTTATATGTTCAACTATTCTTTCATAATGGGAATTATAATCAATTTTATTCTTCAGTATATGTTTTCGTGCTACCCTCCTAACATAAGTTGAGTAGTTTCTTGTTCTTTAACAGTCTCCGAGGCACCAAAATCTCTCGTCTAGAATCATGGTTCATTCTTCTAGGTGAAAACTAAAATCCAAAGTGTTTCTTTTTTATCGTGATCCATTTTTTTCTTTCTTAAAGAGATTGTAAATGTGCAGAAGATTGAAGGCAACTCCCTTATTATCTTTTACATATTCTTCATTAGCCTATTTAAGCAAAAAATAATAATAAAATTACAGGGTTTTTTAACAGTAAATAATATACTATAATGATGGTTGATTGTAAAAAGTACCAAATTAACATCTATACCCCCATTTTGTTTTCTAATCTCCGTAACTATAATGATCTCATTCCATTTTTGGCATGCCTTTTTCATATGTCTCCACTAAGTTTTTAAAGAATTAATAGTTCTAGGAATACTATTGTGTAATGACCCATATTCTTAACGATAGGATATTTAAATAATTGATTTAAATATTGAATCGTTAATGATTTGAATTTCCAAAAAATATGGTTCTTCACATACGATCAAATTAGGACTCAAGACCACTTTCATTGAGTTCGGATCGACGTTGCGAATTAAAATGAGTATAAGCATCACTATATTTGAAAATCGGACGATCTGATGGTCGAAATGATCTCGAAATGCATGAGATTATCATCCTGGAATGTTATCTCGGATAGCGACGAAATTTATACCATTACGACTAGAAAAATGAGCTGACGTACATTGACGAGTTTCATTGTGATCGGACGTGTTGTGTAATCGTACAAGCCTTAAATGTACGATGGTTTATTTGAGAAATAAAATAAACAATAATATTATATTAATACAAATAATCATATAAACCCCTCTCTCGTCATCTATTGTTCCATTTCCTGGAAATAAAAGGAATAGTAAGTAATTATCACAATGAAAACAAATATACTATTTTAAATGTTCATTGTCAAGATGCATCAAGACTGGAATCGATGTATCTTTTGAGACTAGAGTACGTAAGGCTCTCCAAATATTGGATAGTGTATTGCCCATAATTGTTGGGGGGGCACCTAAGGTTACCTACTGATAGTTATTGGATAACTATGGAACGAGTCACTCGATAGTTTCCTATTGGTTAATATAACTAAGGTCAAACAAAAAATATCGATGTGAATGATTTACACAGTTCTCTCAACTTGATAATACTATGGATCTTCAATATGAAAGCTCCACTTTGATTATAGTCAAATCATGGTTTGGCGTCCTTCGAGTGACTGTAGTTGGGTCGAGCGGAAGTATTAGAGGTGAAGCACTATTCAAGAGAGGGTTTGTCTCCTCAGTTATGTGCGGTTAGAATCACGGTTAACTCAAGTCAACTCAAAGTCAAAGATCTGGCCAGAGCAGCTCGGTTAATAATAATTATTATTATTGAACCAAGAAGTTTGTGTTTGGACTATAGAGTTGAATATGAGCGATATTAGAATTTTGACCATTATCAATTCCAAAAGTCCAAATTGATATAATTTTAACAAAGATAATTAGTGCAAATAAATATCACAATCGAGCAACACTTAATTAAGTGAAATTGGATTTTACTAAACCTAAGTAAGGGATAAATTTGGCCAAAATATCGCACCATCTATTAGGTGACGTGTGAACATTAACATTCGAATAGTTCGATGTTAATCGCTGACCAAAGCTACTCCCGACGAGTCACATAATCGAAATGATGAATTCTCTCTAGACCAAACGATTTAATTATTTTATAATTATTATAAATTAATTAATATTTGTGAAATATTAATTATAAAATGTTGAATATAATTTTAGGAATAAATATTATTGTATATATTTATAATAGTTACAAATATATCGACCAATATGCGATATCGACAAGCAATTAAATTAGATTTAATTAATAATGTTTATTTAGGCTTAAATGGGCTATTAGCCCATTATATTATAGTGTTAATTCGATAGAAACATAGACTATAGGAGGGGGCTAAAAGGCTAGAGGTATATTTGAGATGGATGGCTTAGATCTAGTGAGACTTAGTATGAGATGTGTTCCATATTTGTCTCTACTTCATCCACTATATAAAGGCCTCTAACCCCCATTTGTTTTAGAATTTTTTGGCTACCTCTCTTCTTCCATTTCCTACCAAATTCTCCATCTAGAAGCTTTGAAAAATTCAACTCAAATCAATTGAAATAGCAACAACTATTGGGTAGTCAAAGGTCTGCGATTCAAGGATTAACAATCTGGCGAATTGAGAAGGTTTCAAAGGAAGAGGAATACATCTTTACAAGGTGTGCTCTAAGGCATTGGTATTAGGTACATATTTACTGTACTATATGATTTATAATTTCTAGATAACATTATTGTATTCATATATATATATATATATATATATCATTATTATATTGCTAGTTAGGTGAAATTCTTATATGTATCATCAAAATTATCACATATTTGATTGGTTATATGTACATTTTAATTTATTAAAAGAAAATACAATTATATATATAGATCTGAAGTGCACAATCCAATAAATTTTATTTTAATTATTATCATTTTATTAGTATATATATATATATGTATGTATGCATGTATGTATGTATTAATATACTAGCTAATTTCAATTATATTACTTCTGTTAAATTATATCATCATATCTTGTTAATAGATGAATCTATATTTTATAAATGCATATCTACATAGATTATATTTTTCTGTAGCTTCTAATTAATTTTTAAAATTTATTTAATATTATTTAAATCAATATACTAATTAAATAAATCGTATAAAATAAAAAAATGTTTCAAAAATTTTATTTAATTTTTTTATCATCATTTTAAACTCTTGGCCAAAAAATCAAAATTTAAAAATCATTTTTTATATTTTAAAACAAAAATTAATTTTATAAACGGCCAAAATCAATCAATTAATTAAAAAATATTATTTTGACTCGAGAAAATTTTGGATTTTTTTTTCTACCTTTATATTATCATGCTAGATTTTATAAAAATTGAAAATTGTAATAATATAACATGAAAAAAAATTATTGTTATTTATTATATTTTCAATAATTAATTTATGTATATTAATGCAATAAAATATAAATAATTTTTTTGTGATGTGCATTCGATCTAGAAAGGTTTAAAAATGTATATATTTTTTAAAGTGGAAAATAGGCACAAGGACAAATTTTGGAAAAAAATTAGGCTAAAGGAAAACAAGTTTCGTTTTTAGGCTGAAGGACAAACTTTGAAAAAAATTAGGTTGAAGGACAATGCTAAATATAGTTAGCATTTTGTACAGTGTAAAACTGAATATAATGCTAGTTATAATAGCATTTTCTATACTGTAAAAACTGAATATAATGCTAGTTATAACTAGCATTGTCCTTCAGACTAATTTTCTTTCAAAGTTTGTCCTTCAGCCCAAAACAGAAACTTGGTGTTCTTCAACCTAAATTTTTTCCAAAGTTTGTCCTTGTGCCTAATTCCCTCTTTTTTAAATACATAATTAATATACATACATATAAATACATATGTATATTTGGATATTATAAATATACTTATATATACATATTTAAATATGATAATTATAATAATTTTGTTACTGTAGTTCATACACATATATTTATATGCGTACAATGATTAAATTTTATTATTTATTATGTATATACATATACATTCATATATATATATATACACACACTTATTATTTAGTGCATTGGTGTGTGTGTGTATATAAATCATTAATATTTTTACATATAAGTTATACACATATATACATTCACATAGTTTTTAGTATTTATAGAAATAAAAAGTTTACATACATATGTATATTTGTACAACATCTAATAAATATGAGATGAGCTAACATGTCTGTTGCGATGTAAATCCCAACATTTATATATGGGCATATTATACCTTGCATGGATTATTATATTACACATGCACACACATACATATATGTACTATTATATTTAACTGAATATATTTTAACTAAAATTCTATGTATAATTTATAAATTAAAATGAAATAAGAGATATTATTTACAGGAAAATAGGCATAAGGACAAACTTCGAAAAAAAATTCGGCTGAAGGACAACAAGTTTGTTTTTAGGCGCAAAGACAATGCTAGTTATAACTAGCATTTTGTATGGTATAAAACTGAATATAATGCTAGATATAACTAGCATTTTGTATAGTGTAAAAATTGAATATAATGCTAATTATAACTAGCATTTGTCCTTCAGGCTAAAAATGAAACTTGGTGTCCTTCAGCCTAATTTTTTTAAAGTTTGTCATTTTCCCTAATTCTCTCTATTATTTAAATTAAATTCAGAAATATTATCAATAAATTAGACTTTATAGGTTTAATATTGATCCAATAAGGAATTTTTTTTTGAACTTCACACGTATCTTCCACTACGGGCTGGTCCAGTCCCAAATGAGGATGTGAACATAAGAGTATATGTGTTAAATTTAATTTCATCTAAAAAGCATAGTTTAGGAGATTATATTCATGTAAGATATGAATTGAGAAGAACTTAAATAGTTTAAGATGTATTGTTGTCTAATTTATGTTATAAAAATATTTTTTGTAAACTCAAAATTGAACCAGTTCTATGTAACTTTTGGATACAATCCAAACATTTGAATGGGGATACAAATTATTTACGTCAAAAAGCAATTAATCTAAGCTAAACTGGACACAACTCATTAGAATGTCTAATACGAATTCTCGCACATTAAGGAGAAATAATGAGTTTCATATTAATGTCAAGAAAAGGAATTATTATAACAATTTCCTTGGTTGCCAATAAGCCGTAAAGAATATTGACTCTAATGTATTGCATGATGCTTGATCTTGAATAGATTCCAAGTACATTACCAAAATACAATTTTAATAGTTGTATCTGAAGGGATATGATCCATTAGCCATAGGTGTTTCTTTAAAGGGAAGACAATGCAGTTAGAATATAGTAAACAATATTCATGAGAATAACATTGTAAATTTCAATTGTTGAAATTAGCATAACAGATTCGTCAATCAACATAACTAAGTTAATTCGGATTATACTTGCAAAACTATCATCCAATATGACATTGAATTTCGATACATCTTGGCCGAAACAGAAATTTTGAATAATGGATTAGAATAGACTATTTGGACATGATGACTAATTGTTGTGCCATTAATGGGGCGATGACTATGTCTGTAAGTATTGGTTAAGATCTAAGAATTGATATGATAGTGTCATTCGACAAGCATCAGAGTCGAGCAAATATTTTTACAAAGAAATCAAATAGTTTGATTATCATTCAAAATGTTGAGAAGGCATGTGTTTATAAGAAAGAATACTAAGAAGTTCTAAAACTACAAGTAAGGATGTTGGGATTATACCAAACGACATAAACATACACCATATTAAAATGTTTAACATGGAGCATTTTAGATGGATTCCTTATGCATTGGAAAAGAAATTGTCATATACGTTATGTTGTCTACTATATTGCAATTTGCATATCTTATTGGTACAGCGAATATTAACTCCTAGTTGAGATTGCTAAATGGTAGTTAAGAGTATTCTCGAGTATTTACAAAATACTAGAGAGTTGTTTGTGGATATAACGAGCTCCTAATAGAGGCGTATTCGGACTTGCACTTTATATGCGATAGAGAATATAGTATGCAAATCCTAAATTCATATTCAACCTTAGTTAAGGTGCTTTAAGTTGGAAATGTTTCAAACAAGAGGTGGTTGTTGATTCAATCGAAAGGCTAAGTCATCGCCTTGAATAGTGCTACAACAAAAGTAGTATAAATATAAATGTAGAAATTTATAACTAAGCTAGGGGTGATTCCAAATGTTGAGAATCCCATGACTTTTTTTGTAAAAACAATGTTGCGATACAAATTATACCAGAAACTAGGGCTCACAAGATGTCTAAGAACATACTTCGAAAGTTCCACATAATATGGGTTACTTATCAACGACAAAGAGACGTTGGCTGATAGTGTAGATAGTAGCATAATATAGCGAATCCCTTCACTAAGGGACTAGTACAATTAGTTCTGAACTAATCGAAGGAATGCGATTAAGGTTCACTAATTGACTCCAAATGAAAGTAGGAGACTGAAAGAGTTAGTGGTATGCCCTATGGGCTATTATTTAGTTTGTTACATATATCTATCTTTGTGGTCAATCTTTATTGCAATAAAGGTGTTTGATTTCTATTATATACTTTGCTATATTATTATAAAATTAATTAAGTAGCTAATTTAATGTATATCAGCAAAAAAACTTAAATAAAATGTTATATGATTGTAGTTGTAGATAGTTACAATATGAAATAACATGTTGTTTTAAATATTCATGGTCAAGAAGTTTCGAGAAAGGATATTGATATATCCATTAAGACCAGAGTGTGGAATGCTTTTTTAAAGTTGGGCAGTGTATTACTCATGGTTGTTGGTGCACCAATGGGTTATGTACTTGAAGTTATTAGATAACTATGGAATGATTGTCCAAGAGGTTGAAACATCTGAGATTTTCGACCCTCGAAAATCGAGACTAATACATCCTCGGTATTCACGTGCTGCAAATTCAAGTATTGGAAAAACTGATTGTTAAGGGAAAAAGAAAATAAAGATAAAACAGAATCTCACACGAATGGAATAACATATATTATTTCAACAATAATTTTTACAGTGGAAAATTTTGAATAAAATATAAGAGTCTAACCTAGATTCAACCTGGACAGTTATAAACCCTCTGTCCTTACAAATGCTGAGAAATAAAAACAAATGCAATAGATGCAGCGGATAATAGAATATGTCCAAACGTAGTTGAAGATCTCCAGCTCTCCTTTGGTAACTTCAAGTGTCTTTAGCTAAACCTTAAACTACTCAAATCTGACCCGAGTATTAAAATTTTCCGAATCAGGCTCGATAAACCTGCGTGAGATACTCGATTTATAAATTGTTGTCGGTTTAAAACATTTGAAAAGAAGGGCATCTCATAAGACCACGCCCACACATAAATGTGGACGGGATTTTACCTTATGATAATCAAACATCTTTATACCAAAATAATTAGATATTATCTTTAATGACATTCCTTTGAAAACACTTTTCAAATAATTTATCAAAATAGCCGAAATTATTACATTGATTAAATTTAACGGCATACTAGCTACAAAAGTAGGTTCTACAATCAAAATCGTAAAGGCAACGTGTTGGAATTGGATTTCCAACATGATAGGGAACTAGTGACCATTCAGACCCAAAAATCCACGTATAACCATCCTAGTTCACACCAGTGGCTTTACACGATCTCCGTCAGCCTTCGAACTATACTGCTACACTACCATGGAACAGAGTATTACTCAATGGCTTTACACGATCTCCGTCAGCTTCCATACCTTTCCATTTATACAATACGGCAACAAGTTCCTGGAGGGACATCTTCCCCCAATAATAGCCCGAAATATGTCCTTTAGACCATATAGTATTCCATACCATTCCTAGGATGTGAGGCTCGTGAGGTTACGTTCCATAAGGCCATGCTTTGCTTTCGCAAAGCCACGCTTTGATCATCACAGGTACCACTTTGAATGACACATGCCATTCCTTCGATCACTATTGACTTTCACGAAGTATGTCTTAGAGAAATGTGTTAAGCTAAGAGAAGTTGCCTTCTCCGCCACCAAACAGATGTACGTTTGTAAAAGTCAACGTTGTGATCTCAGAAATGCACTGTTAGACATTCATCCATACAAGTTCTCTGGGATTGAACAAAACCGAAGGCACTCCTTCTACCACATCTTGTCGGGAATTATCCCTAGAATTAGTAGCGATTAGTCCTTATAATCGAAGATTTTCATAACAGAGTACTACCGCCACCATAAATATATGATATGGTAAAGGTCACCCCGAGAGACGAGTGGCAAGTAGCCCTTCATCGTGAAAATCCACGTCTTCAAAAATCATCATCTTCATCATGTCTTCACTTTTGAACGTATACATTGGGTTCGAAGTGGTTTTCGGATAGGAATTACCCAAGTCCGACCACGGTTCCTCCGAACCAACCATCGATTAAAAAGATGTTAAATTCATATATGATTATCAATCATCATTCAATTTAATTCATTTTTTTATTCATTCATAAATATCTCGGAGAGACATTATTTTAAATTATTTCATTTATTTTCTTAACAGTATATAGAATCATTAAGCCTCATTTATCAAATCTTTTGGCTAATTAAAACTTCATGAATCTTGGAATAACTCCAAATCGTTTCACCTTTTATATAGGAAAACATTTCCAAATCATTTATTTAAATCTCATATTGGAAAACATTATTGAGAAAAAAGGATCATGGAAATTATATTAATTCTACTCATTATCAATTTCCTATTCAACCGTTATTATCCATCGAATAACGGTTAAATCACTTTTTAAATTCACACGGATAGTATGGGTTCCCTCCTTGGAATTTAATACCAAGTATAAGAAGATCATTTCTATGCAATCCAAGTTATTTAAATTTGGAAAATTATATCTTTTATACTTTGGGAAATTTTGATCCAAGTAAATCAAATTTACTATTCCCTCCATCGGGCCAATCCGGGTAATTAAGGGCAGGTAACTGGTTTCCCAAACCCAAGCCTAGAGACTACATTTCTGTCACCCATAAGGTGGTCAAGTTATTTGATCGACTCTAAATCTTTTAACATATTTGATTAATTTTTAATCATTTTAAAGCATCCGGGCTTTCCCTTCGATCTTTTCCATTCCTCGGTCGGATTTTCTATGACACTCATAAATGGAACAAATGTACTAATCGTTTCCGCATACTCATTTTTAATCTCTTAATCATCTTTAAATTACTCAATTATTTATTTGAAAAGGTTCATAAAAGGTTCGGGAAAAAATAATTAAGTTAAAACCATTGTTTCCAAAAGTTATTAAAAAGTGCTGCAAATCGTGTTTTAAAAGCTATATTGATCAAAATGACTTTTATCTCGTTTCGAAATTCATTTATATAACTTAAATCTCTTTTAAAAAAATTTAAAAGATTTATAGAACTTATTCCATATTTTTAAAGAATTTAAAAATATCATTTTAAAGGAATTTGTTGCTTTGGTTTTCGCACTGCCTTGAAAACTTGATTTGCTCATATTTCAATATCTATAAAACAAAATCTCGATTTTTTTTCTTTTGTTCAAAAACTATGAATATGACAGTTTGTTAAATTCTTATCTCGAAGAATTCCAAGCAATATTCCATTCTATGAGTTCGTTTAACTTTTCCGGTGTGAAATGGCAAACTACCGTTACACAATGCGCTTTATTTTGACTTATTTTTCATAACTTGTCAAAACTTCTTCAAATTGGATTTTATTGTTTATAAAACATTTATATTCCATATTAAATCATTCAAACAAATATTTTCCATATTACATCTCATATTCACTTTTAAACCATTTTATAATATTTTATTATTATAATATTCATTTTCAAACTTTTTATATTTTAAAACCATTAAGACGCTCAATAAATTCCATATACATATTTATATGAATTCATTTTCTATTAATTAATCATTTTTTATTATGATTTCTCATAATTTATCACAACCAAGTTATTATTCATATCAACATCATATAATCAACCATATAATCAACCAAGTTATCAAACATTCATACAAATCATTAACAGATAAAATGGCCATATTATCATACTTAAAAATAGTTCTAGAGATTATTTATCCTTTAATAAACATTGGCTACTCACCATTATTGCTTTCTAATTTCACTAAACAGACTATAGATCTGCTACGATTGCATGAAAGCTTTTGGAATTGGTCCTCCTCCACTCTATAACTCACGGCCTTGGCTTAGAAGAAGTGCATGCTCACAGCTTTGATGAGGATGGAGTGCGGCCGAAAGTGTAGACGAGAAGTGGGAAGCATTGACCTTGAATTCACTAATCTTGACCCAAAAATACGTCATTTTCTCTTTGGTTTTTGACTCACTTACTCTCAAAATTTAAGAAAAGTTGATAACTGGAAAGTTGTTGCAATTTCTTTTCTCTTGAATTTGAAAAAGAAGAAATACTTGATTTCAATTTGTTATGAAGAAGATATGATCAAAAGAAGAGAGGAATTCTCGGACCAAAAATTCTAGGCCCGAAAATGCATTGCGAAGAAGTGAGCTTTTGATATGGCTAAGCTCAAAAGTGGAAGAAGTGCTCGACATAAAAGTTGTAGTGACTGGAATTTTAAATGGTTAAAAAAACAATTTCTTCATTTGGATCTATTTTGGAGGAAGTTATGATCTAATGAAAAAGTGGAATTCTCGGCCAAAAAAAACTGGGATCGAGAATGCTCTGGAAAGAATGGAGTTTTAAGCATAGCTAAGCTTAGCATGGGAAGAAATGGTCAACTAAAAGGTTGTAGCTACTTGAATTTGAAATGGTTTGAAAAAAAGAATTCCTTCATTTTGTTCTGATATGAGGAAGTTATGGATGATGAAAGAATGAGTTGTGGAGGGGCTATTTATAGAAAAAGAAAAGGAGGGAAATATCTACACTTACATCATCCCCCTCATCACCACCACATGCTCAATCTCCATCACCCATGTGCCCACTTTCCATCCATCATTTCAGCTACCCCATCTCATGCCATCATCACCACATGTGTAAGTGATGATTCAGCCAAATAGTCAAGTCACTTACTAAAATAAAATATGAATATTAATATTCGAATTGTTAAATATAAATTATTGATTGAATTCATACCTCTGAGTCTTATAGTCGCATTTGTGAATTCTTTGAAAAACCACATGATTTGACTAGTTTATAAAATGTTGTAAACAAAATAATTGATTAATATTTAATAAATATTAATTATTATTTTATTTGATGTTTTGGGCTTTGTTAGATGTTATTTGGATGTATATAATATATATATATATGTATTGATAAACGATAGCGGTATATATTTAAACAGGCTTAAATGTAGTTAAATACTTAACAAGCTTTCTGAAATTAATCCATGCAAGAGAAATATTTAGCCGACAATTTAAAGGAGGGGAAAGAAATGGCTTGATTAAAGATTAATAAGGAATTAAAAGGGGAAGTCTCTAAAGCAAGAATATGAAAGGTTTCTATTCTTTTCTTAAAATAAATTCCTCTTTTTCATTTCTTCATTCATCATTTCCTCTTTCTTCCCTCATCCATAGCTACCTCCTCCATCTCATATGTTCGAAAAATTTCCATCTTTTCACCCAAAATTATTTCAAATAAAACAAAATAAGTGCTTATCCAATTCTAGCAAAGTTTGGATGTTGATTCTAGGAATCTAAAGAGGATTTGTAGATCAAGGTTTTACTAATTGACTAGATCTACAAGGTACAATTCCAATTTACATTTTTATATTTTATTTATACCATCCTTATCATAATTATACACACACACACTATTGCCTCATCTTTATTTGAATTTATTATTACATTCTAAAAGACTTATTAGTTGATTTGGTTTAACCGGTTATAATTATAAGACTTCATCCTACCCAAATTTAACCTGCACTCCTTCATCTGAAGCCCTTTGTGGTTGCACCTCCTAAATTTTTTTTCCAATCTCGGTAAATTTCCCTTGTTGTTATTCCTGTTAACTTTCTTCTTAGCTACAAACTCGATTTATCCACAACCTTTAGCATCTCTACCGCTGTAATTATGTGTGCACTCTCATACATGAGTGTCATCTCAATAAGATTATTGAACGTAGCCCATAGAAATGCGACCACTTACATAGTCCCTTAATGCTGGACCTAGTTCCGAGGCAAACATGCCAGCCTTTTTTGCTGGAGTATCAATCATATACATTGCAAACTTAGCCAAGAGGTTAAACTGATTTACATAAGTTAACACAGACAAATTCCCCTTCTTCAGAATGATGAACTACTTTAGTTGTGAATGCCTCTCCATTCTATAAATATACTAGGTCTCAAACCTCCTCTTGAAGTCCTTCCATGTGACCTCGTCCTTTGGAACCTCCTTTCTAACTAACTCCCACCAAGCTAAAGCTTCCACTTAAAGGTATTGGGAAGAAACTCTCCTCTAGGCTATACCCGCCACTTCAGATCACCAAAAATCCTATTACAAGTGCAGGTCAAGTATGTGTATCCACAAAAGCCTCAGTGCCATCAAAAGAATTACCCCTCAAACTGAGAAGTCACGACATAAATTTTGGAAAATAACATAAAGCAGTGCTACCAATATATGAGCCATATGGATCATGTCTCTTAACGCACCCTCCGGAGTACCCATAGCTGGTGGAGTACCCCATGGTATAGTCTGCAAATACTGTTGGAACCATCCTTGTATTTATGCCTTATAGATGGTTGCCTATGAACCTCTAGGTGTCGATCTTTAGTGCCTCTGCTATCTCTATCACTCATGGTAGCGAACCTGAAATGGAGATACGATTAACAACTTTTCAAGAGTAGTTTGAAGTGTGTGAGTTATATGAGGCCTATATTGTATAATAGGAAATATACAAATGCGCATTCAAATCGTTCCCTAGCTCTTGTTGGTTCACTTAACCATAAGCTTTGATACCAAGTTTAACAACCTGCCTTTTTGATACCATAAATATATAATAATAATAATCAACATATATATATTTAGAATATCGTAGTAGACATACAATGGGTAAATATAAACAAAACTAAACTCTAAATTTTGGCATGACATCTATGCATAACTCATAGTACAAAAAACAATATATAATATGACAAGTATACACTAGTACATAAAGGCATGATCAATACACGAAGGCATGAAAGATATCATATATATATATACATACATATATATAAGACATTATACATATATCTAACTAATATAGGGTCATAATAGGAGTAAATTAGTCTACATAAACTCCATACATAGAGAGCATTGAATACATACATTAATACAATACATAGTATCATACATAAGTATCTGAGTCTTATAGTCGCTTTTGTGAATTCTTCGAAAAACCACACGATTTAACTAGTTTATAAAATGTTGTAAACAAAATAATTGATTAATATTTAAGAAATATTAATTTTTATTTTATTTGATGTTTTGGACTTTATTAGATGTTACTTGGATGATATATATACGTATTGATAAACGATAGCGGTATATATTTAAACAAGCTTAAATATTGTTAAATACTTTACAGGCTTTCTGAAATTAATCCATGCAAGAGAAATATTTAGCCGACAATTCAAAGGAGGTGAAAGAACTGGCTTGATTAAAGATTAATAAGGAATTAAAAGGGGAAGTTTCTTGTAATGACCCCGAATGTTAATTACATTTAGTTTGATAATTAATTTAATTTTTTGAATTAAATTGTAATGTTAATCGATAAATTGAGGCGAGTTTCCCCGAGTCCAAATAAAAATGTGTTAAATTATTTGAATTTAAAATCTTAAATATAAATGGTTTGAAAATAAATATAAAGTAAATATATATCTTAGTAAATCAATACAAAATAATACCAAGTAATAAAACAAACAAAAATAATAAAAGAAAAGGAAATAGAAGTTTATTTATATTACAAAGTATAAAGACAAAGTAAACAAACAAAATTTGATGAGTAATATAATTATGTAAGGTTAGAACAAGCAAAGATATGTTCAAGTATTTAAATAAAATAAAAAAACTAAGTACCTATGTACACATAAATAAAATAACCTAAGCTTATCAACAAAAATAGAAACATATGTACCAACTACCATCATCTCAGCCGAAATTAACAAGTACAAGAAAATTGCAACTTCACCATGCCATTGTACAAGGCAGCCCATAATGCAAACTACCTTCAGCCGAAAGGAAAGAAAAGAAAATATAAATGTTGTACAAACCATTAATGCAAGCCACCATATTATCATATCATCCTCCTATTGAGAAGGAAAAATCTCTGAACTAAGTTGTACAAGCAGATTAAATATATTTACTTTGTACAAAATATATACCCGGTTGTACAAGCAAAAAGATATCACCTGTATAAATTTTATTCCCTGTTAACTCATTTCTATATCAGCCTTCTCCTCTTAGTTCGTCCATAAAAACTTAAACAATTCATTCAACTAGGAAAAAAACCAAATCATCTCAAAACCTGGAATAAAAATCAGAGTAAATCAAAAGAAGATTGAATCAAACAAATAGCTCAAGTTCAAACTGGAAAATAGAAACAAAGGATCAGATACCATCTTCACTTGATTCAGTACCTGAGAAATAAACATCAACAACTCAGTTTAAAAGTAAATCCAACAAGCAAAAAAGTTTCAAGGATCAGCATCAAGTTAAAACAAGGCAGATTAAAACACTTCCAGATTTCATTCCTATTCTCTGTTCCTCCCTTTGAAGGTGAGCAAACCATTTGAACCTGTTATATCTCTTGATGTTTGGTTTTGTACTTGAAGTTGTGATGAAATTATGCTTGTATGATTGAGTGAATACATTTGCATATGTGTGTGTGTATATAAGAGTTAAAAATATGCATGTACAGGCATATATACCTGTTCTAGTGTTTACAGGCTAAGAACAAAGAAGGAAAAATCAAAATCTCTTAAATCATTCACCTATAGACTTTGATATTTAAACAAAAAGTATTCGAATTAACAAGACCAAAATTATAGAAATACTTTTAAGTAATAAAATGAATGGGTTTACTGGAAAAGGTAAAAACACAGTAAAAATCAAATCTTGTCAAAAATTTAGTTGATTAAAATTTGAGTTTTGATTACTTGATCCCGTTTGTCTTCATAAGCCATGAATTTTAAGTTCAAAATCAAGATTTTTAGTTTGGTAGATGGTGGGAAATCTCGAGTTGATCGTGATAAGCAATCTTTTCAAATTCTGGTGATCGGAAATTATTTGGGCCTCGGGGTTGTGGCAGAAGTAGGGTCGTGGGTCGGCGACTATGGGAAAAATGGTAGACGATTTTCTAGTTCGTCGTGGTGGCGCGGTGGAGCTCTAGTAGGGTTTAACACCCAGTTTTGGTCAGGGTAGTAGTTTAGGCTACTGTGGCGGTTCCAGTGTTTCGAGTTGATCGAGACTTTGGGAATTGATAGCATGGAAGTCTGGCGAAGCTTGGGAGTGGGGTGCTCGATCTCTGGTGGCCAGCAATGTGAGTTCGGGGTAGCTTTCTGGTGATGTCGTTTGTGCTAGTTCGATCGACATAGCTCGATCTCGTTTTTGAGCTAGATTGGGATGTCTGGGTGGTCAGACGGTGGGAGGTGGTCGTAGGGGACTTGTCGACGATGGACATTGATATCGGAGTCTCATCGATGATCTGTGCATGTGCACGTTATATCAGGAACGAATGGAGTTGGGGAAACGATGATGTGCTCGGGAACAACTCGAAGTAGTTGGTGGATCGACTCGAAGATGAGAGAAGAGGAGGGAAGCTCGAAGTTTAGCTCGGGTTTTCGTTGCATTGGCTCGAGTCGTTTAGATTGTGATGCCAGATTGTAAATCTGAGTAGGAACATAGTTCAGGGTTTAAGTTTGATGACCAGGTTTTAAAAAGCTTTAAAAATAAGTTTTGAAATTTAAAATTTGAAATAGTTTAAAACTATCACTTGAAAATGTTTAAAACACTTAAAGGTAAGTTATGATTTGGTAATCTTAATTTATCAAGTTAAATGGTTATTTTTTTTAAACTTAATTAGTGATTTAATTAAGTAAAGTTAATTAAAGATAAATGGTTTAAATATGTTAATGGGAATTAAGGCATTAATAATATAATGTTTTATCTTAAGATAATTAATGTTTTAATGTTTTAAGATTAATAAAGTTAATTAAGAAATTTTGGTAAAATTAATTAATTTAATTAATTAAGGATAAAGGATTAATTAAGAATAATTAATTAATTTAATTAACTAATGATTATGATTGATTAATTAATGACTAGAGATTAATTAATTTGTAATTAGAATATACTTAATTAAGTAATTAGAGGTTGATTAATTGGTAATTAAGAAATATGTTATTAAGTTTTATTAATTGATAATTGAGGTTTATTAATTAATAATTAAAGGATAATTAATCAGAATGATTTGAAATTAATTAATGTTAATTAAACCGGATCAGTGACTAATCTGATTTAATTTAATCAAATAAATAAATTGACCTTACCTATGGATATTTGGATTATATTGGATGACTTGATTGTTTGATACCCCTGATTTGTGATGCTTTGTGATACATCTTAATTTATGTCATGATCTGTAGTGTAATGTAAATTATTTATCTGGGATGACTGTAATTTATTATCTGTGATATGTATATATCTATGATCTGTGAATAAAAGATAAGCGTTATAGTTATACCGCTTATCAACTATATTTCTGTATCTTATCTGTGATGATTGAATGCTGTTGCACTATTATGTGAAACCCCTGGACCACACTTTTACACACACAAATATGGATTTCACGTGGAAATCGGTTAAGTCACAGATGATTTGAATTTGATGTTTTTGAAATTGAAATTTTAATTTCAATTGATTTTTAAATTGGAAATTTGGGTTTAAAGTGAAAAGCTTTTGAAATGGAATTTCAAAGATAAAAGTTATTTTGAATAACTTAATCGAGTTTTGAAAATTTAAATAATTTGGTTTAAATTTTGAATTCAAGTTTGAAATAGAATTGAAATGTTTTGAAAACTATGAAATGAGTCTTTAATTCAAAGACCGAACGAGTTAATCCAACTTGAAATAGAATTGTTTTGAAAGGCTATGAATGAATCTTTGGAAACGAATTTTGAAAGCTATAGTTAAATCTTGATTTAAGGATTTAACGAGTTAATTCAATTAAAATGGAAATTGTTTTGAAATCCGTGAATGGATCTTTGTGAATGGGGTGAACTTTGTGAATTGAATCTTTTGTTTAAAAGATTAAAGTGTGGAAATTGTTTAAACCATTAAAGGTTGTTGAAATGAATCTTTTTGTTTAAAAGATTGGAAATGGTAATTTGTTTTAACCATTCGAATGAAAAGTTTTGGGCTTTTAAGCTGTGATTTAACTGAGACCCCAGTATCCATATGATTTTTAATTGCGCTCGTTGTTCGGTTTAGCCGGGGAAGGACCTTTGTGTCATATAACCCATTCTGAATAATGATACGACGTATATGGATAGCATTGAAGACAGGTGTTGAAGACCGGGTATTTTCGAAAATGAAAGGATTACCCGTCGATTTTCTCTGCATCATGGCTCCGGTATAGAGATTCCCTAAGTGATGGGAAGTCCGATCGGGAATGTGAATACCCGGATTTGCAAGGGCTTCTTTGGAAGTGCCTTCGGTTCTGTTCGAACCCGGAACAGACTTGTATGGATGTGTGTCTGACATTACACTTTGAGATGTAAAGCTGGTTTCTATCAAATACATTTCTGTTGGTGGCGGAGAATTTATTCTCTTAGCTTAACACCCTTCTCTGAGACGTACGAGCTCAGAGGTTATGTAGTTGATGGTTACTAGTGATACATTCCCAATTTGGTAATGTGGCATACGAAGTGCTGTTGATCATTTGTTGATCAAAGCGTGGCTTTGTGAAAAAGCGTTGCTTTGTGAAAAAGCGTTGCTTTATGAAAAAGTGTAGCTTTGTGGATGAGACTTCGTCGAGCCTCACAACCCGGTAATGGTCGAAACAAGAATGTTGCGACAAAGGTTTGTAGGGGTAGCGCCCCTAGGGTATGTCATTTCCTTCTGGATAAAGGGTGGTATCATGGTATGGAGCCCAGATACTTAACTCGTGTGGACACTGTAATTTATTACTGTGTGATGTTGCTTTGTTGGTTTTCGGGATCCCGGATAAAGGTCGGTAACGACCGGGGGATGACATGACTCGTGTGTTAGTTACCTAGTTACAGCTGTACAGCGTGAGGTAGCGTCAGTGTGTTAGTTACCTAGTTACAGCTGTATAGCGTGAGGTAGCGTTGGCCTTGTGTTTGCAGAGATCCGGTTAGGTTCTCGGGGCGTCTTTCCAGAGGCGTTTCTATTTCGGTGTAAGGAAGTTCCTTTGCCTGACCATTTGTTGGAAATCCAAAGAAACAATACGAACCCTGTACGGTTTTAGTTGTATTACCTGCTATGGAATGTGGCGGTATCCTGCTATTGAACGTAGTAGCTATAGTAGGCATACAATAATGGTTGTATGTTGGCTAAGATTGATATTATACTTTCGAAATGGTTTTCGACACTATGCACTAATGATAATAATATCGAATGATTTTGCGTAGTAAGCATTTTTGACTATCATAAGAAGAAATCTCCTCCAATTCTGCGATTGCATTGTGTGTGTGGTGGGAGGTCTTATGGTAGTTTCATTTTCCAAAAGCATTGCGGGTTTCAATGTTTAAAATCCTTTTTTGTTTGTTTAAAGATAAACTGTTTTTGTTTGCTCATACCAGTCCCATGACTGATCCGGAGTTTATTGTTCCCTTCCTAAACTCTAGGTGCCCACCATTTTCCACACGGGCAGTCTAGAGTTAGGTTTCTCAGATATTCAGGTTTAGTAGATTATCTGGAGCTGGTTCAGTTCTTGGAGTTCAGGACTGCACTTGCTTCTCTCTGTGGTTCGAGCTTGATATTGGAGTCATTGGATTCATTCTCTCTGACTGATCTTTTGGAGTTATCATTTCTGCTTTCCGTTGTATCATTATTTATCTTTGATATTGTTGTATCATATTGATATTATTGTTGTATATCATTCTGGATATTGTATTCATTGGAGTTGTATATGATATCATTTTTTCTTTCTTCCGCTGTGTTGTTATACTTACTGTGTTATAAGCTCCGGTGAACCAGATTCGGTGTTTGAATCTGCGGCATTTTGAGTACAAGTGAAGTACGGGTGCCAATTTCCGAAGGCCGATTTCAAGGTCATCACATTTCTAAAGTAAGAATTTGAAAGGTTTCTATTCTTTTTTTAAAATATATTCCTCCTTTTCATTTCTTCATTCATCATTTCCTCTTTCTTCCCTCATCCATAGCCACCTCCTCCATCTCGTATGTTCGAAAAATTTCCATCTTTTCACACAAAATCATTTCAAATAAAGTAAAATAAGTTCTTATCCAATTATAGAAAAGTTTGGATGTTAATTCTAGGAATCTAAAGAGGATTTGTAGATCAAGGTTTCACTAATTGACTAGATCTACAAGGTACAATTCCAATTTACATTTGTATATATTATTCATATCATCCTTATCATAATTACACACACACACACACTATTGCCTCATCTTGATTTGAATTTATTATTACATTCTAAAAGACTTATTAGTTGATTTGGTTTAACCGGTTATAATTATAAGACTTCATCCTACCCAAATTTAACTTGCACTCCTTCTTTTGAAGCCCTTTGAGGTTCACCTCCTAAAAAAATTTTCCAATCTCAATAAATTTCCATTGTTGTTATTCCTGTTAACTTTCCTCTTAGCTACAAACTCGATTTATCCACAACCTTTAACATCTCTACTGCGGTAATTGTGTGTGCACCCTCATACATGAGTGTCATCTCAATAAGATTATTGAACGTAGCCCATAGAAATGTGACCACTTACATAGTCCATTAATGTTGGACCTAGTTTCGAGGGAAACATGCCAGCCTTTTTTGCTGGAGTATCAATCATAAGCATTGCAAACTTAGCTAAGAGGTTAAACTGACTTACATAAGCTGACACAGACAAATTCCCCTTCTTCAAAAGGATGAACTACTTTAGTTGTGAATGCCTCTCCATTATATAAATATACTAGGTCTCAAACCTCCTCTTGAAGTCCTTCCATGTGACCTCGTCCTTTGGAACCTCCTTTCTAACTAACTCCCACCAAGTTAAAGCTTCCACCTAAAGGTGTTGGGAAGCAACTCTCCTTTAGGCTATACCCGCTACTTCATATCACCAAAAATCCTATTACAAGTGCAAATCGAGTATGTGTATCCACAAAAGCCTCAGTACCCCATGGTATAGTCTGCAAATACTGATGGAACCATCCTTGTATTTATGCCTCATAGATGGTTGCCTATGAACCTCTAGGTGTCGATCCTTAGTGCCTCTGCTATCTCTGTCACTCATGGTAGCGAACCTGAAATGGAGATACGATTAACAACTTTTCAAGAGTAGTTTGATGTGCATGAGTTATATGAAGCCTATATTGTATAATAGGAATTATACCAATGCGCATTCAAATCGTTCCCTAGCTGTTGTTGGTTCACTTAGCCATAAGCTATGATACCAAGTTTAACAACCTGCCTTTTTGATACCATAAATTTTTACTACTAATAATAAGAATTCCATCAATAGAAAATCAACCATGTCTTTTTGAAGTACCGATTATACCCTTCGCACCTTTCCCATTCCGTTCACTACTTCACAAAACAAAAAACTCTAGCTCTCATTCCTTTATCGTGCAGAATTATGTAAATTAATTTCATCTCCTTCGTTCACACAAAATAGGTTAATTCACTCTGGTACCCGAACGTCCCAAACTACGGTTATCCGGCGATTATCAACCGATTACCGATCTAGCAAATCCAGATCTAACATCTCAAGCTTCGACCCCTCCATCAACAATAATTTTTTAGGCGCTGCTGCTTCCATACACAACTTCGACCGCGATTTAGGTATTTTACTTCCTGCCTTGATTTCTTAATGTGCTCTGCATTTTTTTTCTTCTCCTTAATGCTTGCTCCTAATGCCGGACAAAATTTCAGATAATACCCTACTTTTATTTTAGTATATGCTATTTTAATTTAAATGTTGATTCTCAATTTTAATTTAGGTGTTGCATTTCCGTGGGATTTGGTGGCAATTGCATTACAGGTTATTTTTGAAAGATCCATTACTTATTAGTTTACTGTGTTAAAATACTAGCTTGGACAGATGTACCTTTAAGTAATTAAATTATCAACAAATTTCATATCCAAAAAGTTTGCAGTTTAAAATAATGACGTAAAAGAAAATTTGCTGTATAAAATCAGAATGTGAATTCAGGTAAACATGATAACTATACAATTTCCTTTGTAAAGGAGCTTAAAATTAGATACATAAAAAAACATTATCGATTCAATCGAAAATTTCTAATCTAGTATATAATAATAATAATCAACACATATATTTAGAATATCGTAGTAGACATATAATGGGTAAATATAAAGAAACTAAACTCTAAATTTTGGCATGACATCTATGCATAACTCATAGTACAAAAAACAATATATAATATGACAAGTATACACTAGTACATAAAGGCATGATCAATACATATAGGCATGAAAGATATCACATATATATATACACATATATAAGGCATTATACATATATCAAATTAATATAGGGTCGTAATAGGAGTAAATTAGTCTACATAAACTCCATACATAGAGAGCATTGAATAAATACATTAATACAATACATAGTATCATATATAAGTATCTGAGTCTTATAGTCGCATTTGCGAATTCTTCAAAAAACCACACGATTTAACTAGTTTATAAAATGTTGTAAACAAAATAATTGATTAATATTTAAGAAATATTAATTATTATTTTATTTGATGTTTTGGGCTTTGTTAGATGTTATTTGGATGTATATATAAAAGATATATATACGTATTGATAAACGATAGCAGTATATATTTAAATAGGCTTAAATGTAGTTAAATACTTAACAGGCTTTATGAAATTAATCCAAGCAAGAGAAATATTTAGCCGACAATTTAAAGGAGGGGAAAGAAATGGCTTGATTAAAGACTAATAAGGAATTAAAAGGGGAAGTTTCTAAAGCAAGAATATGAATGATTTCTATTCTTTTCTTAAAATAAATTCCTCTTTTTCATTTCTTCATTCATCATTTCCTATTTCTTCCATCATCCATAGCCACCTCCTCCATCTCGTATGTTCAAAAAAATTCCATTTTTTCACCCAAAATCATTTCAAATAAAATAAAATAAGTGCTTATCCAATTCTAGCAAAGTTTGGATGTTGATTCTAGGAATCTAAAGAGGATTTGTAGATTAAGGTTTTACTAATTGACTAGATCTACAAGGTATAATTCCAATTTACATTTGTATATTTTATTCATATCATCCTTATCATAATTATATATATAAACTGTAACGATCCTGAAATCTAACGCTCGAAAATCAACATCAAATACCTTACTTGTATTCGACTGTCAGATATTCAAACGTCAAACTTCAGTTCGTCGGAGCTTATAACAACATCAGATGAATATAAACAGCGGAAATAAACTGAATATCATACATTACATCATAGATACAACATCATCATAATATCCAGTACTACATCAGAGTATCATAATACATATACCACAACTCCAAATAAAACATCATAATAGTACAACAATGATCACAAGCAAAAGTCTTCAGAGAAATGAAGACAATAGTGTATATCCATAACTAAGCACCTGGTGATCCAAAAAGCTTCCAAGTATCTTCAAAGTAAAAGTCCCCAAATTCTGATAGCTCCTAAACCCAAAAAGAAACTCCAAAATCCAGCTAACACCAAAGCACGGAAAACCTGCTACTAGGCTGCCCGTGTGGAAATAATGGGCACCCAGAGTTTAGAAAAGAAATAATAAACTCCGGGTCAGTCATGGGACTGGTATGAGTAAACAAAAGTAGTTACTTTAAATAAAATAGTTCAAAAGAATCTGATATGCTTTTGGAAAATGAAACTACCATAAGACCTCCCGCCACACACACAATGCAAACGCAGAATTGGAGGAGATTTCTTCTTATGATAGTCAAATATGCTTAATACGAGGAAATTCTTTGATATTATTACTAGTGCATAGTGTAGAAAGCCATTTCGAAATTATAATATAAATCTTAGCCAGCATAGACATTCCGAACTATGCCTACTATAGCCACCATGTTTTGTGGCAGGTTACCGTCACGCTGCATGGCAAGTTATACAACTAAAACCGTACAAGGCTCGTATTGTTTCTTTGGATTTCCAACAAATGGTCAGGCAAAGGAACTTCCTTTCCTCCTGCCGAATGGGATCGCCTCTGGCTGGACGTCCTGAGAGACAAACTGCTCTCTGCCAACACAAGGCCAGGTTACCCTTGTAACAGGTAACTCACGAATATGTCATCCCCCGGTCCTTTGGGACCTTTATCCGAGGCGCCTCGATAAACACACAATCACACAATAAATGAGATCGGAGTATCCACATAGGTTAAATACCAGGGCTCCATACCTGATACCACCCTTTTCCAGAAGGAAATGACATACCCTAAAGGGCGCGACCCTCATAACCTTGCCGCATATTCCTGTTTCGACCATTTCCGGGGTGTGAGGTCTGACGAAGTCTCGTCCACAAAGTTACGCTTTTTCACAAAGCCGTGCTTTGATCACAGATGATCAATAAATGATCATCACACAGCAACACTCAGCATGCCACATTACCAAATTGGGAATATATTGCTGATAAATTTCAACTACATAACCTCTGAGCTCGTACGTCTCAGAGAAGGGTGTTAAGCTAAGAGAATAAATTCTCCGCCACCAACAGAAATGTATTTGAAAGAAATCAGCTTTATATCTCAAAATGTAATGTCAGACATGTAACCATACAAGTCTGTTCCGGGTTCGAACAGAACCGAAGGCACTTCCGAAGAAGTCCTTGCAATCCGGGTGTTTACAATCCCGATCGGACTACCCATCACTTAGGGAATCTCTATACCGGAGCAACTCAGTGCAGAGATAATCGATAAGTCGTCCTATCGTTTTCATAAAAAAAAACCCGGTCTTCAACACCGGTCTTCAAATGCTATCCATTACGACGTATCACTATTCAGAATGGGTTGTATGACACAAAGGTCCTCTCCCGGCCAAACTGAATAATGATCGATAGATTTTTAAAACACATGGATATGACAATCACAGAGATCCATATTCAAGGTTCGATGTGGGTTTCGGATAACAAACTGAAATCCGACTCCCTGTCGCATCGAAGTAAAAATGCCGTTTTACGGCCAAACAGGGGTTTCACATCAATACAGAATTAAATCACAAATCACAAATTCAGTACCAAAAACAATCACAGTATCACAATGGAAATATCAATCCAGTACGGAATATATTGATGATAGTCAATCATTTCTAATTTGGGTGAGTGTGATTTAAAAGTGAATTAACCACATAATTATCTTCATAATTTAATTTTTTTTTATCCTTAACTATAATTTAATTAGATTTAAATTAACTTAACTAATTATCTTAATTTATTTATTCTTAACTGTTAATTTATTAAATCTTGATTATCTTAATTAATTATTCTTTAAATTAATCAACTTTTAACTACAAGATAATTACAAATTATTAATTGTTTAATATCAAATTAACTTCTTAAACAATTTTACTTTTAAGTTTAAGCTTTTAAAATACTTTATTCATTTTAGAGAATTATCTCAAAAACAATTCATTTTTTTACTCATGTTTCAGAATTTTCAAAATAACTTAAATTCTTACTGTTTTGGCCTGACCCGAGATCTTCCCCTAGTCACCCCCGAGCAAAACACCCTCCTGCTTCGAGTTTCTGGCAAAAACTACCCGTGACACATTTTCTTTAATTTTTGTTTAAGTTTTTAAAATCTACCCGATATCCTGTTAAAATAACTCGAGTTCGACTTCGAGTTTTCACCTCAATTCCCCGGGCAAGACTTCGAGTCGCACTGCCCTTTTTCCAAAACATCACAACTGACACCATTAATCCCCTGTACACGTGCACAACCCATCGCCAACCTTCTGGCGAACTTCGCTAGCTCCGGCAAGTCAGATCGCCCCATCGACCTCAAATCAATGAACAACTCGATCAGGCTCTCATTCAAAATCGAGCATAGCTCGAGAGACTCGAACCCAGACAACCACCACGAATTCGTCTCGCCGACGCAACGCCGACCACCAGAAGCTTCGAGCTTCCAGCCATATCATCGTCAACCACCGAGCAACAACCCATCAGAGTTTCGAACAACTCGATCACTCAGAGATGTCGATCTCGTCATGTTACAGACACGTTGATGGAAAACCCTAAAACGATCTCGAATCCAAAACTCACGCAATGAATACATTTTTTTACATTTTTCCTTAAATCACGAAAGATTAAACTTGCTTCAACTCAAGTTTCAAAGATTAAATTTTATCCAGTCATCCTAAATTTGTAAAAATATAGTTTTTTTCCAATTACGAACTGCACACAAAATACCCATTTAAAAATCTCCATTTTAAGTTTAAAAATCATGATTTTCAGTGAGGATTCAAACTATGAAGTAGAATGAACCCTTTATGACGATTGAATTTATCAAAGGATTGTTTAATTGCCTGTAACTAAGTTCCAGTGGCATATTTCACTAACCTGTTTTAAAACAGCTTTGAAAACAATCCTGTTTGAAGTTTGAACATCTTGTTCGATTTTAAAACTGAAAGTTTTAAAATGATTTGATGAGAAAAATTTGAACTTTGAACAAAAAAGGTGCAACCTGTAACTGTTTACAGAGAATTACAGAGCAATCATAGAAATATTTATACCAGATCAAAGCATATACCACCATATCATAAACAATCTCCTGAACTATCATTCTTATTTAAACTTGAAACTTTTCAAAATTCTTGTTTACTCACCTGAAAATACTTGAAAACAGAGAACACTTTTCCTTTTGTTTTGAAAATCTGTAGATTGAATCTTCCTCTTTGAAACTTCTTGCTTTGTTTTGTAAATTGATTTCGAGTTTGAAAATATAGTGAAGTTTATATGTTTCTTTTTTTTCTTTTCAGGCTTGAGGAGTTTAGTTTTTTTTGAACGAACTGAATTGAGAAATGAAGATGTATAAAAGAAATCAATGCAGGTTGAACAAGATATAAGTTGTACTTTTTTTATTCATTTGTACATTGTCAACCAGAGATTTTTATAAATATGGTGGCTGATATGATTTTCTTCCTTGCTTGAGAAGATAGCATTAAATGCTCATGTTCCCACCTTTGTTTACATGTAATCCTATTTTATTCTTATGAAAATACACGGCTTGTTTTATTAATGATGTTGCTTGCTCCTTTAATCTCAAGCCTTGTGATATAATAAAGTTCTATCCTTATCATATTGTTTGAATCCATAGATATATCTTGTTTGTACTACATTCATAAGTATATTTTATTCCATTTTGTATATATTTTTATTGCTTAATAAAAATTCTTGTTTTGTTATACATTTCATTTATTTATTACATATATTTTATTTTAGAGTTGAACAATATACGTATGCACTTTGTTTGTATTTTATTTCACTTCATATGTTTATTTTTATTATATTTTTTTTTCTCTAACTTAAAACTCAATTCAATATATTTATATATATATATATACCTATAAGATGTTCAAATCCAAGTGATTTTAAATTCAAAAGAAACTGGAATTTTATTCATTTTAAATCAACACCTTATTTTATTTATTTATTTTATAACTTTTCAATTTTTAAATTACCAAAAATTCAAATAAATCACTAAATTTAATTTAATAAAATCTGGAATGTTACAATATCCCCTCCTTAAGAAAATTTCGTCCTCGAAATTTGGAAGAGAGAGAAAAACAAACGAAGAATATACGAATGCAAAAAGTTAGAGAAATGGCTTACCAGTTTAAGCCGAGATGTCTACTCTGCAATTGGGATATGATTTCTTCATATTATCTTCGGTTTCCCAAGTACAGTCCTTTGAATTGCCACTCCATTGAACTTTGACCAGCTTCACAACTTTGTTTCTCAATCGCTTGTCATCACGATCTACAATCTTGATTGGTTCTCTTCTGACCGTTAAATTCGGAGTGATTTCAATATCCTGTTGAGCAGCTTCTTCAATAATACTGTCTGGATCTTGCACATATTTCCGAAGACTAGAAACGTGAAACACATCATGCACGCCAGACAACCAGCTGGGTAGCTGCACTCGATACGCTAGAGGACCAATCCTTTCCAGAATAGGAAAAGGACCAATATAACGCGGTGCTATTTTTCCAGTTTTCCCGAACCTCAATACACCCCTCATCGGAGACACTTTCAGAAATACAGAATCTCCAACTTGAAATTCCAAATCTCTTCTTCGGCGGTCATAATAACTCTTCTGACGACTTTGAGCATTTATTAATTTCTTTCGGATAAAATCAATCTTTTCCGTGGCTTCTTTGATCATATCTGGTCCAAGGACGAGTCTATCACCTGATTCGATCCAGCATGCAGGTGATCGACACGGACGACTATATAAAGCTTCGAAAGGAGCCATTTCTATACTGGCCTGATAACTGTTGTTATAAAAAAATTCTACCATATGTAAATGGTCCTCCCAAGAACCACCAAAATCATGAACACAAGCTCGCAATAAGTCTTCTAGAATTCGATTAACCCTTTCAGTCTGCCCATCAGACTGTGGATGATAAGCAGTGCTGAAATTCAGCTTGGTTCCCAATGCATCCTGAAATGCCTCCCAAAATCTACTGGTGAAGATCGGGTCACGATCACTCACTATACTGCTGGGAATACCATGGAGACGAACAATTTCTTTTACGTATATACCTGCCAAACTTGCTGCAGTCCGAGTGGATTTCACTGGAATAAAGTGAGCAGTTTTGGTTAAACGATCCACTATAACCCAAATCGCTTCATTTCCCTTCTTAGTTCATGGCAATCCGTCGATAAAATCCATCGATACCTGATCCCACTTCCATTTCGGTACTTCCAAAGGTTGAAGTAAACCGGCCACTTTCTTTTGATCGCTTTTGATTTGCTGACAAGTAGCACAGCGACTTACGTATATAGATATATCTCTTTTCATCGTTTTCCACCAGAAAGTTCTTTTGATGTCACGGTACATCTTATTGACTCCTGGATGGATGCAAAGTTTAGACTTATGACATTCATCTAAAAATTCTCGTTTTAGATCAGGGATGTCCGGGACACAAATTCTTCCTTTCAATCTTATAACTTTATTGTCGTCGACTTCAAAACTAGTATTTTCACCACGACGCATTTTCTCATAAATTTGATGAAGAAACTCATCTTCTTTTTGTTTGCTGGCGACCTTCTCAAGAAGAGTAGGAGTGATAACAAGATATGCGAGAACAGCATGTCTTCTGCTCAAAGCATCGGCAACCACATTGGCTTTTCCTGGCGTATACAGAATATCTAGGTCATAAGATGCCAGAAATTCCAACCAACGTTGTTGTCGTAGATTCAGATCTTTCTGGGTAAAGACATATTTCAAAGATTTGTGATCGGTGAATAATTCAAATTTTTCACCTATAGCAGAAGCAGTATAAGTATATGTTAAGTTAATTCGAACTTAAAATTTCTTTTAGAAAGCTGAAGGAGATTCTTACCCAGAAGATAATGTCGCCAGATCTTTAAGGCGAAAATAACAGCTAAAAGCTCCAAATCGTGTGTTGGGTAGTTTCTTTCATGTGGGCGTAATTGTCTACTCGCATAGGCAATCACCTTCCCTTTCTGCATTAATACTACACCTACCCCATCACCACAAGCATCGGTATAGACAGATAAATCCTGGTTCCCGTTGATAATTGTGAGAACAGGAGCGGTGGTTAATCTCTTCTTTAACTCCTGAAAAGCTTCATCACATTTCGGAGTCCAGTTGAATTTTGCATTCTTCATCGTTAGCTTAGTCATTGGACTAGCTATCTTAGAAAAATCCTGAACGAACTTCCGATAATAACCTGCTAAACCCAAAAAGCTTCGAACTTCTTTCGGAGTAGTAGGTTGCTTCCAATCTAGGATAGAAGAAATCTTGCTGGGATCAACAGAAATTCCTTCTTCATTAACAATGTGGCCAAGAAATTTAACTTCTTTGACCCAAAAATGGCATTTAGAGAATTTGGCGAACAAGACGTTTCTTCTTAATATTTCCAAAACAATTCTGAGATGTTCAGAATGCTCCTCCTCCGTTTTGGAATAAATCAGGATATCATCAATAAATACAAGCACAAATTCATTCAACACTTCCCGGAATACACGAGTCATAAGATCTACGAAGTATGCTGGAGCATTGGTTAGCCCGAAAGGCATGACTAACCATTCATAGAACATATTTGGACCCCTGAAAGCGGTCAAATGAACACAATCTTCGGTGATTCGTAACTGATGGAATCCCTGAGCTAGATCCATCTTCGAAAAGAAACAAGTGCCATGCAATTGATCAAATAGATCGTCAATTCTAGGTAGAGGAAATTTATTCTTGAGAGTCTGCTTATTGAGATCGCGGTAGTCTACACACAATCTCAAAGATCCATCCGATTTAGCTACGAACACAACGGCTGAACCCCATTCAGAAACACTAGGACGAATTAATCCTTTGCTTAGCAGATCACTAGTTTGCTTGACTCATTCACCCTTTTCTCTGGGTGCCATCCTGCGACTTGCGTGAACTACAGGACGAGCATTTGGAATTAAGTCAATTCTAAATTCAATTTCTCGGTGTGGAGGTAAGGATTTTACTTCTTCGAACACTTCTGGAAAATCTCTAACAATAGGTATAGACTCCAAACTAGGTTCAAAATATCCCAAATTATACATCAACCCTTCTCTTTTTGGACTAGGGTCCTTACAAGAAATCTCAATAAAATCTCCAGATTCGGTTTTAATCGAAATCAATCGGTTGTTACAATCCAATTTGGCTTCGTATTTCGCTAGCCAATCCATTCCGAGTAAGATTTCGAATTCATTAAAGTCAAGGACAAAGAGACCAATAGGGAATTTGTAATAAGAATATGAGATAGGAACATCTCTACATCGAAGACAAAGATTTGCTGGGCCTCCTACTGGATTCTTTACGCATATAGGCTCCTCAACGAAATCAGGTTCAAGATTTAGTTCATTTACAGTTTGTTGAGAATAAAACTATATGTAGCACCCGTATCAAACAAAACTCGAACAATTCTATCATAAATAGTAAGGTTACCTTCCAGAACTCCCTTCCACTTTTCTGCTTTAGAAGTTGCGGGTTGATCTTTAACTGCGTACACCTTTGCTACCTGTGCTTTCTTCATCATTGGGCAGTGTTTTACTTCATGTCCCTCTTCCTGACAAGCATAACATTTCTTGGACTTCGCTGGAACGAATTGATTCGCTTGCTTCTTAGGTTTCGTACAACTTGTTGAGTAGTGGCCTTTCTCTTGACAATTATAGCAAGTAACATTCTCCGCTGTGTTTCCCTGGTCGCTCTCCTTTTTCTTCTTACCCTGCCATGGTCTCTTGCCTCCAAATTTCCTCTTTTTCCAATTTGGGTTGCTCATATTTCCTCCCTCCTTCGGGACCTCTTGCATATCCAAAGTAGCATATCTATACCCCATATCAATAAGATCAGAAAAAGGCTTTTTGACGTGGCCAGTCATCCTTTCGTGGAACTTCTTATTCATCCCCCGAATAAACTTTTCATTCATCTTCAAAGGTGTGTTCACCAACTCTGGACCGAAGCGAGACAATTCATTAAATTTGTTTAGATACTCCTCAAATGACAAACTTCCCTGCTTCAAGTCCATGAACTCCGGATACATACGAGAAATCCCAGCTGATGGCATATAGCGCTTCTCGAATACTTCTTTAAATTTCTCCCAAGAGAACTCGTCTTCTGGCTTATCCACGGTGACTGTCTCCCACCATGCTAAAGCTTCTTCTTGAAGTTGCCAAGAAGCTATTAGTCGCATTTGATCATTCTCCAACTTAAGCCCTCTAAAGATTCTTTCACAAGACCTAATCCATGCTTGGGCCTCAACAACAGACTCCTTGCCGGTGAACGGCTTACCACCAAGCTTCGAGAAATTCTTATATAAATTAGCCAGATTCGGCTGATGCTGAGTAGGTAAAACTGCTTCTGCTATTGGGGGAATTTGATTAGCTGTTGCGGCATTTCCTTGACCCCTAGTTCTTCCTCTTCGTCCGCTCATTCTTACTATCTGTAATTAGTAAGAAAACAGGATTTAGATCCACGGACAATATATCTTAAGGAATATCAGCAGTAAAAAGAAATAGACTAGGAAAATTCAAATTTTCGGGTTATACTCATTCTAGGGTATACTTCATCCTATCTCTAATGAGCCACCTAATGTGTTATACTCCTTAGCTAAAGTTCTTACTCAACCTTCAGCTCTGATACCAAATGTAACGATCCCGAAATCTAACGCTCGAAAATCAACATCAAATACCTTACTTGTATTCGACTGTCAGATATTCAAACGTCAAACTTCAGTTCGTCGGAGCTTATAACAACATCAGATGAATATAAACATCGGAAATAAACTGAATATCATACATTACATCATAGATACAACATCATCATAATATCCAGTACTACATCAGAGTATCATAATACATATACCACAACTCCAAATAAAACATCATAATAGTACAACAATGATCACAAGCAAAAGTCTTCAGAGAAATGAAGACAATAGTGTATATCCATAACTAAGCACCTGGTGATCCAAAAAGCTTCCAAATATCTTCAAAGTAAAAGTCCCCAAATTCTGATAGCTCCTAAACCCAAAAAGAAACTCCAAAATCCAGCTAACACCAAAGCACGGAAAACCTGCTACTAGGCTGCCCGTGTGGAAATAATGGGCACCCAGAGTTTAGAAAAGAAATAATAAACTCCGGGTCAGTCATGGGACTGGTATGAGTAAACAAAAGTAGTTACTTTAAATAAAATAGTTCAAAAGAATCTGATATGCTTTTGGAAAATGAAACTACCATAAGACCTCCCGCCACACACACAATGCAAACGTAGAATTGGAGAAGATTTCTTCTTATGATAGTCAAATATGCTTAATACGAGGAAATTCTTTGATATTATTACTAGTGCATAGTGTAGAAAGCCATTTCGAAATTATAATATAAATCTTAGCCAACATAGACATTCCGAACTATGCCTACTATAGCCACCATGTTTTGTGGCAGGTTACCGTCACGCTGCATGGCAGGTTATACAACCAAAACCGTACAAGGCTCGTATTGTTTCTTTGGATTTCCAACAAATGGTCAGGCTAAGGAACTTCCTTTCCTCTTGCCGAATGGGATCGCCTCTGGCTGGACGTCCCGAGAGACAAACTGCTCTCTGCCAACACAAGGTCGGGTTACCCCTGTAACAGGTAACTCACGAATATGTCATCCCCTGGTCCTTTGGGACCTTTATCCGAGACGCCTCGATAAACACACAATCACACAATAAATGAGATCGGAGTATCCATATAGGTTAAATACCAGGGCTCCATACCTGATACCACCCTTTTCCAGAAGGAAATGACATACCCTAAAGGGCACGACCCTCATAACTTTGCCGCATATTCCTGTTTCGACCATTTCCGGGGTGTGAGGTCTGACGAAGTCTCGTCCACAAAGCTACGCTTTTTCACAAAGCCGTGCTTTGATCATAGATGATCAATAAATGATCATCACACAGCAACACTCAGCATGCCACATTACCAAATTGGGAATATATCGCTGATAAATTTCAACTACATAACCTCTGAGCTCGTACGTCTCAGAGAAGGGTGTTAAGCTAAGAGAATAAATTCTCCGCCACCAACAGAAATGTATTTGAAAGAAATCAGCTTTATATCTCAAAATGTAATGTCATACATGTAACCATACAAGTCTGTTCCGGGTTCGAACAGAACCGAAGGCACTTCCGAAGAAGTCCTTGCAATCCGGGTATTTACAATCTCGATCGGACTTCCCATCACTTAGGGAATCTCTATACCGGAGCAACTCAGTGCAGAGACAATCGATAAGTCGTCCTATCGTTTTCATAAAAAAAAACCCAGTCTTCAACACTGGTCTTCGAATGCTATCCATTACGACGTATCACTATTCAGAATGGGTTGTATGACACAAAGGTCCTCTCCCGGCCAAACTGAATAATGATCGATAGATTTTTAAAACACATGGATATGACAATCACAGAGATTCATATTCAGGGTTCGATGTGGGTTTCGGATAACAAACTGAAATCCGACTCCCTGTCGCATCGAAGTAAAAATGTCGTTTTACGGCCAAACAGGGGTTTCACATCAATACAGAATTAAATCACAAATCACAAATTCGGTACCAAAAACAATCACAGTATCACAATGGAAATATCAATCCAGTACGGAATATATTGATGATAGTCAATCATTTCTAATTTGGGTGAGTGTGATTTAAAAGTGAATTAACCACATAATTATCTTCATAATTTAAATTTTTTTTATCCTTAACTATAATTTAGTTAGATTTAAATTAACTTAACTAATTATCTTAATTTATTTATTCTTAACTGTTAATTTATTAAATCTTGATTATCTTAATTAATTATTCTTTAAATTAATCAACTTTTAACTACAAGATAATTACAAATTATTAATTGTTTAATATCAAATTAACTTCTTAAACAATTTTACTTTTAAGTTTAAGCTTTTAAAATACTTTATTCATTTTAGAGAATTATCTCAAAAACAATTCATTTTTTTACTCATGTTTCAGAATTTTCAAAATAACTTAAATTCTTACTGTTTTGGCCTGACCCGAGACCTTCCCCTAGTCACCCCCGAGCAAAACACCCTCCTGCTTCGAGTTTCTGGCAAAAACTACCCGTGACACATTTTTTTTAATTTTTGTTTAAGTTTTTAAAATCTACCCGATATCCTGTTAAAATAACTCGAGTTCGACTTCGAGTTTTCACCTCAATTCCCCGGGCAAGACTTCGAGTCTCACTGCCCTTTTTCCAAAACATCACAACTGACACCATTAATCCCCTGTACACTTGCACAACCCATCGCCAACCTTCTGGCGAACTTCGCTAGCTCCGGCAAGTCATGGTCGATCGCCCCATCGACCTCAAATCAACGAACAACTCGATCAGGCTCTCATTCAAAATCGAGCATAGCTCGAGAGACTCGAACCCAGACAACCACCACGAATTCGTCTCGCCGACGCAACGCCGACCACCAGAAGCTTCAAGCTTCCAGCCATATCATCGTCAACCACCGAGCAACAAACCATTAGAGTTTCGAACAACTCGATCACTCAGAGATGACGATCTCGTCATGTTACAGACACGTTGATGGAAAACCCTAAAACGATCTCGAATCCAAAACTCACGCAATGAATAATTTTTTTTACATTTTTCCTTAAATCACGAAAGATTAAACTTGCTTCAACTCAAGTTTCAAAGATTAAATTTTATCCAATCATCCTAAATTTGTAAAAATATAGTTTTTTTTCCAATTACGAACTGCCCACAAAATACCCATTTAAAAATCTTCATTTTAAGTTTAAAAATCATGATTTTCAGTGAGGATTCAAACTATGAAGTAGAATTAACCCTTTATGACGATTGAATTTATCAAAGGATTGTTTAATTGCCTGTAACTAAGTTCCAGTGGCATATTTCACTAACCTGTTTTAAAACAGCTTTGAAAACAATCCTGTTTGAAGTTTGAACATCTTGTTCGATTTTAAAACTGAAAGTTTTAAAATGATTTGATGAGAAAAATTTGAACTTTGAACAAAAAAGGTGCAACCTGTAACTGTTTACAGAGAATTACAGAGCAATCATAGAAATATTTATACCATATCAAAGCATATACCACCATATCATAAACAATCTCCCAAACTGTCATTCTTATTTAAACTTAAAACTTTTCAAAATTCTTGTTTACTCACCTGAAAATACTTGAAAACAGAGAACACTTTTCCTTTTGTTTTGAAAATCTGTAGATTGAATCTTCCTCTTTGAAACTTCTTGCTTTGTTTTGTAAATTGATTTCGAGTTTGAAAATATAGTGAAGTTTATATGTTTCTTTTTTTTTCTTTTCAGGCTTGAGGAGTTTTTTTTTTTTGAACGAACTGAATTGAGAAATGAAGATGTATAAAAGAAATCAATGCAGGTTGAACAAGATATAAGTTGTACTTTTTTTATTCATTTGTACATTGTCAACCAGAGATTTTTATAAATATGGTGGCTGATATGATTTTCTTCCTTGCTTGAGAAGATAGCATTAAATGCTCATGTTCCCACCTTTGTTTACATGTAATCCTATTTTATTCTTATGCAAGTACACGGCTTGTTTTATTAATGATGTTTCTTGCTCCTTTAATCTCAAGCCTTGTGATATAATAAAGTTCTATCCTTATCATATTGTTTGAATCCATAGATATATCTTGTTTGTACTACATTCGTAAGTATATTTTATTCCATTTTGTATATATTTTTATTGCTTAATAAAAATTCTTGTTTTGTTATACATTTCATTTATTTATTACATATATTTTATTTTAGAGTTGAACAATATACGTATGCACTTTGTTTGTATTTTATTTTACTTCATATGTTTATTTTTATTATTATTTTTTTCTCTAACTTAAAACTCAATTCAATATATTTATATATATATACCTATAAGATGTTCAAATCCAAGTGATTTTAAATTCAAAAGAAACTGGAATTTTATTCATTTTAAATCAACACCTTATTTTATTTATTTATTTTATAACTTTTCAATTTTTAAATTACCAAAAATTCAAATAAATCACTAAATTTAATTTAATAAAATCTGGAATGTTACATAAACACACACTATTGCCTCATCTTGATTTGAATTTATTATTACATTCTAAAAGACTTATTAGTTGATTTGGTTTAACTGATTATAATTATAAGACTTCATCCTACCCAAATTTAACTTGCACTCCTTCTTCTGAAGCCCTTTGAGGTTGCACCTCCTAAAAAATTTCCAATCTCAGTAAATTTCCCTTGTTGTTATTCCTGTTAACTTTCCTCTTAGCTACAAACTCGATTTATCCACAACCTTTAGCATCTCTACCGCTGTAATTGTGTGTGCACTCTCATACATGACTGTCATCTCAATAAGATTATTGAACTTAGCCCATAGAAATGTGATCACTTACATAGTCCCTTAATGTTGGACCTAGTTCCGAGGCAAACATGCCAACCTTTTCTGCTGGAGTATCAATCATATGCATTGCAAACTTAGCCAAGAGGCTAAACTGATTTACATAAGCTAACACAGACAAATTCCCCTTCTTCAGAAGGATGAACTACTTTAATTGTGAATGCCTCTCCATTCTATAAATATACTAGGTCTCAAACCTCCTCTTGAAGTCCTTCCACGTGACCTCGTCCTTTGGAACCTCCTTTCTAACTAACTCCCACCAAGCTAAAGCTTCCACCTAAAGGTGTTGGGAAGAAACTCTCCTCTAGGCTATACCCGCCACTTCATATCACCAAAATTCCTATTACAAGTATAGATCAAGTATGTGTATCCACAAAAGCCTCAGTGCCATCAAAAGAATTACCCCTTAGACTGAGAAGTCACGACATAAATTTTGGAAAATAACATAAAGCAGTGCTACCAATATACGAGCCATATGGATCATGTCTCTTAACGCACCCTCCGGAGTACCCATAGCTGGTGGAGTACCCCATGGTATAGTCTGCAAATACTAATGGAACCATCCTTGTATTTATGCCTTATAGATGGTTGCCTATGAACCTCTAGGTGTCGATCTTTAGTGCCTCTGCTATCTCTGTCACTTATGGTAGCGAACCTAAAATGGAGATACTATTAACAACTTTTCAAGAGTAGTTTGAAGTGCATGAGTTATATGAGGCCTATATTGTATAATAGGAAATATACAAATGCGCATTCAAATCGTTCCCTAGCTCTTTTTGGTTCACTTAACCATAAGCTTTGATACCAAGTTTAACAACCTGCCTTTTTGATACCATAAATATATAATAATAATAATAATAATAATCCACACATATATTTAGAATATCGTAGTAGATATACAATGGGTAAATATAAACAAAACTAAACTCTAAATTTTGGCATGACATCTATGCATAACTCATAGTACAAAAAACAATATATAATATTACAAGTATACACTAGTACATAAAGGCTTGATCAATACGTAAAGGAATGAAAGATATCATATATATACACACATACATATATATAAGACATTATACATATATCAAACTAATATAGGGTCATAATAGGAGTAAATTAGTGTACATAAACTCCATACATACAGAGCATTGAATACATACATTAATACAATACATAGTATCATACATAAGTAGAATATCAAGTACCTGTAGTCATACATGGACTAATAAAAAATATAAGCAACATCTCCATATCCTAAAATTTTATCCCTCCAGCAAGCTCATCCTTGAAGAAAACCTATCAATAAGACTATTATGATAGAAGTAATCACAGGTTTCAAATAGGAAATAAAAGAGAGAAAATAAGGGCGAGACCGAAATCTGGTAAGGGGAGCTAGCCTTGTAATGTTGTAGTTAAATATTGATTTATATCCTAGTATTTAATAGGTCTATGCGAAAATATCATAAGTTAAAACAATTGTTCTATTAATACAGGGTACAAGCAACATGAAAATACGAGTGCGGGGGGGATTCTGCACTCCATCGTTAAAGATGTCAAAATTCTCCCAATCCAAATCGAACCCGAAATATAAGCAAATACAAGCATTATGCTATTATCCAAGTATCACTATAACACCCTAAAAATTTAAAAGCAAATTTAAATAAAAGAATTAAATTTAGATACAATAAGGGTAAAAATGGAATTTTTACAAATGTCCTAATCTAGCTAAGAAACTTGCACTATTACATTCGTTGTGATTTTTTGAAACATTTTCATACATAGCGTTTTGAAACCAGAGCTAGTATGAAAAGGTTATTAATGTTTGAAAATTCAAAATTGAAATTAATTAAATAATAAATATGGAAGCTCTAATAATCGACACCCCGACCTTGACCGGTCGACCCCTAATGGTCCATCGCTCAAAGGCAAGCGATCGACCGATTGAAGCTTCTAGGCTAGGGTTTTGAGTGGTCGAACGGCCCAGATTTTATAATAATTGAATCTTACAATGAGATTGGTTTTTTTCCCTATAGATTGTAACGACCCTAAATTTCAGACCCGATTTAAATTTTTAAATTCTTCGTTCAATAAAAATTTTGAAATTTTAAACGATCTCAATTTACGCCCAAACTTTATTTGTGACATACGTCTAATTAGAAATGGACATAGAAAAAGTTTCGTTGAAAAATATTACAGTAAACTCCGTTCGCGTTTTACTGTATATCAGTCCATATAAAGCTGCGTAAAATTTATCATCCAAATCCAAATATTTTTACACTGTTATGTTGTAAAAATTATTCTGATCAAGATTTTATGATTCGTTTCGTCTAAAACTGTCATCGCCTGCTCCGTTTATATTATTTTGCAAAACGCACAATTTAAGCGGCGTAAATGCAAATTTTATAAAATCATCGTATCGCAATAATCTGTATACCGTTGGAAGCGTATTGTCGCACTGATCAAAATGGTATATTTATTCTGACAAATCGGAGTCCGACAAAAAAACCCGTCGCGTTGATTTAACGGTTCCGAACGGACCGGTTAAACACGTTGCAGCCCTAGGATTCTACCCGTTTAAAAATAAAAATAACTTCAGCTGAATGGGCATTTACTAGGGAGATGAAGTGTGAAGAGTCACGTTTGGGAAATTAAAACGTTGGAACTAAGGGAAATTTATTACGGTCTCTGGAGTTTAAAAGTATATCACGAAATTTCATTTCACTGCTTCCAAGCAAATCTCAAAGGGCAACAGGTAAAACGAAACATACCCTCCCTCACTTCTTCATTTCTATCTATTCGTTCCTAAAAAAAAAATATAAAACAAAGGGAAAAGCTTGGCCATATCCCTCCACCGATTGCCAGCAACCTATCCTCCCAGCCCACGTCGCCGATTCCCTGACGCACGGCCTTCGCCCACCACCTCTCTACTGTCGCAGCCAACACCTACCACCAACCCACCTCACACAGCCAACTACGCCCCTGACCTCCACCACGTCGCTGCCACAAATCATTCTCCACCTCACGACAGTGACACCGCCACCCAGACCCCGCCTGCCACGTCATTCCGCCACCACCCTCCGCGCTGCCACGTCATTTCGCCACACCCACGGCTGCTACGCTCCAGTCCACCATCCCAACCGACTGACCGCCTACTCCACATGCCCAGTTGGCCGTGCCCATCCCCTCCGCCTTGTGCCACCTTTCCTCCCTTATGCGTGAGTGTTGTATGGAGATAGCATGCGTGTACGGCTTGTGTTGAGAGGTTGCGTGCTAGTAGTGTGTGTGTTGGAGTGTGTAAAAAAAAAAAAAGTGTACAAGTTGCATGCGTTTGTGATAAGGGGGTGGAAGGCAACATGCGTGAGCATTATTTGTTTGTTAATGTAGGCTGTAGCCATGCATGGAGTTAGTGCATGCGTATGAAATCTCTACTTAATGTGTGTGTTGCGTGTAGTGTTTAGTGAATGTGTGCGTGTGTTAAAAAAAAAAGAAAAAAAAAAGAGAGAAGAAAGAGTAGAAAAAAAAAGAAAAAAAAAAATCGAACGGTATCGATTTGTTGTGTAATTAGTAACCGACTTTTCTTTGCTTGTGTTGCAGCGACCGACTGATTTCTTTCGCAGCAGCATCAATCTTCAGCTTTTGTTCTTTCCTCCGTCGTCGGTAAGCGCATTTATATAAATTTATAAATTATATACAAACGTTCATTGTATTAATATCGTTTGCTTTTGTCGATATTACAGTGTCCGTTGTTTGTGCTGTACCGTCTCTTTTCTGCTTCTTCGTGCTTTTCTTTGATTCGCCGCCAAATTTCTTTATCCACGAAAGGTGAATTAATTTTCACGACTATATTCTTATGCTAGTTTGAATTGATAAATGATTGCTATGGGATGTTGAATTGGATGTAAATTGTTATTGTTAAGTGATAAATTAATTGCAAGTTAAAATTGGATATAGGATGATTTACGATTTAAAATGAATTATAGATGTCGAATTTTGATTGTTAACTTGACCCCTTCATATGATGAATATTGATTAATTGAATTGACCCTTAAACTGTTAAGTTAATTGACATGTAGAATTGACAAATTTCACTTTGGACTGTTGAACGTATATTGAATTAACTGTTGTAATTGAAATTGAACGACAAGTGAAACTGAAATGTTATAATCTTTAATCTACTTGAAATGATAGAGTAGATTCTAGAAATAGTTATATTAATTGGCGTAAATAACAAACGCGAATTAATACGATTATTTCGGGATTATTTGAAATTGTTGAATTGTTGTGAATGGATGCTATTGCTTGTTTATTTACTTTGACACCATCCCAGCTATCACACTGCAAGTTCCCTTTGTATGTTTTGATTTTGAATTTAAATGGAATCGGGTTGAAATGATAAATACCCAAATAATTTTGACTTAGGATAGAAAATTAAAATAAAACCCGATTGGTCAATTTTTGATAAAAAATATAATAAAATATAAAGTTTTATTTGATGAATAACAATGTTTTGAATAATTTGGAATTTAAATTGGAATAAATGTAAATGTGAATATTTGAATTTGGAACGAATATTTAAGTAGAAATTGATAAAAAGAATATTGTTTAAAATTTAATTATGTAATAATTAAATTTAGAATTATCTGAAATAAATTTTTGAAATAATAAAACAGTTAAGTTTGAAATTACTAATGAATGAGTTTGAAATGATTAATAATTAAGATTTAAAATTATTGAAATTTTGATGAGATCGAATTATAATTAAAATTGAATTGAATATCTTTATTAAGAGAAATTGAAATTTTGAACAAGTGTAAATAAGTTTTAACTAAGTTTGAAATTTGAAAGGAATATCTTTGATAAGAAATTGAATGCGCTTTATCGAAACAAATGAAAGACTTGTAATTTAAAAATTTGATTTGATAAGTGTAATTGTAAATAAGTTGTAAACTTTGATAATGAAAATGAACTTAAGAAGTAATGTAATGAATTGGAAATTTAATTGAAATTGTTTAACGATAAATTTATTAAATGAATATCAAATGAAATCGATGATCGAGTTTGAATCGTTTTGAATGTTAAATTGTTAAATGATTTTGGAATAAATTTATATACGAAATGAAATGGATATTTGAATTGTTTTAATTGAAACTTTGAAATTGAATTATAGAAATGTTGAAATTGAAATTGGAAAGTTTGAAACGAAATTTTGGAAATTGATTTCGAAAGACTAACGAATTGTCGATTTACGAATTGAAAATGAAATTGATTTGGTTTTGAAATATATTAACGACCAATCGGTGTTATAATCACGAAGGTTATTAAAGGAACCGGAGTCGGTTTGGGACATACTCACTGTCTAAACCGGAAACCACTTTAATAACTATACGCGAAGTGATGATCCAGAATGAAGTGGTTGGATTGACGAACGCTGATGATTGAAGAAAGTGAACGATAATGGATAGCTTTGACACTTGTGTCAAATTTGAAATGACTAAAACAGGAGCTGTGCCGGGCCAATGGAGGATTAGCTACCTCAAGTGGACACACTTCTTCGTAAACTATTCTTTTACTTTGTGATTGATTGGTGCGCACCCTTGATTTTGGGAGTGTTGTCTCACGGTGTTGCGGGCGCTGCGGCGTTGCGTTCTCACCAGCCCGGATCAGGCGAACGGTAGTATCACTACCTTGGGTATAGCCTCACGTGCCTTGTCATACTTGTATTCCATTTATGCGCGACCACTACGATTTTGATTTGTACCTTTAGTATATGTATTGCCCTCTGGTGACTTCCGGTTTTGGGGAAACTACGGTCTTGTATATGCTTTTGGGAATAAAAATGTGTTAAGGGTGGAATGGGCCATGACTTAACACTATTTTCGATATCTTTATATTATTGATAGACATTATCTACTTATCGTACTCTACTATATATAGATAGTTTATCGGATCCTGAAAGATGCTTATTCCAACCATCTTTGAGTTATTGTTATTTCAAATTTTTAACCATATTATCTATATAAGAATATATGTCCTGATTCGAGTGTTTGTTTGTGCATATGCTGGGATCAGACTGAGGATTGTTGCTGCTGCTTATTTGGAGCTGAAGACTTGAAGACTATCTTATCTTTATCAGTATTGTTCTTTCCATTTGGACATCTATGTTGTTGTACTTCTTTTATTTGAGACATTGTTGTATTTTCTTAGTAGCTTCATGAACTACTATTATGACATTGTTGTAATTCCGCTGCACTATTCTGTTATGTTATATTTCTGTGATTCTGTGATGATTCTCATTTATATACTTATACTCCATTTATGATTCGTGTTTTGTACTATTTAAGTTGACATGTGTGGATTATTGTCAATTTAAATGGTCCAAATATACGGGTTGTTACAGTTGGTATCAGAGCTTCGGTTCCCGATAACCTTAGCCTGTGGAGTTAAAAGCTCATTAGAGATAGGGTGAACATACCCTAGAATGAGGAGAATCATTTCAGAATCACCTCCTTTGATTCATCTTTCTTATTGAATTTGTTGAATAGAATTTCCTTAAGTTCTATAAATTTCTATCTTTGATTCTAAATCACTTTTGGTATTCCAGGATGGCTAACAGAAGAAATGTTAGAGGCAGGGGTGGAAATGCTCCTGGTCCACACGCTCCAGCTCCCGCTATCCGATTCTCCACTCTTAGCAAGGAGTATACTCAGCTTGGAGGAGTCAAATTCACTGGCTCTGAAAGTATTATCGAGGCACAACAATGGCTTAAGAGTTTGGAGAGGATCTTTTCTGGCTTAGAGATCGCAGATGCTCAGAAGCGCAAGTTGGCCGCTTGGCAGCTTCAGGATGCTGCTCAGGATTGGTGGGAATCAGTCACTTCTCGAACTGATGAGGAAACCATCACTTGGGCCCAGTTTAGGTAGCAATCTATCTAAATTCCTACTAAATAAATTTCTATCTTATCTCGTCATAATTTTGATTCATTTCATATCACTTGTAATAGGGATTCCTTTATGGCTCAGTGGATGCCAGCTGCTGGGAAGGCCCAACTCTATCGGTCTTTCATGGATCTCAAGCAGGGCAGCATGACCTTTACTGAGTACGAAAGGAGGTTTAACGAACTCTCCAAGTTCGGACCTGGCCTGATTGACACACCTCTACTGAAGAACGAGAAGTTCATACATGGCGCACGCCCAGAGTATTACGAGCTCCTCACCGCTCATGTCCATGGAACTTTCACTGAGTTGATGGATTTCGCTCTTCGATACGAGGGAAAGCCTAAAGGAACATCTGTCCCCAAAGCCCCAGTTACTCAGACACCAGCTAATCAGTCGGGAAAGAGGAAGCAAAATTTTGAGCAACAGAAGAAGAATTGGCAGCAGAAATCTGGGATTGGCTATTCTCAGAAGAAGCCTATTGACATATCCTCCATCACTTGTTTCAAGTGTGACCAGAGGGGTCACTACGCCAACAGCTGTCCAACATCTGCCGGTGCCGCTGTTCCGCCTCCTCAGAATACTAGGAGCGACCTCTGTCACGTATGTCTGCAGCCGGGCCATTTCAAGAAGGATTGTCCTATGTATAAAAAGGGAAAGACGGCCGGGGTTTTTGCTATGACTTCTTCAGCTCATGATCCACCTACCCCACCTGCTCCTACTGATGACCAAGGTACATTACAGGGTATTTTTATGTTGCATACTTTACCAGTTAAAGTTCTATTTGATACCGGAGCAACACATAGTTTCATATCTATTGATTTGTGCAATAAACTTGGTTTGGAACCCATTCTTTCATCTACCTTCTTATGTGTATCAAACCCTATTGGAGGGCCCGCTAATCTTAAAAGGGTTTGTAAATATGTCACTCTTATGCATGGCATTCACCACTTTACTTGGGATTTCTATGTTCTAGGATTCGAAGCATTCGATATATTATTAGGCATTGATTGGCTACGGAAATTCGAAGCCAATATCTCATGTAAAGCTCGAACAGTCTCTCTCATCGATAACCAGGGCATGTCTTTGGTTATAGAAGGCAAATCACCTCAAGAATATGCTGGGAGTTTTATATTTTCACTGGACTCCCATCCAAATGAACTAAGCTCTACTCCAGTGGTCCAATCTTTTTCTGATGTATTTGGAGAAGTCAATTCTCTACCACCACCGCGGGAAATCGAATTCCGCATTGACCTTATTCCTGGTGCCCGACCAGTAGTTCTCCCTCCTCGGAGAATGGCTCCTAAAGAAAAAGCTGAACTGAATGCTCAAATTGAAGACTTATTTTCTAAAGGCTTGATTCGGCGAAGTCATTCAGAATGGGGTGCTGCAGTAGTGTTCGTCACAAAATCTGATGGTTCTCTCAGAATGTGTGTGGACTATAGAGAGCTGAACAAACTCACACACAAGAACAGATATCCGATGCCCCGCATCAATGATCTATTCGACCAACTTCATGGAGCTAAAGTATTCTCTCAACTCGATCTGGCTACTGGGTTTCACCAACTCAGAATTGCCGAGGAGAGTATTCCTAAGACAGCATTCCGCACTGAGACTGGTTTCTTTGAATGGCTGGTTATGCCGTTCGGTCTTACTAATGCTCCAGCTTATTTCGTCGATTTGATGAATAGAGTTTTCCGGGATGTTCTTAACAAGTTTGTTCTTGTTTTCATCGATGACATTCTCGTCTTCTCTAAGGATGAGGAAGAGCATAGGTCACATTTGGCTTTTGTTCTTAAAACTCTACGCAGTCATCAGCTTAAAGCCAAGTTTTCAAAATGCCATTTTTGGAAAGATGAAGTTCGATTTCTTGGCCATATTGTTTCTGAGAATGGGATTTCGGTCGATCCAGCTAAGATCGCCGTAATCAATGTAAGTTCTATTCTTACTCATCAATTCTATCAAAACAACTTATCAATTTCTTAATTCGAATCTTTGGAATTTGCAGAATTGGGAGACTCCCAAAACTCCTACAGATATCCGCAGTTTCTTGGGTTTGGCCGGCTATTACCGCAGATTTATAGAAAACTTTGCTCGTATTGCCGCACCACTTACCGCACTGACCAGAAAGAATGTGAAATTTATTTGGAGCGAAAAGTGCGAAGCAGCTTTCAATGAGATGAAGCGAAAGTTGACCTCTGCCCCAGTTCTTACAGTTATTGATGGTAGCGAAGGATTGACCGTCTATACAGATGCTTGTCGAGACGGACTTGGAGCAGTTTTAATGCAAAAAGGAAAGGTTATTGCCTATGCTGGTCGTCAGTTAAAGACCCATCAGACAAACTACGCAACCCACGATTTAGAGCTTCTTGCGGTTGTATTTGCTCTTAAGCTATGGAGGCACTATTTATTGGGAACAAAATTCGAGTTATTCACTGACCATAAGTCATTGAGGTATATCTTCTCGCAAAAGGACTTGAACCAGAGGCAAGTCCGATGGCTCGAATTTCTAGCTGCATATGATCTTGATATTAACTACACTCCGGGGAAAGCAAATGCCGTAGCCGATGCTTTGAGCAGAAACCAAGCTATGATATGTTGTAATCTTGTTGAAGGAATGTTATTCCAGCTTACCGTCTCCCCAGCTCTTATGGATCGTATTATAGCCAAGCAGTATGAGGACACTTTGCTTTATCGCATCAAAGAAATAGTGCTTGGCAGAATTGAAAATGCTGATAATAAAGTGGGTGCACATGTTGATAGTAATGGAATCTTGAGGATTGATAATCGAATTTGTGTTCCCAATGTTGATGGTCTTAGACAGGAAGTACTGCGAGAAAATCATAAGTCTTCGCTTTCATTTCATCCCGGTGTCACTAAAATGTACTAGAATATGAAGAAACTATATTGGTGGAGTGGAATGAAGCGTGATATTTCTATCTATGTTAGCAGGTGCACCACTTGCCAACAAGTTAAAGCTGATCACAGAAAGACAGCAGGATTGCTCCAACCGCTAGAGATTCCAGGTTGGAAATGGGAGCAGATTTCTATGGACTTTATTGATGGGCTACCAAGGACTAGAAAGGGTAATGAAAGCATATGGGTGATTGTCAACAGACTGACGAAGTCCGCTCATTTTATTCCAGTCAAGACCACTCGTACAGCTTTGAGTTTGGCCGAGATATACATGAGAGAAGTTGTTAAACTTCATGGTGTACCATCTAGTATTGTATGCGATCGAGATCCTATTTTCACCAGTAAATTCTGGAAAGCATTTCAGGATACTTTGGGCACCAAACTGAATCTGAGCACAGTTTATCATCCTCAGACAGATGGCCAAACTGAGAGGGTGAATCAGATTTTGGAAGATCTTCTCCGGGCTTGTATTATTGACTTTGGTGGATCTTGGGAAGACCATCTTCACTTGGTTGAATTCACTTATAATAATAGTTACCAGGTAAAGAATTTGAATTTCAAATTTGAATAAGTATATTTGAATTTGAATTAATTATCCTTTAAAAACCAGGCAAGCATTGGTATGGCACCGTTCGAAGCCTTATATGGACGGCCGTGCAAATCGCCAGCTTGTTAGATTGAGTCTGGAGATCGATTAGTGCTTGGACCAGAAATGATTATGGAAGCTTCTGAAAAAGTCGAAGAAATCAGGGAGAAGATAAAGACGGCACAGGATAGACAGAAAAGCTATGCTGACAAAAGAAGAAGAGATCTCGAATTCAGTGTAGGATACAAAGTATTTCTGAAAGTGTCGCCTTTGAAGAATATTGTTCGATTTGGAAGGAAGGGAAAGCTAGCTCCCAGATTTGTTGGTCCGTTTGAGATTACAGAAAGAGTCGGAACATTAGCATATAGAGTTGCATTACCAGAGAAGTTCGCCGGTGTGCACAACGTGTTCCACGTCTCACATCTTCGCAAAGTTATACACGATCCATCCATGACCATCCCTACTGCCTAGTTGGAAGAGATAGTTATTGAGCCAGACTTGACTATTGAGCGGAAGCCGCTTCAGATAGTCGATCGTGAGACAAAACAACTCAGAAGGAAGTCGGTAAATCTCGTCAAAGTACAGTGGAGTGCAGATGAGCGAGATTGCACATGGGAAACTAAGGATAGTATTCGGGATTCCAACCCCGAACTATTAATTTCAGGTATTATTCAAAATTCTCGAAATCTATCTTGACTTTTCTACTTATTTCATTTCTACTTCACTCGTCTCGTTCCTTTTCGAGGACGAAAAGTTTTGAGTGGGGGAGATTGTAACGACCCTAAATTTCAGACCCGATTAAAATTTTTAAATTCTTCGTTCAATAAAAATTTTGAAATTTTAAACGATCTCAATTTACGCCCAAACTTTATTTGTGACATACGTCTAATTAGAAATGGACATAGAAAAAGTTTCGTTGAAAAATATTACAGTAAACTCCGTTCGCGTTTTACTGTATATCAGTCCATATAAAGCTGCGTAAAATTTATCATCCAAATCCAAATATTTTTACACTGTTATGTTGTAAAAATTATTCTGATCAAGATTTTATGATTCGTTTCGTCTAAAACTGTCATCGCCTGCTCCGTTTATATTATTTTGCAAAACGCACAATTTAAGCGGCGTAAATGCAAATTTTATAAAATCATCGTATCGCAATAATCTGTATACCGTTGGAAGCGTATTGTCGCGCTGATCAAAATGGTATATTTATTCTGACAAATCGAAGTCCGACAAAAAAACCCGTCGCGTTGATTTAACGGTTCCGAACGGACCGGTTAAACACGTTGCAGCCCTAGGATTCTACCCGTTTAAAAATAAAAATAACTTCAGCTGAATGGGCATTTACTAGGAAGATGAAGTGTGAAGAGTCACGTTTGGGAAATTAAAACGTTGGAACTAAGGGAAATTTATTACGGTCTCTGGAGTTTAAAAGTATATCATGAAATTTCATTTCACTGCTTCCAAGCAAATCTCAAAGGGCAACAGGTAAAACGAAACATACCCTCCCTCACTTCTTCATTTCTATCTATTCGTTCCTAAAAAAAAAATATAAAACAAAGGGAAAAGCTTGGCCATATCCCTCCACCGATTGCCAGCAACCTATCCTCCCAGCCCACGTCGCCGATTCCCTGACGCACGGCCTTCGCCCACCACCTCTCTACTGTCGCAGCCAACACCTACCACCAACCCACCTCACACAGCCAACTACGCCCCTGACCTCCACCACGTCGCTGCCACAAATCATTCTCCACCTCACGACAGTGACACCGCCACCCAGACCCCGCCTGCCACGTCATTCCGCCACCACCCTCCGCGCTGCCACGTCATTTCGCCACACCCACGGCTGCTACGCTCCAGTCCACCATCCCAACCGACTGACCGCCTACTCCACATGCCCAGTTGGCCGTGCCCATCCCCTCCGCCTTGTGCCACCTTTCCTCCCTTATGCGTGAGTGTTGTATGGAGATAGCATGCGTGTACGGCTTGTGTTGAGAGGTTGCGTGCTAGTAGTGTGTGTGTTGGAGTGTGTAAAAAAAAAAAAAAGTGTACAAGTTGCATGCGTTTGTGATAAGGGGGTGGAAGGCAACATGCGTGAGCATTATTTGTTTGTTAATGTAGGCTGTAGCCATGCATGGAGTTAGTGCATGCGTATGAAATCTCTACTTAATGTGTGTGTTGCGTGTAGTGTTTAGTGAATGTGTGCGTGTGTTAAAAAAAAAAGAGAGAAGAAAGAGTAGAAAAAAAAAGAAAAAAAAATCGAACGGTATCGATTTGTTGTGTAATTAGTAACCGACTTTTCTTTGCTTGTGTTGCAGCGACCGACTGATTTCTTTCGCAGCAGCATCAATCTTCAGCTTTTGTTCTTTCCTCCGTCGTCGGTAAGCGCATTTATATAAATTTATAAATTATATACAAACGTTCATTGTATTAATATCGTTTGCTTTTGTCGATATTACAGTGTCCGTTGTTTGTGCTGTACCGTCTCTTTTCTGCTTCTTCGTGCTTTTCTTTGATTCGCCGCCAAATTTCTTTATCCACGAAAGGTGAATTAATTTTCACGACTATATTCTTATGCTAGTTTGAATTGATAAATGATTGCTATGGGATGTTGAATTGGATGTAAATTGTTATTGTTAAGTGATAAATTAATTGCAAGTTAAAATTGGATATAGGATGATTTACGATTTAAAATGAATTATAGATGTCGAATTTTGATTGTTAACTTGACCCCTTCATATGATGAATATTGATTAATTGAATTGACCCTTAAACTGTTAAGTTAATTGACATGTAGAATTGACAAATTTCACTTTGGACTGTTGAACGTATATTGAATTAACTGTTGTAATTGAAATTGAACGACAAGTGAAACTGAAATGTTATAATCTTTAATCTACTTGAAATGATAGAGTAGATTCTAGAAATAGTTATATTAATTGGCGTAAATAACAAACGCGAATTAATACGATTATTTCGGGATTATTTGAAATTGTTGAATTGTTGTGAATGGATGCTATTGCTTGTTTATTTACTTTGACACCATCCCAGCTATCACACTGCAAGTTCCCTTTGTATGTTTTGATTTTGAATTTAAATGGAATCGGGTTGAAATGATAAATACCCAAATAATTTTGACTTAGGATAGAAAATTAAAATAAAACCCGATTGGTCAATTTTTGATAAAAAATATAATAAAATATAAAGTTTTATTTGATGAATAACAATGTTTTGAATAATTTGGAATTTAAATTGGAATAAATGTAAATGTGAATATTTGAATTTGGAACGAATATTTAAGTAGAAATTGATAAAAAGAATATTGTTTAAAATTTAATTATGTAATAATTAAATTTAGAATTATCTGAAATAAATTTTTGAAATAATAAAACAGTTAAGTTTGAAATTACTAATGAATGAGTTTGAAATGATTAATAATTAAGATTTAAAATTATTGAAATTTTGATGAGATCGAATTATAATTAAAATTGAATTGAATATCTTTATTAAGAGAAATTGAAATTTTGAACAAGTGTAAATAAGTTTTAACTAAGTTTGAAATTTGAAAGGAATATCTTTGATAAGAAATTGAATGCGCTTTATCGAAACAAATGAAAGACTTGTAATTTAAAAATTTGATTTGATAAGTGTAATTGTAAATAAGTTGTAAACTTTGATAATGAAAATGAACTTAAGAAGTAATGTAATGAATTGGAAATTTAATTGAAATTGTTTAACGATAAATTTATTAAATGAATATCAAATGAAATCGATGATCGAGTTTGAATCGTTTTGAACGTTAAATTGTTAAATGATTTTGGAATAAATTTATATACGAAATGAAATGGATATTTGAATTGTTTTAATTGAAACTTTGAAATTGAATTATAGAAATGTTGAAATTGAAATTGGAAAGTTTGAAACGAAATTTTGGAAATTGATTTCGAAAGACTAACGAATTGTCGATTTACGAATTGAAAATGAAATTGATTTGGTTTTGAAATATATTAACGACCAATCGGTGTTATAATCACGAAGGTTATTAAAGGAACCGGAGTCGGTTTGGGACATACTCACTGTCTAAACCGGAAACCACTTTAATAACTATACGCGAAGTGATGATCCAGAATGAAGTGGTTGGATTGACGAACGCTGATGATTGAAGAAAGTGAACGATAATGGATAGCTTTGACACTTGTGTCAAATTTGAAATGACTAAAACAGGAGCTGTGCCGGGCCAATGGAGGATTAGCTACCTCAAGTGGACACACTTCTTCGTAAACTATTCTTTTACTTTGTGATTGATTGATGCGCACCCTTGATTTTGGGAGTGTTGTCTCACGGTGTTGCGGGCGCTGCGGCGTTGCGTTCTCACCAGCCCGGATCAGGCGAACGGTAGTATCACTACCTTGGGTATAGCCTCACGTGCCTTGTCATACTTGTATTCCATTTATGCGCGACCACTACGATTTTGATTTGTACCTTTAGTATATGTATTGCCCTCTGGTGACTTCCGGTTTTGGGGAAACTACGGTCTTGTATATGCTTTTGGGAATAAAAATGTGTTAAGGGTGGAATGGGCCATGACTTAACACTATTTTCGATATCTTTATATTATTGATAGACATTATCTACTTATCGTACTCTACTATATATAGATAGTTTATCGGATCCTGAAAGATGCTTATTCCAACCATCTTTGAGTTATTGTTATTTCAAATTTTTAACCATATTATCTATATAAGAATATATGTCCTGATTCGAGTGTTTGTTTGTGCATATGCTCGGATCAGACTGAGGATTGTTGCTGCTGCTTATTTGGAGCTGAAGACTTGAAGACTATCTTATCTTTATCAGTATTGTTCTTTCCATTTGGACATCTATGTTGTTGTACTTCTTTTATTTGAGACATTGTTGTATTTTCTTAGTAGCTTCATGAACTACTATTATGACATTGTTGTAATTCCGCTGCACTATTCTGTTATGTTATATTTCTGTGATTCTGTGATGATTCTCATTTATATACTTATACTCCATTTATGATTCGTGTTTTGTACTATTTAAGTTGACATGTGTGGATTATTGTCAATTTAAATGGTCCAAATATACGGGTTGTTACAAGATAAAACCCTAGGCTAGTTGTCAAAACCCTAATTCATTCACTATACGTCTAAACTTTGTCTTTATGAAATCTGAAACCCTCTTTTTCCTCAAATTAAAATTTCTTCAAAAACCAAATAAAAATTAAACTAGAGAAACAGAAGAAGAAGAAGAAGTTAAATCAAATTGAGGGGGAGTTTTAAACCAAGCGAAGGCGACTCTAAGCATATTACAAAAGAGATAGCTTTTTAGAGGTGAGTGGGTTCATAATTAATTTAAGGATTTACATATTTGATTTTATTATACCTTATTTAATCTAGAAATTATTTTAATTTAAATTATAAATACAATTTATTTAGATTGGGAATTTCACAGCTATTATAATCTATATGAATACGATCCCTTTATTTTAATCTAGATTTGGTTAATGTAAATTTATTGGATAAGAATTGATTCAAGTTGAATACACCCTTTTTTTCAAATTAAATGTGAATTGGTATAACCCTTTTAATGCTAAATCTAGTTTTAGTTGATTTGCTAAAATTGTATATGAAATCAAATATGCTATTTTGGGCGACTATGGATTGTAGGTTACAAATTTGGGTTCGTTGTTATTAATAGATTATAGTAATTAAGAGTTTCTAATTAATAGAGAAGAAGATGAACAAATAAACGGGAAAAAAATAAAACACTACGACCGATCAAAAGGCTCACTAAAGCCGATCAACAGCAAGCAATTGATAGCTCTAGTGCACTAGAGCTGCGTTCGACCAGACTGAATTCTAGACACAGCATGAACCTCGGCCTAAGTACCAAGTTGTAAATTAAATTATTATATATATATTATATATATATATGGATGTTAGTATAAGTAGGGAAACTAGTTCCCTATGTTGGTGATGCTTAGACATTACGGGACTGGATAAACGCTATTTATCCAGCAAGATCGATATTCGAATGGGGTGGCTATATCGCAAATTTCACTCACAGGAGGTTCTACGATAGACGCCAAACAGTGACGATAATGCCTAGAGAAGTGTGTGGCCTGACACTAACGGGAGTTCTTTGGTATGCACAGACGTAGCATGATACTATGTTATTGATGGATCTTGACGCAGTGCAATAAGAGGCGTTATGTTACCACTGAGAGGTAGACACGGATGCAGTAGACATCTTTGGCGTGAGTCGGTATTGTGGGCTCCCCCTCAATGTGTAAAAATATGATATGTGTAGTCATGATTTGGGAAATTTAGTCCCAATATTGGTATTGTAGGTAACCCTACGTTGGAATAGCTCTATTAGCTATTAGTATGATCCGTTGTTGATTTGAGGTTCGATCAGTTATTTAATCCTAAGTGTAAACCTTCAAAAGATGTTGGGTGTAGGTATATTTAGAATTATAATTCCTTAAGTTAATGAAAATAAACTTAGAAGGTAATTCACAAACCAAGTAGGACACCTTAGGACCTATGCAATTAATGCCCCGCTATAACCCTGCTATATCTCATAGCGGATTTCTACCGCTACGATTTATCCACATAGCCCTAAATATAGCCTTTCCGCTATAAGCCCCGCTATTTCCTCTATATCCCGTTGTTCCCGCTATATTCCGCTATTTCCGCTATATCTTCTTCAAAAGAAATGAATTGAAAAATGACATTTATACATTATAAAAATTATGAAATTAATTTATTTAATTGAATTTTTAATATATTTTCAAAAATGAAAATACTCTAATATTCTATTAAATTCAATTATGTTATATAACAGTTTTACGTTTATTTATAGTATATTCGCACATGTTTTTATTTAATATTATTTATGTATTAATTATAATTCAATTAAATGTTAATTTTTCATTAACTACCATTTATATATTTGTAAAAACATTAAGTACGAGTTTTATATGCTATTTTAGAGTCATCCGCTATATCCCGCTATATCCTCGCTGTATCGCCGCTATGACTTTTTGCACCTTCGTCGCATTGAATCAACCGAGCGCTTTAACTGCACAGCTTAGGACACATAGAGTATTAATGAAGTCAATTGAACGTGATCACCATATACTAATAATGTAACTCATTCACCAGACTTTTGTCTGACCCAATCCTTTCATTTTCCCCCACCATGGGATGAGAGGACAACAATAGATTTGGCATAGGAGAAAGGAGTTAAGCAGTAGAGTTCTACTATTCTTCGTCGTTCCTCATGTAACTATTTATTGTATTAAATTTCTATCAAATTAATATTATACTTTTGAAAAACAATGTATATGAATTAAGTATTTTGGAGATTGCTTTTTTGAAATGTTACTTTTAGTACTTGTATTTTTTTTCCTTCGGTTATGAGATCTGAAAGTGTAGAATGTCTTAGATCTTTTCCGTGTGTTCTTAGTCTCTGTAATATTTAAAAACCTGATTGCTTGTACTTCTTAGCACCGACGCAAGTCCAAAAGTCACCCTAGGCTTTGGATGGGTCTGTTTGGAGGTGTGGGTTGTCACATTTGATATCAGAGCTTAGATTTAAATATTCCTTAGGGATTGGATATGTATTGAGAGAATGTACTTGAATGTTTTGAAAATAAAATGCATTTTCCAAAAGGTTTTCAAAAAGTTTTTCGAAATGGGTTTCCAATAAAATCATATATATGTATAGATAAAAGCTTTTCAAAGGTTTTACATATATGAAAGTATAACAAGAAAGAACGCTATCAATTATTCTTGTCGGTACTATCTACGCGAAAGTTGAAAATAAATCCTAATCATAGATAGTGAGAATGAGTAATTGTAATAAGGATGGCTCAGGTGTCGTAGTTAAGATTTCAGGCATGAACATCACTATATAGTTCCACCGGTATCTACAAGCGAGTAGATAAACTAAGCCTAATTTGATTGAGGCTCCGTATTTGAAATTTTCTAACATGTATATTAATACTCAACACTACATACATTTTACTCATCTAGTAGTTGTTGGCTTATCCCTTATATAAGCAAACAGTTATGGTTTAGAGTAAATGTTAAAATTATAATGGTTGAGATGAGAAAAAAAACCTTTTACCTTTATTATGATTTACTCCATAAAGAAATGCTAGTAGAGGTTTCCTATACCAACTAGCAATAGCAAGTAAATTATGTATTTAAGGGTGAGTGAAGAAGGTTAGTATCATGGAACCCATATAATTAAAGTGGGGTGTGATAAGGTAAAAAAGAGAACATGAAAGAAGGACTTAGAAACTTAGAGCAAATCTCCCCAATTAAAGTGGGAAGCCTATTTTTATATTTGTAGTAGTTGCAAAGACTCCTTTTTACTTAAATGTATAGTTAGAGTGTTTCTATATTGGAGTTGGACACTGTATTGGAAGATAAACTTGAGTTAACCATCCTTGAAAAGGACGGAAACCCCATGCGCTTAAGGCATTGATAGGTATAATTGGACTTATGTAAATTAAGTTACTTTTATCTACTCTGATTTAGGTGATAAACCAGTGAAAATGTTTTTTAAAAGTTGGAAACAGTAGATGTTTGATATTTTAAAAAGAAAATTTGGTTGATTTTTGATTTTCTATAAAATGATCAAACAAACATCATGGAATATGTTCAAAAAGTAAAATTAAAAGAATTTGATAAAAGCAACTTTTAACAACTGCTTTAAAGCTTTTATTTTTGTTAGGCACATTGTTGCACTTACCCTTGAGGCATACTTTACTGTTAACAATGAAACTTTTATAAAAAAATCAAGAATTATGTAAGACCCAGATTTTTAATCTCTTTTATAAATAAGAAATGATTAGTGATTAAAAACGTCATTTATAAATGATTCTATCGTACTTTAAAACAATAATAATAATGATAATGATAGTAGTAAATTAAAACATCATGTTTTCTATTAGATTACAGTTTTCGAGAATTTCTTGTTTATAACGAAATTTTTTTAGAAAGATATGTTTTTTGTACACTTTGCTAAAAGGCTAAACCGTTTTGATTTTTGGTAAAATAAAAATGTTATGATCTTTGTAAAAGGAAAATGTTTGTTAAAAATGGATTGAGGGTTTTACAGTTTTAGAAACTTACTTGTTTTGTCGAGGGTGATGTTAAAATCAAAGGTTTTGATTTAAAAGATAAATTAAAGTATAAGTACCACTTAAACTTAAAAAAGAGAAGAAATGAATTGAAGTTAGATAAATAGGATTACATAGCCTACAGAGAATAAAGTGAATATGGAGTTAAGAAGCATGAAATATTTGGGGATAGAGGTAGAAAGTAGTATGGTGATTTAATGACCTTTCAATCAATGTTTGAATTAGAAGAGTAGAGTACTACTAGGTCAAACTTCCTGTAATAATGAAGAGTAACACTGCTTTGTGTTTTCTACCCCAAGCATTGCTTGAATTGTAGAATCTTTGCGTAAGAAAGTTTGGAAAATATGACTTGGGTAAAACTATTTCTAAGTAAAGAAAGTGTAAGTCGTGATGTTTTATTGTATCAAAGAATACTACAGATATAAAAGGTTTTCCCTTTTGTTGGCTACTATAAGTAGAATATAGTTTTTCATGGAACTTGGAATATGAGCAAGCTTTTAGTTAGCTAAAGGAGTTATTGACTACTACACCTACTAGTATACCTATTTTAGTACCCCTTGATAGTTCAAATGAAGTTGATGTATATACCAATGCTTGTAGTACAGGATGGGATGCTATTTTGATACATGAGGGTAGAGTGTTCATTATCCTAATATACAGTTGAAAGTACATGAGAAAAATTATCTAACCCACGATCTTGAGATTATAGTTATTATTTTGCTCTTAAGTCTCGGAGGTGATTAAGTTGTTTATATATTATAAGTCTCCAAAGTATTAGTTGTTTGAACATCGCCGGAAGAGGAAGATGGTTTGGATTACTTGTAGGTGGATGATGTTGATCCAACATTTCGGATAACATTATGCCACACATGTTGCTTTTGGCTTAGGAAGTTATAGGCACCAAGCATGTTGTTTTTGACTTGGTAAATTATAGGTAACCAAGAAGGTAGGTTGTCGTCTTATAGTATACGTTATACGACGATAATTATAAAGCAGTTGGCACTTGAGCTATCATCGCAACTACAAGTATGTTGTTGGGGATGAGGTGACATGAGTTCGATAAGATGTTTACTAGGCTAGGACATTGTCCATTTAAGATGTTCCTAGGTTATTTTTTGGGTATGGTGTTAGTTAAGTATTGGTCATTATGTGTAGCATATTAAAATGCAAGGCACCATTCCATACTAGGTTGTCTCGACCACAAAATAATTGGAATAAAATGGTGAGAAGTTACATTTAGGGAAAAGGTCACATTGATGGGATGACATTAGGGAATGGTATATTTTGGAAGTTCAAACTACAAAAGATATCCTAAAGGGAGTTGGAGTCAAGTTTTTGCAAGGAATGGTTAATTCAAGGTTTGAGTTAGAATAAAAATATTGCTAATTGCACGTATTAAAAATGCGAAGGCAATTTTCTTAGAAAAAAGACTTGGAAATTTTTGGTAAGATTTGGAGGAAATGATAATAGGTTCTTTATAATCATCCCTCAAATTGGAAGGAGGTTATTTATTCAAGGAAACTCATGAAAGACTGAGTTAGGATACATAGTTGTGTTGCATAACAACTGCACATGAATGAAGTATCACTTAGGTGATTACTATCAATGCTAAAATAATTTTAAGTTACAATTTCTATTAAATTTAGGATCTATCTTAGATTTAGGATTTTTATTTTTAGGTTTGAATAGGAAAATAGACCAAGTTTGCCCTAATAGAATATTTGAGTATTTACTTACTTGTAGAACTTAGGGTAAATCTTTGTTGACTATAAACATGATACCTACTACCATGGTTGTTGAAGGATTAGGAAAACCAACCATAAGAAAAATGAGATAACTTAATTCGAATTGAACTGGAAAAGAAGTTATGTTATTTTCAACAATTTATGAAATTACCACGTTTGGATACCCTTGGGTAAAATGGAGAAATAGCAAAAGAGCTAAGTAGAAAATACAAGGGGAGGGACACCATCCACTTTTGAGTTTACTTTAGTATTTAGAAGATGAAGTGATCAGGTATAGTACTGGAGGATTTAAGGCATTATGTATGTGCATTGAGGATTGCATAAGGCTATAGTTCCATTAGAGCATACTTACGCGATGGTGCATGCCAACATCATTTTATTTGGGTTGGTAAGTGGAGTTGCATAGGGTTGCTTATGCACATACATTTGAATTGAAGATACATGTCGGTGGTAAAAATGAGAAGTGCTGTCAGAAGAATAATCCAGTTAGAATACTTAGAAAGTGGATTTGATCCATAGAAATATATGGACTGCACAAGATAGGCAGAAAGAATATGCTGATAGAAGACACACAAGTTGAAGTTCGCGGTGGGCAACATGGTCTACGCGAGTATCTTACCGTTTAGATATGTTATTGGGTTAGTCATTTGGAAAAATTAGCAAGGAGAATTGTAGGGCCTTTTCGATTTTGGATAGAGTAGGAATGTTGGCCTATGAAGCGGAGCTTCCTGGAGGGTTACAGGGAGTTCATAATGTTTTTCATGTGTTGCACTACTAGAAGTGTTTATACAATGCAGCTACTGTGGTCGAACCATGTCAGTTAAGAGAAATCGAAGAGGATAAGTGAATCACTTGTTCGCCATGCACCTACCCGCATTATTGGGCATAAGATAAAGCGACTTCGCAATAAAATAATTAAACCAGTTAGAGTCCAATAGGAAGATGACCCAGTTGAGGGTACATGGGAGCCTGAGGAGAAGATCCGAGCTACCCATTTAGAACTCCTTTTTGGCACATTTCCATTTTAGTTAAATAAGTATAAACTACTTATGTATCTAGGTTCTAGCTTAGTATACACTATAGGTAGGGACAATTGGATGTTAGGAATGGTTGTGAACATGTCACTAGGACATGTTTTGGATGAAGATACTAATGGATGTTTTTATTAAATTGACATTTGCACACTTAGGCAATTATATCCTTGAGTTAGCATACACCAACACTTGTTTCATTTAAAGAGTTATATGCATGGTTGTTGCATATGGATTGAACGGTTGCGCATAAATGTAGAATTGCCAGTATATTTACATAGGATATTGCATACATTTTGGATACATGTCATAAGCACGTGCATTTGAGGAGGTCGACTAGATTAGGAGACCGCCAAATTTTTGCATTAGTACATGTTTATATGCATACTATACCTACATGTACATATTGCATTAGAGTTTTGAACTAAGGACAATGATAACACATAGTTGATGGATGAGTAGATGGTTGTAATCATTAATTTCCATGCGTATGGGTTGCATTTTTTCATCCTTAGAAATTTTGTGGATGAAATGCTTTTTAGGAAGAGAATGTAACACCCCTAAAATTTAACAGGAAATTTAAATAAAAGAATTAAATTTAAATATAACAAGGGTAAAATTGAAATTCTTACAAATGTCTGAATCTAGCTACGAAACTGCACCATTGCGTTCGTAGCAATTCTCTAGACAATTTTCATATATAACATTTTGAAATCAAAGCAAGTATGAAAAAGTTATTAATGTTTGAAAATTTGAAATCGAAATTAATTAAATAATTAAATAAGGAAGCTCCATCAATCGACACCCCAAACCTGGCCAGTCAACCCTAGCGATCAACCGCTCGAAGGTAAGTGGTTGACTTGTCAAAGCTTCTGGGCAAGAGTTTTGAGCGGCCTAACGGTCTAGATTTTATAGTAATTGAATCTAATGGTTGAGATTAGTTTTTATCCTTATAAATACAAGGCTAATTGTTAGAACCCTAATTTATTTACTGTACTTCCAAACTCTATCTCTTTGAAATCTAAAACCCTCTTTCTTGTCAAATCAAAATTTCTTCAAAAACCAAACAAAAATTAAATTAGAGAAATTGAAGAATGAGAAGTTAAATCAAATCAAAGGGGAATTCTACACCAAACGGCGGTGATTCTAAGCATGTTACAGAGAGATTAGCTTTTTAGAGGTGAGTGAGTTCATAATTAATTTAGGGATTTACATATAAGTGATTTTGTTATACCCTATTTTATCTAGAAATTATTTTAATTTAAATTATAAATATTGTTAGTTTGGATTGGGAATTTCACAGCAATTATAACCTATATGAATATGATCCCTTCCTTTTAATCTAGATCTAGTTAATATAAATTTGTTGGATAAGAGTTGATTCAAGTTGAATACACCTTTTTGTCAAATTAAATATGAATTGGTATATTCCTTTTGACACTAAACCTAGTTTAAGTTTATTTACTAAAATTATATATGAATTTGTGTATGAAATCAAATACGTAGTTTTGGACGATTATAAATAGTAGATTTACAAATTTGGGTTCACTGTAATTAATAGATTAGTATAATTAAGAGTTTCTAATTAACAGAGAAGAAGGTGAATAAATAAACGAAAAGGCACTACGACCGATCGACATGATTATTGGAGGCCATGGACCGTATATCGAATTCTGGGTGTAGCCTAAACCTCTGCTTAAGGCCTAAGTTATAAATTAAAGTGTATTGTATATTATATATATATGGATGTTAGTATAAGTAAGGAAACTAGTTCCTTATGGTGGCGACGCTTGGAAGTTATGGGACTGGATAAATGCTATTTATCCTGCAGATATTCGACTAGGGTGATTCTATCACAAATTGCACTCGCAAGAGGTTCAACGTTGCATGTGAAACACTGTCGATAATGCCTAGAGAAGTGTGTGGCCCGACACTAATGGGAGTTGCATGTATTAATGAACATGGCATGATACTGTGTTATTGACGGATCCCAAGGCGATGCGATAAGAGGCGTTACGTTACCATTGAGAGGTGGACAGGGATGCAACAGACGTCTTTGGCATGAGTCATCATTTCCAGCTCCCCCTCAATGCATAAATATGATATGCGTGGTCATAATTTGGGAAATATAATTCCATGGTTGATATTGTAGGTAACCCTATGTTGGATAAGTTCCAGTAGCTATTAGTTTGATCTGTTGTTGATTTAGGGTTCGATTAGTTATTTGACCTTGAGTGTAAACCCTCACAAGATGTTGCATGTAGATGTATTTAGAATTATAATTCTTTAAGTTAATAAAAGCAAACTTAGAAGGTAGTTCACAAAATCAAGTAGGGTATCTTAGGACACATAGAGTATTAATAAAGTCAATTGCATGTGATCACCGTATATTAGTAATGTAAATCATTCGTCTATCCCACTACTTTTATTTTCCTCCACCACGGGATGATAGGACAATAGTTAATTTGACATAATACATGGAGAAAGGAGCTAAGTGTTGGAGTTCTTCTATTCTTCGTTGTTCCTCATGTAACTATTTATTGTATTAAATGTATATCAAACTTATATTGTACTTTGGAAATAGTGTATATGAATTAAGTATTTTTGAGATTGTTTTTTATATGTTGACTTTCAGTACTTATATTTCTTTTTCCTTCTACTATGAGATCTGAAAGTGTAGAATGTCTTAGTTTTGTCTGTATATTCTTAGTCTCTGTAATGTTTAAAAACCCGATAGCTTGTACTTCTTGGCACTGACGTGAGTCTAAAAGTGATCCTAGGTTTTGGATCTGTCAGTCGGGAGGTGTGGTTGACATAATCCTTATACCAAAAACCCATATATGAATCGTATATGAGTAATAAACTACGTTAATGTTGTTCGAACATCCATAACCAATATCTGTATGTTGAATTTCCATTAACTACCAAGAGAGGCATATATAGCCACTAATAGTCTGTGACTTGAGTAAATACCCAAGGATGTTGATTTTTAGGTCTCGTCGCAACAACTAATTATGCTACATATAGTATATAACCTACTCTAGAACGATGTAACACCCCGTAAAATGAACCATAAATAAATGAAATAAAATTTAATTAAATATAATAAGGTAAAATATGGAAATTTTATAAAAGTTGGAATTTGATCACGAAAGTTATTCCATTGCATTCGTGGCGAAATTCTGATTTGTTTCAATGTATGATATGCTGAAAAAGAAGCTCAAGCGAAGAAGATATGAGCGCTCGAAATTTTCAGGTTAAAATTAATTTAGTTTGAATTCAAATTCAAATGAGAATTTGAATTTAGGGTTTAAATTTCAAAATTAGCATGGGGGTTAAGTAAACATTTTAATTGATGTTTAACGTTAAGAATAAATAGGGTAAAAAATTAATTAAAATCAAAATGCAACGACAACAAATCATTATTGCCCAAAATAAGGCAGAGTGGTCGACTTGCATGGGTCGACCAGTCGAGCTTAGGCGGTCAACCGTCTCCTGATAGTGGCGGCTAGGGTTTTACGTTGTTTAACACTCCAGACTTGTCTGTTTCTCTTCCAATTTGATCCTTCGGTTCTGATGCATTTCAACCCTTATAAACATAACCTACCCTCTCCACTTTTTATTCATACTATTTTGGGGAATACAACGAAAACTTTGTCATTGTTATCTCTCAAAATTAGATTCATAAACTCCATAGAAAATTCAAGCAAAAATTCAATCCCTTTTCTAATTATTTCTTCTTCTTCATCTAATCTATTCTTCTTTTATTCTTTCTCCAATTGTTCTGAATCTAATAAAAATAGATACATCTTCCCTATTGTGTAAATATCAAAAGAGAGAGATTCTGGAGAAGATTGAAAGGTGTGCAAATCTAAGGAAAGCAAAGCTAAGGCTGTTCTGTGAGTGGAAACCTTAGTATTTCTTTTTCAGTAATTGTTTGGTGTATCTCTATGGATTTGAATATGCCTTAGGGATTTTGGGATTGCGATAATACAATAGATAAAATCCCCCAACATTCCTTTTTATTTCGAAATGTCAATTCTATGTTGATATTCTCAATTATTTACATTAATTTGATGGAATTTGTTTTGTTTATGCAATTTTTGATAATTTCATAATCTATTCCACTTCTCCTTCTTCTTTAGTTCAAGTTGTGATTCTTCAATGAAATAAGGGATTTAGATTATGGATTTTATTCATAGTTTACCACTTATTCCAAACAAATTTCCTTCTTATTTATTTTTTTGTAAAAGAGGATTTAAATATAATATGGAGTTTAGATTGCAATTCCTATTGTTTAGGATATTCCATTGAATTGGTGTAATAAATTGAGTTTCTATTTTATTTACAAGTCCGTTATTGCAGTTTTGGTTATGAATATTTATTCCTTAGAATCTCTTATTTTTTTATGTTCAAATCTTAGGAATTTGAAGAAAAAAGACTTGTAATAGTATTTGGTTAGGGAATTGGCATTTAACGCTAGTTCAGGGCGTAAAATCCATGCGTTTAGAATTTATTACCCACGGATAATTATTTATCTCTATTTACGTAATTAACGTATAATTATTGTGTATAGCGTAGTTAATTAGGTATTTATTTTCATTTATTTCTCGTATTGGGAATGTAATAGATTGTTAGGCGAAAATAAAAAGAAACTCTTATATAGCCTAATTATTATTCTAAGGTGTAATAAGGAAGATTACTTATAAGGCCTTATTTATGAAACGATGAGATGAGTATTATTATATATATGGAGTGTATTTAATTTATGGCTAAGTCATAAGGATGCAAGGTCAATAAAGTTACATGACGGAAGTCTACCCTTTACTTTGAGGCTACTAGCAGTTGTGTACACTTCTTATTGACGTGAGATATCCTGATGATAAATCCACCCAGTTAATTTGGCTACCACTTCCTACAAATAATTGGACAAATGTGAGATGTCATTATGAGTATGGGTCATAGTACGAGGGGCCTATTTCTGGGTCTTGAGGTATTAAGTGGTTGTTTGAGGACCCGCCTTTTTCCCCAAAATGAAGTATTAAATGGCCTAGAGGACACATTACATGGTATCTCTGTAGGGGTCCGCTTCTGGATAAGGTATTAAGTGACTGATTAAGGGTCTACCTTTCCAAATAAAGAAGTATTAAGTGACTTGATATTCCATAGGATGCCAGTTAGATAGTACCATTGAGAAGCACGTCTTGGGAATAGGTATTAAATGATGGGGTCTGCCTTTATTAAGGTATTAAACGATCGAACAACATATTCTCCAATAAATGGTATTAAGTGACTTGGGTATTATCTCTTGCACCACTAGTTAATTATAATGTGGAATTTGGATTATGGGATTTTGGAGACTTGCTTCTTTCCTTAAAAATAAGTATTAAATGATTTTAATGGTTTTATGTTTGTAAACATATCCTTATTTTGAAATATACTACTCAAGTACTGAAAACGTAAGACTCGAGGTTTTTATTCACTAGACACTTATTGTTCTGACTCCCTCCTCATTACAACATAGGTTAAAGGATGTTGATGGCGAAGATGACGCTTGGATATGGAGGTGTTTACTTATGGCAGTATCTATCATTCTCACTTTCTTTTATGTATAGCCATGTATCTACACTATTGTTGTAACAGATTTATGATACGATTTGATGGTTCTTTGTATCTTTGCATATTTATGATTTTAGAATAAATATGTACACTTTGCTATTATATTTTGTTCCATCCGCTGTGAATTCTGAAAGTTAGTTATAGCTCTATACTATTATTTTCGTAGTTTTACCAACAGCTTACCTTAGAATGGATCTAAATTTCGATGGGCCTTTCTAAGTCGAAATTTAGGCCTGTTCCAGAGTGTGTTGTTACATTTGGCATCAGAGCCTAGGTTACTCGATCAAAGGGGGAAAACTATGCGTATGAGAGATGTACTTGTTATTTTAAAAAGGTTTTTAAAAAAGAATTTTCAAAATTATTACTATATATATACATCCTGTTTTTTTAACATACGCATATACACTAGGCAACTCTTTTCATTCAACATATAAATATTATCTTAGGAAATTATCACTAAAAATTCAACCGGCAGATAGTTGATATGGGTGATAATCAATCTTCTTCTGGACAAGGGAACCCTACCCGTGGAAGACCACTCATTCGTGGAATGCCCGAATGGTTTAGACAATATCCTAGGAATGTTGAGAAAATTCCAATTCCTTCAACTGCACTGGTAGCACCTCTACACCACCCACTGTTGCAACACCCTGTCCTATCGACTTTCCAAAGTTGTGTAAGGACTTTCTCAATATGGGAGGGAAGACATACTTAGGAACTAAAGGATATTCAGAAGCTAAAGCTTGGGTTAGTAACCGCGAGAAGATATTTAGAGAGATTGGATTGGATGATTTGCTAAGAAGCAGAATAGCAGCTTGGAACCACAAGGAGGAAGCTTTAGACTAGTGGAACTTTGTGACTAATGTGCACCCCAGAAGGATATTCTCTTAGGACAAATTCAAGGATAGATTTAAGATGAGATTCATGTCGCAAGCAGCGGTTAGCTTACAAATGGAAAGATTCATTCATGTGAAACAATGAGGTTTTACTCTCAAGGAGTACATAGCTAAGTTTGTTGAATTGGCTAAACTTGGGATGAGCCTAATAAACACACCTACGAAAAAGGCCATGAAGTTTGTGAAGGGCCTAAATTCTCTGTTAAGAAAAATGTTGTTGACCCAAGTGCCTATGAGGGTCATGTATGAGATGTTGGTGGAAATGGCAATGTTACAAGTGGCCAATACGGAAGACAAGGAAGTAGAAAAGAGGACCGTATCGACCCAAAAGCAAGGAGGGTCCAAGAAATGAAGCTTTTGGACCAATAAGAAGTCAAAGGTGAAGTTTATGAAGGATGGCGAGGTATGTCAGAGATGCCATAAGAAGGTTCATGAAATCAATGATTGTAGGGTGAGTCTGATGAAGGATGCCTTTAAAGGGAAGTACTTTAATTGCCATGAGGAAGGGCATTACAAGAATCAGTGTCCCTAGATGGATAAAGAAGGATCGAGTGGACAAGTCTTGCCATTGAAGCTGTCCCTATTACTAGTAAACCACCAAATGACCAAGGGAAAGCAGCTCTATAAGGTATAACTCTTATTTTTGGGGTTACTATTCATACCCTATTTGATTCAGGGGCATCACATTCCTTCATAGCTAGGAATATAGTAAATTTCTTAAACCTTAAACAGCCCAATAGAGATTTCCAATCCCATTAGGGATTTGGCCCATCTTTCTCTTATTTGCAAAGACCAAGTGTTAGACATATGCGATGTTGATTTCATATGCAATGCGTACGTTCTAAATTTTAAGGGGTATGGAGTTATCTTGGGTATGGATTGGTTGTCATATTATGGAGCCATTCTTGATTGTGCTAAGGGGGTTGTATGACTTAGGAGTTGTGGAGGTCATGATCTAGAATTTCTTTGTAAACCCAAAGATTTAGTTGAGTTAAGTCATTTATACTCACTAAGTCAATCTGGTATTGGAGAACTATCATTTGTACCCATAGGTTGGGAATTTCTTGATGTCTTCGAGGAGGTCTCCAAATCGATTTGAAACGAATAGGATTTTTGACCCTCGAGAATCGACACTAATACATCCTTGGTATTCACGTGCCGCAAATTCAAGTACCGGAAAACCCGACCCTTAAGGGAAAGAAGTAAATAAAGACAAAAAAGAATCTTACATGAATGGAATAACATATATTATTTCAATATATAATATTTACAGTGGAAAATTTTAAATACATTTATCGAAACTTAACATCAACATGGACAGTTATAAATCTCTGTACCTACAAATGCAGAATACAATAGTACATAAGTGTGGTGGAAATGGATAACAATCTTCATAAGAATCTTCTAGCTCCATGCTCCGAGCTCTTTCAAAATGCTCCAAACTAAACTTGACTACTAGGCTGTAACATCCCACTATTTTGGACCATTCAAATCGACAATAAATCCACACATGTCGGACTTGAATACTTCAAAATAGTGGATTGTTAAGAAAATTTGGAGCAAATAAAATCAAACACAAAATCACAGACACAGAATATCAGAATAACTCGCAGCGGAAATAAAATACCATAGTAGTTCATGAAGCTACTATATAAATAATCTCAAAATAGATACAAAATGTCATAGTCTGGAAAACAAATACAACAGAAGTCTGAATACATAAGTCACTAATACATAAACGCAGCTGAATAGGAAATAACCGGAAAGGAAATGGATGACAGATAGATAAATAAGCTCCAGCAAATCTCTAGCTCCAGAAGGTGAATCAGAGCTGTGATACTTAGGCTGACCCGAGCGTAAAGCAAAATACAAAACACTCGAGTCAGGACATACATACTTATACAATGTAAACCAACTCAAGTGAACTGTAACAGGAATGCACAAATAACTTAAAAGATGCTTGGGATCGCCCATCCTTTAAGGATCCGTTAAACTATCTAATAAGCCGTAATAAACGCTATCATAGTAATGTCTAAAGTAAAGTAAACTGTTTGCACCAAAATTGGGCACAACACTCTTCAGAAGTTTTTGAAGAGATCAAGTGAAGAAATTAAATGTAAAAAGAGGATTATCTAACAAAAACTCCAAATCTCAGATATGAAACTAATTAAAATGAAAGGAGACACAAGAATTTAGAGTGGTTTGGCGTATCGCCTACGTCCACTATGAAGTGATAGCTTTATTGATCTTTCTTTGAAGATTACAAGTGAATTCAATGAATTACAGCAGATAATTATGATTTGCAGCAGTGAATTTTGTTATTGGCAGCAGCAAGGGAGTGTAGATCTGGATCCGGCAGAGTCTGGGCGTTCGAGAATTCAAAGAAGAAGAAGCCCCTTTTTTGTATGCCCTGGGGCTCTATTTATAGGTGTAGGAGGCTGATATTTCGCTCAGATCTCGGGAGGCTCCTTCTGGCACATGACCAGGCCCGCGCGCCCAAGCCCGCGAAGTTTCGGTCCGATCCGTGATCGATACAAATGGATTTCGTATCGATCAAGATCACGTCCGATGGAGTCAAAATTTGGCGTGGACATTCTTTAGCATGCACGTTGCCTTCTGTGAAAATTTCATAGCATTTGGACTTGTAGATTAGGAGATATGATCGATACGAATTGGGATCTTCGGTTGGTTGTTTCGTTCGAGTCCCTCTGTTCGACTCGCTCTTATTCGACTCGGTATTGTTCGAATCGCTGTTCCACTCGATGACATGGCGTTTGAATCTCTGGATGACTCCGCCTTTGATGTCGTTTTGATCGAGTTGTTCTTGGACCTTGCCTTGTTCGTATCGATGGAACTCAACTCCGATCGATTGATTCGAACACAGCAACACGATGGATTCGATCAGGGCTTTTCCATTATGGATACGAACTGGACATATGAGAGACATGAACTACTGCTGCTCGATGGATTCGAGCAACGCGCTCCAGCTGATGGATTCTAAGTAGGCATTAGACGATCAAATCGAACTATTGTTTTCTAAAGGATGCGAAGCAAGTCGAATAGTGGTTCTGTGATGGGTGCGAAGCAGAGCGAGTCGAAGTAGGCATTCCTGATGGATTCGAACTGAGCGACTCGAACAGTGGTTGTTTTCATCCAATTTTGTATCGATCGTAATTTGAACATACGAACTCGGATTGACTTGAGATTTCGAACGTTGACTCTCGTAGCTTTGCTTGTTCTGTTATATCAATTTAAGCTCGATCCGAACTCGAACAAAATTTGTCGATATCCATAGTGGGCCTGCGTATAACCGATTTTCTAGACGAACTGCCTTTGGTTTCTAGTCAAGTTCTTGGTGTCACGGCCTTGCCAAAAGGCGGGATAACATTTGCCCCCCAAAGTACGTCTTGTGGGAACATGATGTGCTTTGAAATGCTGCAATCTTCATTCTGAATAGTTATCGTCTTTTCGATGAAAGCTGTAACCTTCGACTGATTTTCTCGATAATGTAAACTGTTGACTGTCAACTGCTGCATCCGATATTGTGGCAACTGGTTGCTGTACGCTAGTGATTAGCCATTTGTCGTTGTAATCGTTATCAAACGAGTTTCCAATTCCTGTAAATCTGGAATATTGAACATTAGTCTGACATATATGCATATATGTTAATCTGACTCTATATATGTTAATCTGACTCTCGCTGACGTTTACGAGTCGTTGTCAGTTTATCTTATATTGAATTCCGTATCAATCCTCTCCTGAACCGACGTGAAATTCGTTGTAACAACGCTCGATGGTTGTTTTTTGAATGTTCCTTCGTAACGATCCTCTCCTGAATCGATGTGAAGGATTGAAATATTGTTTTCGCATTGGTATCCACTACATTGACGGATACGAAATGAGCGGCCCGCATTGATGAATATGAGCTTGGATGGATATGAAACGATCATTTGTATTGATGGTTACGGATTTCGGTGGGCCCCAATGCAGTTGTCTTCGTTTTCAAATCGATGTTGACCATAAAAATGGATAAGAAACGCGCCTTTGCATCGATGAATATTGGCCTCTAGATGCCGTGGCTTGATGGATTCGAACTGATTGTTCATATCGATGCTCTGGGGAAGGAGTTGGAAACGATCGATACGAACAAGGATTTTGTATCGATGGACGCGGGGTTCGATGGATACGAAGCGCAAGTTCGACTCGATCTTGTGGTGACACTTCGTAGCCAGTTGAACTCACCGGGAGGTGAATCGTTTTTTAACTTTGTGCTCGAGTCCATATAAAAACTGTGGACTTAGCCATTTTTTCACTTTTCACTTTTTACTGCTGTGTCTCGCTTTCGTATCGCTTCTAAGAAAGGAAAACTGCTCGAATTCAAATCGAACCAAAACCTTTAATTCCTTCAACCATTTATCGAAATAAGGTAATCAATTGAACGAGTCCGGTCGTAGCACGAAGAGACCCAAATTCTCATGCTGTTCCATTTTAATCTGTGTCGAACATTGCTCGAGGAAGGAGATAACGTGCGAGGTCGAGAAAGGACAGAATGGAGTTTAAATCGATCTGGGGAAGAAGGAGTGTTGAGGAAGATAGCTTGGTCCTCGTTTTCGTGTCGATCTGGAGGGTTTCGAGATGATGAGATGGAGGCCTTCGTATCGATCGATGGCGAAGTTGTTGCATCGAGTCGATATGATCGACGCGATTGTCTCGAGCGTGTCGATCGATACGAAGGGGTTGCGTCTAATGGATTTGAAACCCAGGGTCCTCGATCGATTCGAAATCATCGAGTCGAAAAGGACCGATATGACAGCGTCCCCATCGATGGATACGAACACCCCTCCTGGATCGATTCGAAGTCCCCGGTCTTTTGACCGAATCAAACTTGCACGCCAGCCTTTTAACCGAGTCGAACTTGCACACAGATGAATACGAACTATCGATGCGAACATAGCTCTATTGATCGATACGAATTGAACGTTAAAGAACCCATAATTCCCTGTATACTTAAGAAACTAACTCCGACGAGCTTCGAACTTGCATAACTGGACTTGACCTTCGAATGGCACATCTGACCGCCTTGCGAAGCTCGTCGATGGAACTATAATTTAACAAAATGATAACAAACTTTAACTTGGATCGATGGCACGGTTGTGACGGTCAGCGATGACGGTCCTTCCGACTGAATTTCGAAGTCTCATCGTTTACTTTCTTTCTCTATTTCTGTAGAACTTCTCAAGTGATATACAGTGTTGCACTGCACGTCACACTCACACACTTTACACTGGGGGATGCACGAGCGTTATTGTTTGTTTAACAATGATTTTTCATAAGCTAGTTAGTCATGGAACCCTCAAGTTCACAACAGCAGGAACTCCCGAGTTCAATTCCTCCAACAATCGAGATACCGGTCATTGAAGCCGAAGTTATAGACCCAGCTCTGGACGATCGTCCAGGTGCCTAGTTCATTTGTCGTCCACAAGATTCTGTGCCGTCTGGTATCTCCGAGGATATGCTAGGACGGATTTGTTTAAGGCACGGTTTGTCGCTTGACGATGTGTTACTGCCTGGGCCAAATGACAGGCCACATGATCCCCCAGAGGGGTTTACTGCTTTCAACCGTCACGCTTGTATAGCGGGGACACTTCCTCCCTTCAATCAATATATAAGGGAGATGTTATCACTCCTTGGAATAGCTCCATCCTAGCTGCACCCCAACGGGTATGCTTTGTTGAATAGCACCTTCATTCTATTTTTGGAGATCCTCTTTCGACCATCAAAGCCGATCGAGATCAGATATTTATTTAACGTTAAGAGCCGTGGAGACAGCCCTTCTTTCACCTTCTTGGAAGCAGTCAGGAACTGCCACATTGTAATGGGCTCCTGGGGAAGGCTAAGTTATTTTAAAACCGAATGGTTCTATGTTCGGTGCCCCCCTGGATTTGCTAGGCGATGGTTGGATAGACGTAAGTGTTACAATTCTTTCTCTTGAATCATCGAGATAGTAATGACCGACTTCAAAACTGACATACTTCTCTTCCTTTATAGCTGCAATCTCTCGACTTGATAGTGCATACTTCAAAGAGTTAGTTCGGATCCTCCAAGCGGTTCCGGGCGAAGAGAGGCACATCGACTTGGTTCTGACCGATAGAAACTTGAGGACTGTCGGGCTGATTGAACGGAGGCAGAGCATACGGCTGGAAGGGACACTTAGAGTGGTCTCAAAGAAACGGGCAAAGCGCAAAGCGCCCGCAGTCGTAATAGCTGAAGAAGTTGACCCGGAGAGAATGCCTACTGATAATGAGCTCCCAGCTGGGCCTTCTTCCGATGTCCATGATCCAGGAGGAAAGAGAAAAGGCAAGGCTGTTGCTTACAAGCGTTCTAAATCCGAGAGGTTTAAATCTGTGGTCATGTCCTTGTCCGTCCCGGGGATTAGAATTTCGGAGGCTCCTCCCCCGCCAGTAGAGAATCCTTTTGAAGGGCTTGCTGATATTCCGATTCTGGATTTTGTGTCGTCGCAACACGACGCCGGGATGGAGGAGCTTGATAATGCTCTTGAACTGAGCGGGTCGCTTGCTATGAGTGCGGCCGACATTTCCGGTTGGTCGGGGGGTTGCACATTCATACACTTCACTACACTACATGATTCACAACTGTAAATCGTCCAACTTAGGAAATCACTAACTCTTCCTTCGTTTCTCATTTTTAGGTACTATGTCTGGAAAAGGATCGATGCTCGGGAATCTTCGCTCGACCCAAAAGGATTCTTCCTATTATGATTCCCATAGGAGAGACTCGGATAGAGATCGCGATCGCGAGTACTCTAACCAAGATAGGTATGGGCGTGATACAGACAGAGAATACAAACGTCGGTCTAGATCACGCTCACCTCCTCTTAGACTTCCATCTCCACCTCCCGTTCTTGTTCTGCACCCGCCAGAGCCTCCTCATCACAGACCATCTTCTCACACTTCTCGATCCGAAACTCACCTCCAGAGAGTTGAGACCACGGCCTCCATAATTACAAAGCAGGTCCCAGCTGAGCCTACAGGAGAAGGGGCTATTAAACTGGCTCAGATAAAGAAGGATTTTTCGAACATTTGATTTGATGGCTATGTCTTCCCACCACACTTAAAAAGAATTTCATCAGGGGTAGAAGGCACGATGCATGATTACGTCCATGACCTCTACACCCAGTACAGAGAGTGGATAAAGGCTGCAGAGAAACCTTCTAAGGTGGCCTTTGAGCAAGCCAAAGCACTTGAGAAAATCGAGACCGAACTCGCTCAAAGGGATTGGATCATTCAAGTGCTGACTGCTGAGGCCGAGTCTTCTCGGAAATCTGAAATCGAGGCCACCAAAAAAGCTGATGAAGCGAATGTGACCATGGAGAGGTTGAGGCAGACTCATGTTGCCTTGGTGAAGGAGATGGGCCATCGGAATACTACAGTCATCGTCGAGCGTGATGCGGCGGTCAAGGAACTTAACAAGCTCAAGGCTAAATTTTCCGACATGGCCAAGGAAAGGGATGACGCAAACAACGCAGCCCAGGAGGCGTGCGAACAAACTGTTCTACTTAGGGGTGAGCGGGATGCAACTGTGGCCAAAGTCCACAAGGTGGAGACTGAGGTCGAGGAGAAAGTGAAGTCGGCCGAGTCCAGGCTAGAGGCTGACATCGAAGACCTTCCCGTTGTTTACAATGCTAACGTGTTGAGGCACATGGGTCTAGCCTGGCTTGATGATTATCCGGTGCATCTTTACAACGCTTGGGGCCGACTGGTTGAGGAAGAGAAGGAGGCGCATCTGGGTGAGTCTGTGGATGAATTTGAGCTCGAGAATCGCATTCTGAATGAAGATGAAAGGAAGATTCTTCACGATTCAATGATTCTGCATGAGAAGGAAAGACTTGGCGCCCAACACATTGAAATAGGAGAGGGTTCAGGGGTTGACCATCATGAGGCGAGACTTGAAGTTCCAGTGTCAACCCAGCCCGATTCCTCGTCTACAGTCGATCCCCAAGCTGTTCCTGCCTACAATCCGGATCAGCCGTAGATGTCTCCGGCTACGGCGCAAGTTACTGAAGCCGTTCCGCCGCCTACAAATCAAATTGAGGAAGGTATTCTAAACATTCCAAATATCTGCCCTAAGTCGGAATCTTTATCTGAATTAAATTCTGACAGTTCTCTTATTTTTGTCCAGTGATTGACCCTGCACCGGCCATGCCTCCTGCTACTCAAGAATCATATCAGACGCAGGAGGCTATCGTGACTGAAGCGATCACCGTAACTACAACTGCCCCACCCGACGATGCGCAGGGAAGCACACTTGTATTTGATGAGCAGTTGATGGAAGAACTCTTTCGTCGTCATGGCAATCCTTTAGCCGGCTTATCATTCGTTATGGGCGGAGGTGTTCCTGCCACAAGCTCTTCGATGCCGACTGTTGACGCTCCCAGCGAGGCTCGATCGGTTACTGAAGATGAAATCTTGGCACAAATCGTTGCTGAAATGGATGCCGCAACACATGGTGGCAGTTTCGGAGGTGGGACGGCAGCACTTGGTCCAGCTCCGCTTAGAATGATATCGCCTGGCATTACATTTTCCGACACTAGTGCGGCCATTCCATCTTCCACATTCGATCCTATCCCTCCGACTCCGCCGGCAGGAAGCATCCCCGTTCATTCGAGTTCGGAGGAGGACGTTGAAATTATGCCCCCGCCCGGAGACCATCCACCAATAGGCAAAGGCTCAAAGAGGAAGGATAGTGGTGGCTCCAATGGGCCTGCACCGAAAAGGAAACCGCGGAAGAAGAAAGATTAGACATGCTTCCTTGGTGTATTCTGACTTTAATTTTGTTAGCCGTGTATAGATGCGGTTTCGGCCCCTGCTAGTAGGAATTTTTTGGAAACTTGTACACGAACTTCTTTTACAAACAATAGAAATGAAACTTCTCTTTTTTGACTTCTTGTCTGTCATTGTGTATTTGCCTAAGTGTTTCAATATCTGAAGTGCACTTGTGAAGTTTCAGCTTCCGAATAAAGTTTGTTTTTGTTCGCCAAGTTCGGGTACTGTGGACATGGTTTGCGACCGGGGAGAGAGTTGAATTTTTACGTCGCATCGCTTTAGTCAATGGTCGATGCTTAAGTCCTGCCCCCCAGTCTTGGGGGTGAGTTGTAGAACATCAGTCGATGATCGCTTCTCACTTATAACATGTTGAGTCTAGTGCCACCAAACGGATGTCTGAGACAAGCGGAGATTGAGTAATTCATCCATGCTTGTTTGATTGTCGATGATCATATCCGCACTCTAGGGATTCCCATTTGTTTATCGGCGGTTGATCACGCCGGCTTAAGTTTAATCATACGTCCATGCTCTAGGGACTTTGAATCGACATGTATACTCCGACCCACACTCTGGGAGTTCGGAGTTGATATTTGTACTTCAACTCACACTCTGGGAACTTGCAGTTGCTGTTTATACTCCTCTTCACACTCTGGGAATCCGGAGTTGGTGTTTATACTCCGACTCGCACTTTGGGAGTTCGGAGTTGATGTTTATACTCCGTTTCGTACTCTGGGGATTCAGAGTTGTTGTTTATACTCTGTTTCGCACTCTGGTAATTCGGGGTTGATGTTTATACTCCGACTCGCACTCTGGGAGTTTGGAGTTGATGTTTATACTCCGACTCGCGCTCTGGGAGTTTGGAGTTGATGTTTATACACCGACTCGCACTCTGGGAGTTTGGAGTTGTCGTTTATACTCCGTTTCGCACTTTGGGAAATCCGAAGTTGATGTTTATACTCTGACTCGCGCTCTGGGAGTTTGGAGTTGATGTTTAAACTCCGACTCGCACTCTGGGAGTTCGGAGTTGTTGTTTATACTCCGTTTCACACTCTGGGAATCCGGAGTTGATGTTTATACTCCGACTCGTGCTCTGGGAGTTTAGAGTTGATGTTTATACTCTGACTCACACTCTAGGAGTTCGGAGTTGTATCAGGATCATGGATGGTCGGATCACATCCACCCTGAGTTAACAAGTGAGGTCGTTCGATGGACGGGTCCACCCTCCTCAAATTTGGTTCAGATACATACGAAGTCGTTAGGCGGATGGATCCACCCTCTTCGTAGACGTATTTTTAATACTCTAGTTCGCACTCTGGGAACCGGGAGTTAAGTGAGGGATTGTCGTGTATCAATCCATTTTCGACTTTGATGTGATGGCTTGTCCCCGAGCTCGGGTTTCGCTTAGCGAGTGACCGGTTGCATCACAGTCACTCTCTATTTGAATAAATTTCACCGTATGGTGAAACTTAGCTCTCCGTGCATAGTGATGATCATATAAAGAATTTCAAGTAAATTACAGCTTTGGCTCGAAGAGATTGCATTTTATTAATGAAATAAGAAAATATGGCAAAGTCAGTTGCCTTATTACAAATTCTAATTTCGAAATGCAGAAACAAATTGCGAAATGGAAAATAAACTAAATAGATAAACATAGCCTGTTATGTGTAGTAGCGGCGAAGACTCTCGCTATTCCAGGCTCAATAACATACGGTCCTTCCCATGTCGGATTCATATGCGAAGGAACCGGATAAATTCTTTTTAGGACGAGATCGCCTAATTCAAAGGTTCGCGGGCGGACCTTGGCATTATACAATCGGGCGACTCGACTTCGATGCGCGGCTGCCCTCAAATCGGCCTCTTCATGCTTATCATCCAGTATATCGAGAGATTCAGCAAGTAGTATAGCATTTGTCTTTGGATCATAGTATGTCACACGATGAGAAGGTACTTCTAGTTCAACTGGAATAACAACTTCTGAACCATAAGAGAGAGAGAATGGAGTGTGCCCGGTCGCGGTCTTGTGGGTTGTTCGGTAAGCCCATAAAGCCATAGGAAGTTCATCGACCCACTTGCCTCGACCTTTTCCAGTCGTTTTTTCAGAATGGATTTTATAACTTTATTAACTGCTTCGACCTGTCCGTTTGCCTGAGGGTGTGCAACCGCAGAGAATTTCTTTTGGATGTGAAATCGTTTGTAGAAATATTTAAATTCAGCACTGTCGAATTGGGTTCCGTTGTCCGTAATAATGGTGTGTGGGAGACCGAATCGACAGATGATGTTGCGAACTACAAAGTTGACTACTTTCTTCGTTGTTATGGTAGCAAGAGCTTCGGCTTCGGCCCACTTTGTAAAGTAATCAACTGCGACGATGGCGTATTTCGCACCACCCTTTGCCAAAGGTAGAGCACCAATGATGTCGATGCCCCACATTGCAAACGGCCATGGGCTGACTATTTGCATTATCTCGGTAGGAGGACCTCTAGGAATTCGGGCATATTTCTGGCACCTATCACATTTCTTTGCATAATCCGACGCATCGCGATTCACGGTCGACCAGTAATATTCGAATCGAAGTATTTTCTTGGCAAGTGCTTGCCCCCCGGTGTGATCGCCACATTCTCCCTCGTGCACATCGTGCAATACTCGTTTAATTTCATCGTGAGCGATACACCGGAGTAGAGGGACTGAGTACCCTCTTCTGTACATGATTCCATTCTGGATGGTAAATCGTAAGGCCTTCTGAAGGACTTGTCTCTTTTCACTCCTGCGCTCCGGCAGGATTCCGTGCTCAATGTAATTTCTGAGTGGAGTCATCCATGAATCCTTTTCAAGGATGGTTTCGCATACATGATCTGTTTCTACACGGTCAATGCTCGGGGAGGATAACGCTTCTACAGGAATGAGTCCCATTTGCTGAGCTTCGCCTGTGCTGGCTAGCTTCGCCAATGAATCGACTTTTTGGTTGCGTTCTCGGGGTATACAATAAATGTCATAATAATCAAACTGATTTAGTACTTCCTGAACTCGAGCTAAGTAAGCAGCCAACCTTCGATCTCTTGCCTGATACTCTCCCCATACTTGACATACAACTAATTGTGAATCACAATAAATTTCCACTGCGATAATTCTCAAATCTCTAGCAAGTTTCAAGCCATCTAAGAGGGCTTCATATTCAGCTTCATTATTAGTCGCATGAAAATCGAACTTCAAAGCATAATATATGGATCGGCCTTTGGGAGTTTCAAGTACAACACCAGCGCCCGAACACCGGTCGTTTGATGCACCGTCGATATAAAGCTTCCAGACGTATTCGTGGGATTTACTGGTTTCGGGCAAGTCCTTTGGAATGGTAAATTCAGCTATGAAATCGGCTAGGACTTGTCCTTGTATGGCCCATCTGGGAATGTAAGTAATGTCAAACTAGCTCAGTTTGACGTTCCACTTGAGTAACCTACCAGACGTCTCAGGCCACGAAAGGACCCGTCGTAACGGCTGGTCGGTGTAAACAATAATGGGATGTGCCTGGAAATATGGTCGGAGTTTTCTTGATGCAATAACAAGGAAATAAGCCAACTTCTCTAATTTCGGATAATTCCTTTCGGCCCCAGTCAATCATTTGATGACGTAGTATACTAGCTTCTGTATCCTGTCTTCTTCTCGAATTAATGCAACGCTGATAGCGTTCTCTGATATCGCCAAATATACGAACAACTTCTCATGATCAATAGGCTTCGACAGGTTAGGTGGTGTGGATAGATGTTGAATTAGTTCTTGGAAAGCGCCCTCACACTCCGTGGTCCATTCAAAGTTTTGTTTCCCTTTTCGGATCAGATCGAAGAAGGGGATGCATTTGTCAGTGGACTTTGAAATGAACCTGCTCAATGCTGCTACTCTCCCATTGAGACTCTGGACTTGCTTTATGGTTTTTGGAGTTTCGAGATTTCTGATAGCCCATATTTTTTCAGGATTAGCTTCGATCCCTCGAGCGTTGACGATGAACCCGAGGAATTTTCCGGATGCAACTCCAAAGTGACATTTCAGTGGATTTAGCTTCATTTTGTATTCTCGAAGTATATTGAACATAATTTACTGGTCTTTAACATGGTCGGTGGAGAGTCGTGACTTCACAAGCATGTCGTCTACATATACTTCCATTATTTTCCCGATTTGATTGGCAAACATCCGATTGACCAATCGTTGATAAGTAGCCCCGGCATTCTTGAGTCCGAATGGCATAACTTTGTAACAGTAAAGTCCCAGATTGGTTACGAAGCTAGTATGTTCTTGATCGGGTAAATGCATCGGTATCTGATTGTAGCCAGAATACGCGTCCATGAAGGATAAGAGTTCATGCCCAGCTATCGAATCTACTAGCTGATCAATTCTGGGAAGCGGGAAACTGTCTTTGGGACATGCTTTATTCAGATCAGAATAATCAACACATGTTCTCCACTTTCCGTTCGGCTTTCGGACGAGCACGGGATTCGACACCCATTCAGGATATAGCGCATCCCGAATGAACCCGTTCGCTTTAAGCTTTTTTACTTCTTCTTTAAGGGCGGAAGATCTCTCTGGATCCATACCACGCCTTTTCTGTTTGACCGGGACATGCCGCGGGTCAATGTTCAGGGTGTGGCTCGCGATGTCCGGCGAGATCCCACACATGTCGGAATGCGTCCAGGCGAATACATCAAGATTCGCCCGTAGAAATTCAAACAATTCCTCTTGAGTTTGCTGGCTTAGCTGAGACCCAATCTTTATCATTTTAGAATCATTGTCATCGTCAATTGGGACATCAATCGTCAGTTCGGCCGGGGATGCTTGACTTTCTTTAGGTTCTCCTTCGTCTTTAGTTTCTCTGGGATTAAGATCCTTGAGGAATTGGCTGGGGTGCCCGGGCCTAGGCCCGGGCGTTAATTGTCCATTATCGGCAAAACGGACGCAGAGAGATTCCTCCACGCCGTTTCCTATCTCCTTTCGCTGCGCTTCCCGCAGCTCAGCAACATAACAGGCTCTGGCAGAAGCCTGATCTCCCCAAATGATTCCTACTCCATGATCAGTGGGAAACTTTAAAGTCAAACACCACGGGGTGATGGCTGCCCTGAATTTGGCGAGAGCCGGTCGACCCAAGAAAGCATTATAAGGGGAGTCTATGTCCAACACGACGAACTGTAACATTCGTACTCTCCGGCGTTCTCCGACTCCCAACTCCACTGGTAGTTCCACCATTCTGGTGGGTATTGTAGCACTTCCGTTGAAACCATGGATTCGAGATTGACAGGGTTTCAAGTCCTTGGCTTCCATTCTCATTTGATAATAAGCTCATTTAAACATGATATTCACAGAGCTTCCACTGTCAACTAAGATCCTCTTCATCAAAGCAGGACCTACTTGAGCTGAGATGACCAGCGGGTCGATAGTGGGGGATTCGACTTTGTCAGCGTCTCGGTTCCTGAACACGATGTCATCTGTCATCATCTTCTGTTGCTTGGCCAGAGCCCCTTCATCAAAACTAATACAACACTCGAAGTCTTCATGCCTGATATAACTGGCATACGACTCCATTTCCTTCCAGCTTCGATCTGCTGGATGAGGACCACCACTTATAGTATTGATAACCAACCTTCCGCCTGTACGAGCAGGTTCCTCCTGTCTTTCCTGATTTGGCGCACGACTCTGATTTGATGGGCCCGCACCACCAGACTGCGGCGCCCGCACATACTGATCCAACTTCTGTTCACGTATCAGTTTTTCAATGAGGTATTGTAAGTGACGACATTCATTGGTGTTGTGGCCATAGCTTTCGTGGAATCTGCAAAACTTTCCTGTTTGGATTTGTCTCTCCGTTGGTGGCTTTGGAGCAGGTTTCTTGTATTGCATGGTATTGCAGGTCTGCAAATACACATTTTCCAGTGACGTATTCAATGGAGTATAATTGTCAAACATGGGAGCTCTACGTCGTGGACCACGGCTCTGATCTCGCTTCTTTCTCTGATTTCCATTGTCCCTCTACTGATTCTATTTATTTTGGACGTTCAACTGAAATTTTCCAGAACTATCTTCGTACTGTTTAACAACGATGTTACTCTGGATTCCCTCGATGTTGGGCCCTGCGTCATCCTGCTTCCTAGACTGTTTCACATCCTCCCTTCTCAAGAATTGGGCTGCCTTGGAATAGAAATGGTCCGATGATGCAAGTGGTTTTCCAGCTAACCAATTTCCGAACTCGGAATCCACATCAATCTCCTTAGTCAATGCCATCAGAATAGAGTTATCATCAGGATTGCTTATTTTTGCACATGCAGCATGGAATCGCTCCAAGTAACGTCTAAGTGTTTCTCCAGGAGCTTGTGTAACACTAGACAGAGTGTTAACGTCTTTAGGCCTCGCCACGTGCATACGGAATTGTTCAACAAACTTGGTGACCATCTGGTCAAAGTTAGAGATCGATCGTGGTGGAAAATGAGTAAACCACATGGTAGCGATGCCCCCTAAGAAAATGGGGGAACTACGGCACTTTACTGCATCATCAACCCTTGCCGCATTCATCAGCCATTCGTATTTCAGGATATGTTGATTGGGATCAGAACTTCATTCATATACTGGCAAAGTTGGCATCCTGAAGCACCAAGGTGGATCAGCATACAATATATCATCGGTGAAAGGGGTATGACTCCGGGAGATTCCCCAGTCGTCATTACTGAGACCCTGACTTTCACGGATCATTTGATGAATCATCGTTGGTATGTCCGGCATTCGGATACTTGGAGCATGTTGTGCCAAGGTGTGGTTGAGTTCCACAGCGCGAGTCTGGACCGGACGAGGTCGATGGTCCAAGCCTCGCCTCCTTGGTTCAACATTTTCTGGGACATAAGGTTCTGGAGTCTGCTCTCGTTGGTTACGTTGAGGATCAGCTTGGTTTCTAGCATCAACCCCTTGTTCGGTAGTGGTGGTAGTAGCAATGTTGCATGTGACATGATAAGGAGTAGCACCTCCTCGAGATGAAGGTCTTGTATGATGACTAGTGGATGGTCCAGTTTTGGGTTGTCCAAGATTCGAAGTAGGTTGGTGCCCTGTGGCCTGGGTGTAGCTTACATCCAACCGTGGGCGCGTGGATCGATGATGACCTCCAGATGAGGCTGAACTCTCTGTGGAAGAATAAGAACCTTGGTCTCTTCTGGATCTTCTGCGCCTTTGGCGATTTAACTGGTTGGTCAACTCTGCGTTGGCGCGCAGTTGTTCAGTTAGCTGTTGTCGACTCTGGGTCAATTCTTGGAACAGCATCTGGAACTCTTGTCTAGTAACCGGGCCTGTTGGATCTAAAGGTCCGGCAACATCTTGGTTGGATGGAGGCAATTGCATGGGATTCTGCCTATCCCGTCCTCCCTGATCAGTAGCTGTAGAGGTAGTTCGTGTACTTACCATGGTGAATTGATGAAAGTCCTTTCCTAGATCTGATGCAGATCTGAATAGAATGGAAAGGCTTCAAAGTTCAAGATCTGGATCTTCTTCTTGGATTTATGCAATCTGATATAGATAGGAGTTCCAAAGAGTAGGAGAAAAAATGGGTTTTCTCTCAGTGAAAGCACCAAAGTGTTTGTACCAAAATTGGGCACAACACTCTTCAGAAGTTTTTGAAGAGATAAAGTGAAGAAATTAAATGTAAAAAGAGGATTATCTAACAAAAACTCAAAATATCAGATATGAAACTAATTAAAATGCAAGGAGACACAAGAATTTAGAGTGGTTCGGCGTATCGCCTACGTCCACTATGAAGTGATAGCTTTATCGATCTTTCTTTGAAGATTACAAGTGAATTCAATGAATTACAGCAGATAATTATGATTTGCAGTAGTGAATTTCGTTATTGGCAGCAGCAAGCACTACAAGAAAAATGGTCTTTTGCAGCTCTATATAACAACGTTTAATTCAGAAGGCTATCATCCTTCAATTTTACGTTTCTAATTATATTAAATATAGAAAATGAAACGCTGCCTAAATGTTTATTTGGCGGGGGAAAAATTTTTGGCCGCCACTTTTTCGTTCTTCTTATCTTCTTCTTGCAAATAGCTTCGTTCCTCTTTTTTATTTTTTTCATTTCCCTCCTAAAAAATCATCCATACTCAAATCTGTTCGCCTCTGCAAAATCGCCTCACGCTTTCAATTTATCGGCTCGTTCATCTTCTCGCTCATGGAAACGAGCCACTCTCATCTTCTCGTTCATCGTCGTTCATCGAAATAGCTGCTCCGTTTGTCTTCTCGCCACCGGTATCAAAAGGTAAACCAAAAAATAAGTAGATTAGAATTTATCATGCATTGATTATCTTGTAAAGTTCTAATATCCTCTATGGTATTTGTGCTGAAACAATTAGGGTTATGAAGTAATTTTTCGACTAACAGCTCCGCCATCTATTTCGCTTTGTTCATTGTCCAATTCTCATAAAATTGACTGGAGTGGTACATCCATGGCGGCAGGAATTTTAGCACGCCGAGCTCTTCAATCCTTTCATGCTCGTCAATCTCTTGTAATTGATTCTTGATTTATTCTATTTGTTAGTATTATTTATTCTAATATTGTTTTTTTTATTTCATATCGCCTTCATTTTTTATCATCGTTAATTTATGGACCCTACTGATTTCTTTAATACGTAATCAAGTATCATGTTTCAGGTTATTTTATTGCGCCTTCTATTTTTATGTGGATCTGGTTGTTAATTGATTACATTTGCGATTGAAGCAGGTTAAAATTAACTTTCTTGTTCCTCTATACAATTGAGATTTTGATAGACTTGAAAATTTTAACCGTCTTGGGATCAAAATTGCTTTTGTAATACAGTGATTCGGTTCTACTCAAGTAAAAATATAAATTATAGCATTGATTAAGTGGATGCTTTGAGGTGCAATTATTATATGGGTGAAACAAGATTGATGAACTGAAAATGAAACCCAACCTTGTTAACATGCCTAGTTTGTAAGTAACTGTCTTCTCTTACACGGTTTTGATATGCTAAAATAGCAGACAGAATGTTATTAGTGAGAATAATGCAAGTGTAATCCCATTACTGTGAGGAGATCAACATCGCATCCCGTCTCGAGCATAATGAGTTGGATGTCTTTTGAAATTATTAGTTTTCCAGCAGACTCAGTCCATAGAATAGAGATGACTGATAATGCTATATGTCAGAATTTTACTTGGTTCTGTATGTGTGCAGGCTTATGTAAATAAACTTTCTTCTTTCTGCATCTATTCATTTGGATATATTATAGATTTCGGGAAAATATTTTAAAGCATGGTGGAACAATATGATCTGAATTTGAATGTAGAAAAATTCAATAAAATTTAAGTACCACCAAAACGCCTTCTCCTATTGTCAACAGTGTCAGACTTATACTAATTTCAGCTAAATATACAGCTGTATTTTTTGGATATTGAAATTACTCAATTACAAACAAATAGTAGCAAGCCTGTTCGCTGTTGCTAATGGGATACTTATAATCATGATGTTGTTACTCCCAACCATTTAGCTCACATGCTTCTTACTCGAGAATAAGGGTCCGAAAAGGTGCGGTTGGTATTACTAATCTTTCCAAGTATTGTTCGTTCTTGTAGTATCTGTGACCATAATTGCTTATTAATAAGTTCATTAATTGATTGTATTCTGCCAAGTGAGACAAACTATTGTTTGTTTTGATAACAATAAGTAGCTATTACTCTTGTACATCGTCCACAAAGGTAGGGTTTGGTTTGCGTTTTGTGTTTTATGGTTTGAGTTCTCTTAGTCATTTTTGATTTTGAGGTATTTATAGAATTATTAAAATGCATTTGGATCTACTTGATTTGAAAACATGTTTTCAAAAATGAAAATAAAAATGTGTTTGGTTCAAAATGTTATTTTAATTTTTTTGGACTTTTGAATGTCGTTTTCTAACTAAAACATGTTTTGAATCTTAAAGTGGATAGCCATGAATTTGATTATGCTTTAAAGTGTGAATAGCATATTAGATTTTTAAAGTGTTTTTAGCAGCATATTATGGGTATTTCATGTACAACAATTGTGAAGTAGAATTCCATTGCAATAACTATGAATGGCTAGTTTTCTTAAACTCCAAGAATGACCCTATAATCAACATGTAGCGAATATACTTCACATTTAAAACATAATATAATATATAACACCACTCGTGTAGTTTTCCAAGGTCACACACAAGTACACTTAACACAATGAAAATCAAATCAAGAAGAAAAAAGGAAGTATTAAATACAACAAAATTAAATGGAAATTGCTTCCACAATAATATGATGTATATGTAACCACCACAAGTTTTATAAGCAACTAAGTTGATTTGTCTTCCACTTTCCACCTGCACACAACAATACAAAAGTAAGACATATAAATTGAATCACCACTCAAAATCAAATTTGAGTGCACATAAGAGTATATTAAAAGTATATATAAACATGTATGTTACAATAAATCAAATATTCCCATAATGGAAGGTTTGATTATTATCACTTTTGTACTAATCAGGAGTTTGTAATTTTGTATACATGCACGTACAATGTAAAAGTAAGACATATAAATTGAATCACTACTCAAAATCGGATTTGAATACAAGTATATTTTAACATGTATGCTACAATATGGAGGCACCCTTATTTTCAAGCCTAATGCATGGCCATTCATTCTTATTAGTATATAGCTTGATTATTTTTTAACTTATTGAAGTTTACGATCCTTTATTTTGAAGTTTAATATTGAACAGAATTTATTCTGAAACAAAATTTACTCAATAAGTCGATAACAGGGTTAAGTGTTGTTTCAGTTTCATTTGTTAAGCTTATTTACATTGATATAAAATAATAAGGAATTAAGATCATCACATTGATGACCGAATACAAGCTTCAAACCAAATTAAGATTACAATGCCTGGGCTATGTTTAAATTACACGCTGAGATGACATAATAGGACTGAACTAAAATGAAAATACAAATAGTTATAATGCACTGGACTACCATAACAATGCACAGGTATTATGTATCTGCAGGAAGACTGGAAGAGAGAGTTTGGACCAATTGCTGATGCTTATTACCAAAATGTTATTTCGTTAAATGAAATTGCTAAAGAGAATTATACTTTCAATCTATCAAATTGTATTCACAGCCAGTGAAATAACCCCAACAGGTATTTTGCTTTATTACACTTGCATATAAATACAAGAATATAACAATTAAATTTAGTACTCAAATTATATGATTTAAGGTTTTCCATTAATAACTGATGTTGTTTTTTCTCTCATCCCACTTGTGCCTAAAGTGTTGGGCGGAACTCTTGATGCTTCAACGGACTTATGACATTATTATCGTCTTTATTTCATGCATTATGTGCTATCAAATGCAATTTTTGTAGTTCTGTAAACATAAAGCAATTTGGTTTGTTGTTATTATTGCCAAACATTATTTTATGCCTAAATAATTATTGCTATTACAGGATTTCCTAAATTAGGAAGTGCATTAAATCAATGATGAAATGAATATAATTAATTGTCTTGTTGATTATTCATTTATTGCTAATAAAATCTGATATGGGACTTTTTGAACTTTTGCAGAAAATGCTCTGTAACCAAGTTTGAATGTTCTTGGTAAGGGATGCCATAAGATGAGCAATGTTGCTGCAGATGGAAAAGGTGGATTATGCAAACTGAAGTTTCATTTTACATCTTTGCGCAAGAGAGTTTAGCATGTTTTTGAAGCTAGAAAGTCTTGCATTAGCTATTTCACAATTACCATTTTCACTGTGTCTTTGAACCTCATATGACAACAATTGTCCTTCATACTGTTATATCTTTGTTTTCTTCACCAGGTCTGCTGCTTAGCTTCCAACCCTGACTGAAGAAGAATATGTACTCGCAATTACATTAAATTTCTTGGGTATTGGAACCTGCTGTCAACCTACAATACTCTTTCACAACTATGACTACTCAAAAAAGGATTCTCTTCTGTCAATTTACAGTTTCTATCTAAATTTTCTACCAATTGGTTTTTGCTGGGAAGGTTAGATGTTTAACTCTATGCCATAATTCAATTATATTTAATAGTTGGTCTGTTTTAAGTATTACTACTACTGTTATCTTTTGTTAGTCAGATAATTTGATTTCTAATCCTTCTCATTGTTCATTATTGAGCTATAATAGTATTACCCTTTTTACAACGGGCATTGGTCAGTCAGTTTTGTACTTGAACTAACCTTAAGTACCAAAATTTATATGAATGCATACTCTATATTGTTTTGTGGAAGTATGTAAACCTTTTATTTATTATAATGTTTAATTAACTTATATATTTTGTGAAAGTTTAACGGTGCTTTAGGTTGTGTCTGAAAGTAACACTTATTGCACTAAATAAGGTAGATCTATCCTGCAATTTTTTTTTGCTGAGGAAAGGAAAACCTTCGTAGTTATTATTATTTAAAAATCGGTAGTAAGCGGTGTCCAGGAGTTTTGGAAAACCCCTTTGTAGGTATTATATTGATTCTGCGAAACTTATTTACAGAGTAATCTGAGCAGGAGTTCTGGTGTCCACTAAGCAATGATTATTTTATTCTCGATCATTTTTCAACTTTGCGATCGAGTGCCTTTTCATGTTTCGTACTAAATATTCTTATAATATGAATTTGTATCTACTGATGCGCATGGACTCCTCAAACATTCCGGTATTCAGAAATAATATGCATGTCAGCTATGAAATTACTATTAAAATTCTTTTCTTTTTGGAAGACCCATCCACATGCAAATCAAGGACCTGCTAACGTTGTCTGAAGAGTATGATTTAACTGTATTTCATAAAGCTTTGGCTTTGGACAAGGGTAGCTGAGTCATTTTCACCCTATAGTGCACACTAAATGATTGATTTCATGTCCCAAACAGTTGAGAAGCCTAGGGAGCAAGTGGCTGATGCAGAGACATTACTTGACATCGCTAACTCTCTAGTGACATGTTTTAAATCTCATACAAGTGGAGGAGTAACTCCTTCAGATTTCGTGGCCGCCTTGCTCAGAAATTTTGGGTTCGAGAACCAAATGGCAACTGCTTCCGGTGATGTTAATGCTGTATCTTGGCCTGACCTGGGTGCTGCTGTTTCAGCAATTTTCAAAAGAGCCTCTGGATGCTGTACTATGTATGTCTATGTCTTAATTTAATTAGCTAAATTATCAAGAACATTATGTATCAATGCATATTTTACACTTTCTTGAAGTGCTTTTGTGCTACGGACTGACTAACATTGATATTGAGGATATTTTCTATGTACTTTGACAACAACAGTACATTAGCAGTCCTCCTGTGTATGTACACACATTCATACCTGCGTATGGCATGTAGAGCAAACCATGCATGCATGCTAATTGTTTAAATGTCGTATCTTAACTGGGCACCAGCGCAATTTGTTATTGTAGAGTAATGATTGTAACAGAAATTTGCATTTAGCAGTCCCTTTACTTAACTGAGATCAGTTAGTTCATTTAAAAATATATCTATCTTCGAGACATTTGTTAATGGACTATATAACATTTCCTAACACTTATAATTATTGGATGTTGGAAGTTTCTTGTAACTATAGTTTGCTGTTTTGTCTGCTTATCTCTGTAGGGTTGGTCCTATGAAGTCTGAAATAAAGGAGCGAGCATCTGCAATTCGTTCAAGAAGTAGAACTCCAAAACCCTCTTCTACCGTTCGCCCTGAAGAGGTTGCTAAAAGTCATAACAGTAACTAATACTTATGAAACAGGTGAACCCACCATCAATTTCTCCAGCAGCACCAGCGAAGAAACCAAGAGTTGGGTGGTGCGTGCCCAAAGCGGAGGCAACCGATGCCAAATAAGCTTCTCTTAATTGCTTATCTGCTCAAAAGTACGGTGACTTTGGTTTCTTTTTATAACTATATGAACTTTTTGATTTCATATATAATATATAGACAATGCTTTTTAAGTTGGCTGAACAGTTTGTTGTGTTGGTGTCACTACCCTCAACTTTTCAACTTAAGAATTGAAAACATAAAAGTAATATAAGTATTTCTGTTTCACCCTTACATTCATTCAAACCTTACCTAATTTGTCAATGTTAGAATAGTAGTGTACCATTAAAAGAACTTTCATGAAACCGTTTCAACTTTTTTTCCATGCCTTATGCGGATATTCAAACTTGTTGAAGTAAAGTTGGTATATAATTGAAATGTAATGGATGGGAAATATCATGGAAACTAGCAATTGACCAATCATGTTGCAATTTCTTTGTGCAGGTTATGATACATGTGTGTACACAGGAAGTTGATAAAGTGAAAACTGTGATACTTCTATAAAGGACGGGAGAATAAAAAATGCATTAGATCCTAATAATATCATGAACCCTGGGAAGCTAATCCTCCCTCACGTATGCTTATGAGGTAATCTTTCTGTAGTATTCAAAGACTATTTCACCTGGCACGTGCACAGTGTAGGGGTAGTGGTTTGGGTTGCTTGTTGGTTGTTGGTTGTATTGTGCACGTGCACAGTGTAGGGGTGATAGGCAGTGTTTATGTGATTATAACTGTTCTTTTTTATGTTTTATAAAGAAATGTACAGTGCACAGTGAAAATGTAAATGAAATGCAAACACACTTGAAATGAAATGATTTTGGTTGTTTTATGATAATATTTATTACTCGTTAAATTATTCATTATTGGTATGGATGTATGCTGCTGTAATTTTTTTTTTAAATTTGCATTTATTTTGCAACGGTCAGAAACCGTTGCAATATCATATATTACAACGGGCATTGTCCATTGTAAAAAGGTGTATTACAACGGGCATTGCCCGTTGTAAAAAGTTTTATTACAACCGGCATTGCCCGTTGTAAAATATGGTCAACCTATTACAACATCGCATATTACAACGGTCGGCTGCCCGTTGTGGAACACATATTACAACGGGAATTGCCCGTTGTAAAAAGCCTGTTTTGTTGTAGTGGAGCATGCTTATGTAATTTGACTGACTTAGCTAGTGGAGGTTGAATTGTTGAAGAGGATTAGCTTGGACTCTCACAACTCATATTTTGCTTAATTTAATATACAATTTATGTAAAACAATGTTACTATCATATTTGCTTACAACATTATGTATATATACGATTATCGTTTATTTTGAGTATGGAGTTAGTGCAACTTTATTATATATAACATGCGAAGATTATATTTATTTATTGTGTTTTTAATTAACTGATATTATTAGATATAAAATTTTATAGATGGTGGGATGATTGTAAATATAAACTTTTGTGCATGGTATTTTTCATATTTAACAGCGTTTCAAAAACGCTGTAAAAAAGAAAAAACGCTGCAGATGTCAGGCAAAAGGGAAACGCTGTGAAACATCCACCCATATGCAGCGTTTGCTTTATGGTGCTAAATGCTCATTTACAAGCTTTTCAAAACGCTGTAAAAAAGTATTGCAGCGTTTTTAAAATGTTGTCTAAAGGAAGAAGAAACAATGGGTAAGGACATATTACAGCCATCATTAAAACACTGTAATAAGAAAACGCTGTAATATGTTGCTAATTTTGCAGCGTTTTAGAAACGCTGTGATATGTCTTGACTCTATTACAGCTTGTCGTTAGAGAGCGTTCTTCATAACGCTGCGAAAGGATTTGACAGCGTTTTTAAAACGCTGCGAAAGACCATTTTTCTTGTAGTGAAGGGAGTGTAGATCTAGATCCGGTAGAGTCTGGGCGTTGGAGAATTCAAAGAAGAAGAAGCCCCTTTTTTGTATGCCCTGGGGCTCTATTTATAGGTGTAGGAGGCTGATATTTCGTTCAGATCTCGGGAGGCTCCATCTGGCACGTGACCAGGCTCGCGCGCCCAAGCCCGCGAAGTTTCGGTCCGATCCGTGATCGATATGAATGGATTTCGTATCGATCAGGATCGCGTCTGATGGAGTCGAAATTTGGCGTGGACATTCTTTAGCATGCACGTAGTCTTCTGTGAAAATTTCATAGCATTTGGACTTGTAGATTAGGAGATATGATCGATACGAATTGGGATCTTCGGTTGGCTGTTTCGTTCGACTCCCTCTGTTCGACTCGCTCTTATTCGACTCGGTATTATTCGAATCGTTGTTCGACTCGATGACGTGGCATTTGAATCTCTGGATCACTCCGCCTTTGATGCCGTTTTGATCGAGTCATTCTTGGACCTTGCCTTCTTCGTATCGATGGAACTCAACTCCGGTCGATTGATTCGAACACGGCAACACGATGGATTCGATCAGGGCTTTTCTAGTATGGATACGAATTGGACAAATGAGGGACACGAACTATAGCTGCTTGATGGATTCAAGCAACGCACTCCAGCTGATGGATTCGAAGTAGGCATTAGACGATCGTGTCGAACTGTTGTTTTCTGAAGGATGTGAAGCGAGTCGAACAGAGGCTCTCTGATGGATGCGAAGCGAGTCGAACAGTGGTTCTGTGATGGGTGCGAAGCGGAGCAAATAGTGGTTTTGTGATGGGTGCAAAGCGGAGCGAGTCGAACAGTGGTTCTGTGATAGGTGCAAAGCGGAGCGAGTCGAAGTAGGCATTCCTGATGGATTCGAACTGAGCGACTCGAACAGTGGTTGTTTTCATCAAATTTTGTATCGATCGTAATTTGAACATACGAACTCGGATTGACTTGAGATTTTGAATGTTGATTCTCATAGCTTCGCTTGTTGTGTTATATCAATTTAAGCTCGATCCGGACTCAGACAAAAATTTTCGATATCCATAGTGGGCCTGCGTATAACCGATTTTCTAGACGAACTGCCTTTGGTTTCTAGTCAAGTTCTTAGTGTCACGGCCTTGCCAAAAGGTGGGATAACATAAACTATGCAAAATAATAGTGTTAATGTGACTGGGGTAGCACAAAGCTGCAGCAATTGCCACCTCTAGCCACACTTTATAACATCCAACCATTATTATAACCCGTGGTTATAAATTCCAAAATGGTTTATATTTCAATCAAAATAATTCATTTAAACCATTTAAAATGAAGTCATTATACTTTCAAACCAAATACATTCCATTCCCAAAATTATAGCAATTTCTAAGTTCGTTAATTCAATTATAATATTTCAAAACATTGTAATTTCAGCATTCGCAGCACTTAGAAAATGCTGCTGTAAGTATAGTGGAAATTTGGAAAAACAACATATTTCAGAAAAAATAGCTCTTTCAGAATGCTACTATAGCTACAGTGTTAATTTGAAAACCAATATATTTCAAAATCTGCAGCACTTATGAACTGCTGCTGTAGAGACAGTAGTAGATTTGAAAAACAATACACTGAAACCACAGCATTTCTGGAATGCTACAATTTCTATTATAAGTTGTACTATGACATTTTAAACAATATATCTTCCACTTTTATCATTTTTAACTTATCAAACTTATTCCACTTTTCCAAATTATTTATCAGGATATCATTTAACTTATAAATTTAATAAAATAACATTTTATTAATAAATATCCAATTAAATTATAATTCATTTACATTAAGTCAAAATTCACTATAAGTTGCTTAACTTTTATTTTAACAAATAACTTGATATTTTCTTTTACTTTAAAAAAGGTATCCATTTCATAAATAAATATTTTAATTACTAAGTTAAGCTTAAAATTTCCATTTTAACTCAAATTTCAATTATTAAGTTAAATCAAATTTTAAATTACAATTTAAACCATTTATCAACTTATAAAATTTTAACTTTTAGGAAATCACTTTTTAAATCATTTAAATCCAATTTAAGTCAAAATTTCACATTTTTACATTTAAAAATACATAATAATTTCTAAAATCCCATTTTTAATATTTAAAATACTTAATCATTTTAAAATTTAACCACGGGTCTGTATAATATTTTCTAACCTAGGTCAAGTGATACGGATAATATATCATTTCAATCCGTAATCAGTTAACATTCTAGGTTTTATCATTTCAAACCCGCAATCCCAAGTCAAATAAAAATCGCTCGAGCCTATCATTTCAGCTCGTAATGACTTTTCCCTATTCTAAAGTCCGTTTGGGAATGTATCATTTCAACCCATAGTGATTCTATACTAACAGGGAACTTGCAGTGTGAGGAACAGAAAATCAATAAACAGTAAAACATTTCATATGATGTCAGGTGATGTAACAAGTATATAAACATGTAATATCATCATATAATGTCAGATAACAGGCAGATGTGATCATATAACATAGCATATCAATTACTACACATTCAAGTGACTTTGTTTCACATTTATATAAGTACGATTTATCGAGAGTGATAAACTCACCTTTTTAAAGCTAGAGATGACAATTCAAAACATAATCTAAACTCCACAAAGCACGAAAAAGAACGACTAGATTTGAGTGGATGGAGAGCCAAGATTCAATCTTGTAAACAAGAAGTATATAACATATATATAAGTATAAAATTTATCAAAGGAAAATGAATCAAAATAAATGCACAAAACAAATCAAAATGAAGCAAGGATGGCTTTACCAAGGCAAGTAGGTTCGTCCACTTTGTAAATTGGCTAGACCACCATCAAAAATGCTCGGCCTATGATCTGATCTAAAGCAACTAGGCTCGGCTATGGTCAGCAAATAGAAGGCAAAGGCTAAAATGTGAAGGGGTAGGAGTTACAATTCATGGAAGGTAAAGAGGCCAAGGCAAGTTGAAGTTTGGGTTCGGCCCTATGCTATTGGGCTCGGTCAGGTGGTTGCATGGTCAGGTTCGGGTCTGGTCACAACTTGTAGGGTGTGGCAGTGGTCAAGGAATGGTCACGGCAAGGGGATGGAGGGGTGGAAGTGATGGTGGCCGAAGTTATCAAGGAGGAAGTGGTGATGTATATAGGATTGGCTAGGGTTTGAATCATGTTTTGGTGGTGGTTACGCCAGGAAACATCCGTACCCGTAGGCAGTCACAGCCCCGACGGATTACGCTACAAAACGACCCATAGAATTGCAGATACACAATGGTTACGCCTGGATCCCCCAGGAAACATCAGTACCCGTAGGCAGTCACAGCCCCTGCGAATTACGCTATGTAGTCGAGTTCTTAAGACCATGGGTAACGCCATGGAATTCGATGGACACTCGAGTATCATATCCGGAAAACCCATATCAGAGAGAATAATATCGATAGAATGAATCCACAACGTGGCCACAAAGCGGATATCAAGCAGAAGGCACTTTCCATATCTTTACTTTGAAAATATGTATCATATAGTACCTTTTCAAATCAATTTCAAATATCATACTTATATAAAGTCCATTATATATAATATTTTCATTTTCAAATCAAATACTTTCCAAAATCAATAGTATATCAAATCACACTTATATAGACTTCGATTATATAAGATTTCGCTTTTCAAATTGAGTACCTTTCCAAATCAATAGTTTTCGAATCAACATCATACTTATACAAATCAATTTTATATAAGTTCGATAACTCCCAAATCAAGTATTTAGAAAAATAAGGTTCTCAAATTTCAATTCGTTTCAATACTAGTTCAGTTTCAAAATCATATACGATTTCACCAAATTATTTCTTCCAAACTAAATATCTTCAGTTTCAAAGTTTCCAAGGTAATAGGTTTAGAAAATAATCCAAGTTTGTTTCCAAATCAACATATTTTATGTCAAACAAATTCATTTCCAAAATCATAGTACTTTCAAGGATATAATACTTTCGAACCCAAAACAATTTTGAAATAATAATACTTTGTAAATCATAATACTTTGAAATTCAAACTTTGGAAATCATAACACTTGAAATCATAACACTTTCCTTCAAACAGTTTAGATATTAATAATAGTATATAAAAAAATAGTTTATAAAATAAAATATTTAAATAAATAGTAATAAGTTAAAACAATTTATATTAAAATAATTAGTATATTAAAATAGTTTATATTAAAAATAGTTATAAGTAAAATAGTTATATTAAAAATAGTTTATATTAAAAATAGTTTATAAAATAATATAAAATAGTATTAAAATGCTTTATATAATACAATAGTTTCTTCAAATTCCACAAATCGATTCAACTCAACTCAGATTCCAAAATTCAAATTTAATCCAATCTCAAATCCTCAAATTTCAATTCAATTCAGTTTCTCAATAAACCATTTCAAATTTTATCAATTTCAAATACAGATGTGAACAACAAAATAAACCATTTCAATTTCAATATATTTCAAAGCTTTATATATTTAATATTTCAAAACTAAATTTGATAATTTCATTTATATCTCAAATTCACTTTACTATTACTTAGTTTGAAATATTTACTTAATCATTTCAATAACATCTAATTACAACCTCAATTTTCAAATTTAAATAAACAAATAACCCATTAAAATTTATATAGATTTGAAATATGCATTTAAGTCACTTTTAATCAAATCCAAGTAATAAAAATCATATCTTTGAAATTCCAATTTTTTATAAATTACAGATCAAACTTATTTAAGTATAATTCTTAAATAAATATAATTTCAAATCAATCTCAAATTCATCTTTCCAACCTGAATCATTATAAACTCTATATTTGAAAACATATAGATATCAAATAAATACTGGGTTTTAAATCCCAATCTATTTTTGAAATCAAATCTTTTCCTCAAAATCAATTATACCCCAAAAATGATTACCAAGTTTATAACCATTTCCTCTTAAAACCTTTAAACTATTTATTTTTATTTGAAAGATCCACTTTACCTTTTGAAAATTATTATTATTATATATATAAATAGTTTTATAAAAGATGTTATAAAGTTAAAACATTTAAAACTAAATTTTATTCAAAATATTTTAGAACTAACTTTCATATTAGTATAATTCAAAATAGTCTTATTTATTTACTTAACAAAACAGTTTCAAACTTATTTACATCTTATTACTTCATACTTTAAACATACAAAACTAAACTTATATACTTTATCAAATAATTTATACTTCCGAAATTTCTTAGCTTTTAAAAAATATAAACCTCGATTTGGAAGTGTTCGAACATTCAAAATAGTCAGAGAAATCAAATTTCCAATCCAAAAGTTGGAAATCAGCAACAAACCAGTAAATCAATTTCAAAAGATAAGGTTATACCAAATCAAATCCGAAACACGAGGACTGAACACCGGGCTTGTTCAAACTGTTTCAAATATATATACATATATCTTTCGAATATCAAATCATACTTCGGAATTCAAAATCAAAATTGGTTTCACAAAATCAATCGCATAGCAAAGCTACTAAAGTGGCCTCTCCCCCACTCTGAAACTCGAAAATCAATGTCGATGATACGTGCACTCATCACCGAAATCATTCTCCAACGACATAAGTGGGTTCTGGACTTCTATTTTCTTGAGAACTTCTTTGAAATTTCTTTGAAACCATTGGAACTCATTTAAAGTCATTTGAAACATTTCTTATTCGGAAAATACTTTCAAATAGTATTATTACATATTTTCAAAATCTTAAAACCAGTTTCAAAATGCCGGAGTTCAATCTCTCAAATTTCAAATTCAAAACCCTTCAGTTATAAATCATTTTTTTTATAATCAATTTCTTATATAATTTCCAAAATTTCAAATCCTTTCGAAACTTCAAATTCTCGTTTTTAAAAGGTAAATAATTCTTATCTGAAACATTTCACTCTTATATATAAAATATAATCATTCTTACCAAAATAATAATTTCGATATATAAACAATTTCAAAATACAAACAAACACAAATTTTTCAAGGGATGATTCAAGAATGGATTTCAAAACAAAGATAGAGATTCAAATTAGAGGAACTCTAATCAAATAGAATTCTGATTCGAAGATAGGCTCGAACGAAGATGAGATAATTAATTACAAAATAGTAGATGGACAAACTTATATAAATCGCGGCCGACCTTAACCGGGTCAACCATGACTTCAGGAATATGATCGATGTAGGATTCTAAGGCAAATCGACATTCGATCACCAGAGGTAGAATTCGACATAGCAAAAGATAGAAGCATCTAAACCGAGGGTATAGAAATCTCTGGTGAATCAATGCCAATTGTAAGGGAGTTTCACCCCTTTACAAATCATTCAAAGATTGGCGGGATCGCCGATTTTTTATAGAGGTCATTCGAAGTGGAGTTATGGAATGCTCCAGAATCAAAAGAATAGAAATAGGGTAAGACAACAATGGATTTCAGAGCAAGTGGGAGCGTTCCAAATTCAAAGGAATCTTAATCGATGAGAATCCTAACCAAGAAATTTACCAATAAGGTGGACAAGGAAAGGAATAGGGTCTAGAAAATTTTTTCTTTCAAAACAAGAAAATTATATAAAAATAGTCCTTGAAAATTCCTTTGAAAATTCGTTGAAAATCATTTTATACTTTGAAAATACGTTCTCTCACGAAGAAATGATTCTGAGATTGATTTCACTCATTCTAGGGTATTTCCACCCTATCTCTAATGAGTTTTTGCTCCACAAGCTAAGGTTTTCCTAAAACCAAAGCTCTGATACCAAATGTAACAGACCGCGTCAGTGGGGTAACGCCCACCGTAGCATACAATCGTACCTGTGTTCTGCCTTTACGGCCAGCCTCTCAACTGCACCAACCCCGTTGGGACATGTAGGAGTAAGAGTCATCCGCTCACTACCAAACCAAATGCGAGAACCCCCTATCATGCTGCACCCGCCAAATGCATAGGCAGACACACATCTCGGACTTGAATACTTAAAAACAGTGGATTGTTAAGAAAATTTAGAGCAAATAAAATCAAACACAGAATCACAGACATAGAATATCATAATAACTCGTAACGGAAATAAAATACCATAGTAGTTCATGAAGCTACTATATAAATAATCTCAAAATAGATACAAAATGTCATAGTCAGAAAAACAAATAAAACAGAAGTCTGAATACATAAGTCACTAATACATAAACACAGCTGAATAGGAAATAACCGGAAAGGAAATGGATGACAGAAAGATAAATAAGCTCCAGCAAATCTCTAGCTCCAGAAGGTGAATCAGAGCTGTGATACTCAGGCTGACCCGAGCGTAAAGCAAAATACAAAACACTCAAGTTAGGATATACATACTTATACAATGTAAACCAACTCAAGTGAACTGTAACAGGATTGCACAAATAACTTAAAGGATGCTTGGGATCGTCCATCCTTTAAGGATCCGTTAAACTATCTAATAAGCCGTAATAAACGCTATCATAGTAATGTCTAAAGTAAAGTAAACTATGCAAAATAATAGTGTTAATGTGACTGCGGTAGCACAAAGCTGCAGCAATTGCCACCTCTAGCCACACTTTATAGCATCCAACCGTTATTATAACCCGTGGTTATAAATTCCAAAATGGTTTATATTTCAATCAAAATAATTAATTTAATCCATTTAAAATGAAGTCATTATACTTTCAAACCAATTACATTCCATTCCCAAAATTGTAGCAATTTCTTAGTTCGTTAATTCAATTATAATATTTCAAAACATTGTAATTTCAGCATTCGCAGCACTTAGAAAATACTGCTATAAGTATAGTGGAAATTTGGAAAAACAACATACTTCAGAATTAGTAGCTCTTACATAATGCTACTGTAGCTACAGTGTTAATTTGAAAACCAATATATTTCAAAATCTACAACACTTATGAACGCTGCTGTAGAGACAATAGTAGTTTGAAAACAGTTCATTGTTGGAAACAGCAGCACTTATAAACTGCTGCTGTCGAGACAATAGCAGATTTGAAAAACAATACACTGAAACCACAACATTTCTGGAATGCTACAATTTCTGTTATAAGTTGTACTATGACATTTTAAACAATATATCTTCCACTTTTATCATTTTTAACTTATCAAACTTATTCCACTTTTCCAAATTATTTATCAGGATATCATTTAACTTATAAATTTAATAAAATAACATTTTATTAATAAATATCCAATTAAATTATAATTCATTTACATTAAGTCAAAATTCACTATAAGTTGCTTATCTTTTATTTTAACAAATAACTTGATATTTTCTTTTACTTTTAAAAAGGTATCCATTTCATAAATAAATATTTTAATTACTAAGTTAAGCTTAAAATTTCCATTTTAACTCAAATTTCAATTATTAAGTTAAATCAAATTTTAAATTACAATTTAAACCATTTATCAACTTATAAAATTTTATCTTTTAGGAAATCACTGTTTAAATCATTTAAATCCAATTTAACTCAAAATTTCACATTTTTACATTTAAAAATACTTAATAATTTCTAAAATCCTATTTTTAATATTTAAAATACTTAAAAATTTTAGAAAAATCATTTTAAAATTTAACCACGGGCCTGTATAATATTTTCTAACCTAGGTCAAGTGATACGGATAATATATCATTTCAATCCGTAATCAGTTAACATTCCGGGTTTTATCATTTCAAACTCGCAATCCCAAGTCAAATAAAAATCGCTCGAGCCTATCATTTCAGCTCGTAACGACTTTTCCCTGGTCTAAAGTCCATTTGCGAATGTATCATTTCAACCCATAGTGATTCTATACTAACAGGGAACTTGCAGTGTGAGGAACAGAAAATAAATAAACAGTAAAACATTTCATATGATGTCAGGTGATGTAACAAGTATATAAACAGGTAATATCATCATATAATGTCAGATAATAGGCAGATGTGATCATATAACATAGCATATCAATTACTACACATTCAAGTGACTTTGTTTCACATTTATATAAGTACGATTTGTCAAGAGTGATAAACTCACCTTTTTAAAGCTAGAGATGACAATTCAAACACAATCTAAACTCCGCAAAGCACGAAAAAGCACGACTAGATTTGAGTGGATGGAGAGCCAAGATTCAATCTTGTAAACAACAAGTATATAACATATATATAAGTATAAAATTTATCAAAGGAAAATGAATCAAAATAAATGCACAAAACAAATCAAAATGAAGCAAGGATGGCTTTACCAAGGCAAGTAGGTTCGGCCACTTTGTAAATTGGCTAGACCACCATCAAAAATGCTCGGCCTATGATCTGATCTAAAGCAACTAGGCTCGGCTATGGTCAGCAAATAGATGGCAAAGGCTAGAATGTGAAGGGGTAGGAGTTACAATTCATGGAAGGTAAAGAGGCCAAGGCAAGTTGAAGTTTGGGTTCGGCCCTATGCTATTGGGCTCGGTCAGGTGGTTGCATGGTCAGGTTTGGGTCTGGTCACAACTTGCAGGGTGTGGCAGTGGTCAGGGAATGGTCACGGCAAAGGGATGGAGGGGTGGAAGTGATGGTGGCCGAAGTTATCAAGGAGGAAGTGGTGATGTATATAGGATTGGCTAGGGTTTGAATCATGTTTTGGTGGTAGTTTTGGATCATGGTCACGGCAGCAAGGTGGAGATGGTGGTGGTGGTTGAAGGTCGGTCATCATGGTGGTGATGAGGAGGAGATGAGGTCGGCTACGAGCATGGTGATGGCCGAACTATGCTTGATAAACAAAAGAGAAAGTAAAATGAAAAAGATGAAGTAGGTTGAAAACTTACTGCAAATATTTTTTTCAGGAGATGAAATGAGAATGGAGATGAGAAACAAATGCTATGTACGGCTAAGGCAAGAGGAAATAAACGGCTAAGGTAAGGAAAAGGCACCACTACACATTTAAGAAAAGAAACTAATGCCTCTTGAATTTCATAAGCCCATTTCTCGAATAAAAGAAAATAGAAAGTAGAGATTAAAAATAAAAATATAGAGAATAGAAATGAAATAGAAAATATGAAATAGAAAATATGAAGTAGAAAATAAACAATGAGATACAAAAAATAATTGCGTGTAAAACGCCGAATTTTATCAATTTTTAAAAGTTTACAACAGAATTTGACGAAACGAAAAGCAGGACAAATTGAATCAAATACAGTTTCAAAGAAAAAAGATTAGAAAAATAAAATTCAAATTTAAAATTTCAACTGAGAGTCAAAGTTTGACCAAAGTTGACCAAAATATAAATTTCTAGAAAATCATTATTTAATTATATTTGGAAAAAAAATTAGAAACAGAATCCAAAATACATTGGAAAATTCTAAAATTTCAATTTTAAATGATTGAAAATCTAAGTTTCAAATAAATAAAATTTAAAAATATTTGTTAAAATAAATTAAAGTTAAAAATATGGCACCTAGAGTTTAAGGGAAAGAAAATAAACTCCGGATCAGTCATGGGACTGATGTAAGAAACTCTAGATACGATATTTGAAAACAAATGGTATCTCATATGACCACACCGCACATAAACACGGAACAAGTTTTACCTTATGATAACAAAATCATTTCTACATGAAATCCAGTGATATTATTTTTAATGACATTCTTTGAAAATCTTTCAAATAAACATAACCAAATAGCCGAAATTGTTGCATTGGTTAAATTTGATGGCATAATAGGTTTACAACTAAATCCGAAGGCACTTATTGGGGAATGGATTTCCAATGAATAGTGAGGTAAGGGACTACCTCACATACAGTACATTTCTAAAGGAAATGTACCGATGCTACCAACAATTGGTCCTCTACGGATTAAGACCGACCTACCCGAAACTAACAGATGGTACGGATAGCACCGAATATGATATCACCGTAGCTGTTCCCGACCTCTTCGAGACGTCTCATAGAATACACCACAAAATTTAAACCTAACATTATAGCATATATAAATAAATAAATCTTGAAAGGTTATATCATACCCTAATGGCTGCAAACCACTTAGCCTTAAAGCAACCCATGTTTTACAATTCCCCAAGTGAGAAGCTTGGGGTAACGTTTACCTTTCTTATAACATTTTCACTTAAAATGCCACATTGCCATTTTCAACAACACACTATTGATTTCAACAAAAGTACAACCTCTGAGCTCGTACGTCTCGGAGAAGGGTATTATGTGTAAGAGTGGTTACCTCCTACACCACCAGCAGATATATGTTTATAGAGATCAATGCACTGTGATCTTTAGAAATGCAATGTCAGACATCCATCCATACAAGTTGTCTAGGAATAGGACAAACTGAAGGCACTCTTCTACCATATCATGTCGGGCATTACCCTAGGATTAGTAGCGAGTAGTCCTTGCATATGAAGATAGACCACTGTTATTTATTTATCTTTGGAGCTACTTCGAAATTATCAATAAGTAGTCCTTCCATTATGAAGATCCCTACCTTCAACTTCATTGTCTTTAACATGTCTTCACTTTTGAACTCGTAAATTGGTTCGAAGTGGTATTCAGATATCATGGTTCCTTCGAACTAATCATCGATAAAAAGATGTTAAGTAAATAGGTGCTTATCATTTGATTAATTACTTTCTCTTTATCAAAAATATATTCTACAGATATATATATATCTTTAAAACATTTCTTTATGGTATATATGGAATCATTAAACCTCTCTTTAAGTTTGGAAATATCTAATCATTTTCATAATTCATATGGGAAAGCATTATTGAGTTAAAAATAGTCGATAGAAATTATATATACTAATTCTACTCAATATCAATTTTTGTGTTCACCCTTTACTATCAGTCGAATAACGATGAAATCACCTTTTAAATTCACACGATAGTACAGGTTCCCTCCTCAGAATTTAATACCAAGTGTAAGAAGATTATTTCTGTACAATCCAAGTTGTTTGAATTTGGAAAATTGAATATTTTATACTTGTCTCATTTCCGATATTTTGACCTTATCTATTCCTCACCCAAGAAAGAGGTCAGGTGAGCCAGGGCACTGGTTGCTCCTAAACATCTCCTTAGTTTAAGCACCTCCCATTTGGATCTGACGAACATAAAAATCTAGTCTACTCATCAGCTTTTAGAGCTAAGATTAAATCACTTGATTATAACAGCTTTTCTTTAAATCACTTATTGAAACCCTTTTAAAATGATTATGAAACCTCCAAATCATCTTTAAAATACTTAATTATTCATTTGAAAACAATTATAAAATATTTGTGAAAGAATACTTAAGTTTAAAGCTATATTACAAAAGTTTTTAAAAGTGCTGCGAATAGTGCTGTTAATAGTGCTTTTAAGACTTATTTGATCAAAACAACTTTTTGATCATTTAGAAATCCATATTTACAACTCAAATATCTTTTAAAACATTTTAATATATTTATAGAATTTATTCCATAATTTTAAAGCATTAAAAATATCATTTATAAAGAATTTACCACTTTAGTTTAAGAACTGCCAAACCGCGACTATTTTAAAAACTTTTTTGCTCATATTTCAAAATCTACTAAACGAAATCTCGATCATTTTAAATTTTTGTAAACTATGATTATAAAAGTCTAGAAAATTCTTATTACGAAGAATTCCGACTTTGATTCCATCGTATAAATGGATTTAAATTTTTATGGCGCGAACTGCCGTTCCACGACGCGCCTATTTTTTATTCAACTTTCATAAATTGTCCAAACTTCACCAAATTGGGTTTTAGTGTTTATAAAACATTTATAAACCATTTCAGAAGGGTTTAATGATTCCATATCACTTTTATAACATGATTCGAAAAGTGGTTTTCTATTGCAATATCGATGTGTATTTAACGTGACTTGTTTACACAATTAAACAACTATAGTAAAACAATCAAAGCATAGTAAACATCCATATCAATCATATCACATCAACATCATATATATATAGAGTTTCTCACCTTCATTGGTTTCTAACTTTATGAAAATTCACTATAGCTTTGCTACGATCGAATTAAAGCCTATGGAATCGAGCCTTGTACCTTTGGATTGGCTCGGCCTAAGCTTGCAAGTGGAGATGGGCTCGGTCTTGGTGATTGAGGGTGGTGGCCGGGAGTTTGGAAGGTGGAGAGGAGGTGTTTGACTTGGTTTTGGAGGTGGATTGACATGGTATATACATGTGTATATATTTTACTTTATTTTGGAACTTATAATATTTCACAAAATCAATACTTCAGGATCCATAAGTCTAATACATATGAAACTTATAAGCAGGATGCGGGGACCCTAGGGAGACAACCCTAGGGATCACACTTCAAAAATATAAAGCAAGAGGGATCGGCCCTCTTCCTTCAATAAGGATCGGGTAAAATCAGAAAGCAACTGACATTAAAGCAAAAAATCGAGCAATAACTCAAGTTCTACTAATCCAATTGGCATGAAACTTGGAGGCTAAGCATATTACAACATAGGGAAGCTACCATAGAGATCGCACCTTCAAATTCCTATGAAATAGGGATTGAAACTAAACCCTATTCCTTGGGATTTGGGCCACGTGATCCCTCTTATGGGTCCATGTAGTTTTGGAGATCCTTCTGTCGAATTTCCAGAGAGATATTTCGCTATCTTCGTCTATAAATAAAGGCTTGGTTGTTCATTTTCAAGACTTTCACACTGCTAGTTGCTTTGTACTCTATTGTAACTAAGGATTTTCATCTAATCCCTATTATACTCGATTTACAAAGTGATTAATAAAGCAATCTATTCAAAGTGAACATAGGCAAACAACACCGATGCAACACTCTTAATTTTGAGTAACATTATTTAGGACTTTAATTTGTTAAAATAAATAAAATAATTTAATGATTAGGGGTTTGAGATTTGTGATTAGTAAGGGTAGTCATACCATGCTAACAAATGAACTAAGTAAAATTTAAATGTAATAAAATGTTTGGAAATAGACAAGGGCGATATAGGAATACGTATTATTTATATACCCTAAACCCCTTAAGCCATATTCTATATGTTCATTTCTATATTCACAAAAATAAAACCAAAGTAAGAGGTCGGCCAACATTAAGGGAAAATAAGAGAAGATGAAGCAGGATCAAGAGGAAAGCTCAAGCAACAAAATCAAAGATCAAATCTCAACTCCTTAAACTCAAAGCTAAGGTGAATAATGAATACATCCCATGTTTTCTAATTATTTTCGGTTTCAGGTTAAAATCGATTTATCTTGCAAAGTTTAGCCATGTTTCTAAATGATAAAATGTTTATATATGCTTGTTGATGATTTATACTCAATCAAATAGCATTTATGATATGTTTTGATGTGAAAATCCTATTAAATGACTTCTAAATGCCTTATGATTTTAGATTTAGATCAAAAATAATATTTTAGAGATGGGTTTCAATTTTCATAATATCCTGAATTAGTGTGGATTTAATATTAATTTTCTAATGAATGATATGATTATTTGGGTTTAAAATAATTTATGGCTAAATTATATATGTTTTGGGTCTGAAATTTGCATATGTTAGAAAACATATTAAAAATGATTTTTTGAAATTTTTGTAAAATTTTCCTAAGTGTTTTAATAGATATATAAAATTATTTAAGGTATGGGACTTAAATGTTTTATATATTTATAAAAGGAGAATGAGTATTTTGAAAATAAATCAAATTGTTTATTTCTGAAATATTGGCAGCACTTTTAGAAAAGAAATTAACAACCAATAATATTTTGGCAAACAAGGCATGTTAGTGGAAAAGATTACTTTAAAAGACAAAAATCATTTTAAACATGCTTTTTACATGTTTTACCACTTTCCGCACTTAGCTTTCGACCTAGTACTTCCGCCTCCTTCTCAGTCAAAACTAATGCACTGGTATCAATACTTGGTACATAGTAAATTGGACTAAGGTGGAAGGTATGAAGTCGAGACAATGGGTTCCGATGAGGTCGAAGCGTTACTTTGCTTTCAAATGAAAATGCGCCTGCTTTGCTTTCAAAAGGAATGCTTTTGACTTAGTTGGCTTCCGACTGATTCAAATGTTTTAAAGGAATGGTTTTTAAGTGATTGTGCCTTTTATTTAAGTAAGTGCTTTCGTCGGGGTCAAAACCCCTTTTTGCTACCGCTTTCTACCTTTCGAAGTGATGCCTTCGAAAGGGCTATTTTGTTTTATAAAACCCAAGCCGCTTCTCCAATGCTTTCGGAAGGTTGGTTTCAACACCATCACTTCTTTACTTAAGAATTGCTTTCAGAAGAGTGCTTTTGACTTAAATGTTTTATGACCCTTTTGTTTTGTTGAAGGTAGAACCCAAAGGTTTCGAAGAAGATAGTTTTAAATGATTTCGAAGATATTTCCACATGTTTTACTGGAACCCAAATGGTTTCGGAAGGTTTGATGTTTTAATGCATTTGAAATGTTTTAGTGAAGGTTTCAAAGGAGTGGTTCCTTAATGGTTTCGAAAGGTTTGAAAGGAAAGTTTTGCCAATGTTTTCGAAAGGCTTATACGAATGGTTTCGAAAGGAATATTTTGGCCTTTCGGCCTAGGCTATAAAGAGTTTACTTGGTTTCAAAAGGGACACTTTCAATGGGATCGAAAGGGGTACTTACAAAGGTTTGAAATGTTTTCATTAACAAAAGTGTTGTGTAAAGTGTGTGTGTGTAACTTGGCAAGGTGATCTGAGTAAATCATAGAGTATATTTTTTTGTTTAAAGCATAATTTAAAGGATTAAATCATTTTGAAAGAAAAGGTTTTCAAGGACATTTATGGGTAGTTAACCCTAAGTAAAATGACTCAAATATTTGTAAACCAGATGGGACAGGTATAGGGCCACACCCTATACATTAGCTATTAGCCCCTAGCTAATTTAGTCCAAAATTCCAATGTGTAGAGCTTTCTCACAGGTAAGACTAAAATGATGTTACACACAGAAAGGAATATATTTGTACAAAGGTAGGTTATTGATGAGCCCGTAAAACTATTAGGATCAGTTGACCCTGGAGAATTAAATTAGGGACAGACCGTCTAGAAGAGAAGGATCTAACATATGTTAGATTATTTGTTTATTTTTTCTAGTAGGCTTGAGTCAGCCAAAGGTTAGTATTTAGCCAAACAAAACTACATTGTTCGGACAGATAGTCCATTTGTTACCCGATATGTATGTTTACATGATAATGCTTTACAGTTTAACCACTTTGACTGCAGGATTATGATTTGCAGAAGATATGTTTTTAAAAGGATATTAGTGAGGGAAAACACGTTCCACTAAGCGGCGTAGTCTCACTCAATATCATATAACCGAGATGTATAGTATTATTCACACCAGGCTTTATGTCTGACTCTAAGATTATGTTTTTCCCCTTAAACTCTCGGGTGCTCAAAATTGATTGAGTACGCTGAGGTTTGAGGATTTCAGGTTTTAGTAGGTGGACGAATAAAGCTTCTGAAGACGAGTAGGAGGCTGAAGTTAGCTATTTAGCAGTGTTTTGTTTGTTTTATTCCGTTGTGTTGTATTAAGTCAGTTATGACTATTTAGTACTCTAGTCATCCAAGGGGTGATCTTTATATGTCTCTCTCGATGTATTTTCTAATAATTATATTTGATCTGAACCTGGGAAATGATTGGGATTATGTAACTTGGATATGAAATGTTGTTTTGAAATGTAATCAGAAAAATGTTTTAATTTGTGATGATTTCATTTCATATTCAAGTACTTCTAATATTATGGATACCATTAACATTACCGTATTTGGTCACAGGAAGTTAATACTATGGATGATTGCAGCATCTATAGTGCTTAGCTTCAGGCTTCTAGATAGGGGATGATACAACTTGGTATCAGAGCATAGGTTTATGAAAAACTTTAAACCAAAATGATTTTTGAAAACATATTCCTAAGGAATTAGAGATAAGATCGGGGTATGGGATAACGCAATAGTAACATATTTGTATTTGCTATATATAAGTATACTCTATATCTCTATTGTCCTGTCTCTCTTGGGTTATTCTTTTGTATCTCACGAGGCTTGAATACAGATATGGATGCTAGAAGTGGAAGAGTTAGCCTCGGAGGGGGAAGCACCATGATAAAGGAAATGCCAGACCAAATACTAGGAGAATCCCAGGTCAGGCACAAGCTGGAACTGTGGATGCCGGAGTCCCAGAAGTTGACATAGGAGCTATGTATCATTTCTTTGTCAATATGATGCAGGCGGGTGTTCCTGCTGGAGTGGTTGGAGGAAATGCTGGAGTAGGGAATCAGGAAGCTCCGGTGGTGAATAACTACGCTATTCTGAGTAAGGATTATGCCCGGTTGGGAGGAAAGCCATTTATTGGAACTGAAGACGCTATTGAAGTAGAAAACTAGTTGCTACATTGTAAGACGATCTTTGCGGACTTGGAATTCAATGATGAGCAGAAGAGGAGGCTAGCATCGAGACAGCTTTAAGGAGAAGCTCTATTCTGGTGGAATAGTGCGATAGTTGGAATGAATGAAGAAACGATGACATGGGTTGAGTTTAAGAGAAGGTTCGAGGAGAGGTTCATGTCTGTGATGGCGAAGTCTACCTTGATCAGAAAGTTTGCTAAGTTGGAATAGGGGGAGATGACTGTGTTGGAGTATGCTAGGAGGTTTGAGGAGTTGGCTTGGTATGGATATGCCACTATGGCTACTGTGATGAAGAGAAATGAGAAGTTCATAAGGGGGTTGAAGCCTGAGTAGGCAAGGGTTATATTACCTCATATTAGGGACCCTTGTGATGTTGTAGTAGAGATGGTATTGAGACATAAGGAGATGCTTGCTTCTCTGGAAAGGAATAAGGCAAAGGAGGCCCAAGAGAGGCAGAGTCAAAAAAGGAAGTTCATTCATAAGAAAGGATCTCAGAAGGGTAGAGCCACTAAGAAGGGAAATGCGGAAGTGGTATGTTACAAGTGTGACAAGAAGGGACACTATTCCCATGAGTGCCGGACAGGCAAGGGAAAGAAAGCTGCGTTGAAGAGAGAGGTAAGGTGTTTCAACTGCGATCAGATTGGTCATTACAAGAACCAGTGAAAAGAGCCTGCTAGGGATGGAAGGGGAAAAGTATTTGCATTGGAGCCAGCTACCTCGAAGCCAATAGCAGGGGAAAAAGGAAAAGCTGTGTTCGAAGGTACGCTTCAGATTCATGGCATGTCTGTTAGCATTCTGTTTGATACCAGTGCATCGCATTCTTTTATATCTCATTGTTTAGTAGATAAACTTAACCTAGAAACCTCATACTTAGTTACTTCCTTAAGGGTTGCAAATCCGACAGGAGGATATGTGACACTTGGGATGAAGTGTGACCACCTAGAGTTTGATTTGTTAGGTCATACCTTTGCTTTCAGTTTGCACGTGTTTGATTTCATAGGGTGCGGAATTATTTTGGGTATGGATTAGTTAAGTAAGTACGATGGTAGGATATTTTTCCATAATAGAAAAATATCACTTAGACACCCTGACTGTAGTGATCGGATTGTAAATACCATAGAATACCCTAGCTGTGAGGTGAATGCTTTGTTGGGTGTTATGAAGGTACAATATGAGTTGAATCGCGTTTTCGTGGTTAGAGAATTCGTGGATGTTTTTGAACTTGCAGTAGGACTGCCACCAAAATGAGCCATTGACTTTCGAATAGATTTTGTGCCTAGAGCAGAACCGGTGAGTAGACCGCCAAGCAGAATGACACCTACTGTGATGAGGGAGTTAAAAGTGCAGTTGGTGGATTTGGAATGCAATAATTTTATTAGACCTAGTAGTTCTCCTTAGGGAGCACCCGCAGTGTTTGCTAAGAAGCCGGATGGATCGTTAAGGTTATGTATCGATTATCGTAAGTTGAATGAGAAGACGATAAAGAATCAATATCTATTGCCTAGAATTGATGATTTGTTCGATCAGTTGAGTGGAGCCAAGGTATTTTCCCAGTTGGATTTAGAAAAAGGTTTCCATTAGCTTAGAGTAGCAGGGGATAGTATTCCTTTGACGATGTTTGGAACTACATATGGATCGTACGAATGGTTAGTGATGTCATTTGGATTAACTAATGCGTCGACATTCGTTGTATATTTGATGAAACGAATTTTCCATGAGCACTTGGATAGGTTCGTGTTGGTTTTAATAGATGATATTTTGATATACTCTAAGGATGTAAAGGAGCATGAAGTTCATCTTAGAGTGGTGCTTGAGATGCTGAGACAACACCAGCTGAAGGCGAAGTTTTCAAAATGTCATTTTCGGAAGAAAGAGGTTAAGTTTCTTGGTCACGTGGTTTCAAAGAAAGGATTGTCAGTCGATCTGGATAAGATTGAAGTTCTTAACAACTAGAAGAGACCAGAAAGGGGGCTGAGATTAGAAGTTTTCTTGGACTTGTTGGCTATTACCGGTGATTCGTTAAGGATTTCTCACGGATAGCAGCACCTTTGACTAAGTTGACTAGGAAGGATGTGAAGTTTGTCTGGTCCGACAAATGTGAAGAAGCATTCCTTAAGTTAAAGCATTTGTTGACTGATGCACCTATGTTAGTAGTTCCAGATGGAAACCAAGGGTTGGTGGTGTATACCGTTGCATGCGGAACCAGATTAGGAGCTGTGTTGATGTAGAAGGGTAAAGTGATTGCCTATGCTTCACGACAGCTTAGATAGCATGAATTGAGATATCCTACTCATGATTTGGAGTTGGCTGCGGTGATCTTCGCATTGAAGATTTCGAGACATTATCTCTTAGGAGAGAGATACGAGCTATATACGGATCATAAGTCACTAAATTATTTATTCTCTCAAAAGGAGTTGAATATGAGACAGCAGAGGTGGTTAGAGTTTTTAGCCACTTATGATTTTGGTATAGAGTACACTCCTGGGAAAGGAAATAAGGTAGCGGATGCGCTTCGAAGAAGACATCAGAATGTAGTGTTGGCAATGATAGCTGAGTGGAAGGATTTGGAAGTGTTGACAACTTGCAGAGTGCAGTGGAGATCTAAATATGAGTCTAGTGGAGAAACTGCTATGTTGTCATGTTTAGAAGTTCGACTAGTTATGATTGAAAGTATTGCTTCTAAATAAGGAGAGGACCCTATATTAGCTGAACGGATCAAGAATTAAGAGATGGAATGGAGAGCGATGACTTGAAGAACTTCAGTCTTGACTAGAATGGGTGGTTGAGAAAGAAGGGAAAACTATGTGTTCCGAATGTAGGAAGCATAAGGATAGAAGTTTTGGAGGAATTCCATCGTTCGAAGTTCACTATTCATCCAGGAGGAACTAAGATGTATCAAGATATGAAGAGGAGCTTATATTGGGAAGGCATGAAGAGGGATGTTGGCTTGTAGGTTAGGCTGTGTGCAAACTGTCAACAAGTGAAAGCCGAACATCAGAAGCCAAGTATTGCTTCAACCTTTAGAGATCCCAGTTTGGAAATGGGATTTGATATCCATGGATTTTATAGACGGGTTGCCAAGGTCAAATAGGGGAAATGAAAGCATATGGGTTATAGTGGACAGTTGACCAAGTGTGCCCATTTCATTCCAGTAAAGTCAACTAGGACGTCACCTGTTTTGGCTAAGTTATTCATGAAGAACATAGTTAGACTTCATGGAGTTCTTAGTAGCATAGTCAGTGATAGAGATGCTTTATTCAACAGTGAATTCTAAAAGAGTCCACATGATGTATTAGGTACCAAGCTTAATATGATTGTTGCATATCACCCTCAGACATATGGGCAGATAGAGAGAGTGAATAAGGTACTCGAGGATTTGTTGAGAGCTTGCGTATTGGATTTTGGTGGATCTTGGGAGGATCACCTACATTTGGTTGGGTTTTCCTATAATAATAGTTATCAGACTAGCATAGGAATGGCACCGTTTGAAGCTTTGTATAGAAGGCCATGCAAATCTCTAGTTTGTTGGTCAGAGACCAGGGATAGGTTGGTTCTTGGTCCGGATTTAGTTAGAGAAGCTGCAGAGAAGATTGAGTTGATAAGAGCGAGAATGAAGGAAGCTCGGTCTAGACAGAAGAGTTATGCAGATAAGAGATGGAAAGACTTAGAGTTCGCTGCTGGAGATCATGTTTTCATTAAGGTATCACCGATGAAAGTTGTAATCAGATTTGGAAGGTCAGGGAAATTAGCACCGAGATTCATTGGACCGTTTCCTATTGTAGAAAGGATCGGAAAACTTGCATATAGAGTAGAGTGATCAAACCGTTTGGTAGGAGTCCACGATTTTTTCCATGTTTCTCATCTAAGGAAGTGTGTTAGAGATCCGAAGACTACAATAGCACCGACTATGTTAGAGGACATAGTAGTAGATCCGAACTTGTCTGTAGTTAAAAAGCCAGTTCGTATAGTCACGAATGAGGAGAAGAAGTTAAGGAATAAGACAGTCAGATTAGTTAAAGTCCAGTGGAGTGACAATGGGAGAGACTGTACTTGGGAGATTGAGAGCAGTATTAGAGACGCTTATCTTGATTTGTTTGATGGTATGTTTTACCCTTTTGATTGATTTCGAATACCTTATTGTAATTTCGAGGATGAAATTCTTTAAGGAGGGGAGACTCTAACACCCCTAATTTTGAGTAACATTATTTTGGATATTTAATTTGTTAAATTAATAAAATAACGTAATGATTAGGGGATTGAGATTTGTGATTAGTAAGGGTAGTCGTGCTATTCTAACAAATGAGCCAAGTAAAATTTAAATGGAATAAAATGTTAGGAAACAGACAAGGGCAATATAGGAATAAGTATTATTCATATTCCCTAAACCCCTTAAGCCATATTCTAAACATTCATTTCTACATTCACAAAACTAAAACCAAAGTAAGAGGCCAGCCACCATTAAGGGAAAAGAGGAGAAGATAAAGCTAGGATCAAGAGGAAAGCTCAAGCAACAAAATCAAAGATCAAATCTCAACTCCTTAATCTCAAATTTAAGGTGAATAATGACTACATCTCATGTTTTCTAATTATTTTCGGTTTTAGGTTAAAACCAATTTATTTTGCAAAGTTTAGCTATGTTTTTGAATGATAAAATAATTATATATGCTTATTGATGATTTATGCTTAATCAAATAGCTCTTATGATATGTTTTGATGTGAAAACCCTATTAAATGACATCCAAATGCCTTGCCATTTTTAGATTTAGATCAAAAATGATATTTTAGAGATGGATTTCAATTTTCATAATTTTCTGAATTAATGTGGATTTAATATTAATTTTCTAGTGAAGGAAATGATTGTATGGATTTAAAATAATTTACGGCTATATTATATATGTTTTGGGTTTGAAATTTATATATGTTAGAAAACATATTAAAATTGATTTTATGAAATTTTTGTAAATTTTCCTAAGTGTTTAATAGATATATAAAATTATTTAAGGTATGAGACTTAAATGTTTTATATATTTATAAAAGGAGAAGGGGTATTTTGTAAATAGATTAAATTGTTTATTTTTGAAATATTGGTAGCACTTTTAGAAAATAAATTAGCAACCAATAATATTTTGACAAACAAGGCAGGTTAGTTGAAAAGATTACTTTAAAAAGACAAAAATATGTTTAAACATGCTTTTTACATGTTTCACCACTTTCGGCACTTAGCCTTCGACCAAGTAATTCCGCCTCCTCTCAGTCGAAACCAATGCGCCTGGTATCAATACTTAGTATGCAGTGAATTGGACTAAGGCGGAAGGTATGAAGTCGAGACAATGGGTTCTGATGAGGTCGAAGCGTTACTTTGCTTTCAAATGAAAATGCACCTTCTTTGCTTTCGAAAGAAATGCTTTCGACTTAGTTGGCTTCCGACCAGGTCAAATGTTTTAAAGAAATGGTTTCGAAGTGGTTGCGCCTTTTATTTAAGTAAGTGCTTTCATCGGGGTTGAAACCCTTTTTTGCTACCGCTTTCTATCTTTCGAAGCGATGCCTTCGAAAGGGCTATTTTGTTTTATAAAACCCAAGCCGCTTCTCCAATGCTTTCAGAAGGTTGGTTTCGACACCATCACTTCTTTACTTCGAAATTGCTTTCGGAAGAGTGCTTTCAACTTAAATGTTTTATGATCCTTTTGTTTTGTTGAAGATCGAACCCAAAGGTTTCGAAGAAGATAGTTTTAAATGGTTTCGAAATGTTTGATGTTTTAATGCATTCGAAAGGCTTTAGTGAAGGTTTCAAAGAGGTGGTTCCCCAATGGTTTTGAAAGGTTTGAAAGGAAAGGTTTTCCAATGTTTTCGAAAGGCAATGTTTAAGTGATTTAAAGAAAGGATGTCTAAGGTTTTATAGCTTTCGAAGGAAAGGTTTTTCAATGGTTTCGATAGGCTTATATGAAAGGTTTCGAAAGGAATGTTTTGGCCTTTCGGCCTAGATTATAAATGGTTTACTTGATTTCGAAAGGGAACTTTCAATGGGATCGAAAGGGGTACTTTCAAAGGTTTGAAATGTTTTCATCAACAAAAGTGTTGTGTAAAGTGTGTGTGTTTGTGTGTGTGTAACCTGGCAGGGTGACTTGAGTAAAGCATAGAGTATATTTTCCTTGTTTAAAGTATGATTTAAAGGATTAAATCATTTTGAAAGAAAAGTTTTTCAAGGAAATTTAGTTAACCCTATGTAAAACGACTCAGATATTTGTATATCAGATGGGACTGGTATGGGGTCGTGCCCTATACATTAGCTATTAGCCCATAGATAATTTAGTCCAAAATTCCATTGTGTAGGGCTTTGTCATAGGTAAGACTAAAATGATGTTACATACAGAAAGGAATATATTTGTACAGAGGTAGGTTAATGGTGAACCTGCAAAACCATTAGGATCAGTTGACTTTGGAGAATTAAGTTAGGGACAGGTCATCCAGAAGAGGAGGATCTAACAGATGTTAGATAATTTTTTTATTTTGTCTAGTAGGCTCGAGTCAACCAAAGGTTAGTAGTTACCAAACAAAACAACAATATTCGGACAAGTAGTCCATTTGTAACCTAATATGTATGTTTACATGATAATGCTTTATAGTTTTAATTAGTTTGGTTGCAGGAGTATGATTTGTAGAAGATATGTTTTAAAATGATATTGGTGAGGGGAAACCTGTTCCGCTAAGCGGCATGGTCGCACTTAATATCGTATAACCGAGATGTATAGTATTATTCACACTTGGCTTTATGTCTGAGTCGAAGTTTATGTTTTTCCTCTTAAACTCTCGGGTGCTCAAAATTGATTTGAGTAGGCTGAAGGTTGAGGACTTTCAGATTTTAGTAAGTGGACAAATAAAGCTTCCGAAGAAGAGCAGGAGGCTGAAGTTAGCTATTTAGGAGTGTTTTGTTTGTTTTATTCCACTGTGTTGTATTAAGTCAGTTATGACTTTAGTACTCTGGTCATCCAAGGGGCATCTTCATATATCGCTCTTGGCATATTTTGAAATAATTATATTTGATCTGAACTTGCAAAACGATTGGGATTATGTAACTTAGATATGAAATGTTGTTTTGAAATGTAATCAGGAAATTTTTTTTAATCTATGATGATTTTATTTCATATGCAAGTGCTTTTGATATTATGGATACCATTAACATTACCGTATTTGGTCACCGGAAGTTAATACTGTGGATGTTTGCAACATCTGTAGTGCTTAGCTTCGGGCCTCCAGATAGGGGATGTTAGAACCGAGCTACTATAAATCGTTGTGTTTGTGTTATTGCTTTGGTTTTCAACATCTAATTTCTTATTACCTCTATTTTAATTTTATATTCTTCATTTATTTCTCTATGAAACATTTATTGGGTGATTGTGACAATTTTTTGTGCAAACGTTTTGGTGCTTTCAATGAGAAACTAGATTATCATCCTTATTTGGATCCATTTGTTGCTAGTGGATTGCATGAATCTTCCAAAGAGATCCATAATTATCTTCAAGAAGCTTATTCGTTCTATTCAGATTTGCAAAAGTCTAAGGAAAACTATCAACAATTGTCAGGAATACCATATCTAAATCTCAAAACGCAGAAAGAAATGAGAATGCTAGTATCCAGCAAGGAGGCCCGAGCAATCTACTAGCAGATGTGAATGCTACCAATCTAGTTGATGTCCAGAGTCTGGCCTATTCCATCACAAGAGCTGATTTCTAGAATCTGAAGAGAGATCTAGCGGATATCCACCGATAGTTGAATCAGCATATTCAAGCCAATATCGGTCTAATGAACTAACTCAATCGACAATAGCGCGAGAAAGCTAGGAGAGACCCAACCCCTCATTTTACATCGGAGAGTTCCAGTTCATCAGATGATTATCACAGACGCAGATGTCACAGAATTGACGGAAATCACAAAGAAGCTTCTGGACATCAGTAGGCAATCCTACTTGGCTTGCCCAGACCGATCGATGTCGATCCCTCTATAGGGGTCGGTACCGATCCCTCCTCTAGAAGAGGGAGCCTATCTTTCCATGCTGGAGCACGAGCTGGAGCTGCTGCGATTGATTTGGATGTTAGAGTTCAGGTGGATGCAAACCAGTTAACCTCCCCATAATGATGATGAACTGAACGTACGTGATATACATCGAGAGGATGTTGAGCCAAGAAGGCATGGAATGGCCCGTAGACATCGACCGAACCATTCACGAGAGGTGGAGCACGACTATCGCTTGGCTCTAACTATCCAAACGTCGGACTTGTCGGCTATGGTTTAACAGCTAGGTAAGGAGACCCAAGGCTTAACTAATAATGATTGAGGAATCTTGAGAATCCATACCCCGTTCACTGACAATATCTTACATTCGGAGTATCCAAGGAGGTTCAGTATGCCATTAATGCCTGACTACAAGGGACAATCGACCCTAAGCAGCACATCATGAGATATAAATGGCTAATGGATTCCACATGAACCGATGATTCAACAAAGTGTAGATGTTTTCCTATTACTCTGGCATAGCGACAATGTGGTTTATGAGATTACCCCTATGGTCAATCTCTAGATTTGATGAATTAGCAACAAATTTTCTGGAGTAATTCCATATGCACGCAACTCACCCCAAAGATGTGATGTCCCTATCTAGCTTAATCCAGGCTCTGGGAGAATCACTAAAAGAATATTTGGAAAGATTTCATACAGCTATCACAGAAGTCAGTAATCCGAATGACCATTCAATATTGGTGGCAGTAACGAGAGGAATTGATCCAGAGTTTGACTATGGTGATTGGTTAGCCGACAAACCACCTATGACACTAGAACGCTTCTATGCAAAAGTAGCTCAATATTTGAGGAAAGAAGAAGCTATATGCTATAGGAAGAAGAATGTTGTGGGACCAAGTGGAGAGGGAGTGCAGAGTAACATTGCAGTGAAACAGCCTGGTGATAGCTCTGGAAAATTTCAACTGAATGTCTAAAATAAACTGAATCAGCAAAAGAAAGGCGTTGATCGAAATCGTGAATAAAAAAGGAATTTTGGAAGAGGAAAGCCTAGAATTCCAATGTATGATGCCTACACACCACTAAATACTTCTTTATAGAATGTACATTTGTTTACCTGCAATACCATGCAGTACAAGAAGCCACCTCTGAAAGAATCAATGGAGAAGCAAAAGCAAACTGGAAAATAATGTCGGCTCCACGAATGCTATGGACATAACATGAATGAGTGCAGGCATCTCCAGGATATTGTCAAGAAACTGATTCGAGAAAGAAAGTTACAGCAGTTTGTTAAAGCCCCGTAGGATGGCTGGCGAGGGACATCCGACCCCAACCAAGGACAAGTTCCGCACAGGGCCGAGGAGCCTGCACAGACTGGTGGAAGATTAGTGATCAATACAATAGTCAAAGGATCGCATCAAGCTGATAAAAGTTGGCTTGAGATGGAGCACTATGCTAGCACGACCAAGCATATGAATTTTGAATGTTGTTCGAGCACAGAAGATGGAGCTCCGGTAAACAGCAGGGTATAATTGCAAATGACATTGTATTAAGAAATAGAGATGTAGACAAGGTGGAGGCACCGACAATCGATCCAATGGTCATTTCGGTTATGATCGGCCCTGCCTTAGTAAGGAGGATTTTGGTTGATTGTGGAGTTTCCATAAATATAATTTTCAAATATGCTTATGATCAGATGAGGATGGAAGCCAAGGACTTGAAACTATCTAAATTCCGCATTCATGGCTTTAGCAGTGTTACGACAGAAGCTGTCGGATATGTCGAATTGCCCGTGGAGTTGGAAGAAGGTGACCGTAGGAGAGTGTAGATTTTTCCATTTATTGTCTTGGATGTTGACTCTCCATACAATGCTTTCCTAGGCCAAGCAGCCTTAGCTGAGTTCCGGGCAGCTCTTGCCTTATGGTGTTTGACTTTGAAGTTCCCAACTGATAATGATATTGGAGTGGTGCAGGTGATCAGGCGACCGGACGCGCCTGCTATGTGGTTGAGTTGAGAGACGCTCAATGAAAGGAGAAAGGTAAGGGTGTGGACAAGTCTCTCCGCATCCAAATCGTCTAAGATTGACAACCAATGCTTGGGCCTTGGCTCGGGCACTATAGTTGGTTCTATAAAGATATAGATTCAAGGGATGACAAGGAGGAGCCCAAAGAGACCAAGGCTGTACCAGCTGAGCTGACAATTGACATAACGGTTAGCCACGATGACCCATCACGGATCCTAAAGATTGGATCACTGCTCAGCCTCCGATAATGAAAGAACTTGCTAGTATTTTCTGAGTGAATCTTGACGTGTTCGCTTGGACTCATTATGACATGTCTTGGATCGCGCCTGCCACTATGGACCATGCATTGAATATCGACCCAAGGCATATCCAGTGAAACATAAAAGGCATGTCAAGGATCCGGGGAGATCTGCTGCCCCTAAAGAGAAGTGGATAGGCTCAAAAGCAATGGGTTTATTCATGATGCCCTCTACCCTAAATGGGTATATAATCATGTACTTGTGAGAAAGGCAAATGGAAAGTGGCGGACATGCGTTGATTATTCGGACTTGAACAAGGCGTGCTATAAAGATAGTTTTCCCCTTCCAAGGATCGACCAGTTGGTAGACTCAACCACTAGACATGAATTACTATCTTTCATGAATGGATACTTTGGATATAACCAAATTCTGATGCATATTCCCGATCAGAAGCACACTAGCTTCATTACCGATGTTGGATTGTATTGCTATGTGGTAATTCATTTGGATTGAAGAATGCTGGAGCGACCTATCAGCGCCTAGTTAATGGAACGTATCAGATTGGAAAGACAATGGAGGAATATGTGGATGATATGCTCGTGAAGTTATGACAATCAGGCGACCATATTAGAGACTCAGCAGAAATGTTTGTTATCCTCCAATATTACAAAATGAAGATCGGTCCTCTGAAATGTTCTTTTAGCACGGCTTCGAGAAAGTTCTTTGGTTTCATCGTCAATGCTCACGGAATTGAAGCTAATCCCAAGAAGATTCAAGCAATTCGCAACATCCAAGTGTCGAAGACCATCAAGCAAGTATAGAGTCTAAATAGGAAGGTTGTTGTGTTAAGTCGATTTATTTCCAGAGCTACCGATAAATACATTCCTTTCTTTGATTTTATTAGAAGAGGGAAAAGACCTTTGAATGGATGTAGGATTGTGAAGACGCTTTTCGAGCTTTGGGGAACCATTAAGAGAGGCCTCCCATTTTGTCAAAGCCGGTCGATCACGAAGATAGGTATGTCTACTTGGCTTTATCGGTACACGCTATAAGCACCACACTGCTTCACGAGGAGATCGGATCCAGAGACTGGTCTACTATGTTAGCAAATGATTAACAGGAGCTGAAAGGAACTATCCGAAGATAAAGAAATTAGCATATTGTTTGTTGATTGCCTCACGAAAGCTTTGCCTATATTTTCAAGCTCATTCTATTACCGTTTACACCGATCAGGCGTTACGATAGGTCCTACAACGACCTGAGACGTCTGGAAGGTTATTAAAGTGGACCATCGAACTGCTTCAATTTGACATTAACTATCTCCCTTGGAGAGCCATCCAGGGATAGGCATTGGCGGACTTTATAGCAGAATTCACCGCAAAAGATGATCTCCCAAAGAGTAGTGGAGCCCCTACCATTTGGTGGAAAATGTATACGGATGGAGCGTCCAATGATCGTTGTTCTAAAGTCGAAATTATGCTAGTAACTCTAGAGGATCGATCAATTTGTTATGCTTTGAAGCTTGACTTCCCTGCAACGAATAACAAAGCTGAGTATGAAGCTCTGATTGCTGGAATCAAACTTGCCAGAGAATTGGGAATAAAATCTCTTGAAATCTTTTGCAACTCATAGTTGGTGGTCTACTAAGTCAGGGTAGATTACCAAGCTTAAAGACAACTACTCGCTCTTTACCTTATCCAAGTCTAAGAGCTATTAAATGGATTTGAGTATTATGAACCCATGCATATTGCCCGGGATCTAAAAAAAGAGGCAGACTCATTGGCAAAGTTTGCTAGCACCGGGGATACACAACAGATGAGCTTAGTTCCAGTCGAAGTACTAGGCGCTCCAAGCATAAACCAGATGGAAATCGAATGGGTACTAGATACGGAGCCTGAAAAGGAGTCGTGGGTGACTCCGATTAAAGACTATTTGCTATAGGGAGTCCTTCTCGAACAAAGGAATGAAAGGTGACAAGTCTTTCACAAAGCTTCTCGGTTTATCATTCAGGAAGGAATCATGTACAGAAAGGGTTTTTCCATTCCCCTACTCCGATGTATCGCTCATGATGAAATAAAACGAGTTCTAAGGGAAGTTCATGAAGAAGAATGTGGCAATCACACTAGAGGGTAGACCCTAGCAAAGAAAATACTCCATCATGGGTATTATTGGTCGACTGTCAACCGAGATGCTGCTAATTACGTTAGGCGATGTGACAAGTGCCAGATGTATGCAAAAGTTTTGAGAGCTCCACCGACAGAAATCATATAAATGGTCAGTCCATGGCAATTTGCTATATGGGGCATAGATATTATCCGTTTCATACCAATCTCTAAAGGTGGTGCAAAGTACGCCATCATCACAGTTGATTACTTCACCAAATGGGTCGAAGCATAACCTTTAGCCATGATCATGACAAAGAAAGTAACAAACTTTATCATCCGAAACATTATCTATTGTTTTGGCCTTCCACGAACCATTGTAACCGATAATAGGACTCAATTTGACAACGCTGAATTCAAAGACTTCTACCATCAGCATCATATTGAAAAGATATTTGCGGCCGTTGCTCACTCAAGCAAATGGACAAGTTGAAGCTGTGAAAAAATCATAAAATCCATTCTGGAGAAGCATTTGGAAAGAGCTAGAGGCAAGTGGGTGGACGAACTCCCGACAACATTATGATCTTACAAAACCACCCACAAGTCCGCGACTGGCCATACTCCATTCGCCCTTACTTACGGCATCGAAGCCGTCATTATTGTTGAACTCGAAGTCCCTTCTCATCAAGTGACCTATTAAGATCTCAGAACAAATAAAGATCTCCACTTGAAATCTCTAGATTTTATAGATGAGAAGCGTGAAGAAGCTAATTTGAGAGTAGCTGCACATCGACACCGAGTCGCCCGATACTACAACACTAAAGTCCGACCTAGAACCATTAAAATCGGCGATCTCATCTTGAAACAGGTTTTTCCTGTCCTGTCACTTATGTATCCTACTTGGGAAGGACCATATATCATTGAACGGAGGTTTGGAGTTCAAGCTAGCAACTGTTAATGGCATCACACTCCCAAGGGCGTAGAATAGCGAGCATTTACGGTGCTATTTCACTTACTATATTCTTTTTCATTCGGTTGTATTCAATTTTCAAATTTGCTTTAGCATTTGATTTTCCAGATATGTAATAAGACAAATTATGTCATTTCTTTCAATTTGGCAAATAAAGTTTAAAATTTCCTTTATATATGTGATTGTTGTAGCATTACGTATTGGTTACGATACCTGATTAAATAATATTGACATGTTCGATCAGGTTCCCAGAGTTTGGGGATAGTCGATTACATACGTTTATGATTGAACTAAATAAAATGAGAATGGTCCAACCGTTCATTTGATGATTCTCATTCACAACCCTATGGATGGAATACTTAATAAGGAATAGATGTGACTCAACCATCCGCTGACCAAGTTAATCCTACCGAGCAATAGGATAAACATGAATAAAAGTGATCATGATATGGCCGGTTACTCGATAATTTATACCCTAGACTCGGGGGCTAATCAATCAACGGTCCAACTATTTTCTGAAATAACTCTAAGTCCACAAAGCAAGGATTGCAGTATAAACACAAATTGGGTGCGATCCGACCACCCACTAACTAACTCTTATCCCTGGAGTGTAGATATGAGTATAAAAAGATAGATGAGTGCAGTTCGACCACTCACTACACCATAAACTCCGACCTGAAACCGACAGGAAGAGTATAAACTTGTTAAGGATGGAGTTAGACCACCCATTATCTAACTCCACTAACCTGAGACTGGGGCCAAGAGTATGATCAGTCAAACCGCTGAATCTGACAATGTAACATTAGGGCTTAAGTCCCGTGATTGGTATGACTTAGGGCCACGACGGCATGGAGGCATTGGGATAGAATTAACGGATTATAATCTAAATTAATGAGCAGCGAATTACAAGTACATTGAATGGAAAAGTAATAGCTCGGCTACTTAAATAAAAATTCACATAATACGATAGAAAACAAAGAACTTTATATGCATGCTAAACTTCAAAATTACGGTACAAGTTTATTCAAAAGTGGGGGTTGTACCCGCACAATCATGGCCAACAAATAAGGAAACGGTTATACAAGTTATTTGCAAACTAAGCTGAAGCAACAACTATTTCTTCTGCCCTTTGTCCCTTTTGGATTTCTTGGGAGTGGCACCTCCAGAGCTTCCGCCTGTCCTTTTCCTAGATTTTTTGCCACCCTTACCAAGAGATCTCAGTGGTAGGAGGGAGTTCTTCAGAAACCGACCCGCCGGGTGGAATGACTTATAGAGGGATGAGATTTGGATCGTCGATGTCCACGTCAGTGGGTTTATTTTTGGCTTTTTTCTTCAACAACTCCTCTCTATCGATGCGCTCTTTTAAGCTAAACTCGTTTATATGTTCAATGGCACTAGTAATCACAACATTATCTGATTCATCTGGCAGCGGTGGGTCATCGGCTTTTTCATCATTAATTGCCCCGATAACCTGAGCTTCGGGCCTTGGAATGTCGATAGCCATCGAAATTTAAGTAGATGTTGATTGTTGCTCCACGGCGACACCGCTTCCTGAAGTTTGGCTGGGACCCGAAAAACTGCAGATTCATGGAAGCAAGAAAATAAGCCTATTACTATTAGGTATGGAGAAAGAAATCGCTTGAATATTGGAGAATAAAGAGGGATACCTATGTCCAACTGACTTTCAGTTATCGCCGGAGTGCTCCACTCTAAAATAGGAGTCAACACCTTTGATTGATAGCCAAGTTTGTCCAGTTCGTAGCTCAGATCCTATGCCAAGCCAAGAGAAACTGATGCTCTGGCTATTTGAAGTGGAGGGGGACCTTTGGGATCGAACTCCGGAGACTCGATAATGTTTTTTCCTTTGCCAAAGGGTGCTAGAATATTAAAGTATCGGAGTCTCGCAACAGTAAGATCTAAAAGTTCATCCTCGTGAAGAATCTCTAGTACCGGCTTCTCTTCATCTAAATCAGCTTCGCCAAGGGCTTTCTTCTTTATTTCGGCAATGTATTCCTAAGCCTCACAAGCGATTTAAGATATCCCTCTCTAAGGAAACTCAGATAGCGATGGATTAGGACTTTAGCATTATATTCAATGATCAGAGGATTGAACATGTCCTCTGTTAGTTCCCGAGATGATGGTTTTAATGACAACAACCTTAGGACTTGTTATAAAATATAAATACTAATATCTTTGTCAGATATATATGTATATGTAGGATATATATATATATATATGCATCTGTTTGGATTTAATTTGAAAAGATTTCAAAAAGATTCAAAAAGTTAATTAAACACTATTCACCCCCATCCCCCTCTAGTGTTAATTATTCCTTAAAATCTATAATCTGCATTTCCTACATTTGGTATCAGAATATTGGATTTCAAACTTATCATAATCTGAATTTTGAAAAAGTTTAAAATGGCAATTTTGGAGATTCTATTAACACTAGTTCAAAACTGTCCAAATCATCATTGTCTCATAAGTCTGTATATTGTTATTATAGAAAATCAAGTTATCTATCAAATTGGTGTGTTGTGCAGGAACAGATGTGTTATATAGCTTTTGAAGAATCAATACTCAATGGACAAATGGTGCAAATCAAGAAAAACAAATGTATACTTGATAGTGGATGCTCAAGGCACATGACTGGTAATCCGGAGATACTGAATGACATAATTTATGAAGATGGAGGATTGGTCAACTTTGGAGACAATTCAAAAGGATATGTGATTGGCATCGGCAATGTCGGTAACTCTAAAACTCCTACTATTTCTGATGTTCTGTTAGTTAGGAATCTAAAACACAACTTACTTAGCATAAGTCAACTATGTGACAAGGGCTACAAAATTAAATTTGAAAAGGATAAGTGTCACATCAAAGATAATAAATCAAATATTATCTTTGAAGGAATTAAGAAGAAAAATATTTATATTCTCAGTAAGAAAATCTCAAATGGTAACCTATTTCTTTTGGCTAATACAAGTGACCCTTGGATTTGGCATAAAAGAGTTGGGCATTTGAATTTCAAACTCTTATCTAGACTTTCAAAACTTGATCTAGTAAGAAGTCTTCCTAAAATGGATTATAAAGTAGAGAGTATATGTGATGCTTGTCAATTAGGAAAACTTAGGAAGAGTTCATTCAAATTGAAAGATATGATTTCAACTTCAAAACCTCTTGAGTTACTTCATTTAGATCTGTTTGGTCCATCTCAAATTCAGTCAATAAATCACAGTAAATATGTTTTTGTAGTTGTAGATGATTATTCTAGTTACATGGACAATTTTTCTGAAACATAAAAGTGATGATTTTGATTTATTTAAAACTTTTGCAACAGACCCTAAAGGATTTTGGATTAAATATTTCAAAATCACCAAATTATTATGACAATACAAGTGCAATAAATTTATCCAAAAATCCTACTCATCATGCCAGAACCAAACATATTAATATCAAACATCATTTTCTCAGATTTAATATAAGTAAAGAGATTATTTTTCTTAAATTTATCAACATTGAGAATCAAATAGCTGATATTCTGACCAAACCCTTGAATCAATCAACCTTTACTAAATTAAGAAGAGAACTAGGTATTTGTTCTATAACTGAGATTTAGAATATAGATATAGTAACATATATATTTAAATAAATAGAGGAAAAAATGTCAAAATTTTCAAAGGGATGTCGACATGCCCCTACCCCCTAGTCGACATACAACGGTCAGATCTGAAATTTTGATTTTCCCTCTAAAATCAGTTCAGTGGTTATACAACCACAATATTTTGAATTTATCTATCTTCTCACTTCATTTTCTCTGTAATAAACTTCTGAAAATACAAAGTAATGGCCTCCTCTTCTAAATAAAACCAAAATGCAACCATTTCCTTCCCTTCTCTTAATTCTGGTCCATTCCAACGTACTACATTGGCTCGAGTAATGAAGATCGAGGAAATTATGAAGGATTCTCTGCAAATGCTGACTGAATTACAAGTCTTGCAAATAAGGATGGCAAAGGAACAAGAGAAACTAGGCAAGATTCTTAGAAATTTGCAAAAATTTCTAATGGATAATCATGTAGACCCTATTGTGATTGAAGATGATTCCTCTAACATACATATTCATAATCCATTAGAGGACGATGAAGAAAAAGAAGAAGAGGAAGAAGAAGCACAAATGGACGAGGACGATAATGTTGTTTGCGTTGGAGAAGTCTGTTTTGACAAAAATGGTAATTTGGTCGAACAACGTGGAAACTTTTGTCTCCATTACCCTAATTTTTCGATTCACAAGTCACTAATTGTCAAGGACTCTTGTTAGATTGTTATTATAATAATGTTTTTATATTTTGTGCACTTGTATATATTTGTGTCTATGTTTCATATATATGTGTAATGTAACATCGTATATAATAATATTAGATTTATGTTTCACTTATTATACTTCGTTATTAGCATTTAGTTCCATAGTATTAGTTTAAGGGGGAGTTATGTAGATTAGGCTTAGTTTTTGTTGATGACAAATGGGGAGAATTATAAAATAGGATAGTTAGGTTGTTAGTTAGGCTTAGATTAAAGGGGAGTTAGTAGATTAAGGGGGAGTTGTTGGAATAAGTAGGAGTAAAAGTAGAATCAGAGTTTGGTGGAGTATATTTTATAAACATAGGTTGTCATCATCAAAAAAGGGGAGATCGTTAGTTTCTAAGATGATGGTTTTGATGACAACAACCTTAGGACTTGTTATAAAATATAAATACTAATATCTTTGTCCAGATATATATGTATATGCAGGATATATATATGCAGGTACTGGGAATGAAGACTGTACAGTATAGAGATTCAAGATTGACGAATTCAAGATTGTAGAAATCAAGACTGAAGACTCATGAGTATCAAGATTATCAAGAGTTCAAGAGTTCAATATATCAACACTACAACAAAAATACCTTATTACAACACCATTTTCACAACGGGCACTGGCTGCCCGTTGTAATAAAAGGCTATTACAACGGTCCATTCAGGCCCGTTGTAATAGATGCCTTATACAATGCCTTTTTTACAACGGGCAATAACTGCCTGTTGTAATAGAATGCTATTACAATGACCCTTTCATGCCCGTTGTAATATATGCCACTTTTACAACGTTTACAAAATGCCCGTTGTAATAGATGCCAATTTTACAACGGTCACAAAATGCCCGTTGTAAGAGGTGCCAATTTTACAACGCTCATAACGCCCGTTGTAATAGGTGTCAATTTATAATTTATAATTAAATTTTAATATTTAATATTTAATAATCAAAGTTTAATATTTTATATTTAATCAATTTATAATTTTAATAATTATTACTTAATAATTTACTATAGTTTAATAATTAATAAATAATAATCAATAATTTGATTAATTTACTATTTAGTAATATATTAGTAATTAATAATTACTATTACTAATTAATAATATATACATAATAACTAGTATTTAATTATTAATATTCAATTATAATCAAGAAGTAAAATATTCAAAACTAATCAACCAAACTTTATTTTATTTTGACACGTCCCCCTCCCACCCCCAACCAACAAACAGCTTTCCCTTTATACTTCAATGTTAGCTCTCGAAAAAATTTCATTTCCCTCCCACATTTCCTTTATCCCTGCTAATATTTTTTCCCAAATCATTTTTGCGTTCCTCAACTAAAGAAACCCTAGCTCCTAAATCAGAACAAGGTAGACCGCATCTCCAAGCACTCCACGAGCTTCGCTGCTACTAGCTCCTCCGCTACATGCTACTCCACGAGCGCCACCATTCCCGTATAAGACATGGAGCTGCTTTCTTCGCCCTAATTATCGACAATATGGTAACTCCGTTTAATTATTCTCTTCCCTTTGCCTCAATATGGTAACTCCCATTTCAACGTTTCACTTTCTTTACAGATTTATTAATTATTTCTCCTCAGTTCTTAATTGGTTTAATTTTGCCGACTCTATTAACTATTTTGGCATGTTGCATATAATTATGCGTTGCATTTAAATCTTAATTATTATGTATTTTATGAGATCTAGGATAGGCAAATCTTGAATTTTAAAGGAAAGTATGAATTGTCGTATGGTACTTTGCACCTTTCCGTAAGAATTAGCATGCTATTTTTTAATCTTATCTCAAAATGAATCTTATGGGTAGGCTTAGGATTTGAGGACGGAATTTCAGGATTTTGTTATGGTGGTGATCGGCTTTTAGTTTTATTAAGATTACGCGATTTATGAATATGAAAATTAATGATCTTCAGTTTACAGTAGTAATATTTGTTAGGCATTGATTACAATTTTCTTCCTATAAGCCTATTAGTCTCTAAAGAACTGAGGTCATCTGATTTCTACTAATGTTAAAATCAAATTTTTAAACGCAACTGAGAGCTACCAGGAGAAGTTTGGAGATTATTTGTATAATGTTCGATTATGAAGATTGAGACTTTTTTTCATTTTTTAGTTATTTTGGGTTTTCATGCGGACATAATTTCACATTTCCCTCCTCCCTCTTAAGCGTAATCAAGGATGATTTTTTAACTGAAATAATTTATCAATAAAATTAATTTAAGTTTGATGAGTAATTATTTAGAGCATTCTGTTATTTTAATAAATTATAAAGTATTATTTTTTAGCTAATGTTGATTAGATTATTGTTTTAGTATTTGGCAAGATTTATTGTTTGCTCCAATTTAATTATCCTCTAAAGCTTGTCTTGATTGTATCTATATGTCTGTCCTGAGCCTCCATTTTTCAAAACTGTTCTAAATGTGCCAGAAGTGCCAAAGTATTTGAAGTGAATGTTCAGCAAGATTCCAATTAGATAGTCATTAATTGTGAATCTATTTATTTAGTCCCTTTTTTTAATTGAATGACACCTCTATAGTTAAAAACTTTTGACAATGCATGCATCAAGCATGTAAGTAAGTTAATGATACTGTTATTTTTGTTTAAGATGATGTCTCTTAATGTGACAAGAAAAAAAAATCAAATCACTCCTTTTTTAAATAATGTTTCTCTGTGAACATATACTTTATTGTGTGTGAATAACATATTAAAATATTCATTGTTAAAATGTTCACCAACAAACAAACAGTTCATATTCATTTTTGTTCCAGCAAACCATATTTTTTTTATAGGTGCAGAGCACATGCATGCATTTATCATTGATGTCATTTTGCATCAAAAGAAAGTAACTAACTCATTAAACACTATGGTTATGAGCAGCTGCTCGCTGCACACATAACTGTTGGAGAATTGCTACGCCGGTGGATCAGCTGCCGAGGATCGATGCTCAGCTAGCACAGAATCAATGTGTCTTTGCCAAGTATTTTATCATTGGATATGGTAGTAAGCGGGGTCAGATTGTTGGTGCTGATAATAAGGAGCTTGATTAATTCATGGTGTGTCTATTTTTTCTTTTTATTATGTTGGCATAAATTTTCTTTAATTAATGGTGCATCTGTTATTCATGTTATTTTTTGGAAACAAACTCTGATATGTTATGTTCTTTGTTTCACAAAACAAGTTGTATGTGGAACTCTCTTGAAAGCACTTCAAACAAGTTGTTTCACAAAACAAATCTTTGCTAAGTGAAGGCAAAAGTCCCTGAACAATCAACTTAGAACCAGTAGCTGCTGGTCCATTCAGCTCTTAGTACATATATTCAAAGTCACATTTTTTTATAGTTATATTAAAATTGTAGCCACCCACAATTTAGTGCTTTTCCTATGTTTTGGAGTTGCGTTCTCACCGTACATGCCATATTAAAATTGTAATAGCAATATTAGTTAGGTGATTTAGTGGTTTAAGCCTTGTTATATTTGTGAATAACTGATCAAAAATTTCAGTTAAGCTGTTGCTTGAAATGTCCGGTAACTTAACTGTAGTTTATGGTGGATTGCCACAACTTGTTTGAGTATAGACAGATAAAGAAAATGTGGTTTATGTCTTCATTTTCATAAAGGTGTGGACTACACTTAAAGTCCATTGTGTTGTCCACTGCATCACCTTGTCTTCTGTATTTAATATTTAACCTGGTTAACAAAGCACATAATGACATCTTTGGGGCACAGTTGTTATTCCACACATGCTTACACTATCATACTCACTATGTTTTAATCTGATGGTTTCCCATGCTGATTTGAAATAAAAGTTTCATTTTCACTTGGATTCCAACACCAATAGTCTTTTTGCATTGTTGCTAATTAGAGCATTACTAATATGATGACATGTGTGGGTAGGAAAATAGGAATTGAGTACTCTCCATTCTCTATTTTGTATGAGAGAGGAAACATTCCTGTTGGGTTACAATTGGCATTCACAATTTTCCTAAAAAAAGTAGTTTTCCTATCTTTGAATGTTAAAATCACTTCTCCTATCTTCTGTAACTCCATATCTACTCCTAAAACTCAACAAAGAAGCTTGCATCTCCTTCTAGATTTAACATATGCTCTGATTTGGGTTAGATCGGTGAGATTATCTCAACTCTCACTAGATCCGAAGCTATTACGTCGATAAAACCTTAAACTAGTGACATGGTGACCCTTAGAACCTCTTAGCTTTGTATACCCATTATAGATATGTGCTTTCCTTTATTTTGCTTCGATTTGTCATGAGAAAGTTGGCTATTATATAGATCACATGGATGTTGGGGAAGTGTCATGGTTTGCTGCAGCTATGAAGAGTTGTTTATGCTTCTTTGGGTTGCAATGCTGAAGTAAAGAGTAGTGCAGTATGGAGTTGTGTGAATGTTCCGCGGATAGTATGGAGGAGCAGCATGAAGAAGCTAAGCATGACACATGAAAAAGACCGAGGGACTACTTGCAAGGAGGCATGGTGTATGTTATGACAAGGGAAGAAGCTATGTTGCATGTTAGGTGGTGTTGAAGTGAGTGTTGACTTGTTTGCCTTCGGAGCGAGTAATATGGGTGCAACATGTTGAAACTATATGTACGAGTAGAGGCATTATAATGGACTGCACATGCATTATAATCTGCACCGCATGTACAAAGTGAGGTAGAAACAGAGACAAAGGTGGGCAGAGACTGACTGAGCTGAAAGTGATCAGACCCCAAGCATGAGGCCTGAAACATGCAAGTCTGGAAAGCTGGAACTGAAACCGAAGCGTGAAGCATATTGCAACTGAAACCGGAACCTGAACTGCGTCGTTTGTGATGATGATGTTGCTGCAACAAGACAGTGAGTAATTTTTGTTGTAGCAACAGCGAATTCAGAAATAGGAACATGGAGCCTGAACTGGAAAGCTGATCTGAAACTGCATTATGTCAACAATTGACTTGTCTCAACGGATTGAAGAAATGCTAAAGGAACAGGAGCTTCGGGATTTGAACAAAATAAACTGCTGTCTCTGAAGTTGAATGTAGAGCAATGAACTGAAATACACCAAACCAGTTGTAGGCAAGGCTCGATAAATGGTTACAATTGACCCAGGAGCTGAAGTGTAGCACTGCACTTAGTAATGAAATGCAGATTCCGAACGGACATGACATGAACTCTGGGAGTATTCATGGTGTTGCGATTTGTGTTGGGGTGTTGCATGTTAGCTGTGCAACAACCGAAACTTGCTAGAGAGTTGCATGGTTGCTGCTAGGTAGTTGAAACATCATGCCAGCATGGAGGTAGGGAATCAGTAGAAGTTGAGAATGATTTGGTCATGGTGTTGACGGATATTTCAGTTGCCTAGCAATTCGTATAATAGATAACCACCTAAACAGGGCGGTTTGGGGAGTGGACTGTATCAATGCATGAGTGTTGAGTGCGAAAGTGAATAACAAGAGAAGAAGTAGAGAATGAATCGCAACTTACAGTAAGTATCTCCCACTCACATCTATGTCCTAATGTTTGTATTTTATTCTCTTGCTTGAGTTGTGTTGTGTGATTTTCTCATAAGTTTTCAAAGTTAGAAATTGAAATGTTTGAGGCAAGTGAAATATCACCAGAATTTGGCGATCTATTAAGCTAAAACCCACTTAGATTGGTCCATCTTTTGAACTGTTTAGTGTGTGAATTCATGTGGGTTGGTGTGTGTTTCTCTGACTGCATGTGTATATAAGCTGAGTGTGTGTGTGTTGAATATCCATATAAATTGTCGTCTCCCATTTCTTTATGCATGAGTGAGCTGCTGCCAGAGGGAAGTTGAGACCCTATTTCTTACGTACGAGCGTTACGACATTCCTAACTTATCTTCTCTCTAACAAATATTAATATTGCTATCAACTTAAGTTATCTCTATAAATAAGTATGATGCTACAAATTGATGCTTTTTGTTGCAGGTGATACATGCATATATATACTTTATCATGTTTATTGTCTCATTAATTAAAAAAAGAACACTATACATTTGTATTTTGAACTCATACATACTAAAATATACCTAAAACTGAAAAGAACACTATGTTGCAGGTGTTGTGATGGGTAATGCAGCAAATAGGCTATCAAGAAAGGCTCGTGCAAACTATAGGCTGAAGCATGATTTTGAGTTTTCGTACTGGGACATGTTGATGAAGTGAGAAGAGTTGTGTACCAGATTGAAGTGCATGGATCTGGAGTATGTTATAGCCTATGCTGACGAGACTAAACATTGCATGCGGACGCTTATGAGTTGCTTCAGATTTGGAGTGCATCATTGGTTTATGGTATAATTGTGTAACTGTCGTTTAAGTTCTTTTACAATTCTGCTGAAAGAGCTGATGCAGTTGTTCAAGCTGCTAAAGTTCAAGGGTCAAGGCATACACATTTAGATGAATCATATATTCATTATATTTCCATTGTTTTGGTAGAGATATATATATATATATATATATATATATTAAGGATAAGTATTGTAAAAGACTAAGAATACATGAATCATTTTGCCATTTAGAAATATAAATCTTTTTTGTTATTTTAAAAGATATGAATATGTTTGTTATTGGTACAATATTTTGGTTTTAATGGCAAATTAATTTAAATTTGTGAGTGTAATGTAATAGTATTTACATGTTTTTTCTTATTTGAATTCTTTAACAATGGGCAAAAACAATTGTAATAGACCTTATTGCAACGGGGAAAAACAGTTGTAAATTATGCTATTGCAACGAGCAAAAACCGTTGTAAATGATGTTATTGCAACGTCTACGGACCGTTGTAAAAAAGTTTACTACAATGGGCTTTTACAACGGTTTCAGACCGTTGTAAAATCTTCTGAATCTATTACAACATTGCCTAATAAGACGGGCGTTGGTCCGTTGCGAAAACCTTATTACAACGGGCATTGCCCGTTGTAAAAGAGTATTTTTGTTGTAGTGCAAGATAAGTAATAGAGTCTAGATTTATGTTAAAACTTCATAATAGCACTAAAATCTTTATTCGGATTTTAATTGTGGAATGGAATTCACCTTCTCGCTTTAATAGTGGGATGAAAGTCATGACCTCTTTAGTGGGATGGAACCCACTTCCTTCTCTAGTGGAATGGAATCCACGAAAATTTTAAAATGACTTATTTTTAGATTTTTTCAAAACTATCTTTTTAAAAGGAAATCTCTCTCTCGGCTTAAATATTTTAGCCTTAATTCAAAAACTATTTTTAATCATATTAATTTCAAAATCATTTCTTGTTTTTAAACTATCTCTTGGTTTAATGTTTTAGCTTTAATCTCAAAATATTTATATATTTAGTTTTTATTACTTTTATATTTTGTAAGATCACTTTCCAAAGGTTTTTATAATCATAAAATATATTCAAAATAGTTTACAAAGTTCTAAGATTGTTTCGACAAACTTTAGAAGAAAATCTCTTTTAAAACAAAAATCAATTTTCAAAAAATACTAAGGGATGTCGACATGCCTATAACCCCCATGTTGACATGGTAGCCGTAGATTTCAAATTTCAAATTTTCAAAAGAAGTGTCTATTCGTCATAGCCTTATCGCGAATGGACATGACCATTGTTCTCCTATATATACCAGTTGTTTCAATGAATTTTAAGTTAGTTTTTCTTCATTTCTTCACTCCTTCTCCACTCAAATATTCTCTGATATTTCAAATGCTTTAACAAAACTCTGTCGAAATCCTAAGTGAATCAAACTCGATCGTCTCAAGTTTGATTCTGTGCCACTCTATCTCAAAGATCTCAGTGTTATTCAGAGTTATAGGATCATTTGTAATCAAAAATCGAAAGATCGAAGTGTATCGAGTCTCTCTCTATCAAAGTGTGATTGGAAACGGTGTGATTGTGGCCCGTAAATCAATTGGGTGTGATTGTAGCCCCTAAATCAATTAGGTGATTTTATAGCCCAGTTAAATTAAGAGAGTTTGCCTTGGATTCGGAGATAGGAGGGTGTATCTCGTGGCCTTGAAATCGAGGTTGTAATATCGACATTATATTTGAAAAGAAATCTACACAAGAAATTGTGTGGGACTGGATGTAGGGTAACTCCGAACCAGTATAAAATTATGGTGTGTTCTTTCCTTTACTGCTTTTATTTATTATTTGCATCTGTGTCTTGTTCTGTGATTGTCTCTGTGTTTGTGAATTGCATCTGTTTAGATTTAATTTGAAAAGATTTCAGAAGGATTCATAAAATTAATTAAACACTATTTACCCCCCCCCCCCTCTAGTGTTAATTCTGCCTTAAGATCCGTAATCCGCATTTCCATCATCCTCGATCTCATTTCAACTAGCTTATTTGGCATCTTTTAACCGAGCCTCGATCTGTTCTATAACCTCATTATGACCCGCTTCTCTTGCCTCTTCCTTGGGGACTTCAATTTGAGCGAGTTGCTCGTCAAGCTTAATTTTCAGTCCTTGGGCTTCGTCGGCCTCTTTGCAATATCTTTGCGACTCCTCCTGGGATTTGAGTTTCTCTTCCTTCTCTTTTTTTAAGGAGTTCGTCCAGTTCCTCAATGCTGCGGGTCAGAATATTTTTCTTCTTTTGCAATGTATCTTTTAATAAAGCAAGCACGCCACTGTGATTGAGGGCAGCATCTAGCTACTTTTTGTGAGCCGCTTCTCGACGACTAACCACCTCAGTTGTTTCTTTGGCACTTCTTTCAACTGCGGTTAGCTTCACCATCAACTTCGAAATCTCATTGTTTTAATGTTTAATTATGTCTTAATCTTGGATCACCTCAAGCTTGAGATGATCAATTTCGTGTTGTCTCTCGATAGATACCTCAAAGAGTTTTTCGGCCAAATGCTAAAATGTTTCGTGCTGCAGAAAAACATCATTGACGCATATAAGGAAATTTTCTTTAGCACTCCCTAGAATTGAATGTGTGGAAGAAAGGAACTTAAGCCCATCGAAGCTAATTTTTGGAAAATTGACCTTAAGTTCGGCCAATTTCTCTGCTATGGAAGCCTCGGGAGATGCAATAGGCAAAGCAGGATCAGAAGTAACAAGTGGGTGTTTGCTTGACCTACGATCGCGGGGCTATCTGAAACCAAATGAACCAGAGTATTGCTCAGGTAGCACAACAACTTGAGGGGCATGGAAAGAAGTTTGATCGTCGTTGTGTGCAGGAAAATTGGGCTAACCTTTCTAATGAGACGATTGAGATTGAGACATGTTTAGAAGATGAAGATTCCCTCGAACGACGATTTCTGTCTTGACTATCATCTCTCTCTCGACGCCTACCCGATTCTGGACCGCCACTAGATCCATACTGAGTTGAAGAGCCCCTCAAGCGATCAAAGGCATAGGATTGAGACGTAGCACTTGCAAACCAAACAAGAATGTATAAGTGACCATTGAATAAAAGGTAGACGAAAATCCTACAGTGAAGTGCATATGATTGTTATTGTCCTAGTGTACTCCCGACGAACTGGTTGCCATAGCCTTACTCATAGGAGTTTTCTCCCCTTTGCTAGTGGGAGGACTGTCCTCTCCACTCCTGGTGGAAGAGTTGAGTCCTCCAACACTGATGTTGTGGAAGTCATAAATCATGATATCATCAGGGATCGGGAGATTTGAGAACCCTTCCATCGAACTTTCTAGATGTTGAGAGGAAGAATCTTCGTTAGTAGAAGTGATTATAAACTCGGGCTCTTTAGCGTTTTTCTCCTACAGAATTTATATGCGAGTTTCTTTCCTCTCCTTGTTGGCATGTGGGATTGCATGCCTTGTGATGGTTCGAACACAAGCACATTGCCCGGACCTACATCAGCATCGCTAGTCCTATTGGCTTCGTCACCTCTAACTTCACCCTCATCGGCGTCATCCTGAGCCCCCTCGACTAGGGGCACGACAGGGCTATTAGCGCCGCCTTCTTGTTCCGCCACATTTCTTGGTGGTACAATGCTTCCTGGAAGACCAATGCTATGTCCTTCTTCTAACTGCCCAAAGAGGTATAACCATTCAGCTGTTACAAGGGATCTGATGTCCTATCCTCAACTTGGGTGACCCGAATTGTAGAAACCGCCCTTGAGAAACTATCTCCTTTTGGACGTGGATGGACACCTGTAAATTTTCAAGGTGTTGGTTGGTTTAGGATACATTTGGACTAAAGAATTTGAGAATAAAGTGAAGACAATACTTACGTCCTTCCATCCATCGCCTCGTGAAGCCGGACAGATAACGAACAAAAAACAATTCATGTTTAAGGATGTCGAGCTTGTTCCAAGCACCAGTTACTTGACAGTTAGGCGAAGGCTCGAGAAACATGTAAGAAAGCCTTCCTGTCCATCGTTTGAAATTGTAAATAAATCTAATGTCGTCAGGAGATGGCGGGTGGAACAGAACATCCATAAATAACAGGAAAGTGCGACGAAGGAAAGCATAAATATTCGGATGTAGCTGTGCAGTAGCTATTCCTAAATAATTCGAATTTCTTGGATTGAATAATTGAAAGGAGGCTTGCATCTAGCCTAGCACATGAATTTATTGCACGCCGTATATCCCTCATGGGGAAAATGAGCCCTATCGTTCGTTGAAGGAACTAGGACGTCTCTAAACAAAATCCCTTGTTTAGAACATAATTTACGGAGAGCGGCCTCGCCAATTCTAAAGGTTTGGGAATCCATCGGTTTATTTAGAAATACGGCACCATCGCAGCGTCGGGGGCAGGACTTACATCTTCCGCTGGAAGGACGGAAACATCAGAGAAAATTTTGATCACCGGGATGGAAACCTTTGTTTGTTGAATTTAACGATAAGAGGAGAGTTTGCCGAAAATAATTGCAGAACTTGATTCAGTTTCGGAATTGCTATGTTGTGAAGATATTCCGGAAGGCATTGCAGCTAGACGCTCTGAACATCTGGAGCCCATATCAACTAAACTCAGTGGATAATTGAGATTAGAAAATTTTATTTGTCCCCTCATGCTAAGTGTAATCTAATGCGGTGCAGTGTTGTGCAATGCGGATATAAACAGTTCAAAATTAAAGGCAAAAGTAAATGATGAGATTTTGGATTCCGACCAGAGTGACTGTCATCGCTGACTGTATGAATTGGCATTTAGATTGATCGGTTGTGTAAGCTTTGGGATCGACCATCGGCATGTCAAAGTATGAAGTCCATTATTAAAAACTATATGTTAAGTTTTAGTTCATGTTCTAAGTCCCAAAAGTTTGGTTGTTTAATTTTGGGTTCGATATTGGATATGCAAGTCTTATTGTTTATTATCATCATACGTTTAAGTTAAGTGGGACGGGGTTGGTTCTAATTGTTCATAGAAGTGAATATGGATTAGTTTTCAAGTTCAATTCAAAGCTTAGAATCGAGCAAGTATAAATAGTCGATCCCGATGTATGCCGATCTGTTTACCTTATAACAGCCAATCCCTCTTCACTTCACAAATGGCCAACCCCTTTCCACACCAACAAAACCCATGATCGATCCTTCCACTTAGTCGTTTTCACAATTCTTCTAAACCCATAGTCGATCCCTCTCACAGAACAAATAGCCGACCCCTCCATGCATCACAAATGACTGGTCTCTCCACTCAACAATGCAACTGAACCCTTCTTCCTTTAAGTTCCAATGCCGACACCTTTCCTTCAATGTTCTCGTGATTCCCTCAAACATTCCGACCAACTCCTATGCCTTACAACAACATTACAGATCCCTCTCCTTCACCAACATTCCAACTGATCCCTCACCTAATACATACGACTCATCTTCCTCGAACAACTTCAATCATCACCCCTCCATCTAGCTGCAAAGTGACATCTCCATTCGCATCGAACTCTAACCCATCCATGAATGCAATAGAACCTATCGTATCATCAAAAAATTAAAGGTAAAAGGCAAGCAAACCTACCTATGTATATAAAAATGAGTAGCTCGAGGGGAAATAGTGGATTACAATTCAAATTGAAGATGAAGTAAAAGAGAATCGCGAGTTGAAGGATGAAAGCAGTATGTGATTGTAAGAAGAGGGATCGGGGTGAAATTGAAGGAGAGGGTTCGGAAGCTGTGGAAGAAAATGGGGAGGTGGTTTCAAATGAAGAAATAAGCTGAAGTAGAAGATGGGAGTGGAAGCACTAGCTTATATGCGAGACTAGGAAGATCGGTCTGCTTTTCCTTTCTCCACGAGGCTAGAGTGGTCGGCCCATTTGAGCTTCTCTTCTAAGCCCATAAAAAAAGAGGAGAGAGGGATCGACTATAAGAGCGCCGATCCCTATGAAAAAAAGAAAGAAGGGAGAAAGCTAGGAAAGGTGGTAGGCTAAAATAATATCGACCCTTATATACACAAAGGAATAAAGGATCGGTTATAAAATTTCTGATCCCTATTTAAATTAAAAGTAAGGGATAAGCCCTATGTACACATAAAATGTTAAAAAAAGGAAAAAAAGAAGGGATCGGCTATGAGCCCATATGCATGCAAACATGGACATAATAATTATAAAAATAAATATAAAGTGCAATAGAACTGCATATAATTCAACGAAAACTGGCGATGACCTGTGAGCGTGCAAACGCGTCCGGGAGCCAACGACAAGAACGTGTACCTGAATAGGTACGTGTATATTCTGAAAGTTCAATTTTTGAAATTGATAGATTTTGAATTCAAACCTAAAGCTTTCAAGGTCGAAACTGGATCAGATGGCCAAATCCCCATAGAACCGGACATATGATAGAATATAATCTTGAATTTATACTATTGAAAATCGACCAACCGTCATGACGATTAAAGAGAAATTCGATTCTTTGGAAAATAATTCGATGAAAGAATAGCGACTATTCGAAAAACTTGATGGATTTCTTTTTGACGACTCTAACTTGCTTCGATTCAAAGCACGTCATGTCTAGCACAAGACGTACTTTGGGTGGCAAGTGTAATTCGACATTTTGACCCGGCTATATTTGAACTAATTGGACAAGTTAGATTCGATTGTCATCAAGGTCAATAAGTCCAGAGTGATGAGTGTGGGGTCCTAACATCGAGTATAGATGATAATATGAAGCCGTGATTGAACATAATTGAGAGATACGCGATGCAGAATGTTTAAAGTATGGAATATAGTTCAACATATAGAAGGGATCGGCTATAACCATTCTCCAACATAGGGGTCGGTATGTTTCAGGAAGCAAGTACAACTAATGGAAAACAATCAATATCTCCAGATCCATAAGTCCAATACATATGAAATTTTGTAAGCAAGACGTAGAGACCTTAGGGAGCCTACCCTAGGGATCGCACTTCAAAAAGATGAACCAAGAGGGATCGGCCCTCTTTCCTCAATAGAGATCGGCTAAAATTAGAAAGCAACTCACATTGAAGAAATGAAAGAGCAATAACTCAAGTTCTACTAATCCAATTGGTATGAAACTTAGAGGTTATGCATATTACAACATGGGAAGCTACCATAGGGATCGCACCCCCAAATTCCTCCAAAATAGTGATCATTACCGATCCCTATTCCTTGGGATTTAGGTCATGTGATCCATCTTATGGGTTCATATGGTTTTAGAGATCCTTCTGCCGAATTTTCAGGGAGATATTTTGCCATCTTCGTCTATAAACACAGGCTTGGTTGTTAATTTTCAGGACTTTTACGCTGCTAGTTGCTTTGTACTCTATTGTAACTAAGGATTTTCATCTGATTCCCATTGTACTCGGTTTACAAAGTGATTAATAAAGCAATCTATTAAAAGTGGACATAGACAAACAACGCTAAACCACTATAAATAATTGTGTTTGTGTTATAACATTGATTTTTGCTATATAATTTCTTATTCCCTCTGTTTTTGATTTTATATTCTTCATTTATTTCTCTATAAAACTTCTATTGGGTGTTTGTGCCAATTTTTGGTGCAAACAATTCATAACTAATTAAAAAGAATTATTATCATTTTGAATAATTATAATAATTATTAAATCGTTAAATCTCAATTAAAATTCATAAATCAATTATTAAATATCATGTCGTTATTGATAATGTCATAAATACATTTTATCCCAAAAATAAAATAAATAAATTTTTTCATATTCTTGTTTAAATGGATAAATAAGTGTATATATCTAGCTCCGTGTGTGACTTTTGATAGTTATAGAGCTGTTTATTGATAAAACGGTTTTCGGTCATTTTATCGATATTTTTCCAAAGTAAATATTTTTGTAAATACTTATTCAAAATAAGATTACCATTATTATTTATTATTTAAGAGAACATAACCTATGTTAAAAAGCTTATATTTGAATATTTTAAAAATAAATATAATTTATCAAAGTGATAAATTTATGGGTCGTTACACGATTTGGAGAAGAACGCAAGGTCCGTCATCCTACCTTTAAGGCATATGCCTCCAAATAAAGAAGGGTATTGGATAAGCAAATCTCGGAGTACTTCTGAATGGGGAGCCCCTGTTTTTTTGTCAGTTAGGCAGACGGTTCTTCGAGACTTTACGTTGGTTATAGGGAATTGAACAAGTTGACAAGGAAGAATAGGTACCCTTTACCTAGGATTGACAACTTAATCGATCAACTTGTGGGAGCTAGTGCCTTTTCTCAATTAGATCTAGCAACAAGATTCCGTCAATTAAGGATAGCAGAGGAGAGCAAGTCGAAGACTGCATTTCGCACTCCAGATGGGCTCTATGAGTGGGAAGTAATGCCTTTTGGATTGATGAATTCTCTAGCATATTTTGTAGATTTGATGAGTAGAGTATTTAGGGGGCAACTCGATAAATTCGTCATGGTGTTTGTTGATGATATCTTGGTTTTATCCAAAGCCAAGAAGGAGCATGAGGACCACCTTAGGGAGGTATTTAGAGACTTTAAGGAGGAATCAACTCAAGGCCAAATTATTTAAATGTCACTTCTGGAAGAATGAAGTTAGATTTCTTAGGCATATTATTTCGAAGCAAGTATTGGTTGTAGACCCTACCAAAGTGGAAGTTGTCCAAGGATGGAAGACCCTTAAGAGTGCATTAGAGGTTAGAAGTTTCCTAGGGTTGGTAGGCTACTATAGAAAGTTCATCAAGAACTTTGCAAGAATAGCAGCCCACTTAACCCAATTGACTAAGAAGAACCTAGTATTTTCTTGGGATGAAAGATGCACTAAGGCATTTGAGAAGCTTAAGGATTCATTGACTAGTGCACATGTGCTCACCATTCCCAATGGAACCAAACCGTTAACAGTTTTGAAAGATGCTTATAGCATTGGACTATCGGCAGTTTTAATGCTAGAAGAGAAAGTAGTTGCTTATACTAGTAGGCAGCAAAAAGATCATGAGAAGAGGTATCCAGTGCATGACTTGGAATTAGCAGCTATTGTCTTTGCCTTAAAGATGTGGAGACATTATCTCTTAGGAGAATGGTTTGAGTTATTTATTGATCATAAATCAATCAAATGCCTATTTTCCCAAAACAATTTGAATCATAGACAGTAGAGATGGATGAAGTATATAGCATCGTTTAACTTTAATATTCAGTATACCTTTGGAAAAGGGAATGTAGTCGCCGACGCCCTTAGTCGAAGGCATGCTACCCTAGGAGCTATATATAAATGGAGACAGTTGGAGTTTCTCTCGAATTTTAACTTTCAACTGACAATAGAACCTATCCAAGGTTTTCTAGTAGTTATGGAGAGTAGACCAGCCTTGATGGATCGTATAGGGCATGATCAAGTGAAGGATGAGAAGTTAGTAGAGATTTAGGAGAAATTAAGGAAAGGAGGTCATTTCCCTCATGATAAGAGGTATTAAATTAACGAGAAGGGATGTTTGAGAAGAGATGGATGCCTTTTTGTTTCAATAATTAATGATTTGTTGAGAAAAGTGCTTATAGAATGTCACCACTCTAGGATGCCCATCCATCTCGAAAGAGATAAGATGTATAAAGACATGAAGAGGATCTCTTTTGGAATCGAATGAAGAAGAGGGTAGCTGCGTTTGTTGCTAAGTGTTTTACATGTCAGAGAGTAAAAGCTAAGCAAGGAAAGTCTAGTGGATTATTATTACCTTTGGAAATTCCGACTTGGAAATGGGAACATATTTCAATGGACTGTGTGGAAGGATTGCCTAGAAGTCAGAAGCACAATGAGGCTATTTGGCTTGTTGTGGATAGACTCACTAAGAGTGCTCATTTTTTTCAATTAGAGAAATAGGACTACCGCCTCCCTTGCATAGATTTATATCAAGGAGATAGTTTGTTTGCATGGAATTCTTGTGAGCATAGTCAGTAATAGGGACCCCTTGTTCACTGGTGAGTTTTGGAGGAGCTTACAGACTGCTTTGGGAACTTCTTTGAATCTTAGCATTACATATCACCCACAGAGAAGGTGAATAGGATTTTGGAGGACTTTCTGAGAGCTTGTGTCCTGGAATTCGAAGGACATTGGGAGCAGCATCTACCTTTGGTTGAGTTTGCATATAATAATGGCTATCAAGCAACGATTGGTATGGCCCCTTATCAAGCACTTTACTGATGGTCATGCAAATCACCTAGTTGTTGGTGGGAAACCATGGACAAAGTATTACTCGGAACTAATTTGATCCGTGATACGATGAAAAAAGTACAGTTGGTCAAGTAAAGGGTGAAGGCAGTATAAGACCGTCAGAAACCTTATGCGGATAAAAGAAGGAAAGAGCTTGATTTTAAGGTTGGAGATATGATGTTTGTTACTGTGTGGAGCTTCCTGACAAGTTGGCAGAAGTCTATAATGTTTTCCACATTTCTCACCTAAGGAAATGCCTTCATCACACTGCTATTAGCGTAGAGCCAAATCAGTCAGGGGATTTTGAGATGGAGCCAATAGTGCCCCATGCCAATGCACGCATTGTGGAACACAGGACTAGGAGACTCCGCAATAAAATAATTAGATCGGTCTGAGTAAATTAGAGGGATAAATCCGGTGGAAAGCATATGGGAGATCAAGAAAAAGATTATGAACACTTACCCAGAGCTTTACACTAGTAATTTCTCTCTCTAAATTTAGGATTTTGGTTGCATTATGGTTGCTAGATTGGATGGTAGGAGATTGTTGTTAAACTTTTTCACAATAACTTTGCACTCATGTAGAAATTTTATGCATGTTTAAGGGTTTGCATACATACTTGCATAACACGATTAAACTTTCACACTTGGATTGAACTCATTTTAGCATGTCTCGTGTACATAATCACATTACACTATTTATTGAGTAGATAGTTGTGTAGTTAACTTAGTTATGTAACATGGATGTTATTGCACATTAAGTTGTTCGCCCTTGGAAAGATTTCGAGATGAAATCTTTTTTAAGAGGGAAGAATGTAACACCTCATAAAATGAATCATAAATAAATGAAATAAAATTTAGTTAAAGAAAATAAGGTAGAATATGTAAATTTTATAAAATTGGATTTTGACCACGAAAGTTATTCTGTTGCGTTCATGGCGAAATTCTGATCTATTTCCATATATAATATGCTGAAAATGGAGCTCACACGAAGAAGATATGAGCATTTTAAATTTTTAGATTTAAATTAATTTAGTTTGGATTCAAATTCAAATGAGAATTTAAATTTATGGTTTAAATTTCAAAATAGCTTGAGGGCTAAGTTTAATTAATGTTTAACGTTAAGAATAAATAGGGTAATAAATTAATTAAAATCAAAACGTAACGAAAATGAATCATTATTGCCCAAAATAAAGCAGAGCGGTCAACCTACATGGGTCAACCAGTCGACCGTAGCGGTCGATCGGTTAAGCTTAGGTGGTGGATGTTTCCTGATGGTGGCGGCTAAGGTTTTGCATTGTTTAACACTCCAGATTTTTCCATTTCTCTTACAAATTGATCCTACGGTTTTGATGCGTTTCAACCCTATAAACAGAACTCTACCCTCTCCACTTTTATTCATATTATTTTGGAGAATATAACGAAACTCTGTCATTGTTACCTCTCCAAATTAGACTCAGAAACTCCGTAGAGAATTCAAGAAAGAATTCAATCCCTTTTATAATTATTTCTTCTTCCTCCTCCAATATATTCTTCTTTTGTTCTTTCTACAATTGTTCTAAATCTAATAAAAATATACACATCTTCCATATCGTGTATATATCAAAAAAGAGAGATTCTAGAGGAGATTGAAAGGTGTGCAAATCCAAGGAAAGCAAAGCTAATGCTATTTTATGAGTGGAAACTTTAGTGTTTCTTTTTCAATAATTGTTTGGTGTATCTATATGGATTTGAATATGTCTTAGGGATTTTGGGATTGCGAAAATATGATAGAAAAAATCCCCAAAAATCCTTTTTATTTCAAAATGTCAATTCGATTTTGAGATTCTCAATTATCTACATTAATGTGATGGAATTTATTTTGTTTATGCAATTTATGATAATTTCATAGTCTATTCCACTTCTCCTTCTTTTTTAGTTCAATTTGTGATTCTTCAATGAAATAAGGATTTAGATTATGGATTTTATTCGTAATTTACACTACTTATTGCATAGAAATTTCCTTCTTATCTATTGCTTTATAAAAGAGGAACTGAATAGAATATGGAGTTTAGATTGCAATTCCTATTATTTAGGATATTCCATTGAATTGGTGTAATAAATTGATTTTATATTTTATTTACAAGTCTGTTATTGCATTTTTGGTTATGAATATTTATTCCCTGTTATGGATATTAGAATCCCTTATTTCAGTATGTTGAAATCTTGGGAATTTGAAGAAAAAGGACTTGTAATAGTATTTTGTTAGGGAATTGAAATTTAACGCTAGTTTAGGGCGTAAAATCCATGCGTATAGAATTTATTAGGCGCGAATATTTATTTATCTCTATTGGCATAATTAACGCATAATTATTGCGTATATGGTGTAGTTAATTAGGTATTTATTTTCATTTATTTTCCCTATTGTGAATGTAATTGATTGTTGGACGAAAATAAGAGGAAACCCTTATATAGCCTAATTATTCTAAGACATAATAAGGAAGATTTCTTATAATGTCTTATTTATGAAACAGTGAGATAAGTATTATTATTATATATATATATGGAGTGTATTTAATTTATGGCTAAGTCATAAGAATGCGAGGTCAATAGAGTTACACGATGGAAGTCTGCCTTTCATTTTGAGGCTACCAACAGTTATGTTTACTTCCTATTGATGTAATATATTCTTATGACAAATATTTATAATGATGCAAGATTAGTTCCAAATTTTGTATGGAAAATCTGCCCAGCTAATCTGGCTACCAGTTCCTACGAATAATCGAACTAATGTAAGACATCATTATGATTATAGGCCATATTACGAGGGGCTTTCTTTAGGGTTTTGAGGTACTAAGTGGTTGTTTGAGGGCCCGCCTCTTTTTTCCAAATGAAGTAATAAATGGCCTAGGGGACACGTCAGGTGTTATCACTACAGAGGTCCGCTTCTGGATATGGTATTAAGTGATGATTAAGGGTCCGCATTTCCAAATAAAGAAGTATTAAGTGACTTGAGATTCCATATGATGCCAGCTAGATAGTACCAGTAAGGAGCATGCCTTGGGAATAGGTATTAAATGATGGGGTCTGCCTTTATTAAGGTATAAAACAATCGGAGTTTGCCTATTCTCTAATAAATGGTATTAAGTGGCTTGGGTACTATATCTTGCATCACTTGTTAATTATAACATGGGATTTTGATTATGGGATTTTGGAGACCTGCTTCTTTCCTTAAAAAAAGTATTAAATGATTTTAATGGTTTTATGTTCTGAGACGTATTCTTATTTTGAAATATACTGCCCAAGTGCTGAAAAGGTAAGACTTGAGGTTTTTATTCACTAGACACTAGTTGTTCTGACTCCCTTCTCATTACAACACAGGTTAAAGGACGTTGATGTTGAAGATGACACTTAGAGTCGGAGGTGGTTTGCATGTGGTAGTATTTATCATTATCACTTGCTTTTATGTGTATCCATGTATCTAAACTATTGTTGCAACGGATTTATGATACAATTTGATGGTACTTTGTATTTTGACATATTTATGATATTGAAATAAATGGGTACACTTTGCTACTATATTTTGTTTCATCCGTTGTGTGTTCTGAAAGTTTAATTATGGCCTTATACTGTTATTATTTTAGTTCGACCAACAACTTACTTTAGAATGGATCAAGTTTAGGTGGGCCTTTTCTGGGTCAAAATTTAGGCCTGTTCCGGGGTAGGTTATTACAAATTGTGTCCCAATATCTCTCTTTATCCCTACTCTAGAACCAACCTACAGTCAGACCTGTTGGAACTCGGCTAGCCTACAGTGGAAGAAATGGATGAATTTCAATTTTTATACCATTTTGGATCTTTATTGAGCTTATGAAGTCTAATTAGTCTAGAACATTCTAAATTACTTTTAAATAAATTCATTATTTTATGTAAATTTATAATATAATTTTATATTGTGTAATTAATATAATATTATATATATGTGCATCATACACACACAAATATATGTGTGTGTGTATGCGCGTGCGCGCATGCGTGCATCTGTAACATAGCAATCCATGCAAGGTTTGATACGCACGTGTATAAGTGTAGGAATTTATAGCACAGCTGACATGTTAGCCGCTCCAGTATACAAATATATCGTCCAAATTTATGTGCTTTAATTTATGTATATAGATTATTACAAATATGTATGTATGTATGTATGTATGTATAATTTTGAATATTTATATATACAAGGGATTTATAAAACATATATATATACAAATAATTATATAAATGTATATAGATATATAAATGTAAAATAAATACAAAATCATTTTAAATAAAAGTTTGAAATATATGTATTTATTTTGTTATAGAATATGAAAAAAAATTAATATTTTTTATATACATATAAACTAATTATACATATATATATATTTAAATTTATAAATCATTTTCTAATAAACATACAAGTTAATACATAAAAGAAAAATATAAATATATGAAAAATTGTATTTTTATACATGCATATCCATTAATAATCATGGCAAAACAAAAGGTGTTTTTTAAATATTTATAAATATAAAATTTCATTTGAAATTCAATAAAATAAAATAAAAAATTTCGAACATAAATTTTATATATTAAAATATTATAATGTTCTTAAAAATATTTTGAATTAAAAATTATTCATGCATATATTATAATTTTGAAATCAATTTTAAAATCAATTATTAATTCCATAAATATATATGATAAAAGTTAAAAAAACTTTTTTTTTTTTGCTGTCGGAAACATGTTAGATAAGGAGCTAATTTTATAAAATTCAAAATATATTTTATTTGATATATTTGTTGGTGTTATAGATTTATGCAATTTATTTAATCTAAATAATATTTAAATAATATATATATATATAATAACTTTTGTCAAAAACATTTCAGGGGTATTAATCATACAAAATTTTAAAATAACTATAAGATGTGATATGCAATATTTATATTTACGTAAATTATATTTATTAAATAATATTATTTTAATATATTAATTTAAATTTTTTTAAAACATGCCATGAGCATCATGGTGTACATATATATGTCATAAAAAAATTATAATCATATAGGCATACAAATATATAACCATCAAATGTAATGATATCGATATACTAGATTCATCACCTATCGATCTAAAGGTCATATGATATAATATATAATTTTAATTTATATTTGTAATCAATGACATACCTTTACCGAAGCCTATTGAGTTCACATTGAAATGGAGATACGAGCTTCTTTGAATCCTATTCCAATCCAGCAAGGTACTAGCTCCTAAATAGAAGATCAATAGTTATCGAATAAGTTTTGTTTTATTTGATTTTAGCTTGAAAATGAGGGTTATGATAGGGTATAATTTTGGCCAGCAAGGAATAGAGTGGAGGCTCCAAAAAGTAGTGGAAAAGGGAAGAGTCTGGTCTATTTATAAAGGAGAGGATAGAGAGATAAAATAGGACCAAGGTCCCCTTTCTTCTCTTACTTATTCTCTTCCCTTTAAAATATCAAAGCTCCACCTAATAGCCATCTCATGGCCACATAATCCTGGTAATACCATGGACGAAATACTTACGCACCTATATGGGCTTCAAACCAACTTCAAGCCGAAAAAATTATATCGTACTTAAATCCAATTTAAACACGTATAAGTACCGTATATCGATTAGTATATTTATAACTATTATAAACATATATACTAATATTGTTAGAAAAATCAAAATAGAATTTCATAAATATTAATTAACTTATAACGATTACAAATTAATTAAATTATGTGGTTATCTATACAACATTCGGTTGTGTGACTCTTTAGGTGTAAATTTGGTCAACGATTAATATCGAACTATTCGAATATTAAAGGTCACACATTACTTAGTAGATGGCATGATGTTTTGACCAAATTTATCACTTATTTGGTTTCGGTAAAATCTAATTTTACTTTGTTAAGTGTTACCAAACAGTGATTATTATACACACCAATCCTCTTTGTCAAAACTATCACTTTAGATTTATGAAATTGGTTAATGTCAAAATTCCAATATCATCCATATTCAACTCAATAGTCCAAACATAAAGCCCTTGGTTCAATGTAACAATCATTATTAACTAAATTACTCTGGCCATAGATTTTGAATTTGAGTTACCCTGAGTTGACCATGATACTGACCCCATATACCGAGGAGATGAATCCTTTCTTGAATATTGTTTTACTTTCAATACTTCCACTCGACCAAACTATAGTCACTCGGTGGATGTCGTGGCATGATTTCACTATAATCAAGGCAGAGCTTTCATATTAAAGATCAACAGTATTCTCAAGTCGAGAGTCATATCGATATTTTATGTTTGACCTTAGTTATATTAACCCACGGAAAATTATCAAGTGAGTCATTCCATAGTTATCCAATAACTATCAGTATGTAATCCTTGATGCCCGTAGAAGTCATGAGTAATACACTGCCCAACATTTGAAGAGCATTATCAATAGATGCATTGATATCCATTCTCCATACATCTTGACTAGGAATATTTAAAATGATGTGTTTTTATATTATGATACAATACTCAGGGTTACAACTATTTGTAATCACTATCACAAATAAACCACTTATGGATTTTCCTATTAAATATATTTTAATTAATTATTTAATTATTTTTAACACATTATGATAAATATATAAGAGAAAGAAAAATACCTTATTAAGAATGAGAATTGATTATAGAGTTAATTAATTAACAATAAATTACAGAATTGTCCCTAGAGCATACCCCTAACTCTATCAATCTCCCACTTGCACTTGGGTTCAATTATGGAATCTCAATCCCATCCCTTCGATCAACTTCTCGAGAGCTGACCGAGCAAAACCCTTAGTGAATGGATATGCTATGTTGTCCTTAGTATCTACCCTTTGTATCACGACTTCTTTTTTCTCAATAAATTCTCTAATGATGTGGAACTTCCAAAGAATATGTCATGACTTCCTGTATGCTTTGGATTCCTTCGCAATCTGTATCACCACATTGTTATCACATTACAATGCCATTGGATTCATGGTATTGGAAATCACTCCGAGCTCACTAAAAAACTTGTGCATTTAGACTGCCTCTTTAGCTGCTTCATTGAAGGAAACGTACTCGGCGTCCATTGTTGAATTAGCTACTGTTTCTTGTTTGGAATTTTTTAACTGACGGCTCCACCGTTATGTATAAAGGCATAACCATACACTAACTTACTATCATCAACATTACTTTGAAAGCTCGAATCCGTACAACCCTTCATAAGGAGGTCTCCATTCCATAAATGAGGAATAAGTCCCGAGTATTTCTTAAATAATATAATATATATTTGACGGCCGTCCATAGATTTTCTATAAGATTAGACTAGTATTGGTTTATGCATCCTAATGCGTATGCCACATCCGGTCTAGTACATAGCATAGCGTACATTATGGATCCTATAGCTGAATCATAGGGGATCTGCTCTTTTCCTCATCAGTATGGGGAGCATCACTCTTAGAAAGGACCATTCCAGACTATGTTGGTATTAAAACTGGGCTAGCCCGTAGCGGAAGTAATGGGTGAATTTCATTTTTTTTATCATTTGTATCTTTATTAGGCCTATGAAGTTTAATTTATTTAGAATATTTCTAAATTTCTTTTAAATAAAACCATAGTTTTGTCTAAATTTATAATAAAGTTTTATATTAGGTGATTAATATTATATTACATGTATGTGTATCACATACACATATAAATGTGTGTGCATGTGTAATATAGCAATCCCCGCATGATATAACATGTACGTGTATAAGTGCTGAGATTTACACCGCAACTAACATGTTATCTCATATAGTATACAAATATATCGTCCAAATGTATGATATATACTTTAGTTTATGTATTCAAAATATTTCATATATATATATATATATATATATATATTATATTGAAATTATTTATAAATATATAAAAAACACAAATATATATAGTATTTATAAAATATATTATTTATAAATAAACATGTATATATACATATTTTAAAGTGAAAATTAGGGTCACATCCCTAAAACCAAACGTAATTCACAAAAACTCCTTCCGTTCGAAATTTTATAAATCCGGTCCCTATTTTTGTTTCGGCTTAATTCTTTTCCATAAATACCCTCGTTTATACCGTGCTCCATTTTTTCTATCTGTGATTATTTGGTTTATATTGAACGATAAAATTATCTTTGCTTAATGATTTATCTGTTTGCAATAAAAGATTTTTACTGAAATACCGTGTAAGTTCGTTTTCTGCAACTATTTGCAATAGTTGCAGACATTTCTGCAACTATTTGCAATAGTTGCAGACATTTCTGCATATATTTGCAATAGTTGCATCTGCAACTATTGTATATAGTTGCAGACATTTCTGCAACTATATGCAATAGTTGCAGAAATGTCTGCAACTATATGAAATAGTTGCAGACATTTTTGCAACTATTTGCAATAGTTGCATCTGCAACTATTTGCAATAGTTGCATTTCTGCAACTATATGCAATAGTTGCAGACATTTCTGCAACTATATCATATAGTTGCAGAAATATCTGCAATTTTTTGCAATTTTTATATATTTGAAAAAAAATCGAAAATGTTCAATATTTGCTGAATTGTCTGCAAATATTTGAAATAATTGCAGATTTAATACAAATTTAAATTTTTGGTATCAACAATGGATCTCATTTTAAAGATCATAAAATTTGCGATTTTTTGGTGAAAACGTTATGTTGATCCAGTTTTTGTAAATAAAGTTATACACGTTTGAAAAGTTAAAAACATAAAGGGTATTTCGGTCTTTTTGCGTGCGTGAATTTGAAAACAGGGAGCGGAAACGTAAATGTTGGTTGGGAAGGATGTTTTCTCTATTTTAAAACTTGTTAGGGATGTGAGCCAAACTTACCCATTACTAAAAATTATATTAAGAATTATGTTTGCGCCAAAAATGGTCACAAACCCCAAGTATTGTGAAAGCACCAGTGTATGAATACAAATCAGCAATACTCAAACACAAATATCAGATCTAAACAAGCAACAAACGGCAACCCAGAAATAATGAACAGAAACACGAGATTTATAGTGGTTCGGCTATCTCCGGCCTACGTCCACTCCAAAGTTTTATCTTTTATTGATTATCCTTGCTGATTACAGTTGTTTATACTGTATTACAACTGATTTTCTGAGCTAAGTCTGAATCTAAGGCAGCAATGGTGATCTGGAGTAAATCTGGCAGAGTCTGGGCGCTCTTTAGCTCTCAAAATTGTCCGACCCCTTTTCTGAATGACCAGGGGCTCTATTTATAGGTGTAGGAGGCTGGTATTTCGCCTAAATTGAAGGAAGACCAGTTCCAGTACGTCAAGGGGCCCACATGCCCGCTTTCTGGAAATCCGGGCCCACTTTGGGATCGATTCGACCCTTGCTTCGACTCGATCAAGTTTTGCTCCGATTGAGATGAAATTTGGCATGAACATTCCTTAGGTTGCCAGTAAGCTATTGTGAAAATTTCATAGCATTTGGATTTATGGATCTTGGGTTATGATCGATTCAAGGTTACGTTTCCGGTGAACATAAGTGGTTCGAATCGACCCCTTCGAATCGATAGGGTCGACTCGATGGTTGGTGCGTGCAAACGGTGATGTGGCGCGCGCACTTCTCGGGTTGATCCAGCTTTTCCTCCGGGTTTTACTGGGTCGACTCCATCATTTTCGCTGCCTGGACTTAGTGGATTCGAAGATAGTTTCCAAATGGAGTCGAAGCTTCTACAACTTATATCGATTCGAAGGATCTCTCCTCGATGGATTCGAAGTAAGTACTGGCTTCGATGGACTCGAAGTGTGATCCGTTCTAATCGATTCGAGGCAGAGGCTTGTGTTAGATGGATACGAACCATGGCCTCGTCCTAATGGATTCGAAGCGAGGCTCAGGTCCAATTCGAAGTATAGTGACACCTATGGATTCGAACTAAAGCCTGTTCCATAGGGTCCGCTCTGATGGGTACGAAGCAGATGGAGTCGAACTTGTTGGAGTCGAATGTGATGGATTCGAAGTGAGGTGTGGATATGGAAATGATGGATTCGAACAGTACCTTCTTCCTACCTTGTATCGATCGTATCTCCTCCGTACAAACTCCGATTAACCTGAAACTTGAAACGTAGTCTCTCCTAGTCCTCATCATCATCTCCAATCGATTCTGTCCTGATCGGAGCTCGGCCAAATTTTGACGATATCCATTGCAGCCTTGTTTCCAAGTGAACTCCAACCCTGATATCCATCCTTTCTTGTCGATTTGTTTGGTATTCCGGCTTTGACCAAAATGCGGGATAACATTTGCCCCCCAAAACATGCCTTGTGATAAGAAGGCATGTTTTGAATAATTCCGTATCTGATATCCAAAGTCCATAGCCATATCATCCAAGTGCATTATCCTTGACTGCTCGGAGTCGATGCCCAACTCCAAACCCAATAACCAAAGCCTTAGCCAAATCCATATCCGTTTGAACCCGACGACCGAAACCTAATCCATCCTTATCCAATAGCCAATAACCGAATCCAGGACCTCTCCGGGTCGATATCCAAATCCATAACCTCTCTGGGCTCTTGCCAAGCGCAATCCACACCTGATGACCGTGGTCCAGTGTCCCTGGACGTTGAGCTAACCTCTCCGGGTTCTTGCCAAGCGCAATCCACACCTGACGACCGTGGTCCAGTGTCCTGGACGTAAGTAATGCCATGGTTTAAGTCCTAAGCCGAATCCTGGTCGCTCCGGACCCTTGTTGAGCATAGTCCATACTCAACGACCTGAAACAATAATCGATAGTAGGGGGCCTAAGTCCTAGGCCGAATGCTGGTCACTCCAGACCCTTGCCGAGCATAGCCCATACTCGACGACCGTTTATCAAAAACTAAAAAGAATCCAATCAAAATCCAATCCAAAATCCAAATCAAATCCGAAAATCAGAAATCCAAACCAACATCCAAAACAGAAAACCCAAAACAAAAACCAGTCATCCGAACGAAAATCCAAAACAGAAAGCAAACAAAAACCAGGAGTTCAATCCAAACTCCAAAACCAAACCGGAAAACCAAGTGTCCAATCAAAAACAAAAGACAGATTTCGCAAACCATGGCTTTGCGGTTTATCATCATTCAGAGCATGCCTAGGGGCTATCTCCGTCCCCATACATGTGTAAATGACTTGGTTGCTCGCCAATGGTTTGTTACTTATTTCATATTATCCTGGTCAATGGATAACCAATCGACCATCATTCCTGGGCCTCATGCCATCATGGCTTGAGGTGGGCGGTGGTTGCTCCTGCTCCACCGCTGCATTCCGAGCCCCAACATACTGCGTCAATTGTCCATTCCTCACATGCTCCTCAATTATGTCCTTTAGGTGCCTGCAGCTGTTGGTATCGTGTCCATCCAAATCATGGAAGAGACAGTGCTTTCCTGATGCCCTTTCTCGTTCAGAAGGTTCTCTCCTAGCTGACCTCCGGTAAGGAAGGCGATTCTGGGTTTCCATGTATATCCGCTCCTGCGTCTCGTTTAATCCCGTGTATGTGGAAAACTTTGGATCCTTCCATCGCTTCCCGGCTTTTCCTGAATCGTCGTCTAGCTTCCTTTTTCCTTTGTCTTTATCCGAGCTTCCGTTGGGTGGTCCTCCACCCCCAGTCACATTCACCTCCTTTAACTTTAAATCAGTACATGCGTCTTCTTGCCGAAGGAACCTTTCAGCTTCATGGAAGAATTCCCCAAGATCCAGTGGTGGATCTCGTACTAAAGATACCTTAAAATCTGAATCCTCTCTGACTCCCGATACTGCCGCCATCAAAACCATCGATGGATCCGGCCGATCCACCGAAGCAACTGCCGCATTAAATCGAGTTAAAAACGCTCTAAGCGATTCATCCGTTCTTTGCTTTACCGATGTTAACGTCATCATGTTCTTAGGTCTTTTGATATGAACCCGAAACTGTCCCAAAAACCTATCCACCAATTCCCTCCAAGTCATGATAGATCCTTCTTCCAGCTGCCTAAACCACATTGCCGCTAGATCTATTAAGTATAAAGGGAAACATCTGGCCATCACTTCCTCCGATGCCCCCAGCACTTCCATGTGCCTAGTGTATCTCATTAAGTGATCAGTTGGGTCAGCCTTTCCATTATATACTTCCACGCTAGGTAACTTGAACTTAGGTGGATTCTGAGCCATCCTGATTTCCCGAGCGAACGGACTCCTGTTCACTCCTTCCAAGTCTCTATTGGTCGAACCTCCATGTATAGTCTTCCTAATGATTTCCATTAATCCAGCATTGTCCGTCAGAGGTTGCCCCCCATGCTCTCGAGGGAATTCCGGCATGTATTCTTCGTGTGGCTCATTAGCAGCAACGTTTGCCCTAGCCTGTTGAACTCCTTCAAAGGTCCTCCTGCATTGGATCCTGCAGGCCTGCCCCCAAGTCCTTGTTGATTGCCTTCCAGTTCTGTATTCTGTCCTCCATTGGGTTCCGCAACCCTAGTTCCTTGTTCCACATTTGCAGTCGCTATAGTTGGTCCAAGGTTCTGTGTTCCTGTAGCTCTCATCTGCTCGAAGAAAGTTTGCATCATATCCTGTTGACTCTTCAGCAACCTCTCGTGTAATGAATTCGCCATAGCTTCCATCTCGTCTTTGGTAATGTAAATCGAAGCTTGTCCTTCTCCAGCTCCGGAGGATGCCTCTTGACTTCCTCCTTGTTGGCTTCTCTCAGCTCTTTGTCTTCTACTTGTTTGTCGAGTCATTGTCTTTCAAATCTAAACTTCAATCCGATGTAGCGGGTGCTAGTCCTTCTCAGTGAAAGCACCAAAGTGTTTGCGCCAAAAATGGTCACAAACCCCAAGTATTGTGAAAGCACCAGTGTATGAATACAAATCAGCAATACTCAAACACAAATATCAGATCTAAACAAGAAACAAACGGCAACCCAGAAATAATGAACAGAAACACGAGATTTATAGTGGTTCGGCTATCTCCGGCCTACGTCCACTCCAAAGTTTTATCTTTTATTGATTATCCTTGCTGATTACAGTTGTTTATACTGTATTACAACTGATTTTCTGAGCTAAGTCTGAATCTAAGGCAGCAATGGTGATCTGGAGTAAATCTGGCAGAGTCTGGGCGCTCTTTAGCTCTCAAAATTGTCCGACCCCTTTTCTGAATGACCAGGGGCTCTATTTATAGGTGTAGGAGGCTGGTATTTCGCCTAAATTGAAGGAAGACCAGTTCCAGTACGTCAGGGGGCCCACATGCCCGCTTTCTGGAAATCCGGGCCCACTTTGGGATCGATTCGACCCTTGCTTCGACTCGATCAAGTTTTGCTCCGATTGAGATGAAATTTGGCATGAACATTCCTTAGGTTGCCAGTAAGCTATTGTGAAAATTTCATAGCATTTGGATTTATGGATCTTGGGTTATGATCGATTCAAGGTTACGTTTCCGGTGAACATAAGTGGTTCGAATCGACCCCTTCGAATCGATAGGGTCGACTCGATGGTTGGTGCGTGCAAACAATGATGTGGCGCGCGCACTTCTCGGGTTGATCCAGCTTTTCCTCCGGGTTTTACTGGGTCGACTCCATCATTTTCGCTACCTGGACTTAGTGGATTCGAAGATAGTTTCCAAATGGAGTCGAAGCTTCTACAACTTATATCGATTCGAAGGATCTCTCCTCGATGGATTCGAAGTAAGTACTGGCTTCGATGGACTCGAAGTGTGATCCGTTCTAATCGATTCGAGGCAGAGGCTTGCGTTAGATGGATACGAACCATGGCCTCGTCCTGATGGATTCGAAGCGAGGCTCAGGACCAATTCGAAGTATAGTAACACCTATGGATTCGAACTAAAGCCTGTTCCATAGGGTCCGCTCTGATGGGTACGAAGCAGATGGAGTCGAACTTGTTGGAGTCGAATGTGATGGATTCGAAGTGAGGTGTGGATATGGAAATGATGGATTCGAACAGTACCTTCTTCCTACCTTGTATCGATCGTATCTCCTCCGTACAAACTCCGATTAACCTGAAACTTGAAACGTAGCCTCTCCTAGTCCTCATCATCATCTCCAATCGATTCCGTCCTGATTGGAGCTCGGCCAAATTTTGACGATATCCATTGCAGCCTTGTTTCCAATAGAACTCCAACCCTGATATCCATCCTTTCTTGTCGATTTGTTTGGTATTCCGGCTTTGACCAAAATGCGGGATAACAAATTATTTATTTATTTTATTCAAAATCAAAATCAATATTTTTTTAAATTAAACGTATATATAATATATATACAAATATCTTATGATTAATTTAATAATAAAATTTTATATATATATATATATATAAACTATATATATAATATAAAGTAAATATGTGCCTATTGTATTCCACATAGAAAAAATTGTTTTTTAATTTTAAATATTTATATAAATTAATTTCTGTATAGAAATTAATAAAAATTAATAAAAAACTTATTTTCGAAAGAAAATTTCAAATTTAAAATTTTTTGCAAAAATCCAAGTAATGCTTAATATTTAATTTTTTATATTTTTTTATAATTTAAAATCAATTTTAATTTCGGCTAATATTAAATATTTAAATTATATATGTATAATTTTTTATCATTACACCAAAACTATATCATGTACTATATTACTTTTATAAAATATAAAATATATTTTATATAATATATATGCTGATATAATTAATTTATGTAATTAGTTGAATTAAATAATATTAAAATAATCATAAATAAATATATAAAAATTATTTTACTTGTGCAAAATTATTTTAAGTAAGAAACCGAATATATAAGGTTATAAAACCATATTTTGCATAGTATAAGTTGTTGTATTTAAATTATAATGTTTATACAATTTAAATAATGAATATTAAATTAATTAAATAAAAGTAAAAATTATATTTTGTGCCATGACCAATAAAGGCTAGTGTGTGTCACAAAATAATTATATATATATATATAAATATTCATTTTCATATATGTGTGTGTGTAAAGTCATACAAATGTGACGATATATTGATATATTAGAATCGTCATCTAACTAACAAAGAAATATATAATATATGAACTATTTGGACATTAAATTATAATTGTAGATCAGAAATTACCTTATCTCGAAAGCCTATTATTACACCTTGAAATGATGAAATCAACTCCTTGGACTAGTTTCCCGTCCAGCAATGTGCTAGCTCCTGAACCAATGAGCAACAACTATCGAATACTGTTTGTTTTTATTTGATTTGTGTTTGGAAATGCAAGGGTGGAAATGGATTATTTTCAGCCAGAGGGAATGTGGATGACGGCAACAAAAAGTGAGAAATGAGAGTGGGTTGAGATGCTTTTATAGAGGTAGAAATGGAGAAAGAAGTTAGGATCAATATCCACATTTCTCTCTTACTCTTTCTCCCCCATTATCCACTCAACCGTAGTCCCTTTAGTCATGTTATGGCTGCCCCTTTTGCTCATCTATAGTGGCCAAAGATCACATGTCCCCATACGGGCTTCAAACCCATTTGAAGCCTGAACAAATTATACTGCATTTAAATCCAATTTAAACGCGTATCATTATCGTATATCAATTAATATATTTTTTAACTATTATAAATATATTCAATAATATTGTTCAAAATATTAAAAAAAAATTTATAATTAATATTTCATAAATATTAAATTATTTAATTAATTTATAACAATTACAAATAGATTAAATCGTTTGGTTAAAGGAGTATTCAACATTTTGGTTTGTGACCCGTTATGTGTAAATTTGGTCAGCGGTTAATATCAAACTATTAGATAATTAACATTCACATGCCACTTAACAAGCGGTGTCACATTTTGGTCAAATTTATCACTTACTTAGTTTTGATAAAAATCAAATTTTACTTTGTGAAGTATTACCCGATTATGACTATTATTTACACCAATTCTCTTCGTCAAAACTATATCACTTTGGACTTATGGAAGTTCATTATGGTCAAAATTCAAATATCATCCATATTCAACTTTATAATCCAACCACAGAGTCCTTGGTTCAATAATAATTATTATTACTAACCGCATTGCTCTGACCAAAGACTTTGACTTTGAGTTGACTTCAGTTGACTGTGATACTAACCTCATATAACTGAGGAGACACTATGCCATAGATGGCCTTCTGCAACATTTTTGCAAGGTGTTGCCAGGTAAAATGTTGTGATAGCTATACAATTTGTTTCCTACTGCAACGTTGAACTTTTGGTGTTGCCTTAGCCATAAAAATGTGTTGCTCTAGCTAAACAAGTGTAATTGATGCAACATTTTTTTATAGTGTTGCTATAGCAGACCTTTGCATATCTTTCGCATCGATCCGCGCCAATCTACCAAGGCAAATCCTACGTTGGAGAACGTGACACCTCATCAATCCGAACACCACTCCTTGATCTTTTAGAGCCGTGAAGAAAAAAAGTCCCCGCAAATAACTTTTTATTTTCATTCTTCTCTGTCTTCTTACAAAGGTTCAAGCGAACATTCTTAATTTGGGGTTCAGCGATTTCGGTTCGATTAGGGCTTCAATTTGGGGTTCAAGCTTTGTTCAGCAATTTCGCTTCGATTTGGGGGTTCAAGCATTGTTCACATCACTTTAGGGCTTCAATTTCGATTTTGAGGTATAACACTCTCTCCCATCACTTTAGGGTTTCGATTTAAACTACTTATAAATTCTTATTTCGGCCTGAATTAACAATTCGACTTGTCTAGGTTTCCTCTTGACACACACAAATTTTATCTTTTTATGTTAAAATACTCATATTCATAATTGTAGTGATGGACAACGAAAACATTTGGATAGAACTTCCAAAGTTTAGTGAAGGATATATTAGCGGGATAAGAGCTTTATACAAAACGGTTTTTCTAAATTCGCCGTAGGCGATGAAATGACGTGCCCATGCAAGAATTGTAAAAATAGCAAGTGGCGTCGTTCAGATATAATTTATGATCATCTCATCTGCAATGGTCCATCTCCATTGTATGTGAAATGGATTTGTGAGGTTTCTCACCCAAATTTTGGAAGGAGTGATGAAGATATAGACTGTGATGCTGGTGATTTTGGAGATAATCTAGGTGAAATGTTGCACCGTACTCGTGGAAATATGCAGAACTGTGAAGATGAGAATTCTTATGCACCAAATGCCGATGCTAAAAGATTTTATCGCCTTGTCGAAGATGGAAAGCAGCCATTATATCCTGGCTGTTCAAAATTTTCGAGATTAAGTTTTATCATCAGGCTTTATTCTTTGAAATGTGTACATGGAATTACAGAGTCTGCAGTTGGGGATATACTAGAGTTGATGAGAGAGGCTTTTCCACAAGCCCACATACCTTTATCTTTTAGAGCCGCGAAGAAAATCATTAAAGATTTAGGTCTTGTTTACAAAAAAATACACGCATGTCCAAACGATTGCATGCTCTATTGGGCAGAAAATGAAGATAAAGATGTCTGTAACTCTTGTGGTATTTCGAGGTGGGAAGAGGAAAAGAAAGGCACCCGTGACAATGATCCAGAGAAGTTGATTCACAAAGTCCCGGCAAAAGTGATGCGTTACTTTCTGCTAAAACCAAGGCTGCAAGGGCTGTTTATAAGCAAGGAGTATTCACAACTTATGAGATGGCATTCTGTGGGCCGAAAAAAAGACGGAAAACTTAGACATCCAGCTGATAGCGAGACTTGGAAGGCGATGGATGCTATGTATCCTGATTTTTCATCAGAAAATAGAAATATCAGATTGGGTGTAGCCTCTGATGGATTCAATCCTTTTCGTACAATGAGTACAACTTACAGTACATGGCCAATTGTATTAGTTAACTACAACCTTCCACCTTGGTTGTGCATGAAGCCCGAAAATCTAATTCTTTCAACACTCATCTCCAGTCCAGAGTCTCCAAAGAATAAAATTGATGTATATATGCAGCCTCTAATTGAAGAGTTGAAAGAATTATGGGATCTAGGCATAGAAACTTATGATGCCATTACTGATCAAAAAATCATGTTACGTGCAAGTGTGTTGTGGACCATTAGCGATTTTCTGGGGTATGCAATGTTATTCGGTTGGAGCACAAAGGGTAAATTGGGTTGTCCTGTATGCCATTATGAGACTTCTTCAATGTACTTGAAACATAGTAAAAAAATGTGCTACATGAATCATAGAAAATTTCTGGATCCGAAACACAAGTGGAGGTTTGATAAGAGAAGGTTCAATGGTGAAGTTGAAATAGGACAGATTCCGGGAAATTTATCGGGAACAGACATTGAAGAACTGTTGCGTGACTTTGAAAATAATTTTGGGAAGAAAAAGGATTCCCCTTTCAAAAAGAAGTCAATATTTTTCAATTTACCGTATTGGAGCCACAATTTATTACGACATAACCTTGATGTTATGCATATAGAAAAAAACATTTGCGACAACATACTCGGTACTTTGCTAAATATTAGTGGCAAGTCAAAAGACCATTTGAATGCTTGTTTTGATTTACAGGAAATGGGCATCAGGAGGGTCCTGCATCCCGTTTTATCAAATGACGGCGAACACTTTGAGATTAGGGCTGCCATATTTGACATGACGAATCGAGAAAAAGAAATATTTTGCTTAGTACTAGAGAATGTTAAATTGCCATACGGTTGTGCAGCCAATATCAGTCGGTATGTTCACACGAAGGAAAGGAAAATCTCAAGGTACAAGACCCATGATGCTCATTTTCTACTTCACTACTTGTTGCAATTTGCTGTGAAAAAAACACTGAAGCCTGAGGTTGCATTGCCTCTGATAAGATTTGGTGCATTCTTAAGAGGTCTTTGGGGGCAAAGTAATTGATTTGGAAGATGTGAAGAGGCAACAACAAGAAATTATCGAAATTCTTTGCCAATTTGAGATGATATTTCCACCGGCTTTCTTTGACATAATGGTTCACTTGACGGTTCACCTGTGCAAGGAAGTTGAATACGGTGGACCTGTGCACGTTCGATGTATGTTTCCGATTGAGCGTTATCTAGCTAAACTCAAATCTTATGTGCGCAACAGATCTAAACCGGAGGGTTCCATCGCCGAAGGTTACTTGGTAGAAGAATGCTTGACATTCTCCTCAAGATTCTTAAGCGGTGGTGATGCAGTACCTAAATTTGAAAGTTGTCCACAAAATATGGAATATGCTATTGGTACAAGAAGAAATAAAGACGGAAAAGCTATTCATCTAAAAGAATCTGAGTGGATGGCATGTCATCGGTACATTCTATTCAATTGTGGTAACTAGGAAATAGATAATTTAAAAGAGTAAGTTTTTATGTTCTAATTTTATTCTAGCAAGTACTAAAGAATTAGAATATTTCTTTATTGATATTAATACCATCATAATTATTATAGGGAACATCGAGCTTTAATTGATGGTCATGCAATATCGAGAAGATATAAAAGAGAGAGAGCACATACTGAAGAATTATGGAAATGGATGAAGGATGAGGTTGGGAAAAAAGAGGACATTTCGAAAGAGCTAGAAGTGCTTGCAATGAGCCCTAATCGGACAGCTAGGAAATTTAGTGGATATGTTATTAATGGATACAGATTCCATACAAAATATAAAGATGCTAAGTGTAAAACACAGAATAGTGGTGTATTCTTGACTGCCTTGACCACTAGCTTTGCAAGTTCAAAAGATCAAAATCCATTGGTTGGTAATGTTAGTTACTACGGAGCAATTGAAGAAATACTAGAAATTGATTATTGGGGAGAAATTTCAGTGGTTTTATTTAAGTGTTGCTGGTACCAAGAAGAGAAAGATTTGTATAGGATGACTCAAGTTAATTTTAATAGATTGTGCCAGAAATCTGATCCGTATGTTATGGCTTCACAAGTACAACAAGTATTTTATGTACAAGATCCAACTGATACAGCACTTTATAATGTTGTCAAGAAATTGCCGAGGGACTGGTGTGATGTCGAAAATGAAAATGGAAATGAAGATGATCCAGTATTACATGATATTCAATGTGGTAATGGAATAGGAAATCAAGTTAGTGATGTTAGGTGGTATAGAGATGACGTCCCGGCAACACAAATCCTCATTCCGCCTAACATAGAGGAAACTTCCTCTTGATTTCTATGTAGCAATATCAAGTGACTTCTATTTATGTATTGGTTCTTAATTAAGGGACGACTTCTGTATCTGTTGATTTTCATAATTAATTTATTACTTTTAAATTACTTGACTGCTTGTAAGTTATTCTGATTTTATGTGTTCCCTTGTTGTTTCTAGTGCTTTATATACCTGCATACACATATGTACTTAATATACCTGCCCATTTTATTATTTCATATCTTGCTCCCAATGTAAACTCACCATTCTGTATCCATTTTGTATAGGATGGGGGAACTCATGCAGCTCACATTTCATCACAAGGGTGCATTTCAGAAGGCACAATATGTTGGTGGAACCGATACTGTGGTAAAGAGGGTTGATCCTGACTACTTCTCGTACACAGTGCTCATGGAGTTTGTGAAGGATAACCTTCAATACACCGAAATAGGAGGAATTTATATGAGAAATGGTGAGAAGGGTAGGTGGAAGTTAGTGACGAATTATGCGGACCTCTCTGAATTAGTCAAAGGAGTTAACAGTGGTGGCAACTTGGATTTTTATATCGACAACGTTGTCGATACTGCAATTGAGCCACTGAAGCAAATGCAACCGCATGTAATCATGCGGCCAAGGCAGAATCTGGTTACAGGTATATATAAATGGATAGTTAATATCATTTACAAATTGTGATATTTTGATATAGCAAAAAAAAAATTATTGTGATATTTTGATTATAACATTTAAAGATTATGATTATAATATCATTGTATTGTTGCAGCTACAAAACCAGTGAAATGACAGTATGTGACGGCTCATCAACTACAACAGAACCAAAAAAACAAGAAGTTAGCTGAAGTCAACGGTCCTCGGAAGTCAGCACGGCTGAATAGCAATGCAACTGTGAATCTAAAGTTAGGTGAGGTGAACAGTCCTCGGCAGTCGACACAGCTGAATAATCCAGAACCAAACGATGCAACCGTGAATCTAAAGTTAGCTGAGGTGAAAAGTCCTCGAAAGTCGGCACGACTGAATAATCCAAAACCCAGCAATGCAACCGAGAATCTAAAGTTAGCTGAGGTGAGGAGTCCTCGGAAGTCGACACGGCTGAATAATCCAGAACCCAACAATGCAACTGTGAATCTAAAGTTAGCTGATCAGGTAAATCCTCAGAAGATGACACAGAGAAAAAAACCAAAAATCAACGATTCAACAGTGAATCTGAACTCATCAAGTGTTAAGAGGAAGTTGGAATCACGTTTACCAAGATCGGAAGAAGAAGATATGGATGAAAATGGCATGCAGGTTTGAAGAATTCTTATTATGATTATCTTATTGTAATTTGAATATTTTGTACCACTCTTGCAGCATACTTACTATGATGTTCCTGTTTATTATATACTTGCAGGATGTTCATCTACCACCTCCACCACCTCCAAATGAGTATTCTACACCTCCACTATCTCTAAAAGATTATGAAGTACAGAGAGCTGCTAAGTTGATGATGAACCTAAAAGATTATGAAGTACATAGAGCTGTTAATGTGATGAGGAACAACGAAGTTCTTGCTTCTCTAGGTGTGCCTGCAATTTCAGCTGAACTGAGAAATGCAAACCAAAAAAAAGATAAAGGAAAAGAAAAGATGCAAGAGGATGTGGATAGTGATCAGGAATATAATCCGGACCATGAGGAGCATAGTGAAAATGATACTTCACAAAGTCCAAGAAAGGTGTGTGATAGCTACATATCTTATTTTTCCTGCTTATGAAGATAATAACTATAAAATCCAATCTTATTTCCTACTTATATATACAATTTAGAGAACTAAAAAAGTTGAGAAGTCCAAGCCTGTTAGTGGACCACAAACTCGTTCAGCTAGTGGTATCGCAAAGGAAAAGGAAAAGTTGAGAAGCACAAGCCCAAGCCCAAGCCCAAGCCTGGTAGTAAGTTCAACTGAGAAGGATGTTGAAGGAAAAGGAACAATGGCTGATTATTTGGCTCTGCGGGAACGACAAAAGAAAAATGCTGCAAAAGCTAGTGCAAGTGGTATGGCAAATAAGTATGTTGCGGAGAATGTCTTGCCAGACATTGAAAATGAAGAAGTTGAAGCAGGTACTGAATTGATGTGATAATAATATTTAATATTACAGTAGGATTAATATTTAAGTACCGAATTTACATTATGATTTATGTTATTATTTGACGGGACTTTTCATTTTAATTAAAGGTGAAGTTCCTAAAAGACTCAGAGGTCGCACAAAGATGTTTAACGTTCATACAAGGGCGAATGACAAAAGAGTTGTAATTATGATGAACCAGTGGTTCCAACCTATTTCAGATGATGACAAAGTAATATCTGAACTGAGCAACTTTTTAGGAACATTGAAAAGGTCTGTGCCACTTACGTATAAATCTTGGTCGGATGTTCCTGAAAAGTTGAAGAAATCTCTATGGGATTATGTTAAGGTAATCTATTATTAACTATAATGTTGCTGAATTTTACTTTAATAAGTAATATTGATCTATTAACTATAATGTAGCTGAATTTTGATTTATTTATTCCTTTGTATCTTTGATTTATATTTAAGCAACGGTATATTATTCCGGATGAATGTGAAAACTGGGTGTTGAAGTCTATTCGTGACTGTTGGAGAGGGTACAAGAGTCGCATAAAAACAACTCATTATAAAGCTTATAAGACTGATGAGGAGAGGCTAGAAAACAAGCCGGACAACATCCCAGTGGAGGATTTTAAAGTGCTCTTGAGGTATTGGGCAGATGATGAGATTCAGGTATACGTGCATATTATTTATTTCGCAAGATAAACGAGTACTTTTTTTGTGAGATAAACGAGTACTTTGTTTTTTGTGTATTTTTTAGCAAAAAGCCCTGAAAAATTCTGATAGCCGTAAGTCGTATCAAGACACACACACCGCTGGTCCAAAGTCGTTCGCCCAGCTTCGTTATAAGATGGTATGTGATACTTTACATTTTTGACTGAAGAGAGTGTATGCTAAACTATCTATTGAACTTGTATCAGGAGACACCATCCGATGTATCACTTTTTCTTAAAAGTCGTAAGAGAACAGATGGACGTGAGTATGTGTCTAATCCTCAAGTAATAAAGTACAAACTTGTAAGTAATAATTCTGTTTTGTAATAATTTTGTTCTGTTTTGCACATGTTGCACATTGTTCATGTCTTGCTCATGTGCATGTATGCTCATGTTCTTGAAACTGTCCTTGAAACACTTGTTGAACCTGAGTTTCGCAAACGTACTAATGGCATAGATGTTTGCTTTGAAAATTGTAATTGAGTATATTGTGAGATTAAGAATTTTGAACCCTCGGCCATTTTTTTCCTTTTCTAGTCGAATGAAGACGACTTGCTTTTGCGTTTGGCTAGAAATCACACAAAAACTGGAAACGAAGAAATGAATTTGGTTAAAGGGATTACTGACTTGGTTTATATAAAAATATATGTCTATAGTAATACACATATGTGCATAAATAAAATGAATGCCGTTTGAAGCCTCAGAATCCAGATGATGAAGCCGTAGCTGGCTGTCGACGGAATTGTTTTCCAGTTTTTACTAGTATATATGTTACAAATTGTTTTCTAATTACATGCACATAAACAAATTGTTTTCAAAAATGCGGCTTTCTCTGCATTTGCTGTACACAATCCATATGTAAGCATTTGCTACATTCTCTGCATTTACTGTAGGGTAATTTTGATGTGGCTTTATTTTGTAGGACTTAGTTTAAAAGGCAATGGCCGGTGGAGAAGGAGGAAATACTGTTGAAACAGTAATTTCGAATGGAAAATCACAGGGTCGTCCTTTGCTTATAGGGAGGCGTGCAAAGTGTGCAAAACAATCAACTGAGGCTCTAACAAATGCTTACGTGCATGACTTAAGGCAAAGGCTTGTCGAAGAAATGGAAGCACAGCTAGAATCCAAGGTAAATCAGAAGGTACAAGAGAATTTGGCTAGGGTGCTTAAGAAATTAGGTGATGCCAACCCAGAGATGAACATCAATGTAGAGGATCTAACTTCCACAATCATGTCCAGTGAGACTGATAATCTGACTGGAGGCACCAGCTCTTAAGTCTCATTTATGAATTGTTATGTGTACCAGATATTTTGGGGTAGCTTTGTAGTATTTTGGGGTAACTGGATATTTTGGGGTAACTGACATGAATTGTGATGTGTACTGCTGTATGAATTATTATCTGTACTGTGTATTATGCTGTGTATTATGCAAGTGTTCTATGTGATATTGTACCGTGTATTATGCAAGTGTTCTATGTGATATTGTACTGTTCTATGTGCTCTTAGTGTCTCTTCAGTATAGTGTTGCAGTAGCTTCAGTATAGTGTTGCAGTAGCTTCAGAATAGTGTTGTAGTAGCTTCATAATAGTGTTGCCACCGGGTTATAAATGTTGCTTAAAATAATGTTGCAATAGTCATTCAAGGTGTTGCCATAGGGATGGACCCAGTTGGGTCGTGGGCCCCACAAGATGTGGGCCCCACAACTTCAGAAAGTTAATATCTATAGCAACATTTTTGGAATGTTGCTACAGATACCTATGGGTGTTGCCATAGACCCAAATAGGGTTCTATTGCAACAATATTACTTATGTTGCCTTAGATAGTCAAAATGTTGCCTTTGAGGTCTAAGGCAACGACAAAAATTGCATCACCCTAAAAGTGTTGCCATAGACCTATGGCAACATTTTTCGGGCCTGAGCCAACATTTTTTGTGTGTTGCAGAGGCCATTTATGGCGTAGAGACAAATGCTCTCTTGAATAGTGTATCACTTCCAATTCTTCCATTCAACCCAGCTATAGTCGTCCAATGGACGTCGTCCCATGATTTAACTATAATCAAAGCATAACTTCAACATTGAAGATAAATAGAATTCTCAAGTCAAGGGAACTATGTAATTTTGTCATATCGATATTTTCTGTTTGACCTTAGTTATATTGACCAATATAAAACTATCGAGTGATTCATTCCATAGTTATCCATTAACTATCAGTACGTAACCCCTTGGTGTCCCCAATAGTCATGAATAATACATTACCCAATGATTGGAGAGCGTTATGTACTCTAGTCTCAATGGATGTGCCGATATCCAGTCTTGATACAACTTGACTAGGAATATTTAAAATAGTATTTTTATTTCATTATGATAAATTATTCATGCTTATAACACTTTACAACTACTATCACAAAACATACTAGTTATGTATTTTCTATTAAATATACTTTTAATTAAATAAATTAATTAATATAATACATTATATTAACTATATATAGAAATAAAATACTTTATATTTTGAATAAGATCGATTATCGAGTTAGAAGTATGTAACAAATTACATAATTATCCCTAGGGCAGACCCTTAACTCTATCAGTTGGAAAGTTTCCACGCTTGGAACTTTCCATACTGAACTTTTCATATATATGTACAGGGATTGGAATAATTCCAATAGCCTCTTAGATCTATCTCTATAGATCTTTATACCTAGTATATAGACCGCTTCTCTCAAATCCTTCATGGAGAAGTTCTTGGTAAGCCAAGCTTTCACTTAACGAAGCGTCATTGGAAATCAATGATAGATCATCGACAAATAGCACTAAGAATATGATAGCATTGCACTATTCTTTACACGCGCTTTCTCTCTATTCTGATAAAAACTAAATTGTTTGATTACCTTATCAAAACACTTATTCTAACTTCTTATAGCTTGTTTAAGTCCATAAATGGACTTTAACAACTTGCAAGACTTTCCCTCTCTTCTACTAACCACAAAACCCTCGGACTGCGACACATAGATAATTTCCTCTAAATCGCCATTTATAAATCTCATCTTTGCATCCATTTTCCTTATTTCATATTCATAGAATGTAGCAATGGCTAGCATAATCCGAATGGACTTAAGCATGGCTATAGGTAAAAAGGTTTCGTCATAACCAACTGAATTTGATGAAATCCTTTCTCAACTAGCCATGCCTTATAAGTCTCTACTTTCCCATCTACATTTAGCTTTTTCTTAAAAATCCATTTGTAGCCGATCGGTTTTATCCCTTCAGGTACGTCTGACAAAGTTCATAATTTTTTTTCTTATATGGAATCCATTTCAGATTTCATTGCTCCAAGCCATAGTGCAGGGTCTTTACTCTGCAGTGTTTGTTGGAAAGATAGAGTAGTGTCATCGTCTAAGACACAGTCCTCCTTCTCACTATCCATGAGAAAAGTGTAGTATCTTTCTGATGCGTGAGATTCCTAACTAGACCTTCTAATAGGTTATGTGTTTTTGTATATGGATGAACTCGGTTCTCTCAGCCGTAGTGTTAACTTCATGGATCTCATCCAAGTCTACAACTTCATTGTTAATTTCCTTTGACAGAAATTCCTTTTTAAAAAGACAGCATGTCGAGAAACAATATCATATAAATTTACACAGTACCGATCTTGCCTCTTATTTATTTGGACCAACACTCTTGATGTATGGGGGACAACCCACTTCTTCAAATGCTTGGGTTAGGGTTTCTTACCATACCACATCTCATACGGTATTCTAGGCAAAGATTTAGTGGGCAACAAGTTCAGCATATGTGCTGTAGTTTCTAGCGCAAATCCATAATAGGACAGAGATAAATCAACCTCACTCGTCATGGAAAGAACCATATCTAATAGTGTTCGGTTTCTTCGCTTTGACACACCATTGTGTTATGGAGTATTAGGTGGAGTAATCTAAGAAATATTCCCATTATCTTTTAAGTACTATTGGAATTTCTATCCAACGAACTCACCTCCTCGATCAGATCAAAGAATCTTAATCTTATATCTCGTTTGGTTTTCTACTATAGTTTTATATTCAACAAATTTCTAATAAACGTTGGATTTTTTTCATAAGATACACATATCCTAGTCTCGAGAAACCATCGGTGAAGGTAATAAAGTAAGAACCGTTATCTTTTATAATTATAGGCATCGACTACATACATCACTATGTGTTAACCCTAAAAGTTCAACAACTCTTTCATTGCACCCACTGAATGGGTACTTGGTCATTTTACCTTTGAGATATGACTCACATTTGTGTCAAATGATTCAGAATCAAGTGACGGGAGAAAACCATCAATTTTCAGTTTGTGAACTCGTTTCTCACTAATATGACCTAGCCTACAATGTCAAAGATGACTATCATTTATATTGTTAGAAGATTTATTCACAGAACACACATAATTAGTATCGATCACATAAATGGCATTATCAAGAACACCATTCTAGACATTATTTCCATTCAATCTACTATTCATAACACTATTTGCACAATGAAATATATATCCAGTCTCAGACAATCTAGAAATAGAAATAATTTTACAAATAAATTCTTTACAAAATAGCAATTATTTAAAATCAAAACTACTCTACTAGGCGGACACAAATTATAATCTCTTACTGCCGTCGTATCTACGATAGATCCATTAGCAACTTGGAGACCCATCTCTCTTTTTCCACGCGGTGCTAGTTCCTAAACCCCTATAATAAATTACATATATGAGTTCCAGATCCAGTATCTAAAACCCAAGATATTTTATTGATTACAAAACAATTTTGAATCATAAATTTACTTGACAGAGCTGTAGAACCATTCTGCTTTCTTCCTATAACAATCTTTAAGTAATTGGATGGTTCCTTTTCTAGTGTCCTTTCTTGTGGCAATGGAAACATTCACCCTTATCATCCGTCTTCTAATTTTTCTTATTCTTCTTACCTTCTATAAGGACCTGCATTCTTACGTATCAGAGGATCATAAAATATTTTTATTTTATTCATATAAGGTCGTATGATTCTATAATTTTTGAATATGACTCTTATGGACATTTTACACATCTGTGATTTTTTCCAAATTTCTATGTGACCATTTTAACTATGAACATCCTTTTTGAGCTATAACTTTTGACATGAGTTGAATTAGGGTCTCAAACTAGTTCCATCTCTTTAGGATGATGGTTTTCCATTTCATGGAGTGGTCATAATATAAAACAGACGGAGTTATGCATGTTTTAAATTTTAAAAGTTGCTAGTTAGAATTAGTGTGTTATAAATTAAGCCAACTAGTTGGCCCATTAGTCTAATTAGAGATTACTATAAATAGGGGCTATAGGATTCAAATTATAATTTTTCCCTCTTATTCCAAATGAGGTCTAAACCCTAATTAGCCCTAGATTCATCCTAATTTATACAAATTCCTCACTAAATCAAAATAAATTGTGAGTTAGAGATCAGATTCTCAATTAGAATCTAGAGATCATAGAATTGGTTGATTTAAAGTGTTTTTCATTGATGTCCAGATTGGACTACATTAAATTGGTTAAATTTGGTAATTAGTTAGTGGTTTATGCTTTCTCACTATTCTATGCATGTTCATATGGTAAAACTGCATGATTTAAAATGATTTTTTGCCATGAAACCTTTTCTAACATTAATTCCATGTTAATCTATGCATAAGATTTGAATTGGTTTAGAAATCCACCTTATTCATGTTAAATTCATGTTCATATGTTTATGTGATATGTAGATTTAGATTGGAATTGACTTGTTTATCATATTATTTTGGTTTGATTGCTTGAATGGATGTATTTGCATGTTGTTCTATGCTTGTATGTTGTGCTTTAATGTTGATTGTTAGTGTTGTGATTGCATGGAAAGACAGATCAGAGAATTAAACAAATCAGAGGCAAAGTTTGTCGAAATCATATGAAACTTGGCGGATAGGCTCTAGAGTATGGCAGGAGCCTATGGGATGACTCGCATCTTGATTGGATGCAAAGTGATAAGTCGGACCTGAGTCAAGGGGATAGGTCAGATCTGACTTATGGTGGTAGCTCATGATTGATGATCGACATAATGGCTTAAAAGAGCATGGCTAATAGAGGTTTTCTATGGCAAGATCCTGGAAGATTGGCTAAGTTCTTGAGTTTATGACAAGTTACCAAGTTAGGTTGGTGATGAGTTATCAAGTTAGGTTAGCGATGAGTTATAATGGTTGGTCAGAATTGGATGAAACTTGAACGAGAGGCTATGAAGCATACTAGGAGCCTACATGATGACTCGCAAGTCAATAGGAGTTGAAGTCATAACTCGAGGCCGACTTATGGGGATGTGTCAGTGACGAGTTATCATAGAGAGGGCTATAACACAGCGGTTAACATTAATGGATAGAGAATGGCTAAATGAGATGTTGTATAGAAAGGTGCAGGGTATTTGGCTAAGGGTCGGATGTTATATCGAGTTATCTCTAGAAATTAGTGAAGCTTTTGATTGGGGGCCGAATTATCAAGAAGGGATGAGTCGGGGTCTAAAGGACTTGAAGAAGAGTACTGGAGACAAGGTAGGAAACTTAGCCATCAGGAGGTTAAGTGGATGAGTCGGTACTGAGTCATAGGGATGAGTCAGCACCTAGTCATCATGGTCCATAGATGGATGGTGGAACTTCTAGGGACTGATGTAGAGATTCTATAAATCATGCTGGAGGTGGTGGCTTGTTCATCTTAGGTTGAATGACGATGTAACAACATAATGAAAAGCTAGAATCCTTAGATGTTGGCTTGTGTTAGGTATAGGTTCCTAAGATGGCGGCTTGTAAAGGAGTGAGCTATATAATCGGGAGTGTGGATTGGTTCCTCATGAAGAATGGAAACTAGATTGAGCAAGAAGGGCTCGGTATCAAAATGGAGAAAAGGTGGGCTCAGAAGTATGTGCTAAGGAATCGTTGATGCTCGGAGTGTTTTCTATTGTACCCGAAGCAGGGGTATTATAAGTGGGGACGCCTATGGATTGGTAGCAAGGATCCATATACCTTGGACCTATGGTTTTGGATCTAGTGTCCAGCTTTGGGCTGCAAGATAAAAGCGTACAACGGAGAACCGAGATTTCCATTAGTCCTTGGAAGTAAGGAGGCCATATGAGATATCATATATTCATAGCACATAGAGTGGTAGTTAGGATTGTTTGATGGATGCTATGGTTGCTTTGGTTAGTTCTTTAGTAGACTATCACTTGGAGATATCTTGAGGAGGAGGTATTGAAGATAGGAATACCTGGTGTGCTGATATCCTTATGCTTGGTTTGTATTATACTTTTATGATAGTATCTAGTAGCATATATCTTATTGTTATGTCATAACTCTTTGGTTATTGGGACAGATCAGATATGGTTCGTTTACTCTTGTTCCTTACCATATTTACCTATATAGTATTTTGAGATTCATTTACCGCTCACACCAGACTGTTATTTGACCTAAGGTTTTATGCTTGCTTCTTGTTATCTTGGGTACTCTTAAATGAGTAGGCTAGATAATAGGTCTAGGTGATGCAGTAGTTGCTCGAAGGACGAGCTAGATGAAGCTACCTCGTATTATATACTTATATGGATTCTACGCTTATTCCACTGTGCAGCCTGGGGAGCTTTAGTAGTGACTGCTTATACTTGTATTTAAGACAGTTATTGAATTTGTTTCCATTGCATAAACTTCATGACATTTGATGTATAACTTTGTGGGTCTGTACTTTGATGATTTGTTTACATAGTTATTACTATCTCTTCTGTTATATTTGTGATATTATATTTTATCCATGCGCTGTGAAATATTACTGATCATATGTTGTGTTTGTTATTATTCATTTAGATATTGTCCTATATCGGTCGGGCATGACTGCAGCACACTATTCAGTTATTATCTGTGCCACTAGATTCTCTAGCTAGGTTAATACCCATCTGGAAGAGAGCTTCTCGGCTGTAATAGGTCAATCACCCCATCTGGGATCTCACTTCTATCAGATAATGTCGCATCCTTCTCGTGCCGCTATTCTCTCAAATACACCTTGAATGGTGATTCTGCCAAGTGCCAGGGATTTCTATTAGAAAGCAGCAAGTGTATAGCGAAGGTCGTTACATTTGGTATCAGAGCTTTGGTTATATGATTAACTTGAGTTGATACCGCGATCCAGTAAAGATAAGGAAAGAGTTATCACCTTAGACTGGATCTTGAGTGTGTGTGTGTGTACACGAGAGAGTGCGTACTTGTTATAAGTTTGGTTTTAATTATGTAGTGTATATTATATAGTACAAGACGCGTGCATATAAACACCATAGACACGGTTTTCTTTATAAGAGACTGATCATTCTTATTACGGATAAGAATGAGCAGGCATACAAGGAATACTATGAGATCTCTTTCAAAAGTCGAAGAAGGAGCAGGATTAGGGGCTGCTATGCCTGATTTTCAAGCTATGGTCAATGCTATGATGGTGAAGATGACGAGGAATGCCCTTGATATGGCTTCTAGTGGAGGTGCTTATGTGCAAGCGTCTAGGGATGATTTCTCTAAGTTAAGCAAATATTACTCTACTTTGGGAGGAAAGCCATTTTGTGGAACGGAATCAGCCATATAAGTGCAAAATTCGATTGATACTTATGAGCGCATCTTTAGTGATATGGAAGTGGATGAAGCTATGAAGAGAAAAGTTGGCTTCTAGTCAAATTCAAGGGTGGGCATGAATTGGTGTAGTCACGTTGACTATTGCTACGTTTGAAAATTAGTCCAGTTGGGATTAATTAAAGGCGAGGTTTAAAGAAAGATTGCCTAGAACTAGTGAAGGATAAGCAAGTTGTGAAGGCGTATGCTTTGGATATAGTCCCGACTTTGTCAAGTGCTCCCTCGGTGAAGGGAAAGGAGTTGTTATTCAAGTAGCCTGGTAGACAGATCAGGATTGAGACCTAAGATAGTAAACTGACCCCTAATCATGAAAAACTTTATTAGAGGCTCTACTATTCTTTGCATGGTTTGTCGTGGGCTAGTGTTATCGAGCCATGGATGTGCTTTTGTTTGTGATTGCTTCGTTCTGAATTTCGTTGGGTTCGGTATTATTTTGGGAATTAACTGGCTTAGGAAGTATGCGGCGACTGTGGATTGCGAGAAGCTAATGGTGGCAATCGGGGATGTGGATGGGCGAACGCTGGTGATTTGCTGCCTACCAAAGGATGTGGTGATGCTTAGCTTTCTATATTTTCTTGAGGGTCCACAGGAAGGATTGTTATATGTGTCAATCGCTAGAGAGTATCCAGATGTCTTTGAGGAAGTGATCGAATTACTGCCGCATAGAGAGATTGAGTTTCGAATAGACTTGGTAGAGGAAGCCATAGTAATAGTTATGCCATTGAGGCATATGGCACCCAGAGAGCAGAAGGAATTAGAGGTGAAATTGAATAACCTATTAAGGAATGGGTTCATTCAAAGAAGCATATCTGAGAGGGGTGCACCTATTGTATTCGCAACTACGGCGGATGGCTCTTTGAGGTTGTGTATGGATTATCATGAGCTGAATAATGTGACGAAGAAGAACAAGTATCCACTCTCACGCATTGATGACGTATTTTATCAGTTGCATGGTGCAAAGGTGTTCTCTAAAATGTATTTGGCGGTGGGATTTCACCAGCTTAGAGTAGTGAAGGAGAGTGTGCCTACTACTGCCTTTCATATGTCGACAAGATTTTATGAGTGGTTGGTAATGCCATTCGGGTCAACCATTGCTCCGACATACTTTATGGATCTCGTGAATCGGGTTTTCAAAGACCTGCTGAATAAGTTTGTGCTTGTGTTCGTGGATGATATTCTAATCTACTCTAGAACTAAAGAGGAGCATAAGACGCACATAAGGATTGTGTTAGAAATATTGAGAAATCACAAGTTGAGAGCGAAGTTCTCTAAGTGTCACTTCTTGAGGGAAGAAGTGAGATTCTTAGGTCATGTTGTTTCAAGACAAGGTGTAGCGGTGGATCCTGCGAAGGTGGCAGCGGTCCAAGTTTGGAATCAGCCTAAGAATGCTACGGATATGCAGAGTTTCCTAGGATTGGCGGGATACAATAGACGCTTCATCAAGGAATTTTAAAAGATAGCAGCATCATCGACCAATTTGACAAAGAAGAACCAAATTTTTGTTTGGGACACGAAGTGTGAGAATGTGTTTGTGAGTCTGAAGGAGAGGTTAATGAGTGCACTAGTGTTGACCATTCCAAGTGGAAATAAAGAGTTAACAATATACACTAATGTCTGTGGTATTTTATTGGGTACGGTATTGATGCAAAAGGGAAAAGTTGTTGCCTATGCAGGTCGACGGCTAAAGCCGCACAAAAGAAATTACCCAACTCATTATTTGGAATTGGTGGCAATTGTTTTTGCTTTGAAGATATGGAGGCACTATTTGTTAGGAGAAAGGTTTGAGCTGTTTACGGACCACAAATCCTTAAAGTACCTTTTCTCTCAAAAGGGTCTCAACCTTCATCGGCAATGGTTGTTAGAGTTCTTGGCCTCTTATGATTTCAGTATTTCCTATACTCCAGGAAAAGGGAATGAAATCACAGATGCATTGAGTAAAAGATATGTGGAGTTGGGGGCAATGTTCTTGGAATAGAAGCTGATAGAGTACATTGCTAGATTTGATTTTAGGTCACACTGCGAGCTAGAACCTAAAAGGTTTGCAAGCTTATCGATTAGACCTACTCTGATTAAAAGGATCGGTATTAGTCAAAAGTGAGATGTTAGACTAGTGGAGATCATAACGAAGATAGAGGAAGGAGTAGAATCTGAAGATATAAAGCAATACGAACTCGACCGAGAAGGTTGGCTTCGTAAGTACGGGAGGTTGTTTATTCCCGATGTTGATGGATTACGAGAAGATGTTCTAATATAGTGTCACAATTCCAGGTTGACCATTCATCGTGGTGGTAACAAGATGTACAGAGATATGAAGCATGCCTATCATTGTGAAGGTATGAAGAGGGATGTAGGGGCATTCATCTCAAAATGTATAAACCATCAAGTGGTGAAGCGGAGCAGAAAAAACCTAATGGATTGTTGCGACCATTGGAGATTCCTGAGTGGAAATGGGAGCAAGTATCGATGGATTTTATAGATGGATTGCTAAGGATTCGAGCAAGATATGATGGCATTTGGGTCATAGTAGATTGTTTGACTAAGAGTGTGAGGTTTATACCCATTAAGTCAAGTAGAACATCATCTAATCTGGCAGAGTTGTATGTGAATGGATAGCACGATTTCACGGTGTGTCCCATTGTTCATTCGTGGGTTTTGGAAGAGCTTACAAGAGGTGTTAGGGATAGAGCTACATCTTAGTACAGCTTATCACCCGCAAACGAATGGGTAGACTGAAAGTGAAAATCGTATATTGGAAGATCTCTTGCGAGCATGCATTATAGACTTTGGTGGATCATAAGATGATCATTTGCATTTGGTGGAGTTTGCATACAACAACAGTTATCAATCGAGTATTGGAGTGGCTCCATATGAAGCATTGTATGGAAGACCGTGTAATGCTCCTTCATGTTGGTGGGAAGCGGGCAATAAATCGATACTTAGGCTAGATATGATTAGAGAGACATCAGAGAAGATTGAGATCATTCAACAATGAATGAAAGCTGTTCGAGATCGATAGAAAAGCTATATGGATAAAAAGACGAAGAGATTTGGAGTTTTCTGTCGGAGAAAGGGTATTCGTGAAGGTTTCTCTTCTAAAGCATGTAGTTCGATTCGGTAGAAAGGGGAAGTTGGCATCGAGATTCGTAGGTCCTTTTCTGATAATCGAGAGAATTGGGAAGCTAGCATATAGGGTCAACTTACTTCAGAAGATGATGGGCATGCACAACGTTTTTCATGTCTCTTATCTATGGAAGTTTGTGCACGACTCAGGCATGATGATTACATCAGATCAGCTAAAAGATGTTGAGATAGAACCAAAAGTTTCTAGATCTCGTAGGCCGCTTCGTGTTTCTGGATACGGTATGAAATAGCTTGGGAGAAATATGGTGAAGCTGGTAAAAGTACAATGGAGCGGAAGTGATGACGATTATACATGGAAGACGGAGGAAAGCATGAGGACTACGTGTCTAGAGCTCTTTAAGTGGTAATAGCCATTGTTTATGGTATCTACTTTCACTATTGTATATTGTCTGATAGGTTAGTATTCCAGATTCTAGGGTAAGTTCACCTACACTATTAGTTGCATAGTTGCTTGTTTGAGATGTTTGATGGTTGCTTATGATTGGTAGGCATGCAGGATAACTATGGCCGCTTATACTTTGGCTTGATTGAGGATTTCATGGGCGAAATCCCTAATGGGGAGAGAATGTTACAACCCGTATTTTAACATATCAAAGGATCGTAAATATTTTTATTTTATTTGTATGAGGTCGTATGATTCTATAATTTTAGAATATTACTCTTAGGAACATTTTACACACCTATGATTTTTTTTCAAATTTCTATGTGACTATTTTGACCCTGAACATAGTGTTTGGGCTAAAACTTTTGATAGTAGTTTAATTAAGGTCACAAACTAGTTCCATTGCTTAAATGATGATTTCCCTTTCGTAGAGTGGTCATAATAGGAAAACAGACTTACGGTTAGGGAGTTATGTCTGTTTTAAATTTTAAAATCCACTGGTTAGAATTAGTATATAATTAATTAAGCCCATTGGTTGGCCCATTAGTCTAATTAGAGATTACTATAAATAGGGACTGTATGAGTCAAATTAGAACATTTCCCTCTCATTCCAAATCAGGTATAAACCCTAATTAGCCCTAGATTCATCTTAATTCTTCCAAATTTCTCTCTAAATCAAACTAGACTATGGGTTAAATATTAGATCATGTATTAGAAGCTAGAGATCATCAGATTGGTTGATATGAAGTGTTTTTCATTGCTATCCAGATTGGATCTACATTCAAATTGGTTGAATTTGGTAATTGGTGAATGGTTTGTGCCTTCTCACTATTCTATGCATGTTCATATGGTAAAATTGCATGATTTAAAATGATGTTTGGCCATGAAACCTTTTCTAACTTTAATTGCATGTTAATCTATGCATATGATTTGAATTGGTTTAGAAATCCACCTTATTCATGTTTTATTCATGTTCATATGTTCATGTGATATGTAGATTTAGATTGAATTGACTTGTTTATCATATTTTTATGATTTGATTACTTTAACGGATGTATGTGCATATTGTTCTATGCTTGTATGTTGTGCTTTGATGTTGTTTGTTAGTGTTATAATTGCATAGAAAGGTAGGTCGGAGAATTGAGCATATCAAAGGCAAAGTTGGTCGGAATCAGATGAAACTTGGCAGATAGGCTATGGAGCATGGTAGGACGCTATAGTATGACTCGATCTTGATTGAATGCAAAGTAATAACTCATACCCGAGTCAAGGGGATAGCCTGGACCCGACTTATGGTGGTAGCTCATGAGTGATGGTCGACTTGATGGCTTGAAAGAGCATGGCTAATAGAGGTTGTATATGGCAATATTTTGGAAGATTGGCTAAGTGCTTGAGTTTATGACAAGTTATCAAGTAAGGTTGGCGATGAGTTATCAAGTTAGGTTAGCGATGAGTTATAATGGTTGGTCGGAATTCGACAAAACATGGAGGAGAGGCTAAGGAGCATACCCGGAGCCTACACGATGACTCGCAAGTCAATAGGAGTTGAAGTCATAACTCGAGGCCGACATAAAGGGATGAGTCGGTGATCAGTTATCATAGGGAGGGCTATAACTCGATGATTGACATGGATGGATAGAGCTTGGCTAGATGAGATGTTCATAGCAAGGTGTAGGGTATTTGGCTAAGGATTGGATGTTATACTGAGTTATCTCTAGAACTTAGTGATGAAGCTTTGGATTGGAGGTCGAATTACCAAGGAGAAATGAGTCGAGGTCTAGAGCACTTGAGGAAGAGTACTAGAGACATGGGAGGAAAAATAATCACTAGGAGGTGTTAGAACCTCCAATACATGTTTCAATGATAACAACTATACAATCATATACACATATAGACCTTATCAAGATTGCAGGTATATGCTATAAGAAGACACCATGGTCGAAGATATTGAGACTCGAAGAGAAACTAAGATTCATTGACCATACTAAGGTTATTCTACTATAAAAGAGTCCTAGATATAATATTGTTAAGGTCTCCTTGAGTATATATGCATACACGAGCGCAGACAATTTCATGTACATCAAAATTATAGTGAAAAACAACTTTTACACCTCATAGACGTCTATCATAAAACCTCAAATGTCTGTGACAATTCTCGGTTAAAATTTATACAAATCACAGACGTTTGAGGATTTTACCACAGACGTCTTTAATGGGCTAAACTATCAATTATTAATAGACGCTTCTGTTTTGAAACAAAAGGAAATCACCTTTCAATGAAAGGTTGTAGCCATTAAAATGAATAGACTTTCTCAAATAGTAACAACTCTTCATCTGCACCTTTTTAAATCTATAAATACCACTTTGATTGAGAAGTAGAAATTATCTAACTTAAATCAATCTATTATTTGCTCTCTTCATTTCTAAACACTCTCTTGCATATACATTGTTTACATACTCTCAATCTACTATAACCAAAATAGAATTTTGGTTAAATCACTTCCTGCAACTCAAAGCATTCTTATTCATATACTCAAAAGGAGATCAAAGGATGATTTTTACTATAAGTCAAAAACCATGTTATTTGGAACACAAGATTGTCAGAGATGGTATTGCGTTTAAAGGAAATACCGAATGGGAGTTTCAAAACTGGACGTAGGATGGGAGGTCTGAACTAGTATAAAACTCTGGTTTACACGCTTTTTATACTTTACTATTTATTGCCTACTATTGCATTAACTTATACACTTGCATATTATATATAAGTTAGATAGTATACGATCCACAAGACTTTCAATTGTTATCAGAGCTTGGTTATTTCAATCTACGGTAACATGTAATTGAAATTATTAAAATGGCAGGTACATTTCAAGAAGGTTAATCAACTGCTCGTCCACCACTATTTACTGGTTCTAATTATGCTTATTGGTCAATACGCATGCGAATTTTTATGGAATCAAATGGATTAGAAATATGGCTAGCAACTCAAAATAAAAATGAAACACCTGACACTGATATTGGTACATTGACTGATGCATAAAAAGCAGAGGCATCTAACAATGCCAAAGCTATTAATGTTTTATTGTACTCACTCGATAAAAATGAATTTTCACGAGTCATGCTTTACACTGCTGCTTATGATATATGGCGTACATTACAAATTACCCATGAAGGCACAAACAAAGTTAAGCAAACAAAAATTCCTATTCTACAAAATCAATTTTCATCTTTTAAAATGAAATCAAATGAGTCAATTATTGACATGTATGCTAGATTTCAAACTATACAACACAACCTTATGGCACTAGGAGTTAAATTCTCTGATTTTGATTTAGTCACACAAATTTTGAACACTTTGACAAACGAATGGGAAAGAACAGTTTAGCCATCGAAGAAGCTAACGATCTTTCCCAACTCAAGGTCGAAGAGTTAATAGGAAATCTGATGTCGTATGAAGCTAATTTACAAGCAACAAAAGAACAAAATCAAGAAAGGAAAAATATTGCATTTCAAGCAAGTAATGACAACTCCAACTTGGAAGAAGATAAGATTGTTTTTATAGCCAAAAATTACAACAAGTTCAAGAAGTTCAAAAAGATGACGAAATTTCAAAACAATAGCAACACAAATTCCTCAAATCAAACATCGTTGAAGTGCTTCGGATGAGATAAATTTGGTCATATGAAGAAAGATTGTCCACTACTCAACAATGATAAAAAGAAAAACAAATTTAAAACTTTCAAGAAAAAGAGGAGAGCATTTCAAGTAACTTGGGATGACTCCGACTCTTCCTCATCATCCGATAGCGACAGTGACTCGGAACAAGCAAATTTTTGCTTTATAGCTAACACAAATGAGGTACGTCCTGAATTAACATATGATGAAATTCTGGAAATTAGTATAGAATTAGAAGACATGTATAGAGAATTAAAAAAATTAAGTAAAGAAAATATGGGAAAATTAAATAGAGATGAATTAGAAATTGGATTGTTAAAAGACGAGAAAACTATTTTAGAAGAAGAATTAGAATTAACATAAAAAGAATGTAGAAAATTATCATCTTAAAATGATACTTTAACACATGATATAAAGAATAACAAAATAGAGAATTATAAACTTGAAAAGAAAAGAATGAGTTAAAACAAAATTTAGAATTGGCTAATTTAGAAATTTCCGATCTCAAAAATAAATCAGATAAAATTACTAATAATGTTTCAAAATTTAATAAAGAAAAGCAAAATCTAGATAATTTGATAAAGATTTCAAAACCATCAGGAAATATGAAGGGATTAGGATTTAACAAAAAAATTCATAAACATTCTAGAAATAATCTGGTTTCCAATAATAATCAAAGATTCAAGAAGTATAGTACATTATATATAAATTTTAGAAAAACAAAATCTAAACATGAAAATAAGGAAACAAAAATAATTAAAATATGGATTCCTAAAACAAATAACAAATTGATTAGACAAAAACACATAGATGTAAATTAAAAAGATATAGTTCATAATGAAAATTACATCTCTAAAGGTTCCAAACCCTCATGGGTATGGTTACCTTCTCCTACTAACACATAAGACCTTAACGGAGAAATTGGGTACCGATTAAAACTTTTTATTATTTTGCCGGTACCCGAAAACAAAACTAATAAAGAGAAATAGATATTCGATAGTGGATGCTCCAAACATATGATGGGAAATGCACATGCTATCAAACATCACTTACATGGACGGTGGCATGGTCACTTTTGGGGATAATTCCAAAGGAGATGTTATCGGAATTGGAAACTTCACCATTGTTAGTATATCTACTTCTCCTATTATTTTAAATTTTTTATTAGTTAGAAACTTAAAACATAATTTACTTAGTATAAGCCAATTATGTAATAAAGGATTTAAAATTGATTTTGAAAAGGATAAATGCAATATCTATGATTAAAATAAAACTTTAATTTTTGAAGGAATAAGAAATCGATATATTTATAATCTAAACATGAATATTAATCATAATAATGATTTATGCTAAACCGCAAATCATAATGATCCATGGATATGGCATAAAAGATTTCGTCACATAAATTTAAAATATATAAACAAATTAGCTAAACAAAATTTGGTAAGAGGATTACCAAAAATAAATCTCAGTGTTGAAAATCTATGTGATGCGTGTCAACTTGGAAAATTAAAGAAAAACTCATTTAAATCTAAAAAGAAAATCTTTACTAAACAACCTCTTGAATTACTTCATTTGGACTTATTTGGTCCAACTCAAGTACGTTCGATAAATCACAATAAATATGTCTTTGTAATTGTAGATGATTTTTCAAGATATACTTGGACGCTATTTTTAAAGCATAAAAGTGACACATTCGTACTGTTTAAAATTTTTGCTAAACGAATTAAGACTCTAATGGATCTAAAAATAAAAAGTATAAGAACTGATCATGGTGGAGAATTTGAAAATGAATTATTCACAAACTTTTGTAATAAAAAAGGAATTACTTAAAATTTTAATTTCCACAAACACCACAACAAAATGGAGTGGTTGAAAGAAAAATCGCACCTTGCAAGTATGTGCTCAAACTCTCCTAAATGGCAGTGTCCTACCAAAGAATTTTTAGGCTGAAGTAGTTGCTAATGCATGTTACGTATTAAATTTTACAACTCTTAGACCTATGACTAAAAATACATGTTATGAAATGTTCTACAAAAAGAAACCAAAAGTATCATATATTCGAATATTTGGATCAAAATGCTTTATTCTTAATACAAAAGATAATCTTGGTAAATTCAATTCAAAAGCAGTGAAGGAATTTTTGTTGGCTATTTAGATCAAAGTAAAGCTTACGGAATTTTTAAAAAATGAATAAATTTTAAAGAGGAAAGTCTTCATGTCTCGTGTGATGAAAACTTTAAAAATATAAATAAAGATGACGAAGAAATTTTTGACACGAATAAAAATAAAGCCATTAAAACTATGATTGAAAATAATAATGATAATCAAAATAACAGTAACTTGAAATAACCACCCGCTATTTTAAAAGATCATCCTATTGATAATATAATTGGAAATCTAGATAAAAAAGTTTCGACTAGAAGATAAATAAATAAAATGAGTAATGTAGCATTTTCTAATTTTGAACCAAAAAATTATAAGGAAGCATCAAATGATGATTTCTGGATTTTAGCAACGCAAGAAGAACTTAATCAATTTGAACGAAATAATGTCTAGGAATTAGTAACAAGGCCAAACGATCAGTCAGTAATTGGAAAAAAATCAGTTTTTAAAAACAAAGCTGACGAAAATGGAAATATTATACGTAAAAAAGTAAGATTAGTGGCACAGGGGTACAATCAAGAAGAAGGAATTGATTATGAAGAGACTTTTGCACCTATGGCACGCCTTGAAGCCATAAGAATATTACTTGCTTTTGCATGTCAACGTAACTTTAATCTATTTCAAATGGATGTTAAAAGTGCTTTCTTAAATGGTTTTATAAAAGAAAACGTTTACGTAGAACAACCACCACTATTTGTTCATGAAAAATATCCAGACCATGTTTTTAAACTTAAAAAAGCATCATATGGTTTAAAACAAGCACCTCGAGCTTGGCATGATCGATTAAAATCACATTTAATTAATTCCGGTTTTCAAATTGGTAAAATAGATCCAACATTATTTATTAAAAGAGAACATAAGGATATATTAATTATTCAAATTTATGTTGATGATATTATATTTGAATCTACTAATGAAAATTTATGTAATGAATTTTCTACAATAATGACAAACGATCTCATATTGGTGAATTGAATTCTTTTTAGGATTACAAATAAAACAATTAAATAATGAAATTTTTATAAATCAAGAAAAATATTGTAAAGAATTACTAAAACGTTTTGGAATGGATAATACATCAAGTAAACCCACTCCAATGAGTACTACTACTAATCTAGACAAAGATGAACATGGAAAAGAGTTCAATCGAAAACTATATCGAAGCATGATAGGATCCTTACTATACTTAACCGCTAGTAGACCAGATATTATGATGAGTGTTTGTTTAAGTGCAAAATTTCAAGCACAGCCTAAAGAATCACATCATCGGGCAGCTAAACGGATTTTACAATATTTAACCAACACTAAAGATTATGATCTATTTTATCCAAAAGGCAGTACATTTGAACTTGTATCTTACAATGATGCGGATTTTGGTGGATGTAAATCAGATAGAAAAAGTACAAGTGGCACATGTCACTTTATTGTTCAATCGTTAGTTTCGTGGTTTAGTAAAAAGCAAAATTGTGTTTCTCTTTCAACATGTGAAGCCGAATATATTTCTGCTGCTTTAGCTTGTGCTCAAGTAATATATATGCAATAAACACTTAAAGACTATGAAAAAATAATAAACAAATATCCAATATACTACGATAATACTAGTGCTATTAATTTATCTAAAAATCCAGTTAATCATTTACGAACAAAACGTATAGATATTCGTTGCCATTTTCTGAGAGATAATGTTGAAAAAGAAATAATAACTCTAGAATTTGTTAATACCGAAAATCAAATAGCTGATATTATTACAAAACCATTAAATGAACTAACTTTTATTAAGTTAAGACGGGATGTAGGAATTTGTTAGTTCAATGAATTGGTTAACTAAAGTTATAGAAATAATGTTTTGTTCACTTAAATTTGTAATAGCTTATATGAAATTTCAACTAAACAATTAATTTTATAACTTAGAATTAACAACAACCACATAAATTGTTTTTAATAACAACCATTTAGAAATAAACTAATATCTGTTAAAGTCCTATGATTTAACTCATTTTCTCAACTAATTTTCTAAATATAGCTAAATTTTATCTTATAAATTCAGTTATATACTACTTCAAAATAAATAAACACAACTAAATTATTACAGCAAATAATATAATTTCTTCCGATCATGACTCCACCTATTCAACTATCGACTATAAATCCTCCTCGTCAAATAGCACTTACGTATCACCAACTAAATCCACACTGACATCAACTCATTCATACTCTCTAAACATTGTTGCATCACCAACATACCATACCGGCTTTTCTCCTAAAAGAAAGAAAGCTAGAAGATCAATTGATCTGAAATCAACATCTCTCACCGACAAAGTCGATGAGATATATCACTATCAACAAGAAATGATCGGCGTTCAACGTGAAATGTATTATGAGCAACGACATCAAGGATCTCATCAAAATTTTCTCAAAAAGTGTATTTTAGCAATTTGTGGTCATTCACCAACAAAAAATTACATACATTAAAAGTCTCCTCGATTACAAGAAACTCCTACAAAAGCGCATAACATTACCCCGAGAAATTTGTGCAAATCGGGACCATCAAACCAAGCTTGGATTGACACTACAGCTCGTCCAAGTTGGTCTCCACTAAAGCCATTACTTGACGATACAAAAGTTGAACCAAATTCATGGGATATACAACAAATCAATAATTCAGAATTTTCCGACAAAAACTAAAACTTATGTTACACATCATATTTATTTATTTTTGGTATGTACACAGTTTATTATATTAAAATTTTAATAAAATTTTCATTCGTATTAAAAATTTCCTCTAGATGACGGAAATTATATATCACAGACGTCTATGAATATACCTCAGACGTCTCTCATCAGTTACGGGTAAATTTTCCTTACAAACATAGACATCTGTGGAAACCTTACAGACGTCTATAAAGACTCTCTGTTTAAATCTTTTATAGCCATAGATGTCTAAGAAACCATCACAGACATCTACTGAATGTCTCTACTTCATTTTTACTGAAGCCACGGACATTTGTGACTTCCTCACGGACGTCTATCGTTGCTCTTGCAGCAATTTTCCAACAGCCATATATAAAGAACTTTACCTCTCTCTTCACTTTATCTCCATTTCAACTCCTAATTCCTGAAACCCTAGCTCTCAAAACACTCAAAATCTTCAATCAATGGCTCCCAAGAAGGTTACCGTCTCCAAAAAGCAAAAGAAAAGCCATCTTCATCCTCCTCTCCAACACTGGTTACGCAAGCTCACATTAACCAATGGCTTCGCAATAATCCCAATGCGATCAAACGATTTGAGGCACTTAACCAAAAGAAGATCCACTCTGGTCCTTTTTATCGCCTTGGCAATGTAATGGAATATGAAATCCTAGGAATTACTATGGATGCCGACTGTTGCAATTTGATTAGCTATGATGCAAATAAGGTAATCATTGATCCTCTAGCTATTTACCTCTTCTACTCCAATCTATGTAGTTCGGAGATTTGGAACCCGGAGAATGATGATGGTTGGTTATGGTCAAGTGTTTACGGGAAAGAAGTTAAAATTGATGTGTATACTGTTGGTCGTATTTTAGGATGTTCTTATGAGGGGATTGATTTAACCGATATACCGGATCACGGTCTTCTACCTAGGGATGAAGTTACCCATCAAATATGGGAAGACAGAATACCACAATGGAAATTCATTTACCTTCAACCATGAGCTAGACTATTAAATCAGATGATAATTAATACCAGCATTCTTCGTCTCGGTAGTCACGAACAAATTTACCCCAATAACCATAGAGCTTTGTATGCAATATTTGGTCGCCTACCGGTTAATTGGGCAAAATTTATTCATGGCCAAATTAAAGGATTTTGGTCTATGCATTGTCGTTCCATTGTTTATGCTCCATATATAATGCACATCTTGCAAAATCTTGGAGTTCTTCGTACATATCACAATTCCAACTAAAGATAGTGGACCATGATATCTTTCACTAATACATCTTCCTAAAAGTCCACCTTGTATCATTCCCTTCAACCAATGGACTCAACAAGAACAAGAACATTATAGTCCTCCTCCAACTAGCGCTCCTCAACAAACCTACTCCCCTCATCCTACCCAACATCCACCTTTCTCTATTCATGGCACCGAATATTATTCGGACTCCGAAATACAAGAAGCTCACGTTGAACTAACACCAAACGAATCTCTTTGTGATTTGGCAATCAAAAACCAAAATATAATCACGGCCAATTAGCGAGCTTTAAATAGAAAAATGACTGGATTGGAATGCTTTTTCTCCACTAGGATGACAAAGATGGAGAAGGCTTTGGACAAAATCGTCTCAACTTTAGGCAAAGTGATGCGCAAAGTACGTGGCTGATCTTCCTTACGCTCATCATCTTCGCCTTCCCCAACACCTTCACTTCGGGTTCAAACACCAGTTTATCGTTCTTAAGCCTCGCCTGAAGGTACGTCACACGATAGAGGTGACCAAGGGAAGACTCGTATGCATGCACAAGCTGAGGAAGAAGAAGAAGACAGTGATAAAATGTATGTATCTGATACTCCACATTTTCAACAACCATCTTACATGGCATTTCAAGGCCTTTCAATTCACGAAGATGAGTACAACGACCAAACGTAATAGCAGGGTACATATGAGCAGGATCCATCCTCTTACTGGGAGTATTATGAGAACTATGGAGGCTTATCCAATTCTCAAAATCAGTACGATTAGACTTTTTTTCTTTTATTTTGCAACTCTTATACTTATTTGTTTTCCTACGTATAACTATTGTTACAATTGCTTCTAAATTTTTCTTTGAACTTTACTATTTTATTTTCCATAATTTGAAGTGATGACATGCTATGAATATTTAATATCTCTGTATTTTATATCGTTTCCCTCCATTATGATAATGATAAAGGGGAAGAAATTTATGCATATGCATAGAGGGAGACGCATATACATAGGGGAAGACAAACATAAACAAACATAATAATACTTCCATTCTATAATTGATATTTTGATTATATAGTTAATATGTCACTGTATAGTTGATATTTGATTGTATAGTTGTCATCATCAAAAAGGGGGAGATTGTTAAAACCCCCAATTCATGTTTCAATGATAACAACTATACAATCATATACATATATATACCTTATAAAGATTGCATGTATATGCTACAAGAAGACACCATGCTCGAAGATATTGAGACTCAAAGAGAAACGAAGATTCATTGACCATACTAAGGTTATTCTACTATAAAAGAGTCTTATATATAATATTGTTAAGGTCTCATTGAGTATATATGCATACACGAGCACACACAATTTCATGTGCATCAAAATTAAGGTGAAAAACAGTTTTTACACCTCACAGACGTCAGTGATAAAACCTCAGACGTATGTGACAATTCTCGTGTTAAAATTTAAACAATTCACAGATGTCTTAGGATTTTACCACAGACGCCTGTCATGGGCTAAACTGTCAATTATGAATAGACAAACTTCTGTTTTGAAACAAAAGGAAATCGCCTTTCAATAAAAGGTTGCAGTCATTAAAATGAATAGACTTTCTCAAATAGTAACAACTCTTCATCTGCACCTTTTTAAATCTATAAATATCACTTTGATTGAGAAGTGGAAATTATCTAACTTGAATTAATCTATTCTTTACTCTCTTAATTTCTAAACACTCTCTTGCATATGCATTGTTCATATACTCTTAATCTAGTATAACCAAAATAGAATTTTGGTTAAATCACTTTCTACAACTCAAAGCATTCATATTCATATACTCAAAACGAGATCATAGGAAGATTTGTATTATAAGTCAACTGTCTTATTTGGAACATAAGATTGTTAGAGATACTTTTGTATTAGCCTATTCCTCCGGGCGAAGTGAGGGTATTTTGTTTAAAGGAAATACCGAAGGGGAGCTTCGAGACTGGACGTAGGATGGGAAGTCCGAACCAGTATAAAAACTCTAATTTGCACACTTTTTATACTTCACTATTTATTGCATACTATTACATTAACTTATACATTTGCATATTATACACAAGTTAGATAGTATATGATCCACAAGACTTCAGGAGGCTAAGTAGATGAGTCGGTACCGAGTCATAGGGATGAGTCACCACTGAGTCATCATGGTCCATAAATGGATGGTGGAACTTCTAGGGACTGATGTAGAGGTTCAATAAATCATGCTGGAGGCTTGTTCATATCAGGTGGGATGACAATGTAACAGCATGATGAAAAACTAGAATCTTCGGATGTTGGCTCATGTTAGGAGTAGGTTCTAAAGATGGCGACTTGTAAAGGAGTGAGGCATATGATCGGGAAATGTGGATGGGTTCCTCATGAATAATGGAAACTGATTAAGTGAGAAGGGCTCGGGTATCCAAATGGAGCAAAGGTGGGTTTGGAAGTATATGCTAAGGAATCGTTGATGCTCGAAGTGTTTTTTTGTTGTACTCAAAGTAGGGGTATTATAAGCGAGGACTCCCATGGATTGGCAGCGAGGATCCATATACCCTGGACCTATGATTTTGGATCTAGTGTCCAGCTTTTGGCTGCGAGACACATATCCAGCTTTGGGCTGCTAGATACGAGAGTACAACGAAGAATCAGGATTTCCATTAGTCCCTGGCAATAAGGAGGCCATATGAGTTATCATATATTCAGAGCACAAGGAGTGGTAGTTATGGTTGTTTGATGGATTCCATGGTTGCTTTGGTTATTTCTTTAGTGGGCTATCACTTGAAGATATCACGGGGAGGAGTTATTGGAGATAGGAATACCTAGAGTGCTAATATCCTTATGCTTGGTTTGTAGTATACTTTTATGATAGTATTAAATAGCATATATCTTATTGTTATGTGCTAACCCTTTGGTTGCAGAGACAGATTAGGTATGGTTTGTGTACTCTTGTTCCTTACCATATTTACATGTATAGTATTTTGAGATTCATTTACCGCTCACACCAGACTGTTGTTTGACCTAAGGTTTTATGCTTTGCTTCTTAATATCTTGGGTAGTCTTAAATGAGTAGACTAGATAACAATCTAGTGACATAGTAGTTGTACGAAGGACAAGCTGGATGGAGCTACCTCGTATTATCTAATTATATGGATTCTATGCTTATTTCATTGTGCAGCCATGGGGAGCCATAATAGTGACTGCTTATACTTATATTTGAGACAGTTGTTTAGTTTGTTTCCATTTTATAAACTCTATGACATTTGATGTATAGATTTTTGGATCTATACTCTGACGATTTGTTCGTATAGTTATTACTGTCTCTTCTGTTATATCTGTGATATTATATTTTATCCATGCGCTATGAGATTGATAGGTTATAAGTTGTGTTTTTTATTATTCATTTAGATGATCTTCCTATATCGACCGGGCATGACTACAAGACACTATTTAGTTATTATCTAAGCCGGTGGTATAGGGCGGTCGTCATACCTTCTCTTTTTCGCTTCTTTGAACCTTTAGAAGATGATGCATACCATTTACAACAAGCACAGCCCCTTGGTCCTTAGATGCAGACTCAGCTGACCTCTACATATTGAGGAGCTCCACGAGATTCACATTCAATTGGTTTATATTGTAATTTAGTAAAACGGTTCATACTGAGGTGTAAGAGAACCAAGGATCAAATCAACTTGTAATTCATTGCTTATTTGTAAGTCAATTGTTTAAGCCTATCAATATAGCCCTTCATTATCAATATGTAATCATTCACTTTCTGTCATTTTGGTATCGAACAACTTTTTTTTAAGCTCGTATCTTGCAGAATATGACTGTTCATAAAAAAGGACCTTGACACTATCAAATATCTCATGGACAAACATGTTTTCGTGTTGCCTCTTCAAGGGCTTGTCTATTATAGATAGCTTGAAAACTTGGATGATCTCTAGTCAAAAACCTATTTCTCATAAGCAAATCAAAGTTTTGGGTCCGCATCATTAGCAGGTTGTTCTTTAAGTTCACATTTAATAGCCGACCAAAGACACTCGTATGTCAATGCTATCAAAATCGCTCTTAGCCAATCACTATAGTTAGGTCCGGTAAGCTTGTCATTATCATAAAACAGTTTTAGAGTTGGCATTTTTCTGTAAGTTTTAATTGGTAGATTATTAGGACAATATCATAGTAAATGTTTTTATACTATAAGCTCCCACTAGTCTTTTATGTTTCGCCAAACCCTAAGTTGAAACAAAGAAGTCTTTCTACTTCACTAGTAGGTGTTAGGACCCGTCCGCCTTGGAATTCTAACCTTGAGTTTTCTCAATAAGTCATAGCTCCGTGGATGATGGATAACTCTGTATCGGTAATATACAACTCCTAACCCTTGGTACCTTGTCCCAATTTCACTCCGACCTTAAGTTTGCTTAACAAATCGAAATTAAATCATGCACTTGTACCTATCATATCGCGATAGCCTAAGTATAGTATATGTACCTTGAGTTTGCTCAACAAATACGTATAGTTATCTTACCTCGTCTATTCAATATATTAATAATACTATACATAACATTTCTAGCCTGAGTTTTCTCAATAACTAAGGAGTATGCAAGTAATTCATATATATATATATGTGTGTGTGTGTGTGTGTGTGTGTGTGTGTGTGTGTGGTAGATGATAACATTATATTGAAGATTCATAATCTTCGATATATTATATTGAGTGATATCGACTTATAGAATAATATATTTCTTATGAAACACCCACGTGATTCAAGTATCAGACACATCAAAAATCACGGTATACGTTCATTTACATATGTATTTATTCCTAAAGACTATTTAGGGTTTCTCAATGTTTCACCTTTAATTTATCCATTCATATTATATAAATTTTATTATTATATAACTTTTATTTTTTATTTACTTATATACTAATCATATGTTTATTAAATCTTATTAATTTTAATTAATTAATTCTTTAATTAATTTTATATTATTTTAATATAACATTTATATAGAATATTTATTATTATAGCATAACACATATATCATATATATGTATGTGTATATCATTTAATTAATTGTCCTTAAATTAATTTGTTGAATTAAAAAATTTAATCAAATTACATTAATTTTGAAATTCATTTTATATACCTACATATATACATATGTTATTTTAACATTTAAAACAACATAACATTTCAAGGAATCCATTAAAACCACTTTGTGACAGACGATTTTTGCATGCCCTAGCTCATCCATATCTTTTCCACCTTGTTCCTTTCCGCCTCTTTTTCCCTCTCATGACGCACTCCAGTAAATTAAAACCCCTATTTTTCCGCCCTCCTGAAGCATCGTCGTTGACCAGATCTGGTTGTCAATTCATCACTTCATCTAACACCCAGATATGCTCGCATGATGATGTTGCCACGTCACTTGAAGTCTCTGATTGCGAATTTCCACCATGAATTTGTGACGATAGTCGTGATTTGGTTTCTTCTCCAGTTCGAGACTTGGTGGTTGCTCCGTTGATAGATTCTCCTCCACTTCGCGAATTGGCTTCTCCGCTTGAAGACCTGGTTACTACCATTTATTGTACTACTGTGTTGATTATTTCAAGTATCCATCTAATGTGCACTGACAACCCAATCTTACTTGTTGGCTCGAATTCTAGGTTGGATATGTTGTTTTGGGTAGTGAAAATATGTGTGACTTTGTTTCTATTGGGAAAGTTGATGTTGGATTGATATATGGTGCTCTGATTTCTGCTAAGGATGGCTTGGGTAGTGATCGTGCACCAGATATTTTGCCTGGTGTTTCCGAGCCTATGGCCTCAAACTTGGCTGTTGCAGGTTGGAGCACTGAATGTGTTCCACAAAATACCCCAGGAAAATTTCCTGCCTATTTTACTCCCCGTTGCTGCGCTGACCCATAATCATTTGGATATCCCCATACATGATGTGCCTAGTACTGTTGTTGGACAGCCTGCAGTTATCACCGTCGATCCTATTCATCCCAAGCTTTGGACATCCCTCCTTCGTTCCCTTCCTCATAATGCAGACGGCAACACCCCTGTGGATTTTAAGAATGAGGAGGATAATGGAATTATGTTACCACCACCTGTTGTTTTACAAGCAGGGGCTGATCTTTGGTCGGCTTACTTGGTGGGTTTCTTTTTCAGATTGAGGAGGATAATGGAATTATGTTGCCACCGCCTATTATTTTGCAAGCAGGGGCCGATCTTTGATCGGATTACTTAGTGGGTTTCTTTTTGGATCCCATCCAAAAAATTCAAGAGGCTAGAAGCCTATGTCATCGTATATGGAAACTACGTAGTGATCTCCGAGTATTATATATCGACTCAATGTACTATTTCAAATTTTCTAGCAATGAGGAACGTCAATGTGTCTTAGAAGTTGATTCGTCTTTTATTGATGGGAAATCATTCATTATCATTGGTCTCCTAGCGTAGCTTGTGATAGAGACCAGGTCATGTATATTCTTATTTGTGCATACTTTACGCATATTCCATTTGTTTTACAACCGCTGGTGGGATTGAATTAGTTAGCATGCATGATTGGTAAATTGAAATGTTTTGATGCTAGTATGGTGGCTCGTGAAAGATGAAAGATTTGTTTATGCTAAGGCACTAATTGAAATAACCCCTAAAAAACCGCTACCTACTTCGATTAGAGTTCAGCTTGTTGTTCGCCATGTTGCGGATGTTCGTATTAGATATGGTTGGGCTCCTGACATTTGTACTATTTGTCATTCTTTTGGCCACCTTGCCGACTTGTGCAAACCCCCGGATTCGTCCATAGAGGCTCGTCCTCCGCCCAAGATTCTGCTACCTCGTCTCCCTATGTGGAAGTGGGTTCCTAAGGTTAGGAACTGCCTTGTCGTTGCTGCGGACGTGCCTGTTAGCCCTTCTACTGTTGCACCTATTTCAAAAGCTACTAGTGTTCCACCAATGACTATGTCTCGCCCTGCCTCCCCTATAGCTGAAGATGTTATTACCCTTGTGATTGTTCCTTCTGATGTTATTAATGATCATGTGTCCTCTAGTGTCGCCCAGTCCTATGTTATTGGGTGGAATTCTTTTGATAAAACATTGATCCATGAGCCGTCTGAGAAGTGTTATGAGCCAGTTCGAAATGAATTCCATATGTATGTTAGTGAAGTTGTAGGTGAAACCAGGCATCTCTATTATTCTGTAGATGGGGAAGGCCTCGTTCTTTCCATTGATGGTGAACATGGTGTTAGGAATAAGGATGTTATTGAATATTTTAGTTAGGATAGGAAATTTATCTATTGCAGGGATTACTCTGGTCATGTTCTGAATATTGTCTCTCTTATCACGGGGTTTCTGCATGTGATTGGCCCAAACTTTGAGGATGATGGAAGTGGTTCCTCCTCCTCTAAGGAGTACTGGCCTTTGGTCATTTATAGTAGCTTAGGCACTTTTTGCCTAACTCATGTTTTGTATTTTTCTTTTTTAGTAGATGAGGCATGATGCCTTGCTCCTACATTAATGTATGATTTAATAAAAGTGAACGATCCACTATAAAACCGGCTGGCCTTGCCAAAAAAAAGCAACATAACATAGATCATAATATATACTACATGTATATAATAATTAATTAACTTATTTAATTAATAAATTTTATTAGCCTTATTAATAAAATTTTGAATTTCGAAATTAATTTATATTATTTTTTAAACAATTTTGAAAGCTTGTCCAAAGTGCAATTCAAATTGGGCTTTTATGTTAAGAGCAACCTTTAGGCTCGTATACCTTTTCGGGCTAGGCCGGTAGCCATGTAGGGCAGAGTACCTGATTACTCAAACTCAATCCTTCAACTCTATCGTTCTAAAACACTCTACTATTTGGGCTATGAGCTTAATTAGTTAACCCTAACATGACTAATGTCGACCACATAGGCTATTGGACTCCGATACCATTGTTGGAACTGGGTCAGCCCACAGCGGAAGAAATAGGTGAATTTTAATTTTTTTCACCATTATTGATCTTTATTGAGGTTATGAAGTCAAACTGGATTATAGCATTTCTAAACTACTTTTAAATAAAATAATTATTTTATTTAAATTTATAATATAGTTTTATATTATGTAGTTCATGTTATATTATATATATATACACGTGTATTTTATACACACACACATATATATATATATATATCTGTGTGTGTGCGCACGCGCGCATGTGTATTATAGCAATACGGGCAAGGTTTGACACGCCTGTGTATAAGTGTTGGGATTTACACCGCAATGAACATGTCAGCCCCTCTAGTATACAAATATACCGTCGAAATATATGTTTATGTTCTTTAATTTATATCTACAAATAATTACATATATATATATATATATATATTTGAATATTTATATATAAAAGGGATTTATAAAACACACACATATAGTTATATACGAATATATATATATACGTATGTATATAAAGTAAATGCAAATTCATTTTAAATAAAAAGTTTGAAATATATTTATTTATTTTATTATAGAATATGAAAAAACTTAATATATTTTTTATATGCATTTAAACTAATTATATATATATATATATAAATTTATAAATCATTTTCTAATAAATATATAAGTTAATACATAAGTTAAAAATATAAATGATATTTATAAATGTGCAGGTCCATTAGTACTCATGGCAAAACAATAATTTTTTTTATATTTATTAATATTAAATTTCAGTCAGAATTCAATAAAAGTAAAAAAAATTCTGAACATAAAATTTTAGATATTAAAATTTTATTATATTCTTAACAATATTTTTAACAATTTAAAATTATATGTATATATTTATAATTTTAAAATTGGTTTTAAAATTAATTATTAATTCTGAAAATATATATATATATTTGGATTAAAAAATAAAAAAATGTTTTTTTTATTTTGCTATAGAAAACTTATTAGATATGGAATTAGTTTCATAAAATTTAAAATATATTTTATTTGATATATTTGTTGATGTTATAGATCTATGAAATTTATTTAATCTAAATAGTATTTAATATGTACATATTTTTTAAGAAAACATTTTAGGAGTAAAACTAATCATATAAAATTTTGAAACATAATTATAAGGTAAATTTTATGTATTAAATAATATTATTCTAATATATTTTTTTTTAAACCATGTCGTAAGCAACATGGGGTGTATATATATGTGTGTCATAAGAATTTTTTTTAACAATCACATTAGCACATAAATATACAACCATCAAATGTAACAATATATTGATATACTAGATTCGTTACCTACTGATCTAAACATCATATGATATAATATATAATATTAATTTATATTTGTAAATCAGTGACATACCTTTACCAAAGCCTCTTGAATACACGGTGAAATGAAGATATGAGCTCCTTTGAATCCTATTCCAATCCAACAAGGTGCTAAATCCTGAACTGATGACCACAGATTATCAAATAGCTTTTGTTTTATTTGATTTTAGCTTGAAAATGGAGGAGATGATAGAGGATAGTTTCAGCCAACAAGGAGAAAGGTGGAAGCTACAAAAAGTAGTGGAAAGGCAAGGGTTATGATCTATTTATAAAGGAGAATATAGAGAGATATAATAGGATCAAGATCCCATTTCTTCTCTTATTTATTGTCTTCCCTTTAAATTATCAAAGCTGACACGATAGCCATCTCATGGTTGCACCCTTTAGGTCAAACCATGGCCAAAATACTTATGCCCTTATATGAACATATTTATTAATTTCAACAAACCAAATAGAATATTATAACTAATATTTCATAAATATTAATTTAATTAATTTATCATAATTAAAAGTTGATTAAATCATGCAATCAAAGGAGTATACAATGTTTCGATTGTGTGGTTCTTTAGATGTAAATTTGGTCAGCGATTAATATCGAACTATTCGAATACTAACGTTCACATGTCACTTAGCAGATGGTGTGTTATTTTGGCTAACTTTATCGCTTACTTGGTTTCGGTCAAATCTAATTTTACTTTGTTAAGCGTTACCTGGCAGTGACTATTATTTACACCAATCCTTTTCATCAAAACTATATCACTTTGGACTTGTGAAATTTGGTCATGGTTAAATTTTCAGTATCATCCATATTCAACTATATGGTCCAAGCATAAAGTCCTTGGTTAAATAATTATTATTGTTATTAGCCAAACTACTATGACTAGAGACTTTGACCTCGAGTTGACCATGATACTAATCCCATATGACCGAGGAGACGAATCCTCTCTTGAATATTTTTTTACTTCCAATACTTCACTCGACCCAGCTATAGTCACTCGACGATCGTCGTGCCATGATTTGACTATAATAGAAGTGGTGCTTTCATATTAAAGATCAACGGTATTCTCAAGTCAAGAGAACTTTGTAAATTAGTCACATCGATATTTTCTATTTGTCCTTATTTATATTAACCAACAGAAAACTACCGAGTGAGTCATTCCATATTTATCTAATAACTATTGGTACGTAAACCCTTGGTGCCCCGGCAGTCATGAGTAATACACTGCCCAATATTCAGAGAGCGTTACGTACTCTAGTCTCAACGGATGCATCAATATCCAGTCTCAATGCATCTTGACTAGGAATATTTAAAATAATGTGTTTTTATATTGTGATACAATAGTTATGATTACAACTATTTATAATTGCTATCACGCACCATTTATGGATTTTCTATTAAATATATTTTAATTATTTATAACACATTATTACAAATATATAACCGAAAGAAAATTACCTATATTACGAACGAGAATTGATTGCAGAGTTATTAATTTACAATAAATTATATAATTATCCCTAGCATACCCTAACTTTATCAATGCATCACTCATGGTTTAATGGTTTCGTTTTACTAGCATATTATCTTTTTGAGTGTCTATGGTTACACTACCCAAATCCATGTATAACCGCCATATCTGCTTGCATACTTTCCCACACGTATACATAACATCGTAGCCTCGTCGTTCCCATGTGAATCATTATATATTCCTTGAATTGTGTAACGCCCCACCTTTATGCTCACAATAACAAAGAGTATTAGAGAAAATATTGCCTGTTATCACGAAGAATAAGGCTGGATAGGAGCGGCCATCCGTAGTTGGCCTTACGCTAATATTGGTTACCTCGATAGGAGTGGTATATACTTTTCATTTTTCATCTTATTTATTTACTCCCATCGACATACCCAATTATCAGTATAAAACAAACTACGATGGTTCATAATAGTTTAGGACATTAGATATAATAATAACACAGATAATATAAATGCGGAACACAGATAAAACAAAAGTCTCATATATATATAACTGATGTCAGTTACAATAGAGTTGACACAATACATATGATACAACTACAACTGTCGACTCTGGAAGTTATATATACAAGTACATTATCATCTAATATACATGAATACATATCATCCTATACAATGACACGACTTCTACAAAACGACGAAAACTACTTCAGAAGATATAAAAAGTCTTCATAGCCCAAACAGCAACTCAAAGCAGGAAATCTACAACCTGAAATAACTCGGGTCTGACCCGAGTATTACATTCAAAAGAAAATAATACACGGGTCAGTCTAATTCAAACTCAGTTATTAGTGCATAAAAGCAATAATAATCAAATATCAAATAGACGACAGTCATAGAAATCTCGTATATCCGACTCCTCGATAAAAGAATCGGATAACGGCAGATATAACACTAAACAGTGTTAAACAACAAATCAGCAATCCAAATCAATTTAAACTATTGAAATGTCAATTTTAAAAAAAACAACAATGCTGATTGGCTGCAGTACACGCTAACGTGTACTGCCTCGCCAATACAGTCTATGAATTACTCAGAAGATCAATGAATCCAAAAGCCAACGGATCCAACTCAAATCAAAATGAACCATTTCAAAATACAACTTCAAAATATTGAATTTAACCAACTAAACAATTTAACAATCGAAATATCAACTAAATCTGTCAACCCTGCTAGGGCTGCAGTACACGCACGCGTGTACTGCCTCGCCACTACAAAACAACTCAAAACAATACTAAACAAGATCAGAGGCAACAAGTGAAACAAGTTCAACATGTCACAAAGCAAGGCACAGTGAAATAGCAAACTGAAGGTGAGAGCACCAAGGATAAGGCACTACAACACTCAACAGAAAAAGACGCAGATCAGCCTCATTAGAAAATAAGGTCACCAGTGAAGCAAAATGACCAAATGCAAATGGATACAAAGCATCAATGCAATGTATCAGATTCGAGAACAAAAGCAGTCCAGCAGCATAAAGCTTCAATTAAGAGAATACGAATTATGTACACAAGTGATGGTACATAACAAACTGCACATGGCAAATGAATCAGAGGTAAGCACGAAACAACAACAAAATGCAAAGGTCAAGCCATGGTTGTCATGACTCAACTCAAATGCAAAGCTTCAACAAATCAACAGCATCAAAGCATATGTATGCAGATCCAATGCCTCAAATGACTCAAGTAAACAAAGCACCAAAATCAGACTCGAGAAAAATGTACAAAACCAATGCTACAACTACAAAGACCAGAGAAATGCAAATGAAGACCAGTAGTGTGCAACAACAACTAAATGAAACAGTGGATAGGATAAGTACAGTGCAACTCAATGCTATAAAAGACCACTAGTATGCAATGGAGACTTCAAGAAATACAACAGAGAACTCAAGTCCTGATGCTCAAGTGCAACTGCAAATGACATCAACCCAAATAGAAATGACCAGTTGTAACCAAGTGAAGATCAAAGACAGAGAGCTACATGGACAGAGGGAAGTAAAACAGTATCAAGTGAATGACCCAAATGATCAAGCTACTCTGACAACTAACAGAGCTCAATGCAACACAGTGGCAACCACAAGATGCAAACATAAACAACATCAAAGAAACAAAAGTACAACCTGAATTCTACCCCAAACCAATGCACTAAGCAAATGAAACAGTCAGTTCAAACATGTATCAAAGAGCAAGTGATAATATATACAAGTGCAGTGTACAAGGTGAAGCAACTCAACAACAATACATGCCTGAGTTTACTTAAAGCCGTGAGTGAACAGATTCAAAACCGAGGAACAACATCAAGTATGCTCAAGTCCAAATGCAACAGTTCGAACAATACCAAAGACAAAGAGAAAGTCACGGAATCAGGTTCAAAGCAAGGCCATAATACTCAGACTCCAGAGAAACGCTAATATACAAAACAGCGAAACAACACTGTACATGGCTGGAGTCGAGCATAAATATCAATATCAGTGACAAGGCCAAATACAAGTTAAGACCAAATCATCACAACTAAATCATCAAGCCGTGAAAAAGCAAGAAAATGAACCAAGTCAGAATCATCCCAAGTATTAAAACAAATTCGAATGGCTATGATAAATCGAGTGATCAAAACCGCATGAAACATCAGAGAAAACATCACATTCAAACGAAATCAACCAGTCGAAACACAATATTGAATTAGATGTGAGTGATAAGGAATCACTCACCTCTTCCGTGAATCGAATCAATTGCAGCAGCGCCTCTATTGCTTGAAACCCTACTTCAGAGCGGAGAGGAACTAACGAATCGAAGTCGTGGCATCCAAAAATCAAAGGATACATCGTCTTCCAAACTAGGCCGTGGCGACCACGAAATTGCTCAAACCCTAATTTTTAAAGAAAAGGAACGAAGAAGCAAGCCGCCACCATTTTTCATTCGTATTGATTTTAGGGCTTTGTAAATGAATACGAATAAGGGAGGAACGGGTATAACTCGAGATAACACAATACAACACCCATGGGCCAACATTCAAAGCCCAAAATATTTTCTTAACCAAATGTTTAAAAGAATTCAAACTGGATTCAAAACTCAAATTAACAATTAACAACTAATTAAATCGTCATTTGACGAAAATTAATTGTTATAAAATTCTGGGTTGTTACAGACTCCCCTCCTTATAAAAATTGCGTCCCCGCAATTTTCATAATTAAAGCTGTCTATCATTATTATTTTTCTAACATAAACTGGTTAAGCTAGAAAAATAAATTGTCAAGAACACAAACTCCAAAAGAAATCTTTTAATTCCATAAAAGAAATTCACAAATTTTCAACAAAATTTAACTATCAATAGATAGTCAGAAAGCAGCAAAACTGAATAAATGCAATCATCAGCCATATTCAATTTTCAATCAGATAATTAGGATACAGAAAATCATAAAACAGCAATATCTAATTATCAATACGATAATTAGAAAACAAAAAATCCTAATTATCAACATGATTAGAAAGCACAAATCACAATTCGTAAAACTACAAATATCTAGTTATCCAACAAATAACTAGAAAACACAAACTCCATAATTAACAAACTCTTACTATCAAGTGAGATAGATAGAAAACAGCAATTCAATAAAATCAGCATACTCTAGGCTCAAGTAGAGATTAGAAATTCTCATATCAATAAAATCAGCAATCAACCAATATCTAATTATCACAACGATAATCAAACTTCAAATTCAACAAATATTCGATTATCACAAACGATGGTCAAATTTTAAATCAACAAATATTCGATTATCACAAACGATAATCAAATTTCAAATCAACAAATATTCGATTATCACAAACGATAATCAAATTTCAAATCAACAAATATTCGATTAGCAAAAACGATAATCAAATTTCAAATCAACAAATATTCGATTATCGAAAGCGATAATCAAATTTCAAATCAACAATTGTTCGATTATCACAAACGATAATCAAATTTCAAATTCAACAAATATTCGATTATCACAAACGATAATCAAATTTCAAATCAACAAATATTCGATTATCACAAACGATAATCAAATTTCAAATCAACAAATATTCGATTAGCAAAAACGATAATCAAATTTCTAATCAACAAATATTCGATTATCGAAAGCGATAATCAAATTTCAAATCAACAATTGTTCGATTATCACAAACGATAATCAAATTTCAAATTCAACAAATATTCGATTATCACAAACGATAATCAAATTTCAAATCAACAAATATTCGATTATCACAAACGATAATCAAATTTCAAATCAACAAATATTCGATTAGCAAAAACGATAATCAAATTTCAAATCAACAAATATTCAATTAGCAAAAACGATAATCAAATTTCAAATCAACAAATATTCGATTATCGAAAGCGATAATCAAATTTCAAATCAACAAATATTCGATTATCACAAACGATAATCAAATTTCAAATCAACAAATATTTAATTATCAAAAGCGATAATTAAATCTCAAATCACAAATATTCGATTATCAAAAATGATAATCAAATCTCAAATCAGCAAATATTTAATTATCACAAATGATAATCAAATCTCAATTATCAACAAAAGATGATTAGAAACAATAAATATCCAATTATCAAAAACGATAATCAGAACTCATATCAACAATTATCTAATTATCACAAGCGATAATTAGAAACAACAAATATCCGATTATCAAAAACGATAATCAAAACTCATATCAACAAATATTTAATTACCGATACGATAATTAAATCTCATAACATCAGATATCTAATTACCTGTAGATAATTAGAAACAACAAATATCTAGAAATCAATTAAGAAGACTAGAAAATCAACATAAAAGCTTGGATCGATCCCATCAGATGGCGAGTTTTTAGTTCGCCGCACATGCATCAACAAATGGCCGAAGCCTACCAAGTACTCAACATAATTTTGGCGCCCAACAAATGACCCAAAGGTCCGCAGAGTGACCCGAAGGTCTAGTATTGGTATTTGACCCGAAGGTCCATCAGAGTGGCCCGAAAGCCCAACAAATGACCCGAAGGTCCAACAAAGTGGCTCGAAAGCACACAAATCATCAGAATAATCAAAACATCAAATATTTCAATTAACGAGTCCGAAATTAACCGAAATAGCAAACGCACATGTCCCATACCACATGTTTTACTAAATCGTTTGATTCTCTTCATCATTTCCTTGAAAGTGCTAAATTGTGTATTTTGTAAAAATACATTTCACATTCTCAAACGGACAAGTCCGGAATTAAGCGAATCAGTAAAAGAAAAGGGTCATAGTCCTCGATTTTGCTGAAACGTTTAAATCGCTTCCTCATTCTTTTGAAAGCGCAAACTGTTAAAATCTCTGAAAACAATTTTATTCATTTTATAAGAATAACAATTCACATTCTCAACTGAACAAGTCCGAAGTTAAGTGAATCCGTAAAAGAAAGGGGTCATAATCCTCGATTTTGCTGAATCGTTTAAGTCGCTTCCTCATTCTTTTGAAAACGCAAACTGTTAAAAATTTATAAAACAATTTTCATTTTAAAAGGATTTTCCAATCACGTGATTAAAGCAGCAAATCAGTAACAATTTCGATAAAGAAATTGTCCTTCTCAGAATACCGTAAAATCGTATCTCAAAATCAGCATTGCGGAATAATCGCTTGAAAATCCACTTTTAAAATCTAACGGTTACTGAAGTCAAAGCGACAGTAATTTTTAAACGTCAAAATCTCATCAAAATAATTTACATCGAAAGGTAATATCAGTGAATTTTCATTCATCAAAATGCCACAAAACACCGTGCTTCAAAAATTTAGCATTGGTGTAAAAATCTCGTTATATAAATAACAACAAACAAATACGTTTCATAACCAAGCATCGGTTCAACGTAAAATTAATGCAGTAACGTGCAATTTATATTTGCATGCACACTACATTATAAACAAAGAAATTATTCTAATGTATCTTCAATGAAGATAATTCAAAACAGCAAAATCTAATCAATAATGATTAGTATAAAAGAAATCGGCAAAATCTCAACAAAATCACATAACTGCAACCGTTTCGAACCCTCAATTCGGATTCGAAATTCTCAAAGAAACAAAATAAATGCAGCTATGTAAACAACAACGAAATTTATTTCAATTTCATGTTTTGATTTTTAAATCAAAAGGATTATCAGCAGTATTCAGCGAAGACAGTTTCACTGTTTCCGCTGCGCACTCTGATAACAGAACACAAATCAATCAAATCATCAGAACCCAATTTCACTTCTACTTTTAAATAAAGATATTTAAAAATTTCATCAAAATTTCAAAACTTTAGTTTTGACTCAAATCACAAAGAAAACATCGACCAATAGTTGTAACATATGTTCCATCCAAGTTATGTTTTATATTATGTCCATAAACCCCAAGCTTTGATACCAACTGTAACGCCCCACCTTTATGCTCACAATAACAAAGAGTATTAGAGAAAATACTGTCTGTTATCACGAAGAATAAGGCTGGATAGGAGCGGCCATCCGTAGTTGGCCTTACGCTAATATTGGTTACCTCAATAGGAGTGGTATATACTTTTCATTTTTCATCTTATTTATTTACTCCCATCGACATACCCAATTATCAGTATAAAACAAACTATGATGGTTCATAATAGTTTAGGACATTAGATATAATAATAACACAGATAATATAAATGCGGAACACAGATAAAACAAAAGTCTCATATATATATAACTGATGTCAATTACAATAGAGTTGACACAATACATATGATACAACTACAACTGTCGACTCTGGAAGTTATATATACAAGTACATTATCATCTAATATACATGAATACATATCATCCTATACAATGACACGACTTCTACAAAACAACGAAAACTACTTCAGAAGATATAAAAAGTCTTCATAGCCCAAACAGCAACTCAAAGCAGGAAATCTACAACCTGAAATAACTCGGGTCTGACCCGAGTATTACATTCAAAAGAAAATAATACACGGGTCAGTCTAATTCAAACTCAGTTATTAGTGCATAAAAGCAATAATAATCAAATATCAAATAGACGACAGTCACAGAAATCTCGTATATCCGACTCCTCGATAAAAGAATCGGATAACGGCAGATATAACACTAAACAGTGTTAAACAACAAATCGGCAATCCAAATCAATTTAAACGATTGAAATGTCAATTTAAAAAAAACAACAATGCTGATTGGCTGCAGTACACGCTAACGTGTACTACCTCGCCAATACAGTCTATGAATTACTCAGAAGATCAATGAATCCAAAAGCCAACGGATCCAACTCAAATCAAAATGAACCATTTCAAAATACAACTTCAAAATATTGAATTGAACCAACTAAACAATTTAACAATCGAAATATCAACTAAATCTGTCAACCCTGCTAGGGCTGCAGTACACGCACGCGTGTACTGCCTCGCCACTACAAAACAACTCAAAACAATACTAAACAAGTTCAGAGGCAACAAGTGAAACAAGTTCAACATGTCACAAAGCAAGGCACAGTGAAATAGCAAACTGAAGGTGAGAGCACCAAGGATAAGGCACTACAACACTCAACAGAAAAAGACGCAGATCAGCCTCATTAGAAAATAAGGTCACCAGTGAAGCAAAATGACCAAATGCAAATGGATACAGAGCATCAATGCAATGTATCAGATTCGAGAACAAAAGCAGTCCAGCAGCATAAAGCTTCAATTAAGAGAATACGAATTATGTACACAAGTGATGGTACATAACAAACTGCACATGGCAAATGAATCAGAGGTAAGCACCAAACAACAACAAAATGCAAAAGGTCAAGCTATGGTTGTCATGACTCAACTCAAATGCAAAGCTTCAACAAATCAACAGCATCAAAGCATATGTATGCAGATCCAATGCCTCAAATGACTCAAGTAAACAAAGCACCAAAATCAGACTCGAGAAAAATGTACAAAACCAATGCTACAACTACAAAGACCAGAGAAATGCAAATGAAGACCAGTAGTGTGCAACAACAACTAAATGAAACAGTGGATAGGACAAGTACAATGCAACTCAATGCTATAAAAGACCACTAGTATGCAATGGAGACTTCAAGAAATACAACAGAGAACTCAAGTCCTGATGCTCAAGTGCAACTGCAAATGACATCAACCCAAATAGAAATGACCAGTTGTAACCAAGTGAAGATCAAAGACAGAGAGCTACATGGACAGAGGGAAGTAAAACAGTATCAAGTGAATGACCCAAATGATCAAGCTACTCTGACAACTAATAGAGCTCAATGCAACACAGTGGCAACCACAAGATGCAAACATAAACAACATCAAAGAAACAAAAGTACAACCTGAATTCTACCCCAAACCAATGCACTAAGCAAATGAAACAGTCAGTTCAAACATGTATCAAAGAGCAAGTGATAATATATACAAGTGCAGTGTACCAGGTGAAGCAACTCAACAACAATACATGCCTGAGTTTACTTAAAGCCGTGAATGAACAGATTCAAAACCGAGGAACAACATCAAGTATGCTCAAGTCCAAATGCAACAGTTCGAACAATACCAAAGACAAAGAGAAAGTCACGGAATCAGGTTCAAAGCAAGGCCATAATACTCAGACTCCAGAGAAACGCTAATATACAAAACAGTGAAACAACACTGTACATGGCTGGAGTCGAGCATAAATATCAATATCAGTGACAAGGCCAAATACAAGTTAAGACCAAATCATCACAACTAAATCATCAAGCCGTGAAAAAGCAAGAAAATGAACCAAGTCAGAATCATCCCAAGTATTAAAACAAATTCGAATGGCTATGATAAATCGAGTGATCAAAACCGCATGAAACATCAGAGAAAACATCACATTCAAACGAAATCAACCAGTTGAAACACAATATTGAATTGGATGTGAGTGATAAGGAATCACTCACCTCTTCCGTGAATCGAATCAATTGCAGCAGCGCCTCTATTGCTTGAAACCCTACTTCAGAGCGGAGAGGAACTAACGAATCGAAGTCATGGCATCCAAAAATCAAAGGATACATCGTCTTCCAAACTAGGCCGTGGCGACCACGAAATTGCTCAAACCCTAATTTTTAAAGAAAAGGAACGAAGAAGCAAGCCGCCACCATTTTTTGTTTGTATAGATTTTAGGGCTTTGTAAATGAATACGAATAAAGGAGGAACGGGTATAACTTGAGATAACACAGTACAATACCCATGGGCCAACATTCAAAGCCCAAAATATTTTCTTAACCAAATGTTTAAAAGAATTCAAACTGGATTCAAAACTCAAATTAACAATTAACAACTAATTAAATCGTCATTTGACGAAAATTAATTGTTATAAAATTCTGGGTTGTTACAAATTGACTTAAACTTCATCGAATTCTTTTGACACCCCGTTGAATACATTAGCACCCCGTTGAAGAAGAACCAAAGATTTGTCTATGGCTTGAATAAGAATCTTAAGAAGCCATTACTCCTGAAACTCGAGGTTTCATTTGATCAGCTTATTGATATCGCTCTTCGTCTTGAAGAGGCCGATAGAGAGTGTGATGTTGAAGTTGTTGGTGCTAAACAAAACTTCAACAACAACATGAAAAGGCCTATTAAGTTCAAAGGCCTCAATCCAATTCCCGACAAGAAAGGGAAGCAAGAATCTTCGGTAGCAAAGACTTCTACCTCTAGTCGTGGACGATGCTACAATTGTGGCCTTACGGACCACTATGCAAATGAGTGCCCGAAACCATTTTTCTGTCGTTATTGCAAAGGTTCGGGACATCTTTTATCTTCATGCCCCAAACTTTCGAACAAGAGAGAGGGAAAGTTAAATGTTGTTCAAGCCCCTAGTGACACTTCTCTTGGTCAAGGTATCCATTCTATCCTTGATGACATTTATTTTGTGATTGTCTTATTCGAGTTTTTTTTATATGGGTTTCATCTCATCATTTTTATATCAAAAGAACTTGTGATTCTTTTCTTTAGATATTTCTGGGCTTGATTACTTCTTTGAGGATTGCGAATCCGGATTGGTGGATCCGCAACACTCAATGTGCTTTTTATTGATGTCGAAATTAATTTTATGTGATTTATCTTTCTGGGCCGGTTTTTACTTAGGCTTCGGAATTGATTTTTGTAAGGATTGACTTAATTTTTATATAGCCATATCCTATGTCTCGAGTGGACTATTCATCTTCGACATTTTCAATCTATTAAGTAGATTTCTATTTTTCCTTTGTGATTTCGATTCCAATTTGATGGCATCATTTTATTCTTTAAGCCCTCATGATGAGGAAAGCGTTATTTCTCTCATTCATGTAGTTTGAGAATTTCCGATATTTTTGAGTTTGTCTTAGGATTATCACCTAAGCAATCTTTGGAGTGGTGATAAGGTCTTTTTAGCTCGACCTTGCCACCGAATTTTTCATTTGCTACGAGTTGCGAGAGTTAGCATTCCATTTACCGCATTCCGCACTCGTTATGAAACTTGTGAATGACTTATTATGTCATTCAGTTGTCCAGCTTATTTCATCCATTTTATGAATCGAGTATTCTACGATCTCGATGACTCCATTCTTGTATATATTGATTTTGGATGAAAACAGCAATTTAAAATTTTGCAAATCTTTTTCATAAGATTTATTTATAAGTACAATTTGATTTTGCTCTTAAACGAGCAAAGAATATTCTTAAAAGTTTTTTTTTAGAAACATGTTTATCACATAGAAGATGATTTTGTGATTGTATTGACCATTGAGTGCTTTAAGAATTCTGGTCGATGCGCTTGATCAACGTTATCGATAGGAATCTCCTAAACGATTTGATGAGACAATTTGACATGATATATTGACTTGTAAAAATGTAAATTTTTCTAGAAAGATTATTACATAAAGATAAATGTAATTTTTGAAAATTTTAGCTTTTCGGGAAAGAAGATTATTTAAAAGAAATTCTTTCTTTTCGATACTCTTATCCTTGTGATTTCCGAAGGGAACCAAGGTTTTGTCTTTTGTACCAATGCTAATCGTATTGGTTTGGATGTCGTTCTCTTGCAAAAGAGAACGTGCTATCACTTGTGCTTCTAAATCATTAAAGCCGATCGAGACTAGGTATGCCACTCATGATCTAGTGCTTGCGGCTATTGTTTTCGCTTTTAGAGTTTGGCATCATCATTTTGGGAGAGAAATTTGTTCTCCACCTCAATCATAAATCTTTGGAATATTTATTTTCTCATAAGGAAATTCATGTTGACTCAAGTTCCTGGCATCTTATGATCTTGATATTCTTTTTATTCCCAGAAGGGAAATCGTGTTGCTAATGCGCTTAGTCGTAAGCAACAAGTGGTTGATTCTTAGATGATGTCTGAATGGAATTATCTTTTTATCAAGTTCATCAGACGTTTTGATATACTTCGTTCTATTGAGCTTTATCTAATTTCTTTTATGGACTAGCGTCCGATGTTCTTTGATGGTGTTTGGATCATTGGATGTACCGTTTTTGTACTACGTCGGTGTTCCAAATTATTTGAGTTTCCGTTCATTGGACGTAACGTTATTGTACTACGTCGATGTTCAGAGTTATTCGAGTTTCCAGTTTCTCGGGCGTACTGTTATTGTGCTACGCCGTTGCACCGGCTCAATTTTTCTGCTATTCTTGACGTTTTCCCACGTCTTTTATTTACGGAAATGCCTTTGGGATTCCGATTTTTATTCTTGAGCCCGGTGTTATTGAGGAAATTGAAGTTTCGCCTATTTGACTTTCGAGCAACATTTTATTCGCATCATTGCTTCGGAGGTTGAGCGCCTTCGAAATAAAGATGTTCTTCTTGTGAAAGTTCTATAGTTCTCAAATCCCAAGGATTGCTCTTGGGAAATCTAGAGAATTCATTGAGCGAACTCGTCCGGGTTTACTCTTTCGTGCTCTTTATGGTGAACTTCTTATTTCAAATTTTCTTTTATATTGATATGCTTCTATGGTTGTTACTATTCATTTTCTTCTTAAGTATTGCGAGGACGCAATTTCTTTAAGGAGGGGAGTCTGTAACAACCCGCATATTTATCGATTTTATATTTAAATATTTTATTTAAATATTTCATCGTTAGTCGGATTTTAGTCCGAAAAGCTACTTTTTGCAAACAGTCGAATTAGGACTCGAGACCACTTCCATTGAGTTCAAAATATCGTTTGCAACCTTTTTTAGTATAAGCTTCGATATGTTTGAAGTTAGTAGAATTTTGCTACTTTTTCACTTCGGGTTTGGGATTGGGTTTGGGTTCAGCCCACTAGTCATCCTTACACCCCAAACTGAACCATTCCTCCCCATTCACTCTCACTTCCTCCTCTTTTCAGTTCTAAGGCAAAAATGGTGGGAGAGATGGGAAATTAAAACTCCAAACCCTAGTTCCTCTTTCAATCTCAAATTCTTGCTCCAAAATCAAAGTGAACCCATTGGTAAGCATCTCCTTCTTCTTCTTCAACTCTTTCTTCTTCTAATTTCAGAAATTCCTAAACCTAACTTTGGGAATGTTCTTATTTTAAGCTTTGAATTCAAGGTTGTTGAGTTGGAATTGAAGTGTAATTGCTCTTGCCATTTCTCCAAAGCTTCTTCTTCATTTGTTTGGGTTCAAAGGTGAGATTTTTATCTCACATCTATGACTATAATTATCTTTGGTTTTTATGTATGAATTCCTAACACCTCTTCATGTGTATTTGCCCTTGATTTGGATTAGTTTTGTGAATATTCCAATTTTTGGATTTCTAAGTCTAATTTATGTGAAAATCCTTTTATGGATGTGTAACGACCCGTAAATTCCAACTGTTTTAATAACATAATTAGTTGAAATTTTGTGAAATTTTAAACGATAAAATTTTGAAATATAAATTTGATATTTGGAATGCGTCTAGTTAAACATAGCAACTGGTAAATTTTCGTCCGAAAAGACGAAAGTTTATTTCGCGCGTAAATTTACTTCAATTTAATCAGTTAAAAAGCGATGAAAATAAAATGTTTTCGAAACCTAAATATTTTTACATAGGAAAATTCTAAACCATCTTTTGAGCAAAATGTCAGTTTGTCGTTTTTCCAAATTCGGACATCTTTGGCTCCGTCGATCTTATTTTTCAGCGTTTTTCTTGCATTTTCCGCCAGTAGAAAAATTCGAATTTTTATAATTCAATCGAACCACTAATATCTGTATACCGTTTTGATCGTCTCGTCGTGCTGATCTCTACGGTATATTTATTTCTGTGTTTTGAAATCTGGTATATAGCGGAATCCGTGAAAAACGATTTCGTATCGGTATCACAGTTTTATAATCTTTTGGTTTCTTTTGTCTTTTCAGCCACTCACGTCAATTGAAGAGCTTATTAATGTCGCCAGCTGTTGAATTGATGACTTTTGCGTTTTCCGAGCTTTGATTTCATTTTTGGTTGGTTCAAAATTCTCTGTGTCCTTTCATCTTTCTTTAACTTGCCATTCTCTGCAACTAAGAAAATATTAAAATTTATTCTATCACTAAAAATTTCATTTTTCTGCTACAATCACCCATGCGTCCTCAAACTTGTGACATTTCTCCAACATTGTCACCATTATTTCATTTTCTTCCAGCAACACAAGATTTAGCTCTTCTCCTTCCATCAAATCCCATCACCTTGGCTGCTTCTCTCTTATGGCCTCGCCGAAGCCACCTCAAGCTTGACCGAAGCTATCGCGACCGTCATCCACCGTCCCCGCCACCTTGATCCGATCGTCGCCTCCCACTTCACCACTGCCGAAACCGTTTATCGCCCCTGCTTGTTCCCCATCACCTCACGCGGCAACTCCATAGTTTGCACACCCAGCAGGCTTTGTTTCTTTCTTCTTCTTTATAATAGGTTAGTTTTTTTATATAAAAAAACAAGTATATTGATTATAGTATTATATGTTGTGTATATATTAGAGTTATATATAAGTGGTTATAGGTTCTGTTATACGTGTATATTATATTTTGCAAGAGCATATACCATTTTATTATAAAGATATATGTTGCATATACTAGTTACAATATCTATGATATGCTGATGCCAGTTAGTTATATATGTTGAAGTATATAGTTTTATACCTGTTAAGTTTACTTTGGTATCTTCTGTTGATATATATGTATATATATGCTGATTTCTATATGCTATATATATTAATGGGTATATTAGATAAATATGTTTATAGTTATATATCACATGATTAGTGATACAAAGTTTTAATCTCAGGTGCATAATAATATATATTATAAAAGTTGCAGCACTATATATATATTGGTTGCCGTATTTTATAAGATGTGTTGTTAAACGTATTGTTTTTCTGTATATATAAAGATTTATATAAGTTGTTCGTATATATATTATACAGTACTTTACCTAGTGATTTCTAGTTATATATATAAGAGTGTTATAGATATATGCTATTTGTATATATTGCTTGCGTACGCTAGTTTATACCTATATGTATTAGGTTGTATATATTGTTGTTATTAAATACAGGTTATATATTTGGAATTTTATTTTTATTGTTGGTATATATATATTATAAAGTCAAGTTTGCATAAATCTAGTTTTACCTGATACTTTATATTACTTTGTAATATGACTCTTGGCTATACATATATTTATAGTATTTTATATAATGTTTAGATCTAAATTAACTTTACTGTAAGGTTTATATATTATACTATATGGTTGGTTATGGATAGTACTTTATATTTGCGCATATGCTTAATATATATTTAGTTTTATATATACGTTAGTTTACATAAGTCTGGATATACATGTATGTTATATATAAAGTTTATTTAAGTTGGAAACAAGTACATATCTATCAATGGAATGGAGACAATTTTAAATTAAATAATAATCTGACTATATATATATAAATTTTAAATGAACATACAATGTATGTAAGTATTTTACACTTTATTAAGTGTATATATATACGTATTTCAAATTTATTATGAAGATATGTTTGTTTTATTTTTGTGTTTTATATAAAACAATGATTTTGATATACATATATGTTTAAAAATAGAAAAAAAATAAAAATAAAAAATAAAAAAAATTTGTGGTTAAATTTAGAATATGATTTCACATATGTAAATAGTTATGCATAATGATATATATATATATATATATGTTCACTTATACCATTGATCTTCATTGATCCTGTTCTGATTTGATTTCGTCTATTCCTATTATCAGCTTTGATCGTTGAATTCGTGCCAATCTAGATTTGCTTTGAAATTCGTGCCTGGATTCATAGCTCATTTGATCGTCAAACCATCTCTAACCTCGAAAGGTGAGCACTCACTCACGATTAACGTTCTTTTATTTATTAAATTTGATTTCAATTGAAACGACAATTGAAATATGCTGCTGTTAGTTAATTATACTGTTATATATGCTATTGTCTGTATCAGTTCACCTGTGACATTTGACACCATTATCTGTTAATTATTTATGTGATGATAATACAGTTTGGATGATAATTGATTGATTGTTGATGTTTATATTGGACGTTAAATTGTTAAGTGTTAAATGATAAATAGTATGCAAAATTGAAATGGATATAGGATAGTTAACAATTTTAAAATTGATTTATATGTTAAATTTGATTAGTGAATATGACCCCTTTTAATTGTTAAATTAATTGACTTGTAGAATAGTGATAATTACACTTTGAACCATCGACGTATATTGGATTAATTGTTGTAGTATAAAATTGTAATTGAATGACAAGTGAAGAACCGTATTAATATTTGTGTAATAATCTTTAATCTACATGAAATGATAGTGTAGATTCTAGAAATAATTATATTAATTTGCACAAATAACAATGTGAATTAATAGGATTATTTCGGGATTATTGAATTTATTATTGGATTGATATTGGTTGTTGTTATTGCTTGTTTATTTACTTTGACAACATCCCAGTTATCACACTGCAAGTTCCCTTTGCTATGCTTTGATTTTGAATTAAATTGGAATCGGGTTGAAATGATAAATACCCAAATTGAACTTTGACCTAGGATAGAGAATTAAATAAAAAAACCGATTGGTCAATAATTTGATTTAAAAATAAAATGAAGATTTTATTTGAATAAATAATATGGTTTTGAAATGAAGTTGAAATTTGAATTTTTAATGAAAGGAAAATGTTAATATTTAATAACCTGAAAACAGAATATTAACAAATGAAATTGATGAAAGAACGATGTTTAATTTGAGAAATGATTGAATTAAGTTTGAAATGATTTAATAATTAAGTTTGAAATTAAAATTAAGTTTGAAATTATTAAACTTTGAAATTATTTATTAATTAAACTTTGAGATATTTAATAATTAAGTTTTGAATTATTTAATAATTAAATAAGATTGATTTTTTAATGATTAAATTGAATTGAATTCTTTAATAAGTAAAATTGAACTTTTGAATAAGTGAATTTTACTTCGTAAATAATTGAAATGGAGTTTTCTTTATTAAGTAAGTTTGTGGAAAATTATTTAAGTAAGTAAATAAGTGAAATTGAATTTCTTTAACAAGGAATAAAATGTGATTTATTGAAATTAATGTAAGACTTGAAAATTAAAGGATTTGATTTGATGAATTTAATTAAATTCAAATTGTAAGTTTTGAAATAAGGAAGTTGAATTTAAATAATGGATTTAATGAATTGGAAATTAAACAGAAATTGTTTTAAATGAAAATTTACTTAACGAACATTGAATGAAATTGATACATGAATTTAAATTGATTTAAATGTTAAATTAAATAAATTTAAATGATTTCGGAATGAAACTTATATACGAATTTGAGTCAATGTTTGAATTGTTTAAATAGAAATTGAAATTGAATTATAAAATTTTGAGATTGTGAATTTGGAAGTTTTGAAACGTAAATATTTGAAAATGGTTTAGAAAGACAAATGAAATGTTGACTTATAAACTCTGATTGAAATGGAAATTGATTTGGATTTTGAAATATATTAAACGACCAATCGGTGTAATAATCACGAAAGTTATTAAAGAGACCGGAATCGGTTATGGATATACTCTCTATCTAAACCGAAAACCACTTTAATAACTATACGCTGAGTGATGATCCAGAATGAAGTGGTTGGAATGATGTATGTGTTGACTGAAGAAAGAGAACGATGATGGATAGCCTTGACACTTGTGTCAAATTGAAAATGACTAAAACAGGAGCCGTACCGGGCCAATGGAGGATTAGCTACCTCAAGTGGACACACTTCTTCGAACTACTCATTACTTGTTGTCGATTGGTGCACCCTTGATTTTGGGAGTGTTGTTTCACGGTGTTGCGGGCGCTGCGGCGTTGCGTTCTCACCAGTCCGGATCAGGCAAACGGTAGTATCACTACCTTGGGTATTGCCTCATGTGCCTTGTCATACTTGTATCCCTTTATTCGCGACCACTACGATTTTGGTTTGTACCTTTAGTATATGGATTGCCCTCTGGTGATTTCCGGTTTTGGGGAAACTACGGTCTTGTATATGCTTTTGGGAATAAAAATGTGTTAAGGGTGGAATGGGCCATGACTTAACACTATTTTGATATCTTTATATTACTGATAGACATTATCTACTTATCGTACACTACTACATAGTAGATAGTTTAACGGATCCTTAAAGGATGGTTATTCCAAACATCCTTTGAGTTACTCGTATTTCAATTGCTATTTCACTTGAGTTGGATTTATTAATATAAGAATGTTAATCCTGACTCGAGTGTTTTGTGTTTTGCTTTACGCTCGGGTCAGACTGAGTGTACCAGTATTCGAGACTCACCTTTGAAGTTGGAGCTTTGCTTGAAGATTCAGCCATCCATTCTGCTTTCAGTATTCGATGAATCCAGTGATGTATTCTAATTTGTATCTGATGTATCGTGTTACTCTTCCGTTGTATCTGGTTTAACTCTGATGTAACTCATATATTTATATAGTAGCTTCATGAACTACTATCTCTTTTATTTCCGCTGCATTTATTACTCTGTGTCTGTGATCTGTGATTATTTATTTATTGTATATGTTCAGTTTTGCCAAATTTAAATTAACAACGCGGTATTTTGAGCAATTCAATTCCGGCATGAGTGTCTACCTATACACTTATAATGGATGCGAATGGTCCAAAATATCGGGTCGTTACAGGATGTTTGATCATGCTTTTGGTGATGCACCGAGGAGCATATAGGGCCGGGTTGCTGTTTGGCATAAACCCTTAAAGCCAATGTTCGTCCGGTTGCGTTTTGGAAGAGTTTTCTCTTCATTTTGTATAGGATGAAAAACAGCTCAGGCATGATTCAGTCGACAGAATTCTCTGTTCAGTCGACTGAATCTGGAACCCGAAAGTTTCCAGGCAAGATCCAGTCGACTGAAATCTCTGTTTAGTCGACTGAACCTGGAAACAGAAAGGTTCCTGAACCTGGAAAATTTCCAAGTACAGGGTCAGTCGACTGAAAAACTCTGTTCAGTCGACTGAACCTGCTGTTTCAGTCCAGTTTGCCTTTTTCGATTGAATTTCCATTTTGAATCGATTCGTGATGATCCTATTTGTTGTTATCATTTATTATGACTTTGATGACTCCTTTTTCAGGATTTTTGAATATCCACTATGATGGATTCTTTATCGATTTAATTGGATTTGATTCACGTCTTCGAATGTGAATTTTTATGATTGATTGTTTCTACAATCACTTCTATGATTTGTCACTTTAAAATATAAAGGTTTTCTATACTAGTAGTAAATATCAAAACCCTTTCATCAAAACGATTCCAACACTATTTTATTACAAACTCGTTTCTTAAAACCGTTTTCCAATCTATTAGTATATACAAACCTTTACCTCATTCGTATGAGAAAATCTAATTAAACGGGCAAGTGGTATGAAACGCTTGCGTTTACTTCGTCGGTTAATTTATGGACTTGTTCGATTGAAACTCTTGTGACAATTTTCTAGTGCAGATCTACAATCTGTTCGTAAATATTTGAGTTAAGCAAGTGGTTATGGGACATGAAGCTAAACTCTTATATTTACTAGCTTAGTGTAATCGACACTTCTTGATGATCGATGATGATCATTTTATGGTTTAGACTAGCAATGTGCGATGTCTCTTTGTCCATGTGGAGGATTGTACTTCATTTTATTGAGCTTCGTCTCATTTCTTTGTGGGCTGGCAACCCAAGTACTTTTAATGTGTTTCGATTCATCTGATGTACTGTTTGCACTACATCGATGTCTCGGCCTTCCGATTCATTGGACGTACCGTTTGCACTGCGTCAATGTTCTTAATTGTATTGTCTTTCCGATTCATTGGACGTACCGTTTGCACTGCGTCAATGTTCGATTCATTGGACGTACCGTTTGCACTGCGTCAATATTCGATTCATCTGATGTACCGTTTGTACTACATCGATGTCTCGGCTTTCCAATTCATTGGACGTACCGTTTGCACTGCGTCAATGTTCGATTCATCTGATGTACCGTTTGTACTACATCGATGTCTCGGATTTCCGGTTCATTGGACGTACCGTTTGCACTGCGTCAATGTTCCGGCTTTCATGCTCCTGTTTGGGATTGGCCATCCTTTTCTTGTGATTTTTGGATTTCTTGTTGTAATTTCTGGAATTTATGTTTCACCAACTTTTACAATTGGCATTGATATGTATGTCATTATTGTGGCTTGGTGAATTAAATAAAGAATATGACATTCTTTTTAATCTTTGAGAAGATTCTTGCGAAATTGATTAATCTCTTGTTGATTTTCAATTACGTGCTTATCCCAGTATGGTATTATGGTTATGATACGTTTTTGTCATATCCCTTATTCTATATCACTTTATCTGATATTTATAGCTAGACTGATCCATTTATTATTTTCTTCTTAAATAATACTCGGGTCAGACTGAGATTTTACAGGTGCTTCCTCATGACTTCTTATCTGGAGCCATCTTCTGACTTTTGGCTAACTACTCTAGTTTAGTAGTTTTTGTTGTATACATTTGAGATTTAGACTCCTTGATGTATACATATTCTTTTGCCTTGCACTTGTATCTATTCTTTTGTGTTATTGTGGATCTTATTTGACCACTACTCTGATGTACACTTTCATGTGTTATATTCATATCTGTTTCCGCCTTTGTGATATGAATTGTCTGTGACTGATTTGTGTTATGTTTATTTCTATATTTGTTTCCGAAGTCCATATAGCCACTATGTAGTAGCTTTGAGTTTGTATCGGTATGTCGGATTTCCTCATTTTTATCTGGCATATCGGTACTCGCACAAAGCAATTATACAGATGGTCGCTCCTCAACAGCCTTATTCTCCGTGCTAGTTGACGGCATTACCTCGTAGTGTCCTTGGCTAGCATGGGTATAGAGGTGGGGCGTCACAATAAACCACACATGTCCAACTCAAACCGTTCAAAAGGGAGGATTGTTAATGGGTTAAATAAGAAAATAAGAGAAAGGAAAGAAAAACAAAACACAGAATCTCATAGCCGAATGACAAAATATAATAATCAAATAAACAGTTCATGAAGCTGTTTTACAAATACATTTGATTACACTTTTACAATACAATCAGAGTTATACATACAACATGTATAATAAGGTAGACTAATCTCTATCTTCATCGTCCAAAATAAAATGGTCTTTAATACACTGAAAAGCTCAGACTGACCCGAGCATAATGAAAAGACAAAACACCCGAGTCAAAACTAAAAGATCTTATGTAAGTTAAATCAACAGCAAATAAATATGAGTGTAACGGCTTCAGAGATGTTTATGGGATTTTACATCTCTTATCCAGTGTATAACGTGCGTGCAATAACTTAAGTGATGTTTGGGATTTCAATCTCCTAAGGATTCGTTAAACTATTTATATGTAGTAATATACGTTATATATGTAATGTCTATCAGTAAAGTAAAGTATTAAAATAGCGTTAAGGCATTACCCATATCCCCCTTAACACATTTTATAAATGTTGTAGTCTATACAGTACTGTAACTCCACCAAAACGGTGGGCTATTAGGGAGCACTCCATAGATACGACACAAAACAAAATTGTAGTGGACTCGATAAGGCATATCGCAGGGCACATGAGGCTATATCCATGGTAGGATTCTACCAGATCGCGGAACCAGGCTGGTGGTAACACATAGCAGCTACTACCGCCCACCTCGAACAACACTCCCATAATCAAATCGAAGTGGCCACCAACCAATCACAAAGTAATAGATATGGTATCGAAGAAGCGTGTCCGATCGGAGGAGCGACCTCACTTGGCCTGGTTATGGCTCCTGATTTTAGTCATATCAAGCTGACCCGGGGGGGTCAGGGCTGCGTTCATACCTTATACAAGAAGCGTTCGACAAACCATCCTACTTCGTTCTGCATTCTCCACCACGTGCAAAGTTGTTAAAGTGGTTTCAGAATTGGCAGAGAGTATGACAATATCCGACCTCGGTCTCTTTAACAACCAAACACTTACATTTTTCACACTATGGTCATTTTTATAAAACATTTTAATAATAAATTCAGAAAATAGTTTATACCTTCATATCAAGATATCCATATACTTATTCTGAAAATATATTCATAAATACCGAGGAAGATTTCTTTCAATCAATTTCGAAAATAATTTATATATCTCTTCTAAACCATTTATAAACTATTTATACGCTTTAAAACCATTTATAAAGCTAATTCCCAAAACAATTTACAACTCTTTCCTTTATCATAAACTTTTACACAAATTCCTATATACGCTCTAAATCCCTTTATAAAAGTTCTTTTATAAAACTCTTTAAAAAGATCCTTTAAAACCTTTATAAAACCATTATAAATTCTTTATTAATAAGAATCCTTTTATAAAATCCATTATAAAATCTCTACAACCTTTATAAATTTTTTACAAAACCTCATTCGATTTTTATTTATTAAAGTTATTATAAAATAATATATTTATGATAATTAAATTAAAACTATATTTATTATATTAAATTAAATTTAAAATATATATATTAAAATTATATTAAATATTTTATTAGATTAAATTTTAAACTATTTAAATTATATATTTAAAAACTAAATAAAATTATAAGTTAAAAATTTTAAATTTATATTTAAAATAATATATTAACTTATAATTTGAAACCTTTAAAACATATAAATTAAATTATTTTCCAAATATAATTTTAAATAAAATCATCAAATTGAATTTAAATATCAAATTTATAAATCGAATATACTTTACCATTTAGAAAATAATTTAAAATCGACTGACGGTGTCCGTATATAGTTTTCTACCTTATGGTCAAGTGATAGGGTATGTATCATTTCAACACCAAAATAGTTAAATTATATATTATTTCAACCGGTATCCCGAATCAAAAAATTTCAATCAATAAAATCGCTCGGGTTTATCATTTCAACCCATAACGATTTTCCCCAATCTATAAGATTGTTCGGGTATGTATCATTTCAACCCATAATGATAATAGGGATATAAACATTTAAATCACATCAATTAACTGGTTATCATTATCAGGTATTTAACTAACAATTTAAATTCAATATTAATTTAAATAGCAATTTAATTCAATTTAAATTTAAAATGTCAAATTAAACTACCAAACAACAACAAAAAATATTCTAATCACATTATAAATTTAATTTAACTAACATAAGATGGTTTAGTATTTGTGAGTGGGTTAAATCACTCACTTTTGAATTGTCGTCGATTTAAAATCCAAATATAGCCCAAAAATTCAATTGTCTCAGAATCCAACCAAACCAGTTTTATATTGTCCGGAATTTTAATACGATCGCAACAAAGAAAACCGCGTTCAAATTCGAGCTCGTATGGAAAATTTATGTGTGTTAGAACGATTGAAAATTAAAATTTTAAATTAAAATAAAAGGAAGGGTAAAATGGTAATTATATTACCCCCACCACAAACCCTAATATACGAATGCGATCAAGCACGCTTAGCTATAGTCGCCACTGCACGTTTGCTGCCGCACGCTCCAACACACGCCATCGCCGAGATCAGACCCAACCATCATCTTCCATGCCTCAAGCCGCCTCACTCGACCCCACCTGGTCGCCACCGCCACCATCCAAAGGCCAGCACCGTCGTGAGCTGCCAAGGCCGATTTCGATGACCTATGGCATCTCTGACCCAAACTAACCCTATAGATCGACTTGCCTCAACGCCCTCTACACTCCGGTGCCTCCCGATCGTCCTATAGTCGACGAATCCACCGTCGAAAAGCAAACCCTACAACGGACGGTCGTGACTATTTCACCAATTTTTTGCCAAACCGTGATTCGATTGCAAAAATGGACTCAGATCAAGATTACACTCATCGAGGGCTTTCCAACAATATATAATATGACATAGTTTGAGGAGTTTGAATTATTGATTTTGATTTGAAATTTGAAATTAGGGTTTTGGACTTGGGAATTAGGTTTTTGATGTTCTGACGTTTGAGAAGGGGGAACAGATGAATGAACGGATACATATAGAAAAATAAAATGAGAAACTGTTAGGGTTTATAACAGGCTATATATATAAAGATGGACAAGAACGAATGGACAGATCGAACTGGTTCGAAACGATAACACGACCCGAAAAGCCCGTTCCACTTCCGAAACGAAAGTAGGTCATCCAATATATCGTAATATATGTTTTCGATATTTTTAAACTCAATGGACTAGTTCCAAACCCCAATTCCATTGGATATATAAGTTATCTTTTAAATCAATTATTTTAATTAAATTCATTTAATTGATTTCTATGAGTTTCGAACTCGCACGGCCAAACGACAGGTCCGATCGCTACGAAACTTGAAATCTTATAATAATTCATCGTTACGGACTCGATGAAACTGGTTTCATCGAAATCCGAGACAGTGGCCAAAATGGCTAATTTTCATGTTAATTAAACAAATTATTATTAAATTGATTTAATCACTTTCAAATTTAAATTTAAAAGTTAACAATTTTTATCATTCTTGATTACATAGAAATTAATAATCTATTTAAAATAAATTTCCATGTTAAATCCACTATTTAAATATTATATTAATTTCATTGTTTAGTTGCAATTGTAATAAAATTCCAGTTAATTATATTTTAAATTCCAAAAAATTCTTTTATTTTGATTTACACTCTTTTTATTTAATCATCCAATACCTTATGAATATAATTAACATTAGTTTACATTTCATTACATTTATATTCTAAAGTTATCATCTTTTACCATATTAATTATAATATTTAATTACATTAAATTTCAACAATTGATTCTAACAATTATTTTATTCCTTATTAACAATTTTAACCAAATTAACTTTACAATTATTTCAATTGATTGAAATTACATTAAAATAGTTGTCAATAACATTCAAATAACATTATTAAATCATATTCAAATTATTTCTCTCATTAATAAATTATAAATTTTAATTTCTCACAATATTAAATTTCAAAATCTTATTAAATTTAATATTTTAGTTATCAAAAAAAGCTACGGGTCGTTACACTCTTCCCCACTCAAAATTTTTCGTCCTCGAAAAGGAACAAGAAGGAATTAAGAAACTGATATAATTTTATTCAAATTATTCAATTTATAAACAAATAATTTCCATATTTAAGTTTTAATAAAAGTTTGAAAATAACTCAGCTTTTACAGAAATTTTCTAAGTCCTAAATTCACGAAAAAATTCGGTAGAGTCACCTTTGCGCGGTTAGGTCCGAAAAATTAATAATATCAATAATATCAATATATATATATATATATCATATTTCAATAATAAAACATCCCAAACCATGGGAAGACAATAAAATATCGCTATAAAACCGTAATATGAAAACGTACCTATTTGTCGGGCAAACAACTTTATTTATGAAATCAAAAGAAGTAGTTATTGCTTCCATAAACCTGTTACTTATATAATCCAAAATAGTGAGAAATATGTAAAAGAGAAAATATTTAGTTGTTTCAATTAATAACAAAAGAAAATCAACACAAAACATATGCAAACAAAACAGCACGACCATCATATGCAACAAAGGAATCAATCATACATCCATAGCAACCAAAACTAATGGTTTGTTCAGGTTCAGAAACTTTTAATTGTACAAGGATGATAAATAACTATCAAGTGTACCCTACGCTCAACAGCCTTAGATAATTACTTAATAAATTATTCATACAACCTCAAACAATTAGAAGTGTCCTTTCCCAAACTTCCCATCAGCCAAACAACAAAGAATTTTAAATATTATTTAAGTTTATTCGATTGGTTTCTTTTTTTTCATCATTTACTACTTAGTTATTTATTTTCATTTATTCATACAATGTCATTTTTTCATTAATTTACATTCATTTACTTACATATGCTATTTTCCATTCAATTATTTAGAACATCGATAAATCAATTCTTAAAATATTATATAAGTTTCTTTGCAAATTTAATTCACAACTATTATTTACTTATAAAACTTGATTTCCATTTAATATTAATATTCATTAGTGAATAAATTCGTACTTAAGTTTCTTAACTTTTAAATTTACATGCATTCCTTCATATATAGTATCATTTAATATAAAATATATTTATGAATCATTTCAACAATTTCTTAAGTTTATAATCATTTACTTAAGTGTTATTCACTTTTACTATTCAATTTGATTATTAAGCATTTCAAAACATCAACTTATGTTTATAACATTTCTTATACACCTTATTCTTTATTTATAAACATATGTTCATTTTGTAGCATTTTTGTTATTAAGCTTTTACTTGTATAATATTCTATTGCATATTCATATTTAACATTGCAACTTTTAAACATTTCTGGTAAGTTTTATATATGCTTTTAGAATGTAATTGAGTGTTATACAAATTTAGCTTTTTCAGTTTAGTTAACAAAAATGTTCAACAATTTTCATCTTCTTAGTTTTGATTATCTTTTAATTTACAAGTTACAAATCTCCAATTTCTTTATATTTCTATTAAACAATTATCTTTTAATTCATATTTCAATTTGGATGTTTCCAATCTTATTGAAATAATCAAGATTCCATTCTATTACAATAACTGAAAATCACTAATTATTAGAAAATTTTAAGAACTAAATACCGGGTTTCATTTAAATCATCTTGAAATAATATATACTTATATATTTTGTATATCAAATCATCCTTAAGAAATTTAAATCAAAATCTGTTTATCGAACCAAATGCGTAGCAAAGTACTAAATGCCCCCCCCCCCCACTTTGAGACTCAAAAATGAATGTCGATGATGCGACCGTCATCACTGAAATTATTTTCCAATGACAGAAGAGGGGAGTACAGAACCTATTTCCTTTTAAAATTCCTTTAAAGCATTTCTTTCAAATCACACTAAATAATTTATATCCAAAAATACTTCCAAATAATACGAACATTATATTCCAAAATCTTTGAAACCCAATTTAAAAACCCTGTTAACCCGCCTTTTTACAAGGCCGTGGACAGGCGGGTTTAACTTAATCGACTGCACGTTCGTCGAGGCTGGTGTACGATGGATTCAGTCGGCTAGATGGATGGATGACACAACGTGCTTGGGAGATGGAAATATGATTGAATAAAGATGGATTAACTATAATTTGGGTCTAGGAAACATGGTTCGGCATTAAACATGGTTCGGCATGGTGGACGTTCGGCACAAATAGTTCGTCTGGCCTTCACGTTCGAATAGCATTCAAGAGCACTCGGCATCCAGGAGCGCTCGGCATTTAGAGGCGCTCGGCATTAGAGATCGTTCGGCATGATGGGCACTCGACATTAGGAACTGTTCGGCATCAGACATGGTTCGGCATGATGGAGGTTCGGTATTAAGGATTGTTCGACATTGGATGGAGCGCTCGGCATAAATCTCGTTCGGCACTGGAAGGAGCGCTCGGCATAAATCTCGTTCGGCACTAGATTGAGCGCTCGGCATAAATCTCGTTCGGCATTAGATGGAGTGCTCGGCATAAATCTCGTTCGGCATTGGATGGAGCGCTTGGCATAAATCACGTTCGGCATTGGATGGGTCGTTCGGCATACCTCACCTCGCTCGGCATTGCACCTCGCACCTCTATACCTCGGTACCTCGCACCTCCATACCTCGATACCTCCATACCTCGATCCCTCGGTACCTCTATACCTCGCACCACCCCACGTTCGGCATACCAACTGCTCAGGATCGGTCGACATAATGAAGTAGGGTTCGGCTATGACCTTGATGGGCCCAAACTACTCAGGAGGCCCAACAACCTGGTTTTGCCTATAAATACAGCATGTGGGTCTCCAGATGGGGGATCTTCTTCTTTCTGCTCTCTTACTTTCTCTTTTCTAAGGCTAAGGCTACTCTGCCACTTTTGTAACTGTAATCAATTATTACAGCAATAAAAAGAAAACTTCTAAGTGGACGTAGGCCGGAGTTAGCCGAACCACTATAAAATCTGTTGTTCTTTACTGCTTTCTTCTTAGTTTTTATTGTTCTTCACATTATTACTCTCTACATACCCACTATCTCTAAGCTGTGACTGACATTTGGTGCTTTCATCTGGATTTGGGTGTTATTGACCAATTTTGGCGCTAACACTTTGGTGCTTTCACTGAGAACTGAACTCAGGAACTTTGGAGTTAGGAACTTGGATCCTAGAAAGCAATGGCTAGACCACCAACAAGGAAGCAAGCAGCGGAAAAAAGTAATCAGGAAGGAAGTCAAGCGGCCTCTTCTGGAGCTGGAGAGGATCATGCATCTATCTACATAACTCGGGACGAGATGCAGGTGATGATGAATTCTATGCAGGAGTAGATGATGAAACGGCAAGAGGAGATGATGCAGGCTCTTCTTAGGCAATTTGGACAACCTGGAACTATAGGTGCCCAAGTTCTTGGAACTGGACCAGAGGAACTCAACCAGTGGACAGATGGAGTGATTCAGCAGGGGACAGCTCCCAATCAACAAACAGTTGACAATCTAGGTGGACCTAGACTCGGTGGCACACCACCAGGTAATGCTGGACCAGTTCATGGAGGGATACCGGATGACGCTACGCGGCCTGACGTCGATAGGAATACAGGAGTACGTGATGAGGAATATGTGCCAGAATTTCCTCAGGGGCTTGGGAGGCAGTCTGGAAACATGGATAGGGGGCAACCCTTGGTTGGGAACACTGGATTGGCTGACATTATCAGGCGGACTATTCGCGGAGGTCTGACAAACAGGGATTCAGAGGAAGTTAACAAAAGTTCATTTACCCGGAACATTAGGACAGCTAGAAATCCGCCCGATTTCAAACTACCCACTCTAGAAGTATACAACGGGAAGACGGATCCCACCGACCACTTGATGAGGTACACCAGGCATATGGAAGTGCTGGGGGCAACGGAGGAGGTTATGGCCTGATGTTTCCCCCTGTACTTGACTGATATTGCTGCTATGTGGTTCAGACGGCTGGAGGACGGATCCATTGGAGCATGGACGGAACTGGTGGACAAGTTCTTAAGTCAATTTCGAGTTCACATAAAAAGGCCAAAGAACATGATGACACTAACGTCAGTCAAACAAGGGGCGGATGAATCGCTCAGGACATTCTTAACTCAATTTAATGCAGCAGTTGCTTTGGTGGATCGGCCGGATCCATCAATGGTTCTGATGGCTGTGGTATCAGGAGTCAGAGATAATTCGGATTTCAAAGTATCGTTGATACGGGACCCACCGTTGGATCTTGGGGAATTCTTTCATGAAGCTGAGAGATTTCTTCGACAAGAGGATGCATGTTTGGACATGAGGTCAAAGGAAGTAAACATGATTAAGGATGGAGGACTACCCGACGAAAGCTCGAGTGGGGGCAAGGATAAAGGGAAAAGGAAGCGCTGGGGAGAACCAAAGTTCTCCACTTACACAAGATTGAACGCAACGCTGGAGCGGATATTCTTGGATACTCGAGATCGCCTTCCATATCGAAGGCCGACGAGCAGGGAGCCCTCAGAACGTGAAAGGGCATCAGGAAAACACTGTCTCTTTCACGATTTAGATGGACATGATACCAACAGTTGCAGGCATCTAAAGGACATTATTGAGGAGCATTTGAGGAATGGGCAATTACGACAATATGTCGGGGCTCGAAATGCGGCGGTGGAGCAGGAGCAACCACCATCTACCTCAAACCACGATGGTGCGAGACCCAGGAATGATGGTCGATTGGTTATCAATTGACCGAGATGATATGAAATAAGTAGCAAACTACTGGCAAATGGCTAAGTCATTTACTCATGTAAGGGGACGGAGATGGCCCCTAGGCATGCTCTGAATGATGATAAACCGCGACGCTATGATTTGTGAAATCTGCTTTCTCTTTTGGTTTGGACATTTACTTTTTCTGGTTCAGTTTTGGAGTTTGGTTTTAACTCCTGATTCTGTTTAACTTCTGGTCTGGATTTTCATTTGAATGATTGTTTTCATTTTTGGATATTGGTTTTGATTTCGGATGTGGATTTTTGGCAAGTCTGATTTTGGATTGGATTTTGGATTGTCTTTCGATTGGATTTTTTATCCGGTTTTTGATAAATGGTCGTCGGGTATGGATTATACCTGGCAAGGGGTAGGTCGCTTTGTCCCAGCACGGCAAATCAACTTATTCATGTCGTCGAGTATGGGCTATGCTCGGCAAGGGTCCGGAGAGATCAGGATTCAGCCTAGGACTTAGGCCCTATATTATCGGTTACTATTTCAGGTCGTCGAGTATGGACAATTCTCGGCAAGGGTCCGGAGCAACCAGGATTCGGCTTAGGACTTAAGCCATGCATTACTCAACGTTCAGGGACACTGGAGTACGGTCGTCAGGTGTGGATTTTGCTTGACAAGAACCCGAAGAGGTTATGGATATGAATATTGGCTATGGACGGCAGCGGACTAGGATATTGACCCGGAGAGGTCCTAAAGTCGGTTATTCGTTATTGGATATGGATGAAACATGGACTTTGGATATCGGATTTGAGGCTATTCAAAACACACCTTCCAATAGCAAGGCATGTTTTGGGGGGCAAGTGTTAACCCGCCTTTTTACAAGGCCATGGACAGGTGGATTTAACTTAATCGACTGCACGTTCGTCGAGGCTGGTGTACGATGGATTCAGTCGACTGGATGGATGGATGACACAACGTGCTTGGGAGATGGAAATATGATTGAATAAAGATGGACCAACTATAATTTAGGTCTAGGAAACATGGTTCGGCATGGTGGAGGTTCGGCACAAATAGTTCGTCTGGCCTTCACGTTCGAATAGCATTCAAGAGCACTCGGCATTCAGTAGCGCTCGGCATCCAGGAGCGCTTGGCATTTAGAGGCACTCGGCATTAGAGATCGTTTGGCATGATGGGCGCTCGGCATTAGTAACTGTTCGGCATCAGACATGGTTTGGCATGATGGAGGTTCGGCATTAAGGATCGTTCGGCATTGGATAGAGCGCTCGGCATAAATCTCGTTCGGCACTGGATGGAGCGCTCGGCATAAATCTCGTTCGGCACTGGATTGAGCGCTCGGCATAAATCTCGTTCGGCATTGGATGGAGCGCTCGGCATAAATCATGTTCGGCATTGGATGGGTCGTTCAGCATACCTCACCTCGCTCGGCATTGCACCTCGCACCTCCATACCTCGGTACCTCGCACCTCCATACCTCGGTACCTCGCACCTCCATACCTCGATACCTCCATACCTCAATACCTCGCACCACCCCACGTTCGGCATACCAACTGCTCAGGATCAGTCGACATAATGAAGTAGGGTTAGGCTATGACCTTGATGGGCCCAAACTACTCAGGAGGCCCAACAACCTGGTTTTGCCTATAAATACAGCATGTGGGTCTCTAGATGAGGGATCTTCTTCTTCTTTCTGCTCTCTTACTTTCTCTTTTCTAAGGCTAAGGCTACTCTGCCACTTTTGTAACTGTAATCAATTATTACAGTAATAAAAAGAAAACTTCTAAGTGGACGTAAGCCGGAGTTAGCCAAACCACTATAAAATCTGTTGTTCTTTACTGCTTTCTTCTTAATTTTTATTGTTCTTCACATTATTACTCTCTACATACACACTATCTCTGAGCTGTGACTGACATTTGGTGCTTTCATCTGGATTTGGTTGTTATTGACCAATTTTGGCGCTAACAAACCCCGGAACTTAAGTTCTCAAATTTCCAATTTATATTAACTTTATTCGTAAATCCTATTTTGCAACTAATATTTATAAATATTCACTTCCTAACAAACAAACATATCACATACAACTATAACCATTTATAAAAATTATTCTTTTATATACAAAATATAATACTAGGTAAAATTATTTCATTTACCTATATTTTAAAACAATATTGTGTCGGTTCGCTCTATTAAGTATTCAGACATCCATATCGATGATATAGCGTCCTATGTACCGACCAGAATTTATAAATACTAAACAGAACAAATTAACACAATATAAAAACATTTTTATAACACTAATAAATACGCTTTCTAATATACACACACACACACTCAGACTCATTCTAGGGTATTACTAACCCTATCTCTAATGAGTTAACCCCGAAAGGGCTAAGGTATCCATAAACCAAAGCTTTGATACCAACTGTAATGACCCACCTTTTTGGACGGTTTAAATCGATAATAAAAGACACATGTCCAACTCAAACTGTTCAAAATGGAGGATTGTTAATGGGGTAAAAAGGAAAATAAGAGAAAGGAAAGAAAAACAAAACACAGAATCTCACAACGGAATGACAAAATATAATAATCAAATAAATAGTTCATGAAGCTGTTTTACAAATACATTTGATTACACTTTTACAATACAATTAGAGTTATACATACAGCAGGTATAATAAGGTAGACTAATTTTCGTCTTCATCCTCCAAAATAAAATGGTCTTCAATACATTGAAAAGCTCAGACTGAACCGAGCATAATGAAAAGAAAAAACACTCGAGTCAAAACTAAAAGATCTTATGTAAGTTAAATCAACAGCAAATAAATATGAGTGTAACGGCTTCAGAGATATTTAAGGGATTTTACATCTCCTATCTGGGTATAACGTGCGTGCAATAACTTAAGAGATGTTCAGGATTTCCATCTCCTAAGGATCCATTAAACTATTTATATGTAGTAATATACGCTATGTATGTAATGTCTATCAGTAAAGTAAAGTATTAAAATAGCATTAAGGCATTACCCATATCCCCCTTAACACATTTTATAAATGTTGTAGTCTATATAGTACCGTAAACTCCACCAAATCGGTGGGCTATCAGGGAGCACTCCATAGGTACGACACAAAACGAAATCATAGTGGACTCGATAAGGCATATGACAGGGCACATGAGGCTATATCCATGGTAGGATTCTACCGGATTGCAGAACCGGCTGGTGGTAACACATAGCAGCTACTACCGCCCACCTCGAACAATGCTCCCATAATCAAATCGAAGTGGCCACCAATCAATCACAAAGTAACAGATATGGTATCGAAGAAGCTTTTTCGATCGAAGGAGCGACCTCACTTGGCCTGGTTATGGCTCCTAATTTTAGTCATATCAAGTTGACCTGGGGGGTCAGGGCTGCGTTCATACCTCATACAAGAAGCGTTCGCCAAACCATCCTACTTCATTCTGGATTCTCCACCGTGTGCACGGTTGTTAAAGTGGTTTTGGAATTGGCAATGAGTATGAAAATATCCGACCTCTGTCTCTTTAACAACCAAACGCTTACATTTCACACCGTGGTCATTTTTATAAAACATTTTAATAATAAATCCAGAAAATAGTTTATACCTTCTTATTAAGATATCCATATACTTATTCTGAAAGTATAAATATATTCATAAATACCGAGGAAGATTTTTTTCAATCAATTTCGAAAATAATTTATAAATCTCTTCTAAACCATTTATAAACTATTTTACACTTTAAAACCATTTATAAAGCTAATTCCCAAAACAATTAACAACTCTTCCCTTTATCATAAACTTTTACAAAAATCCCTTTATACGCTTCCAAATCCCTTTATACAAGTTCTTTTATAAAACCCTTTAAAAAATCCTTTAAAACCTTTATAAAACCATTAAAAATTCTTTATAACCTTTTATAAAATCCATTATAAAATCTCTACAACCTTTATAAATTCTTTACAAAACCTCTTACAATTTTTATTTATTAAAGTTATTATAAAATTATATTTATTATATTAAATTAAAACTATATTTATTATATTAAATTAAATTTAAAATATATATATTAAAATTATATTAAATATTTTATTAGACTAAATTTTAAAGTATTTAAATTATATGTTTAAAAACTAAACAAAATTATAAGTTAAAAATCTTAAATTTATATTTAAAACCATATATTAACTTATAATTTGAAACCTTTAAAACATATAAATTAAATTATTTTCCAAATATAATTATAAATAAAATCATTAAATTAAATTTAAAGATCAAATTTGTAAATCAAATATACTTTACTATTTAGAAAATAATTTAAAATCGATCGACGGTGTCCGTATATAGTTTTCTACCCTATGGTCAATTGATAGGGTATGTATCATTTCAACCCCAAAATAGTTAAATTTTCTGGGTATATATCATTTCAACCCGTATCTCAAACAAAAAATTTCCAATCAATAAAATCGCTCGGGTTTCTCATTTCAACCCATAACGATTTTCCCTAATCTATAAGATCGTTCGGGTATGTATCATTTCAACCGTAATGATAACAGGGATATAAACATTCAATCATCCAATGTCAACAAACAAACATCCATCATAATCATCATCCAAATCAGCCAATAAATCATAGCAATTAACTAGTTATCATTATCAGGTATTTAACTAACAATTTAAATTCAATATTAATTTAAATGGCAATTTAATTTAATATAAATTCAATTTAAATTTAAAATGTAAAATTAAACTACCAAACAACAACCAAAAATATTCTAATCACATCATAAATTTAATTTAACTAACATAAGATGGTTTAGTATTTGTGAGTGAGTTAAATCACTCACTTTTGAATTGTCGTCGATTTAAAATTCAAATATAGCCAAAAAATCCAACAGTCTTATAATCCAACCAAACTAGTTCCATATTGTCCATAATTTTGATACGATCGCAATGAAGAAAAGCGCGTCCAAATCCAAGCTCGTATGCAAAAGTTATGTGTGTTAGAACGATTGAAAATTAAAATTTTAAATTAAAATAAAAAGAAGGGTAAAATGGTAATTATATTACCTCCACCACAAACCCTAGTATATGAACGTGATCAAGCACGCTCAACTACGGCCGTAACTACACGTTCGTTGCCCCCATGCTCCAACACGCGTCATCGCCGTGATCAGACCCAACCACCATCTTCCACGCCTCGAGCCGCCTCACTCGACCCTACCTGGTCACCTCCGCTGCCACCCAAAGGCCAGCGCCGCCGCGAGCTTCCAAAGCCGACTTCGACGATCGATGGCGTCTCTAACCCATACTAACCCCATAGATTGACTTGCCTCAACGCCCTCTACACTCCAGTGCCTCCCGATCGTCCTATAGTCGACGATCCACCGTCGAAAAGCAAACCCTACAATGGACGGTCTTGACAATTTCACCAATTTCTTTCCAAACTGTGACTCGATTGCAAAAATGAACTGCAGATCTATATTACGCTCATCGAGAGCTTCCCAACGATATATAATATGACATAGTTTGAGGAGTTTGAATTTTTGATTTTGATTTGAAATTTGAAATTAGGGTTTTGGAATTGGGAATTAGGTTTTTGATGTTCTGACGTTTGAGAAGGAAGAACCGATGAATGAACAAATACATACAAAAAAATAAAATGAGAAATTGTTAGGGTTTATAACAGGTTATATACATAAAGATGGACAAGGAATGGACAGATCGAATTGGTTCGAAACGATAACACGACCTGAAAAGCTCGTTCCGCTTCCGAAACGAAAGTAGGTCATCCAATATATCAAAATATATGTTTTTGATATTTTTAAACTGAATGCAACTAGTTCCAAACCCCAATTTCATTGGATATAGAAGTTAGTTTTTAAGATCAATTATTTTTTATTAAATTCATTTAATAGATTTCTACTTGTTTCAAGCTCGCACGGCCAAACGACAAGTCCGATCGCTACGAAACTTGAAATCCTATAATAATTCACTGTTACGGACCCAATGAAACTGGTTTCGTTGAAATCCGAGATAGTGGCCAAAATGGCTAATTTTCACGTTAATCAAATAAATTATTATTAAATTGATTTAATCACTTTCAAAATTTAAAAGTTAACAGTTTTTATCATTCTTGATTACATAGAAATTAATAATCTATTTAAAATAAATTTCCCATGTTAAATCCACTATTTAAATATTACATTAATTTCAGAGTTCAATTGCAATTGTAATAAAATTCCACTTAATTATATTTTAAATTCTAATAAGTTCTTTTATTTTGATTTACACTCTTTTTATTTAATTATCCAATACCTTATGAATATAATTAACATTAGTTTATATTTCATTACATTCATATTCTACAGTTATCATCTTTTACCATATTAATTATAATATTTAATTACATCAAAATTTCAATAATTGATTCTAACAATTATTTTATTCCTTATTAACAATTTTAACCAAATTAACTTTACAATTATTTCAATTGGTTGAAATTACATTAAAATAGTTATCAATAACATTCAAACAACATTATTAAATCGTATTCAAATTATTTCTCTCACTAATAAATCATAAATTTTAACTTCTCACAATATTAAATTTCAAAATCTTATTAAATTTAATATTTTAATTATAAAAAATGGGTCGTTGCAAGAATTTAGATGAATTTATTAAGATTTATAGTTTACTTGAGTGAGTTTTGAGTGACTAAAGAGAGAGGATTTATGGTATTTTTGTAAATAAAAGAGAGAAGGAAATGGTATGAGTTTGAGAAAGAAGAGAGGGGTGTGGCCAGCCATATATAGGCATGACCGTCTTTGACAAGTCAAAGTCCACCCTTCTCTCTTTTCCCATACCTTTTCCCCTTCAAATCTATCGAAGCTTATATGTACAAGTCTTGGAAACAACAATTTGAATAAAATGGAAGTGATCATAAGTCCAAATTCCATTGAAGGCAAAAGTTAACGCTCTCGACCACTTATGGATCGAGCCATACCTCTTGACACAAAATCCATAACTTTGATTATATCAAAGCTTATATTTAAAGACTTGAAAACAACATTTCAAACATAATGCAAATGGTCTCAAACTCCAATTCCATTGTTTCCACAATCTGACTTTTTAATACATACAGTTACTAAAATGTGTTACAACTTACAATATGTGTTGTTTGACAAGGTATCTATTATTGGCTACATCATATATTACAAATTGGAGAGTGGGAAATTACATCATACAAAGGAGATGTTGTCAAAAAGTTTCATGACCAAGGGTTATTATTTTAGGGATTAAAGCATATATAGCTTAGCATCAGAGTATATGACATTCCTTGCATATGTATTAGTGAATGATTGCTTGATTACTTGTATGTGTGATATGGTAGCATAAGATTTGTTGTGTGTCACCATATTTTTTGCTCATATGTAAGTTCTAATAGATGTTATTATTAGTTTAGGTTCGTTGTTACTAGGGTAGTCGGGTTATGTTGCTCTGGTCTATAGGATTTTGAGTACGAAATTTTTAAGTGAGAGATAATATAACAACCTGTATCTTCAAAACCTAGAGATTTAAATAACTAATTTAAATATTAAAAGTTTATAAATCAAACGTCCCAAAAGGATAACTTTTAGAGATAAATGATTAGGACTCAAGACTTGTTCCGTTGGTTCTAGAATATGTTTTAGAGGAGTTTTAAGTATGAACATTGATATATTTTTTGTTACATTACTTTCAGGATTTACTTTTAGTTGTATGTATTATAGGATATACATTCACTATCGGACCAATGGGATCCTGGATGATGATTTATATTTTTGGAAACAAAAGAACAATACAAGTTATGTGGTCGAAGAATTTCTAGAATCGAAAGTTCGATGGCCTATACAACTTCAAAATGTATGAAAATGGCATTTTGAGACTCTACCATGAATGGTGTCATATTACATAGCATCATGAAGAGAAAAATGAGATGAACCGGGACATCGAAAAATTGGCGCGGTACGACACTCTTACAAGCCATATGAGCTCGAAATGTGAATGAAATTATTAAATTAATTAAATAAAGAATTTAAGTTCCTTAACTACCTTTTCCCTCTCCTTTATATAATATCCTCTCCTCCATAGCTACATAAATTCAAGAAATATTGACCTCCATTCTCGACCTTCATTTCTCATCGACATCCCTTCACAAGCCACACCATGATCAAAGAAGCACCAGGGAGCATGCCTAGGCAGAGCTAGCAGCGATAGGGTGGGTTTTGTCATTGGAAAGATAAAGGGGTCAGAGAAAGTCGACCGAAGGTGGAACAGAGTATATGGGGGCTTGCGTCTTGCTAATAGGAGAAGATCGACGGTGGTGGCGATGGCCAACGATGGTCATGGCGACAAGGAGAGGTAGTCAAACAACAGTAAAGGACTTTTAGAGAATGCTCTCTAGTGGTCGCAGGAGGCAAGGCCGAGTGCATCAAACTCGACTCGAGGAGGGGAATGTAGTGGTGGTGGTCAAAGGTATCGAGCTAGGGTGTGGCAACAACGGTAGAGATTGGAAATTGGAAATTTCGTGATCTGCAGCTAGAATGCTTTTTTAAAAAAGATGGGTAAAAATAGCTTTTCATAAATATTATTTAAATATTAACACTACAACAAAACAGTCATATTACAACTTTTACTTTACAACTAACATAAACCGACAGTTGTTATAGGTTATTTTTAACAACTGTTTATTTCCAGCAGTTGTAACATAGGTACTTTTAACAACTTTATTTATGCAGCAGTTGCAATATACGTCTATAACAACTGATTTTTTTGTGCCAGTTGTAAATGCTTAATTATTACAACTGTTTGTGCTAGTTGTCTTCTGAACACATAATTACCGCTTTCCACCTCAACAAAATTTTCCCCTTCCCTCCCTTCATTTCCTTGGCCGCTCAATTTATTCACTAAGTACTAAAATTCACAGTCAAAATTTCATACGCCTAAACCCTAACCCCATCGCGTTGACCTCGTCGCCCTTGCCGTCCATGAAACTAAACCCGCTCGCCGCCCTTGCCCTCCACGAAGCTAGACCGCTCGCCGCCCTTGCCCTCCACGAAGCTAGACCGCTCGCCGCCCTTGCCATCCACGAAACCCTAGTTTTCGTGTTTTCCTGCTGATCTAACAACCAATCATCGCATCTGGACTCGCTTCTTCTCAAAATCTTCGCGTCTTCGTCAGACTGTAGGTAAATTCCTTTTCCTTATTGCGATTTAATAATTGAACGTATACTGATTGGTCTGCGATTGTTTTTGTTGGGAATTATCCTCCTCTTGATTCTTTAAGAAATTGAATAATTAATAAGATCGTACTTTGATGCAATTAATTTCCAATTAATTTCATGCAATCTTATGCATCAATCCCGTATCTCCGCTTAATTTGTTTACTGATGCAGCCTCGCATGGATCCAACGTTGGAGTTAAACACCGATGCTGCAACCTGATGAAGTATCCTAATTAGAGATTTAAGATCCGAGCTATTCTAGATCTATTGCCTACTGTCTTTACCCAAGAGATGCTACCATGTGCTTTACCTAGTCTAAAATTTGAGGTACTTGCATGCTTGATTTTGCCTGCTTTTTGAGATGTTGACTTCTTATACTGGAGACTGATGCACGCTTAGAAGTTCTTGAAGCAATAAATGAAAAAATTCGAAAGCGTTTCAGAAACCCGAAATTAGCAAATAGCAACTTCACAAAAATATGCAGGCATGCTTCCTTGGCATGGTGCCGATGTATTCTTGTTAAATTGGTTTCGATCACACCATTACCCGAGTCAGATATCCCTTGTGAGCAAGCTAACACTTGTTTAGAAACTGGAGTGCAACTCTTTGTTGATTTACAGCCTGATGAATTCTTGAACTCATCGAATGAAGATCCTCATTCAAAAGGGTTGGATTTAAACTTATACCAAACTTTATCAAGGGTAAAACATTTGCGTATTCAGAAGGCAAAAGAAGAAAATTTGGAGCTTGCAGCCATGTTGATGAGATGCACATACAATTACTGTAAAGATAGCTTCAGTGTAGCAGCTCCTACTGGGATTAGTCTTTACACAATATTTTTTCCATCTCATATGCCAATTGAAGGACCACAGCATTTAGACCAAGATAGAGTTGAGTATATTGATCTGAACATACCAAGAAAATTGCTTTTGTGGGTATACACGCTTCTTCATGGTCGTTACTCAAACATATCATCTGTTATTAAGTACTGCGAAGAGCATGCCAAGTCAAGAATGAGAAAAGGAGCTACAACACCATCTCCTGTTCAACAAGCCAACGTTCAAGGATTGGTTCCTCATGCAGGTGGTGCTAAAGAAAAAAATGACCGAGATGAACAAATGGAAGTTGATGAAAACCCTTCTACTTCTTTAGTTTCAGTTCGTCCTGAGCAGCAGCAGCAGCAAGAAGATACTGTACCTGACTCAGTTTAACATTTATCATATTTTTCTTTAGATTGCGATCATAATCTCAAAAAAGCAGCTCTGGTTTAACATTTAATCGTATGTTTCTTTAGATTGGTCAATCTGCGTATAGTAGCGTTGTATCAAAGTGGTCAATCTGCGTATATTATAGAAGTGGAATTTTGTTATGTATGAATAGCTACTGAAATATAGAATCATCCAGTACTCGTACAAAGTAAGCTGATAATATTTTGTTTAGTTGTCAACGTTTATTTAGCTATTGAAAATTTTCTTATTAAAAAAAAAAAAAAGAGAGATGTTGACTTCTTGTTGTTTAAATTGTTATTGACAGAGATGTTCGATAGTGATGTGCAATGGTGCTGATGAACTACTCTCATCCGCTAGTCATGATTTGGCCGAAGTTGCTATGACAGGTGATTTTCAGAATAGATTATTCAGTGAAACGATAAAATTGCAACAGCAAATATATGACAGGTGTGAAATTAAATACTGCTTATTCTAAGTTAGCACTGGAAGCACATTTGATTCATATGTTTTTATGTTATTATATTAAAGGTTTTTTGATCTAGTTTTCTTGTGTTAACAAAGCTTCTAACTGGCATATACATTTTTTATATGTGCAGTTTGGAGGAAAAAATTGTCTTCTTACATCATTTTTCTACATGTTTTATAGACATTGTTCGATGTAAAGGAGCACCGCAAAGAGGTAGCTGTACATGCTGAGCAAACCCAACAGACATTAATATTTTTTTTCTCAAAGTTAACCTATATTTGTACTTGTTAAGTTTTAATATGTTTCTATTTTTATGCAGTGCTATGGCCCAGTTTGTACTTGTAAATCTTGCTAATATTTTGGATATAGTTATTTTTCCGGAAGACTCATAATATTTACTTCAACATAATGGATTCAACTTCTAGTAAGTCCTTTTCCTCTGCTTTGTGTTAGAGGAGTTTATCAAATTTTAGTTCTACGTATTTTTCTCTAGTACAATTAATTTCATAATGTGAACCTATATCTCTCCACACACTCATTGTATATCATTTACACAAGAGACTGTTAGAATGCTGGTAACTTAAATAGAACATGCACCATAAAATTAAATTACTTGAAAGATATAGACTTTTTGATCTAGAGAGTTTGTATAAAGTTTTAGGTATATGACATGTAAGCAAACTATTAGGATAGGATAGATTCTTGAGATTTCTTATGGATATTGGAATTGTATCAGTGAGGTTTCTTGAGTTAGGTTAGACTAAAAGATAGGATAGGATAGGATAGTTTTAGGTATGTGACCTGTAAGCAAACTATCTAGAGAGTTTGTGCATGGCTCATTGTTTAAGTTTATATATTTTCACTACTTACATTTTGAACTTTTTTTGTTAACTCCATATGCATGATCTATGGCGATTATAGAATCGCTATAGAAAGTTTTTATAGCGGTTTTTACACGTTATAAAAAGTCCTTTTTGTTGTAGTGTGTTTAGATTTGTTTGGTGGCAGTTGACTAGTTTGGGAATTTTTATGAGTTTTATGTTGTGCTTGGTGTGGTTGCAGGTTGAATGTTAAGGAGCAGCAAGTCAATGTGGTGAAGTGGAATTGTGGGTGGTGATGAAGTTGGTTAGGTATGTATTTGATGTACGGTGAATGTATGCACTTGAGATAGTGAAGTTGCTGGAGATGTTTTGAAACTGGTGGAGTGAAAAGCATTTGATGTATTTATATTGACGTATGTCATGGACAAGTTGGTCAGGTATGTATTTGATGTACGGTGAATGTATCTATTTATATTAGTGTATGTTATGGATTTAGTTATATTTTGTAATAAAATTATGAATTCAAAAATGGTGTAAAATTGAATTGTTTTAGCTTTTATTAAATGTGAATGGTTCATGTTGTTTCAAGTAATGTTAACGATTGTAGTTATTATTAGTGAAATATCGGTTTTAATTATAATGTTGTGATATATCGGAAGTTGAATTGCAATTGTTGGTAGCAGTTGTAAAAAGATTTATTGCAACTGTCAATAACAGTTGTAAATGAATTTATTACAACTGCCAAGAGCTATTGCAAAAGTTATTGTTGCAACTGCTATTAGCAGTTGCAAAAGAGACCTATTACAACTGTCAATGCAATAGTTACGATAGACTTTACCACAACTTTCAAAAGCAGTTGTAAAAAGCTTTTTTTACAACTGCTTCTGCAACTGTCGGCAACAGTTGTAAAAATATTCAACTCTATTACAACTCTGGATATTAAGACTGGCGGCCGCCCGTTGTAATAGATCTATTACAACTGTTTTTGGCAGTTGCGAAAAGGTATTTTTGTTGTAGTGTAATTTATTTAAAATAAGTCAATATGCAATAATATTTATATCTATTGCATATGAGGTCCAATCAAGACGTGATTTTCACCATTGCGATCATCTCAAGATTTTCCACAGATTGGTGTAGTTTTGGTCTATGTTTGGACTGTTGAAATATATTGATAAGATAAGTTGGAATAATACTTTATATATGTATGTATGTATGTATAAATCCATATTTCACATATATTAGTTATAAGACCTTGATGATATAAAATGATATGTGTGTGTGTGTTTGGAGTTGGTTTGAATCATTCGACATAGGCTAGTTACTTGGGATCTTATGTTAATGATGAATACATGATTTGGACGCATATGTATTTATTCACATATTGATGATTCATTGAATTATTTCCAGGATTGTGTGTGTGAATTGTCGCTAATAATGAGACAAGGGATTTGTATCCTTTGTTGTAGTTATATTCGTGTATGTATATCTGCACTATAAGTGTGCACGTATTTCGTATAATTGGATCATTTGTGTTATATGTATGTATGTATGTATGTATGTATGTATATGTATGTATGTATGTATATTAATACATAGTTTAAGCATTTATGTATAATTTTGGTATGCTTAACTTAGGGGTATCGATAGGTGCATGGAATATATTATATATATTTATAGATACATTGTTTATGTGATATATATATGTATGTATGTATGTATGTATGTATGTATGTATGTATGTATGTATGTATGTATGTATGTATGTATGTATAAAGTTTTGGTATGTCTGACTTGATGTTACCAATTAGTACATGGAATTATATATATATATATATATATATATATATATATCTGTGTGTGTGTTATGCAATTTATATACAAGGTTCCGATATCCTTGACTTGAGGCTATCCATTATTGCACAGAATATTACAAACACGGATACATACACACATGTGCATTTTATGTGATTTATATATATAGTTTCTGTTCGGTATGCCTAACTTGGGGCTACTGATTAGTGCATGGAATACGCATGCGTATATATACACACATACATATAGAGATACGTGTTGATACGTGGTTTAAGGGATTTATATATAGTTCGGTATGCCTTACTTGAGGTTACTTCCGTGTGTATAGAATATTATATAAATACATACACACACATAGCTTGGGCGATTTATGTTTCCGGCATGCTTAACCTCGAGCTACTTATTAATGCGAGGCATGAGTGAAGACTTGTGTAGTTCACATGACGAGATGGTTAAAGTAGATTCATGTTTATGGATGTGTACATGGTATTTAGTGATTACATACATTTTCGGGTATGTTTGGTTAGAGGTAATCGGAGGGATATGCAACTAGTGAATGAAACCATTGTACTATAAGAGATGACACGACCGTAGATGTGATCTCGAAGAAGGAGCGGAGAGAGATTGGGATGTCATTCTAAAGTAGGTAATATACTGTTTATAACATTAGATGTTGTGAAGGGACCTACATGACTCAATAACAATCGGTGCTGACTTAGAATCAACAGATATAAGTTAGCTCCATGGAGAGTCTTTCTGGGTAACTAATGGTAATTTATTAGACGAATATTAGTTTTAAATATTTATATAACATTAACTTGTGTTATTACTTGCATGTTGTTTATATGTAGAATTAGGTGTGTGAATAATTATGTGTAGAATAATGATAATGTTGTTTACTTTACATCGCATGTTGAATAGGATTAGGAGATCAATGACACCGTTGATCATTGAGTGTAGTATTGATCATATGCTCATTTATCATGTTACCAGTAGCGTAGTACGCTCGTCATAGTATGCATTGTAGTAATAATTGAACAATTATTGTAAAAGCTTGAATTTTAAGCAATAATTAATTAATGTTAATAATGGTAATTTAATTAATCAATTTGGAATTTGAGAAATTATTTAATAAATTGATTTTGAAATTATTTAATAAAAGAGTTTAATTTGTGAAAATAAGATATTTAAAATAGAAATAAGTTAAAAATGTGGAAATAGTATTTTATAAAGGTTACGAATTGAAATAAAATATTAGTTTGGAAAAGAAGTGATTTTTAAGTGAAATTTTTTTTAATTAAATAAAATTTAGTTTCAAAGATATAAATTTACTTATTATTATATCTTTAGGCCCAAGCCCAAGTTCCTAAACCTAGAATTTTCTATATCCAGATCTTTCTTCCTTTAAATTTTTTTACTTTCGGTATACTTTATCACTTCACTTTTATCTTCCTCATCAAAATAGCCAAGCCTGCTTCCTTTTAGAATTATAGATCAAATCAAATAAATTATGATAAATTCCAAAATTAGAGTATGTTGATTCCTACATGTTATTGCACCATCTTATATGAAGAAATTTGAGTTTCGTAGAGGTGTTGAGGATCTGTGTGCATGCGTTCAAAGGAAAGAACAGAGGAAGAAGAAGAAGCTATAGGTGAGTTTTAAGTTCATAAGATCTATGCTTAATCTATAATATGTATGCATCTGAATTTGGTATGATATATAGATGACATGCGATGTGTGATATGAGTATAACGTGTTAGGCAAGATGAAAGTGGTGGAAAGGCTAGAATTTGATCGGAGAAGGAGCAATATTGCTCCAGCTTCGGTCGACTAATAGGCTTTTTCGGTCAACTGTATCCAGTCGACCGGTGATCGTGACTATACTAAAAAATAAAATAAAACATAAATAAAATAAATAAAAATATAGTATGTTATATAAAATCAAAATATACTAAAAATAAATATGTAAAATGTATTTGTGAAGTTTATTTGGAAATTTGTTAATGTAAAAAAATTTGATTTTGAGATAATGATAAATTCAAGAATAAATTAGATATTAATTTTAATAATTTTAGGGAAGTTGAATATATATTCATAAAAACATGAAATATAATTCAAATAGCATTTTAAAGTAAATTTTATGATTAATAAATTCAATTAAGGTTTAGTTATACATTTTCATATATATATATTAGTAATCTAAAATTACTCCAACACTCGGTTAAATTATAAAATGATTATTATTCATTTCTGATGTTTCCTCTGTGTTATACAGTATTGGATGGTGAAGATGATTTTTTGCCAGGTGATTCACATAATTTAAATACGAATTGGTAATTCATTCTAAAGTTGGAAATAAAATACACTAGATTAAAAGGATTGTTAACCTATCTAAAATGAATATATTTTAGTTTTAAAGTGTTTATTTAAAAGTTGTATTACCTATGTAATATTTGGGAAATAAATAATTATGGTTAATTAAGATTTCTGGTATTTTTAAAGTTTAATTTATATATAATAAATACATATTAAAATGTTTTCTGTAAATATATATATATATATATATATATATTTGATTGATAAGATTTTCCATAATATTTTTAATTACTCGTCTTCTCTATATTGGTTTTAATGTTATGAGCGGTTCACCGTTGATATTGATTTGGTGATGATTTTGATATGATATGATGATAACATCCTTGTTATGATTTTGTGATATAATTCTACGTGATGATAATTCCGAATAAACAGATTTATAATATTGTATAACATGGAACTTTTGATAATATTTCTTTAGTTATTCTTTGGACTCGTTATATAGAATATTGAGGAGATTAAGTGTAGTTTATTAGCAATAAATAAACATTTGAGTATCACGTAGCGGTATAGGATGTTGTTGTGATATTTATTCGATATTCATAATAAATAGATGATACTCACATGACGGGAACAGTTTTATGAGTGTGAGATGATACACGTAGTGATGAGTATGGCTTTGTGCCTACATTCAACGAGTATGGCTATGTGCCTAACGATGAGCAAGACTTTGTGTCCTTTTGTATTAGTTCTACATACCACTATCATTATGTACTCCTTTTATTTGCATTGAAGAGGACTAGATGGCTAAAATCTACCCTAATGGCCTGATTGTGGGGTTGTGCCCAGATCTATGACACTATATTTATGTAGCTTTGTGCTCTTGCTTCTTACATTTGCCTTTATGTCTCATAAGTCAGCAGTCCATTACCTATAAGGGCTAGAGTTGGATATGACTATTGAGTCCTCACGTTGATGAGCACATTGGTGAATACGTGTCACGATTCCATGATGGTAACTAAGACTATAGAGACTTTGTGTCTCTGGAGCTTGCTTTGTGCCATCAGTCTTCCATCTGGTACCAATAGAGTGGCAGTTTGGCATATAATATTGATACCCCTCACTTTAGTGTAGAGATGGGCTATTTGACCCACATATTGTTATGTTTATATGGCTCTACTTCGGACTTGGTGTTTATCATAAGGTAATTTCCCATTATGATGTATTAAGATAGTTATATCTTTGAGAAGATGAGATTATACCTGAGCTAGTCATCTTCAGTGTAATGGATTCTCATATTACTATTCATATTGATAAGCAGCATATCCTATCTTTCATATATTGATGATGATACTCTATTTATCGATATTGAGAGATATATTTGGGCAATGATATGTGTCAGCCTGATTATGCTTGGTGATATCTCACTTATTGATATTTCTGGATTTCGATGATGATTTCTGGCTATGTATGATTCACCCATTTATGATTATTTCATGATTTCTAACTTGAAGTTTCTATATGGGTGATTACATCTTTTGGTATCATAGTTGGTTACTTCATGCTCGTGTTTGAGTTATTCATGTGGTGTGATGCTTTGATGGTTATCTATGATTATGATATTATTATTGTACTTCATGCACATTTCCATGGTTATACCTATGTTGTTAAACCAATAGAGGATTTGTGTATCACTGGTATAGTTATCATGTTATTATTCTTTGTTTATACTATGTTATCTATATTATAGATACTTGATTAGACATAATCTGACTTGTGTGTTATTTATATAATGCTTGGGGTCAATCCGAGGCATTTCAGATACTGGGACAATATGACCTGCATGAATTTTATTGGGCTTAGTGGAGACTTATATCAGGATTGTTACATAACATTTAGATGACTTTGATTCATTGTGTATATATGATGTTGTATTATATATTGATCACATTACATTATATTGAGATAGTTGACATTTGAGATGAGTTGTACTTTAATTGTATTATTGTATTACATATTATATGTTACCGCTGCGATTTTGACTTTGTGTTTTATGATATTTGTTGTATATTATGTATCGTTCTGCCCTAGATTCACATGTGTTTATCGCTTTGTACAGATATTGTGTATGTATAGAAGAGACATTTATTTGATGTTTTAATATGTAACAGTTTTAGTCTAAGGGAATATCCACGTGTGTGCCCTATATAGTCTTATTATCTATATTATCTGACAGTATTACCCAGTAATACTATTGTATGGTATGGGTATAGAGGTGGGGTGTTTACATTTAGTATTAGAATGGGCTTAGAACAATACATTGTATATTAAAGACATGAGTCAAGACCTTAGATGAGACTTAGAGTCATTGACCCTTGAGATTGTTGGGTAGTTTCCTATAAGGGATAATTGATATGTATAGGATGATTACTGGGGTAATCATCTCAGGAGGTATTTGATATATTTTAAAATTATATAATAACTTTTCGTTTATTCCTTTTGGATATGTGATGTCAAGGGTTGGAGTAACAAGGAAGAAAAGAGTTGGTTCAACCAGTAATATTTAAATTTATATTAAGTACTGTATTTTGGAATTTAGTATTGTATTATTATGGATGATATTAGTTATTAATCTTTGAATGACTTTAATCAGAGCGTGCATTGGAAAATTTATTATTAAATTTCGCTGAGTGTATTGCCCTTAGTCTTTTATGTTTAGGCGATAATTGGAAATTTTTGGTGTTGGATTTAATTATGAAAGTTCGTATGCATTTATCAAAGTTGTGAAAATGAATTTAAGTATTGGTTTATACTAATTATGGATAAATATGAACAGGGCCGGCCCAGGTAATTTGGTTGCCCTAGCCCAGATTTCAAATAATATAACAAAAAAAATTCCACTTTGCTGGGAATTGAACTTGGGTTGCCCCATTGAGCAAACAACACAATTACCACCACACCACATACTCAATTAATAATACTATTATACAAAATGTTTTTATCTTCATAAAATGCTAAACCACCACCACCCCCACCTGTTGCCCCTGCCAGATCCGTTGCCCTAGGCGATCGTCTTGCTCGCCTTACCTTAGGGCCGGCCCTGAATATGAATGGAATATGTTTGATTTTATAAAATGTTTATTGTAATACTTTATTGAGTAATATACTTATATATGTGTGTGTGTTTAAATGTGGTTGAAAGTGTTTCAAATTTATAAAGTTGTTTGATAGTAATGAAGACTCTTAGTTTATGAAAATGTAGCTTATTATTAATAAATGATTTTGTAAGTTAAATGAATGCTTCAATTAGAAATCTTTCGTGAAGTATACATATATTATAAGTAAATACTAAGTTAAGACATAAAGATAAATTGACAAAACTTTTATTGAAGTAAGTATATTTACTTTAAAAAAAATTAAATGAAATTGTTAATCTGTCCGTTGAGTGGTTTAAGAATTTTGTTCGACCAGCCTAAGTAACATTATCGATAGGAATTCCTAAACACTAGAACGAGACATTTGGACACAATGTTTTGGAAAGATATAAATATTTGGTGGAAACTAAAGTATTTTGAAAAAAAAATTAATACTTTAAATGAGAATTTAAGAAATGTAAATTATTCTAGTAAATTGTTGTTTGAAATCTATATTTGTAGAAGCTTTGGAGGTAAGAGTATTATCTATTATTTTGGCAAAGGTATTGTGAAGATATTATGTGTGTGTGTGTGTGTGTTTTAAGAGATGTCCACAGCCATTTGGATATTAATGGATAGCTGAGATCATTGGTGAGGCATTATTGATTGTATCAATACTACAGCCAATAGATATTAGTAAGCACTATCATAAATGGCGGGCAACGTCACTCTACTTATAATGTTTGAGAATTTGTGAAAGTATGAATTCTTATAAAGCAGATTATGGATTTTAGAATGTGATTTTAAAAGTAATGTAATGGGATTTGTTTTGAAAAATTATATAATTTAAATGCTTGATTTTGTAACTATGTCTAAGTAATGTGATTATATATGTTTTGCAGTTTTGAGGTATTATTTAGAAAAATGTGTTTTAAGGTATATTATAAAAAATGATAAGTAATGAGGGAAATAAATATTATACGTATGAAAGAGTTAGAATAAATTATAAAGTATGTTATGTCTGAGTAATCGAATGAGGCTTAAATAAGATTTTGTAAATATTAAAAATAAAATGCAGTAAAGTGGATTATAAATCATTAATGAGTGCAAAGGAGTTATAATATTAAAATATATTTGGAAAGTTATAGAAAGGAAAAATTCATTTTGGGTTACATGTATTGTTAAATGATAAAGAATGGAATTTTTTATTTTGGAAATTCAATGAAACATGAGGCTTTGATGAAAAAGTGATTTTGGAAATAAAGTATTTTGAAGAGTAAAAAGTTTAAAAAATTAATGAGTTATTTAACTGTGAATTATTTTGAAAAGAAATGGGGAATTAGTTTAGAAAAATTAAAAATTGAAGAATATTGAATACTTGTTTAAGACTTTATGAGAAAATTTTAAGTAAAATAGTAGTTGAAATTAATTTTTGTTGTAATAGGATGTTAAAAATTAACCAATATATCGAATGGATATTTTATTGATTAGAGAAATGAGATTTTAGAAGAAATTTTATTAATAGGATTTTGGTTTTTGGTAAAATAATTTAAAATTTTATTTGATGGAAAAGAATTTGAATTTAAAGCGCGTTTAAGTTAGAATAAAATGGAATTTTGGAAATATAATATATAAAATTGAAAATAAAATTATTTAAATGAGGTATTTTGTAAATTTGTAAAGTAATTTTCACTTATCATAAATATTTTGGTTATTAACTAGTTATAGATTTTCTCTAATGGGATATTGCTAAGACACAATTTTGTTAAGGGGGAGCAACAACCCAAATTTTAAGCAATAATTAATTGAAGTTAATAATGGTAATTTAATTAATTAAATTGGAATGTGGGAAATTATTTAATATATTGATTTTGAAATTATTTAATAAAAGAGCGTAATTTGTGAAAATAAGATATTTAAAATAGAATTAAGTTAAGAATGTGGAAACAACATTTTATAAAGGTAATGTAATTGAAATAAAATATTAGTTTGGAAAAGTAGGGATTTTTAAGTGGAAATTTATATTTATGTAAATTAAATAAAATTTAGTTTTAAAAAGTAATATAAAATAAAATTATAAATTCATTTATTATTATATCGTTTGGCTTAGGCCCAAGTTTCTAAACCTAGAATTTTCTATATCCAAATCTTTCTTCGTTCAAAAAATTTTAGTTTACGTATACTTTATCACTTCACTTTTATCTTCCTTATCCAAAATAGCCAAGCCTGCTTCCTTTTAGAATTATAGGTCAAATCAAATAAATTACAATAAATTCCAAAATTGGAGTTTGTTAATTCCTACATGTTGTTGCACCATCGTGTATGAAAAAAATTTGAGTTTTGTAGAGGTGTTGAGAGTCAATGTGTGTGCGTTCTAAGGAAAGAACAAAGGAAGAAGAAGCTATATGTGAGTTTTAAACTCGTAAAATCTGTGTTTAATCTATAATTCTATATGTATGCACTTGAATTTAATATGATACGTGGATGATATGCGATGTGTGATATGAGTATAATGTGTTAGGCAAGATGAAAGTGGTGGAAATGCTGGAATTTGATCGGAGAAGGAGCGATATTACTCTAGCTTTGATCGACCAATGGGTTTTTCCAGTCAACCGATAACTGTGACTGTATTAATATATATATATATATATATAATATAAAAATATAATATGTCATATACAATCAAAATACACTAAAAATAAATATGTCAAATGTATTTGTAAAGTTTATTTGGAAATTTGTAAATGTAATCAAAATTTAATTTGAGATACTAATTAATTCAAGAATAAATTAGGTATTGATTTTAATAATTTTAGAGAACTTGAATATATATTCATAAAAATATGAAATACAATTCAAATAGCATTTTAAGCATTCTAAAGTAAATTTTATGATTAATAAATTTAATTAAAGTTTAGTTTTACATTTGCATATCTATTTAATAATCTAAAATTACTCTAACACTAAACTAAATTACAAAATTATTATTATTCATTTCTAATATTTCCTCTGTGTTATACAGTATTGGATGGTGAAGATGATTTATTGTCACATAATTCGTATAATTTAAATATGAAGTGATAATTTATTCTAAATTTGGAATATAATATACCAGATTATAAAGGTCGTTAACCTATCTAAAACGAATATATTTTAGTTTTAAAGTGTTTATGTAAAAGTTGTATCACCTATGCAATATTTGGGAAATAAGTAATTATTGTTAATTAAGATTTCAGGTATTTTTAAAGTATAATTCATATATAACAAACACATATGAAAATATTTTCTGTAAATATGTATATTTATTTGATTGATATAATTTTCCATAATATTTCTGATTACTCAACTTCTTTATACTAGTTTTGATGTTATGAGTGATTCACCGTTGACGTTGATTTGGTGATGATTTTGATATGATAGATGACGACATCTTTCATGTGATTTTGTGATATAATTCTATATGACGAGAAATCTGAATAAACGTAGTTATAATACCGTCTGGTATGGGACTTTCAGTAATATTTCTCTGGTTATTATTTGGACTCGTTATATAGAATATTGAGGAGATTGAATGTAGTTTATTAGTAGTAAATAAACTTTTGACTATCATGTAGTGATATGGGACGTTATTGTGATATTATTTGATTATTTATTGTAAATAGATGATGCTCACGTGATGGGAATAGTGTTGTGAGTGTGAGGTGATACACATAATGATGAGTATGGCTTTGTGCCTACATTCAGCAAGTATGGCTATGTGCCTAACCATGAGCAAGACTTTGTGTCTCTTTGTATTAGTTTTATACCACTATTATGATGTACTCCCTTTATTTGAGTTGGAAAGGACCATATGACTAAAATCCTCCCTAACGGCCTAATCTGGGTTGCGCCCCATATCTATGACACTATATTTATGTAGCTTTGTGCTCTTGCTTTGTTCATTTGCCCCTATGCACATAAGCCAGCAGTATGTTATCTATATGGGCTAGAGTCGGACGTGACTATTGAGTCCTCGCATAAATGAGCACAACTTCGTGATAGTAACTAAGACCATAAAGACTTTATGTCTCTAGGGCTTTCTTTGTACTATCAGTCTCCCTTATGGTATTGACGAAGTAGTAGTTTGGCATATACTATTGATACACCTCACTTTGGTATAGAGATGAGCTATTGTTATATTTATAAGCTCTGCTTAGGCCTTGTGTCTATCATATAATAATATCCCGTCACAATGTATTCAGATAGTTATATCTATGGGAAGATGAGACTGTACCTGAGATAGTCATTTTGATATAATGGATTCTTATATTACTATTTATATTTATAATAGCCTATCCTATCTTTCATATAATGATGATGATGCTCTATTTATCGAGATTAAGAGATATATTTGGGCAATGCTACCTGTTATCTTAATTATACTTGGTGATATCTCACTTATTGATATTTTCTGGATTTGGATGATGATTTCTATATATGTATGATTCACCTATTTGTGATTATTTTTTGATTTTTGATTTGAAGTTTCGATATTGATGATGACATCTTTTGGTATTATAGCTAGTTTCTTCATTCTCATGTTTGAGTTATTCATGTGGTGTGATGCTTTGATGGTTATCTATGATATTATTATTGTACTTCACATGCACATCTCCTTGGTTATACATATATTGTTAAACCGATAGAGGATTTGTGTACCACTGGTATAGTTATCATGTTATTATTCTTTGTTTGTACTGTGTTACGCATATTATAGACACTTGATTAGACGTAGTCTGACTCGTGCGTTATTTATTTAATGCTCGAGTCAGTCCGAGACATTTCAGATACAGGGACGATATGATCTGCATGAATTTTATTGGGCTTAGTGGAGACATATATTAGGATTGTTACATAACATTTAGGTGACTTTGATTCATTGTATATGTATGATGTTGTATTGTATATTGATCATATTACATCATATTGAGATTTTTGACATTTGAGATGAGTTGTAATTTTATTGTATTCTTGTATTATATATTATATGTTATCGTTGCGATTCTGACTCTTTATTCTCTGATATTTATTGTATGTTATGTATTGTTCTATCCTAGAGGCACATGTGTTTATTGTTTTGTACCAATATTGTGTATGTATGGGAGAGATATTTATTTGATTCTTAAATATGTACCATTGTTAGTCCAAGGGAATATTCACTTGTACCCCATATAGCCTTATTCTCCGTACTATCTTATAGTATTACACAGTAATACTCTTGGATAGAACAGGTATAGAGATGGGGTGTTTACAATTATTATGTATTATCCTAATTTATTGTTGTAAGGATATGAAAGGACGAGGTATGATTAGCATTGATAGAGTTAGGGGTATGTTCTAGGAGCAATTATGTAATTTGTTACATATATCTAACTCGGTAATCAATCTTGCTCAAAACAAAAGGTGTTTCCTTTCTATTACATACTTGATATAATGTGTTGTATATTAATTAATTTAATTAAAAGTATGTTTAATAAAAAAAACTATAAATGGTATGTTTAGTGATAGTAGTTACAATGCATTGTAACCATGAGTAATTTATCATAATAAAATAAACATACTGTTTTTAATATTTCCAGTCATGATCAATCGAGACTAGATATCGATACATCCATTGAGACTAAAGTACATAATGCTCTTCAAATGTTGGACAATGTATTACTGATGACTGCTGGGGGCACCAAAGGGTTACGTATTGATAGTTATTGGATAACAATGGAATGGCTCACTCAATAGTTTTCTATTGGTTAATATATCTAAGGGAAAACAAAAAATATCGATGTGACAAAACTATACAATTCTCTCGACTTGAGAATATTGTTTGTCTTTAATGTGGAGGCTCCACTTTGATTAAAGTTAAATTATGGCTTAATGTCCATCGAATGACTATAGTTGGATCGAGGGGAAGCATTGGTATTGAAACACTATTCAAGAGAGGATTTATCTTCTCAGTTATATAAGGTAGCATCACATTAAACTGAAGTCAACTCAAAGTCAAATTCTCTAGCCACAATAGTTCGTTTAATAATGATTGTTATTATTGAACCAAAGACTTTGTATTTGAATTATAGAGTTGAATATGGCTGATATTGGAATTTTGACCATTACCAAATTCCGTAAGTCCAAAGTAATATATTTTAGATGAAGAGAATTGGTGTAAATAATAATCACTACCAGGTACCGCTTAACATTAGATTTCACCGAAACCAAGTAAGCGATAAATTTGGTCAAAATGTCACACCACCTGCTGAGTGACATAGGAACATTATTATTCGAATTGTTTGATATTAATCGCTGACCAAATTTACACCTAAGAGTCACACAACTGAAATGTTGAATGCTCCTTTGACCACATGATTTAATTAATTTATGATTGTTATAAATTAATTGAATTAATTTATATTTAAGAAATATTAATTATAAAGTTTTTATTTGATATGTTGAATAGTATTAAAAATTAAGTTTATAATAGTTAGAAATATATTAATCGATATACGGTATCGATATACGTTTAAATTGGATTTAAATGCAATAAATATTGTTCGGGCTTGAAGTGGGTTTGAAGTCCATATGGGCATGTCATTTTCCGCCATGATTTGATCATGGTATGGCCAACCACACTATGGCATTGGGGCGTGGTTATGATGTGTTAAAAAGGTAGAGAGTGAGTAAGAGAAAATAAGAATATAGATCCTACATTTTCTTTCTGGTCACTCCTTTATAGAAGAATCATAACCCTCATTTTAAAATTAGTTTTAGAGCCTCCATTAATCCCCTTGCTGGCCGAAAATTATAGACCTCCCTCTTTCAAGATTAAATCAAATAAAATCAAATCTATACGGTAGTCGGCAATTCGAACCTCGAATCTTCTGGATTGTGATAAGATTCAAGGAGTTCATTTCAACATCTCAACCTGTGTATCCTAGGCTTTGATGAAAGGTATTCATCTTGTTTATTGACTCATTTAGCATTATTTATAATTAATTATTACAATATATTGTAGGTTGTTAGATTATATTACAAATCTAGTATATCGATGATCTGGCATATATTAGATGGTTGAATATGTTGCGTCTATATATATATATATGTGTGTGTGTGTGTGTGTGTGTGTATGTATGTATGTATGTGTATGCATGCATGCATGTATGTATATAAACGTTCAATGTCACACCCCAAATAGTACAGCATCCATATAGCCCTTTGATTTCCACCACACAATCTGAACTAAATAATATGGTTTTCTCTCTCATCCCACTAGTCATATTATTTAATTCGGATTGTGTGGTGGAAAACAAGAGGCTATAGGGGTGGAGAAAATCAGAGGTGCCATTGAACAGTTTTATCATTTAATATAGATGAACGTTTGTATAAATACATCTTAAATATTTTATATAAAATATTATTTCCACGTATATATATATATAATTGTATTTTATATATGTATAATTTTATATAAATATATATATATATATATATATAACATTTGATGCATATATATACGCACATTTGATGCATATATATATATATATATATTCATTTAGACAGCACACAGAATAGTAGAGGGGCTAACATGTCCGTCGTAGTATAAATCCCAACATCTATACACGGGCATGCAAACCATGCAACTTTATTATGCTGCATGTACACACACACACACACACACACATATATATATATATATATGTATGATACACATATTCAAACATATTACAAAATAATATAAAGTAAAGCTTTATTTATAAAATTAAATAAAATAATAATCTTATTTAAAAGAAATTTAGAAAAGTTCTAAATCAATTAGACTTCATAGACTTAATAAAGATCCAAAATGGTAAAAAAAATTGAAATTCATCTATTTCTTCCACTATCGGCTGACCAAGTTCCAACAAGTATTACCCATAGACTCTTGCTCACGTTTATTAGATATATGTAGGTTACATTTACATATAGTACTTAGAGACAGTCTCCTCAACGGACTTTTGTCTAACCTTTGTTTTCTCTATTTTTCCTTTTTTGAACAACTTTTGATTACTCTCACGGGTAGGTCTAGTGTCAGGTATTTTGGGACATCTTAGCAGGATGGTTGGATCCTTAGGTGCATGGCGACCATGATCTTCAGTTATCGGTTATTGTTTTGTGCATTATAGATATTATTGTATGTGAGATCATGTGTTGTATCTAATGTATCACACTCACTGCTCAATTTGTATTGAGACGATGTATTTTGATTATATTGTTATTAAGTTTTTATTCTCATATATGAATTATATATAATGTCTGTCATATTTTGTCTCCATATAAATAAGTGGTACAATGTATTTTATTATTACGTTGTGAGATTATATTGAGATATCATGTGAGATAGTATTGTTTAAATTTACCATGACGGTTTGTCACTTACGGTGTTCGGAATCATATGCGGTTGTTTTACATTGATTCGAGGTATCGTAAATGGGAGGCCGTTACATGGCCTTTGCGTTGGACTTTGAACGTAGCGAGCCTGATTTTTATGTTGCGAGGAAAACGAGCAACAAATGCAATTATTGACTTATAGCTGTATTTGAACAATTTAAGTGCATTTATATAACGTACTTATAATTTTAACTGTGTATTGCATATAAAATTTATTTTTAGATGCATATTTATTATCTTTCAACCTACTTGAATGGATTTTGATTAGTTGTTTGAAAGAAGTTAATTTTAAAACATTATGTTTGACAGTATTTTTTAATGTAAAAAACATAGTATTAAGTTAAGTAGTAAATAATATGTATAGTTGTTTATAATTTATTTATCCATCATCCTCGATTTAAGCACATTCATTTAAGCTAATTAATTAACATTTAAGATGTTTAAATTTTTAGCGGCATTGATTAAATGCACGTAAAGTTTATACTAGATTCGGCAAAAGCATTTGAATTTTGACTACAAAATGAAATGATATATTCATCTAGGGCATTTATAATCGACGATACAATTATAGTTGTTTGAATGGTGTAGTTTTAATTACATTAGCGAGATGCATTTATAACTACATGCTAGTGATGCAATTGGAGAGATGCATTTTAAATCGTCATTATAATGCAATTTTAACTGCATTCGTGGGATGTAATTTAAACCTGTAGCAGTTTTCATTGTTTTTAAATCCTTTTAAGGCAATTTGAAGACATCTTAAGATGCTTTTGAGGCATGCAATTAAAAGATATTGAATTGTATGTTTTTATAATGAAGCCGAATTATAAATACGTTATTTATATGAATTTTTTTGGATTTTCAAATAAAAGGTGAATTCCATATTTTGATATTTACATTTGCATAATATGTATCGTTAAAAAGATCATAAAATTTATGATTTAATAATGAAAAATGATTGTTAATATGATTTTTCTATAAAAAGCTATTGGATTTTTACATTGGAATTACAACAAAGTGTGTCATATAAACACGGGTGCAAGAATATTGTCGCTGTGAAGGAAAAATAGCATTTGGTTGTGAACATAGACCTAATTTACATAAAAATATGATATAGGATTTCGTTGTGTATTAAAATTATTAATGGGGACTTAACGTCCAAATCACCTCATACCTACCATATTGTTGTATGCATGACAAGAACATGTCGTTCGCGTTATGTATTGCATTTTGTATTTTATTTTGCAAAAAGTAATGAAAATATATCCTGCTGCACCTTATCTACATCCTTATGATTTCTCGAGCAGAACTACACGAAATCAAACAAAAATTTATAAATATACTTTACACATCACAAGATCATCTTCCTAAAATTTGACTAATATAAATAATACTGATATAAATAATATTTTAAATCTACAGCAGTAACATCGATTTAAAATTTCGCATATGTTGGTAAGTTTGTCAACAGTGGTCTAGCTGAAAGTGAATCTCGTCCAACTTCTAAACTACACCAAGAAGTTAACGCTCTCTTTGAGGGTGTTAACAAAGTTGCACTCAAAATTCACCACCAATCATATGAAATCCTCAAAACTGCAAAAGTAGAAGTTGATGGTGCTCCATTTAACCAAGCCAAATCATATAGGCAAGAAAACACCACTTTACACGTTTATATACAACAAGTTCAAGAATGGTGTGTATCTACATATAATTACAATGTACAACCCATGCTTAAAAAGTAATTCACTGAATGAAAAGTTGTAGAACCAGTTTTCAATCGACAATTGGCATTATTGTGCAATGTGTCATCTTGTTCTAATCGAAAATATTGATCCAACGAAAACACAAATGTGTAGATAATATTCAGGGTTTTTCAGATTGTTAACCACCCAACAGAAAGGGATATCAGGATCTAATTTGATCCCTTGGATTCTAATTAGCTTAATTTCATCTTTTTTCTGCACCTCAACCTTATCCTTGCTGGATTCCTCGTCAATCTGAGATTCCTCTTCAAATATTTCTGGCAATAAACCTTTGATTGCGTTCTCAAGTGTGATACTGCCCTCTGCATCCAGATACAGTATAAACATAACTCTATAAGGAAACGAGTTTATCATTGTTATAATTCTTTTAGAAAATCATTGATATAGATGTGGCTGGACACAGTAATTTAGCATAGATGATTTTTCATAAGTTCCTTCACTTACTGTGGCATTTCATTTCATAAGGACCCAACTTCACAATTCAAAGAAAGAATTATTTCTTTAACCTTAATTTCTTTATATCTGTGTAAACAACTTTTTCCACATTGCCTAAAAACTAATCAACCAACTTCACAGTTGAAAGAATGGACTGCTTTTTCTTTTTTTCAATAATTTTGTGTATCTATATATAATGGTTAATGTATGGTTTTTAAATTCCAAACGAATGAACTTCAGAGGACATGTATGGTTCTAGCATAACTATTTAAAGTTCTGAACCTCAAAGAAAGCAAAAGTATAATAGGTTACATTCTGGGTTTATAATACATTTGTGAGCTGTGCCCAGATTTGTAAGGTGTAACTAAAACAGATAACTAAGATGAAATTTGTGCAATTTATATGAGCTATATAGATAGATCATAAAGAGGACACTGGCGTACCTTCATCCTTTCGAAACTCAACAGGCCGATTTAAGTACAAGATTTCACTCCAGCTGTCAGTTGCACAAGCGTCCTCCATTTCTTCGGTCTCTACGCCAACGCTACGAATATATAATCGCACAGGTATTCTGCCTGATCAAAATTAACAGTCGCTTAAATTTGTGAAAGTGAAGTGCATAAACTGTTAACTTCATGACATGATTATACCAGTTTATAAACAATTGTATTATAGCACTTAACGATTGCTGTTGTGTTTTCTAGGAGGCAAATAGCGAAAATTCTTATTATTAAAATTCCAATAATCATTCGTCTATTCAGTTAAATCATAGATTATCTGGACCATCACAAAACCATAGAAGGAAACACATCTAAAATTGATAATTAGTTGAAATTTAATTTCAATCAATAAGAAAAATACGAAAGTTTGCAATCAACAACTTTAAATCATAAAATTGTATTTGTTTAGTTTTTATTTTGGGGAAATACCATTTACAATATCAATTTGGATATGAAGCAAAATCAAATTTCCGCATTAACCAAATTTCCGCATTTTACACCGAAATCTTCTTTTATTTTCACACAAAAATTTGTATAAACTAATTAAAAATAACTATTCCCTTATCAAAAATAAGGGAAAAAATAATTATATTGACCCAATTCAAGTTGAAACTGTCAATATACAACTTTATAAATCATATAAATTAAGAAAATTACAAGCATTTATTTAGCCCTTGTCGCATTCTGTAGTATCATAGCTACAAAATATTACATGAATGGAAAAGAACAATTAAAAAAGTTAAATATAAAACAAAAATAACCTGATTAATTAATAAACGAAAAAGAAAAGAAAAGAAGGTATGTACATGATCGCGTAGGTCCACCAGCATCAGTTCCAGTTGGTTGTTGAGATTGTGCAGCCAGTGGAGAATTTTTGACTATGCAGTCCTCTCCCACTGGTCCCAGCTTAAGCTTGGATGAAACTCGGACATAGCTCTCCACATTACCTGTTACAACATGGATACATAAACTATGAAGCATGGAGACAAGATTGTATTTATGGCATATTGTAAAACAGAGACGCATATTGTAAAACAGAGACAATTAGATTCACACACGTCTAAATATAAGAGACATCTCAATGTGCTAAAAAAATAAAAGTAGGAAGCAAAAAACTAGCAAAGTATATCAAGTTGCACCGAGTGTAAAAATAATTTTGATTTTCAGAAAAGAAGGTTATGTGTGTTTACAGTGTGCAGCTGTAAGTTTAAGTAAATAGAAGAAAATGTTAAGGTTTATGATTTGAGTGATCATCAACTGGCTAATCTTATATTCAAGTTCAGTTCTGATACCATTTAAGGTTTTGGGTCCAGAGCCTAAATGTACGGCAGCATTACATTCAAGTCAGGAATTAGTTGAACAGGTAGAATTCTACTGAAAATCAAAAAAGCATATTATGTTTAAACATACTATATAGCATTCGCATTACAAAAATCTTCATGATTCTCACAATTGCTTCTTAACATGAGCATGTTCTTTTTACAGGATATATTGCACCATCGGTTTAAATAAACTTTTAAAAAGATACAGATTCTAATATTGCCACTTGTGTATAAAAGACATGTAGATTGGCAATGAAAGACCCAGCCAACCTGTCTGCTAACATCTATTACCTTTAAGCACAGACTGCCATAGCTCAAATTGATCTGCTTGGGACATATTCATGACATTTTTGCAGTTTCCATTAATTATGTAAGCTGCCTGCATGATTTCGCATGTGTGATAGCAGAAGACCAGTATTTAGCATAATAAACAAGAGACGAATGTGCCATTTAACCACTCACAATCTAAAAAATGATCCTAACTAACGTAAGTACAAAAAGATTTATTCACGATTCAACAAGAAAAATATTCTGTAATGTGAATATCAAACACATTTCTAAAGTTATGAAACTTAAGGATACTAATCCCCGGGATTGGCTTTGATCTTTTCTTGCACGGCTTATAGGTTGGAAAGGCATCTTTTGCGTATATGGTTGCGGTGGCATTTGCAATGATAATCAAAGAGAAGTAAAATACCATTACTGCAAAAGTCACTTGTAAAACACACGCGCACACACAGAGAGACATACATACATACATACATAATTTATGTAAAAGAATCCCTTGCTGAAAAACATTGACACGTTTATTTGTCCTTTCAAAATTTTGGAATGGAAGCACAATTGATTGAAAACTTTGGTAATCATTTGTCTAACATTTACGATAACTTCAGAAAGCGTATAAATGGAAAAGGTTTGCTGAGGCGCTATATACTATGTACAAATTTGAGACTAATATACTCATCAGTTACTGTTTATGCAGCATGCTACGCATGAGTAAATACTAAAAAGAGGTCACGCTTGGAATTTGAAGCTGTGAAGAGTGGAAATATATTGGATTGCGTTCCAGTGATGCCAAACCGGAATTGTACATGAGTAAACGTTTTCTTACATATTTCAAAAAGATGAATGATTGTATGCTCAAAATGAACACAAATTTTCTAAAACATATGTCAGATGTTCAGACAAACAAAGAAACTAATTTGGAAAGTGAATAGAAATGACTCCCCAAGAAAACTACTGTAAAAATACTGATAAAGACCACAAGCAATGGCTCAAAATGAATTCAACACCAACATCAAATATAATCTAGCCAACCTACAGCAATAGCATTTTCTTTTAACTACACTATGTTAAGAGCAGTTTAACCTCTTTCAATGAGTTTATAAAGCTCCACTTAACACTGTCTTCTCCCTCACAAGGTGTCAATATTTCTCCTGGATATCCTCTAAAATGAACCTGCGAAGTGTTTGAATGCAACATGTTTAATAAATTACATAACTGATAAACTTGGACGTGAAAATTTTCACATTTTGATTGCATGACAAAATCAACCGATCAATGTAGTGCGACCAAATGAATGAAATGTAAATTTTCAAAGTTTGACTTTTGTTGTTACAATGCAACAATGATGCTTCCTACGCATAAACACATCAGTCGTAAGTTCAACATTCCTTTATGTTGAGAAAGAACGTTAAAATTCTTTGCATGTACCTAAACTTCGATAGTGCAATGTTTATTTCTGCTAAATCACAAAACTGTACTAAGAAGTTAGCCTTATTATACTGAACAATTCTGCACATATAGATATCCAACATGAACAATAACACCGGTTATGAACAAAACAAAACTATCTAAAAGTCCGATTAATTGACATGCATAACAAATTCATGCTAACCAGCTATTTCTTAGGTGATCTGAAGGCTAAAACAACCCGCTTTGCATTTTCCTAATGGATAAACTCGGAATTACAAGGGCAGGTCGTCAAACAATTTCCTCCAGTTTAAGTGTTTTTAGCACATGCCTATACTATCATTAGCACAAACGTCCCTATAACATTTCTTCTCCAAGCATATATAACCGCTAACACAAACTTTGGTCAAACAAATAATTGTAACCACATCACTCAGAGGGGCAGGGAACAACCCATAACGGCTAACTTAATCTTTTAGCCCATTTCCACCCACACCCCCCCCCCCCCCTCCCTCTTGTTCCCCCAAAAAAAAATCACCCTCCTGCAAAGGGCGTAAAAGAGGGAACTGAATTTTGAATGTGGATGAAAGAATTAAGCGTACCACCATCCTGCAAAGAGAGTAAAAGAGTGAACAGAATTTTGAATGTGGATGGGAGGGAGGAGGGTTTATTATGTTTTGTGGGGTGTGTGTTGGGGGGGGGGGGGGGGGGGAGGGGTGGTTGGGGGAGGAAAAGCTCATAGGTAAAAGAGGGAACCGAATTTTGAATGTGGATGAAAGGAAAGTATAAAAAGGTTTTCTTGCCAAAAGTATCCGCCATGACAAATGCTTTCGCACATCACACAAATCTTAACTCATGTTAATCCAAGGTTGTGTGAAGGCTTAGTCAGAAGGTGGTATAACATTCACTGGGTTTACAAGCACAAACTATTCCAAATTATATAAAAGAGGATCTAACAGCATAAAGACAGAACAAAAACACATTTAGGCCCATTGAATTATGTTATTTACTATGTGGCAAGTGGACAGAAGTTGAGATGTATAATGCAAGAAAACGATTTTAGTTGATGATTCAAGTGGTTGAATTTGGAAGTATACCAAATAGAATAAAAAGTGCAAAATGCAGAAAGCAAGAAACTTAATACCAAATACAGCAGATGAATCAAAAGGTAGATATGCAGTAAAATCAAGTAAACCTTTCAAATGAATTTTAACATATAAGGAAAAATCAAAATGATGTCATTGACTCATGAATCTTATTTCAAATATAAAGTCTTTATCCAAACAATATGCAAGAAATTACATATGTCGTTAGCATGTCAATCGTGATTTGAGGGAAACTTACTGTCAGATTCCAGGGTCTTTCAGGTTCTGCACATAAGAGATCAAAGAGAACTCCTGTTGGTATATACCTACAAGAATCAGATCATTACTTTTCTATCATGTGATCAAAAAAAATCAACAACCAACTTGTATATTACTTTCTAATGTAAAACACATGATGCAGAAATTAATAAACCGAATTATGAAATTTAGGGTCTGTTCTCAGACAAGAACGTTATTTTAGTGAATGGCGATTCCTGAATTTGCATTCTTGAACACTTTGAATGGTGGAAATGAATTTGAACGTTTGTTATGTTATTTAGTATTTTAATTTGTTATGTTATTTGGTATTTTAGTTAGTTATTATTAGTTAATCAACTGATTAAACTATCAATTGTAAGTAATAGTCAATAAATTATAAGTAATAAATAATTAGTTATAATTAAAAATTAATAAATTATAATTGATAATTGATAAATTAAAACTAATAACTAATAAATTAGAATAACAATTAACAAATTATGATAAAAATCGAGAATAAATAATTAATAAATTATAATCCAAAATCAGTTTAACATTATGTTGTACATTTTTGATTGCTAATCAGTTTAATGTTATTAATATTATTTTATGTATACTATTTGTGTAATGAGCTTTTTTTCTTAACATAATGTTTACCAGTACGGATGGGAGCAATAGGTAGCGGTGCAAAGGCTATGACCTTGCGGATAGTAATCGACCTGGCTAGTCAGGTCGGGATACTAGGAGAAGCTCACCTACATAAAACAAGGAAGCACCCTATTGAAAAACAGTACATATTTGTTGGTATTATTTATCACTTTTATAAAGAAACTTGTCATTTTTACACCTTACAAATATAATTTTCCAAACATTCTTATCAACAATGTCTTCGGCTGAGTCGCGTACGTGGTCGCTTTCTTGAAGACATTTCGGCACTCTGTTCTAGATGCAAAACAAAGTGCAAGTGCCGCTGCCTCTAGGATAAAACGACCTCCTTATAAATATATCGATCTGCTTCTGCACTAAAGGAATCAATTCGTCAGCAAACTCGCGGTATATTGCTCGTATTTAACAAAAGTAAGAAAAATGATGGCTAAATTTATAAGGATGAAAAGGGATTGAATGTGTGTTCCTTCTATCCCCCGCTACTCTATTTATTAAAGTAGCAATCGTTTTTCCCGTTAAGGGAAAACAGGGGCACGTTCACTGTTTTAGCGGGGAAAAAATCGGGTCGTTCTGATAAAATTGGATCGGAAGCTTTACCATATCAAATAAATAACGATTAAAAAAATCAAAGTTATTTTCATACAAAAATGTGTTACACTACACCACACCAAGCCCAGGTCGGGTCGAGTTGGTCGACGCGCGGATGTAGTGATCAAACATGATCTCCTTCCTCACAAAAGAACAAGGCATTGGATACTCCAAGTGCACAACCTTCTCCTAAGAAACAGAGCCGACCCTGGACCAGTGCTGACTGGACCATCGCACAGGGCATCATATTTCCTAGGACAAAAAAAACTACGTACAAAAAAATCACGTACAAAAAAAATCGCTTACAGGAAAAAATAATTGTGTGCGCTCAAGGAGGGCAGGAGTGGAGGGTGTTGGTGATCGAATTGCTTGAGAGGGAAGAATGGAACACAAAAGAAACTATAGTTTTGTGAGTTGTGAAGAAGAATGTGCAATTTGAGGACTTCAAGTAAGGAACCCTAATTTCTAAATTGTTCTATTTTTGGTTTTACATCAATTAATGTTTCTATTAGTATTTTTGAAACGAAAGAAAAAATTGGTGCCAAGTATGGAACCATAATCCCTAATGTGTTCTCTCCTATATGATTTCAAATAAGAAAAGGGAGAAAATAATTGATTTTCTCCCTATTAGAAACTTGGAAAAGAATATGAATTTAGTTACAAATATTAGTATTTTTAAACGCTAATGGGAGTGCCTTTGATGTTGATGTAAAAGATTTATTTTTGGAGCTACAAATTCTACAACTTACATTACCCAGTGAATCATACGATGTAGACAAGCCATGGACGACTATCAAAATTTTGGAATTTTTGAAAAGTATAAATATGTTCCGAATGTGATGATTGTCTATAGGATTTTATTAAATCTTCTCGTGACAATCACATCTGCAGAACGTAGGTATTCAAATTGAAGTTATCAAAATATATTTGCAAATAACGAGTCAATATAGACTTAATGGATTAGCAATCATATGCATTGAAAAAGATATCTTAAAAACTATTGAATATGAAGATATCATTGATGATTTTGCTTCTAAAAATGCAAGAAGAAAACATTTTAAATGATACATTTTGAACTTGTCATGATACGAAGAGGATAAAAAGATATAGTGTACACTCCATATGTTATTTACTTGTATTATTTATTATAAAAATAATGGTATCGTATGTCTTTTATTTTATAGTTATATTTTGCCCACGGATAACCATGTTATCCACATCTTAATTTATAGATATATGAAGTGCTTAATGGGTACAAAGGAAGCAAGTGATCATTTCTAATAGTTCAAACACTTCAAGCCTTGTATGTAAAAAAATTATCATAATTAGGACTTGTTATTGTTATGTTTTTACATTATAATTGTGTTATTTTCATTCGTCTTGTTTGTAGTGTTAGTTCATAATAGTAATATCGACTTTTCAAAAATTAATTATGATTCATTATAAATAAGAATTTTATTCAATATCATTAAACAATTTTTACAACATGGGGCATCATTTAGTAAATCACACTGGACGTTATAAATCCCATAACCGGCTCTGCTAAGAAATAAGTATAAATACTTGTTTCTTTTCTTTTATCTCATGGTGTGGGACTAAAATTTTAATAATTCACTTTAAAACTATAAAATTTCCAACAATTTATGCATCAGTAAATAACAACAACAATAATTAATAATTCATTTGTAGCAATTAATAAATCCAAATTTAATAAGTAATGCACAACAAAATGCGTGAATAAAAAAAATATGAAATACTTCCTTGTGTATGCATCACATGTTACGTTGAACCTAAGTCTTACATTCAGACTAAACCCTAGATTCTTTGACGTTTGAATGGTCCTTGCATGATAGCAGACGTATCATGTACGTCCGACATGTCTTCCCTTACGTCCACAGGGACATGCGGTCACATTGGTCAGACCAATCTGAATGTCCATGAACGAGGCTTATTTTCAGTTGGATTTAAACCTAGTTATCAAGACCGAACCAGGCCGCTATTCGACGATGCTTAACCATGAACCATCATGCACGGCAGTCTGGAAGCAGCTACAACCGTGCTTATGCACAAGAACCACCAAAACTAGTTCAAACCACCTAAACACATAGTTAAACAAGTTTTTTTAATTCAAAATATTTTTATTGTTTGTTACAGCCCAAACAAGAGTCCAATCTGCCAACTATGAAGAGCAACGCAGCCCACAAAGTCAAGGTGGGTATGATTTCGGCATGTGGGCATATAGGCAGCAACTATTAGTTTTCTTCCATTATGGACAATGTGGGACTAATTCTCCATCGTTTACTCCACTATAAAACAATGTGTGCCACTGGGTTTTGCCGCAGATTGCCACAATACTAGAAATAATCTATAAATTCATCCTTCAGATGCTTAATTCGGATTCATAGCATTTATTAGTTATTCATGCTTACTGTTATTTAAGCATCTCCTCCATTAGTTCAAAGTAAAGGTATCACATTTTATTGGATTAAATATTAAATTTACATTTACAATTGGTCATACATGTTGATTTCAGTTGTCATGCCTTTAACCGTTCAACCGGTTTGACCATCGGAACCTTCGACCTTGGAATACCGCGGTTTAATGGACGGTTCGGTCTTGATAACTATGGTTTGGATAACTTAATAGCAAAGCTCTTCTTTGTTTTGAAACAGCATGATAGAATTCCAATTGATGAGCTATGTATCGTCTATTTAAAGTGGGTGTTTACCAGTGAACTGAATCACAACATTTCATATTGAAGCTTTTCTTGTTACCATAGTCAACATGCTTAATATATCCTAAAGCAATGCAAGCTTATTGCCCCAACCATTCTGAAGTTGGATCGTGCTATAATTTATACTGTGAATTTTGTAACATCCATTCCAACTGTATTTTATACTCACTTTTAGTGTCAACAGATGAATTCCGTCCCCCACAGTACCTTTTAAGTTTTAAGATTTCAGAGGGGAAAAAACTTCTTAGTTGCTTTTTATAGGAAAATAATACATAACCCCTTGTCAAAAATGGTTAGTATCATTAATAACTTAAGGAAATGTAAAAATTTATAAGACAAGACAGGGTTTGTTATGAAAATAAGTACTGAAATCATAAATAAAACATAAACTCTGTAATGGTTATCTGTTATTTGTCATTTGAAAATAAGACCTTTCCAAACCAAATTACAAGCAGATAGGAAAATAATTAGTCAAATTGAAACAGCTCTATAGTGATTATTTTGATGTACTGACAGTATTGCTAATAACATGATATATATAACTCCTTGCTACCCAAGAAATTTTAGCCCATAAAAAGAATTCAAGATATTTTCAAGCAAGGGTTATATTCCAATCACAATAACAGCTTTTTCTATTGTTAATGCCATTGTTATAAACTTATAAATCCTTATCGATCCTCCTTAAATTTGAATTGGGCGTCCTCATCCCACTCTAACCAGAAAGCTATTCCACAGACTGTATTTTTTAAATCAACTGTTCTTTTTCAGTTCTCTTATTCCTACTAAACAGTACACACAATGGTAAAACCATACACCCATTTTTATTTGAGGCAGATGAATTTCGGCTTACATATTTGATATTCTTCTAAGACTCTGCCAAAAAATTGTACATGAAAAGTAAGTATAAAAGATACCATTTAAGTGGCAAGCCTTTGTAGTCAAACCAAACAGTTTCAACACCAGGGGGAAGCGTGCTACTGAAATGAGGCTTTATGAGTGGCACCAACAACGGCAAGTAACCAAGCCGTGGCCCTAGAATCTAACATTTACAAAAACAACTTTATAAGTAGGACATATGATGACAATCAAACAGCATTGGTTCAATACCACGGAATGTACAGTACACCTTTGTAAAAACCAACTAGTTGTATTGAGTAACTTACAATCCCTTGCCCACCTAAACAGAATGGAAAAGCATAATTTTCGCGATCATAAACAGCTGGAATCCGTACAGTAATATACAGTTTATCCAATCGTATAAGCTTGTAGGAATGAAGCCCTAATATTAATATGGAACTTAACTGCACGAGTAAAAGGTAAAATTAGGAAAAGAGAGAAACAAATACCAAAAGAGGAGGCGGAGGAGGAAGGGTAGTGATTTCGGACTGATGAAGATGGATCTGAAGAGGAATCGCTCCTTCCCACACATACTTTGTCGCCACCTCTGAGCACACCTCCATTCTTTTTCGTCTCTTTCTTTTAGTTTTTCAAAATAGAGCGATTCGTGAGATCTCTGCTTTGCTTGTAAGCTGTAATTACACTCAGATGGTTGGTGGCTGCAAGGGTCCGTTTTGCTCATTACACTATTCAGAAAGCATCAACTCATCAAGTCTTATTTGGCCTTTATTTTGAGCAATTCCAGCTAAGATGTGGATGGTTGACCGCCGCAGAAAGTTGATCGGCGACCGTTCCCCTTGCAAAAAAAATTAAAATTGATGTATTTGATAGCGTCTTAAAAGAATCTGGTATAAGGACGAGCATTGAGTGTTTGTACCAAAGTTGAACACATCACTCTTCGGATGTGATTGAAAAGATTAAAGTGAAGAAACTAAATGAAAAAGGAGGCTAATCTAACAATCACATCAATAAAAGCATGCAGAAATAGAAAATGACAATAAATTATAGTGGTTCGGCGTTGTAGCCTACGTCCACTTTGAATGTTTTGTTGTTTATTGATGATTGACAGCTGATTACAACAGTACAACATTCTAAGACTCGAGTTACAATGGAGTTGCGGCAGAGTAACGGCGTAGCAGAGTCCAAAAATCCTTTTTATGTTGGCATTGGGGTGCTATTTATATGTGTAGGTCTGAAATATCTGCCTTTGAACTCGGAATGCTCCTTCTCACACGTGGGTGAGCCCACCAGATCGATCAGGAGTCATTTGGGATCGATCCCCATCTTGTTTGTATCAATCAAAATGATGTCCATTTGGGCTGAGTATCAGAGACATTCTCGAGGAGGTAAGCAAGATTCTGTGAAAATTTGGTAGCTATCGATCAGATGACGTGGAGCGATAGTTCAGGAGAGATCCAAGTTTCATGCTAGAAGACCGCTTCCTTTGGTTGACCATGCTTTTTCGTATCGGTCTAGTGTAACTCCTTTCATATCGATGCCGGTATGCGTTCTTCGTATCGATCATTGGCTCTCTCCTTTGTATCGATCAGGTGAGTGATCGATACGAGACATGTCGCTTTTGTATGATGGATACGAACTGAAGGACCTTGTTGGATGGATACGAACTGATGCCTGTGGATCGACGGATACGAACAGGATGGTTGCAAGGTGATGGATACGAATTAAACTTGCCTCTCATGAAACTTGATCGATCCATATCTTGAGCCTACGAACTCCGATTGACCTGAAATTTGGAATTCTGCCTTCCATAGCTTTGTTTGTCGTACCACGCTAATTGTAGCTTGATCCGGACTCGGACCAAATTTGTCAGCATCCATAGTGAACCTGTGCGTAACCGATCTCGGGACGGGTTATCCTTGGTTTCCAGTCAAGTTCTTGGTATCACGGTCTTGCCAAAAGGCGGGATAACATTTGCCTCTCAAAGTACGTCTTGTGTGAACATGACGTGCTTTGAAAAGCTGCATTCTTTATTTCGAAAAAGCTCTATCCAATTCGTTGAATAGTCGTTGTATTTTCATCAAGAGATGAAACCTTTGATTAATTTCCAACATTATAAATGTTGAAATGTTGACTGCCAATGATCATGCGGTGTTTTGTTATAACTTAAGGTCGAGTGCTACCAATTTGTTGTTTGTTATTCTGGTTGTCACCGAGTAAGCATTCAGTTCCTGCTAATTTTGAAAATTGAATGTTGGTTCGTCATACATGCACGTATGTTAACCTGACTCTCGTTCACGTTTGCACATTCACGGGTCGTTGTCAAGTTTTCTTGCTTGGATCAAGTTTCATATCGATCCTCTCCTGGATCGATGTGAAACTTGAGTTGTAACAACAATTGATGATTGTTTTAAGGTATCCCTTCGTATCAATCCTCTCCTGGATCAATCTGAGAAGTTGGAATGCATGCTGCGTATCGATGGCTATCGATACGAATAGGTAGTTCATGGAGGTGCTTCGTATCGATGGATATGAAGCTTAGGTCTTCGAGAAAATGGATGCAAAATAGGTGTTTCGTATCGATGGGATTTGGTGACTCAAATAAGACTTTGTTGTATCTTTCGTATCGATGGAATTTGTACTGATGGATACGAAGATGATGGTCGGTCATTGATGGATACGAAATATTAATTTCTGGACCGTTCTAGGTTGATGGATACGAGCGAGCCTTTTCGTATCGATGGAGTTTGTGACCGCTTCAATCGATTTTGGTTACTGGGAGACGAAACGTTTTTTGCTTAGATACGAACCCATATATATACCATTTGTGCTTAGCCAAATTTCTCACTTGCCTTTATTTTCCTTTCTGCCTTTGTATCGATAGAGAACTCGAGAAAGAAGAACTGTCTTCATCTCCAAATTGAATAACTCATTAATTCTTCGAACTGATTGTTTAAGCTAGGTAATTAACCGATCAAAACCACTCTAAAATGATGAGACTCGAGTTTTAATGCTAACTCGTCCAAAGTCATTGCCGATTCCGACGTTGTTGATGCCGAAATTCGATCGTACTGAAGTCGAGGAGGGAGCAATGGCGTTTTAGCAGCTTGGGGAAGAAGAACTGTTGATGGATACGAAGGAATCACTAGAGCGTTGGGAAGTAGCTCGTATCGATTTAAGAACGTGGTAGCTTGTATCGATCGGGAAATGATGGAAGCTCATATCAATCTGGAAATGATGGAGTAGCTTCGTATCAATTGAGAATGGTGGGAGTTCGTATCGATCTGGAGCGATCGGTACGAAGACTTGGCCGGCGATCGATACGAAGCCATAGTTTGTGATCGATACGAAGACTGATTTTCTGATCGATACGAACTGGGTTTCTTGCGATCGATACGAAACCTAATTTCCCAGATCGATATGAACCGAGCTTCTTGTGGAACGATCCAGTTTGAACTTTGATGGATACGAGACTTTTGCATACTCGAACATTTGACTCCGACGAGCTTCAGCCTTGCATATCTGGACTTAACTGTTAAACTGAATACTTGACTATTCCTCGAAGCTCGTCGATAGAACCGTAACTTGACAAACTTAATGAACTCTAACATGGATCATTCTCCGAAGTCAGGATGGCACGGTTGGGACGGTCAGCAATGACGGTCACTCCGGTTGATTCTCAAAGTCTTGTCGTTTTAACATCTTTCAGATTTGAAGAAAATTAAAGTATTATGTAGCACTGCACTGCACAACATGATCACTCACTTCACAATCACGAGGGAACGCGGGTTTATTGCCATCTAATGATGATTTTTACTAAGTTCAATAGCTATGGATCCCGGAAGCTCCGAGTCGTGAGATATCCAAAGTCCTCCACTTCTAGTTATAGAAATGCCAAAGATCGCAGCTGAAGTAATAAGTCCCGCTCCAGACGAGATGCCCGGTGCAGCTTTTATTATGAATCCATAGAATTATGTCTGTTCCAAAGTCTTCGAAGATATGCTCGGCAGAATCTGTCTCAGGCACGGGCTATCTCTAGAAGATGTTTTGGTACCAGGCACGAAACACAGAGCCCATAATCCCTAGAAGGGTATACTGCTTGCCATAAATTCATGTGTGTTGTCGAAACGCTGCCCCCTTTCAATCAATTTATTCGAGAAGTGCTGCTTTTCTTGAGGATCGCTCCATCTCAATTACATCCGAATGGATACGCTCTGCTCAACAGCTTGTTCATTATCTTCATGGAGAATCTCTGTAACGTATCGGGTTTTGCCCGCTCGAAAATCAACATCCGTACTTCACATTGTACTAGAATGCCGCAGATTCGACCGTTCAAATCCGATTCGCCGGAGCTATAACACAATTAAGTAAATAACACAGCGGAAGAAATGAATAATACATTGATATATAATATCTGATACAACAGAGTGATACAACATATATCAATATACATCAGAGATATGATACAAGAAATAGCAGCGGAAAAGAAAATGATAACATCAGCAGCGGAACAATATCAATAGAAGTGATAACTCCAAAATGATCTTCAGACAAGAATGAATCCACAACTCCAAGATGAGCAACTCGGATGAATGAACTAGCTCCAGATAATCTACTAAACCTGAATATCTGAAAAGAAACCCAACTCTAGACTGCTCGTGTGGAAAATTACGAGCACCCAGAGTTTAGGAAGGGAACAATAAACTCCGGATCAGTCATGGGACTGGTGTGAGCAACAAAAACAATTAACTTTAAACAACAGCAAAAGAATTTAAACATTGAAATCCGCAATGCTTTTGGAAAATGAAACTACCATAAGACCTCCCATCACACACACAATGCAAACGCAGAATTGGAGAAGATTTCTTCTTATGATAGTCAAACATGCTTACTACGCAAATCATTGGATTATTATTATTAGTGCATAGTGGAAAACAATTTGAAAGTATAATATTAATCTTAGCCAGCATAGGTACCATTATACTATGCCTACTATAGCTACCATATTAGATGGCAGGTTCTACAACTAAAACCGTACAAAGTTCGTATTGGAAGAATGGATTTCCAACAAATGGTCAGGCTAAGGAACTTCCTTCCGCCGCATGGGATCGCCTCTGGCGGGACGTCCCGAGAGACAAACTGCTCTCTGCAAAACAAGGCCGGGTTACCCCTGTAACAGGTAACTCACGAATATGCCACCCCCCGGTCCTTTGGGACCTTTATCCGAGGCCTCGATAACCAACATCACACATAATAAAGTGTATCCACATGAGTAAGTATCTGGGCTCCATACCATGACACCACCCTTTTCCAGAAGGAAATGACATACCCTAAAGGGCGCGACCCTCATAACCTTGCCGCAACATTCCTGTTTCGACCATTTCCGGGTTGTGAGGTCCTGATGAAGTCTCGTCCACAAAGCTACGCTTTTTCAAAAAGCCACGCTTTGGGTCAACAGATGATCAATCTATGATCACAAAGATAAATGATCAAACAAATGATCATATCACAAATGATCAAACACTGATCATCACACAGCAACACTCAGCATGTCACATTACCAAATTGGGATATATCGCTGATAACCTTCAACTACATAACCTCTGAGCTCGTACGTCTCAGAGAAGGGTGTTAAGCTAAGAGAATAAATTCTCCGCCACCAAACAGATATGTATTTGAAAGAAATCGGCTTTATATCTCAAAGTGTAATGTCAGACATACAATCCATACAAGTCTGTTCCGGGTTCGAACAGAACCGAAGGCACTTCTCACGAAGCCCTTGCAAATCCGGATAATTTCCAATCACGTCCGGACTTCCCGTCACTAAGGATGATAAAACCTCTATATCGGGGATCAGCCGATGCAGAGTAACTCGACGGTAATCCTTCCGTTTTCAAAAATATCTGGTCTTCAACACCGGTCTTCAAATGCCATCCATAACGACGTATCACATATTCGGAATGGGTTATACGACCCAAAGGTCCTCTCCCGGCTAAACCGAATAGTGAGCGTAATATTCGAAAACATATGGATATGGGATTTCAATCAAGTCACAACTTAAACCCAACTTTATTTTCAAATGGTTTAACAAATTACCATTTAAATCTTTAAACAAAAAGATTCAATCTTTACGGTTTAAACAGTTTCCACACTTTAATCCTTTAAACAAAAGATTCATTCACAGATTTTCCAAATTAATTTCCATTTCAATTTGATTAACTCGTTAAACCTTTAAATCAAGATTTAACCTATAGCTTTCAAAACAATTCCATTTCAAATGATTTAAACCAATCATTATTTTAAATCTGTTAAAGATAACAGATTCAAATCATAGCTTTTCAAAACAATTCATTCATAACTTGGAAAACCATTTTTCAATTCAATATTGAAATTCCTTCAATTAAACTGGAACTTCATTGCTTATCTGAAAGCTTTTATTCTTTTAAAACAAACAGTTTCATTTCAGAAAATCTGATTCATTCATACAAGTGGAAATCCTTGGGTTAAATCCAAATTCTCAAAATTATACTTTTAAATGGTTTAACTTTATATAAACACATTTATATCATCTTCAATCCCTAGTTTCAAATCATAGGATTCAATTTCAAACTTGAATTCAAATTTAAATCAAATTATTTAAATTTTCAAAACTCGATTAAGTTATTCAAAATAACTTTTATCTTTGAAATTCTATTTCAAAAGCTTTTCACTTTAAACCCAAATTCCAAATTTCAAAATCAATTGGAATTAAAATTTCAATTTCAAAAACATCAAATTTAGATTATCTGTGACTTAACTGATTTCCACGTGAAATCCATATTTGTGTGTGTAAAAGTGTAGTCCAGGGGTTTCACACAATAGTGCAACACCATGAATCACCACATATCAGAATACAGAAATATAATTCGATAAGCGGTATAAGAACAACGCTTATCGTTCATTCACAGATCATAGATATATAAAGGTCACAAATAAGTAAACTACAGATCACAACATAAATCAGGATGTATCACAAAGCATCATATATTAGGGATATCAAACAATCAAGTCATTCAATAGAATCCAAATATTCATAAGTAAGGTCAGTTAATTGTCTGATTTATTTAAATCAGATAAGTCATCAATCGTGGTTAATTACATAAATTAATTTTTCAAACCATTTGATTTATTATCCTTTAATCATTTATTAATTAAATTAATTAACCTTAAATTATCTAATAATTAACCCTTAATTATTTATCTTTAATTGATTGATTAACCCTTAATTAATTACCACTTAAGTAATAAAATTTCAATAGGTGATCATCCCTAACCACTTTCATTAATTTGTTGATCTTTGATTACTTATCTTTAAATTATTTGCTTTAATTTATTAACCATATTAATTAATTATCCTTTCACTAATCATTTGATAAATAAATCAACTTTAATCATTAAATAAATTATCCTTAATCAATTTTTTCTTAATCACTTGATTTATCAATTTTTAATCATTAATTAATATTTAATTAATAATTCTTCATTAATGATTTTAACCCTTAATTACTTATTTAATTTGTCCAATTTATCAATTAATTAAATAAATAAATTATCCATCTTGATTAACATAATTTAATGAATTTCAAATCGTTAAATCTTCCTCGGCTTTAAGATAAACCTCATTCTTATTAACGATTAAATTATCATTATCAAAAAGGGTTTTAAAACATGGTTAAGCATTAACTAAAGTAATTAGAATTTGTGTTAAAGTTTTAACCTTAATTGTTAAATACTTATCTGAATTTACAGTGTTTAAACTAATTTAAACAAGTGATTATCTTTATTTTGTTTTACAACATTATGTGGCAGTTTGTCTTAAACCCGAGAATCTCCTGGTTCCACTCGAGTAATGCTTCGGGTTCCTCATCAATATTTCCCGAGGCACTCACCTATACGCTCGTCTTCTCCTTCTTCTTCTTTTCTTTTTATTCCAGGAAGTTTTAAATTTGAAACTAAAGTATAAATCTAGCATCAGGAACTCACTTTCGAACTCGAATTTAACCTGGAAAATCAAATTTATTTAAAACTGGAATCATCTCTGTCTCGAGACCAGACAGCCTGCTCCGAGTTTTTCGCGCCTCTGCTTCGAGTCCAACTCGTGATTTCCCTGAGAATCCTCCGAGAAACAGCTCCACGCAACAATAACAGTTCGAACTGAAGCACTACCCTACTTCGAGTCTCTTTTCCCCCTGACTCGAGAAATCTGTCTACAAACCCGAGTATATCCCGAGTATTTCAAACTGCCTTCTTCAAAAATTTACAGCCTTCACTAAAATACACGTGCACGTGCACAGAGCCGCCTTCGCCTCCGATCACCTGCCGATCATCGAGGCAAGTCGACGAACCTTCTCACGTCAGACTCCGATCAACCAACCTTCGAATCTTCCCCAAAAAAATCGAATTTGGCATTCGAACCCAACCTGGAAATCGAACCCATCGCGACCCCATCCTGTCAACGCTTCGTTCTCTGACCTCCGACCACTGGCCAACCTACAACTCCGGCCATCGACACTTCAACTCGACCACTACCATCACCCAGAACCCCGAGACACTCGGTGCTTTCACGAGACAGTGGTGCACAAATTTCTTATGTGGTAAAAACTAGGTTTACAAAGTAAAATCCCACGCCTCCGTTTGTCGCCGTGATTTCCGCCACCTCCTACCATTTTTCCCAGCATCCCCGTAGCCTCCTCCATCTCCACAACCAATCTCGATATCCACGAACCCATCGCTTGCCAGAAATCGATCAAAACTCGATTTTTAAACAAAAATCAACTGCTCTTAAATCACGCGACTAAAAACCATCGTTTTAGTTTTAAAAATCATAGTTCGGTCTAGGGATTCGATTCTTGTTCTTGAATCAATGTTTCGTGATACTGGAAATTTTCAGAAAACAAAGGTCTTACTGTAAAAGACTTGAGCTTTCATCCTATATGTATTTCTTCGTTATGCCACTATTTTTAGATGACAACTCAATTTAAATCATACATATTTGTTTTTAGAAGCAAGGCTTAACATTGATCAGAGAGGAAGAAGTGGAATTTTCTTGGTGATCTGATACTCTGGAACTAAGCAGAGAGATGAACAAACATAGATACTCAGAGCCAATGCAACATATTTTCAAGTAGGAAAAACTAATTACTACTCACAGCATAAATAAACAACAAAATAGGTTATGTTAGGTAGGAGTTTACTCACCTTAGATCAGAGAAAATGGACAGAGCATGGTTTGTTTGCAAACAGTTTTGAATTTGAAAAACTGGAAAGTGTTTTCACTTTAATCTTCAAATCATCTTGCTTAAGTTAAAGATGAGAGTACTTCAGATTTCTTTTTCTTTTTTTTTTAGCTTGAGAACGAATGAACTAAGATGAAAAGGAAGATGATGATAAAAAAAATGAGTACAGGGTGTTGTATTTGTACAAGTGATATATTATTTTTGCTTGTTTGTACAAAGTTTGATCAGAGATTTTTGTATCTCTATGGTGGCTGAAATGATTTTACTTGTGCGTGCATTAATTAGTTTGTACAACTTGCTTATTTTATTTCCTAAAGTCTTTGTTCTTGCCTGCATATCTACTTACAGGCAACATAATATACTTGCCTAGTTTGTCTCGGCTGTACAAAATATATGAGGATATTTATTGTGGCTTACTATGCAAGCTTTCATTCACAAGTAGATTTACTTACTTCATTCTTTTACAAGCCTTCATGCATATAAATTTTTGTTTTCCTTTATAAGTGTTCCATACTCATACAATATACTTGATTGTATTTTTTTTTTCTAATATAAACCATCTTCTTTTTGTACAACCTGTTTTGTTTTTCACACTTATCTTTTTCTTTTCTTATACTCGCCTGGCTTATTTTACAAGCTATATAATTTTACTTTGTATTTGTTTTTACCTGGTTACTTTGTCTATGTTCTTTTCACTTTCCTTTGTTTATTCAGTTAAGCTCTTATACTTGAATATATATATTTGTTTACAACTCTATTATTTTACTTTCTAAGTGTTCATATGTGAATGTATTTTATTTACTTTGTTTAATCATTTTGTTTACTTACTTACTTATATATATATATGTTTGTTTAACTTGATTTATTGCTATTTATCTTATATTTCTAACTTAAGTATTAATCTATAACACATATTTCATTCTATACACATATTTTCTATTTGCATCGGGGAAACTCGTAATAAATAAATCAATAAATTTCACTTTAAAACCATTTGTTTTACTATTTTTATTCAGAATGAAATAAATTAACAATTTTAAATTCAAAAACTCAATTAATTATTAATTTAAATACTTATGAAATTTGGGGTCGTTACAATCTCTTTCAACCTCCAACTATCGAAGAAATCAGATATCTATTCAACATTAAGAGCCGCGGGGACAACCCTTCTTTCACTTTTCTGGAGGCAGTTAGAAACTGCCAAGTAGTGGTAGAAGCCTGGAGTAAACTAAGCTACTTCAAAATCGAATGGTTCTTCGTTTGGTGTCCACCGGGATTTGCCAGACGTGGCTAGTTAGACGTAAGTGTTCTAACTTCTTCGTCGATTAACTGAGTAGTTTAAGTTGATGCTGAGTCTAATACTTTGCTTCTTTTACAACTTCGATCCCACGGCCTGAAGGAGAGCGATTCAAAGAGATTGTACGAACTCTCCAATTGGTATCAGCTAAGCTTAGAGATATCGATGAAGTTCTCACCGATGAAAACTTGATCGTTATTGGGCTTATAGAAAGAGGCCAAAGCATTGGATCGACGGGAATTCTCAAAATGGCTCCTATGAGGCATGGAGGGAGAAGAGCTCCCAGTGTCGTTATCACTTAATAGAGCGAGGATGAGAGTGTGCTCGCTGGAGATGAGCCTGCAGCTGTGCCTTTGTAGAGTCTTCGATCTTTAGAGTTGAAAAGAAAAGGCAAGACTATTGCCTACAAATCCACGAGATGCAAAACTGTCGTGATATCTCCGCCTGTAACAACTGCTATAAGCTTGGAGACTTCTCCTCCGCGAATGGAGAGTTCGTTGAAAGGATTGGCGGATATCCCTATTCCAGATGACTTGTCTTCATATCAAGACCTTGGATTAGAGGGGCTTCAAATTGCTTTAGATATAGGGGAGCCAACTCCTAGGAGCACGGTTACCACAACCGGTTGGTTGGGGGGTTTGCACATGCATGCACACACTTCACGACACCACAAAACTTCTAATCACATGTTTCTCAATCCCTGGAGATAACTAATTATGCTTCCCTTTTCATTTTACAGATACGGTGGTGAGACAGAGATCTATGCTCAGCAGTCTTCGTTCTACGCGCCATTCTTCCAGCTTATATTCCGAATACCATATGCGTGAATCAAAAAGAGACCATGATCATGGCCACCACTCTAGCCAGGAGCATGATCGTTATGAAAGGGAGAGGGAGAGGCAACATCAAAGTAGGCATCATTCCTGGTCGCGATCTCCACCACCTAGAGGTCCCTCGAAACCATCAGGCTCTGGTAGGCAACCTTCTGAGTCTGCGTGCCAAGTAGTGTCTCCCCATACTTCGACATCCGGCGGTCAACGTCGTAGAACAGAGGCAGAAGCTCCCATTGACGCTGCACTAACTGCTATGGAGCCCATGGGGGAGGGAGCCATAAGAATTGCTAAGTTAAAAACTGACTTCCCAAATATCTACTTCGATGGCTTCCATTTTCCCCCAAATTTGAAGCGAATTCCCAATGATGTGGAAACGACGGTTCATAATTACGTGCACGATGTCTACAATCAGTACCGGGAGTGGGTGAAGACTACGGAAAAGGCTTCAACGGTAGCCTTTGAGCGGGCAAAAGTAATTAAGAAACTGGAGAAAGATCTTGCTTAGAAGGACCATATAATACAAGTGCTTAACAATGACGCTGAATCTTCCAGGAAATCGGAAATAGAGGCCAATAAGAAAGCCGACGAGGCAAATCAGTCAATGGAAAAATGCAACATACACCTTTTGCCTTGGTTGAGGAGATGGGCCACCGGAACACCACTGTTATGGCCGAAAGAGATGCTGCGCTCAAAGAGCTTAAGGAGCTAAAGGTGAAATTTGCTGAAGCCATCAAGGAGAAGGATGACGCCAACAAAGCAACCCAAGAGGCATGTGAACAGACGATGAGCCGAGGCGAGGATTGAGGGGGAAGTTAAAGCGGTGTTAACCCGCCTTTTGGCAAGGCCGTTGACAGGCGGATTTAACTAAATCGACTACTCGTTTGTCGAGACTGGAATACGATGGGTTTGAGCCAACTAGATGGAGAGACGATCAATCATGGAGGATATATATGATTGCGAAGCCGGGAGTTCGGCATAACATGGTTCAGTCATAGTCATTGAAGTTCGGTCATGTGGCTCGGTCGTTCGGTCATGCATGGTTCGGTTAAGGAGGATCGATCGGGCAAAGGAAGGAAGGTTATGTCGTTCGGACAAGGGTGGAAAGTCATGAGTGGCTCGGCCTGAGGGTTCGGCAAATGTGGTTCGGTGGAAGTTCGTTCGGCCTGGGAGGTATGGATCGGTCGAGGAGTGGAGAGGAGGTATGGATCGGTCTAGATGGTGTCGTTCGGCCTAGGAGGTATGGATCAGTCTAGATAGTGTCGTTCAGCCTGGGAGGTATTGATCGGTCGAGGAGTGGATAGGAGGTATGGTTCGGTCAGGATGGTCGTTCGGTCAGCCAGGTATGGTTCGATCGGATATGGGATTGGCATCGGTGGATCGGCATATGCGGGTCGGTCCAAGGAAGTAGATCGGCATTGAGTGGCCTGGTGTTGGAGTATGGATATGGCTCGGCTCAGGTGGATCGGCACTAGATAGGATTGACTGTGGAGTGGATCGGCTTGCCTGAGTCGATCGGAGTGTTTAGTCTGGTTCGGCTGTGGCCTTGATGGGCCCGAATTACTCAGGAAGTCTAGTAACTCAGGCTTTGCCTGTAAATACAACATGTGGGGCTTTAAAAAAAGGGGCTCTCGATTCTGCTTCCCTTCTTCTCCTCTACTAAGGCTACTCTGCCATTGTGGTTTTAAAAACTCTGGATTGTAACTATACTAGATTTTCATATCAATAAAAAGGGAAATTTCTGGAGTGGACGTAGGCCGGAGTCAGCCGAACCACTATAAATCTTCTGTTCTTACTGCTTTCTTTTTAATTTTTACTGTTCTTCACATTATTACTCTCTACATACATTCTATCTGAGATCTGTGGTCGTTGATCGGTGCTTTTGTCTAGATTTGGTTGTTAGTGACCAATTTTGGCACTAACAAGCGGCAGAGGCCAGGATGGAAAATGAGATTGAAGATCTCCTGGTTACCTATAACATCAACGTCTTAAGACACCGCAATCTCAACTGGCTCGAAGATTATCCCTTCCATATGTATAAGGCCTGGAGCCGCCTGGTAGAGGACGAGAAGGTGGACCGTAATACTTCAACTATTGACAACTTTGAACTGGAAAATCAGATATTAGTTGGAGATGAGGCAAAAGTTCTTCACGACACCATCGTTCCTCTTGAAAAGGAAAAGCTCGTCGCTAAGTATTCGGATATTGGAGAAGGATCCGGAGTCGAGCATCATGAAGTAAGTTCTAAAGCACCTGCAGCGACCCAACCTGAGCTTACTTCTGCAATTGATCCTCCAGTTGTTTCGACGTACGACCCGAACAGGCCACATCTCTCACCCATGACTGAGCATGGTCCGAAAGGCATGTCGGCTCAACCGGGGAGCCAAACTGAGGAAGGTATTCTGAACACTTCTCATATTCACTCGAACGTAGGAACATTGTTAGAAGACATTACTAATATTTTCTCCTATCTTCATTTAGCCTTGATTTTGCATCACTTGATCCTCCTACAACTCAAGGAATGCATCACGAGCAGGAGGCACTAATGACGGAAGCTATAACTACAACGGCCATCGCATCGGCTGGGGAGATGCACGAAAGCAGTTGCGTTTTTTATGAACAAATGATGGAAGCACTCCTCGACCATCAAAGCGACCCAATCACCGAAATGCCTTTCATCATTGATGAAGATGTGGTTATTATGAGCTCCTCGGGCCCGACTAGTAGCATGCCAATGGGGATTCACACAGATCGGGCTGAGGAGATAATGGCGGAAATTAAAGCCGAGATAGAGCAAGCCAAACAGGCTAGTAGTGTTGGTGGCGACATGGTGGGTCCCAGCCCAGTCCCTATGCTTATTGTTTCTCCGGGTGGCACCATCATCGATACCAGCGCGCCTCATTCTTCCAGCATTGAGGGTGCCACCACTCCTCCAGTTCCACACACGGAGGGTATTCCAATCCCTTTAAGTTCCGAGGAGGAGATTGTTGTAATTCCCCAGCCGAAGACAAACCAGCTAAAGCAGGCTGGGAGGTAAAGGCTCGAAGAGGCAGCTAAGCGGCGGTTCGAGCGGGTTTACACCGAAGAAGAGCAAGAAGGATAAAAAACCAAAGGCGTAGACTTGCACTTTTGCTTTCTCTTTTTGCAGATAATTGGAATAGGATTCTCCTTTGCTTTTTGTAGGCCATGTATAGATGCGGGATCGGCCCTTTCTTATAGGAATTCTTCGAATAAGTTTTTGTACTTATCTTTTTTCAAAGAATAGTGGAAATAAAACTTCTTTTGTTTTTTCAGGATAACTCCGCGTTTATTTTTTTAAGTATTTCAGCACTCGCGTTTCCATTCAATGTACTTGTGAGGGTTTAGTTTTTTTTGAGTCGAACTTGAGTCCGGTCGCTAAGTCTTGAAGGCATGGCTTCGGGTCATAACCAGACGTTGAGTCGAGTCCCAACATTAAGCCGTTTCAACCAGCGGCTAGTACTTGAGTTATGCCCCCAGCTCTGGGGAGAATTGAAGTGGTCGGTCAGCAGTCGTTTTCCGCCTTCACTAACTTTAATTTTACTTAGTCGGAACAAAGTTAAAGTAAAATGAGTTTGATTGGTCGGATCGCACTCGCTCATTTGTTGGTATTTGCATCCACGCACCGGGGATTAAACTTGTATGTCGGCAGTCGGTCACGCCTGCTTAATGTTTAAAGTCATATCCGCGCTCCGGGGACTTAAGTTATTTTACGGGCGGTCAGTCACACCCGTTTAATACTTAAAGTTATATTCGCACCCTGAGGACTTAAGTTATTTTACGGGCGATCGGTCACACCCGCTTAGGACTTAGAATTATATCCACACTCCGGGGATATAAGTTAATTTCACAGGCGGTCAGTCACACCCGTTTGGAATTTACACTCCAGTCCGCGCTCTTGAGATTAGAGATAGTCGATGGGTGGTTAGTCACACCCTTTTGGTGTTTATACTCTGGCCCATGCTCTAGGGACCAGAGTTAGTTGATGGGTGATCAGTCATACCTGTTTAATGTTTATACTCCAGTTCGCACTATGGGAATCTGGAGTTGGTTGATGGGTGGACAGTCACACCCATTTGGTGTTTATACTCCAGTCCGCGCTCTCGGGACCAGAGTTAGTTGATAGATGATCAATCACATATGTTTAAGTATTAGGATCTCGTTCACACTCTGGGAACGAGGAGTTGATCAAGGTTGTGGACGGTCGAATCACATCCACCTTGAGTTGGCAAGCGAAGTCATAGATGGACGGATTCACCCTCTTCGAGCTTGTATTGAATGAGGGCGAAGTCGTGGGAGGACGGATCCACCCTCTTCGAGCCCGTGTTTTGGATTTTGTACTCCAGCTCGCACTCCGGGAGCTGGAGTTTGTTGGAGGATTGCCGTGTTTCAATCCATTTTACTTTATTGTTGCTTGCCCCCGAGCTTGGGGTTTCACTTAGCGAGTGACCGATCGGATCACAGTCACTCCCTATTTGAATAAGTCCCACCTTGAGATGGAACTTAGCTCTTCGTACATCGTGACAGTCGCACGATGCATTTCATAAATTGTTTATCTGGCTTGAAGAGTCTGCATTGCATTGCTGAAATAAGAAAGTACGACAAAGTTGATTGCCTTATTACAAGTTCGAATTCAAAAAATGCATAAATAAATTTCAAAGGAAAAGTAGACTAAAGGAATAAAAGCCAGTTATGTGTAATAGTAACGGAGACTCTAGATGTTCCATGCTCTTATTAAGTAAGACCGTCAACGGTTGATAGTTTGAATGTGTCGTCTCCAAGTCTCCATTCAATGACATACGGTCCTTCCCATGTCGGCTTCATGTGTGAAGGGACCGGATAAATTCTCTTGAGTATAAGATCGCCAACTTCGAAGGTTCTGGGTTGGACCTTAGCGTTATATAACTGGGCGACTCGACTGCGGTGTGCGGCCGCCCTCAAATCAGCCTCTTCACGCTTCTCATCCAATAAATCCAAAGATTCTGCAAGCAAGATGGCGTTCGTCTTTGGATCATAATAGGTCACACGGTGAGAAGGTACTTCTCGTTCAACTGGAATAACGGCTTCAGAGCGTAGGAAAGTGCAAACGGAGTGTGGCCGGTCGAGGACTTGTGGGTAGTTCGATATGCCCATAGGACCATGGGAAGCTCATCGACCCACTTGCCTCCAGCCTCCTTTAGTCGTTTCTTTAGAATGGACTTGATAACTTTGTTGACAGCTTCGATTTGTCCATTCGCTTGAGGGTGAGCTATTGTTGAGAACTTCTTCTGGATGCTGTAGCGTTGACAGTTTTGAACTCGATGCTATCGAATTGGGTCCCGTTGTCAGTTACAATGGTGTATGGGAGACCAAAGCGACAAATGATGTTGCGCACAATAAAGTTGATTACTTTCTTCATCGTGATAGTGGAAAGGGGCTCAACTTCCGCCTATTTAGTAAAGTAGTCAACTGCAACGATGACGTACTTCGCACCACCCTTGGCCAAAGGTAAAGACCCTATTATTTCAATGCCCCATGTGGAAAATGGTCATGGACTGACCATTTGAGCGATTTCGGTAGGCGGGGCTCTTGGAATCCTGGCATCTACCACATCTCTTGGCATAAGACAATGGATCTCGATTCACGGTTGGCTAGTAATATCCATATCTAAGTATCTTTTTTGCAAAGGTTTGCCCTCTAGTGTGGTCGTTGCACTCTCCCTCGTGCACGTCGTGTAACACTCGTTTGATTTCATCATGGGCGATACATCGAAGTAAAGGAACAGAATACCCTCTCCTGTACAGGACTCCATTCTGGATAATAAATCGTGAAGCTTTTCAGAGAATCTGTCTTTTATCGCTTATGTGCTCAGGTAAAGCTCCATGCTCAAGATAATTTCTGAATGGAGTCATCCACGACTCCTTCTCGGGTGTTTCCTCATGCACCCAGTCTGTCTCCATTTGATCGATACTCGAAGCAGTAAGTGTCTCAATGGGTACGAGTCCCATTTGTTATGCTTCACTAGTGCTGGCCAGTTTCGCTAAAGAATCGGCTTTCTGATTGTGCTCTCGGGGTATATAATGAATAGCATAATAGTCAAACTGATTCAACACTTCTTAAACCCAAGTAAGGTAGGTAGCCAATCTCCGGTCTCTGACTTGGTACTCTCCTCGAACCTGCATATGACCAATTGCGAGTCACAATAAATCTCCACAACAATAATTCCCAAATCTTTGCCAAGTCTAGTCCCAGCGAGTAGAGCTTCGTACTCGGCTTCGTTGTTAGTTGTGTGGAAGTCAAACTTTAGAGCATAGCATATGGATCGACCTTTTGGGGTTTCAAGTACCCCTCCAGCACCTGAGCAGTAGTCGTTTGATGCACCATCAGTGTATAACTTCCATATGTACTTGGGAGATTCATTGGTTTCAGGTAAGTCCTTCGGTATAGTAAATTCAGCTATAAAGTCCGCCAGAACTTGTCCATGAATGGTTTGCCTCGGTGTATAAGCAATATCAAATTGACTCAACTCGATGTTCCACTTGAGCAATCTACCAGATGTCTCAGGTCATGTAAGGACCTGTCATAACAGCTGGTTGGTGTAGACTGTGATCGAATCAGCCTGGAAATACGAACGGAGCTTCCTCGAGGCAATGACGAAGCAATAAGCCAGCTTTTCCAACTTCAGGTAGTTTCTCCCCGCCCTTGTCAGTCACTTGCTGATATAATAGACCGGTCGTTGTATCTGATCCTCTTCCCGAATCAACGCAGCACTGATCGCATTCGCTGAAACCGCCAAATAGATGTACAATCTCTCATGATCAACCGGCTTTGACAAAATAGGCGGCGTCGCCAGATGTCGAACTAGTGCTTAGAATGCGCCTTCACACTCCTCCGTCCATTCAAAGTTCCACTTTCCTTGTATAATTAGATCAAAGAAGGGAATGCACTTGTCTGTGAATTTGGACATGAATTTGCTCAAGGCCGCTACCTTCTCATTGAGGCTCTGAACTTGCTTTATGGTTCTGGGACTTTCGAGATTCTGAATCTCCCAGATTTTCTCAGGATTGGCTTCAATTCCTCTGGCATAAACGATGAACCCAAGGAACTTTCCCGATGCGACTCTGAAATGACACTTCAACGGATTGAGCTTCATCCTATACCGTGGAGTATATTGAACATTATTTTCAGATCACAAATATGGTTGATGGACAATCGCGACTTCACGAGCATATCGTCCACGTACACCTCCATGGTTTTCCCGATCTGGTTAGCGAACATTCGATTGACGAGCCTTTGATAAGTTGCTCCAACGTTCTTAAGTCCGAACGACATCACTTTATAGCAATAGAGTCCCAAATCAGTGACGAAGCTGGTGTGCTCCTGGTTGGGAAGGTGCATCGGGATTTGATTATAGCCAAAATACGCGTCCATGAAAGACAAGAGCTCGTGTCCGGCTGTTGAATCCACAAGTTGATCAATTCTGGGAAGAGGGAAACTATCTTTAGGGCAGGCTTTATTCAAATCTGAGTAGTCCACACATGTTCTCCATTTCCCGTTCGATTTCCTGATAAGCACTGGATTTGATACCCACTCCGGGTATAATGCATCACGAATAAACCCATTCGACTTGAGTTTATTTACTTCTTCCTTAAGGGTGGCAGATCTCTCTAGATCCATACCACGCCTTTTTTGTTTGACCGGGACGTGCTGCGGGTCAATATTTAATGCATGGCTCACGATGTCCGGCGAGATCCCATGCATGTCTGTGAGTCCAAGCAAACACATCAAGGTTTGCCCAGAAAAATCAACCAATTCCTGTCTCATCTGGTGGCTAAGTTGTGATCCGACCTTTACTATTCTGGAATCGTCGTTGTCGTGGACCAGAACATCGATCGTCAACTTTTCTAGTGAAGCATGATTGTCTTTGACTTCCTCTTCATCACTATTGTCTCGGGGATCAAGATCTTTAAGGAATTGGTTGTGGCGCACGGGCCTAGGCCCAGGCGTTAGCTGTTAATTCTTTGAAAAAGGGACGTAGAGAGATTCCTCTACGCCATTGCCTTTCTCCTTACGCTGCGCATCCCGCGGCTCAACAACATAACAGGCGCGTCCAGCCGCCTGATCACCATGTACTACTCCAACCTCATTATCAGTGGGGAATTTCAGAGTCAAACACCACGGGGCAATCGCTGCCCTGAATTCAGCGAGGGCCGGTCGGCCTAAAAAAGCATTATAGGGGGGATTAATGTCTAACACAACAAACTGCAACATCCAGACTCTCTGGCAATCTCCAATACCTAACTCAACTGGCAACTCCACCATGCCCACTAGTATGGTTGCACTTCCATTAAAACCATGTATGCGTGACTGACACGGCTTTAGATCTTTCACCTCCATTCTCATTTGGTCGTAAGCTCGCTTAAAAGGAATGTTTACGGAGCTTCCGCTGTCGACCAAGATCCTCTTCATCCAAGCATGACCTATCTAGGCTGAAATCACCAACGTATCGATAGTGGGGGCCTCAACTCTGTCAGCATCTATGTTCCTGAAAACGATGTCGTCTGTCATCGTTTTTTATTGTTTTGTCGGGGCCCCGTCATCAACATTACTACAACACTCGAAGTCTGCATGCCTAATCGAACTAGCATACGACTTCATTTCCTTCCAGCTCCAATCAGTTGGATGAGGACCACCGCTAATTGTATTTATAACCAACCTCCCTCCAGTACGCGCGGGTTCTTCAGGCCTAGCTTGGCCTTGACCTTTATTTGGGTTAGATGGGCCCGCACCTCCATCTTGCGGTGCTCGAACATACTGTTCCAACTTCCTCTCTCTAATCAACTTCTCAATGATGTCTTGCAAGCGATGGCACTCATTGGTGTTGTGGCTGTAACAATCGTGGAATCTCTGAACTTTCCAGTTTGAATTTGCTTCTCAGATGACTGTTTAGGAGCTGGTTTCTTATATTGTCTGGTATTACAAGTCTGCAAATAAACGTTTTCTAGCGATGTGTTCAAATGGGTATATCGGTCGAACATGGGAGCTCTGGGTCTCGGTCCGCGGTTTGGGTCTCTCTTCTTCCCCTGACCTTCGTTACCCTTTTGTTGGCCTTGCTTGTTCTGTATATTCAATTTCACTTTACTGGAACTCTCACCGGTCTGTTTCACAGCAACTTTATTCTGAATGCCTTCGACACTAGGCCCCGCATCGTCCTGCTTCCTAAATTGTCTAGCGTCTTCTCTCCTAAAAAACCGAGCCGCCTTAACATAGAAAAAATCCAACGATGCGGGGAGTTTCCTAGCCAACCAATTGCCAAACTCGGAATCAGGATCGACCCCTTTGGTTAATGACATTAAGACAGAATTGTCATTGGGGTTGCTGACCTCAGCACAGGCAGCATGAAACCTTTCCAGATAACGTCTAAGTGTTTCCCTTGGGGCTTGGGTTAAACTAGACAAGGTGTTGACATCCTTCGATCGTGTATCATGCATACAGAATTGTTTGACAAACTTTGTAGCTAACTGATCGAAGCTTGAAATAGATATGGGTGGTAGTCGAGTAAACCACGTAGTAGCGATACCTCCCAAGGGAATAGGGAAACTCCTGCACTTAACCGCATTGTCAGCTCGAGCGGCGTTCATGAGCCATTCATACTTTAGTATATGCTGGTTGGGATCTGAACTTCCTTCGTACTCGGGCAAGGTAGGCATCCAGAATCGATGAGGTAGCTCAGCATAAAGAATGTCGTTGGTGAATGGAGTATGACTTCGGGAGATTCCCTAATCGTCATTAGTAAGACCTTGACTTTCTCGGATCATTTGGTGGATCATGGCTGGAATGTCAGGCATCTGGATGTTCGGGGCCAAGGCATGGTCGAGTTCCATGTTGCGAGGACGGTCTGGGTGCTGTCGACGATCCGGTCCTCGCCTCCTTGGCTCCCGGTCTTCGGGAACGTAGGGTTCATGAGCATGGATATGTTGACGAAGGGCTGGATCTGGCTGGTTCTAGATCTCAGGTTCCAGATCTATAGCGGCAGTAGCAACATGGTCATGGATGGTGTGATAAGGAAGCGCCCCTCCTCGGGAGGAGGGTCCAGCTTGGTGCCCTGTAAAAGGACCAACCCCGGCTTGTCCGAGATTCACAGCACGCTGATGCCTGGAGGCTTCTGCATAATTTCCATCCAGCCGACGGCGTGTAGATCTGTGGTTGAAGTCAAATGAAGTTGAGCTTTCAGTCAAGGAATGTGAGACATGATCCCTCCTAGATCTCCTTCGCCTTTCCTCGTTTAGCCGGTTCGCGAGCTCCGTATTGGCAAGGATGTGTTGGGTTGAGCTCTTCAGGGCCCTGAGTGAGCTCTTGCATGAGGATCTGGAACTCCTCTCTAGTCACAGGACCTTGTGGATCTGACGCTCCAACTGATGTCTGGCCTACGGTAGCTAGCTGCGTGGGATTTTGCCTATCCCTTCCTTTTGGATTTGCAGCATTTGAAGCAGTTCTGGTAGTACGCACCATAGTTGATGTAGCTCTTTCCTAGATCTTGAGTAATTTGAGTAGAATGGAAAGAACCACAAGAAGATAGATCTGGATCTCCTCCTTAGATTTTAGCAATCCAACAACGACAGTAGATCAATTGAATCAGAGAAAAATGGAGTTTTCTCAATGAAAGCACCAAAGTGTTTGTACCAAAATTGGGCACAACACTCTTTGGATGTGATTGAAGAGATTAAATGGAAAAAGAGGCTAATCTAACCATCACACCAATAAAAGCATGTAGAAATAGAAAAAGACAAGAAATTATAGTGGTTCGGCGTTGTAGCCTACGTCCACTTTGAATGTTTTGTTGTTTATTGATGATTGACAGTTGATTACAACAGTACAACACTCTAATACTTGAGTTACAATGGAGTTGCGGCAGAGTAACGTCATAGTAGAGTCCAAAAGACCTTTTTCTATTGCATTGGGGTGCTATTTTTAGGTGTAGGTTTTAAATATCTGCCTTTGAATGCTCCTTCTCACACGTGGGTAGGCCTACCAGATCGATCAGGGGTCATTTGGGGTCGATTGGGATCGATCCCCATCTTGTTTGTATCGATCCAAATGATGTCCATTTGGGCTGAGATTATCAGAGACATTCTTGAGGAGGTAAGCAAGCTCCTGTGAAAATTTGGTAGCATTTGGACTTGTAGATTTTGAGTTATGATCGATCCAAGGTTGGTTTTGTAGGTAGGCTGGAGCGTTCATATCGATACGTGCATATCGATTAGCCTTCGTATCGATCCCTCTGCATATCGATTAGATGACGTGGAGCGATAGTTCAGGAGAGATCCAAGTTTCATGCTAGAAGATCGCTTCCTTTGGTTGACCATGCTTTTTCGTATCGGTCTACTGTAACTCCTTTCGTATCTATGCTGGTATGTGTTTTTCATATCGATTATTGGCTCTCTCCTTCGTATCGATCAGGTGAGTGATCGATACAAGACATGCCACTTTTGTATGATGGATACGAACTGAAGGACCTTATTGGATGGATACGTACTGATGCCTATGGGTCGATGGATACAAACAGGATGGTTGCAAGGTGATGGATACGAACTGGATGGATACGAATTAAACTTGCCTCTCATGAATCTTGATCGATCCCTATCTTGAGCCTACGAACTCCGATTGACTTGAAATTTGGAATTATGCCTTCTATAGCTTTGTTTGTCGTACCACGCTAATTGTAGCTTGATCCAGATTCGGACCAAATTTGCTAGCATCCATAGTGAACCTGTGCGTAACCGATCTTCGGGACGGGTTATCCTTCGTTTCCAGTCAAGTCCATGGTGTCACAGCCTTGCCAAAAGGCAGGATAACATTGAGTAAAATTGTATGATAATTTTTAGCAATCGTATTCGTAAGCTTTTTTTAGGTACCCTTAGAATTACCCTAATTTAAAATAAAACAAAATAATTTGATCAAAAACCAAATAAGACATTTGTTCATAAATCATGAACAATATATTGGTGCTTCTCAAATTTCTCCTTACAATGAAGTTGTCAAAACACTAAAATTGAAACAAGTTATTTACAAATACTTTTGATTACTTGTAAGTAGTTTTCAAACAAGCTCTAAGTGTTTGCTGGAATGATAGAAATAAGACATCGAAATCAAGTCTTCAATTTGCAATACAAGCAGACTTGTAGCATGTGCTCAATGGGTTTAACATAAAAAATATTTTGGTAAATAATTCAATCGTTTAATGAATGGCAGTTTAGCAAAAGGCAATAAAATGCGTTTTTAAACATCTTAAGCAGATCTGAATGTAAGGTTTTATTGTATATTTTATAGATGATGATAATGTTGATAAAAAGACTATTTTTTTATTTATTAATTCAATCATAACTTACATTGAAATAGTGTGGAAGCCTATATGTGAATTATAGATTCACACCAAAGATAACAGTTTGTATGTGATAAAATTCGATAACAAGAAGATTGTGAGAGAATTCTGAAAGGGAACCCCATTTCTATAATAAAAGACTCATTATAATGAAGTGATGGGAATCCGATCTTGAGTTAATTAAGGAACTGCTACAAAATATTCTGGTTTAGGTGCATTTCTCGAGTTTAAAATTATATTTCGGATCAGACGAAGGTATCAGCAGAATCGCATATGTTACAAAAAACCCTATCAAGATGCATCAATTCACGAAATTTATGATCAAAATTTCTTTCATCCGTGCCCAGATTGAAATTAATAACGACTTCAATTTTCCAAGCGGAGTGCCAATGCTAACTGAGAATAACGAATTATCAATGCAACTGTTCGAAATGAATGGAGATCCAATGTATATTAAAACTATAACTGTTTTGGACATTCGTTGAAATTTTGTGTATTCGAAAATATCTGGATCCTCAGCACGAAAGCAAATCAACTCTCAGTGGCGGAGCACATGGATACAGACACCCCTCAACAGTTTCACAACTCACATAACATTGGTAGGGCTATCACGTTGATAGACACGATCACTATGTTCATAAGTGACGACGACACAGATAACATGATCACAGAGGAAGTAACTACAAAACAAAATAGTAAAACACCATTTACAGACAATAATCCTAATTCAATACATATCTCACAGTTACAATCAGGATCAGTTAGGAATGCGAGTAATCCGAAGACAACATTAACAAAGTCGAACATGTGATCAAAAGTGCGAACAAGCCCAAAACATAGTAGCAGCATTTAGAATCAGAATCCCAAACTCCTCTCAGCAACCGTCAAGATTCAATCAATGGGCCTCGAACGAGATCCAAACAGAGAAGAAAGTAATGCCAAGACGAAGCATTGTTTGAGTTCACAGCTACAAAACCAGCATAAGTAATTGATAATCCCGCATGACAATATACGGTGATACAATTGAAATCCAAGGATAAAAAATGAAATGCACAAAGACAGTTGTCAGCGCTCCCTTTCATATAGACATAGGGAGTAGTATTTTGCATGGTTCTCAATGAATATAATTGTGTGGAATGCATGGAGCTTAATACCCCATCCAAACAGTTAGACATCGCACAAACATTAAAACAAAAACAGACATCCATTGCTCGCTTATCGAAAAACAAACTATCAAAAAATGAAATCAAACAAATTAATACTTTTATTACCAATGATTGGCAATACACCTACAATAATGTACAATAAGAAAGGGGTAGAATTATGGTACTATGGAACAAAAAAGTATGTGATGCAGATGTAACTCATAGAAATGACTAGTTCATGACATGTTTTTTTCTAAAACATGTTAGGAATGGCATTTATTTGCACATTTGTTTATGCTTATAATCAATCAGAAAAGCGCTTGCATTTTTGGAATTACATATAAGCAAGTTGTATCAACCTTCCCTATGTAATTGTAAAGGATTTCGCTACAACCATATACTGTCATGACACGATCAACAATGGGTGCTACACGGCTGTAGACTTTATTGATTGTGTAGGAGAAATAAATCTTCTTGAAGCCCATGCATAGGGAACTAGTATACATGGAGTGGAGGGGCTAATATGTATGTTGAAGTCAAAAATAGCCTAACACCCAAATATCATATGAAAGCACTAGTTCGATTAAAATCCAAATCAAACAAGAGAAAATTGCAAGAAAGTAAATGAACACACAAGAATTTTATAGTGGTTTGGCAATCTCCGGCCTATGTCCACTTTATAGTTTATTTACTTGAGTTTGCGAGTCACCGTGTAACGACCCGGAATTTCACTGTTTTGATTAGTGAATATTTAATTAATTTTAAATATTCAAAATATATGTTTTATAATGAAAATAAACGCATTTTAATTAATTAATAATGATGGTAAAATCATTTTCAAAATTTGTTTACCAAATTATGTAGTTCGTAGAAAAACAAAAAATGTGACCGAAGAACGTTTTCCGAAATTTCGACCTTTCGACACCGGAAAGTTGTCGGGAATGTTGTTCGTCTTTATGCACTATATGTACATATATATAAGAGTTAATTAAATAAATAATGATACACTTAAAAATAAATTATCTTATATTAATTTGGATTAGTAAGTGATGTGACAAGACATAGTTTTAAAAATAATAAACATTTTATATAAATGTATATATTACGTATTGTCACATCTTAGATTTGTAATTATTAACCATAATTATCTCTTGTCACACCTTGGTTAATTAATAATTAAAATTATATATATATAAGAAAGTGATGTGACTAAACATAATAATTATATATATATATATATATATATATATAAGAAAGTGATGTGACTGAACATAGTAATTATATATATAAAAAAGAAAGTGATGTGACTAAACAATCATATATATATAAAAGAATGATGTGATTAAACATAATTATATATATATATATATTATAAAAGTTTTGTGACGTGACTTGACAAAGTGATTAGGTGTGAAATCTTGCCTATAAATAGCTCATATGTTTCTCCATTTTTCCTTCTTTTTCCACCAACCTTTTCTTCCTCATTTCTTACTCAAATGGAGTTTTACTTTTTTTGAAACCATGTGAAATTTTAATGGCTACAACATACCAGTTGATCATTTTTTTAAATTTCTAACATAGCTATGTCAAAATACCCAATCTTTGTAAAGCAATTTTTCACTTAGAATTTCAAGTCCGAAAATTACTCTTCTTCTTTTGATCATAACTTCTTCAAAACTAATCGGAAATGAGTTATTGTTTATTTTAAACGATAGAGAAAAGAAAATCCAACAACTTTATCTTTGAGTCCTTTTTGAAATTCCGTGAGTAGGTAGCTCAAAAATCAGTTGCAAAATGACCTATTTTCGGGTTTATTATTGAGAATTCGATGTTTATCTGAAGTCGCTCCACCTTACCAAAACAAATCTCGCTTCCTCTTCCCTTCAAGGCCAAGCCTACCTAGTGCATTCAGGGTCCAAGACTCCATCTTGTTGCTTAGGAATGGAAGTGTTATGTCATACTTTAATTTAGTGAGAGTTTGGATAGCTTTTGGTGAGTAAATTCCTAATCTTTTGGAAAGAACTTTCCTTTATATGTTGTATTGATCCTTAGCTATATGTATGTTATATATATGTTGGATCTCAGCATGTTTGAAATGTGATGATAAGTGTTAATGTATGGGTTAGTGTTAGCACTAGAATGGACGTGTTATTGCAAAGTTGGTAATTGTATATATATTGGTGTATGTATACAATTTGTTGTATGAATGTGATGTGTGAATAAAAAGGATTGATGATGAACTTGACTATAGTCATGATGGGTTGAAAACAAAGTTGAAACTTTGTATGTAGCCGCGACGGATTTGAGGTCGGATTTGAAATCAAACTCGTTTCAAGAGTTTAAAGTTTAGATTTTGGTTAAAGTTTGCGTAATTGGTTTTAAAGTGTGAAAATTTACTAAGGTATGTTTCAACCGTGAAATAGTATGGTTTTAGTAAAGTGGCTTCGCTTAAAGGTGGGTTAGAGCAAACTGCACTCATAGCGACAATCGCTATGGAAGCAGTTCGGCAAAGGTTTGAATTTCTATTTCAAATTTGTTTTATTTTGAAAATAGTTTACGAAGTTTTTCAAACTTAATTAGTAATGTTAAAAGGTAATTAAGTTTTAATATAATTAATTAATTAATTTTAAGGTAATTAGCACTAAATTGGTAATTAAGAAGGTGATTAAAGGTTAATCATCACTTAAGTTAAGTTAATGACTGTTAATTAATTAATAAAGTTTTAATTAATGTTTTATATGGTTAAGAAGTAATTAAGTGATTGATAATTATTTAATTAAGATTAATGGTTAGTTAATTATTAAGTAATTAATGGATTGTTTAATTAATATTTAATTAATTAGGGTTTAACTCTTAAACAATTTGGTTTAACCTTAACCAAGTTGCATTAGGAAGTTAATTAGTACTTAATCAAGTTCATTAAACCTAATTAGAGTTTAATTATGATTTAATCTTGATTTAAATTGGATTAATTAAGGTTTATTTAGGGTTTAAGCTAATTAAATGTACTTTTAACTTTTCAAAGGTGGTTTTAAACTAAACAGAATGTGTTTTAATCAATTTTCTTTTTTAAAATAAATCGATTCCACATCAAAGGATCTCTTGTTTGGACCCTTAAGTAACCCATATGATTAGGATAATTAAATGACATCCGTTAGCAGAACAAAACACCATTCTGCTATAATGTAAGTGATTTGATTGTGTGGACATGTGTTAAGCAGAATAAATATCCATTCTACTATAAATTGATTGAATTGTTTGCACATCTATTTAGCAGGATAAATCACCATCCTGTTGTTATGTTATTTGGACTTGTATATGCCAATTAGTTATATTGACGTGTTATTTCCTGATTGGATATGAACTGTATTTACATATATGTTAGCTTATGTAAATAATTGTTATGTGATTTGGGAATCGAATTGAAATTAAATGGTAACTTAAATTAGTAATATTAGGACTACTAAGCCTCATTTGGAATTTATAAAGTATGGTTTGAATTTACTTTAATTCTTTAATCAATTGGAGGCTAAGGTTTTATAATGGTTCTTCAAGTTATATAATTCTTATAAAGGTATTTATAAAGGATAACTTGTTTATAGAAAGGGGTTTTCTAACGAAAAAGGTTATTAAGGTGTTTTACTAATGATGTTTTGTAAATGATATTTATAAAGGATATTTTATAAAGGGGTATAGAAAGGTTTATATAAAGAGTTTTAAAAATAGGAAAAAGGTTTATAAATCATTTCAAAGATTTGGAAAGAGGTTTATAAATTAACTTAAGGGTTTATAGAAGTGGGTTATAACTTTATTTTGAAAGTTATAAGTTAATTGAAATATGAGATGAGCTTTTAAAAAGGGAATTTTTGATAAAGGATAAGAGGACTGTTTTATTGGGAAGAAATGTTGGTTATTTAATATGAGATTTGGAAAGAAGAAAACTTTGAAAACTTTGTAAATATACTTATACTGATAAGATAAGTATATGATTTTATTTCAAGGCATGAAAAGTAAAATGTTTTGGTAATATACTTATACCGTTGAGATAAGTATATAAATGTTTCCAAGTATAAAGGAAATGTAAGAGATTTGGGAATAGTGTTTTGAAAAGATCTTGTGATCAGATTTTATAAAGTGGTTTTATTAATTAAAGAGAATTAATAAAGGCTTAGTGGATCTTATATGGAAATTAAGCCATGATTGGATGTTTTTATTTGATAGTTAAATAACCGACTATCAAAGCTAGACCCAAACGTAACTTTGGACATATCTAGGAGAAACATGAGAATTATATGGTACAATTACCATCGAAGGTGCTATATTGTACGTATAAACTCGTTCGTTCTTTTAGGACGAATGATAAGGAAATTCGTCCACAAACGGTTAGGAGGTAAACTCCACTCTTGTCATTTGTCTGTTTATTTTCTAAAGAAACGGGGTTGAGCTTACCGAAAAATATCGAAAGTTGTTTCGAAGAGACCGGGATCGAATATGTTATCCGGAAACCTCTTCGATCCAACTCAAGCGTTTCGAAATGAAGACATCTTGAAGCATGAGATCGAAGACGGAGCCACTGAAGTACAAGGGCTGCTTGCTACTAATCCTGTGGGTGATTCAAAAATGAATGTAGTTTAAGTAATTCCTTCGCTTTGTCATTATCCTGGACAACTTGTATGGTTGAATGTTGGCACTACATTACTGCCTGGAGGGCAGTGTTAGCATTCTAAAAGGGACTGCTATTCAGAAAGGTAAAATGTAGCCTCAAGCCTCTTCAACCGGGAATGACTAAAACAGGGGATATGCAGTAGGGCTATGTGGGTCGCACCCATTAGGGTATATCATCACCATCCTAGATATATACACAATCATCAATGACTTCATGTACATGGGAGCGCTCGGTTAAAGGTTGCAAAGCAATCGGGGTAATGATATATTCGGTACTATCCAACAAGGGGTAGACCGGTTCTGTGTTGGTAGGGGTCGTTGGGTATGACCTTGGTACATTTTTCTAAAGGTATATTGTGGCGGGCAGTACCCCAGTAGCCCAGTCATTAGTTGGAATACATTCTCTAATACGTGCCTTACGTTTTCGGTTGTAGAGCCTAGTACGATGGAATGTGAGATGCAAGCATTTTAGCTATTTTATCTATTTACTTTAAACCTAGACACTATGATAATATCATTGGATTTTGATATAAAATATTTTGGTTATCATAAGGCAAAACCCATCTGTTTTTGTGTGCAGTGTGGTCTTACGAGATACCATTTATTTGAAAGGTTTTTAAATGTAGAAATCAGTTTGGTTGTTACTTGTTATCGAGTTTTACTCATGCTAGTTTACCAGACTGACCCGGGCGTTATTCCATGTAATGCTCGGGTCAGACCAAGCATGTTTACCAGGTTAGTATTAGATGCTTTGGAGCTATGGAGTCGAATTGGAGGCCCAGGACCTACTCTCGTATTTTGGATATCTTCCATTGTGTATGTGTTATGTGTAGTTTGTCTGTTGTTGTAAGGACAAGTGTTATAACTGTCCAACTCTGATATGTATATGTATAAAAAAAGAGGGTCTCGGATTTTGTAAAGACTTGATTATATTATATATTATTCCATTGCATTGTTGAGATTCCGTGTTTGTTCCTAGTTCTTTTATCTTCTATCTCCTTTCTTTCCCCTAACAATCTGTCTTTTCGGCACTTAGTTGTTCGGCATGTTAATATCGTGGATGTATTAGTGTTGACTTCTGGGGTTCGGGAAGATGGGTCATTACACACTGGTACAAGGGATTTGCTGATCTAAGTCCTAGAACAGCAAATAGTAGCTTCCTATGTGACATTAATGGAGGAGAGGTAAGAGGTGAAGAAGAAGAAGTCTCTCAAGTCAAAGAATCTGATCCTAGTTTGGCTGTCATAGAGTTGGTATTCATATAGAAAAAGTTATATAGGTTCAGGAGCCCACTAGAGGTGAAGTTCAGAAGCAAGCCCAGAGGCCTACAAGAGAGCATGCCGGCTCTAAGTCAAAAAAGACCTCTCGGTACTGAGAGGTTTGTCTCGGTACCGAGAGCTTTTGCTTAGTGAAAACTTGTAGTTTTCACTTGTTTTGTTCTTTCTTTTTTGATCCGATGAGTTTCAACTCTTTTTCGTGAAGATCAAGTTCCTTCTGATGATCTGCTTAATTCCACTTGTCTTATTCCGCTTTCTTGATAGAGTTAGGGGTATGCCCTATGGGCAATTATGTAATTTGTTACATATATCTAACTCGTTGACCAATCTTGTTCGAAATAAAAGGTATTTTCTTCCTATTATATACTTGATATAATGTGATTATATTAATTAATTAACTTAATTAAAAGTATATTTAATAGAAAAATCCATAAATGGTATATTTTGTTATAGTAGTTACAAAGTGTTGTAACCGTGAGTAATTTATCACAACGAAACAAATATACCATTTTAAATGTTCCTAGTCAAGATGCATCGAGATTGGATATCGATGTATCCGTTGAGACTGGAGTACGTAACGCTCTCCAAATGTTTGGCAGTGTATTACTCATGACTGTTGGGGGCACCTAGGGGTTACGTACTAATAGTTATTTGGATAACTATGGAACGACTCACTCGATAGTTTTCTGTTGGTTAATATGACTAAGGTCCAACAGAAAATATCAATGTGACTGATTTACACAGTTCTCTCGACTTGAGAATACTATGGATCTTCAACATGAAAGCTCCGCTTTGATTATAGCCAAATCATGGCATGGCGTCCATCGAGTGACTATAGTTGGGTCGAGTGGAAGTATTGGAAGTGAAGCACTATTCAAATGAGGATTCGTCTACTCAGTTATATGGGGTTAGTATCACGGTCAACTCAAGTCAACTCAAAGTCAAAGTCTCTAGCCAAAGCATTTCGGTTAATAATAATTATTATTATTGAACCAAGGACTTTTTATTTGGATGATAAAGTTGAATGTGGATAAGGTTGGAATTTTGAAGATTACCAAATTCCATAAGTCCAAAGTGATATAGTTTTGACGAAGAGAATTGGTGTAAACAAATGTCACAACCGAGTAACGCTTATTAAACTAAAATTGGATTTTACCGAAAATGAGTGAGCAATAAATTTGGCCATAATGTCACACCACCTGCTAAGTGACGTGTGAACGTTGACATTAGAATAGTTCGATGTTAATCGCTGATCAAATTTACACCCAAGAGTTACACAGCCGAAATGATGGATTCCTTTAAGATCGAATGATTTAACTAGTTTATAATTGTTATAAATTAATTAAATTAATTAATATTTATGAAATATTAATTATAAAATTTGAATATGATTTGAAAAATAAATAATGTTATATATTTATAACAATTATAAATATATCAATCGATATACAATATCGACAAGCAATTAAATTAGATTTAATTGCATAGTATTTTGGTTTGGGCTTAGAAGGGTTTAAGGCCCATCATACGGGCTACAAAATTTTGGTTTTGGGAAGGTCTAGGGGTGGCTAAAACATTGGGAATTGGCTTGGAGATAATGGGTTGAGATCAAGTGAGAATGGGTAAAAAGGGTTTCCTTGTTTCTCTCTAATACAACCCTATGTGTGTCTGTGTGTGTCTCTCTAAAAATAATGATGAACTTTTTTTAGCCACCATTACCTTCTACATTGCCGATTAAAACATAGCTCTCAATCCACTTCAAAATTCTCAAATAAATTTCAAATTAAAATAATACCATTCGATAGTTAGAGGTCGGTGATTCCGAACTTGCAATCTGACGAATCAAGAACAGTAAAAGAAAGGGAAGTCATTGCTTCAACGTGGATTCAAAGGCATCATTAAATTGGTAATTTTATTTTTTGAGAAAAATATGTGATCCTCTTCAGGAGAGGAGAGCACACATGTACATATATATAACAACAATAGTAAAGGAGCTGCCAACAAGCCTGGAAGGTAGCAAAAGACCCCCCCCCCCCCCCCGACAAAAGAATAAAATCAAACCCTCCCAAACGCCTATGAAACTAAAGACTAACCCTAAACTGACAACTCTATCCAGAATCCAAGGCCTGAAGCGACACCAGAAGATAAGTAGCCATCTGAAACAACTTCCACAACCGCAACCTCAACAACCAAGCTGAAAATCCACAATATACTACATCTACACAAACCATGAACAAACTCCAAAACAACAAATATCACAATAAATCCCTAAAATATCAACAACCCTCAAGAAAAAGACTTAAAAGATTTACGATTTAAACGAGGACTTCTCCTAATATTACCAGTTGAATAATTCTTACTATTCCTTCTACCAGATTTGGATACATGAGCTAATTCCCTAGCAAGGATAGGAGAATGAGGAAATTTGCCTATAGACGCAAGACAACAATACATAACAAATCTAAAACCCCCGGTCCAATAATAGACAGCTTTATCAGAACCAACATCTCCAATCAAAGAAGAACACACATCATTTAAAACAGAACCCAAAGACTCCTCATCAAAAACATTGTGAACCAAATCATTATCCAAATAAACGGATTTCTCCTCAAATCCAACTCTATGTCTACCATCATCCATCACCATGGAAGATATGTTATTCAAAGGAACCCTGTCTAAAACCCTATCAGCAACAGGAGCAATAACATTTTCAACTAAGAAATTAGTTCTCAAAATAGGTCTGAACAAGACCCGGAGCATCTCCTCTAAACCAACCATAAAATTGAGATGGCATATTAAAGTCTCTTCACCCCATTAGAACAATCTGACATGCTTCTCCTAACAGAAAAAATATCTTCCACAACTAACAAAGCATCATCATCATCAACAGCACCAATAAAAGTCTCTTCATCCCCATTAGTACAATCTGACAGACCTCTCCTAACAGAAGAAAAATCTTTCACAACCAACAAAGCATCATCATCATATAAGGTTCTGAGTTTACCAGCAGCCATGTCAGGGCCACAACTATGTACAGGAAAAGCATCTCTAACCCCATTTAAACAAACACCATCTATTATCAAATCGCTGCTATCACCAACCAACATCATCGGACCACTAACCATCACTGTGAACAAGAATCTATGAATGTCAATACCCTTATGATTCCAAAATTCATTTGAAATAAAAAACTGTTATCCTTGACAGGCACATTGACAACAAAGCTCATGTCATAGCCAAAACTGACAAAAACCTTATCAACATCGAGCATATTAATATCAACCCCATTAGTACAAACAACATCAACAGACGAAACACTAACTCCTCCAACCACACTCAACTGATCCTCTATTCTATCAATAAATCCAAGACTACTATAGCAAAACTCCTTACCTGTGCACCTGTTCTTGTGCACACCAACCATCATATGCATATCATCACATACCTTGCAGCTAAACTCAAGATCAGAAACATTCTCCAAAGACAAGCGATTAAAGGAGATTAACTCAAACTCTTTTTTTAGAAGATAAACCAAAAACACCCACAGAAGAACTGGATGTCGAAGAAGGAGGGACTGAAGAGCAAAATGAAACAGCAGGATCAAGTAACAGAGGATCAAAAAACTTAAGCTCCTCAAAAGAATCAAAAGCACCCAAAAAATCCACTGGATCTCCAAAATTCGAACAATAATTCTTGCCAATTCTTAACATTGGGCAATCAATCTTTTTGTGACCCAGACATCCGCACTTAAAGCACCTAATAAAAATGCAACAATCTTTAGCTAGATGGGAAAGGGCACCACAACGAAAACAAATCTTACTCCTTTTATTGAAATCTATCCATTTCTTGGATCTTGGAATCTGATTAGAAGCTAACATAGAAGAAAAACGAGAACCACTCGCCCCTTGATTGAATGACCGACCATAAGAACGGAACAAAGGAGGAACTGGCTCGGCAAATGAATTATAAAATTGAAAATTGGGAGAAAAGGATGCGAAAAAGAAGAATACGATTGTGGAAAAGAAGGAGCAGTCGCCATTTTTTACACCCGAAGGTTTCATATTATAGTAATTAAATTATATTCTATGATCCTATAATGAGCAATTTCATATCTATTTAAATATATTGCTACTATATGTTTAATTATGTGAGATTTTGTAAGTAGATGTGGTTGTCACAAATCAGTTCGGTTATGTGCATAATTTGTTTGTTATACTATTTTATTTAGGTATAGACAAATGTTCTTTGCTGTACAAAATCAATTTTTGTCATTAATAATTGTTTTATATATATATATATATTAATAAATTCATATATATATATATAAGTGTATATTTCTCTCTCATAATAGCAGATATGCATGTATAAGATATATATGTGATTTAAAAAATTTAGCGCACTTATTTATATATAATATGAATTTACATATTAAAAAATTAATTATCATACATGTATTCATATTGTTAAATTTAACATTATTGAATTTTTGAATTGTTTGTTATATAAAAAATAATTATTATATTAAAATTCAATTTTAAATTTAAAAAAAATATTATATCGTTTTAGAAACATATACAAAAACTTCACGAATTTTTCAATAAAGTTTATTATTTTTAATAATTAATATTATTTCGGAAAAACTGTTTATGATTTATTAAAAATAATAATTTAATTGAAAATTTCTTCAAATTTTTTTGCAAACTTTCATCCATGATCTTTGAATTTCTAAAATTTTTAATTTTGAATTTTTAATAATATATTATTTTATATTAAATAATTATTTCTGAAATCTATGTATTTATTTTAAAAAAAATTAATATTTCAACTTTGAAAAATCTCCAAATTTTTCCTTAGCTCTATTTTATGATCCTAGATTTTCTAAAATTGTAAAATTTGAATTTTCATCAATAGATTATTTTATGTTCATTATTTATGGATGAAAACATTATTTTATTCATAATATATACAAATTAAAATACTAAAATTATTATGTTTGCAAAACTAAGTTAATTTTGAATTATAAATAATTTTTAATAATTGTTCTCTCCCTTTCTATATATTTATTTTGCTATGTATAAATGTTTTATGTTCATATATTATATATAATATATTTATACATACATGTGTGTGTGTGTTTTGTAACACATATACATGCACATATTTGGACAACATATATGACATACAAAATGAGCTAATATGTCTGTTGCGATGTAAATCTCAACATCTACATATGGGCATATTATACATTTCACGGATTATTATGTTACACATGCACTCACACATATATGTATATGATACATTTATGTATAAACTAAATAAAATAAAATTAATTTCACACCTTAATATATTTGAATTTAAATAAAATAAATGATTTTATTTAAATGACTTTAGAAATGTTCTAATTCAGTTGGACTTCATAGGCCCAATGAAGATCTAATAGGGTAATTTTTTTTGAAATTCACCCATAACTTCCGCTGCGGACTGGTCCAATTCCAACAATGATATCGGAACCCAATAGCCTATATGGTCTAAATTAGTCATATTAGGGCTAACTAATTAAGCTTGCCCACTTAGTACGGTGTCTAGAAAGGTAATGTCTAGGATTGGAATTGGGTAATCAAGTACCCTATCCTACCTGGTTACCGGCCTGACACGAAAGGTGAAGTGAGCCCAAAGGTTGCTCCTAAAAGAAAAGGCCCAACTTAATTTGGGCCTTGAGCTAATTTTCAAAATCGTTTTGAAAATTAATATTAAAGATTTTAAATTTAATAGTTAAATTTAAAATAAAACATGTTTATTTTAAAAATTATAATACTACATAAGTTTTCAAAATGTTTGAAAGGATAATGATATTGAAATATTTATATAATAATTTCAAATTCTAAATTTATTAATAAAATTAATTAAGTAAATTAATTAAATATGTTAATTAATTAATGTATATATGCATGTATTATATATGTTGATATTTGTTATGTTATTTTAAAATGTTTAAGATAACATAAGTATACATGTATGTATACAAGATAAATTTTGAAATTAATAATTTTTAATAAAATTGTTTAATTGGATAAATTAATTAAAGGTTAATTAATTAAATAAAATACACATATATATGATATATATATATGTGTTACACTATAAAGGTTATAGTATACACTATAAATGCTATAGTAGATATGTTCAATATAATAGTTATATTGGAATACTAATTTAAAATTAATTAAAGAGTTAATTGATTAAAATTAATTAGATAAGATTTAATTAATGATATATGTAAGACTATCATATAAGTAATATGAAATACAAAAGTTATATAACAATAAAACTTATATGATATGTGTATAAACTAAATGTGGAACATTAAAGAAACCCAAATAGACTTGAGAAATAAATACATATGTAAATGTACATATACCGTGATTTCTGATGTGTCTGACACTTGAATCGCTAAGGTATTTCATAAGAAATATATTATTGTATAAGTCGATATCACTCAATATATATATATTGAAGATTATGAATCTTCAATATAATGTTGTCCTCTACCATATATATATTAGTAAATTACTTACATACTCCTTGGTTGTTGAGCAAACTCAAGCTAGGGATGTTATGCATTATTAAAATATTGAACAGATGAGGTAAGATAACTATATGTATTTGTCAAGCAAACTCAAGGTACATATACTATACTTAGGCCATCACGATATGGTAGGTATGAGTGAATAATCTCTTTCGATTTATTGAGCAAACTCAAGCTCGAAATGAGATTAGAACAAGGAAAAATGGGTTAGGAGTTGTATGTGATACAACCGATAAAAATTTATCCATCGTTTGTGGGGCTATGATTTGTTAAGCAAACTCAAGGTCAGAATACCAAAACAAATGAATCCTAACACCCACTAGCGAAGTTGTAAGACTTCTATGTTTCATCTTAGGGTTTGGAGAAACATAAAAGACTAGTGGGAGCCTTATTAGAAAAGTGAAATGGTAACATTTAAATTTCTAATATTGTAAGAACATATGCTATATAATCTTATAATTATCTACAATGATAAATTTGTGCATTTAATATGATTGATAAAACGTTTGTCAATTAACATATATAAACAAAGTGAATTGAAAGTTGACAAATAGAAATATAATATATACTTACTAATAATTCTAATTGCATGTTATATAAGGTTTCTATACCTATGAAAGTGCCTAATTTCAACTACTTAATACATTCGTAAGTTGGTCACTTATATGCTTATTTGGTTTAGACCGTGTATTGCATTTTATGAGTTTTTGAACTCTAAATGCAATTCAAGAATATGGATATTTGATCCATGTACTTTCACATATAAATGTTATATGGTAAACAGTCATAGTTTGTGTGGTATAATATTTCGATGAAGTTAGTTCATTCGAAGTAAGCCAATAAACAGTATTTTAAGATCATGTATTCAACTTGAATGATTTCAAAAGGATCATATTGTGTTAATATAACACAAGACCATAAACTATGAGATATATCTAAGAACTCGATCGTTGAAATGTTATCTTGATCGGTTTACATAAAGTGCAACATATTTGATGTCTTAAATGTTAAGAATAATCGAATGCACTTTTGTAAATAGTTTGTTATGATATTGTAGTAAGGTTTTCTTTTGAATAGTTTGACCATTTAAAAGAAAAACGAATGTATAAGAATAGATGTAATTTAAGGTAAAGTTGGAATGAAGAGAATGAATAGTCACTTCAGCTTCATAGCGAAACATTGGAAACATGAATTGTAATAAAAATTGATACTTAATATTGGAATATGAAATATGATTTTTATTCCGAAATGTATTTTCATATAGAAAATTGTTTTCTATAACATTTATTTCTTTGAGTTCAAGATATTTGATCAAAGAGCTCTCCGTTGTAAACTAGTTGCAGCATATGAAATAAGTAAACAATATTAAGTGAATGGTGGACCTCTAAATTTAGTACGCTATTATAGTAATGGCGGAAATAGTGGGAGCATGCCATAAAGCACCTAATGATTGCATCAAATTATGAAAATTGTTTTCGTAAAATGTACCGAACATTATTTGTGAAATAATGTTTATTTTTGGTATTAACTACAAAATAGATATAACTATATTTCAATATAAGTATTATGAATATTCATTATGAAATAGAACTATATTATAGAATTTGTTTTCATAGTAAAAGTGATGCAACAAAAATACATGTGTGTCTAATATTATTTACAGCTGTTTTGGAATTATAGACTAAGCCGTAGTTTTGAAAAATAATTTTACTATATGATTATGAATCATATGATACAGGTTAATTATATTTCAAACAATTAATGGCTATGCACCCATTCAGTGGGAGCATCATAAGAGTTGATGAACTCTTTGAATTAATACATATTAATGTATGCAATCACAAGTCTATTAATACCAAAAGGGTTCCACATACTTTGTTATATTCATCGATGATTTATGACCAACATGAACATGTGTATTAGATACACATATAGTAAGTTTATGATAAAATCATAGAATATAAAAGAAAAGTAAATAAAATAACATGCAATATAATAAAATGATTTGATTTGGCCGAATAAGTGAGTATATCGGAAAGAGTTCCAAATGTACCTAAAATGAATATAGATTCAATATCATAAGTCACTCCTCCATGTGATACATAATGATGCATCGATAAGGAGTAATCAGACATTGTTGGACAATTTATGATTAATTGTGAGTGGAGTTGAGTTAGTTTCTTTCTATAAGGTCATGTACTTAAGAGTAGTACACAAGGTTGATATTATTTCATCTAAACAATAGTTTTCAAAATCATATAAGATAAGGGTTTGTAAGAAATCCCAACATATCCTAGGCCAAGGAGTTGGCAGGTTGTGCGAGTCGAAAGATTGCATGTAATAATTGTTCAAGAGGGATCTTGTATGAATCTCCAAAAAGTTTTTTGGAAAGGTCTGTCATCAAATGACATATTTTTGTGTTAAACATAATTTTTGTAAACTAAAATCAGTTTTGTAAATAAAAAGATTCATAAAGCGTTTATGAATATATATTCTATTTGCACTAAGAAACAATTGTTGTTTCAAGATATATCAACTTCACTGTGAAGGAATTCTTTGAGAAATTTTTGGTAGTTAAATGGAATTGGATCCAATCCAAAGATAGAACTGGTTATATGAGATGAAGTGAAATTAACTAACCTAAATGAACACAGCATTAGAATGTCTATAATTATTCTCGTACATCGAAGAGAAACTATGAGTTTCTTATTAGTGTCGAAAATATACATTACCCTCTGTTGTTCAATTAAACCATTAAGATTGTTGACTCTATATGGTATGATGCGTAAATCTGAAAGAATTCCAAGTATGCTATCTAAATATGATTTTGGTGGTCGTAACCAAAGAGATGTGATCCATCGACCGAGATTGTGTCTTTATTGGAAAGACTAATTGGTTGGAATTAAATTAGCAATGTTGATAAGAATAATATCGTAAATTTCAATTGTTGAAATTACCATAACAGATTCGGTATTCAACATGCTCAAATTAATTCAGATTTACTCACAAAATTATCGCTCGATAAGACTTAGTGTTTGTTACTTATGTATTGAAACAGAAAATTCTAAATAATGATTTAGAGTAAGCCGTTTACACATATTAACCAAAAATTCCTCGAAGTCAGTGGGAGCGATTTTGGGTTTGTGAGTCTTTGGATCTGATCCAAGAAATGATACGAATGTGTCATTTTATAAGCATCAAGATTGAATAAGTATTTTGATAGAAATATCAAATAGTTTGATTTTCAATCAAGTTGCAGAGGAAGCATGTGTTCATAAGAAAGAACGTTAAAATGTACATTGATATTTCTAAACAATAAGTAAACAACACATTGTTGATTTTAACAATATGCTTGTATTAAAATCAACTTTAGTTGTTTTAATACTCAATTTTGGATTGTAAATGATGTCTTTTATGTTGAGTATAAAAGATATAGGGATTGTCCCAAAACGATATACAAGAGTACCCTATTAAAAAGAGAACATGTAAGTTGGATTCCTTATGCATTAACAATAGGAATTATCATACATATAATGTTGTGTATGATATTGTGTTTTGTGGATGTATTTGATACAAGGAGAAAATATAAAATCCAAATTGATATCACTAAATGGTTATTTGAGGTGTTCTCGCATATTTATGAAATACTAGAGAATTGTTTATAGAAACAACGAACTCGTTATGATGGAACGTTTGGACACAAACTTTTATAAGTGATATTGAGTATTACATGTCAATGATAAAATTCAAGTTAAAATCTTTAATTTGAAAATGTTTCAAAATAAAAGTGATTGTGGTCGATTCAACGAAATGTTGAGAATATTAACTTGAATAGCACTACAATAAACCAATGTATATAGATATAAATGCACAAATTTATAATCGAGCCAAAGGTGATTCCAAATGTTGAAAATCCCATAATATTGTTATAAGATAACAATGTCATGAAATTGGTCATGATAGAACTTAAAGCTCATAAGAATTCGAAAGACATACTTCGAATCGTTCCACATGATTAAGGCAGTTTATTAGTGTCAGAGAGAGTTAATCGACAAAGAAGATAATTAAAACATAATAGCATACCCATTCACTAAGGGGCCAACCTAATTGGTTTTGAGAAAACTAACTGGAGAAGTTGGAATTAGATTCCATAATTGACCCCAAGTGCAAGTGAGAGATTGATAGAGTTAGGGGTATGCCCTAGGGGCAATTATGTAATTTGTTACATATATCTAACTCATTGACCAATCTTGTTCGAAATAAAAGGTATTTTCTTCCTATTATATACTTGATATAATGTGATTATATTAATTGATTAACATAACTAAAAGTGTATTTAATAGAAAAATCCATAAATGGTATATTTTGTTATAGTAGTTACAAAGTGTTGTAACCGTGAGTAATTTATCACAACGAAACAAATATACCATTTTAAATGTTCCTAGTCAAGATGCATCGAGACTGGATATCGATGTATCCGTTGAGACTGGAGTACGTAACACTCTCCAAATGTTAGACAGTGTATTACTCATGACTGTTGGGGCCACCGAAAGGTTACGTACTAATAGTTATTGGATAACTATGGAATGACTCGCTCGATAGTTTTCTGTTGGTTAATATAACTAAGGTCAAATAGAAAATATCGATGTGATTGATTTACACAGTTCTCTCGACTTGAGAATACTGTGGATCTTCAATATGAAAGCTCTGCTTTAATTATAGCCAAATCATGGCATGACGCCCATCGAGTGATTATAGTTGGGCCGAGTGGAAGTATTAAAAGTGAAGCGCTATTCAAGAGAGGATTCGTCTTCTCAGTTATATGCAGTTAGTATCACAGTCAAATCAAGTCAACTCAAAGTCAAAGTCTTTGGCCAGAGCATTTCGGTTAATAATAATTGTTATTATTGAACAAAGGACTTTGTATTTGGACTATAAAGTTGAATGTGGATGAGGTTGGAATTTTGACCATTACCAAATTTCACAAGTCCAAAGTGATATAGTTTTGACGAAAAGAATTGGTGTAAACAAATGTCACAACCGGGTAACGCTTATTAAACTAAAATTGGATTTTACCGAAAATGAGTAAGCGATAAATTTGACCATAATGTCACACCACCTGCTAAGTGACATGTGAACGTTAACATTAGAATAGTTCGATGTTAATCGCTTACCAAATTTACACCCAAGAGTCACACAGCCAAAATGATGAATTCCCTTAAGACCGAACGATTTAATTAGTTTATAATTATTATAATTAATTAAATTAATTAATATTTATGAAATATTAATTACAAAATTTGAATATGATTTGAGAAATAAATAATGTTATATATATTTATGATAGTTATAAATATATTGATCGATATACAATATCGACAAGCGATTAAATTAGATTTAATTGCATAGTATTTTGGCTTGGCCTTAGATGGATTTAAGACCCATCATTAGGGCTGCAAAATTTCGGTTTTGGAAAGGTCTAGGGGTGGCTAAAACATAGGGATTTGGCTTGGAGATAATGGGTTGAGGTCAAGTGAGAATGGGTAAAAAGGTTTTTCTCGTTTCTCTCTAATACAACCATATATATATATATATGTATGTATGTATGTATGTATGTATGTATGTATGTATGTATGTATCTCTAAAATAATGACTAACCTTTTTTTGGCCGCCATTACCTTCTACATTGCTGGTTAAAACATAGCTCTCAATCCACTCTAAAATTCTCAAATATATTTCAAATTAAAATCATAATATTCGATAGTTAGACGTCGGTGATTCCGGACTTGCAATCTGACGAATCAAGAACAGTAAAAGGAAGGAAAGTCATTGCTTCAACGTGGATTCAAAGACAGCATTAAATTGGTAATTTTAGTTCATATTACAGTAATTAAATTATATTCTATGATCCTATAATGAGCAATTTCATATCTATTTAAATATATTGCTACTGTATGTTTAGTTATGTGAGATTTTGCAAGTGGATGAAGTTGTCACAAATCAGTTTGGTTATGTGTATAATTTGTTTGTTATACTATTTGATTTATGTATAGAAAAATGTTGTTTACTGTATAAAATCAATTTTTTTCACTAATAATTGTTTTATATATACTTACTAATAAATTCATATATACATTTTATTGTATATTTCTCTCTCATAATAGCATATATGCATATATAAGATATATATATATATATATATATATATATGATTTAAAAAAATTAGTACACTTATTTATATATAATATGAATTTAAAAATTCGAAAATTAATTATCATACATATATTCATATTTTTAAATTAACATTTATTGAATTTTTGAACTGTTTATTATATATAAAATAATTATTACCTTAAAAATTTAATTTTATATTTTTTAAAATATTATATCATTTCTGAAACATATAGAAAAAAATTAGGAATTTTTCAATAAAGTTTATTATTTTTAATAACTAATATTATTTTGGAAAAACTGTTTATGATTTATTAAAAATAATAATTTTATTGAAAAAAATTTCAAAATTTTTCGTAACCTTTCATTCATGATCCTAGAATTTTTTAAATTTAAAATTTTGAATTTTTAGTAATATATTATTTTATATTAAATAATTATTGCCGAAATCAATTTATTTGTTTTAAAAAATAATATTTCAACTTTGAAAAATCTCCAGATTTTTCATAAGCTCTATTTTATGATCCTAGATTTTCTAAAATTGTAAATTTTGAATTTTCATTAATAAATTATTTTATGTTAATTATTTATGGATGAAAACATTATTTTATTCATAATATATACAAATTAAAATACTAAAATTATTATGTTTGCAAAACTAAGTTAATTTTGAATTATAAATAATTTTTAATAATTTTTCTGTCTCTTTCTATATATTTATTTATCTATATATAAATGTTTTATGTTCATATATTATATATAATATATTTATACATACATATGTGTGTGTGTGTATTGTAACACATATACATGCACATATTTGGAAAACATACATGACATACAAAATGAGCTAATATGTCTGTTGCGATGTAAATCCCAACATCTACATATGGACATATTATACGTTTCACGGATTATTATGTTACACATGCACTCACACATATATGTATATGATACATTTATGTATAAACTAAATCAAATAAAATTAATTTCATATCTTAATATATTTGAATTTAAATAAAATAAATGATATTATTTAAATGAAATTTAGAAATGTTCTAATTCAGTTAGATTTCATAGGCCCAATAAAGATCCAATAGGGTAATTTTTTTGAAATTCACCCATAACTTCCGCTTCGGGCTGGTCCAGTTTCAACATTTCTTTACTTTCTTCTTATCAATCCTTAAAGTTGCTCATCTAATCTTCAAGAAGAACACTTCACCACGATTGCTAGAGGTTGTGTATCAAGTAGGAATTTTGGAGGTCCTGAGTGGAAGAAATTCCTCTTGGTGCCGAGAGGTTCCTCTCGGTGCCGAGAGGTCCACTTAGCCCAAATTTCCTCCAAACTTCTTGATTCTGGTCTTCTAATTTTTCGAAGTGTGTTTCCAAGTTTGTGATTCATATTGTCTTTATTTTGGCCTTCTAATTCCAATTAAAGTTTGCTTTGTTAAAAAGCGGGTTAACACTTGTCCCTAAAGTGCACCTTTCGAATGTATGGTGTGCTTTGCTCAAGAACAAGTTCCAGCAACACTCATTCTTTGGTAGTTGAGATCTTTGACCTTCCATCGATCCCGATCTCGGTGAATCATCCGATTCCTTCAAATTCTCTTGCAAATCAAAGGTCATTCCAAACCTATTATAGATAAAGACTCTAACCCTTGCTTAAGCATTATTCATACATCATAATCAGTTCGGTTTCATTCGGAGTTATTACATCGCATATCAAAATCATTCTATGTTCATTCGGGATTTATCCGTTTCATGTTAATAACAAGGCATTCAAACCATTTTATCAAACCTGCATTCATTCTAAGGTTCAATCTCTCAGAATCATTAATCCACCAATCTAGGGTTCGATCTCATCGGATCGTTAATCTTCCGATCTAGGGTTCGATCTCTCTGAAACATTCATAATCCAATCCAGGATTCGATCTCTCCATTTAACTTCTAATCTAGGGTTTGACCTCTCTAGATCCTTGAGTCTGCTTGCCTCCGGCAAAGAAACTCAAAGACCGAGCAAGCTCATTCCTCACTCTTCGGTTAAGGGACTTACTTTTGATCTCTTCAGATCCTTGCTGAGCCTAATTTTCTCGCTCTTCGACGTGGGAGCTCAACTTTCAAGTAAGCCCATATGCTCACTTTCCAGCGAAGGGACTTACTTCTTGTGGTCATCGCCCCGTTTCTTCGGTTGAGACTGCCACGATCAAATGTCAATCATCACGTTCAAGTGGATTTTATAATGTCAAATATTAAAATTAAAACGATCAAGCAAAATAACCTAAAATATTCATCTCAAACATCCAACTCAGAGTGTGCCTAGGGATCAATCCGGATTCCGTACATGTGTAAGCGGTCCAAGGTTAATATTGTGCAAATATCCTAAATATTCATCTCATGCATCCAACTCAAAGCATGCCTAGGGACCGTTCGGGATCCCGTACACGTGTAAGCGGTCTGAAGTTATTATTGCCTTTACTACTTAATACGGAAAGAAAAGCGTGAGAAAAGAAATGAAAAGTAGAGCATGGGAATTAGATCTGACTCCCGTTCATCCCGATCATAGGATTATTAGTCTTGGCCGAGATCCCTGGGCGTGCCTCGATGCATTCGCTGCAGATAGTAACTGCTCCAACTGCACCATTTTAGTTTGGTTCCTTATATATTGTTGCACCTGGTTGTTCCAAACTAGTTCTTCTTCAGATCACAAAAGTGTCGATACTCATTCGTTCTTTGGCCGTCCATTTCATGAAAAAGGAAAAAATTTCCAGATCTTTTTTCCTGATTAGTGGGTTCCCCCTGTCTGCCTTTTTATAGGGGATCTAGCTCTTAGTATCAAGATAAATACTCTTTGGGGTTTCAATTAGATAAGTGTAACGGCTCCCTTCTTTGTCGTTTCGGTTTCCCGAAGTTATATCTAGTTTTCCGCTTTCCTTTGTCCTTATTATGTCCTACTCCAGATGATCCTCCATCATTCATAGCATTAATCTCAAAATTGTCAGCTTCGACGTCTTCATGACGCAAATATCACTCAGCTTCATTATAGAACTCCATAAGATCCATTGGAGGGTCTCTTTCTAAAGCAATCTTAAAGTTAGTCTTGCTTGCAACTCCTGAAACTGCCGCCATCAAAATCATGGATGGATCCTGTAACGACCCACCTTTTCAATCCTCGAAAGTCAGCACTTAATACATCCATGGTATTAGAATGCCGAACATCCAAGTGTCGAAAAGGTAGATTGTTAGGGTAAAATAAAAGAAAAAGAATATAAGGAAACAGAATCTCACAGCATAACGATAATATACAATATAACAAAGACGGTAAAAGCAATCACTCTGGGATACATGGAAATACTCGATCTGACTCGAGCATTATAATAAAATAACACCCGGATCAATCTAGAAAACCAGCATGAGAAAACTCAAGAAATATAGTGAACATATAATAATTTATGAGACCACATCACTAAACACGGAGTAAGTTTTACCTCACAAGAACAACTTCCATACATGAAAGAATGGAAATCAAATCAAAACAAAATCTAAACTTGAAAGAATGAACATAAACAAGATCAAAATCCAAACTTAAAGAATGGATATAAATAATTAAACATCGAGAAGAGCTCCAAGAACTTTCGATGCAATTAAGAAAACAATTCAAAGATTTGGATCAAACAAGGAAAGGGAATTTTTCCAACAATGACCAGGAGGGTGTGCCCCCTTACCGAAGGTATGCCTCTAAAAAATACACTTGAGAACTATGATGGCTCTCTGAAACCTCCAAACTGGATCCCGCTAACCTTACCGAGTATCCGAGTATTTCACATCTCTGTGCACATATAGTCGAAACCAATCTATAATAGATGTGGAAATACCCTAATAGGAGCAACCCCACATAGCATGAGTCCCGCTCGCTCTTTATTTAGTCATTTCCAATAAAGGATAACAATGCTCAAATAAGCAACAAGTCGTCGGTCTCAAATTAGTACTATCCCGAGGAAAACAATGATGCTGGACAAGTAAGGGCAGTGTTGCTTCTCACCTTATCATGACAATATTCTTAACGTTAAGAATAGCAAGAGTTTCCTCAACAAAAAACAAATCATCTTAGATTGACGAACACAAAGAAGACAATATGATCGATAGTCAATAAACCAACTATTAGGAATAACAAAATGGCCGTATATGAAAAGTAAATCACTTAAAACATTTGACTCGAACTTGTGCTTGATTTTCACATTATAAATATTTGTAAAACACTTTAAAAACACTCTTTAAAAATATATTTTTTAAAAACTAATTATATTTTTGGGTGTATTAAAAAGAAGGGCAAAAAACAAATATCGTTAAAACATTAGTTACTATAAACCCAAAACAATTAACACTTAGCTTTATTTTTAAACATTCCTTTTTAAATATTTTCTCATTTATAAACTATCATTTATAACTTTAAAGCAACATTTATTATCTCGAAAGATAATAAATTAATTTAAAATACTTTTATAAATTTAAAACAATGTTAGTCATCCCGAAAGATTGTTGATATAACTCTTTATAAATTTAAAACCACATTAATTATCTCGAAAGAAAATTAATCCAATTTATAATATTTTTATAAATTTTAAAACAACATTAATTATCCTGAAGGAAATAAATCAAATTTATACCCTTTTTATAAATTTGAAACAACATTAGTTATCTCGAAAGATAATTAATCAAATTTATAATCTTTTTATAATTTTAAAACAACATTAATTATCCCGAAGGAACATAAATCAAATTCATAATTCCTTTTATAAATTTTAAGCAAAACTTACCCTTTATTTCAAAATTCTCAAAAATACTTGAAAATTTAGTTTAAACAACTTTTAATGGGCAAAAATGCAACCAAACATTTATTTTGTAAAAATACAAGCACAAGTTCAACACACACAAGTTTAAGGAGATAATATTTCATAAATGTCGGTATAGCAATAATTGTTATAACGATCTTACACAAATTAAACAGTATGTCACAATCAAACATCAGTATAAGCAACCTAAGAATATAAGTAAGATGCATATAACAATATATTAGTAATGGTAAGAAACCTCTTAGGGTCTCTCTACAAAAGTCCCTAGAAAACAATGGTTATTTATGCCATCCGCTTTTCAAGCGGGAATCAAATCCAAACAAATAATCAAACAACAATATATAACTATCATCCAAGCATTCAACAATAACCTATAGCAACACAGATATCGTATAGTTTATTTAGAGGTGAGTAATCTCAACAAAATTCTAATTGACGCTTAAGGGTTCCACTTTGATCTAAAATTGAACGGCGTTCGATTTTAGATCAAAATTTCACTAGTTCCAAATTCAACAAATCTAACTCCAACATGTAGATAACATCGATACGAGTCCAACGCAAAAGATCGCGTCCAAACTCGATCTCCTATGGAAAATTTATTGAGTTTGCAAGATTTCGATTTAATTAAATAATTAAATTTACTTAACACTTAATTAAAACATTAATTTTATTCAACTAACCACGTTTAAACCCTAATCCTTCTTAGTTCAAAACCCAACCGCGATTTTAAAACCCTCGACATTGCCGCCTCAGGCCAACTTTGGCCAGCGCTCGCCCACCGCTTCCCGCGACCAAGACGCGTCCATCGCTACCAACCTCACCTCCTTCCATTGCCTGTAGCTCAAGAATGAACTCGATTAAGGGTTTCTGTTCATCTTCAGGTCTATGCCGCCTCGAACCACCGCACGATGATCCAGTCGGTCAACCTCCTCATCTCACCCCCACACACATTTCTCTAGTTGGGACTGTTACCTGGCTACTTGGCCCGGCTACAAAGCGACAGTTGCAGAAGTTATAGTTAGCACTAGACAAGATTCTGGCCAAGAGGAGACTGGGGATATAAGGGTTTGATGCAATCGATATGGTTCGGCATGAATGTGCGGCTCGGTAGGTATGGATCAGTATGTATGGCTCGGTCAAAGGAGCACTACACCATAAACGATAATTAGAAACGGCTAAAAGCCGTATAACTTAGACACGGCTATAAGCCGTATCAAAATATGGTGTCGTTAATTGTTAGATACGGCTTTAAGCTGTATCTAATGGGTAAATTAGATACGGCTCATAGCCGCATCTAAGTGGTCAATAAGATACGGCTTAAAGCCGTAGCTAATTGACATCATAGATACAACTTAAAGCCGTATCTAATTGACCCATTAGATACGGCTTAAAGCCGTATCTAACTGACACCATAGATACGGCTTAAAGCCGTATCTTATTGCCATTGAGCCATTGCCTTGTTCATTAGATACAGCTTTTAGCCGTGCCTAAGTTGATAATTAATCTGCACCCATTTTTCAACTAGATACTGCACATATACAATCAATTTATATAATCACACAAATACAGTAATAGTTCATATCTAATACCCAATGCAATGATGCATATTATACAATACATTACAAAAATACATTCAGTTACAATGCAATGATGCATATTATACAATAAATTACTGAAATACATTCAGTTACATTCTAAAATAGAAATACATTCAGTTACAATACATATTATCACTACCAATCCACCCTTACATATTTGGTTACTTAGGTTCCCACACAGTCACTCATTTCATAGTTACTTCATTTATAAATAGTTCATAGTTATTACATTACATTAATACAACATGTCAAGTGTCAACAACTACACAGTCAGCTTCACTGCTTCAATCTTCAGTCTCCACTTTCTATTCTCCAAGTCTATCCATACAAAAATAATTGTTTGTATTAGCAAGCATGTACTGCAACTGAATATGAATACAACATATTAATGAACATGAATACTGATATGAAGTTGAAACTGAGTCTCGACGACGTTTTTAACTGAGTCTTAGAGTCAGTAAACTGAGTCTTAGACTCAGTTATAACTGAGTCATGGCGACTCAGTAAACTGAGTCTTAGACTCAGTTATAACTGAGTCATGGCGGCTCAGTTATAGACTGAGTCTAGACTCGGTTATAGACATGTGTATTGAGATGAAAAATGAAATTATATATGTGTGCATTTGTGTGAAGCAAATATGTGTGAAGCATACATGCAACTGCAATGTGGAAGATCGAATAGCTACAAGAAGTACACCAAGCATGAATATGCAATAACAAGCCAAGACCAGTATATACCTCACATGTACACAGTTAGCAAATCATTGCAGTGACTCAAAGCTTCAAAATGACTCACAAGAACAATCATCAATCTCCAAACAGTGTTCATATCAAGACCAAATAGAAGGAGTTTACAGGCAAGTGAAAACCATTGCAAGTTGCAAGAATGAAATCTCACATCCACACATATATGCATACATATATATATATATATATATATGTATGCATGTATATATATATGATAATGCAGACTTAACAGAGCATGTGCAACTCAAGTTAGTTAAACTAGATTATCAAATCTGGTGTCTAGTTTCAAAGTGATCAACAGAAAAGGAAAATGGCCAAACTTTCAAAACTGATAGAAACAGTGACAAGGTACCCAAACAACAACATCTCAAGCCAAAACAGCATGGTACAACTACAAGTAAAGTTCAAGGCAAGAAGATAACTCAATCTGTATAACAAGTCATACCACAAAAAACAACAAGACTCAACTATTCTCAAAATAATGAATCTGGTCACAGTCATATATCAAGCATTTCGAAAACGGATATGTTTTAAATCTAGCCATAGTGAATCTAAAGAACAAGCTCTTCAAACAACTTCAAAACAGAAAGGAATGAAGCATTACAAACGTTTTTTTTCCTTATCACATTTAAGGAAATTAAATGTGACATGTCATGTATATAGTGGAAGAGGTTTCAAAAAACAATACATAGTAAAATATTAACATAAACAGAAAATATACCTGCTCCAACGTCTAAAGATATTCAATAAGACCCTTCGGATGGCACACATACCCACCCACTCCAACTTCAGCAAAGGTCTCTGCAAATTGATGATTTATTTTGTTGGTTCTCTCATCTGGTAGCAGTATGTTGTCCACCACTACTTTTTCATGTGTGGGTGGTACAGATTTCCCATGGATTTTGGACGATGTAGAATCTCGACATACAGTACCTGTTGCAATAAAGATGTCTAGATCTATCCAACAAAATATCTGCTCGAAAGCAACTAAAAATAGAAAGCTTGTAATAAATACCTGTTGCTATTATGTCTAAATCAGAGTTGAGGATTTCACATCTTTGATTGTTCGCTACATCGGTCGAATTCGGGAACTGAGAAGCAACGAATTCAGGAGCATTGAATTGTGTGGCGCGTCCTCCATCAGAAGAATTGCCTGGTGCGCGAATTCCATGTTCGATGTTTCCCACCATGTTGATCAAAACCTCCAATTGCCCAGACATACTTCCCACTGTACCCTCCAAACTTCCCACCCTCATTTTCAACTCATCATGGTCTCCACGAACATGTCTAAGTCATTTCTATGCAATGGCACAAGCCTTAACTTTAGTCTTTGGTACAACGGTCCCAACACCGCGGCTCCTACCCCTTGCATCCTTACCAAGCACTTGTGATAAGATGTCTTCATCCACTGTCAATTTTTCTTCATTACTATCAGTGTTCTTTTCCTTTGCTTTCGCAATTTGATCCTGAAATATTTATAAAATAACAGCAATTAGTATTTTTTAATCCATATATCATATTACTGAAAGTTAATTGATTACTAATATATGCATATTAGTATTTTTCCAACTCCTTGTTATCTGAATGCATACTAAATTCTAAAGAAGTGCAGAAAACTGACAAAATGATAAATTATATTTATCTTTAGCAAAGAAATGTCAGGCATAGTGGAGATAGTTCAAACTTACAATCTTGGTTCCTAAGTTCATAATAACTTCATAATCAATCCTAAGTACATAGTGGAGATTGTAGTTTGCAGATTAGTGTACACTAAAAAATGTTTAATGAAAAGAATATGCAAGTTAGTATTTGTTTGACTTACGAAGTACGAAGAAGTGGCATCTGATATGCTACCATCTTTTTTCGTGTGTGTCTTCACCCATACTTGACGACGATTGATATTTGTTGATGTACTAGCAGCGATCTGCAATATATAAAATATGTTAGTTGTGATTTTTACCATTTTTGAAAGAAAATGAATATAAATTATCATTTCTTGTTCTACTTTAGCGTGACTTTTACGTCCTACATGGTGAGCATAACTGAGCAATGATCTGTTCTTTTTGCCTGACTCTCTTCTTCCGCTCGCTTCAGGCGTTGATTCATTTTTTAAGAACTCTTCCCAATCTTCTTGAGAAATTGTAGGTGGACAATTTTTCATCCGTTCTTCGTCATTGTTGAAAGTGTCATAATAAGTTGTTCTTAAGTGTTGCTTATATCTCCTAAAAGCCTCCGACATTCTCTTTAAAACAATTCTTTTGAAAGCGGATCGAGCTCATAAATTTTCTGCAAAAAGACAAAACACGAAAAACCAATTCAAGATATCAAATCCTGAAGCAACTCGATGCACAGCAAGCTATAACAAGGCAACTTCATACATATATACATATGTATACACATATGTATATGTGTATATAGTGCAGCAGTAATAATGCATGCTCATATAAATTTTTATATATTCTTCGATGTAGGAAAGGTGAGCCAACCAAACAGCTAAAAACTTTCAGGCATAGTGTTTTTTTTAAAAACACTATGCCTGAAAGTTTTCAGGCATAGTGTTTTTGCATGGCCCTTTATACTTGAGCATAATTCGGCCGTACAGAGCACAACTTCCGATATCTGTACAACAAATGCACCATATCAAAAATAATATAAAGCTTCAAACTATTTTTTGCTATGAAATAACATTGTTAGCTATGAAAACAAAGAACAAAATGAAACACATTACGTGTCGAGCAAAGAGCATGCAATTATTATAAATGATCAGTAATTAATATTTAATTTAATACTGACGAGAAATTAAGGTAACTTGGAACGGAAAGAAGGAGACCACATAGTTGATCATAAGTTATACATGCAAAAATAAATAATTAAATAAATTGTACAACCTGACCAGTAAGCACAACAGTATTATGAAATCACAGTTGTAGTATTATGAAATAAATACTATAATTCAAAAAAAGCTTATAATCATCAATTCATTGTAAAGTATACAGCATGCATCCAAAAATAATTGATGAAAAAGTGATTAAATATCAAACAAACGATTCTTATCTACAACTATGCATAAATACACACCAATATGCACTACCGTTTTCCATATATGCACTTTATTCTCAAGCCTCAGGTTCAAGCAGCATATATGCATATATTATTATGTAACATATACATATGTTTTGGAGACAGTGACTGCCTATACATTGCCCACTAGCAAAAAGAATAAACGAGAACGCCTAATTGTTTTTGTTGTTTTGGTCCAACTCCATATCTATTTTTATTTTATTTCTATCCATATCTTAACTGTGGGGCTGAACCTAGTGTTGTAGTTGAACGTAAGTCTTGAATAATGTGTTTTGCTTTTGCAATGTGCAATCAAGAATTAATTCTACTAGTATTATGATGTGTAAATAAAAAAATAATTGTTGATATATTATTGATATACAGTTCATCTGCATGCTAAAATGGGACCATACATCTATGAAATGAGGATAATTGATTTATAGGCATCTTCACATACACAACTATACATGCAGACCTGAATTGTAATAATTGAATAAATGCTACAACTATGCTTTCATGTGCATATTCACAGAATCTTGCATATGCTCAAAACTGTGCTTTCACGTGCATAAATAATTGAATAAATTGTACAACTTGATAATTAAATCTATCAAGTCAAAACGAGAAAAATTAGTATTATGAAATCCATTTTAACAATTTATGAATGTTGAAAAACAAGGAAAAGGATGCAGCAGACTTGTAATTTGAATTTTTCGGTGTAAATATCATGAGATTGCTAATTTAATCTATTCCATGCAACAGATATCGAAACATGGTGCGATAGATGTCCAATATACTTACCACCAATTCGTTCCAAACGGTGTCTTTGTATATTCCGGGTACTTTGTCCCAACTTTTATATGATATAGGCACATGAGCTCTTACTAATTTACCAAGCATAGTAGCGATTTTTCCAGCATTATCTGAGACCGGAATACCAAGTAAGTTTTGATCCACTTTCTTGATTTCTAAACATGATGAATGTGAAGATGTTGGATTTTCTGACATGGCTTCTTAAATATCCACCTTGGTAAACTATAGTACCAACTATGGTATGAGATTCTTAATGGTAACAAAAGAAAAATAAATAATTAAATAAATAAAACTTTGCAAATTAGAACGATGACATTATGAATGTAAAACAGATTAACATCATGGTATTATCCAACTAAAGTAGATCAAGCTTGTCGGTTTTTTAGTTGCATGCATTATTAGTAATTCAGTATCATGCCATATAGACATATGGCTTAGATGGAGGTCCATATAACATTATAGGTTAATAAGAATAAGATATGAATAATTGAATAAGTTTTAACATTATAGGTCAATAAGAATAAGATATGAATAATTGAATAAGTTTCAAAATAGATTATAGTGTAACAATTAAACCAGTAATACAAAAACATTATGGTTATGTCAGTCTCCTCGAGAATAAAATAGTGAGGTCTCCAAACATATAAGTTTGACATGCTAGATAAATAAGTTTGGTAAAAATACGTCAATTCACACACGTATATTAGGAACAATGAGAAGACAAAAGTGATTAAAAATATAGAAGTCGTGCAATTAAAAACACACACACAATCGTGCAATTAAAAATATACATACACACAATCATGTGATGTACGAATACTAATAAGTTAACATATGGATTTGGTAAGGTCTTCTAATTTTTCATTGTCTTCAAAAGCTGGTTGATAGACGGTAGGGAACTCAATGTCATCCACATTTGTAGTCAACCGTTTTGGTGTATGCAAAACCACAGACCATCCATTATTTTTTAAATCTTTTGAGTAGAACACTTGACTCGCTTCTGATGCAATTTTCTTGTTCTTCAATTTCCCTAAATTTACCGTGATCAGGTTTGAAATGGGATCTACTTTGGAACCATTGACCTTATCCTCGACATTTACCCAATCACAATAAAAAACTGCTTGTTTGAAGTCAGTGTAATCCAACTAAAGTATCTGTTGAATGACTCTGTAATACATTCTTTCTGCTTTCTTATAATTTTTATCCTTACCACTCGCTCTAAATTTTGTAATTGCTCTCATGCATACACCGCTATTTTGTGTTACCATACGGTCTTCGTTATTTTTAGTGGAAAATGAAAATCCATTCACTTGGTACTTCATATAACTACGCGCCATGAACTTCGGCCCGTGCACTAGCCGCCATAGAGTTGGATCAACATCGATGGTCTTTAACAACTACATAAAACAAAATAAGTAAAAAAGCATGGTCACGAAGGTGTATTGCCCACTTATAAACACGTGAAATACTTAAGACGATGTAATACCTCATTACGTAACCATAGATTAAAACTTTGAACGGCTTCCACATTCGTAACCCTGCCTCGAGGTTGAAATCTAGTACTTTTCACATAGGAGTTATACCTCCTACGGAAAACACATATCAAAACGTATATATAAATTGAATTAAAAAAATGGAAATTCGGCACAAGTTCGTGAACTTACTTCTTCCATTCATCCAATCCATTGTACTTATTAAGGACCCATCTACGCACTTGTTCAAACTGCCTTGGGTTAACGTTATGTCTTTACCATTATCTAGATGTATCTCACCAATAAACTCATCGTCCTCGTCTAAAAACGCTTCACGGGTATGTTTATGATTGCCATCACCTCCGTTTGGCATATATTCCATGCAGTAAAGACTAGCTTCTTGTACGATATATCCTTCTGCAATACACCCTTCAATGTATATTTTGTTGCACACATATCCTTTATATGTTTTCATCAACCTATGAATGTGATCAATTATATATTGTAGACGGTAGCTATTTATATCAAATAATGATGTACATAACTGAAATTAGAAATTTATTGTTCAAATGGATACATCCATATATATCTGATAGGGCCACATATCAACGCTTCATCGGTTAAATGAACCATAAGGTGGATACTGATATCAAAAAATGCAGGTGGAAAATGTTTTTCAAAAGCACACATTGCTTCTATCAAGCTAGCCTTTGCTTTTAAAAGATGTTCCCTATTGATCACCTTTGAGCACAAAATGTTAAAGAATAGACTAATACGATGAACAGCATTTCGTAGATCCTTATGTTGTGGATAAGAATGTTGAAGCAATACCGGAAGTAAATGTTGCATTATGACATGGTAATCACGTGACTTCATATTTCTTAGTTCAGGAGGATTGATGCTCACATTGTTGTGGAAGTTAGAAGAGAATTTGTTAGGCACTTTCAGATTTTTCAAAAGGGTTCAAAACCGTATCTTTTCTTCTTTGCTCAAAGTGAAAGTTGCCTTTGGTATGATTATTTTATTTGTTTCAGGATCTTCCATCACCCACAACCTTTGTTTTATACCCATGGTTTTCAAATCCTTGCGTGCATTGATGCCATCTTTTGACTTATCTTTATGGTCCATAATGGTGCTGATGAGATGCTCCGTGACATTCTTCTCCGTATGCATAACATCAATATTATGTCAGATCAAATTTGCTTTCCAATATGGTAAATCAAAAAAGATAGACCTCCTATACCATCCAGAAACATTGTCAACTTCTTCATTGGTTGACTTTTTTCGTTTTCGACTAATTTCTTCTTTTTGTTTACCAACTTTCATTTTGATATTCGCTACTTTCATTTCAACTTGAAAACCAGTCAATGGCCATTTAGGACGACGAAGTTCTTGTTCGTTGTTGAAATTTGTCTTATCGTATCGAAACTTGTGTTCGTTAGGAAGAAACATTCAATGTCCCATGTAACACATCTACTTACTTTCAGGAAGATGATAAGAATAAGTGTTTTCCCCACAAACAGGACATGAAAAATAACCGTGAGTTGTACATCCCGATAAAGTCCCAAAAGCAGGGTGATCATGGATTGCCCACAGCACCCTAGCTTTCATTGTGAACTCAGATTTATTTAACGAGTCAAATGTAACGACTCCTTCCCATAACTGCTTTAACTCGTCTATCAACGGCTGTAAATAAACATCAATATCCTTCCCTGGTTGTTTAGGCCTCGAAATCAACAATGTTAACATTGAGAACTCCCTTTTCATGCACATAGATGAAGGAAGATTATATGGTACTACAATTACTGGCCAACAACTGTAAGGGTTAGAGAGAGAAGCATGTGGACAGAAACCATCTGTCGTTATTCCAAGTGTGACATTTCCTGGCTCAGCATCAAAAGCTTGGTCAAAAGAATCTGCGGCTTTCCATTGAGAAGTGTCGCATGGATGACGCATTATGGTTGGATCAGACTTGGCACGACCATGCCAGGTCATCGCATCTGCTATCCATGGTACAGTATACAGTCTCTTCAATCTAGAAATTAAAGGGAAATGTCTTAATGTCTTTCGAGGTACTTTGGTGCCTCTTCTCTCTTCGTTGAATGATGTCATATATCTTGGTTCATTGCAATTTGTACAAGAAACTTTGTTCGCATCATCTTTCCAGTACAATATGCAATCATTGATGCATGCATCATAAGTTTTGTAATTCATCCCAACTTGCTTAATGATCTTCTTCACGTCGTAGTACGTTGTCGGCAGCGTGTTACCTTCGAGGAGTAACTCCTTTATTAGTTCGAGGAGTGCAATCACACCATTATCTGAAAAGCCGTATTGGGTCTTCAAGCTATTCAGTTTCACAATGGCATACAACTTCGTAATCCCTTTTGAACATGAAGGATACAATGGCTCTTTTACGCTACCAAAAAGTGATTTATACTTCTTACTTTCATTGGCCTGCCAATCTGGATAATCGGTAGACTGCTCTCCAACATTAGCATGATCAGGCAACGGATTATTAGGTTGAAAATGATGAAATCTATCTGCATCATTGACCAGATCTTCCATCCTAATATGTTCAGACTCATCAGCAGTTGTGGCATGACTAACTGGTTGTTGTTATTCCATCTCCGCCCTTTTTTTCCCCATGAAAATACCACACTGTATATGATTGGATAATACCCCATCTAAGCAAATGAAAATGAATGTCATCTAATTTGATCGCCTTCATATTTTTGCACCGGGTGTAAGGGCATAAATACACTCCTTTCTTACCACCGTTTTCTTCAACAAAACTAATAAACTTCTGCACCCCGTCTATATAGTATGTAGATCTTAGATCTGATTCATTTATCCATTGTTTGTCTATGCTGAAAGACATACTGCCCTCCTATATCATATATAACAGAACATGAGACTTGCCCTTCAATGGGTCCTCGTTCCAATTGCTCGAAAAGAATATTATTGAAAAATTCAAGTGGGAAATTATTGGAAATTTTTTGAATTGAAATGAATTATTAAAAATACGAGAAGAGCATATAAGCTCTTATTTGAGAATAGTCCCACATTGTAAGGTAAGGGTCATGTTTTTAGATGTGTGAAGTATATTGATATAGACTATTTTCTATGATACTCTTAATTATAAAAATAGCATTTCTATAAAAGTTAACATTAGCACCAAACTGTTTCCAAAAGATTTGCCATTACAACGACGCTATTTTGTAGCACCGGAGTAACGTCTATGCATTACCCCTCTCCTGACTTGGCTTGCACCATTAACAACAATTTTATCCACTTATACAACAATGTCATAACCATATACAACAATGCCTTTTGAATATACAACAATGTCAGAACCATATACAACAACGCCTTTTAAATAGTTTTATCCTAACAATTTAATATTCCCAGTACCACTAATCCCAAAAGCAAATGAATCATTACTCATTACAAAGCATCATTACAGTAACAAACAAAGTCAACTACCAATCGAATAGTATCACTAGTTGATATTATCCTACAACAATCAACTCAATCAACTACCAATAATTTATTAAATAGATCAAAATCACCACTACTTTAGTTATTATGGACTATAACTGTAACGTCCCGACTTTCCAGCCCCGGAAAATCGAACCATTAGTGTTAAAGAAGAAGAGGTAGAAGAAGAGGTAGAAGAAGAAAGTAGAAAATCAACATCAGAATCTAACCATCGCAGCGGAATAAAATATAATATATACTAATAGATCTTTACACAAATTTAAAACTATATCTGTTTTATACAATATATCATCAGAATACATCATCAGAGTACATCAACATCCATAACATACAACTGAATACACAGCGGAAAAATAATAGCAAGTACGGAAGTACGTATCTCCATCCAGCTCGTCTCCTGAGCTCTACAGCATAACCTGAACCTGTTTATCTCGGTCTGACCCGAGCATCATATAAAACAATACCCGAGTCAGTCTGGAATACCAGCGTGAGAAAATCACACTTAATTGATTATTAAAGTTCAAAAAAAATCCTTTGAAAACAAAAGCATCTCGTAAGACCACGCCACAAATAAACATGTCGAGTTTTTACCTTACGATAGCTAAAACACTTTTTATTAAATCCTCGGATATTATAATAGTGTCTATATACAAATACTTATTAAAATAGCTGAAATTGTTACATGATTAAATTCCAGCATACTAGCCACAAAAGTGGGTTCTACAAACAAAACTCGTACAAGGCACGTAGGGAGAATTGATTTCCAACGAATGACTAGGCACTGGGGTACCACCTGTCACAGTACGTGGCCTAGATCACAGTACTGAGGATCGCACCTGACCCCCTGCAACACAAGGCCGGAATCACCTATGGGCAATTTCGAATATGATCACCCCACGGTTGGGATCAGCAACCGCACCACTAAGCCGAAATAAAGGGACCTCTAGACGGGATGACCATACTCTCTAGTGGGCGCTACCCACGAAGCCTTGCTGCATAACCCCTGATTTTCAGTCATTCCCGGTTGATGAGGCTTGAGGCCAAACGTTACCTTCATAGAACGTTTTACTTAGAATGCCCATCGTCCCTTGACGATGTTTCGAAAGCATTCATCCATACAAGTCCATTCCGGGTTCGAACGGAACTGAAAACACTATCCCATCTTCAATATCAACCTCGTTTCCCACGAAACGTACAAACCAGATCGAAGTGGTTTTCGAGAAATTAATCTCGATCCCGGACTCTTCGAAACGATCAGCGCATTTGGCCAATATTGATAGTCGGTTATTTAACTATCAATTAACATCCATAACATCCATCAACAATAAATAATTTCTCCCAATTATTTATTATCTTCTAATATCTTCACCAGATATAATTTCATTTCCAAATCCCTTTTTGAAAACAGTTTAACACATCTTCCTTTACGGAAATAAATTTCCCAAACTTTTCTATTTCCCTTGGAATCACCAAGTACAACACTTAAGATTTAAAAATACTTGAAACACTATTATATATAAAAATATGCTTTAGATAAATAGTTAAAATAACTTAAAAATTCTTTATTGAAAAATATACTTTAACATTTAATTAAAAACTACTTTAACTTAATGAAAAATAATACTTTAGAATTATTTTAAAATAAGGCTACTTTATAGGTTTTCTTTTTAAACAAAACATTAAATCACCTTTAAATACGATAATAGATTTGAAACAAATATTTTCTTTAGAACTTAAACATTTTACAACAATAAGTTTTATAAAATATGTTTGCTTTTCGAAAACAACAATAAAACTTTTATCTTATATTTAAAATTTTCTTCGAAAACGTACTTGGCTATCAGGGAAATATACTCCTCATCTCATCCTTTACAATAAAATAAATCACTGTTTATTTTTAAACAATTTCCCCATTTCCATAAATAAATTCCCAAATTGAATTTATTTTGTTTTCCAAATATCCTCTGAGATATTACTTTGCTTTTATAAACCCCGTTTATAAATTCCATTGCCACATTCTTCATTTAAAACCCCCGGTTTCTCACATTTAAATCAATTCCCAAATTGATTTTCAATTTAATCCATTTATTCCAAAATCCTTTTAACTTCAATCTTAAATCCTTAATTACGATTTAAAATACTTTTAACCGAAAATATAATTTAAGAATTCTCAAATTACTTCTTTATTCCTTAAATAATTTCAACTTTAAATTTAAAGTCATCCTTTATTCTTTTAACCGGTATCTCTTAATTTTACAATTCATTAATTTTTATTTATTCAAAAATTCCTTTTTCATACTCGAAGTTATTTATCAGGATTAAATATCACTTCCATTTCTTTTCACTTCCTTTCTTATTTTATTCCAATTTTCAATAATTATCTCGTTTACAAAAATTCACTTCTTTTATTTTCCTTTCTAAAATCCAGTTTATGTATTTCTGGTAACTCATTATACCCAAGTATTCAATCAACAATAGCATTCAATATTCCAATACAATTTATCAGAGAATATCCAACAATCACAACAGAGGATATTAAATAATTTAAATAAATGTTGAGGGGTCCAGTTGGATCCCTCTAACCTGTTTTCCCTGCATCCACAGATATTAGCACAAATATAAATACCAATTCCACTTCGAGGTGGAATATCGCGGTATATGGGGTTAAATAAATATCATCCGCTATTATGTGGCGCAATAGGGTCTCATCCGCTATATAATGTGGGAACATCAACTCCAATATATACATATGCCAATATATATATATTGGTATATACTACTACATATATACCATATCAATCAAATCAATCATTCAACCAGACATTCAAATTTAACCAATTAAATTAAATTATAATTTAACTGAGTGAGATTAACTCACCTTTTATTTTTCTAAATTTGCAATCCGATCCACACCGGCTTGTTACTTCCCAATATTGACCTTGTACAAACAATTATACGATTTATTAATATTCGAATCAACTAGACAATTAAATCTCCATCTACTTATTTAATTAACTAAGAGTTTGGGTTTTAAGCTAATAATTTGATTTAAACAACTTTTCCCTTTTAATAAAATATCCTTTTAGCAACTAAACAAAACTACTTCCATAATATATTTTATTTTTAAAATCAAACAAGTAAATCAAAATGTATATACGTTCATTAATTCATTTTTCTCATTTTGAAACTCCTGTATACTTAAAAAAATTATAGATTTCCAAAACTTCCACATTTAAAATTCCTGTTTAACTTCCAAATCTTTATATATATATATATATATATATATATATTCTGTTTACCACTATATATGTGTATATATTCTAAATTAGAAACTGCATATATATATTTTTATTAAATTAAATAAAATACGTTATACCTTACTGTCGACTTCCCCACAACCTCGACGCTAGAACGTGAGCATCACCACCACCGCCCCACTCGATCGCTCCAACCCCATGGTATCTGACCCAAACCCAGCTCTCGACTTCCCTCCTCCATCGCACACAAATGAGATTACCACCATCTCACCGTCGCACGCGAGTCCCTCAACAAAACCCTCGCCTTCGCCCTGATTCGCACGCGCCCCCAAATCGAACGGCTCCGAGTCGAATTGAAAAGGAACGAGGGGTAAGCTCGAGTCCACTAGCCCCTTTTTGCCCCGTTGTCGACGAAGTCTCCACCGCCTCAAGCGCGAGTCTCGAATCGCGTGTGGAGAGGAGAAAGATATGGTGACGGGTTGATTTTGAAAGTCTACAAAGGCCATTCGATTTGGGATTTAATTCACAGCTCGGCCATTAAATTTGATTATTCTTCGATCAGAGGAAGAGTTAGAAAGAAGGGAGGGAGAGGTATAGATCGAAGGAGAAGGCTTCGGCCATATATTTTTGTTTTTCTTCTGATCGAACTGAGATTTGAGAAGATGGAAAGGAAAGAAAAATGGGTACGAAGGAGACACAATGGAGGCAGGTTGTACTTATTGTCGATAAAAGAAAACAATTATATTTTTATTTAATTTCAATTTGCCTTAGAATAAATTTCTATGCGTTTATATATCGTACGCTTCCACTACAACTCCAAATGTTACGAAAATTGAAACCCGATAATAATACAATATTACAGCTCCAATCGAACTGGTTTCATCGAATTCCGAGACTGTGCCTCGGACGGCTATTTTTAAATTCAATTTAAACCGATAAAATTTTCAAAACTGAACGAATTACCGTTAAATTCAATTTTAACACTTCTATTATCCTCAGTATTATCAATATAAATTTTATTGGTCTTCAAATTATTTTTAACCAGCTTAAAATTCCAGATTCAATAAATTTCTCAATTCCGGTAATTAAATTCAACAATTAATTATCCAATAGATACCGACATTTGAAATTAAAGTTAATAATTAACTCTTGAATATGTAAAATTAATTAAATATTCTGATTCCAAATATTCAAAAATTTCGGGTCGTCACAATAACAACTGCTAAATTTTATCAATCACATTTTGACTAATTGACTACAAATAATTTATTAAACAGATCAACATAAATTGCTGGGCTTTAACCCTGCTTGTAGAATACCTTGGAAATCTTCCCTAATTCTGACAAAGGATCAACTGCAGTAGAAGAAGTGGTTCCAACCTGAAAAACAAAGAAGGTGATTTTGTCAAACATATATTTCAGAACTTAACTGAAGGTTCATGTAATCTAACAACCAAATTTTGCTGCAAAGAAGGTGATTTTAATCGGAAACCAGATGTCCCATGGAACAAACAAACTGATCAACAGCACAATAATACAGAAACCAAAGGGCAAGTGATCTTAATCGGAAACCAGATGTACTCAATTAAACCCAATTCAAACGGATTTAAAAAGTTTGTCTTTTAAAGTGGGTCATAGTCAGAAATACCAAATCATCAAAAATTTAATTCAATCTTGACCTAACAACTAAACAATTCGTGTTAGTGCGGTGTAGGTTGAGTTGATAGTTGGAATCAAACGTATAAACAAATGTAGTAAACAGTCGAACAGGAAGAGTAGATACAATTTACGTACCAACAACGTTCAGTATTGAGCGAACAATGCTGTCTACAGGCATCAAACGTCAAAAATTGGTTAGCGGAACCAAGTACACAGTCGTTGATATGAGGGCGGAGAGAGGAAGGAGACGATGAGATTGAGGGCGTACGTAATTTTGTTTATAAACGAAGGAGGCGTTGGTTTGTACTAAGAAGAAGGAGCGAAACCCTATACGGCTAATTTGGGGGAAACGAACGAAATGAACGAAAGAAGGCGTGTACCTGGTTTGATTGTAAAAAGTAGCACACGAATAGATACGGCTAAAACACGTATCATATTAGATACGGCTAAAAACCGTATCTAAATAAGTGGGAAAGCCAATTTTCTGGAGGGAAGTAGTGCGTATTGGGGTGGAAAATTTGCGCCAAAAATAGGCACGAAATAAGATACGGCTATTAGCCGTATCAAATTTGATACGGCTATTAACCGTATCTAAATTAGTGGGAAAGCCAATTTTCTGGAGGGAAGCAGTGCGTATTGGGGTGGAAAATTTGCACCAAAAATAGGCACGAAATAAGATACGGCAATTAGCCATATCAAATTTGATACAGCTATTAACCGTGTCTAAATTTTTAGATATGGCTAATAGCCGTATCAAATTTGATACGACTAATAGCCGTATATAATGAGGCGATAGGAGAAGTGGCTAAATCAGCTTTTTGGTGTAGTGGAGGATCGACAGATATCGCTCGGTCAAGAATGGAAAAACGAGATGGCTCAATCTAGGCGTCCAAGGAGAGGTCTCTCGGCCAGGTTCGTTCGGCAACCACCGTTCGACAACCACCGTTCGGCAACCACCGTTCGGCCACCACCATTCGACCACCACCGTTCGACCACCACCGTTTGGCCACCACCGTTCAGCCACCACCGTTCGGCCACCACCGTTCGGCCACCACCGTTTGGCATACAACCGTTCGGCCACCACCGTTCGGCATACAACCGTTCGGCCACCACCGTTCGGCATACAACCGTTCGGCCACCACCGTTCGACATACCACCGTTCGGCCACCACCGTTCGGCCACCACCGTTCGGCCACCACCGTTCGGCATACAACCGTTCGGCCACCACCGTTCGACATACCACCGTTCGGCCACCACCGTTCGGCCACCATCGTTCGGCCACCACCATTCCACGTACCACCGTTCGGCAACCACCGTCCGGCCACCACCGTTCGGCCACCACCGTTCGGCATACCACCGTTCGGCCACCACCGTTCGGCATACCTGGCTTGGCACACAGAAGTCGCCTACTATGGACCGAAGTACCTTGTTCCTAGGCCTATGAAGGGAGTCTAGCCTATCATCGTCTATAAATACAGAGGCAGGGGTACAATTGAATGGACCTTTTTTTGGGGGAGAACTCCCGGGAGACTCTGCCATTTTTTATACTCTCCTCTTTTAATTCAAACTGGTATTCCAATGATTGGTTTACAGACTATATCTGTATTCAAGTAATTGAGAAAGTAATAAAGATTTCATTCAAAGTGGACGCAGGCAATTGCGCCGAACCACAATAAATCTGGTGTTCTCGTTTTTGTTGTTCTTTTGGCATTCAATTACATTATTTCTCTATTTTAATTTACTCTCTTCATTAATCTCTCTACATAACTCTTCTCAAGGGTGTTAGTGACCAATTTTGGTGCTAACATGGACCATCGCCTAATTCAGCCTCTATCGCTGTGGATGATTGTGTCCGTTGGATGGAGGGTTGGGTTTTCGGTTGGTTTGAGTAAATGAGAGAGAGGGGGTCCTTTTATAGAATTTTCTTGAACACTATTCACCCTTAAAACTCACAAACTCCAATTGAAGCGTGCTCACTAGCATTCCTAGCCAAATACTCATATTCCGAACTTAATGGAACTAGTTTCGAGATTTAATTCCATCGTATACAAACGTTCTCTTTTATAATCAAATTATATTATTATATTTAATTCTCTAAAATTAATCGTTACGCGTTTCGATATCGTTTTATATTTTCGATCCCATTATCAATATTTATTCGAACTATTTATTGTTGTAAACAAATTTACAAAATGAGTTCATCATCATTACTTATTAATTAAAAATAGTTAAATAAGGTATTAAATCCATTTAATTAATATTTAATTTATTTCAAATATTTAAATAATCCCTATATTTGAATATAAGTTATTTATATTTTTCTGGGATGTTACAGATCCGGCTTATGAACTGCAGTAACCGCTGCTTTGAACCTGGTTAAGTAGCTCCTAAAGGTTTCTTCGTCCCTTTCCTTTATGCTTGAGAGCACCATCACATTCTTGGGTCGCGAAATGTTAACCCTGAACTGTCTCATGAATCTATTCACTAACTCGATGCACATGCTTCTAGATCCGTTCTTCAGCCGTCTGAACCACATTGCCACTAAATCCATTAAATATAATGGGAAGCACCGCACAATTACCTCTACTGAAGCATCCAACACCTCCATATGTCAGATGTATCTCACTATATGAACCATTGTATATGTCTTTCCATCATACATTTCCAACGTCGAAAGCTTAAAATCAGGGGGTTTCCTTGCATATTGGATGTTAGAGGTCAATGGGTTCCTGTTTACATCCTCTAAACTCTGATCTGGTGGTCCATCTCATACTATACTTATTACCAGCTCAGTTATTTGGTGGTTGCTATCTAATGGAGGTCTTCGACCAATAGTTGCATTCTGCCCCTGCTCCTGTGGGGGAATTCGACACATACTCCTCTGGCTGCACTCTTGCATTTTGATCCATATCTCCAGCTTCATTCAGCCCCATATTCTTATGCAGGAATTCTAGTACATACTCCTCATGTTGTTGTGCATCTGCATTCTGACCTACGTTCCTGGCCTCAGCATTGTCCGTTCTCAACATCCCAGCTCGTCCTAAGTCCAAATCAACGTTGCCCCTAAGTGTATTCATCTCGATACCAATAGAATTGGGGTTGGTACAAAGTGGTTTTGGTCGTGGTGGCGTCGTTCTAGTTTGCTCTGCTCCAACTCCCAGTGCTACTGCATTAGTTCCTGGTCCTTGTTCTGAATTCTAGCAGCTCCAGCTATTCCTTGTTGTCCTATCCTTTGGAAGAATCCTTCCAGCATTTCCTATTGTCAGTTATCATTCCATCCTACATCTCCTTCATCGTTCTTTCCATCTCTTCTCTAGTTAAGTAGACGAACTGATGAGAATTTGAGGAAACCTCTTGGCTACCCCCAGGCTCCGGTTCTTTTCCTCCATCCTTAGATCCAATGTTAGGGCCCTTCATCTTCTCTAAATCTTAGATTCAAGCTTCAAGTCTTCAGGTCTTGTGCTTTTTCAATGAAAGCACCAAAATGTTGATGCTAAAAATGGCACTAATACCTAGATATCAGATGAAAGCACCGGTTCAATTAAAATCTAAATCAAACAAGAGAAAATTTCAAGAAAGTAAATGAAAACACAATAATTTTATAGTGGTTCAGCAATCTCCGGCCTACGTTCACTTAATAGTTTATTTATTTGAGTTTCTAAGTCGCTAGTACAAGGGATTTGCTGATCTAAGTCCTATAATAGCAAATAGTAGCTTCTTATGTGACTTTAATAGAGGAGAGGTAAGAGGTGAAGAAGAAGAAGAAATCTCTCAAGTCAGAGAATTTGATCCCGTTTTGGTTACCATAGGATTGGTATTCATAGAGAAAACATTGTACAGGTTCAAGAGCCCGCAAGAGTTGAAGTCCAGAAGCAAGCCCAGAGGCCCATAAGAGAGCATGCTAGCTCTAAGTCAAAAAAGACCTCTTGGTATTAAGAGGTTTGTCTCAGTACCGAGAGCTTTTACTCAGTGAAAACTTGTAGTTTCAACTTATCTTGTTCTTCCATTTTTGATTCGATGCATTTCAAACTCTTTTTCATGAAGATCAAGTTCCTTTCGATGATCTGCTTAATTCCACCTGTCTTATCCTGCTTTTTTTACTTTCTTCTTATCAATCCTTGAAGTTGCTCGTCTAATCTTCGAGAAGAACACTTCACCACGATTGCTAGAAGTTGTGTGTCGAGTAGAAGGAGTTTTGGGGTCCTAAGTGGAAGAAAATCCTTTTGGTACCGAGAGGTTCTTCTCAGTACTGAGAGGTCCACTTAGCCGAAATTTCCTTCAAACTTCTTGAATTTGGTCTTATGACTCTTCTAAGTATGTTTCCAAGTTTGTGATTCATCGTGTCTTCAGTTTGGCCTTCTAATTTCAGTTCGAGTCTGCTTATGGTCAAAAGGCGGGTTAACAATGTCTATTCATAGAAAATAGATAGATTATTTATTAATAGAAAATGTCATGATAAATTCCCCTATTTCTCTATTTTCTTTGCTAACCATTCGACTAGTGATCATACTCCTATTATATTCAGTTATTCCATAAACAGTCAGCCTATCAAAAACCAACCTTTTAGATATAATAATTCCTGGCATTTTAACCCAGGATATTATGAGTTGGTTGAAAAGAAATGGGGCAGAACATTTATAGGAAACCCTTTATTCCAGCTCTTATCCAAATTAAAGAAAATCTCAATGTCTGGAATAAGGAGATTTCTGTGAAACAAAACCTCGCTGAAAAGCTAAGGGAGGGATTAGATATGGCTTATTTATATTTAATCAATCATCCAAACAAGACCAAAGCGATGGATTCGTACAAACAAAAAGTGGAACAACTTTCAGAGTTGCTATATAAACAGGCTATGGAAAACTTACAAAGGTCAAAAATCAAAATGCTAACATATGATGACAAAGTAACGCACTTTTTTCATGCGAAGTTTGCTGAATCCAAATCTACCTCAATGGATAAACCAATGCTGGATGCGCAAGGGAATTGGACAAACACCAATGAAAAAATAAACAGGGAAGCGATACACTACTTTTCAAATTTATTTAATACAATCTATAACATAATTTTTCACCTATCATACGTAAAAAACTCTTGTAGGAAATGCTAGAGAAGCATTGGAATGACCATTTAATATAAATGAAGTCAAGGAGGTTTTGTTTCAAATAGATTGTAACGGCTCCCAAGGGCCAGAGGTTTCAAAAATTTCAAGATTCACTGGGACCTAATTAAGCAAGGCATTTTTTAAGAAATGGTGGGTATTCAAACATCAGGTAAAATCATTAAAGATATTAATCATACTTTTTTCGCCTAAACCCTAAAAAGATGGACCAAAAGACCACTTTAGGTTACAGACTCATTTCTCTACGTAATGTAATCTAGAAAATTTAGGCCAACATTTCTTGCAATAGAATAAAACATTATTTAAATCAATTAATCTCCATCAGTCAAAATGCTTTCATCCCAAATAGACAAATCACATAAAATTCACTTCTTGCGTACGAAATGATGAGAGGGTTCAATAGAAAATCAACAAATAATCTATGCATGAAAGTGGATTTACATAAAGCATATGAAAAAATTAATTAAGAATTCATATACCATATGATGCTATGCATGAGATTCTCTGAAAGATTTGCACATATGTAATATGAATAGATATCTACTACCACCTTCTCTATATTATTGGATGGATGTCGTTGAGTTATTTCGGTAGTAATATTGGCATAAGACAAGGAGATCCATTTTCCCCTTTTATTTTTGAAATTTCAATGGAATATTTCACAATAATTCTTGACATGGAGTTTTATGAGGGAAACATCACTCCGATATTTTATATTGAACCAACTCTCACATATTTAATCTATGTGGACGACATTTCTATGTTCTCGAAAGCAAATACTAAAAGTGTTGAAAGCATTGCTAATCAATAAGGAATCTGTGTGTCTAGAAATGAATGAATAGAAGACCATCTTGTTTTTTTAGCAACGGTGCCAAAGAAAAGGAAGAAATCAAAAACATTCTTCATGTCCAATCAGCAAATTTGCCAATTAATTATTGAGGAATCCCTCTACCTATCGGGAACCTAAAATCTAGAGATTTTGGTATATTATTAGACAAAATCAAAGGAAGTTCAACCATTGGAAAAATAGAGTGAAACAAGAAACCACGTATTTTTCATTTTTAACACTCAAGCATGATACTGCACAATATTCTAGACAAACTACAAACTTTGTTCAGAGGTACATATGAAATCATCCAAATATTTAGAGGGTTTTATGTGTAAAGAAAAGCAACATAACATACCAAACACTAAAAGACATCGCTATTACAATTTTAATATAGCATATATGGACCAAACAGAACAATAAAGTTAACAGGGACATTAAAATTCCGATGCAGGTTAGATTGGAACTTATAATTGCTGACTGTAAACAGCAATAAAGCAAAAAATCTGAGAATAGATAAATAAAGAAATTGGAACTTATCTAGCATAAATTTGGCATCGAATTTCTTTAGAAGGCCAAATATACCGTAGATCGGATCATCTAACTGTTCAAAACAACTGATTCTCTAGTACTCAGCCATAATAGCAGGAAGAGGGTTGAACGTCAGTCAAACACACTGGTAGCATCGTTGAAGAAACAAAAGAGTGAAAGAACAACAGGGAGTATTCGCGGTGACAAGCATGGCTTAGCTGCGTTTGTTTTAAGGAAAAAAGAGCGAATGCTTAATTGAACATGCGATAAGCGGTTGTTAGTTTATTTGTTTTCAAATAAGTTCTTTAATGAAGCTCTTCTATTCACTTAGTTGAATAGGTAAAATTTTAATGTTTATTATATGTGTTGATCACTTATTACTTCACATATTCTAATTATATCCATATATGCAACATAACATGTAATTGTTTTATAATTTTTTTAACTATATCAAACAATTAGAAAAGTTCAAACATAATATCAAATTTTTTTAGTTGGTGATTTTTAGGGTTTTGTTTTGATTTTAATTTTATGGTGCAATTTTCACTCACTGGAAACAAATATACTAAAAACAAGTGACGATGAAAAAAAAATTAATGTTAACCTACCAAGACGTTTGCATACAATTTGAAGTTAAAATATGGTAATTTATAAATTGGTTAACTAGAATGAAAATGAAAAAATAAATAAATTGAAATATTTAATGCAAATGTGAAAAAGTTTTAAATAAATAAGTTCGACAAGCTGAACAATAATGATCTATTTAAGATAAATGAAAATTTAAACAAAATCTACAATACATACATAGAAAATCAACATATATTACATAATTATGGAATGTTGGACAAAATCTTATGATATTTTTATAATAACTTATTTCAATTCACTGAACACACACACATACACATATATGAATAATGCTTAAAACGTAATTGATAATCCGAAACACAAACAAACTTCAATTTTATTATAACAAAATATATTTTTCTCGACCAAACTCTTATAAAATATATTTACATCATTAAATTTTCTGTTTTCAACTTGTTTTTAAATTTGTAATACTTTCTCACATGATTGCTTGTTATTTTTTGTTTGTATATTAATAAAGACATAAAATAAGATGATTACGTTTCTTTTATATGATAGTTGTACTGAAGAATGATTAATTTTAACTTTGAATGGTAATATTGTCAAAGTAGTAATTTATATTCAGAAAAAAATTTCTAATCAGAATGTAAATAGGCAATAGTTTAAGAATTCAGTATTCAGCAATCGGTATTCATCATTTAGAATTTAGCATTTAGTATTCAACATTTTAAACAAACGATGCCTTAGATCAAAATGAAAAGAAGTAAATGAAGTTTTTTTAAAAGAGGAGACAACGTAGGCCGATGTCTTAAAGTGGCAATGGTTACGTGTCTCCTATATGTTATACGAGTGTGAACCCGTGCTACGCATACGGGGTTCAGTATATAATTCGATTAACGGTGTATTTTTATATTTTGTAGTATATGAAGATGAAAGCACATATTTATGAGATGTAAATTTTTAGATTATCTTTTTCGTGAATACTACTAACAAAAATGTGTTGATAAATCCACTTAAATAATCTCAAAGTATATAGAGTATAACTAATATTTTAGAGTACAACGACTTTATACAATAAATGTTACATCAGCTCTCAATTGTTTCTAATTTGGTAAGAACAACATTACTAAGGATGTCATTTAATTAATTTTCAAATGTAATTCATAGTGGTTTAACTTGATTTTATCCTATGCTTAACATATTTAAATATGTGCACCATTTTGTTTGATAATAGTGTTCTAAACCTAGAGTATGCTCAAAGTGAGATAGTGTTTAAATTTGGCTTAATAAAACAAAATTTTCATTATTGCACATTTTGACATTATACTATACTAATTAAATTAGAGAAAATATTATAGTAGTATTTAAACATCGTGTTCATTAATAAATATAACATAATATGACATGAGAATTATGTATAAAATGATTAGTCAAATTTTGTATCTTGAGTATCAATTAAGTTTATAGATCATGAAATAATGTTTTAACTAGTAATTATGTATGTAGCACCTATTGTATTATCGTTACTATATTAAGCTTCTTAAAAGACTTGTCTTGATTCCAACTAATTAATTATCCTTGTTTGTTTTAAATAATATGAATAAGAGCTATACAACATGATTTAATAAACGTATATTTTGCAAATATACAATGAAGTAAAATTAAAAATTAGTTTTAATCGATAAAACAATAAAATGTTATATTGAACTAAAAGTAGACACCAATTGATTGACATTAATGAGAATTAGAATGCGTCAGCGGACAATTATGATTTGAGATTAGAGGTTGGAGGTTGTGACGGTTGTGGACAAATTGGAATAGAGGTCGGAGATTAGAGGTTGGATGGAAATATTTATGTAATGTATTGTTATTTATATTTGCAATAATTATCAGTTAATTATTATCAATTAATGTATAGTATTAAATAGGAAGTTTTATTAATTAATTACAAAAAAATTCAGAAAATTCAAATAAATAGGAATTATGTTCGACTTATCTCGGAAAAGTCAGAGATGATTAATACATCTTGTAAAAATGCTATATTTTTAATAGTCCAAACGTGGATCATTAAACCACTGACGTATCAATGATGTCCGACCTATCTAAAATAAGTCGGACGTAATTCTAGCTAACCGCTTTTTGCTTAACTTTAATGGGGAGTTAGTATGTAACTATTCCTTAATTATATTAAATATTAATAAAATAGAATTAATTGTAATAATTCTCAAATTAATTTGAATTGGAATTAAATGAAATTAGCAACAATTTATTCATTTTCAATACAATTATTTCCGTTTGAAGTTAGCCTACTCATAAACATTATTATTAACCCATCTTCAATTCGTAATGATTTATAAACATCTCCACACTGCAAAAAAATTAAAACAATATAGCATAAACAATCTTTATAGAAAATAAAAAATAATTGCTAAGATGTTCCATAAGATCTCCGAGTATTCATTGTTAATTATACATTAAATAGGAAAATGTGCGCTAGTTATTAACATTTCATGGTCAATAAAGCATTACTATAAAAAAATGTATTGACATAAGTCAATTAAGATGTAATATCTAATATTACATAAAATAAGTCTAGGTTGCATGTAACAAAATAGAATATTTAAATAAAAATTAAGTTTACAGAACACCTATTTAGAACTAAATTTTCAACATACTTTTCTCGAAATGCAACATAGAAATTTATTATTTGACTATTCTTTTACTTCATAGATGGTATTTTCCCGACTTGATTTTTTTAAATACTTATATTTCAAAATGGAAAAAACATCAATTTTTTCTCAAATTATACTCGATTAAAAATTCTTTGATCTACATGTGTTAGCAAACCAATCATGCCTTATAAATTTATGAAGGAAATGAAATTTATGATTGTACTAAACAAACACAAAATAGATTAGAGAATTCATTATTGCATTAACTCTCTTTGATGCTACGTAAGAAACTAATTTTCCATAAATATTATTGTATTAATTTTCAGAAAAGTTGATCGGTTTGATTATAACATCAAACAACCGAATTAGAAAATAAACATATTGCCAAATTATCAAATTAACTAAATTACACATACTTTATATTGAGTTAATTTTTTTTTGAAATAAAGCATTTAGGTTTAAAGCTAAAAATATTAAAGGAACTAGACCTATCATTGTTTTCGAAACTGAAAGCATATATGAGAATTAGTAGTTTAACCATTTGATCTTCTATCTTTTGTATCTAGAGTATCATTTAGGTTTATAGATCATGCGATAATTTTTTGACTAATAATTACATATATAGTATCCGTTGTATTATTGTTACTATATTAGGCCTTTTTAGAAAACTTAACTTGTTAACAATGCATATTCTAACTTTGATGATTCCAATTATTTGAATACGATCCTAGTTTGTTTGAAAATGCGTAAATTATATGAATAAGATCTACACAACATGTTTGATAAAAGTATACTTTGGAGATAAACATTTAAGTAAAATTAAAAATCAATCTTAATCCATCATAAAAATAAAATCTTATATTGACTAAAAGTGGATACTAATTGATTCGGATTAATGGAGATTAGTAGCAACTATTCTCTAATAATAAATTTCAATAAAAGGGAATTAATTGTAATAATTCTCAAATTAGTTTGAATTTGAATCAAATAAATATTATCAATTTATTCCTTTTAAATACAATTCTTTCTATTTGAAGTTAGTTTACCCGTAAACATTATTAATAACACACACTCATTTTGTAATGATTTATTTATAAACATCTCCAAACTACAAAATAAAATCAAAACAATATAGCATCAAATAATCTTTGTAGAAAATAAAAGATAATTACTACTATGTTCCATAAGATCTTCAAGAATTAAGTGTTAATAATGCATTAAATAGGAAAATGTGCGCTATTTATGTACATTTCACGATCATTTGACTATTCTTTTACTTTATAGATGACATTTTCTCGAGCTTGATTTTCTTGAATTTAAAAATGTAAAAACATTAATTTTATATTATATTATACATAATTTAAGATTGTTTGGTATACATGTGTCCGTAAACCAATTATGCTATACAAAATATACAAACAAAATAAAATTCATGATCATACTAACCAAACACAAATCAGACGAACGTCGATGTAAATATAAAACTTGAGAACTAAAAAATAGTTCAACAGTACATATCAAGGATTTTACAAAAATGATCAAAGATTATATGGTATCAATGTATTGATAAATCCAATAACCTCTTGTAGAATATGAAGGAAACCAAGTCGATAGGGATATCGATTGAAACTAAAATAATAAGAAAGTATATGTGATTTTTCCCAACTTGATTTTTGTATATACTTATATCTCAAAATAAATAAAAAGATCAACTTTAACTCTTGTATATTACAAAAATCAAACATCAAATTCAGCTTGATAAATCAGCAAGCTAAGGTTTTTTGGGGGGTTTTAGACAATTTTTCTATGAAAACTATAACACTGAAAGCATCAGTTATAAACATAATCTCTGCAAAGCATAAATAAAATGATAATTTTTTAAATGAATAGAAATTGAAGAACTAACGATGAATTCAATCATATGATACATATGAATCTTTAAGTTGATTTATATTGAAACAGATTTTTTAGTTTTTTATAGAGTTTTAGTATAGGTATGAAACTAAAATAGGGGAAAAGATAACATGAAGAAAAAAAATTAAATGGGAGGGACGTAAAATAATGATAGAAAATAAACGAGGAATAAAAAATTGTAACCATAACATGGAGCAGAGGAAGTGATCTCTGTTAAATTACAAAGAAATAATGATTATGAGTTTATTAAAAGAAATAGATGTACATAAGAATATTTTATCAAATGGAATAATGATAACATTAATTGCTATGTTAGAAATGGTTGTTTTGTGAAATATTGGAAATTTATAGAGGGCTTAAAAGGAAAATTATATCAGAAATTAAGGAGAATGCACTATTCAGTCTGAGAGTGAATGAGAGATAAGAATACTAAAAGTTATGCATTCTCTTTCTTATATAATAGAATAGATGCCACCTTATTAGATTTGTATTTTTTTCTAGATCTATATTTTTTTCTTCTTTATTTTGTAACGACCTGGAATTTTCGAACCCGAAAATCCCAGGTAGTTAGGAGAAAAAGGAAAGAGATAGAAGAAGAAATAGAACAAGACATAGATTCTCACATTCACAGCGGATTAAAATACAATATCAAATAATAATATCAGCTATACAAAGAAAATTGTATTTGTTAATTTTCATCAATACATCAGAGTTACAACATATACACACATCACTGGACGGATACAATTGACATGTCCTAAACAACTACAATGAATCACAACGGAATACACTCCATACGTTCCTGCCATCCAGCTCGCCTCCTGAGCTCCAGAACGTCCTTACCTAGAAATCTGTAATACTCGGTCTGACCCGAGCATTACATCAAAGTAACACCCAGGTCAGGCTAGAAACCAGCGTGAGTAAACTCAAATAATTTGAAATTCTAAGTTAAAAACTTATCTGTAAACTAGGGTAACTCGTTCATCACTACGAGTTCTTACTTGTTATAGTTAGTCACTTATTACAACCAACTGTTACTCAGCTTAAATGGCCATGATACTTAATTTATTCCATTCCAGCCTATTTGATTCTAAACCAAATCTATAAAGAATTATAGTAGATTACTAATCGAAGTGGTTCCGGGTATTTGCTGATACCCGACCCCGGTCTCTTCGAATCCAATGTCATCTCTAATCCAAGTTATTTAAGTGAATGCAATTCAATTTTAAATACAGGATGTCACATTTACACTGCAATTCCACATTATCACAGTTTAACCCAAACATATCATATCACAGAACATCACAAATTATCAGACTAGATATTACTCCAATCATTCAATACAATTTAATCATCCATAAGCAAGATTAATTAGTCCATTTCTAATTAATTTTAATTTAACTCAAATTAAATTAATTACTTTAATATCTTGCTTAATTATCATTAATTAAACCCTTTAATTAATGATTGAAATTAATTCTTTAATCATTTAATCATTCACATTAAATAATTAATCTTTAATTACTTACATTAATTACATTAATTAATTACTTATCCTTTAATTAATTCTTTTAATTAATTATCATATAATTACTTAAGTTAATTAATTAACCCTTAATTACTTAAGTCCTTAATTAATCTAAGACAAACCATTATCTTAATTAATTACCTAATTAAATCATTTAAATCTTATTTAATTTAAATGCTTTGAAATAATTTTATACAAAATCATTTGAGACCTTTTAATCAAAGTTTTTAATACACTTATCTTAACACTTACTTAATTACATCATTAAAAACATTTGATACAGTTAGAGATTTAATTAAATAATTAACCTAATTTAAAATTATTCAAATCAAAACAATTTAAATTTCAAAAATATTTGACTTTAAAATTTATATTGAAACTTGTTTTCAAATTTGATTACACTATCCCTTGAAAAACTTGTTTAATTATTACTTTGAAAACTTTGCTTACATTTACTTTTGCTTCAAACCAGTTCATGCTTTCTAAAATAAGCAAACCCGAACCCAAGATCATAATTTCTCGAGCCAAACCCGAGCATCTCTCTCATCATTTCCTTCTCGATAAAACTTCGAGTACGACCCCGAGCCAAAACCCTTCATCCCCGACACTCTTTAAACCCAGCTACCATCAGATACGAGATGACCCATGTGCACGTGCACAGACGATCGACGCTACTCCGGCCAACGCTACGACCGTCGACAAGTCGGCGACAACCTTGTCGTCGCTCCCAACTACCCAGATCTCCCTATCATGTCGGAAATCAAAAATCGAGCAAGTCGATTCAACAGAAACCCAAACCTGATCACGGAAACCCCTCCACGCCGCCACCTCAGGTCGCCAGAGACCTCGATACTCCGTCCAAACCTTCGCCGAAGTCCCACTCAACTATTCCCCCACTCCGAACGAGTCCGATGCTCCATCGACGACGAACTTGCTTCGAGAACGAAGTCAATCACAACAGGTTCTAAAACCCAAATTCAACGTCGTCCAGCCACCACAGTGATCTGTAAATCGCACTACCATTTTTCGTAAGTGCCCCGACCTCCAAGCTTGCCCCAGCCAAAACCTCGACCCTCCACCCTACGCCGATCGCCAGAAATCGAGCAAATACTCGATTCTGTTCAACCCAAAATTCTCACGATTTACAGACTTAAATATTTTGATTTTACTTTAAAAAAAATCCTAGTTTTTAATTATGAATCAGATGATATAAGCAAGAACCCAGATTTTAACAACTAATTTCCTAACATTGTTTGATCCTCTCTGCTCTTCTTATCTTCCAGTGATATTCTTGTTATTTATACTTTTTCTAATATTTTTAAAAGTTGAATTAGGTAAAAATAAACAAATTTCATTTAAATATCATAACATGAAACTATTTATATAATGAGATGTGAATTTTTCTTTGTGTGTTGTTAAGCCTGTGATACAACAGAAGTATGTACATACATATTCTCAGACATGCACATATATTTCTTTCTATTTTTATACCTGCAACAAATTATTCATACATGCAACCATTTCTACAATCTTTACTTCAAGCATGCTTCAAGATATAGTACTGATTAATTTTTAGAAAAGAAGTTTACTCACTGATTTAAAGAGGCAGAGGCTTCAAAACTGGATTGAAAACTGGAAGACTTGAGATTTTGAATTTCTGAAGAGAATACTTGAAACTGAAGACTTTTGATTACTGCAAGTTGAAGCTTATGTTGTTGAGAAGATTGCCTGACAATGTTCTTCAGGTTGCTTTGCAAATTTCAAATTTGAAAATGGTTACAAGCTTTGAAAAGATTTCAGGCTTTGTTTGCTCAGAGATCTGAAAATGGTTTCAAGCATAACATTCCAGGTTTTTGATTTGAAAAGATTTTAGGATTTAATTTTTTTTTTGACCTGAGGAATGTTTTGATTTGAGTTTGGGAAAGTTTTGATTCAAGAGAATTTAGGTTTGTGAAGAGTTTTTCAGGTTTGATTCAAGAATTTCTGGTTTTGGAAAATAGTTTAGGTGAAATTTCTTTGTTGCTTAGGAATGAAAATTAGAAAAGAGATGAGAAAAGAAGATGCAAGTTTTTATATAATGTATTTAGGATTTATTTTAGAATTAAAGAAAACAAAAATAAATTTTGACACTTGTTTCAAATGCCAACACTTGTCATTACTTATTATTCATTAACTTACATGTGTATTTAATATGGTTTAAAAAGTTGCACTTGTATTATTTCAATTTTATTTATCTTTAAAAGATTTAAAAGCCCTTTTTTTTAAATTAATTTTCCTAATTAATAAATACATATGTAAATTAATAAATGCTTTTCTAAATTTATATAAATAATCTTCTTTAAGGAAAACAAAATCATATCTTAAATAGAACTTATCCATATTATAACAAACTTCCCAATATTTTATTCCATAGGCATATATATACACTCATATACATTATAAAGCTTGTATATATTTATTTATATATATATATATGGATATCTTATCTTGAATTAAATAATGAAATATATTATTTACTTATATACTATAAGATTTATCATTTCCAGATATTTAATTATCAGAATACTATTTGTTTAATCTTATAAGTCAGTGTTTTAATGGTTAAAATCAGTTAATTACCAATTATCAAATGTCCAAAAATCCGGGTTATCACATATTTAGTCGTTTTTTCAATTTTGGGGATAGCAAGGAATGTATAATGGTTTTTGAGGGCAATGATTTTCTAATACTCTTTCCATTATTTTTTCCCCTCTCAATATATCTGTAAACCTTTTTTCTTCAGTAAATAAAGTACCTGTTTCAAAAAAAAGTTGATGAACAATTAGTTATTATCAACGGGGAATTAAGAAAAATGACAAACTTTGAAAACAAATTCGACTGAAAGGCATCAAGTTTTATTTTGAGGCTGAAAGACAAATGCTAGTTATAATTTGCATTATATTTGACTTTCATACTATAGAAAATGCTAGTTATAACTAGCATTATATTTAGTTTTATACTATACAAAATGCTAGTTATAACTAGCATTGTCCTTCATCTAGAAAAAACCTGTTATCCTTCAGCCTAATTTTTTTCTACGTTTGTCACTGTGCCTATTTTTCTATATTATTAACATATTTTAATTGATTATATAATAATTAATAAATGTTAGTTAATCAATATTTGACTAGTTTTCATTATATTTATTCATAATTAATATCTTATATTTAATAATTAATGGATTTTAATAAATTGTCGCCAACTCCGTGATGGTACTGAACATGCCACACTTACACAAATTTCGATCGCCTCACCATTAACAATTACTATGGAATTTGTCAGTCAATACTCAACTGGGAGGATTTCAAAGACATGGAACATCCATGTCATGAACTTTTTAGAGGTTAATGATCTCTACTTGAGGAAGAGCCGAACCAAGAGTACTCCAACAGTATCAACCATGTCCCTCGTTATTTAAGTTGAATAATTAGCAAACAATAGTTGAAAATCAATCATTGAGAAGTCAAATGTTAACATTGGAAAAGTCAATATTTCAACATGTAGATCAACTTGACATTTATATAGACGCATACTAGTAAAGCAATACCCAAATTACTCCTAACATAAATTAAGTGTAATTTTTTTTATAAATCCTATTTTACTAATTTTCTTTGAAATCTTTTCTCTAATATTTATTTATTATCATATGACACTAAATTCATATCCACTATTTCAAAAATTATCTTAATAATGGTTTATATTTTGTTATATATGTTATTATTTGATTTTATATGCATGTAGTATTAAAGTACTAGTAAGTATAAAATCATATTTAATATGTTATAATAAATGATTAATAACTTTTGCGGTATCTGATTAAAATTAGTAACTAATAATAAATAATAATATATTATAATTATTAATTAACAATTAATAAACTATTATTGATTATTGATAAATTATAATTAATGGTTGACAAAAACCAATAAGTAATGACTTTTTCTACTATTTAAGTAGAATATTTAATTTGTAATATTTGTTAAATCATTTATGGTTTTTAAAATAATAGTACTTAAATACCAAATTATAATATTTTACTTAATTTTATAATAAAAATAAAACTTTAAGGTTTACTTCAAACCTCAAAGGTATCTTAAGTCCGATTTAAGATATTTCACATTCGACTTAAGCTTTGTATAGTAGCTTAGATCTCTCTTTTTTGGCCTTCGTCTGATCTTAAGGTGATGGTAGAAGTATCTCTTTCATCCGACATGTCTTCCCATATGTCAAATCTAAGGATTCTACGGTCGCTCTAACCAACATTCCCTATTTTCGAAAATGGAAGGTGGGTATAATCAACCATTCCCTGTTTTCGAAAATAGAAGGTAGTTATGATGGTATCCTTGTTCGAAGTTTTAATTTTACCAAGATAATGATAGATATGGTATTTAACAAATATAATATAAAACGGAAGGCAAGTACAATGTTGTTCCCTATTATTCTTAAAAATATATAGTAATATACAATGATTAAATTTCAATTTATATATTTTATTAATAAACATAATATGAAAATGTAAATATAAATAATATAAATGTTTTTTGCTATAATTGAGATTCGAATTCGCGACCTAATATATACTAAAAAATAAATGTTTACTTACTATTCAAATTTGTAATCTCACTTGCATATAAGGGCATTCTGATAAATTTTTGGTTGGACCAAAAGACTGTAAGTATATTGCTTATTGATAAAGACATGCTATAGTAAAACAAATGATTAAGAGTTATATTACTTTATTGTGTTCTAGTCATAATGTTATGCAAAAAAGAAAATTATTTGTAATTAAATTATTCATTTCTTATAATTGTTTATTATAATTAGCATTAAAGAGATCCTACACTCTCCATTCATTTTTTGAATTTATCACAGTTAGCGGATAGGTGAAAATCTTATACATATGGATATATATATATTTAAAACCGACGTATGCAGATGTAACACTGTTTGCACTCAAAATTATACGTTGACAAACCAAAATTTTGTGTTCTGCCTTTTAAATAAATGCATTGTTTCATTAATCTTTTAACTTCTATGTAAATCCACAAAGTCTTTAAAAATATATGCATTAACTCCAATAACACATACTCAAAAAAATAAATCAAATAAAAATGTCAAATTAAATAGAAAAAATGGATTAGCTATATGATACAATATAAAACACGTTGCGATGTACAAAGTGGATAATTGCAAAAAAAATCATAACATAGACCAAGTGTACGATCAAGTTAGAAAATACTACCCCATTATGTGGTTGCATCAACACCTACGAGTTAGAAATCTGACCTAATATAAACAAAAATACTCATTACAACTGTCTTATATACACATCCAAAGAGAAAAGGACTTGGTAAAGAAGTAGATTAGAAAATCATGACGTTATAGGAGCTTTTTAACATCCCTCACTTACACCTCTAGACACATCAATCCAAAGCCCAAAATGGTGTTTGGACTTGCGTCATGTCAAGAAGAACGAGTCATTTGGTTTTTAAGGTTTACATGATATAGTGGCTATTATAAATTTAGAACGTTTTACACTTTCAGATCTCACAACGGAATGAAATGAAATATAAGTACCGAAAATAACCAAATTAAATAGTAGTTAAAGGAGACTAAGGATCGTGTAATATGAATATTTACTAAACAATTTACTTGTGCGGAATATAAATATAAAAGTAAAAGTAATAAAGTAAATGACACCAGAGATTTTTATACTGGTTCGAACTTCTCATTTTACGTCCAGTCCCATACTCCTTCTGGATTTAATTGATACCCTCACTTAACCCGGAGGAATAGGTATTACACCGCCCGAGCAACCGAACAGGACTTCAAATGCCTAGACAACCGAATAGGACTTCAACCGCCTGAGGATACTACAATAGGACTTCCAATACAAATAATATAAATGTTTCTGACTGAGTATGCTCTTGAATAGCACTAATAAGCGATAAAGTACACCATTCCTATAATCTTCTCCTTTGTGATATATTGTGTTGTTCGTGAAGAAAGAAAATTTATTTGATTACAAGAGCAGTAAACTTGAATATACAAGTGATCAAAATAGAGTTTTTATGTATAGAATGCTTTAGAGTTAAGATTGCAAGAATAGATAGAATTAAGAATGAGAAAATTGATATATAAGACATTGAAATTCTTTGCTATTTATAGAGATCAAAAGTTGTATACGTTCATGAAGAGTAGCCATGATGAGATATGGAAGCTACTCTTGAATCAGGAGTTGTTTCTGTTCATGAAAAGAAGCACCTTTTCAAAAACTAGCCGTTATAAATATTCAGCCATCTGAATTGAACGTTTCGGCCAACTGAAATTGATTGAAAACCAAAATAGAAAAGAAATAGTACAAAATAGCTCTTATTCGACCGTCTGAATATTATACTTCAGCCGACTGAACATTGTAAATTTTTTGTGCAAGTGCACAACATTCAGACGGCTGAAAGTGCACATTCAGTCGGTTGAATGTGTTGTTTGGAGTAGGATTCTTTGTTTTGATGAATCTTATATTTTGTGTGTATGTGTATACCACTTCAGAGAGATTTTAACATATTTCTACTTCTAGACTCAGACTTTAACTTAACAATACACTGTAGGTACAATCTGGAACCTGGTCTTCATATGTTTGTGATTATCTCTCTAACAATTTCTTCTCCTGCAAAATTGTTTAGTTCATATAATATTTACTTATATAGTTGTCACAATCAAAACACCAAAATTCAAGGTTCTAACATTCTCCCCCGTTTTGATGATGACAACCATGTAAGTATTAAATATAAGGATTCAATTATTCTCCCCTTGACTCGATACTCCCCCTATTGATATGACTACCTTACTTTCCTCCTTTGTCATCGACAAAAAGGAAACAATTATTCGATAAGAGAACTATCTTAGATAAGTAGTATAAAAGATATTACATGGATACGTTCTTGAAATATTACATAGATATGTTCTTGAAATAAGTAATAAAAAGACAGAGTTATGTCTAGATAATAAATAAAAACATACCAAATCAATCTTCCCTTCCTTCTCTTCTTCTCGTTTTTCCTCAGAAGATGTCCAAGTAAACGATGTCGGATTTTCAAGAATTTCCATTAATGTGGATGCGGAGCAAGACAATTTTTCCCAAATCTTGTTCAAAACAACTTTTATTGAGTTTAGCTTTTTGTTTGTCTTGGAAACATGTTTCTCAACGTTAGCTAAACGGCGATTGAGCTTGCTTTGATTTTGGGATAAAGTGACGAGAACTTGTTTAGGAGGCACATCAACATTTAATTCATGGAATTCATCTTCTTCTTGTTGTTGTTGGAGTTGTTGAGAGGAAGAGGCAATATTTTTGTCTTGGGGTTGCGGAATGCCTTAATTGCGATTGGAAACCCATTCTTGAAAACTAATAATTTGAAGATTCGCGGGACGCTTCGGAAGACCCATGAGAATAAGGCTTTTGGAGTTAAGTTCACTTATTGTTGTGAAGTCAGAATTGGGCAAAATAACTACAAAATTTTGCAATATCCTCATTATATAAGCTCCATAATGAATGGTTTTGTAACTCCTCCTATTATTAACACTTTGAAATTCATCCAATATAATCTTTCCCTAGTTAACATGTTGACATGAATAAATAGCATACAGGGCTTGGAAATCATGCTTATAAACTCTTTCATAGCTACCGGCTCTTGGTCGAAGAGAGCGAATGAGAGCACGATGAATAATTCTTGCCTTAGGACGTAAGGCACTAGATTTTAGTTCGGTTAGATCGTCCGACAAAAATCTATGTGACACTTCATCACGTTGGTACATATCAGCGCCAACAATATCAATGTCTAAGCCTTCAGATGCACATCTTAAAATATGCCCTAATCTTTGTAAAGGTAAATAAATTTTAACTCCACATACCAAAGTCCAAATGCAATTTGAGATGGCAATGTGGTGGGTCTAGGGCCTAAACCCGGCAGACCTGCCCCTATTTTGACCCGCCTGGACCCGCCTCATTGGGTCATCGAGGCGGGTAGACCCATGACCCATTCATAAGAGCTCCGGGTCTAGGGTCGGGTCGGAGCTTGAACGTCCCGCCCAACCCGACCCGCACTATCAAGATCTTATAGAAACGCTTTATTACTATACCGATGATATATTAATTCTTCTATACATAAGTGGTTATACCATGGATATTCTAATGTTCCATTCAATAAGTTATTCGATTTTTATGGTATTAAGTTATATCACTAATAATTATATAATAACATATATACGTTTTTCTTGAACCGTTATCATACACCTCATTTTTATTAGCTTACCTATCATTATTAACACATTGATATCTATATTTATTGTATCTGACAATCCCATTTAAAAATATAATAAATGAATATATGTATATTAATACATAATTTTGAATAAATTTGTAAAGTCTCATCGGGTCTTGTGGCGGGGTGGGTCTACCCTGACCCATATGGGTTCCGGGCACGGGGCGAATATCCAAACCCGCACCGAGTCTACGGGGCGGGTCTGGGGCAAGGTTTAAAAAACCCGAGACAGGTCTGGGACACAAAATACCCGCCCCATTGCCATCCCTAAATGCAATCAGTTTTATTTTGAGGATTTTGGTGGTCTTTAGATTCATATTTGCATAAAAAAGCTTAATCAAGAGAGGATAAATCCTAACGTTATTTGCATCATACCCAATAAAAGAGTTGAATCTATGTGCTTTCGCTAATTCTCTAAATGCATATCCATTAAAATCTAGAAATTTCATGAAATCCACTTCAAAAAGCTTGGAGTTCTTCATGCTATTAAATCGATTAACTGTCATGTCATTGTGTAGCTATGCCCTAATTTGGCTTTGAGATGGACCGATAGAAGATTCTCTTGTTCTTTTTGATCTAAGAGGCATTTTTGTTTTGAGGAATGAAGAGAGATTGGTTTTTTTTGTTTAGAGAATTAAGGGTTTCTTTTGTTATTATAGGAGAGTGTAGAATTAGGTAAAGAATGAATAGGTAGGTTTTGAGAATAAGTATTGGTTTGAATTTTGATTTGTGCTTTATGAACTATGCAATTGTCTTTTAAAAAAACAGAATTTCGGCCAGGTAGCCAGCTGAATCTAGCAAGGCAGCTGGCTGAATTGAAAAATTTGCAACCAGCAAGTAAACAGTTCATTTTTTCCATGATTCAGCCGTCTGAATTTGGGGTTCAGTCGGCTGAAATCTGGGTGGAATAAATTTTTATTTTGAAGATTCTGCCTTCTGGATGGGGTGTTTCAGTCGGCTGAATCTGTTGATTTTTACAGCTTAGCTTTTCTCAGTATATTTTAAATTTGTTTAAACACTATACTCCATACATGTGTTAATATGTGAGCTTTATTCTCATATTAAATAACTTTATTTAATTTTTGTTTCAACAAACTTATTATATATGTAAATTACAACATCAATATTATAGGCACAATTTTATGAAAATATAAAATTTATTTATTTTCAGAGGTCTTGGATTCGTCTGAAGAAATTTTTTTTAACGAGTTTGGTTCAACTTTGGTGTATTCCTATAATGGATTAATAGGAGACCAAGTATTACATTGAATATGAGATATATTTGTAGCACCTTGATCCCAAGAATTTGGATATACATAAGGTCATTGAGGAGATGGATCGTGCACACCCTCTTTAGGGGTAGTTCCATAGAATTTTAGAGCAAATTATTCGAGAAAATTTAAATGTCTTCCATGGTGTTTTTGCTCGTAATACACCTCACGTTGTATACTTAAAGTTCCATGCTGTTAGTGATGAATGTCATCGATTTTCTCCTAGGTAGAAGGTAAATTCTAAGTTTCTTCTAGTTCTTTTGCCCTTCAATGTATATCTGGTATGGTGATTTGGAGATGGAGTAATGTTCACAAGGACATAAACTGGAGTAGATTTGTTAGACGAATTCGAAGTCAGTGTGCTGTATACAATTGACGAGTAGTCGGAATTTTCTAGAGATGACATTTTTATAAGAATTTAAGTAGTTGTTTAATATGAATAAAAACCTTTTTATTCATGTGTGTGTGTGTGTGTGTATTTCATTTAGCTATTTCCGAATTAGAGTTTCCTGGTTATTGTTAATCTGTAGGCCAGACTTTAATTTACCTCTATGCTATAAATTGTTAATTTGATTCTAAGGTAAGAATAAAAGTTATGAATATAGCCATATATAAAATAGAAAGGAGGAGAGGTTCTAATGTGAAAACTAAAATTAAAAAAATGGAAAGTCATATGCCTATCTCCCAAGAGTGCAGAGTTCGAGTGCCAACAGCTCCATTTTTTGCTCAACTTTTATTATTTTCTACACTTTTAATTATATATATTTTATTATAAACTTATAAATCATGTAACGATATAATTCTGAGTCCACGTTATAATTTTAGAGAAATATTTGCATTCAATGGTTTTGTAAAAATATCAGCTATTTGATTTTCAGAAGAGACCAAATCTAGCAAAATCAAATCATTTACTATGCTATCTCGTAGAAAATGATGTCAAATGTCAATATGTTTCTTTATTGAATGGTTTATCAGATTCTAAGATAAATTTATAGCACTCGTATTATCACAATAAATTGTTGATTTAGTCAAATTTATACCAAAATCTTGAAGTGTTTGCTGCATGTAGATTACTTGAGCACATGCAAGAGCAGCAGAGAAGTATTCTGTTTCACACGTCAAAAGTGAAACACATTTTTGTTTCTTACTAAATCATGATACTAAAGACTGTCCAATGAAGTGACATGTACCGCTCGTACATTTTCAATTTATTCGACATCCTCTAAAGTCAGCGTCACTATATGACACCAACTCAAAAGGACATTCTTTCGGGTAAAAAAGTCTGTAGTCTTTAGTTTTGCTTAAGTAACGCAAAATCCGTTTTACAGCTCGCAAATGTAATTCTTAGGGGTTAGCTTGAAATTGTGCACACAAACAAGCACTCATCGTAATATCTGGACGACTGGTAGTTAAATATAATAGAGAACCAATCATATTTCTATAAAGTTTTTGGTCAATACTTTTGCCATCTTCATCTCGATCAAGATGAACAGTAGTTCTCATAGGAGTTGGTTTAGCAGAAGTATTTTCCATACCAAAATGTTTTATTAAATTATTACAATATTTTTCTTGATTAATAAAAATTCCATTTTTTAATTGTTTAATTTGTAATCGGAGAAAGTATGAGAGTTCTCCCGTATGTGAAGTCTCGAATTCACTTTTCATAATATTCGAAAATTCTTTACATAGTTTCTCATTTGTAGATCCAAAAATGATATCATCAACATAAATTTGAACTATTAAAATGTCCTTTTTATCTTTCTTAATAAAAAGTGTTTGATCTACTTTACCCATTTCAAATCCTGAATTTATAAGATATTTTTTAAGATGATCATATCAAGCACGAGGTGCTTGTTTCAAATCGTATAAAGTATAGACATGGTCTGGAAATTTTTCATGTGTAAACAAGGGTGGTTATTCTACATATACATTTTCTTTTATAAAACCATTTAAAAAGCACTTTTTACATCCATTTGATATAACTTAAAGTTATGAAAACTCGCAAAAGCTAATAAAATACGTATTACTTCTAATCGGGCGACTAGAGCAAATGTTTCTTCATAGTCTATTCCTTCTTCTTGATTGTAGCCTTGGGCGATTAATCTAGCTTTGTTTCGAGTGATATTTTCTTGCTCATTAGCTTTATTCTTGTAAATCCATTTATTACCAATGACTGTTTGATCACTAGGTCTAGGAACTAAATCCCAAACTTTATTTCGTTCAAATTGATTTAGCTCTTCTTGCATAGCTATAATCCAATAGTCATTAGTTAAGGCTTTTTTTAGCGTTTTTAGGTTAAATATTAGATAAGCTACATGACCCATTTGATTTAACCAATTTTTTATTCTTACATTCGAATTTTGATGTTTTGATTGTGATAACTATATAAGTAAATATTATATGAACTAACTAAATTTGCAGGAGAAGTAATCGTTAGAGAGATAATCGCAAACATATGAAGACCAGGTTCCAGATTGTACCTACATTGTATTGTTAAGTATAGAGTCCGAGTCTAGAAATAGAAATATGTTAAAATCTCTCTGAAGTGATATACACATACACACAAAATATAAGATTCATCAAAATAAAGAATCCTGCTCAAAACAACACATTCAGCCGTTTGAATGTTGTGCATTTGCACAAAAAATTTACAATATTCAACAGGCTGAAGTATAATATTCAAATGGCTGAATAAGGGCTATTTTGTACTATTTCCTTACTGTCTTGATTTTCAATCGATTCAACTGGCTGAAATGTTTAGTTCAGACGGCTGAATATTTATAACGGCTAGTTTTAGAAAAGGCGCTTCTCTTTCATAAACAAAAACAACTTCTGATTCAAGAGTAGCTTCCATATCTCTTCATGGTTACACTTCATTAACGTATACAACTTTTAATCTCTATAAATAGCAAAGAATTTCAATGTCTTATATATCAATTTTCTCATTCTTAATTCTATCTATTCTTGGTATTTTAACTCTAAAGCATTTTATACATAAACACTCTATTTTGATCACTTGTACATTCAAGTTTACTACTCTTGTGATCAAATAAATTTCCTTTCTTCACGAACTACACAATATACCACAAAGGAGAAGACTATATAAAGGGTGTACTTTATCGACTTATCAGTGCTATTCAAGAGCATACTCAGTCAGAAACATTTCTATTATTTGTATTGGAAGTCCTGTTGTAGTATCCTCAAGTGGTTGAAGTCCTATTCGGTTGTCTAGGCGGTTGAAGTCCGGTTCGGTTGCTCGGGCGGTGTAATACCTATTCCTTCGGGTTAAGTGAGGGTTTCAATTAAATCTAAAAGGAGTCTGGGACTGGACGTAGAATGGAAAGTGCGAACCAGTATAAAAATCTCTGATGTCATTTACTTTACTTCTTTTGCTTTTATATTTATATTACACACAAATAAATAATTTAGTTAATATCCATATTACATGATCCTTAATAACTTTTATTTGGTATCAGAGCCTAGGTTTCTAGAGATCGTAACAACATCCTAGAATAAATGGCCATGAAGAGATCTAGTCAAGGCAATAGAAAGATGAAGAGCAATAAAGTAGAATCAAAGGAGCAAACAAGCAAATGCTTTATGGCTAAACTTAGATCACAATCGGTACGATTAGATTCTTTATATAAAAATATTTTTTTAGCACATGGTGAATTATTAAAAGATTGTAAAACTTTGAATAAATTTAATAGAAGTGCATTAGCTAAGTTAAAATATTATGAGCAAGAAATTTCTAATTTAAAAGAGGATAATAAACTTTTGATAAAACAAACTAAATTTTTTGAAAATACAGTAGAAGAACTTGTTTTACAAAAGTATTTCCTATAAAAAGAAAATGAGCAGTTAGAAGTTAAAACAATGATCTTTTAAAGGAAATCAATGTTTTGCAAATAAAAATATTTTTTTAAAAAATTCTTTAAATAATTTTAGCTCTTTAATTTTGTCTCTTAAAAAAGAGAATGAGCTTTTAATCGAAAGGAACTCATAAGTATCTAAAGAATGTGAGATTTTAAAAGATAATAGTAATATTTTGCAAAAAGAAGTTTATGATTCTAAAGCAAATTTTGATAAATTAAATGAAAAAATCCTAAACATTAAAGGTAGAGATATCTTATCTTCCTTAGTTACAAATTCAAAAACCCACAATGAGAAAGCGGTATAGGCTATAAACAAGCTAAAAGTAAATACAGTACTAGATATGCATTCATGTATACTAATTTTAGTGCTAGTACTAGTAACTATGATATTTCTAAAACCACTTATAGTCTTAATAATACTTTGTTTAGAAATGATAGAAAATATTTTTAAGTTCTAATCTAATGACTTATAATAATATTATAATATGGATTCTAGCTAATACAATTGATCATGATAAACAACTTTATATTAGCAACTACTATAAGAATGTGATTTGTAATGAAAATTATATTTATAAAGGTTCAACTACACCCAAATGGTTATGGTTTCCTAAAATTTAGGAAATTATAAGAACCTTGGGTAGCATATGCTTTAAATGTTATTTTTTTGATACCCTAGTTTATAAGTAGTAGTTGTTTTTATTTGATAAAATTACTTCATTATTTTTATTTCTTTTAGAGGGCACAACCACACCTATTTTGGTGAGGTTTTTACCCTATGATTAACCTCTGGACCCTAACGTAGTAAGTCGATACCAAAAATGATTATTATTTATTGCAGGTACTTAGAGAAACAAAAGGAAAAGGATAAATTTTGGAATTTTAAAGGATGTTCCATACATTTAATAGAATTACGTGCTTACAATGAAATATGGACTTCAGCAAATACGGTAAAATCTAATTTATTTTCACCATAATTAATATTGGGTTTATCTTGCTATTTACTAGATATTTTATAAAATTTGTTATATTCCCTCATTCTTTTTTATAATGAAAAGGGTGTGAAATTCATATGCATATTGATAGAGGGAGATATTATACTTAGGGGGAGTTTTGAACATATTAGTATTATTTTATATAGAATGAATATTTTTAAAGTTGTATAGTTGTCATCATCAAAAAAGGGGAAGAAAGGTTCTAATAGTACTCTCAACATAAATGTGGTCCATATAAAAATGTCTCTAAATGACAATACATAAAAGTCTGACTGGTAGAAATAGTGTAGTATAAAGTACATAAGGACTAATTATAAATAAATATATCTTTGGAGTGCTAGTTCGCCTCTTCCATGCACCTTGCCTTGCTTACATCACTTGCTACTATGACCGCCTATGATGGATTTTAAGAGGGAAAATGGAGGAGGTCAGACAAAGTCTAGTGAGTGAATTACATCATTGGTGGTATGGTGTGGACAAGTAATTAAAGTTCAATTATAACCTACATCTAAGGGTGTTCTTTAGTGTGCGTGTCCTATACATAAATAAATACATATGTGTATATGTACTTACATACATACATACATACATACATATATATATATGTATGTATGTATGTATGTATGTATGTATGTATGTATGTATGTGTATGTATATGTAAGTGTGTTCGTGTATATATATAGGTGACTAACTAACTACTTTCACAGTATAGTTTGACTATTCCTAAGGTGACTAAGTCTAATTTTTATTATAAAGGTTCCCACTGACAGGTGGAATAGGTCAACTAGATAATTCCTAGAAACATCTCTAATATATGATCACTTATTTATATATTAAGTAAGCATTCTCAATTGTAATTGTTTGGGTTGCGCCAAATCGAGTATAACCTACTATGCTAAGTCTAAGCATTCGGGTTAACAATCCCGATATAATCTTTTGGGTTAATAGTCCCAATATAATCTTTTGGATTAACAATCCCAATAATAGCTAGTTGGATAACCTTCTTGTTAGTGTACTTATCCTACACTTTATACCATTACATAGGTAGCATTCAAGTACGGATTAACAGATCCAACACCTTTGTAGGATTTACAGATCCTACTATGATGGATTTCTCCACCTACTCTTTTTAGCTTCCACTAATAGGTGGCTAGGACTGACTACGAATGATAAGAGCCTCTAATAGCGATGTAATTGCTCGTCACAATGAGTGTCACATTTGACAACTTTATGAAGTGTGAGCCTAGGATGTCACCAAGTGTGGTACTTTTCCAGCTTTCTGCATGACTCCATTCAGTTACACGAACTCTCGAAAGGCAAGGAAACGAGAACAAGTTTTCTCGATCCATCCTACTTGGCTTATATGAGGTCTAGGTTAAACTTGGGCTTGATGTAGTAACTCGAACGTCTAAAAAATAATTCAAACATCTGATTTCCCCCGTACAAAGTTTTGTTATTATACTTAAGCCCGTATGATGTATATATATCATTCATACACAATGTTGATCTAACCACTTGTTCGATCACATAAATCTCATTTCCTAACTTGTATATCTCATTCGACTTCTCTATTATGGACTTTGATCTAGTTTCTTGATTAGATACCTCCATTTTCCTTACACAGCGATTACTACGATAGAAAACTTAGAGATCATATCAAGAATCTGTATTAAGTGTTTGTCGTTAAGAGTCTAGTGAAAAATCCTTGTTCAGACCGGTATACACCACCTTAAAATCTTGTACTTGAATCCTAGACCAAGAATTGTAATTCAAATAAAATAATCTACGTACAACTTACGTACTTAGTTCAATTGGCTTCTTAATTACACCAGTTCCCTCTTAATTCTTATTTACTTACACAAAATTATTTCTTATTAATATTAAAATCATTTATGCAAAATTTCTTAAAACATTACTTAAGTTTATAAACATTTCAAAAAGACTTATCTTTCCTTATAAAACATTTTATCTAAACAAAATTTCATTTGAAAACATTTCAAGGCTTAAGTTCATTATTTGTATAATACTCTATTATATCCTAAGAGTACATACAAAAAATTCTTTTACATTTAACTTACTAAAATTTTGACGAAGTCACAAAATAAAATTGGATCTTATAATTGAGTCAACCATCTAGACCTCTTTATCCATCGGATTAGACGAGTAGTTAGGTAGAGTAGGACTCTAGTATCTAACTCAAAACTAGAGTGTACTTTCCTTAGACAACCCTAAAGCAAAGGTGTTTATTAGTTGGTCCAATAACATAGAATGTTCTAATTAACAAGGATACTTATCAAATCATTAAACTTGTTTTACTTACTACCTTTTCAAATTAAGAGTTATAAAAATTCAACTTTTAAAATTTTACAAAAATGCTTAGCTTCAATTTCTACATCAATTCAAAAATTCCAAACTGTCTAAAATCTTCAAAAATTTCATTTTATTTTAATAATCGAAAACTAACAGACAATATATCATAATAAGATGCACAACTAAACTACCCTGACGCAAAGGATTCATGCGACCATAATATAACTTAACCGAATACTTAAGAATTAAAAATCGGGTTTTTATTTCAAATCATTAAAATAATAATATATACATATATCTTTTGGATATTGATGTTAGTCCTTGAGATGATGGTTTTGATGACAACAACCTTAGAATAGATTATAAAATATAAATACTAACATTACAAGTTTAGATATATATGTATTTGCAGGATCTAACCATGTAGGTATCAAGAATGAAGATTGTACAGTATAGAGATTCAAGATACAGAGATAGAAGACTCATGAGTATCAAGATTATCAAGAGTTCAAGGTTAAGTCTGTTTTATTAGGAATATTTGTTAAAACTCGTAGAAAAGCACTGGCATCTTAATATCCAATTTATTCGTGGAATGGAATCCACTTCGAGCCCGTTAAAGGGATGGAACCCTAAGTAGGATGGAACCTACGAAAATCTAGTGGGACATTGTTTTGTATCCACTAATTTTAATTCAAATGATTTTACAAAATTATCTTGTTTTTAAAATGATTTCAAAACTTTCCTTTTAAAAGATTCAAAACTCTCTATCCTGATTTTAAATAATTTTAGCCTCAAAACATCTTTAGTTTCAAAGTCAAAATACTCCTATTTTTAAATGTCTTTTCAAATAATATATTTAACTATTAATATTCATACTTAGATTTAAATATAAAATTATAGTTAAATTATGTATTTATTGTTCTTTATATTTACTTATGAATTTCAACTATATTCAAGTATATTTATAAAGTTTTTAAATAGTTTTTATATAAGATAAATATTGTTTTTATAGAAATTCAAATTATCATTTTTGGCCGAGGGATGTCGACATGCCCTTAGTTAGTATGTCGACATAGTGACAGTTGAAGTTCAAATTCAAATTTCAAAAGAAGTGTCTATTCGCCATAACTCTTCATGAATGGTCATGGTTGTTGGTTTTCTATAAATAGGGGTCAGTTTCAATGAATTTTCAATTATATTTTTCTGATTTTCACTCCTTTTCATCTTCCACATTTCTTATTACAAAATCATACCATTACTCTGCCGAAATCAACATCGAATCATACTCAATTACTTCTAGTTTGATTCTACATCACTATCTCTACAAGGTTCTCAGTGCTATTCAGAGTTACAGACTTCTTTGTAATATATTAGCGAGAAAAGGTGTGATTGTAGCCTTTGAAATCAATCAAGCGAGAAAAGGTGTGATTGTAGCCTTGGAAATCAATTGGGTGAACTTGTTGCCCCATAAATCAAGTATCTCTACCCAGAGGATTGGTATTCTGAAGGGTGTACCTCGTAGCCTTGAAATCGAGGGTTGTAATTGTTGAATTGCTTTTGAAAGGAAATCTGTACTTAGTTGTACGGGACTGGATGTAGGATAACTCCGAACCAGTATAAAATCCGGTGTGTTCTTTCCTTTACTGCTTTTACTTTATATTTGCATCTGTGTTTGATTCTGTGTTCATATCTGTGTCTAATTAGTGTATATATTGTTAATAAAGTTAGATAAACTCAAAAAGATTAACGAATTTCTTAAAACACTATTCACCCCCCCTCTAGTGTTAATTCTAGCCTTAAGATCCTTAATCCGCATTTCTCACAATTGAATCATACTTTTCGGGATTAAACCAATACCATTTTCAAAACCAATTTCCAAAATATTTTCTTTTAAAATCCATGGAAAATATTCATGTAGATCGAGTAACAACAAAATGATCAAGGAACCGGGTTCTACCAAATAGTATCATATATCCCTTTATCAAGAAGGGTAATACTCAAGAGAAATGCTTACTAACCGAACACAACTCCTGTCCATTTTAAGTCACCTTTGAGCCACTTGAACTAGCTAACATAAAAATACTTTGTTTCTCGAATCGACTTGTTGATTTCGAGAGTAACCTCGAACTCGAACAAATCTTAAAATTCTTTGAAAAATGTTATACCTTTTAAAATAGTTTCCAATAATAATATTATTATTTTTCTAAATTCTTAGAAACCATTTTTAAAAACACCAAGATTTACGTTCATAAATTCTCAATTTGAATCTTTTTTCTTTTATATTTATAAATCATATTTATACAAACCATATTTATATAAGTTCTATTTATGTAAACTATATTTATATAAATCATATTTATATAAATTTACTTTCTTATATAAAATCATTCAACAATATTTGTTCTCAAAATATCATATCGTTCTTTTAGATTCTTCTAAATAACTTTTATTAAAGTTAACCTTTTTAACCCAACATTATCATCTAACGCCTTATTGTCAAACTGCAAAACTTAATTCACAAGGTGTTCGTTTTAATGTTCCTATACATTACTATCTACCCAACCCATGTTGTGAAAAGGTAATTTACTTACTATTCAATAAATAATAGTTAATGCTCACAAATTGGTGGAGCATGACTAATCAAACAATAAATGATGATAATTGAATATTATCATTTCCTAACAATAAATGATGATAATTGAATATTATGAAAAATTATTCTTTTATATATAAATATAATCCTAGGTAAAACTATTTCATTTATCAATTTTGAAAACAATACTGTGTCGGTTTGTCATGTTTAAGTGTTTAGAGACCCTTACCGACAACGTTGATTAGACGCGTCGACCAAAATCCATAAGCACTCAACAGACCAATCAACACAATACAAAACATTTGTATAACACTAACAAATATACGTACTCTCATATGTATAATACACTCAAACTCATAATAAGGCATTCCATTACCCTATCTCCTAATGAGTTATACCTAACCAAAGCCAAGGTTATCGCTTAACCTTCAGCTTCGATACCAAAATGTAACGATCGCCCTTTCGACCCCCGAATGTCGACACTAATACATCTGCGGTATTCGTGTGTCGAGCACCCAAGGGCCGGAAAGACAGAATGTTAGGGTAAAAGGAAAAAGAAGATAAGAAAAGGAATAAGAAAGAGGAGAACAAAAACATCTGAATCTCACAATGGAACGATAACATAAAACATCAAAATGATCTTTTACAAAGAAAACTATATGGATACAGTGCACACTAACCTATCATCAGCTGGACGGTTATAACTTCCAATCCTTACAATTGCTGATATATTTAAACATAGTAATGCAGCAGAAATAAAAACTACGGTAGTAATCATCCAGCTCCTCTCCAAGAGCTTCAATGACATCAGCTGAATCTGGAAATATACACGAGGCTGATCCGGGCATTATAAGGAAAATAACACCCAGATCAGTCTGGTAAACCAGTATGAAAAACTCAAATCATTTGCATTATTGTGTTTTATAAAACCTTTCGAAAATGAAGGGATCTCGTAAGATCACGCCGTACATAAACACTGATGGATTTTTACCTTATGATAACCAAATCATTTCTACTAGGAACTCCTGTGATATTATAATAATGTCTAGGGTGTTTAATATAAATATATAACATAGCTGGAATAGTTACATTGGTTACATTCAATGGCATATTTAGGTATACAATCAAAACTGCAAAGGCACGTTCATATAAATGGATTTTCCATGGAGACCTCCTCAATAAGACAGATCTCCTATGACAAGGATCAGAAACTAACTTCCGAGTGCCATATATCTCTAGATAAAATATATCATAAGGTAAACACAGCTGGCCCAAAATCCAAACACTTTCGTGAACAACCTGAACCAAGTATCAACAACTCCTACCGGTCAACATATCGATAAGCATACTCTAGATAATGGAGTTGATGTACCTCCTTATGTTGGCTAAATACGGGATTGTGCAGCTTACTCTGTGTTTAGTCATTTTTTCGATGTCGAGGCTATGTTCGGCACCTTCACACGAGTCTTCAATAATCGAACAAATAATGAATCCTACATGGATTCTATCATCTCAACAGATTTTGGAATCACGCATGGATTCCATCATTTCACTCCCAAAACATAGAACATGTATCTCAGTCTTGAAGTGGTTTTCGATAAGCAGAACACTTACCTATCCCGGTCTCAACAAGATTGAATCAATAAATTTGGTCTTATTCAACAATAAGACTAAAGATCGCATATGGGAACTAATTCCCGTAAACTCTCCATAAGCATGTAAACATGCAAGCACTATCAATTCATCCAAAGCTTGATTAAGTCACATAAATGACTTTTAATCTCTTTTTAATTAATTTATCCTTTATTAATTAAAAACCCTTTTTTACTAGTAAAATGTCTTTTTATCCAATAAAACTTCTTTCATTAATCCAAACTTCCTTTATAAATTAATACTCTGTTGTTAATTAAAACTTCATTTACATACTTGTATATTTATAAATTTAATTTCTTTTTATAAAACATATATGCTGGTACTTTAATATGAGAAGTATTCATATACTTATCTCAACGGTATAAGTATATTCACAGATCACTTAACAAAGTTTTTTCCTTACTTAAAATATAATCAAAGAGGTTAAAAACAAATGTTACTAAAACATTGTTACTATAAACCTTTTTTATAAATTAAACACAAAACTTTATTTATCCTTTTATAAAAGATTTCAATACTGGTTATTATCTTTAAAATTCCATTATTAAAGATCTAATTAAATTTATAATATTATTCCACTTTAAAATATAATTCAAGGGTTAAAAACAAATGCTATTAAAAACACTATTTACAACAACCCAAAACACTTCACATTTAAACATTATCTTTTAAACTCTCTTTTAAAGGTTTAATTACATTTTAAGGGTTAAAGACAATTGTTACTCAAGCATTTGTCACAACAAATCCAAATCATTTCAGACCTTGAAAGCATTTCTCTTTAAAACTCATTTTTAAAGATTTTATTTATATTTAACGGTTAAAGACAATCGTTACTCAAACATTTGTCACAAAAAACCAAAAACATCCATTTTAATGATCTTTAAAATATTCACGATAATGTTTTATAGTATATCTAAGTATAATTTGTAATAAGGTTTGAAAACAAATGTTATTAAAACAATGTTTACAACAACCCAAAACCATATTTATACTTATTATTAACCTCAAAAATATTCGTTTAAAGATCAAAGCATACCTACACTTATTTATTGAGGTAATAAACTTTTAAGTAATTCCACATAACCATTTATTTTAACTTAAGTGTTTAAAACCCAAATCTCCTTTATTACATTTATAAAATACTTAATTCAATATTTAAAACTTGTATATATATATATTTAAAATACTTATTAATATAAAAAAAAACTACTTAAAATATATGATAATTATATTATAATTATTCAATGCATAAATACGTATAAGTATATTTCAGACAATCCAATCAACACACACATCAAATCCAATCATGTCAAACAAGTCAAACAAGTCAATCAAGTCAAACAAGTCAAACAAATCAAAAATTAATAACCCTATACTATAAGACAATAATATAAACTCCCCCTAAATAAAATACACTTGTTATGTGTACATGTATGCAATATGTAGTTTGTAATGCAGTATGAAATGTATGACATATGCAATGTAGCATGAGATGATATGCAGAATGAAGTGCAACTTATGATGCAAATGATTATGATATTTCATGCATTGTAATTTATGATGTAATATGCAATGAAATGTGATATGAAATAGGATGCATAATGATATGTAATATGAAATAAAATGATAACAAAGTAAAAATAATAATATGCGGAATGATATGATGATATATATACTATGGTAAGAGATATTCAGATTATAAGATAAACATGAGTGATAAGTAATATCTAATTGACAAGCATATATATATGTATGTGTATGTATGTATACATATATCAAACTATTTATTATAAATCACTTCAACCAAACAAAGGCAATACACACCAATTACTAAACTTAGGTTAAGGAAACTAATGAATGGGACTGAAAGAGTAGTAAAGACAAGAGTTTAAAGGTAATAAATGATATTAAAACTATAACATATTCATGAAAGGTAGTAATCAAACTCAATATCAAAATCAAATTGCTAAGAAATATGGATTTAAACTATATATATGATCAATATGGTTTTTTTTAAATTAATACCCTCCTTATTTAATTTCTTTAAAATAATTATTTTTAACTTAATTGTTTTTTTAAGGATCCAAACTTCCATGTTTATAAAATACTTAACTTACTAATTAAAACCTATATATTAAATTATTATTGATTAAAATATTTAAAAACATGTTTAAACAACTTTTAAAAAAAATATCATAATGAAATATTAAATAAAATAACAAAGATTGAAAAACTAAAATAAACATGAGTTATAATAAGGCCTCTTACATTAAAAAATTTAGTTAATTATTAAAAAATATTTAAACATGAAATTAATTTTAAAATATTATAATATAAGTTAGAAAATTACTCTAAAAAGAATGGAGAAAAATACTTAATTTAAATATCATTTTTACATAGTTTAAAGTTTCAAATAGAAAAGGCAGCATTTACAGAATGCTATAAAAAGTTTTTGCAGTAAAATATATTCAAAACATTATAAAACAGAAACTGCAACATTTAACAAATGCTGTGAAAATTTCTGAAACACTACAGCGTTTCATATCATAGTAATGCTATAAAAACGAATTTGCAGAGCTTATAAAACGTTAGCAGAAGCAAAGACAGCATTTCAGAAATGCCGTCTAAAGTTTTGGGCCTGTTTTTAACATGATTTTGCACTAATTTTACGACTAGATTTTGACATGTAAATAATTGATTTTTGACCCAATTTTTTATAGTAGTTAATATAATTAAAATAAATAAAAAACATAAAGAAAAGTAATGAAAAAACATGTGTAAAGGCACTTGGTATTATGCATGTAAAAATGCTTTTATTAAAGAACAAGTGTAATGACACGTGTCATTTTGCATGTATGTCACTATCTATTAAATAATAGTAAAACAAAAGAAATTCTAGCTCTCACATTAATTCTAGCATTTCTCTCAACGCTCCTTAACTTGCTCTAGATATTTATTAATATTTTATTTTTAAGATCTTATGTAATTTATTATTTTTGAATTGTTTATAAAAAATTATTAATTTTACACTATCATTTTACATTCAAAAACCTTGCTTTCTACTCATTTTCAAAGTTCTTAATTTTTATGTACAATTTAGATTTAAGTTTGTACATTATAATTAATTAAATAATTTAACCATAAACTATTTAAATAAAATCAATTAACCATTATTTATTAATCTGTCTAATAAATAATACATATAACAATATCAACAAGTATACAACGTTCATTGTAACAAAATGTATAAACTAAATTTTTATTATGATTAAAAAAATATGGATCACATAAAAGACAATAAGAAATTTTTTAATGTATAATTATCTATTTTAATAAATCATTAGTTAAATGATAGAAAGGTTCGAAAATTACAGTTCATCTCATTGATTATAAAAATTTCTCCCCTACTTCTTAATTCTCTTCGATTTTTTGTGAATCCATATAAATTATCGTTTTATAGTTATCCAAAATATTACATTAATTTTTTCAACGATTTTATATTCATATACCGAGATTTTATAATTTCTACTGTTACATACAAAGTTTTCATCAGCTTTCTCTTATTATTTTACATTCAAATTCACATATTTAAGATTAACCAAACACTATAAACCCTTACTATATAAATAGATTCAAGTAATTGATACTCAATAAGTTTTTTGATATTTCATAAACAAAATGACAATTTCAACTTATATATCGAATTCGTAGTAACAAAATAGTAAAATAGATATCTCTTTGAAATAAAAAAATATATGAATCACATAACAAAAATTATATGCATGAACAATAATAAAAAGAATATCGAACATTGCATAACAAAATCTTATTTTAACAATATTTAAAGTATGAGTATCATGATTTTACAACACTAGCATGTGATACATTCTTTTACTTTATTATTATTATTATTATAATCCACAATTTAGTAAATTTTAAAAATATTTTTCCCTTAATTATCTTATATAACATTTAAAATTCTTATCAGTAACGATTTTGCTATTTAACATTTAAAACCCATCATCATACGCTTGCGCTGGTGCGCATAAGCATGAATACACACTAGATCATGAATTTACTTAATATTACTTTAAAATAGAAAATATTATATTAATATTTTTCTTTGAAATTTATTACATACATAAATACTTGTAGTTGTTTCACATATATAAGTATACCAGTCATATTTAACATATGATTTCTTAATTTCAAAATATAAATTACAATTATTTTAAAATTAGATAAAATACTTTAAAACATAAAATTCTGGAAATAACAACAATATATCTTTTTTTATTTATAGTTTTTAAATGTATAAATTAATAAAATAATATGTTTAAGATATAATTTCCTTAAACTTTAGAAATATTATTGTAAAACTAATTTGAAACAAAATATATCATTTTAAATAGTTAGAATATGAAAATAATGAATATATGATTATTTTTAACTATTCAAAAATAATATTTTAATATATTTGACTATGAAAAGATAACATTTTAACATGCTAAAATCAAAAAATGATAATGATAATTTTTCTATAAATTCATCTATATTTATTTAACAAATATAAATCGGTGAAGTATTCTACTAAATGTTAAAAATTTCAAAATTATTTTATAATCCTAATATATTATTTTAGATATTTACAATCTAAAAAAATATAGGTATTTATAATCTATTATGTTAATATATTGAATTAATTAATATACATGTTTATCTAAGTATTAATCTATATAGGAAAAATATATTTTTCTCCTTAATTCTCTCCTTTTAAGATTTCTTCTTTATTCTCTCTATTGATTTGTCATGAAGCTTCTCACGATTTCAATAAGTCAAAAATAAAATAGTATTGTCCTTGGTTATCTTTTATTACACACACACACACAGATATATATATATATATATATATAAACGCACACACACACACACACACATATATATATATATATTATAATTCTATACTCTCATCTAATTCTAATCTGAATATTTCATATAATCTCAAATATAACTTAATAAAACTTTAAAATATAATGTTATTTTGAAACTAACTTAAAACTATATATTTCACTGTGAATATTTAGAGTAGGAAAGTAACGGTATTTATAACTATTTATAATTATTTAAACATATAAATTATTTAAGTATGATATTTAAAATGTAACTGCTTAATTTGAGAAATATTATTTTAAATTATTTTACAACAACAAAAACATTATGTTAACACAAAGATATGAAAATAGCAATATAAATTTTCTAATATATTTGTATACTCATTTACTATACATATAAATTAATTAAATACCATACTTAATGTTTAATTTATTTAAATTTCAAAAACATTTTTCTAAAATTATTTTAAATTTAGACATTTATATTTATAATCCAAAATAATAACAGACATAATTTTGGTAATTTATTCCTATGTAACTTAAATTATCGATAGAATTAGTTATTAAATATATTCTATTAAATAATAGTAGCGTAGAAGGAATTATATCTCACTTATGTATTTTGAGAATTAAAGTCTATTATTATTTCGATTTTGTATTTTATATAAAGGAAACTATTGTTTATAGTTTATGATTTTTATGATTATTAATAAATCTCTCCTTATTTCTGACCTACCATTTAGTTTCAGGTATAAATTCTATCATTGTTTAATTAACTTCAACTATTGTACGTTCAAGTTTGTGTTATTTTTTTTTCTTAAATGATATTTAGTAATAATTAACATGCGTAATAACGAAGGCTCTCTTTACCATACCACTTTATATTGAAGTATAATTTACAAATTATTTAAGATGTTTTCTTTAATTCCATTTAACTAAGCTATATTTAAGTTTATGTTTTAATTTTCTTTCAAAATCGGTATTTTATTATAGACTAACAAATAAACAATAATTGAAACATATGGCTTGCATAAATATATGCTTAATATTAGCATACTACATTATACGTCAACTATTTAACTATGTATATTTGATAATTTCTTTCACAACACTACCGTGTGCAACGCACGGGTTACACACTAGTCTATTTATATGACAAGTATCATGTGATGTGGCACAATCTTATTAATTGAAGAAATCTATAAATAAAGCCTTATTCTAACATTCTAAATTCATTCTATTAATTTCTTAAAGGCATAAAATTAGTATCTTAAAAGAAATAGAGTACAGAAGTAAAAACAACATTAGAAAAGTTGAAATCATGAATGAAGATATGCTTTTCTACTTAGTATAGTTGTAATAAATTAGTAGTAAGATTTTATTTGAAAGGAAACACATTTTAAAAGACTTTAAAAAAATTTAGACTGGTATATCGATATGTATACCATGGTGTGTCGATATATGGACCAAAATATCAAAACTTATAAAAGAGATAAATTTCTATACCTAACTAAATGCATAGATATATATTCCTAAATGCAACAATAAAAATGAAATAATAGTAAAACGTATCACTTTTTGCACTCCTCTATCTTTCTAACTTTGTTATTCTTCCATTGTCGTGAACCACACATTTATATCTTTCAGAATTTGACGACGAGATCTATTCTATTGCGACGGGCTTGTTTTTCTGATCATCGTAGTATATTCATTTGCTGAATTTGAAGACCGTATGAGAAAGATACAGATGATTTAGTAGATTGACCAACTTGGCGCCAAAACTTTGAATTTGAATTTTGAATGAATGGACACTTCAACCACTATAAATAGGCCCAACAGTCACCGCTTTTCATAAAACTTCTCTTCTTCTTCTTCTTCCCGTTTTTCTATTTACCATCAAGCTTCTAGAAAGGCATATCTCCTTCGTTTCTTAACGGAATTGGATGAAACCAGCGGCAAATCGAAGAGGAAGGCAAGGGCTACGATCTATTAATAGTTTGGTGACCAATTTGGATGGTATTGTGGTGCAACGGGCTAAACAGTAAGAGAAATGCAGGAAATCCCGTACACAGTTTTCAGTTTTGGATAGCCAACTTCAAACTGTCATATCTCACTCAATTTTGATCGAAATTTGATGATCCACCCATCAAAACGGTCGTGAGAACAAGAACTACAATCTGGAAAAGAAGTTGAGACAAAATACTCAAATCTCTGGATGCAATTTGAAGAATACCATTGACAGATTTGCTTTCTTTTTCTCTTTGTCCACCAAAACTTCATTTGACCATGACTTGGTCATTTATTGACGGATTCACACGAAACCAGTGACATTGTGAAGCAGATGGAGAGAAGTATAGTATCAAATCAAGTTGTAGATGAGAATCAAAAGTTTTGTATTGATCCGGTACCCATTTCATTGTCGATTGCCATTATATATCCATTTGTTATTCTTGATCGATGAATGATTATGTGGTATCTTTTAACCAACAGTCATTAGACATAACTCTTCTTCTGCAAAACAACATAACCTTTTACAGAATCAAATGACTTTTCAAAATAACTAAATATAGTTTTAAACAACAATATTATGATGATTCTGTGACATATTCATATGAAAATAGTGTTAATAATTTTATAAAAAAATTGCCATTTTAATTTTTTTTCAAAATTCAGATTATGAAACTTTGAAAACCTTGCTCTGATACCAAATGTGAGAAATGCGGATTACGGATCTTAAGGCTGGAATAACACTAGAGGGGGGTGAATAATGTTTTGTGGATTTTCTAAATCTTTTCGAAACTTATGTAAATTTAATCACCAACAAATGCAATTCACAGACACAGATATAATCACAGAATCAGACACAGATGCAAATAATAAATAAAAGCAGTAAAGGAAAGAACACACCAGGATTTTATACCGGTTTGGAGTTACCCCACATCCAGTCCCGTACAAACGTACGGATTTCTTATCAAAAATAATCTCCCAGATTACACCCTCGATTTCAAGGCCACGAGGTACACCCTCCTGTATTCGAGTCCGGGGCAAACTCTCTTGATTTACCAGACCACAAGGTCACCTAATCGATTTCCGGGGCAACAATCACACTCAATTGATTTCAAGGCTCAACCGCACCTTTTACTCAACAGTTTGATTTACAAATAATCCTATAACTCTGAATAGCACTGAGATCTTATGGAGAGAGTGGCAGAGAATCAAATAAGAGATAATCAAGTTTGATTCACTTGGTATTTCGGCAGAGTATAGTTTGGGATTCTTTAGGATAAATGTGGAAGATGAAGAGAAGAGAAAACAAGTGAAATCTGAAAATAAATTCGTTTAGAACTACTGGTATTTATAGGAAATCAACAGCCACATCTATTCGTGAAAGGATACGATGAATAGACACTTCTTTTGAAAATTGAAAATAACGGACACCATGTCGACATGGGAGGTTGAGGTATGTCGACATGCTCAAGACAAAATTGATGTTTTGATTTTCTTATTAAAATTGGTTTCTATAATTTATCAAAACAATTTCTAAACTTTGTAAATATATTTGAATATAGTTTAAACATATAAAAGAGTTTAGAAAATAATTTTTAATATATATAATCTTAATCTATAAAGTGATTTAAAATCTGAGTACATAAATATTTTAAAGCTAAATATTTAAAACAAGAGATTGTTTAAAAACAAGGACAATTCTGAAATCAAAATATTAAAAATGATAAAAAAAGTTTTGAGGCTAAAATATTTCAAACAAGAGAGATGTCTTTTTGAAAAGAAAGTTTTGAAAACATTTTTAAAAAACAAGAGATGTATTTTTGAAAAACATTTTTATAAAATTAGTGGATATCAAAATAGGACCACTATATGTTCCACTAGATATTGTCGTGGGTTCCATCCCACTAGGGTTCCATCCCTTTAACAGGCTCGAAGTGGATTCCATTCCACGAATAAATTTCGAATAAAGATGTAAGTGCTTTCAAGAAGTTTTAACATAATTCTAGACTCAATACTTATCTTGTACTATTAAAATCTTGAACTCTTGATAACTTGATTTCTTGATACTCATGAGTCTTCAATCTTGATATCTTTGATCTTTAAATTCATCAGTCTTGTATCTTTATACTGTACAGTCTTCATTCTTGGTACCCGCATGTTTATATCCTGCATATACATATATATCTAAACTATAATGTTAGTATTTATATTTTATAACAAGTCCTAAGGTTGTTGTCATCAAAACCATCCTTCTCGAGGACTAACACGGTATCAGAGAGAGTATACTTATATGAGATAACTCAAAAACGTAACCAACCGATATACAAGTTATATGCTATGGAAGCAGTTGTGAAGCAGAACGTTATAGAGTTGGACTATTTGTCCTGAGGGTAACTCCAAGGGAGAGGTCGGCGTTAACATTTCAAACGATGTTATCATATTGTACTATCTATCTTGAGGGTGATTCTAAGAAAGAGGACAATACTAGTATTCGTCAGACGACTTATGCTAGAATCATGGATAAGTTTGTGAACTATTTGAGTGATGAGGAACAGTGTCTTGATGCTGAACGCGGTGCCATCGGAAATGATAGAAAATAGAGTAAGGACATAGCCAATGGGTTTAGCTAACCTAAGGGTATGTCAACTCTATATAATTATAGATGCTTATAGTTGATGCCGGTGGGAGTTGAGGGTATTCAGTATCATGTGTTGGGGCATAGACCAGTCATGTTTTTCTTTATGATATATTTTATTTAGAGATATACATGGCTTCGAAAGCTAGTTTCTGACCCTTGTAAAGAGGTCCACTTCGACGTACCGAGGGAATCTCCATAGGAAATCCTTATGCGAATGTAACCCGTAGCGGTTTTGATTGTATACCTAATATTGTTATGATGTGAGATACATGTAGCACGACTATTTTCTAGTTTATATTCTACATCCTAGGCACTATCTATTATATCTCCTTATTTACTTATGGATCTTTTTCATTTTGGCCTCGTTTTGCAAAGTAATTGCAGAAATATCCCTATTTACAAACTAATATCGTTTATAGCCTTGTTTTGACCAATGTAGTATGAGATAAGCAAAACACACTATCGCTATTTGAAATAGCACCAATGTAGTATGAAACAACACGTCTACTACCAACACCAACATTAATAATACCAAGACCAATAGTAATAAAAGATAATTTGCTGTAGTACAACGACTCCTCTTATGCCCAAACGCTCCACATCTACTACACCTGTTCGCCTTTGGAGCCTGCATCTCGTCCATGGTGCCTTTAATTCTAGTAAACCTTGGCCTTCCGGGTGGTCTATGTGATGTCGATGGAAGAACCAACGGTCCTTCTTGTGCACTCCGGTACCGTTTATCGCAAGCTGGATGAAAGTCTACAGTGTAAGACGCAAGGTAGCTCTGAATCGAGTACCAAGTAGAGGCGAAGTCATGATGAGCTGCAATATGAATATACGACATTTTTAATACGGTTATAAAATCCAACAATATTCATTATAATTGCAAACCGTGACTTACTTCTAGCTTATAAGGTATAATTGGAAGCTGTGGGCTGCAAAGGAGAAGACATACTTGCAAAGACCCGTTTCTTCGACCTTCAAAAATCGACATTAATACATCCTCGGTATTCACGTACCAAAAATTCAAGTGCCGGAGAGGCATTTCTTCAAAGAAAAGAAAGAAAAATAGACAGAACAGAATCCTACTCGAATGGAATAACATATATTACTTCAATATAAAGTCTTTACAGTAGAAAATATTTTAAAACATATATCAGAGTCTAACCTAGATTCAGCTTGGACGGTTATAATACATATGTCCTTACACTTGCTGAAAAACAAACAGCACGCAATGCAGCGGAAAATAGAATACGTCCATACGTTGATGAAGATCTCTAGCTCTCCTCTGGGAACTCCAAGCGCCTTCTGCTAATCCTGAAACTAGTAGGATCTGGCCCAAGTATAAAAATATCCGGATCAGTCCGGCAAACCAGCGTGAGAAACACAAATCTTATAACTGTAACGACCCGCCATTTTGGACCATTCGCGTCCATTATAAGTGCATAGGTAGACACTCATGCCGGAGTTGAATTGCTCAAAATACCGCGTTGTTAATTTAAATTTGGCAAAACTGAACATATACAGTAAATAGATATAATCACAGATCACAGACACAGAGTAATAAATGCAGCGGAAATAAAAGAGATAGTAGTTCATGAAGCTACTATATGAATATATAAAATTACATCAGAGTTTACAACAGAAGAGTAATACGATACATCAGATACAAATCAGAATACATCACTGGAATCATCGAATACTGAAAGCAGAATAGATGGCTGGATCTTCAAGCAAAGCTCCAACTCCAAAGGTGAGTCTCGAATACTGGTACACTCAGTCTGACCCGAGCGTAAAGCAAAAACACAAGACACTCAAGTCAGGATTAACATTCTTATATTAATAAATCCAACTCAAGTGAAATAGCAATTGAAATACAAGTAACTCAAAGGATGTTTGGAATAACCATCCTTTAAGGATCCGTTAAACTATCTACTAGGTAGTAATGTACGCTAAGTAGATAATGTCTATCAGTAATATAAAGATATCAAAGTAGGGTTAAGCAGGGCCCATACACCTCTTAACCTGTTTATTCCCAAAAGCATATACAAGACCGTAGTTTCCCCAAAACCGGAAGTCACCAGAGGGCAATCCATATACTAAAGGTACAAAACAAAATCGTAGTTGTCGCGAATAGGATAATCAGTATGACAAGGTACATGAGGCGATACCAACTAGGATACTAGTAGTTGCCTGATCCGGACTGATGTTGGGCATAGCAGCTACTACCCCAACACCGCGAAGCAACACTCCCATAATCGAGGGGTGCACCCAAATCGAATCACAAAAGTAATAGATATGGTATCGAAGAAGTGTGTCCGCTAGAGATGGCGATCCTCAATGGCCCGGCGCGGCTCCTGTTTTAGTCATGTCAAGGGTCATCCAAAATCGTTCTCTTTCTTCAGTCAACGCGTTCATCAAAACCATCCACTTCGTTCTGGATCAACACTCCGCGTATAGTTATTAAAGTGGTTTCGGTTCAGATAGAGAGTATATCCATTACCGATCCCGGTCTCTTTAATAACTTTCGTAATTATTACACCGATTGGTCGTTTATATATTTCAAAAACCAAATCAATTTCAATTTCAAATAGAATTCGTAAATCAACATTTCATTTGTCTTTCGAAATCAATATCCAAAATTACGTTTCAAAACTTCCAAATTCATGATTTCAAAATCTTATAATTAAATTTCAATTTCAATTTTAAACAATTCAAATATTGATTCAAGTTCGTATATAAGTTTCATTCCGAAAATCATTTAAATTAATTTAATTCAACATTCAAATCAATTTAAACTCATTATCGATTCCATTCAATTTCCATTAAGATACCTTATCATTCAAACAATTTCTATTAAATTTCCAATTCATTAAATTAATTTTTAAGTTCAACTTCATTATATCAAAACTTACAATTTTGAATTAAATTAAATTCATCAAATCAATTCTTTACATTTCAAGTCTTACATTAAATCCAAAATATCACATTTTCATTTCTTGTTAAAGAAATTCAATTTCAATTATTTACGAAGTAAAATCCACTTATTCAAAAGTTCAATTTTTCTTATTAAAGAATTCAATTCGATTATCATTAAATAATTTAATCTTATTTAAGTATTAAATAATTCAAAACTTAATTATTAAATAATTTCAAAGTTTAATAATTTCAAACTTAATTATAATTTCAACTTAATTCTTAAATCATTTCAAAGTTTAATAATTTCAAACTTAATTCAATTTCAAACTTAATTATTAAATCATTTCAAAATTTAATAATTTCAAACTTAATTATTAAATCATTTCAAAAATTTAATTCAATCATTTCTCAAATTAAACAATATTCTTTCATCAATTACATTGTTAATATTTTGTTTCAGATTATTAAATATTAACATTTTCCTTTCATAAAAATTTAAATTCCAACCTCATTTCAAAACCATATTATTTATTCAAATAAAATCTTCGTTTTATTTTAAATCAAATTATTGACCAATCGGGTTTTATTTAATTCTCTATATCCTAGGTCAAAGTTCAATTTGGGTATTTATCATTTCAACCCGATTCCAATTCAATTCAAAAATCAAAGCATAGAAAATGGAACTTGCGGTGTGATAACTGGGATGGTGTCAAAGTAAATAAACAAGCAATAACAACAATCAATAACAATCCAATAATCAATTCAAATAATCCCGAAATAATCGTATTAATTCGCATTGTTATTTGTACGAATTAATATAATTATCTTTAGAATCTACACTATCATTTCATGTAGATTAAAGGTTATTACATTACGGTTTTCACTTGTCATTCAATTTACAATTTCATACATCATCAATTTAACAACATACATTCAGTGATTCAAAATGTAATTAACAAATCCTACGTGTCAATAGATTCAACAGTTAAAGGGTCATATTATACAAATGTCAGTTAATCAAATTTTTACATTTAATTATCCTATATCAAGTTCAATTTCATACTATTTATCATTTTAACATTAACAATTTAACGTCCAATACAAACATCAACAATCAATCAATTATCAGCCAAACTGTATTATCATCGCATAAAAAATTAACAGATAATGGTGTCAGGTGTCACAGGTGAACTGATACAAGCAATAGCATATATAACAGTGTAATTAACTAACAGCAGCATATTTCAATTGTCGTTTCAATTGAAATCAAATTTAATAAATAAAAGAACGTTAATCGTGAGTGAGTGCTCACCTTTCGAGGCTAGAGATGAACGAGAATGAGATGATACCGATACGAACACTGACACAAATCCGCGAGACAACAACAGGTTAGAATCACTGCGATAGATTCGGAAAAAGAACGTAAGTCAGGATGGCACGAATACAACGAACAAGACTGATCGATAAGAAATTAAATGAGATAGATCAGAACAATCTTGATAAAATGGAATATTTATATATATAGTAGTTAAAGTAGCTGTACCAAAATAGTAAGGCTGATATATCATACCTAACAATATATGTTGATATCATCCTGCTAAAATAGACAATATAATATATACTTGAAACATATGCAAATCATTAGTACAAATATCAGATTTCCAAAACTATATATAGATGAATACATTATTGAAACTTTCATAAACGAAACGTATAAAGTTAATATATATACTAATTTACATTTTATTACATAAATTTATACGTGCAAGACATCTAATATAAACTATATATATAATATTATTTAAGCTAACGCCTATAACAATCATATGTAAAAGTCTATAAATCGAACATAAAATATAACTAATGTACACAAACTCAATACTAAATTTTGTAGCCAGACCTCAAACATCTTCGCATATAACCTATAGATATGCTATATATACGTATATAGACTGAACTTACACTATATTACAAGGTCAGTTAAACAATAGTTTAAGTACGACCACCATTAAATATAAAGTTTTTTTTTTTTTTTTACAATAGATAACCTGACACACGTATAATTATATTCAAGACTTATATAACAGACACTGCTACCAATGCACTTTATGTACACCATACATATTCCCATTCTTCAATACAGCACCTAAATTATATATTGCACAAGTATGCAGACACATTCGAACAACAAATTTTTCCAAAATGTATGCAGACTACAAAATCCTACAACTTTACAATAGAAAAATATAATATTATAAAATACACACATAAAGTCAACTATCTGAATCTTGTTAGCTTAAAAATCACTGTTATTATAGTCATATGAAATACAAAACAAACAGCTATAATACACACGAATTGGAAACATTACATGGAAACAAATCAGTACAAAGAAACAAACATAAAAAGAAATATACACCTTTCACCGTCCAACATATAAATATAACATATATCATATACTGTATAATTTACACTAGTCGAACATACCCCAAAAAAAATAATATATATATACAGTAACTATTTATAAAATATACTCTAGCATATTTTCTTCTGTCGAGAATATATATGCGACATCACATAAAAAAAAATCTTTTGAACAACTAAAACAAAAAATTTGCCCATGTATTCACAGCAATATATATAACTGCCTATATATGTAAATATACCTACTGAAAATATACCAACAGCACATCCATATATACACAATTTAATATAGAAGAAAATATTTATATATAATACCTTTACAATTCAAAGCCAGAAGAAGAAAGAGGATGACACAGTGGAGGCTTGAACCGAAGTGGAAGTGAGAGGAGGTCGAGGGAGAGAGGGGATGTAAGGCTTCGGCCATACAAGGCATGGTGGCGGTGCAATGGTCGTTCGGGTGAGAGGGTGCTTGAACGGAGGGAAGGTCGTGGATGGGGAGGAGGTAGAGAATGAATAGGTGGGGAAGAAAAGGCGTGTCAGGTAGGAGGAGCTTGCAAGGTGGCTGTTGCGTGAGTTGATGGGTGAAGAGTAGTGGAGTGGGAATCGGTGGTTGACAGTGAGATGCCGAGATCGGTGCAGTGTCAAGCTGAGCAAGGTGGTAGAGGCGATGTGGGCTGCAAGGTGAAGGGAGAGGAGGGTCTCGGCGCGTGAGGAGCAGGTTTGAGTTAGAATATGGCTTCGGTCATGGGTTGAGCATGCAAGAGATAAAGAAGAGGCAGACCAACAATTTTGAAGAGCAACAGTTTACTTAATTTTTCTCTTCAAAACGAAATGAATTTGGGAAAGGCAACAACCGCTAAGTATGGAACCTTGGTAATAGTGAAAGTCAGACTTTAATTTGAATTTATTAAAAGAAAGCGGCTACTGGAATATATTGCAAGCACGCGAAAAGACAGATCAATCAAAAGTTAAGTACGGAACCGATACAGAAATCGTTCTTTAGATTTCGTCGCACATCGGACTCCAAAATGCACAAACGAATATACCGTAGAGATCAGCACGACGAGACGATCACAACGGTATACAGATATCAGTGGTACGATTGAATTATAAAATTTCGAATTTTTCAACCGGCGGAAAAATGCGAGAAAAACACTGAAAAATAAGATCGACGGAGCCAAAGATGTCCGATTTTGGAAAAACGACAAACTGACATCTTGCTCAGAAGATGGTTTAGAATTTTTCTATGTAAAAATATTTAGGTTTCGGAAACATTTTATTTTCATCGCTTTTTAACTGATTAAATTGAAGTGAATCTACGCACGAAATAAACTTTCGTATTTTCGGACGAAAATTTACCAGTTGCTATGTTTAACTAGACGTATTCCAAATATTAAATTTTTATTTCAAAATTTTATCGTTTAAAATTTCACAAAATTTCAACTAATTACGTTATTCAAACAGTTGAAATTTACGGGTCGTTACACTCTCCCCCACTCAAAACTTTTCGTCCCCGAAAAGGAACGAGGTAGGAGAATAGAAACAACCAGAAAGAAAACAGATTTGAAATACAAAATAACAATTAATTTAAACCATATAAATTCAAATTTAAATTAATTGATAATCAATAATTGATTTAATCCATTTGATTTCACTAAAATCAATCTCAACTATTTCTAAATTCATTATCCTATTATCCAATTATCTTAAATTTACAATTTTTTTAAAACCATAAATTTGAATAGTCTTTTAATAAAATCATATTTATTCAACAAATTTGATTCTTCTTTATTTCAAATTATTATTAAGTTTATTTCACTTAATATATCTTATTACATATATTTAACTTATATAAATTAATTTAAACCATAAAAGTTTCGATTTAAATTAATTTACATCTATTAATTTCTTCTAAGTTCAAGGTATTTTCATATGTTGATCAAATTTCAATTTATTAATTCTTTCAAACAATTTTATTTCATCATTAACCGAGTTTTACTTATTATCCTATCTACGCTATTAACATCTTTATAATCAAAATTTAGTGTATACCATTTATTATAAACATTCAAATTTTATTTATAAATTCAATTTATCTTATATTATCCAATTACATATTCAACTTCTGAATGATTTAGGTAAGTTGTATTAGAATGCAGTTGAACAATATACAAATAAATTTTTCCCAATTCAATTATTCGAGTTTAAATATTTATTCCAAACTTTGGTCTTATTTATAATTGGAATCATCCTTTAACAGAATTTAAGAATTGGATTTCCGATTAACTTTAAACAATTTAGAGATATATATAATATATTTATATCAAATCAAATTAAATTTTAAAATAAGATACCTATATATATGTAAATCAAAATATACTGAAAAATTCAAATCAAAATATTTTTCAAAACAAAACCATAGCAAAGCTACAGAATAGTATCTCCACTTCGAAACTCGAAAATGAACATCGATGATGCGGCCGCCATCACCGAAATTATTTTCCAGCGACAAAGAGAAGAGCACTGATTTCAACATTTTAAAATTCTTTGGAAACGATTTCTATTCGAAAATACTTTCAATAATATATACTTAAAAATTTTAAAAACCAAAGTTCAAAATCACCGGAAACTAGTAAATTCTCAAATTTCTGAATTAAATTCATTTCAAATTCCAAATCAATTTATAAACCGTATTTATAAATTTATTTAGAACAATAAATAATAATCAAATATTATCATTTCAACAACAATTTAATTAACTTATTAAACTCCAGAAAATTTTAACTTATATTTTTACAATATAATCAACAAATTTATTTCATTTGCCAAATTTGAAAATAATATTGTGTCAGTTTGCTCTGTTCAAGTGTTTTGGAAATCCTATCGATAGCGTTGATCAGACGAATCGATCGGAAACCCAAATCAACATCAACAACTCAAACAACACAATATATAAAACATTTTTATATAAATTTACAAATACACTTCTTTGCTCGACGATACAGGGATGAATTTTCAAAATAAGGATAGGGTTTCAAATTTTATGGACTCAAGTTAAAGAGAATTCTGATTTAAATACAAGTTCGAAAGAAAAGATAAGATGATTCAATTAACTGAATCGGGTTGGATAAGCTTATTTAATTCACGGGCAATCTTAACCGGATCGTCCGTAACTTCAAGAATAAGACCGATGCTGAATTCCGAGGTAAATCAACACTCGATCTCACGAGATGGAATTCAGGTATAGCCTGAAATAGATAGCATCGTAAACCGATGATACAGAAATCTCTGGTAAATCGATGCCTATTATAAAGGAGTTTTGCTCCTTTACGAATCATTCGAAGATTGGCGAGACCGCCGATCTATTATAGATAACATTCAGAATGGAGTTATGGGGTGCTCCATGATTGAAAGAAGACGAAAAGTGAAGGACACGAATGAATTTCGGAACCGAGGGGAACGTTCCAAAATTCAAAGAAATTGAGTCAAGGGAAGAGATTGAAACTCGAATGAGAGTGATTCTGTAAATACATTTACCCTATATGTTAAGTTTTGCCTAGAGCTACCAAAGCTTTGATACCAACTGTAACGACCCGCCATTTTGGACCATTCGCGTCCATTATAAGTGCATAGGTAGACACTCATGCCGGAGTTGAATTGCTCAAAATACCGCGTTGTTAATTTAAATTTGGCAAAACTGAACATATACAGTAAATAGATATAATCACAGATCACAGACACAGAGTAATAAATGCAGCGGAAATAAAAGAGATAGTAGTTCATGAAGCTACTATATGAATATATAAAATTACATCAGAGTTTACAACAGAAGAGTAATACGATACATCAGATACAAATCAGAATACATCACTGGAATCATCGAATACTGAAAGCAGAATAGATGGCTGGATCTTCAAGCAAAGCTCCAACTCCAAAGGTGAGTCTCGAATACTGGTACACTCAGTCTGACCCGAGCGTAAAGCAAAAACACAAGACACTCGAGTCAGGATTAACATTCTTATATTAATAAATCCAACTCAAGTGAAATAGCAATTGAAATACAAGTAACTCAAAGGATGTTTGGAATAACCATCCTTTAAGGATCCGTTAAACTATCTACTAGGTAGTAATGTACGCTAAGTAGATAATGTCTATCAGTAATATAAAGATATCAAAGTAGGGTTAAGCAGGGCCCATACACCTCTTAACCTGTTTATTCCCAAAAGCATATACAAGACCGTAGTTTCCCCAAAACCGGAAGTCACCAGAGGGCAATCCATATACTAAAGGTACAAAACAAAATCGTAGTTGTCGCGAATAGGATAATCAGTATGACAAGGTACATGAGGCGATACCAACTAGGATACTAGTAGTTGCCTGATCCGGACTGATGTTGGGCATAGCAGCTACTACCCCAACACCGCGAAGCAACACTCCCATAATCGAGGGGTGCACCCAAATCGAATCACAAAAGTAATAGATATGGTATCGAAGAAGTGTGTCCGCTAGAGATGGCGATCCTCAATGGCCCGGCGCGGCTCCTGTTTTAGTCATGTCAAGGGTCATCCAAAATCGTTCTCTTTCTTCAGTCAACGCGTTCATCAAAACCATCCACTTCGTTCTGGATCAACACTCCGCGTATAGTTATTAAAGTGGTTTCGGTTCAGATAGAGAGTATATCCATTACCGATCCCGGTCTCTTTAATAACTTTCGTAATTATTACACCGATTGGTCGTTTATATATTTCAAAAACCAAATCAATTTCAATTTCAAATAGAATTCGTAAATCAACATTTCATTTGTCTTTCGAAATCAATATCCAAAATTACGTTTCAAAACTTCCAAATTCATGATTTCAAAATCTTATAATTAAATTTCAATTTCAATTTTAAACAATTCAAATATTGATTCAAGTTCGTATATAAGTTTCATTCCGAAAATCATTTAAATTAATTTAATTCAACATTCAAATCAATTTAAACTCATTATCGATTCCATTCAATTTCCATTAAGATACCTTATCATTCAAACAATTTCTATTAAATTTCCAATTCATTAAATTAATTTTTAAGTTCAACTTCATTATATCAAAACTTACAATTTTGAATTAAATTAAATTCATCAAATCAATTCTTTACATTTCAAGTCTTACATTAAATCCAAAATATCACATTTTCATTTCTTGTTAAAGAAATTCAATTTCAATTATTTACGAAGTAAAATCCACTTATTCAAAAGTTCAATTTTTCTTATTAAAGAATTCAATTCGATTATCATTAAATAATTTAATCTTATTTAAGTATTAAATAATTCAAAACTTAATTATTAAATAATTTCAAAGTTTAATAATTTCAAACTTAATTATAATTTCAACTTAATTCTTAAATCATTTCAAAGTTTAATAATTTCAAACTTAATTCAATTTCAAACTTAATTATTAAATCATTTCAAAATTTAATAATTTCAAACTTAATTATTAAATCATTTCAAAAATTTAATTCAATCATTTCTCAAATTAAACAATATTCTTTCATCAATTACATTGTTAATATTTTGTTTCAGATTATTAAATATTAACATTTTCCTTTCATAAAAATTTAAATTCCAACCTCATTTCAAAACCATATTATTTATTCAAATAAAATCTTCGTTTTATTTTAAATCAAATTATTGACCAATCGGGTTTTATTTAATTCTCTATATCCTAGGTCAAAGTTCAATTTGGGTATTTATCATTTCAACCCGATTCCAATTCAATTCAAAAATCAAAGCATAGAAAATGGAACTTGCGGTGTGATAACTGGGATGGTGTCAAAGTAAATAAACAAGCAATAACAACAATCAATAACAATCCAATAATCAATTCAAATAATCCCGAAATAATCGTATTAATTCGCATTGTTATTTGTACGAATTAATATAATTATCTCTAGAATCTACACTCTCATTTCATGTAGATTAAAGGTTATTACATTACGGTTTTCACTTGTCATTCAATTTACAATTTCATACATCATCAATTTAACAACATACATTCAGTGATTCAAAATGTAATTAACAAATCCTACGTGTCAATAGATTCAACAGTTAAAGGGTCATATTATACAAATGTCAGTTAATCAAATTTTTACATTTAATTATCCTATATCAAGTTCAATTTCATACTATTTATCATTTTAACATTAACAATTTAACGTCCAATACAAACATCAACAATCAATCAATTATCAGCCAAACTGTATTATCATCGCATAAAAAATTAACAGATAATGGTGTCAGGTGTCACAGGTGAACTGATACAAGCAATAGCATATATAACAGTGTAATTAACTAACAGCAGCATATTTCAATTGTCGTTTCAATTGAAATCAAATTTAATAAATAAAAGAACGTTAATCGTGAGTGAGTGCTCACCTTTCGAGGCTAGAGATGAACGAGAATGAGATGATACCAATACGAACACTGACACAAATCCGCGAGACAACAACAGGTTAGAATCACTGCGATAGATTCGGAAAAAGAACGTAAGTCAGGATGGCACGAATACAACGAACAAGACTGATCGATAAGAAATTAAATGAGATAGATCAGAACAATCTTGATAAAATGGAATATTTATATATATAGTAGTTAAAGTAGCTGTACCAAAATAGTAAGGCTGATATATCATACCTAACAATATATGTTGATATCATCCTGCTAAAATAGACAATATAATATATACTTGAAACATATGCAAATCATTAGTACAAATATCAGATTTCCAAAACTATATATAGATGAATACATTATTGAAACTTTCATAAACGAAACGTATAAAGTTAATATATATACTAATTTACATTTTATTACATAAATTTATACGTGCAAGACATCTAATATAAACTATATATATAATATTATTTAAGCTAACGCCTATAACAATCATATGTAAAAGTCTATAAATCGAACATAAAATATAACTAATGTACACAAACTCAATACTAAATTTTGTAGCCAGACCTCAAACATCTTCGCATATAACCTATAGATATGCTATATATACGTATATAGACTGAACTTACACTATATTACAAGGTCAGTTAAACAATAGTTTAAGTACGACCACCATTAAATATAAAGTTTTTTTTTTTTTTTTTTACAATAGATAACCTGACACACGTATAATTATATTCAAGACTTATATAACAGACACTGCTACCAATGCACTTTATGTACACCATACATATTCCCATTCTTCAATACAACACCTAAATTATATATTGCACAAGTATGCAGACACATTCGAACAACAAATTTTTCCAAAATGTATGCAGACTACAAAATCCTACAACTTTACAATAGAAAAATATAATATTATAAAATACACACATAAAGTCAACTATCTGAATCTTGTTAGCTTAAAAATCACTGTTATTATAGTCATATGAAATACAAAACAAACAGCTATAATACACACGAATTGGAAACATTACATGGAAACAAATCAGTACAAAGAAACAAACATAAAAAGAAATATACACCTTTCACCGTCCAACATATAAATATAACATATATCATATACTGTATAATTTACACTAGTCGAACATACCCCAAAAAAAATAATATATATATACAGTAACTATTTATAAAATATACTCTAGCATATTTTCTTCTGTCGAGAATATATATGCGACATCACATAAAAAAAATCTTTTGAACAACTAAAACAAAAAATTTGCCCATGTATTCACAGCAATATATATAACTGCCTATATATGTAAATATACCTACTGAAAATATACCAACAGCACATCCATATATACACAATTTAATATAGAAGAAAATATTTATATATAATACCTTTACAATTCAAAGCCAGAAGAAGAAAGAGGATGACACAGTGGAGGCTTGAACCGAAGTGGAAGTGAGAGGAGGTCGAGGGAGAGAGGGGATGTAAGGCTTTGGCCATACAAGGCATGGTGGCGGTGCAATGGTCGTTCGGGTGAGAGGGTGCTTGAACGGAGGGAAGGTCGTGGATGGGGAGGAGGTAGAGAATGAATAGGTGGGGAAGAAAAGGCGTGTCAGGTAGGAGGAGCTTGCAAGGTGGCTGTTGCGTGAGTTGATGGGTGAAGAGTAGTGGAGTGGGAATCGGTGGTTGACAGTGAGATGCCGAGATCGGTGCAGTGTCAAGCTGAGCAAGGTGGTAGAGGCGATGTGGGCTGCAAGGTGAAGGGAGAGGAGGGTCTCGGCGCGTGAGGAGCAGGTTTGAGTTAGAATATGGCTTCGGTCATGGGTTGAGCATGCAAGAGATAAAGAAGAGGCAGACCAACAATTTTGAAGAGCAACAGTTTACTTAATTTTTCTCTTCAAAACGAAATGAATTTGGGAAAGGCAACAACCGCTAAGTATGGAACCTTGGTAATAGTGAAAGTCAGACTTTAATTTGAATTTATTAAAAGAAAGCGGCTACTGGAATATATTGCAAGCACGCGAAAAGACAGATCAATCAAAAGTTAAGTACGGAACCGATACAGAAATCGTTCTTTAGATTTCGTCGCACATCGGACTCCAAAATGCACAAACGAATATACCGTAGAGATCAGCACGACGAGACGATCACAACGGTATACAGATATCAGTGGTACGATTGAATTATAAAATTTCGAATTTTTCAACCGGCGGAAAAATGCGAGAAAAACACTGAAAAATAAGATCGACGGAGCCAAAGATGTCCGATTTTGGAAAAACGACAAACTGACATCTTGCTCAGAAGATGGTTTAGAATTTTTCTATGTAAAAATATTTAGGTTTCGGAAACATTTTATTTTCATCGCTTTTTAACTGATTAAATTGAAGTGAATCTACGCATGAAATAAACTTTCGTATTTTCGGACGAAAATTTACCAGTTGCTATGTTTAACTAGACGTATTCCAAATATTAAATTTTTATTTCAAAATTTTATCGTTTAAAATTTCACAAAATTTCAACTAATTACGTTATTCAAACAGTTGAAATTTACGGGTCGTTACAATAACAGTGTCATAGATAAGAGATTGGTGACAAAAATCTTTTGAAAAGAAAGAGTATCTCATAAGACCACGCCGCACATAACCATAAACGAGTTTTTACTTTATGATAATTAAAACATTTTTATCAAATCATTTGATATTATTTTTAATGACATTCTTTGAAAATATTTTTCAAGTAAACATATTCAAAAAGTTGAAATTGTTACCGGTATTAAATTTCAGCATACTAGGCTCTACAACTAAAATCGCAAGTTCGTGTTAGAGAATGGATTTCCAACAAATGAGTAGGTAAGGGACTACCTTCCGGCAGTACATCTTTAGAGGAATGTACCGATGCCCAGCTGATGGTCCTCTACCAACACAAGGTCGATCTACCTCTAACTAGATAATACCGAATATGTCATCACCTTGGTCGTTACCGACCTATCCGAGACGTCTCTTAACATACACCACAATAATTTAAACCCGAATGTTATAGAGGGTAGAAATATATAAAGAAGGGGATGATCATATCCTAATGGTTGTGAACCACATAGTCTTGCTGCATCTACCATGTTTTGGTTATTTCCGGGTGTGAGGCCTGAGATAACGATTACCTTTCACATAGAACATCAACTTTGCACTTTGAATACCACATTGCTATTCCATAATCACACAACTGATTTCTACAAACGCATAACTCCTAAAACTACGAGAAAATGGTTTATTAATAACAACATGGGAGAACATTGAATTATGACTTGCTATTATTAATTGTTTTAATCTTCGTTTAAATTAAAACATAGCTCACTGCACGCTGTTATATTGAAATTGAAATACAAGCAAAAAATTGGCGGCACATTTTTACAATCCCCGCTCTCGTATTCCCACAACCTCGAATCTGTTTTCCACACCTCACTTCCAAAACCCTAAATTAATCCACAAAATCCCTAATCTTCCTCTTCCTCCTACCAATAAGCCATTCCTATCTGTCGCTGCCGCTCTGCTTAGTTATTTCCATAAAAGCCAGTCTGCTTCCTCTTTGTTCGCTTAGTTATTTCAATAAAAGCTCATTCGCTTCCTCCTCGTCGTGTGCCGCCACCACCTCGTCGCCACCGCATGCTGCCACCACATCCACCTTATCGCGACCTATACAATCGACATACCGGTTTGTTACTTCTTCTCCTTCGCTTCCACTGGCATCGTCGCCACAATCGGCGATGGTGGTTCCCCTATCGTTGCCTTATGTGCCGACATGGACGCTCTCCCTCTTCAGGTTTGGTTGGCATATAGCAAACTACCTACAGCCTGCTGTGTTTTTATAGTTTTCAAGTTGATTTGGGTTCGTTTGTTAATTTTAGGATATGGTGGAGTGGGAGCATAAGAGTAAGGTGGATGCCGTGATGCATCGCATTGGACAGGACGCAGAAGTTACTATGTTGCTTGGTGTGCTCTACGAGAGGGAAGATAAGTTGAAGGTATGTATATTTTACTTGTTTATTTGAACATTAACCGCCCAAAATTGGTAGACTAGTAGTTTTTGCTCTTAATTGTCGTGCATGACATTTCACATATGTTATAAATTTTCAACCAGAGTAGTCCAAAATTTGTATTTAAATACATTTATTGAGTAAGCGCTTTATTAGTTGTTTTTTTCTTTTCTTTCCAGTATTTAAGCAGAGAATTGTGAATTGGGATTTTAACTTTCAGTTCATTAAGCAGAAAACGAATTTGAAAATACTGAAGTTATTGAATTGAAATGTATTCATTGACCTCCATATAAAAAGTAAAAAAAACATCTTATTTGCAGCAAAGGATATTATTGCAAGAGCAATAATCAACTTTGTATTCTTGCATCTTTTTAGTACAACAATCATCATGGTTATAATATACTCTTGAATGATAATTGTTGGTTATTTTATACAAGCTCATCGAACTTCCTACCATGCCATATGATACGCCTGAATCAGTACCTGCTGCCACCACTCCTAGGCCGAGCCGCAGCATCAAGCTGCCAGCTAAATACAAGGACTATTATGCATAAATATAATCCATCAAACTACCTAGACTAATATGCACAAACTTAGTATCATGTGCACCTGGAAATAAAAGGAATGACAGCTATAATTAGTTATAACAAATTGCCTTTTTCTTTAGAATATTTTCTGCCTTTTTCTTTTGCTAGCTATAGCCTGTAACCGAATGCACAGAAATAATGTTCATGGCAATATACATTATCATGCAACCTGCACAAGGCCTAGAAGAATTATAAAGTCACCAAAAGACTCTTAGAATAGGAGCAAGGTAATATAGTTTCTGGAATGTGCAGATTTGGTTACAGAATTGCAGAGTGGTTGTAGACAAGACAAAATAGGTCTACGTGGAATTATCTTTTTGTTTCTTGTATTTTCTTTTATTTTCTTTAAGCAAAAAGCTATTAGAAAGGAATGGCCTATATGATGCCACCCATTAAGGTTGTTACAACAATTTGTATGGCTTTCTTTATATGTACGTGCAAGGTTAATGAATGAAAACAATGAGAATTTGGTAAAATTTCTTGCTGCTTCTTCTATGTTCATGCCTCACTCTTCTTTTCTTCACCATCTTCCTCCTCAAAACAATTAGCTCCACATCATCTTGTCAAGATAAAATATAATTACAGAGAAGATAATGTGCTTTAGGTTCATCCCTTTAAATTATTATGCATCGTCTCTTTTAATTATGCTTGATCACGTATGTTGTATCCAACATATAAAATGATAATACTCTATATGGAGTCCTTAGTCTGACATTTCCTTATGTTTCTTGTTATTATTGTGAAAGGGTATAGTAAAGCTTCTCTTCCAACCTGTAGAAGAGAGGGATTTTTGGCATGCACATCGACTATCAGTTACTCGCAGGTACCATAGCTTTTCTTCTTGGACCCACACAAGCAGCTATATGCTTCTTCGAAGTAAAGGTAGAGGGGTGGAAATGCTGCAATACCTCATTTGAATATGGATCTAGTCGTAGCTGCATCTTACACACTTTTGGCAATGCAACAGCTTATTTCTCGAGAAGATGATCCTCTCCACAGTCAGGTATGGTATTCTTGCAATAGTATTTTATTTGATTTTCTTATACTGGGTCGATTTGAAGCCGTAAACAATTGAGTTGTTACTTTTATTAGATGTTAGAATTTTAGGGATAGATTCAGTTGCTCCAAGGCACAAGCAAGTTGTTGTCCTTTAAGAGTGTTTTCATCTTTCCCGAATTAAACACAGTTAAGTGATAACTTTATCACAGGGAAGAACAGTTCATTAGCTATTATGATTCCTGTAAAATGATGGTATTTTATATATACAGACCTGGCTGTATTTTTAAATGATGTTCAGTCTCCTACAAAATGTTCCAGTCTCCTGTCAAAGCATTAAAATGAAAAATAAAATATGCAAAAAGTGAATTATATAAAATTGATAGAAATTCATTTGTTAATTACCTGACATACATGTTATAGAATAAATACATATTTCTTACTATTTTATGGACCAAGCCTTGATAATGATAACTATTAAAGAATTTGAAGTTTAACCAAGTACCTACTAAACTAGAAGTTGATAAATTAGTACAGTTAATTCAGTTTTCCGATTATATTATTAGTATAAACATATTTTTTACGCCAATGCTATAATACTTCTTGGTATAAACATATTGATAATGATTAGTACAACAATACTAACCATATTATGCACTATTAGTCGGCATGGGTACGAGACATGTAATTTGGTTGCAGTTTAATAGGAACGGACTTTTTCAGCAATAAGTAATATTAACATCACTTAAATATTGAAAATAACTGTCTTATAGCTTTCAGCACTAAGCGTAGAGGTTACATAGTGTATAATTTAAACTTGGCAAGTCTAAGCTAATTTTCTAAACGTCCATAGCAACATCAAACCTGAAGACTATGTCTGTGTGGCTAACATATAGTCAACAGCAACGTATTTGGAATACACTTGATTTTCAAATCAATAATTAAAGCTTTGTTGACCCGGTAGCATTAGAAATAGTACCCATTCCTTTCAATTGCCGTAAGAAACACAATGTAACATTAATGGTCAAGTACAACGAAAATATCAACTGTCATATGTAATGCATTAATTGACCATTAATTAGAATATTAATTATTGTTCATTAGCATCGTAGTTATTTAGAAATTTTATTAATGTATTAAACACATGCATTATGAATTCGTTCTTATGCTTTAAAAAGAAACTTCTAACATGAGGGCGCTGTCATGTTTTAATTTGGTCAGTTACTGACCACTTGTTCATTATTTAAGTTTTCTAAGTTTTAAATTTTCTGACCAGATATAGACTAAGTTCACTTGATATAACCATGTATAATAGGAGTCATAAAAATTCTAATGATATCATACTCTGTTTTTGTGTCTATATTCAACTATGTAATTAGTTGACTTGGGTCTCCACCATATGCATCTAAACTCGATAAAGTGGAAGTTAGATCCAGCCATATGCTTTCTTGGTCAGTTTATAAGAAAACAAAACAATGTAACTTGCTGTAGTGGCCTGCAACTTGCTGCAACTCTTTAGTTTTCAGGTTACTCCAGTTTTAGATTCATTTAAGCAAGCTGTTTCACCGTAAAGGCTGTGTATTTGTATGGTGATAGATTAATCAAAGAATAAGATAAAAATGCATGAATTAAATGAAAGTTTTCAGATTTTATATAACTTGGTTTTTATTTTCTTCCAGAGTATTGAATATGTACTCCTTTCCATTTTCTAAAGAAATGGCCTTAAGACTGTTTTTTCTAAAGTAAAGGATGATAAACCAGAGAAAGCGGACTACCAGTAGTATGAAGAACAAACAGTCCAATTGTACCAAGGTTTCCATTCTTGCTTTGTTTTCAGTCCTAAATTGTTCACTATCAATCGTGTTTTCAGTCCTAAATTGATTGGCTCAAGAAGTTGCAAAAAGGCACCTGCCGAAGAAGCTGCAAAGTAGGAATCCAAGAGAGCTGCTGCTGAAGCTGCAAGAAGGCTGATGCTGATCTAAGTAGAGAGAGACAGAGAGAGTGCACAGATTCTAGAATGTTTAGGTATGGCAACCCAACCATGCTGTCTATTGCCAAACACCCACGGATACTGCTTGCACATTTAAAACAGAAGAATATGTATCAATGGACATGCAAACATGTATTTTCAGACAATAAGGTTCTATATTTATGAACACACACACACAAAAACCCCTTCCTGCTGTCTATTGCCAAACGCCCACAGATACTGCTTGCACATAGAAGTTTCATAGTTTAATTTTTGGTTTTCATGTTTATCCATCTCAATGAAATGATTGACACTTCTGAAATTAGATTCAAACAAAGAAATCATGTGTCACTTACATTTAAAGAAGTAATTTCCACAAGTTAAGCGAATAGATAGTCATATCATTTATGAGCTACTATAGTTAGAGTGAAGTAAATATATGAACTATTAGTAAAAGAAATTGACTCCACTTAATCAACGTCGAATGAACCAACAATTGACATAAAAAGTCTCATGGGTTCTGTTGTGTTTGATCATGCTTTATTAGTTTGACTTTTACAGACAACCACGACCAGACGTCTGAATAGTAAGTGAAAAGGTCACATTTATGGTTGTGGTTGACTGTTACACACCTCAGTTTTAATTGGTGCAAACTGTGGTCGTGCCTCATTTATGGTTAGACTAAATGTGGATATTACTTATATAATACATCCTCCTTTTTTGGTTCAGATTTTTAGTTGAAACGTTGACTATAAATTACAAGAATCTTTAATATATTATCGACATAAATACAATTGCATGTATATAAATTCTGTAACTTGATAGTGCATGAATGAAATTAATTCTCATCTTTATTTGTTTGAAAGCTGATATTTTTGCAATAATTATAAAAATTAAAATTAACTAAGTTTTATTACATTAAAATAATTAAAATTAACTAAGATAACTAAACTTAAGTTTTATAAAAATCGTGTTCTCTATTTTGAAATCATTGTTAATTTGTTATAAAAGTTGACTAAGTTTTACAAAAATTATCCAATTTTTATAAAAATTAACTAAGCTAACTAAGTTTTGTAAAAATTAATTAAGTTTATAAAAATTAACTAAGTTTATAATAATAATAATAATAAATTAACTAAGTTTAAAATAATTAACTTAGTTAATTAATTTTTATAAAATTAATTAAGTTTTATAATAATTAACTAAACTAAAATTTTTAAAATTAAACAAGTTTATAAAATTTCTAAGTTTTATAAAAATTAATAAGTTTATAACAATCGACATGCAATTTTTGAGTAAATTATTTAAAACAAAATACAACATTAACAGTTATCTAAGTTTTATAAAAATTAAATAAATTTATAAAAATCACCCATCTTGATTCAACTCTCCTCTTAATAGAAGCAACAGCATTAAAATCATAATCACACTTTTCTAGCTTTGCCATTGAATCACGTAGCACCTTCTTATATGGATTATGATCAAAATAGCAAACAAAATTAGAACATAAAGAGCATCTTCAACCCTTTAATAACGTGTACAGAAAGTTAACCTCTTTTTTTATATCTAAAACCTTAACGTGCTTCTAATGAAAAATGGATGTCTTCTGGATAATTGACAAGGAGTTTGAATTTATACCTTTCAATGGTGATATTGATGGAATATGAGATATGATACACAAGTGTGCAGTATGAAATCCAAATTTTGAAGTGCTAATGAATAAAGCCATTTGTTATGTCATAAAATGTTCAATATTTTGCCCTGTATTGTCTTGGTATTAACAAAACGTAAACACAAAAGGGTAAAACAGTATGCCATAAAACACGCGTCGTGTAATTTTCTGTGTCTTATAAAGTCGAAGTTAATAAGATTCCAGGAATCCAAATAATATTGAATCTGATATGAAGTGATATCATGAATAAAATTGTGTTAACCAGATGAAAACAGTAAAATAAAGTAATTTTTTTTAAAAACCAAGCAATGAAAAGTTGGCTTGTAATAAGAACACATCGAATTCGTTGACAAAATAAAATAGTTAATGTTCTCCGAACAATCATAAGGAAAAATAAGAAATCTACTCATGTATTAAAATATATGGAAGAATCAAATGCATGTGGTAAAGAAATGGATCCGGACAATGGAAGGCCAAAAGACATTGGTGCTAAAAGTCATGTATTATTGGGTAATGATTGAGACAGTGTGTATTATACTTATGTGACTTGGCATACAATAGGAATTAACCAATGAATATGGTCTAGCTGTCTTTCCAAGCAAAAAAGAATATGTTTGCTTCCTGAATAAGATAGAAAGAATGGTGCTTACAGAGGACCATACAATAATAAATTGGTACAAGTCATTAAACATTCTTTGGTGTTCTCTCTTTTTAAATGTATGGTTGGTATAATTCAACTCAATTTGGTGATGTTTGAACATGCTTTCTTGTACACTCTATGTGCCTGTGGGTTTGTAAACTAACAGTAATATATTGCTTCACAAGTGAAATTTAACTTGGGTGTTTACATTTATCAATGCGTATAGCACTTATCTGATAGTTAAATCATGTGTATAGCACTTGTCTGATAGTTAAATCAACATTTGCTAAAAATCGTCACTTGGGTGTTTACATTTATCAATACAGTTATTAGCTCCTCTGGAAAACAAAACAAGATGACTGTTATTTATTATATAGAAAAAAATTTATTGAATAAAATTTAAATATATGTTTTGTTCTTAGTTCAGGTGGTGACATTTTGATATACTCATTCAAAACTTATAGCTTTCTTATTATTTTGGGACCAAGTGCAATATGAAAGTCAGGGATTACCTGCCTTTGACAGTATTACATGACAATAGTACTAACAAACCATATGAAAACACAAAACAGCAATGGAGTATTGCATGGGCTAGGGTCTGTCAAGAACGGTTCTGGTTGAACTTAATCTATGAAGAAAAGAAATTAAGCAAGCAAATCAAAACGAGTGCAGTTAGGTTTTTTTTTTACCTATGCACTGCATTACAGAGAAACAGCCAGCTACCCCTTAACATTGATTCATAAAGTTTCTGTTTTAAATAATGCTGTTTGGTACTTAAACATTTCTACATTTATGACTAACATACACGTATGTGCTTCTTTTTGACAAGTGTTGTATGATGCTTTTGAGGTTGCTACATGATGTCGCACTCTTTCTCCTTCAAATAGATCATTTTGTGTATGTATTATTTTGGTTAGCTACATGATGTCGCATTCTTGTTTTTAGTTTGTATCATTTTGGTTAGCTACAGTTGTATGTATTGTTATTTTGTCACAAATATTTATATGCTTAATACTCCGTGTATGAAATATCATGGATATATATTTTGTGGTTTGGTTTATGATTCCATTTGATTACGTACATTACAATGTGATAAGTGTGGTTTTTTGAATTGTTATAATATATTAGTTAAAATAAGTTTAGTAGAATTGAAAATTGTAAGCTTGAATTTATATGGCAATAAAAAAATGCAATGGAAATATTTTTTATAGCGTTTTAACTAGGTTATGAAAAGAAAAATTGTTACAGTTTTCATATACTATAGCATTATGCTAGTGCTTACAAAATATTCTGTAAGGATTAAACAGTTTTCATAGTAAAAATCAATCCATTCAAATAGATAGTAATGAATTTTCTGTAGCGTTTCAATGTGTAATAAAAGATTGATAGGATATTTCTATAGCGTTTTTAGACGCTATAATAATATGGCATGTCAACATATTATAGCGATCAAATTATGTCATAATTGTTAGTATCATAAAATAAAACTCTGTGTAAATGTTCTATAGCAAGTTTCAAAACGCTATAGAAAAGTAGTACTAATATGGTCTTTCTAAGATGGCAACAAAAACGCTATTAAAAGTCCATTTTCCATTGTAATTTTGAAACGCTATTGTATCTCTCAGATTTATTACAACATGTTGATATATGACATTAAAACGCTATAGAAGGCTTTAATAGCGTTTTTTAAACGTTGTAAAAAGGTCTGTTTGTTGTAGTGTGAGCTTGTACGTCTTAGAAAAAGGTGTTAAGCTAGGAGAAGTTGTCTTTCTCCACCACCTAACAGATGATACGTTTTATAGAGATCAATCAATGTGATTTAAAATGCGACGTCAGACATTCATCCATAAAAGTCATTCAGGAATAGGGCAAACCAAAGACACTTCTCCTAACACATCTTGTTTTGAGAATCACCTTTAGGATCAGTAGTGATTAGTCCTTGCAAATCGAAGATTTTCATAACAGAGCACTACTGCCACCCTAATATATGATATGGTAAATTTCACCGAGGGTCTAGTGGTAACTAGCCCTACATCATGAAGATCTTCATCTTCAATGGTCTTTGTCTTTAACATGTTTTACTTCGAAAACATAAATTTGGTTCGAAGTGGTTTTTGAATAGGAATCACCCAAATCCAATCCCGGTCTCTTCAAAATTCAATCGTCGATAAAAATGTGAATATGTGTATACATGATTTGTTATGCCTCTTTTCATTTTAACTTTTTTACTGGTTAATCAAAACCCTTTTAACTTTGAAAACCTTCAAGTCATTCACTTAAGAAAATTTAATTCCTAATCTAATAATCTTCTAAAACATGTCTTAACTGAGTCAAAAACAATGTTATTTAAGACATCGTTTACTATAAACCCAAACCAGTTATATTGATTAAAAGATTAGACTAATCATACCCAGATTAATTTTCGTATTCAGCTCATACTATTCATGGAATAACGGTGAAATCACATTTTAATTCTACGGGAATAGTACAAATTCCCTCATCGGAACTTAATAAAGAGTTTGACTAGAACATTCTTTATATCACTAAAAACTTGTTTTAACTCTTTTTATGTTTTTTTAAATCTTAAATATGATCTTTTCATTTAGAGCATCCGGGCTTTTCTTTCGATCTGCTCCACCCCTCGTCCAGAAAGAGGAAACAGAGTCCAGGTAAGTTCAGCGCACTAGTTGCTCCATTCCTAATCTTAGTTACATACTTTGTTTTATCTTTCTAGATCTCACAGGCGGGACAAATGTACCAGTAATTTCTGCATACTCAGTTTGTTATTACATTCAAGGACATGATTTCAATTATATTGTTTAATTGTTATAAACAATTTCTCTTAACTATTTATTTAGCTTTTATTTAAACTGTTGTAGAAAAGTGCTGCGGATAGTGTTTTACAAGCTTATTTGATTAAAACAACTTTTTCTTTCATTTTAAATCCATATTTATAACTCAAATCTCTTTTAAAACATTTTAACATATTCATCAAATTTATTTCATATTTTTAAACATTTAAAAATATTCATTTAAAAGAATTTTGCACTTTGGTCACTTAACTGCAAAAGCGCGATTTTCCTGAAAATTTGATTTGGTCATATCATAAAATCTATAAGATGAAATCTTGGTTTTTCTTTTCCATTTGAAAACTATGATTATAAGGATCTGAAAAAATTCTTATTTCGAAGAATTCCGACCCATTTTTATCCTATACATTCATTTAGCTTTTCCGGCGCGAAATCGCGAACTGTCATTACGCGACGCGCCTTATTTTGACTTGTTTTCACTCTTTTCTAAAACTTCTTCAAATCTAGTTTTATTATTTATAAAACATATTAAATCAATATTTCACTAATTTATTTATTAAAATCCCATATTCATTTTATTTCCAAAATATTCCATATTATATTGTTTTAATATTCAAACTTCCATTTTTTAAATGGATTCATTTTCTATAGTTAATCTAAAAAGAGACTTTGCTATACTTGTATACCATATAAGATTTAAACGAAGTGTGGTTTCAAATCAACTATGGGTTAACTATGACTAATAAAGTAGTCATAACCAACTTTAACTACGATGTTAATAAAATCAATATTAACAACCACGCATTCATCCATACAACCAAATTCATTCAAGCATCCATATTACAACTAAATGGTTTCAATTTATGATAAGGGTATGAACATGAATATCATAGCACAACAAAAATATGATTTTAAAAGATAAGACCTCACTTTCATTTGACATGTTTAACTATATACATTACTTCTTACTTCTTAAGCAACCATCAAACATCAATAGCTAACCAACTAAACATCCAAAACATTATTTAAATTAGCACCAACCTTCATTTCTACTCTGTCTAACTTTATTGAATTGAATCTGGCAGTATTTCGTCAGCATTTCCTTACCTTTTCTCACTCCGGAGCTTTTCAAACTCCTTCTCTATGAACTACGGTGTTTTTTTCCTTGCACTATTGACACACAACGTCACAGACTAAATGGAGATGTAGCTTGCTAAAGAGGTGAAGTGCTTGGACAAGGGGCAAAAGTGGCTCGGTTTGGGTGAGATGGGCTTGGCCTACGGTGGGACGGAGTCGACCTTAGAGTGTGGAGAGGTGGGGACGTACGGATTATGGGGGGAGGTGGTACAGCCGAGAGCGGCGGTGGTGGGGTATGGCCAAAGTTGCTAAGAAGGAGGAGGGGTTTTGATGCTAGTTCGAAGTGGAGTTTCTATTTATTTATTACTTTTTATATAGAAAGAAGGTTTGATGATGGTAACTTTAAAGAAGTTGTGTGGCCATGGAGGTGATGAAGAAGGTGAAGTAGACGTGAAGAATGAAGATGTGAAAAAATGAAGAGAACGTGTTGCTATTTATAGTTGAAGTTTACAACAAAAAGACCTTACTACCCTTAACCCAGAATTCATTTTTAACCACATATTAGCTCCTCCTTTCCAATGCAAGATCAGACCCTTAAGTACTAACATTTAATGAGATGAGATGTTGCACTAGTACTTTGTAATGATAATGTTTATTAAAGGATCTTTCTTAAATCACAAATCAAATCAAAGATTTTTCTTACTTTATTAATTTGCAAAAGTAAACTCTCTTTGCCTTTTTATGCTAATTGTAAATGATTACCAAAATGTGTAAATGTGTAAGTATGCATGTTTAAAGAAATCATGTTGCAAAAATGTTAAAACAACTTTCGTTTGGTCATCGGTCGTAAATCTAAAATTGAATTTTCGGTCATGTTTATAGTTTTAAGTCAAACAACTTACTTACGTAAGCAGATCTTGAAAATTAGTTTTCTATCATCTACAGAAAATTAAAAAAAGTTTATTAAGCTGTAAAACCATATTAAATAATATTAAAACCTAATTATAAAAATACAACGTTGATCTGCCAAAATATGACGAAATTTGTACATCTTTATAAAACAAGTCTATATATTTATAAAACCATTATAAATCAAATTACTTATCATTATCAAATTAATTTATAAATGGATTATTCATCAAAAAGAATTTAAAAACGATTATTTGAACATATGCTTAACTTTATCGGAAACCATCTTTTATTACTTTTACGATGAAAATCTTTATTCTTGTAAACCAATTCTAAAAGTAGGTTCATTGTTCTTGTAAATCCTATTGATTATTTGAGTTTGATAATTCTGTATTTGAATATTTAAATTTTATTAAATATTTAAATTTTCAAAGTGGTAAAATTACAGGTTGTTACAATATTGCTGGTCGATGGTCCAACAATATTTAGGGTTCGATGTTGCTGCGGAACAACGCTGCACAAGAAAATTAAATTATTTATCATATCTGTTACATAAAATAATTTACGATTTGTATGTCATCGCAGATATGTGTTACCTCTAACTCATGTGTGTGAAACTATCCTGACTCGGATATGGATAGCTAAATTGTATACTTGGCTGGGTATTCATAAAAGGAGGATATCCAAATAACAATTGTTGCTGCCCATATTGTGGTACGTTCATATGTGGATTATTATAACTGGGCGATAGTTGTCCTTTCGAAGTATTCACGGTCTCCAACGATCTAGAATAATCTTCAACACTGAAATTAACTACAAGTGTCGGTATAGGTATTTCTACCACCGACCTTCTATGTTTTCCAACAAACAAGTCTATGGATTTTGATACCATAGAAAACATTAATTCAACATCATCATCGTCCACAATTTTAATTGCTTTAGACCCAAAATCAGTTGGCCAATTGCAAAGTATATCAATATCGTACTCCTCCAAAATTATCTTAGTTGCTTTGTACAACACTTTTTTAATTGTTGTAATTTAGATCGTTTACGAACTTTAGCTGGTTTGTACGAACCACCAACATATTTTCCACATATTTGATCATTAATAACCAATTTACCATCATAGCAGCGTATAGTTGAAATAAAATTAGGAGCCATTCTATAATAATAATGGATACAACATTATTTCATTTTCAATTACAAATCTACCAAAAATCTACAACTTATAAATTCGTACCTTGATAGATCTGGATTGATGAGATGTTGGTATTCTTAAAGTAGATTTTTCAAATCAATACTTTTTATTGAATTCGATCCAACCAGTAGGAGATTTCAGAATGAAAAAATGAAGATTGGTTTGGGTTTATAAATAAAGGTTTGAAAAAGTTTAGAATGAAAGAGGAAAGGAGGCTGCGGGCTGTAAGTTCAGTATAATGGGCGACTTTTGAAAAGTCCCCAATAGGCGGCTTTTCAAAAGTAGCCTATATAAACCAAAAAGGCATATGTCTTGGCGACTTTTTAAAAGCCGCCAGAGGGCGACCTTTGAAAAGTCGCCCAGTCATACCCACATAAAAAAAATTAAAACACACTGACGCTATTTGAAAAGGCGCCAGTATGGTTTAGCCAACAATTACTGCGCTGGTCAAAACAGGGCTATAAACAATATTAATTTGTAAATAGGGCAATTTCTATAATTAGTTTGCAAAAGTAAGCCAAAATGAAAAAAAATCCTTTACTTATTAGATTGATTTAGTTTTTTTAAGGGGAAAACCATTTCGATGATTCGGTTGGTCTCAAAACATACTGTTATATATGCATGTATTTCTTGAGTTTCTCACATCAGACTTATGACTGACTCGTGGTTTTACTTTTCCTTAAATCATTTGGTACTCTTTCGAGTAGGCTGAAGTAAGTAGTTTTAGTATGGACACATTAAAGTGCCAGGAGATGAGTTGGATGCTTCCATTCTCCTATCTGTCTATTTCTATTTCAGCTGCACTATTAGTATGTATTTATCAGCAATCATGAAGTCAGACAGCTATAATTGTCCAGTCTAATGATAGTACTTAGGTTAGTAATTTTTAAATTACGTTGTATCATAGAGAAACCCTTTGCACTACCTTTTGGATATTATATATTATCATCCTATTGTGAGATTATGATGTTTTATTCTTCCTTTCCCTTTTCTTTTCTTTTTGTTTTCGTTAACAATATGTCTTTCTGATACTTGAGTGTTCGGCCCGTTAATATTGTGGATGTATTAATATCGATATTTTAGAGTCGAAAAGTTGGGTCGTTACATTTTGGTATCGGAGCCGAAGTTTTAGCAAAACACCTTGGATTTGGTTAGGTGTGACTCATTAGATATAGGGTAAGTGATGTCTTAGAATGAGTTGAGTGTATTATATGTATGAGAGCACATTTGTATTTGTTATAAATGTATGCCTTAAAGGTATTCCAACCGCGAAAATAAAAGACCTTATATAAACGTAATTTATAAAGGTATGATTTGTAAGATGTAGATTAATTAGTATACGGAATAATGATGGTCGTTTATTATCGCTCATTGATTAGTTTAGCTATACTCGACTAGTTTATGAGCATTGTTATCATTTGTATGTTGGTTAAAATGCTCAGCTAGTTTATGAGCATTTATTATTAATGATTGTTTTGTTTCATTGGTGCTCGATCGATTTATGAGAATTTTGTTATTGTCTATTAATTTTTGATTTGTGCTCAACCAGTTTATGAGTAGTTTACTTGTTTACTACATGGGTTGGGTAGACGGTATTTGTGAGTGTGTTGGATTCGAAAACTTTATTATTAGAGTTTTACAATTTCACTATAAGGTGTTTGATTATTGTCACGACCCGACTTCCTACGCCCAGAAATTGTATCGTTTTGAAGAAAAGAAAGAGGTGAGAAAGTAGAAAAGAAAGAGAAGAAGAAACACATCAGAATCTCAACAGCGGAACGAATAAAATATAATATATCATATAAATTAATACATAGTATCATATACATCAGAGTTACACAGATAGTACATCACATACTAGACAGTTATAAACATCTGTCTAGTTAATACAACTCACACATCACAGAGATACAACACAAGAGATACAACACAGCGGAAATACAAAATAAACTCTAATCACAGCGGAATCACTATATATCTACACGCTGAAGCCTCCTGCTCCATTGCTCCTCCAGAGTTCGTCAAATCTAACCTGAATCCCTTGACTACCCGTAAAAATTTGGGTACCCGAGAGTTTATGAAAAACAGAAATAAACTTCGGGTCAGACATGGGTCTGGTATGAGTAACAGGTTAAGGTTGTTTAACTTTGAAAACCATTTGAAAACAAAAGGTATCACGTAAGACATCCCACACATAAACATGGAAATGTTTTTACCTTACGCTAACCAAAAACATTTGATAGGAAATCCGGTGATATTATAATAGTGTCTAGGGTTTTCAAGTAAATAGAAAATAGCTGAAATTGTTACATCTATTAAATTCCAGCATACTAGCCACAAAGTGGGTAATACAATCAAAACCGTAGGGTCTCGTAGGGAAAATGGGTTTCCATCAATGGCTGGGCTACTGGGGTACCGCCCGTCACAGTACGTGGCCTAGATCACCGTACCGAGGAGTACGCCCGCTCCCCTGTAACACAAGGCCGGACCCATCCCTTACTGGACAGTTCCAAATAAGATCACCCCACAGTTGGCGCGACCAACCGTACACTAAACCGAAATAAATAGGGACATCTAGACAGGGGTAAACCTTACTCTCAAGTGGGGGCTACCCACGAAGCCTTGCTGCACCTCCCCTGTTTTAGCCATTCCCGGTTGATGAGGCTTGAGGTCACGATTACCTTTACAGAACTCATCTCTTAGAATGCTCATCGTCCGCCTGACGATGTTCTGAAAGCATTCGATCCATACAAGTTCGTTCCAGGTTCGAACGAAACCGAAGGCATTATCTCATTACACTCGTATTGGAATCACCCTCAGAGTTAACGACAATAACCCTTGCATTCTGAATCACCATCTCGAATCTATAAGTACTATCTTCGTCAAACTCATTACGGAATCACCCACAGAGTTATACTGACGAATAGTTCTTATACCTCGAGTCTTCACTTGCTCCATTTGGATTTCACGACCTAACGTTATTTTGGATCGATGTGGTATTCGGGTCTCCAGACCTGGAATCCCGGTATACGGAAACCCGATCCCGGTCTCATCGAAATCCAAAACGTGTCTTTTAAGGCCAAGTTGTTTTAAAGGTTTAAAACAAATCAATTCAATTATCTATATATTAACACAGATAGATAAATCACAATATCACAGATAGATGATCACATATCAGCATAAATGGATAATCTATATCATCACACTTCAAACAAAGCATCCATATCACAACAATATTACTCATCTCATATCTGAGATCACAATCAATCAATGGGATATCAATATCAATCATCATACATAAGCAAGGATTAATAATCACATCATTGATAATTAATTTAAAATGAATTAAATTAATTACCTTACCTTTAATTAATTTAAAGTTAATTAAATTAATTACTTCATCATTATTAAACTTGCTTATACTACTATTAATTATAAATCAATTAATCAATCATCATCCCATTTTTCCTTTTAATTAATCATCCCGATTAACCATCTTTAATTACATTTAAGTAATTATCTTCAAATTATTCCACAAATTAATTTCTTTAACCAAATATAGAAGTAAATCCCTACATTACTTCATTTATTCATTAACCAGAGTTAATTACTTGCTTAATTATTTATTTTAATAAATCTCTTCATTTATCAATTATATTCCAGATAAATCCATTTTAAATTCAACATTAATTATAAAAATTAATGATCTCAAATTATAATTACAATTTAAATTAATTACATCAAAGTAATTTATCCTTAAATTAATCCAAAATATTAATCACCTTTGATTAATCGTAATCAGTAATTAACTCCTTTAATTACTAAATAAATTAATTACTCCATAATTAATTATCTCAAATTAATCCTTTGATTAATTTTACAAAGTAATTTTACTCGAATTACTTTATTAACAAAACATCATCCCATTAATTACATCCTGTAATTAAACATCAATTACTTCTCTAAGTAATCATACTTATCACATCATCAATTTATTTATACAAATTAATTAAAATAAATTAATTAACTCCAATAAATCAAATTACTTAATTAATTAAAATGAGTAATTATCTCTTTAGTTACTCCCCATTTATCATTTACACTTAAACAATTAAAATGTTGATTAATACATCAATTTATCCAATCAATTATATTGATTAATTATAAAATAATTCAGTTAATGACCTTCATTAACATTTATTAAATTATACATCTAAAATAATTAACTACATCAATTATTATTAAGTTTAATTTACCTTCAATAATTAATTAAATTAATTAAAGTCTAACCTATGATTTTTGATAACATGTTAAATACTTAATTCATTATTTAACTTTAATTAATATCTTTAATCTTATAATTACAAATTAATCCATATAAATTATCAACTCTCATTCTAATTTCCTTAATAGTTAAATGAATTCAAATCTTTGATCTTTATTGTTTAAAGAAAACTCATTTTCCACAATTGATTAAAATTTTACTTCAAATGTTTTAAAAACGTTTATTTACTTTCTTTGAATTTCCATTTAAAAATTCAAGTTTAACTAACACTCATTTGAACTTCGAATCACCTTATAAAACCCCGACCTTTGAAAACTTTTAATTTACCAATTTAAACGATACTTTCGTTATGAAGAGATTTTAAATCAAAATCCATTAAACTTACATATTTAAATTCATTAAAAGTATTTAAATTTGAAACTTCTTTTATTTGAAAAATCTAGATTTTTAAACACTCAATTTTGACATCAGTTTTAATTTAAAAATCCACTAATTTAAAAACTGTAAAGGCTGGGTACTGTTTAGACTTGAAACAACCTACTCGAGTCTCCGGGTTTTGCTTGAGTAAAACGTGAAAACACCCGAGCAAAATCAGATCTTTCCCGAGTACATACTGGGTACTAAAATGTTGTAAGGCAAAACAACTTGAGTTCCTTTATTTTACTTCGACGAAAACATGAGATCACCCGAGTCGAACGATGAATTACTCGAGTAATTCTCGAGTTTATTTCCTGTTACCCCAAAAAGAATCACAGCCACCAAACCTTCGACTGTGCACGTACACACACACATCAGCCACCTCCGGCCGACCCCGACCATCCCTACATCACGGCGACCATCTCTACAGCCTATTCCAACCTTCAGATCGACACCAAAAATTCGAGATCGAGATCGAGTTTCTAAATCAAGCCTGGAACCAACAACATCCCATTTTCAAAACCTGGCAGTTCGACTTCCTCCAATCTTCGACCACCAGAGGACCACCACCACTGGCCACAGCCTCGTCTATCTCCACTCTACCCAACCTCCAACGCACGCGACACTCGATCCAGCCATGAGTTCGAATGAGACGTAAAACAAGGGCCACGCAAAACTAGGTCTAGGGAAAAGGATTCGACGCCGCCACCACCACCGTTAACTAACCACCACCGCACTATTTTTCCGAACATCCCTGGTCGCTCCTCTACCTTTCGACCAAGACTCAACGTCTCCGGTCGACTACATCGACCACGGCGACTCAAATTGTTCGAAACAGTGAAGTTTAAACTGCTCTTCATTTTCTTGCCTAAAAATTCTAATTCTTGTTTTAAAAATCATGATTTAGTATGTGTTTTCATTTGATGCAACTGGATTCTTTAAACAAAAGGTTTGATTTTTAACATATTTAAGGATGTGCATGTTTTCTTGAGTTACCAGAGAAAGTTATGGATTGTTTCAGCTTTAATAAAATTTTAATATAAAGATTTCAACAAAATAAACAGCTCTTGTTCTCATCTCAAGTTCAGTCAGGGGTTAGATCAAGTGCTAAAGTGTTGTTTTCATACTCACAAGAAATAAAAACAGATACAGGTATCACCAGAAACAGATACTCAAAGATTTCAATCATATACATACAAAATACAGAGGAAGCATGCCATAAATATCAGTTATAAGTTTTTTTTTAATAAAATTGTTACTCACCAAGCTTTGAAGAAGAACAGAGACTGTTTTGAACTAAAAACAATGTTTCTACTTTGATCTTCAGGTCATCCTTCTTCACTGTTATCTCGACTTGCTGGATGTTTGATGTTTGTAGAATGTTGTTTTAAGTTTTAATGGAGTTTCATTTTATTTTGTTTTAGTTCGAACTGGAATTTGAAAATGAATAAGAAAAAGTGGCTTACAGGCTATAATATAAAACAGAGCATATTTTCTTTATTTTTGTCAGAGATTTTTATAAAGAATGGAGGCTGAGAATACATTATGGCGAGCTAGAGAAGAGCATGACTAGCATTAATTGCTTTGTACCATGATACTTCCATTTCCATACTTATCTATATTTTATAACTTGCCTGAGACTTCTTTCTCAAGCTACAGGTATGTTTCCTCTTTCTTTTATATTTGCTTTTGTTTTCCTTAAGTATTGCAGGCATGTTTATATTCGAACCATCCATTTGTTTTGATGTTATCCTGTACAACTTTAGTTATATTTTTCTTGGTTCAATTGACTATGCAGGCTTGTTTTACATTTTAACAATTTAAAATGTTACTCTAGTATATTTATAAAGTGTAATGGATGTTGTTTGATTACTTGGTATATTTGTTTTATTGTTATTTTAACATGTGTTTTTGTTATGCGTATTATCATATTGTATCTCTATTTTGAACATTTTATTTATTTATATTATAAAAGTTCACTTATCAAATTTAAAAATAATTTAAACAAAGAAATTATTCTTTCATTCACATTACCTATTTTATAATATACACTAGAATATCATTTGACAAAAATTGAATTTATAACATATGTACATTTTAAACTAAAATTTTTAACAAGCAATATTTTAAAAGAAAAGAAAATAGAACAAAACCCTTTTGTTAATAAATATAAATTTAAACCAAAGTCAGAAATAGTTCTAGACAATTTAAACATTTATCTAAAATATTTAAAACACTATATTTATGAATTTAATAGCTTTGAAAAACTCATTTTTAAATAAATAATAATTTCCAAATCTCTAGAATATATATATATATATTAGAAATTTAAAAAAAAATTATCAATTCAATTTGAAACCGAGTTTCCCTATTTACGATATATACCAATATATATAAATAAATAGAGAATAATATATTGGATTTTACAGATAGAAATCACCCATCCGATATTTATCCGAAGAAAATATCGCTTCAAACCTTATAATTCAATAATCAATTTAATATTTAATATAAATTATTAAATTGATTATTGCTCGAAATTCCGGGATGTCACATTCCTCCCCCCTTAAAAGAATTTCGTCCCCGAAATTTAAAACAAAGGTAATTTAATAATTTATTTACAATTTAATTTTAAAACACATGCATATATCAACAACCATAGCAATCAATCATTTAAAACAAACAAGTCTAACTATCCAGACAAAAATCCTGAATTGGATTCTCTCGAGTTTCCCCGAGTAAGAGTATCGGGTTACTCGCTCTATAGAATCCAACCAGTCAATACCACTAAGCTACAGAGCTCCTACTCCTCTAGATCTGCAATACAAGACAGTATATCAGCCTACAGACGAATCAGACTCGCAACCAAAATTCCCAAAACTACTCGTTCTATTACCAGAAATAGAATCTTACACGTACTCCCTCAGAGATACGCGAAACACAACGAATCCCAGCTATCCAAGCTGGCAATTCACTCCAGATGAACAAACACTAACTTTTCCAGAACACAGAGAAAATCCAGGACACTTCGGAGCTGACTTCTCAGACTTACCAAACTATATAGCTCCTTCAATCAGAGAAACTCATCCAGAATCAAATCTCTGATTCTGAAATCCAAATTCCTCAATCTCTTATCTACCAAACTCTTCGGATGATCCAAATCTGCCTTCATCACTACTGATCAGCTAAATCTCCGATGATGCCTTCCAGAACAGTCTGAATCCAAAAACAATCCAGTAGACGATCTTCTCACTATCAACCAAAATCAGGAACATAATCCCTACCATCAGCCGTAGAAAACAACTTCTCCTTTCCTAGAAAAGAAAAACAGATGTACCCCAAACTGCTTCCGCTGCACAACTCTGATATGAGAGCAGATGAAATGCTGATGACGAACACCAATACAAACTCCCACTGATACCACTGTGACGGACCTAGGCTTTGCAACCATCAGTCATTAATCACAACTGGTCTCTCCAACCGTCCTGGAAATATGGCTTAATAGATCCAAAATAAAACTTGGAAGTTCCTCCACAAACCATCCTACTACTAAGTTAAACCATCGGTATCACTCCTGGAATACAGTCGATACCAAACTAAATCTCCAGATGTTAACAAAACACTGACTTCTATCCATTACCACTCAATTATAAATTCATTTGTTTATTTATAAATTTAGTTTTCAATAATAAATTTTGTTTCCAAACACTTATTACTTCCAGTCCACTTTAACTAATTCTACACTTCACTTTCATTTGACATGATTTAGTTACATTCCAATTTAATTTAAACTTTAAGTTTTCCAAACCCATTTATTTATTCCACAACATTTTAAATTTACTTCCAGAGTTTAAGCAATTTCCAAAGTACAAAATCACCTTTGAAATCAACTATATCCAAAATTCTTTGGCAATTCAAATATTCTTTTGAATTTCAAAACCAAACCCAGTTCGCAAACAATTCCAATTTGAAATAATTTGATAGCAAACTTTTCTTTTGGAAATTCGAAAATGAACATCGATGATGCTGCAGTCATCCCCGACGTTATTTTCTAACAACCGAAAGAGTTCAAATGCTTTTATTTCTTTTAAACATCTCAAATATTTTTAAATTTTAAATCTTTCCAGATTTCAAATCCAACTCAAAAATATCCTTGAAATAATACCATATTTTTTTTTCCAGAACCTTTGAAAACACTTCCAAATCCAAAAGAATTTAAATTTTCTCAAAATTCCAGATCCATCCAATTTCTATTCAAACATTACCTTGGAATTTTATTTCAATTTCAATTGCAAATCACATTTATAATTCACATTTACAAAATTCCATTTGGTTATATGAATTTATTTCTTGACTATTGATTAAATTCCAATTCTTATTAAATTTTCCCAATGACAATGATAATCGTTCAATATTATCATTTCCTAACAATCAAGCAACCATACATAACTATAAAAATTTTCAGAAAATATTTTCTTTTATATACAAAAATAATTTGGGTAAAATTATTTCATCTACCCTATTTTAAAACAATATTGTGTCGGTTTATCTTGTTAAGAGTTTAGAAATTCCTATCGATATTGTGGCGTCCCACACACCGATCAAAATCTATAAACACCTAACCGATAAGTCAACACAATATAAAACAATTTTATATTCACTAACAAATACGCTCTCTCAGGAAAGAAATCACTTAAGAGCCTAGGTATTCGCTCAACCTAGTGCTCTGATACCACCTGTCATGACCCGACTTCCTACGCCCAGAAATCGTATCGTTTTGAAGAAAAGAAAGAGGTGAGAAAGTAGAAAAGAAAGAGAAGAAGAAACACATCAGAATCTCAACAGCGGAACGAATAAAATATAATATATCATATAAATTAATACATAGTATCATATACATCAGAGTTACACAGATAGTACATCACATACTAGACAGTTATAAACACCTGTCTAGTTAATACAACTCACACATCACAGAGATACAACACAAGAGATACAACACAGCGGAAATACAAAATAAACTCTAATCACAGCGGAATCACTATATATCTAAACGCTGAAGCCTCCTGCTCCATTGCTCCTCCAGAGTTCGTCAAATCTAACCTGAATCCCTTGACTACCCGTAAAAATTTGGGTACCCGAGAGTTTATGAAAAACAGAAATAAACTTCGGGTCAGACATGGGTCTGGTATGAGTAACAGGTTAAGGTTGTTTAACTTTGAAAACCATTTGAAAACAAAAGGTATCACGTAAGACATCCCACACATAAACATGGAAATGTTTTTACCTTACGCTAACCAAAAACATTTGATAGGAAATCCGGTGATATTATAATAGTGTCTAGGGTTTTCAAGTAAATAGAAAATAGCTGAAATTGTTACATCTATTAAATTCCAGCATACTAGCCACAAAGTGGGTAATACAATCAAAACCGTAGGGTCTCGTAGGGAAAATGGGTTTCCATCAATGGCTGGGCTACTGGGGTACCGCCCGTCACAGTACGTGGCCTAGATCACCGTACCGAGGAGTACGCCCGCTCCCCTGCAACACAAGGCCGGACCCATCCCTTACTGGACAGTTCCAAATAAGATCACCCCACAGTTGGCGCGACCAACCGTACACTAAACCGAAATAAATAGGGACATCTAGACAGGGGTAAACCTTACTCTCAAGTGGGGGCTACCCACGAAGCCTTGCTGCACCTCCCCTGTTTTAGCCATTCCCGGTTGATGAGGCTTGAGGTCACGATTACCTTTACAGAACTCATCTCTTAGAATGCTCATCGTCCGCCTGACGATGTTCTGAAAGCATTCGATCCATACAAGTTCGTTCCAGGTTCGAACGAAACCGAAGGCATTATCTCATTACACTCGTATTGGAATCACCCTCAGAGTTAACGACAATAACCCTTGCATTCTGAATCACCATCTCGAATCTATAAGTACTATCTTCGTCAAACTCATTACGGAATCACCCACAGAGTTATACTGATGAATAGTTCTTATACCTCGAGTCTTCACTTGCTCCATTTGGATTTCACGACCTAACGTTATTTTGGATCGATGTGGTATTCGGGTCTCCAGACCTGGAATCCCGGTATACGGAAACCCGATCCCGGTCTCATCGAAATCCAAAACGTGTCTTTTAAGGCCAAGTTGTTTTAAAGGTTTAAAACAAATCAATTCAATTATCTATATATTAACACAGATAGATAAATCACAATATCACAGATAGATGATCACATATCAGCATAAATGGATAATCTATATCATCACACTTCAAACAAAGCATCCATATCACAACAATATTACTCATCTCATATCTGAGATCACAATCAATCAATGGGATATCAATATCAATCATCATACATAAGCAAGGATTAATAATCACATCATTGATAATTAATTTAAAATGAATTAAATTAATTACCTTACCTTTAATTAATTTAAAGTTAATTAAATTAATTACTTCATCATTATTAAACTTGCTTATACTACTATTAATTATAAATCAATTAATCAATCATCATCCCATTTTTCCTTTTAATTAATCATCCCGATTAACCATCTTTAATTACATTTAAGTAATTATCTTCAAATTATTCCACAGATTAATTTCTTTAACCAAATATAGAAGTAAATCCCTACATTACTTCATTTATTCATTAACCAGAGTTAATTACTTGCTTAATTATTTATTTTAATAAATCTCTTCATTTATCAATTATATTCCAGATAAATCCATTTTAAATTCAACATTAATTATAAAAATTAATGATCTCAAATTATAATTACAATTTAAATTAATTACATCAAAGTAATTTATCCTTAAATTAATCCAAAATATTAATCACCTTTGATTAATCGTAATCAGTAATTAACTCCTTTAATTACTAAATAAATTAATTACTCCATAATTAATTATCTCAAATTAATCCTTTGATTAATTTTACAAAGTAATTTTACTCGAATTACTTTATTAACAAAACATCATCCCATTAATTACATCCTGTAATTAAACATCAATTACTTCTCTAAGTAATCATACTTATCACATCATCAATTTATTTATCCAAATTAATTAAAATAAATTAATTAACTCCAATAAATCAAATTACTTAATTAATTAAAATGAGTAATTATCTCTTTAGTTACTCCCCATTTATCATTTACACTTAAACAATTAAAATGTTGATTAATACATCAATTTATCCAATCAATTATATTGATTAATTATAAAATAATTCAGTTAATGACCTTCATTAACATTTATTAAATTATACATCTAAAATAATTAACTACATCAATTATTATTAAGTTTAATTTACCTTCAATAATTAATTAAATTAATTAAAGTCTAACCTATGATTTTTGATAACATATTAAATACTTAATTCATTATTTAACTTTAATTAATATCTTTAATCTTATAATTACAAATTAATCCATATAAATTATCAACTCTCATTCTAATTTCCTTAATAGTTAAATGAATTCAAATCTTTGATCTTTATTGTTTAAAGAAAACTCATTTTCCACAATTGATTAAAATTTTACTTCAAATGTTTTAAAAACATTTATTTACTTTCTTTGAATTTCCATTTAAAAATTCAAGTTTAACTAACACTCATTTGAACTTCGAATCACCTTATAAAACCCCGACCTTTGAAAACTTTTAATTTACCAATTTAAACGATACTTTCGTTATGAAGAGATTTTAAATCAAAATCCATTAAACTTACATATTTAAATTCATTAAAAGTATTTAAATTTGAAACTTCTTTTATTTGAAAAATCTAGATTTTTAAACACTCAATTTTGACATCAGTTTTAATTTAAAAATCCACTAATTTAAAAACTGTAAAGGCTGGGTACTGTTTAGACTTGAAACAACCTACTCGAGTCTCCGGGTTTTGCTTGAGTAAAACGTGAAAACACCCGAGCAAAATCAGATCTTTCCCGAGTACATACTGGGTACTAAAATGTTGTAAGGCAAAACAACTTGAGTTCCTTTATTTTACTTCGACGAAAACATGAGATCACCCGAGTCGAACGATGAATTACTCGAGTAATTCTCGAGTTTATTTCCTGTTACCCCAAAAAGAATCACAGCCACCAAACCTTCGACTGTGCACGTACACACACACATCAGCCACCTCCGGTCGACCCCGACCATCCCTACATCACGGCGACCATCTCTACAGCCTATTCCAACCTTCAGATCGACACCAAAAATTCGAGATCGAGATCGAGTTTCTAAATCAAGCCTGGAACCAACAACATCCCATTTTCAAAACCTGGCAGTTCGACTTCCTCCAATCTTCGACCACCAGAGGACCACCACCACTGGCCACAGCCTCGTCTATCTCCACTCTACCCAACCTCCAACGCACGCGACACTCGATCCAGCCATGAGTTCGAATGAGACGTAAAACAAGGGCCACGCAAAACTAGGTCTAGGGAAAAGGATTCGACGCCGCCACCACCACCGTTAACTAACCACCACCGCACTATTTTTCCGAACATCCCTGGTCGCTCCTCTACCTTTCGACCAAGACTCAACGTCTCCGGTCGACTACATCGACCACGGCGACTCAAATTGTTCGAAACAGTGAAGTTTAAACTGCTCTTCATTTTCTTGCCTAAAAATTCTAATTCTTGTTTTAAAAATCATGATTTAGTATGTGTTTTCATTTGATGCAACTGGATTCTTTAAACAAAAGGTTTGATTTTTAACATATTTAAGGATGTGCATGTTTTCTTGAGTTACCAGAGAAAGTTATGGATTGTTTCAGCTTTAATAAAATTTTAATATAAAGATTTCAACAAAATAAACAGCTCTTGTTCTCATCTCAAGTTCAGTCAGGGGTTAGATCAAGTGCTAAAGTGTTGTTTTCATACTCACAAGAAATAAAAACAGATACAGGTATCACCAGAAACAGATACTCAAAGATTTCAATCATATACATACAAAATACAGAGGAAGCATGCCATAAATATCAGTTATAAGTTTTTTTTTAATAAAATTGTTACTCACCAAGCTTTGAAGAAGAACAGAGACTGTTTTGAACTAAAAACAATGTTTCTACTTTGATCTTCAGGTCATCCTTCTTCACTGTTATCTCGACTTGCTAGATGTTTGATGTTTGTAGAATGTTGTTTTAAGTTTTAATGGAGTTTCATTTTATTTTGTTTTAGTTCGAACTGGAATTTGAAAATGAATAAGAAAAAGTGGCTTACAGGCTATAATATAATAAACAGAGCATATTTTCTTTATTTTTGTCAGAGATTTTTATAAAGAATGGAGGCTGAGAATACATTATGGCGAGCTAGAGAAGAGCATGACTAGCATTAATTGCTTTGTACCATGATACTTCCATTTCCATACTTATCTATATTTTATAACTTGCCTGAGACTTCTTTCTCAAGCTACAGGTATGTTTCCTCTTTCTTTTATATTTGCTTTTGTTTTCCTTAAGTATTGCAGGCATGTTTATATTCGAACCATCCATTTGTTTTGATGTTATCCTGTACAACTTTAGTTATATTTTTCTTGGTTCAATTGACTATGCAGGCTTGTTTTACATTTTAACAATTTAAAATGTTACTCTAGTATATTTATAAAGTGTAATGGATGTTGTTTGATTACTTGGTATATTTGTTTTATTGTTATTTTAACATGTGTTTTTGTTATGCGTATTATCATATTGTATCTCTATTTTGAACATTTTATTTATTTATATTATAAAAGTTCACTTATCAAATTTAAAAATAATTTAAACAAAGAAATTATTCTTTCATTCACATTACCTATTTTATAATATACACTAGAATATCATTTGACAAAAATTGAATTTATAACATATGTACATTTTAAACTAAAATTTTTAACAAGCAATATTTTAAAAGAAAAGAAAATAGAACAAAACCCTTTTGTTAATAAATATAAATTTAAACCAAAGTCAGAAATAGTTCTAGACAATTTAAACATTTATCTAAAATATTTAAAACACTATATTTATGAATTTAATAGCTTTGAAAAACTCATTTTTAAATAAATAATAATTTCCAAATCTCTAGAATATATATATATATTAGAAATTTAAAAAAAAATTATCAATTCAATTTGAAACCGAGTTTCCCTATTTACGATATATACCAATATATATAAATAAATAGAGAATAATATATTGGATTTTACAGATAGAAATCACCCATCCGATATTTATCCGAAGAAAATATCGCTTCAAACCTTATAATTCAATAATCAATTTAATATTTAATATAAATTATTAAATTGATTATTGCTCGAAATTCCGGGATGTCACAATTATAATACACGTTAAGGAATTTATTATAACAAAAGATGTTTATTATAATTTAAAAGAAAGATATAGTATTTTGAGAATAAATATTTATGAAATAATTTTCATAAATGTTTTATATAAGCATGCTTTATGAAATGTGGTTTATAAATGAAAAGGATTTAAACTAATATTTTGAGAGGTTAAATCTTGGTGTCTTTGAGAATGATTTCCTGGATTTTTGAAGATAATAACGATATTTTTTAAAAGTATTTGTGAATATTAATATTCTAAAAAGAGCTTTAAGATTTTTCGAGTTCGATGTTGCTCTCGAAATCAGCGAATCGGTTTGGAAACAAAATATTTTTATGTTATCTTGTTCAACCGACTCAAAAATGGCTAAAAATGGGTGAGAGGAGTGTTTGGTTGGTAAGAATTTCTCGTGAGTATCACCCTTTGTAGTATGGGATATACTATACGACTTGGTAGGACTCGTTTCCATAGTATCATTATGGTGTTACTCAATCTATTTTCATAATTTCTATGGATTTTAAAGAAAATATTTGGGGAATTAGTTTATAAAATAAGATGATGATACTTGGTATGATTATACAAAGTATTTGATACCGCTTTGAAAATATTTTGATTTAATCCTAAAGTATGGTTTGATATGAGTGGTATGTTGAGATAGAGTATGATCTTGAAAATGATAAAACTAGGGTATTTATTTTTAAAAGTTTTCTTTAAAGAAATTTGAGATAAAATATGAGGTATGTTGAGATAGAGTAGTTTTGGTAACACATACTTTTATATGGGCTTTCTATATAGAAAAGTTTTGTATATATGATATGTTGGGAGCCTAAGTGGTTGTGGCATAACTCAAATAATTGTGAAACCTTTTCCTATTTTCCCTGTATAGTAAAGCGCGTCTAATAAATAAGTGAACTCTGATAAGTTATTTTATTGACGCACATGTCCTATACATTTAGGGTGTAGTATATTCATCATAGTATGATGTGTTTTTTTGATAGCTTTCATTTGTTAGAACAAAATGGATTTTTAGCAATTTTTGACAGTTTGAAACTTCTAGATCATTATAGAAATTAAAGCTAAGTATTTTAAAAATACAAAGACGAGTTTATATAGGTCCTGAATTAAGAAGGTTGTAAATTAAAACGAGTTTTAAATTTGTTGGATATCCACATTATGTAAACCATTTGATGTTATTGGGCTGACTAATAAATGTTTTTACCTTAGGGGTGTCTACTGAAAGTAGACTCTAGGCCAGAGTTTAGACAGCAGTGTCTTGCCCTTTTTATCTACTTATTTGACCTGATAGATAAAGAAGTTGAAAAGGTTGACTTAGTTAAAAGATTCATATTTATTTAGGGCCTTCATCTGAATTTAAAAAATTAAAAAAACATAAAATAGAGTGAATGATGTTTCGTATATGCTATTAGGACGTAGTAGAGTATTATACGAGTATAAATTTGAGGTATTTTATGAAATGTCTCATAGGTTTTAATATTTAATGGGATACTATTGGTGTAAATGAATGTGATATAAAAAGTAATTGGCATAGTCGAAGAAACCAATGGAATAAAATCCATAAGTTGTACATAGATCATTCTATTCGCATGACAGTTCTCGATCCAGAATTCGGGTACAGGATTTCTAGTGATTTACGTCGGTCCAAACTAGGATTTTTCACTCGATTCTCGACGGCGAATACTAGAATAGACTTTTGAGACGATCCCGAGGTTTTCGATCGTATTATGCATATATGTAAAGGAAACAGAAGTATCTAATCAAAGAACATAATGGGAATCAACGATAGAGAGGTCAGGTGATCTACACTAGTTTGGATGTGAAATTTATGTGACCAAGCAAGTGATAAGAGCAAATACTGCATACGGATGTTCCACGCACATCGTATGAACTTAAGTATATATATTAAGTTTTGTTGGCTTAGTAGTGTTTGGGGAATGACATTTTGATTTGTTCTATGGTAGTTGGAATAATCTTCTAAGTAGTAACCTAAGGCTGATGGGTGTAAGGTACACTTAGTAAATTATACATTATCCTTATGAGATTAAGAGGGTTTTTGAACCTAGGCAAACCTTAAGCTTTGTTCCTCAGTAATTTTGAATACTGTTAACTATTGGTATGTCCTTGTTTCTTGTATCAGTAGATTGTGTTGGAATTTCAAAGACGAAATGTTTTAAGTGGGGGAGAATGTAGCGACCCATAATTTTAAACACTTCATATTTAAATATCTGAATTATTTAAATATTTTAATTTGATTAATAAGTGCAATAAAAATTTATTTTATATTGAACAAGTTTTTAATTATGGATAATGATAAGAAAATCATCTGTGAAATGTTTTCACAAAAATAAATATTTCGATCAAAAATCAATAATGTAAACGAAAATAATTTTATCGATATACGGCTTTTTACTCGATAAAAGTTGCTCGAACTTTTTGGACATGTTAATAAACTAATGTTAACATTAATATTAACTAAAAGTATTTTTGGTTTATGGCCAACTAAATGCATTTGTGATGTCATGGATGATGTAAGTCGAGATATTTTAGAGAAGATATTTAAGGAAGATATTTTGGAGGAGATATTTACTAAAGGAGATATTTTGCTTGCATGTGACGGGGAGGGTGCATGGTTCTATAGGAAGGATAAGTGGAGGGAATGACCTCTTGAACATTTCTATATAAACACATAACTATCTCACAAATCCTTTTCATAAATTAAAGCACAAAAACAATGTCTTCATGCTTCTTATTCTCTTCTCTTAACTTCTAAAACCAGAGTAAAGTACCTCCAAACTTCACCAAACTCAAGCTTGTAATCTAAGGCAATGTAGGAAGCTTGAATAATAAGCCAAAGAGTGGAGGTCCTGAGCTAAAGAGAGGGAGGAGCATGTGACCGTGAGCTTGGGAGGAGGAAGCAAGGCGATCGTGAGCATTTCAAGAGGAAGGAAGGAGTTCATGGACTTTGGGTGATGGTAGGAAGTGTTCATATGTTCTTAAGGGCTTCTGCTTGGAGTTAGCAAGGAGTTTGGTGAGTTAATTTGTAATGATTTGCCTTTCCTACTAAAGATGACACTTAATACATTCATGGTATTCACATGCCGATCATTTAGGCATTTGAAAGACATGTCATTTGGGGTAAAGAAAGAAAAAACAGAACAGAATCTCACAACGTGACGAGTAATATATAATAGACCAAAATCTTTATAAAAGGAAAACTTTATATACATACATAAATTAGAGTACAAGTCCACCATCAATATGGACAGTTATAACAACCAGTCCTTACAAATTCTGATTGATACACGAGAACAAAATAGTGGAAGACAAAATATGTGAATACCTCTTGGAGGATCTAGCTTGTCTCTTAAAGCTCCAAAATGTCCAGCTAAATCTAAAAAATATGCTCGGCCTGACTCGAGCATTATAAGAAAATAACGCCTCGATCGGTCTGGTAAACTAGTATGAGAAACACAATCAAATGGATTTTAAATATTTTGAAAACCTTTCAAACCTTTCAAACCAAAGGTATCTCGTAAGACCACATCCCACATAAACAGAGACGGTTTTTTACCTTACGATAACCAAATCCTTTTTATTAAATTTGTTTGTGATATTATAATAACGTCTAGGGGTTGTAAATAAATTTATAAAATATATAAAATTCTTGCATCTCAAATTTCAACATAGTTTGGCACAACTAAGTCCATAAAGGCACATATTGGAGATTGAATTTCCATCAATGACAAGGCTACTAGGATACCGCCTGCCATTGTACACCTCTAGAAAAATGTACCGATGGCCTCACATGGACACCTATGAATTAGAGCAGGCATGCCCCTTTAAAATTACAAGCCGGATTACATCATTCCCTGAGACCAAGGCTCCAAAACAATATGCACCAGCCTGGCCCTACTGTTCACGTGCATACCAAATCTATAAATATCGATTCTAGATCGAGGAATAACTGCTCCTAATGTAGCGAATCGCATAGCTCTGAAGCATATCCCCTGTTTTAGTCATTACCGAGTTGTGAGGCTTGTGAGGTCACGATTTACCTTTTCCTCTCTTAGCAATTCCCACTTGGAATTCTAACACTGCCTTCCAGGCAGTAATGCAATGCTAGCATTCATCCATACAAGTTGTTCTGGATATGAACAAACCAAAGGCACTACTTCTACTACATCCATTTTGGAATCACCCTCAAGATTAGTAGCAAGTAGCCCTTGTACTTCAAATAACTCCATCTTTGATTCCATATCTTTAAAATGCTTCCAATTTGAACGCTTGAGTTGGTTCGAAGTAGTTTTCGGATAATTCATACTTATCCAATCCCGGTCTCTTTGAACCAATATTATGATAGTTTCCCATAAACTCAACTCCAATTCTTTCGAAAATAAACAAACAAATGTATATGAGCAGAGATCACCACCTAACCATTTGAGTGAGCGGATTTTCTTATCATTTGTCCTAGGAGAACATAATGATATTTATATGCACAGTACATCATTATCGAAGATGACTATGCCATATAACTCCCATGTTTCTCCTAGATATTTCTAGAGTTATAATTTGACCAAGATTTCATAGTCAGTTATTTAACTATTAAAAACAACAATCAAACATAAATTTAATTCCATATGGGATCCATTAAGCCTCATTTAATTACTCTCTCATTAATTAGAACGCTTCAATTATTTACCAAAAATATTCATATACTTATCTCATTGACATAAGTATATTCTCAAAACATTTTTAAGTTAGGTTTTCTTATTTTTCAAAATTATATTAACTGGATCAAAAAATGGTTATTCTAAACATTTTTCCCTTATGAACCCCAAAACCATTAATCCTTTGGCATTAAGTATGGAAAATGCTTCCATACCACCAAAATTAAGAAGGGTTATTTATTTCTATCATAAACTTGATTTTCATAAGGGATCCAATTCATGTAAAATCAAAGTTTAATAAACCCAAACTTCTTTCCAAATTCCATGGTCTCTTTCCAATTTATAACTTCAACTAACCCTTCATTAAAAAGAATACTGTTTATAACAAAATTTGTATATTTTAAACACCTTTTATAAACAAATTATTATTAAAGTACATCATTTGATTTAACTAAATTAGCTTGAATAAATTGGTTAACTTAAAACATTATTAATAAAACGATAAATTGATACTAAAAAACATAATTAAATAATTACTTAATTAACTTAAATATCATTAATAATATAATTTATTAGCTTTAAACATTTTATATATAAATAAATAATTATTTTTTAAAACCTTAAATAAATAAATTATTATCAACCTTTTAAATAAATAAATAATTAATTAACTTTAAAACATCATTATTTAAATATATTAACTTTGAAATATTATAATTCAACTAATATTAGCTTAACCATTTAAATATAGGAAACACTTTACTTTCAAAATATTATAAAGTAAAGTAAATTTTAAATCCATTTCTTTTCAAAAATGGGAAGAGGCTTAGCTATGACGATGACACTTAAACAAGCTACCATTTATTATAGGTCAACATTCCAAGTCATATTACTGATAATTACATAAGCAACAAATATGTAAATAAAATTCACCCTAACAAACAATGGGTAACTCGTCATTTGTCCAAGTCAAGTTATATATAAATAAATGTCCAAATTTATATAATAGTAGAACGATGATTTATTCTGCTTAAAAGATGTGCTAAATAATCTCTACTAAATTAACTATAGTAGAAGGGTATTTATTTCTACTATCTGGATGTCAGTGATAAAATATAGTTACCGATCGATGTAATTATTTTTATGCCTATTAAATGATAAATATTTTACTCTTCAATAATTCTATCAAATAACTTTACAAATGCGATCTACTAGGCAATACGAATCTAACGTCAAAATCTGTGGGTTGAACGGATTTATATTGAATGCGTTGTTCAAGTTTAAAGTTTAAAACTTATTTAATTTAAAACATTTTAATTTTAAAAGCACTAAATCATTTGGCCTAATACCCGACCCAAACCCAAACTTAAATAATACTTCTTCCATGCTATACCACATTTCTCAAATTCAAATCGCTCAGCCCCCAAAACAAAATTACCTGGAACTATATACTCGTACACACACATGCACGTTCACCAACCATTACCGCCGTCGATCATCAATGCGAGACCACCCACAAACTTCACCTGCAGCTCTCATCCCGTCGACCACAACAACCCCTCCTCCCGAGCTTCGGATCGAAATCCAACCATTAAACCTTTTGGAAAAAAATGAGGTCGCCTTGTTTCACCAACCAACACTGCGCCTGCTCCTACCTCCTGCTACAGCCGCCATCGCCATTTGAACCACGAGACAACCCTGTGCCTCCACCCGACACCCCCTAGCGCCACCAAAATCGTCACGTTCGAGCCCAAACTACACCCAAACCCAAAACCCTACACCTAGCTTGACCAATCACCACACCCTACTAGAGACCCTACGACCTTCGCCAATGTCTACCCTAAGTCCCAAGACTGCTCCAACCTTCGACTCTCGATCCCTCGTCAATGAATTCGCTGGAAAAATCAATTTATACCCAATTTCGACCATCTCATTCCCTCGCCTCGATCCCATACCTTAAAATCATATGATTAGTTTTAAAATCATGAATCATTAAGACAAACAAGATCGTATAATTTATTCACCATTTTACGCTCATAAAAAAATTCACTTTTCCTTATCACTTACTTTAATGAAACAATTTGTGATGTCATAGTCGACAAAACATCGAATTGTCATTTTTTAATAATTAATATAGGCCATGACGAACAACTTTGTAGTTAATGGTTCGAGCTAATATTCAAAGGTTTAGGAGATATTGAATTTTGAATGAAAGAGGAAAGGTTTTGATTATTTTTACAAAGAACACGCAAAGGAGAAGAAGATGCTTATCTCTGCATATCTTGTTTTGTAGCAGGCATAACCACCATTTCCAAACAAAACATGATTTCAAACAATTACCTAAAGCATGTTTACATATCCAAAAATCAAATTTTGTTAACAAATTCCCACCTTTTATATTTTCCATTACAAAATATACTAAACAAGATTGAATATTTCGCAAGATTCATCATCTCTAGAATATGAACAAGAGTTAGTATTCTCGTCTTCTCTCTGATTTCGTTGAAAATGCAAAAAACAAATCTTTTCCTTTAGCAAAGCATGCTTAACTCCATTATCACTAAATTTCCAAACTTCTTTTTTTTAACTAAAAGAGGATATTTTTCAAAATAATTTAAAGAAAAAAGAAGATAGGAAAATGGGGTTGTTTTAAGAAAATGAAGATAAATGAATTATCAAATAAAAGATGCATGTATAAGATGAAGTATAGATTTGAAGTAAAGAGGACTTTAAAGGCCTAAAATGCCCTTGCTTCATTTTCCTATCCTTTAATCATTTCCATCTTCAATCAAGTACCAAACCATATGAAAATATAATGGATCATAGGATAATCTGTGTACTTTCCTCTATACAAACACTTAAGCCATCTAATCATCCTTTAAATTTCAAATTTGAATATATTTTATTATTTATATTTTTATTCGTATTTACCTTTCAAGGCTTCCAATATGTCATGCATAAGAAAACATGGTGCATATTAAGATGATCATGTACCTTAGTTGATTTTAATACTTAAGGCATCTTAGCTTTTCAAATCTATCACTTCACATTTTAAAATTTAAAGATATTTAAACGTTTTATGTATACTTTTATTTTTATAAATACAAAGGGTTTCTCTAACATTATATTGTTGTTTTAAAATATAAACAAGGGTATTATTACAACCTCTTACAACACGTTGTTCGATAAAAAACCGAAAAGCGGGTTTTTGTCACATTTTCTATTTTTCATCGAATTATCTATTTATGAAAATAGAATTGAAAAATGAATTTTATATTTTTATTTATAAATTAAAAGAGGGTCTTTTAATTGCTAAAATCAATAATTGAATATTTAAAATAAATTAAATATTCACAAATCACAATGATAAAATTATGGGTCGTTACATAACATAACGTTGAAAAGTATATATTGCGCATATAATTGTGTGTAAATATAAAGCTATGACATTAGCTAATTAAATTTATATTCAGACCCCTCTTACTTTTGAAAGCAAATGGTAACTTTATATGTAGTATAATCACTTCTATTACCCTCTAAAATATGTGGCATGGCCTAGACTTGTTGTTTACATGTCTGGTTTGGTTGTGTGTGATATGGAAGTTAGTGTGAAATTGTTTGAAGCAAAAGAGTCGTTATAAATGCACTTTATAATCCCTTGATTCTAAATGGGTTTAAAGCGATGATTTATAAGTATATTTTGATAAAATATATTTTGTTTGTTCTCTACACTTATACTAGTGTATGTGACAGCAGAGAAAAGGTTTGCAAAAGTACAAAACATGTAGAACAAAAGTTACAAAAGATAGAAGGTGAAAATGTCGCTATTTGTGTACTTGAAAATATATTATTTTTGGTATTTTTAATATGATTTAGAAACAAATCCTTGAGGTTTTATTTCATAGTTATTTTTTAATCTATGTATAATACTTATTATAAAAAATTCAGATCTTTATTCATTTGTTAGCAAAGAGAAAAATGGCCAAACTTTCAAGTATTTTGAACTGTTCTCACCCAGGACTTTTTACAGCATTTATCAACAGTAGTTTTTGATCCTATGACAGTATTTCAGGACTTTTTATAACATTGGCCATTACTGTGTTATTTTAGCAATTATAATGATTAAAATGAGTTTGAAAATAATAGTTAAATTGTTTGTTTTTGTGAGATCTTCGTAAGGAAACGTCTCTTGCTTTAAGAATGTATATTTGAGATCCTCCGAGGAGGACTCCAATATATTATCTGCTTACTTATGAAAGAACTAGAATAAAGTTAACCAAAAATTCACCATTTTGGTTTTAAAGTGTCCAGTATTGGGGAGAGTATACTCATGTGAGATAACTCAAAACCGTAACCACTTCAATTCAAATATACGAGTTATATGTTATGGAAGCGGTTGTGGAGGGGAGTGATATAGAGTTGGACTGTCTATCTGAGGGTAACTCTGAGGGAGAGATTAGCGTTAACATTTCAAACGATGCTATCATGGTGTGCTGTCTATCTTTAGGCTGATTCGAAGAGAGAGGAAAGCTTTAGCCTTCGTCGAATGACTTATGCTGGAATCCATGGAGAGGTTCGTGAACTATTCAAGTGATGAGGACTCATGTATCGAGATGCTGAATGTGACTTCACCATTAAAAATGATAGAAAATAGAGTAGGGGCATAGCCGGTGAGTTTAACTAACCCAGGGGTACATCAACTTCGTATATCTATAGATGTTTATGATTAATGTGGGCAAGAGTTGATGGTATTTAGTATCATGTGTTAGGGCATGGACCGATTGTATTTTCCTTTATGGTATATTTTACCTAAAGATATATGTGGCTTTAGAATGTAGCTTTTGACCCTTGTCAAGTGGCCCTCTTAGATATACCGAGGGCACCTCCAAGGAAATCCATATGCGAATGTAACCCTTAGCGGTTTTGGTTATATACCTAATATTGTTGTGATGTGAGATGTAAACGGCATGCTATTTTCTGGTTTATTTCTACACCCTAGACACTATTTATTATATCGCCTTATTTACTTATTAGATGGTTTTGGTTCTTTTGAGAGGAAAATCATTCTAGTGATTCGGTTGGTCTCAAAGGATACTTTTATATATGCATGTATTTCTTGAGTTTCTCACACCAGATTTTTGTCCAATTCATAGTTTTATTTTCCCTTAAATCCCCAAGTGCTCTTTCGAGTAGGTCGAGGTAAGCAGTTTTACCATGGATGCTTTGGAGCTTCAAGAGACGAGCTGGATGCTTCCATTCTCCTACCTGTGTATTTTATTTTTGCTGCTCTACTAGTATGTATATATCGGCAATTGTGAGGACATACAGTTATAACTGTCTAGCCTGATGATAGTACATAGGTTAGTACTCGGAAATTATGTTGTATCTTAGAGTATCCTATTATACTGTCTTTTTGATATTATATATTATCGTCCTTTTATTAGATTCTGATGTTTTGTTTTTCCTTACTTGTTCATTTTATTTTTCTTGTTATTTACCCTACAATCCGTCTTTTTGTCATTTAGGTGTTCGGCATGTGAATATCGTGGACGTATCAGTGTCGATATTTAGGAGTTGAAAAGTCAGGTCGTTACATTATATACACGTACATGTATGTATGTATGTATATTATAGATTATGCACCCTTAATACGTAACTTGTCCTCTACCATTTATATATTAATGGATTACTTGTATACTCGTCAGTTATTGAGTTTCCTCAAGCTAGAGATGTTATGTGTAATACCAATAATATTTTGACTAGACAAGGTAAGATTGTAACGGTCCGAAATTTCGAACAATTCGTATTTAATATCTGAATTATTTAAATATTCATATCTAGGATTTAATGTGAATAAATATGATTTTATAACTTTCTTAAATACTTTTTAATTAATAACTAATGTTAGAAAGCTTGTTTTTAAAATGTGTTTACAAAAATATATACTTTGAAGAAATACTAAAAATGTGACCGGAAAATGTTTTGTTAAAAATCAACTTTTTGTTAAATATAAGTTTTTTGAATATTTGTACACCAGTATTATAACATATAAACACCTTAACAAGTAATTAAATCTTCCATCATCCTAAGTAAAAATTAACTAGACTAAGTATAGACAAATAGTACTAAAGGACCCCTAAATCAAGGCTTGATTTAAGGAGAGGACTTTCTGAAGCATGGTGTGTAAGAGGCATAGACAAGCATGATGGTGGAGGGGTTTAAGGGTCTTTTACCAATTCATTTTCTAGCCTATAAATAAGCATGCAAGGTCCTCTTCATTTCTCACTAATTCATAACATAAGGAATCAACGTCTTCACTTCTTCCTCTTCTCAATGTCTTATTTCCCTCCTTTTCCCCTTGGGCCGTGAGCATGTGGAGGAGTTATGGTCTTAGGCTGTGAGCTATGGTGAGTGGAGGGAGGCTATGGCCGTGAGCTATGGTAAGGAGGATGGCTTGGGCCATGAACAAGGAGGGAGGTGGAGGTCATAGACGTGTGCAATGGAAAGAAGGAGAAGACTTTGGCTATGGGCTAGGAGAAAATGGAGGTGATGGTAGGAGGTTTTAGTACTTGATTAAATGTTGCCATGTTTGTAGGAAGATGTAATGTTTGGATTGAATAAATGTGAGTTATTTACTCCTTATATGAAGTTAAAAACTTGTTGAATTGCTTGTTAAAAACTTCTCAATTTTTGATTGCTAAAAAACTATGATAATAGACCCTAACTAAGTAAAGTTATAAATCCAAATTTTTATGCTTAAATAGAATATTATTTACGTGTTGGTTGCATCTTGAAAGACCTTGGTTTATAAAATTTAATATAGAATTGTCCGTATAACAATAGTCGCTATAAACACACTTTGAATCCCTTAACTTTAATTAGTGTAATTTGGTGATTTATGAACACATCTTAATATAGCTTGTTTTGGTTGTTATATACACTTCTATAAGTGTTTTTGGAAAGCAAAGGATATGTTTGGAAAGTTATTAAAAATGTAAACCAAAAATGTAAAAGTTAATAGCAAAATAGTCCCTATAACGACACTTTTAAATAAGTTGTTTTTGAGAAATAACGTTTATTTTTGTAGAAACTTCCTTAAGGATTTCATTACCATTTTACAAGTAAATAATATATTATTCTTATTGTAAATTTTTTGAAGCTTAAATCATTTGGTAGCTAGTTTAATGAAGTGGTAAAATTTATGGCGAAATAGTCGCTATACGAGCGCTTTAGAAAAATACCTTGATTTCGGAAATTTCTACAAAACAATTAATTATTGTTTTTAGGGATTTTTCTTCATGGATTTTAAGTACCCAAAGTATACTCACTATTTTAAAAGGAATGGATCAAAAAGTCATTTGTTAAAGCATCTAAAAATAGGTACAAAATTGTAGCAAAACATGTTAAAAACATACAACAGAGTTTTCGACAACATTTCTAGAAATGCTATCTTTGCTGTTTGAAACTATATATTGTGTAAAAATGATATTTAAATCAAGTATTTTTCTCTAATCTTTTTAAGGTTGTTTTCTAACTTATATTAGAGTGTTTTAAAACTTGTTTCAAGCTTAAATATGTTTTTAACAATTAATTATAAAATTTTAAAGTAAGTGGCTTTAAATATAAAACATGTTTATTTTGGGTTTTCCAATTATTTCCAAATTGATTATTTTTACATAATATTCTATATAAATAATTATAATATATTTTTAAGTAGTTTAAAAGATTTTTACTTATTAATAGGTATTTTAAAGATATTCCTATATCTTTATATATATATAAGTTTTAAAAAGTAAGTTAAGTATTTTATAAATAAATATAATAAAGGAAGTTTGGATTTTAAAAGTTAAGATAAAATAAATGGTTTCGTGAAATTGCTAAAAGTTTATTACCTTAATTAATAAGTGTGGATATGATTTGATCTTTAAATAAATGTTTTAAAGTTAATGATAAGTATAAAGAAATAATTTTGGGTTGTAGTAAACAATGTTTCAGTAAAATTTGTTTTTTAACCCTTATTATTAATTATACTTAGGAATATAATTAGATATTTACTAATGAATATTTAGTTGATAATTATTAGTAAATGATTTTGGGTTTGTTATGACAAACGTTTGAGTAACAATTGTCTTTAACCCTTAAATATGATTAAATCTTTAAAAGCAAGTTTAAAGAGAAAGGTTTTTTTAAAAGTATGAAATGATTTCGGTTTGTTGTGACAATGTTTGAGTAACACTTGTCTTAAGCCCTTATAAATGTAGTTAAAGCTTTAAAAGAGAGTTTTAAAGATAACGATTAAATGCGAAGTATTTTGGGTCTGTACTAAACAAGGTTTTAGTAACAATTGTTTTTAAATCCTTGAATTATATTTTAAAGTGGTAAAATATTATAATTATAATTAGATCTTTAATAATGGAATTTTAAAGATAATAAAAAGTATTAAAATAATTTATAAAAAGATAGAAAAAGTTATATGTTTAATTTAAAGAAGAGAAGGGATTTATACTAACAATGTTTTAGCAACATTTGTTTTTAACCTTTTTGATTATATTTTAAGTAAGGAAAACTTTGTTAAGTGATTTGTGAATATACTTATACCATTGTGATAAGTATACAAATACTTTTGAAGTATTGAAAAGAGTATAAGTTAATTGTGAAATAGTAACATACAAGTATATATATCTTTTATAAAGAGAAATTAAATATATATACAAGTTTATAAAGGAAGTTTTAATTAATAAAAGAATATTAATTAATAAAGAAAGTTTCGATTAATGGAAGAAGTTTTATTGGATAAAAAGGAGCTTTACTAATAAAAAAGTTTTAATTAATAAAGGACAAATTAATTATAAATGGATTAAAAGTCTTTTAGGTGACTTGATCATGCTTTATATGAATTGATGGCGCTTATATATTTACTTGCTTATAGAGAGTATATGGGACTTAGTTCTCTTATGCGATCATTCACATTATTGTTGAATATGACCAAACTCATTAACTCGGTCTTAAGGAGATCGGGATCAGTAAGTGTTCTACTTATCAAAAACTACTTTAAGACTGAGATACGTGTTCTATCTCTGGAAAGTGTATCTGTTAAAGATGCTGGAATCCATGCAATCTGTTTGAGATGCTGGAGTCCATTTATGGATTCATGGTCTGTTCGAGCGATGAAGACTCATGTGAAAGATGCCGAATGTAGCCTCGACATCAGAAAAATGACTAAACATGGAGTAGGTTGCACAATCCCGAGGTTTTGCTATCCCAAAGGGGTACATCAACTCCGTTATCTAGAGTATGCTTATAGATGTTGCGTGTGGGGAATTGATGATACTTAGGTTCCATGTGGTTCGGGTTCGCTCGTTCGGGCGTGGGCCAGTTGTGTTTTCCTTGTGGTATATTTTATCTAGAGATATAAGACGCCCGAAATGTATCTTCTGATCCTTGTCATAGGAGATCCACTTCATTTTTTAAGCTGAAGATGTCTCCTTGCACTAGTACAAAATATGTCTGCTGCTTCGCCTGATTTGCTTTCGTTGTATTAGCAACCGAATCAAATAGTATCATTTTCTTTGGTTCTCCCTTAACAACCAACGCAATTAGTACATACCAAGCATTAGAAAATGTAAAAATGCAATTTTCTTTGGTTGTCTTAGCAACCGAAGCAATTGATAATAAAAGGCGGTCCTAAATTTTAATTCTTCGATTTCAAATCATGCCCTCTAATTTTCGTTTCCCACCTATTTCCTTATTCACGATGTAAATCCCCAAATCCCTAAATAGTTTCTTCTCGAATTCCGTCAGACCACTACCACTTGGTTTCTATTTTGAACAATTCCCCTAATCATTTTCTTTGCCTTGGATTGTACACCCATGGTATCCTGTTTATTTTGCAAACTTGTAATGTTCGTTCTTTTTTCTTTCCTATTGAAGTTCACTTCACCTTGGAAATTTAAGGTTTAATTCTTTAAGATTGTATTATAATTTACAAAATGCATATCAATCTTTAATTTCATTTTGGTATAGACTTTCGCTGAGTTGCAGCCACTATCTTTACTGCTTTTATGCGATCCTTCTTTTTTTGGGATCCTCATGAGAATTTGTCGATATATTTCTAAAAGGACTATTTTATAATAATTACAGTATAAGTCTAAAGATATTGCTGGCATCATGAACGACTTTAATGAACCTGGTTCTCTTACACCAATAGGTTTATTTCGTGGGGGTACAAAGTACATGTTTATTCAAGGCAAACCAGAAGCTGTTATCGTGGAAAAAAGGTGAACTTGTTTTACGATAATTCATCCTAAGTTACCCTCACTAAAACCTAGTATACACAAATGATACTTGTTTTTTATTAAATGTTTAGTTAAATATATTTTTTGTTCCAGAAAAGAGTGGGAAAATATATAAAATATTATATTTTCTTTCTAAAAACAGAGATCGGTTTAACATAATAGACGAAGGGGAATTACCTAGCAATAGCAACTATTAGCATTTATTTATGCTTTTACTTTAATATAGATCGAATAGCTGATATTGAATGCCGGTTTTTTGTTGGATGTGTAAGGGTCTAGTGGAGTAAGTGTGAAGAAAACAAACCTTGCTCTGATAATCGACATCTACGATGAACTTGGAGACTATCTACTCGAACAAGGCTTTTAACAGTTTCCTTTATCTTTTTATTTCTATGTTTTTGCTTGGTTGGATCTCATGCATTGTAACAACCCTGGTTTGAAGCCGTATTATTCTACAAATTTAATAAAAATATTAAAATTTGATTTTGATAATTATTGTTGTTTTTTAAATCAAATTATTATTCAATTAAAGTTTATTTAGTGAAGGAGTTTGTTATAATAAAATTGAGTTAGTTAATAAATTCTTTTTTAGATAAAATAAATTCATTTGTATCAATAATATCGAATTAAAAGAAATTGAGCAATTGTCGAAGTATGTTGAACGAAATGAAGTGTAAATCAATTTAAATTAAGTTGGAATGGAATTACAAATCAATATTACTATAAAAAAAGAAGGAAAAAAATAGAGCAGTGCTAAATGCACCACGATATCTCCTTTATTTTACCCATTCTCCATTTTATCCTCCCCATACCATTACACACTTCAAAATACCCACTAATTATTTTCATGCTACCCATCCAGCAATCGATTTCTATACTGCCGAACGGCAGTTCAACGCCGTCCAACATTTAACGCTTCAAAAACAAACGTTTTCATACTGCCGACTGGTCTTCCGCTGTCGATCATATGCGTTGTTTTAAAAAACAAACAATTTTTCGAACGGTCTCATACTACCGTTCGGCAATATGGTGCCGCCCGCATTGGGTAAAATGAAGCACCGTACCCTTTCTTTTAATTTTTTGTTTTTGGGTAAAATGAAGGGGGTATCGTGGTGCATTTAGCACTGCTCCAAAATTAATAATAAATAGAAATGGAAAGTAAAAGCCCGACCCATTTAAACCAAGACCACCGCTGTATCTAATTCTAGCTCCTTATTTTCGTTTTCATAATTTGCCTTAGCGGATATCCACCCTCTTGCCTAAATTACCAAATCCAAAAAAAGAGAATCGAGAAGAAAAAAATCACGAACAAGAATCTATGAAAGGTGGCGCGAGCATGAGGATGGCGATGCCAGCATGAGGGGAAGACGGCGTGATCTTCGATGGGCAGTGCACGACTTGGCCAGCGGAAGTCGACGTCAAGGAGAAGCCAATGGGTGGACCTGATTGGCATGCGAGGCAGAGTTGAGGCAGTTACCGTCGTGAACTTCAACGCTGGTAGGGGCCGTGATGGTTGCAAGGCTAGGGTTGCAACAGTAAAGGAGCATGCGATCTGGGGCATGGCGGAGATGCAGACCAGCGACGACAAGTGCAATAATGGGTGCAAGTTAATGATTAGGTGAGTTATTAAACTCACACACCTATCTCTATATTACTATTTGTTTATTGCATGCCTTCGTCATTTTAGATTCCGAAGAATATTGATTTTGAATGGATGAATTGATTGAAATATGGTTGCATGTTGTGATTTATCTTATCCGTCAAATGATAAAGATTAAATTAGATTGTTTAGAGATATATTGAATTGTTACGTGGATTGAAAGTAATCAATTGCAAAAGGAATGCCGTTCGATTGTAAATTTAATTTACTTTTATTAACTTATATAGGAATACCTACATTGTTTGTGTGATCGTTGTTGTCAGAAAACAACTCAGATCTCTGAGTAATTGCACATTTGGGATAATATTTTGTAGAGCGATGTTGGCTCTAAAAGATGCATTTTTGGATTATACTTGATTCCTCGATTTTGAGGCAAAGTCTGAATGATTACCTATTTTAATTTATTGATTTTCGATTTCTGATTCTTAGTTTGTAAATGCAAATTTTGGCTTTGTGATATCATGGAATTTCAATTTTGTGAATTTGGGGAATTTTTAATTATATATATATATATATATTAAATTAAGGTATTTTATATTTAAAAAATCACTTTTGTAAATTATATAAATACTTCCTATGACAGTATTTCAAAAATATAAAGTATTATTTAATAAAATTGGTTGTGAGCGATATAATATAAATATATAATCCTAGATTCAAAGTGTTTTCAAATCAAGGTTTTATTCATAGAAATATTTACATATATATACAGTTAAATCATACTTTTCCGACTAATATTATTAGTCTTTCTAAACTAGTATTTCAATTAGAATTTTTAAAACAAAAGCTATTTTCTGATAAAATACACATCCTCGATTGGATGAGGAATTGAATTAAACGGTTTAGTAAAACAAGTGGTATGAAACACTTGCATTTATTTCATCGGTTAATTCTCATACTTATTCGATCGAACCACTATTGACACACGAGTGGAGGTTACTAACTTATAGTAAACATTCAAGTAAACCCGTGTGGTATGGGACGCACGGTCGTTGCTCGAATGATTATTATAAGAGAGTATATAACACTTGTCTAGTAGAGTTTACAATCTCTTAGTAAATATTTGAATCTCGCCTGGTGGTATGGGACGTCTTGGTGAAATTTATTTAGTTACTAACTGAAAGTAAGTGACACTTTTAGGTTTGGCGTAACCTTGGAGTTCGTCTTTGTTTTGATGTAATCTTCGTATTCGTCTTTGTGTTTTGGCATAGCTCTTGTGCTCGTCTTGGTGTTTGGCGTAGCCTTCTCGTTCGTCTTTGTGTTTCGACGGAGCCTTCAAGCTCGTCTGTCCAAGGAGGGAACTATATTTCTATCCAAGATGGGACAATACCTCAAGGGACAATACCTCATGTTTTCATGCACGATCGGTGGGTGTCGGCTCGTCCTTTAATAGTATATTTTCAGGCGTGTTCTTTGATTTTTGATATGCTTTGTGAGATTTCTATTACCATATTTTGAGATTGTTTATGATAAGCAAATTATGGATTTATGACATGGTAATTTGATGAAAGATATACTTGTTTTAGTTACGACTCGCTTTCAAGCTTGTCTCTGGTTTTAACTTACTTTCATGCTCATCTTTTGAGTTCAACTTGCTTTTATGCTTGTTTTTTTGGATTTCACTTCCTTTTAAGCAAGTTTATGATTTTGTTTGTGAGATATTTTGATTCATCTTATTTTGATGATGAATTATTTGGGTTAAGCTTTTATTTATTTAGATTTTGACTTATTATAGAATTATGGCTACACTGTTGTGATTCATATATGTCATACCCTATGATCTCACATTTGTTGAATTAGAGATAGTCTGACCCGTTTATTATTTATTAATACTCGAGGCAGACCAAGACATTTCATGTACTGGGACTCATTGACTATGGATGTTGAGCTAGCTTACGAAGATAGGCCTATATTTAGATATGTATATATATGTATATATGTATGTATGTCGTTTAGCTCCTAGACCTTTATGCATGCTGTATGCTTTGTATAAGCACACGAATTTTTATGGCATGTATATCTTAGAGTCATGTTGTAGTCAATGTCTATAACTATATTATGCGAGTCTAGTACTTTTGATTTATAGACTCTTTTATGTACGTAATTCACGTAATTCCAGGTTAATATTATATATTCTGCTGAGTTCTGTGATTCTGTGTTCTTTGTGATATTGTATATTGTCATGAATTATTGTAAACCACCTTGAAATTGTTTTGTGCCTGGATTGTACATGTCGAATCCACTCTAGAAAAAAATCCTCATCACCCAATTCGACGTGTCAATACTTGCTCAAAGTAATATTCACGGTTGGTCTCTCCTAAGCCGCCTTATTCTTCGCATTAGCAGATGGTATTACCCAGTAACATCCTTTGTTAATGTGGGTATACAGATGGGGCGTTACAATTTGGTATCAGAGTAAGGGTTCACAACAATATATGATATTTGAGACACGAATCTTGGCCTTGATTGACTTAGAGACGCGTCCCTTGGAGTTCTGGTTAGAATTTAGAATTTATTTCCTATTTAGGATATAAATATAAATGATTATTGGGAATTACCATTGGAAAGTATTTGTAAAAATTTTGAACTTCTATAAAAATTATTATTATGAAAATGATGCTAAAGTTAGAACTCACTTTTGTCAAGAGTGAGATTTAAAGGATAACATAAATTAGACCTTCGTTGGCTCAGAATTGAATTGTTGTGTCTTGATCCATTAGTGATCATAGTTGCGCAACAGAAGTTGACTGACTTTCCAATGAGCACATTAATTGGTTATCTTATATTGATTGATTGATGAATGCTTGGTTGTTTTAGATTTTTTTAGTAACCATATTAAAAATTTATAGTAAGTAGGAATCCACCCTTAGAAGTTGAAACCTACTCGATATTAATAATAAGACCTTGCAACGTCTTTGTTGGTGTAGCTACCGCAAGGAATATTGAAGTTTGTTTCTTTTTTTAATATATATATAATATTAATCCATATGTATGATTAATTGAATGCTAAGAAGAAATTAAAATTTTGATGGTTGCTTAATGTGTGCATGGATAAATAGATGTATTATTGAATTAAAGATATGCTTAATAAATAAAACAAGATATTAAAAAAATTGAATGGGCGCTTGTTGTTGTGGATAATTGAATATGGCGTGATGTATTGTTTTGATTGTAAATGGTTGATAATGAATGTGTGTGTATATAAACATGGAAAGCTGATATTTTTATATAAACAAGTAAATGATTTCTAGTAAAGTATGAGTATTGTAACGACCCGCCTTTTCGACCTTCAAAAGTCGATAGTAATATATCCATGGTATTCATGTGCCGATCATCTGAGTGTCAGAAGGATATATTGTTGAAAAAAATAAAGAAAAGATGGAACATAATCTCACAATGTGACGAGAAATCTATAATATAACAATAATCTTTACAAAAGAAAAACTGAACTTTATTATACATATATCAATAGAGTCAACAAATCAATCAACAGCCTGGACAGTTATAACAATATGTCATCACAATTTCTTATAAATATAAACAACCAATGCAGCAGAAATAGAATATACGTGATTATGAGTTGGAGGCATCCAGCTCGTCTCTTGAAGCTCCAAGTATCCAAACTGAATTTGTAAATATGCTCGGTCTGACTTGAGCATTATAATAAAATAACACCCGGATCCGTCTGGTAAACCAGCGTGAGAAACACACCTCAATTGAATTTTAATATTATAAAAATATTTTAAAAATAAAGGTATCTCGTAAAACCATGTGGCACATAAACACAGACGGGTTTATACCTTACGATAACCAAAACATTTCTATAGGAAACCCTTTGATATTAAAATAATGTCTATAGTTTAAAATAAATATTGAATCATAGCCGAAATTGTTATATTAATTAAATTCTAGCATAATAGTTCTACAATCAAGCCTGAAGGCTCGTATTGGAAAATGAATTCTAACTATGAAAGGGTAAAGATTTACCCACCGAATTTGTACACCTCTAGTTAAATGTACGGGAGGCTGCCTTAATTTGCAGCTCTACTACTCAGGACCGGCCCTACCCCTCACTGGATAGCACCAAATATGATCACCCCTAGGTTGATAAACAACCATAATGGGACTCGAAGCATACATAGATATTGACTCTAGATAAGGGATGACCATACCCTAATAGAAGCGACCCACTTAGCCCTGCGGCACGTTCCTGCTTTATTCATTTACCAGTTGATGAGGCAAGGGGCTACATTTTACCTTTTAGGTAGCAATTTCACTTGGAACACTAACACTGCCCTCTAGGCAGAAATGCAATGCCAACATTCATCCATACAAGTTCGTTCTGGGTCTGACTAAAACCGAATGCACTATCCCTATTACATCCATTTTGGAATTACCCTTAGGATTAGTAGTTTAAAATTGGCCGGTTCGAAGTGGTTTTCGGATAATATATCCAATCCCGGTCTCTCTGAACCGACAATGATAGTTTAAAACTGGCCAAGTTTTATAGTCGGTTATTAACTACCGAATAACAATAATCCAATCAGAGGTTTATTTTCATAGGGGAACCAACATTGGTTAAGCGTATAAGCAACCATTAAGCCCCTTTTAAATAAATCATTTACCTAACCTCTTCATACATACTTGACTTAAGTATCTTTACAAAGCAATATATTCACAAAACACTTCCAATACTTGGAAAATATCAATATTTTTATTCCATCGGTATATGTATATTCACAAAACACTGAGAAAGATTTCCTATTTGGTGTTAATTATGGAAAAATGTTCCACATCACCATAATTATTAAAAGATCACTTATGAAAATCAAATCTCATCTCCTTTTATAAATTCCTTTCTTATACAACTCAAACATCATTTATAAAACTACTTTTATAAATCTCTAAAACAATTTATAAACTCTTTTATAATTTTCTAAAATCATTTATAAAGCTCTTTTATATAAAACTCCTTTATAACGATCCTTTATAAAAATCCCTTATAAATCCAAAACTCCATTTTCATTTATGCACTCATTATTACATGAAATTCCTATATAAATTAATTTATTATTTATAAATACAATTAATCAGATAATTTAATTTACTTTAAACATCATAAATAAATAATAAATTAGCTTTTCAACAGTATTAATAACATAGTCAATTTCCTTTAAAACATCATTAATGAAATAATTAATTTGCTTCAAACATTATTAGTATAACAATAAATAACTTCAAAACATTATTAATATAATAATTAATAATTTCAAACATGACTAATATAGTAATAATTATTAATTCTCAAACATTATTATAATAAATAATTATTAACTTCCAAAACATTATTAATAAATAATAATTATTAATTCCAAAACATTATTAACAAATAATAATAATTATTTTCAAACAATATTAATTATATAAATAAATAGCATTTCACAATATTAAAATATTGATAAATAACCTCTAAACAATATTAAATATAAATAAACAACTTTTTAAACATTATTAAACTATAGTTGAACAACTTTACAATATTTCTGAATGGTTTAGAAAATACAATTTAAAAGGTTGGAGGAATACAGAGGAGTTCAGAATCCATTTAAATAAAATATTCCAGAAAAACCCAAAGGCTAGATTTGAAATCATTCTCCAAATCAAAAACCTTTTTCAAACCAAAACGGTGATTAATAGTATTTTTCAAAATACTAAATTGAAGCTTATAGCCACAAATGCACTTAACCAATATTGTTATTGATTTTTATCGCTACAAGGGTTATGTTTTGAATATATAACAATGTCATAACTAATAGTGCTAAAATTCAAAATTCAGCAACTAACAATCTATATAACAGGGTTATAACTGAAATAAAATCAACAGAAATATATAATTGAAAATTAAAAATGACTACGGTGAGAAATTCAGATTTCTCTGCAAAGTTTCCTGTATTTCAATTTTAAATGACAATCGCTTGTAAAAGCAAATATTTAACTAAACAGCCAATAATTTCAACCAAACACAAATAGTAATTGTATCTACTATATGATATACTGATTGATCGAAAAGGCGAGTTAAACTTACCGGAATTCCATTTAGCGCCGAAGCATTCTGGTTTGAACTAAATCGAAAGGTGTTTGATTTTAGCACAATTTCAACTTGCTCCAAGTTCAACCAAAATAGTTCCATCTCGAAGATTTGGTCATTACGAGCACAACGCAAAAGTTTCGTCTCGATCGGATCTCGTAAGCATAAGCTATACATTTCATAAGTTTTTGAGATTAAATAAATCCATCAATTAAACTTATTATACTTTTAAATTTTAATTACCCTATTTTAAATACTAATCTTTCTTCCACATCATAATCCCACCATTTTTATTATTCCCAAAACTGACATGGCCGCCACTTCCACGGTCGTTATCTTCTCCTCCCAGCCATCGTTCGCCTCACTGAAACTTCCACTAAGCTTCCCATCACTTCCTTTTCACGCTCATACCCAAAACTACACCTCCGACCCCTTAAACAAAATCGCGACCTCCACCCCTAAAATGTCGACTATACAACCAACGCACTCCACTCCCCTTGACCGCACCATCCCATATTCGGCCACAAGATGCTGAACTCCTCCACGAACCCGTATACAACCTCAATTGCGACAATCGTTGCTTCCATCATCAGAAAATACAAACCTTAGTTCAATATAGCCTAAACCTCTTCATTGAAAAAACTGTCGAACGCCTAAAATAATTGACCGCACCCTCAAATACTTGCACATACTTGCACAGATCATAAATCTAACCATTATAAACTCAAAGTTATAAATTTTTATAATTTTTTTATTTTTCTTATATTTGTTTTTAATTTTTGAATGGAATAGATCTACTTTTCTTTTGGTTTGAAATGAAACAGTAGAACAACAGAGGAAAGAGCAACGTGTGGAGTGAAATCAGCTAAGGGTTAGGATATATAAATTTTGCAATCTCTGGCATTTCACCACATAGATTTTTACGCGTACGAACTCCAAACGATAAAACAAAATTTTGTCATGCTCAGAACAACGGCACGACTTCAAAACAATAATAATATACACTGGTTATTGAATTTTGTAAAATCACAAAAACACGGTCATTTGCCGATTTAATAATTTAAATATTTTTCAAATTAAAAATTATGGAAAAACAAAATAAATTAAATTAGATATACGTTAATAAAAATTGAGTCGTAATAATACAAATTTATTTTCCGATTATTTATTTGAATCATTTATTATCGCAAGTGAATTTACAATTGAATTCACCGTTATTGTTCGTTAAATAAAAGGAGTTAAATACGACCATTGAATCCATTAAATTAATATTCAATTCAAAATCCAATTACTTGATTCACTATTCAAGTATTAAATTCACAATTTCAAATAATTTAAATAATCTCTATATTTGAATTCAAGTTATTAACTATTGAAACTAATATTTCAATATTTAAAATAAATTAAATAAATTAAATATTGAAAATAAAATTACAAAATTCTGGGTCATTACAAGCATTAAATTATAAAATGAAACAAAAAAAATTTGATAATTTATTTCGTGTTAACTGGTCTGTTGAGTAGTTTATGGATTTTGGTCGATACAAGTAGCGAACGTATCAATAGCGATTTCTAAACGCTTAAACGAGGCAGAGTCGACCTAATATTTTGGAAATGCATTAAGAAATGTTCTACTTGGGCTTATATAGTTTTATAAAATAATGTGTCAGTCTAGAAAAATGAAAACATTATTTCCTAAATTTAAATATTTTCAAACAACGTATGCATCCATGAGATTAGTGTGAAGTTGAAATAATGGCGAGGCAAAGTTGATAAAATTCTAGATAGTCAACATTGTAGTCAATCGACGAGACGGATCCCTAAAAGCTTATGGCACGATGTTGTATATTTTATTTTAAATTAAATTTGGGAATTTCATGTAAAATGATATACTTATTAAAGTTGGATTAAAAAATATTTGCTAAGGACACTACTAGATTAAACGGCTATTCCAACGGCTCGTAGCCGTTGGCGGCCGTTGGAAGTCGTTGGAATAGCCGTTGGAATAAAATCAACGCTTTCCAACGGCTTCCAACGGAACCAACGGATATTTTCCAACGGAATTTCCAACGGCCGCCAACGATTAATAGCCGTTGGAAACCGTTACAAGCTGTTTGAATAAAACGCCCAATAAGCCGTTGGAAACAGTTGGAAATCTGGGTTTATTTTGCTGTACAACAGCAAGCCTATTCACCTTCCAACCACATCATTTCCAATCCATTCCATTTCCAATACATTTCCAATACATTTCCAATCCATTCCACACATATATATCAATATCAATATAAACAACACACATAAATCAATTAAACACCAATATAAACAAACCAAACCATTCAAACATCATAAACCGTACCATCAACGTAAATACCAACAAAACATGTCAACAAACCATGTACATACCATCAAAATATCGTTCTCACCCACTCCGTACCAATATATACAACATTAAAACACATAATAACCATCTCCAAGTCAATATATACATCGTTCAAACACAAACACTAAAAGCATACCTCCTCAAGCATCTTCGTCGTCGCCTCCGGAAGCACCGGACGACGAAGGAAAGGTACCATGATTCTGCACATACTCCGCAAGCTTTTGATTCAGCTGGTCCATCTGTACAGCTCGCAGACGATTCTCCTCCTGTAGCTGCTCAATCATAGCTCTAAGCTCCTTAATTTTTTCTTTGTCTTGGGCCGTTTGAGCTTGTCGAGCCTGCAAATAGGAATAATAGCAAAAGGGTTGTCTCAGCATATAAAATATTATAACACTATATATCTAAACGCTAATTTGTTGTGCATATGTAAAAGGATTAATTACCGTTACGTTCTCGAAGCCATAACGTCTACTCCGCTGCGTCAGATCCATAACAACGTCAAATATGTTATCTTGCTCCTCCTATGTCAACTCATCACGACCAGACTGCTGAAGCGCATAAGCCCGTACCACCTGTAACCTTGACTATAATGAAAAAAAAAACAATTTCAGTTGAAAAATAGTAGAATGTAATTTTTATTTTACATAGGTAGTAATTAATAAACTTATCGATGTAAGTATTAGAAATTAAAAAAAGCATACATATGCCTCAGTCGCCTTATCCTGATCACCCCACTGATATTTGATTTTGCCAGACTCGTCTACTTGCCTAGATGCGTGGGTGTGAGCAAATAAGTCCACTAAGCCAACGGGATTTCCATAAGCTCGTTCCTGCAATTGATAATTTGGATAATTTAACTCCACATAACTAATTACTGAACTGATCAATATACAAATGTGATAATAGATAAATTTACCAAATCTTCGCAGTGATGCTGGAAAGATTTGGAGCCTCCACGATGAGTTACTGGATTCCTGCTCCTGTTTGCTGAGTTCCTTTCTGACTCCTGCAAATTTACAATGAATAATTATTTATTAAATGTTAAAAAAATTACTGAGATTCATTATAGATTTACCTTGAACTCCTCAGAGTTCCACCAGTCAACCCAATTATTCCATACAGCCGCGCTCATCCACTTTGGTTTCTTCCCCACTTTTTTAATCTCTGACATCTTCTCCCTATAGTTCTTAGCGATCTTTGAGTTCCAATGTCGCTGAACTAAGTTGATGTCAGACTCTTGCAAATCTACTGCGCCCTGTACAATGAGAAAATATTACTAATTATTTATTTGTATTTAATTAATCATTTTGTAAAGCGGTATAAACTTACTAGAAAATCTTGCCAAATGGTCTCTCTCACATCATCGGGGATCTTGCTCCACTTAGGCCAGCAATCACTCATCCTGCTCATATACGCCTACTTAGAAATGTTCAGAACCACTTTAGATGGCTCCAACTCAAACCCACTGCGTTAAATATAAAATAGAACTTTAGACAATTATAGATATATCATGTACAAAAAATTAAATTTCTATGCTGCTAATTATGATACTTACGCCTGATCAGCCTTTGGTTGCAAGTAAACGACTGGACGAGCTGGTGGCTCACCACTACTCTCTCCAATCTGCTGGGAAGAGCCACGTCGCCGAGAGCCAGAACCAGAGCCAGACATAATATACCTGCCATATACATACATATACAATTCATAATAATTATGATCCGACGAACCATTAAAAATGTAATACAATATGCTACAAATGTGTCATGTTGTGTGTATGTGTTGAGTGTGTGAGTATACACTTGTTGTCATTAAAATTGTATAACTTTGGATAAATGCATTATTAATTAGAGATAAATGTAATGTGAATAATTGTAAAAATTACCGGATATTACTCAGTCGTCCTCGTCGTTTTCTGATTCAGACTCGGTTTCGTGTTCTCTGTCGTTTTCCTCTACACTCTCAAATGCTTCGACTAATACATTTGTCTCATCATTTAAAGGTCCAAAATCAGTTTGATCGTCTGTAATTGCTATTTCAACATTTTCCTCCAGATCTGCTTGATAGGCTTGTTCGTTTGGAATATTCTGTCCATCGAACGTAAATCTTACTTTGGTTTTAAAAACCGCAGACCAATCTGCTTTATCCCTTTTTAGAGATGGATAAGAGGCATAATAAGCTTGTAAGGCTTTGGCTAGTATAAAAGGGTCGTACTTTTGATAACGCGAGGTATGTTTAATTTCTATAAGATTATAATTTGGATGCACGTTAATACCAGAACCTGGAACATTGCTGAACCAGTTGCATCTAAACAAATAAACATCCTCCGCGGGTCTTGTAAAATATGTCAACTGCAAAATCTGAGTTAACACGCCATAAAAATCATTTATATGATTATTAAGATCATCACTGCCTTTAACAAATACACCAGTATTGTTTGTTAATTTTTCAGCACCGTATTCTTTGGTGTTGAATTTATATCCATTAACAAAAAATATTGGATACGTTTTAACTTTTCTTTTCGGTCCAAACGCCAAATGTTTCAGTCCTTCATCGAGCACATTATTTGTGGGATCAGAAACGTATTTCGAAAACCAAGTACTGAAATATTTGCTTAAATCGCCGCTTGGATTTTGTGATTCAAAAATACTGCAAACACAAACAAGATATATTACATTATTATTTATTTACACGTGTAGTATTAAATTTAACAAAACTTGGAAGGTGATAATTACCTAACAAATGGTGCAACTCAGGACAATTAAGAAGAATATATGTGTGTGTTACATGGTAATCTTTATCATCTAGCCATACTTCCACACATTTTCCAACATGTCGGCCATGTTGTTTAAAAATAGATAAGATTGATTCAGAAGAAGAATTTTATTCAACGGCCTCATCATTACGCGGAACACTTACAAATGATAAGTTCACATGATCATTAAAATAATGAGAGAAAAAGACAGAAGCTTCTTCTTCGATATATGATTTGCAAATAGAACCTTCAACTCGAGCTTTTTGTCTCATTTTTTTCTTTAAATGATTTAAGTACCTAATAAAAAATATTTCGGTTAAGTATTAACTTCTATTTAAAATTAAATTAACATTTACATACTCAGTATAGTAACATACCTTTCGAATGGATACATCCATCCATATTGCACAAGACCTCGAAGACGTGCTTCATATGGAAGATGAACAGGTAAATGCTCCATTACATTAAAGAAACCCGGAGGACATATTTTCTCCAGTTTGTAGAGCAGTATAGGAATTTCTTCTTCAAGTTTAAGTAGACGATCAACTTTTAACGTAGTTGAACAAAGCTCCTTGTAAAATAAACTAAGTTCTGTTATTACCGTCCAAACTTTTACCGGTAACAATTCTTTGAAAGCGATGGGTAACAAATTTTCCATCATTACATGACAATCATGGCTTTTCATTCCACTCAGTCTTCCATTTTTATAGTCGACACATCTCCGAAGATTAAAGGAAATTCCATCGGGAAATCGTAATCCTTCCACCCATTTTAACAGTACTTTAACTTGGTTGATGTCTAGTTCGTAACATGCTTTGGGTTTTTTACTGTCATTGGGCTTCATATGAAGCTCAGGACGATTGCATATTTCCTCTATATCACATCTAGATTTCAAATCGTCCTTAGTCTTGCCCTTCACATTCAAAACTGCATAAAACACATTATCAAATACGTTTTTTTCGTTATGCATCACGTCAATGTTATGACGGATTAAGACATTTTTCCAATAAGGCAATTCCCAGAATATACTTAGTTTGCACCAATTATGAAATGTCGATTTACCTTGAATTTCAATTTGTTGTCCGGTCTCGTGTATTTTTGGATAATCTTTTACAAGTTCATATATATCATCGCTTGACCAAACCGTTGGTGGTCGTAGAGTCTCATGCCTATTAGCTAAGAAGTTTTTTTTGTCTCTTCTAAAAGGGTGATTAATATGAAGAAAACATCGATGACAATCAAACCATGAAATTTTCTTCCCATGCGATAAGGAAAATGCTCGTATTTCTTCCATGCAATAAGGACAAGCAAAACAATCGGCCGTACTCCAACCCGAAAGCATTGCATATGCAGGAAAATCGCTAATAGTCCATAACAGAGAAGCGAACATCCAAATTTTTTTATTTTTTTGATATGTCGTATGTTTCAACTCCTTCATATCATAATATTTTCAACTCTTCGATTAACGGTTGTAAGTAAACATCAATGCCCTGTGTCGGATCATCAGGGCCAGGGACGACAATTGTGAGAAACATATATTTAGTTTTCATACACATCCACGGGGGTAGATTGTAAGGTGTGATTATTATAGGTCAAGATGAATATTTTGAACCAAACTGAGAAAACGGTGAGAAGTCGTCTGTACATAAACCTAGTCTAACGTTGCGGCTCTCCGCTGCGAAATCGGGATATTTCTGTCAAAATATTTCCATGCTTCTCCATCGGATGGGTGTGTCAACGTACCTTCTTGAGGTGTTCTCACACTGTGCCATCTCATATGATGCACTGTTACAGATGATGCATATAACCGTTAAAGTCTAGGGGTGATGGGTAAATAATGCATACGCTTGTACGGAACTTCTTTTTCCTTCTTTTTCCTCGGTTTGTATCTTTCTTGATTACATATTTTACAATTTCTAAGATTGATGTCTTCTTTCCAATACAACATGCAACCCTTTAAACATGTATCTATTTTTTGATATGGAAAACCGAAAGATGAAATAAGTTCTTCACTTCATAATAATTTTCGCACATTAAATTATCGGGTGGCATATGACGTTTAGCAGCTTGAACAACAGCCGTAAATCCAGCTTCTGTATGGTTGTATTTTGATTTCATTGCAATGTATTCTGTAGTTACCGATAATTGAGAGCCGCTTAAACATCCATTCCAAAGGGGTTTTTTAGCATGATCCAATAAATCATATATTTTTTTAGCTGCAACATTTGGTTCCTCTTCGACGTTAACATCGTCGTTATCAATTTCAACGGTAGGGAACATTGATCGTGCTACATCTTCGACCATATGTTCTATGAGATTCGTACTAACTTCATCACTAATGACCTCCACCGACTATTCTTGATTATTAGGGGCTAAAATTTCTCCATGACGATCCCACAGCAAATAATTAGGTACGAAACCGTATTGGCGCAAATGAACCTTAGCTATATTCGGTACTAAATAGTTCAACAATTTGCATCTACTACATGGACAACGAATTTCTTCATCGTTTGCAATATTACTTATAGCAAATTCGATGAACACTTGTACCCCTTTTAGAAAATGTTCACTTATTGCGCCATTAATTTCCCTTCTTTGATACATCCAACTCCGATCATTAAAGTAATTGATCATTTTTCCTACTTGAAAACCTATGATAAAGTAAAAAAATTATAAATCGTTCATTTTATATTTTGTTTAAATTTTATTTACTGATTTAGTAAACATGTACTAAATTTTATATTTTTTCTACAAACTTTATTTTAAATAAACAACTATTGATTCATTGCCACTTATGTGTCTTCTTTGATGGTCGGTCATCCTACTTCCCATTACAAACACAATAGTAATTATATTCCGTAAATCATATCATTTTAAACGATTTCACAAAATTTCGGCAGCATTTCCCCCGTGTTCCTTGTATCGTACACAAATGCGTGTACACAAGGAACGTAAAGGAAATGCCATCGAAATTTTGTGAACCGTTTAAAGTGATATGATTGACGAAATATAATTACTTTATAGTGTTTGTAACTTGTCCAATACAGGGACAAATCCGACAAATGATGTATCAGATGAATAGAGTTGTCCCTTTTGTGGAAAAAACGAATATCCCTAAAACGATCATATACAACATATGTCAGACGGGGCCAAATATATCTAAGGATTTAAATATTTTTTATCTTAAATTTAAATATATAACTCGTTTAATTAATATTGGTTTATATTTTACCATTTTATTACATAAGTACTAAATTCATTTATACACAAAATTTGTACACAAAATTCATTTATACAAATTCATTTATTACAAATTCATTTATTACAAATTCATTTATTACAAATTCATTTATACACTAAATCAATTCGCGTGTTCGCACAAATACAAAACTCATGTTCGCACAAATGCAATATCCGTTCTAACGGCTTCCAAATGCAATAAACTCTATCACACACATACGTTCAATACTAACCAAATCAACACAAACTAATGTAATATCCTAAATTACAAAATTTTCAATCGGTAATAACTTGTTCATTATGGGATAATAGTTGCAATTAGGGGATAACATGATGTAATATGCATACACTAACAAGTAGGAATCAATCACAATTCGAATTAAACCCTAAATAAAAAAAACCTAAATATTAGGCTTAGCAAAATTACCGATTTGGAGAGCTAGAAGGGTGGAGATGGGCTGGAGCAGCTTCTAGATGGCGTCGGAGGTGGTTGGGATGGTGTTTGGGGCGGCGGTAGCAGGCTAGGATGTGGTGGACTGGGGGAATTGGGTGAAAATATTGATTGGGGAAGGAGATAATGAGTTGCAGGTCTGCTCTCGGGGAAATATGCAGGAAATTTTCCAACGGCCGCAAACGGCTTCATTCCAACGGTTTCCAACGGCTTCAGACGGTTACGTCAAAATCCAACGAGCCGTTCGAAGTGCCGTTGGAGGCCGTTGGAACATGGGCGTTGGAATAGACTGTATCTCTAGTAGTGGGATATGTTTGTAGATATAATATATCATTTTGGATTAAACATAAATAAAGTGGAAATTTCTAATAAGGAAAATAATTTGGAATAGATTTAAAAGAAATAAATACAATGGAAAATATGATTATTATGGGGAAAAAATATTAATAATATAAGTATATAGAAGGAGAAAATTTTGTTTCGATTTTATAAGTTAAGTTGCTAAAATGAATTTAAATTTCTGGGACTCTCAATTTTCGAAAATAAGATTTCAAAAATATATAACTTGATTTATTACTGTAATTGATATATTATACTCATATGCAATTATATGAAGTAGTGTTTTGGATCATATATGGGTTGTAACAGGATTTAGAAATTTAGAATGGATGGTTTGAAAAAAAAATTAGTCAAATGTATATGCGGATATATAATAGTATTACTTTGAGTTGAAAATAAATTTTCCAAAGATGAAGCAAAATTTTGAGATATTTTTTGTAAAATCAATATTTTCAAGGAATTATATTTAAAGTTTTGTAAGATGGCAATGTTTTGGAAAGTGAAGAAGTTAAATTTGGCAAGCTAAACTATTGCATATGGACAATAAAGTAACTACTAGCTGTCACATTAATCTTGTTTAGCTAGTAACTGAATACTGCATTGTACGAGTTATATTTAATTAGCAAATACATTGAGTAACTTGTTATAACATTAATTATTATGCTGTCTCTACATTTTGCTAGCCAAAAATATATTGTTTCGCTTTGATATCCTTTTAGGGAAAACAGTAACATGTGACCCTTAGGCACATGTTAAAGCATATAATTTTTACTTCAAATGTCCTTGTTGGATATCGAATTTGATTTGTTTGTAGGAGTATAATTAAGTTGTCACAATTCTTATCTTGTCTTTTTGTATAATAAATTTATGGCCACATGCTAGCATTATTAATTTATTATACATCACAGTATACCTTGATAAACGTTAATGTATATATTTAGCTAATGTACATATATTACTATACAGTGTCCATGCTAGGATGTATTGTCTGTGGTGCAACAATTTATCAATGGAATAAATACATTTATAATATACGAGCGTTATGGCACGCACTTCACGCATGATAATGACACGCGTTTTATGCGTGAATTATCTTTAATAATAGTTGTAATAGCTTTGGTGTCGCACTTTTTTGATATCAACGTGAACTACAAAAAACGTTCCTCTATATGTTATCAAATCTGAATCACTTAAAAATAGGATCTAATATTAAACTTCATTTATAAATTCAAATGCCCTTAAAAGTAGGATCTAACAATTAAACATGCTTTACAAATTCAAAACGCTTCTAAAAATAGGATCTAAAATTAAACTTTCTTTACAAATTCAAAATATTTCTTTACAAATATACAAATTTTAATATCACTTGAAAATAAAAAAAATCATTTGTTTAACTGATTTAAACGTACAATTTATAAGGAAAACAATTCACGCGCGAATCGCGTGCCATAACACTCGTTTTTCTATAAATTGAATATGTTAGATTAAGCGGTATTAAGATTTAGGAATATTTGTGGAGCAAAATTTTGAATTTGCAAAAGAAAATTTAGTTATTAGATCTTATATTTATGCGACAATAAGGTTTGATAATCTTTGTAGAGTTTTATTTATTAGATCCTATATTTAAAGGATATTATGATATATTCAATAATATTTGTAGAGGAGAATTTTGAATTTGTAAAAGAAGTTATATCCAAATTTTAAGCGATATTAAGGTAGAGAGTATTTTTGGTAGTTCACGCTGATACCAAAAAAATGTGACATCAAAGGTATGGCTTTACTATACCCTCCTCAGGAGTTTACCGGTCTGCCGGGTTCTCCTGGGTTTAAAAAAAAATTGAAGCGTCAACTTCACATGCGAGGGTGGAAAATAAAGCAAGGGCACTCTGTAAACAGTTGAATGTGTTTTGTCAGGAAGAAAAAATGTACAAACATTATTAGTGCGAAATTATCCGTGTCCTTAGCAGTTTTGGTTTTTTTTCTTCTTCTTTCTTTTACATATAGCATTGATCCAGTTGTAATCAGATTTACCAATATTTTACTTCCTTGGTCTAAGTTTCTATCTTAAATGTATTGAACATGTATGGTCACCAAAAAATACAGATATTTAAACAAATAACTTATTTTACATATATATATATATATATATATATCTATAACAAATTTTCTTTGGTTTAACGGAAAGATAAACAAAAGGATAAAGAAGGGCTATGATTTAAAGATAACATGTATATCAGATGGCTATTATCAAACCACCTCACCAAACTTAACAGCGTTAGATTTTTCTTCGTTCACTTCAACCATCCCACGATGAGCACCCTCTCTCATATCCTCCTAACTTCTCAACTGACTCCCACGATGAGCAACCTATCCCAATTCCTATTCTCATCTCAGATTGTAGTCGCTTCACCATTTATTTTGATTTCGAAGAAGGTATGGCTGATGATTTTCAAGCAAAGAATTGGGTTTTTGAATGATGGGTTGGATAAAGCAATCTCGGTAGTAAAATTTGTTGCATCTAACAAGGTTAGTTAAATTGTTTATTTACTCACCACTAAATTTTATTATCAATCTGATAACATTTCAGTCAGTTTACTTGATTTCCCCCAATTTTGATCAGACTTTGTTTAACTAATCTATATATTTCTTTTTAGTCTCTTCCTCTTCTTCAAAACGCAACTTTATAATGAATTTTAGGTAGTACAAATGTTCTCTTTGCGTAACCTTTTTTTCGTGGGTATCAGATGAGGCCACTACTCATAGTTTATGTTTGTTTAATCATAACCTAGCTTTTATCTTATTATAGTTTATGTTTGATTAAACTAAGGCCACTAATTACTTTCTCCTAGACCGTATTCATTAATACTATTTCCAGTTAGTCAAATTAACCACTCCACATTATAAATTCAATTTCTACATTTTGCAATTGTATGATTATTGGAAGCCTGCTTGAAGTGAGAAAAATATCATTGTATTTCTCTAATCATCTGTTAGGGATTTTGCGGTTTGAGACAAATTTGATGGCGATTGCGATGAAAATAATCCTGTACTTCCGACTTCAAGGATCTATGGAATAGATTCTTTCAGACAATAGTTCAACCCACCAAGTACAAACGAGTTATCGAACTATCGACTTTCAGGATTCAATGAAGCCCTATAACAGCGTAATCGGATTCAAACTTTGCACGCCTTTGATCCGACCAAGAACACTTTAGCAATGGTTTCTGATGATGCAATTTGTATAGAATAGAATGAAGAGGAAGAAGGAACAAATCTGCAACAATTCAGCGTTTGCAACACCTTGCAGATGTTACAAAATATAGGGTAATGGAAGTGCAACGATTAGCAACACTTCCCTGGCATTGCAGATCTGTGGAAGAAGAAGAAGAAGAGCACCAGAAAAACTGTTCTCAATGATTTCTGGGCGTCACTATTTATAGTGGTAGAGAGGTGCCGATTCGCCAAGTGTCACAACCGTTTGCAACGGCCGTGTCTATTCATTTTGCAACGGTTCAAAAACGGTCGCGTCTATTCGTTTTGCAACGTTTTTTTTAAAAATGTTACAATTTACCGCCATTAATTCAAATTTAGAAATTTTGGTTTTGGGTCCTTAACGGGCTGAAATCCAACCCGTTACTATTTACATATGATCCAAAAATATTTTCGGATCCGAACCCGAAACCCGTACCCGACCCGGCCTGGTTCAGTTCGGTCGGACGGACGGCGGCGGCGCGCGTGTGGTGTTGCATGACTTCTCTCCTCACAACAAAGCAAACATGTAGGAGCCCCAAGGCCCCAACATCCACATGAAGATACTTTATTTATACAAATATATTGTATAAGATTCTATCATGTGGGACTAACTTCTCTTCTTCCTCTTTACTTCTTCTCTTCCAAATCAAAAAACCAAAGCCCCAATACAATGTTTGAAAATTTTACAACAATCTCCCCCAATTTTCAAAATAAATAAATAAATAGGACGGCTGAATCACTAGAGTGACTTCCTACATACCCAAGTGGGATCAAGCCTATGTAGTTCTAAGATAAAGTTTTGCATCATCGTGAAAACCAACACATAAAAAAAGGTATCTTTTGGATTTGAACCTTTACTTAGTGTAAACCATTCAAAGCCTTATCTAGATTCTATGGTGAACTAATCTTGAACCAAGTATCCATAATGATAAAACCGAAACAATCACACATGTTGATTTCCTTAGGTAAAGTGTTCTGTATTGCTCAGCACGTTAATGGCCATGTGCTTAAATCCTGGTTCATGAGTCTACTTAGAAAGCGGTCTTACTTTCCTAGGAAACGACCTGATTTCCATACTCATATAGGTAAGTCTCTTAAGGTGTTTCTGCGATTCACCTTTTAAGATTTCTAGACTTATTAAGGATATATATTCATCCTTTGTTCTTGCAGAATCCAACACTAAATATTATGGGATTATCGATTTAGTGTTCCATAATCATTCTCTTAACTTGTTGGTACCCATTGAACTTTGTCTATCCTTTTCAAGACATAAGTTGGGTTTCTGTTAAGGATGATCAACCTTCATTCACAGACCTTAGTCCCATTTCTTGTGACTTTATAGAAACCATTGCCTTTGGAAGACTCTTTGTAAGTGGATCAGCCAAGTTTTTCTTCGTTTCTATGTAGTCAACAGTTATTACTCCTCGTTTGAGTAACTGTCTCACCATTTGATGTCTTAGACTCACATGTCTAGACTTTCCATTATATGTCTTATTAAACACATTGTATATCGTTGCTTGATTGTCACAGTTAATCAAGACTGCTAGAGATGGCTTCTTCCATAAAGGGATTTCCATTAATAAATTCCTAAGCCATTCCGCTTCTTTACATGCATCTGCTAATGCAATCAATTCTGACAACATTGTTGAGTCAGAAATACAGGTCTGCTTCTTGGAAGCCCAAGACACAGCAGCGCCTCCTAATGTAAAGATCCATCCAGTAGTAGACTTGGATTTCGATTCTACATTGTTCCAGGTTGCATCACTATATCCTTCTATTACAGCAGGATATCCTTTATAAGATAAACCATATTCAATGGTTCCTTTCAAATAAGCTAAAAATCTGGAAATAGCTTTCCAATGTTCGAAACCTGGATTGCTCGTAAATCGACATAATACACTTATAGCATGTGCGATGTCTGGTCTAGTGCAATGCATAGCATACATAAGACTCCCAATGACACTGGAATACTCTAGTTAAGAGATAGTACGTCCAGTGTTCTTTTCTAATTTAATACTAGGATCTAAAGGAGTTGGTGCTGGTTTGTCATCGTAATGACCATACTTTTGTAGGAATTTCTCTATGTAATGAGATTGAGTTAGTAATAACTCCCCCTCTTTCCTAATAATTTTAATTCCCAAAATTACATCAGCCTCTCCTAGATCTTTCATATCGAATTCAGAAGACAGAAACTTTTTAGTTTCATTCACACATAATATATTGGAACCAAATATTAGCATGTCATCAACGTATAAACATATTATAACACTACCGTTGTTATCCGGTTTGCTATAAATACATTTATCAGCATCATTAACAATGAATCCATATGACAGTGCAACTTTATCAAATTTCTCATGCCATTGCATGGGAGCTTGCTTCAGGCCATAAAGAGATTTTACTAATTTGCAAACTTTCTTTTCTTGGCCTGGGGTTTTGAAACCTTCAGGTTGTTCCATATATATCTCTTCTTCTAAATCTCCATTTAGAAAGACAGTCTTTACATCCATTTGATGTATGACTAATTTATAAATTGATGCAAGTGCAATTAAACAGCGTATAGAAGATATGCGAGCAACTGGAGCATATGTATCAAAGTAATCTACTCCATGTCTTTGCTTATATCCCTTAGCAACTAATCTGGCTTTAAACTTATCAATGGATCCATTTGTATTCAACTTTTTATTGAATATCCATTTACATCCTATATGTTTAGCACCAGGAGGTAAATAAGTTAAAATCCAAGTTTGGTTTAACAGTATGGAATTCATTTCATCATTGATAGCTTCTTTCCAGAAATTGGAATCTCTGGAACTCATAGCTTCAGAATAAGTTTTGGGATCGTCATCGACGTTCATTACATATTTAGTCACATTAAGGACTTCGTCCTTACTGCCTTCTATAAGATATGTAATGAAGTCAGGACCATAGTCCTTCTCTATTCTCGCTCTTTTACTTCTCCGTTGTTCAGTACTATTATCTGGTACTGATACTTCCTTGCTGTTTTGAGCAGGAGCATAATCATCGTCATTGATATCATTAGCCATACTAGGTTCTGGACTAGATGATCTCAATGGGATCTCAACAGTTTGATTTTCAAAAAATTCTACATCTACAGATTCTATAACTTCTAGGGTGTCAAGAATAAGGAATCTATAAGTTATACTATTAAGTGAATATCCTATGAAAACACATTTAAATGCTCTATTTCCTAACTTTGGTCGTTTAGGGTCTGGTTTTCTAACATATGCTAAGCAACCCCAAACTTTAAGTCTAGTTAGATTAGGTTTCCTATTAAACCATAATTCACAAGGGGAAATATTATTCTTTTTAAGTGGTACTCTATTTAAAATATAACATGCAGATAACATAGCATCACCCCATAGGTTATAAGGCAAATTAGAACTTATGAGCATGGCATTAACCATTTCTACTAAAGTTCTATTCTTCCTTTCAGCAACACCATATTGTTGTGGTGTATATGGGGCAGTACATTGGTGAACTATACCTTGTTGTTTACAAAACAAGGTGAATTCATTTGAGAAATATTCACCACCACGATCTGAATGTAATATTTTAATTTTAACTCCTAATTGTGTTTCGACCTCTGCTTTGTAAATTTTGAATTTATCAAAAGCCTCATCTTTAGTTTTCATTAGATATACATATGCATATCTAGTATAATCATCAATGAATGTTATATAGTATTGGTTACCACCATAGGTGATATGACTTTTTAAGTCACCCACGTCACTATATACCAAATCAAGCAAACCAGTTTTCCTTTCTACGGATTTAAAGGATTTTCGGTGTATTTTTGCTTGAACACATATTTCACATTTAGAGATGGTATCGAAATCACAATCAGAAATTAATCCTAATTTATGTATATTTCTAATGGAATTATAATTAACATGTCCTAATCTACCATGCCATAAATTAATAGAATCAACAATATAAACAGAAGATTTCTTTATTAGATTCAACTTAATCATGCCGTTACAAGAGTATCTCTGTCCAATGAATCTACCATTCTTAGACAACACTAGCTTATCAGACTCATACACCATCTTGAATCCTCCTTTGTTAAGAAGGTATCCAGATACCAAATTCTTACACATATCAGGTACATAAAATACATTTACTAGTGTAAGAACTTTTCCAGAGGTGAAAGTAAGTTCTATAGTGCCTTTTCCTAGAACTTTGCTTGGAACCTTATTTGCTCCAGTAACTTTGTCGGCTACTCCTTTATTTTCTTCGTAACTCTTGAATAGATTACGGTCTTTGCAAATGTGAATGGTTGCTCCAGTATCGAACCACCAATCATTATCATTGCCGCTAACAGAGTTCGCCTCTTTCACTATAGCCACAAGCGAGTCTTCGACCACATTCACTTTTTGTTGTTTCTTCCAAAGACGGCAGTCTCGGGCATAGTGGTCGGGCTTGTTACAAAAATAACAAGCACCTTTCTTTTTGTTGTTGGTTTTGGAATGATTATTCTTCTTAAACCGTGTCTCATTCTTTGGCTTTAACTTATCAGTAATTTCAACATTATTTGCCTTAGAATGGGACTCGGTTTGCGGATTATCATCTAGATCGCGTTTGCGAGAGTCTTCTTCAATACGAAGATGATGCTGTAAACTATCTAAATTATAATCCGTTTCCACATGCTTCATCTTTTTCTTATAATCATTCCAACTATGCGGAAGTCTCGAAATTATAACTCCAACAACAAAAGATTCAGGGAGATCAATTCCAGCATCTTTAAGTTGATTCACCAACCGTAAGATTTCGCTTACTTGTCCACTTATGGACTTATTGGTGACCATTTTGAAATCCATAAAATTAGAAATAAGAAACTTTTTATTACTTGTCTCGGATATGCGGTACTTATTCTCCAGAGCAGTCCAAAGTGCCTTCGCTGTTTCCAAGGTCCTATGAGCATTGTAGACTGGGGTAGATAGCGCATTCAGAATATGGCCTCTGCATAGAAAATCGTCCTCTTTGCACGTTTAGCCTTTAGAGCAGCATCATCCTTATCAGTTTCCTCTGGGATTTCTTCCAAGTCATTTTCCAAAATGTAGAACAACTTGACGGTGACCAAGAAAAATTTCATCGTCTCTTTCCAACGAGTGAAATTGTCGCCATCAAAATGCTTTAATCATGATAGATGCTGATTCATAACTTGTAGAGCGCTCGAACCTTCCATGGTTGAATAATATTGTCTGAAATTTGTTGGGGATTTTGCGGTTCGAGACAAATTTGATGGCGATTGCGATGAAAATAATGCTGTACTTCCGACTTCAAGGATCTATGGAATAGATTCTTTCAGACAATAGTTCAACCCACCAGGTACAAACGGGTTATCGAACTATCGACTTTCAGGATTCAAATAAGCCCTATAACAGCGTAATCGGATTCAAAGTTTGCACGCCTTTGATCCGACCAAGAACACTTTAGCAATGGTTTCTGATGATGCAATTTGTATAGAATAGAATGAAGAGGAAGAAGGAACAAATCTGCAACAATTCAGCGTTTGCAACACCTTGCAGATGTTACAAAATATAGAGTAATGGAAGTGCAGCGATTAGCAACACTTCCCTGGCGTTGCAGATCTGTGGAAGAAGAAGAAGAAGAAGAGCACCGGAAAAACTGTTCTGAACGATTTCTAGGCGTCACTATTTATAGTGGTAGAGAGGTGCCGATTCGCCATGCGTCACAACCGTTTGCAACGGCCGTGTCTATTCATTTTGCAACAGTTCAAAAACGGTCGCGTCTATTCATTTTGCAACGTTTTTTTTAAAAAACGTTACAATTTCCCGCCATTAATTCAAATTTAGAAATTTTGGTTTTGGGTCCTTAACGGGCTGAAATCCAACCCGTTACTGTTTACATATGATCCAAAAATATTTTCGGATCCGAAACCCGAAACCCGTACCCGACCCGGCCTGGTTCGGTTCGGTCGGACGGACGGCGGCGGCGCGCGTGGTGTTGCATGACTTCTCTCCTCACAACAAAGCAAACATGTGGGAGCCCCAAGGCCCCAACATCCACATGAAGATACTTTATTTATACAAATATATTGTATAAGATTCTATCATGTGGGACTAACTTCTCTTCTTCCTCTTTACTTCTTCTCTTCCAAATCAAAAAACCAAAGCCCCAATACAATATTTGAAAATTTTACAACATCATCTGTGCTCATTCTCTCTCTTAAATGTATAAAGGGGCCAAGGCTAGGAAGAGGAGCAGGAGTGTGCCAACTATATAATTAGCAGTTCAGAAATATCCTATCTTTATCTTTATTCATTTCCCCACTTGCCACTATTTCCTGTCAATTTTGAGGTTGTCCATGTAATTTCATATGCATGCACTTAAGCTGTTTGAGTATTGAATTCTGAATTTTCTTTTAAATCACATGTTCATTCGCATAATACTTTACTATATATGGGACAATTGCAGTAGTCCATTTTCCTGAATTTGATTGCTAAAGTCTAAACTGTATTAATCAGTGCCATCACAATGATTTGGTAACCTAAATTTTTTGATGTCCTATTTCTGATTTTAATTTTTTAACAATAGAATCTCTGATTAACAATTCTATGTGGTTCATAATTATAGGTGTAGCTAATAGGAATTTATACTGTGGAAACACAATGATGAGAAAATATTTGCCGGAGAAATTTGAATTTGGCGAGGAAGAAGAAGCGGGAAACATGTTAACACCATCGTGCTTATAAGGTATCATTCCACATTAACATGTTTTCATTATGTATTGATAAAAATGTGTTTACGTTTTCTAGCTATTTGAATGAATGCTTATGGATTACTTCTTAATTAACCAATATATTTATGATAATCGGTGTATACTTTGTTTTCATGTGAGATATAAAAATCATTGCTAACTTAGTAGTACTAACTTTGCACATTTTGCAAATTTTCGAAGTGATGTATGTTTAAGGCATATGTGTTCTACAGCTGTTGTTAATATATGATGAAAGTGGATATATGGATAAAAATGCGTTTATGTTTTCTAGCTATTTGAATGAATGCTTATGGATTACTTCTTAATTAACCAATATATTTATGGTAATCAGTGTATACTTTGTTTTCATGTGAGATATAAAAATCATTGCTAACTTAGTAGTACTAACTTTGCACATTTTGCAAATTTTCGAAATGATGTATGTTTAAGGCATATGTGTTCTATAGCTGTTGTTAATATCTGATGAAAGTGGATATATGGATGTAAAAATAGCTCACATTACAATAGAATCTTAGGATGCTTGCTAAATTAAATATAAGGTCGTTTTATCATGTTGTTGAACATGGCCCTCCATTTGAGTGTCAGTATAACAATCTTTCAGGTTTGTTGTAAGCATGTACATATAGCTAACATTTGCAAAAAAATAAAATTGCATATGGCAACAAGATTACTTATGGTAGTTGCTATATAATCGTTTTAACTCAGCAATAAAACATTTTTCAATCAAATCAATATAGCTTTGACTGTCAAGTTATGCTTATCACGTGCTAATAATAATAATTTATGATGAAAATAAATCAATAATTTCCTTGATCTGTGTTTTACTATTGGTTTAATTTTTAAGAGGTTTTATATCAGTGTAGGCATACCTGTTATACCTTTGTAGAGAAGAGTTTATTTTGAAATTTGGTTACTTGGCTATTGTAGAATACCTTTTAAATTTCATTTTACTACGTATTTTGATCAAATTTATGTGAATACTTTGCATTAACTAATATATTTAGTACTAAACAATTCGAGTAATATATTCAATAGGCAAAATGTTCCCCTATGGGAATTAATGTACTTACGAAGTTTTTAAATAATCATTTCAACTCTTTAATACAGCATTTTGCAACCAAATCAATAAAGTTTTGATTATCAGAGTTATACCTAATCATGTCCTAATTGTAATAACTCATGAAGCAAATTAAATTAATAATTGCTCTAATTTGTTTATCATTGTTGTGATATTGATTCAATCTTAAGAGGTTTTATATAACTGTAGGCATAGCTGTTATATCTTTTGTAGACTAAAGTTGGTTTTAAAATTTGATTACTTGGCTATCTCAAAAGGCAATATAATCCAATTTTACTAATTATTTTGATTTAATTTACATGAATAATTTGAATTAACTAATATATTTAATAGTACATAATTTGAGTAGTATTCAACAGTAGATAATTTGACTAATGTATAAAATCATATCTACTTCTAAAAATTGATTATTTTATTAGTAAAAATTGATTTGTACATACTTTGGAATTAGATGCTATAGATTTTAGTCAAATTAATTTACGCTACTTGTTCTACTGCTACTTAATCAAATTTTGCTGGCCAATCTGACTAAGATTAGCAGTAATTATTGCTATTCTATAATAACTAAATTAATTACCAATTTGAGTAAAAAATATATTTGGTAAGATATTAATGAATTTCAATTAGTATCAGTCTATATTCAGCTGCTATAGTTGACCTTTTTATCTTTCCATCACTATTTACTATACCTACTAAAAATGCCTTCATCTAATTTATAGCTAAGATCAGTAAATTTTCTTATTAAATACTATTTGAATTTACTTTTACTCAGACTTGATCAATCAACTTGATTTGTAGCCGAATATATATTAATCAAATTTTACCAAATATTTGTTTTTTTCTCTCCTGGAAAAAAAGAACCTTAAATTATTGATGAAACTGAATCAAAAGGTGATGATTAGCAGTACAAATAAATTTAGGTAACTTTAATTTCTTTAAAAAAATTGATATTTTTTTTGTTTGGATGAAAAATATCATTTTTTGTGCTATCAATTTTTCGCTTTTCCTCCTATTCTTGAACTGAACAGCATAGCTATGGAGTCGGAGTCTGCGAAATTTTTGAGAAAGCTAGGGCTTTTAGATCAGAGCAGCAAGATAATTTGACAGAGGAAAATTGAGAGTGATGAGAAGAGAGAAAAGAGGAAGGGAACATCGTGTTCAAATTGTTGGAAGTTTGGCAATGTATACTCATAATTTTGTTAGTATGGCTTCTACACATGAGTTGTATTTCAGTTATCAGGTGTGACATTTCACTTTTCATTAATTCTCCAATTTCCTTCTTATAGCATACGCCTAGACATATTTGTATTATCCCTGGTAGAAGGTGCCCCCTTTAACCTGTAATTTATCTTTGTGTGTTAATAGAACAATGGATGTAGTGAAATGGTATTCCATGATTAAAGTTATTACAATTGGAATGAAGATACGTGAAAATACACTTTTAGAAGCTCACAGTCAAAAACTGACTGGGCCTAAAAATATTATAACTCACAGTTGGATACCATGCTTAACAAATTGACGCATTATACAAAATATGTCACATTGTCAAAATAATGTTATCTATAATACTTTTGATAATAGAACACAAAATAAATAAATTTCTACCAACCATCAAATTGATTGGCTAACATTACGAGCCTGCTGATTTAAGAGGTGGCTCTTGAATAAATGCAGTGCTTATAAAGAATATTTTTAATTTTATTTACATTCAATTAAAGTATTACATGTATTCGCTGAAAATATTTTTGATTCTTCCATTTTCTACAGACTTAACGGGAAGAACATATGGCTGATGAATGTTGTATTAGTTGATTGTCCTAATTCTAACATACTCTATCATTTTGATATCGTTGAATTAACATTTAGATTAATGGTAAAACCGAGTTCTTGAATCCTGGAGGCAGCGTTAAAGGTCGCATATCGGTTTATAATACTAAAAGGTGAAAAGTAAAAAGTGAAATAGTGCAAACTGTTTATTCATCAAGTTCATTTACCGGTTGTACAATCAATCAAAATTTTGTTTAATCTCACTCATTACTCTTCATTATATTTGCAATTTGATATTTGAATTCTTTTTTATGTCTGTTTTATGTACAGTTAATTTTCTGAAGTTGTGTTATCCTTTCAAAAATGTTACTAGATTAGTTTTCGGCCACCAGGTTCTATGGTAAAAGAATAAATCTGTTCTCCTTTAACATTAGCATCTGAATTACTGAAAATTATTTATGCATATTCGAAATAAAGTTTGTGAGAATCCCGCATTATAGCGATTGTCCAACAACATAAATCTGCACAAGGTACTGTTTTTTCTTTTTCAAACCCATATATTTTGAGCACAGTGTATAAAAAAAATCAAAATATAAATCGAAGTTCCTACATACTTGAAATTATTACTACCGTTCAAAATTGTATATTTACATTAGTTCAAAATATAATCATAATCTGAAAGTTATTGACATTATAAGAAAAACCAGCACAATCATCTTTATACAGCTAAAACATATATTAGAAATCAAACATGATCATAATTCACTCAACTTAAAAACAATTGTGAAGAAAATCTACTCGCTGCTTGACAATTTTATATAAACATATTTTTATTTTAGGTTTAAGAATCTTAAGGAAAAGTTTACAAATGTTTGGATAGAGGTCAAAAGCTTTGTTTTCTAATTTTGTCACTATAGCTACGCTTCCAAGTACGGGTATTAGTAATCGATTTATTCTTGATATTTTACTCATGACTAAATTTCATTTACTTAAACATCTGGGCTTTTTGATCCACTTGATAAGTCTTATATTGCAGCTTATATGACATAGACAACTGTGTATTGTTGTATTGTGTTCATTTGTTCTAAATAGAACTGTATTATTTATATGATACTCATGCCTACAAACTATAATATCCATTAACCTATGCACCCGTGCAATGCATGGGCTTCCACTTGTGTGTGTGTATATATATATATATATTATAAGGCTGCTGCAGCGAATAGGAAAAAAAGAAGAAAGACAAAATTTTGTTCATGAAATTGATATTACTTAAATCTATGTTAAGTATAGCTTCTCGTGGTTAAAATTATTGACATCTTCAAATTTGCAGCCATTAGTATAACTGTTTAGTTAAAAGTAAGTGGTACATATTAATTTCTATGCCTTAAATCTTTGATTTTGTTTACTGGGTTAAGGAGTTCAATGTTTCTAATCTGCTATTCAATGTAACGAATTTACATTTGAGATCCTTCTCATTTTGTGATTTTAGTCTTGAGAACCTTGTAGAAAATGCCTTGTTAAAATACATGTTGCATGTATATTAAATTTAAGCATACTTACTATATACGACTAATATTTGAGGTTGAGTTAAGTATAGATGCTTGGAATTGCTTAATGGGTCTAAGATGCTTGGAACATGTACATTAAAAATACTCAAATAAGGTACCTCTAGTATTTAAAATATATAAATATTGATATATATTGTGTTTCCGATCGTGTTGTCGATGTATATTGTAAATACTATATTTGTGAAACTGTAAACGACTCTCCGTCGAAAAGAGACTGTCGAAATTTTTCAAAAATTTTAAAAATTTTCAATAATTTTTCGTATGCGAAGAAACGAAAAATCAATAAACGTGTCTACTCAAAAATTTAAAGCATACGATAAAAATTAACCTTACCATTAACTACTTAGAGTATCAAGTGAATTTCGACTTGATTGTAGATTCTTGAATACGATGGAAATTAATGGTTGAGTTGTGTATGACGTCTTCCTATAATAAATTGTGCGGATGCAATTTTCATAAGGGGGAGGTTTGTAACAACCCTAGTTTGAAGTCGTATCATTCTACAAATTTAATTAAAATAAAAATATTCGAATTCAAATTTTGATAATTATCATTGTTTTTGAAATCAAATTAGTATTCGATTAAAGTTTGTTTAGTAAAGGAGTTTGTTATAATAGAATTGAATTAGTTAATAAATTCTTTTTTTAGATAAAATAAATTCATTTGTACCAACATATCGAATTAAAAGAAATTGAGCAATTATCGAAGTATGTTGAATGTAGTGAAGTGTAAATCAGTTTAAATTGAATTGGAACGGAATTACAAATCAATACTAGAACGACTTAAAAAAAATAACAAATATAAATGGAAAGTAAAAGCCCAGCCCATTTAAACAAAGACCATTACCGTATCTAATTCTAGCTCCATATTTTCGTTTTCATAACTTGCCTTAGCGGATGTTCCTCCTCTTGCCTAGATTACCAAATCGAAAGAAAAAAAGAATCGAGAAATGCAGACCAGCGACGACAAATGCAATAATGGTGCAATTAATGATTAGACGAGTTATTAAACTCACATGCCTATCTCTATATTACTATTTGTTTATTGCATGCCTTCGTCGTTTTAGATTTCGATGAATATTGATTTTGAATTGATTGAAATATGGTTGCATGTTGTGATTTATCTTATCCATCAAATGATATGGATCAGATTAGATTGTTTGGAGATATATTGAATTGTTATGCGGATTAAAAGAAATCAATTTGCAAAAGGAACGCCGTTCGATTGTAAATTTAATTTCCTTTTATTAATTTATATAGAAACACCTACATTGTTTGTGTGATTGAAGTTGTTAGAAAACAACTCGAATCACTAATAATTACATATCTATACTATATTATTATTAGTGAGTTGAATTTCAAGCTCACACAGCCCCCCTTGAAATTTGGCAACTGAACAGTCGCATTTTTAATTTCTTTATATTCCAAACTTTAAAATGTGATAACTTTTTCTACATTGATTGGATTTAAGAATCGTTTTCACTATTAAATCTCAAATTTAATTTGCTTTCCAATGATATCCATTGTTGATAGCTAAAAATAAATTTTTTAAAATCATAATTTTATATAGCAGTTTTAATTGCACAATTATTTTGTGTCACCGCTGTGTACCGCGTTTCTGTAACAGCATTATTATGATGATCATAAACATTACATAGTAGTTTTACCTAGATTATTATAATGTATTTATTATCTTTTAACATATTTGAAAGGAATTTTTTTTTTGAATTATACAGTTATGGTTGCCTTTGAATATTGTAACTACATTATGTAATAAAATAATAAACTTGATTGTGTTTGATAGTATTCAAACTTAGTGCAGTTATAATTTAAGCCCATCAAAAAATGGTGTAATAATTTATAGGCATTTTTTGAATTAATTTAACTACGTTAGCATTTTTTTATTGCATTTACTATTGATGATTTTGACTATATTTGATAATTTTATTCAATTTTAAAACAGTTATAAATTAATGAAATTAAGAAAATGCAATTATAATTTACCAGCAAGTTTTGGGTAAATTTAACTATATTTGAAGATTTTTAACCACATTTATGTGATGAAGTAATAAATTTGGCTACATTTCAGAAATTTATTCAATCTTAATACAATTAAAATTTAACTACATTAATAAAATGCAGTTATAATTTAATGACAATTTTGAATTATGCATGGTAGAAATTGAATATTTCAGCTATATTTATGTGATGTAGTAATAATTTTGGTTGTACACGATGATTTATTCGAGCTTACTATAGTTAAAATTTAAATGCATTAAGCAAAAGCGGGTATTATTTTGCAGTATTTTTGGAATTAAGCAATTATTGTTTTTGAATATTTTAACTGCATTTGTGTGATGCAATACTAATTTAGCTGTAGTAATAATTTTGTTTAATGTTAACGATAGTTATTTAACCGCATTATGAAAATATAATTAAAAAATGAATTTTGATTTTTGATAGCTTGAGATGATTAAATAATGACTTCACATAATTAATGTTTGATTCAACCGTGCAGCTCAGCGTTTAATACATTGCTTCCAGGTTTGATGACATAATTTGGCTAAGTTTACTCAATTTCGTTTACAATTAGATGATCAATAATACAATAAAATATAAGTTGTTGTATTCGGGCTTAAGGTAGATGCACAGTTTAAGTGTTGGGTCAAAACATGTGTTGTAGTGAGAATAATGTTGATAACCACCTAAAAGAGTTTATTTTTTATTTTTTGCAGTAAATTCTAAAATCACTTGCACCACCACCGTCGGAAAACTTCTAGAAAACAATTGATGAATGTATCTTTGTATAGACTATTATGTAGTCATAGTTTGATTATTTGATAAAGTTAATAGGTCAGACGAGCAGTGAGAGAATTTAGTAATAATACTGCATCAATGACACTTTTGCCTTTTTTGGCTGCAGGTACAAATACCTTCTGTAACGATACGAATTTTCGCGTTCGAAAATCGACATCCATACTTTACATCGTACTCGAATGCCATAGATTCGACCGTTCAAATCCGAGTCGCCGGAGCTTATAACACGGTTAAGTAAATAACACAGCGGAATAAATGAATAATACATTGATATACAGCACTGATACAACAGAGTGATACAATGAATATCAATATACATCAGAGATATGATACAAGAAATAGCAGCGGAAAGAAAATAGATAACACCAGCAACGGATATAATGTCTCCAATAGAATGCTCCAAGATAAGCAACGTCAATCCATGAACTCCAAGAACTGACCTAGCTCCAGATAATCTACTCAACCTGAATATCTGAGAAACCCAACTCTAGACTGCCCGTGTGGAAAATAGTGGGCACCCAGAGTTTAGGAAGGGAACAATAAACTCTGGATCAGTCATGGGACTGGTGTGAGCAACAAAAACAGTTTATCTTTAAACAAACACAAAAGGCTTTTAAACATTGAAACCCGCAATGTTTTTGGAAAATGAAACTACCATAAGACCTCCCGCCACACACAATGCAATCGCAGAATTGGAGGAGATTTCTTCTTATGATAGTCAAAAATGCTTACTACGCAAAATCATTCGATATTATTATCATTAGTGCATAGTGTCGAAAACCATTTCGAAAGTATAATATCAATCTTAGCCAGCATACAACATTTCATCGTATGCCTACTATAGCTACCATGTTCAATAACAGGTTACCGCCACATTCCATGGCAGGTAATACAACTAAAACCATACAGGGTTCGTATTGTTTCTTTGGATTTCCAACAAATGATCAGGCTAAGGAACTTCCTTACCGAAATAGAAACGCCTCTGGAAAGACGCCCCGGATCCTAACCGGATCTCTGCAAACTAAAGGCCGACGCTACCTCACGCTGTACAGCTGTAACTAGGTAACTAACACACTGACGCTACCTCACGCTGTACAGCTGTAACTAGGTAACTAACACACGAGTCATGTCATCACCCGGTCGTTACCGACCTTTATCCGAGGATCCTCAATCATAAAGCAACAGCCACAATGTATAATCAACATAGGTAAAATATCTGGGCTCCATACCATGATATCACCTTTTATCCAGAAGGAAATGACATACCCTAGGGGCGCTACCCCTACAAACCTTTGTTGCAACATTCCTGTTTCGACCATTACCGGGTTGTGAGGCTCGACGAAGTCTCGTCCACAAAGCCACGCTTTTTCACAAAGCCACGCTTTTTCACAAAGCCACGCTTTGATCAACCAATGATCAGCAGCACTTCGTATGCCACATTACCAAATTGGGAATGTATCACTAGTAACCATCAACTACATAACCTCTGAGCTCGTACGTCTCAGAGAAGGGTGTTAAGCTAAGAGAATAAATTCTCCGCCACCAACAGAAATGTATTTGATAGAAACCAGCTTTACATCTCAAGGTGTAATGTCAGACACACATCCATACAAGTCTGTTCCGGGTTCGAACAGAACCGAATGCACTTCCAAAGAAGCCCTTGCAAATCCGGGTATTCACAATCTCGATCGGACTTTCCATCACTTAGGGAATCTCTATACCGGCGCGACTCAGTGCAGAGACAATCGATAGGTCATCCTATCGTTCTCGCAAATACCCGGTCTTCACCACCGGTCTTCAAATGCTATCCATATACGACGTATCATTATTCGGAATGGGTTATACGACACAAAGGTCCTCTCCCGGCTAAACCGAATAACTAGCGCAATTAAAAATCATATGGATACTGGGGTCTCAGTTAAATCACAGCTTAAAGACCAAAAACTTTTCATTCGAATGGTTAAACCAAATTACCATTTCCAATCTTTTAAACAAAAAGATTAAATTCAAAAACCTTCAATGGTTTAAACAATTTCCACACTTTTAATCTTTTAAACAAAAAGATTCAATTCATAACGTTCACCCAGTTCACAAAGATTCATTCATGGATTTCAAAACAATTTCCATTTCAATTGAATTAACTCGTTAAATCTTTAAGTCAAGATTTAACTTATAGCTTTCAAAACTCATTTCCAAAGATTCATTCATAGTCTTTCAAAACATTTCAATTCTATTTCAAACTGGAGTAACTCGTTCGGTCTTTGAAATCAAAGACTCATTTCATAGTTTTTCAATTTCAAACTTGAATTCAAATTTAAATCAAATTATTTAAATTTTCAAAACTCGATTAAGTTATTCAAAATAACTTTTATCTTTGAAATTCCATTTCAAAAGCTTTTCACTTTAAATCCAAATTTCCAATTTCAAAATCAATTGAAATTAAATTTCAATTTCAAAACATCAATTTAAATTATCTGTGACCTAACCGATTTCCATGTGAAATCCATATTTGTGTGTGTAACAGTGTGGTCTAGGGGTTTTACACAGTAGTGCAACATCATACAATCATCACAGATCGGAATACAGAAATATAGTTGATAAGCGATATAAACTATAACGCTTATCGTTCGTTCACAGATCACAGATATATATATCACAGGTAAGTAAATTACAGACCACAATATAAATCAGGATGTATCACAAAGCATCATATATCAGGGATATCAAACAATAAAATCATTCAATAGAATCCAAACATCCATAAGTAGGATTAATTTTCATTACCCGATTAATTTAAATCAGGTGGGTCATCAATCATGGTTAATTAACATTACTTGGTTTCAAATCATTTGATTGATTGTCCTTTAATCATTTATTTAATTAATCAATCAACTTTTAATTAATTAAATAATTAATCTTTAATTATTCAGTTATCCTTTGATTAATTCACTTAACTTATTAAACATTTTAAATTAACCATCTTTGTAATTAATTATTATTTACAATTCTTAATTACAAATAAATTAGACACTTAAATTTTTAATTACAACATTTAATTACTTATTCTTTAATTCATCATTGGTATCATTTTATCTTTAACAAAGTTTAAACAATTTTAAAATCCTTTTTAAACTCACATGTTTAAAACATTATTTTAACACTTAAAACTTATTTAAATCAATTTAAATTATGAAACTCCATTTTTTTTCCTCGGTTTCAAAACAAACTTGAATTCATTACTAAACTTTAGTTAGGACTTGGTTTAACTTTGATTTTAATTTAAAACAAAATTTTTAAAAACTGTTAAATGGTTATAGGTTTAAACTTTGAACAAACTTCAACTCGAGCCTCCCCCTTATTACTTCGAGTCAAATACTTAAAATACCCGAGCCATTCAATCCTTGCTTCGAGTTATAACTCGAGCTACCCCACGTCCAACCCGAACTTATCTCCGAGTCGCACCTGATTAACACCTCGTCTTCCCCAAAATAAGAAATCCACGGATACCATTGATGCACGTATACGTGCACAACCATAATTCCCATCGCCGAGCGACGACGAACTGAACAGAGCTTCTCCCACGATCCCCCGCCTCGATTCGAACGACCCAATGCACCCATGTATCTCGAACTCGAAAATCGAGCTTCTAGCTCCATCCAGAACCATAAACCCATGACAAAACACGATCGCCATGACATCAAGATGACTAGGAACTATGCCCCTCCGGCCATAACATCTCCTCCCATCCATGAAGCGATCCCCCCAAACGCGGTGACCTCCGATCCATTTATCACTTCGCCATTACCCCGTGAACCTCGACCACCAAAACATCCCACAAAACCCTAAATTTACTTCGTCCCCCAAATACACGCAATAGAAATTTTTTCTAACATTTTTCCCGACTTCGTAAACCATTAAGCTAGCTTAAAATCAAATTTTAACGTCCAAGATTTGTTTAATCATCAGGAATTGACAAAGAAGCATTTTTGGTTCACCTCGAAGCTGCACCTTTAACGCGCAACTAAAAATCATCATACTTGTTTTAAAAATCCTATCTCCTAATACCAGTTCATATTATGTAATTGAATCACTAAATCGTGACATTCACATTTATTCAAAATTTGAATTTCCTCTGTAAAAACCACATTTTTTCATATTGTATATTCTTATTCTTCTTGAAAGTGTTTTTAGAACAAAGTTCTTTCCTAATTACACCTTTTTACTTTAAACAACAAAGCTTGAAAGTGATTGGAAATAGAGGAATCGAATTTTTCAATGTTGGTTTCATCCTAAAATTATGAACAGAGAAGAAACCTATCTCTGTATTGTCACAACTTTATACCCATAGTGTTAAAGAAAGAATCCAAACCATATTAACATAAATCACCCACAGATCACAATCTAACATAAAATTTGATATTATGTTTACTCACAGGTAAAAGAAACAAAGAGGTCTAAAAAAAAATTTGCTCACCTTAATTTTAGGAAGAAGAACAGAGCCTGCTTCATGTTGAACAGGTTGTATAAATGCAAGCTGAAACCATCTTGATTTTCTGGTTATATGCAGTTGTATTGTTGTTTGTTGATTGAAGTTTTAAAGATGTTGCTTTTGTTTTCCTCAGCTTTGAAGATGGACGAAATGAAATGAAGATTGATACATATAAAATGGGTTACAGTGTGATATAATTTTGTTGTACAGGGAAATATTATTTTGTACAATAAGTTCAGAGATTTTTTTCTTGAATATGGAGGCTGAAAACATTACTTCGGCTGAAATGATGAGAAGAAGTACATATGGTTACTTCTTTGTCTACATGAATTATCCTTTTTAATGTTTTATAACTAACACATATCCTTCTTTTGTTATATTGCTTTGCCAGATAGGCTACAGCCTACATGCTTTGTACATTTACATTTGTTTATTTCTTCTTTTGCCTTTTCTTAATATTGTGCAGGTGATACTGTTGTGTACAAAAGATATGGCAAATAGTATACATTAATTGCTAGAGGTATGTTACTTTGGTGGCTTGCATTAATGACTCGGCTGATATGTATTATATTGTGTACTTTGTTTTGTTTGGAAGCACATTCATATATATATTTTTGCTATCTTCTTGCATACACTTGTTTATTTGTTTCATTCCCTACTTATATTTGTATTTATTTGTAGTATATTTATTTGTTTGTTTTATTTACTTTTGTTCAACTTGACTATGCTTGGTTTTCTTGTTTTGTTTAATACTTGAATGTATATTATTTGTTTTCTTTTGCCTTGTCTTATTGCTTTACAATATAAATGAATTTCTATTTTATTTGTTATTTGAATCGGGGAAACTCGCTTCACTTCATCAATTTATTTTACTATTTTTTTTCAAAAATTCAATAAATTATCAATTTAAATAAATTTAAATCTGGGGTCGTTACACCTTCAATGTTTAAAATAATTGACCGATGTAATGCATCTATTAAGGCCAAGAAAACATCACCTATTTGCGCTCAAGCCAATATCATACACGCGTTGCTAGCAGTTATTTCTGAGGCTAAAAATGAATGGACTTATCACAATTGTTCTCTTTTGTATGTTTTGGATATTTTCAAATATTGGTTACTGCGACCAACTGTATGCCGTGTTTTGTACCCTGCATCGACATAGATCAGATTCGGTGAACAATAGTAATTTATATTGGAACCCATGTTATTTTCTTATTGCATCATCATTTCTATTTCAATTGAATCTTATGTTTTACTACTTTTCCCCTGTACTACATCTGTTGCTTTTTTCTTTTTTCTTTTGCTTCTTTTTTTCAGCTGTTGACAAATACTTTTCCTGACGGTTTACAAATTTCATCCTATTACTATATTTCTCCCCATTGCAAAAAACTTTTGTTACTCTTATTTAATTGAATCGAACTGCACTGTGTCTTTGTGTCTGCAGTTCACAGTGAATACTTCAACTATATCTATGCACATTGAAGCAGCTGTGTAATTGCAAAAGCAACAACATTGGCGTTATATGCCATAGTGAATATATCTATGCATTAGCGGATAAATTTTTAACACATTATCCTCTAAATAGTCTGTGAACTTTAACATATTCACTGTAATTGTTTTGTTCGATTTTAATTGTGATTATCATAACCAAATATATCTATGTATTCTTTATCCTACCAAATTGTTATTCATGATGTAACACTATCGTTCAACAATGTTTTTTCATTACCACCGTATTAAATTTCTTATACATTTGGATATGACTATGCAGCAACAATATTTTTTCAACATCCGTGTGCGAAGCACGGGTTCGCACAAGTTTGGGATAATATTTTATAGTCGCTCCAGAAGATGCATTTTTTGATTCTTGGATTATACTCGATTCCTCGATTTTAAGCCAAAACATGAATGATTACCGATCTTAAATTATTGATTTCCGATTTCTGAATCTTAGTTTGTAAATGCAAATTTTGACTTTGTTTAGGAGTTCTCTCCCATGATGAGAGAAACTACCGAAAATGGCAATTGGGAATTATGAAAATTCGATCTTTGGGGATCTAAAAACCAACACTCGGCGTTCGATTGTACGCAATGGCGAAACCGTGCCTCTACTGAACAATCAAACGCCGAATCTATTGCAATCGATATTTCGTTTTTGGATCTTCCAAGCGATCTGGACTGTGAACAGTGACACCGAGTTTACTATTATGAAATCCAATGTCGATTTCCACTCCAATACACGAATTTGGGATATGCGAAGTTAATTTCTATTTCCTGGCATCCTGTGTTCTATATGCAAGGCGATTACTTTCTTTCATGGATAAATCTTATGTCTGATGATATGTTTCAAATACAAGATATAGCGGGATCTCCTTTCAAACCGTTCAGATCTGGAAATACATGAGAAAGATGCTTAAAACGCCAAGTCAAATTGATGAATAAAGGAGCATGACAGGTTTTCTAATTTTCTATGGCTAATTCCGATCTTGCCTCTAAAAAGGCACTGTCGGTACGACGAAAGATCTCATATCTTAAATATAAGGGATTGTTTTTCATTGTACGGGTCCTTTGGTTTGTCAAGATATGCATCTTCTAGAAAATCACAATTTACAGGAACCCAGCGAATTGGAGATTTTTCAAACCATGGTTGAAGCACAGATGAGAGCACACAGAATCCATGAACGACCGTCTTGGGAAGTTGCTTTTTATTCAGTTTTTCGTGTATGTCCTAGGTGACTCAACAAGTGTTGAGTACTAAGTTAATGGTATGATACGTATTGTATTGTATTTTATTAGCAATAAAAGTAACCCATTTTCAAAACAAACACACACACACTCTTAAGGTATTTTGAAGATAGTTTTAGAAAATTTTATATATATATATATATATATATATATATATATATATATATATATTTAAAAAAACACTTTTATAAATTATATAAATATACCCTATGATAATATTTCAAAATATAAAGTATTATTTAATAGAAACGATTATGAACCGACATAATATAAATATATAATCCTAGATTCAAAGTGTTTGCAAATCATGGTTTTATACATAGAAATATATACATATATATACAGTTAACTCATATTTTTCCTACTAATATTATTAGTCATTCTAAACTAGTATTTCAATTAGAATTTTAAAACAAAAGCTACTTTCTTATAAAATGCACATCCTCGATTGGATGAGGAATTGAATTAAATGGTTTAGTAAAACAAGTGGTATGAAACACTTGTGTTTACTTCATCGGTTAATTCTTGGATTTATTCGATTGAACCATTATTGATACACGAGTGGAGGTCACTAACTTATAGTAATGTTCAAGTAAACACATACGGTATAGGATGCACGGTTGTTACTCGAATGATTACTATACGGGAGTATATAACACTTATCCAGTGGAGTTTACAATCTCTTAGTAAATATTTGAATCTCGCCGGATGGTATGGGACGCATTGGTGAAATCTATTTAGTTACTAATTGAAATTAAGTGACATTTTCAATTTCGGCGTAACCTTCGGGTTCGTCTTTGTGTTTCAGCGTAGCCCTTGTGTTCGGCGTAGCCTTCGTGCTCGTCTTTGTGTTCGGCGTAGCCTTCGCGCTCGTCTTTGTGTTTTGATGCCTTCAGGCTCGTCTGTCCAAGGAGGGGACTATACCTCTGTCCAGGAGGGGACATTACCTTACATTTTCATGCACGATCGGCCGGTATCGGCTTGTCTTTTGATAACACGTTTTCAGGCGTGTTTTTTGATTTATGATATGCTTCGTGAGATTTCTATTACCATATTTTGAGATTGCTTATGATATTCAAGCTTGTCTTTGGTTTTAACTTACTTTCATGCTCGTATTTTGGGTTCAACTTGCTTTTATGCTTGTCTTTTGGGATTTTACTTCCTTTCATGCAAGTTTATGATTTTGATTGTGAGATATTTTGATGATGAATTATTTGAGTTAAGCTTTTATTTATTTAGATTTTGGTTTATTATAGAATTATGGCTACGCTATTGTGATTCATATATGTTATACCCTGTGATCTCACATTTGTTGATATAGAGATAATCTGATCCGTTTATTATTTATTAATACTCGGGTTAGACCGAGACATTTCAGGTACTGGACTCATTGACCATGGATGTTGAGCTAGCTTATGGAGATATGCCTATTTTTAGATGCGTGTGTATGTGTCATTTAGGTCCTAGACCTTTGTGCATGTTGTATACTTTGTATGAGCACATGACTTTTTATGGCATGTATATCTTTGAGTCATGTTGTTGCTATAACTGTATTATGTGGGTAGTACTTTTGATTTGTAGACTCTCTTATGTACGTAATTCCATGTTAATATTATATATTCCACCGAGTTCTGTAATTCTGTATTCTTTGTGATATTGAATATTGTTTTGAATTATTGTAAACCATCGTGATATTGTTTTGTGTCTTGATTGTATATGTCAAATCCACTTTAGAAAAAAGATTCTTATCACCCAATTTGACATGTCAATACTCACGGTTGGTCGCTCCTAACCAGTCTTATTCTCCGCATTAACAGACGGTATTACCCAATAATATCCTTTGTTAATGTGGGTATAGAGGTGTGGCGTTACATGCATGCATTCTACTGTTTGATAAACCAGCAACACATATTGGATATCGTGTGTTTCCTCCAAGGATTAAATATTCTTCCTATGATTTTTTTTTGTATTTCCTATATGAGTATGGTCGTTAAATTATGAAGTTGAGTTATGGTTGCGTACTTTTTATATGCTAGTTTACTACCTTGTGCATGTTGAATCCTTGACCTTAAGTTTAATAGGCTTATACTTAAATGATGTATCGTGTAGCACATCATCCTTAGATAAATTGACAATAACAGATGAATTATTGAACCATAAAGCAGAAACCGACGTAACCAATAAAATAGCTAGGGGTACCGTTGATAGATAGATAGATCAACATGAAGAAATCTTGAACCTTGGTGCTTAGATTCCTGAATATTCTTGAGTTTGAATAATATTGCACAAGCAATTAGCTTTTTTATCAAAATTTGGTTGCTGCATAGGCTCCTATTTTATAGAATGATAACTTAAATGTTATTTAATTGCAGGGGCCTGTAAATAAAAAAGGTAAATGTACTACATTCTATGGAGATTGTTCTGGCTGTCCTGGTCATTTTGGATAGTATTGAATAACGGTTATTTGAGTTCTATACTCGACATTATTGCGCAGACTTCTCATGAGACAACTGGTTCGTGTGTTCAACTATGTCTACTTTAGTATTCTTTTTGTGTAAACTTTGCTATTTTGTGTAGTGTCAGTGTTCTCAAAATCAAATAATAGTTTTGAAACTACTTTATGTTTATTTCAACAGGGCATTTGGTGATAGAAGGTAGATGGAGGACTTTCCAGGTAAGTGCTTTAAATTAGCGAGTAGATGGAAAATTTTCAGTCTTTAAACTTTTCATTTTTGTTATGATGCATATGCACGCTTCAGATATGTATTTTTACATTCTGACAAGGATCAATTCAATCACTAGTTTTGATGCCTGAAATTCAGATATTGTATTTTTAGTTGGTCTTATTTCGTTAAAAAAGTACATGATATCAACATACAGTGAATTTAGTGAAGGAAACTTCCACTATTGCAAAATGTTTCTTACCAGTGATACTAAGAATTGTTGATTAGTAAAATAAGGAGAAAACTGATACAGAAATTAATATAGGATTAGATGATGAAAGCAACTTGAATTTCTAACTATAATTTCCCTATCTAATTTGATGACTGCACCTGCACAGCAGTCTGTGCATGCTTACAAGAAGATTGGAATATTAGGTGATTTAACTGATGCCAGATGCTTCTTGGTATGCAGAGACCTATTTCACATGTATATGTGTACTTACTCAAGTAGTACACTACATTTTCAGTTCTGTTTGGTCGACCATGTCAGGTGTTGTGCACATTCTTTGTTAAATGTAAGAGGTACGTCTAAATCCTTGTTGCATGCATATTTGCTAGTAATTATTTTTTTACTTGAAGCAAAGAATATGATTCAATGTTTGATAAGTTATAATTCTCATGATGTTACTACAATATATATGTGATCAACGAAAAACTTGTGTTTTTCATGTTCTGTTCCAGCTTGGTCAATTTGGGTTCTCTTCAGTTTGCTGGTCTGAGTTCTAATCCAGAATGGGTAATTGAGATGGAGATTGAAAGCATCGTATATATGAATCGAATAGATGATGCTGTTAACATTGTAGGCAGTAATGCAGAATCTTCTTCTTCTTCGTGTTTGAGGCAGAAGAAAGGGGAGGTCAGAGACAATAAGCTCTGGGAAAGCCTTCCTGCTTCTTTACCACTTGTTTATGTGAAGTTGGAGCTAAAGTGTGTAGAAGAAGCTGAGGATATATTGCGAGTGCTGTTATCTATGATTGATCAAGGGAAGGAGAGGAGGCGGGGCTTTTGCTGCATCGAAGTAATCTAAGGTGAATATATATATATATATATATATATATATATATATATATATATATATATATCTCTCTCTCTCTTTTCATGTTTCAAAATTTGTATATGTTGAGTTACCGTTCTCTGACATGGTAGATGTTGAGTACTTGTACAAAGTACCGACATAAGTACAAAGTAACAATAACTTATAAGTGCCATACACATCATCCCAACTTCACAATCAAACTGCTTTTAATTTAACGTGCATGAATATAAGATAACTGGATTAGCTGCTTTTTTCCATGATACATGTTACACTGTCACGAACCATTTGTGCCAATTATCCATACACAGCTTATTTGCCAAACATGGGGAAAAAAGGCAAATATGTTAATCGACATTTTAAGCTTATTAACCTGTATTTTAATTATGCTTAATTATCTGTAAGAAAATCCGTGAATAAAATTACTAACTGATATCAAAGTCCATGGTCAACTCAACAAAAGCAACTTTGTTTTGTACACATTATATAGCAAACAGTTTTATATTTCAATGCAAGAGAGGGACTTCTCATCTGAAATTTAAACAGTGTAAGACTGTCTACAAAAGAGTATATTGTTTGTGTTCACTATTTTGTCACTTTGGCTTTCGATTATTCTATGTTCACTATTATATTTGGTTGTATGCAAACAAAGATGCAGATCATGTCAAATTGGGACATTGTACAACCAGGTTTTGGACTATTTGGAAGTTGCCATAAAATTACATTGAAGGCTAGCCCACCCACATGGTTGGCTGATGGGTGCATGGTCCCATGTCTATTTCCCTTCTTATTTCAATCTTTATCACTCTTTTATGTTGTAGTAGTGTCTAATCTTAGTTAGAATTACGATGTATGCAAAATGCAAAAATCTATATTCAGTTCTTTATTGTGTTAAGCATTGTATTTATATAAAAATTAGAAGAATGAGACGTCTCCTTTTTTAGAGAATCATTTTATTGAATAATCTACTTGTAGAAACTAAAAATACGATGCCATATCAACATATGTTTCAAAACAAATGTAGTTTATTTTACAGGAAATTATTGTCAAGGACAAAATTTCTCAGCGTTTTAGCCTCAAGGACGGACCTTTAGTATTTTAGCCTGAATGACAACTTTCTTTAGGTATCAGCTTTTAGTTATTGATAGCAGTTTTCAGGTATCAGTTTGTAGTTATCGGTATCAGTTTTTAGGTATCGGTTTTTAGTTCGGTAGCAGTTTTGGAAGAATGTTTGTCCTTATGAATAATTTTGGAAGAATGTTTGCCCTTATGATTAATTTTTAAGAGAATGTTTGTCTTTGTGGTTAAAATATTAAGGTCGCGTCCTTGAGGCTAAATACATAAAAAGAATTGTCCTTTAAATTAACTCCCCCTTTATTTTATTTTTCCCTAACCTTAATTTGGTTGAAAATTGCAATTTCATTGTAATGAGATGGCTCCAAATTGAAACCTACTTCTAACATATGAAATATTTTATAGTATTCCTGCTAACAAGTTCAGGTTGCGTAATATATTTAATTTTGAGTTTATTGAAGTATTTAATTGTAGGGAGAATTAATTTAAAGGACAAAAATTTGTATATTTTTTGCCTCAAGGACACAACCTCAATATTTTTACCATAAGGACAAACATTCTCCTAAAAATTATTCACAAGGACAAACATTTTTCAAAATTATTCATAAGGACAACAAAACTGCTACCAAACTAAAAACTGATACCTAAAAACTGCTACTGGTAACTGCAAACTGATACCTAAAAACTGCTATCAATGACTAAAAACTGATACCTAAAGAAAGTTGTCCTTCAGAATAAAATATTGAAGGTCTGTCCTTGAGGCAAAAATGCTGAGAAATTTTGTCCTTTACAAAAATTTCCTGTTAATTGTATTAGTGAGTTCCGTTCGTTCGCAACTCATTTTACAGATGGTTGTGTAATATACATATTTTAAAAAGAACAAAGGGTTATTGTCATAATTAAATGGTGTTCCCATTTTACAGGGAGGTATGGAAAACCTGAAGAGGCTGCTGGGTTGGTGGAGTTTCTTGCTCTCTCGCCCACTTCAAGCTATTTTACTGGATATGTAATTTTGTCAAAATCATTGGTTCAGTTTTATGAAAAGTAAAAATACGTGTATTTCAGGGAAAAATGATTGAAAACAAATCAAATATTTGCTATAAAATCTATTAGAAAATCGCAGGTGTTCACCGTCGATGAGGGAATGGTGATGTAGTTAATTATGAGTTTGTGTCCTTAAAAAATGTTTTCTTGGCTATTAATTATGTAATATATTCTAAAAGAACCGTAGTAAACATGAACTATGGTAATAAATAATAAAATTATGTTGTTTGTTCGATAAGATTCTTAATAATAATGTATTTACGAATTTATTAAATGCAATTTGATATAGTTTTAGGTTTTAAAACCTAAATCAGCATCATTTTTTTTTTGCTTCAGCAAATATGTGCTTCGGTCGTTTGGCAAAACAACCGAAGCAAATGAAGACGATGCAAAAGACCAACGTCCGTTGCTTTGGTTGTTGAACCGAAGCAAATAACGTGTTTCAAATAACATTCTTTTGCTTCGGTCATTGGGTAAGGACTGAAGCAAAAGAGCGTCATTTGCATCGATCATTTCGCTTATTTGCCTCGGTCCTTACCCAACGACCGAAGCAAAAGACGTCATTTGCTTCGGTTCAACAGCCAAAGCAAAAGAGGTCATTTGCTTCGGTTCAACAGCCGAAGCAACGGACTTTGGTCTTCTGCATCGTCTTCATTTGCTTCGATCGTTGAACCGAAGCAATAGGGATTAAACAACCGAATCAAATGACTTGTTTTATACTGGTGGTGGAAAATCTATTTATACGAACGTATCTTAACGGTTTTGAATGAAGACTATTATGTTGTTGAATGTAATCAATGTAACCATTCCGACTAAGTTATATATTTATTTTAAACCCTAGACATTATTATAATATCATCGAAGTTTCTTATACAATGGTTTGGTTATCGTAAGGTAAAAATCCATCCGTGTTTATTTGCGGCGTGGTCTTATGAGATACCTTTATTTTTGAAGGGTTTTATAAATATAATAATATAAATGATTTGAGTTTCTCACGCTGGTTTACCTGACTAATCCGGTGTTATTTCTTATAATGTTTTGGTCAGTCCCGTGTATTTTTCAAATTTCGTTGATGTTCATTAGAGCTTTTGGTAAGGATCTGAATGATTTCCTACCGTAGTTTTTATTTCCGCTGTATTACTTGTTTCGTATCTATCAGTATTTGTGAGGACATGCTTTATAACTGTCCGGACTGATGGTAGGTTAGTTTACTCTAATTGTTGTATCTATAAAAGTTATCTTTTTATAAAGATCTTTTGAGATATTATATATTTTCGTTCTGAGATTCTGATATTTTGTCCTTTCTTCTTCTGTTTCTTTTTCTTTTATTTTAGCTTAAATTTCTATCTTTTCGGCATATGAATACCGTGGATGTATTTAGTATCGACATTCGAGAGTCGAAAAGGAGATCGTTACAAAGATTCATGCACGTATTTGTTGAGTTTCCTCAAGATACTACATTATACTTAGGCCATCACGAAATGATGGGTACGAATGAATAATATCTTTCAATTTGTTGTGTTTCCTCAAGGTCGAGCTAAGATTAGGAAAAAGACTATGGGTTAGGAACTGTATATAATACAACAGATACAGGTGTTATCTATCGGATGCAGCACTATGATTTGTAAAGTTTCCTTAAGGTCATAATCCCAAGGCAAGTGAGTCCTACTATCCACTAGAGAAATCGAAAGATTTGTCTGTTTTCTCGTAGGGTTTTGAGAAAAATAAAATTCTAGTGGTAGCTGATTAGATAAATGATGAAAACATTTAACCTTTCTAATATTCTAAGAGTAAAAGTTATACTAGTTAAAATAATCTACTACGTTAAATTTGTGCAACCAATATAATTGATAAAACGTCTATTAGTTAAAATATACAAATGAACTGAACTAAAATGGGCATAGGAATATAAAATATACTTATCAAAAAATATTTTGTTATGTTGTCACTTCAAGACCCATGCAAGAGTCAGTTTATACAACCACTAAAACATTCATGCTTCGCTTGCTTATATATTTTTTGTTCGAGGCTATTCATCGTCTTTTATGAGTTTTGAACTCTTAAGCAACACAAGAATATGGATATTTAATCCATATTTTATCACATATAGAATCATCGTGATTCATAATGTACGAAACTATGATGAAGTTAGTTTATTCGAAATAAGCAAGTAAAACATAATGCAAGATCGTGTGTTCAATACAATTGATTACAATGAGGACCTTGTTGTGTTAGATGTAACACTAGACCAAGAGCTAGAAAATGTCTTAGGAATTCGTTCACTGAAATGTTAGTTTGATTAGTTTATGTAAAGTACAACTTATTTTATATCCTTAAATATTAAGGATGATCAAATGTTTTTTTGTAAAGAGTTTGTTATAGTGTTGTATTTCTTTTTAACGGTTCAACCATTTCAAAAGGAAAGTGAATGTACAAGAGTAGATTTAACTATAAATGGGATGAAGAGAGTGAATAGTTACCTCTACTTCATGAAAAGACATTGAAAACGAGAATTGTATAAAATACTAGTACATACCTAATATGAATGAGGAATGTGATCTCTATTCCAAATTCCATTTTCATAAAAAAAATTGTTTCCTATGAAAGTTATTTCTTCGAGTTCAAGATATTTGATACAAAGCTCTTGATTGTAACTAGTTACACTGTATAAAATAAAACTTCATAATTAGTGGTTGAATGGAGCATCACATTTCATAAGATATTATAGTAATAGCACAAATAGTGGGAGCATACCATATAACACTTCTTAGTGGATGCATCAAATTACGAAAAACTATTTTCGTAAAATACCAAATTTTATTTATGTAATAGACACCGTTTTAAGTATTAACTAAAAATAGATATAGTTTTATTTCAATATGAATATTATGAATATTCATTATAAAAATAAAATTATAGTAATGGTTTTTATTTTCATAAAAAAGATGGTGCATTAGCTATAGAAAAAATAAAAGTATCTAAAAAATTTATAATTATTTTTGAATTATATACTAAGTCAATTCTTTAAGAAATAATTCTTTAATCGTATGATTATGAATTATATCATATAGGTAAATTGTATCCCAATTGTTTAAGGCAAAGTACACATTCAGTGGGAATGACAAAAGAGTTGGTGAACTCTTCAGATTGATACATATTGATATATCCATTCATAAGTCTAATGGTACCAAAATAGTTCCACATACTTCAATAAATTCACCGATGAATTATCATAGATATGAACATGTGTATTTGATGTACATGTAGTATCTATGGTATGTTTTAGAATATAAAATGGAAGTGAATAACATAACGTACAAATGAAAATATAAAAAAATTCAATTTGATCGAATTAGTGAGTGTATTAGAAATGGTTCGAAATGTAACTAAAAATGAATAAGATTCAATCTCAAAAGTCACTCATCTCCATGTTACGTAATAATGTATCGCTAAGGAGTAATCGTACTTTATTGAATAAAGTACGATCGATGGTATGCGAAGTTGAGTTAACTTCTTTCAGTTAGGATGTGTACTTAAGAGTAAGTACATGGGTCAAAATTAATTTCATTCACAACATAGTTTATAGGATCGTTTAAGATAAATGTTTATAATAAAAACCCCTACATATCCAATGCTAGGGAGTTGACATGTTGTGCAAGTCAAGAGCCCTGTATGTAATATATGACTAAAGGGATCTTGAGTGGACCACCCCAAAGCCATTTGGGGCTGGCCAATAGTGATTGAGAAACTTATGTTATATATAAGTTTGCATAAACTAAAAACTAATATTTTTTTATATAAACGTAGTTCATAAAATATTTTTGAATGCTCGTTCCATTATAATAAGAAACAATCGTTGTTTCAAGAATCGCCAATTTCATGATGAAAGAATTTCTTTTAGAAACCATTAGTAGTAAAATAGATTGGGATATGACCAAAGACAAAACTAATTACGGAGGAGGAATGAAATTACATGAGCCAAAATAGACACTACTCATCAGAATGTCCAATTAAAGCTCTCGCACACTAAAGAGAAACTATGAGTTTCGTATAAATGTCGATAAAAGCATTTTCTCAATTATCAAATAAGTCGTCGTTAAGAGTCAAGACTCTGCTACATGGCACGATGCACAGATCCGAAATGGATTCCAAGTACATTATAAAAATATGATTTTGATAGTGGTACTAGAAAGGATACGATCCAACGACAGTAAAAGTGTTTTTGCGATAAAGACTAATGTAGTTGGAATATAGTAAGCTGTGTTGATAAGCATAATAGCATAAATTTCAATTATTAAAATTAATGCAACAGATTCATTATTCAACATGCTTAAGTTAATTCATATTTAACTCATAGAATTATCGCTCAATATGATTTTGAGTATTGGTACATATACGTTGAAACAATAATTATGAATAACGTTATAGAATAATATGTTTGCTGTAATGACCCAGAATTTAATCACTTCAAAATAAATATTTAAATATATTTTTCATAATTAATAAATAGATTTTTATAACTCAAATAAACCCTTTTTATATGATAACTAATGATGATGAAACGATTTTCAAAAATGTTTAGTTCAAAGAAAAATAGAAAATGTGATCAAGAATCGTTTTCTGAATTTTTGACTTTTTGGCGTACAAAAGTTGTTGCAAAACATTGTGCATATTTGTTTAAACATACACACACATTTATAATAAGTTAAAATATATTTTGATAAATGTACATATATTAACTTAAGAATTATAATAAGTATAATGTGTCTTATTAAGTAAAAAAAAAAGCTGTTATGACATATCTTTTCATTTAAAAACACAATGTACTTATGTCATTTTCTAAAAAACATTAAGTACACAAGGATTCAAATCATGTTGGAGGGAGGAGGAGACATGGAGAGTGAGGTGGCAAAACATTGGTGGAGGTTATGTACCTTAGGGTAAAATGGTAATTTAATTTATGCACTTAGTATATAAACAATTTCCTAACATTTCTACCATTTTTCATTCTTTCCTACTTCATGAAAATTCCTCCAAGCTTTCATGTTCACTTTCATGTCTACTTAAATATTTTTAAAGGTTAAAAACCCTAGTTCATTCACTTTAAAATTTTCTGAAACCTTATCTAAACTCACTTACATTTATTTCAATACTCTACCTTCACAAAGCAAGCCATACATACCCACATACCTTCAAGGATGAACACAAAAGCACCCTAGGACGAACCCATTTGAATCTAAAAGCCCACAAAACTTCACTTTTCCAAGCTAAAAGCGAAGACTTAGGTCGTGTTCGAGTTATAGAAAAGTCACTATGATTTAGTCTACTTTCGATGAGTAAAGTTTTAGTCCTAGACTAAGTTTTCTAAACTTAGATATATGCTTGACTTGTTGAAAAATAAGATGCTTGTTTGGGTATAAATTGTGTTGACTTGGATGTATGTGTATATGTTTAGATGAGATGACATATAGTTTGAAATTTGAAAGTTGAAAAGTCAAGTAAGATGCAAGTTGTAATCTTGTTTTGTATATGTTGGTTATAACATGATTTTATGTTTGTGATGTGGTTGTGATGTGAATATGAATGCTATGATCTTGAATACATGATCGTATGCTAAGAAGTTAGCACCTTTACTTGTTGAGACGACTTAGAATCCCTTACGTAAAATTTTGATCTTTGGTTTCTAAAATCAAAAATGCTTTCAACTTAAAAACTTTTTTAGTTTTCAAAAACATACCTTTATGTTTTAGTAAATTTTTCCAAGGTTTAAAGTCAAAAAAAGGATATAGAAAACAAAATTTTTAATTTTGAAAATTACTGGTCGTATAGCGATAGTTGCTATAAGTCCAGTTCGTGAAACGAACTCTTTTCGAAATCTAAAATTATTTCACTTAGGAATCTTTTTGGAAAATGTTTTCAAACATAATTTTAGTTTTAACAAGTCATTATTTATTTATTTAACTATTTATTTAATTAATGATTCTTTAATTAATTAAGTAAAATAATTAGTACTTAATCATAAATTGACAAAGGTGCACTACAACAAAATGGGGGTTTCGCAGCGTTCAGAAAACGCTATTATAACCTACCATAACGTTTCAGAGAACGTCGTGGAACGACATGCTATGGTAGACCGTTAGCTTTACATAGCAAGGAAAAAACGCTATAAAAAAGTCTTTTATAGCGTTTTTCTTCTGTTATTAAACCAAAACGCTATAGAAAGTATTATCCTGTAGTTGATTTCTATAGCGTTTGCTGAGCATATTTTATAGTGTTTTAGCATACTATGTTATAGCGTTAAGGTGATATTTCAATAGCATTTCTTATCATACTTGTATAGCGTTTCGTTTCTTTTTCCATAACGTTTCTCATCATATTTATATAGCGTTTCATTTCTTTTTCCATAGCGTTTCTTGTCATACTTGTACAGTGTGATAACCCGAATTTTGGACGTCTGTTGGTCGGGAAATTAACTGATTTTTTTTTTGAGATATTAATATTGATTAGTTAATCGAGTAAATATTTGATAATTAAAATATCGAGATATATAAAAATTTATTTTTAAGCTATAATAAATATTGAATTATGAAATCTCTGGAGATGGTAAATCTTATAGTAAATAAATAAGTAATATATTTGTGACAACCGGGATTTTGACAATATTATTTTAATAAGAATTTAATCTAATAAATTGAAATACAAACTTATCATTTTAAAAACAACTATATATATATATATGTATATTTGGAAGAAATTATGATCTGGAAATAGAAAATAAAGAGTTTTAAAATATTCAAGGTTAAATTTAGCTTATTCACCTTAAATGAAGTAAATCTTATTAATGTGAAGTAGGAGTATAAAATAAATATATGTAACATAAGAAACTAAAATATAGGCATAAGTATAAAACAAAATATATGGTTATAAAATCTATATGAATATATATATATATATATATTAAAACATGTGAAATATAAATGAACATAAGTATTTGGTAGTTAAGTAGAAATAGGAATAAATATCCAAAATACACTATGATCAAGTAACATAATATAAAACCAGAAGATATATATAGGCTTCTAGGACAAGGCAAAGATCAAATGAATACAGGTTGAAAGAAGAAATTTTTATATCAACCTGTACAAGCAAAACTGGATAGGTATGAACAAACAAGATAAAATATATATTTTGTACAAACAATTAATGCTATGTCCTATGGCATACCACACTATATCTCATCAGCCTCCATACGAAAGATATTAGCCCACCAAAACAAGAAAATCTTAGTACATCATGCAAAGAAAAATCTTGCATCTACATCATTCTTCAACCTGTACAACACTCTCTTATATATTATCTTTCTATTTTCCAGTTCGTTCATCAACCTAAAATAAAAATACAAAAAAACCTACAACAACAAATATATTAAGTAGTTAACTAAACTTCAAGGATTAAAACAAATAAGGAAAACAGGAACTGGAAAAGAGCAAACCAATCAAGAGCAGATTGTTACTTTTCAAATCCAGGCAGTTCTCTGTTCAATCTGCTAATAGGTGAGTTAATCTATTCTTTTGGAATCCAAATTTACTTTATAACTCTGTTCTTCAACCATGTGAGTAAACATCACTTTTTAAAGTATAAATATGTTTTGTATGTTTATATGTATGGAATAATGTGTGCCTGTCTGTGTTTAGATACATAAGTCCTCTGATCTTGAATTACAGGCTCAGGAACACTCAAAATAATTCATATCTCCTCACCAAAATCATTTTTAGGCTATGATCTCTAAAGGAAAGATGTTTGTATGGATGTAATATTATTTTTAAAAGTAGTTTCAAGTGAATATGTTGAGTAACTATTTAGAAAATAAGAAATCACAGTGAAAGCTAAATCAAGTCAGAAAATCGATGGATTAAATTCCACGTTTTGATTTTATAATCTGATGCGTGCTTAGAAATGGTGATTTTTAATAAAGATTTCTTGATTTTTAAGTTTGTGGTTGTTGCGAATTTGCGAGATGAACGGAAATCGAACTTTCGTCGATTTTTGGCAATCGGGGAAAGGTTGAGTGTCGTGCTCTTTGCTAGAGGTAGTATGAAGATCGTGGAGCTTGGGAAAAATGGGTAGTGATTTTTCCGATCATCATGGTGATCGGTAGAAGGAGGAGTAGGGTTTTAGAGCTGGTTAGAGACGAGGTTGATCTCGTGGCCAGTACGTCGTCGAGGTGACGTCGAGTGGGACCGGAGGTGGAGGAAAAGAAAGATGGAACCGCGGCGAAGGCCAGGACGTGAAGTCAGAGCCTCTGGTGACCGGAGGTGGCGATGCAAGATAGTTTTGATGATCGGATACATTCCAGTGGGTTTTTAGTTTTGCTCGATTTTGATCTGGTGATCGATTCAGGATTCAGGGTGGTCGAGTCGAACCAGTATATCGACGTCGACTTGCTGGCAATGTCGACGTTGACCGGAGTGGCTCCGTTGCCTGGTGCATGTGCACGCGCGTGCACCGGAGTCTGGAACATTTAAGTTCGGGATGATGATGTGAGTCTCGGGTTTTCCCTCGCGTAGCCTCTTGTGGGACTCGAAGTAAATGTAGGAGGTGAGGTCCTCGTGTTTTACTAGGGGAAAACGAGGATGTGCTCGGGTAAATTTTGTTACAGGTTTCGAAACCTGTCGGTGTTTTGATTTTGAGAGTAAACTGAATTTAAGAATGGAAAGCAAGTTTTAATCAAAATTTTGGAGGTAAGTTTAAAGTGAGGATTCAAACGAATTGAATCCCAGTTTTAAATGACTAAGTTTTATAAAAGAAAAAAATTAAAGAAAAAAAATGAAATGTCTGTAACGACTTTAATTTGTTAAAGTATCTTATAAAATGATTTTAAATTCTGAAAACTAAAGAATTAAACAGAGTTTAAATAAGTTTAAATCTGAATTCAAGTTAAGTCTGAATCCTAGTTATGAAATAAATAAAGATTTATCTCAAAGATAATTAAAAATTTAATGTGTTTTTCTTTCCAGTAAGGGTAATCATTTGATGTTGGGTTAAGTATAATTACTTAGGGTAATTAATGAGGTATAATTACTTAACAGAGGAATTTAGGGATAATTAGTGGATGAAATTAATATAAGGAAAATTACTTGATAAAAGTAATTAAGGGTTAATTACTTAAGGGAAGAAATCAAGAAATAATTACTTAGTGTAATTAATTAAAAGAATTGATTAATTAAGGAAATTTATTAAGGATTAATTAATTAGCGAGTGGGAATTAATTAAAGAATAAGTAATCAATGTGATGGTCAGATAATTGATTTTGGAAAATTAATCAAGGTGGTAAATTTAAGGTTAAGTAAGGTGCTGGTTTGAGAATGATAAATTTGTGCAATTAATTTAAAGGCAAATTACTTAAATAAAGAATGAGTAGCCAAAGATGATTAGTTAAGATGAATAATAAGAGATGATTAATAAATTGAATATAATTAATTAGTGTTAAATAAGCAAGATTTATAAGTAATAAAGTAATTAATATAATTTGTTGGTAGTTAGTTAAATAAATCAGAAAGGGTATGACTAACTTGTCTTGATTATGAATGATATTTGAATACCTTGAATTATTTGTTGTCCCTGATATAGGATTGTGATGCTTTGTGAAATAAAATGTTTAGTTGGGTTAAATAGAGATAATGTGGTTACCTATGATGGATCGCTGTGTAAAGGCAGTATTTAAAAATTTAATCACTTGAATACCTTGAGTTAAGATGACAGTGGATTCGAAGAGACCGGAGTCGGGTATTAGTTAATACCCGAAACCACTTTGATTTGAAATCTACAATAATTCTTTATAGACTTGATATGTGAAATCAATAGGTTGGAATGGGATAATATGGACCATTTAAACTATATTGGGTACTTAAATATGGATTTGAGGAAATAAGTGTTGATTATACAAGTTGTTTACTTGTAATAAGGTACGAGTTACCCCGGGTTTTAAGTAAGATTTATGCAATAGTATTTCTTGTTAGATGGGTTACTCACGCTGGTTTCCAGCCTGACCCGGGTGTTACTTTGATGTAATGCTCGGGTCAGACCGAGTATTGCAGATTTTTCATGTAAGGACATTCTGGAGCTCGGAGGCGAGCTGGATGGCAGGAACGTATGGAGTGTTTTCCGCTATGATATATTGTTGTATATTGGGACATGTTGATTATATATGTCCAGTGATTGTGTATATGTTGTAACTCTAATGTATTAAAGTGTAATTTAACTGATACAGTTTCTTTGTATAAATAGTATTATATGATATTATATTTTGATCCGCTGCGAATGTGAGATTCTGTGACTTGTTTTCTGTTTCTTCTTCTTCTATCTCTTTCTTCTTTTCCTAACTATCTGGAATTTTCGGGATCGAAAATTCCGGGTCGTTGCAGTTGATATCAGAGCTGAAAGGTTAAGCGAGAGCCTTGGCTCTGGTGGGTGTACTCATAAGGATAGGGTCAATAGTACCCTAGAATGAGTTGAGTGTATATGTATATATGAGAGCGTACTTGTTTTTTTTATATATAAAGATTTTAAATGACTTTATAAGTATATATTTTGATATATATAAAGCAATATTTCTTACTAATAAATGTTAAGAAAATTGGTTGTAAAATTATTAGAATTAAATTAAGAAGTAATATAATACAACCAAACCGAAATTGAATAAAGATAATTTTGAAATGGATTTAAACTAAAATTGAAATCTTGAATTGGAAAAGTATTTCAGAATAAGATGATAATGGATTGTTTTAGATATGACAACCTTGGTAATTATCATAAATGGTTGTTGTGTTTAGTAATGGAATGTTGTTAATGAGTAAGCAAGATGAAATGTTTTAGGGAAGTAAAACATTTAGGCAAGTATGACTTATAAATTGGAATTGAAAATGATCAAAATTGTGAAGTTTAAAATCTGGGTCCAGAATTTGAAAATGGTTCAAAGTGCTGAAGAAATAATAAATAATGTTATTTAATGTATTTGCATAAAGGATCCTGTTTCAAACAAAAGTGTTTAAATTTTTTAAAGAAATTGTTTTGAATTAAAAACCAAGGGTGGTTTAAAAATTTAAGGTATAACTTGGTGTGTAAAGGAAATAAGAGATGTATATATGAGGAATATACATAATGTTAAAAAAATGGGGTGAAATAAACTCTTAATGTTGAGTTTTAAATTTGGAATGTAATGCGAAAACCCAAGGTGATAAGTTTTTGAACTTATAAGATTTATTAATGTGAAGTTTAAAATTTGAAGTGGGAATTCAAATTTGAGTAAGTTTGACGAGATTAAATTGAATTTAACTTAAAGGAAGTTAAATAAGTTTGGAACAAACAACCTGAATTGAAAATTTCAAGATGAAATTGAGATTTAACTTAGGAAAGTTAAATGGGTTGATTTGGTAGGGAACTATATGTGATCTCAAATAGGTTTGAGATCTGGAATGGGTAGTGGATGATGAATGTTTAAAAAAAAATTGGACGATAGATTGAGGTAATATCTATTCCAATATTGGAATTAAATGGGATTAAACTTTAATTTGAAATTACTTAAGTAACTTTGATTTTAAAGATAAAAAAAATTAAACTTGAGAAAATGAGATCACTTTGAACATTAAGATTTGAATGTTTAAAATGAACATGTAAACTGAAATGGTTAAGGAGGGGTTCCAAGACTTAATTTGGGTAATAAATTGAATTTCAAAGATTAAATTGTTTAAAAAGGGATTGAATTATTATTTGAACCTAGAAATAAGTTTATGTTGAAGTAAATGTAAATTTGATTTAAGGGATTAAATCAACATTAAAAAAAAATTAACTCGAATTTATATAATTCAAGATGGTTTAAAATTGAGATTTAAAAATTGAATTAGTTCAAACTGAATTTGATTTGAATTAATGGGAATTGTGATTTATGATGGATAAGTATAAAATTCAAATGGGAAATTTGAATTGGATTAATTTGAAATAAAAATTGAAGTTATTCAAATTGGGATTGAGTCAATTTAAATGAAAGTGGAAATTTAAATTGAATTGATGGAAATGGAGATTGGGAAGTTGTACAGTTTGACTCTGGACTATTTTCAAATAAATTGTTTTAATATAAATATATTTTTCCAAACTATTTACTATACAACTTTTCTTTTAACCTAAAACTATCTTAAGCTTGCTTTACAATTACTTTTGGAACTATTTAACTATTTTACAACTGTTTTATAAACTAATTACTATTTTTCTACTATTTTATAACCGATTACTATTTTACAATTACTTAACTATTTTACAGCTATTTTACAAAACTAATAATTATTTTTCAACTACTTATCTACTTTTCAAAAATTTCAAGCTATTTTCTAAATATAAACTGGTCGGAGTTCAAACTGTTATTGATTAAATACCCAACTGAGATAAGAAGTGAAGTGGTAATTCAAGTGGAGATTAAGGCAAATGTGAATAAGTGCATAAAATCAAAGTGAGGATGAATAGAAAGGAAATTGATTTAACAGATAATCAATGAAGATAAATACGTAGGATGTACGTATATTATTCTATTCGCATAGTGGTTTGATCCAGATTCGAGCATAGAATTTCGAGATAATATTATCGATCCGAGTTGGGATTTTTCGCTCGATTTTCAACGGCGAACCTGGATATGGATTTTTGATTGGTTCTGGATATTCTCTATCATAGGTGTGACTATGCAAGGAGAATGACGGTTTCTGATCAAGAAACCAGATCTGAGTCCGCACTAGGAAGTCGGGTGGACAATACTAGTTCGGAAGTGAAATTGTGAGATCGAATGAGCGATCAGATTGATATTGCGTACGAATGATATGTGGACATCGTACGGGTTTTGAGTAAAATTGATATTGAAACTGTATGTATAAGAAACTGTAAAATGGTTTTCGAGATGAAAGTATATTATGTGAAATATATAATGAATAAAAAGTGAAAGTTGGATATTTCTATGGTAAAAATTTACTTTACGGAAGTAAGTAATTTGGTAAGTGACTTTATAGAGTAATCGAATTTGAATATTGATTTAGAATAAACAAAGTTATATATCTTTGTTATATAAGATAAAACTTCCCTTGTTGAATCTAGCCAGAATAAAAAGGGTTTTTGAAAGTATTTTTGAAGTATACAAAGGAAACTTATATAAGTATAAAGTGATTTAAAGATTTCCCAAGAAAATTATATATATGAATATATATATATATATATATATTTATATATAAAATATTTTATGGAAATGGTTTTGAGAAAAGGTTTTGGGAACCTTTGGATTTGAAAAAGGCTTTTGATTTTTGGGAAAAATCAATATTGAAAATTTGGAAAGCCTAGTTTGTGGATTATCGATTTTGAGAATCGATTTTGTGTAAAGGCATATATTTGAAATTCATACTAGGTGTATGATTTGGAAAGATACTATATGTGTATAGTATAAAGTGGTTTGAAGTGGCTCTGGGGAAAAAGGCGCTCCCTTGAATGAACTTCTCAGGAGTGCCACTGAGTGGTACTGCCTTGAGCCTCTAAGGGGGAGGTTCTAAAGTTGATCCTGTGAGGAGTCCGGACAAAACTAGTTCCTGAGGATTATTTGGTAGCGAAAGTCGATGGCGCTGTTGCCTACAGGGGCATTTGGGTTATGCTGTGACGATAGTGTAATTTGATGTCGCTGCGATCTACTGTGTGGACCATAGCGAAAATCGTATGGAGGATGAGTGCCAACAGTCTACACTTGATTTTGCCGGGATGGCAGCGCAACATCGGTAGACTGCGGTCTATGGTCAAGTGGAGGAGTTTCATTATTTTGGCAGCGAAATTCGGTGGCGCTAATGCCTACAGTTATATGGGTTTGTGCTGTGATGGCAATGTAAAGCCCGGGTATAACTGCGATCTGTAGCGGGTTCCATGGCGTAATCGAGGAGCGCGGAGACCTACAGTTATCTGTGGATTTTGCCGAGACGGCAACGTAACCATCGGGTTAACTGCGACCATGGATGAGGGTGATGATTTCCAGAGCATTTTCACCGAAGATATTTTCTCTATTTTCGAAACCATTTTCTATATTTTCAATAAAATTATTTTCCAAGGTATTTTCACTAGGTGTTACAAACGGGTTTGCCAAGTACTTATAGATTTTCAGTCCTACGCCTGATCAACGTATGACCGAATCTCTATGAGAACGAGGATGGACTTGTTGAAACACCGAGTTATAAAAATATTTTATAAAAACTATTTTGGCAATATTATATAGATTATAAAGTATTTTAAAATGATCAAAGAAAATTTATCTGATTTTAGGCATTTTAATAATTCTGGTTTCGTTCCTTTTCGAGGACGAAAAGATTCAAAAGGGGGAGGAATGTGATAACCCGGATTCTGGACGTCTGTTGGTCGGGAAATTAACTGATTTTATTTTTGAGATATTAATATTGATTAGTTAATCGAGTAAATTTTTGATAATTAAAATATTGAGATATATAAAAATTTATTTTTAAGCTATAATAAATATTGAATTATGAAATCTCTGGAGACGGTAAATCTTATAGTAAATAAATAAGTAATATATTTATGACAACCGGGATTTTGACAATATTATTTTAATAAGAATTTAATCTAATAAATTGAAATACAAACTTATCATTTTAAAAACAACTATATATATATATATATATGTATATTTGGAAGAAATTATGATCTGGAAATAGAAAATAAATAGTTTTAAAATATTCAAGGTTAAATTTAGCTTATTCACCTTAAATGAAGTAAATCTTATTAATGTGAAGCAGGAGTATAAAATAAATATATGTAACATAAGAAACTAAAATATAGACATAAGTATAAAACAAAATATATGGTTATAAAATCTATATGAATATATATATATATATATATATATTAAAACATGTGAACTATAAATGAACATAAGTATTTGGTAGTTAAGTAGAAATAGGAATAAATATCCAAAATACACTATGATCAAGTAACATAATATAAAACCAAAAGATATATATATAGGCTTCTAGGGTAAGGCAAAGATCAAATGAATACAGGTTGAAAGAAGAAATTTTTATATCAACCTGTACAAGCAAAACTAGATAGGTATGAACAAGCAAGATAAAATATATATTTTGTACAAACAATTAATGCTATGTCCTATGGCATACCACACTATATCTCATCAGCCTCCATACGAAAGATATCAGCCCACCAAAACAAGAAAATCTTAGTACATCATGCAAAGAAACATCTTGCATCTACATCATTCTTCAACCTGTACAACAGTCTCTTATATATTATCTTTCTATTTTCCAGTTCGTTCATCAACCTAAAATAAAAATACAAACAAACCTACAACAACAAATATATTAAGCAGTTAACTCAACTTCAAGGATTAAAACAAATAAGGAAAACAGGAACTGGAAAAGAGCAAACCAATCAAGAGCAGATTGTTACTTTTCAAATCCAGGCAGTTCTCTGTTCAATCTGCTAATAGGTGAGTTAATCTATTCTTTTGAAATCCAAATTTACTTTATAACTCTGTTCTTCAACCATGTGAGTAAACATCACTTTTTAAAGTATAAATATGTTTTGTATGTTTATATGTATGGAATAATGTGTGCCTGTCTGTGTTTAGATACATAAGTCCTCTGATCTTGAATTACAGGCTCAGGAACACTCAAAATAATTCATATCTCCTCACCAAAATCATTTTTAGGCTATGATCTCTAAAGAAAGATGTTTGTATGGATGTAATATTATTTTTAAAAGTAGTTTCAAGTGAATATGTTGAGTAACTATTTAGAAAATAAGAAATCACAGTGTAAGCTAAATCAAGTCAGAAAATCGATGGATTAAATTCCACGTTTTAATTTTATAATCTGATGCATGCTTAGAAATGGTGATTTTTAATAAAGATTTCTTGATTTTTAAGTTTGTGGTTGTTGCGAATTTGCAAGATGAACGGAAATCGAACTTTCGTCGATTTCTGGCAATCGGGGAAAGGTTGAGTGTCGTGCTCTTTGCTAGAGGTAGCATGAAGATCGTGGAGCTTGGGAAAACTGGGTAGTGATTTTTCCGATCATCATGGTGATCGGTAGAAGGAGGAGTAGGGTTTTAGAGCTGGTTAGAGACGAGGTTGATCTCGTGGCCAGTACGTCGTCGAGGTGACGTCGAGTGGGACCGGAGGTGGAGGAAAAGAAAGATGGAACCGCGGCGAAGGTCAGGACGTGAAGTCAGGGCCTCTGGTGACCGGAGGTGGCGATGCAAGATAGTTTTGATGATCGGATACATTCCAGTGGGTTTTTAGTTTTGCTCGATTTTGATCTGGTGATCGATTCAGGATTCAGGGTGGTCGAGTCGAACCAGTATATCGACGTCGACTTGCTGGCAATGTCGACGTTGACCGGAGTGGCTCCGTTGCCTGGTGCATGTGCACGCGCGTGCACCGGAGTCTGGAACATTTAAGTTCGGGATGATGATGTGAGTCTCGGGTTTTCCCTCGCGTAGCCTCTTGTGGGACTCGAAGTAAATGTAGGAGGTGAGGTCCTCGTGTTTTACTAGGGGAAAACGAGGATGTGCTCGGGTAAATTTTGTTACAGGTTTCGAAACCTGTCGGTGTTTTGATTTTGAGAGTAAACTGAATTTAAGAATGGAAAGCAAGTTTAATCAAAATTTTGGAGGTAAGTTTAAAGTGAGGATTCAAACGAATTGAATCCCAGTTTTAAATGACTAAGTTTTATAAAAGAAAAAAATAAAAGAAAAAAAATGAAATGTCTGTAACAACTTTAATTTGTTAAAGTATCTTATAAAATGATTTTAAATTCTGAAAACTAAAGAATTAAACAGAGTTTAAATAAGTTTAAATCTGAATTCAAGTTAAGTCTGAATCCTAGTTATGAAATAAATAAAGATTTATCTCAAAGATAATTAAAAATTTAATGTGTTTTTCTTTCTAGTAAGGGTAATCATTTGATGTTGGGTTAAGTATAATTACTTAGGGTAATTAATGAGGTATAATTACTTAACAGAGGAATTTAGGGATAATTAGTGGATGAAATTAATATAAGGAAAATTACTTGATAAAAGTAATTAAGGGTTAATTACTTAAGGGAAGAAATCAAGAAATAATTACTTAGTGTAATTAATTAAAAGAATTGATTAATTAAGGAAATTTATTAAGGATTAATTAATTAGCGAGTGGGAATTAATTAAAGAATAAGTAATCAATGTGATGGTCAGATAATTGATTTGGGAAAATTAATCAAGGTGGTAAATTTAAGGTTAAGTAAGGTGATGGTTTGAGAATGATAAATTTGTGCAATTAATTTAAAGGCAAATTACTTAAATAAAGAATGAGTAGTCAAAGATGATTAGTTAAGATGAATAATAAGAGACGATTAATAAATTGAATATAATTAATTAGTGTTAAATAAGCAAGATTTATAAGTAATAAAGTAATTAATATAATTTGTTGGTAGTTAGTTAAATAAATCAGAATAGGTATGACTAACTTGTCTTGATTATGAATGATATTTGAATACCTTGAATTATTTATTGTCCCTGATATAGGATTGTGATGCTTTGTGAAATAAAATGTTTAGTTGGGTTAAATAGAGATAATGTGGTAACTTATGATGGATCGCTGTGTATAGGCAGTATTTAAAAATTTAATCACTTGAATACCTTGAGTTAAGATGACAGTGGATTCGAAGAGACCGGAGTTGGGTATTAGTTAATACCCGAAACCACTTCGATTTGAAATCTACAATAATTCTTTATAGACTTAATATGTGAAATCAATAGGCTGGAATGGGATAATATGGACCATTTAACTAAATTGGGTACTTAAATATGGATTTGAGGAAATAAGTGTTGATTATACAAGTTCTTTACTTGTAATAAGGTACGAGTTACCCCGGGTTTTAAGTAAGATTTATGCAATAGTATTTCTTGTTAGATGGGTTACTCACGCTGGTTTCCAGCCTGACCCGGGTGTTACTTTGATGTAATGCTCGGGTCAGACCGAGTATTGCAGATTTTTCAGGTAAGGACGTTCTTGAGCTCGAAGGCGAGCTGGATGGTAGGAACGTATGAAGTGTTTTCCGCTATGATATATTGTTGTATATTGGGACATGTTGATTATATATGTCCAGTGATTGTGTATATGTTGTAACTCTGATGTATTAAAGTGTAATTTAACTGATACAGTTTCTTTGTATAAATAGTATTATATGATATTATATTTTGATCCGCTGCGAATGTGAGATTCTGTGACTTGTTTCCTGTTTCTTCTTCTTCTATCTCTTTCTTCTTTTCCTAACTATCTGGAATTTTCGGGATCGAAAATTCCGAATCGTTACATACAGCGTTTCATTAATGTTTCTATAGCGTTTATGATGTTATATTATAGCGTTTTTTGTGCATAATTCTTAAATCCCACACACAGTTTCTATAGTGTTTATTAATCAATAACGTTGATTTAACACTATTCCATGTAATATTAATTTACAGAATTTACCAATCTCAGTTTCAGCTTTTTATTATTTATACACACACACACATATTCTTATCGTAGACAACATATACGTTAAATTGCAGCATAATATTTCATATAGATCACTCAAACAACTTCACATATTCAAACTAAGCATTTGATACATATCATCCAAACAACTTTTCACATATTCAAACTTAGTGTTTCATACATATCGATTTACCATCTTTTTCGTGTCCATACATAATATTTCATACGTATCAACAAGTTACTTCCCCAAACATAGATAATGAAACAATTACCGTCTCATCTAAAATATTATGAAAGATGATGCACGACTTCAAATATTGCTAGTGTCCTTTAGCTTCATGAAAGAAGGTACTCAATCTGAACTGTGATAACAAAGCATGCACATAGTGAGAACAAACATTTAGCAAAAAAGATTGCAGTAATTGTTTAATGCAGTAATAAACTGGTAATGAAAAAATGCAGTAATAAACTGGTAATAGATAATGAAAAAAGATTAAACAAAGTAAGGAGTAAACAAAAAAGAAATTGTTTAATGCAGTAATAAACTGGTAAGTTAAAAAAATGGAGGAAACAGTGACCAAACAGTGAGAACGCCAGGGAACAATGAGCAAACAGTAAACAAAAATAATGCAGTAATCTTGCAGTGAATGGATACTTGCCATATGCAAACAGTGAGACGTTTGCAAACCTAATTGAAGAAAACTGGTTCCCTGCAACTCGATTGAATCAAATAGTAATTCTATCAAACAGCCTGAAATATATGGTAACCAAGTGAATTTTTCTACTTCTTCTACTGCAAGTAAAGCGTGATCTTAGCACAACTGTTAAGAACCCAATACAGGCCAAACTATATGATATAAAAACACTTAAACAAGAAGACATATATGAATCCACAGAACTGATGATCAGCAAGTAAAAATATGAAATAGATCTTTCAAACTCAGGAATCAAGTCACATAAAACCACAAAGCTTGCGCATCTATTTAAATTGACAACAGAGTAAACAAATCAAGTTGGTGATCGGGCAAAGAATGTTGGTCACAGAATACTCCCAACTTCACACTAATATAAATATGCTATCATCGCCTATATACAACAATGATCACAGCAATTTTGAGACCCAAAAACACATCGAAATATAGCTGAAATTAAGACGAACTTAAAAATACGTTGCATAGTTTTTAATTTACAAAAAGAAAACAAAATTCTCCTACCCAAAATCCACATATTTCATTCATAGTTCATTAATTGAGCAATTAATGTTGATTAATAATGTATATGCTAATAGGGACAAAGATAGAAAGATTTTGAAGACAATAGATCCCATACATGCACATATCATTTAGCTGCAGTATTATCTTCCAAAATTAACCTAAATAAATCATCTTACAAAAAAATGGAAAGCTAATAACCTGAACCAAATATTTACCTCCTAATGTGCCCAGCTAAGTATAGTTCCCAAAATGACTCTTCACACAAACAGAGAACAGACTTCAATGTAAAAATATTGAGTGATAATTGGCTTATCACATCAAAAAAGAGTAAAACTGGACTATGGATGAAATTGAGGAACAGAGAAAGGAAAAAAAACATCACTCAGATAATATTTATTTTCAAAAATTACTGTTTCTTTTTCCACTAAAAATTTACTGGCAACTTATTCAAAGTGGTACCTTTTACTTTGGGAACCCAAAATTAGTGCAGGAACATCCAAAGCTTGCTAAACTAGAATTCCATTTTCCAAACCAAATGCAGCAGGTTAACCTTCAACAGGCACGTTTGATAACATTATAATTATATTTCTAAATATCAGATAAAATAAGTCTGTATAGGATTTAAATAGGTGATAAACTCGATTAAAAAATGATTCATCTTTTTTACCAAAACGTATTTTATTCACTGTGATAGAATAAACAAAAAATGAGTTAACAATTTATTTATCTCTATACCTAAAAGATATATTTAGATATAAATTATTGTAGAGACTTCGAATGAAATACAGAGACGAATTTACGCCATATGTGAAATCCTAAAAATTGAAAGGGTTAAAATTATCAATTAGATCGACCCATTCATAAGACAAAAGATAAATCATATTCAAAACCATCAGCAACCAAAAGTTGTATCAACAATTACACAGAAATGCATTCAATTCAGTCCGCATCATGGTATACATATGACTCTATAAGGAAATTAAAATTAATTACTAGAAACATAAAGCAAAAGATAATAAGATGAGGAGCAGTATATAGAATTTTAAGAACTTAGTTTAACTGATCCACAAATGATTATTACTTGTATATCCCATATCCTGACTATTATTACTTATACTTCTAACTTCCAGAGATTTATCAACCTTTAACTGCTCTATACTCTCATTATTTCAATTGTTGTGGACTGAATTTTTCAACCCAGGTTTTCAAAAGGTTTCATGATAAAATAAAATTAAATAAAATAGTGGCTTAAAAAAAGATTACCAAAATAGAGAGAATTGTAAAAAGTTTTTAACTTACAGTTAGGACAAAAAGAGCTTTCCTTTCTTCTGATCAGTTGACAACCTTTAACAATGGTTACCTATATAAAAGAAAGTGGTACAATATCAAGAATTAAATCATACAATCAAATATGAATACATTTTAAAATTTTGTATATATAAAGAAATAATTTATACTTACAAGAACTTGATTCTATCACAACTTTTGAAGCTGGCCACGCCAATGTAGAGCCTACAACATCTTCAATGCAGACAAGATCAAAATTGGTCTCCACAGAACTGCATCGGGAACTATAGCATTCACTATCCAAACTTTAAGGGTACTCTTCCAAGTTGAACAAAATGGACCACTTCATTTGGATCGGTTGAAGCCATAGCTCCTTCGGCAACTATCGTTCCTGTTCCACCAACATCAATCAGCTTGCAATTGCTTTTGGGGGCTGGCCTTCCACTCGATCAAACAAGAAAAGAACAGTGATGGTTTTAATATATATTTTAATTTATAAATTTGGTAACAAGTTGCTACAATTATGTTTAAACATATTACCATATGAGATGTTACGTTGTCATGACTAGAAACAAATGATGCAGCTTTAGCTTTCTCAACAACCACTTTTGATTTTGGCCAAGCAACTTTATTACCAACGGGTTCTCCAACATATATCATATTATTTATTGGTCTCCATAAAAAGGCATCAAGGTTCTTTGGATTATCTACAGGAACTAACATAGCCGATGGTCCATTAGGAATGCCATTCACAAGCTGGTTTGGATCGCTAGAGTACAAGCATCCTTCAGCAACTACTTCTTCACCTTCAATCCAATCATATAGCTTGCATGAAGGCTCTGTGCTGCTAGTTTTACTCTATTAAAAAAGAATATGTATTTATGAAATTAGTAATTGCATATTAAAATAAAAATATATAAATAAGGTGATATTTAATTTACTGTGTTATCGATTTGATCTTGCTTATGCATAATAACTTTATCGGCAGGCCATGCTACTAACATACCCGCAGCCTCTCCAATATGTATCGTATTAAACACAACTCTCCTTAGAAAAGCATCCAATTTCCTTGGAAATTCAATCAAAAATACCTTTGCATTTGTTCCTAGAGGAATTCTATGTACAAGCTCATTTGGATCACTTGACATGACTCTTCCTTTAGCAACTATTTCTTCAGTTCCATTCCAATCCAATAAACCACATTTATCAAATGTATTTCCATAATTGCTCTGCAATCAATTAGAAGCATCTTAAGTTCATTTTTTTGAAACGGTACTTTGATACAACATGTCACCGAGACAACATATCACAAATCACTTGTCAATATATGTTCGAATCACACTACGTAAGTTTCGAACTTGTGACCTCTCGCACCAAAGTTGAATCACTTAACCACTGGGACAATGGTGTTTGTCGTCTTAAGTTAATTACTATATTAAAAAATAATTTTTAAATAATATCACAATGATAATATATTTGATATTTAATAGCAAAGTATCATATGCACACATATGTAAACATGAAATTATGCATATGCTAATATTTGATGTTTACCTGAGACATGGATTCTTCTCTCCGACATGCATTAACCTAAAAAATAAAGTGTGTGGACTATGAATTAAAAAAACCATATGAAAAAACAAAATCGAACAATATCTCTAATATTACCACACAAGTAGAATAACAAATAAAGATTGATGTGTAATATACCGGATTTCTCTTTAACATGCGGACCTCCTCTTCCAACTGTGAAATTCTATCATCTTTAGCTTGTAAGAGCAAGAACTTGGTATAGTTTGCACCTCTTCCCATTGCTCATAGTCATCCAGGTCTATCCTGTCCCAACACTTGGGAGAGAGCATCTTCTCTCAAAGAACTACCGGTTGAGTTTGATTGCAATTCACTTTCAATTTTTTAAGCTTTTCCTACAAAAGTTAACGTTTTTTTAACCTCAATTTTTTAATGTTTTCCTACAAAAGTTTGAATGGAACTCCACAACACATGTTTTAAATCATCGCTAGTATTTCACCAATCATCAATCGGGAATGGAACATGCTCCTGTACGAGTGGTCCTAAGTAAGAAGATAGTTTTATAGAACCTTCTCCTATTGGTACAACATTCTTATTAAATTCAACGTTAATCTGAGACACACGATCCGAAGGAAGACTTTTCATTCTTGTTTGACCTCAAGCTTTTTTATTTTGGATCAGACTTTCATCTATGTGTTGAATATCAGTCTCATTTTCCATCGCATCGTTTCCAATTTCAAATTCGTTGTTTTCGATATTTTCTTCGCACTGCATTATATTGTCTCTACATGCTTCAATTCCTTGCTCATTGGTTTCTAAATTTGCTTCATGTTGCTCATTGGTTTCTAAATTTGGTTCAGGTTGCTCATTGGGTTCAATATTTGCTTCAAGTTCTTCATTTGGTTCCTCAGCTTGTTTTTGTTTGCGAGTAAGCTTCCTCTTCTTTGCCATATCCTATAGTTAGTAAAAAGATATCAGTAATAAATCCTCAATGTCTTTTCAAAATCAAGGCAATCAGTCTTTACTTCAAGCAAGTGGTTCAACTTCAAAGAATAGAGTTCCTTTGCCTAATCAAAATGATGATACAACCAGATCAAACACACCGAATCCTGGAGACAATGCACAAATTAATAATTCCAGTGTGTCAAGTGGAGCAGTTGGGGAACAGAGAATAACATTAGGGTCAAGAGCTTCAGGTATCATTGTTTATCTTGGGTTTAGCAAGCACTTGACTGCCTTTATGCCTTATAATTGGTATGACAGCAAATTATTTCTCGCTATCTGGTAATGCTTTCTTTATAGGAGCATTAGAAAGCTAGCCACTAAAGTTTATGCTTCTTAACCTGCACAATTCTCAAAGATTCACATTTTGGAAAATATAAGTTGTATGCACCATGCCTAGCATGAAACAACGCATTCATTGTTTTACTCTCTTTTTGTATGAGTTCGTTAGAATATTGCCACTTACTAATTGCTTTTATCCACAGACCAGAGTAGTAAATTATTAGTACAAAATAAATGGAAAAGGAAACGATATTAATAAGAAATATATTAACAGTTTGTACAATGCACTTAAACTATTCTGGTATTGTTAATCACAATAATGTGGATTTGGTCATGATCGAGTTTTTTCTTGTAAACTATTCTACTTGATTGATCTGCATGTATCCATTTACTACAATATTTTAGGTATTATCATATTATGTACACTACTATCTAAATGTACTAGCAGAAATTTGCAGGTGCCATGTATGCAGCCAAATTCTACCAACGTTTAACGACTTGAGCAATGAATTTAAGAAGCTTTCTTTTGTGTACGCTGATATTGATGAATGCCCTATAAATACAGAAAACATTCGGTACACTCCTACATTCCATTTCTAAACCCAGGTATCTTAATATATAACTAAGAATCTCTTGGAGGTGCTCCAATTATCAAATTAACGAGTAAATACAGAGTATTTGACATCCAGAAATAGATGTCTTGCCTTGATTTAATTAAAGCGGAAGCACATTTTTGGATTTTAATGAGAGTAACGTAAAAATCATAATTCTCTTTTAGGTCAAACCCATAAACAAATTGACATATTAATAAGCATGAAAACGATCTCCATCCTTTTCGCCTTGTTGAACTTTCAAGACAAAGTTGGCTTGGGATACCGCAGAATCACGTCTACATAGGTTTTGTTCTTTGCCATATTTAGTTTAAAATATGGGTATATGGAGTTAAATAGTGAAGTTTTTAATCTAATAACAAAAAAATGAATGTATGTTAGCTTTATTTTGAAGAGAGGAAGTCCCTGAACAAAATTGTGGAACATTGCGTAGCATAGTACTTCTGGGTAGGAGTTTAAGGAGCTACTCCTAATATGTTATATAATTAGCAGAATTCAACAAGTGAATGAATAAGGTGGGAAACATTAAAAAAATTATGATACCTGTATATTGCGATCGGATGGGGGCTCCAAATTTGGAAGTGTTTTGGAACCACCTGGAGTGTTTCTATACCTTCAGAGCTAATAGCCAAGCATCTTAAGTTTTTCTGCATATAATGGTTCACACGTAAAACAACAACCAACATATAAACATGCTTATGCTTATAATAATCTATCTTACTGTAACAAATATATCGAATAACTCCACGTATCAAAACTTGGTACTCGTTGATTACATGAAGTCGGTGTAATCATAATCAATAACACATATCAAAATAAACAGTAGTTATGCATTGATTATTATTAATTAGTAATTTCATGATCTACCAATATTTTTGGTGTATCGTAAATACAAACTTATGTTCAAATTATCGTAAAAACAAAATAAACCTATTGTTTTCTTTTTTTCGTGGCATCTCTTTTCTTCTTTTATTCCCTTTTTTGTGTCTTTTGTCTTTTTTGTTTTTTTGGTTTCTTTTTGGTCCATGGTTATTTATGTCTATTACAAAAGGTTGAAATACACTGAACCATGAATCAACTTAATTAGAGAGAGGTAACCATGCATAAAAAATGTATAAATAGACTAATTCTCATGTACATGTTTCGGTCAATAGGTCACATATTCCACAATAGCTGATCGCGACAATATTGCAATCTCCAGCTTGAAATTAAGGAGACTAATTCTCATGTATAGTTAAATAGACTAATTCTTATGTACATGATTCAGTTAATAGGTTTCATTTAATATGTCAATGTACAGGTTTCAGTTAATAGAATTTAAAAGGAGAAAAAGGTAATAACAAAAAAGTGCCACAACTCTATTTTTTTAGTAAGTAATCTCCATCTTGAAAATTAAGTATGTGATAACTCATAATCTGTAATAAAACTTGCAGAATAAAATTATGAAAGTATGAAATTTAGTTGATTGGGAAATCTACATAGAAGCAAATATTTAAGTTATTCATTTAATTTTTCAACCAACACATTATTCATGGGCAGTAAACCAAATGCAAAATTCTTCCTTTTTAGTACTAAAATGAAAGGGTAGGGGGAAATGTAGAGAAGCCATTGGACACAATGCTACAATTCAGACTAACGACAGCAAAGCACTGTTGGAAGTTTTCTTCAATAGCAAATAGATTTGAAGATAGATCTTAACAAAAAGCTTACAAAATCAAAAAACAATATGGTAGATGCAACTGATGACAATATATATTTTTGACAGTAACAAATCTCAAAACTACTCAAGTATGTCTTCACAATCTTCTCTAACAAAAGAAACATCCTCAACATCCATATTGATTTCTTGACAATCTTCCTCAACATGGCTTACTTTACTTCCTCAAAGGAGTCGTGGATCTCTAGATCGTCAAAACCTCTTGAAGGTGCTTTTATTACCACATACCAATTTGAAGAATCATTCTCTCTTGAATAAAAAATTTGTTTTGCTTGAGATGCAAGTATATATGGATCTTTTGAAAATGAAGCTTGACTTTGATGTAAAATGACAAGCGTAAATCCATCCTCAAACTTTACACCATTTCTTATATTTGCCCAATGACACTTAAAGATCGGAACATAAAAAATGTTATAGTCTAACAAAATTATATCGGTAAGTATCTCATAATAAGTGACAACATCAACCACTTGAGAAACATTTTTTGCGCTTGCTCTACACATAGTTGTTTCATCATAAATCACTCCACTATTTTGGGTTTCTCTCCCAACATCTTTTGTGTGAAAACGTTGTCCATTAATGATGTATCCTATGTAGGACAAAGCATCGTTCTTCGGACCATAAGCAATCCATTTTAACATGTCGTCATGATCTTTGGAGCTAATAGATACCTATAAAAAATAATTTCATTTAACAAAGATATTCGTGATATGGTTTTAAATTAATTAGTAACATTTAAGAATTCAATTGACCTTCTTTTTAATCCAATTGGAGAACGTAGCTATATGGTTTTTCCAAAGTAACGTTGCATTTCTTTCCATGCGCTTGTCTGAATTTTGTAACTCCTCCAAATGCAAACTAACGTATAACAAGAGATGTTATGTTATATTTAAAATTACAAACAATCAAACAATGAAAAAGAGGGAATATGCAATTACTCTAAAAATGGTTCTACCACGGTCATATTCATTAGTATAGCCAAATGAGCAGATTCTTTATCATTAGAATACAATGTGATTGTCTTATATGCTGATATTAGACGTCCTTCAAGTATTACATTGCTTTGGTAATCTTCATTTCTAACTTCTTTCTCCTATGATTTTCTTAAAAATTCACCAAAGAATCTCATGTATTCTTCTGCAAGATAAGATTTTGCAATACACCCCTCAAGACGAGCATGATTTCATACATAATCCTTATGTGTCTTCATGTACCTTTCAAAGGAGTACATCCAACGAAAATGGACTGGCCCACACAATTGTGCTTCTCTTGCAAGATGAATTGTCAAATGTATCATTATATTAAAAAAAGAAGGTGGAAAGTATTTTTCAAGCTCGCATAAAGTTACAATAATCTCATCATCAAGTTGACTAGTTTCTCTCTATCGATAACACGCTGACATAATTTATTAAAGGATGAACATAAACGAGTTATTGTTTTCCTTGACTTCTTTAGAATCAATCCTCTTATTAAAACAGGTAATAATTGTTGCATTAAAACATGATAATCATAAGACTTCAAACCACTAATTTTGCAGTCCTCCAATGATACGCAACCTTTAAAATTTGAACAATAGCCATCAAGTCCTCTAAAAGCATACAACCTTTTGCAAAATATTTGTCTTCTTCTTTTGATAATGTATATGGAGCTGGCAGAAGATATGTCTTGTTCCCATGGGGTTGTGTATGAAGACCATGTCGAATTCCCCAATCCTCCAAATCCTTTCTAGAGTTAACTCCATCTTTTGATTTCTTGTCATGCAATATTGTGCCAAGTAGACTTTCACCAACATTTTTCTCGACATGCATTACATCTACATTATGACGTAATGGAAGTTCTTATAAAAATCAATAATGGAACATTTTAGTTGTATAATTCCATAACGTTAGTCTAATAAAATAATATAGAACATATGCACTAACCTCCCAATATGGAAATTGAAAAAAGATGGACTTTGTTTTCCACCTTAATAGCTCCATTCTCATAGGATCTTTGTCCTCATCATCTTCATTTTTCTTGCTATGCTCAATTCTTCTTTTATTCCCTATTTTATTTTGCTCGTTCCTTTTTTTACCTTTTCTGTTATTCTTTTTTTGGTTCTTCTTTACATTTCCAAAATTATTCAGAAAATCTTTAAAATGATAGAAAATTTTCTTTCAGTTAGAATCCTAGGCCTACACACTTCCTCCATGGTGTTATCAAACTAGGCCTTCTATTTTCTTAAAGGGTTTGAAGGAGATAGAAATCTATGACCCATGTAGACGGTCTTTCTATTGTGATTTAGCCATCAATGATGAGTGTTGAAATCGCATAATGAACATGCTTTTTTACCTTTTACACAGCATCCAGCAAGATTACCATATGCCAAAAAGTCATTTATTGTCCAAAGCAAAATTGCTTTCATATTAAAGATTGATTGACTATATGCATCATAAACCTCAACTACGGTATTCCATAAATGATATAAATCTTCTACCAATGGTGCTAAATATACATCAATGTCATTTCCTGGTTGCTTCGGACCAGGAATCAAAAATGTTAACATAATATTATCTTTCTTCATGCACAACATAGGTGAAAGATCATATGTCACGAGCATTACAGGCCAACAACTATATTTGGAACTTAACATGGAAAACAGATTGAAACCATCAGTTGCAAGGCCAAGCCTAAGATTGCGTGGATCTGTTGAAAATGGTTTCCATTTCTCATCCACTACATTCCATGTTATAGAATCTACTGGATGTCGCATTTTTCCATCGGTGCTTTTGTTATTGAAATGCCACCATAAATCTTCCGCCATCCTTTTAGATCTATAAATTCTTCTAAACCTCAGAATTATTGGAAAATAACGCAACACTTTAACTGGAATGCCATGCATAATCTCCTTTGTCTGTTGATTTACCTTCCACCTCGAAAATCCACATTTTGGACAATTATTCAAATCTTTATATTCATTCCTAAAAAGATAACAATCGTTCTCACATGTATGAATCTTCTCAAAACCCATGTCAAATATTTTAAGGAATTTATTTAATTCATATAACGACTTGAGAAGTACGTTAATTTTTGGCAACAACAACTACTGCACATTTAGAAGCTTATCGAAACCATTATCAGATAATCCAGTCTCACATTTAAGGTTATACAAGGCAAAGATAACAGATAACTTTATTTGATCCTTGCAACCAGGATACAATAGGGTCTCTGCATCTTCCAAATTTTTGTGTAATTCATCCTCTCGTCTTTGTGCATCATCTTCACATTTATCATCATCAAAGAAAGTATGATTAATAAAATTTTCATCTTCGTAGATAATGGCTTTAAGCAAATCATACGCATCACCCGACTTTGTATTCTTACTTTTATTTATTCGCTCGCCGTGATTGTACCACTCATTGTCCATGTACTCAGGATCCATTCCTCTTATAATCAAATGCTCGACAATAACTTCTCCATGAAGACGGGTAAGATTTCTACAACTAAACAAGGGCATAATTTTTTTTCCACATTTCCCAGCTTTAGCTTTGCATCGTTTACAAAATTCCAAACTGCTTGCTCGTACTCTTTAGTAGTTCTATGATAAAAACAAATAATAACCTTAGATATTAAAATATGTTTTAAATTCAATATTATGCTTAAGTACTGTATAATTACCTATTTAGACGTACCCAGTCTTTATCCATCATCTCTTGTCTTTTCAAATGGAAAAAGTATTAGATTTACGAACAATAATCACTCTTGACACTGATTCTAAATAAAATTTGATGAAAGCAAGTCACCAAATCAAATATAATGAAAACATGAACTATTGTCATACTTTATGTACATAAACATAAACATAAACTAAAAAGTCCTGACCTATCAATGGTATTGATTGCGCCAACACATGAAATTAGAACTGCAATTGTTAATGTGAAAATGAATACAAATATCACTATTAAAAATACAAAATATTAGGGCAATCTTTTCCCATTACACTGTAGATTATATAGGCTAGACCTATCAATGGATACTTACGGATGTGGATAGTTCCATATCCGCATCCGTATCCGAAAACATTTTCGAATATCGAATATCCGTATCCGCGAAAATAGATGGATATCGGATATTTATCCAATGCGATAACTATCAATAAATCAAGAAACATAAATGAAATTTTTTGGCTTAACATAACTTCAACCTCATTGATTATACAAGTATAAAAAATAAACAATATGGTGATAAATTAAATAGTTTCGAGAAATTAATATGCATTAAATACGTATAATATAAATGTTTAACTTAATAAAACAAGAACTATGTATCTTTCATTATACTAAAATACACACAATATAAACTATAATCATGAAAAAAATGAATTTATAATTTTTGGATGTGAAAACCTTTGTGTCTGCATCCATATCTGTTTTTTTGAATAACAGATATATTTTTGTCGGATACGGATGTGGACGAATTTTGGATTTTTTGGATTTTCATTGACAACCTTAGCCCCAACCAGGTGGTGACTTACTTCCATAATATAGTAAAACATCATGAATTTTTTCCTATTTTCTCGAAAACCCCTTATATATAAAATATCGGTAATTTGAATAAACTTTGACAAAATCATTGCTCAACTATGCAATTAGAGTTATTATTCTTCAATATAATGGCTAACAAACGATCTAGTAGTCGGATCACATAGGTAAATCAATTTTGATTCTAGATTAAGGTCAAAAAACCACTAGAATATGTGTTGTACACATGTATTCAATAGTACAACATTATTTAGATTATGCATATTTCTAATACCAAAATCTTTTTGTGTTATGTCATAGTATTTTTAGTTCTTGCTTGTATTTATTTATTGAATTTTTCATATTTAGACAATAGTTGTTTGTTGCTATCAGCATATGAATTTGTAATAGAAGTTCGGTTGACTTTCATAGTTAATCATCATTTGTATTTCATATAAAAAAATATGCATTTTCATATAAATATTTGTTGCTAATTCATATGTATAAGTCAAGATATTCACAACTGTGTATAAGTTTTAATCACCAAATTCTGTCAACATCAATCCTCTAAAGTCCAATTTTGTTTACAGATTAAATCAACGATAAGAAATAATGACACCAACATTTTTTAATATTACATAAAAGTTTTACCAAATTAAATCATGAAAAATGTGTAACAGTAAAATAAGAAATATCTAACAATAATTAATGGTTCATTAACAATGTAGTAACACAATCAACTTCCAAACCCTTTACTAACAGATCGGTACACGAAAATACTTAGCGCATAAGGCATGTATTTTCATGTATACATTTTTTTATGTATACAGACAATCTAATAGGTACATTTTCGTAAATATCTAAAATTTATCAATTTAAAATTCTATTATTTGTTTTCTTTTCTATATTTTTTACTTTAGTAATTTGAAAAATCAATAATTCTTAAAAAAAATTGTAATTAAAATATCTAATTAATGTAGTTTTTCGCTCCAATAACACATTGATGCTCAGAAGTTGGATTTGTGGCTAGAAGTCAAGTGTTAAAGTACAGAGAAAAACCTAAGGCCATAAGCTGAAGGCCAGCAAGATTGGAAATAAAAAAAATGAAGGAAAGCATAACGAACAACAAATATATAGTAATTCTGAATCATCATTACATCCACTTTTATTAGAACTTTTACTAGGTTTCGGCCGGAAAGAATGAATGGTCCAAGCAACCATTATCAGATCTTTTGTAAGGCTCAAAGTCTTAAAAATTAAGGAAATTAAAATGAAGTAATATTTCAGCAGAGTTCCGACTAGTGATCATCGACAAAATAATAGTACAGCAATTCAAGTGCACACGGAAAAAGGGTTTCCATTTAGATACATTAATGACTGGTATTTAAAAGAAGGATATCAAGCATGCATATCAAAAGGCTTAAGTAGTAGTACTTGGGGTTTTCCTTGTTACCAATGTCAATAAAAATTACAAACATGCAAGCATGAACTGAAACTATGGAATAAATCAAGAGCTAGAGGTAATGCCTACCTAGATAATGCTGAGAAAGATTTAGCAATATTGGAGCTAGTAGTTGATAAGGACCCTGGGAGCAATTATACGAGGAGATGTTAGATGCACAACATTGTATAATGGTTAGTGATTCTTTACTGAAAAAGAAAATAAGCATACTGTATGATTGGCATGGTTTATAAAGCATCCTTCTTTTAACAATTTATACTAAAAAGCAACTTAAATACGTTGTAGGTTGTTATATAGTCTTATACTAATTTTTGTATGTAGCCTGTTTTTTCAAGAGCGTTCATTCCTCCTTCTAATTACTTGTTAATAATATCATACATATATCTAATAATGGATACATAAGGTAGAGATTCGTTGCAATTGAAAATAAATAAACATATAAGAGTTACACCTATGTCCTATTGGATATGTATAAAGTCCCTAGAAGAGTTATTGGGCGCATGAAGCTTGGCTATAAAATTGATAACTTGCTTTCAATTCTATAAAGAGCCAAGGAGTGTTATAAAGGAATTACAAATGGAACTACTAGTATTCAAAAGGTTTTGATATCGAGAAACTGTAATTTCATAGCATTTTCATGTGACTTGAGATCTTTGTTCCAGATTTTAAAGAAAGAAAACAAGTTGAAACTACCTATACCCCTATAAAATCATATAATTAAACAAAACACAATGATTTATGTCAGTTAATTTTTCTTTCTTCTTTGAATACTAAACTGAATTTTATTGTATTTTTTTGTTAAAGAGCTGCTGGGGCAGAAGAATCAGACTGATTTGGATAAAGCAAATAGTGAAACAATGACGGCGGCGGCAGTAGCTGCTCCTTCTAAAACTCATCACTTGCCGACTACAACTACGGAGATGGCGACAAATACAAGTACGGATAGGAAACTGAAAGTCAGAGGAATGAGGTAACCATTACAGGTTGATTGAATGTATTTCATATTAATTGTAGCTGTAACAAAAGAATACTTATATAACACACACACAGTGTCATTCCTATTCCATGCTATAACCCACATTCACAAACACAAAACACTCACATATACGCATGCACTACACACATTCATCTCGACTGCGGCTGACCAGGTACACACATACAATATCACAGACACATATACTTTCAAACACCTGACACATAGGGAAAAACAAGGCACAACAGCTCTGGTAATACACACACAATATACTTAAACTCATGTAGCTAAAGGAGCACACGTCTCCACCTAAACTCAACAATAAACTCCGTATACCCATCAAAATCAATAAGTTATGATCATGTCAAAACCTGATTTACTAACATAATATCAAAGGGTTTTCTAGTGCATTACATGTAATTAATTCCATTTATTGATTTAGATGTACCCCCCGTCAATTCAAGAAATGCTACTAATCATTCTCAAGATTATGTAACATAACTATAGCATGTAAGTGTAGGCTAATTAATTCTCATTGAGCAAACCATACAGTTACTTGGTTCTCACAAACATCAAATCAGTTTATTCATGAAATGCAATTTTAGCTATCTACCTTGTAGACAGCAAATGTAACTATATGAGAGTATAAAATATGATATGCTAAATATTTTACAAAATCATGGAAGTTTGCATCTTTACCTCAAAGTTATTCCTCACTTAGGAAATTTCTTAGCAATTTCTACAGCCCTATCATAACTAATTTTCTACAACCACATGAACAGTATAAGCACAACATTGAAATTTACTATGGATTAGCTAAAGAGCAAATATAGTCTAACAAAATCTTCAAGTAATGATGTAAACAAGCAACTACAGGGTTCAGTGATGTAACTAGCATCAAGGATTGATAATATTCGAAGTAAAACAAAATGAAGAATAATGTACTAGTATTAATTTTTAATGCACATGTACCAAATTCAATAAATCGGACACAAACATCATTCCCTATCAACAAATGCCTCCACATGTTTTGTTCCATAAATTTATCACCTGAGAAGCATTGTACCATAGGCGAAATAAAATTGTGCAACATCCTACTATTTTCAAGGCAGTCTATGCTATAGGTGCAAGTTGTAACTTGTAGCAATTTTCACATTAATTGAAAGCAGGCCATAATTGCAAAGGTTAGGTACAACATATTATGCTTTTCTAAACTATTCTTCAACTACATAAATCAAAATACCCAAACCATATTAAATGATTTATATATTCACATAAACTGAAATATCCTAAAACAACAACTTAATTTCAAATTAAGGCAAAACAGAAAGTGGAGCGGGTTTGTCTAACATAACACAGTCACGAAGATTTAGCTTCATTTTACCAAACTTATCATACTTATAACAGTCTATCCTTCCAGATCAACACAGATTTTGAAAATGAATCCAATGAAACTAACCAACATTCGGGTGCTAAATCAAGAGCTAGAGGTGGAACAGTCATTGAGGATATTGTTTCCATGACGATTTAATATGATACATTGTTTTCACAATTATTTAACTATTTAAACATATCCTAAGAACCTTAAATCAAAATTATTTAACTATTAATCAAAAATTCTCCCATGATCTAGTCAGAATAAATAATGTGAAATACAATTCCTTCACCATACCCATTCCTCTTTTTTTTCCTTTTGGAGCTTGTGAACCGTTTCTTTTCATTACCAGACAACATAAATCAAACATGTTATCAAATTTCAGCATACATACTCATTTTATCAAATTTCAGCATACCAATCATGTTCACACAGTAATGATAATTAAAATTATATGAAAAATATACAGTAATAACTCTCGCCGAAGTTTGTTTGGGATTTCTGGTGTTCACACAGCATATCAATCATGTTCGCACAGAATATATCGGAGATGCTGGTCTAGGTTTAGGGATCTGGATCGGCTGTGTAGAGATACGTTACGACATCGATTGACTGTTAGGGTTACACGATTGGGATTTTTGGAGGTTATGTTGACGACGATTAATGTTTAATTTTTGGAGGTGATAAAGTGAAAGGAAGAATATTTGTTGGAGGAGAGGAAGTGACAAAGCAATACATGCTCTTTTAGTTCGCGCACAAATTTTGTTTCCCGCCTGCCATTTTATTGAAGGCGTTGTACTAAATTTACCAAGGCAAATAGCGTTGGAGACCCTAACTTACATAGCGTACCAAAGGTGATATGCGGAATCGCTATAGATTGATACTATCAAAAGTCCATTTTGTTATAGTGGTGATTAGTACTTAAGTGTTAATCAAGTAAGTTAATTATAATTAGTTAATTAACTAAAAGTTAATTATTATTTAATTATTGGTTAATTATTATTTAATCATTCAAAGATTAATTAATTAATTATGAAAGGTTTAATTATTAATTAATTAATAACTAAGATTTAAATTAGGACTTAATTAATATTTAATTATTATTTAATAAAGGTTTAATTTATTGTTTAATTAATAAATAAAGGTTTTAAAATTTTAAATCATTTTATTTTTAAATATCGGGTTTTGTTTAGAAAGCACTTTGTATACAAAAGTGTTTTAAATCAAGGTATTTCTTTGTTGATTATCCTTAAGTAACCTCAAACAAATATTAAACCAATACTTATGTGGTGATATGTTTTATGGGAAGTAAGTCATCCTATAGTTAGCACTAATAGCCGATGAGTATGTTGATCCTCTATCTGTGAGATCTAGAATTTGTTTCTAGGCGAGGGATATAGTAAGGTTGAAATATCGAAAACGTGATAGATATGGGAGGGTTAATTCCTATCAATGGGCCATGTTTAAATTAAGTATATAGTTATCCATATGCAAACTCTGTATAATTACCCTAATTACCGGATTGGTTGCTATTGATAACTTGATATGTTTTAACTCAGGAAGTATGATGTGTGTATTCGAGTTCCCTGGTGAGGACTCGAATACTTACTGCATACTTCCAAAGAATCGGAAATTTGTTAGTTGGGAATTACCTCTTAGTTTGGAGACACTGGTTTTCGTATAAGTACGATTCATCCAGACCACTCTAAACTAATTACGATCATGATGGATCGTTATTGAGGTATGCTATGGGAGCTGTACTATTCTTCCTGAGGATGATTCCAAAATGGAAGTTAGTAAATGTTGAATGCTTGTTCGATCTCGGAACAACTTGTATGGATGCATGATATCATTGCATTTTGCTTGACGGGCATTGTTAGCATTCCAAGACGTTCTACTAGGAGCAAAGGTAAAAGCATTACCTCAAGCTTCATAACCGGGAATGACTAAAATCAAGGGATTTGCAACAGGGCTAAGTAGGTCGCACCCATTAAGGATGGATTCGATACTATCCATTATGGGGTAGGCCGGTCCTATGTTGGTAGGGAGTCTATGTGTGTCTCTCGGTGCATTTTATCTAGAGATGCGCTATGATAGGTTGTACCCTGGTGCCTTGTCATTGATGGAATCCATTTTCCAATATGTACCTTTATGGACTTAGTTGTATACCTATTATGTTGGAATTTAATTAATGTAACAATTTTGGCTGTGATTCCATATTTATTTTAAACCTAGACATTATGAAAATATTAAAGGATTTTATATGGAAATGTTTTGCTTATCGTAAGGTAAAAACCCATTTCTATTTATGTGCGGCGTGGTCTTACGAGATACCTTTGGTTTGATGACTTTTATAAAGTTCAAATTTATGCTTTACTCACACCAAACACATGTCTGACCCGGAGTTTTATTTCATTCCCTTAAACTCTTGAGTACTCAAATTTTTATGAATAGCAAAGTGGTCGGGTTTTTTTGGAGCTTTTTGAAAAAAGGTATGGAGTGGGAGCTTTCATCGTCATATAGTAGTTGTCTATATTTCTGCTGTGCCTTGTATATTATGTATTAGCAGTTTGGACAGGCCGATATAGATGTCCATGTTGGGAATAGTACTTGTTGTAACTTTGATGTAACATTTTGGAGTAATCATATGTACTATTATGTGATGATGTATATGTAACTATAATGTTTTGAGAAAAATCTGTGTTTGTTTCCATGTCTTTTATTTTCTTTACCCCACGACCTATCTTTTGACACTTAGATAATCGACACATGAATACCGGGGATGTATTAAGTGTCGTCTTTGGGTGTAAGAAAGGTATATCGTTATACTTGATATCAGAACTTGGGTTAGGCAAACACCCAGGCTTTGATTGGGGTCGACCTATTAAAAATAGGGTTAGTAATACCCAACAATGAGTTCAGTCTTTGAGAGTGCGTTTTCGTGTAGTTGTGATCAGCATTTATTTGTTTTGTTTTCTGCTCTTTTTCCCTAATATAATATCATCTATGTATTCTAAAAATATCTGACTTTATTCAAGTGGTAAGAATGAGTACGAGAAGGGATGAGGAAGGGGAAATAGTAGCACAACAACCGCAAATGGTAGAACCTCGAATGTTAGAAGGGTTGGAATAAAGGAAGAAGCAGCCCCAGTGCAGCCTCGAGTAAACTTCATAGCTCTGCATAAGGATTTCACAAAACTAGAAGGAAAACCTTTCAAGGGTACAGAATCCATCATTGAAGTACAAGCTTAGCTACGGTCATATGAGAAGATTTTCAAAGGTTTGGACATTTTTGATGATCAGAAATGCTTTTTGGCATCATGGCAGTTGTAGGAGGGTGCAGCTGCATATTGGGGTTCTGTCACGACAAATGTTCTAGAAGATGAATTCTCATGGGCTAGATTCAAAAAAGTATTCGAAGACCAAGTCATGCCAACTACAGGAAAAATTCGCTTATATAGAAATTTCATGGATCTAAAGCAGGAAGACATATCGATAGCGGAATATGACACGAAGTTTAATAAGTTATCTCGTTTTGGCCCTGGACTTATTAACACCCCTTTAAAGAAAAACAAAATGTTCGTGTTGGATATAAGAGAAGAGTTCCATGAAAAGATGACCGCTCATATGAATGAATCATTTGTAGATTTGGTGGATATGGCCATAAGGTATGAAGTGCTTTTGAAGAAGAAGCCATCAGTAGCAGCAACACCCAGTGGTGGTACCAATAACTCAAACAAAAGGAAGTTTAATCCAAATTGGAAGAAGCAAGGAAAGGGAAAGCCGGGAGGTAGGGCATGGGAGAAATGGTACAAGAAAGTTATTTGTCAAAATTGTAATCGGAAGGGTCACACTCAAAAATTCTGTAAGAATCAAAAGGCAGGATCTATCTCTCATAAGGTTCAGAAGATGCTTTGCTATAATTGCCAACGGCTGGGGCACATAGTTAAGGACTGCCCATTACTGAAGAAGGGACAATAAGTTAAAGTTTATGCAATCAAGGACGAACCCTCAACTTCTGGAAACGTTAAGGGGAAGAGAGTCTTAACGTACTTTACTTATTAATGGCATTTTTGTTAGAGTTTTATTTGATACCGGGGTTTCCCACGGCTTTATTTCTGTTGATTTGGTTAGAAAATTGCAACTCTCCCCTAAAATCATAGAAAACCTTATATGTGTGTCAAATCCCATAGGAGGCGTAACTAATCTATGTATGGTTTGTGAAGATGTACGAGCTTCGTATCTTCCCGCCATTTTTCTTGTAATCTATTTGTTTTAGATTTTAAGGGGTTTGATTATTTACTTAATATGGATTGACTAGCGGAGAATAGAGCCATCTTAGATTGTGTTGGAAGGACGATATCTTTAGTAACAAAAATGGGAAGTTTCGCAGTGGTGCCTTGTGATGAGCCTATCAAATTATTTCATAGTTTCTATATACCTTAGAATCATCCGAAGAAGAGCTAGGGTCTATATTAGTGGTTAAAGATTTCCCCAATATTTTTGAGCCAATTAAAAGTTTACCTCCCCATCGTGAATTTCGTATTGATTTAGTTTTCGATGTTAGACCTGATATTCAACCCCTATGTAAAATGGCCCCGAGAGAAGCATGATTTAAGGGATCAAATTGATGATTTGTTGGAAGAGGATTGATTAGACAGAGCCATTCGAGTTGGGGGTCAGCTGTAGTTTTTGTAGCTAAGTTTGATAGTTCTTTAAGATTGTGCATGAATTATAGAGAATTAAACAAGTAGGCCATTCGGAATAAGTACCCCTGACTTTGCGTTGATGATATGTTTAACCAACTTCATGGAGCTAGAATATTATCCCAATTAGACCTTGCTATAGGTTTCCATCAGGTATGGGTAGCGAAGGATAGTATACCCTTAACTATTTTTAGAGGGCCAGACTTTTTCTATGAGTGGTTGGCTATGCCTTTGGGGCTAACCAATTCACCTGCATTTTTCATTGATCTCATGAATCACGTTTTTATGGGTGTTCTCAATAAGTTCGTATTGGTTTTCATTGACGACATTCTTATCTACTCAAAGATCGAGGAAGAGCACAAACACCATTTGGAAATGATGTTACAAACACTAATAAAAAACGTTCTTAAGGCTAAGTTTTCTAAGTGCCGCTTTTGGAAATCAGAGGTAAGTACCTAGGACATATTGTGTTGGGAGATGGCATTTGAATTGATCCGGCTAAGGTAGCTGCTCTGCAAGATTTCGAAAGACCCCAAACTCCCACAAAAGTGAGAAGCTTTTTAGAGATGGCAGGTTATTATAGAAAGTTCATAAAGGATTATTCCAAGATCATCGCTCATCTAACCAAGCTGACGAAAAAGGATGTTAAATTCGAGTGGACTCCGAAGTGTGAGGGTGCATTCCTCGAATTAAAAGAAAGGTTGCCTAGTGCTCCTGTTTTGGCTATTATAGATGGAGAAGAGGGGTTGACTGTTCATACCAACTCTTATAGAGTTGGTTTGGGTACAATGTTGATGCAACATAGGAAGGCTATAGCTTATTCAAGTAGACAGTTAAAGCCTCATGAGAAGAATTATGCAACGCATGACTTGGAGTTGTTAGCCGTAGTATTTGTGTTAAAGATGTGGAGGCATTACTTATTGGATAAGAATCCTTCTTTTCCTCTTTTGTTTATTTCTAATATTTAAGGATCCTAGTTAGTAATTTCCTTCTTTAAATAGGTGAAAAGTTCGAACTCTTCACGGATCATAAGTCCCTGAAGTACCTTTTTACTCAGAAGGATCTGAATCTGAGATAACATCGATGGTTGAAGTTTTTGGCAGCTTACGAGTTGGATATTCTCTATATGCCAGGAAAGCAAATGTGGCGGCAGATGCTCTAAGTAGGAATGCAGTTTTGGACCTCTTGGAAGTTACACCGACACTATTGGAAAGGATTACTAGTAAGAAAAAGGAAGATAAGCGTTTAATGAAGATCATCAAAGATGTCGAGAAGAGGCAGTGTGCAAGTTTTAAGATGGATAACTGAGGCATTTTGTGTATGAATGGGAGGATCTGTGTCCCTAATGTCGATGGCCTTAGACAAGAATTTTTATCAGAATGTCATCGATCCAAATTAAATATACATCTAGGTGTTTCTAAGATGCATCGAGATATGAAGAAGATGTTTTGGTGGAAAGGAATGAAGAGAGATGTCTCAATATATGTCAGCATATGCTTGCGTTGTTAGCGGATAAATGGCGATCACCAAAAGACGCTGGTTTACTTAAACCCTTAGAAATCCTAAATTTGAAATAAGAGATGATATCAATGGATTTTATCGATGGTTTACCCAGAACCAGAAAAGGGAATGAAGGTGTGTGGGTCATTGTAGATCGGCTAAACGAAGAGTGCTTATTTCATCCCAGTAAAGCCAACAAGCACTAAAGCCTCTTTGGCCAAAATTTATATGAGGGAGATTGTTAGATTGCGTGGGGTTCCAGTGAGTATAGTAAGTGATCGAGATCCTATCTTTACTAGTCAGTTTTGGAAGGCGTTGCAAGTAGCTTTAGGATCAAAGCAAGCTTAAGCACAGCATACCACCCCCAAATGCGTAGACATACGAAATGGGTAAACGGGATTCTAGAAGATCTCTTAAGAGCATGTATTCTGGATTTTGAAGGATCATGGGAAGATCATCTTCATTTGATAGAATTCTCCTACAGCAATAGTTATCGAGCGAGCATTGGCATGGCACCTTACGAAGCTCTCTACGGACGTCCATGCAAGTCGCTAGCATGTTGGGTTGAGACTGGATATCGGCTAGTACTTAGCTAGATATGATCTGGAAAGATACTGAAACGGTTACGGTGATAAAGAAAAGAATGAAGGAAGCCCAGGATCAACAAAAGAGTTATGCCGATAAAAGAAGAAGGGATTTGAAATTTGAAATCGGAGACTCTGTATTTGTGAAGATTGCCCCAATCAGAGGAGTTGTTCGATTCAGAAGGGTCGTGAAGTTGACACCCAGGTATATTGGATGTTTTAAAGTTATTGAGATGATTGGACCACTCGCCTACAAAGTTGAGTTTCCAGAAAATTTGTCGGGGGGTCCATAGTGTCTTCCACGTATCCCATTTGAGAAGGTATGTACATGACCCATTGTTAATTATGGACTCGTTGATTCAAGAGATTTGGAGATAGAACCAAAATTAATGGTAATTCGACATCCAGTCCGTATTGTAGATCAAGATGAGAAGAGGTTGCAAAATAAGGTGTTGAAATTAGTGAAGATTCAATGGATTGAGGATTCAGAGATTGTACTCAGGAGATTGTAGATCATATGAGTGAAGCCTACCCCGAGTTGATGTTAGGATAGTTGTTTGTGGTTGTTAAATGTATAGTGTATGCATTGTTTTGCTATGGATGCTTAGCGTATGTCTTTTATAAGGGTTTCATGATATATAATTGCAAGTCGCTACAGGATCTTTATATATGTAACTTATATATGTAAGTGTGAGAGTGTAAGTTACAAGTTACACTAAGCAGAGAATAATAACCAAATATGGAGGATGTAAATAATAAAAGCGATCACACTAGATATTTTATACTGGTTTGGACCTTCCATCCTACGTCCAGTCCTGAGGCTTACCTTCAGTATTTCCTTTGACCAAATAACCCTTGATTCGCCTGGAGGAATAGGCTAATACAAAAAGTACTTCTTTGACAACCTTGTGTTCCAAATGACACGGATTTTGACTAATAGTACAATTCTTCCTATGATCTACTTTGAGTATGTAAATGTGAGTACTTTGAGTTGTAGGAAGTGGTTTAACCAAAATAATATTTTGATTATGATAAATTGAGAATGTGTAAGCAATGTATGCGCAAATATGTAAATAGAGAGTAATAAGAAATCAAGAGAATAAATTAGAATAGTTAATTCAATTCTTAATCTTTGAAGTATATATAGGTTTGAGTAGATGCATATGAGGAGTTGTTACTATTTAAAATAAAATCTATTTGTTTTAATGGATGCAACCTTTGAAGAAGGGATGCTAATATTCAATATGAAATGAAGCATCCTTTTAGAATGGAGCAGTTGCTATATGACAGACGTCTATGAGAAAACCTCAAACGTCTGTGGCTTCAAGAATTAAATTTTCGAAAATATTCATAGACGTCTATGGCTTTCCTACTGGCGTCTGTGGATGGCAAAACTTGAATATCACAGTTTTTATATGCCAATGTTGAATATATGAATTTGTGTGTGCATATTTATACTCAAGGAGACCTTACAATGTTTTTCTAAGACTCTTAATACACTATTATAACCTTACTAGTTATAGCATGGTCCATAAGTCTTTGTTTATCTTCGAGTCTTGATATCTTTAAGCATGACGATCTCTTGTGGTATATACCTGTAACCTTGATAAGATATAATATATGTGATTGTACAGTTGTTGTCGTTGAACCCAAGGAATAGAAGTTCTAACACTAATATATTCCCTTTGTGTTATTTTGAGTTATTCCCTTATTTGTTAATTTCAAGATGAAATACTTTTAAGGGGGAGAGTGTAACTACCCAGAATTTAATCACATCAAATATAGGTATTTAAATATATTTTTAGTAATTAATAAATAGATTTTTAATACTCAAATAAACTCCTTTTATATGATAACTAATGATGATAATTAAATGGTTTTCAAAAATTGTTTACAAAAATGTTTAGTTCAAAGAAAAATAAATAATGTGACCGAGAATCGTTTTCCGAATTTCTGACTTTTCAATGTCTAAAAGTTGTTGGAAAACATTGTACAAATTTTTGTTAACATATACACACATTTATAATAAGTTAAATTTATTTTGATAAACGTATATATATTAACTTAAAAAATATAAGTATGATGTGACTTATTAAGTAAAATAAAAATAATAATAATAAAGTTTTCATAACATATCTTTTCATTTAAAAGCACAAAGTACTTATGTCATTTCCTTAGAAACATTAAGTACACAAGGAGTCAAATCACGTTGGAGGGAGGAGGAGACATGGAGAGTAAGGTGGCAAAATATTGGTGGAGGTTATGTACCTTAGGGTAAAATGGTAATCTAATTCATGCACTTAGTATAAACAATTTCCTAACATTTCTGCCATTTTTAATTCATTCCTACTTCATGGAAATTCCTCCAAGCTTTCATGTTCACTTTCATGGCTTCTTAAATATTTTTGAAAGTCTAAAATCCTAGTTCATTCACATCAAAAATTTCTAAAACCTTGTCTAAACTCACTTATATCTATGTCAATACTCTACCTTCACAAAGCAAGCCATAAACACCCACATACCTTCAAGGTCGAACACAAAGCTCCCTAGGTCGAACATATTTACATCCAAAAGTCCATAAAAACTTCACTTTTCAAGCTAGAAGCGAAGACTTAGGTCATGTTTGAGTTATAGAAAAAGTCACTTTGATTTAGTCCACTTTCGATGAGTAAAGTTTTAGCCCTTAACTAAGTTTTCTAAACTTAGATATATGCTTGACTTGTTGAAAAATAAGATGTTTGTATGGGTATAAATTGTGTTGACTTGGATGTGTATATGTTTGGATGAGATGACATATAGTTTGAAATTTTAAAGCAAGTTGTAATCTTGGTTTGTGATATGGTTGTGATGTGAATATGAATGTTATGATCTTGAATACATGATCGTATGTTAAGAAGTTAGCAACTTTACCAATTGAAATGACTTAAAATCCCTTATGTAAAATTTTGATTTTTTGTTTCTAAAATCACAAATGTTTTCAAGTTAAAAACTTGTTTAGTTTTCAAAAACATACCTTTGTGTTTTAGTAAATTTTTCCAAGGGTTAAAGTCAAAGAAAAGATTTAGAAAACAAAAACTTCAATTTTGAAAATTATGGGTCGTATAGCGATAGTCGCTATAAGTCCAGTTTGTGAAAACGAACTCTTTTCGAAATCTAAAAGTATTTTCATTTAGGAATATTTTTGGAAAATGTTTTCAAACATAATTTAAGTTTTAAAAAGCTTATTTATTTATTTAATAATTTATATTTAATTAATGATTATTTAATTAAGTAAGGTAATTAGTACTCAATCATTAATTAACAAAGGTAATTAGTACTTAAGTGTTAATCAAGTAAGTTAATTATAACTAGTTAATTGTTATTGAATTATTAATTAATGGTTAATTATTTATTTAAAGGCTTTTTTTACAAAAGGTTTAATTATTAATTAATTAATAATTAAGATTTAAATTAGGACTTAATTAAGATTTAATTATTATTAAAGGTTTAATTTATTGTTTAATTAATAAATAAAGGTTTTAAAATTTTAAATCATTTATTTCTAAATATCGGGTTTTGTTTAAAAAGCAGCTTTCTTTACAAAAGTGTTTTAAATCAAGGGATTTCTTTGTCGATTACGCTTAAGTAACCTCAAACAAATATGAAATCAATACTGATGTGGTGACACATTTTATGGGAAGTAAGTCATCCCATAGTTAGCACTAAATTTCGATGAGTGGGTGATCCTCTATCTTTGAGATCGAGAATTTATTTCTAGGCGAGGGACATGATAGATATAAGAGGGTTAATTCCTATTAATGGGTCATGTTTAAATTAAGTGTACGGTTATACTTATGCAAACTTTGTATAATGACCCTAAATAGCGGATTGTCTAATATTGATAACTTGACATGTTTTAACTCAGGAAGTATGATGTGTATATTTGAATTCCTTGGTGAGGACTCGAATACTTGTTGCATACTTCCAAAGAACCAAAATTGAGTTAGCCGAGAATTATAACTTAGTTTGGAGACACTGATTTTCGGATTAAGTATGATTCATCCGGACCACTCCAAACTTATAACATTCGAGATGGATCATTATTGAAGTATGTTATGGGAGCTATACTATTCTTCCTGAGGGTGAATCCAAAATGGAAGTTAGTGAATGTTGAATGTTTGTTCGATCCCGCAACAACTTGTATGGATGAATGCTATCATTGCATTTTGCCTAAAGGGCATTTTAGCATTCCAAGATGGTCTGCTAAAAGGAAAGGTAAAAGCGTAACCTCAAGCTTCACAACCGGGAATGACTAAAATCAGGAGATATGCAGCATGTCTAAGTGAGTCGCACCCATTAGGGTATGGTAACCCTTTCTAGAGTTGATATCATTCCTTTATATTAAACTTCAATCTATTATGGTTGTTGATCACAACTTAGGTATGATCGTATTCGGTACTGTCCAATAAGGAGTAGGCCGGTCATGTGTTGGTATGGAGTCCATGTGTGGCTCTCGGTGCATTTTATCTAGAGATGCACTGTGACTGGTGGTACCCCGGTGCCTTGTCATTGATGGAATCTATTTTCAAGTACATGCCTTTACAGACTTAGTTGTATATCTATTATGTTGGAATTTAATTAATGTAACAATTTCGGGTGTGATTCCATATTTATTCAAACCTATACATTATGATAATATCAAAGGATTTTATATGGAAATGTTTTGGTTATCGTAAGGTAAAAAATCGTCCATGTTTATGTGTGCGTGGTCTTACGAGATACCTTTGGTTTGAATACTTTTATAAAGTTAAAATGTATGCTTTACTCACACTAGGCCCATGTCTAACCAGAAGTTTTATTTCTTTCCCTTAAACTCTTGGGTACTCAGATTTTTATGAGTACTAAAATAGTCAGGTTTCTTTGGAGCATTTTGGAAAGTAGTATGGAGTAGAAGCTTTCATCATCATCTAGTAGTTGTTTATATTTCTGCTTTGTCTTGTATAATATGTATTAGCAGTTTGGGTAGGGTGATATAGTTGTCCTTATTGGGAATAGTACTTGTTGTAACTTTGATGTAACATTTTGGAGTAACCATATGTACTAGTCTATGATGATGTATTTGTAACTCTGACGTTGTAAGAAAAATCTGTGTTTGTTTCCTTGTCTTTTATTTTCTTTACCCCAAGATCTATATTTGGACACTTAATTGATCGGTACATGAATATCGGAGATGTATTAAGTATCGACTTTGGTGTAAGAAAGGCATATCGTTATATTTGTACATAACAAAATGAGTGTCTCAAAGTTAGTGGCGGCGATGCTCAGTTTATAGGTTTTGAATAAGATCCAAACTGATATGAAAATATCATTGAACAAGCATTAGAGTTAAGCAAATATTTTGATAGAAAAATAAATAGTTTGAATTTCAATCAAAATGCAAAGGAAGCGTGTCTATAAGGAATAACTATAAAGGTACAAGAATATTTCGAAAAAACTATAAGTAAACAACAAACTTATGATTGCTAACGATTTACCCATATTAAAATCATAATAGTTTGGTTGTTTAATTCTTGATATTGGATTTTAAAGGATAGCTTTTATAATCAATATAAAAGGATGTTAGGAATACCACAACTGATATACATAGACATAATATTAAAATGTTTGATATGGAGCTTATGAGATGGATTCTTTATGCTTCGACGGTAGGAATTATAATATATGCTATGTTGTTTACTATATCATGTTTCGCTTATGTAATTGGTGCATTAAGAGAATATCAAATCCAATTTAAGATCACTAAATGGTAGCTAAGGGTATTCTCAAAAATTATGAAATACTAGAGAATTATCTATAGAAATAACGAACCCCTAATGAATGAGTGTTCGAACTTAAACTTCATAAGTGATTTTGAGTATAGCATGTCAATCCTAATTTGATGTTCAATCTAGTCAAGGAGCTTTGATTTGGAATTGTTCCAAATGAATGATTATGGTTGATTCAACCAAAAGGCTAAGTACATCGCCTTGAATAACTCCATAGCAAAAGTTGTATGTATATATAATGCATGAATTTATAATTGATCTAGGGGTGGTTTTAAATTTTGAGCATCCCATGACTTTGTTTTGTGAAAATAATGCCGCGATAAAGATCGTGAAAGCACCTAAAGGTCACTAGAAGTTGAGAAACATACTCCGAAAGTTCCACATGATAAATGTGGTTTATTAACATCAAAGAGAGTTGATTGACAGAGTAGATAGCTAAAACAATATAACATATATGTTCACTAAGGGACTAGCTTGATTGTTTTGAGAAAACTGATTGAAGAAATGAGATTAAGATTCCATAATTGATCCTGAGTGCAAATGGGAGACTGAAATAGTTAGGTATGCCCAAGGGGAAATTACATATTTTTTTTACATATATCTAACTTTGTAGTCAATCTTGTTCGTAGTAACTGTGTTTGTTTTCTTTTATATACTTTGTTATACTATGATATAATTAATTAAGTAATTAGTTTAAAGTATATTTATAAGATAATCCTTAAATAAAATGTTATGTGATTATAGTTTCATATAGTTGCAATCATGAGTAACTAATTATAAAATAAAATGATATTTTGTTCTGAATATTCTTGGTCAAGATGTTTCGAGAAAGGATATCGGTATATCCGTTGAGACTAGATTACGTAACGCTTTCCAAATTTTGGACAGTCTATTATTCATAGTGTTGGGCACACTAAGAGATTATGTACTCGTAGCTATTAGAAAACACTATGGAATTACTCATTTGAGAGTTTCCTATTGGTTGATAATAACTAGATTAAATAAGAAATCTCAAGGTGACGATGTTACACGGTTCCCTTGACTTGAGAATATTACAGAACTTCAATATGAATTATTCACTTTAATTATAGTTAAATCGTGGCATGACATCCATCGAATGACCATAGTTGGGTTTTAGTTGAAGCATTGGAAGAGAAACAAAATTCAATAGAGAATCCGTCTACTTGGTTATATGAAGTTAGTATCACGGTCAACTATAGTCAACTCAAAGTCATAATCACTGGCTGGAGTAGTACGATTATAGTTAATGTTATTATTGAACTAAGGATTTTGTTTATGGACTAGCTGTGTTGAATAAATACGATATTGGAATTTAAAACAAAACCAAATTCCATAAATTATAAAGTGATATAGTACCGACGAGGAGAACATGTGTATATAATCGTTGCTAAAGGGTACCGCTTAAGAAAATGTAAAATTTGATTTTTATGAAATGGTCTATATGTGATGAATTCGGAAAAACTGTGACACCACTAGCTAAGGTTTCGTAAATGTTAATGTTTGAATTGTTCAAAATTAATTGCTAACTGAATTCACACTTTTGAGTCACATAACTGTATTTATGAATTCTCCATAAAACTACATGATTTAATTAATTTATAAATGTTCAAATTAATTAAATTAATTAACATTGAGAAATATTGATTATTATTTTGTTTATTGATTGTTAGGAGTTGTTTATGATTATCTGAATGCATATATAAAAGTTATATTTGTAGGCATCGATATATGATACTGGTGTAACTTTAAATGGTTTAAATAAATAATAATTGCTTGAAGGGATTTATGAAATTTTGTACCATTTAATCGCAATTTTGGATGGCCATATCATGTGGAGACGGAGTGGTTTGAGTGAGAAGAAATTAAGGTTGGTGCACCTTAATCCGAGAGTGGCATAGTCACTGATCGGACTGACCACACGTTGGGATATAGTTAAATATGTGATATTTAGTTCTAAACCATCAACCAACTCTTTGAAAAGAAAGAGTGCATGACACCAATATCAAACAAAACTCTAATCGACATGCTGAAAATCAAAATCATACCTCCAAACACACTCTTTCCCTTCTCCTTAGCAGTCGGTCTAGAAGAAGGTCCTTCCAAATCAAAAAATCTTCAGTGTCTTCAACTCGAAACAATCATTCTTCATGTACCCGGTCTTGTCACAAACAAAGCACTTAACCTTTACTACTCCAATCAGATCTGGACACTTATTTGCATAGCGCTCCCTCTGCCTACAGTTATAGCAGTCATGTCAACAACATCCTTCCGTTCCTCACTACCCTAAGCCTTTTCTTTTTGTGGCTGGCCTTTCTTGCCTTTTTGGTATGAGGGAAACTTCCTTTTCTTCTCAACTTGAGCCTTCTGCCAAAACCCCTTTTAGCATATATTAGTTCACACCTCCTTACTATATTTATCACTTCATTGAATGGAAGTGCTAGATGGGCCATCGTCTTGTCACTCATTCCCGAGCTCGATCGTAAGATAAATTTCTCTACCTGCTCTCTCGGAGTTATAATCAAATTGGCTCCATATTTCGATAAGGCATTGAACCACTGCACATATTCTGACACGGTCAAACTTCTTTGTTGCAACCTACAAACTTTCATAACATCGTCTATAACTCCGAGCCATGTACAAATTGTTCCTCAAACATCTCCTTAAACCTTTCCCAAGTAATTTCTTGCTCAGGAAAGCCCTTAAAGTTCCCTACCAGACTCTCGTCGGTCCCTTGAAATGTCTAGATATAAGCTTCACCTTATGAGCATATGTCAGCTCTAAGTCCTCAAAAATCCTCTCACATCACCGGCTAATCACTTACCTCCAACACCTATTTCTTCCATCAAACATTTCTCCTCCCAAGCTCAGAAAATCTTTATTCATCTTAGCAAAATCCTCCCCAACAAGCTGCACGGGGTCCCTTGGTACATTCTGGGCCTACGATGGCATTGGCTGCTGCACTAAATTTGCCAAGAACTGTTAGAAGAATGCACTTCATTATCGGCTTCTGTTTAAACTTCCTTGGCATTGGTTTGCGTATTATCTTCTCCTCTACTTGGATTCACCCTCGTATCCCTAAAATCAACTGTCGGTTATGTAGATCCATTCTTGCTTTCTACATAAGCAATGGCTCATAAGAAATGAAAGTAAAGAGAGTAAGAGCAATAGTAGAGGCATAGATATATTCTCTTATATATCTACATCGAAATATAAATACGTTATATACATAGCATATACCCTCTCTTAGCTTCGTTTTGCTTAGGTGTCTCCTAACTTCATCTTATATCAAGTTGTAACGTCCCCCACTCCAAGACCCTAAAATAGATGCAAGTAATACTGAAACCATCATTAGAATCATTTTCAAGTGATAAATTGAGTTAAGTATTAGCTCACACTACATTAAGTAAACATAATAGCTAAATAATTTCCATTACATCAAATTGGTCTACATTATTCATTACATCATCTACAACGCTTTTTGTTTGTACCAAAATTGGGCACAACACTCTTCGGAAGTGTTTGAAGAGATAAAAATGAAGAAATTAAATGGAAAAAGAGGATTATATAACAAACACTTCAAAAATAGATAAGAAAATGCGCAGAAACACAGGGATTTAGAGTGGTTCAGCGCATTGCCTACATCCACTATGAAATTGATGATTTCATAGATGTTTTCCTGATGATTACAACTGATTACAACGGATTACAGTGAATTACAGTCAAGAAATTCGAGTACAACAGCAGCTTAGCAATGCAAAAATGAATTCGGCAGAGTCTGGACGTCTAATAGCCAAAAGATCCCTCTTCTGTAGGCCCTGGGGCTCTATTTATAGGCGTAGGAGGCTGATATCTCGCTCAGATCTCGGGAGACTTCTTCTGGCACGTGGGTGGGCCCACGCGATCGATCCCATGAAGTTTCGGCTCGATCCGTGATCGATACGAACGAATTTTGTATCGATCAAGATTTGACCCAATCGAGTCGAAACTTGGCTTGATCCTTCCTTAGGTCGTACGTAAGCTCCTGTGAAAATTTCATAGCATTTGGACTTGTGGATGGCGAGTTATGATCGATGCAAGATTGAGTTTCATGTAGGCTGCTCTGTTCGAATCGATTCCTTCGAATCGATTACTTTGGATCGATATTGGGCACGTGCTCAGAAGATGACGTGGCGCGTGATTTTTGGGTCGATCCGCTCTTGGCGCCGAGTCGACCGAATCGTCCCCATATTTTCGCCTAGTTCGTATTGATGACGCTGCCTTGTTCGCATCGATGAAGGATGCACAGTTCGTATCGATGAAAGTTCCTCAGTTCGTATCGATCGTCATGCTTTGTTCGTATCGATTGGTTTCGCTCTGTTCGTATCGATTGTGTATGCTCTACTTCACATCGGTAGGAGGTGTGTATTTTGTATTGATCGGTGGTCGATCGATACGAAGTGAGTCTAAGATTGATCGATGCGAAACAGGTCTCATGCTACTTGCCGATGGATACGAAGTAGACTCTGTTTGATCGATACGAATCAGAGGTAGACTGACTGATGCAAAGCGGTACGAAAAGGATGGATATGAAACAGGTGGACTTGGATCGATGCGAAGCGAACTCACCTGTAGCCGATCGACTCGAAACTATGTGTAGTCGATGGTTCGAGACAGATTGATACGACGAAGGGGTTCCTTTGGTTGCTCGATGGATATGAAGATGGCACTTGTCGATCGATACGAAATAGGGTTGATTGATGATGGAGTCGAATAGATCGGTACGAACACGGCGTATTCCCCAGATGGATACGAATGAGGCCTCGGGGATGGATTCGAACGGGATGATTTCTTTGACTTGTATCGATCATAACACGAGCATACAAACTCGAATCGACTTGAAATTTGGAACGTTGGCTTTCACAGCTTTGCTTGTCGTGCCTTGTCAATTGTAGCTTGATCCAGACTCGGACAAAATTCATCGACATCCATAGTGAACCTGTGCTTACTCGATATTCGGGATGAGCGATCCTCGGTTTTCAGTCAATTCCTTAATATCTCGGCCTTGCCAAAAGGCGGGATAACATTTGACCCCCAAAGTACATCTTGTGTGAACATGACGTGCTTTGAATAGTCGCACCTTTCATCCTGAATAGTTCTGTCCGACTTGCTGAACGATTGTCGTCTTTTCTTCGGAAGTTGTAATTCTTGACTGGTTTTTCAATAATATGAACTGTTGACTGTCACCTGTTGTACCAGGTATCGTTGTAACTGATTGCTGTATGATAGCGATTAGCTGTTTGTTTTTGTAATCGTCATCAGGTGGGCATTTGACCTGCGAATTTTGAAAATTGAAAGTTAGCCCGACATATATGCACATATGTTAACCCGACTCTCGTTAACGCTCGCGCATTTACAAGTCATTTTCAGTTTCCTCGCATCGAATTCCATATCGATCCTCTCCTGAACCGATATGAGATTGGAGTTATAACAACGTTCGAAAGTTGTTTTGGAATGTCCCTTCGTATCGACCCTCTCCGAGATCGATGTGAAAGGTCGGAAAATTGTTCTCGTATCGATGGAACTTGTAGTGATGGATACGAAATAAACATCTTGCATCGATGAATACGAGTTTCGGTGAACTCCATAGCCATCGATATGAAGTTGCAGCTTCGTATCGATGGACCCATGAGGGGTACGAGTAGAGCAGCCGGTTCTCTGGGTACTATTCGTATCGATCGATACGAGTCTTTAAGGGTTGCACGTTGATGGATACGAACAACGCAGTTCGTATTGTTGCGTTTTGGAAGGAGTTGAAAGCAGTGGGCACGAACAGGGCTGTTCGTATCGATAAGATACGATTCGATGGATTCAAATACCACACTTCGTATCGATAAGATGAAGGACCGGTTGGGATCGGTCGTTACGACCGGGAGTCGAATCGTTTATTTCCCTTAAGCCCGCGTCCATATAAAAGCGTTTCTAACTTAGGCGAATTTCTATTCGTTATCATTTTCACTTTTCATTTCGCATCGACTCGAAAAGAAACATAACTGAAGAAACCTTCATCTCCAAATCAATCAACTTTTAATCCTTAAACCGATCACTCGAAACTAGGTATACAATTGATTAAAGCCACTTAAAAATGACGAGATTCGAGTGTTGACGCCATCTTGCCCAGGGAAACAGCCAGTTCCGACATCGTTGACATTGGAATAGGAATGGAGTGAGGTTGAGGAGGTATTCCAATGGTGCCATGGCTGTTTGGGGAAGAAGAAGTGTAAATGATGGAGACGTGGGAGTCACTGGCTTTCGCTCTCTGGCTTCAAACTCGTATCGATACGAGGTGGAGGAAGCTGCTTAGCATCGATCTGGAATTATGGGAATTTCACATCGATTTAAGATGATGGACACGAAATCTTAGATTTTGGAATCGATACGAAGCGCATCGGTCTTCGACGATTGATACGAAGCAAAGAATTTGGCATCGGTTCGAAGGGCAGTGACTTTTTGTCTGATCGATACGAAACTACTGAGCTTCGATCGATACGAAGTTAATGGGCTTTGATCGATACGAAACCAGGGTTTCGAATCGATACGAAATTAAGGCTCTGGTCGATGCGAACAGAGCATTCTGAGACCGATATCGAGCAAAGGCCTTTGCAATGAATGATATGAGTTTTGGCTTTGATGGACACAAACTTCATACAAATTTGAACACTTGATTCCGATGAGCTTCGGCCTTGCATAATTGGACGTAAATGTGAAAAAACATATCTGACTGCCCATCGAAGCTCATCGATGGAATTGGAACTTAACAAAACTTTAACGAATTTTAACTTGGATCGATCGCTAACGTCCGGATGGCACGGTTGTGACGGTCAGTGATGACGGTCACTCCAGCTGAATTTCGAAGTCTCGTCGTTTGCATGTCTCTTCATACTCTGTTAAATTTCTCAAGTTATCTGTAGCACCGCACTTCACAACATGTTCACGCACTTCACACTGGGGAACACTTGGGTTTTTATTATCTAATGATGGTTTATAATAAGTTGATTAGCTATGGAATCCACAAGTACACAACAGCAAGAGCTTCAGGATTCATCTTCTTTCGTCCTAGAGATTCCGGCCATCGCGGTCGAAGTTATAGGCCCAGCTCCGGATGAGCTTCCAGGAGCAACTCTCATTGCAAACCCGCAAGATTCAGTACCGTCCAACGTCTCGGAAGACATGTTGGGATGTATATGCCTAAGGCACGGTTTGTCCTTGGACGATGTTCTATTACCGGGGCCAAATGATAGACCGCACGCTTCCTCAGAGGGGTTTACTGCCTTTAATCGTCATGCGTGCGAAGAAGGAACACTTCCTCCTTTCAACCAATATATTAGGGAAGTGTTGTCTTTCCTTGGAATTGCTCCATCGCAACTACATCCCAATGGATATGCTCTATTGAACAGCTTATTTATTGTATTCATGGAGTATCTCTTTCGGCCACCGGCTCCAACAGAAATCAGATATCTTTTTAACTTCAAGAGTAGGGGAGATAGTCCGTCCTTCACATTCCTGGAATCGGTCAGGAACTACCAAGTAGTAACCGAATCTTGGACAAGGCTGAGTTACTTTAAAACAGAATGGTTCTACGTCCGGTGCCCCCCATGATTTGCCAGCCGATGGCTAGTCAGACGTAAGTGTTACAGTATTCTTCAAGAGTTATCCAGATGATAGTAGTTGATATAAACTGACATCTTATTTTCTTTACAGCCGCAATTTCACGACCTGAAGGCGGGTATTTCAAAGAAATAGTAAGGGTCCTTCAAGAATTTCCGAGTGAAATGAGGGACATTGATTCGGTTCTAACCGATAGAAATTTGAGAATTGTCGGACTAATTGAGCGGAATCAAAGCATAAGGCTTGAAGGGACACTGAGGGCAGCCCCGAAGAAGCGATTGAAATGCAAAGCACCCGGGGTCGCAATAACTGAAGGGGTCGAGAAGAGAGAACACCCACGGATGACGAACTTGTGGCTGGGCCCTCGGCCGGGTTTCAAGCAAAAGAAGGAAGAAGACAAGGCAAGGTCGCTGCTTACAAACGTCCTAAGTCTTCGAGGTGGAAATCGGTCGTGGTTTCCTTGCCGGTTCCTGGCATTAGAATCTAGGAGGCTCCTTCCTCGCCAACAGAGAGTCCTTTTGAAGGGCTTGCCGATATTTCGATTCCGGACTATGTGTCACTTCAACACGACACCGGGGCGGAGGAGCTTGATAGTGCTCTTGATCTAAGCGAGTCGCTTCCTATAAGTGCGGCCGACATTTCCGGTTAGTCGGGGGGGTTGCACACACATACATACTTCACGGTACTACATGATTTCCAATCCTAAATTGTTCAATTCAATAGATCACTAACTTTCCTTTCATTTCTCACTTACAGGTACGATGTCTGGGAGAGGATCGATGTTAGGGAGCCTCCGTTCGGCTCGCAAGTCCTCCACTTACCACGAGTCCCGAGGAGAGATTCAGATAGAGACCGCAATCGCGGGTACTCTAGTCAAGAAAGATACGAGCGGGATAGGGATAGAGACTATAGATACCAATCTAGATCCCGTTCTCCACCTCCTAGAGTCCCCTCACCACCTCTTGTTCACGTTTCACATCCATCGGAGCCTCCGCGACATAGACCGTCTTCTCACATTTCTAGGCCCGAAACTCATCGCCGAAGAGCCGAAACTATGGCCCCCATAATTGCAGAGCAGGTCATGACTGAGCCCATGGGGGAAGGTGCAATAAAGATTACCCAACTTAAGAAAGATTTTCTAAATATTTGCTTTGACGGCTACATCTTCCCCCCTCATCTAAAGAGAATCCCTTCGGAAGCTGAAAATACAATGCATGATTACATTCATGACATATACGCCCAATATAGAGAGTGGATGAAGGCCGCAGAAAAAGCTTCAAAGGTGGCCTTTGAGCGAGCTAAAGCGATTGAAAAGATGGAGTCTGAACTCGCTCAAAAGGACCGAACCATCCAAGTGCTCAATACCGAAGCCAAGACTTCTCGGAAATCTGAAATTGAGGCCACCAAAAAAGCTGATGAGGTGAATGTGGCGATGGAGAGATTGTGGCAAACACATGTTGCCTTAGTGGAAGAGATGGGCCACCAAAATACTACAGTCACCGCCGAACGGGACGCTGCCATGAGAGAACTTGGTGAACTTAAAGCTAAATTTTCCGAAATCACCAAGGAAAGGGACGACGCGAACAACGCAACCCAGGAGGCATGCGAACAGGCTGTTTTGTTTTGGGGTGAACGGGATGCGGCCATGACTAAGGTCCGCGAGGTAGAGACTAAGGTTGAGGAGGAGGTGAAATCAGCTGAGTCCAGGCTAGAAGTCGATATTGAAGATCTTCTTGTTGTCTACAACGCCAATGTTTTGAGGCATAGAAATCTAGCCTGACTTGACAACTATCCGACCCACTTATATAATGCTTAGGGCTGATTGGTTGAGGAGGAGAAGGCGGTGCATCTGGGTGAGTCAATCGACGAGTTTGAGCTTGAGAATTGCATGCTCAATGAGGATGAAAGAAAGATTCTCCACGAGTCGATGATTCCGTATGAAAATGAAAGGCTCGACACCCAACACTTGGAGGTCGGAGAAGGTTCAGGTGTCGAACATCACGAGGTGAGCGCTGAAGTTCCTGTGCCAACCCAGCCTGCACCTGCGGTTGATCCCCAATCCATTCATGCTTATAATCCGGATAAACCGCAGCTATCTCCGGCCAGAGAACAAGTTTCTGAGGCTGTTCAGCCGTCCATAAGCCAAATTGAGGAAGGTATTCTGAACATTTCTCATCCGCGTTCAAAATAAGGAGCTTGATCTGAAGCGTTTACTAACAGTATTTCTTTTTCTCTTTCCAGTGGTTGATGCTGCCTCGTTCGTGCCTCCTGCCACTCAAGAATCACATCATATGCAGGAGGCCATAACAACTGAAGCGACCACCGTAACTACAACTGTGTCGATTGATGGAACGCTGGGGAACACGCTTATCTTCGATGAACAGATGATGGAGGAACTCCTCGGTTAACACAACGACCCCTTTGCAGACCTACCATTTGTTATGGGTGGAAGCGTACCCGCTACCAGCTCTTCAATTATAACTGCTAATGCTCCCAGCGAGGCCTAAGCAATTCGTGAAGAAGAAATATTGGCCGAAATTAACGCTGAAATGGAGGCAGCGGCTCATTACGGTAGTTTTGGAGGTGGGATGGCGGCACCTGGTCCGGCTCCATTAAGGATGATATTACCTGGTGGTACAGTTATTGACACCAGCGCACCTATCCCGCCTCCTATAGTCGATCCAGTTCCTCCGACTCCGCCTTCAGGGAACATTCCCGTGCACTTGAGCTCGGATGAGGAAGTTGATATCATGCCCCCTCCTGGAGATCAGCTGCCGAAAGGAAAAGGCTCAAAAAGAAAAATAAGTGGCAGCTCCAGTGGGTCAACACCGAATAGGAAGCCGAAAAAGAAAAAAGAGTAGACGTGCTTCTTTGGTTTATTTTTGGTAGATAGATAAGAACTTACTTTCGTTTTTCTTTCGTAGGCTGTGTGTAGATGCGGGTTCGGCCCCCACTAGTAGGAATTTTGGAATCAACTTGTACATAATTTCTTTTCACAAATAGTTGAAATGAAACTATATTCTTGTTTTGAACTTGATGTGTGTTTACTTGCTTAAGTGTTTCAGCATCTGACTTCCTCGTTTGAGTTTATTCGTCAAGTCCTACAATCACGGCCACAAGTCACGATGGGACATTAGGTTGAACTCTGATATTGCACTGCTTTAGTTAGCAATTGACACTTAAGTTCTGCCCCCATTTTTAGGGATGAGCGGAAAAGATCGAATAGCGATCGTATTTCGCTTTGAATGCAGCATGCTCAGCATTGTTGGCTTGATGTTGAAACAAGGGGATTTCGAGTGGTCGAATCACACTCGTTCTTTGTTGATGATTGTATCCACGCTCCGGGGACTCATAGTTGGTTGACGATTACGCTCAGGCCTGCACTTTTGGGAATCCGTATCTTCTTGACGCTTATACTCCGGTTCGCACTCTGGGAATTCGGAGTTTGGTAATGACTATACTCCAGTTCACACTCTGAGAACTTAGAGTTAGTTGATGTTTATACTCCGTTTCGCACTCTGGGAATCCGGAGTTGATGTTTACTCTCCAGTTCGCACTCTAGGAATTTGGAGTTAATGTTTATACTCCGGTTCGCGCTCTAGGAATCCAGAGTCGATGTTTATACTCCGATTCATGCTCTGGGAATTCGAAGTTGATGTTTATACTCCAATTCGCACTCTGGGAATTTGGATTTGGCCGACAGACGGTCAGTCACATCTGTTTAGGCTTTAGGATTTTGTTCGCACTCTGGGAACGAAAGGTGTATCAGGATCGTGGATGGTTGGATCACATCCACCCAGAGTTAAAAGGTGAGGTCGTTAGATGGACGGGTCCACCCTCCTCAAACTTAGTTCAGATACGGACGAAGTCGTTAGGTGGACGGATCCACCCTCTTCGAAAACGTATTTGTTGTTGAGACTTGGTTTTGATTCATGACACAAAACTATCACTATGACATACAGATTTGATGACTGCTACGACAAAAAGAGAATATATACTACAAGGAGACAAGACTTTAAAACCAGTGCATCAATTATATTATTTTGTTTTTGAGTCTTAGGTCAATGTTGTTAAAATCTCTCCTCGGTTACGTATATATTAGCTTATATATTTAATCATTCTATTCCCAAAATTTTTATACATATATAAGCATATATTAAATTATAAAAGTGTTTAAAAGTTATATATATTATTATACCTGTGTAATCTGTGCATATTGCACAGATTTTACCAGGTCAGTTGACTAACCCAGAGCTTCAGTCGACTGACCCAGAAATCTTTGTGCAACATGCACAGGTGCACAAATATACGTATATATATTTAAAAATTCGTTTGAATATTCAGTCGACTGACCCAGAGGCTCAGTTGACTGAATTACTACAACAACTACTTTTTGAAAGGACAAGACTTTTTATGAAGAGTTACGAACCTCTACGAAAAGATTTGGACGCAACACTTCAATCAAAACTCCTCACCAACAGTCGTTGCTTTCTAACCCTTATAAATTCATACTTTAACTTGATTCCAAATCACTGAATTACAACCGAATTTTCTTATCTTTCTAATCTATCTCTCTGGAATCTATTTGCTATAATACTTTCAACTATTCTACAATAAAGTAATATTATACCTTTCTATTCTTTATAAACTTCAAATATATATATTTATACTCGAGGAAAAGATTATAGGAAGGGTGTACTACAAGTGACAAATCCGTGTTATTAGAACACACAAAGTCAAAACAATCTTTTGTATTTGTTGAAGTCCTGTTCTGCTGCTCAGGCGTGTGAAGTGTTCTTCGGCTGCTGAGGCGAAATCCTGTTCCGCTGCTCAGGTCCCTGTTCGGCTGCTCAGGGGTTGTATATACCTGTTCCTCTGGGTTAAGTGAGGGTTAATAGTGAAATTCCAGAAGGAGTCTGGGACTAGACGTAGGACGGTGCTCCGAACCAGTATAAAAATCTCTGGTGTTATCTTTTATTTTACTGCATTTATATTTCACATTATTTACTATATAACTATCATCAGTATACTCTATTCTATTTCCATATTACACGATCATAGCATACTTTCATTTGGTATCAGAGCAGGTCATCATATAACCGTAACACAGTTATCTGATAATCTAATAATATGGAAACTAACACTAGCACTAGCATTAACACTAGCTTCATAGAAGGACAATCCACTGCACGTCCACCACTATTCAATGGCATGAACTATAACTATTGGGCCACACTAATGAGAATATATATGCAAGCAAATGGTTTTGATTCATGGAATATTACTCAAAAAGAATACACTATTCCTACCGAGGAGTATTCTACTTGGACAAATACCCAGAAACTAGATGCCACAGCAAATGCAAAAGCCATGAATATGTTGTTTTGTGCCTTAGATAAAAATGAGTTTAACCGTATTAGCATGTGCAACACTGCATATGAAATATGGCGTACACTCAAAGTTATACACGAAGGAACTAGCAAGGTTAAACAAAGCAAGATATCCATGCTCAAAAGTCAGTTTCAAAACTTTAGAATGAAAGACAATGAATCTATAAATGATATGTATGCAAGATTTCAGGATATCTATCATTCATTAGTTGGACTAGGAGAAAAATATTCAGATTTTGATATCGTATCCAAAATCCTTAACTTTTTAACGGAAGAATGGGAAAGAAAAGTTCTCGCTATTGAAGAAGAAAACGATATTTCCAAAATAACTCCGGAAGAGTCAATAGGAAATCTAATGTCCTATGAAGTGAATTTGCAGGCTAAACGAGTTTAAGCTCAAGATAAAAAGAGTATAGCATTCCATGCAGAACAAGAAGAATCAGATTCAGACAAAGACGACCTAACCTTTATTGCCAAAAAATTCAAGAAATTCTTGAAATATAGAAAAGGAAACAGACATAATGGCAAGAGATGCTCAAACAACAATAAACCACCGTCTTCATCAGTATTGGAGTGCTTTAACTGTCACAAAAAGGGGGCATATACAGAAGGATTGTCCGGATCAAAAGAAAGAATATCGAAATAAAAGGAATGACAAGTTCAGAAGGAAAGCTTTTTCAGTTACATGGGATGATTCAGAAAGCAAGAGTAACAGCGATAATAAACAAGCCAATGTATGCTTTATGGCTAAAGATAATGAGGTTAGTGATTTAACTTTCGATGATATGATAGTCTGAATTATTAGATACTTTAAAACATCTCAAAAGAAAATATAAAGAGGCTGTAGAAAATCAAAACAAGGCAGAATTCGAAAGAGATATGCTTAAAGACGAGAAGAAAATATTGGAAGAAGAACTTGAGAAAACTCAAGAATCACTTTCAAATGTTAATTCTCAACTTATATTATTGAGTCAAGAAATTTAAACTCAAAAAGAAAAGAATGATGGTCTTGTTTCTGAAAATCATGTTTTAAAAACTAATATTAAAATGGTTGAACTAGAAAATTCCAGTCTAAAGACCAAACTAGAAGGAATCACTAAAAACGTTTCAAATTTTAATAAAGGAAGAGAAAATTTATCTAGACTTATTGAGAATTCACAACCTGTTAACAATAAAAAATGGTTTAGGATATAAGAAGAAAGTCAAGGATTCACAATCTAATAATTTAAACAAAGTTAACTATGATAAAACACCCACATCTTCAAAAAGACTAGTTTCTAAAACTATAAATATATGGGTACCTAAAACTAATAACAAGTTAATAAGGAAAAAGTATATTAGTTCATTTATAGAAGATGTTCATAATAATAAAAATTATATTTATAAAAGGGATACTAAACCCACTTGGGTTTGGTCTCCTAAGACCTAACTCTTAGGACCCTATTAAAAAGGTGGGTACCAACGTTATCTCACATTTTTTGCAGGTCCCACTAAAGAAAATAGGAAAATGGATACTCGACAGTGGTTGCTCAAAACACATGACATGAGACAAAGATATGCTGATAAATATTACATACTCAGATGGAGGTTCTGTCACTTTTGGAGATAATTCCAAGGGTTATATCATCGGCAAAGGCGATGTGAGCAATTACAGCACTTCTAATTTACCTCTTATTACAAATGTTTTATTAGTTAAGAATCTAAAACATAATCTATTAAGTATAAGTCAATTATGCGATAAAGGTTTTAAAATATCATTTTCTAAAAATAAATGTAGTATTCTTGATCAAAATCAAAATCTTATTTTCGAAGGAAATAGAGATAAAAACATTTACGTTTTGAATATGAAAGTTAATCATAGCTCAGATATGTGTTTAATAGCTAAAGAAAATGATCCTTGGATATGGCACAAATGATTCTGTCGTGTCAATTTCAAGAATATAAATAAAATTTCTAAAAATAATCTTGTAAAAGGATTACCAAAAATGAATTTTAAAGTTAATAATATATGTGACTCATGTCAATTAGGTAAATTAACTAAATCATCGTTTAAATCTAAGAAAGTTATTTCGACATTACAACCGCTTGAGTTACTTCATATGGATTTATTTGGACCTACCCAAATTCAATCCATAAATCAAAATAAATACGTATTTGTAATAGTTGATGATTTTTCTAGATATACATGGACTATCTTTATGAAAAATAAAAGTGATACCTTTGAAAGTTTCAAAACTTTTGTTAAACAAATTCAAAATTTAAAAGGTATTAGAAAAAAAAATATTAGAAGTGACCACGGAGGTGAATTTGAAAACGTATAGTTTGATAACTATTGTAAGAAGAAATGGTTATTTCATAACTTTTCGTTTCCTAGAACTCCGCAACAAAATGGAGTTGTAGAACGAAAGAATCGAACTCTACAAGAATGTGCAAGAACTTTACTAAATGAAAGCACGTTACCAAAACATTTTTGGGCTGAAGCTGTTGCAACTGCCTGTTATGTTTTGAATCGTGTTTCTATTAGACCTCTCACCAAGAATACTCCTTACGAACTTTTTAACGGTAGAAAACCAAACATATCTTATTTTAACATATTTGGATCAAAATGTTTTATATTAAATACCAAAGATCAGCTTGGCAAATTTGATTCAAAATGTGACGAAGGTATATTTCTTGGATAGTCGAATCGAAGCAAAGCTTATCGAATTTTTAATAAACAAACTAATACTATCGAAGAGTCACTCCATGTATCTTTTGATGAGAACTCTAAACTTATTTCAAAAACAAATAATGACAATGATTTACTTAATAATAATAAAACAAATATAATAATAAACAATTCAAGAGATGACGACGATATTGTTTATAATTCTATAGAAGATGAAAACATTGTTAATAGAGATATTACTAATATAATAAGATCTCCTTGAAGAATCTTATGCAATCATCCTACAGAAAATATAATTAGAGAAATAAATTCAAATGTTCGAACTAGAAATTAACTAAATTTAATGGGTAATGTAGCTTTTCTCTCTACTATAGAACCTAAAAATACTAAGGAAGCATCATCCGATGAAAATTGGTTTATTGCTATGCAAGAAGAACTCAATCAGTTTGAACGAAATGAAGTTTGGGAACTAGTACCCTGACCGACCGATCAGACTGTTATAGGAACTAAATGGGTTTATAAAAATAAAACAGACGAATTAGGAAATATAACTAGAAACAAAGCGAGACTAGTAGCACAAGGATATAACCAGGAAGAAGGAATAGACTACGAAGAAACGTTTGCTCCAATCGCTAGACTAGTAGCACAAGGATATAACCAGGAAGAAGGAATAGACTACGAAGAAACATTTGCTCCAATCGCTAGACTAAAAGCAATACAAATCTTATTAGCGTACGCATGTTTTAATAACTTTAAACTCTATCAAATGGATGTTAAAAGTGCATTTTTAAATGGCTATATTAAAGAAAACATTTATGTTGAACAACCTCCTTTATTTATTCATGAAAAATACCCAGATCATGTCTATAAACTTAAGAAAGCTTTATATGGTTTAAAACAAGCACCACGTGCTTGGTATGAACGCCTTAAAAGCTATCTAATTGACTCAGGATTCGAAATAGGAAAAGTAGATTAAACTCTATTTATAAAGCATTCTAAAAATGATATTTTGATAGTTCAAATATATGTCGACGACATTATATTTGGATCAACTAATAATGAATTATGTAATGAATTTTCTGAAATAATGACTAGAGAATTTGAAGTGTCCCATATGGGAGAATTATTGTATTTTTTAGGTCTTCAAATAAAACAAGTTTCAAATGGAATATTTTTTAATCAAGAAAAATACTGTAATAATCTTATCAAACGTTTTGGAATGGAAATCACTTCTGCCAAACCAACACCTATGAGCACAACATCACATCTTGATAAAGATGAAAATTGCAAAAGTGTAGACCAAAAACTATATTGTAGTATGATAGGATCACTACTTTATCTAACAGCAAGTAGACCAGATATTATGATGAGTGTGTGTCTATGTGCACGATTTCAAGCTGACCCGAAAGAATCACATTTACGCGCCGTAAAACGAATACTACGCTATCTTAGTAAAACTACAAATTTCGGATTTTTCTATCCAAAAGAGTGCGCGTTCGAGTTAGTTTCATACAGCGATGCTGATTTTGGAGGATCACGAACAGATAGAAAAAGTACAAGCGGTACGTGTCACTTCATTGGTAAATCATTAATATCATGGTTTAGCAAGAAACAAAACTGTGTCTCACTATCAATTTGTGAAGCAGAATATATTTCTGCGGCACTAGCTTGTGCACAAGTAATTTATATGCAACAGACACTTAAAGATTTCGGATCAATCTATCAAAATCAACAATTTACTGCGATAATTCTAGTGCAATAAATCTATCCAAAAATCCAGTAAACCACTCAAGAACTAAACATATAGATATTAGACATCACTTTCTACGCGATTGTATAGAAAAAGAAGTGACAAATTTAGACTACGTTCCATCAGAAAATCAATTAGCTGATAATTTTACTAAACCATTGTTGGAAAATACTTTTATAAAATTACGTTGTGAACTCGGTATAATGTCAATTAAAGGTATATAAATAAAATACAAAATTATTGACTACAAAACTCAAAAATAATTTTTTTTACAAAAATTCATAATTCTAACCATGATGAGACTCGAACCTATGACCTGCTGTGAATAGCCCAAGTGTCTTAACCACCTGAGCTATTGATTATTTCTGTTACAATAAAGTATGGGGATTCTATTATATGGAGACATCAATATACTAAAATTATGTGTAACATTTAACTTTATAAATATACTTCACTTCTTTTATGAACATTATATTACATAAGATAAAACAAACAACAGAAAAACCAACGAACTACCATATTACTTGGCTAAATTCAAGACAAGCCACTTATTTCTACCTACTTTTACTCTAAACTTAGGCTATAAATAGATATGCCTACTCCATTCTTTTTCATACAATCAAACTGAAATATAAACAAAACTTCCATTCGTGTCTTTTCAAAAATTAATTTTCAAGATGTCAACCTCTTCATCCACTAACTTCGTTGAAATTCTTGTCTCGAACGATTCACCAAAGACTCCTGTTCATCATACTTCACCATCTTCTACCTATCATACCGGATATACTCCGGATAAAAAAGGGAAGAAGATGATTGACATATCTTTAAACACTAGGCAAAAGATAGATGATTTGCATCATTATCAACAAGAATCGCTAATGCTTCAACGTGAAATGTACTACGAACAAAAGATTAACTCCAAACGATTAGGAATTATCGAGCATATTGCTATGAAGTTCTACGGGGCCTCTTCACATCCAATAGACGAACATGCTGTTTCGCCTATTAGACGACCTTCAACTTTGTCCCCACCGCGACCACCAGTCTCACCAAATTCATGGGATCGGAATGAAGAATCGAATGCTCGTCGCAAGCAACTAAAGGGCTACAAGACGCCTAGCCCCTCAAAATAAACATAGTTGTTATTATCTTTTTTTTATTTCCGTATAATTCTACTAAAGTATATACGCTTTGTTTTTGGAATAATTTATTTCTATTTCATCTCATCAATATGTAAACCAATTATAATATTCAAAAATAAACTTACAACGTTCTTGTATGAAATTTTTTATATAATTTAACTCCAGAAAAATTCACTGTGAAAACTCACCCAAGTCAGTCGACTGACATAGAAGTTAATGTTTTAAAAAAACAATGGTTAGTCTACTATATCAGTACCTCAGTCGACTGGACCAGAAGGATGAAAATTTTGATTTTCAGCTTCAGTCGACTGAAGCACTGATTCAGTCGACCGAATCATAAATCTGAGTAAATTTATTACTCCCACCCACTCTCTTTTCACCTTTTAACTTCTACTTACCCTCTTTCAACATTCTCATCTCAGATTTCAAAGTTTTTCCCAAACCCTAGCTCATCAAAAACTCAATTTTTATTCCTCCAAACATTCAAATTAATGGCTCCTAAGAGAAAAGGACAAGCTTCTTCATCCTCCCAACCTCCTTCAGACGAGCAAATCCAAAGATGGCTATTCGATGATACCGCAATTAGAAGGTGGAGGAGAATGCAAGATTCACGTATCTTCGAAGGTTCGTTTGTTAATTTTTCCGATTTCTCTCCATACCATATCCAAGAATTAGCTTATAGGAGCAATTTGGAATCTTTATTTAATATTGAAGATAATAAGCATAAAATTAATCAAATAATGGTCAAACTATTCTACGCAAATCTAAACTTGGGTCACCAAATCGTTCAAAATCAACAAGATTGTGTATGGAGTCTAGTGTGTGGAAAACCCGTCCTTTTCTCCTTAGATCGAATGGCTCATATTTTGAGATCCGAAAATGATGGTATGGAATTGGCCAATATTGAGTGTGATATGGTTGTTCGTAACCATATAAGTCGTTTATTTTTAGAAGACGACATGCACCAACTCAAGTCCATGTCCTTGAGACCAAAAGCAAGAATTATTCATCGTGCGTTAATGAAAACCATAACTCCGCGAACCGGGAGTTATGAACTTGTCTATGAACATAACTTTGAAGCCTTGTATGTTATCTTTGGAAACATTAAAGTCAACTAGCTACGATTGATTCTTGACGAATTCTTAAGCTTCAACAACGGTCGAATGAATGTCATCTACTACGGTGAATATATTATGCGACTCCTAAAGGCTTGTGAGATTCCGGAACCAAACTCGCCGATTTCTACCTGTTGGATATTTGAATTCTCGAACTTTAGCATTAATGAAGCTACCGGTTGCTCGACTACCTCCTATCATTTCTTTTGAAGAATGGACTCAATGTCATTTATCTCAGGACCAACCACAACAACATGGCAAGCCATCTCAAGGCCCATCTCGTCATAGATCAACTCGTCGTCAACAAGACAAAATTTTGATTCCGAATCTGGGCCTTCCTCCACATGAGTCAATTTCTATGATATGCCGTAACCAACAAATTCTTCAATCCCATATCACTACAGTAGACAAGAAGCTTGATAAGGTTAAGGGATTTTTTTACGAAGTTATGGCAAGCTATCTCATGTTCATCCGGCACCTCCACGGCTACAATAGGCGATTCGGGTAAGCAACCCGTCTTCACTTGGTCTTCCTCCTCTGATGATCAAGCAAGTAGTAGTGAAGATGGTGGAGACGGAGGGGATAGTGGTGGTCAGACATCACATAGAGGTAGAGGTAAGCAACCAATGGCATAAGATGCTTTCTTTTTATAAACATTAGTATTTATTTCGTATGGCTTGTACTAAATAGCCATTATATCTATATATATTTTTTCAAAGACTCTTGTTTATGGAAGTTTAATGTATGAATGGTTGTTTCTTTCATCATATCTATGAGTATGACATTATGGCTTCATACTTTTATATTCATTATTCCTTTTTGTCGATGACAAAGGGGGAGAAATATTATTACTAACATTAAGAATGATGGATATAGAGTGTCAAAGATTCAGGGGGAGTAAGTATTTATATTATATATACAGTCGAAATCTATATTTATTTACAGGTTGTCATCAATCAAAAAGGGGGAGAATGTTGAGACTTGGTTTTGATTCATGACACAAAACTATCACCACGACATAGGGATTTGACGGCTGCTACGACAAAAAGAGAATATATACTACATGGAGACAAGACTTCAAAACCAGTGTATCAATTATATTATTTTGTTTTTGAGTCTTAGCTCAATGTTGTTAAAATCTCTCCACGGTTACGTATATATTAGCTTATATATTTAATCATTCTATTCCCAAAATTTTTATACATATATAAGCATATATTAAATTATAAAAGTGTTTAAAAGTTATATATATTATTATACATGTGTAAACTGTGCATATTGCACAGATTTTACCAGGTCAGTCGACTGACCCAGAAATCTCTGTGCAACCTGCACAGGTGCACAGATATATGGATATATATTTAAAAATTCGTTTGAATATTCAGTGGACTGACCTAGAGGCTCAGTTGACTGAATTTCTACAACAACTACTTTTTGAAAGGACATGACTTTTTGTGAAGAGTTACGAACCTCTACGAAAAGATTTGGACGCAACACTTCAATCAAAATTCTTCACCAACAGTCGCTGCTTTCTAACCCTTATAAATACATACTTCAACTTGATTCCAAATCACTGAATTACAACCGAATTTTCTTATCTTTCTAATCTATCTCTCTGAAATCTATTTGCTATAATACTTTCAATTATTCTGCAATAAAGCAATATTATACCTTTCTATTCTTCATAAACTTCAAATATATATATTTATACTAGAGGAAAAGATTATAGGAAGGGTGTACTACAAGTGACAAATCCGTGTTATTAGAACACACAAAGTCAAAACAATCTTTGGTATTTGTTGAAGTACTGTTCTGTTGCTCAGGCATGTGAAGTCCTCTTCGGCTGCTGAGGCGAAATCCTGTTCCGCTGCTCAGGTCCCTGTTCGGCTGCTCAAGGGTTGTATATACATGTTCCTCCGGGTTAAGTGAGGGTTAATAGTGAAATTCTAGAAGGAGTCTGGGACTGGACGTAGGATGGTGCTTCGAACCAGTATAAAAATCTCTGGTGTTATCTTTTATTTTACTACATTTATATTTCGCATTATTTACTATATAACTATCATTAGTATACTCTATCGTATTTCCATATTAAACGATCCATAACATACTTTCATTTGTAAGTTTATACTCCAGTTCGCACTCTGGGAATCTGGAGTTAGGTGAAGAATTGTCGTGTATCAATCCTTTTTTGACTTTGGTGTGATGGCTTGTCCCCAAGCTCGGGTTTCACTTAGCGAGTGACCGATCGTATCACAGTCACTCCCTATTTGAATAAATCCCACCGTATGATGGAACTTAGCTCTCCGTGCATAGTGATGATCATATGAAGTATTTCAAGTAAATCATAGCTCTGGCTCGAAGAGATTGCATTTTATTGTTGAAATAAGAAAATATGGCAAAGTCAGTTGCCTTATTACAAATTCTAATCTCGAAATGAAAAAACAAATTGCAAATGAAAAATAAACTGAACGAATAAGCAGAGCCTGTTATGTGTAGTAGCGACGAAGACTCTCGTTGTTCCAGGCTCTCGGAAGAGTGAGGCTGTCAACGGTCGATAATTTGAATGTGCCATCTCCGAGCTTTCGTTCAATAACATATGGTCCTTCCCAAGTTGGCTTCATATGCGAAGGGACCGGATAAATTCTTTTGAGTACGAGATCACCAATTTCAAAGGTTCGGGGTCGGACCTTGGCATTGTATAATCGGGCGACTCGACTCCGATATGCGGCTGCCCTCAAATCAGCCTCTTCACGCTTCTCATCCAATAAATCGAGAGATTCAGCAAGTAATATAGCATTTGTCTTCGGATCGTAGTATGTCACACGACGAGAAGGTACTTCTAATTCGACTGGAATAACAGCTTCCGAAACATAAGAAAGAGAGAATGGAGTATGACCGGTTGCAGACTTGTAGGTTGTACGGTTGGCCCATAAGGCCATAGGAAGTTCATCGACCCATTTGCCCCCGGCCTTTTCCAGTCATTTCTTCAGAATGGACGTTATAACTTTGTTAACAGCTTCGACCTGTCCATTCGCTTGAGGGTGTGCAACTGCAGAGAATTTCTTTCGAATGCAAAACCGTTGGCAGAAATCTTTAAATTCAACACTGTCAAATTGGGCTCCGTTATCAGTGATAATGGTGTGTGGGAGACCAAATAGACAGATAATGTTGCGCACTACAAAGTTGATCACTTTTTTCGTCGTTATGGTAGCAAGAGGTTCAGCTTCAGCCCACTTTGTAAAGTAATCAACTGCGACGATGGCATACTTCGCACCACCTTTGGCCAGAGGTAGAGAGCCAATAATATCAATTCCCCATACTGCAAATGGCCATGGACTGACCATTTGAGTTATCTCAGTTGGTGGAGCTCTTGTAATCCGGGCATACCTTTGGCACTTATCACATTTCTTGGCATAGTCCGATGCATCGCGATTTACAGTCGGCCAGAAATATCCGTAGCGGAGTACTTTCTTAGCGAGAGCTTGCCCCCGGTGTGATCGCCACATTCTCCTTCATGTACATCATGTAATACTCGCTTAATTTCATCGTGAGCGATACACCGGAGTAAAGGAACAAAGTACCCTCGTCTGTACATGATTCCATCCTGAATAGTGAACCACGAGGCCTTTCGAAGAATTTTCCTCCTTTCACTCCTACGCTTTGGTAGGGTTCCATGTTCGAGGTAGTTTCGAAATGGAGTCATCCATGACTCCTTATCAGGAGGGATTTCAAATATCCAGTCTGTATCCATCTGATCAATGCTCGGGAAGGATAGTGTCTCCATGGGAACTAGCCCCATTTGTTGCGAACCTGAGCTGGCTAACTTTGCTAATGAATCGGCTTGCTGGTTTCGCTCTCGGGGAATGTAATAGATAGCATAGTCAAACTGATTTAGTACTTCCTGAACTCGAGCTAAGTAAGCAGCCAGTCTTCGATCTTTCGCTTGGTATTCCCCCCGAACTTGACACACAACTAATTGTGAATCACAATAAATTTCCACAGCAATGATTCTCAAATCTCTGGCAAGTTTTAATCCAGCTAAGAGGGCTTCATATTCAGCTTCATTATTGGTTGCACGAAAATCAAACTTTAAAGCATAACATATAGATCGACCTTCAGGGGTTTCAAGCACAACCCCAGCACCCGAGCACCAGTCGTTCGATGCACCATCAGTATGCAGTTTCCAGATATATTCGGGAGATTCACTGGTTTCGGGCAAGTCCTCTAGAATAGTAAATTCAGCTATGAAGTCCGGTAGGACTTGTCCTATAATAGCTCACCTCGGAGTATATGTTATATCAAACTGGCTCAGTTCGATATTCCACTTGAGTAACCTACCAGATGTCTCAGGCCGCGTAAGGACCTGTCGTAACGGCTGGTCGGTGTAAACAATAATAGGATGGGCCTGGAAATATGGATGGAGCTTCCTTGATGTAATAACAAGACAATAAGCCAGCTTCTCTAGTTTCGGATAATTCCTTTCAGCTCTAGTCAATCGTTTTCTGATGTAATATACTGGCTTCTGTATCCGGTCTTCTTCCCGAATTAAGGCAGCGTTGATTGTGTTTTCTGATACCGCCAAGTAAACATACAACTTCTCATGATCAATAGGTTTTGACAGAATAGACGGTGTGGATAGATGCTGAATTAATGCTCGGAATGCGCCCTCACACTTCGTGGTCCATTCAAAGTTCTGTTTCCCTTTTTGGATCAAATTGTAGAAGGGAATGCATTTGTCAGTGGATTTTGAAATGAACCTGCTCAGTGCTGCTACCTTCCCGTTGAGGCTCTGTACTTGTTTTATGGTTCTTGAAGTCTCAAGATTTCTGATCGCCCAGATCTTTTCAGGGTTAGCTTCGATTCCTCGAGCATTGATGATGAACCCAAGGAATTTTCTAGAAGCAACTCCAAAGTGGCATTTTAGTGGGTTGAGCTTTATTCTGTATCTTCGAAGGATATTTAACATCGATTCCAGGTCTCTGATATGATCAATGGAAAATTGTGACTTTACAAGCATATCGTCCACATATACCTCCATGGTCTTTCCGATCTGGTTGGCGAACATCCGATTGACTAATCGTTGATAAGTAGCATCGGCATTCTTGAGTCCGAACGGCATGACCATATAACAATAAAGTCCCAAATTAGTTATGAAGCTGGTATGTTTCTGATCGGGTAAGTGCATGGGTATCTGGTTGTAGCCAGAATACGCATCCATGAAGGATAAGAGTTCATGTCCAGCTGTTGAGTCTACGAGCTGATCAATTCTGGGAAGTGGGAAACTGTCTTTGGGGCAGGCTTTATTCAAATCTGAGTAGTCAACACATGTTCTCCATTTCCCATTCGGCTTTCGGACAAGTACTGGATTTGACACCCATTCCGGATATAACGCATCTCTTATAAATCCGTTTGCTTTAAGTTTGTCCACCTCTTCTTTAAGGGTGGCAGATCTCTCTGGATCCATACCACGCCTTTTCTGTTTGATCGGGATATATTGTGGGTAAATATTCAGGGTGTGGCTCGCGATGTCCGGCGAGATCCCACACATGTCAGAGTGCGTCCAGGCAAACACGTCGAGGTTTGCCCTGAGAAATTCAACCAATTCCTCTTGCGTTTGTTGGCTTAACTGAGACCCAATCTTTAACATTCTAGAATCATCGTTATCATCGATCGGAACATCGATCGTCAGTTCAGCCGGAGAAGCTTGACTGTCTTTATTTTCAGCTTCATTTTCGTTATCTCTCGGGTCAAGGTCTCTTTGGAATTGGTTGGGGTGCCTGGGCCTGGGCCCAGGCACCAATTGTTAATTATCAGCAAAACGGACACAGAGAGATTCCTCTACGCCCTTTCCTTTCTCCGTTCGCTGCGCGTCTCGCAGCTCAGCTACATAACAGGCTCTCCCAGCAGCCTGATCTCCTTGAACGACTCCCACTCCACGATCAGTGGGAAACTTCAGAGTCAAACACCACGGGGCAATAGCTGCCCTGAATTCAACAAGGGTTGGTCGACCCAAGAAATCATTGTAAGGGGAGTCTATGTCTAACACAACAAACTGTAATATCCGGACTCTCTGGCACTCTCCAACTCTCAACTCCACCGGTAGTTCCACTACTCCAGTGGGTATAGTAGTGCTTCCATTGAAGCCATGGATTCAGCACTGGCAAGGTTTCAAATCTTTGGTTTCCATCTTCATTTGGTCATAAGCTCGTTTAAACAAAATATTCATGGAGCTTCCACTGTCAACTAAGATCCTCTTCATCCAAGCAGGACCTACTTGAGCCAAGATGACCAATGGATCGATAGTGGGGGCTTCGACCTTACCAGCATCTCTATTTCGGAATACGATGTCGTCAGTCATCGTCTTTTGTTGTTTGGCCGGAGCCCCTTCATCAAAACTACTACAACATTCGAAGTCTGCATGCCTAATAAGGCTGGCATACAACTCCATTTCCTTCCAGCTTCGGTCTGCTGGATGAGGACCACCACAAATAGTGTTTATCACTAACCTCCCGCTGGTACGAGCGGGTTCTTCCTGCCTTTCCTGGTTTGGTGCACGATTCTGATTCGATGGGCCTGCGCCTCCTAGCTACGGCGCACGCACAAACTGATCCAACTTTCATTCACGTATCGGCTTTTCAATGAGATATTGTAAATGACGACACTCATTTGTATTATGGCCATAACTTTCATGAAATCTGCAAAACTTCCCTGTTTGGATTTGTCTTTCCGACGACGGTTTCGGAGCAGGTTTCTTGTACTGCCTGGTATTGCAGGTCTGCAAATACACATTTTCCAGCGATGTATTAAATGGAGTATAATTGTCGAACATGGGAGCTCTACGTCATGGACCACGATTTTGATCTCGTTTTTTACCTTGATTTCCACTATCCCTCTGCTGGTTCTGTTTGTTTTGTATATTCAACTGTACTCTCCCCGGATTGTTTAACTGCAATGTTACTTTGAATTCCTTCCATGCTGGGCCCTGCGTCATCCTGCTTCCTAGACTGTTTCGCATCCTCCCTCCTCAAGAATTGGGCTGCCTTGGAATAGAAACGGTCCAATGATGCAGGTGGCTTCCCAGCTAACCAATTTCCGAACTCGGAATCAGGATCAATCCCCTTAGTTAATGCCATCAGGATAGAGTTGTCATTGGGATTTCTTATTTCTGCACACGCAGCATGAAATCACTCCAAGTAACGTCTGAGTGTCTCTCTGGGAGCTTGAGTGACACTAGACAGAGTATTAACATCTTTAGGTCTCGCTACGTGCATACAGAATTGTTCAACAAACTTGGTGGCCATCTGGTCGAAACTAGAAATGGATCGTGGCGGCAAACGGGTAAACCACATAGTAGCAATGCCCCCTAAGGAGATGGGGAAACTACGACATTTAACTGCATCATCAGCTCTCACAGCATTCATTAGCCATTCATACTTCAGGATGTGTTGATTGGGATCAGAACTTCCTTCATAGACTGGAAAAGTTGGCATCCTAAATCGTCGAGGTGGTTCAGCATATAATATGTCATCAGTGAAAGGGGTATGACTCCGGGAAATCCCCCAGTCGTCATTAGTGAGACCCTGACTTTCACGGATTATCTGACGAATCATCGTCGGTATATCCTGCATCTGGATATTTGGAGCATGTTGTGCCAAGGTGTGGTCGAGTTCCACAATGCGAGGCTAGACCGGATGCGGTCGATGGTCCGTGTCTCGCCTCCTTGGTTCAAGATTTTCAGGGACATAAGGTTCTGGAGTGTGTTCTCGTCGGTGACGATGCAGATCAGCTTGATTTCTTGCATTAACTCCTTGTTCGGTAGCGGTGGTGGCAGCGAGGTTGCCTGAGACATGGTAAGGGACGGTAGCCCCCAGGAGGAGGTCCGGCCTGATGGCTGGTGGATGGTCCAGCCCTGGGTTGTCCAAGGTTTAGGGAAGGTTGGTGTTCGGTGGCCTGGGTGTAGCTTACGTCCAGTCGCGGGCGCGTAGATCTGTGATTGTAATCAGATGAGGCCGAACTTTTGGTAGATGAGTAGGATTCCTGATCTCTTCTGGACCTCCTTCGTCGTTGACGCTGCAACTGGTTGGTCAATTCCGCGTTTGCAAGGATTTGCTGAGTAAGTTGCTGACGACTCTGAGTTAGCTCTTGCATAAGCATTTGGAATTCTTCCCTGGTAACAGGGCCCGACGGATCTGATGGTCTCGCAGCATTTTGGTTGGATGGAGGCAGTTGTACGGGATCTTGTCTATCCCGTCCTTCCTGATCAGCAGCTGTAGAAGCAGTCCATGTGCTAACCATGATGAATTGATGAAGTACTTTCCTAGATCTAATGAAAATCTGAATAGGATGGAAGGGCTTTAAGGCTTGAAATCTGGATCTTCTTCTTGGATTTATGCAATCCGGTATCGATAGCAGATCCAAAGAGCAGGAGAAAAACTGTGTTTTCTCAGTGAAAGCACCAAAGTGTTTGTACCAAAATTGGGCACAACATTCTTCGGAAGGGTTTGAAGAGATAAAAATTAAGAAATTAAATGGAAAAAGAGGATTATCTAACAAACACTTCAAAAATAAATAAGAAAATGCACAGAAACATAGAGATTTAGAGTGGTTCGGCGTATTGCCTACGTCCACTATGAAATTGATGATTTTATAGATGTTTTCCTGATGATTACAATTGATTACAGCGGATTACAGTGAATTACAGTAAAGAAATTCGAGTACAACAGTAGCTTAGCAATGCAAAAATGAATTCGACAGAGTCTGGACGTCTAATAGGCAAAAGATCCATCTTCTGTTGGCCCTGGGGCTCTATTTATAGGCTTAGGAGGCTGATATCTCGCTCAGATCTCGGAAGACTTCTTATGGCACGTGGGTGGGCCCACGCGATCGATCCCATGAATTTTCGGCTCGATCCGTGATCGATACGAACGAATTTCGTATCGATCAAGTTTTGACCCAATCGAGTCGAAACTTGGCTTGATCCTTCCTTAGGTCGTACGTAAGCTCCTGTGAAAATTTCATAGCATTTGGACTTGTGGATGGCGAGTTATGATCGATGCAAGATTGAGTTTCATGTAGGCTGCTCTGTTCGAATCGATGCCTTCGAATCGATTACTTCGGATCGATATTGGGCACGTGCTCAGAAGATGACGTGGCACGTGATTTTTGGGTCGATCCGCTCTTGGCGCCGAGTCGACCGAATCATCCCCATATTTTTGCCTAGTTCGTATTGATGACGCTGCCTTGTTCGCATCGATGAAGGATGCACAGTTCGTATCGATGAAAGTTCCTCAGTTTGTATCGATTGTCATGCTTTGTTCGTATCGATTGGTTTCACTCTATTCGTATCGATTGTGTATGCTCTACTTCACATCGGTGGGAGGTGTGTATTTCGTATCGATCAGTGGTCGATCGATACGAAGTGAGTCTAAGATTGATCGATGCGAAACAGGCTCTCATGCTACTTACCGATGGATACGAAGTAGACTCTGTTTGATCGATACGAATCAGAGGTAGACTGACCGATGCGAAGCGGTACGAAAAGGATGGATACAAAACAGGTGGACTTGGATCGATGCGAATCGAACTCACCTGTAGCCGATCGACTCAAAACTATGTGTAGTCGATGAGTTCGAGACAGATCGATACGACGAAGAAGTTCCTCTGGTTGCTCGATGGATACGAAGATGGCACTTGTCGATTGATACGAAATAGGGTTGATTGATGATGGAGTCGAATAGATCGGTACGAACACAGCGTATTCCCCTGATGGATACGAATGAGGCCTCGGGGATGGATTCGAACGGGATGATTTCTTTGACTTGTATCGATCATAACACGAGCATACGAACTCGGATCGACTTGAAATTTGGAACGTTGGCTTTCATAGCTTTGCTTGTCGTGCCTTGTCAATTATAGCTTGATCCGGACTCGGACAAAATTCATCGACATCCATAGTGAACCTGTGCTTACTCGATATTCGGGATGAGCGATCCTCGGTTTTCAGTCAATTCCTTGATATCTCGGCCTTGCCAAAAGGCGGGATAACACTTTTCATTCCCATGCAGGGGTAAATATCATAAAACATAAATAATATATCATGCTCGACATATGAAGATATTGTCATGGACACGTAACTAGTTTTAATTTTTGGTTTTACATAGAAGAATTTTCAAAAATAACTTTTACTCAAAAAATAAGCTTCTTGCTTTGTCTTTGGCTTCTTTATTCGTCCTTTTAAAAGATACTTATCTAAGCCATAAACTCAGCCTACTCAAATGAGTACCCATGAGTTTATGGAAACAATAAAAACGCGAGTCAAACATTAAGTCTGGTATGAGTAATACTTTACACTAAATAAACAATCATATAGTGAGACCATGCCGCTAAAACACATAATAGATTTTTCCCTAACTGTTCCAATCGTCATCAATTAGATCATAATATGTAATAAAATCATGTTATGAGCAAACATAAATCATCAATTCATTATAAGTTCGAGATTTCGTGCACATATGTTCGATTAGCTTCTATAGTCAATTCATTTTAAACTACTACTCGGGACTTACTCTTACCAATTCAGTAACTGTACTAGACACTTCATATTTCTACTTAGGTATTTATCTTATTATCTCTCAATTTTTTTATGAACAGATAACTAGTTTGTCACCAAGGCCTTACACCATTTTCCTTCATTTATTATGTAGGGTTTGGATAAACGGTTGGTACTCAGGCCTTATCTTAACAATCATCAAATGGTCAAATACAATGTTATAAATACACAATTGGAAGCTGCGAAAGCCTTACTCCTTCGATCTCATATATTATCGTATAAGACTAGGATTTTCCACTAAGGTCTTCCATCAATGTTACCAAATATAATGTCATGTTTTAAACATTGGTTAGCCACACGGGCATTCTATTAACATTACCAAATATGATGTCGTGTTTTAGATATTTGATAGCCACACAGGCCTTCTATCAACTTATCAAATATAATGTTGTGTTTTTGACATATTATTGCCACTAAGGTCTCATGTTTATATTCCATTCTCTTTAATGGTTCAATTTATAACCACATAGCTTAATCAAGCTCAATCTCAATTTTCATTCTTTATAGAAGTATTTATCCTTAACTTATTATTCTTTATGTCCATTTCATTCCAATAAAACCCTAAGTTCATTCACAAACTTAGCATTTTCTTAGCTTTGTTTGCCATCTTATTTCTGCTTTACATGGTTATCACATATTAAACCTTTTATAGCGGTCACATATTAACAGTCCCTAACCATCGCAAGTTGAGTTCCCTAAGGTCATCGCATGTCGACATATCCCTAGCAATCACAAGTTGAATTCACTTAGCTTTCGTGGTTGACCATTAATTAGCTATCACATGTTGGTTTTATCTTAGCTCGCAAGTTGATCCCAACATATTCAAATTTAAAAGAAAAATATTAAATTATGAGTAGCATGCAGAAGTATGAAATGGTGTACTCTTTTTCCTTCATTAAGATTCTTTTATTGGGTTTATCTTAGTACAGTTTTAACGAGGTATTACCTTAATCTAGAAATATCAAACTTTCTTTGATGAAATAACATATTAAAATATGTCACAATATACTCGTTTTTCATGATTAAGATTTTTCCCACTAGGTTTTTCTTGATAAGGGTTTTCTCAGTGCATTATTATATTTAGCATAATGTACGAGACCGGATATTGCATTCATAGTAAATATTCTAGCAAGGTTACATTGCTGACCCATTATAAAGCAAGATCACAAACTGAGTATGTGTTTAGTAACAGTAATGTAGCTATTTCATGGCAATCTACGAAGTAAATGAAGTAGAAACATCATCTAATCACTCAAAAATATTACATGAAGCAAGTCAAGAATGCATTTTGCTAAGACCATTAATTGAGCACATTCAAAAGACGCGTCAACTTCCTTCAGCTACAGAATCAAGACAATGCAACTTGCTTCGCTTAGATCCAAGCATGTTACATAACGGACGATAAGATCAAACACATTTCTCCTAATTTTTCCTTCACACATGATTTACAAAAGGGATGATAAGATAGAATGAAACAAATCCAGAAAATTTAGCAGATCTATTCACAAACACACTTTCAAAATCAACTTTTTAGAACATGGTGTGTAAAAATTGACATGCGCCAACTGCATAAACAGGCAAATTGAATAATGCATTATAAATTGGTGGAGCATCCAGAAGTATGCTATAATATACTCTTTTTCTTTCATTAATATTCCCACTAGGTTTTTATTAATAAGGTTTTAATGATGCATTATCGTGGCATAAAAGTATCAACCCTCATAATAACATGATAAAACATGTACCTGAAATGAAATAAAATTGCACTCTTTTCTTTGTTTATGGTATTCTCAATTGGATTTTCATAACATAGATTTTGATGAGACATGGAAGTATCGTAATATATACAAATTATAAATGTGAATATGTTCAATGTTACATGGGTAGTCCGCAGGTGTGGAACAATGAAAAAGGGGTGCCTAGATCGGGTAATAGACCCAGGACGAACCCACACCTCTCGCAAAAAATAGAATCCGGAGGTTATAAGTGTGTGTCATGAGTTGAAGCGGTCAGACACAACTTAATTTCTTATCAGAAATTTACCGGTCTACCGGATTCTCCTTAGTATGTTCAAAAAAAAATGTTACGTGGATACTATTGTAATCTTCATTCTACAACACGAGCTTATAAATAGAACTTCACTATATATTGTACATTGAATGAAATACATTCTCTTTCATGACTTCTTATCTTACGTTTTTAACATGAAAATACTTCGATCCAACTATCCGTGTTCAAAATTTTTAACTACTAATATTAATTAGGATCCATTTGGAACTTTTTTGCTTTTTCACACCAAAAAGGACCATTTATTTAAAATAAGAAAAGAGTTACAGATGTTGTTATAAGAAAAGTCCATGCAGAACTGAACATGTAAATTTGGTCCCTATTTTTGAAAAATAAAAAATGCAAGGTTTCTTGTACTTTTCTGACAGAAAATGCAAGGCAACTTGCACTTTTCTGATTTTGGAATTTTTTTCGAAATTTTGAAAATTTTCGAAAATTTTCAAAATTTTGAAAAGCGTAATTTAACTTGTACTTTCTATCAGGAAAGCGCAAGCTACTTTGCGCTTTCTGATTTTGAAATTATTTTTGAAATTTTTGAAAAATGTAAAATAACTTACGTTTTCTATTAGGAATGCGCAAGCTAGTTTGCGATTTCCGATTATGAATTTTTTTAATGTTTATGATTTATAAAAACCAAGGACCTAATTTACATACTTATTTCTATATGGACTTTTCTTATAATAACAAAGAGACCTTTTGTGCAAACCCGCTCTTTAAAAACCCAATTAAGTCGAACGAAGTTAAATACCGGCGAAGTAATACCGGCCCAGTTATAGGCAGGACGCCACTTCAAACTCATCGCAAAAGAAATAATCCTTCGCTAGTCATCTCTTCCAAGCAAATTCAGTGTTTCATCCGTTTCCACTGGAATACACTGAGAATAAAAGAAATAAATGGAGAAACCCACTGAAATCAGCAGTTCAAAAATGTTCGAAGGATACAACAAAAGATACAAGCATTTCAGCTCAACTCTCAACTGCTCGATGACTTTCTCCATCTATTTCCCACCTTCCGCCGTTTCCCAAAAAGTTCCTGTAGGTTTTTTGTTTTCCATTTTTGTCCAAAAGTGCAGGATTGAATAATCCATTTCGATGTTTTTCTAATGGATTGTTTATTAGGTTCTGTATTGGCTTTCTGGGCTTACATGCACAGATGAGAATTTTATAGTCAAATCTGGGGCTCAAAGAGCTGCTTCGAACGAGGGTGTTGCTTTGATTGTCTGCGATACATCACCACGTAATAATTTTATAGTACCTTTTTGGGTTTGTTTGAAAATTTGATATGATTTAAACATGGAATTTTTATTGGTAAAATTTGTCGATAACTTGATATGTCATGTGGGACAATGAATGTTCTATCATCACTAAATGTGATGGTGCCTTTAATTCTTTGTCTTGAATTGACTGATAAGGTAATTGTTCAGATATATTGATTGACGTGTAAACATGGGTTTCTTCTAATCGGGGAAAATGTACATGTACTAAAAATAACTTTATTCTCTAAAGTAGAATAAAGTATAAGCATGAACGAGAATAGAAACAGGTACCAGGACAGAAATGGCAAAATATGATACTATAGTAAATATACACATGTGTATGAGTGAGACCTTAATCCAAGCATGCTTCTATAATAGAACACTTTCTAATGCTGTTATAAATTTCTATAAATAGTTCTAAATATCCTGCTTTTGATATTTTTGCTTAAAAGTTGAATCAAAATAATGTTGGATCAATTTAGACAACTGTTGCGATTAATTATCAAACCAATTTTACATGCAATAATGGATGGGGTATCAAAATCTAGAATGTGAAAGCATGAAGTATCCAAAAGAAACTTATTTTGAAGTTTTTGTACTTCATTGTTCTTTTATTTTTGTCATGATATTGAAAATATTTCTGTTGTAAAAGAAACATATTTCCATTTATTGAAAGTGAAACATATTTCTATTTGTTTAAAAACATTCTATATTGAGTTTCCATTTACGCTAAGATGAACTATGGTTCTAACTAAGAAACCGTAAAGGTTTGACTCTGAATTTTTTTTATGTATCGCCATCATCATCCTTGTCATACCATCATCATCCTTGTCATTTTTCCTAATGATTGGGATTAACCATCCCCGTGGCAGCGACGGTGGTGGTGGTAATATTTGTTTTTGTTGTGCATCAAATTTTTTGACATAGTTTAAATCTATCCCGTGACATATAATTGGGCATTTGTCCTTATTGTTTCATAACTATTTTATTTGTAAATTACACTATAATAAAGTATGTGTTGTTTAGAGGAAGATAATGAATTAAATGTTTTATTGACCATTTACACCAACATCTATCCCCGTTGAATATATAATTTTGCATCAGGTCATAATTGAGAGATTTTATTTCTTAGAGGGCATGATGCATCATTGCAGGTCAATGCAGATCAATATGTATTGGATCTCATGTGTTAGTCTGGATCTACCTTTTGAAAACTTGATATAAATTCTCCAAAAAACATCTTTTGTTTTGTTTTTATTTTTGTTTTGCTGAAGGTAGAACACAACGGCTATGTCTAGCCCATTTCCCCTCTCCCATTTGTATATAATTTCCTAACATCATAACAAGTCATGTACTAGATACAGATATGTTACATTACACCTCTCAAATCAATGTTTTGACTTATAATCCCATTAAAGAAAAGGTCAAGTGCAAAATAAGGAATATCATATGGTAATATGGTTTTTTTGGACTTTTAGTTTTTTTGTTTCTTTCATCCTAACTTAAATATTTACTTTCATATTGGAACATTTTACTTTTTGAATAAATTATACTTTAATACAGCCTTTCGCAGTCAACGCATCCACTATCAATGGACATATTTTTGAAGTTTGAATTATGGTGATATTCTGTAAACTGAGGATAATCTGTTAAACAATGTTTTAATGTTCAATAGGAGGCCTTAACGTGGAAGGAGAAGCAGATAGCTGGGACTTTGGTGTAGGTATGAAATAAAAATATCTGTAGTTATACTGTAGCTCTTCTTCTTAATCTTGCAGGCAAGCTTATCTAAATTTGAAGTCATTGCTTACTCTGGGTTCAGTTTGCACTTTATGCTGTAAATAATTAAATATTATTTTGCCTCCAATAATAAAACCTGTGTATATTTGCATCCTTGGGAACATGTAAATATATTGATGGCAGTAGTAATAAAATTATTCTTATTTGAAACCACCAGCTATGACACACACACACACACCCTCTAAATGTTAATGTGGGGAGTTCATGTGTATCATCTATGTTCTCTTTTGTTTTCACCATCCACATGGTCATCATATCCTTGCTCTGCTGATTAAAGAAAGGTCGTACTTTACATGCAAGTTCGGTGCTATATTCAGGAGACATATGCGAGTCAACGAAATAGAGATCTTAATGCTAAATTAACAATAGAAGGAGAGATAGTGTATAATTTATTATGAGTATTATTCAAATTTTTTAAGATTTTACTTGGAATGATGGAATTAACAATCACATAAATAATCACATAGTCAAAGTACATATAAAAGTAAATGCAGTAAAAGTAAAAGGAAAGAACACACCAAGATTTTATATTGGTTCAGAGTTACCCTACATCCAGTCCCACATAATTCCTTGTACGGATTTCTTTTCAACTAGTAAATGCAAATACAATCTTCATTTCAAGGCCATGAGACATCCTCCAGAATCCTAGCATCTGGGTAGAGCCGCTTGATTTTTGGGCCACAAACACACGTACTAGATTTACGGGCTACTAACCACATCTAATTGATTTAATCAGACTACAATCACACCTACTTGGATTTCAGGGATACCAAGCGCACCAAAAAGTATAAGAGTATGATTTGATAGATTTTACAGACTCAGATCTTCGATCTTGATTACAATTGATCCTATAACTCTTGAATAACACTTGATCTTGAGAGAGATGAGAGAAATTAGAGAGTATATGAAAGAGAATCAAACTAGTAATGATTGAATTTGATTTTGGTTGAATTTCGGCAGAGTTTCGATAGAAATTGCTTTAGAAATCAAGAGAGTAAAGAGAGGAGAGAAAAATAAAAAGTAGTTATTGAAAATTCGTTTGGAAGATTGGTATATATAGGGAAACAACGGTCATGTCAATTCGTGAACAGATACGACGAAAAGACACTTCCATTCAAATTTGAATTTTGAAAAATACGGCTAGTATGTTTACATACTTGCAGATGATATGTCGACATATCTCTTTGTATTTTGAAAAATTACCTAATAAAAATTGTTTTGAAAATATTAGGCCCCGTTTGGCTTTTGGTTTTTAGTTTTTAGTTTTCGTCTATACAAAAGCGCGTTCGTTGTATGTATCGTTGAAATACAAACAATTTTGAAAAATGAAATTAACATGTAAAATAGAAAACAAGTTTATTTTGTTTTTCATGTTTCGAGCTCCTTTGTTGTCCGTTGGTCGTCGCAATGACTAAGAATTATATATCTTCTTCTCTTATTTTTTACTATTTCTTAGTGTAAGTTGAAAACACAAAACTCAAAATACAAAATGAAACCAAACGGGCCCTTAAGTTTTGTAAAATATCTTGAAACTTTGTACAAACATTTAAACATATTTTAATCATATTAAAACTTTATAAATTAATTTTGAAAGATTTAATCAGAATATTTAATATAATGTGATTAATATATATATATAATCAATATAGTTATAAATTATTAAAGTATTAACCAATAATTCAATATATATATATATATATATATATATATATATACAGGAAATTATTGTCAAGTACAAAAATTTTCAGCGTTTTTGCCTCAAGGACAGACCTTCAATATTTTATCCCGAAGGACAACTTTCTTTAGGTATCAGTTTTTAGTCATTGATAGTATCAGTTTGTAGTTATCGGTAGCAGTTTTTAGGTATCAGTTTTTAGCTTGGTAGCAGTTTTGTTGTCCTTATGAATAATTTTGGAAAATATTTGTCCTTATGAATAAATTTTAGAACAATGTTTGTCCTTATGGTAAAAATATTGAGGTTGTGTACTTGAGGCAAAAAATATTCAAATTTTTGTCTTTTAAATTAATTCCCCCTATATATATATATAAACTTAAAAACACTAAAATAACATATTTATAAGTATAAGAGATTTAAAAATCATTCTTAAAATATTTTGAAAAGGTTATTTTAAAAATAGAATATTTGAAAAACAATTTAAAACAAAATTAGAGAAGGTAGGAGAGATCAAAAAAGTGTTATCAAGGTTTTAACATAAATTCTATGACTCTATAACTCATCTGGAATATCTTGAAATCTTGAACTCTTCAATACTCACGAGTCTTCATTCTTGAACTCTTGAAACTTTATATCAACATCTTGATACTCTACCGTCTTCTTAATCAATACCTGTCTAATATCATGCACTATATACTATATATATCTTGATAAAACATTAGTATCCATATTTTATATAATGTCCTATAGTTGTTATCATCAAAACTAATACCTAAGGCACTAAAAATATATATTACTCCGCCTTGATTTGAAATGTTGTATATAACACGGTTGTTGTATCCAAGAAGTTGTTCAAATAATACTTCATATAAAAAAGAACTCAACTGCTATTCTTGTATGTTTACCCATTAGGAGCTGGATTTTATCTAAATGCTACTGCCGACAAGTGGAAGAACTGGAGAATGTATGACTATGTTGTTAAGGAACTGCCTACAATTTTAAATGACAACTTCGAACAGCTTGACACATCACGAGCATCTGTATTTGGGCATTCAATGGGTGGGCATGGAGCACTTACAATTTACCTGAAGAACCTTGACAAGTACAAGGTACTTATTACTGTTATAATTGGCCAAGTACCGCAGAAAACAGGTTTCCCTCCAAAAAAATTTCTTGCTTTGTCCAAGGAATTCCAAATCTAAACATAATGATTTTACCTTGACCGGTCTTTCTTAAAGTGTTCAAGCAGAATAGAATTGCATAAAAGCAATCTTATTGTAGCATGCATATGCCGAGTTTTCATTGTTTCTTAGCACTAGTGTGGCGTTTCATGCAATCCAACCTTTTAATAACTTTTAGACTACATTGTATTGTGATAAATTATTGCTGAAAATAGATAACTAAACATTTGCATTTACTGCATTGAATTTTGTTTTAGTCCGCATCTGCCTTTGCTCCAATTGTGAATCCAATGAACTGTGCTTGGGGGAAGAAAGCTTTTTCAAACTATTTAGGGGATAACAAGTCTGATTGGGAGGTAAATATCCTGTTATATGTTTGAAATTTACTATTAGTTTGATCATGTTTTGTTCTTACCTACAATTGACACAATCTATCATTTCTTCAGGAATATGATGCAACATGCATAATAGAAAAAACTAAGAATATTCCTGCTCCGATTCTCATTGATCAGGTAAGACAAAGATCTACCTCAGATTTACAATCTTTTTCACCCTATGCTTATGTGATGATAAATTGTTTCAATATGTGCAGTTCTCATGTTGTGTACACAAGTTTTTTTATTGCATAAAAATAATCATCTTGATCATAATTATGCTAGTGCTATCTGCATAAGTAATTAACCACTGCTTCTGTTCTGTAGTTAAAGTAAAATATACATGCTAGCTCAAACATGAACTTTATTTTTCCACATATTGTACAGCCATTCTGTCAACCTTTGCGATCCGTTTCATAGTGCTATTATAGTTATATATACAGTATATACTTGAATTTGGATCTAGCAATTGCTGTTCAACTATTCGGTTACCATCCACTGTCCATCTGAAGCAGTATAAAATCTAGTTCCTCAATTGATTAGGAAATGCCATTTTCAGAACAATAAATTTTTCATGGGTTGCTAATGCATCTTAGCTACGTGTATGTATAACAAAAAAATGATGATCAATTCTGGTTTTTTATGTTTTGTAAGTTCTACTCTTGTTTAAAAAGAATGAATGATTTTCTGTACCTTATTGTAATTTGCTGCTGTGACATGAAAATAACATAAAAGTATAAAGATACTTGTAGCTAACTTGATTGCTTCTCAGATGAATGTAGCAATCATGATAGATGCAAGTTAAGTTTCCTTCAGGGAGCTAAATGACATTAAAATATACCTCAAAATTATTTCATACCCAGTTCATTTGTGATGTTATAATCCTTTTCAGTGGACAAAGTTAATGTGGAGTTTTATAATCTTTATCCAGTGGAGAAAGTTAACATGGAGTTTTAATAAAAAAAATTATTTTTTATTTTTTATTTTTGTAAGCAGTATTCACCATGGTTAACAGACTGACGTTAGGGATAGGATAAGTTTACACATCTAGGAAGGAACAGGTTTGTGTTTATCGGTTTGTAGCACTCATGTGCACACTGTTAAGGTACTAGTTAAATTCCTTCCGCTTCTTACTCTTTATTTATTAATTATTGTTGTTGTTGTTGTGCTTCCTTGACATTAGTGCACAATGCGCACCATGCACTTAGTTGTGGAGTTACTTCAACCATTCATTAGGATTGCTTTTTTCCAAAGTTCGAGAATTTGGTTTCGGTCATTTAAAATTTTGTTAATTTTGGATGATTTCGGAAATTTCGAAAATTTCGGTTTTGTTTCGGTTTCGGTCCAAATTTTCAATGGTTTGTTAATAAACTTGTAATAACGACCTTTGTAAATAAAATTGAATTTAACTTTAACACCATACAAGCTTAACACTGTATAAGCCAAATTAACCCTAAATTATACTTGAGAATAATAAACTAATATACATGAAGTACAGCCCAAAACAAGTTCTTACTGCCTTGACAAAATAAACTACTTTAGATTAGGTACACTAATATTTGTAAAGCCCAAAGTACAGTACAACCCAAAACAAAAAGCCTAACTTTAAGACACTAGCAAATCTCACCATTTCAATTGTTGCAGCACAATCACAAAACTAGGGCATAGACGAAACCAAAAAAATAAAGTGAATATTAGGCACGCATCCCTAAAAGCAAACTTAATTCACTAAAACTCCTCCCGCAAGAAAACATAATTTGCAAGTCTCTGTTTTTCATTTCGGCTGTTTTTTCTCTAAAATACCCCTCCGCTTCTTGCACGATTGATTTTAATAACGAGTTTATCTTTCTTGATTTCATCTTCTTCTTCATTAGCGAACTTATGTTTCTTGATTTCATCTTCTTTTTCAATGGCGAGCTCAGCTTTTTCGATTTCAATGGAAATATGCAATTATACACAATAGTTGCAGAAATGTCTGCAATTATATGCAATAGTTGCAGACATTTCTGCAACTATACTATATGCAATAGTTGCAGACATTTCTGCAACTATATGCAATAGTTGCATTTCTGCAAATATGCAATAGCTGCAGAAATGTCTGCAACTATACCATATAGTTGCAGACTTTTCTGCAACTATACCATATAGTTGCAGACATTTCTGCAACTATAGCATATAGTTGCAGCAGAAATGTCTGCAATTATTTGCAAATGTTGTAAATTTGAAAAAAAAATCGAAAGTGTTCAAAATTTGCTGAATTTGTCTGCAAATATATGAAATAATTGCACATTTACTACAAATTTGAATTTTTGGTATCAACAATGGATCTCATTTTAAAGATCATAAAATTTGTGATTTTTTGGTGAAAACGGTATGTTGATCCGATTTTTCTACATAAAGTTATACACGTTTGAAATGTTAAAAACATAAAAGGGTATTTGGGTCTTTTGCGTGCGCGAATTTGAATATAGAGACCGAAAATGTAAGTTTAGTTTGGGAAGGATGTTTTCTCTATTTTGAAACTTATCAGGGATGTGAACCAAACTTCAAAAATAAAAGCTAAAGACGGAAAAATAAAAACTTCACTGTTGTCGATTTCGAAAAGAAAAAAAATTGAAGACGAAAATACTTCACTACTGTCGATTTCGACTTTTGACTTCATTACTGTCAATTTCGACTTTCGAATTCCTCATCGCTGCACAAAATCGAGGCTGCAAGACGAAGGTACTGCTGATTTTGCTGTCAATTCCTTTAATTTAGGGTTTGGTGACTACGCGCTTTTTTTAAACCTTAAGCGAAACCGGTTTTTGAAGCCAATTTCGGCTTGCCCTAAGTCGGCACCGGTACGGTACTCCAGAAATCTCGGGATGCCGACCGATACCTGATACCATGCTTTTTTCCCATGTATAAAGAAACGAGTGGGAAGTGTAAACATATTAGTCCACCTTGTCGAAATTCGCTTGTTTTTTGCCATCAGGAGCATTTTCAACATCTTTTGAGGCTCTAAATGTGAACGATTTTTGATAAAAATAGATGTGCAGTATTGTTTTCACGTTTTTATTTCACAGTCATCTTATTTTTGAGTTTATAATACTAATCGGTATTATTAAATGTATAAGTTGTTCAATTTTATCTTTAAACTAACATAGAAAGTGAAAATAATAAAATCATGTAAAAATAAATTCATCTTGTTCTGAGTTTTTAGTTTACATTGACTATTATTTCATTACATTAGCTACTTGTTACAAAAAAAGTGGATTTATGTCCTTCAAAATACACAATGTTCAGATATATTTTAGTAGAAAATTTTCAATATTTTGAGTTATATCTATTAAATTTATTTATAAAACTGTCGTGTTGTTGCACAAGCACAAATATTATAAACAATAAACTAAAATATATTAAGAAATATGAGTTAAACACATGTATCCATTTATTTAGTAGGAATATATACCAAACAACTTGTCCAAATTAAATGTTCGTAAATAAACAAAAAAGAATGAACCATAGAGGAAAACAAATGTGCTTAGTTTTAAAATGGGAATGCTATATTACCTGAAATGTTTTTGGTAGAATCTGTGCAGAGGAACGCCAAATGAAGAGGGACCACTGGTCAATTTACCAGACCCCCCCCCCCCCCAACCTCTCTAAATTCCAACTTTTAACTATTTTGTATTATTTTACCGTTTTCCAGCCGGTATAATTAACAATATTCATTTTAAAATATGCAACTGTCCACGTGGTATATTTTTTTTTGGCTTTTAAAAATATGAAGAAGTCCAAGACCATGGCCCAGTGGTTATGCGTTCAGATTTTGGTTCTGAGGTCATAAATTCGAACCATGCGTACCGTGATTTGAATCTTGGACATACTAAGGCGTGTATCTATGACTAGTGGTACAATTAGATACCATCCTCTATTATGTGTCCACTTTCAAAAAGAAAATTGAAGAAAACCAAAAGGAAATGAATCATCATTGTCTTACAAGTAACGTGAGGAAATTATTTTTATTTCAAACAACTTGTAAAAGAACTTTCAGCAGTCTCTTCTTTACTTTTTTTTTGCACTGAACAAGTCACAGGTAGAGGTGGAGTATTGGCGCAGCGGTTAGGTCACCTACATGGTGATCTGGGCGTCCATGTTCGAGTCCGGAAACAGTCTCTTTCCAATGCGAAGGAAAGACTGCGTACATTATCAACCTCCCCCGAGCTCGTTATTATGCGAAAGTGCATTGGGTTTCACCTTTTTTTAACTAGTCACATGCACTTATATGTGTTTTTTCCTTATCTAAAAAGTAACAGAGCTAAACAGGGACTAGTGATCCAGTCTAGTTAATAAAACAGTATCGTGTTTGCCACTTTATTTAAAAACGAAGGAAAACGACAAATCATTTTTCGTTTTATTAACAATAAACAATTTATCATTTTAATTAGTAGCTTAAACGACTACTTCACGATGGTAACTATAACTGCATTTTCCCATCCATTATAGATCACTTTACCAACACCCAATTACATACAGAGTCTTCTTCTACCACTCAATCTTTCTCTACTTAGTCTTACACTATTCTATCTTCTACCACCCTTTCAACCAATATCACTTCGTGCAACAACATCATCAAAATGGATATGGAATTCCTCAACAACTATACCATAACATTCAATCAAATCAATAGTAGCTTGCTTTCAAAACCCTAAAAGCACATTCAATACCCTTTATGTAGCTTGCTTGTTTCTATGTGAAATAAATTTCTTTATCATTAAGGGTTACTCCAAACCCTTGAATCAATGTTCTTCATTTTGGGTTGATTCTATCCACCAGACAATAACCCATTCTACGTATGTTATTACCGTTGGAGTGTCTCACATTGTATGTGGATAATGAACCCAGGTTGGAAGAATAATAGTTCTACATCATAAAAAAATAAAAGTGGAGTGATATATATATATATTGCATGTAACAATAAGAGATTCCTTTTGTTAAAAGATGTTGATCAAACTCTATGTTGCTCCTATGGAGAGATGTGCGGACGGATCCTGGTATTTCAACATGGTATCAAAGTCGATGGTAATGACTGATGCAATGCGTAAGAGATCTGTAAATCGTGATGGTTAGCAATGTAGGTTTAAGTAGTCAGACTTAAGTTAGAGTTAGACCATGGTATATAGGGTCTAATATAATGACACATACATAAATCTCGATATGGTGTAGGCATTAATATTGGTGTAGCGAAAGATGCAAGAATGATGTGCGGATGGATGCTTAAAATTCAACATGGCATCAAAGTGAATGGATGCGAGTCAATACTTGTTATGGTGTTTTGTATTGTATGTGGATAATAAGCCCGGATTGGAAAAATTATAGTCCCACATCATGAAAATAATAAAAGTGAAGTGATATATATATATATATATATATATATATATGAGTTTGGTCGCATGTAGCAAAAAGTGATTCATTTTGTTAAAATATATTGACCAAACTCAATGTTGTCCCCACGTAGAAATGTAGGGACGATCCTCGGAATTCAACAATTACCAAACTTTGTACTCAACATCTGTTGATAATCCATTTGTCAGCTTCGTGAATAAGTAAGATTATCTTAAACTATTGATATCATTCAACAAGCCAGTATTAAAAAAAAGCATGTCAAATCCATAGTTATTAATCGCGCACATAGGAAAAAAGCGCAGATCTTTCCCAGAGCTTTTGGCGTACGTGTGGCAAATGGCACGTGGCTTTTTTGTTTACAGTGCATGTTTGAATTTTTTTTACCTAAATTTAATATATAGAAAAATTAATTTTTAAAGTTTAAAATAATTTATATATTTTTTAAAACAAGCGCAACAAAGGTTTTTTTGACATTTTACAAAAACATCATTAAATATATTACCAAGTATAGAATTTCAAGAATAATAGTCTTCAAAAGACAAAATCCAGGATGATAGTACATAATACTGATAAATTAGAATATGAATTTGATTCTACAATTATATTTTTCAAATCAATATCTGCATCATCAAATTCTAGATTCGTTTCTTCTTCATGAAGATGTAAAGGAGCCGAAGCAAGTATTGAAAAATCTTTCAATGTTGATGTTCTTCTATTTAGATATCTAACTTCCTCCGTTCTTGGTGCTATAGCAGCAATACCCTAAGTCAAATCATCATTATCATCATTAAATAAAAGCTTATCTTCAACATCAGATGCATCATTCATATTTTCCGTTAACCAGTCATTACTGTTGGAAATAAACTTGATTTTGGTTTAACTTAATTATTTTGAAAAACAAATTATTCAGGGTAATATTAATTTTGGTATTAATGGAGAAATTGAAAAGGCTAAAATTTAGCCTAGAGAAAAATCTAGACTTATCTAATATGTATTTTGGAGAATTCTAGAAAATAGATTTGTCAAGAGGATCGAAGAAAAGTCTAGAAAATGTACTAAACTATAAATAGGAATGTTTTCTCTCAACTTTTGTAAGAAGCAAAAAAGTGTAAGCGAATGCAAGCAAACAAGAAAAGTTGAAAGAAAAAGAAAGCTTATTTTCTCCTTTATAAAATATTCATCTCTCAACAGTTACTTCTCCTTGTTCTTATAGAAATTTCCCAATAATGGTATCAAAACTTGAAGATCCTCCTAAAATTTCCAACAGTGGTATCAGTGCCAGGTTGGTAGCAAGGAAGAATGTCAACTGGATCGAATTTCGTAAAAGTTCCCTTGCGCAAAAAAGGGTGTTATGATAATTGGATAATTCGCATGAAGGCGGTGCTTGAATCATAAGTTGTGTGGGATGTCGTAGAAAATGGGTATGAAGAACCCGTCGATGTCACCACTTTATCTCAAACTGAAAGAGATAATTTGAAGAGTTTGAAGAAGAAGGATTTACAAGCCCTAGTTATCATTCATCAAGGTTTGATTGATGATATGTTTGAGAAGATAGCAAATGCGTCTACTAGTAAGGAAGCATGATAGAATTTGGAGTGCATTCATGAGAATTGATAAAGTGAAGAAAATTCGATTATAAACTATGCGAAGTAAGTTTGAATCTTTATTAATGAAATCATAGGAAACAATTGTAAATCAATTGAAAAGACATGGAGAAAAAATGTATAATTCTAGAATATTTGAGAAAATTTTACGATCTTTGGATTCCAAATTTAACAACATAGTTGTAGCAATTGAAGATTCTAAAGATGTAAAAACCATGAATGTTGGTCAACTCATGAAAATACTTCAAGTCTATGAAAAAATTAAATAGAAAAGTCGAAGAAGAGCCATTAGATCAAGCTCTTCAAATCAAACTCGTGGCGGATAATGAAATAGATTATATTAAAGAAGACATCTTAGCTGATAAGATTGACGAAAAGGAAAACAACAAAAAAAGAAAGAATACTGTAATGGAAGAGGGAGAGAAAACGAATATTGACAAGGATGAGAATGTTGTAGAAGAGTCGCCAAAGATAATCAAAGAGAAAATCACAAGGATAGGAGTAGAACAGCATATAAAAACCAATGAAGTGAAAAAGGAGTCTGCCAAGGAATTAAATATGAAAGAGAATGAAAAAACGAAGATGAAGAGGATAAAGTCAATGAAGACGTAAATCAAGGAGAAGACATTCAAGAGCTTGAAGAAGATTTAAAGCATGAGCAAAATTTTGAAGAAATGATACTAGATAATATTGAAGAAGTAAAAATAGAAATGGTCAAAGTGGGAGTCAAATAGACAAGTGATGACTCTGTGACGCTGAGAACAAAGCGATGAACAAAGATTATATTCTTTCTATTTCAAACAATTTTATTTCACAATCAATGTGTTTTGGAATCTCATGCCAAAGTCAAATTTGGAAAACGCACGAAGAAATTGAATGAGTCAAATATTGTAAGAGTAAAATTAAGAAAGACTGGAAATGTAGCATATATAACTCATTCAAAACTTATGACACTGAAATGAGATGGATGTTAGAAAGCATATTTTTGGAGTATTCTATGGTAATAAATGAGGATGAAATGAATGGAGCACCACAATTATTCATGAAATTGCATCGAAGATCTCGACAATGAGGAAGAACGTCAATACAATAAGAAAAGATTGTGTGATATCCTTATTCCTACCCGAAACACGTAAAATATAAAGATTGAAAATTTTGTTTGGAGTTACAAAATCAAGTTTAAGGGGATGTTGGAAAAAACTTGATTTTGGTTTAACCTAATTATTTTTAGAAATAAATTATTCAGGATAATATTAATTTTAGTATTAATGGAAAGAATTGAAGAGACTAAAATTTTGCCTAGAGAAAAATCTAGACTTATATAATATGTAATTTGGAGAATTCTAGAAAATAGATTTGTCAAGGGGACTGAAGAAAAGTCTAAAAAATGTACTAAACTATAAATAAGAATGTTCTATTTCATCTTTTGTAAGGAAGCATGCAAATAAGCAAACAAATGTGAATGCAAGCAAAAAAAAAGTTAAAAAGAAAAATAAAGCTTATTTTCTCCTTTATAAAATATTCATCTCTCAACGGTTACTTCTCCTCCTTTTTATAGAAATTTCCCAACAGTGGTATCGGAACTTGAAGATCCTCCTAAAATTTCCAATAGCTGTATCAGATTCAGGTTGATAGCAAGGAAGAATGTCAACTGGATTGTATTTCGTAAAAGTTCCTTTACTCCAAAAAAGGTGTTATGATAATTGGAGAATCCACATGAAGGCAGTGCTTGAATCACAAGGTGTGTGGGATATCGTAGAAAATGGGTATGAAGAACCCATCGATGTCATCACTTTATTCCAAACTAAAAGGGATACTTTGAAGAGTTTGAAGAAGAAACATTCATCAAGTTTGGATGATGATATGTTCGAGAAGATAGCAAATGCGTCTACTAGTAAGGAAGCATGAGAGATTTTGAAGAATGCATTCATGAGAATTGATAAAGTGAAGAAAATTTGATTACAAACTATGCGAGGTAAGTTTGAATCTTATTAATGAAATCATTGGAAACAATCGATGATTATTTTTCATGGGTTTTAACGATTGCAAATCAATTGAAAAGACATGGAGAAAAAATGGATAATTTTAGAATATTTGAGAAAATTTACGATCTTTGGATTTCAAATTTTACAACATAGTTGTAGCAATTGAAGATTCTAAAGATGTAAAAACCATGAACGTTGGTCAATTCATGAAAATACTTCAAGTCTACGAAAAAAATTAAATAGAAAAGTCGAAGAAGGGTCATTAGATCAAGCTCTTCAAATCAAACTCGTGACGGATAATGAAATAGCATATATTGAAGATGACATCTTAACTGATAAGATTGACGAAAAGGAAAACAACAAAATAAAAGAGAATACTGTAATGGAAGAGGGAAATAAAACGAATATTGACATGGAGAAAAATGTTGCAAAAGAGTCGCCAAAGATAATCAAAGAGAAAGTCACAAGGATAGAAGTAGAACAACATACAAAAACCAATGAAGTGAAAAAGAGACTGCCAAAGAATTAAATAGGAAAGAGAATGAAAAAGACGAAGATGAAGAGGATAAAGTTAACGAAGATGATGGAAATTATGAAGAGTATGAAAACAAAAGAGAAAATATGAAGAATACATGAATCAAGGAGAAGATATTAAGAGCTTGAAGAAGATTTAAAATATGAGCAAAATTTTGAAGAAATGCTACTAGATAATATTGAAGAAGTAAAAATAGAAATTGTCAAAAGGGGAGTCAAAGAGACAAGTGATGAGCTCTATGACGCTGAGAACAAAGCGATGAGCAAAGATTATATCCTTTCTATTTCAAACAATTTTATTTCACAATCAATGTGTTTTGGAATCTCATGCCAAAGTCAAATTTGAAAAACGCACAAAGAAATTGAATGGGTCAAAGATTGTAAGTGTAAAATTTAAGAAAGAATGGAAAGATAACATATGACTTATTCAAAATTTATGACACTAAAACGAGATGGATGTTAGAACACATACTTTTTGAAGTATTTTATGACAATAAAGGAGGACGAAATGAATGGAGCACCACAATTATTCGTGAAATTGCATCAAAGATCTCAACAATGGGGAAGAACGCCAATACAATAAGAAAAAATTGGATAATATCTTTATTCCTACCGAAACATGTCAAATACGAAGATTAAAAATTTTGTTCGGAGTTACAAAATCAAGTTTAAGGGGATGTTGGAAATAAACTTGATTTTGGTTTAACTTAATTATTTTGGAAAACAAATTATTCATGGTAATATTAATTTTGATATTAATGGAAAGAATTGAAGAGGCTAAAATTTAGCCTAGAGAAAAATCTAGGCTTATCTACTATGTAATTTGAAGAATTCTAGAAGAAAAGTCTAGAAAATGTACTAAACTCTAAATAAGAATGTTTTCTCTCGTCTTTTATAAAGAAGTAAGCAAGCAAATGTAAGTGAATGCAAACAAAAAAGAAAAGTTGAAAGAAAAATAAAGTTTATTTCCTCCTTTATAAAATATTCATCTCTTAACGGTTACTTCTCCTTCTTCTATAGAAATTTCTCAACGGTGGTATCAGAATTTGAAGATTCTTCTAAAACTTCAACAGCTACAATCATCGTTATCTTTCAAGGATATCAAATCAATGGTGTTGCGGATCTTGTACCTTCTTTTAATGTTCGATTGTATTTTACAAATCCCAAATCATTTAGTTTAACTTGAGCTAGCATATTACTCTTTTATGGAGTTTGAATTGTGAAAAATGAAAAATACATAATAAAAAATAAGTTAAAAAACAAGGAAAAGATGCATCTTTTTTGCACCGTGCACCATTTGCGCCTTAAGCGTTATTTACGTCATTTGTTGCGTCTTTTCATATGCACCGCACCATACGAAAGAAATGCGCAAAAGCTGCACCGCGGTTTGTGGCATGACACACGCTTTAATGTGCCTTTTATAATAATGGTCAAATTTACAAGTCATTGGATGTAGCTACTTCAAGAATCATAGTCAGATCCTCTTTTGATCAATAAACATCCATTTCCAACTAATTGGACAATTCTTCCAAGCTCAGTGAATATAATCTAAACCACCTAACATGCCAAGAAATCATCTTTGCCTTGTTTCTCGCTGGCAACCGCACAATATCATTTGAACCAGGTGTCCGTAGGTACTTGGTGTCAAACTGCTTTATTATAGTTTTACAGAATTCCTTTAAGCTCTATGTTGCTATTGATCCTATAAGCTTGAAATATTCATCTTGTTGGTCCACACCGGTTCCATAACTTATCACTCTTGTAAATAAGTATATATTTTGATATGTGGGGAAATGTCAATTTCCTCAATAGCATTTGGTTTATATGTAAAATATTGATTCGTTTCATAAAGTTTGGAATAAATTTTGTAGAAGATATCGAGATTCATATGAAATCTTCTATGAAACATGATACGTTGGGTTTTGAATGAAGTAATCTTTGGTGGATACCCATCTTGGTGATCTCTCATATATCTACGATCAGTTCTACCGATCTTGCTACCACGGTAATTGCTAGATGATTCTTCATCGAAGAAATATTCATACCCGTGCACGAATTTCTAAGTAGCAAGAATTTCTGTTTGTCAGCACCCTTCTTCTTCATCAAGCATATCTTTCATAATTTCATTACAATAGTTTCGTATGAATTCACCATAGAAAGATAAGAGATTGAAGTAATGTGTTTAAAGTAGTGTGTAAAATTAGTTTGGGAATGACTACTTATATAACCACACCATTTGTGTCAAACAAGAAGTGTGTTTGTTTACCCAACATGGATGAATGCCAAGCGTAGAACTAATGCTTCACGTTGATGTTCCAGTGGATTGGTGAATGAGACTTCTCGCATTGAACGTGTTGGGATAAATATGCATGTATGACACACATGCATATTTAAAATGTGTAGTGCTATCTTTTATTGATTAAGCCTAGCTGGAGTGTTCAATTAAGAGAGTTTTAAAACTTAATGTTATGTAAACAATGAGTAGATACCAAGATTAATTCATTAATTCATTAATTGGACAATACATGACCGATATTTATATCAAGATTACTTGGTCCACAAGTAATTACATGATAGGAAAATATTATAACTAGGAAAACCATAAACACAATTGGTAGATAATAATTTAGGAAATCCCCTACGATATTCTTTAACGTCTCCCTCACATGCAAGATGCATAGCAACTGGAGTTTGTCAAAATAGACGACGACCAAAAATGAATCTGAATTTAGCAATGTCATCTAAACCATGTAAAATAATTATTTCAAATGCTATTGGAGAGTGTAATGTCAAATACTAGTTTAGATCTGACTGGTAGGCAACCGTCTATAAAGACAACAATAATGAATCACAAATCCGGAGTCGAAATCCGGATGTCATTGTCGGAAGAGTGACGCCAATCAAAGAAGAATTAGAAACTGGAATATAGAATGCGAATAGTGGTTATAAATTATTTTACAAGGATGTTCAGTAAAAAATTTGCGGAAGTTGAATGGCTCGAATGTGAAGGTTTTGAATCCAAGTTAAGGCATGCATGATGAAAATATGGTTTTTGAAGATACAAGGAAGGGTACACTTTGATAAATCAAATCACATAATCTTTAACAGGATTGAAATCTGCTCTGATACCATGTTAAAATTGGAACATAGCTCCGGTATCATGTTAAAATTATTAAAGAAAACAAAATAAAATATAAAAAAAGAGGGGAGAGAGGAAGAAAGCAATAATCATTAAAAGACTACATCTTTATTAATGACTTAATTCATTAGTTCGACAATACATTATTGATATTTATATCAAAATTACTTGGACCCCAAGTAATTATATGGTAGGAAAATATTATAACTAGAGAAACCATAAATACAATTGTTAGATAATAAGTTATTCAGTGACATATAATAATGATCTCTTAACAGCTTGAAAGTGGAAAAAATCCATGTGCTCTTGCTAAAAATTTAATCTAGTAGTTAAAAACGTACAGTTTATATTAAATAAATTGGTTAAGGTGAAATAAAAAGTTATATAAATAGACAAAAATCACATATAATGTATTGCTGTAATGGTTTCCGTCAGTTTAAGCTCATATGATTGTGATATTCTATTTTACAGGGTGAGGATGACAAATTCCTCCATGATCAGCTGCTACCAAAGCACTTTGAGGAAGCATGCAAGAAAGTGGGAGCTCCATTACAACTCAGAATTCATTCTGGCTATGATCATTCATATAATTTCATTGCGACATTCATTGATGATCACATTAACAGTCACGCTAAAATTCTCAAGTCAAAATGACTTGTGGGACATTAAATGATCAAATGAAGTTATGACTGTTGTATTGTTATTGTTGGTGATTCCTAGTCCCATGTTATTGTATGTACCATGATTATGAAGTGTTTATTTTTCTATATTATTCCCATGTGGTAATAAATCACATGAACTCAGGTACATAAATTTGCATATGATATCTATCCGTATAATGACTATATAACTATATAAGTTACAAAGCCACTTCGTTACTTCTTTATTATCAATGTTATATGTCCATTGTATGTTAGGAAGCCTGGTTGGTTGGTTGGTTTTATTTTGCGTTTTCCGTTTTCAATATTGTTATACGAGGATAATATAAGAGAAATTTAAAATTTTAGACCATTGTGAAAATGATGGGGAGATGACGGAAAGGATGAAGGAACGACCTTAGATTGTTTTTCATTATTTTGTTACTTTTCAAAATACAAAAAAAACAAAATAAATTTGTTTTTCATTTTATATGTGCACGTTTTTTGGACTAAAATACAAATTAAAAATGGCAAATCAAACGGGATCTAAGGATCTACTCGATTTGTGAACGTTTTGCGTTTTCAACAATTTATTTTAAATTGCACGAAAGATGGAAGGATCGGAAAACGGTCAATTAAGAAAATAGTTTTGACATATAAGATGATTTTTTTTCTTCTTTTCTGGTTTTTAGATGATACTAGAAAACTTCTTTCCTCATCTCTTCTTTTTCGTTGTAGTAATTAGGATTTTCACCCTTTCATTCCTTTCACGCCTTTGAAGTATATGTTGAAAATGCAAAACACAAGACATTCCTAAAATGATAAATATGTTCTTGATTGAGGTTGAAAAGTCCGAAATTTCTTTCTATTTCACCAATCATTTCAGGGGCTTCATTAAACATGACAAACAGGTAGGTTTCAACTGCAGTTCTGGATCTTTTAGGGTGCGTTCTTTTTTGAACCGAAAGGGGCAAATGAAAGAGGTAAACGAAAGGGCTGAGTTCACGAAAGAGGAATGCGTTTTTTTTACAAAATGGGCAACGCGAAAGGGGCAAAATTATTATTTATATTATTATTTTATTTGTGTTAATTATTTTTAAATAAAATAGATATATACCGAATACAGAATACAGAATACATAATACCGAATACATAGTTCAGAATTCAAAATGCAGAATACAAAATATGAAATACAAAGCAGAATCTACAAATACAAACTACTGTGGTGGGTATTGTGGTAGATAGGTAGGTGGAAAGTTCGGTGGATATGTAAGTGGAAAGGTAGGTGGAAAGTTCGGTGGAAATGTAGGTGGAAACGCGGCTGGAAAGGTAGGTGGTGGCAAAGACATCATATACTGTTGGTATCTGATTGTATGATTGCATTTGTCGATCTCGTATCGCAACCATTCTCGAGCTTCGTCGTCTTCCAAAAGTGTGAGCGTATCTCTGTTGTCCTTAATTTGGAGTAGTGAAATTGCTTTGGAAAAATGAATATCTTCAACTTTCTTCACACGCTCAAATGTAGCCTTCAAATCCGAACATGGGGTAGTGGACTGTGGGCTTGCATTAGCATAACGGGAGCTACTAGCATTGGTGGATGAATTAAAGGATGGACTATCTGTGTCAGAACAATATTTCTGGTTTTTATATTTTTCATACATCATATCAACAAGTGCATCCATTTTTTCCTCGTTCTCCGTCCATCTTCTTCTGCTTGATCGAGACCTGGAAGAAGAATCTATGCCACGTGTTTGTGTAGGTTGTTGAAATGACTGTTGCCTGTTGATGTCTTCAAGTGGGACTTGAAAACCTTCTATTCCCCATGTTCGGTTGAAATATGTATGTGTGATGTCTTCTTGAGAAGGAGAACGGGGTGACTGTTGCGCGTTGAGACCTTCGGTAGTGCCAGGAGTGAAAGCATCGGTACCAGTTGCAACACTGTTACCAAAAATTTGTTCGAGTTCGTTCAAATCTTCTATCGGATGTCTCCTATTCTTCAAAACCGAGTTGCCAAACTCCTAAAATAAAAAAGAAACATAGGTTAGTTGCGGTAAATTAGAAAACAAAAAAGATAAAAAGTATTACCCCCGCGTGATCGATCCACCAATGTTCGCTTCCACTAATCGTTCCTCGAACATTATCCCATCCTGCGCCCGTTTTATTTCTCAAATTGCGCCAAACCGTCCATTTTTTCTCAACGAGTCGTATTTGGCCGTAATTTGTTCAACAATGATCAGTGCTTTGTTTGGAACACCCACTAAAGCCTCGTTCAGTTCTGCCATTATCTTCTTATGGATTCATTTTTTGGATTGACCGGCAGTTTGATAAGCTTCGGCAACTATTCATAAAAATGCAGAATTGCGTGAGCGGACCAAACTCTTGGGCTACGGTAGGAATTTCTCGATACATTTTGTTCGGCCATTTCTGAGATAAAACATGTTAAAAAAATAAAAAAAACAAGAAAAGAAACTAAACGAAATGAACAAAAACAGAAATAAAATTACAGAAATACGATGCTGCTACGACGAAAGCTCGGATTAGTGAATTTTTAGATTGAGAATTGAAAGTGAGTGAGGAGAGTGATAGAGGAGGGGGGATCATATAAGAGATGGGAGGAAATATGACCGTTGTAGGGGAGCCGTTCGCGTCCGATTCACGTCGGACGCGTCCGACACCTTGGACGCGAATGGCTCCCCTTCAACGGTTAAGTTGAACTGGGCAAACTTATGGGGTCCACTCCGACGCGTCGGACGCAGACGCCAACTTCATCTACCCAGTTCATCATAAGAACGGTACCTTAGAGTTCAATTAGCCACATGTCGTATCAAATTTTGATTATGGTACCGTTCTTTTGTTGAAATGGGCAGTCGGCGTTGGCGTCTATGTCCGACGTGTCGGACGCGTCAAGCGTGGGCCCCACGCTGCCGTCCAGTTCAAAGCAACGGTTGAAAATGAACCGTTCGCGTCAGACGCGTCGGATGTGTCGGACGCCGTCTGACGCGAACGGTTCATCCCCAACCGTCATATTTCCCTTCATTCTCTATATATAGCAAACCATTTCTCAACCAAATCACCAAAAAAAACCACACAATCCGAAAATTCAGCAATTTCTACAAGCTTCGTCGTCGATTTTTCAGGTAATTTTTTTTATATTTGCGTTTTTCGTATTATTATCTACCATATATATATTTTTCAGATTTTTTTGAATTATTTTTTGAATTGCTTTTTTTAGAATGTCTAGCCACTTTGCTGCTTCTTCTACCAGAACCATCGTCGACTGGAATGCCGACAGGACAAACGTGTTCATCGATGTTTGTTTCGAAAACATTGATATGTGTGTCCACCGTGTTGCACAGTGGTATAAAGATATCACAGTCCTGTTCAACGAAAGAACTAGTCTGGATTACAATGCTGGGCAAATGAAAAACAAGTTCGATAATCTAAAACGTGAGTGAACCCCATGGAACAAGCTGCTATAGATTCCAAGTGGCTATTGGAACGAAGAGCATGACACGGTTGGTGGATCCGACGAGTGGTGTGATACAGCTGCAGCAAGGTACAGCAAATACAAACATGCATCACCCGCTCGTTTTAGGCAGTTGGACGTGATTTTTGTTGGCTGCATCCGAACTAACAAATGTCAGTTCATAATTCCACAAAATCCACCTGTTCAGCGACAGTTTGATGCACAACTTTATGGCGACTATCTTAGGGGTGATGCTGCGGAGATCTCCAGTCGTAGAGCGCCTATACAGCAACGACCCACTGGTGGTCTTTCTAGGTCTGTTGGCAGTTCTTCACATAATCTGACTCTTGCTAGGTGTATAGAAGCGAAGCAGGAGGATGACGATTATGAAGAATGAGAGGTCGCGATTTGTTTGGTTGAGTATGATAGCAGAGCTTTCAATCCTTTGCATGCCCTGCTAGACAACCCTGAGCAGCTTAGGAATGCTATTATTTATCTTGTTAGGCAGTTGAGAAGGAGAAGCTAGTTTGTTTTATCTGTATTTTATTTTCTGCATTTTTATTCGGTACTTTTATTTCTGCATTTGTATTGTGAATTCTGAACTATGAATTTTTATTTCTGTATTTGTATTATGTATTCTATATTTAAAAATAATTAACGTAAATAAAATAATAACATAAACAAACAATAAAATAATAACTTCGCCCCTTTCGTAAAAGGAACGCGTTCCCCTTTTGCGAACTTACCCTCATTCCAGCCCCTTTCGGTTCGTAAAAGAACGTACCCTATAAGTCTGTGCATTCCCTTATTAGTGACAGCTGGATCACCACAAGCCGATGGCTAACCACTCTCTGATTCAATAGTTGGAACTTCAGATGCTCCCATCTTCTCCAATGCAGAATATAGTGCATCAGCAATGCATCAAATAGATTCTGATAGTTGTAATGTCCATCAGATACCACAGTTCTTGATGAAGTAAATAATGCATAATCAAGATGAATACTATTCTTATTCCCAACTATTACGATGCCCGTGCTTCGCACACGGGTTGATCTTGGCGGATGTATATAAATGATGTTGGTTACTATTCTGTGATGTGATTTACATTCAGTTATTGTATTTTGTTCTGATAGATCCGTTAGCTACCTATAGTTTTGGATTAAGCATTTACTGGGTATGTCGATCCACTTGAGTTGAAAAGAAAAATTATATTGCATTTATCGACGTATTCAATAGATGTTTAAGACAAAATTATAGATGGTCGCCCTTAACCAGCCCTATTCTCCGCTTTAGTAGACGGAATTACTTGTTAATTCTCTTTATTAAGGTAGGTCTCGGGGTAGGACGTTACAGTTGAAGGATAGTCACACAGAAACCTAGAACCTCCGTCTTTGTTTTGCAAGATTGTAGGAACAGATAGTACAACCATATGTTGGAAAACCTGGTTGACTTGCCAAGTACAGTACTCCAAACCGAGGAACATAAACCAGGTTGACTTTTCAAGTGTAATCGTCAATAGCTTTATAATTACATATATTTTATTTCTCTTATAATATTTTGTTTAGAATTAATACCACTTAATCCTCACACGGATAGCTGTACATGCCTTTGGAAATCCAAATAGTGAAAATTATATTGAATGGGGGACAATGCATAATGATGATGATCGATCTTCCATATGTAAGCTATGTAGTAGATATTTCAGTTTAAAGAGTTACACCAATAAATACTCTTAATATAATATACTGCATTTGATAGTCCCAAAAGTGTACTAACCTTACCATACAGGAAATGGAATTTGCATAGCCTGTCGATGCTAGAAAGAATGAACGGTTATTATAATGTGCAGAAGCAGCTACATATTTTGACAGCCACAGGAAGGTTCATAGTTAATAATGAAATTGTGTAAATTAGCGATCATCTTATTAATTGGTTATTGTTCAACGATATGGGTTTGTTTGAACAGGCAGTGAGTTTGTGGGGGAGATATAAGGTTTACAAACAAATATGCTGTCGAACGGGTTGTTCAAGGTTTTAAAAATATGATAGAAGATGAAACGGGGATGGGCTATTCTGAAATGCATGTTTATGTTTGCTTGATTCGAATCAATGTTCAAGGATATTTAACTTCGAGAAAGAGATCCTATTTCTGTAGGTTGATTGTATCACAGTAAACAAAATAATGTATAACCATACAAACTATTAAACATACCTAATTGTCCCACATCGTCCAATATATATCTTTTGTTAGTGTATATAACCTAAGAGGTGAATTAATAATCAGAAGATGTTGAGAAATGTGGCATGCCACTTACGTGGATGGCACAGTACAAATTAAAAAATGACTAATGCATTATTAAAAAATGACTAATGCATTTTTTTAAGTAGTTTCAGCCTTTCAGCTCGCTCATCTTCCCTTCACTTTAACCGAGAACCACTACTACTACTACCATATATGTCAAAGGGCATTTTCGGAATTTCAAAAAGACACTATGTAAATCTACTCATCGAATTCTCTTTGTTAATAGTAGAGATGTATGAGAAACAAAGACAAACATTCATTAGAAGAGGCACATCATTGCCGGCTAAAACCTTGATGATAGATCTTAAAGTGGAGTCCACTTGAGAAGAGAAAACTTCTACAGAAGGAGGATACGACAACCCAAACATGCTCATGGACATGGAAGTCGAGTCTGTCAAGTTCTTGGAGATGCTCATTGCCTACGTCCATTAGTAATTGGATGTTCAAATTTTTTTAGTGTTTGATTGGTAAAGGTTGACGACTTTGCTGTTTTTTGGGAGGTTGTCTCCTTACTTCCCGTAGCATCCTCTCCTTGATTCCACCCTTGAAATTATACATATTTAACTGGTGTGAATCTGTGCTACGCATATGAGATAAAAATGTGCCACTAAATTATTATAGTTTTCCATACTCTTCTTCTTCATCAAGCAAGAATTGTTGATTATCAATAATTTCTATTTGTATAAGGATCGGTCCCAACAACAACATTAAATCAATTTGTTAAATATCATGTAGGGTTCACCATAAAAGTGAGAAGTATACGTAAACCATAAACATCGTGTAGACTATCTTTTTTTGAATATTTTAGTAAATTAAACAGTTTCATTAACTCTTGAGCGAGCGTTCCTTAGCATTGCCATACGCAGGATAATTAACAAATTGATTTAATGTTGTCGTTGGGACATCTCTTCGTTATCTCTAATCCCATGACCATATAAGTTACCACTCTTGACGTCGTAGTCCAATTTCTGGAGCAACCAAATAATTTTTGTCTTTACTTCAAATAATCATACCACTATAATATCTGCACAATACAAAATTTAGCATAAAAGAATAATAATATATCATTACGAAAAAAATTACATGTGGATACACATAAAATAATAGATGACACTATTAGGGTTGTCTCGCATGTGACAAAGATGGACGACGGTTTGAAATTGGATTAGTTCCACATGACTAAATAACTTGAAGAAGTGGTGTATAAATATGGATTTAGTAGGCACGTAACTTTAGGAATTTTTTTGTTACAATAAAGTGTATGCCAACTCATAGGCATACGCCACGTGCTGGTGATGTGGATGTTAGTCCGACCGCCGTTACATAACAAGTGGTATCAGAGTCGAATGTTATGAACTGGGTCATGCGAACAAAAACAATGCTCTCAAAGTACTCCAAAGGAATGTGAGTCAAGAGAGAGATTTTAGGGATGTCTAACATGTGACAAGGAAGCACAGCGATTTGAAATTGAAATAGTCCCACATCGCTAAATAACTTAAAGAAGTGTGTGTAAATATGGATTGGTAGGCATGTAACATTAAAGATTTCTTTTGTTACAATAAAATGTGTGCCAACTCATATGCGTACGCCACGTGCTGGAGATGGAGAACTTGATCCGATCGTCATTACATAGCAGGCACAACATCGATTATACAGGTAAGACAAAAATTATAATGGGATGTTTTTTCAAACACTCTTCAAAAGTTTTAAAATTCACTTTTGTCCCCTGTCAAAACATATATCACGAAAAACTCACGTCAATGTTTTCGGTGAAAATATGCATTTTAAACTGCACCATTTCACTTATAATTACAAATATTTGTATTTTACACTACAGATATTTACGGTTCTAACTGCAAATTTTTATAAAATGAAAATTCGCAGTCTACACCATAAGAATATGCATTCTATACTTTAAATATTTGCAGCCCACTGCCAATATTTATCTTACAGGTATGTACATTTTAAACTGTACATATTTGCATTTTAAACTGTAAATATTTGCGAATCCATACCAAACTTTATTTTATACTAATATAGTAGAATCAACAATAATTGAATTTACAATTCAAATCCTTTTTACGCTCTATTCAACTTCTACATATACAGATAAAAAAGGGAAGTATTCATTTAAATTACATAAATAGGTAGTACAAATTACGAATAAAGAGAATCCATACCATACACACCATTTCTTAACTTATTTCTTTTCAAAAGCCCTTAAGCAAATCCAAAGAAAAAGATCAGAAGTAGAATAGAATGTAAAAACATTAAAATTGTAATAACTATACAATTCCACTATTTTAATATAGAATGATTGAGATCCTAACATAAGAATTGATATTTCACTTGGGGGAATTTTAGGGTTTTAGTATGGTGTTTTCGCGAATAAAATTTCCCTAGGCATATATCAAATCCAAGTTATACTTTACAATTACTAAAATAAGAAAAACTAAGATTTCCATTCACAAAAGATCCTTAACTCTTCCTCTTGAATTTTTTACGCCCGCTTTAAATCTCTTTCTAGATCTCTTCCTTTAGAAATATACAACAGTGGGTTGTATATAGCTTAGATTTAGAATTTCAGAGATTGGGGGAGAATAAAATTAGATATTGAATATAAAACACATAAAATTCCTTATCTGAAATCCTAGAGAATTTCTGAATCTTGAGGAAGGAAGAAACTGTCAGAGCTCCGCTACATTTTCAAATAATTTGTGAATAAAAGTGAGGGGGCTAGACTCTTATTTTATAGTGGTTAGAAAGCACCAGAACCATAGAATTTAAGTCGGTTTAAAATAATATAATGCGGACCATTCTTGATCGTAAAAACCCCAGCTGTTACCAGGATAACCAGTCGACCGCTCCTACCTAGGCGGTCGACCGGTAGCGATCGAACGACACTAGGTAGTGGTCGATCGATCGCCTGGTTTTGGGAACGTATATCTGTTTTCCTTTTGATTATTTAATTCCTTAATAAATATTTAACGTTAACTTTTGTTTTAATGTTTACTTAACCCCCCAGTCTAACTACTGTTAATTTTTGAGTTTCAAACTTTAGCATTAATTATTTATTTGAATTAGAATTCCATTTTTGAGTTTCAAACTTTAGCATTAATTTAAAAGGTTTCAAACTTTAGCATCTACCGTCAATAATGTCCTAATAATGTAAGTGATAATATCTAAGTCACTTAATGCCTTTTCAATGGAAACTAAGAAGACTTTGACCATTTAATATCTCATTTTAGGTAGGTCTCCGTCATTTATTACCTATTAAAAGGTGGACTCCTCTCCGATACTATCCAACTAACATCGCACAAAATCTCATCAAGCACTTAATACTTCTTTATGGAAGAGGCGGATCTTATAACAGCTACTTAATATCTCAAACCTGAAGCGGACCCTTCCCGAGATATCCACTACCGTGCCTAACTGCTAACTCTGACCATTTAATACTTTCTAAGTAGGAAGGAGGAAAATCCTCAATTAGCCACTTACTACCTTCGACCCCGAAGCAGGTCCTACGTATTAAGATTCGTAACCCAAACTGTGACGTCTCACATTAGTCCGACTATTCGTAGGTACTAGTAGCTAGATTAGCTGGTAGGTTACTATAGAATTTGGAACTAACCTCGCGTTTTCCATGGATACCTATTATAGATAATGTCTCACATCAACCCTAAAGTCACATTGCTGGTAGCCAAATTAGCTGGGAAGGTTTCTATATTCTTTTTGACTGATCTCGCATCTTTATAAGTTAGCCATAATTTTCACTCACCTAACATACCACCATATACCTTACCGCATTCCATAATATTACTAACCAAAATTATCTCACTTTTTCTTAAGTGGGAGTTAATATTAATTGATAACCTATTTACTACGCAATTAGTGCACTATTAATTATATGTTATTATACGCTATATATATACATGCCTAAAATATTTTTAATCATATGAAGATTATGCCCTATGCTAATCGTTTAAATGTCAAAAAATTTAAATCCATAAAAGTCCAATTCCATATCAACAAACATACTATATGTTCAACATTCTCAATTCGACAACAGGCTTGTATAAAAATGGATACTATACCAAACTTATTTTATATTAAAATAGTAATATCAACATTAACAGAATTTACAATTCAAATCCTTTTTATGCTCTATTCAACTTCTATATATACAGATGAAAAGGGAAATTTTCATTTAGAATACAAAATAGGCAGTGCAAACTACAAATAAAGAAAATCCATACCTTACACACCGTTTGTTAATTTATTTCTTTTCAAAAACCCTTAATCAGATCCAAAGAAAAAATGGAAAGTAGAATAGAATGTAAAACATTAAAATTGCAAGAATTATATAATTCCACTGTTTTAATATAAAATAATTGAGATCCTAACATAAGAATTATCATTTCACTTAGGTGAATTTTGGGGTTTTAGTTTGATGTTTTCGTGAAAAAAATTTCGTAAGCCATATATCAAATCCAAGTTATAATATACAATTACTAAAATAAGAAGAAAAAAAAATTTCACTCACAAAAAGTCCTTAGCTCTTCTTCTTGGATTTTTTTATGCCCACTATAAATCTCTTCCTAGATCTTTTCCTTTAAAAATATACAATAAGTGGGTTGTATATTGATTAGATTCAGAATTTCAGGGTTGGAGTAGAATAGAATTAGAAATTGAATATAAAACACCTAAAATCCTTACTTGAAATCCTAGAGAATTTCTAAACCCCGAGGAAGGAAGAAACTGACAGAGCTCTATGTTCTCAAATAATTTGTGAATAAAAGTGATGGGCCAGACTTTTATTTATAGTGGTTAGAAAGCATCAGAACCTTTGGATTTAAGTTGGTTTAAAATAATATAATCCAGACCATTCTTTGTCGTAAAAACCCTAGTTGTCACCACGATAACCGGTGGACCGCTCCTACCTAGGTGGTCGGTTGGCACTAGGCAGCGATCGATCGGTCGCCTGGTTTTGGGAGTGTATATTTGTTTGCTGCTATTTTATTATTTAGTTCGTTAATTAATATTTAACATTAGCTTTTGTTTTAACGTTTACTTAACCCCCAAGTCTAACTACCATTAATTTTTGAATTTCAACTTAGCATTAATTATTTATTTGAATTTGAATCCCATTTAAATTAATTTGATTTTGAAAACTTCAAACGTTAATAATTTTTCGTTTGAGCTTCGTTTTCAAAACTTTATATATGAAAATTGATCAGAAAATTGCCAAGAATGTAATGGTACAACGTTCATGGCTAAATTCCGGCATCTTCAAAATTTTCATTTTTAGCCTTATTATTAATTAATTAGTTAATTTTTTTCTTTCTTATTAATTTTTATGGGGTGTTATAACGACGATGCCAGCGTAAATGAATCATATGGGGAGACATCTCCTGAAGGCACCCTGGTCTTGTCACCTCCCAAGTCGAAATAACCAGTCATCAAGTCTTCTTTGCATGAACCTGAGCCACATCCAGTCCCTATTGGGGTTCAAACCATCCAACATGTGCGATTGACATATTGACATCTAAATATAAAATCTGACATACTAACAGTACTTTAAAAGTCGTGTCTGATTTTAAATTACCTTCCATATGTCTAAATTTAAAAGTTAAATTAAAGTCGGATTTAAAACTTTTGGATAGTTAAATTATTTCAGCTAATTTACATCTGCCTTTAATGTATGTTTTAAAATAATTGAAACCTGATTTTTTGTTTTTAAACAATAAAATAGTATTATTAAATTATTAAAGTATAACTTATTTATGTATTGGTTATTGATTTTAAAATTGAAATTGTTATATTTCAAAGTTTGAAACCTGATTTTAATTTAAATTTTGAACTTTTTTATAATTCAACTTTCAAAAGTTTAAACCTGATTTTGAAGTTTTGAACCTTACTTTAATTTAACTTTTAAAATTTAAAATTTAAAATTCATCTATTAATGTTATAAAACTAACTTTTGTTAGTGTAGAATTTCGTCTACACCAACACCTCGAGGTCCGAATGTATAGCTTCGAAAGCCGGTTGAATTATAGGTCTCGGTTATAAGATTACCGAGATGTGATATAATTAGATTGGAGTTGCGGGAAGTTGAACTATAGAATCGTGATGATAAACGAAAAGAAGGTAAAGTGCTAAAAGGAAAAATAACACAAGGAGTTTTATAGTAGTTCTTGCCAAAAGTCCCTACATCCACTGTCCTTTTTTTATTTAGTTGCTCTTATATAGCCAAGAAGCTTATTACTGTGAATCTAGGTGTTTCCGCCATTAATGAGTTTCTGAATAGAGCTCTAATATAGAAAAGTACAATATGGTTTTATTCTTTTGATATGTCAGAAGATCTTTGTGCCTTGGGATTACCGCATATTTATAGCTAGCAAGCTGTAATGCCATTGGTGGAGAATCTTCTCCTTAGATTGCTGAGGTTGCATGCTGTGCGGCTATGATTGGAGCTTGTTCTGAGCATCTAGCATTGCTGCTTAAGAAGTGCAGATTGATGAGTTGTCTTCCCACCTAAACAACCTCTTGCATCTAAGCCGCACATTATCTCATTGGTCATTTTGACCATTGATTCTTATTGCTATAGATGGTGCTTCAGGCTTTGGACCTGCTAATGGGTTGTTTCCATCGGCCTATGGTATTATTCTTTTGAGACAAGCTTAGTTCATTCGATCTTTATATATCAAAGCATCATAACTCTTGCAATACATATGGATTGTTGGACTTTCCTTAGGAAGATAATCACCATTTTCACTATTGAAAATTTTTGGTATAACACATGCCCCTCAAATTTTACTTTATATGTGAAATATAGAGTGAACTTTAAAGCGAGCGGGTTTGGTTTACTTTTCTTGATTATCATCCGAGTTCAATCTGCACTATATTCATGGAAGATGTCACGGTACTTAGTTTTTATTGGAGTACTGGATCAAGTGATGAGTATTTAAATGTTTTGAAAACCTAAGGGTGGAGATTTATCTTGGACCAAGAGGTTACAAACTCCAAAACCATATTTGTTATGTGAAGCCATCTACGCTAGATAATGAGTGAAAAATGTTTGAACATCGAGAGGTGAAATTTAAATCGGGACCATGAGGTCAAAACTTATGGAAACTGTGTTTGCCATTTGAAACTTTTTAGGTTGAGTGTTAAATGGAGCTATTTAGTGCTGAAAGGAAAATTCTAGCCTGAGACTGCGAGGTTGAAACTTTTGAAAATTGTGCTTGTCACTTGAAGTTATCTAGACTAAGTGGTAGGCAAAATTGTTTTGGCGCCAAGAGGGAAAATCTAACTTGAGACCGTAAGGTCAAAACTTTTGAAAACTTTCTTGTCATTTGAAGTCATCTAGGCTAAGTGTTAGGCGAAATGGTTTGAGACCGAGAGGCAAAATCTAACTTAAGACCGAGAGATCAAAACTTTTAAAAATTATTGTTGTCACTTGAAGCCATCCAGGCTAAGTGGTAAACGAATGGTTTTGAGCCTGAGAGGCAAAATCTAACTTGAGATTGTGAGGTCAAAACTTTTGAAAACTATGCTTATCATTTGAAGCCATCTAGGCTAAGTGGTAAAAGAAATAGTCATGGTGTCGAGAGGCAAAATCTAACTTGAGATCGTGACGTCAAACATTTGAAAACTATGCTTGTCACTTTAAGCCATCTAGGCTAAGTGATAAGTGAAATGATTTTGGTGCCAAGAGGCAAAATATGAGGTCAAAATTTGAAAACTATGATTGTCATTTGAAGCCATCTAGGCTAAGTGATAAGCGAAATGGTTTTGGTACCGAGAGGAAAAATATAACTTGAGACCGTGAGATCAAAATTATACTTGGGGTATGAAATTTGTAAGTGATAATTTGGGATTGGACTTTGAAGAGATGGGTTCTGGTCTTGCGTTAAATGCGAATCCAAGTGTCAGTAGTTGATTAGCTATCTTTAAAAAAACACCTCTCTTTTCTTATGCAAGGATGATCTGACATCTGAGGAAATCTTCTGACATTCCACTTATGCGTAGTTATTGGATGAGATCCATGGTGAGAAAGACTTCTCTCTCTTTAATTTGTACCGTTCTTTTTAATATAAACAACCTCTTTTCTTTCTCTCCTCTTTTCACTTGTTCAAATTGTGAAATCGTCATTAACATTCTCAAGCTTTCTTCGATTCCTCTTTCAATATCTGCCCTATTTTTTGGATTAGAATGGATGCTCCCACCAAGACTCAGCAAGAAGTCGACGAGGTTTTATCTTCATATGGGATCACAGGGGTCAAAACGCTTGCTCCTTGGTCCGGGATGCATTATAGCAATCCTCTAAAAGGGAATGTGTGATCTGTGAAGCATTTAGAACATGAGATTTCCTGCCCCTAGCGCCCTTATTTGTTGAGGTTCTATAATTTTATCGCATTGATCCCTTCCAACTATTGGCTACCTCCTGCACAACTGTATCTGCCGTGGCGACCCTATATTCCGAAAGAGGCTATCGGGATATACTTGTTATCGACATCAATTACATGTCCAACTTATTACAGTCCAAATCCATTGAGGAATTTCCTATGTATTTTCTCAAACTCCTAAGGCTATCTCCTCTATAGGATCCATTTAGCATGATAATGCCACATCAGTAGTTCCTTGTTAAGGCTTCTTCTGATCGAATTGTCACCACTTTTAATAATGATGGCATGTATTTGGATACATACATACATACATACATAGTCATACATGTGTTCTTAGTTGTATCTCCTTATTACATTAAATCTAATAGCGAGACTCGAGAAGAGTAGTTGTAACGACCTAGAATTTCAGTCATTTGATTTTGGAATATTTAATTGATTTTAAATATTTAAAAGTTGATTTTATAAGTTAAATAACTTATATTTCAAATATAGCGATTTTAATTGGTAATTAAATTGTTTAATTTAATATTTGGAAATTTTTCGTTTTAATTAACGTGTAAAAATAGTCTTTTTGGTCACAGTCTCGGATTTTGATGAAACTTGTTCAATTGGATCCGTAATAGTGTATTATAGTACGCTGTCAAATTTCATGGCAATCAGACGAATCGTTTGATTGTGCGAAATCGAAACACGTAGAAATTAAATTCAGAAATTAATATAAATAACCGGGTCTCAAAATCGAACTTCTGCATACGATCGAATTAGGTCTCGAAACAGGTTCCATTGCGTTCGAAATAAGGGTATAACATATAGAACGCCAGGCGACACGCCTCGTTTGGAGCTCGAGAATTTCGGACGTTTAAAGCCAGGTATTTTCTAATTTAAATAATATATATATATATATATATATATATATATATATACCATCATCACACATTTCATACACTCAACGAACACTCTTGTCTCCCCGTACCCTTTAGTCTTAACATCTTGTGACTACCCATACCTTCTGTTGTAATAACCTGTATGACAGCTTCCGATTCAAAGAAAAAAATCTAGATAAAAGAAAATACTCGATTTAAAAACTTAAAACTTGGATCTTTGATTTGAAAACTGTTAGTTCCTCATTTGGTAGAGGGTGCGGCCTTTGGTTTGCATCATCAATGAAGGCGCTGTGGAGTTTTCACCTAGGGTTTAGATTTTAGTGGATTATGAGTGGAGATGGAAGGAATGGGATTCGTATTGGTGTTCGTGGGTGGAAGAGATAACGTCGGATAAGACGAGGGAAGGTGCGGCGGCCTGTGGCAGTTCGCGATGTAGTGTACAGCTTCAGCTTTGGTCGATGTTGCGATGTAAGGAGTGGATACCGGCTCGATGTCTTAGGCATGGTGGTGGAGTACTCGAGAGGAGGAGTTAAATGGTGGTGTCATTGGTGGTTTTCGTCAGAGGAGGAGGAAGCATTCAATGGTCAAAGGGGGCTGCTATGGTGGGTTAATGTAGGGAGGGAGAGCATGTTTGAAAACATGGAAGAAAGGTAATTTGAATGTAATTATATTAATAAAAATATAATTAGTTATAAATTGTTAATTTAAAATCGTTTAGATTAAAAAGTGCATAAATCTCTCATACGAGGTCCAATCGAGGAGTAGATTTTTGCGTTGCGCTCGTAACAACGAAAGATTCACGATGAAACTGGTTTGGACGAATTTGGAGACTATTGAAAATTGGGCTAAAATCGGACGTCGTTTGATTTAGTTCCGAACCGAAACGCCTCGGCGACTATAGAGATTTCGGTGAGTTAATCTCACCTTTTTGGATAATCAGAAAATTTATGTAGTCAATAAATATTGATTATTGGATGTTTGGATTTCATTTCTAATCATTATTGATTTTTGGATAATATACTGAATTATATTGTTAGTTGAATATATTCCTGCATATTATAGCGAATGAGACCCTATTACGTTCCCGTATAAGAGTGGATGACCATTTGTATACGAGTCCCACCTCAAAGCGGTTGATTTATATTTTTATGATTATATACTATGTATAATGCAGGGGACATGTTGAAGGGATCCAACAGGATTCCTTACATTGTTGATTTATTTTTCATATAAATTGATATATGATGTGTTGGATGGTATAATTAATGACATGAATATGATTTTGTTTATTTAGTGCTTTAGTAGCACTAGGCCTTACTTTTAGTATTATAAAAATGTTAGGAAATAAGGATTTGATTTAAAAGTAGTTTCAAAGTGATTTTGGGAAATTATAGGCTTAATAATTCTTCTAAATAAAAGTTAAATTTCTAGAGATTATAAATTATAGTTTTATGAAAGATTTTAAATAGAAATTTTGAACGGTAAATAAAGATTTTAAAAAATCTTGGGAAATAAGTTAATCTTTATAATAAAGGGATGTGGATTTAAAAAGTAAATAGAAATATTTTTGATTATAAATAATTTTTATCCATTTTTATAAAGTGATATATATAGGTACATATAATATAATTTATTTATAAATGTGAAATTTATAAATGTGATAAATTATAAAAGTGATATTATATAAAGAAGTGAAGATTTGTAAAATCGTATTTTGTTATAAAAGTATGGATTTATAAATGGTGTTATAAATCAAAGGAAATTATTATCATTTAACAAATTGGTGAAATAAATCAAGTGGTGGATTTATTATAAGATGAGAAATGATATTTTAGAAAATAGTTGATTCAATTTTAAAAATTTAAGGTAGGGCAAGAATTGGGATTATTAAACGATATTTTATAAATTGAAGGAAATTTATAAAAGGAATTTATACCTATTGAAGCAAGGTTAAAATGGTTGGAATTATGTTTGGATGAGTTTTATAAATAAGCAGGATTTATAAAGGAATAAAGGTATAAATGGGTTCATAAATAAAGGAATTTTTATGAAAGGAAGTTTTATAAAATGGGAAGAGATTTATAAACATGGTTTATAAATATGGAAATGATTATGTTGAATTAAGCATGGATTTTTATCTAGGAAATATATTTATATTTTTAGGTTATCTATTAATATTAATATTGTTTAAAAGTTGTTTATCAATGTTTAAATGTTTTAAAAGGTTAATTATTTAAAAATATTAACATGGGTTGAAATTAGTTTTTAAATTATTATCAGTAAAGTTTTGGAAATTTATTATTATTATTTATAAAAATGTTGGAGATAATTTATTATTGTTTATTTAAGAATGTTTTGAAATTTATTAATTATTATTTTAAGATGTTTTAAATTTAGTATTTATTTATGATGTTACTAGTATATAGTAGTGTTTAAAGATAGGTGATTGGAATTTAATTATAATTGTTTTCGAAATTTATAAATGGAGTTTTATAAATGGTCTTAGATATTTAAAAAGGAAATTTTAAAAATAGGTTATAAAAAAGGAGTTTTATAAATGGTTTTGTGGATTATAATAAGATTTATAAATGGTTTTTGAATTGAATAAAAGGATAATCATCCAAATTGTTGGTGAATATACTTATACCATTGAAATAAGTATATGGATATTTATGATTCAAGTATTACAAAGTGAATTAAATTAATAAAATATTAATTAATAGAGGCTTAGTGTTGCTTGGTGCTTAACCAATGTTGGTTTTCCCTATGGAATTAAATTCCCGATCGAATGTTTGTTATTCGATAGTTAAATAACCGACTATCGGAATTAGACCCAAAATACAACTTTGGAAATATCTAGGAGAAACACGTGAGTTATATGGCATAGTCATCTTTGATGATGCTGTATTGTGCGTGTAAAACTCGTTTCGTTCTCCTAGGACAATGATAAGGAAATCTATCCACTAACGGTTAGGAGGTGATCTCCGATCTTATCTTTGACAGTTTATTTCCTAAAGAACCAGGGTTGACTTTACCGGAAATTATCGAATGTTGTTTCAAAGAGACCGAGATCGGATCTGTTTCATTGGTTGGATTAACGTGATAGGGGGTTCTCGCAATCTATTTGTTAGCGAGCAAGAGACTCTTACCCCTACATGTCCTAAAGAGGTAGTATAAGGCCTTGATGGATTGGTTTGCTAGGTGCTTACAATCGCGAGGCTAGCCGTAAAAGCAGATTTGAGGTACCAGTGTATGCCATGGTGGGGCTAGGATGGTTGAAAATCCTACCGGTCGTCACTACCGGATGGTTGAAAAGCCTACGGTTCATTATAGTTGGTATCAGAGCTTAGGTTGAGCGAACACCTAGGCTTTGGTGGGAATTTACTCATTTAAAATAGGGTAAGCGAGACCCTAGAATGAGTTTGAGTGTATATATATGAGCGCGTATTTGTTAGTGATTATAAAGATGTTTTATATTGTGTCAATTTATCTGTTGAGTGGCTTATGAATTCTAATCGGTACGTGGGACGTCACGATATCAATAGGAGTTTCTAAACGCTTAAACAAGGCAAACCGATACACTATTGTTTTGAGAATTGGTAAATGAAATAATTTTACCTAAATTATATTTTATATATAAAGGAATAATTTTTAGAAAATTATTATGGTATATATGGTGTGCTTGGTTGTTAGGAAATGATAATGTTATATCATTAATTGTTTGTTGTTTGTGTTTGAATAAAAGTCATTGTTATTATAATGCAAATAAAGATTAAAAATTAAGAAATTATTTTATATAACCAAAGTGAGATTATATAAATATATGATTTATAAATGTGGTTTATAAATGGAAATGAAATAAAATGTTATAAGTATATCTATAAACATGATTTGTAGATTAAATGGATTTAAAAGCTGAGAAGTTGAGAATTTTAAATCCTAGTGGTTTTGAAAAATGTTTTTCAAGGATTTTGGAAAAAAATATAATAGTATTATTTTGGAAATATTTTAGGTTAGAAATATTTTAAATGGAATTTAAAAGAAATATAAAGCACCGAACTCACCTTAGTCGTTGGAAAATAATTCTGGTGATGATTGCAGCATCATCGACATTCATTTTCGAGTTTCTAAGTAAGGGATTGCTACTTGAGTAATTTACCATTTAAGTTTTGTTTGATAAAATAAATTTATTTTAGATTACAGAGGTGTAATTTGATATATAAAGGAGTTATGTATAGATATGATTTCAAAATAATTTTAAAATAAACCGGGTGTTTAAATAAAATTTCTATATAAATGTTTTGAGAAACATAAGATATTAAGTTTTTGAACTTAAAATTTGGAAATAGTATAGATATGAAAATAAAATTGGAAGCGAAATGTGAAATTAAAATTTTGAATTTAATAAAGTTAAATAAAATTGAATAATGAATTAAAAGGAATGAAGCTTAACTTAAGGAAAGGTTAAATGAAGTCGAATTGATTTGGAATGAATTAGGCGAAGTAATGGAGTGAATGAGAATTTGAGTTAAAAATGAACTTAAGTTATGAAAGTGAAATTAAAGTGAATAATTTGATTTGATTTAAATTGGATGTAAATTAATGAAATGAACTAATGAAGTAAATTAGTGAAATTAAATATGAATTTGAGTTGTAAAATGAAATTCAGTTTAAAGTGTAAATGAATTAAATATGGAATAAAATGTCGCCAAAAGTAACGTGAATAATTCAATGTGCACCAATGAATGTGAATTAATTGGCTGAAAATTCATTGGGCATGGATGTGAATGAATTGGATGTAAACAAGAAAGTTAACAATTGATTGAGACTCAAGTGATTGAGAATAAATGAGTACATGTGAATTTAATGTGAATAATTGAATTTGATTTAAGTTCAATATCAATAAATTGAATGAAAATAATTTTTTTTAATTAATTGGATGTCAATCAATATAAAGTAAAGAAATTAAATGAGAGTCAATTGAATAAAAATAAATTGAGTGTGAGTCAACTGAATGTTAATAAGAAGTGAAAGTATATGATGTTGACATTTGAAAATGCAAATTGACATGATGAATAAATTGTATGGATATTATTTGGTTGATGGATTCTCTTGTTATAGTGTTATAAATTGCATATAGTATGGTACATTCTATGTTATACAGTGATGTTGCTCTCTATATACTTTTTCTCATTATTTGTTGAGTGTTTAGTAATTGCGGATGGCGTATGCTTCACATTTGGAGCTCGCTTTCGTGTTATATTAGTTGTATATGCTTGCTAATGCTAAATAAGGTACACATCTCAGATTACATATCGTATTTTTATATTTTCCCTACGAGATGCCTCATTCTCGAAGATGAGATGTATATTTGTGATATATATGTATTGTGATTTTACTATGATTGAACTGCGCAAAGGAGACACTGGCGAAATTTGTCGAAAATTTAAGGCGTTAGAATTTTTTTGATAATTTTGGGAAAATTTTTGATAACTAAAATTTTGATTTTGGTTTTATTACTTTGAATGGCATTAGTCAGTAACTATGAAATGAATTTGAAAATTTAGAAAAGGTTTTATAAGAAGTTACAACTATTTGATTTTGAAAAGTTAAACGACTTAAAAGAATTTGGTAATCTATTTTAACTAATTGTTTTTAAAAAGTTAATGGGTTTGTGACATTTTTCTTACCTTCACAATTTCGAGGATGAAATTCTTCTTAGGGAGGAAGAATTCAGCGACCCAGAATTTCAGTCATTTGAATTTGGAATATTTAATTGATTTTAATTATTTAAAAGTTAATTTTATAAGTTAAATAACTTATATTTCAAATATAGCGATTTTAATTGATAATTAAATTGTTTAATTTAATATTTGGAAATTTCTCGTTTTAATTAACGTGTAAAAATAGTCTTTTAGGTCATAGCCTCGGACTTTGACGAAACCAGTTCCATTGGATCCGTAATAGTATATTATAGTACGCCATCAAATTTCATGGCGATCAGATGAATTGTTTGATCGTGCGAGATCGAAACACGTAGAAATTAAATTTAGAAATTAATATAAATAACTGGGTCTGAAAACCTACCTTTTGCATACGATCGAATTAGGTCTCGAACAAGTTCCATTGCGTTCGGAATAAGGGTATAACAAATAGAACGCAAGGTGGCTTGCCTTGTTCGGAGTTTGAGAATTTCGGACGTTTAATGCCAGATATTTTATAATTTAAATAATATATATATACCATCATCACACATTTCGTACACTCAAAGTACGCACTTGTCTCCCCATACCCTTCAACCTTACCATCTCGTGACGACCCACACCTTCTGTTATAATAACCTATATGACGGCCTCCAATTCAAAGACAAAAAATCTAGGTAAAAGAAAATACTCGATTTAAAAACTTAAAACTTGGTCTTTGATTTGAAAACTGTTAGCTCTTCATTTGGTAGAGGGTGCAGCCTTTGGTTTGCTTTCATCAGTGAAGGCGCTGTGGAGGTTTCACCTAGGGTTTAGATTTTAGTGGATTATGAGTGGAGATGGAAGGAATGAGATTCGTATTGGTGTTCGTGGGTGGAAGAGATGACGGCGGCCAAGGTGCGGGGAGGTGCGGTAGCCTGTGGCACTTTGCCACGTAGTGTACGGCTTCAAATCTGGTCGATGTCGCGATTTAAGGAGTGGATACGGGCTCGATGTCTTTGGCATGGTAGTGGAGTACTCGAGAGGAGGAGTTAAATGGTGTTGTTGGTGGTTTTCGTCAGAGGAGGAGGAAGCATTCGATGGTCAAAGGGGGCAGCTATGGTGGGTTACTGTTAGGAGGGAGAGCAAGTTTTAAAATGGGGGAGAAAGGTAATTTGAATGTAATTATATTAATAAAAATATAATTAGTTATAAATTGTTAATTTAAAATCGTTTAGATTGAAAATTGCATAACTCTCTCATATGAGGTCCAATCGAGGAGCGGATTTTTGCATTGCGCTCGTAACAACGAAAGCTTCGCGATGGAACTAGTTTGGACGAATTTGGAGACAGTTGAAAATTGGGCTAAAATCAGATGTCGTTCGATTTTAGTTCCGAACCAGAACGCCTCGGTAACAACAGAAATTTTGGTGAGTTAATCTCACCTTTTTGGATAATCAGAAAATTATATAGTCAATAATTATTAATTATTGGATGTTTGGATATTTGTTTCTGATCGTTATTGATTTTGGATAATATACTGGATTATATTGTTAGTTGGATATATTCCCGTCTATTGGAGCAGATGAGACCCTATTACGTTCCCTTGTAAGAGTGGATGGCCCTTTGTATACGAATCCCACCTCGAAGTGGTTGATTTATATTTTTATGATTATATACTATGCATGACGCAGGGGGACAGGTTGGAGGGATCCAACAGGATTCCTCACACTGTTGATTTTATTTTTTGTATAAATTGATATATGATGTGTTGGATGCTATAATTAATGACATGAATATGATTATGTTTATTTAGTGCTTTAGTAGCACTAGACCTTATTTTTGGTATTATAAAAATGTTAGGAAATAAGGATTTGATTGAAGAAGGAGTTTCAAAGTGATTTTGGAAAAATATAGGCTTAATAATTCTTCTAAATAAAAATTAAATTTCTAGAGATTATAAATTATAGTTTTATGAAATATTTTAAATAGAAATTTTGAATAGTAAATAAAGATTTTAAAAAAACCTTGGGAAATAAGTTAATCTTTATAATAAAGGGATATGGATTTAAAAAGTAAATAGAAATATTTTTTACTATAAATAATTTTTACCCATTTTTATAAAGTGATATATATAGGTACATATAATATAATTTATTTATAAATGTGAAATTTATAAATGTGATAAATTATAAAAGTGATATTTTATAAAGAAGTGAATATTTGTAAAATCGTATTTTGTTATAAAAGTATGGACTTATAAACGGTGTTATAAATCAAAGGAAATTATTATCATTTAATAAATTGGTGAAATAAATCAAGTGGTGGATTTATTATAAGATGAGAAATGATATTTTAGAAAATAGTTGATTCTATTTTGGAAATTTAAGGTGGGGTAAGAGTTGGGATTGTTAAACAATATTTTATAAATTGAAGGAAATTTATAAAAGAGATTTATACCTATTGAAGCAAGGTTAAAATGGTTGGAATTATGTTTGGATGAGGTTTTATAAATAAGCGGGATTTATAAAGGAATAAAGGTATAAATGGGTTCATAAATAAAGGAATTTTTATGAAAGGAAGTTTTATAAAATGGGAAGAGATTTATAAACATGGTTTATAAATATGGAAATGATTATGTTGAATTAAGCATGGATTTTTGTCTAGGAAATATATTTATATTTTAAAGGTTGTCTATTAATATTAATATTGTTTAAAAGTTGTTTATCAATGTTTAAATGTTTTAAAAGGTTAATTATTTAAAAATATTAACATGGGTTGAAATTAGTTTTTAAATTATTATCGGTAAAGTTTTGGAAATTTATTATTATTATTTATAAAAATGTTGGAGATAATTTATCATTGTTTATTTACGAATGTTTTGAAATTTATTAATTATTATTTTAAGATGTTTTAAAATTTGTATTTATTTATTTATGATGTTACTAGTATATAGTAGTGTTTAAAGGTAGGTGATTGGAATTTAATTATAATTGTTTTTGAGATTTATAAATGGAGTTTTACAAATGGCCTTAGATATTTAAAAAGGAAATTTTAAAAATGGGTTATAAATTTATAAAAGGAGTTTTATAAATGGTTTTGTGGATTATAATAAGGTTTATAAATGGTTATTGAATTGAATAAAAGGTTAATCATCCAAATTGTTGGTGAATATACTTATACCATTGAAATAAGCATATGGATATTTTTGATTCAAGTATTACAAAGTGAATTAAAGTAATAAAATATTAATTAATAGAGGCTTAGTGTTGCTTGGATCTTAACAAATGTTGGTTTTCCCTATGGAATTAAATTCTTGATCGAATGTTTGTTATTCAATAGTTAAATAACCGACTATCAGAATTGGACCCAAAATGCAACTTTGGAAATATTTAGGAGAAACACGTGAGTTGTATGGCATAGTCATCTCTGATGATGTTGTACCGTGCGTGTAAATCTCGATTCGTTCTCCTAGGATAATGATAAGGAAATCCATCCACTAATGATTAGGAGGTGATCTCTGATCTTATCTTTGGCTGTTTATTTCCTAAAGAACCAGGGTTGAGTTTACCGAAAATTATCGAAAGTTGTTTCGACGAGACCGGGATCGGGTATGTTATCCGAAAACCACTTCGATCCAATGAATACATTTCGTAGTGAAGACATCTTGAAGATGATGGATTGGTGACGGAGCTCTCAAGTGTTTCGTTCAATCCCAGAACGAACTTGTATGGACGAATGCTGGTATTGCATTGTTGCTTGGAAGGCAATATTTGCATTCCAAGTGGGAAGTGCTATAAAAAGGTAAAACGTAACCTCAGACCTCATCAACTGGAAAATGACAAAAATCGAGCATGTAGTAGGGCCAAGTGGGTAGCTCCCAAGTAGGGTATGGTCATCCCAATTCTAGATCGGTTACTATCTATTCTTGTATGCTTCGTGCCCAAGTGGGGTGATCATATTCGGTATTACTAGTCAAGTGGTAGGCTAGTCCTGTGTGGCCGGGGTATAAGATGTTCTTGTCAGACCTCGGTGCATTTATCTAGAGATGTACCTTCCGAAGGTTGTTCCTTACCTTGTCATAGTATGGAATCCAATCTCCAATACGTGCCTTACGGTTTTTATTGTAGAACCTAGTATGATGGAATTTAATTAACGTAACAATTTCGACTAAGATTAATAAGTATTTGTATCTAGACACTATGTTAATACTAGAGAATTTCATATGAAATGTTTTGGTTATCGTAATGTAAAAACCCGTCCGTGTTTAAGTGCGATGTGGTCTTACGAGATACTCTTGATTTTCAAATAGTTTTCTAGAACTTTAAAATCCAGTTGGGTGTGTTTTTCTCATGCTAGTTTTCCAAACTGACTCGAGTGTTATTTTATTATAATGCTCGGGTCAGACCGAGCATATTTACAGATTGCTTTGGATGCATTGGAGCTCAGGAGACGAATTGGAGGTCTTCAAGTCGTTTTGACGTATATGTTTTATTTCCGTTGTTTGTTGTTGGAATCATCAGCAATTGTGAGGACGTGTTGTTATAACTGTCCGGATTGATGATTGTGATTGTTGTTGTACTCTGATGGATGTATGTATATGACAGATTCTCTTTGTAAAGATGTTGATATTATATTATATATTGTTCCGCTGCAATTGCGAGATTCTGTATTGTTTTAACTTTCTTTTCTTTCTTCTCTTCTTCTCTACTTTTTTTTCATAACTATCCGTCTTTCCATTCGATTTGGGTTGGACATGTGTGGATTATTGTCAGCTTGAACTATATGGATTGGCGGGTCGTTACAGTAGTGACCCAGCGACCTAATCCTTTAAAGATAGGTATAAAAAAGTAATGAAAATTCCATCTTTATGGCGACATCAACACTTGGTTCTTACCGAAGGCAAACTGAAAGCCACGGGTTAGATACCTCCTTCTGCCAAATTCATTGGACTTAAACCTTCTAGGAAGTACGAGAAAGCTTCTATCGTAGTTATTGATAGCGGAGAAGAAGCTGAATCTAGTCCAGAGGAAAGCGAAATTGAAGGTTTCACCCTTAATTCTTTGAACTAATATATTTCTTTTTCCCAGTATAACTTAATCTTGATCTTCATTTTAGCCTTACCCTTTTCTTTTTTGTAGTGGTTCCTTCTCTTAAGAAGTCTGACCCCTTGGGTAAGGAGAAAGAGACCAAGAAGAGGTCTACGTTGATGCTTTCTAATAAGAGTACTCTAGGCTTGAAGAAGCAAAAGGTCACCGGATCCTCTAAAGCCAAGAGTACCAAAGGGAAAGGTTCGAATTTGCTTGTTGAGAAGAACAAGCAAGCAATGGAGCTAGAGCTGCTGCTAAAGGTGACCTTTTCAATTCCATTACTGAAGCGCGTGTTAGATCTCTGACTTCTGCCTTGGGAATCTGAAAAGCAATCGAATATAGCCTCCGGGAAAGCATCAAGGTAAAAATTCTCGTGTTAGCTTATGATTTCAATATGCGTCTTTACTCCGTTTACTTCTTTTTAGACCGTGACGCAAATCTCTTCCCTTCAGCATGGGTGGCTGAAAATGGAGGAGATAGTGGCTACTGCCGAAGGGACTAAAAAGGAGTTTAAGGAACTGAATGCCAAAATTCGGGAGGTAAATGCTCAAGTAGATGAATTGGGAAAAACTATTGGAAAGAGGGATTGTAAGATTGAGATTCTCGAGAAAGCCTTGAAGGAAAAGGATGAGAGGTTGAAGAAAGTTGAGGTCGGGATGATTGATAAAGAACATTATATTGCTAGAGACGAGTATGAGATGGTGGCTGACAGACGGGATGGTTGTTATCAAGATTGCTAAGTTGGAAGGGATCCCTTCCTTTCATTTTATATTCTCATCCTCATATGCTCTTGGTTTTGTAATCCGGTTTTGTAATATCATTCCTTTATCAAATTAGGCATTCTTTTTGGCCTAATCCTTGCAACATATTATTGAATGAGCTACACATAAAGGAATTTTACTTCTTGGGTCATCGCTTTGCTCATGTATGTCTTAGAATGTTCTCTTTATGGGATATCTCTTGCCATTGGTGTATCTTTGTCAGAACTATATCTCGGACCCAATCGAGTTCTATTGCTGGATTCTCGTCTGGAGCCATACGAGTGGCATAATCAGGAGTTTTTCCTTGTTTTGATTCCATTATCGCCTTTACTTCTTTTCGGTTTATCGCTATTCTACTCAATATCTTTGAAAGAACCATATATATAGTGTTTTGATGATAACCACCATATTACAATGCTACTAATATGTTTTTGAGTTATTTCAAGTCAAAACGATGATGGAAAATGTGTAAAATAAAATGGCTAAAAATATGCAAAGCTAGGATTCAAAACCGGTTGAGCTGAAAGATGAGCACATGCCCTTACCACTGCATCACACAAGCTTTTGAAAAATACTATGATTCAGTCGATTGAAAGCCTTGTCCATTCGACTGAACTGATTTACTTAATATGTACAACTTATCTACTATTTTTAGCAATGCTCTCGCACTTGATTTTCACACCAAGCCAGTAGACTGAAGCCTTCTTTCAGTCGATTGACCTAGTATAAAATGGATAGTTTTTTTAAGTGATGTCTTCATGTCTCTCGCTATAGAAATTGCATCTCTCCGCTCCTTCAGCCACTTTTCTTCATCAATGGTGAAATTGGAAGGTTGCAGCCCTACTTTAGCATCCCTACAACATCTATAAACCCCTAACCATCCCTGAATCAAAAACCAACTCTATGCTTTGATTTCCACTCCTAAACTCTCAATTCCTAAAGCAATTCTCCAAGTTCCAAGAAATTCGTCTGATTCAAAGATTTCGACTAGTTTGCTTCATCTCCACATCCCATACTCTAGTCGAATAGACTCCTTAGTCTCTACACCTCCACTCAATATAGTTTGGTTTGGTTATAGGAGTCATTTTGCATCAAAATGACATTCTATATATCAATATATGATGTGTCAGAGAGTAACTTTTTTGTTACACTACTTGTAATTGTTTTTGAAGTCATATTCGGTTGTTCAGGCAGAGTCTGTAAATCTATTCCTTTGGGTGAAGTGAGGGTGTTGATAGTGCAATACCGAAGTGGAGTTTTGAAACTAAACGTAGGACGGAAGGTATGAACCAATATAAAATCGACTGCGTGATCTACTATACTATTCCGCTGCATTTACATTGTTTACTACTATCGGCCATTTTTGATCTAGTGCATAGCTAACTAACAATCTTAACTTAGCAATTTTTTCCTTGCATTCTATCCATACTGGGAATCTTCACATTTCTAATCTTGTGCATCATACTACCTGCCCATGGCTCACTACCATTCAAAATTTTCCCAAACATTCTAATCTAATTAGGAATCTACTCAACACATGGGACTTCTTGTCCATGGTTCACTATCATTGGAAATCTACCCAACATTCTATTCTAACTAGGATTCTACGTAGTGCATGGTACTACTTGACCATGGCTTGCTATATTGGGAATCTTCCCAACATTCTAATCTAATTGAAAACCTACCCTGTGCATGGTACTATTTGACCATGACTCACTATTATTGGGAATCTACCCAAACACTCTAATTTAATTGGGAATCTACCCAATGCATGGTTCCTTTTGACCATGACTCACTATCAGCATGCACTCTACTTTCTGACATCTTTTTAAACCCAGGTGATATTGGCCTTACAAATTGTTGTGCATCACTATGGGGGTGCTCTTATGGCGAGGTCTACCAACTTATCGTTAGGTCCCAATGTATAACCACTTGTGGCTGGCATCAGCCATCTACAACCACTTTTGACTAGTGTCAGCTATCTACAACACTTTTGGCTGGTGTTTGCCATCTAACACTACTTTAAGTTAATTGATCATACCTAATGCTAGTTGTAACTTGGCAAAAGGTAATATATATACATATACATTTTTTTTGAAAAAGGGTCCTTTCAAACTATTTTGCAAAAGATTTTTGGAATCATATAGTCTATAAATCATATTATTTAATAGAAAGTTCAATCCAAGTTTGGAAAATGTGATTATTATGTATAGATTTAGAAAAAGTGAAATTCTTCATTGATTTCGTCAGATCAATTGAAGAATTTCATTCCTTAAATTCTAAATGCAAGCATGGTATGCAAAAGTTCTTAAAGAGAGAAAACATACCAAAAGAGATAATGTAAATACCAAGACTTGGATATTCCTCTAGAATTGGAACCCAGGACAAAGTTATGTCAAAGAAGGATGTAACGAGATCCATTGATTAAACTTCTGAAGATCTGGGACTATAAGTTTTCCCCTTTAGAGTTGAAACTTTCATGGTTATAATTGAAATAAGCACTTCAATGGAATTGGAGTCCCTTATTTGTCTGTGAAAATTTGACTTATGAAAATAATTCTTCTTACAACTTCATCCTTGTAAAAAGAAACACCTTATGCATTCATTTGACAAGGGTTACATGGAGTTCTCCTGGAATTATAAAAACAAAACAAAGTGAACGATTCTAAAATAGGATATTTAATCTAATGTTTAATAAATTTAGTTAACTCCCTTTTTGTATGAATTTTTCGATCGTGTAAGAGAGCTTTCAACATTTGTCCATTTCATGCCCATTCATCAAGTGGTAAGTGCAATACTTCTCACTATTCGGGTCTTCTTTCTTTAATGGGGGTAACCTGGGTAAGAGAGGTCATCATGAGTTTCCATGAATATCCGAGACAAGCTTTGAATGAGTGGGGTAAGATTTTGATCACACTTCAACTTCTTACGAAACCCATCATCTAGTGTAACTGGGAAGGCTCTCTTGTTGGAAGGAACTAGACCATCATATTTCAATAGTTCAATGGAAAGATCCTTAAATTCACTATTCAGGGCCTTAATAATCTTTCAGAGCTAGGCTGACACATGGAGTTATTCTTGGAGATATCCCGAAAGCTGCTTGATTTGAGAAGCATGAAGTTCATAAACAGGATAATGCTCTTTACCATTCTCTTTTTTTGAAATGAGGTTGACCAATCTTTTGTTGACGTCTTCTTTGATGAGCTGAATGTGAATGTTGAGTGGTAACTCCTGGGTTAGCTTCCCATTCTCGAAGTTAGTCATGGTTGGAGGGATGATGTTACTAGATTTTTCGAGAAAGAGCAAAGGTCGAAGGTTCGAGGGGGCCCTCCTTCTAGCACCAAAAATGTTAGTGCATTATTTCATCTACACTAACACCTAAGGTCCGAAGGTATAGCTCTGAAAGCTGGTTGAGTTATAAGTCTCAGTTATGAGATTACTGAGATGTGATATAATTAGACTAGAGTTGCAGGGCGTTGAACTATAAAATCGTGGTGATAAATGAGAAGAAGGTAAAGTACTGAAAGGAAAAATAACACCAAGAGTTTTGTAGTGGTTCGAGCTAAAAGTCCCTACATCTGTTGTCATTTCTTCATTTAGTTATTCTTATATAGCCAAGAGGCTTATTACATTAAATCTAAGGTTTCCACCATTAATGAGTTTCTGAATAGAGCTCCAATATAGAATATTACAATATAGTTTTATTTTTTTGATATGCCAGAAGATCTTTGTGCCTTGGGGTTATCGCATATTTATAGCCAGCAAGCTGTAACGCCATTGGTGGAGAATATTCTCCTTGGATTACTGAGGTTGCTTGTTGTGCGGCTACGGTTGGAGCTTATTTTGAGCATCTAGCATTGCTGCTTAAGAATTGCATATTGATGAGTTGTCTTCCCGCCTAAACGGCCTCTTGCATCTGAGCCGCACACCATCTCGTTGGCCGTTTCAACCATTGATTCTTATTATTATAGATTGGTGCTTTGCGCTACGGACCTGCTAATGGGCTGTTCCCTTCGGCTTGTGGTATTATTCTTTCGAGATGAGCTCAGTTCATTCGATCTTTATGTATTAAAGCATTATAACTCTTGCAATACATAAGGATATGGAGTGTTGGACTTTCCTTAGGAAGATAATCATCGTTTTTACCATTGAAATTTTTTGGTATAACAACTTTAATTTAACTTTTAAAATTTAACTTCAAAATTTAATATAATAAAAGAGGTTTAACAAAATTGATTGGACTTCTCGGTACAAAAAATGAGAAAAATTGATCATAATAAGAAAAAACCATAAAGCACTTTGCTACCACCAATGTTAATTCCGAAGATATGCGGCATAACAACACTATCGTAATCCTGCATCAATAGGCAATGTCGTAGATCATCAACAAAGCCGGCAATACGGAATGCCATCAATGCCGCATACCGCTTATAAAGTTGAATGAGTTATATCATACCAAAGAAATTGGAAACAATGCCGCATTTTAGCAAGGGAATGACAACTTTGGAAAGCTTTATACCGTAAGCCATCAATGTTATAACGACATGATATAGCATTGATGTTGCATCACATTAATACCGCATTCCATCAATGAAGCACTTCTTCCATGTAGCCAGAAGAATCAATGCCATCTCCTATCAGTGCTACTCATCAACAATTTCATCTCTTATTAATGACGCTTGTTATCAATGCCATTTGCTATTGATGACGCCTGTAACGACCCATATTTTAAAATATTTTAAATTATAGAATTCGATATAATTATAAAATAAAATGGTTAAAAATAAATTTTTAATGATTTATTAATATTGGTTTATTGGATAATTAAAATGTTTAAAATTTAATATTGGAAATTATTTGAATAATTTAATTCTGGATCTAAGATGATTCAAAATGATATCGGAAATTGATTTAAGTTTTATTTAAATATGTATGAAGATGGTTAACATTTAAAATTGGATTTAAATGTGAAAAATTGAAATTTTATATTTTAAAATGACGAGTAAAAATAGTCATTTTGGTCACTTTCTCGGATTTTGACGAAACTTGTTTCATCGGATCCGTAATAGTGAATTATTGTAGGATTTCAAGTTTCGTAGCGTTCGGACTTGTCGTTTGGCCGTGCGAGCTTGAAACGCGTAGAATTTAAATTCAAAATTTAAATAAATAATTCGATTTGAAAAGCTATCTTCTGCATATGATCGAATTAGGTTTCGAAACTAGTTCCATTGCATTCGGAATGGGGGGTAAAACATTATGAACGCCTAGTGGCATGCATCATTTGGAGTTCAGGATTTTTGTGACCGAATTGGTTTGATATTTTATATTATTATTTATATATATTATTATTATTATTTCCTCCTTCATAACTCATTCAACGCACCCCGTACCCATCTCCCCTTCTTATTCGAATCTCGACCAAATAAAATAAAAAAAAAGATAGCAAATAAAACACAGGTCGAACAGATCGTTTAAAAAAAAAACAAAATCAACAGCCGATGGAAACAAAAAAAGGAAATGTGACCGGGGGCAAAATCATTGGCGCGCTCGCGTGCGCTCAAGTGTAGGAAGGCGTCGGCGATAATGGGGAGCTCGTGTCGTCTGATTCGAGGTTAGGTTTTTAGGCCGTCGGAGTTTGGCTCACTCGTGCGTGCGCCTGTTGGAAGGAGCGGCGTTCCAGGCGAGGCGGAGGAGACATCGCAATAGAGGCTTAGGGTTGATCGTCGATTTCAGGAAGAGAAAAAAAATGAAGCTGCTGGTGGCGATCGCGATCTGTGACAGTGTGCGTGAGTGAAGGTGAGGCTAATAATTTTATTAGTTATTTTAGTGTTGATTAAAATTTTTATAATTACCGTTATATTAATTTTAGCGTATCTTGTTCGTACGAGGTCCATTTCGGACGAATCAAGTTGCAACGGATTCGTATCGATGTCGCCTTCAATTTAGGATTGAGCTGAAATTTATTTGAAGCTGAAATTATTTTCAGTCTTAGATAAAAGGTGAGTGTTTATACACTCACGTTTGACTATTATATTTTATGTTAGTAAAAATTTATGTCGTCAAGTAATTTGAATTTATTGATTGATGTTGGATAAATTTAATAGACATTTAATTAACATCTGAATTAACTGATAGAATTTAAATTGACGGTTAAAATTGAATTAGGATTTAAACTGCCAGTAAAATCCCCGATTTATAGATAATTGGTTGACTATTGTGAATATTGACTATTTGGATGATTGGTTGTGATGGGGGCTATTGGTTGATATTTGGATGTTTATTTATGTTTAATATATCCTGTTATCATCCTATATATTATTTTAGTATATAAAACTGTAAATTGAATTATTTTGAATAAATTAAGAAATAGGTTGAAATGATATACATCCATCCCTGGAATTTAATTTCATCCCTAAAATGATATACATTTATTTTGGATTGAAATAATATATATCCGTCACTGGAATTTAAATTGAAATAATTGATTCACTTGGCCATAGGATAGGAAATTATATACGAATACCGGATTGGTTAAATTATGATTTTAAAATTTTTGTTTTGAAATTATTTAACTGATTTGTTTAAAGGAATAAAAAGTCGAATTTATGGAAATCAAATTATTTTTCGGACTTGAGCTCGTAATGATGAATTTAAATTTGGTAAACGAAATTTTTGCATAATCGAATTGAGATTTTTAAGTTATAATCAAAATATGAATTGAATTTCAGAAATTGATTTGTTTTAAAAGATTGGACTTTTTATTCGAATTTTGAATATTTCTAAGAAAAGACGATATAAACGATATTTTGAAATTTAGCTCAAATTTGAATTATATTTAAAGATTTGGGTTTTTAAATTGGATATTGAAGGAGAATTTGATTTAAGCATTTTGGATCGATATTTGGGTATGGACTCGGACTTGATATAAGTCGAAATGGTTTAAAATTTGGGATTGGAGTTGAAATTAATTTGAAATTGGAATTTAAATTAATTTGAAATTGGAATTTAAATTAATTTGAAATTGGAAGTGAAATTAATTTGGAATTGGAATTTAAATTAATTTGGAATTGAAATTAAAATTCGATTTGAAACCGAAATTGAATCGAGTAAATGGAAATGGGAATTGATTAGGGATTTGAAATTTTAGAATTGAATCAGTTTGGCTTGGAGACTATTTTTAAATAAATTATTTTAGTATAAACTATTTTAAATCTATTTTCTTTAAATATTCAGAGTACTTTAATTTTCCTAACTATTTTACTATATAAACCATTTTATTACTCAAACTATTTTCTATTAAACTACTTTAAACCATTTAAACTATTTTCAAAAATTCAAACTGGTTAAAGGGTGTAATGTTTATATTTAAATCTCGAATTTTAAATACGAATTGGGTTAAAGTGAAGTTATAACCAAAATTGTATTTCGAAGCAAATTTTAAAGTAAAATCGATATTTCGAACTGAATTCATATTTTGTAGTAAAATATGATTTTTGAAGGGAATATGATGATTTCAAAACGGATTTGATTTTGAAGCGAATTTGATATTTTGATATCAAGTATGAACTGTTTTCGAAATATAAAAGTACTGAGTTTTTCAGAGTATTGAAGACTATTCTTTGGAGGACGAAGATGAAGTTTTGGTATATTACTACTATTATTACTTTCTACATCATGCTACTCTAATGTATTGATTACTTATCACTAATGTATATATAGAACTCTGATAAATGTGTATAGATTATAATCAAATGTATAGTACACAGCTTCATGAACTGTTATTTGATTATAATATTTTATCGTTTCCGCTGTGAGATTCTGTGTTTGTTTTCTTCTTCTTTTCATATTTTTTAATTTAACCCCATTGATTATCTACGTTTTGGATTATTTAAGTCATACAATGTGTGGATTATTGCTGATTTAAACATTTCGAAATGTGGGTCGTCATAGTTGGTATCAGAGCCAGGTTTAGTGATAACCTTGGCTTTGTGGGATTTGACTCATTAGAGATAGGGTAGGAATACCCTAAAATGAGTCAGCTTGAGTGTATATATATGTGAGAGCGTACTTGTTATAAAATGTTTTATATTGTGTTTACTTATCCGTTGAGTTGTTTATGAATTCTGGTCGATACGCGGGACGCCGTGTCATCGATAAGGGTTTCTAAACACTTAAACGAGGCAAGTCGACATAATATTGATTTAAAATCAAGTAAATGAAATAAATTTTCCTAAACTATATTATATATATAAAAGGTTAATTATTAGTGAAATTATTGTTGGGCAAATAATAATATTTAATTATCATCAACTATTGGTTAAATTAAAAATAAAACGAATACTCAATGAATTTTATTTTAGGAAGAATTTGTTGATTAAATTGAATGTAATAAAATTAAAATAAGAATTGATTAAAATGACTGAGTGTAAATTAAAGGAATATTTTGACAATAAGTTAAGGAAATTTGTATAAGTTTATTTATAATATTGCTTATATATAGAAATGATTTTTAAAAAAAAGTTGAGAATTTTAGAATTTAAATTCCCTTTTGTTTTCAAAGACTTTAAAATTAATATTAATATTATTTAGAAGAGTTTTAATGGGAAAAAATATTTTGAAAGGATTTTTTGAAAGAAATAAAAGCATTAGACTTGATTGGTCGTTGGGAAATAAATTCTGGGATGACTGCAGCATCGCCAGTATTCATTTTCGAGTTTCTGAGTGAAAATTGGTGCCAAAAGAAATTTATTTTCGATTAAAATAAGTTTTGATTGTGAAAATATATTCTAAGTATGATTTAATAAATATATGAAAATAGTTTTGAACTTACAATTGAAAATAGTATATAAGGAATGAGTTTATAATTTATAAATTTAAAATAGTATAGCAAAGAAATAAGTTATGCTTATAAATTTGAATAGGAAAGTAAACCAAATTTAAAATGGTTAAATTTTGGTTAAGCAAACAGAGGAAAATTTTGAATTTGAGATACAAATGAAATAAATTGGCTTAGCATTGTTAAAATAAATGGAGTTAGTGAAATCAAGTAAATAAAATGAAGTCTAACTCAAGAAGCTTAAATAAAATAAAATGTATTTGAAATAAATTAGATAAAATAAAATTTTGAATGAATAAATTGTATAACTTATAGATTTGAAAATTATCAAGCTAAAAACAAAATTTAAATTTACTGAAGGTGAATGATGAAATTTTTTAACTTGAATAAGTCTAAATAAAACGAGTAATAGATTAAAATGAAAAGAAGTTTTACTTAATATTAGATGAGTTAAATTGGACTTGAAATGAACTAAATAAATTAATAAAGTGGATTAATTTCATTCAAGCTTTGAAATGAATTAAAAATGAATATGAACTTGAATATTTTTAAAAATGAACTGTAATTTAAGTGTGCAAGAAATGGAACAAAAAAAATAAATGAATGTAAAAATAATAATTAGTATGAGTAATTGGATTTGATTTAAATTTGGATAAAAAAAAATTAAATTGCAAGTGGAGTAGTTTGAATAAAAAACTTGAATGTTAACTAATATAATATGAAATAAGTTATTGGAATAAATTATAAATTAAAGTTAATTTAAAAGAGGTTAAATGATTTGATCGTGGAAGGAAATTATATATTTATTTATATGAATTGAGTTATAAAATAAAAATTACCTTAGTAAATTAATAATACGAATTTGAATAAATGAAGTAAATCGATGAGTTAATAATAACTTAAAATATGAAGTAATAATAATAAATGTGATTGTGTTGTATAAAATATTTATAATGAATTTAGATAATTTATAAATGATTCATAAATGAATTTATATGAAATAGGGTAAACAAAAAGTGAAACAATTGGAATTTCACAAATTGAATTGAATAAATTGAATGTAAATGAAATAAATTTGAGTAAATTAAAAGAAATTTAAATTTGAATGTGGTTAAGCATTTGGATAAAAAAAGCAATTGATGGAATGTAAATTAAATTTAAATATGGATGAAACAAATGTAAATAATTGGAATAAATTGATTGAATGTAAGTATATTTAATTGAAATAAATCAAATGTGAATGCAATAAATATTGATTGAAACAAAAGAATTAATTGAAACCAAATTAGTTGAATGTAAATTAATTAAAAGCGAATGAATTGATTATAAATCCATTGTGTGATTAACGAAATAAATAATTAAGTGAATGTGAATCAATTTTTTTTTTGGCAAAGCCAACGGGGTTGAATGGTCCCCTACCATTTTATTGAAACTAGCAAAAATTGATACAACACAATACAACAAAACTACCAACAAGCCATAACAAACATCCCAAAATTAAAACAAAAGCTACATGGATCTAATTATAGAAAGGACCATTAAATGTTTAGAGGTGGATTGACCTTTAAACACTCTAATGTTCCTCTCCATCCAAATAAGATAAAGAGACTTCTTAAGAATTCTTAACAACAATTTTCCTCTTGCATTCTTCCATATAGTGGCTTTGAAAATGTTAAACCATTCCACAGTTGACACTCTTATAGGCTTATGCAAGCCATAGTGTTTTAAGATTCTATTCCAGATGTAAAAAGAAAAGTCACATTCAAAGAACAAATGTGACACATTTTCCACACCATTACCACACAAAAGACAGGTATCACTATGAATAACCCTACAAGCTTTAAGTTTTTGTAGAGAAAGGATGCCATTCTTCAAGACTTTCCACATGAACAAATTTTCCTTAGGAATAGATTGAGAATTCCAGATTCTAGTATACCAAGGAAAAGGAGGATAATCCATGGCAGATTCTATGACTTTGTATACTGAAGCAATAGAATGAGACTTGTCATTCCATATTACCTGATCATTACAGATGTTATATATCTTACTTTGAATAACATTCCAAGCATCTCGAACTACAGAGGAGCTACAATAAGGTAAGGAAACAGTGCCATCACTCCAATATCTATCAACAAAAGCTCTGTCTTGTATTCCTGAAATAACTCTGGTCTCATAATCAATAATATTAGCAAGAATTAAACCTTTAGCAGACCATGGATCATACCAAAAAGCAATCTTGCCAATGTCTTTCATGCCCAGCTGAACCATAGGAAGGAATATATCTCTACTTCTTAAGATGTTCTTCCAAGACCAACTACAATCAGAGGGAGGTGAGATAGACCAGAAGTTACCATCTTTGATAAGATAAGATCTACACCAAGAAGCCCATAAATTTGTGTCTTTCCTCAATAATTTATCTACTCTGGATGAAAGAGCAGCAAAATTCCACCTTCTAATATTCATAATTCCAAGCCCTCCCTTATCATAAGGGCAACATACATGTTTAAATGCAACGGGATCATTTTCTTAGAAAAAGGGTTTCCATGCCATAAAAAATGATTTAAAGCAGAATTGATCATGCTAATAAGCTTAGCAGGAAGGATGAAGATTCTGGCATAATACACACACATGGAGATAGCAACAGATTTAACAATCACTAACCTACCAGCCATCGAAAATTTAGACCTATTCCAAGTAGACATTTTAGTGGTAATTTTTTCAAATAATTGCAAACATTGGTTTGTCCTTATTTTTGCAGTACACAGAGGAGCTCCTAGATAGATTTCATTGTCAGTGAAAGGAGATAGACCAGACATGGCATACAGGATCCCCTTATCAAGATCAGACAAGCCAGCAATATTAATTCTGGACTTACTTCTATTTATGGATAGACCAGTCATAACCTGAAAAGTAGATAGAACATCCATCACCCCATCAATAGACTTAATATTAGGCTTAGTGAAAAGGAGCAGGTCATCAGCAAAAAGCAGAGTAGAAATACTATTCTTCTTGCATAAAGGGTGATAATCCATAAGCTTATTAGTTACAGCTACAGAACAAAGAGAAGAGAACAGCTCCATGACACACACAAAAATATATGGAGAAACAGGGTCTCCCTGTCTAATTCCCTGAGTAGCACCAAAGTAGCCAAAGGTAGATCCACTAATACTAAGAGAATAATTAACAGTAGATATGCAAGTGTATATCCAACAAAGGAAAGGGATAGGAAAATTCATTTTATGAAGAATGTAGATGACAGATTTCCACTGAACTGTGTCATAAGCCTTTTGTATGTCTAATTTAAGAACACATCTAGGAGTGATAAACTTACTATTGTAACCCTTCATAAGTTCATAAGCAAGTAAGATGTTATCAGTAATGTCTCTATATGGAAGAAAAGCATTCTGATTAGGAGAAATCAAACCAGCCAAAGAGTTCTTCATTCTAGCAGCCAGAATTCTAGAGATGCATTTGTAAATTACATTACAGCATGCAATAGGTCTATACTGATTAACAGAAGTAGGTTGAACAGCTTTAGGTATCAAAGCAAGTCTGGTAGCATTTATTCCTTTAACTAATTTACTATGTTTGAAGAAATTCTTTATGGCTTTGATCACATCATTACCAATAATATCCCAAGCAGTTTTGAAGAAATGAGCATTAAAACCATCAGGACTAGGAGAACTATTAGAATTCATACCAAATATAGCTTGCTTAATTTCATCATCAGAAATTTCCATAAATAAATCTTTTCTCATGTCATTAGAGATAGTAGGGAGCTGAATATGAGAGAATTGTTCCTTAGTAATATATGGAATTTGAGGATTACCCAGATTCATTTGAAAGTATTCCAGAAAAGCAGCTTGGATAGTATCTTGACTAGAACAAGGCAAATCATGCATATTAAGGATGGAAGATATATTTTCAGAAGCCTGTTGGATCTTTAAAGATTTGTGAAAAATGGATGAATTTTTATCACCACTCATATGCCATTGATGTTTTGATTTTTGCTTTGCCATGAAATTTTCTTCCACTAGAGCTTTAGATAGATCCTTTAAAAGAGAGTTTTCCAGAGCAGACAAGGTAGGAAGAAGAGCAGAATCATGGCAACTTTGAATATCTATTTGAATTTGGAATAATTTTTCTCTAATAGAAGAGAAAAACTACTCCCATTCCCAAAATTATGTTGAGCCCACTTCTTCAAAATATCCTTAAAATGCCTAAGTTTAGCCTGCAAAATAAACATAGGGTTGCCAAATGTATGAATTTTCCAACTTTCAGAAACAATATTTAAGAAATCAGGGTGCTTAGACCAATTATTAAAAAATGAAAAAGAGGAGCGCCTTTTCACAGTGTCCTTGCCCCAGTCAATAATAAGAGGAGAATGGTCAGATAAAGAAGGCGGAGGAACATAAGTGATAAGGTTAGGCCATTTGATAACAGAGGAAAAATTCATGTAAGCTCTATCAAGTTTACAATACGTCCTTTTTGCATTCCTACTAGAGTTGTTCCATGTGTAAAAAGCACCACTAACAGAGGTGGGAAGGAGGTTAGAATCATAAATAGCATTGTTGAGAGGTCTAGTCTGACTGAAAGACAGTGGAACACCACCACTTTTTTCAGTAGACAACTGCATACAATTCCAATCACCAAGGCATAGCCACGGTGAACTGGACTGTTGAAGAGAAGGAAGGATATCAAGGAAAACTTGCCTTTGAGTAGCATTATTATCTGCATAAACAACAGTGAGATAGAAAGAAGTAGAAGTGGGGATGTGAATGATCTCAGAGTGAATGAATTGCCTATGGACAGTTATAGGGGAAAGATAAAAAATAGAAGGATTCCATAAAATTAATAGTCTACCAAAAGGGGCTTGAGAGAGATTGTGGATAGAGTTCCAGCCATATTTAATATTTGAGACAGCTTTGATTGTTGTATTATGATTGAGTTTTGTTTCAGCAATTTCCATAAGATCAATTTTTTGAGAAGAAATAAGATTAGAGATTTCAAGTTGCTTGGCCATGGAGTTAGCACCCCTAACATTCCAATACCCAATTTTTCCATTCATTTAGATAATAATATAGAAGAGGCTCTGGTTTTAACCCCAGCCGATGTATTATCATGATTATTACAAGGCGACATGGTCAGACCAATTTGATCAATAGAGTAATTACTCCCATTGTCTAGATCAACAGTAGAGTTAGAGGAGGATTTCTTTGGTCTACCTTTTTTCCTTTTAGAGGAAGAATCAGGAAGGGAAGTGGAAGGAGATTGTTGCAAAGAAGATATTTTTGACAAAGAAGAATTGCCCAAGTCATTGAATATTTGTTTAGGAAGAGTGAGGGAAGAATATGGAGAAACTTGCAAAGAATTAGAGGACATTTGATTAAGAGGAGATTTATGAGTTGGGATAGTCTCAGCAGAAGCAATGTTGTGCATGTCAGGATTAAGACTGACACAGGGAATGTCAGAAGATAAGCTGGAATTGTGTAGATGTTGAATAACATCATCATCTTCAATAATTTGCTGAAGCACAAAAAAAGCATTATGTGTTGTAACTTGCATTCCACAATTAGTTTGCAGTGAATTTATAGTTTCTGAGTTTGCTTGCATTTTAGAAGGACTCATTGTTTCCCCAAGAACAACATCAGGCTTATCAGAAGTATCACACACCTCCAGTAAAGAAAATTCATCTTCAGAACTCGAAGCAGATACAGGTAAAACAGCTTGCTGACTCGAAGTAATACTATTATAAGCCTTATTACCATTTTTATCAGGATTCAAGCAAGAATCAGTCACCACTTCAATCTGATCCAAGAGAATTTGGTCAGAACAATCCCCATTCTGTTTACTTATTTGTGTCTCTTCAGTTTGATTAACTTCCTGTATTGCATTCACCTTATTATTGTTACTTTCATCCTTATTTATTTTCCTCCACACCTTTTGCCCAGTTTTAATTCTCTTTTTGCCTCTAACAAGAAATCCCCTTTTTTCTTTATCATTTTGCATATCTTCATCTATCTTGGTTCCATCATCTTTTGTAATGTCATTAGAGTTCACAACTACTACTTCAACTTGTAACTCTTTATTTCTCTCACACTGATTAGTGGCATGCCCAAAAACTTTACATGTAACACAAATAAGGGGTTTCCAGGAATATTCAATCAAAATATTCGGACAAGAATCATCACCTACTGCTAGAAAATCTGGCAGTTCTTCATCAGGAGACAAGTTCTATTAAACACTTAGCATATTCAAATCTTTTCATTCATTCTGTATTTTCATCATAGCAAACAAGCCTTCCAAGGTGACAAGCTATCCAATTAATGCCAAGCAGAGACCATAGCATTATTGGAATTCTATAGAAATGGATCCAGATTGGGATAGATCTAACAGCTGCCTGAGCTGATGATAGGGTCGGGTTCCATTTAGAGATGATAAACATTTGACCCCTAATAAACATGGGATCTCTCCTTAGAATAAGATTTTTATCTTCCTCAGAGGCAAATTTAAAGTAATAATTCTGATTATCATAGAAAATTTCATAAGATCCTTTAAGCTTCCATGATTTTTGTAAATGAGATTTAACAGCCATGTGTTGACATTACCAGCCAAAAAGGATCCAACCAAGCAATCTGACCATGCTTTAATACCTTCATTCACCACTTCTTAAGGAGGATCAATAGGAGATCCAGAGTAAGATACATCAAAATGAATAGGAACATAACTACCGGCATTCCTAGGTTTCGAACTAAAAAGAGATGACCATGAAGCCGAAAGAACTGAAGGAGTGGAAGACCCAAGGGGGGGGGGGGGAAGAGTTCAGGAGAAAAGGGAGATACAAGAGGACCAGGCATTGGTGAAGGAGGAGGAACAGGATCAGGCAATGGAGGAGGCAGAAAAGAAGGCGGAGAAGAGGGGATGATAGGACTGTCAGGGATGGAAGGAGCAGGAGGAGAGGATGGGGGTGGGACAGGTATGGGAGGACAAGAGGGAAGGACACCATGAGAGGACATAAAGCTTCTAAGATATGCTTGACTTTGAACTTGAATGTGAATCAATTTTAAATATACGGAATGTGGTATGGAATTAAATTACTCGAGTGTAATTAATTATATGAATGATTGAAATGAAATAAGTGGATGTGAGCTTAATAACATTTAAATGAATGAAAAAGAATTTGGAAACAAATGAGATTGGATATAAGTCGATTCAATGTTATGAATAAATGGAAAATGAGCAAATAAAATGTTAATAAAAATTTAATGTTAATAAGAAGGAGAATGTATAAATTAAATATTGGCATTGAAACGTAAATTGTGATAGTTATGAATTGAATTGAATGAATATTGATTTGTCAAATGATTTGTTTTGTTGTAAATCCCTGTTTAATTGTTTTGAGTGCATATGATGGTTGTATGGTTGCATATTAGTGCTCGTGCGTGAGATTTGGATTCAAAATGCATGTTTTATAGTTATTGGAACTTATATATATGTTCACATCTTATTATAAGTGACTAACATTTCAAACTGAGTTGAGATAGGTACATACGAAGACCGTTGGACGTATACGTGGATTATTATTTGCTTTTTCTTGCTTAATACGAGCGAACTCGCTCGTACTATAAATAATAAGGTACGTATCTCAGATTACATACTGCGATTTTATATTTTTGCCCTTCGGGATGCCTCATCATTGAGATGAGATGTATATTTGATATATAATGGTTATATTGTGTTATATATTGAATTGTAAATTTTTCCGATCGAGCCGCGCAAAGGAGACTCTGCCAAAATTTTATGTAAATTCGGGAGTTAGAAAAAAATTTGAAGTTTTAAAATTTTTTATAACTTGTTTTTTTATATATGTTATACTTTTCTGTAAAATCATCATCGAAGTGGTGTGGCGAGAACGTAGTAATGGATTTGTAAATAACATTTGGATGTTTATAAGTTGATTGTTTTAAATAAAATATATTGTATGTTAAATTCTTTACTTAACGCCTTTTCAAGGTCGAAAAGTTTTGAGTGGGAAAGTATGTAACGACCCATATTTTTAACTATTTTAAATTATAGAATTCGATATAATTATTAAATAAAATGGTCAAAAATAAAATTTTAACGATTTATTAATATTGGTTTATTGGATAATTAAATTGTTTTAAATTTAATATTGGAAATTATTTGAATAATTTAATTCTGGATCTAAGATGATTCAAAATGATATCGAAAATTGATTTAAGTTTTATTTAAATATGTACGAAGGTGATTAACATTTAAAATTGGATTTAAATGTGAAAAATTAAAAATTGAAATTTTATATTTTAAATTGACGGGTAAAAATAGCCATTTTAGTCACTTTCTCGGATTTCGACGAAACCAATTTCATCGGATCCGTAATAGTGAATTATTGTAGGATTTCAAGTTTCGTAGCGCTCGGACTTGTCATTTGGCCGTGCGAGCTTGAAACGCGTAGAATTTAAATAAATAATTCGATTTGAAAAGCTATCTTCTGCATATGATCGAATTAGGTTTCGAAACTAGTTCCATTGCGTTCGGAATGGGGGTAAAACATTATGAACGCCAGGCGGCATGCATCATTTGGAGTTTAGGATTTTTGTGAGCGAATTGGTTTGATATTTTCTAATATTATTTATATATATTATTATTATTATTTCCTCCTTCATAACTCGTTCAACGCACGCCGTACCCATCTCCCCTTCTTATTCGAATCTCGACCAAATAAAAAAAAATGGCAAATAAAACACAGATCGAACAGATAGGTTCAAAAAAAAAAAATTCAACAGCCGATCGAAACAAAAAAAGGAAAATGGCGACCGGGGGAAAAATCATTGGCGCGCTCGTGTGCGCTCAAGTGTAGGAAGGCGTCAGCGATAATGGGGAGCTCGTGTCATCTGATTCGAGGTTAGGTTTTAGGCTGTCGGAGTTTGGCTCACTCGCGCGTGCGCCTGTTGGAAGGAGCGACGTTCCAGGCGAGGCAGAGGAGACATCGCAACAGAGGCTTAGGGTTGATCGTCGATTTCGGGAAGAGAAAAAAATGAAGCTGCTGGTGGCGATCGCGATCTGTGACAGTGTGCGTGAGTGAAGGTGAGGCTAATAATTTTATTAGTTATTTTAGTGTTGATTAAAATTTTTATAATTACCGTTATATTAATTTTAGCGTATCTTGTTCGTACGAGGTCCATTTCGGATGAATCAAGTTGCAACGGATTCGTATCGATGTCGTCTACAATTTAGGATCGAGTTGGAATTTATTCGAAGCTAAAATTATTTTCAGTTTCAGATAAAAGGTGAGTGTTTTTACACTCACATTTGACTATTATATTTTATGTTAGTAAAAATTTATGTCGTCAAGTAATTTGAATTTATTGATTGATGTTGGATAAATTTAATTGACATTTAATTGACATCTGAATTAACTGATAGAATTTAAATTGACGGTTAAAATTGAATTAGGATTTAAACTGCTAGTAAAATCCCCAATTTATAGATAATTAGTTGACTATTGTGAATATTGACTATTTGGATGATTGGTTGTGATGGAGGCTATTGGTTGATATTTGGATGTTTATTTATGTTTAATATATCCTGTTATCATCCTGTATATTATTTCAGTATATAAAACTGTAAATTGAATTATTTTGAATAAATTAAAAAATAGGTTGAAATGATATATACTTATGACATTTATTTTAGATTGAAATAATATATATCCATCCCTGGAATTTAAATTGAAATAATTGATTCACTTAGCCATAGGATACAGAATTATATACGAACACCAGATTGGTTAAATTAAATGATTTTAAAATTTTCATTTTGAAATTATTTAAATGATTTGTTTAAAGGAATAAAAAGTTGAATTTATGGAAATCAAATTATTTTTCGGACTTGAGCTCGAATGATGAATTTAAATTTGGTAAACAAAATTTTTACATAATCGAATTGAGATTTTTAAGCTATAATCAAAATATGATTTGAATTTCAGAAATTGATTTGTTTTAGAAGATTGGACTTTTTATTCGAATTTTGAATATTTCTAAGAAAAGACGATATAAATGATATTTTGAAATTTAGCTCAAATTTGAATTATATTTAAAGATTTGGATTTTTAAATTGGATATTGAAGGAGAATTTGATTTAAGCGTTTTGGATCGATATTTGGGTATGGATTCGGACTTGATATAAGTCGAAATGGTTTAAAATTTGGGATTGGAGTTGAAATTAATTTGAAATTGGAATTTAAATTAATTTGAAATTGGAATTTAAATTAATTTGAAATTGGAATTTAAATTAATTTGAAATTGGAAGTGAAATTAATTTGGAATTGGAATTTAAATTAATTTGGAATTGAAATTAAAATTCGATTTGAAACCGAAATTGAATTGAGTAATGGAAATGGGAATTGATTTGGGATTTGAAATTTTAGAATTGAATCAGTTTGGCTTGGAAACTATTTTTAAATAAATTATTTTAGTATAAACTATTTTTAATCTATTTTCTTTAAATATTCAGACTACTTAAATTTTCCTAACTATTTTACTATATAAACCATTTTATTAATCAAACTATTTTTTATTAAACTACTTTAAACTATTTAAACTATTTTCAAAAATTCAAACTGGTTAAAGGGTGTAATGTTTATATTTAAATCTTGGATTTTAAATACGAATTGGGTTAAAGTGAAGTTATAACCAAAATTGTATTTCGAAGTAAATTTTGAAGTAAAATCGATATTTCGAACTGAATTCATATTTTGTAGTAAAATATGATTTTTGAAGGGAATATGATGATTTCAAAACGGATTTGATTTTGAAGCGAATTTGATATTTTGATATCAAGTACGAACTGTTTTCGAAATATAAAAGTACCAACCGGTGTGTAAAACGACGTTTGGTTGTTAAAGAGACCGGGACCTCTTATTGGCATACTCTCTATCAATATTGGAAGCACTTTAATAACTGTGTACATGGTGGATGATATCCAGAATGTAGTGGTTGAATTGGCGACGTTTACTGGAATGAAGTAAGAGAACGATGATGGATAGCCTTGACACTCGTGTCATAATTAAAATGACTAAAACAGGAGCCTATGTTTGGCGATTGAGGTTAGCTACCTCTAGCGACGTTGATCCCTCATATTATTACTATGATTTCGTATTCGATGGGTGCACCTTTTTTTCGTTTGGATTGACTGTCGCGGTCGGCCACGGATGGGTTACGACCAGCCAGAAAGGGTAAACTGGTAGAATCCTACCTTGGGCATTGCCTCACGTGCCTTGTCATATTTATCCCTATACGAGCCCATTACGACTTTGGTTTAAAACTGTAAAATGTGTTAAGGTGGATCAATGTAAAGCCTTAATGCTATTTTGATATTTATTTTACTGATAGACAGTATCTATTATAACGTATACTATTATATATAAATAGTTTAACAGATCCTTAGGAGATGGAAAATCCCGTAACATCTCTTAAGTTATTGCACTAATATTTGTGATATTGATTTGACTTACATAAGAATATTTTAGTCCTGACTCGAGTGTTTTGTCTTTTCATTACGCTCGGGTCAGTCCTGAGTTTTTCAAAGTATTGAAGACTATTCTTTGGAGGATGAAGACGAAGTTTTGGTATATTACTATTATTATTATTCCCTGCATCATGCTACTCTAATGTATTGATTATTTATCACTGATGCATATATATAACTCTGATAAATGTGTATAGATTATATTCAAATGTATAGTACACAGCTTTATGAACTGTTATTTGATTATTATATTTTATCGTTTCTATTGTGAGATTCTGTGTTTGTTTTCTTCTTCTTTTCTTATTTTTCTTATTTAACCCCAATGATTATCTACGTTTCGGATAATTTAAGTCAGACAATGTGTGGATTATTGTCGATTTAAACATTTCGAAATGTGGGTCGTCACAACGCCTGTTACCAATGTCGCTTGTTATCAATGCCATTTGCTATTGATACCACCTGTTATCAATGTCGTATGTTATCAATGCCGATCATCGCCAATGTCGGCATTCATCAATGTCACTACTTACTGATGTCGTGCCATAGTAATGCCGCACTTCATCAATTTTCAAAGGAGGCCGCATATACTCAATACAATGTTGATATTAAACAACATCAATGGAGGCTATCAAGGCAGGATGGATGCTAAGTGTCGAAGTTCACCATTGTGCAAGTGAATGTCGAAGAATAGCGCCATGCGCTATCAATATGGTTAATATTGAAGGTCAACCTTGCCGCATGGACATATGGCAGCTATGCCACATCCCTTCACTCCTATAAACATGAATCTAGAGGCATAAAGAATGGGGCGAATCATTCTTTTCTCATCTCTTACAATTTTAACTTTGTAACCTTAAATCAATTTGGGGATTTTAGTATCAAATGTATTATTGCATATAGGACCTTGTACATTTACCTATTTTATGGAATATGACTAAGATGTCTTGAATTATGGATTGCTTTCGAATTCCTAAGTAGTCGTGATTTCTTTTAATCATAGCTTGCTTCGAATTCCAAAAGTACCCATATTCTAGATTTCCGTTTTTGCATACAATTGTCTACATAAATTGACTTCTAGAACATATGACCTCAACATGATCATGCTTATGACTTCATCATGGACCTAAGCCTGGTTACTCACTCCTCTTAAGCCTCAACTCAACCAAGTGTCACTTTTTCTTATACTCGTTGAGGTTAACCAAGGCTCTATAAAATCTTCCATTAACCAAAGTTCCTTTTCCTTTCACGTTTTGGACTTAATGAACTAATTCATTAACAATTTGGTACTAGAAGGAGGGCTCGAACCTTTATCTTTGTTTAACCCATAAGTGGAACTACCTTGATTTGCATACGTAGGACTTAGATGATTTATCCCTACCAAGCATATCCCCTTAAGAAATCCTTCCAAACCTGCGTAGTCTTGATTTCTTAGCACCACTTAATCACATCAACTAAGCTTTGCTTTGCTTAGTCATGTCAGTTAAACGTGTTTAAATCTTTGAGCAAGGGTCTTCCGAACCTTAAATGGCTAGACCAACCTACCAAATAATTGATGATCATCGGCTTCATGAGGAGCAAGTATTAAGGCTCGTGGCATTACAAGTCATGGAGGATAAAATAAGACAAGTGGCTTCTTATAATCTGAAAAAGCGGAGTCTAAATCCATTCCGTGTGGGGCCGACACCGATCTTTGCCCTAGGAAGACAATATAAAAGAGATAGCATCTTCATGAAAATGAGAAAGGAAATCCAACTCAAAGCTAAAGGAACTATCTTCGAAAAGGAGATAGAAAGAGATTTTGATCGATTTGCCAAAAGGTGGAGGAGGGTACTTGATCGATCTTACAAAATAAATGAAGCACAAAACTCCCAATACAGAAAGTTGGTCATTGAAGATGAAGAGTCCGTCGCAAGCAATAAAAGAGTTAAGTGCCAATCGAGAAGGTCATTCCCCAAAAAATTATGGCTTTTTAAGGACTACATTCTTATTACCTCTTATGAGAATATCTTCCTCTTAACCAAAAATAAACTCAACTATTTGCCTTCACAAAAGAAGCGATTGAAGAATGAAAGAAATCTTGGAAGATTATATTATCATTATAATCGTTCTACTGGCCATGAGACCAATCGGTGCCGAAGCTTGAAAGGAATAATGAACAACCGCTTAGGATAGGGGAAGCTCAAGGAATTTGTACAAAGATTTTGAACAAATTGATAATAAAGAACGATTTTTCGAATAAAATAAGTGTATCTACATGGTTACGGAGTAAGAATATCCTAAAATAAATGGAAAAGCCTAAACCACTACCTAAGATGGTAGTAAGGGGCGAAAAGCCTTTGTCCTCGCCAAGATGGCCTAGTCAAAGCATCTCCTAGAGGGAGGTCAGAGTAAGCCTTTGGTCTCGTCTGAAAAGGCCTGACCAAAGCATCTACAATCTTCAGCCCCTGCCTACAGAGCCTGACTGGAGCGCCTTCAAGAGGGAGGACGGAGTAAGCCTTTGGTCCCGTCTAAGATGGCCTAACCAAAGCACCAAACCAGCCTTTAGTACCGTCTCTTAGGCCTTACTAAAGCACCTTCTAGAGGGACTTTGGGTAAGTTTTTGGTTCTGCTTAAGATATCCAACCAAACATACCGGACAATATACTCATTACCTAAGACAGTGATAAGGGGTTCGATCTAAGTAGATATCATCACCTAAGACGGTGACAAAGAAAATGCACTAAGACGTCTGAAGCCCAAAGAGAGGCGCAAAGAAAAGAGACTAAGATGTCCAAAGCCTAAAGAGAGGCGAAAAGAAAAGAGACTAGAAAAGGGACCAAGGCGTCCAAAGCCCAAAGAGAGACGAAAAGGAAAGGGACCAAGATGTCTAAAGTCCAAAGAGAGGCGTAAAGAAAAGGGACTAAGATTTCCAAAGTCCAAATTGAGGCAAAAGGAAAAGGGATTAAGATATCCAAAGCTCGAAGAGAGGTAGAAGAACTCAATAAAAAATGAGCCATTTGTGCTCCAAAGCAAGAGTCAAGTAATCTTTTAGAGAAAGATCTATAAAATAAGAGCTGTTGCGCTTCAAAGCAAGGAAAGCGGAATTTCTCTACGAAAGAAAGTATCTCCAATTGTCAGATTGTTATTATATCCATATAGGTTTTCTGGTCCTCTATCATTATTGCCGGATGGATTTCTGGTCTTCTTCTATTATTCAGAAATTTTTAGTGTTAGACGAATTTTCTGGTCTTCTTCTATTCAGAAATTATGATTGCCGGTTGGTTTTCTAAATTTCTATTATTATGGCCAAGTGATTTTCTAGCCTTCTATTTGAAAGGATTCCATTATTGTCAGTCAAGTTTCTGGTTTACTATTAGATGATTTTCTAAAACAAGGAAAATAACTAACGCTAAAAGCAAACTATCTTACTTCAAGTATAAAAAACGGGAGTCCCAGTGAGAGGCAGACTCTTACATCAAGATCAAAATTTCCTGTCTTCATATCAACTGAAATGCTGAATACTCAATTAGTAAGGTTTCTGGTTCTCTTAACAGATAGATTGTTAGCTTATATGGTAAAAGCTCAAAATACTGGAAAGCAAGATACACATCTCAATTAATTCAACACATTCAAAAGTACATATGGTGCATTCTAGGTAACATTCATTTGAATACAAATTCATTTATTATCTAATACGTTGTGTACAAAGGTCATAGGTACATAAATTGAGCTACAAAAAAGCATCTATTTAAAAGATCTACAAGCAACAAGCAATTCTTTACTAAACTTCAAGGCTCTGTGCTATCCTGTTTAGATCTTCAACAACCGACGAAGAATCGGTAATATGACGAATGACCACATCCAGAAGATCTTTGAATGTCTTCTTTTTTCCTTCGATTGGTGTCTGCATCATCAACTGAGTCAGTTTGAGTTCTAAGTGCACATTTAAAAGTCTTATTGGCTCCTTTTAAAATTTAGTCACTTTAATTCTTTAATTTTCTATCTAAGAATGTGCTTTTCACGTTCAAAATTTTCAACCTGAGTTTCAGAATCCACTACAAAAATATGGACTTTTGAGAGCTCAACATATAGCCTTTCTGCTTATCCTCTCAACCTCTCAACCTCTCAATGCTATATAATGGGTTTCCAACGCTATCAAGTAAATAAATATGGCGTAGTCAACGCTATCAATCAAAAGGCGGGAAAAAATTTATTTTGTTCGAGAATAAAAAATGCGTTCATTGCCCTTCCTCACCTCCTCCAGCAAACACTATCCTTCATTCACTTTGTCACCTCCGAAAAACAACCAAACTCCGCGAAATCCCTGGACCGCAACACACAAACAAAATACTAAATCGCGAAACCCTAACCGCCATCATCAAAAAGTCGATCCCAAATTAGTGTCGTAGTCCCTCTCTCACACAGTCGATCCCAATCTCTAAACACAGCCACCATGTCAATTTCCTAGAACCCTAAATCACTTTTGTAATGATCTGAAGGTAATTTCAATTTTCATCATTAATTTTTACTTAAAGATGCATTTTATTATATTCCTGGTTTACTCTCCATGATGCGCTAATTTAAGATTTGTTTGTAGAAGGTATACGAATCAATTACTGTTTAGTGAAAATTTTGACAAAATTTCTCATTTCATTCATACGCTTCAACCTCTCTGTCAACCTATTGTTTTATGTTTATATCGATCCGTTTTATGTCATAACGATTATGACCCTTGCTCATACTTTGTATGTTCGCTGTCGTTTACACTAACATAGTCCGGAAGTTAGAGAGTAGACAATATGTTTGTCTGCTACCGTTTTAGTGGTTCTTTTCAAGATTTAATATGTTAAACTTTGTTCACTCCCTTTAATTTGCTTTGTTTATACCAGTTTGTTCATTGAACCTGGTTTGGTTGTGTATGTTGAATAACTGTTCCATCTATCTTAACTATACATCGGCATAAAAGACTTTTCAATCAATTATTTGATGAAGTGAAGGCATGGTAAAATATTGCATGTGGTCGTGGCAACCTTCGGTGATTAAGTTTTACTTTGACTACTTGATGATCGTATTTAATACTGCATGCCTACCATTCTTCGTTGATTGTAGTTTGGGTTAAATGACGATATCTTACCTCTTCCTTCGATTGCAGTTTATACCTTTCTCTCACATTCATATAGCATAATACCATATCTGTTTGCCATCATGGCGGCTTGTAGTCAAGGATCCACAGATTCTGGTACTCATAAACTCGCAGCCTCTGATTCATCATGGTCTGGTTCTCTCTCCCTTCAATTTGTTCTTCCTCTATTATTTAACATACAGTAGTTCCTGTCATGCCCTAGATGCCACACAGAGATTGTCACCATCACTTCCACTGGACCATAGTCAAGATTATGGTCCAAAACTTTGGTGCTCAGGAGCAGACTGTATATGTGTTGTTGCATAACTTGGGTTTCACTACATTTCATCGCAACATCAACTAAGTTCAGTGCACTCCAACCTCTTAGTATCAAAAAATGATAATATAGTATGCGTCTTCCACTCACACTTCTTTCGGACATCATATTTCTTGCAATCAATAATTCATTGACTATCATGTTTAGTATTTTTTCGGAGTTTTTCATTATACTGTATAATTTTCATCGGAATTAATAATATTTTGAAAATTGAAAAGTATTTTAAGTGATCTGTAAAATTTTCCATACACTTGAAGTTTATAAAATTCCGTGTTATTCAAAAATAAAATATAGGTTGATACCATCAGGACTTTATGAAAGCTAATATTTCAACTTTTAAATTAAATTATGGCATCTTTTAATATTCTTCCATATGATTGACCAGTATATTGTGTCTCATTTATATTTCAGCTTAAACTGTGAAAATGCAAATGATAACTTGGATTTGATCATACAATTTTTAATACCCCATTTTATCTCTTATTTGAAGCTAATTCATTTTTGTTCTTTTATCATTTTTCCATTGTCAATTGTGAGGGTTTGATATATGATATATATGCTAGTTATGAAATCATATTTAACATTATACCCAGTATAGGTAGTAATTTAAACAACCTACTGTCACAGGCTATAAATTTATATTTTATTTCTAAAGTATTTCCTAATTGGCCTAACATTGTTATATTATTTAGATTTCTTTATTATTTTCTATTTAAAAACTTTAATAATGTGGTTGACTTCTACAATTTAGATTAAAATGTGTTTGTTGGGTAACTTCAAGAGCCTTTTATTTTAGAAAATGATGGGTTGAATCCATATTCAATCTAATGTCGTGTCTTAATTTCCCAATACATTTGAATTTTTTTAACGTAAATATACTTGAGTAAACTTGTAAGATATTTTTTATTACATATTTTACTATCTTATCGTTCACACAATCTTTAATCTCTTAGTAGATAATTTTTTTTATAGCATTTACCACAAACTTAATTCTCTTTCAAAAATCTATTTGAATCTAATTAATTTTTATTGCAATTTTTTTACATTAGACTTATAAATTTTATGATATGTAGCTCTATTTACCCTTTTTATTGTAATTTATATGAAAGTCATGTGTGAGATGGCTATATTAAGCACAATTGGCCACTGAGTAAATGACGTAATTAAAATTAGATTCTCGTTTGCTTCATTTACATCGTTAGTAGTAGTTGCTGCAGCGGATGTATGTTTAGATCGTAATAACTAATTTTTCTCAGATCCAACACTACAAAAATAACCAAGTAAATACCTATCTAGGACTTGAGACACAGAGAGCAACAACTTACATGACAATGAATACCTGGTAATTGAAGATATTAATTCTATAGTTTCTCCGTTTATGTTCATTATAGATTCATGAGCCTTTTCCCATTGTTGTGCATTACATTTTGTGTTATCCATGCTGTAGTTTTCACATGTATGGTTAAATTTGTATGTAGTGTAGGGTTAAATTTGTGTCTCAACAATTTGGTTTTCATTTATTACCATTGCTTAAGACCTTCTACAAAGTAGTTTTGTTGTGTATCGATTAACACCCATTCATTTTTAACTGAAGAACTGATTTCATATGCTGTAGATATTTCATTTCCAAGAGTGCTAGTATTATCTATTGTGCATGCATGGAGATCATTGGTTGCCACTTGAACCTACATAATTTAATTCAAATTATGTTCCAGTCTGTATCTACAACCTGTATAGTTTTTGCAGTAGTGATTGGTCAAAGACTCAAAATAACATACTGAAATTGTCATCATGTTTTCATTAAATTTATCAAATATTTATATGTTAGGGACCACATATATATCAAAACTACCAGTAATTATATGATAAAGAGTAAATATTATGTATCAGGTTTATCAAATATTACCTAGGGGTTCAACCATAAGTAATGTTAATTTCCTGGCACCTTCTGTGGTTTAATCTACCCAAACAATTTTTAGAGTTTTAAATATTTTTAAACTAATATATGATTATTATTTTTGTAGGTCGAACTTTCTGTTGATTCATGAGTTTTGATTCATGACACAAGCTTCAGAGATCATACGACGAATTACAAAGAGAATACTATACGAAAGCGACAAAAAGAGAATAAACGTATATTATGCACTACAAAGGAGACAAGACTACAATCCAGAGATTAGTATGAATATTTTATTTTATTGAATCTTAGAATATTGTTAAAATCATTCCTCAAGTAGTCACACACACACAAAAATTGATTTATATTGATATATACATAAATTAGTGTGTACTGTGCAATTGACTACAGGTCGGCTGACCGACCAGAAACCTCGGTCGACCGACTCTGTGTCAAATGCACAGATATACATTTTTCTATGTACGGGTTTGAAACTCAGCTGACCGACCAGAAACCTCGGTCAACCGACTTGAACATAACGGCTAGTTTTCTGAAGAGTTGCGATTGTTCATGAAGAGAAATGTCCTTCAATCCAAGAGATACGGACACAACTTTTGATTGAAACTCTTCATGAAAGATTGTAACTATTCTACAACTATATAAACATGTTCAATTCACTTCTACAACAACCAATTCATGTTTTAATTCTGAAATCTATTCTCTATTATTCTCTGCAAATAAAAAGCATTCATTCTCATTCAATATCACTAGAATCCTTGAATTAATTCATATACTTCGATTCTACGTGATTATCTTCCTTCTAAATCTTCACACACATACATACTCTTGAGGATTTGATTATAGGAAAGTTGTACTATCAAAAGACAATCAGTGTTATTCAGAACACATTCGTCAACAAATTATTTGTATTAAGTTAAAGTCCTCTTCGGCTGTTGAGGCGGAAAATTCCTGTTCGGCTGCTCAGGTGTCGTATACCTATTCCTTCGGGTTAAGTGAGAGGTTTAGTTTAAATCCAGAGGGTATTCTGGGACTGGACGTAGAACGGGAAGTTCGAACCAGTATAAAAATTCCTGGTGTCATTTTACTATACTGCTTTTATATTCCGCACTATTTATAGTATTAATATCATCTCTATACTCTGTATTATCATATATCCATATTACACGGTCCATAGCGCACTTTCACTTTCTGTTCAATTAAAGAACAGAGAAACAAAGGAGGCAGATAAGTGTGCATTATTGACTAAGTAAGTGTTCTTCTTTATCACTTGTTAATTATGATATGAGAATGCAAGCTGCGTTCATAAATATATATACAGTTAGGCAATGCATTATTGCTTGTAGTCCTGTCATTTAAAGTTTTTTATTTTTGTTTTATGTTTTGAAATGCCACCAGAAGAGTAGTATCTGATGTAAACTACCATGCTTTCGAACTATTTCTTGTTTAATATATGAAGTTATCTGCAAAGTATTAACAATAATATGAAAACAACCTATTGAAATTTGTATCAAATATTTGTCATCCGCGTTAATTACGACATAGAGATAAGAAGCATGGGTAAGTGTTCTCAGAAAACTACACAACAACAATAACAACAACTAAGCCATTATTTCCAAACAAGTAGGGGTAGGCTAGAGATGGAACCCAAAACTAAATGATAAAATCAGTCTAAAAGTCATAACAATAACAATAATAAAATAAAGTCAAATAAGTAAATTAGTAATAATAATAATAACTAAGTAAAAAAAAATAAAAAAACAAAAACAAAAACAAAAACATATAAATAAAAAATGAAAAAAATGATAATAATAATACTAATAGTAATAATGGTGCTACTAGTAATAATGGTCGAAGACCAAACCCTACGTCTTAGGCTCATGTTTTCTAGTCCTATAATCTAAAACTTATAAAACTCATAGCTCATGGTTCTGGTACGTAGATTGCTAACTTCCACACGCTCCTGTCCATCACCAGCTCTTCGGATATATTTCAATCCTTCAAGTCCCTTTTTACTACTTCTTTCCACGTCAACCTTGATCGACCTCTACCTCTCTTTGAACATTCGACGTGGCTTATAATTCCAACGCGCACAAGTGCCTCGGGCGGCCTCCGTTGGAGATGTCCAAACCATCTTAAGCGATGTTGGATTAGCTTCTCCTCAATTGGTGCTACTTCAAGTTTATCACGTATATCATCATTTCTAATTCGGTCTCTTCTTATATGACCGTAGCTCCATCGCAGCATACGCATCTCTGCTTCACTTAACTTATGGACGTGTTGGATTTTAGTAGACCAGCATTTTGCACCATACAACAATGCATGTCTGCTTGCCGTTTTGTAGAACTTTTCTTTAAGATTCCGTGAGACTTTCCTGTCACTGAGAATGCCAGACGCTTGTCGTCATTTCACCCATCCCTCTCGAATTTAACATCTTCGTCAATCTCACCATCCTACTGCAACATTGATCCTAAATATCGAAAGGATTCCTTCTTGGGAACTATTTGTCCGGCCAGAGTGACATCTCCATCCTCCGACCTGACATAGCTGAACTTGCACTTCATATACTCTGTTTTAGTTCTGCTAAGCCTAAATCCCTTTAATTCTATAGTCTGTCTCCACAGCTCCAGTTGTCTATCAACCCCAATCCTATTTTCGTCAATTAGCACAACATCATCAGCAAAGAGCATACACCAAGGAATCTCACCTTGGATACCCTTCGTAACCTCATCCATTACTAGGGCAAAAATGTAGGGGGTCAAAGCTGACCTTTGATGTAATCCTATGTTAATGGAAAAGTCACTGGTTTCACCATCGCATGCTTACATAAAGAAAATTTGTTTGAAACTAGGATAAACTGCACGCCCTTCGCACGTGATATGGCAAACATCCATTCAAACACCACGTGCTTCACGCGTGGTATGGCAAACAATTTTCCAAATTCCATGTTATGGAAAATAGTTGTTCAAACACCATGCACTTCACGCTTGGTAGGACAAAAATTTGTTTCAATAATGCATACTTAGTGGATGGTGTGGGTAAATTTTATTCAACTGGAATGCACTCTAGGCGTGATAGTGGGAAAATATACACGAAGTGCATGCAGTTCATGAGTTTAAGGAAAAGTTTATATGCAAATGTATATTTATTCAACGGTGAGAAAGACATAAATTTCCATAACAGTGTTTATCACCACATCTCTGCTCCAGTGAGCTGAATGCAAGTTAAGCTGGAAATGCAAGAAGAAAATTGACTAAGTAAACAAATGGTTAAAACCAATATAGAATTATTCAGAAGTTCATAATTGATATGCATATTGAAACATTTTTAACTGGCCATCTAGTTGCTATCTTAGTATTTTCCACATATTCTTTATGCGCCTGCACAACACAATCCCAAACCTAAGAATCGAAGAGGATAACAATATTAGGAACGATGATTGAACTTATATGTTACTATAATGAGTTAAAGTAAGAAGACAATACCTTACTCCCAACACTATTCCTTTGTATAGGCCATGTACTTTTCGCTATTTCAATGGGTTGGTTTGGATAAACATGTCGTCCCTTTTAAACAGTAATTGTAACGACCCCAAATTTTCTATATATTTAAATTAATAATTAATTGTATTTTTGAATAAAAATAGTAAAATAAATTTGATTTAGGTGATGCGAGTTTCCCCGATATCCAAGTATATTTGTATAAATCGTTTAAAAATTTAAATTTTTGTATATATGAGAATATATATCTGTATTTGAACATATCTGACTAAATTGTTTAATTAATTAGTAATTAATATTGATTTAGTTAAGTTATGGATTAAGTGTGAATTATTGGAAATAATGTATTCGAATTAAAATTGAATTGGAGTTTATAAATAACATAAAGGTATTTGAATTCAATCTTAATCTATGGATTTCAGAAGTTGTGTAAATATAACAAAATTCTATTAATAAGTATTTAAGTTAAAAAATAGAAATAGAAATATATACATATAAATATAAGATAAACTATATAAAATATAAAGTAAACAAATTTGTAAATAAATTTTAATAAAAATAGAATGTAGAACATTTAAATAAAATCTAACAACAAACTAAATTAGAAATTCATTTATCTTATAAAATAATATTTTTAAAGACAAGTGTGTAAACAAATCAAGTTGAAATAAAAATACGTTCAAGTATAAAACCAGATATTCAAGTATGTAGACTTGAAACCTAACATGACAACAGAAGAAAACAAACAAAATACATACAAGTACCTTCAGCCGAGACAAGAAAAAGAATAAATATTCATGTACATGAGGATAGCTTGCAAATGAAGATAAGTATATAGATTTGTACAACAAACAAAAGTAAGCATAATCAACTAATGGTTCGAATAGGAGATGCAAGCCTGAGAAACAAAAAGAATTAAAAAGCAAAGTAAAATATGTGTGCATGTGGCTTGTAGGTGAAGTCTCAGGTAAGTGTAAAGAGAAAATAGGATAAGTATCAAAGGGAACATCAAGTACAAATAGCATTAAATGTGCATATCCTAGCAGCAAACATAATCTATTCGAATTGCATAAAAACTTCTTTCAGCCTCCAAAACTATGAACTATCTCTGATAATTTGTACAAAATGTACACTGTTTTGTAAAAGAAAATGATGCCCTGTTTTATATATCAGCCTGTAAGCATTTTTCCCCATTCCAGTTTTCACTTTCCTTTCGAACTAAAGAAGACTAAAAATGAAACTCCATTTGAAAACCCAAACAAGCTTCTACATCATCAAATACAATTAAACATAAGCAACTACAACAAAGTGGAGAAGCAAAATGATTTGAAGATCAAAGTTGAAAACATGTTTCCAGTTCTCAAGTTCAATCTGTCTGCAAAACTAAGTGCTCTGTTCTTCCTTCTGAAGTAAGGTGAGCAACTCCTATGTTTTAAAAAGCCTAATCTGTTTTGATTTTTTTTCTTGATGCTGGTGAGTAAACATGTTTTTTTTTAAGATTCAACCATGATTCAAACTGAGTAGATGAGTTATAGCAGGTAATATGCTATGTGGATATATATATATATATATACAGATGAAAATTTTCATGTTTGCTAATTCTATTTGTTCTGGAAACACTTGTCTGTCATCTTCAGCTCTGTTTTTTTTAGACAAGGTTTAATCAAGTAAAACTTTAAAATCCACTTCTTCAATCCCTGATTGATTTTTGTTTGCAATAACTAAGTTGGTTTAAAACATCATCTATGGATTAAAATTTGTTTCATACTCGATCATGAAGAAGTTGACTCTGTAACATTTAGTTTACAGTAAAAAGAACAAATCCTTGATTAATTCGAATATTGTTATATGTTGATTCAATCTTATAGCTTGAATCTACATGCAAAAAGAAGATTTTTACAACACAAATGAAGACTTTTAAATTAGTATTTAAAGAGCAGTTCGTATATAAGCAAAGGTTGCATTTTCATAAATTTCTGATGATCAAACCAATTTCGAGTGTTTAAATCTTGCTTGAGGGAAGTATGGCCATTGATGATCACAGGAAAAATGTAGAAACAATTTTCTATTGCAAGAGATAGGAGAACAAATTAAAACTAGGGTTCTTGGACTGTTAAAAATGGCGTTGAGAACTTGGGCTCGTCCTCACTCGACAATGCGTCGAGTTGCTCGAGATCGAGGGGTAGGTTAGCGTAGGGGGGTGTCGTGATATGAGCGAAGTTTGGGCATCTCAGGTGGCGTGAGCGATGGTGGCGAGGTGGTTTTGTCATTTGGGTCGAGTGCAGTATTTCGATCGAACTGTTGAAATTCGACTAGAATTTTTTGAAGGCGAATCGAGTTGGGTTCTCGGGTTTACGGGGAATTTGCAACTTGCCGACGTTGGTGGGGTTCGCCGGAGCAGCGGCGAGAAGCCGTGCATGTGCACGACTTGGTGATGGTGTCAGGAGGTTGATGATGGGGGATCTCGAGTTGTTACTCGAGTATAAGGATGGTTTGCTTCGAGTGAAGCCTGGGTGAGCACGCATTTCCTGTTGTTGAAGCTGTAGTTTAAAACTTAGAAAAAAAAAGAAAGGTACGCGAGGAAGAGGAATGACTCGGGGGGGGGGGGGGGGGGGAACGATGGGGAACTCGAGTAACTACCCAAGTGAGCCTGGGCATTCACGTGTTGTTTCAAAAAAATGGGTTATGCAGAATAAATTTCGAGTTTATAATGTAAAACGAATTTTAGTATCTATGAACTGATTAAGGGGGACTATTTTAAGTTAAAAATTGATTTCAAGTTTTAAGTAAATTGGAGATTAATTTAAAAGTAGTTAAGAAATGTTATTAGTGAATGAAGACAATTAACTAGGGATTATTAAGTAATTAAATTGATGTGATTAATTTTGATAGTTAATTAGATTAATAAATTAGATAATCAATTATAAATTGATTTAAATGTAATTACTTAATGAAAGTAATTAAGGATAAATTACTCATTGTAATTGATTTTGGATATTTTGATTAATTGGAGTTAATTAAATTAGTTTAATTAACTTAAGAAAATAATTGGATAAGTGAATTTACTTAGTGAAATTTATGGAGATGATTAAATAAAGGTTAATTAATTTATTATAAATGGTTAATTAATAAATGATTAAAGAAAAAATTTATCAAAATGATTTGTAAATTATTAATGTTAATTAACCCGGATTAGTAATTCATAGGAAATTTATCTGATTTAAATTAATCAGACAATTTATTGACCTTATTTATGGATGTTTGGATTCTGTTGATTGTCGAATTGTTTGATATCCCTGATATATGATGCTTTGTGATATACCCTGATTTATGTGGAGATCTGTAATTTCTTTATCTGTGATATTTATACATCTCTGATCTGTATGTGAAAGATAAGCGTTATAGTTTATATCGCTTATCAACTATATCCTGTATTTTAATCTGTGATGATTGAATCGTGTTGCACTATTGTGTTAAATCCCGGACCACACCTTTACACACACAAATATGGATTTCACGTGGAAACCGGTTAAGTCACAGATAATTTACATTTGATGTTTTTGAAATTGAAATTTTAATTTCAATTGATTTTGAAATTTGAAATCTGGGTTTAAAGTAGAAGCTTTTGAAATGGAATTTCAAAGATAAAAGTTATTTTGAATAACTTAACCGAGTTTTTGAAAATTTAAATAATTAGATTTAAATTTGAATTCAAATTTGAAATTGAATCCTATGATTGAAACTAGGGATTAAAGATGATATAAATGTGTTTGTATGAATTAAACCATTTTAAAAGTATAAGTTGGGAATTTGAATTTAAACCAAGGATTTCCACTCGTATGGATAAATCAGATTTTCTGAAATAAAACTGTTTGTTTTCAAATGATAAAAGCTTTCAGATAGGAAATGAAATTCCAGTTTAATTAAAGGAATTTCAAGTTTGAATTGAAAAATGTTTTTCCAAGTTATGAATGAATTCTTTTTGAAAACTATGAATTAAATCTGTTTATTTTTAACAGATTTAAAATGATGAATTGTTTAACCATTTGAAATGAAATTGTTTTGAAAACTATAAGTTAAATCTTTGATTTAAAGATTTAACGAGTTAATCAAATTGAAATGGGAATTAATTTGGAAAATCTGTGATTAAATCTTTTATTTAAAAGATTAAAGTGTGGGAATTGTTTTAAACCGTTGAAGGTTGTTAAAATGAATCTTTTTGTTTAAAAAGATTAAAATGGTAATTTGATAAACCATTTGAAGAAAGATTTTGGGTAATAAGTTGTGACTTAATTGAATTCCCAATATCCATATGTTTTTAAATATTGCGCTCATTATTCGGGTTAGCCGGGAAAGGACCTTTGGGTCGTATAACCCATTCCGAATAGTGATACGTCGTATATGGATGGCATTTGAAGACCGGTGATGAAGACCGGATATTTTCGAAAATGAAAGGACAACCTGTCGAATGTCTCTGCACTGAGTTGCTCCGGTATAGAGATTTATATCACTCTTTTGTGACGGGAAGTCCGGACGTGATTGGAAATTATCCGGATGTGCAAGGGCTTTGTGAGAAGTGCCTTCGGTTCTGTTCGAACCCGGAACAGACTTGTATGGATACATGTCTGACATTACACTTTGAGATATAAAGCCGATTTCTTTCAAATACATTTCTGTTGGTGGCGGAGAATTTATTCTCTTAGCTTAACACCCTTCTCTGAGACGTACGAGCTCAGAGGTTATGTAGTTGAAATTTATCAGCGATATATCCCAATTTGGTAATGTGGCATGCTGAGTGTTGCTGTGTGATGATCAATGTTTGATCATTTGTGATATGATCATTTGTTTGATCATTTATCTTTGTGATCATAGGTTGATCATCTGTTGACCCAAAGCGTGGCTTTTTGAAAAAGCGTAGCTTTGTGGACGAGACTTCGTCGAGCCTCACAACCCGGTAATGGTCGAAACAGGAATTGTGCGGCAAGGTTTTCAGGGTTAGCTCCCCTAGGGTATGACCATTCCTTCTGGAAAAGGGTAGTATCATGGTATGGAGCCCAGATACTTACTCATGTGGATACACTTTCTTTATGATGTGTGATGTTGGTTATCGAGCGCTCGGATAAAGGTCCCAAAGGACCGGGGGTGGCATATCTGAGGTTTCTTTTATCCCTTGGGAAAAGGGGTTGCCGGCCTTGTTTGGCAGAGAACAGTTGGTTCTCGGAGCGTCCCGCCAGAGGCGTTTCTTTCGTGGAATAGGAAGTTCCTTAGCCTGACCATTTGTTGGAAATCCAAACAAAACAATACGAGCCCTGTACGGTTTTAGTTGTATTACCTGCCATGGAATGTGGTGGTAACCTGCTATTGAACATGGTAGCTATAGTAGGCATAAGTGCGAAATGTCTATGCTGGCTAAGATTTATATTCTACTTTCGAAATTGTTTTCTGCACTATGCACTAGTAATAATATCAAATGATTTGATTTTGCGTAGTAAGCATCTTTGACTATCATAAGAAGAAATCTTCTCCAATTCTGCGTTTGCATTGTGTGTGTGGTGGGAGGTCTTATGGTAGTTTCATTTTTCAAAAGCATTGCGAATTGACTTTAAAATTCTTTTGTGTTCGTTTTTAAAGATAAACTGTTTTTGTTGCTCACACCAGTCCCATGACTGATCCGGAGTTTATTGTTTCTTTCCTAAACTCTGGGTGCTCATAATTTCCCACACGGGCAGTCTAGAGTTGGGTTTTTCAGATATTCAGGTTTAGTAGATTATCTGGAGCTAGTTCATTCATCGGAGTTGCTTATCTTGGAGTTGTGGATTCATTCTTGTCTGAAGATCATTTTGGAGTTATCACTTCTATTGATATCGTTCCGCTGCTGATGTTATCGTTTTCTTTTCCGCTGCTATTTGTTGTATCATATCTCTGATGTATATAGATATTCATTGTATCATCATTGTATCTGGATATTGTATCAGATATTGTATATCTATATTCTTTTATTTCCGTTGTGTTGTTTACTTAATGTTGTTATAAGCTCCGGCGACTCGGATTTGAACGCTCGAATCTACGACATTCGAGTACGATGTAAAGTATGGATGTCGATTTTCGAACGCGAAAAATTCGATACGTTACAGTAATGATGGTAAACTGAAGTATGTATGTATGTAATTAGAAGAATAAACTTACAAAATTGTCAAATACAATGACATTAGCCCCATACTTATGTAGAATATCCACAACTTTAGAAATAGTCACATCTCCATTTGCCCAAATTTTTGCATGAATAATGAGATTATTAAATATTTTTGTAGCTATTTGTCGTGCATCATTTGCAGTTGACATATTCATCCAACCGTAACGTGTGTAGCCAACAGTTGAAAATGGATTTAAAAGTTGAAGGTGGAGCTGACTGAGTAGGAAAAGTAAGGGAAAGAATTTTAGAAAATAAACAACTTACTTTTGTAGCAGTGCAAACTCAGTAGAAGATTATAATGGTAGAGAAGTTAAATAAAAAGAAGAGTGGTGGAAGTTAATTAGTGCATGGAGAATCAGTCTTTTTCGAAATGTTGATGAGGAGGTGGTTGAATACACAGTAATGGATGGTACCATCCTTTTTGTTCTGTTATATTTAGGAACAAATATTTGTTTTGGAATATTTATTTGCAACCCACAGTGTACACGTTAAAATATTAACATATTAAGATACAAACATATTGACATGGTAACATATTAACATAACGTGGTATATTTTGATAAAATTAATTTTGAAGCTAACCATAAAACGTAGTTCTTGTCATGGCCCATGTCATATTGTATAATTTATGGCAACAAAATTATAGTTTGAACAAATCATGGCATCATTTTACATTAAAGTCAAATATGAATTACTGGATATGGTTAAAGGTAAGGTTTCTCGCCATAAATATCAGTGTCCATGTAATATGATTCCTTGATGTAAAAATAATAGGTAAAATAAATGCATAACTAACATTTGAATTTTTCTCCTGATGTTCAAATCCATTCCCATAGTCAAACTAATCATATATGAACACCAATTCAAGTATTTAGAAAATATGGTATGCTAAGGAGAAGGAGATGGATGAATGGATGATACTGTCCTTTTATATTATGTTATATTTGGAAATAAATTTATGGTAACCGAATTTATGTTTATGGTATATGGAAAAAACAAAGTATTCAGAAAATTTTGGTATGATATTAAATCCATATAATAAACTTGCTCAGATATAACAGTTATAGGTAACACTAATGTGTCAACTAATATATGAATTTGTGTACTGGTACCCAAATTTCTTCATAAATGGAAATATTGGAACACATGCATTTAATACAGAAGCAAAGTTTGGAAAGATTTTGAACGGAAATGTGGCATAAAGATATATATTTAGGCTGATTCTGTTCCTACCCTGTTTTCTACCTTTCACACCCCGCCGCTTCATCAATTTTTAGGTTTTTAAAAATTGTTCCTATCTTCGAACCACACCATATTAGGTTTAAAAGAAATAATTACATACAAAAGCTCTAAAGAAGCGATGTTTATGTAAAAACCTCGCTCGGTCCAAGAGAGGTTCGTATAACAACCTAGTTCGGACCCAGCGAGCTTTGTGTAACAACCTAGTTCGAGTCGAGTGAGGTTTCTATACCAACCTAGCTTGGACCAAACGTGGTTTGTGAATAAAAAACGTCAAAGCGGAACGTGGTTTAAAAAATATAAGGATATTTTTGGAATGAATTAGGGGAGAAAGGTAAAAAGTGGGGTGTGATGATTATTTATAACCCAGTGGAGTGCGGAGGAAAAATGGGTGGGAATAGAACTAGCCATATATTTATATTGCAGTTAAACTCTAATATAGCTATGGAATATGACAACTATAACCGTACTTATTGACATCATGCATGCTCCAGTAGTTAATATTTATTTCCCATGCTTTTTTTCAATATAGGATTAGTTGGTTCCATTGATTTTCTTCAAACTTAACTCCACTTCCTTGCATTACTCATTTGCTGTTGTCTCTTTGACTAATTATATACTACCGTATCTCTCTAGCTAGTTTTCACTTGCTATTTATACACAAACTAATATAGACTGTGTGAAGAAAATGTCAAGCAGAAGGTCAAGGACTAGGTAGTCGACTTCGGCCAGGATCAGTGATGATCAAATTGCTGATCTTGTATCTAAATTGCAATCTTTGCTTCCTGTAGCTCAAGCTCAAAGACCTGACAGGGTTAGTTTGTGTTCATATTTGATTATTCATACATAAGCGCTACATTTGCAAAACATATCATCCGAAGTTTAAAAAGAATGATATCAATTCATAGCTTGAAAATACTAATCTTACTGGCCAATTTAAAGTCAGTAAATGCCTACTTATAGAAGGATACATGTGTGTTGTTGTGTAATAGTTTCCTCTTATATGCCGATATTCACTGGGTAATCTCAAGGCTTTATAAAAAGTGTTGTACATTCATGACTTTGAACATTGCTACTATTACCAACTGAAAGTTAGTTTTAAATGCCTACATATGAAAGAGAAATGTTTACAAATCCATAAACGCTTACATATATTCATGATGATTCTGAACATTGCTACTATTTTTATAAGTTAGTTCTAAATGCTACATGTAAGAGAGAGACTGATGTTTGTTGGGTTTTCCATATATCAGTTTTTCTCTCTATTTTTCTCCCTTTCTTTAACAAAAAAAATATAAATTTTATAAAATATCGACTTTCTTCATATCATCTATTTATATAAAAAATTTGCCCAGATTTAGCAGCAATAGGTAAAACTAATGTACCGATTAAAATACAAATTTGTTCACTGATACCCAAATTTCTTCATAAGTGGATATTGGAGAACATGCGTTTAAATTTGAATTTGTAATGCAACGATATTGAGATTGAAATTGTAAAATGAAAATGATTTTTATTGATAAATATGATACAATACTTTGTTCAGATAATTGATACAAAAATGAATAATGTCTGTACAACGGTAACTCAGCTATATATATAGAATTATATGATAATGGGCTACAGATCAGGAAGCCCAGACCCGACAATGCAGAGGTAAATAGCTGAACTCTTGGATGCCGTTGATATATGAGTGAATGGCTGAGATTATAATGAAGTAATACAGAAGCATATATACGATGCTCTCCACTAAGATAATCCAATACTCCACCACAAACCCTACTTCGGCTAGGGTTTGTGGCGATTTAACCCCAAATTCACGATAATTTAATTCGAGCATGAATTGAAAGAAATTTGTAACAACCCGGGATTTGCATTACCAATTAATAAATAAAAGTTAGGATTTTTATTTATTTTAATGAAGCATAAAAGGATTTGGAATAACAAAAATTTATTTGAAAAAGGCTATTTTAATTAAATGGGAAATATGGGATTTTAAAATGAGGATAAAATGTTATTTTTGGAAAGTTAAATATTTTAGGAGAGATTTTAAAACGGGTTTGAATAAGAAAAATGAGTTTTATAAACATACATGAACACTTAGACTAATTTTTGGAAACATGTAAATAACTCTCTTCTTATTGAGTTACTAAACCTAACCCAATAATCCACCCTAAACCTCCTCTATAAATTATCTCAAACTCTCCTAACCTCATTCATTCATCCCTAATCAAAACCCTAATCATTCCCTAAAGCTTTCTCAACAAAAATGTCCTCTACCTTCATCTCCTTCCAGTTTTAGCTTATGCAAGTCATTCTATGCAAAGGTAATGCAAATACCCACCTCAAATCCGTTTTTATATTTTTCTCATTTCTGAAATTTATTTGGTAACACATATTTTATGTGTTTTTTTGATCTTATAGCCTCCTAATCATCTTTTGTTAACTTGGGTTGATGCTATAGTAGTGTTTGTTGCTTTCTAAATAGGTATATTGCTAAAAACATCTTCTAATATGTGTTTAATCATCTTTTGATTTCAGTAATCATTTAGTAACACATGTTTTATTATGTAACATGTAAATCATAGCTCTTTGATCCTCTTTGCTTTCATTTTGGGTGTGCACACAAGTTGCTTGCTATATTGGTTGAGGTAAAATTGCTAGCTAAATCCTTTTCTACTTGATGCTTCTATAATTTTCGTTTTGGAATTGTAGCTGAAACGAAATCAGACATAACTTCTTCAATTCTCATCCGTTTTTGGTCAAGTTTTTTTTGCTGCAAACTAGATTCAATAAGGAACACTTTTTGTTCAGTGAGTTTTCTGTAATTTTGCCATTTAGATGACCTGAAATGCGTTCAAAGACAGAAAACCAATTCTGTCTTTAACAAGTTATCTTGAGTTTCAATCTGATATTGTTTTGCATGTATCTCTCTCGTTTTTGATCCGAATTAGATAATTTTGGATGTTCCGGAAAGCTTAAAACATATGCTACAATTTTTGTTCAGTGAGTTTTCTGTAATTTTGCCATTTAGATGACCTGAAATGCGTTCAAAGACAGAAGACCAATTCTGTCTTTAACAAGTTATCTTGAGTTTCAATCTGATATTGTTTTGCATGTATCTCTCTCGTTTTTGATCCGAATTAGATAATTTTGGATGTTTCGGAAAGCTTAAAACATATGATACAATTTTTGTTCAGTGAGTTTTCTGTAATTTTGAGTCTAACTAGGTCAAAAATTGGTTTTTCTACTATCTTCCCGAGAGCGATACACATATTAGCTCTGTGGATGAAACTGAAACTATTTTGGTCATAACTTTTGAGCCGCTAGTCGGAATTTGACGATTTTGGTCTCGTTGGAAAGATGGAGTTATGAACTCCATATTTGGAAAGTTTGGTCATCATCTGAGTTCATTATACTCTTCGAATTTCCTGTCAGAGGTTAACCCAGATCGCTATGCAAAACAGTGCATTTCATGTTTCTGTGTCCGAATTTGGAACGTCGCTACGCCTTCGTTTCAAGTCGGAATCGAGTAATTCTTTTTGCGTTCTGAAGTAGGAATGTCGGACTACGTTCCTACCAATTTTCATGCCATTCGGATTCAGTCTGCTGGTCCGAATAATTTTCCGAACTTGGGTTCGCGTCAGTTTTGGACTATTTTCCAACACTTGGAATATTTTCAGTGATTTTCTGGTTTTATCGATTTCTTTGAGATTTGTCTCTGGATTTTGTACACGGGCCTTATAAAAAGGTTTTAAAAGGATTTTTCGCTCCGAAATGGCTCTTGAAATTATTATATAATATTATTTTTAATTAGTAGACTATTTACTCCATAATAGGAGAGTTTTCAAAAGCCATTTTAGAGTGTTCTCAAAATCAATTATAAATCCGTTTCGAACCATTATTTTCTATAATAAAAATCTCACACTCACTTTTTAGCACGTCAAGTGAAGTGGAAAGGTGCTTAAATGGTTAGGAAATCTCCGGCCTATGGAATCGTGTGTATTTTCTTTCCGGTTAATCCCCGACCTATTCGATTGATCGTTTTGACCTTTGGGTCTAGTTTACCGATGATACGAGGTGGACTTTTTATTGTTTGGAGTGTGAGCTTGCTATTGGTTAGTAAACCGTTTAGTGCGAACGTGGGGTATGGGACTCATCGTTAACACTTTACGGGTTCCTCTCCAAGAAGTTTGTGACACATTAGCCTCTGGGCAGCCAGTACTGGACCTCTGGGTCACCACGCCTCTGGGCAACTGTCTCTGGACACCTGTTCTATGGAGCAGTTTCTTCTTCGGCGTGTGCCTCTGGGCCTTTATCCTTCTGGGAAGGATCTCGCCGTCTCGCGCGTTCCGCATCTGTGCGAGTGATCGATCACAACTCTATAGTACTTGGCAATAACGACTCCGGTCGGTGCACGTGCTATACTTGTATTATCTGATGATTTTTATATCCATTCGAGTACCGCCATTCGGTGTTGGTTCTATGGAACCATACGATGTAAGTGCGATTACCTTGTGGATTCACAGTGTCTCTGGGCACTGCTTTTTAGTGTTTGATTTCATTGACTTTTCAGTATATCCCCATTGCTCTTTGGAGCATCGATCTTTGCTTGGGCATTGATTACAGACTCTGGTCTGTTTGCACAAAAAATGGACAAACACCTCAAAGTCGTATGATTTAGTAGATCTTATGTTGTTCTTAGTGAGTTGGGTGATTTATGCAAATATATGAAAAGCAAGGGCTAAACTGTAAAAAGACACGCAGATTTATAGTGGTTCAGCCAGAATGTGCCTACGTCCACTTTATATGTTATTTCTCTTGTCTCGTTTAGATTACAAGTACAAAGTTTTGATACAAGTAAAAGAAAGTTGTTTGAAAGTTCTCTCCGTGCTTGAGCTCTCAAAACTTGTCCCCATTGTTGTACCCCTGCCCCTCTATTTATAGAGTGAGGTTGGGAGCAGGGGTCTTGGATGTATATAGCTGCTGGTGGGCCTGGGCTGATGTGATCTGGCCTGGCACGTCTTGGTCCGGTAGCGTTTGGTCCGGTGGTAGGAGATGAATTGGTTCGGCGAAGCTTGGAGATGCTTGGAGGAGGTTGGTCCGGCAGTTCCTTGAGACTGCCGAATGGGTTTCTATGAGACATGGATGCCGAATGCGTTCCTGCCGAATGGGCTCTGGAGAACGAGAATGCCGAATGAATTCCTGCCGAATGGGCTCTGGAGAACGAGAATGCCGAATGAGTTTAGGCAAGCCTGGATGGATGAATCAAGCTTCTTGGTCTCGAGGTCTTCTGGGTGAGAACACGCCCAACATTTGCCCCCCCAAAGTGGGGCATATGCCGGCATGTGCCGCGCTTTGTTTTAAAACTAATGACGTTAGCTTGGATGCCTTCGCCGAACCAGCCGGTCCGGTCGTCTATAGTTGCCTATAAGTAAGGGCCTAGGGCCTCTATTACCTTCCACCAAACGAAACAGCCGAGCCAAGTTAGTCACGTAGCCGAATCAATTTCTAACCTTCTGCCGAACCATTTCAGCCTGCCGAACCAGGTACTCAACTTCCCATCGCCGAATGGTTTTCCGTTGTGTTCACCGAATGAAGTGCGCGTGTCATACGTACCGAATGAATATTAGTTGGGAATGCCGAACGAGTTCCTTGAGACGTGACTGCCGAATGGGCTTTCCAGATGAGAATGCCGAATGAAATTTTTACATTCAGTTTACCGAATGACAACGGGAGTTTGAGCATTTTGATTTTATGAGTGAAATTTCATATTACACACATACTTGTTTACATCCTCTGTTCTAACAATGTGTTTTTCGATGTTGCAGATAATGTCTCGTAAAGCGGAAACTCGATCAGACAAAAAGAAATCCGGGGGCGAAGGAGGTTCCTCTGCCGTGCCCCCAGCTCAACCGAATCCAGAACGTCACGGACCTGCCCCGAGAGCACTAGTGGACGGGTACGGCCCTCAGGAGCTTCTGAACTCCCCGCCCGATTGCTTTCCTAGCTCCCTCAAGGAGGAGCAGCTTGATGTCATCTCCCGTTCCTTCGGAATTGATAGGGCGCGCTTGCTGTTGCCAGGGAGAGAAGTTATGCCGTATGACCCTCCCGAGGGGTACTTTGCCTACAGCAGATACCACTGCATGTGTGGTGCCATTCCACCTCTTAACGCTTGGGTAGCCAGCTTCCTCACATATCTAAAGGTGGCCCTATTCCAGCTTCAACCCAACTCCTATGCTATACTGGTGAGCCTCTTCGTCATCTTCCAGAGGAAGTATGGTCGTGCTCCTTCCAACCGGGAGATCCGATACTTTTATAATCTGAGGGGCTATAAGAAGGGGTCCCCATACATCAGCTTGGAGTCAGCTGTAACCTTCAAGCCGGTCTTGGATCTGTATTCCAAATTCAGCATGTTCAAGAAGGAGTGGTTCTTCGTCAGGGACGACTCTGTTTCTATTCGGCGCTTTACTTCAGGATGTAAGTTGATGTTTTATTTATAATTTCCATTCTGATTGCGATGCTTCTTCTCATACGTTTTCATTTTTGCTAGCGACAGGTGGCTTCGCGGTTGTGGAGACTGACCGCCTGGTTCAGACGGCGGCTGAGATAGAAGCTATCCCCGGGAGGGATAGATCAGCTGCCTTCCTGATCAGAAACGCGACCCTTCTGGAGTATAACTTGATCCTTCAACAGCAGTCAGTAGTCAAGCTGAGGGAAACGGCGGAGGAGAGGGCGGCTGCTCAGGCTAAGGGAGGTGTCACGGCAGAGAGTGGCAAGAGGAAACCTTTCACAAAACCTCCAGCTGTTGGAGGTAAGAAACTTAAGAGGTCGGACGGTCCTTCTCCCAGCAATTGTCCACTTACTCAGGGGGAGGAAGACGTGGAGGAGGAAAGAGGTGAGGGTGGAGATGGTCGGGAAGGTGATGAAGGTGGCGATGGCATCGGGGCTTTGCTTCCTGGGCAAGCGGGCGAGATTCAGGAGTGGACGGATGATGCGTTCCACCAGGCTTTCGAGGGGCTGGACGAAGATCCGGCTTTGGTAGAGAAAACCGGGAAAGCGGACAAGGCCGGGACCGGTGCAAGCGAGTCTTCTCAGACCATTCCAGCCAAGGTGGCTCCGACGACTCAAGGTGAACTCTTGACTCCTGCATGCTTCATTAATGATAGGGATCTAGGAATATTTTATGATCTGCTCCCGTCCTGGAATGAAATCCAGGACTCATTGCAGTATCCTACTTCTCCCCAGGGTTTGTATAACAGACGTGCTTTCTTTCTTTTTTTAACTTGTAATTTATCGCGTTTCTCGAATTATATAGTGATGTAAGCTTGTGACACTTGTTCTTCATATCAGGGGCAGGCAAGACATCCAAGGCCTCAGACCTTCGGCACAGGCTTGAGCAATACAAGCTCTCCAAAACTTCTGTCAAGCCGAAGCCTTCGACCCACCGCTCCGGGGATGTAGTCGGCTACCGTCCTCTTCTCGGGGTTATCGAAGAGGGTATTCAGCATAGAAAGAGGAGTCATTCCTTATCCGAACCTTCACTTGGTCCCCAGCCCCCAATTCAGCCCCTTCATGATATCACAGAGGAGGATACTGAGTTCGTACTCTCTCCACACCTGTCTGAAAATCCTACCGTCACTCGGATTGATCGTCCTGACTTGGTTCGGAATCCATTTGCGGGTCATCCTGACCTGGATCCAAGCTCCCATGATATTACCTTTGACGAGGTCACCGGTGAGCACCTTCTTCCCCGCAACCCCATGGTACGGGTACTTGATGAGGCTAAGTTCTTAGATCTCGATTTACTCACTACTAGTATAATTACTATGGGAGACGAGGCCAAGGCTAATATTGATCGGGTGGTGGAGGAGACTAAGAAGCTGATAGGGCATCATGCCCGGCTGGTTAAGGCCGGAGAGGAGATTGGGAGTGCCAACATCCGACTACGATTGGTGGTTTCGGATCAGGCCAAACAGCTTGCGGATCAGGCCATTCAGATTTCTCAGCATGAGGCTGCTTCTGGACGACTAAAGAAAACCATGGAAGAGGCCAGCCGGGCCGAACTGCGGAAAATGGAAGCTACTTGCAAAGAACGGATTGACATTGCTATTGCCACGGTGGACGAGGTTCGGAAAGCGGATCTTGAGCAGGTGGAGGAGTTGTCCGGGAAACTTGAGGCTGCAGAGCTTGCTCAAGCCAAGTTGAGGGAGGAGATGGAGGCAATGCGGGAATCCCTTCTGGTTGACTGCTCGAGATACCGATCGGAGAGAGATGCTTCCGTTGAAAGGTTGTCGGCTTCCGAGGCCCGGATAAGGGAGTTTGAGGAGAATGAGGGGATGATGGACGAAATGCTTCAGGACATGTACTTCCGAACCTGGAAGCAGGGCAACCTTTCCTGGATGGATGATTATCCTAGGGTCATGGCTAAGGTCTATCTTCGGGCTTTGGAGGAGGCCAAGGCCGATGCGGATAAAGATGGTGGTGTGGCCTTCAGCATGGATATGGTCACTGCCCAGTTTGCCAAGGGGGAGAAGGTGGCTGTGAAGGAGGGTATGCGGTTGCTTGCTGCTGAGGAGGCAGGGGTGCAAGTAGATGATGACGATCAGGATGGCCAAGAAGCATATGTTGGTAAGTCTTCCTTTTTAGTTTCTCCATTAACTTGGTTGCTTGTCACTAATGAATCCTTTCTTTGACTGGTCAGGTGGTCAACAGGACAAGGATAAAACTCCAATGCAGCCGGCCCCTTGATTAGACCTGGAAAAAACTTTTTTTGTGGACTTGACAGGGTTGTATATGTTAGTCTTTAAACAGTAAAGTAGCTTTTAGGTTGTATTATTTTGCTACTTGTAATAAATAGCTCCATTCTTGATGTTTAATTCTTTAACTTAAGCTGATTTTGTCGTTTTCTGAATGTTTGTTGCTATTTTGACATGTCGTATGAGAAATATAGCTATGTATATTCTTGTAATTGAATTGTGTTTGATGTCAGGTTCTGGTTCTAAAACATAATTTCATGACTTGCAATATTAGCGTGTGGTGTGAACAAATTATAGTCATGTATTTGTACACAAAAAGAAGAAAATACCGCCTTTCATGTTTTAATCGTAGATGGCAGTTTTGAATATCTTGTATGACCGAGCATGGAATGCAGTCGAATGCCCTGCCATCCAATTGTGAGTCCCTACACCCATTGGCGAGTATCTCATACTCTGTATCCTGTACTTTAGGGATTGTTATAGAGGATAGGGAAAAAGCTTTTTAAGTAAAATTGAAATATGTGAAAAAGTAAAACTTCCAATCACGGAAGGCCTTCGATGTGCTTAAGTTCGTGGCTAACGGGTTTTGTAGTCACTTTCCCTAGCTGTGGGTCTTGGAGACATTTGTCACCCATCTTACGCCTCCACGGGGAGTTAATTCTTTTTTACCACAACCGCACTTAAGACACATCGGAGCCGAGATCGCGCACAGTAACTACCCGGGCCATTATGGCCCGTAATCGTGGGTATTATTCGATTTACTGTGGCCGGCTAGCGTGGGTGCCTATCATCAACTGTGAACTGCCCTTGGTTGGCCACACCTTATGTTGGGGCTTATAGTCGGTTCACAGTTGCCGGCGAGCCTAACGCCGTAATGAGCTGCCTCGGCTATAGTCGGCCTTCTCGGTGGCTTATAATCGGCTCATTACAGTTGGCTTTAAGGGCCGCCGCGAGCAATGAGTTAACCCGCAGCAGAGGGATGCCGGAGCAAAAGTGTCTCATTGGCGAGGGCATAGATTCGCATAGTACCTGTTAGGTCTTGTCCAGGAGAGGTTGCGCTGTGGAGCGCCTTGAATGAAAATGCTATTTGCACAGGATTTTGTTCAACAGAAAAGGATACAGTTAACAAGCAGCCAAGATATGAAGGAACAAGTTAAAAAGAGACAAGTTTTTTAAAGTGGTTCGGCACGAAAATGCCTACGTCCACTGATTCTCTTTGTTAATTCACTTCATATGGGCAGTATGAGTTAAGAAAAGTATCGACGAAGGTGTTGGATGTTCCATGCCCTCTGGAACACCTCCCCGTCCACTGTTGATAAAATATAAGCTCCATTGCGAAGATCTTTATGAATTACATATGGCCCGTCCCAGATTGGATCTAGCGCTCCGGGGCGCGGGAAGATTCGCTTGAGGATAAGATCTCCTTTCTGTAAGCTACGATGCTTGACTTTGGAGTTGTATTGCGTTGCCACTTTTTGCTTGTGAGCTGCTGCCCTGGGGGGCTGCATCATTTCTTCTTTCCTCAATTAGATCCAGAGACATGAGGAGGAACTCTTCGTTCTCTTCTGGGTTGTAGTGGATCCTACGGTGGGAAGGCACTATAGTTTCAACTGGGAGCATAGCCTCCGATCCGTATGCCAAAGAGAAAAGGAGTATGCCCCGTTGATGTTCTGAAAGACGTGCGATTGGCCCATAGTGCCGTAGGAGGTTCATCCACCCAAGCGCCCTTCGATTTTCGAGTTTCTTTTTTATTAGAGTTTTGAGAATTTTGTTGACGGCTTCGACTTTTCCGTTTGCCTGAGAATAAGCTACGGATGAGAAGCTTTTGTGAATTCCGTGCTCTTGGCACCAGTTGGCGAACTCCTCGCTGTCAAACTGAAGTCCATTGTCCGATATGATTTTGAATGGAACTCCGTACCTTCATAGAATATTTTTTGATCAAGAAGTTAATAACTTTTGCTAAAGATACTTTATTTAAGGGTTCTGCTTCCCAAGGGATGTGTTTGATTAAATAGTGGTCCCATCGATTGAGAAGCAACTTGGTCTTTTTTAAATATGCTATGAGTCGTTCTTCTCGAGCCTGGAATCCTACTAGTATTTGATTTACAATAAGTTGAGAATCGCTATGAAGACACAAAGAATTGGCTCCGATTTCTAAGGCAAGTTCTAATCCAGCTATCACTGCTTCATACTCTGCATCGTTGTTGGTGGCAGTGAATCCTGACCTTACAGCATAGTGTAGTTCATTTCCCTTGGGAGTGATTATTACCACACCTGCCCCCGAGCCTTGTTCGTTGATGGCGGTGCGAGGATGGTAGGTGATATCATATTGACTTAGTTGAATGCACCATTTAAGTAGTCGCCCAGAAGCGTCGGGACGATGGAGTACCTGCCTTAGTGGTTGATCGGTCAGAACTCTGATGGAATGAGATCGGAAATAGTGATGCAGTTTCCGTGATGTGATTAGTAGGCAATAGGCTAGCTTCTCAAGTTTAGGATATCTGGTTTCTTCTTGTGCGGGGGGCGTTTGTATTTAACTTCGTCTTGAGTGGCCAGGGAGATGTTTTCGATCGTTTCATTTAAAGGAGTATAAGCGTCAAATCTCGGTTCTGGCCGATACAAGCACTTTTCTCCCTTCTTGCCCTCTGGATTGTCTCTGGAATCATTTCTTCGAACGTCCCTTGCCACAGCGGGGGCGTTGCTGTGAGTTGCCTTATTTTGCTGTCCTGACTGCCCCTCAACGGCAGCATCCTCAAGCCTCATTTATTTCCCGGCTTCATGGAAGAAATCGGGTAAAGTAGCTGGTTTTTCTTTCGTCAACCTTCTAGCAAATTTAGTGTCCGGATGCACACCACTACAGAGGGCCATTAGGATAAGCTTCTCATCGGCATCTTGGACTGCGGCTGCTGTGGCATTGAATCGGGTTAGGTATTGCTGCAGTTTTTCTCCAGGTTTCTGTTTGACGCCGGATAAGGAATTAGCGTCCTTAGGTTGTTCCCCATGGATGCGGAACTGACTGATAAACTTTTCTTTCAACATTTCCCACGAGCTGATGGATCCCTGGGGTAGATGACAGAACCAGGAGGTAGCGAGATCTGCTAAGAATAGTGGAAAGCATTTGCACAGTACTCCTTCTGTTGCTCCACTCATGAGCATATGCTGCGTGTACCTCTATAAGTGTACAACGGGGTCGGAGGTTCCTTTGTAGGGTTCCATTGTTGGCATCTTCCATTCTCGGGGGGTGATAGCAATTTCGATATTGCGGGCGAAAGGGCTGGTTACCCTAGCGCCTATCTCTCGATCTCTTTGCTCCCGTTGGACACACTCTCTGAATAAGCGTGCCATCCTTTCATCGGAACTTGGAGAAGATAGAAATGAGTTTGATTCTGTTCTGTGGGATTGATTCCGTCCAGATGACCTGTAGGGATGGTATCGTCTATCATCCCTCATATTTTCCAGTGGCTGCCTTTGATCTTCTGGGAGCATGCTAGGGTCAGCTACAGTTGGCCCTTGCCTTGATCTTCCCCTGCCGGGTTCTGATCTAAGCACTTCCTCGGGTCCAACTTCGGGCTGGACTCTAGCTCGGCCCCGTTCACTGGCGTTTCCGTGGTTAGGCAGTATGACCGGCTCAGCTACAGTTGACCTCCGTCCGGTACCTCCCCCATTGGGTTCGGTACCAAACGTTTCCTCAGGCCTAACTTCGGGCTGTGCTCGGTCTCGGCTCCTACCATGGCTACTTCTGCCGTTAGCTCCTTCGAATAAGGAAGATCTTTGTTGTCTCTGAGATCCTCCAGACTGGGACTCGCCCCATGTTTCAGTGTTGCGGTTGGATTCTTCAGCGTCCCTTAAGCGTGACATGAGATGGTCCACCAAGACTTCCTGCTAGGATGTGAAGCGGTTAGTTACTTCAACCACAACCCTGTCTAAATCTGCCCTAGTAATTGTTGTGGGCTGTTCTGTGGCAGTAGTGGTTGGATTAGCCTGTCCTTCATTTGTTACTGCTGCTGGAGGAGGACAATTTACTTGATTCGTGACAGCTGGATCTGGAAGACTGCTGGATGCGATGTTTTTTCCTTTGTTAACATCTTTTCTCTGTTTGGGAGGCATGTTTTCCAAGTGGCGAACGATGCTGTTAGGAAAACTGTTAAGTGGATGAAGCTGAAGCTTCGAGTTTCTAGCTCTCAATGAAAGCACCAAAAATGTTTGCACAAAAAATGGACAAACACCTCAAAGTCGTATGATTTAGTAGATCTTATGTTGTTCTTAGTGAGTTGGGTGATTTATGCAAATATATGAAAAGCAAGGGCTAAACTGTAAAAAGACACGCAGATTTATAGTGGTTTAGCCAGAATGTGCCTACGTCCACTTTATATGTTATTTCTCTTGTCTCGTTTAGATTACAAGTACAAAGTTTTGATACAAGTAAAAGAAAGTTGTTTGAAAGTTCTCTCCGTGCTTGAGCTCTCAAAACTTGTCCCCATTGTTGTACCCCTGCCCCTCTATTTATAGAGTGAGGTTGGGAGCAGGGGTCTTGGATGTATATAGCTGCTGGTGGGCCTGGGCTGATGTGATCTGGCTTGGCACGTCTTGATCCGGTAGCGTTTGGTCCGGTGGTAGGAGATGAATTGGTTCGGCGAAGCTTGGAGATGCTTGGAGGAGGTTGGTCCGGCAGTTCCTTGAGACTGCCGAATGGGTTTCTATGAGACATGGATGCCGAATGAGTTCCTGCCGAATGGGCTTTGGAGAACGAGAATGCCGAATGAATTCCTGCCGAATGGGCTCTGGAGAACGAGAATGCCGAATGAGTTTAGGCAAGCCTGGATGGATGAATCAAGCTTCTTGGTCTCGAGGTCTTCTGGGTGAGAACACGCCCAACATGGTCATTCTTGGGATTATTGCCTATGGGCAACTTTATATAGCTTTGGCTACGCCGATGATATGAGGCGATTTTATTTATTCAACACTTTGGTGCTGAGATTCTCTTTGGAGATTTTTTCTGCTGATTGAGGATTAGTGACCGTCATTATATTCATGTGGTCCAAAATACTCTTCTCTTAGGAAAAGTACTGTTTCATTTATGTACCGCATTATTATATATCTCAGTTATTACTGATTGTTTAGCTAGCCTGACCCGAGTGTTTTTCGCTCTGGTCAGACCGAGTTGTTTCAGGTTAGGTCTCTGGACTTAGCTTCTGTGCTTCCGCTTGGACATTATCTGCTATGCTGATAGATAGCGCTTTTATTTGTCCACTATTCCGCTACTCTGTTATTATTCAGACTTTGATATGTACATATTTTTGACTCACATGTGTGGGCAGTGGCTTTGTACCCACTTATAGTATTTGGATCTGTATTGACGATGTATTGTCCTGGGATTTTATATCTGTTATGTGATTCTGTTCTGTGATGTTTTATCATTTTATTACTATGCTTATTCTGATAGATCTTTAGCCATTGTAATTTCGTTGTAAATATTTATTGAATATGTCGAACCACTTGAAAAAAAATAGATACCACCCTTTCGACGTATTCAGTAGATAGTTATAGCTTGATTACAAATGGTCGCTTCCACTATACTCTATTCTCCGCTTTAACAGACGGTATTACTCCTGTAATACTCTTTGTTACAGTGGGTCTCAGAGTGGGGCGTTACAGTTTGGTATCAGAGCCAAGGATCAGAATTAAGCATAACAAACACAGAACAGACACGTAGTACAATACGTTATAATACGATCCAAATTGAACATATCCATCTTTAGATAAATAAGTTAGGAATATGTGTAGGAATCTATTATATTCCATAATATTCCTTAATGAATTATCTATCTTTGAATCGTGCTTAACTAAATCTACCGATCATATGTTCGAGAGTGTCTAAAACCTCTCTATTGCACCTTCTCAAGAAGGAGGGACACAGGATCTCCGCTTGTCCTATTGCTCCAGCTAGTGCCAAGCCTGGCAGGCTTAATGCTGCCAAGGCTTCTACCACTTCTGCTCAGCCTAAAGGTACACATCCTTCCGTTCTTGAAGGCTCTATTTTATTTCATGGTAGATCTATTAGAGTTCCTTTTGATACGGGTGCCTCTCACTCATTCGTATCAAAGGAACTAGTTGATACTTTATCTTTGGATGTTACTTGTATGGTTTCTTCACTAAGGATTGTGAATCCCATTGGTGGATCCACGACCCTTAGCTTGCTCTGTGAGGATATAGATATTGATCTTTGTGGCTTTTCTTTCCGTGCAAATCTCCATGTTATGGAGCATTTGGGCTTTGATATGATTCTTGGCATGGATTGGCTCGTTCAGCACGACGCCAAAATTATTTGTTCGGAGCGGATATTATTCATTCATCACCCTGACTCGTCCTCTCCGTTAGCTATTGTTCTTCAGGATGTTGGGATTTCTGATATTACTTTATTTGCTCTTGATTCACGAGATGAGGATTTGAACTTATATCGTATTCCTGTTGTTCGGGATTTCCCCGACGTATTTGAGCCAGTATCCGGACTACCGCCAAAGCAAGCTATTAAGTTCCGCATCGATCTCATTCCAGGCTCTCATCCAGTTGGGCGTCCTCCTACGAGAATGTCTACTAAAGAGAATGAGGAACTCAGGAAGCAGTAGTTGAGCTTGAAGCGAAGCAGCTCATTCGATCCAGTTCTTCGCCATAGGGTGCTGCTGTGGTCTTCGTTAAGAAGGCTGATGACTCTCTTAGGCTTTGCATTGATTATCGCAAGCTCAATGAGCTGACCATCAGAAATCGCTACCCACTTCCTCGGATAGACGACATGTTTGACCAATTGAGCTGTGCGAAGGTCTTCTCTCAGCTTGACCTTGCCACCGGATTCCATCAGCTACGAGTCGCAGAAGACAACATTCCTTTTACAGCATTTCGCACTCGTTATGGTTCTTTTGAGTGGTTGGTCATGCCGTTCGGCTTGACGAACGCACCGGCTTTCTTCGTCGATCTTATGAATCGAGTATTCCGGGAATACATCGATAGATTCGTTCTGGTTTTCATCGACGATATTCTTATTTATTCTAGATCCGAGGCAAAGCATGCTCATCATTTGCGGATCATCTTGGATACTCTTCGTCAGCATCAGCTTAAGGCCAAGCTCTACAAGTGCCATTTTTGGGAGAGCAAGGTCAAGTTCTTGGGCCATATTGTATCATCTGAGGGTATTTCTGTCGATCCTGCCAAGATCGAAGCTATTCAGAATTGGAAGTAGCCCGAGAATGTTCATGATATTCGCAGCTTCCTTGGTCTGGCGGGTTATTACCGTCGATTTATCAAGGATTTCTCTCGTGTTGCACTTCCCCTCACGACTTTGACTCGTAAGGGGGTTCGCTTTATTTGGTCTGATAAGTGTGAAGTTTCTTTCCAGCGATTGAAGGAACTTCTCACTCATGCTCCTATCCTTGTGGTTCCGGAGAGTAACCAGGATCTTGTTGTTTACACCGATGCTTGTGGTAGCGGCCTCGGTGCTGTGCTTATGCAGAAGGATCAGGTAGTTGCTTATGCTTCTAGGCAGCTACGTCCGAATGAGGTTCGCTATCCGACTCATAATCTTGAGTTGGCAGCTATCGTCTTTGCTTTGAAGACGTGGCATCACTTTCTATTAGGCGAACGCTTCACTCTTTACACCGATCACAAGTCGCTGAAGTATTTATTCAGTCAGAAGGATCTCAATATGAGGCAGCAGCGATGGCTTGAGTTTCTCGCCTCATATGACTTAGACATTCAGTATACCCCTGGCAAGGGTAATCGTGTGGCTGATGCACTCAGTCGCAAACACTCGGCAGTAGTTTCTATGATGATAGCCGAGTGGGATATTCTTGAGACTCTTTCTATGTGTGATATTCGAAATCGAGCTCCATCTTCTGATCCTCAGATCTTGCTATTCAGCTTGGAAGCTCGACCTATTATATTGGATCGCATTGCCCATGCTTAGCGGCAGGATCCAGACTTGTTGCGATATATTCATCTCCTTGAGTCGGGATCCAGTGATGAGACATTGTTGGATTATTCTATTGATTCTCATCGGTGTCTTCGCAGGAAGAACCGTATTTTGGTACCATCTGATTTATCACTTAGGCGTGACATTCTAGACGAGTGTCATCGCACTAAGTACACTATACATCCCGGGTCGAGTAAGATGTATGCCGACATGTGTCGCCTATTTTATTGGGAGGGCATGAAGAGTGATGTTGCAAGTTATGTAAGCCGTTGCATGACTTGTCAACAGATCAAAGCTGAGCATCAACGTCCATCTGGTCTTCTTCAGCCGTTAGAGATTCCATTGTGGAAATGGGATCAGATATCCATGGATTTTATTGACGGTCTGCCTCGATCGAGGTCAGGCCATACTTCTTTTTGGGTCATAGTCGATCGCTTGACCAAATCAGCTCATTTCATTCCTATTAAGTCCACTCGGACTGCTCCTCAGCTTGCCAAGCTATATGTGAAGGAAGTCGTTCGACTTCATGGCATTCCTAGCTCTATCGTCTGTGATCGAGACACTATCTTTACTAGTCACTTCTGGAAGTGCCTACAGTCAGCTTTGGGCTCAAAGCTGAATCTCTCGACTGCTTATCATCCTCAGACTGACGGTCAGACGGAGAGGGTGAATCGTGTTTTAGAGGATCTTTTGCGCTGTTGTATTCTGGATTTCGGAGGTAGTTGGGAGGATCACTTACCGCTTGTAGAGTTCTCCTACAACAACAGCTTTCAGTCTAGTATTGGCATGGCTCCTTTCGAGGCTCTTTACGGAAGGCCATGTCGTTCTCCTTCGTGTTGGTTAGAATCTGGCGAGAAGCTTCTTCTTGGTCCAGATTCAGTTCGGGAATCTTCGGAGAAGATTATTCTTATTCGTCAGAGAATGAAAGAGGCGCAAAACCGCCAGAAATCCTACGCGGACAACCGTAGGAAGCCTCTTGAGTTCTCCATTGGCGATTCTGTCTTTATTCGGGTCTCTCCCATGAAGGGGGTTGTGCGTTTCAGCTCTACAAGGAAGTTGGCTCCTCGCTATGTTGGACCATTTCCTATTACGGAACGCATCGGGCCCGTGGCTTATCGTGTGGCACTACCTGCTCACTTCTCTGGAATGCATGACGTGTTCCATGTTTCCCAGCTTCGCATGTGTGTTCACGATCCTGATTCTATCATTGAGCCGCATGCTGTGCCTGATTTAGAGATCTTACCTGATTTATCTTTGGAGCAGCAACCTCTTCGTGTGCTTGATTCGGAGGTTAGACGCCTTTGCAACAAAGAGGTTCCTCTCGTGAAGATTCAATGGTCATCGAATCCTAAGGACTGCACTTGGGAGACCAAAGAATCTATCGAACGCTCTTATCCTGGCTTTCTCCCATCTTCTTCTGCGGGTGAGAATTCTCTATTTTATCACTATCACTTCTTTTGTGGATTTGACGTTATAGACGATATCTATCTTAAGGAATTGTGGGGACGCAATTTTCTTAAAGGGGGGGGGGGAGTTTGTAACAACCCGGGATTTGCATTACCAATTAATAAATAAAAGTTAGGATTTTTATTTATTTTAATGAAGCATAAAAGGATTTGGAATAACAAAAATTTATTTGAAAAAGGCTATTTTAATTAAATGGAAAATATGGGATTTTAAAATGAGGATAAAATGTTATTTTTGGAAAGTTAAATATTTTAGGAGAGATTTTAAAACGGGTTTGAATAAGAAAAATGAGTTTTATAAACATACATGAACACTTAGACTAATTTTTGGAAACATGTAAATAACTCTCTTCTTATTGGGTTACTAAACCTAACCCAATAACCCACCCTAAACCTCCTCTATAAATTATCTCAAACTCTCCTAACCTCATTCATTCATCCCTAATCAAAATCCTAATCATTCCCTAAAGCTTTCTCAACAAAAATGGCCTCTATCTTCATCTCCTTCCAGTTTTAGCTTATGCAAGTCATTCTATGCAAAGGTAATGCAAATACCCACCTCAAATCCGTTTTAATGTCTTTCTCATTTCTGAAATTTATTTGGTAACACATGTTTTATGTGTTTTTTTGATCTTATAGCCTCCTAATCATCTTTTGCTAACTTGGGTTGATGCTATAGTAGTGTTTGTTGCTTTCTAGAGAGGTATATTGCTAAAAACCTATTCTAATATGTGTTTAATCATCTTTTGATTTCAGTAATCATTTAGTAACACATGTTTTATTATGTAACATGTGAATCATAGCTCTTTGATCCTCTTTGCTTTCATTTTGGGTGTGCACACAAGTTGCTTGCTATATTGGTTGAGGTAAAATTGCTAGCTAAATCCTTTTCTACTTGATGCTTCTATAATTTTCGTTTTGGAATTGTAGCTGAAACGAAATCAGGCATAACTTCTTCAATTCTCATCCGTTTTTGGTCAAGTTTTTTTTGCTGCAAACTAGATTCAATAAGGAACACTTTTTGTTCAGTGAGTTTTCTGTAATTTTGCCATTTAGATGACCTGAAATGCGTTCAAAGACAGAAGACCAATTCTGTCTTTAACAAGTTATCTTGAGTTTCAATCTGATATTGTTTTGCATGTATCTCTCTCGTTTTTGATCCGAATTAGATAATTTTGGATGTTCCGGAAAGCTTAAAACATATGCTACAATTTTTGTTCAGTGAGTTTTCTGTAATTTTGCGATTTAGATGACCTGAAATGCGTTCAAAGACAGAAGACCAATTCTGTCTTTAACAAGTTATCTTGAGTTTCAATCTGATATTGTTTTGCATGTATCTCTCTCGTTTTTGATCCGAATTAGATAATTTTGGATATTCCGGAAATCTTAAAATACATGCTACAATTTTTGCTCAGTGAGTTTTCTGTAATTTTGAGTCTTACTAGGTCAAAAATTGGTTTTTCTACTATCTTCCCGAGAGCGATACATATATTAGCTCTATGGATGAAACTGAAACTATTTTGGTCATAACTTTTGAGCCGCTAGTTGGAATTTGACGATTTTGGTCTCGTTGGAAAGATGGAGTTATGAACTCCATATTTGGAAAGTTTGGTCATCATATGAGTTCATTAGACCCTTCGAATTTCCTGTCAGAGTTGAACCCAGATCGCTGTGCAAAACAGTGCATTTCATGTTTCTGTGTCCGACTTTGGAACGTCGCTACGCCTTCGTTTCAAGTCGGAATCGAGTAATTCCTTTTGTGTTATGAAGTAAGAATGTCGGACTACGTTCCTACCAATTTTCATGCCATTCCGATTTAGTCTGCTGGTCCGAATAATTTTCCGAACTTGGGTTCGCGTCAGTTTTGGACTATTTTCCAACACTTGGAATATTTTCAGTGATTTTCTGGTTTTATCGATTTCTTTGAGATTTGTCTCTGGATTTTGTATACGGGCCTTATAAAAAGGGTTTAAAAGAGTTTTTCGCTCCGAAATGGCTTTCGAAATTATTATATAATACTGTTTTTAATTAGTAGACTATTTACTCCATAATAGGAGAGTTTTCAAAAGCCATTTTAGAGTGTTCTCAAAATCAATTATAAATCTGTTTCGAACCATTATTTTCTTTAATAAAAATCTCACACTCACTTTTTAGCACGTCAAGCGAAGTGGAAAGGTGAAACGGTTAGGAAATCTCCGGCCTATGGAACCGTGTGCATTTTCTTTCCGGTTAATCCCCGACCTATTCGATTGATCGTTTTGACCTTTGGGTCTAGTTTACCGATGATACGAGGTGGACTTTTTATTGTTTGGAGTGTGAGCTTGCTATTGGTTAGTAAACCGTTTAGTGCGAACGTGGGGTATGGGACTCATCGTTAACACTTTACGGGTTCCTCTCCAAGAAGTTTGTGACACATTAGCCTATGGGCAGCCAGTACTGGACCTCTGGGTCACCACGCCTCTGGGCAACCGTCTCTGGACACCTGTTCTATGGAGCAGTTTCTTTTTCGGCGTGTGCCTCTGGGCCTTTATCCTTCTAGGAAGGATCTCGCCGTCTCGCGCGTTTCGCATCTGTGCGAGTGATCGATCACAACTCTACAGTACTTGGCAATAACGACTCCGGTCGGTGCACGTGCTATACTTGTATTATCTGATGATTTTTATATCCATTCGAGTACCGCCATTCGGTGTTGGTTCTATGGAACCATACGATGTAAGTGCGATTACCTTGTGGATTCACAGTGTCTCTGGGCACTGCTTTTCAGTGTTTGATTTCATTGACTTTTCAGTATATCCCCATTGCTCTTTGGAGCATCGATCTTTGCTTGGGCATTGATTACAGACTCTGGTCATTCTTGGGATTATTGCCTATGGGCAACTTTATATAGCTTTGGCTACGCCGATGATATGAGGCGATTTTATTTATTCAACACTTTGGTGCTGAGATTCTCTTTGGAGATTTTTCTGTTGATTGAGGATTAGTGACCATCATTATATTCATGTGGTCCAAAATACTCTTCTCTTAGGAAAAGTACCATTTCATTTATGTATCGCATTATTATATATCTCAGTTATTACTGATTGTTTAGCTAGCCTGACCCGAGTGTTTTTCGCTCGGGTCAGACCGAGTTGTTTCAGGTTAGGTCTCTGGACTTAGCTTCTGTGCTTCCGCTTGGACATTATCTGCTATGCTGATAGATAGCGCTTTTATTTGTCCACTATTCCGCTACTCTGTTATTATTCAGACTTTGATATGTACATATTTTTGACTCACATGTGTGGGCAGTGGCTTTGTACCCCCTTATAGTATTTGGATCTGTATTGACGATGTATTGTCCTGGGATTTTATATCTGTTATGTGATTCTGTTCTGTGATGTTTTATCATTTTATTACTATGCTTATTCTGATAGATCTTTAGCCATTGTAATTTCGTTATAAATATTTATTGAATATGTCGAACCACTTGAAAAAAAATAGATACCACCCTTTCGACGTATTCAGTAGATAGTTATAGCTTGATTACAAATGGTCGCTTCCACTATACTCTATTCTCCGCTTTAACAGACGGTATTACTCCTGTAATACTCTTTGTTACAGTGGGTCTCAGAGTGGGGCGTTACAAAATTTGTCCAAAATATTTGAGAAGTAAGAGGGAATCTGAGAGAAATAGCCTTCCAGAGTGAGATCTGAGGAGAATAAGCACGGAAAAGTTTCAACTTGTAACTTTTTCGAGCAGAGATTTGATGGTGCCTTTCCACCTCGGTTAGTTTGCCTGATAGCTTGAGGATCTTTCAGAAAATTATCATCTTTGTTGATCTTTTACTTTGCGGCTTGAGAACAGTTGTCGAGATCTTCGACCTTCAGTCTTTTTCTGAACCAAGTGAAGCTTGCCTTTGATAGTGGTTTAGTCAGGATATCGACAGTCTGGTAAGTGGAAGGTATGTGGTTAACATTTAGTTTCCCTTTGCTTACTTGTTCACGAACGAAATACAAGTCCAATTCAATATGCTTTGTCCTTGCATGAAGTATAGGGTTAGCAGTAAGATGAGCTGTGCTTAAGTTGTCACACCAGATGGTTGTTTTGCTTTCTATCTTGATTTGTAATTTACCTAATAAGGATTCAATCCACATAATCTCAGCTGTAGCATTTGCTACGCTTCTGAATTCAGCCTTTGTGCTTGACCTTGAGATAGTTGGCTGCTTTTTTGAACACCAGGATATAGGGTTCTAACCTTAGTATATACAATACCCTGTAGTAGACCTTCTATCATTTGGGTCTGTGGCCCAGTTTGCGTCTGCATAACTATTAATGTTGATAGTCTTGCCAGCTTCAAGAGTTAGACCAAAATTCCGAGTTCCATTTAGATACCTTAAAAAATTCTTTTCACTGCCTTCCAGTGAGCATCTGTTGGGCTTTGCATATATTGACTTATCTTATTAACACTATAGCTGATATCTGGCCTAGTGATAATGGCATATTGAAGAGCACCAACTATACTTCTGTACCGACTATCATTTTGAATTGCTTCACCCTTGTATTTAGAAAGGTGTATATTACTGATCATTGGTGTTGAAATTGGATTGACTTGATTCATTTTGGCCTTATGCAGTATTTCTGATATGTACTTTCTCTGGTTCAGTTGAATAGATGTGTCCTAGGAAGTAATTTAGATTACCAAGATCCTTGATTGTGAATTCCTGATTTAAATGCTCTATCAAATTATTGATTTCCTGATCACTGTTACTTATAATAACAAAATCATCAACATATATTAGCACATACATTATGATATATTACTGAATTTTGTAAATAGAGAGTTGTCAGATTTTGTTGGACAGTATCCCAATCCGATCATTGTTTCCTTTAGCTTTTCAAACCATACTCTTGGTGCTTGTTTCAAACCATAGATTGCTTTATAAAGTTTGCACACATGATTCTCCTGCCCCTTTTTTCTGAAGCCATGTGGCTACTCCATGTAAACTTCTTCCTGAAGAACACCATTTAAAAATGCATCGTTAACATCTAATTACTTGATGCTCCAATTTCTATATAAGGCAATTGTAATAACAATTCTAATGGTAGTAGGCTTCACAACAGGTGAAAAAGTTTCATTAAAATCAAAACCACTTTGTTGTGAATAGCCTTTAGCTACCAATCTTGCCTTATACTTGGAAATTGAACCATCTGCATTTCTTTTTAACTTGTAAGTCCACTTGCAGCCATTGATATTTTTGTTTCTTGGCTTGGGAACAAGGTTCCATGTCTTGTTCCTTATCAGTGCCTCATATTCTTCTATCATGGCTGCCTTCTAGTTTTTGTTTTGCATGGCCTGCTCATGTGTGTTTGGTTCTTCTTCATTTAGCACTGCATTAAAAATCTCTGGTTTGAATATGCCACTTTTTGATCCAGTCACCATGTGATGTCTAGTTCTGTCTGTAGTTTGCTGTTGACTTGTTCTCTCTATGTCTGATTGAGTATCTGCATTAGTGCTTTGTGAGTTGTCCTGTGTTTGATGAGGAGTAAGTTGCACACTTGCTCTTTGTTGAGATGTTTGATCAGGTACTGCAGATGACCCAGCTTGATCATCAACTGGTTCTGGTCTGAATTCAGTACACTGAGGGTCAGGCTGAGCTGCTTTATGATTGATACTGCCCTGGATAGATTCTACCTGAGGCTGTATCATAACAGATGGTGGACTAGGTATTGGTGGTAAAGACTCTTTTGTATTATACACTTTATTAGTGGTTTTAATATTTTTTTCTTTAAAGGAATTTTTTTTTCATTGAAAACTACATGTCTTGAAACAAATATTCTGCCATTTTTATATAGACATTTATATCCCTTTTTATTGGTAGCATAGCCTAAAAAAGTACATGGGGATGACCTAAAATTCAATTTATGAGCATTATAAGGTCTAATATATGGAAAACATAAACACCCAAACATTTTCAGACTATGATAATCAGGATTGGTATTAAGTAGCATCTCAATTGGACACTTTAAATTTATGACTTTTGATGGCAGTCTATTAACTAAATAAACAGCTGTAGCAAAAGCATCCGACCAAAATTTTAGTGGTAAAGATGCTTGAGCTAGTAAAGTAAGTCCAGTATCAACAATCTGCCTGTGTCTTCTTTCAAGGAGACCATTCTGTTCTGAGGTGTAGGGCATGTAGTTCTATGATTAATTCCCCTTTTTTGAAAATACTCTTTCCATGGAAAATATTCTGTTCCACCATTTGTTTGAATAACTTTAACCCTGCAATTAGTTTGATTCTCTGCCTGCGCTATAAACTGTAAAACTGCATTGTGAGTTTCTGACTTTGATTTTAAGAAATATATCCACACATATCTAGAGAAAGCATCAACAAAAGAGATGTAATATTTATATCCTTAGTCAGTATGTATGGGCAGTGGCGTAGCCAGAAAATAAATTTGAGGTGGTCACAAAGTGAGAATATTGCCATTAATTTTATTTTATTTTCAATTATTCAAATAAGAGCTGCCATTAAATTTAGTTAAATAGATGGATGAGTGATTCATAGATTTTCAAGATCTATTTGGTATGGTTCAACAAAGAGAAGAGTTACGGACTGCGTTTTTGCTTTATAGAGATGTGGCTGGGTTTGAAATCAATGGTTTGAATATTGCTGATGCAAATTGTGAACTGGGTTGCAAAACCGTGCAGAATGTTAGTAAATCCTGGGGGGGTCACATGCCCACCCCAGCTATAATGTGCCTCCGCCCCTGTGTATGGGGGCAGGTCCCCATGAGTCAGTAGTAACTAATTCAAGTAGTTTATTATATTGAGTCTTAGAGTCTATGAAAGGCAGTTTATGACTCTTACCCAAATGACAATATGTTCATATGTATGGTAAAGAAATATCATTAACAAAACTATTGTTTTTATTCAATACATGCTTAACAATAGTCACATTTGGATGCCTAAGCTTACAATGCCATTTATCAAATATCTCACTAGTTTCTTGCTGTTTGAATTTAGAATTATTACACCAATTTCCTTTAAAATATGTGTTTCTTGAGTTATCCACACTGAACCTGTACAACCCCCTACACTGTTTACCCTGCAAAAGTATTTCTTTAGTTAGGATGTCCTTAACTAAGCAGTAGTGTGGGTAAAATTCAAAATAAACATTGTTATCCCTTGCAAATATTGACACACTTAGTAAGTTCTTTCTAATGAGAGGAACTCTCAGTAAATTGTTTAAATACAATTGTTTTTTTCCTATAATATACGACTTACCAGTGTGTGTAATTGTAACAGATTTACCATTACCCATATGTATTGTATTCATACCTTTGTATTCCTTGTTCCCAAGATTTAGATTGCTCAAATTATTAGTGATATGATTGGTTACTCCTAAATCAGGGTACCAATCTTCATCCTGAATGTGATCGGTTTTTGCAACTTCAATCTAAGAACTTTTTACATCTGATATGTTGTTTGCTTCTTGCTGCATATGTGCCATGTTTGCACTATAATTAGAATTCCTTTGAGTATTTGACCCCTGGCATGGAACATAGCTGAGATTTAGTCTAAAGTAGCATTTTGCAATAGTATGCCCAAGTTTTTCACATATTTGGCATTTGGGTCTGTTGTTGTTATTCCATCTGCCCCTTCTTCTAGATCTATTTGCATATCCTCCTCATTGAGTGGATTGATCACCTCTGTTATTGTTTTGGTTTTTACCCCTGTAATTAGCAGCAAAATTAGCAAAATGATCTGCTTCTTGTGGTTTTTTGATATGAATTCTTGCTTCATGTGACATTAGAATAGAATGCACATCATCAATTGATGGCAAGTTCCTCTGGGAAGTTATGATTGCCACCATAGCCTCATATTCATCACCAAGGCCATTTAGAAGGGTCATAATTTGTTTTGAATCAGCGACTTTCTAATTTGTTGCCTCTAAAGTATCACATATTGACTTGATCTTGAACAGATACTCTCTCATGCTATGACTGTCTTTCTTGATATTATGGAGTTGTCTTTTGTGAAACATTACTTTTGCAGCCGACTGTGAGTTGAAAACCTTTTCAGTTGTTAACCAAATTTCACTTGTAGTTTTCCAGCCTATTACATGTGTCGGTAAATTTACATTTATTGATGATAACAGCCATGAGCATATAAGCCTATCTTGTTTGTGATGTTGCAAAAATTCTTCATTACTGATAATCTTGTTTTCTTGATTAGTGATACACTTTTAGGGAATAAGAATGGTTTTCTTGAATAAAGCCTTCAAGACCATATCTTTGAAGGGCAGTTTCAACCTGCAGTTTCCAGAGAAGATAATTCTCTTCATTTGGATGGACAGTAACTAGTTGGCTTTAAGGACTGATTACTGTTTTCATAAGCTTTTCGGTATTAGATGTGGTGTGCTGTGATTCACTGCCACTGATTAGGGTTTCAAAATGAGCTTCATCAGCCACGATGATCTAAGAATTCAACAGAGACAGAAAAAGAATGGAAAACACAAGTGACATCTTCTTGGGAAGATAACAGGGTCAAGAATGCTGATCTGAACATAGAAAGGTTAGACGCAATCAGAGAAACCCAGGTGATGAAGTTTCTGATGAGTTTTTTCTTGATATGGCACTTTAACTTGTGTTGAGATTTCTTGAACTCTTAATTCTGATTTCTTTGAAAAAATATAGCTGTTTCAATCTCATATTCACAAAGGAATACTATTGCAGCCAGATTAGTGATGCTGGCGAGGTAGTAGTATTATTTTGATGAATCTTCTTCTCAAATGATGATATCAAAATCTGATGAGAAGAATATAAACTCAAATGATGATTTCTTGCCTCTTTTCTGATGAGTTGATTTCTCTTGATGTCGTTAGGAAAATTTGTTGGCTCTGATACCAAATTTGAATTTGTGATGCAATGATATTGAGATTGAAATTATAAAATGAAAATCATTTTTATTGATAAATATGATACAATACTTTGTTCAGATAAATGATACAAGAATGAATAATGTCTGTACAATGGTAACTCGGCTATATAAATAGAATTATATGATAATGGGTGCAGATCCATGAAGCCCAGACCTGACAATGCAGAGGTAAATAGCTGAACCCTTGGATGCCGTTGATATATGAGTGAATGGCTGAGATTATAATGAAGTAATACAGAAGCATATATATGATGCTCTCCACTGAGATAATCCAATAGTTTACGACAGAAGCAAATGTCTAGAAAGATTTGAATGCAAATGGGACATAAAGGCATGCTCATGTAAATTCTGATATAGCTGTTGAATATTATAGTAGTAGGTAATATGTGTTTTACCATGAAGTCCACACAGTACACTATTTTTTGATTTGCCAACCATAACTGTACTTGCTCTAGCAGTTCATATTTATTTTCCTTGCTTTTTTTCCAATAAAGTACCAATTAAATATGAACAGGCAGTGGTTTTCATGGTTTATTCTAAATACTTTCATATATATATATATAACTTAATTTAAGAACTTACAGATTTTGAGAGGAAATGCTACATCATGACAAATACATAACATATGCAAATGTAGTAAAGATGCCAAAAAAATTGAAAAGTGCACAAACATTGAGACATTATAAATTTTGAACAGTATACTATATTAAGACAAATACCTACAATGAACACAAATACTGCATAGAAGGGAATACATAAAACCAAAGGTTACAAAGTGTAAAAAGAAAATAAGCGAAACAAAGCACAATAGAGACTAATTTGTAAAAACAAAGATGAGAACATGTAGTTCTGAAGACAAACACGTGAAGGTCAAACATCATCAATATCTGTCTTTTTCTGCTCGTTCGATCTGGAAATGAAAAGAATTGAAACCCATTAGAACCGCATGCCAATAACACTATTAATTCAGGAAAAGAAATATATATTACTACTACCATAATGAACTCATCATTTGAATCATTCCAATCAGAAAACATGGTTGTCTGCTGCTCTTCTAGATCGATCTCTTCTGAATCAATCCATTGAGCAAACATGGTGTGCTGCTGCTCTTGTGCAACAATGTAACTGAATCATTCATGTCAGTCATTTCATTCCAGACAAAAAAGTGGTAGTTCGCTACTCATGTGGAGCACTCTCATTTGGTTCAACTTTGATCACAACTAATGCTAAGAGTTAGTGGCAGTTTTGATCACACCTCCGGATGGCATAGAGTTAGTGGTTGGAACTTGAACAATGTCCTTGGTTTCAGTGGTCGGTGGTGATACTACCACTTTTGATTCCATATTAGCAACCTTATTTTTTTCATTTGCATCATTTGAATATCTCTTCATCTGCTTCCAACTTGACTGCAATTGATGATTTAGTGGTTTTTAATATGGTCGATTCTTCTCTTTTAGCCACTACTCTTTTTTGTAAATAACACAAAAATTATTTTTTGAACCAAAAATGGCACAAACACCAAATATATTGAATAGAGAACAAAAGTAAAGAAAAGTATATTTAAAAGAGCAAGAAAAGAACATACAACATTTTATAGTAGTTCGACTAATCATTGTCTACATCCAGTTAATTTTATTGATGGTTTATAGTGCTGTTTACATTTTTGTTCTTACGGATCGGTATAAATCCATGAATGATTATAAGTGAATAATAGAAAAATTGTAGAGAAGCAAAAAGATCATTAAAAATGAGCCCTGTCCATCTGTTTATAGATGCAGGAAGCCTAAAATCTCGCTCCCATGATCTCCATATAGCTTTCCACGCCATAGACTAGTTCTCCTGAAAAATTGGTCACCACTTCATCAATCATTATGGTTCGGTACCAACCCATGGTCTTGGCTCGGTACCGATCCATAAGATTGGCTTATGGATCACTTTGAATATATTGTATAGGTGCGCCTTGCCGTTAGTTTCGTGATTTGAAATTTGTTTGCATCACTATCAACTTGTTTCTGAGGTCAACTATGGAATTATGGATGAATGGAGTTGCCGATTTCAAGTGCTCATTGAGATCAATAGAGAATTGTATGGGATCAGCAAAATAGCACTTGAAGTAGGATCCTGACATCAAGTAGAATAGACAGAAGGAGTGGGGGCAAGATTTGCCAAAAGTACGTGGATCGGTACCGATCCAAGAGGTTGGATCGGTATCGATCCATCACTTTGGTGGATTCTTTACCTTCGATTCTTAGGGCAGTTTAGTCTTTACATCTTGGCTCAGTTGGCACTTGGTTTTTGGGCTTCGGGGCTCTCTTTGGGCTTCCTGCCTTAATAGCTTGCAAGTTTGACTCGTGAAGTTAGTCTATATACTGCTTGGTCAAAAGGCCCAAGAGAGGTAATAGAAGGTGATTGGATAGCCAATCAAACGAGATCATCAAAACTGGCCATAGGAGACCGGGTCTTCGAAGAAAGAGGATCTTGAGGGGAAGAAGATAGCTCAAGATCGGCATACAAATGATTGAGAGCTATCAGAGAAGTAGGAAAAGAAATCCTGAGGTGGGGATCCGGAGAGCGAGCCGCCTCGGTAGATTCTTGAATTTTATGCCCGAGAGATTCCTGATTGGCAACCTCAGGGCTCAAGTCAATGGTCATATGTTCCTCCTCCTCCTAACAGTAGGGGTAAGTTACCCACAAGCTTAAGTCTTTTGTTTGGGGAAGAAGATGGAATATCAGTAGGAATCTCATCGTCTGCTTCTTTTTCTAATGCTTCAACTACTTTGAGAATAGAGTCCTTAGTGGAAGCAGGTTTGCTCAATCGAGATGAGGCAGGAATTTCATCTTCACTTTTCCTCTTTTTGGGAGCACCATATTTAACTCCTGTCTCTTTAGAAGCAATAACAAGAGCAGATGAGCCTAAAATAAAGAAAATAAGTCAGTAAAACAATGATATTAGGAATTCCATACTAGTTATATTAAACGCTTACCTATGGGCTCAAGTAGAACCGGAGAAGAAGTAGAAAAAGCATTACCGTTATTGATGACGATCGACCGTTTCCCTTGGGCATGTCCTTTCATCATTGGGGGTTCCCCAAGAATTATATAATGATCTAGAATTAGTGAGTAGTGACGGAGGTTCACTTCTATCAGAAGTATGAGCTTATTACCCATGCTCTTATTTGTCAAAGTCAGGGATTTGACAATCTCGCTATCAAAGGAGCTTAACTGCTTAGGAGTTGTAACGACCTCGAATTTCGGACACTTCGTATTTAAATATCTAAATTATTTAAATATTTGAATTTTGGATTAAATGTTATTAAAATGATTTAATAAGCTTTTAAGCCCATTTTAAATCATAAGTAATGATGGTAAACTTGTTTTGAAAAAATATTCACAAAAATAATTACTTTGAAAAAATATCGATAATGTGACCACAATCGTTTTATCGATAAACAACTTTTTAACTGTCAGAAGTTGTTCATATTTTTTTGCATACACTTATTTGCTTAGGAAATCAGTTTAATGAAAATAATATTTTTCCATTATGGAAATAAACTTTATGGAGTATATCATGGGTGATGTCATCTTAGATATTTATTTTTTTGAGAGAGACGGGTGTGTAGCGTGATACTACACAGCCGGTCATCTTAGATATTTATGAAATGATCATAAGTGGAAATAAATTAAAAGTTAAGCTATGTGGTGTAAAGTTATCATAAGGATTTGGGGGGGGGGAGTTTGGTCTTTTCCTATCACATTCCTAAGCCTATATAAGGAGTATACCCTTAGGAATAAGTCACAAAAATTACAAAGCTTGAGTTGTAAAAATCGATGGCTTCTCTTCTTCTTCCTCTCTTATGTTCTAAAAGAAAGAGTTGCAAATCAACTCCAAACCACTTCAAAATTTGCTACAAGGCTTAGTACAATATTAGAAACCCTTGCACCCTGCCAAAACATGAAGAAGTGTAGCCATGCTCTCCATGGAGGGGATGGCTATGAGCAATTATGGTGATGGGAGGGAGGAAAAGTAATGCTAAAGCAAGGAAAAGAGGAAGGAAGGAGTTGGTTACAAGTGTGGTTAGGCTTTGGTTCTTGGATCTTGGTTTTGGTTGGATTAAAGATGAGTTAACACCTCACTTTGAATGGAAAATATAACACATGTATGTTGTATTTTATTGTGTTATTGTTGATTGAATTGCTGTTAACTTATGTTGAAAACAATGGTTGTAACTTCTTACTTTAAAAGTAAGTGACATATGTAATTCATGTACATGGACTTAAACAAACTTGGAATGGACTTGAATAGACTTATATGACTTGTGACCGGACCTTGAACAAATCACATATGCTATGGATGGACTTTGGCTTAGTTTTGACTCGGATTTAAAAGTGCACTTATAACAATAGTCGCTATAGAAGCAGTTTGGAATTGCCTTGTTTTTTGGCAATTGTTATGGAACTTTATAGAAAGATCCTTAGGGGTTTCTCGTCATACTTATATTATTTTATATATATGTTTGCTGCTACTAAAATTTTGGACAGTAAAAAGTTAAGTAACATCTGGAGGACAGCCAAAACATCACTAGTGTAAAACTGCCCCTTTTAACCTTGATTTTTATACTTCAAATATTTCAAAAAGGACTTTAAGTTTGAGCAATTTATTTGATTCTTTTTAAAAGTATTATCTAACTCATATTAGAGTATTTTAAATATAGTTTGAGATTTATATGAATTTTTAAGCATTAGTTGTGAATTTATATAGAAAGAGTGTTTTGTGGAAAACACAGTTTTTTATGTTTTCAAGTAAATTACAAAATGATTATTTTTAGTGATATTTTGCATGAATGTTTTAAAACCCATTATATGTATTTTTAGTAGAAAATACCTTATATAAATATCTTGGAAATACCTTATATAAATATCTTGGAAAATACTTACATAAATATCTTGTTTTAGATTATAAAACAAAAGGTTTAGAAAGGATTAGAATTGCTTAATGGTCAAATGGTTAAATTGTTTAATTACTTATTAAAAAAGTAATTAACTATGCTTAACACTAATAAGCCGACGAAGTAATCTTATTTAAGTTAAGATTGACATTGAGTGAGGACGGAGCAATAGAGCTCTAATGTTCCGGGCTTCCCTCTTAACCGAGTAATAGATAAGTGGAAAATGTCAGAAACATGTAAATCATGTTGATTTCTTATTGTTTATGAAATTCACTAATACTATACTTAACACTAAAAGCGGACGAGGTAGACTTATCAATTTGTGAGATTCAAGACTGAAGTGTCCAAGCAAATGCTTGGAGCAACCAGTGTCCAAACTTACCTGCTTCAGTTTAGGCAAGGAATAACTAAGTTAAAATGTTGGAAACGAGTTAAGCGTACGAATCATGGTTTGTATAAGTAATCATCTTTAGAACTTGATAGTTAACTAGTCCATACCGACTTGACTGAATATGGACTTAGATCTTTAGAACAAAGGTTTGTAAAGATAGTAACAAGTAGGTAATGGTTTGGGTTTATTGTGACAATGTGTTAATCACATTCTTCTTTAACCCTTTTCAATTATACATAGAAATGTAAATAGATCTTTAAAAGAATGATTTAAAGGTAAGCAAAAGCAAAATGGTTTTCGGTTTGTTATGACAATGTTTTACGTGACATTAGTCTTAAACCTTTTGAATGGATTTGTGAAAGTACTTAGATCCTTAAAATGGATATTTTTGAAGGAAATTATAAGTATGGAATCTTTTCCAAAAAGATAGAGTTTATTAGATAAATGAAGTTTACTAATAAAGGAGTTTTAATTAATAAAAAGATTAATTAAAAGGGATTAAGTAGCTTAACCAAACTTTGTATTGCTTGATCGTGCTTTGTGTGACTTGATAATGTTTTGTATGTTCATTTTTTTATGGAAGGTATACTAGAATTGGTTTCCATTTATAAACAAACATCATATACTAAACAGTCGATTAGTCGACTATCGTAATTGACCAAATATAACTTTGGGATTGTTAAACAATATTTTATAAATTGAAGGAAATTTATAAAAGAGATTTATACCTATTGAAGCAAGGTTAAAATGGTTGGAATTATGTTTGGATGAGGTTTTAAAAATAAGCAGGATTTATAAAGGAATAAAGGTATAAATGGGTTCATAAATAAAGGAATTTTTATGAAAGGAAGTTTTATAAAATGGGAAGAGATTTATAAACATGGTTTATAAATATGGAAATGATTATGTTGAATTAAGTATGGATTTTTATCTAGGAAGTATATTTATATTTTAAAGGGTGTTTATTAATATTAATATTGTTTAAAAGTTGTTTATCAATGTTTAAATGTTTTAAAAGGTTAATTATTTGAATATATTAATATAAGTTGAAATTAGTTTTTAAATTATTATCTGTCTAGTTTTGGAAATTTATTATTATTCTTTATAAAAATGTTGAAAATAATTTATCATTGTGTATTTATGATTGTTTTGAAATTTATTAATTATTATTTTAAGATGTTTTAAATTTAGTATTTATTTATTTATGATGTTACTAGTATATAGTAGTGTTTAAAGGTAGGTGATTGGAATTTAATTATAATTGTTTTCGAGATTTATAAATGGAGTTTTATAAATGGCCTTAGATATTTAAAAAGGAAATTTTAAAAATGGGTTATAAATTTATAAAAGGAGTTTTATAAATGGTTTTATGGATTATAATAAGGTTTATAAATGGTTATTGAATTGAATAAAAGGGTAATCATCCAAATTGTTGGTGAATATACTTATACCATTGAAATAAGCATATGGATATTTTTGATTCAAGTATTACAAAGTGAATTAAAGTAATAAAATATTAATTAATAGAGGCTTAGTGTTGCTTGGTGCTTAACCAATGTTGGTTTTCCCTATGGAATTAAATTCCTGATCGAATGTTTGTTATTCGATAGTTAAATAACCGACAATCAGAATTGGACCTAAAACGCAACTTTAGAAATATATAGGTGAAACACGTGAGTTATATGGCACAGTCATCTCCGATGATGTTGTACCGTGCGTGTAAATATCGATTCGTTCTCCTAGGATAATGATAAGGAAATCCGTCCACTCATGATTAGGAGGTGATCTCTGATCTTATCTTTAGCTGTTTATTTCCTAAAGTACCAGGGTTGAGTTTACCGGAAATTATCGAATGTTGCTTCGAAGAGACCGGGATCGGGTATGTTATCCGAAAACCACTTCGATCCAACGAATACATTTCGTAGTGAAGACATCTTAAAGATGATGGATTGGAGACGGAGCTCTCAAGTGTTTCGTTCAATCCCAGAACGAACTTGTATGGACGATTGCTGGTATTGCATTGTTGCTTGGAAGGCAATATTAGTATTTCAAGTGGGAAGTGCTATAAAAAGGTAAAATGTAGCCTCGGACCTCATCAACCAGAAAATGACAAAAATCGGGCATGCAGCAGGGCCAAGTGGGTAGCTCCCAAGTAGTGTATGGTCATCCCAATTCTAGATCAGTTACTATCTATTCTTGTATGCTTCGGGCCCAAGTGGGGTGATCATATTCGGTATTACTAGTCAAGTGGTAGGCTAGTCCTGTGTGGCAGGGGTATAAGATGTTCTTGTCAGACCTCGGTGAATTTATCTAGAGATGTACCTTCAAAAGGTTGTTCCTTACCTTGTCATAGTATGGAATCCAATCTCCAATACGTGCCTTACAGTTTTGATTGTAGAACCTAGTATGATGTAATTTAATTAACGTAACAATTTCGGCTAAGATTAATAAGTATTTGTATCTAGACACTATGGTAATACCAGAGAATTTCATATGAAATGTTTTGGTTATCGTAATGTAAAAATTCGTCCGTGTTTATGTGCGGTGTGTTCTTAGAGATACTCTTGATTTTCAAATAGTTTTCTAGAACTTCCATTTTGGTTGTGCGGTTTTGTTTGTGCTCTTACCTTTCATTTTTCTTACGAGACACTCTTGATTTTCAAATAGTTTATGTCTGTGTTTATGTGCGGTTTTGGTTGTGCTCTTACCTTCCATTTTTCTACCAGGTGATATTATTCCAAATTAGCAAAGTGATAATTAAAATGCTCTTGATATAAAATAGGATATTATATTCTAAAATAAGGAATAATTAATTGATTGTTTAAATTATGGCACCAAAATGAGGAAAGTCTATAGTCCCACATAATATTTACAACAAGTCAATGACCATTGCATAGTCAACGTCGAACTAATGGAAAACTTAAACTTTTAAGTCGCTTAAGAATGTGCAAAAAGTTAAACTTTTAGTAAGAAAGTCGGCCTATGGGTGTTATATGAAACTTAAAAAAAGAATTATCATAGGAGCAACCAAAGTGTTACGTTACGTCATTAAATCTATGTCAAATGGATGAACTAAAAGTCGAATGTCATATAGGTTACGCTATAAATTATAGTGCAATGCCACAGCTATGGTCAATGTCGAAATGATAAAATAGTCGGCATTGATGAGTAACATCGACATAAGCCTATAATATATTTATAAGTGACCCATAAAATTACTACAACAACTATGTTATAAGATAACAATGTCATGTAATGTTTACGTTAGAACATTGAAAATAATTGCCAAAGGAAAATGATAACATCCAATGAGAGTATCAATGTCGTACAACAAGCACATAAATCAATATCGAATCTAGGCGGCAATGTTTTTAATCAATGTCAGACATCATAATAATGCCATAAGGTATCAATATAGGAATAGAATAGAGAAATGCCTGGTTTTGGGTCTAATAAACTATTCGTTTCATCGTCAAACTAGAAATGCCCAGGTTTCCAAATCAATACCATCCAACTTTAATTAATCCAATAAATCATCTAAACGACATAAAAATTCTCTACTAATTCAATCTACAAGCATAACTAATCATTGAGTTAACAAAAAATATGAAGATTAGCCACCCCAATCAAATACCAAAACTTAAGCACCAACTCGAATCCAAAAATTCCTCAAATCAAACCCTAACAGCTATTCAAATGAGAAATTCCTAATTTAACTCACTAGTTTAATCGGTTGAAAGGAGATACGTACCTTAATTTTTGCTTTGATGCCAAAAGACCGGAATTTGCGAGTAAACTTGAAATTATTGAGTTTTCTTGTTTGAGCTTTTAATCGTGGGTGAAAAGAGGAAGAAGGAGAAGATTTGACTATTTATTGCAAAAATGAAGACATACAACTACCATTGGATCAATTTTTAATGTACGGTTGGATCTGCAAAGAAGACCAACAGACGGTAAAAAGCTAATGCTGAAGGTATTAACTTGAAAAGTCAAAGCTTCCTTCATACTAGGGTGCAAATGTTACTGCAAATGTTAAATCCGAAGATAGCTTTCATGCCTCCTGCATGTCTTCGGAAGCTTATTCATCTAAAAAGGTACTTGAAAACCTCGACTCTCAAACTACTCAAAATTAATTGGGTTACCCGAGAGTTTAAGGGGAAAATATAAACTTCGAGTCAGACATAAAGCCTGGTATGAATAATAATCTACCATCTCAAACCATTTAGATATCTAGTGAGACCACGCCGCTTAGCGGAACAGGTTTTCCTCTCACTAGTATCCTAAAACCTTTATAAAACCATATACTATGTTCCTACATCCACAATGGTTAAAACAATTCAAAACAATATGATGATATGCAAAACAAGTAAATTAATTCTATTTTGACTATCTCCCTCAGTTATAGTTTCTAGGGTCACTATTAACCTATTAGTTTTCATGGGCTCACTAATAACCTGTTTAAATGATTAAAAACTCCATGTCCAGTTACATAGTTTTCATAGGATCACTAAGAACCTATTGCCCTTGCTAATAACTTTACTATTTCATGGGTTCTCCCTGAACCTATTGGTAACTCCAATATCTTTTCTCTTATCCTAGTTTTCATGGGTTGACTAGAAACTTATTGACTTCTGTCAATATCTTAATCCAGATATAGTTTTCATGGGCTAACTACAAACCTATTGGCCCCTACCAATATCAAATCATAGTTTTCATGAGCTAACTATGAACCTGTCCTTTTGACATCATGCCTCTTGAACGTCTTTGGAAGCTTAGTCGTCTAAAGAAGTACCTAAAAACCTCAACTCTCAAACTACTCAAAATCAATTGAGTACCCGAGAGTTTAAGGGGAAAACATAAACTTTGAGTCAGACATAAAGCTTGGTATGAATAATAATCTACCATCTCAAACCATTTAGATATCTAGTGAGACCACGCCACTTAGCGGAACGGGTTTTCCCCTCACTAATATCCTAAAACTTTATAAAACCATATACTGTGCTCCTACATCCACGGTGGTTTAAACAATTCAAAACAATATGATGATATGAAAAACAAGTAAATCAATTCTGGATTACCCATCCCCATTCATTTTGACTATCTACCTCAGTTATTGTTTCTAGGGTCACTATTAACCTATTAGTTTTCATGGGCTCGGTAATAACCTGTTTAAATGATTAAGGACTCCCTGTCCAGTTACATAGTTTTCATGGGATCACTAAGAACCTATTGGCCCATGCCAATAACTTTACTATTCCATGGGTTCTCCCTGAACCTATTAGTAACTCTAATATCTTTTCTCTTATCCTAGTTTTCATGGGTTGACTAGGAACTTATTGACTTCTGTCAATATCTTAATCCAGATATAGTTTTCATGGGCTAACTACAAACCTATTGGCCCCTTCCAATATCAAATCATAGTTTTCATGGGCTAACTATGAACTTGTCTTTTTGACATCTTCATTTATACATAGTTTTCACGGACTTACTATGAACCTATTGGCCTCTGCCAATATCTTTAATTAATTTAATTTATATTTACTACTGGGTCAACCTAGCAGGTTATTTTGCCCTTCCCCAAATTACCATTATGGGTTTATTACAATGTGAATATATATATATATATATTATATGTATTTAAAGAAGCAAACATAATAACATAACAATACCACTCCTCTGGGTTTAATATCCTTGAAATTATTTTCATATGAAACATGGTTAATCCCTTAAACCTAATATTTTATCAAGGAAAGCTTCTTCTTAAAACCATTTCAAAACTCTTTTACTTAGCCATGGGTTTTTCCTTTAAAATGAGATTGGGTCATTTGTTTTGAAAAACTAAAGCTTTCGAAACCTTCAAAACTTTGCTTTTGACCTCACTGGATAACCTCATTCAAAAGCATATAAATCTCTTTTCAAAACATTAGGCCCTTGCCTTTCGAAATACTTTAAAACCTCTCTTTCGAAGCCTTTCCAATGTAATAAAGTATTACTTATTAACTCTTAGAAGCATAGCTTCGAAACCATCGAAGTACCCCTTTCGAAACCTTTGAAAGTACCTCTTTCAAAACCTTTGGAAGTATCCCTTCCAAACCATTGAAAGTCCATCTTTCGAAACCATTGGGTTTATATTTAAAAATATCATTTGGGTCAAAGTGAATATAAATGAAAGTAACTCTTTTGAAACCATTCTTTATCATATAAAAGTATTGGGGAAAACTTGATGGCGTCGACACCATCGTTTCGAAAGCTTAGAAACCTTTAAGTAAATCATTGAAGGTTAGCATCGAAAACCCCTTTCAACGCCATTGCCTTCAAAATCCTTGAACTGTTTGGAAAGCATTTAAGAAGTGGATTATCATAAGTTTAAAACAAAGACAACCCTTCGAAAGCATTGATGACTTCAATACACTCGAAAGGAAAAGAACAACGGCTGGGTTTCGACATAGTCAGAACCACTACTTTTGAAAGCATCATTTTATAAATAAAGAAACCCATTTGAAAGCTTAAACTTTAAAACATAAGATGGCAACCCTTTTCGAAAGCTATTCAGAAAACCCCGTTCGAAAGCATCTGTTTCGACTCCTTCGAAAGCTTTTATGAAAAACAGGTAGGCGTTTAATATTTGAAAACAAAACAAATGCTTCGACCCCATCGGAACCAAATGCTCTCGACACCATGCCTTTTGCTTTTCCTCCAATCCACTACGTAACATCTAAGTGACACCTTGTGTATTGGTTTCGGCCTGGGTGGTTTTGACTGAGTCAAAGCGGAAGCTATGAGTCGAAATGTACTTCTTATAGAGGCGGAACCTGCTTTTCTAAGTAAAATTTGATTAATGCCAATTAAAGAAAATTCTATCTAACTGACCTTGGTTGCCTCAACTTTTCAAATTCTTTACCAAAATAACCGCCACTTAATTTTAGACCTAAACCAAGGTTAATTTAGCAAATAAGCACTTCCATTAAACAAAAACAATAATGCAATTAAGTCCTTCCTTTTAAAATAATTTAATTTCCATAGTAAATCGATTAGAAAAAATCCCCAAAAATCACAGAAATTCACTTCTATCATGTTATCTAACATATCTAAATTTCAGACCTAAATTCTCAATATAATTTCTGAAATAAATTCCTAAACCGAACTAACCATATTTTCCTTTGAAAATTCATAATAATCTTTCCATAGCATGGAAAATTATCAAAATTAAAACCCAACTCCAAAATCATGTTTTACATAACATAAATTTTTTCCATAGCATTCAAATATCAATTTCAATCTGTTTTGACCTAAAAACGCATAAATCCCCATTTAAACAATTATGTTTAAATCAAACAAATTATAATTCAAGCGTATCATCATCCAAATCATCATAAAAATGAATTTAATCTTAAATTCGAAAACATATGGTCATAAAACAAAATAGAGACGGTATAAATTATTATTCACCTTGATTAGAATAAGGAGACTGGATTGAGATTAATTTCCTCCAAGCTTGAATCCCTAGCTTTAGATTTTAATTTCTCTTCTTCTTTTTCCTAGTAATGGCCGGCTCCACTTCTTATGTTTGCAATTTATTTTTGTGAAAATGAGAAATGAACGTGAATGGCATAAGGACGAAAATATATAAGAGTTATGGTAATAGGGTGCTGCTATTTCCCATTATGCCCATGTGTAATTTAACTAGCTTACAAACCATTCTTAAAGCCATTTAGTTTATTAAGCACGACCTCTATGTATTTATTCAAATCTCAATCCCCTTATTACTTAATATTTACATTATTCTATTTAATTTATCTAATTAAATCTCCTGAATAATATTATCAAAAATTAAGGGTGTTACAGGCTATCCTCCTTAAAGAATTTCGTCCTCGAAATTCAGTAAGGACTAAATACTAAAAATAGCAATTATCTGTAACCACTCCAAACTACTATAGTAGCCTACCAGACTAGCAATTATCTATATAAAGCTAATATAGACATAACCTCAAGGTAGATTAGGATAAGTTCTCGAATCATGTCTCCTGTCTCCCAAGTACAGTCCTTCTCGTTGTCCCTCCACTGAACTTTCACCAACTCGATTGTCTTATTCCTTAATCTTTTCTCAGCTCTCGGTACAACCCGAACTGGTTGTCTAGCAAAAGTCAAATTAGGCTCTAATATCAAATCTTCCAATCCTGTTGGAGGAACAGTAGTCTTTGGATCATGCACATACTTGCAATGATGAGAAACATGAAATAGATTATGGACACCTGCCATATTGCTCGGAAACTCTACTCTGTATGCGAGCTTTCCAATTCTCTCTATAATCTGGAATGGACCAACATATCTTGGTGCCAATTTCCCTTACTTTCCAAACCGTACCACGCCCTTTATTAGTGATACCTTAATGAAAACCCTGTCTCCAACTGAGAAGTCTAGGTCTTTAAGCCTCTTATCTGCGTAACTTTTCTGTCTAGATTGAGCTTCCTTCATCCTTTCTCGGATCAACTCAATCTTCTCTAACACCTCCCTAACCAGGATATAAGACGAATCTGTCTCCAATCTCCAACCAACATGTTGGTGATTTGTATGGCCTTCCATACAAAGCTTCAAAAGGTGCCATTCATATACTAGTTCGATAACTATTATTATAGGAAAACTCAATCAAATGTAGATGATCTACCCAAGATCCACCAAAGTCCAATACACAAGCTCTTAGTAAATCCTCGAGTACCTTATTGACTCTTTCTATCTGCCCATCTGTCTGAGGGTGATATGTTGTACTCATCTTGAGCTTAGTGCCTAACACATCCTGTAGACTCTTCCAGAATTTGTTAGTGAACAAAGCATCTCTGTCACTAACTATGCTACTAGAAATCCCATGTAGTCTAACTATGTTCTTCATGAACAACTTAGCTAAAACAGGTGCCATCCTGGTTGACTTAGCTAGAATGAAACATGCACTCTTGGTCAATCTGTCCACTATGACCCATATACTTTCATTTCCCTTATTTGACCTTGGCAACCCGTCAATAAAATCCACGAATATCGAATCCCATTTCCAAACTGGGATCTCTAGAGGTTGAAGCAATCCACTCGGCTTCTGATGTTCGGCTTTCACTTGTTGACAGTTTGCAAACTACCTAACCCACAAGCCAACATCCCTCTTCATACCTTCCTAATAGAAGCTCCTCTTCATATCTTGATACATCTTGGTCCCTCCAAGATGAATCGTAAACTTGGATCGATGAAATTTTCCCAAGAACTTATTTCCTCAAGTCCTCAACATTCGGAACACATAATCGTCCCTTCTTTCTCAACCATCCTCTCTGGTCAAGACTAAAATCCTTTAGATCATCGATCTCTGTTCCAACCTCAATCCTTCTGAGCTTCTCGGCCAATAATGGATCCTCCTTCTGCTTAGAAGCAATTCTCTCGATCAACACTAGTCGAACTTCTAAATAGGACAACATGTCAGTACTTTGACTAGAACTAGCAGTCGATCTTAACTGCACACTACAGGTAGTCAAAGCTTCTAAATCCTTCCATTCTGCCAACATAGCTAACACCACATTCTGATGTCTTCTGCTAAGAGCATCCACTACTTTATTACCTTTCCCTGGTGTATAATCTATACCAAAATCATAAGCAGCCAAAAACTCTAGCCACCTTTGCTGTCTCATATTCAACTCCTTCTAAGAGAATAAGTATCTTAAAAACTTAAGATCTGTGTATAGCTCAAATCTCTCCCCTAAGAGATAATGCCTCCAAATCTTCAATGGGAAGATCATCGTAGCCAATTTCAAAACATGAGTAGGATATCCCACTTCATGCGGTCTAAGTTGTCATGAAGCGTAGGCAATCACTTTACCCTTCTGCATCAACACAGCTCCTAATCCAGTTCCACATGCATCGGTATACAGCACCAACCCTTGGTTTGTCTGGAACTACTAACACAGGTGCATTGGTCAACAAATTCTTTAACCTAAGGAATGCTTCCTCACATTTGTCGGACCAAACAAACTTCACCTCCTTCCTGGTTAGCTTAGTCAAAGGCGCTGTTATCCGCGAGAAATCCTTAATGAATCTCCGGTAATAGTTAGCAAGTCCAAGAAAACTTCTAATCTCAATCACCGTATCTAGTCTCTTCCAATTATTAACAGCTTCGATCTTATCTGGATCAACTGACAACCCCTTCTCTGAAACCACGTGACCAAGAAACTTAACCTCTTTCTTCCAAAAATGGCACTTGGAAAACTTCACCTTCAGCTGATGCTGCATCAGTGTCTCAACCACAACTCTAAGATGATCTTCATGCTCCTTTTCATCCTTAGAGTATACCAAAATGTCATCTATAAATACCAATATGAATCTATCCAAATACTCTCTGAAGACTCGGTTCATCAAATCCACGAAGAAAGTAGATGCATTCGTTAACTCGAATGGCATTACTAACCACTCATATGAACCATACCTAGTCTGAAATGCTGTCAAAGGAATATTGTCCTCTGTCACTCTTAATTGATGGAAACCTGTCGCCAAATCCAACTGGGAAAACACTCTGGCTCCACTAAACTGATCAAATAGATCATCAATTCGCGGCAATGGATACTTATTCTTAATCGTCCTCTCGTCCAACTTACAATAGTCGATACACATCCTTAACGACCCATCTGGTTTCTTCACGAACATCGCGGCCACTCCCCAAGGCGAACTGCTTGGTCTAATATAATTCCTTCCTTCTATATCCACTAGCTGCACCTTCAATTCCTTCATTTCAGTCGGTGTGATCCTACTAGGTGGTCTACTTACAGGTTCAGCTCCTGGCATAAGATCTATCTGAAACTCAACAGCTCGTTTCGGTGGTAGTCCTGTGATTGGCTCAAAGACATCTGCAAATCTCTTGCTACCTAAACCTGAATTAACTCTTCTCCCACTTCCATCGCACTTAACAAAGCACAACTACTCCGGTCAGAATTCTCTACTGAGAGTATAATTCAGTTATGACTATCAGGGTGTTTTAGCGATATCTCCTCCTGCTAGCAAAATATCCTAGCCTAATACTTACTCAACCAATCCATACCCAAAATGATTCCAAAATCTACGAAATCGAAAACATACAGACTGCATGCAAACTTATGACCTAACAAATCAAGTTATAACTGGTCACATCTCATCCCCAGTGTTGCATACCCTTCTATTGGATTCGCAACCCTTAAGGAAGTAATAAGGTATATGGGTTCTAAGCACAACCTATCAACCAAACACTGGGATATAAATGAATGTGATGCGCTGGTATCAAATAGTATCCTAATAGGTATGTTCTGAATAAAAAACGTACCTTCCATCATAGTCTTTCCTCTTTCAGCTGCAGTTGGCTTAGTAGATGATGGTTCAACAACAAAAACCTTTTCCTTGTCCGCCCTAACCGGTTCTGGACACTGATTCTTATAGTGCCTAACTTGGTCGTAGTTGAAGCACTTCACATTCTTCTTATCCACAGCCTTCTTCCCCTTGCCCGACTGGCACTCATTTGCATAATGACCCTTCTTGTCACACTTAAAGCAAACTAAAATCAGCCTTTTCCTTCTTGACAACATCTCCCTTATGGACTCCCTTCTTCTTAAAGAACTTTCTCTTCTTTCCCTAAGAACCGTGGGTTTCAACTGGCTTCTCTCTGGCACAACAACAAGCATCTCCTCATGGCGGATTTCCATCTCCACAACCACATTAGAAGGATCACAAATATGTGTCAGGGTCGCCATAGCAAGCTCAGGTCTCAATCCCGAATGCACCTCTCATTTATCCTGATGTTAGTGTCTATAATAGCGTGTCCATATGGAGACAGCTCATCAAACTTAGTAGCATACTCGATTACCGACATCTCTCCCTGCACCAAATCAATAAACTTTCTCAGCAATGCTGACTTAGAAACTTCAGATAAAAACCTCTGTTCAAATTTTCCTCTAAAATCTGCCCAATTCAACTCCTCCTTCGGAACCTCGGCAGTAACACTATTCCACCAATGAAGTGATGCCCCTTGCAACTGCTTAGAGGCCAACCTCCTCATCTACACATCATCCAAACACAAATCAGCAAAGGTTCTCTCACAATGTAACAACCAATCCTCAACTTCTATAACATCCTCTGTTCCCATAAATGGCTTCCCACCAAGACTGGTGTAATCTCTGCTCAGCTTAGCATAATTATTCCAAATTGGAGCCACATGATTAGCTCCTCCAACATTTCCAGCAACTCTAGCAGCAACTCTTGCTTACATCATATTGACGAAGAACTGATACATCGCCCCCATATCTACTGGTGGATTTCCAGCACCCACATTGGCATCAACATTTTGGTTAGCATTTACCTGTTGATCTTGGTTCCTCCTTATATTAGGTCGAACATTTCCATTGGTTGTGGTGCTTCCTCCATCGAGATTTCCTCTTCTGTTTCCTGCTTCCATATCTTCTTTCTCGTAAATCTGCATACAAGCCTTAGTAAGATACATAAGAACGGTCCAAGAGAGAGGGGAATACGTACTTATATATATATATATGTTACTATAGCGTTAACGCAAAACCTGATCTTGTTATCAGATTCAATGGATTATGTTTTGAAATCTTTTAGGTTTAAATTCTTTTAAGTTTCATAAACCTATGCTCTGATACCAACATGTAACATCCTTACTTGGAGGCCTAAAACTAATGGCTATAGATGTTGTAGTCATTGATAGTTATTAATCATCGGCGACCAAATACAGTAATGTTGGATACATTGATACATAGAAACACATGAATATGAAAAAAATTTAAAACATCAAACAAGTTCCACATTCCATTTCATAACATTTCAAATTAATTATATAATCCCACAATCGTTAACCATGTTCAGAGAAAATATATTTATTACAACATACGTTAAGAGCGACAAATGAAGATGCCCCCTTGGATGATCAAAGTATATATAGGCAATTTAACAACTTTGTCTTTACAACAACAACACAGTGGAATCAAAATAAAAGAAAACTCTAGATAGCTATCATGCCTCTTGAACGTCTTTGGAAGCTTAGTCGTCTAAAGAAGTACCTAAAAACCTCAACTCTCAAACTACTCAAAATCAATTGAGTACCCGAGAGTTTAAGGGGAAAACATAAACTTTGAGTCAGACATAAAGCTTGGTATGAATAATAATCTACCATCTCAAACCATTTAGATATCTAGTGAGACCACGCCACTTAGCGGAACGGGTTTTCCCCTCACTAATGTCCTAAAACTTTATAAAACCATATACTGTGCTCCTACATCCACGGTGGTTTAAACAATTCAAAACAATATGATGATATGAAAAACAAGTAAATCAATTCTGGATTACCCATCCCCATTCATTTTGACTATCTACCTCAGTTATTGTTTCTAGGGTCACTATTAACCTATTAGTTTTCATGGGCTCGGTAATAACCTGTTTAAATGATTAAGGACTCCCTGTCCAGTTACATAGTTTTCATGGGATCACTAAGAACCTATTGGCCTATGCCAATAACTTTACTATTCCATGGGTTCTCCCTGAACCTATTAGTAACTCTAATATCTTTTCTCTTATCCTAGTTTTCATGGGTTGACTAGGAACTTATTGACTTCTGTCAATATCTTAATCCGGATATAGTTTTCATGGGCTAACTACAAACCTATTGGCCCCTTCCAATATCAAATCATAGTTTTCATGGGCTAACTATGAACCTGTCTTTTTGACATCTTCATTTATACATAGTTTTCACGGGCTTACTATGAACCTATTGGCCTCTGCCAATATCTTTAATTAATTTAATTTATATTTACTACTGGGTCAACCTAGCAGGTTATTTTGCCCTTCCCCAAATTACCATTATGGGTTTATTACAATGTGAATATATATATATATATTATATGTATTTGAAGAAGCAAACATAATAACATAACAATACCACTCCTCTGGGTTTAATATCCTTGAAATTATTTTCATATGAAACATGGTTAATCCCTTTAACCTAATATTTTATCAAGGAAAGCTTCTTCTTAAAACCATTTCAAAACTCTTTTACTTAGCCATGGGTTTTTCCTTTAAAATGAGATTGGGTCATTTGTTTTGAAAAAATAAAGCTTTCGAAACCTTCAAAACTTTGCTTTCGACCTCACTGGATAACCTCATTCAAAAGCATATAAATCTCTTTTCAAAACATTAGGCCCTTGCCTTTGGAAATACTTTAAAACCTCTCTTTCGAAGCCTTTCCAATGTAATAAAGTATTACTTATTAACTCTTAGAAGCATAGCTTCGAAACCATCGAAGTACCCCTTTCGAAACCTTTGAAAGTACCTCTTTCAAAACCTTTGGAAGTATCCCTTCCAAACCATTGAAAGTCCCTCTTTCGAAACCATTGGGTTTATATTTAAAAATATCATTTGGGTCAAAGTGAATATAAATGAAAGTAACTCTTTTGAAACCATTCTTTATCATATAAAAGTATTGGGGAAAACTTGATGGCGTCGACACCATCGTTTCGAAAGCTTAGAAACCTTTAAGTAAATCATTGAAGGTTAGCATCGAAAACCCCTTTCAACGCCATTGCCTTCAAAATCCTTGAACTGTTTGGAAAGCATTTAAGAAGTGGCTTATCATAAGTTTAAAACAAAGACAACCCTTCGAAAGCATTGATGACTTCAATACACTCGAAAGGAAAAGAACAACGGCTGGGTTTCGACATAGTCAGAACCACTACTTTTGAAAGCATCATTTTATAAATAAAGAAACCCATTTGAAAGCTTAAACTTTAAAACATAAGATGGCAACCCTTTTCGAAAGCTATTCAGAAAACCCCGTTCGAAAGCATCTGTTTCGACTCCTTCGAAAGCTTTTATGAAAAACAGGTAGGCGTTTAATATTTGAAAACAAAACAAATGCTTCGACCCCATCGGAACCAAATGCTCTCGACACCATGCCTTTTGCTTTTCCTCCAATCCACTACGTACCATCTAAGTGACACCTTGGGTATTGGTTTCGACCTGGGTGGTTTTGACTGAGTCAAAGCGGAAGCTATGAGTCGAAATGTACTTCTTATAGAGGCGGAACCTGCTTTTCTGAGTAAAAGCTGATTAATGCCAATTAAAGAAAATTCTATCTAACTGACCTTGGTTGCCTCAACTTTTCAAATTCTTTACCAAAATAACCGCCACTTAATTTTAGATCTAAACCAAGGTTAATTTAGCAAATAAGCACTTCCATTAAACAAAAACAATAATGCAATTAAGTCCTTCCTTTTAAAACAATTTAATTTCCATAGTAAATCGATTAGAAAAAATCCCCAAAAATCACAGAAATTCACTTCTGTCATGTTATCTAACATATCTAAATTTCAGACCTAAATTCTCAATATAATTTCTAAAATAAATTCCTAAACCGAACTAACCATATTTTCCTTTGAAAATTCATAATAATCTTTCCATAGCTTGGAAAATTATCAAAATTAAAACCCAACTCCAAAATCATGTTTTACATAACATAAATTTTTTCCATAGCATTCAAATATCAATTTCAATCTGCTTTGACCTAAAAACGCATAAATCCCCATTTAAACAATTATGTTTAAATCAAACAAATTATAATTCAAGCGTATCATCATCCAAATCATCATAAAAACGAATTTAATCTTAAATTCGAAAACATATGATCATAAAACAAAATAGAGATGGTATAAATTATTATTCACCTTGATTAGAATAAGGAGATTGGATTGAGATTAATTTCCCCTAAGCTTGAATCCCTAGCTTTAGATTTGAATTTCTCTTCTTCTTCTTCCTAGTAATGGCCGGCTCCACTTCTTATGTTTGCGATTTATTTTTGTGAAAATGAGAAATGAACGTGAATGGCATAAGGACGAAAATATATAAGAGTTATGGTAATAGGGTGCTGCTATTTCCCATTATGCCCATGTGTAATTTAACTAGCTTACAAACCATTCTTAAAGCCATTTAGTTTATTAAGCATGACCTCTATGTATTTATTCAAGTCTCAATCCCCTTATCACTTAATATTTACACTATTCTATTTAATTTATCTAATTAAATCTCTTGAATAGTGTTATAAAAAATTAGGGGTGTTACATGAACCTAGGCCCAATTAGGGTCAGATTAAATAATAATAATAATCGTTTAGCGTCGTCTCCTTCGATTCAACACGATTCGAAAAATTTATGTCCTCATCACGGCGGTGTCAAAGCCTACTGCTTAATCCCGAACCATGCTCCAGCAATTCATAGTAGCCCCAACAAAACTGCTCTGACCAACAACAATTCCAAAAACCCGAAAATATTCCAGCTGATAATTTCTGCCTACTTTGCACGAAAATATTCCAATAGCTAGTGGTACAACAACACTTCTAACTACATACCCTAATAAAATTGAATTTCATTCCTATTTTGTTTGTACCTTAAAGAGAGAATATTTTAAAAACTCGATTTTATAAATCGAAAAATCACCGAGCTAAATATACGCTTCTTTATACTTTTTCATAAATAATAGAAACTATTTCATACCCAAACTTCCCTTAAAAATCAAACTTATATATATATATATATATATATATATATATATATTTTAGGGTTTCCAAAAACGTTTTTTCAAAACACAAACTTCCCAAATTGGAAAACTATCTCCTTGCCAAAATCAAAATCAAAATCAAGCCTTTACTAATATATACATATAAATATTTAAGGCTTTCAAAAATTAACCTTTTATAAACTAAAATCTTTTTAACACAACCTACATGGTAGTATACGTGTGAAAATGTCAAAACTTTCTCGAAACAAAATTTCCAAAATAAATCCTTGGGAAAAGAAATCCTTTGAAAACCCTTTTTCCAAAACCTAAGGCATTTCCAAAACATACTTCATAAAAATTCTCCCACTGGTCTCCAACTGGAACACATCATCAAAACCAAAAATCACAAAGGTAGCTAGAACCTCAATAATCAAGTCGAACACCTCCAGTCTCTTGGATTCTGTCATATGTCGTACTCATTCTCTTTATCAACATCGCCTTACGGATTGCTAACCCTCCGTGGGGTACTTCGGTGTCGGCGTGAAATCTTAGCTCTAAGATATTTACAACCCATAGTTGCTTTGCCCATTCCTTCGAAGTGGAACTACAACTACTTCTATAGCCCGAATTCTTAGAATCTAATGAAAATATAATAATACTAGATAGGAAAGTACGAATGCATTTTCTCAATTTATCCTAATTCCTCTAATCTACTAACCTAGGCTTTGATACCATTTGTAATAACCCATACTTTAATGTTCCTAAATTTCGACAAAAATCGAAACCCAAGTCCATCAAAGCACAGATCGTTGGATTTGGTACCTGCAAATAAGCATGAGCATTATCAGATATTGATAGGGATCTCCAGTCTCCTGGATTCTACCATATGTCATACTCATACTCTTTATCAACAGTGCCTTATGCATTTCCAGCACTCCTTGGGGTACTTCGATGTCGGCGTGAAAATCTTAACTCTAAGATATTTACAACCCATAGTATCTTTTCCCATTCCATCGAAGTGGAACTGCAATAACTTCTGTAGCCTGAATTCTTAGAATCTAATGAAAAATATAATAATACTAGATAGGAAAGTACGAATGCATTTTCTCAGTTTATCCTAATTCCTTTGATCTACTAACATAGGCTCAGATACCAAATGTAATAACCCATAGTTTGATGGTCCTAAATTTCGATAAAAATCAAAACCCAAGTCCATCAAAGCACAGATCGTTGGATTGGGTACTTGTAAATAAGCATGAGCATTATCAGATATTGATAGAAATCTAAACTCCCAGCGGAAGCAATAATAAGATAAGAGTATTGATTATGACTACTACCTTGTAATTAATGGTATTCCTTGGATAACATATTGTCACATCAACATCGAGCATGAGAGAAAAGAAGACTTCTCCAACAGGTAAACACATCCAGCTCCAGTGACCTTTTCCTATAAATCTATCTTGTGGGTTGTAATGAGGATGGGGTCAGAACAACGTTCTGGTGACTTGAATATCTATAAACTGTCCATAACATAAATTTATAACGATTGATTTCCATTTAATTGTTATGTCTATTAAGGTCAACAATTCTAATCTAACCTTGTCTTGCACATACGATTACTTACCTACACATTCCCAAGGTATAAAATACCGACGAAGCCTTAGCAACCTTTTATATCTATTCCATTTTTATCAATCCCATTAATTCACCTGTCTCTATTAATTGTAACATTTAATTTAATACTATCCATTGTTTCCAATTCATTTAGGTTACAATTATTCATTCCTATTAATTATTTGTTAGGAATTCCTAATTTAGTTTCTATTATTATGAATTACTAACTTTTCTAATTCTAACTATTTGATTCCCTAAATATAATAATAACTAACGAACGTTACGCGTAAATAACACAGGAATAAATGTTGTTCTTCTTTATGTAGGATCGATTTCACCCTAGGAGGGGGGGGGTGAATAGGGTGATACTCATAATAATAAAAATTAATGTGGAAATATATATAATAATTACAATACAGATAATAGCAGAATAATAAAAGTAGAAATAGAACAACACAGATTTACCCAGCTTCGGCAATAACCTGCCTATGTGCTGCCCCCAAGGTTTCTGCTAGAAATTAAGTAGTCAAACACTTACATACGTAAACTTGCGACATCCGCTAATGACTAACCTAACTCTACGCTCAAAACTCTATCACAACTCAACCACTGAGTTGCGAATTCTCAAACTACACTCTGTAGTTTGTCCATAGTCACACGACTAGAATTTACACATTTTAAAATAGAGATTACAAAATAAAATAAGACTAAAAACAAAATAAAATAACAAAACCCTAACATTTTAATTGCTAAGCCCAAAAATAACAACCGGCCCACTTTATAACGTAAAAAAATAAGGACGTCTCCCTTTTTATTAATTCGTATCCTATGGCCGAAACTATTCTTCGTTCCTCTTCCAAAAGCTAGGGTTTTGTGAAAACTTGAATCTACCAATTCCTATAGATCGATTGAACTGTGTCTTGCTTCGTGTTGCTTCATCAATCGATTTGCTGGCTTTGATTGATTCATGGTAGCTCCAACTGTTGAGCACGAATGGTGTTAGTTGGTATGTATTTTTGCCCCTTTCTCAATTTTTGATTGTGCTTGACTTCAATTCGAGTTCTGGATTGTTTTCTGTGATTCGTTCTAAGTACGCTCTCTGATTTTTTTCTTGAACTCGAATACTCATTTGCCGATGATGAATTTTGGTATTTATAGGAATTGAATTCCTATATTTTCGTATATACTTTCGGCTTGAAACATTCTAAGATTTTTACTTTGGCCGTGGATTATTTGATCGAATGTTGGTTATGATATTTGACTTGTTCATCTATGATACTTTAACTTGTTTGAATTGTTAGTTCCGTTCGTCTCTAGTTCCATTCTTTGCTGGCACTACGACTTGTTCATTGGCTTGTTCAAACGTATGACTTTGTTTGATTTTCTCTGAGTCGAGTTTGTTCTGTTTGCCTTGACTTCGGCTCTTTGAATTTGTGATAATATTTTGGATAAATTTTGATTTTCTGGCTAGGTTCGAATTTTTAACCTTGTCATTTAAATTTGTAGTTGAAACAAATCTCTGATTTCACTGACTTTTTCGGCTTGATCAATTTAAGAAACAAAACTGCTGCTTTTCTTCGAACTATGACTTGCAACTGTGTTTACTGTAAACACATATACATGTATATACATACATATATGTATGTATATATGTGTACGATTGTAGCCTATCCACTTGGTTTAATTGATTATTCATGGTTGTTGCTCTCTGGTCTGTATGCATGTATATTAGTGCTTCTTGGAGCGTGGTTGTTTTACTTTGAATCGTACTTGCTGTCACACACTGTCACTTGATCCTGGTCTGGTACCATATGTTGGATGCTCTTACTTGTTCTTGCATTTGTCTTCAAGTGTACGTTTACTTGAGTCTGCATTGTGTGGTTGACTTTATCCTTGTGCACATTGGTTCATTGATGACCTGCTTCTTGGTTACATGTGCTTACTGCTGTCCTTGTGCACTTGAGTGTTAAGGCTGTGTTGATGTTTCTGGTCCATTGAGCTAGCTGTTCCCTTGCTCGAAACTGTTTTACTGGTTATTTCCATGTATATACATACATACATGTATGTATGTATATATGTGTGTGAAATTAGCATAAATTCTGGTTTCAAGTGTATGCATACATCTCTGTTTCATATGCCTGGATAGTTGCATTTGCAGTCTGAACTTGGACTGGTTTGTTGGGTCTGTTCTTTGTTTTAATTGACTACCATATATACTTGAAGTCTTGTTATTGATTCTTTGAGCTGCATGCTCCATTATACATGTTATGGTCAGACTTGTTTTCTGTTTGTTTGTATATTTCTGGTTTCACTTGAATTTTCATATTGCTTTGAGTCGAAATCCAGTTGCTTTCCTCTAAACTGTTGTGTAACTGCCTTTAGTTCGACCTGAGTTATGTAGTTTGATTGCCACTTTCTCTGACCTGGTCTGCGTTGGCTTCGAGTCTAGTGTTCAAGTGTCTTCGAGTCTGTACAGTTTTGTGTTTTCATGTTGGTCGAGACTCTGCGTCTGAACTGATATATGTGTGTTCATGCATGTATGCTGGTGCCTTATTGAGTGCACTGCTATTTGAACCTATCTTATAGTCTGGTTTCATTTTAGATCATGTTGCTTACCATTAAAACTTGTACTTGTTTTCATATTGCACCTGATTTGAATCCAGCCTCGACTCGGGTTTGACCTTGTGCACACCTGTCCCTGCAATTTTATTAAGTGTATATCAGTGTGCATGGCCTTATGGCATGTACTGTGATACACTGTGCATGTCATAACTTATTCGTGTAAAATGAATTTAAAAGAGAAATGATGATGAACAATCCAAATAACTTAGACAAACAATATTTTCAAAACACACACTTTATTGTATACTGCAAAAAAATATTTCTTGTTCAATTTTACTGCGTCAGTGTTTATTTTGCAGATAGCTCAGATGCTGGATACAGGCTGGAACAAAGTTGAAGATAAAATACGAGTGTGAGTGAATATGTAGTGAGGTGAAAGTTGTAGATTGAAGGTTGTGTTGTAATTAGAATTGTATTGTAATTAAAAATGTATATATGTAGTGAGTACTGTTTGAATTTGTAATAGAATATTTGTTTGAATAAAATATTTGTTTGAATTTGAATTCTGTTATTTATTTTATCCAATAAATATTTATTTAATTATGTGAAAAATAAAATAGTACAATAACAAATACATTTAAACGAATATATATATATATATATATATATGTTTATTATCATCAAACAAAAATCATATACTATTGTATTCTATAACCTTCCCCTTTTGATGATAACAAACATATATCAAAATTTTGACTTAATTAAATGTATTTGACCTTGATGAAATTTATTTGCTCCCCCTATTTGAATGCTCCTTCTCTACAACAAAGCTCCCCCTTCATATATGCATGAAAATAAATAAAAATATGCAAATAAACCTAGATGGGAATATGCAAATAAAAAATAAAATATTTGAACTTTATTTGTCAAAATCTTAACTTTTCTCTCCCCCTTTTGTTATCAGCAAAAGAGTAATAGTGTTAAAAAAATATGAACAAAGTGATAGACATTAATACAACATTAATACCTAATCGAGTATAAATATTAAATTTCAATAAAAAATCAAACAAAAATCATAAATACGCTATTAGGCGCATATTCCATTTTAGAGTGAGAGGGGTGATGTCGGCATATAAAACCATATAGTTGTGTCTATTTGTGGTATGTTTATATGAGGAATTTGAATACTTACTAACCATGCATAACCGTTAGGGCTTTTAAATGAGATTAGTAGTATTCCTAATTTTTATAAAAATACAAAAAAACGAATTTCAAGTATCTTCTAACCACGCATAACCGTGAGGACTTTTAAATGAGATTAGAGTCAACTCGTCTATTTAATAATAAATTTTGATATGTGTTTCATACACGCATAACTGTGACAACTTTTAAATGAGCATGATGTTTGTGCCAAAATTTGTCACAAACCTCAGAAGTAGTGAAAGCACCAGTGTTTACACACAAATCCTTAATATTCAAGCATAGATCTCAGATCCAAACGATGTAGAGAGCAGAAATGAAGAAATAAGAAAATTAAAATGAGCAAGAAAACAAAGAACACAAGGTTAGTGGTTCGGCAATCTCCGGCCTACATCCACTTTGAATTAATCCTTTTATTCCTTCTATACCGTGATTACAGTTATAAGCCTTTGAAATCAAAAACCAAAATGGCAGAGTCTCGCCTAGAAAAGCAGAAGAAGATCCTCCTTTTAGTTGCCATGGAGTTGCTATTTTTAGGAGTAGATCTGGAAAAATCTGCCCCAAAACTCGGAATACCTTTTCTCATTCGCAGGTGGGCCCACATGATCGATCTAAGGTGGTTTGGGATCGAACCCCGATCGATCCATATCAATTTTGTATCGATCAGGAATTGCTCCGATTAGATTGGGATCGATCGTGGTGAAAGACAATAGTGCCAAGTCCTTGCTCTCCAAATTTCATGAAATTCCAGTGTGTAGTTTGTGAGATACGATCGATCCAAGTTTGAGATTGCAAATGTAGAGATCGATCCCCGATCGATCCATATCAATTTCTTATCGATCAGAAATTGCTCTGATTAGGCTTGGATCGATCATGGTGAAAGACAATAGTGCCAAGTCCTTGCTCTCCTAATTTCACGAAATTCCAGTGTGTGTGAGATATGATCGATCCAAGTTTGAGATTGCAAGTGCAGAGATCGATCTCCGAACGATCCATATCAATTTCGTATCTATCAGAAATCGCTCCGATTAGGCTAGGATCAATCACAGTGACAGACAATAGTGCCAAGTACTTGCTCTCCAAATTTCATGAAATTCCAGTGTGTAATTTGTGAGATATGATCGATCCAAGTTTGAGATGGCAAGTGTAGGCTGATGATTTCGTATCCATCAATTCGTATCCATCATATAGTATCCATCATTTGGTATCCATCAGCTGGCATCCAACATTTCGTATCCATCAGTTGGTATCCATCATTTCGTATCCATCATCTGGTATCCATTACTTTGTATCCATTAGCTAGTATCCATCATTTGGTATCCATCATCTGGTATCCATAGTGATGGATACGAGAACATCGATACGGGCCAGTTTTTCATGAATATTGATCCATCCATAACTTGGACATATGAACTCCGATTGACCTGAAATTAGAAGTGTAGCCTCAATGTACCTTGTTTATCATTGCCGATTGATCCCACCTTGATTGAAGCTTAGTCCAATTTTGACAGTATCGATCATAGCTTTGTTTTCAATCGATCATACGAATATTGATCCATCCATAACTCGAGCATATGAACTCCGATTGACTTGAAATTCAAAGTGTAGCCTTATCGAACCTTGTTTATCATTCCCGATCGATCCCACCTTGATTGGAGCTTGGTTCAATTTTGACGGTATCGATTATAGCCTTGTTTCCAATCGATCATACAAATATTGATCCATCCATAACTTGAGCACATGAACTCTGATTGACCTAAAATTCGAAGTGTAGCCTCATCGAGCCTTGATTATCATTCCCGATCGATCCCACCTTGATTGGATCTTGGTCCAATTTTGACAGTATCGATCATAGCCTTGTTTCCAATCGATCATACAAATATTGATCCATCCATAACTTGAGCATATGAACTTCGATTGACCTGAAATTCGAAGTGTAGCCTCACTAAACCTTGTTTATCATTCCTGATCGATCCCACCTTGATTGGAGCTTGGTCCAATTTTGATGGTATCGATCATAGCCTAATAATCAATCGATCATACGAATATTGATCCATCCACAATTCGAGCATATAAACTCCGATTGACCTGAAATTCAAAGTGTAGTCTTACCGAACCTTGTTTATCATTCCCGATAGATCCCACCTTGATTGGAGCTTGGTCCAATTTTGACGGTATCGATCATAGCCTTGTTTCCAATCGATCTCCAATCCTGATATCCATCCTTTTTAGCCAATTTGTTGATATCCCGGCCTTGACCAAAAGGTGGGATAATATTTGCCCCCCAAAACATGCCTTGTGGTAAGAAGGCGTGTTTTGAATAGCCTTAAATCCGACATCCAAAGCCAATATTCCATCCATAGCCACATCATCCGATTTATAACCTTTTCGGGTTCTTGCCAAGCGTAATCCACACTCGACGACCTATTATAATAAATGACGGATAATATGGGGCCTAAGTCCTAAGCCGAATCCTGGTCTCTCCGGATCGTTGCCGAGCATAGTCCATACTTGACGACTTGAAATAAGTCGATTCGCCACTTTCGGATGAAGCGACTTACCCTTTGCCAGGCATAATCCATACCTGATGACCTTTTACAAAAAACCAAATAAAAATCTAATCAAAATCCAATCTGAAATCCAGATTAAACCAGAAAATCAAAAATCCATATCAAAAATCCAAACCAAACTAAAAAACTATCATCCGAGCCAAAATCCAAACCAGAAAATCAACAAAACCAAGAGTCCAAACAAAACACCAAAACCAAACTGGAAAAAGAAAACGCAGATTTCACATACTAGAGCATCACGGTTTATCATCATCTCAGAGCATGCCTAGGGGCTATCTCCGTCCCCGTACATGAGTAAGTAACTTAGCCGTCTGCCCAGAGTTTGCTACTTATTCCATACTATCCCGATCAGTTGATGACCAACCGACCATCATTCTTGGGCCTTTTACCGTCGTTATTGGAGGTAGACGGTGGCTGCTCCTATTCCACTACCACATTTCGAGTCTCGACGTACTGCTGCAACTGACCACTCCTTATGTGCTCTTCGATTATATCCTTTAGATGCCTGCAGCTATTAGTATAATGCCCGTCAAGGTCATGAAAGAGACAGTGCCTTCCGAATGCCCTCTCGCATTCTGAAGGTTCCCTCCTTGCCGGCCTTCGGTAAGGAGGCAATCCCGAGTTTCCATGTAAATCCTTTCCAATGTATCATTCAGTCCTGTGTAAGTGGCGAATTTTGGTTCACCCTAGCGCTTCCTTGCCATGCTAGAATCGTCATCCGACTTCCTCTTCCCTTTATCCTTATCCTTTCCCGAGCTTTCACCGGATGGTCCTCCATCCTTGACTATGTTTACTTTCTTTGGTTTCATATCCAAACTTGCATCCTCCTACCTAAGGAATATTTCGGCCTCATAAAAGAATTCCCCAAGATCCATTGGTGGATCCCGTATCAATGATATCTTAAAATCCGAATTGTCCCTGACTCCTGATACTGCTGCCATTAAAACCATCAATGGATCCGACCTATCCACCGAAGAAACCGCTGCATTGAACCGAGTTAAGAATGTCCTGAGAGATTCCCCTGTCCTCTGCTTCACTGATGTCAATGTCATCACATTTTTCGGCCTCTTGATATGAACCCGAAACTGCTTCAAAAACCTATCCACCAGTTTATTCCATGTCCTAATAGATCCATCTTCCAACTACCTGAACCACATAGCAGCTATATCCGTCAAGTACAAAGGGAAACACCGGGCCATAACTTCCTCTGATTCCCCCAGCACTTCCATGTGTCTCGTGTACCTCATCAAATGATCGGTAGGATCAGCCCTACCATTGTATACCTCCAAAGTAGGTAGCTTGAACTCTGGTGGATTCCAAGCCATTCTGATGTCATGGGTAAACGGACTCCTGTTTACTCCTTCCAGATCTCTGTTTGATAGACTCCGTGCATAGTTCACCTGATAATCTCAGCTAATCCACTGTTGTCTATCAAGGGTTGCTTCCCGAGTCCTCAAGGGAATTCTGGTACATACACTTCATCATGTACTCTTGTGCTCCTGTCAGCATCCTGTTGTGTGGTGTCACCTGAAATCCCTCCATGAATTGGTCTATCATTGCATGGTGGTGTACCCCCGAGTCTGGATCCATCCAAATTGGTAACTATGTGCTGATTGGGGGCTGTGCCTTGTTGAGCTGCTCCATCTGCTTGCCTGTTGAGTCCTTCTGTTATAGCTTTGTGGATTTGAACTCCAGCAGCTCCAACTGTTCCTGCCTGTCCAAACTGTATGAGAAGGTTCTGCATCATTTCCTCCTGCCTTTCAAACAATTCTTCCTACATATCTCCCATCATCATCTCCATCTCATCTTTGGTGATGAAAACCATGGCCTAATTTGCTCCTGAGGAAGCCTCCTGACTCCCTTCGTGCTAACTCCTTTCAGCTCTTTGTCTCCTTGTTGATTTCTTTGTCATGGTTCCTTTTAGATCTGATCCTTTAGCTTTCCAAATCTGAACTCCAAATCCGTTATAGCGGGTGCTAGTCTTTCTTAGTGAAAGCACCAAAGTGTTTGTGCCAAAATTGGTCACAAACCCTAGAAGTAGTGAAAGCACCAGTGTTTACACACAAATCCTCAATATCCAAACACAGATCTTAGATCCAGATGACGTAAAATGAAGAAATAAGGAAATTAAAATGAGTAAGAAAACAAAGAACACAAGGTTTATAGTGGTTCGGCAATCTATAGCCTACGTCCACTTTGAATAAATCATTTTATTCCTTTTATACCGTGATTACAGTTATAAGCCTTTGAAATCAAAAACCAAAATGGTAGAGTCTCACCTAGAAAAGCAGAAGAAGATCCTCCTTTTAGTTGCCATGGAGTCGCTATTTATAGGAGTACATCTGGAAAAATCTACCCCAAAACTCGGAATACCTTTTCTCATTCATAGGTAGGCCCACATGATCGATCCAAGGTGGTTTGGGATCGAACCCCGATCGATCCATATCAATTTTATATCGATCATGGTAAAAGACAATAGTGCCAAGTGTTTGTACTAAAATTGGGCACAACACTCTTCGGAAGGGTTTGAAGAGATAAAAATGAAGAAATTAAATGGAAAAAGAGGATTACCTAACAAACACTTCAAAAAGAAATAAGAAAGTACACAGAAACACAGAAATTTAGAGTGGTTCGGCATATTGCCAACGTCCACTATGAAATTTATGATTTTATTGATGTTTTCCTGATGGTTACAACTGATTACAGCGGATTACAGCGAATTACAATGATGAAATTCGAGTACAACAGCAACCTTGTAGCGCAAAAATGTTTTCGGCAGAGTCTGGACGTCAGAGAGCCAAAAGATCCCTTTTCTGTAGGCTCTGGGGTGCTATTTATAAGCGTAGGAGGCAAATATCTCGCTCAGCTCTCGGGAGACCTCTTCTGGCACGTGGGTGAGCCCACGCGATCGATCTGAGGTGATTTCGACTCGATCTGTGATCGATACGAATGAATTTCGTATCGATCAAGATTTGACCCAATCGAGTCGAAACTTGGCACGAACATTCTTTAGGTCGTACGTAAGCTCTTGTGAAAATTTCATAGCATTTGGACTTGTGGGTCGCAAGTTATGATCGATACGAGTTAGAGTTTTCGGTAGGCTGTACGGTTCATATCGATCATCTCTTCGAATCGATCGCTTCGAATCGATACTACGCACGTGATGCCAATTGACATGGCACTTGCTTTGCGGATCGCTCCACTTTCGATGCCGAGTTGGCCGAGTCTTCCCAAGTTTCTCGCCTTGTTCGTATCGATTTGGCTGGGTCTTGTTTGTATCGATCGCAATCACTCCGTTCGTATCGATGGAAACAGCTCATTTCATATCGAGTGTCGTTGGTCTGTTCGACTCGATCATTGTTGCATTGTTCGTATCGAGTGCCGCGGCTCTGTTCGTATCGATGGAAGTTGAGCTGTTCGTATCGATTGTGTGGTCTCGTTCGTATCGATCGAAGTCGTTCCAACTTGATGGATACGAATAGCTGTTAATATGACGGATACGAACAAATGGATGTGAGGTGATATCGATGGATGGATACGAAGAATTGGTGGGGCATCGATACGAAGAAAGCCCTTTGGTTGATGGATACGAACAACGCAGTTCTCTTGATCGATACGAGATAGCGCGCCTATGATCGATTCGAAAATGGATCGACCCGAAGTCAGATTTCCCTGGATGCTTTATGGATGCGAAAAAGGTGACTGTTGATGGATTCGAACATGATGGTTATGAATGAGGCCACCTCGGATCGATTCGAACCTGATGGATACGAAGTGAAGTTGATTCTTCTGATTTGTGTCGATCATATCTTGAGTACACAAACTCCGATTGACTTGAAATTCGGAACGTCGGCCTTCATTGCTTCGCTTATCATGTCTTCTTAATTGTAGCTTGATTTGGACTCGGACAAAATTCATCGATATCCATAGCAAACCTACGTATAACCAGTTTTCAGGAAAAACTGTCTTTGGTTTCCAGCTAATTCTTTGGTGTCACGGCCTTGCCAAAAGGCGAGATAACATTTGCCCCCCAAAGTACGCCTTGTGAGAACACGACGTGCTTTGTAGAGTTGCAATCTTCATCCTGAACAGTTTCATCTGACTTGTTAAACGGTTATCGTCTTTTTGTTGAAAGTTGTGACCTTTTATTGATCCATAGAACCATAAGTCATGAGCTGTAGACTGCCAATTGTTGTATTGCGCACTGTTGTAACTAAGCATCGAATGATGGCAAATTGGTGTCCGCTATTGTAATCGTCACCAGGTGAGCATTCAACTTCTATGAATTTTAAAAACTGGATGTTAGTCCGTCATACATGTATGTATGTTAGCCTGACCCCCGTTAGCGTTTGTACGTTCACGAGTCGTTATCATGTTTTTTTATATCGAATTCCGTATTGACCCTCTCCTGAACCAATGTGAAGTTCGATTTGTAATAATTCTTAACGGTTGTTTTGGTGTGTTCCTTCGTATCGATCCTCTCCTGGATTGATGTGGAAGGTTGAAAAGTCATCTTCGTATCGATGGCGGTTGTGATTGGTTTGGATATTAAGTTGATGGATACGAACTTGTTATTTCATATCGGTGTATCCTTGATGGTTTCGAACGGTTCATGCAAGCCCTGGATTTGCACTCTAGATTGATTGATGGATGGATATAAATGAACGTTGTTTTTAGGTAAAGAGCGTATGGACGCGAACTGCTCTCTTCGCATCAATCTGGGAGGATACTTGTTTTAACTGGCCAAAGCAATAGGGAGTCGAATCGTCATTTCCTTTCGCCTCGTGTTCATATAAAAGCCTCTTTTGTACTTAGAAACATTCACTTGCTCCCATTTATTCTTTCTGCCTTGCTTCGTATCGATTAAGAAACCGAGAAAAACAAAATCGCCTTCTCCCAAGCTAATACACCTCCTTAATCCCTCGAATCTACTTTGCAATCTAGGTAATAAATCAATGAATTCATATTAAAATGATGAGATTCGAGTTCAATCACTAATCCATCCATGTCCATGGCCGATTACGATGATGCCACGACTGGAATTAGGCTGGTGCTTGGTTGAGGAAGGTCGCAGTGGCATTCGCGTTGATTGGAGAAGATGAAGTATAGATGGATACGAGGAAGAGATCTGTACCGATGATGGATGGTGTGTGAGTCGTATCGATCTGGATGCGATAATATTTCGTACCGAATGAGCAAATCGTTTCGTATCGATAGATGGGGAGTATTCATGTCGATCACTTAATAATGGCCACTCGCATCGATATGTAGTGATCGATACGAATATTGGACCCAATGATCGATACGAATCAGAGGACTCCAGTCGATACAAACTGAATTTTTAGGTGACCGATAAGAGACATCGCTCTAGGATCAATACAAACTGTTGCCTGCTATGAACGATACGAACTCATCCTTAGTGACCGATCCATGTACACACTGTGATAGATACGAAAACTTGCACGATTGAACATCTGACTCCGATGAGCCTCAATATTGCATAATTTGACAATCATTCCATTGCATATTGGACTGCCTTCCGAAGCTCGTCGATGGAACTATAACTCAACTGAACTTAGTAAACTTTAACTTGGATTGGTCGCTAAAGTCTAGACGGCTCGGTTGTGACGGTCAGCGATGACGGTCACACCGGTTGAATTTTGAAGTCTCATCATTCGAATGTTTTCTCTAAATTCGTAGAAATTCTTCAAGTAGTATGTAGCACTGCACTACACAGCACATTCATGCACTTCACACAGGGGAACACTTGGGTTTTTATTGTCTAATGATGGTTTCTAATAAGTTGATTAGCTATGGAATCCACAAGTTCACAACAGCAAGAGCTTCAAGATTCATATCCTTTTGTTCTCGAGATTCCGACCATCGTGGCCGAAGTTATAGACCCAGCTCCGGATGAGCTTCCAGGAGCAACTCTCATTGCAGACCCGCAAGATTCAGTACTGTCCAACGTCTCGGAAGGCATGTTGGGACGTATATGCCTAAGGCACGGTTTGTCATTGGACGATGTTCTATTACCGAGGCCAAACGATAAACCGCACGCTCCCCCAGAGGGGTTTACTGCCTTCAACCGCCATGCGTGCGTAGCAGGAACACTTCCTCCGTTCAACCAATACATCAGGGAAGTGTTGTCTTTCCTCAGAATTGCCCCATCGCAACTACATCCCAATGGATATGCTCTGCTAAACAGTTTATTTATTGTATTCATGGAGCATCTTTTTCGACCACCGGCTCCTACAATGATTAGATATCTCTTTAACATCAAGAGTAGGGGAGACAACCCATCTTTTACATTCCTGGAGGCGGTCAGGAATTGTCAAGTAGTAACCGGATCCCGAACAAGGCTGAGTTACTTTAAAACAGAATGGTTCTACATCCGGTGCCCCCCAGGATTTGCCAGCCGATGGTTAGTCAGACGTAAGTGTTACAGTTTTCTTCAAGAGTTATCCAGATGATAGTAGTTGATGTAAACTGATATCTTCTTTTCTTTACAGTTGCAATCTCACGACCTGAAGGCAGATATTTCAAAGAAATAGTAAGGGTCCTTCAAGAAGTTCCAAGTGAGATGAGGGACATCGATTTGGTTCTAACCGACAGAAATTTGAGAATCGTCGGACTGATTGAGCGGAATCAAAGCATAAGGCTTGAAGGGACATTGAGGGCAGCCTCGAAGAAGCGATTGAAATGCAAAGCACACGGGGTCGTAATAACCGAAGGGGTCGACGAAGTGAGAACACCCACGGATGACGAACTTGTGGCTGGGCCTTCGGTCGGATTCCAAGCGAAAGAAGGAAGAAGAAAAGGCAAGGCCGTTGCTTACAAACGTCCTAAGTCTTCGAGGTGGAAATCAGTTGTGGTTTCCTTGCCGGTTCTTGGCATTAGAATCTCGGAGGCTCCTTCCTCGCCCACAGGGAGTCCTTTCGAAGGGCTTGCTGATATTCCGATCCCGGATTACGTGTCACTTCACCACGACACTGGGTTGGAGGAGCTTGATAGTGCTCTTGATCGTAGCGAGTCGCTTCCTATGAGTGCGGCCGACATTTCCGGTTGGTCGGGGGGTTGCACATACATACGCACTTCACGGCACTACACGATTTCCAATCATAAATTGTTCAATTCAAGGGATCACTAAATCTGCTTTTCTTTCTTTTTACAGGTACAATGTCCGGATGAGGGTCGATGTTAGGAAGTCTTCGCTCAGCCCGCCGATCTTCTTCATATTATGATTCACGCAGGAGGGAAGAAGATAGAGACCGCGATCGCGAGTACTCTAACCAGGAACGTCAAGAGAAAGATAGGGATAGGGAGTACAGACACCGATCCCGATCCCGCTCTCCTCCTCTTAGACTCCCTACACAACCTTCGGGTTAAGGGAGACAGCCAGTAGAGCCCCCTCATCACAAATCATCCTCGCATGCCTCTCGGTCTGATTCGCAACATCATAGAACTAAAGTTGAGCCTCCTGTCTTCGTTGAACAAGCTATCACTGAGCCCACTGGGGAAGGGGCATTAAAATCGCTCAGCTGAGGAAAGAGTTCCCAAATATATGCTTCGACGGCTACATTTTTCCCCTCATTTAAAGAGAATTCCATCGAAGGCGGAAAGCATAATGCATGATTACATTCATGACATTTATTCCCAGTATAAAGAGTGAGTGAAAGCTGTAGAGAAAGCATCGAAGGTGGCCTTTGAGCAGGCTAAAATAATCGAAAAGTTAGAATTTGATCTCGCTCTTAAGGACCGCATAATCCAAGTGCTTACTGATGAATCCGAGTCCTCTCAAAAATCAGAGATAGAGGCCACCAAAAAGACCGATGAGGCGAATTTGGCCATGGAGAGGATGAGGCAGACACACTATGACTTGGTGGAGCAGATGGGTCATCGCAACACCACTGTCACAGTTGAAAGGGACGCCGCTCTGAAAGAACTTGCTGAAATTAAAGCTAAATTTTCCGAAGTCATCATGGAAAAGGGTGATGCAAACAAAGCCACCCAGGAAGCTTGTGAACAGGCTATTGTGCTCCGGGGCGAACGGGATGCGGCCACGGCTAAGGTCCGAGTGGTGGAGACTGAGGTCGAGGAGAAGGTTTGAATGGCTGAGTCTAGACTTGAAGCTGATATTGAAGATCTCCTCATTGTTTATAATGCCAATGTTTTAAGGCACAGAGATCTAGCCTGGCTCGACAACTACCCGACTCATTTACACAACGCTTGGGGCCGATTGGTTGAGGAGGAGAAGGCGGTGCATCTGGGTGAATCAATCGACGAGTTTGAGCTTGAGAATCGTATGTTAAACGAAGATAAACGAAAGATTCTCCACGAGTCGATGATTTTACATGAAAAAGAGAGTTTCGGCACCCAACACTTGGAGGTCGGAGAAGGTTAAGGTGTTGAGCATCATGATGTGAGTGCTGAAGTTCCTACGTCAACTCAGCCTGAAACTGCACATGTGGTTGATTCCCAGCCCATTCCTGCCTATAATTCGGATCAGCCGCAGCTATCTCCAGCCAGAGAACAAGTTTATGAGGCTGTTCAGCCATCCACAAGCCAAATTGAGGAAGGTATCTGAACGTTCTAGATGCTTATCCGAAATCAGAGTCGTCATTCGAATTAAGTACAGTTCTTCTTTTGTTTTTGTCCAGTGATTGATGCTGCACCGGTCGTGCCTCCTGCCACTCAAGAATCACATCATATGCAGGAGGCAATAATAATTGAAGCAACCACCACAACGACCACGACATCGACTGACGGAACGCAAAAGTGCACTCTGGTTTTCGATGAACAGATGATGAAGGAACTCCTTGGTCATTCTAGCGATCCTTTTGCGGACCTGCCATTTGTTATGGGCGGAAGCGCACCTGCTACTGGATCTTCAATGCCGACCACTGATGCTCCCAGCGCGGCCCAAGCAATTCGTGAAGAAGAAATATTAGCCGAAATTGACACTGAAATGGAGGCAGCGGCCCATGGCGGTAGTTTTGGAGGTGGGATGGCGGCACCTGGTCCGGCTCCGTTAAGGATGATATCACCTGGTGGTACAGTTATTGACACCAGCGCGCCTATCCCGCCTCCTATAGTCGATCTGGTTCCTCCGACTTTGCCTTCAGGGAACATTCCCATGCACATGAGCTCGGATGAGGAAGTTGATATCATGCCCCTCCTAGAGATCAGCTGCCGAAAGGAAAAAGCTCAGAAAGATAGATAAGTGGCGGCTCCAGTGGGTCAACACCAAAAAGGAAGCCGAAAAAGAAAAAAGAGTAGATGTGCTTCTTCGGTTTAGTTTTGGTAGATAGATAGGAATTTATCTTCGTTTTTTCTTTGGTAGGCCGTGTATAGATGCGGGTTCGGCCCCCGCTAGTAGGAATTTTTTGGGACCAACTTGAACATAATTTCTTTTCGCAGATAGCTGAAATGAAACTTTATTTTGCTTTGAACTCAATGTGTGTTTATTTGCTTAAGTGTTCCAGCATTCGAATTCCTTGTTCAGTACACTTGTGAAGTTTCAACGCTTGAACCCCGCTTGAGTTCATTCATCAAGTCCTAAAATCATGGCCACAAGTCACGACTGGACATTAAGTTGAACTCCGATATTGTACTGCTTCAGTTAGCGATTGACGCTTAAGTTTTGCCCCCAGTTTCAGGAATGAAGTTTAAAGATCGGCTAGCGGTCGTATTTCTCTTTCAATGCAGCATGCTTAGTATTGTTGATTTGATGCTGAAACAAGGGGATTTTGAGTGGTTGAATCACACTCGCTCTTTATTGATGATTGTATCCACGCTCCGGGGACTTAAGTTATTTTCACGAGCGACCAGCCATGTTTGTTTGACACTTATCATTTCGTCCGCACTCTGGGGACTTAAATAAATTCACGGGCGCTCAATTACACGCGACTTGTGTTTATACTCCGGTCCGCGCTCTGGGGACTTAGAGTTAGTTGATGTTTATACTCCGGTTCGCACTCTGGGAATCCAGAGTTGGTAAACAGACGGTCAATCATATCTGTTGTATGTTTTTGAATATCGCTCGCACTCTGGGAACGAAAGGTGTATCAGGATCGTGGATGGTCGGATCACATCCACCCTGAGTTAACAAGTGAGGTCGTTAGATGAACGAGTCCATCCTCCTCAAACTTGATTCGAAATACGGGCGAAGTCATTAGGTGGACGGATCCACCCTCTCTGAAACCGTATTTTTAAGTTTATACTCCAGTTCGCACTCTGGGAATCTGGAGTTAGGCGAAGGATTGTCGTGTATCAATCCTTTTTTGACTTTAGTGTGATGGCTTGTCCCCGAGCTCGGGTTTCACTTACCGAGTGACCGGTCGTATCATAGTCACTCCCTATTTGAATAAATTCCACCGTAATGATGGAACTTAGCTCTCCATGCATAGTGATGGTCATATGAAGTATTTCAAGTAAATCACAACTCTGGCTCGAAGAGATTGCACTTTATTACTGGAATAAGAAAATATGGCAAAGTCAGTTGCCTTATTACAAATTCTAATTTCGAAATGTAGAAACAAATTGCAAACGAAAAAATAGACTGAATAAATAAACAGAGCCTGTTATGTGTAGTAGCGACAAAGACTCTCGTTGTTCCATGCTCTCGAAAGAGTGAGTCTGTCAACGGTCGATAATTTGAATGTGTCATCTCCGAGCTTTCGTTCAATAACATATGGCCCTTCCCAAGTTGGTTTCATATGCGAAGGGACCTGATAGATTCTTTTGAGTATGAGATCACCAAGTTCAAAGGTTCAGGGTCGGACCTTGGCATTGTATAATCGGGCGACTCGACTTCAAGATGCGGCTGCCCTCAAATCAGCCTCTTCACGCTTCTCATCCAATAAATCGAGAGATTCAGCAAGTAATATAGCATTTGTCTTTGGATCGTAGTATGTCACACGATGAGAAGATACTTCTAATTCGACGGGAATAACAGCTTCTGAACCATAAGAAAGAGAGAATGGAGTATGACCAGTTGCGAACTTGTGGGTTGTACGGTTGGCCCATAAGGCCATGGGAAGTTCATCGACCCATCTGCCTCCGGCTTTTTCCAGTCGTTTCTTCAGAATGGATTTTATAACTTTATTAACAGCTTCAACCTGTCCATTCGCTTGAGGGTGTGTGACCGCGGAAAATTTCTTCTGAATGTGGAACCATTGACAGAAATCTTTAAATTCGGCACTATCGAATTGGGTCCCGTTGTCAGTGATGATAGTACGTGGGAGACCAAATCGGCAGATGATGTTGCGCACTACAAAGTTGATCACCTTCTTCGTTGTGATTGTAGCAAAGGGTTCAGCTTCTGCCCACTTGGTAAAGTAATCAACTGCTACGATGGCGTACTTCGCACCACCCTTGGCTAGGGGTAAAGAGCCAATAATATCAATTCCCCATATTGCAAACGACCATGGGCTGACCATTTGAGTTATCTCAGTAGGCGGGGGCTCTAGGAATCCGAGCATGCTTTTGACATTTATCACATTTCTTGGCATACTTTGCTGCATCACGGTTTACAGTCGGCCAATAGTATCCATACCGGAGTACTTTTTAGCGAGTGCTTGCCCCCCGGTGTGACCGCCACATTCTCCTTCATGTACATCATGTAATACTTGTTTGATTTCATTGTGAGTGATACACCGGAGTAAAGGAACAGAGTATCCTCTTCTATACATAACTCCGTTTTGAATTGTGAACCGAGAAGCTTTTCACAGAATTTGTCTCTTTTCACTCCTACGCTCTAGCAGGATTCCGTGTTCGAGATAATTTCTGAATGGAGTCATCCACGACTACTTTTCGGAAAAGACATCAAATACCCAATCGGTTTCCATCTGATCAATGCTCGGCGAAGATAATACCTCTACGGGAACAAGTCCCATTTGCTGTGCTTCACCTGTACTGGCTAACTTTGCCAACGAATTAGCTTTCTGGTTGTGTTCTTGCAGTATGTAATAAATAGCATAATAGTCGAACTAATTCAATGTCTCCTGAACCTGAGCAAGGTACGCAACCAATCTTCGATCTCTGGCTTGGTATTCCCCTCGAACTTGACACACGATCAATTGCGAATCACAGTAAATTTCCACCACAATGATTCTTAAATCTATGGCAAGTTTCAATCCAACCAATAGGGCCTCATATTCAGCTTCATTATTAGTCGCACGAAAGTTAAACTTTAGAGCGTAACATATAGATCTACCTTCAGGAGTTTCAAGAACAACCCCGGTACCTGAGCAACGGTCATTTGATGCACTGTTTGTATGCAGCTTCCATATATATTTGAGAGATTCACTGGTTTCGAGAAAGTCCTCTGGGATGGTAAATTCAGCAATGAAATCTGCTAGGACTTGTCCTTGAATGGCTCGCCTTGGAGTGTAAGTAAGGTCAAACTGACTTAACTCGATATTCCATTTGAGTAACCTGCCAGACGTCTCAAGACGCATAAGGACCTATCGTAATGGCTGGTCGTTATAAACGGTGATTGGGTGAGCCTAGAAGTATGGACGGAGCTTCCTCGAGGCAATAACGAGACAATAAGCCAATTTTTATAGCTTCAGATAATTTCTCTCAGCTCCGGTAAGCCGCTTGCTTATGTAGTAGACCGACTTTTGTATTCGGTCCTCCTCTCGAACTAGGGCAGCACTGATTGCGTTTTCTGATACCGCCAAGTAAATGTACAATTTCTCGTGATCGATAGACTTTAACAAAATTGGCGGTGTGGAGAGATATTGAATTAGTGCTCAGAATGCGCCCCCAGATTCTGTAGTCCATTCAAAGTTTCGTTTTCCTTTACGGATCAGATCGAAGAAGGGAATGCATTTGTCAGTGGACTTTGAAATGAACCTGCTCAGTGCTGCTACTTTCCCGTTGAGACTCTGGACTTGCTTTATAGTTTTGGAGTTTCAAGATTTCTAATTGCCTAGATCTTTTCGGGATTGGCTTCGATTCCTTGAGCGTTGACGATAAACCCGAGGAATTTTCCGGATGCTACCCCAAAGTGACATTTCAATGGGTTGAGCTTCATTCTGTATCCTCGGAGGATATTAAACATTGACTCCAGGTCTCTGACGTGATCGGTAGAAAATCGCGATTTGTCTAGCATGTCATCGACATATACCTCCATGGTCTTTCCGATCTGGTCAGCGAATATTCGATTAACTAACCGTTGATATGTTGCCCCAACATTCTTGAGTCCAAAAGGCATAACTTTATAGCAATAGAGTCCCATGTTGGTTACGAAGCTGGTATGTTCCTGGTCGGGCAAGTGCATGGGTATTTGATTATAGCCAGAGTATGCATCCATGAAGGATAAAAGTTCATGTCCAGCCGTTGAGTCTACGAGTTGATCAATTCGTGGAAGTGGAAAACTGTCTTTGGGGCAAGCTTTATTCAAGTCTGAGTAGTCAACACATGTCCTCCATTTCCCATTTGGCTTCCGGACAAGTACAGGATTGGATACCCATTCCGGGTATAATGCATCTCGAATGAATCCATTCGTTTTAAGCTTATCTACTTCTTCTTTAAGGGCGGCAGATCTCTCTGGATCCAAACCACGCCTTTTTTGCTCGACCGGGACATACCGCGGGTCAATATTCAGCGTGTGGCTCGCGATGTCCGGCGAGATCCCACACATGTCAGAGTGCGTCTAGGCAAACACATCAAGGTTCACCCGGAGAATTCAACCAATTCCTCTTGTATTTGTTGGCTTAGCTGAGATCCAATCTTTATCATCTTCGAGTCATCATTATCGTCGATTGGAACATCGATCGTCAGTTCGGCCGGAGAAGCTTGACTGTCTTTACTTTCATCTTCACTTTCAGTATCTCTCGGGTCAAGATCTCTTTGGAATTGGTTGGGGTGCCCGGGCCCGGGCCCAGGCGCTAATTGTCAATTACCCGTAAAGCGAACGTAGAGAGATTCCTCTACGCCCTTTCCTTTTTCCTTCCGCTGCGCCTCGCACAGCTCAGCAACGTAACAGGCTCGCCCTGCGGCCTGATCCCCTTGAACAACTCCGACACCATTTTCGGTAGAGAATTTCAAAGTCAAACACTATGGGGCGATGGCAGCCTTGAATTCAGCTAGGGCTGGTCGTCCCAAGAAAGCATTGTATGGGGAGTTTATATCCAAAACAACAAACTGTAGTATATGGACTCTCCGGCGCTCACCAATTCCCAATTCCACTGGCAATTCCACCACTCCAGTGGGTATAGTTGCACTCTCGTTGAAACCATGAATGCGAGACTGACATGGCTTCAAGTCCTTAGTCTCCATTCTCATCTGGTTGTAAGCTCGTTTAAACAAAATATTTACAGAGCTTCCGTTGTCTACCAAGATCCTCTTCATCCAAGCAGGACCTACTTGAGCTGATATGACTAGCAGATCAATAGTGGGGGCTTCGACCCTGTCGACATCCCGTACCTCAAACTACGATGTCATCTGCCATCGTTCTTTGCTGTTTGGCCGGAGCCCCATCTTCAGAATTACTACAACATTCAAAGTCCACATGCCTGATAGAGCTGGCATACGACTCCATTTCCTTCCAGTTTCGGTCTACTGGATGAGGACCACCACAAACAGTGTTTATCACCAACCTCCCGCCAGTACGAGCGGGTTCCTCCTGTCTGGCCGGATTCGGCACATGATTTTGATTAGATGGGCCCACACCTCCAGACTGCGGTGCTCGAACAAACTGTTCTAACTTCCTTTCTTTTATCAACTTTTCGATGAGATCCTACAAGTGACGGCATTCATTCGTGTTATGGCCGTAACTTTCGTGGAATCTACAAAATTTTCCCGTTTGAATTTGCTTCTCCGATGACTGTTTCGGAGTAGGCTTCTTGTACTGAATAGTATTGCAGGTTTGTAGATATACGTTCTCCAACGACGTATTCAGAGGAGTATAATTATCAAACATTGGAGCTCTATGCCGTGGACCACGGTTCTGGTCCCGTTTTCTATTTTGGTTACCGCTGCCTTTTTGCTGATCTTGTTTGTTCTGAATATTTAATTGCACTTTTTCGGAACTCTCCCCGGATTGTTTAACAGCAATATTACTCTGAACTCCCTCCACATTGGGCCCCGCATCATCCTTCTTCCTAGACTGTTTCGCATCCTCCCTTCTCAAGAATTGGGCTGCTTTGGAATAGAAACGGTCCAATAATGTGGGGGGTTTTCCGGCCAACTAGTTATCGAAATCAGAATCAGTCTCAATTCCCTTAGTTAGTGCCATAAGAATAGACTTATCATTTGGGTTGCTGATCTCAGCACATGCAGCATGAAATCTCTCTAAATAACGCCTGAGTGTCTCTCTAGGAGCTTGAGTGACACTGGATAAAGTATTAACATCCTTTGGTCTTGCGACATGCATACAAAATTGTTCAATAAATTTTGTTGCCAACTGATCAAAACATGAGATAGATCGAGGTGGCAGTCGGGTAAACCACATAGTCGCTATGCCCCCAATGAAATCGGGAAGCTCCGGCACTTGACTGCATCATCAGCTCATGCAGCGTTCATCAACCATTCGTACTTCAGAATATGCTGATCATGGCCAGAGTTTCCTTTATAAACGGGTAAAGTCGGCATCCTGAATCGCCGAGGTGGTTCAGCATAACGTATCCCATCAGTAAAAGGAGTATGACTCCGGGAGATTCCCCAGTCGTCATTGCTAAGCCCCTGACTTTCACGGATCATTTGACGGATCATTGCTGATAGATCGGGCATTTGGGCATTTTGAGAAGGCTGGGCCAAGGTGTGGTCGGGTTGCACAATGCGAGGAGGGGTCGGTCGCTGTCGACGGTCTGTGTCTTGCCATCTTGGCTCTATGTCCTCGGGGACGTAAGGCTTAGGGTGGTATTCACGCTGATTATGGTTCGAATCTGTTCGATTTCGGATCTCGGCATCAAAATTAGTGGCTGTTGTGGTACGGTTATCAGTAACATGATGTGGTGTAGCGCCTCCTCGGGAGGAGGGTCCAGTTTTATGGCTGGTTGACGGGCCAACTCTTAGTTGCCCAACATTCAGCGTGTGTTGATGCCCAGTGGCCTGTGTGTAACTTCCGTTTAGCCTTGGACGTGTAGACCTATGATGATAGTCAGAAGAGGTTGAACTCTCGATGGAAGAATAGGAAGCTTGATCCCTCCTGGATCTCCTTCATCGCTGACGGTTCAGTTGGTTAGTTAGTTCCGCATTAGCACGGAGCTGTTGAGTTAGATGTTGACGGCTCTGAGTCAATTCTTGCATCAGCATCTGAAATTCTTCTCTGGTGACAGGGCTCTGTGGATCTGATGGTCCTGTAACATTCTGTTTAGGTGGAGGCAATTGTACGGGATTCTGTCCGTCCCGTCCCTTAGGATCTGCAGTTGTGGAAGTAGTCCTTGTGTTAACCATGGTGGATGATGAAGCTCTCTCCTAGACTTGTAGCAAATCTGAATAGGATTGAAGAACTTCTGAAACTGAGATCTAGATCTTCTCCTTGGATGTTTGCAATTCGGTATCGGTACTAGATCCAACGAGTAGAAGGAAAAAACTGGGTTTTCTCTCAGTGAAAACACCAAAGTGTTTGTACCAAAATTGGGCACAACACTCTTCAGAAGGGTTTGAAGAGATAAAAATGAAGAAATTAAATGGAAAAAGAGGAATATCTAACAAACACTTCAAAAAGAAATAAAAAAGTACGCAAAAACACATAAATTTAGAGTGGTTCGGCGTATTGCCTACGTCCACTATGAAATATATGATTTTATTGATGTTTTCCTGATGGTTAAAACTGATTACAGCGGATTACAGTGAATTACAATGATGAAATTCAAGTACAACAGCAGCCTTGTAGCGCAAAAATGTTTTCGGCAGAGTCTGGACGTCAGAGAGCCAAAAGATCCCTTTTCTGTAGGCTCTAGGGTGGTATTTATAGGCGTAGGAGACAAATATCTCGCTCAGATCTCGGGAGACCTCTTCTGGCACGTGGGTGGGCCCACGCGATCGATCCGAGGCGATTTTGACTCGATCTATGATCGATACGAACGAATTACGTATCGATCAAAATTTGACCCAATCGTGTCAAAACTTGGCATGAACATTCTTTAGGTCGTACGTAAGCTCCTGTGAAAATTTCATAGCATTTGGACTTGTGGGTCGCAAGTTATGATCGATACGAGTTAGAGGTTTCAGTAGGCTGTTCGGTTCATATCGATCATCTCTTCGAATCGATCGCTTCGAATCGATACTGCGAACGTGATGCCAGTTGACATGGCGCTTACTTTGCGGATCGCTCCACTTTCGATGCCGAGTTGGCCGAGTCTTCCCAAGTTTCTCGCCTTGTTCGTATCGATTTGGCTGGGTCTCGTTTGTATCGATCGCAGTCGCTCCGTTCGTATCGATGGAAACGACTCATTTCGTATCGAGTGTCATTGGTCTGTTCGACTCGATTGCTGTTACATTGTTCGTATCGAGTGCCACGGCTCTGTTCGTATCGATGGAAGTTGAGTTGTTCGTATCGATTGTGTGGTCTCGTTCGTATCGATCGAAGTCGTTCCAACTTGATGGATATGAACAGCTGTTAATATGACAGATACAAACAGATGGATGTGAGGTGATATCGATGGATGGATACGAAGAATTGGTGGGGCATCGATACGAAGAAAGCCCTTTGGTTGATGGATACGAACAACGCAGTTCTCTTGATCGATACGAGATAGCGCGCCTATGATCGAATCGAAAATGGATCGACCCGAAGTCAGATTTCCCTGGCTGCTTTATGGATGCGAACGAGGTGACTGTTGATGGATTCGAACATGATGGTTACGAATGAGGCCATCTCGGATTGATTCGAACCTGATGGATACGAAGTGAAGTTGATTCTTCTGATTTGCATCGATCATATCTTGAGCACACAAACTCCGATTGACTTGAAATTCGGAACGTTGGCTTTCATTGCTTCGCTTGTCATGTCTTCTTAATTGTAGCTTGATTGGGACTCGGACAAAATTCATCGATATCCATAGCAAACCTGCGTATAACCAGTTTTCAGGAAAAACTGTCTTTGGTTTCCAGCTAATTATTTGGTGTCATGGCCTTGCCACAAGGCAGGATAACAGTGCCAAGTCCTTTCTCTCCAAATTTCATGAAATTCTAGTGTGTAGTTTGTGAGATACGATCGATCCAAGTTTGAGATTGCAAGTGTAGAGATCGATCCCCGATCGATCCATATCAATTTCTTATCGATCAGAAATTGCTCCGATTAGGCTGGAGTCGATCATGGTGAAAGACAATAGTGCCAAGTCCTTGCTCTCCAAATTTCATGAAATTCCAGTGTGTAGTTTGTGAGATATGATCGATCCAAGTTTGAGATTGCAAGTGTAGAGATCGATCTCCGATCGGTCCATACCAGTTTCGTATCGATCAGGAATCGCTCCGATTAGGCTGGGATCGATCATGGTGACAGACAATAGTGCCAAGTACTTGCTCTCCAAATTTCATGAAATTCCAGTGTGTAATTTGTGAGATATGATCGATCCAAGTTTGAGATGGCAAGTGTAGGCTGATGATTTCGTATCCATCAATTCGTATCCATCATATGGTATCCATCATTTGGTATCCATCAGCTGGCATCCAACATTTCGTATCCATCAGTTGGTATCCATCATTTCGTATCCATCATCTGGTATCCATCACTTTGTATCCATTAGCTGGTATCCAGCATTTGGTATCCATCATCTGGTATCCATAGTGATGGATACGAGAACATCGATACGGGCCAGTTTTTCATGAATATTGATCCATCCATAACTTGAGCATATGAACTCCAATTGACCTAAAATTAGAAGTGTAGCCTCACTGTACCTTGTTTATCATTGCCGATCGATCCTACCTTGATTGAAGCTTAGTCCAATTTTGACAGTATCGATCATAGCTTTGTTTTCAATCGATCATACAAATATTGATCCATCCATAACTCGAGCATATGAACTCCGATTGACTTGAAATTCGAAGTGTAGCCTTAATGAACCTTGCTTATCATTCCCGATCGATCCCAACTTGATTGGAGCTTGGTTCAATTTTGACGGTATCGATTATAGCCTTGTTTCCAATCGATCATATGAATATTGATCCATCCATAACTTGAGCACATGAACTCCGATTGACCTGAAATTCGAAGTGTAGCCTCATCGAACCTTGATTATCATTCCTGATCGATCCCACCATGATTGGAATTTGGTCCAGTTTTGACGGTATCGATCATAGCCTTGTTTCCAATCGATCATACGAATATTGATCCATCCATAACTTGAGCATATGAACTCCGATTGACCTGAAATTCGAAGTGTAGCCTCACCGAGCCTTGTTTATTATTCCTGATCAATCCCACCTTGATTGGAGCTTGGTCCCATTTTGATGGTATCGATCATAGCTTTATAATCAATCGATCATACGAATATTGATCCATCCATAATTCGAGCATATAAACTCCGATTGACCTGAAATTCAAAGTGTAGCCTTACCGAACCTTGTTTATCATTCCCGATCGATCCCACCTTGATTGGAGCTTGGTCCAATTTTGACGGTATCGATCATAGCCTTGTTTCCAATCGATCTCCAATCCTGATATCCATCCTTTTTAGCCAATTTGTTGATATCCCGGCCTTGACCAAAAGGTGGGGTAACATTTGCCCCCCAAAACATGCCTTGCGGTAAGAAGGCGTGTTTTGAATAGCTTTAAATCCGACATCCAAAGTCCATATTCCATCCATAGCCACATCATCCGATCTTTCTCCTTTTGAAAGTTTTCCTAAAGTTGTAGACAATTGTTGGACTTGTGTTTTGAGAGATTCATTTTCATTCAATAATAGAGTACACTTTTTAATAGAATTTTCTCTCCTGGTATTTTCACTTTCTTTCAAAACCAGAATTTCATTTTCAAGTGATTTAATTTTAATTTCTTCTTCGAATGATGGACACTTATCACGCTTAGGGCTTTTATTTCGATAGTTTTTGACCAATTGATTAAGCTGTTTATTTAATTCTATCAAACTATCTCTCTATATTCAATTTTAGCGTACTTCTCCCTAAGTCTTTCAAAACAGCCATTTACTTCATGAATATATAAGTAATTCCGAATGAGTAAGTTTTGATACCTCGTTTGGCTCGTCGTCATCACTGTCAGTTATTTATCCTTGAAGACACAAATTTTCCTTTTCACTCTCAATGTCTGTGCTTTTATCAGCTTCATTAGTTTCATCCCAAGTAGCTGCAAAACTTCTCCTTTTCGGTTTCTTTCCTTGGCTGAGTTGATTGTAAGGACCATTGGCTTGATGTGACAAGATTTATTGCACTTGTGACAAATGATCTCCTGCTCTTCTGAGTTGTCTAGTACTTTGACTATTCTGCTTTTCAATTGTTGATTTAGAGCTAGATTTCCGTATTTGTGGTTCCACCCTTTAAATCTCTTTATTAATAGTGCCAATTCGGTTGCTCCGTCATCATCGTTGTCATCATCACTTTCTGTTGTTCCTTTGAGAGCTATTGATTTCTTTCGAGTATCACCTCCTTCATGTTCTTCCTTGAATTTCATTTCTAGCTCATAAGTGGTGATATTTCCGATGAGTTCTTCAACTTTGATTTATTTCAGATCTTTTGATTCTTGAATGGCAGTAACTTTCGCTTCAAAATTTCGTGGAAGGACTCTGAGGATTTTTCGGACTATTTTCAATTCTGTGTATGGTTTTCCGAGAGCTTTTGATATGTATATGAGATTAGAAAGTCGTCCATACATCTCTTTGACATTTTCATCCTTGGCCATTGTGAAGTTCTCGTATTCGCTACTAAGCATGGCAAGGCGAGATTCTTTGACTTGGGAGGTTCCTTCGTGTGTCACTTAAAGTGTGTGCCAAATTTCCTGCGCAGTTAGACAGTGTGAGACACGATTAAATTCAATTTGATCTAATGAACAAATAATAGAATTCATAGCTTTAGCGTTAGCATTCTGCAGTTTATTTTCAAGATCTGTCCATTGATCCATCGGTTTTTCAATTTCTTGATTATCTACCATTATAGTTGTTGTCCTATATCCCATCTCAACAATATTCCATGCATCTATGGTTTTCAAAAAAAATATCATTCTATTTTTCTAGTAAGCATATTGACCATTGAACATGGGTGGTCTAACTATGGACTGACCCTCAGCAAAAGCATTATTAAAAGAAGCCATTTAAAAAATCAAATTTTTTAAAACAAAAATTGGTTTTTGAAAAATCAAATTTTTAAAACAAAAAAATGGTTTTTGTTCCTCGCTCTGATACCACTTGTAGGATCGATTTCACCCTAAAAGGGTGAATATGGTGATACTAATAAGAATAAAAATTAATGTGGAAATATATATTATAATTACAGCACAAATAATAGCAGAATAATAAAAGCAGAAATAGAACAATACAAATTTACCCAGCCTCGGCAAAAACCTACCTACGTGCTGGGTTTATACTAGAAATTAAGTAGTCAGACGCTTACACATGTAAACCTGCGACATCTGCTAATGACTAACCTAACTCTACACTCAAAACCCTACCACAACTCAGCCATTGAGTTGCGAATTCTCAAACTACGCCTTGTAGTTTGTCCCTAGTCACACGATTAGAATTTACACATTTTAAAATAGAGATTACAAAATAAAATAACAAAACCCTAATATTTTAATTGCTAAGCCCAAAAATAACAACCGGCCCACTTTATAACGTAAAAAAATAAGGACGACTCCTTTTTTTTAATTCGTATCCTCTGGCCGAAACTATTCTTCGTTCCTCTTCTGAAAGCTAGGGTTTCGTGAAAACTTGAAGCTGTCGATTCTAATAGATCGATTGAATTGTGTCTTGCTTCGTATTGCTTCGTCAATCGATTTACTGGCTTTGATTGATTCACCGTAGCTCCAATTGTCGAGCTCGAATGGTATTAGATTGGTATGCGATTTTTTCCCCTTTCTCAATTTTTGATTGTGCTCGACTTCAATTCGAGTCTTGATTGTTTTCTATGATTCATTCTAAGTATGCTCTTTGATTTTTTTCTTGAACTCGAATACTCATTTGCTGATGATGAATTTGGGTATTTATAGGAATCGATTTCCTATATTTTTGTATATACTTTCAGCTTGAAACATTATGAGATTTTTACTTTGGCCATGGATTATTTGATCGAATGTTGGTTATGATATTTGACTTGTTCATCTCTGATACTTTAACTTGTTTGAATTGTTAGTTCCGTTCTTCTTTAGTTCCATTCTTTGCTGGTGCTACGACTTGTTCATTGGCTTGTTCAAACGTATGACTTTGTTTGATTTTCTCTGAGTCGGGTTTGTTCATTTTGCCTTGACTTTGGCTCTTTGAATTTGTGATAATATTTTGGGTAAATTTTGGTTTTCTGGCTAGGTTCGAATTTTTAACCTTGGCATTTAAATTTGTAGTTGAAACAACTCTCTGATTTCACTGACTTTTTCGGCTTGATCAATTTAAGAAACAAAACTGCTGCTTTTCTTCGAACTGTGACTTGCAACTGTGTTTACTCACTACAACAAAATAGTCATTTTACAATGGGCAATGCCCATTGTAATATGGCTTTCGCAACGGGCATGCGCCCGTTGTATTAGGCCTTGTTGTAATAGGTCGACCGTATTTTACAATGAGCAATGAACGTTGTAATACACCTTTTTACAACGATCATCGGCCCTTGCAATAGGCTCTATGACAACAATTAACGCCCGTTGTAAAAGACTATAATACAACTGGCATAGCCTGTTGTAATACATGATATTGCAACGGTTTCTGACCGTTGCAAAATAAATGCAAATTTTAAAAAAAATTACAGCAACATCCATGAAGTACATCCATACCAATAATGAATAATTTAACGAGTAACAAATATTATCATAAAACAACCAAAATCATTTCATTTCAAGTGTGTTTGCATTTCATTTACATTTTCACTGTGCACTGTATATTTCTTTATAAAAAATAAAAAATAACAGTTACAATCACATAAACACTGCACACACCACTGCATTACTTCAAAACTATGCACATTACTTCAAAACTGTGCATTAATTCAACATTGCAAATACACTGTGCACACAGCAACTTCCATATCAACATCCCACTTCACCATTCATACATACTACACATCCTTCCTCCATCATCCTTGCTGCCTACCCGCATCAAAACTTGCAGCCCCACTTTATTTCTACCATCATCACAAAATTCTCCTACAATACCCTGAACTTCTGCCACCATCAAATACATTACAACTGCATCCACTTCCAACTTCATCATTGACCTCTGTACAAACTCTGCCTCTCCTATCATTCAACCTTCACACCAGAGCTCTGTTGTTACCACTACCCAAAACTATCATTGCCTACCCTCTGCACTTCACAAACTCTACAACATACCTATATACACACTGTCTCTTTACAAACATCCTCTGCCATAATACAAACTTCATACAACAACATCCAAACTGCTGCTCTACATCAAAACCACTTCCTTCTGTAGCCTAAACTTCCATCTGCTTCACAGAAATCCACTAAATAACCCCTTTGCTTGCTAGCAAATTGACTGCAACTTCTCCATCACTATTGAACATTTCCTCCCGCTACAATCAAAGACTAAGATGATTTAAGACTACTTATTTCAATTTTCAACCTCTGAATTATCAAAACATCACATTATCAGATTTAGCTAATAAATAAGGTTACCTTCAACTGATCTAGCTAATCCATGTAGCTTGGAGATTGATGAAGCATGAAGATTTTCACCAGACCAATTCGGCAATATCAAAAGACTCAAGAAGAGGCAAATGGCACAACCAATCCCAATCATATATATTCTCATATGTGCAATTTTGATTACCTCAAACACCCGATAACTTGACACGGTAATCAGATTGAATGTTAGTAGAAAGATCACCATCCCGTAGTCATAGCTTTTCTTTGTGTATGGGATAAATCTTAGATATGTCGCCATAAAACCTGATTGTTCAAACATCCCCACCGATATTAAATAAAAATAAAAATCAAAGTAACTACTACTGAAGTCTTATATGACTGACAATTTACATGCATAAAGTCTACCAGCACTTCAAACTTTGAGGGATTTTTAGACTTTAATGCACAGTCAAACAAATCATCAAACGATTTATATTTATCAAGTTTTAATGTTGAATCATTCACTTATACAGTGTATGAACATTGTTAGATATTTAAAGTTAAAAGGAATATAGGGTAACAAAATACCTACTAGAAATACAGAACTTCCCACAAAAATTGCTCGGCCAATTTCTCCAGTCTCCTCTGCCACAAACTCCACGAAGAAAGCCAAAGAGCCTGCACTAACAGTTCCAATCCCTCTGTTCAGTCCCTTGCCTAATGTTGCGCCTACAAAACATTTGTATAAAAAATAGATAAATAAAAACCTCAACCGTATAATAACAAATATACTTATAGTCTTATATACATTTGTTGAAGAGAAATTCGATTATACAGTATTAAAAGAGCAAATAACCTGCAGTAGGCTCAAGAACAACAACAACAGTCATGACCGCCCACATTGCATTTTGCCTAATTCCTAGGAACAATGGCACTAAAAGATAAAGAAAGGAACCAAGAGTTAAAGCTGCTCCGACCTTTAGACCATGAACAACTCTTCTGGGATCTTCCTTTCCCATTTTCCACAGCATTTTCCATGTAGAAACCGGAGCTTTTCCACTTCGTTCATCATATTTTTCGCAGAATTAACCACCATAATAAATATTTTATTTCTCGGTTTAATATTGAATTGGTGGTCTTATTTTCGCTGAGAATCGTTTTTATTTCTCAGTTTAATATTGTTATTCCATCAGTGTCTGGGTACATAAAACATATGTAAAATTCAGGTTCAAGTTGCTCGTGATGAGATGCAATGGGCTGAGGATGGCCCTCCACCTTTGCTTGTGAAGATTCCTCCAGACTTGTCTAAACATGATCTTGAAGATATTGCTGCGGTAACTCAATATAGATACATTTGTTTTCAAGTCTTTTCTTTTTTCCTTCATGTTCTAATATATTTTTCGCACATTTTAGGTTGCCCTTGCTCTTCGATTGGATGGATTTCTAAGCACTATTAGCTATTGGTAGTATTTTTTTTAGCATATCAATACTCTCCCTACTTACCAGCGTAATATCATGCATTGTATACGCATGCCTCAAGCATTACAATCGACATTAAACTATCTCAATCGAATTATTTTCAGCTGATTATCACAGCTGTTTACAATTATTCCGCTTAATGCCCCATGGTATTTTGATGAATGTTTAATTTATTGAATATCTACTGTAGATCATATCAAATACAACAATTTCAAGACCGGATTTCAATAAGCACCCATTGGCTGAAGAAGCTGGTGGCCTAAGCGGCAAGCCACTTTTTGAGTTGTCAACTAATGTTCTTAAGGAGATGTATCTTTGTTGAATTTATGTGATTCAAATATTTTCCAAAGAAGACAAGAAAATAATTAATTGATTCAGTCACTTAATTAATTAGGCTATATATGGAAAGATAAAGAGGAAGGATATGTGTGGTATCTTTTAGAGAAAGGAAACTAATTAATTGCTAACCAATTAATTAGTAAAAGAATTTGTTATATGAAGAAAGAAAAGATTGCTGTTGGAGATTGATTCAAGCAAGGAAAATTATGGAAACGAAGATCGTCATTATCCATTTACATAGAAATCAAATCATGGATATTCGGAAAGGTTTCAAACATAATTTGGAAATTAATTTTCTTCATCCCCAAGCATTCTTCATTTTCATGCCTATTTAAATGAAGGAAGTTCATCTTCATATTTGTGTGAGTGTGAGAGAGTATCCACCATTATCCTCTTCTTCAGTAAACCCTAATTTCTGCAGTCAATCAATTAGGGGTTTTGAGCGTAAACAAGTCTTTGGATAAATTGATTATTCAATTTGTAATTATAGGTTAGTCTCTCCACTACTGCCTATAATTTTGTACTCTCTCTTTTGTACTCTCTTTCTTTAGTGAAATAAATAATGGTTGTTGGGTCCGTGGACGTATGCAATCTAGCCGAACCACGTTAAATCTCTGTGTTCTCTACTCTTCTGTTTCTCTTTCTTTGGTGATTATTTTTCATTGAATTGGCGGTTGATAATTAATCGACAAGCTAGATCATTTGTTTTGATTATTTCCGCGCTTTAGCATTCCGCTGCGTTTTTGGAGTTGGTGCAGATTAATTGAATTTCCGCACAACAGTTTGGTATCAGAGCTAGCTGTCTTGTTCTAGATTAGTTATCAATGGCAAATTCTTTTAGTGGTGGTATGAAAAATTATGGCATCACCAAATATGTTAGAAAAGGAGTTTTAGGGACATGGAAGGTGAAGACTAATGACGGTGTTTTTCAGCAACAACTTCGTTCATCTAGTGGAAGAGATAAAAGTCAGAAGCACTTTGAAGGTATAAGAGATAAGCGTAGGTCTCATTTCATGGGTCCTAGAAGGGGTGCTTGCTATTATTATAAGAAGAAAGGGCATTTCATACGAGATTGTACAGCTCTTAGAAAGAAGAGAGAAAAGAAGAAGAAAGCTTCAGTACTGACAGCAGTTAGATCAGATGTGGATAGAAGTGATAGTAATACATCATTATTTTCAGTCAGTATTTCACCTTTAGAGCATACTAGTTGGGTGATTGATTCTGGAGCCTCTTGTCATATGACGCCAGATAGGAGCTGTTTTGTCAGTTACAAGAAGATTGATGGCGGAGTAGTTCATATGGGGAATGACATATCTTGTCATGTTGTGGGCGTTGGAAGTGTGAGGTTTAGGATGCATGATGGTGTTGTTAGAACTATCACAGATGTTAGACATGTTCCGATGCTGCGTAGAAGTTTGTTATCAGTTGGAGCTTTGAGTAGAATTGGTATGAGGATAATGATAGATGGAGAGAATTTGAGAGTGGCGAAGGGTTCCTTGGTAGTGATGAAAGGGGTGCGAGTTAATGATATTTATGTGCTTCATGGAGAGACAGTCTTAGAAGAGTCGGTAGTTTCTACCGATTCTAGTATTCTAGATTCTACTCAGTTATGGCATCTTCGTTTAGGTCAAGTCGATGAGGAGAGTCTTGAAGTATTAAAGAAGCGTGGGTTGATTGATGATGTTTGTTAGTTGAAGCCTAGCTCTTGTGGAGATTGTTCTTTTAGAAATAAGAAGCATGTCACATTTGATGTTGGAAAACCTAGAGCTACAGAGTTTCTAGAGTATGTTCATTCTTATGTGCGGGAACCCACCCTAGTTGCATCTTTTGGTGGAGCCAGTTACTTCGTCTTATTTGTGGATGAGTTCTCACGCAAGGTCTGGGTCTATTTCTTAAAGGCCAAAGACCGAATATTTGCCCAATTTTGTAAGTGGAAGACCTTGGTAGAGAAGCAGTCGAGGAAGCGTTTGAAGGTTCTCAAAGTTGGAAATAGTAGTGAATTTATGTCACAAGAATTCACTAACTATTGTGCGTCCGAGCATGTAATTAGAGATTTTTCTATTTCTGTTGAGCCACATTGTTATGCAGTAGCGGAGAGCATGTGTCGGATATTGTGGGAGAGGGCTATGAGCTTGAGAACGACTGCTGGTCTAAAAGAGGGATTTTGGGCAGAAGCGATATCTATGGCAATATTTCTCATCAACCGCACACCTTCTATTGCCATAGATATGAAGATCCCAGAAGAGATATGGAAATGAGAGCCTGTTGATTATTCATTCCTTAAAGTGTTTGGTTGTTTAGCTTATTTAGAAGATGAGAGACATGATAAGTCGAAGCCTAGAGAAAGTAAGCACATTTTGTTAGGCTATAGAGAAGGAGTGAAGAGGTATCGGTTGTGGTGTAAAACAACTAAAAGAATTGTGACTAGCAGGCATGTGATATTTGATGAAAGGTCTTTATTGAAGGTGGAGCTTCTATCAAGTGATGACATTGGGAGGACAGAAAATTGTCAAACACATTTGGAGTCATCAGATTGTTTCCATATTCGGAGAGATATTGGTATTTCCGATGATACCATGGTTGATGAGAAGAATACAGAGGTTCAGACTCTAGGTGGAGCTCACTTGCTGGAAAGGCCTTTTGGTTCAGTTGGCCCTATTTATAAGCATATTTGTAGCGATGATTCTTCATCTTATGCTTTGAATGTTGTGGAGCTTGTTGGTGAGTCTGCTGATGTTGACTTAGGAAAGTCTAGCAAAATTCTTGTCGAGGAGATTGGAGTAGATAATGTTGAGTATGTCCTCACTCAATTTGGAATGGAGAAGGTGAAGCGCGCTGTCAAATCTCCATTGGTCTCTCGAAGCTTAGTATCTACATGTTCGTCTCCAACATCGGATTTGTTGAAGAATTTTGGTATTCTCTCGTATGCATTATGTTTGTTGATGTGCATACTATCTTTCTTATGCTTGGGAAAGATTTGGAAGCTCTGTTTGGGCAATATTGCCCAAACTAGTTCACATTGAGCTTGTTGATGTAGACCCAACAATTTGTCGAGATGTGGTGATGCAGAGAGATTGTTATATTTGAATCAAGGTGGAGTGTTGAATTTATGTGATTCAAATATTTTCTAAAGAAGACAAGAAAATAATTAATTGATTCAGTCACTTAATTAATTAGGCTATATATGGAAAGATAAAGAGGAAGGATATGTGTGGTATCTTTTAGAGAAAGGAAACTAATTAATTGCTAACCAATTAATTAGTCAAAGAATTTGTTATATGAAGAAAGAAAAGATTGCTGTTGGAGATTGATTCAAGCAAGGAAAATTATGGAAACCAAGATCGTCATTATCCATTTACATAGAAATTAAATCATGGATATTCGGAAAGGTTTCAAACATAATCTGGAAATTAATTTTCTTCATCCCCAAGCATTCTTCATTTTCATGCCTATTTAAATGAAGGAAGTTCATCTTCATATTTGTGTGAGTGTGAGAGAGTATCCACCATTATCCTCTTCTTCAATAAACCCTAATTTCTACAGTCAATCAATTAGGGGTTTTGAGCGTAAACAAGTCTTTGGATAAATTGATTATTCAATTTGTAATTATAGGTTAGTCTCTCCACTACTGCCTATAATTTTGTACTCTCTCTTTTGTACTCTCTTTCTTCAGTGAAATAAATAATAGTTGTTGGATCCGTGGACGTAGGCAATCTAGCCGAACCACGTTAAATCTCTGTGTTCTCTACTCTTCTGTTTCTCTTTCTTTGGTGATTATTTTTCATTGAATTGGCGGTTGATAATTAATCGACAAGCTAGATCCTTTGTTTTGATTATTTCCGCGCTTTAGCATTCCTCTGCGTTTTTGGAGTTGGTGCAGATTAATTGAAATTTCCGCACAACAATCTTCTCACACGCGTAAGTTGCTAAATAATGTTAGAACAGTTAATTATATTTTGAGTATCTAATATGTTTTAATCTATCCAACCGAATTCTTTGTTTACTCTCATTTTCATTTGCAGGGTAAAGTGCCTCTAGTAGGCTGTGGTGGTGTTAGCAGGTATTTGAATTATATGATAAGCATTCTTGAGGTTGCACATAGCTTATAAATTGCAAGCAAGAGCATCTGAAAAGAAAATTTGTAAATATTTGCAGCGGTGAAGATGCTTACAAAAAGATTCGTGCTGGAGCGTCATAGTGTTTTAGGAATATTACTAGAAGCATATCAATTGCATCGCAACATTGATATAGGAGAAAGGATTGCACACAAATATTCGAACTAGAACCAAAAAAATGCAACCAATCATGTGATTTTATCCAATATATATGCTTCATTAGAATGATGGGATGATGCTGGACGAGTAAGGAAAATGACGGTTGAGAAAGGTTTATCGAAAGATTATGGGTGCAGTTGGATTGAAATGAAGGACAAAGTTTATAAACTTGGTGCACATGATAAGTCACATTGTGAAACTAAAAATATATACGATTAGTTGGAGGAACTAAGTGAGTCGATAAGTAAAGGAGGACATGTGCCTTCAACTAAGCAAGTGTTTCTTAATATAGAGGAGGATGATAAGAGGAAGTTGCTGTGTAGCACAGCGAGAGACTAGCGGTTGCATTTGGTTTGTTGAAAGCTCCTCTGAATGTGACAATAAGAATTGCAAAGAATCTCAGGGTTTGTGACGATTGTCATAATGTGGTTAAATTGATATCTAAGGCTTTGGATTGTGAATTTGTCCTTAGGGATACAAGTAGGTTTCATCGTTTTTCACTAGGAACTTGTTCTTGTGGGGATTATTGGTAAATTTGAGATGTGAGGTTTTAGAGATTGTCTCACTGGGGTTTTCTTGCAGAAAGGCAAAAAGTAAGTAAATTTTTTCAAATAATTCAAACATAGTTATGAGAACTTATTTTATCCTTTCTGTATGCAGAGTTCGAATCAGTTGTGCTATGTGAATCGTTGAATTTATAAGAATGGATGTTTAAAGCAAGTATACATCCTAATCTTCAAGCAAAGCTTTGTTTCTTGGGTTTCAAACTCTTCAAGAGGACAAACAGAATAACCTTCATTTTTCACAAGGATCCTGTTATTGTAGGAATCGCTGGTAAGATTGTTTGATAATTAAGAAGCAACCACGTTTATTATATTTATTTTTACTGTTATTTAATTTTACTTCATGTAATACAATTTTTCTTTAAAATACTTTTGTTGTTTTATTTCACTGTCAAAGATTGCCTTAATACTATGATTTATTTATCAGTAAGTTAGGATAATTTCTTTGTACATTATAAAATAACGTGTTGTTTGTTTGTGAATATCTTTAATTCATTAACTACTTTAGAAATATCACTGATCTGTACCAGCAATACAAGCAGAAAAGATAAATATTTATATTTCATTTTGTGTTTTAAACAACAGTCAAATGCATTCAAGAAATCATTTTGGACGCAAACAAACTAAAATTGAATTGCACTTTTGATATTATTCTGTACTCATTAATCATAATGTGTGTTTCTGCATGTCCTCTAAACTTCACCAAAGCTAAATAAAACACCAACATGATGTTAAAATATCTGTCTCAGCCTCTCATTTCAATTTACTTTTATGCAAATTAACCACCATAATAAATATTGTTGGTTCCATCATTAAAAAATATGTAAAAATAAAACTGTTTTTTTTCAGAAATAATTGTAGTATAGTCTAGTAAAGTAAGTGTTATTTGTGAGTAAAAACACATGCAATTAAATTACAGGTCTGTGATGTGTGTACGGGCAGAGGAAGGACAGCTACTTGCTATGATGCTGAAGTTAATGAATGCAAAGAAAACAATTGAAATTGGGGTATTCACGGGCTATTCTCTTCTCACTACATATGAATTTCACTGGCTGATGAAGAATAACCAGGTGCAGCCCTCACCCGAAGAATTAAGAGAATGAAATGTACAAAACATCATCGGCGCAATAATTCATTCGAGTACAAGCGAAAAAGGAATAATCATTCGACTCGAATCAGGATCGAGTTCAACATATCAACCAGTAAAGCAAAAAGAATAATTCACATACCAATGTAGACAAACTCGATCCAAATTGGAGAAGCCGTGTGCTAAAAGAAGAGAGCATCGATTGACAAAGGAAGCACGTAAATCATCATTCGATCGAGCAATTGAAGACGGCAGCTTCAATTTTTCCCAAAGCCCTAATTTCGAGCAAAGAGGAACGAGCGGCCAACATTTTTACAGAGCAAAGTACGTAGAGGAATGAAATAAAATAAATAAAGGCCGGCTTGTTTTTTTAATTGAAAACTAGGGTTATGATTGGCACCTATTACAACGGACGTTTTTAGCCCATTGTAAAATTGACACCTATTACAACGGGCCTGAATGGACCGTTGTAATAGCCTTCTATTACAACGGGCAACCAATGCCCGTTGTAAAAAGGGCGTTGTATATGACATCTTTTACAACGGGCCTGAATGGACCGTTGTAATAGTCTTCTATTACAACGGGCAACCAATGCCCGTTGTAAAAAGGATGTTGTAATATGGTATTTTTGTTGTAGTGACTGTAAACATATAAACATGTATATACATACATATATGTATGTATATATGTGTACGATTGTTGCATATCCACTTGGTTTCATTGATTGTTCATGGTTGTTGCTCTCTGGTTTGTATGCATGTATAATAGTGCTTCTTGGAGTGTGGTTGCTTTACTTTGAATCATACTTGCTATCACACACTGTCACTTGATATAGGTCTGGTACCATATGTTGGATGATCTTACTTGTTCTTGCATTTGTGTTCAAGTGTACGTTTACTTGAGTCTGCATTTACTTGAGTCTGCATTGTGTGGTTGACTTTATCCTTGTGCACATTGGTTCATTGATGACCTGCTTCTTGGTTACATGTGATTACTGCTGTCCTTGTGCACTTGAGTGTTGAGGCTGTGTTGATGTTTCTGGTCCATTGAGCTAGCTGCTCCCTTGCTCGAAACTGTTTTACTGGGTATTTCCATGTATATACATACATACATACATATATGTATGTATATATGTGTGTGAAATTGTCATCAATTCTAGTTTCATGTTTATGCATACATCTCTGTTTCATATGCCTAGATAGTTGCATTTGCAGTTTGAACTTGGACTGGTTTGTTGGGTCTGTTCTTTGTTTTCATTGACTACCATATATACTTGAAGTCTTGTTATTGATTCTTTGAGCTGCATGCTCCACTGTACGTGTTATGGTCAGACTTTTTTTTCTGTTTGTTTGTATATTTCTGGTTTCACTTGAATTTTCATATTGCTTTGAGTCGAAATCCAGTTGCTTGCCTCTAAACTGTTGTGTTACTGCCTTTAGTTCGACCTGAGTTATGTAGTTTGATTGCCACTTTCTCCGACCTGGTCTGCATTGGCTTCGAGTCTAGTCTTCAAGTGTCTTTGAGTCTGTACAGTTTTTTGTTTTCATGTTGGTCGAGACTCATATGCGTCTGAACTGATATATGTGTGTTCATGCATGTATGCTGGTGCCTTGTTGAGTGCACTTGGATTTGAACCTATCTTATAGTCTGGTTTCAGTTTAGATCATGTCGACTGACCATTGAAACTTGTACTTGTTTTCGTATTGCACCTGAGTTGAATCCAGCCTCGGCTCGAGTTTGACCTTGTGCACACATGTCCCTACAGTTTTATCAAGTGTATATCGATGTGCACGTCCTTGTGGCATGTACAGTGATACACTATGCATGTCATAAGTTGTTCGTGTAAAATAAATTTAAAAGAGAAATGATGATGAACAACCCAAATAACTGGGGCAAACAATATTTTCAAAACACACACTTCATTGTATACTACAAAAAATATTTCTTATTCAATTTTACTGTGTCAGTGTTTATTTTGCAGATAACTCAGATGCTGGATACAGGATGATGAACAACCCAAATAACTGAGGCAAACAATATTTTAAAAACACACACTTCATTGTATACTGCAAAAAATATTTCTTATTCAATTTACCGTGTCAGTGTTTATTTTGCAGATAGCTCAGATGCTGGATACAAGCAGGAACAAAGTTGAAGATAAAATACGAGTATGAGTGAATATGTAGTGAGGTGAAAGTTGTAGACTGAAATATGTTTTGTAATTAAAATTGTATTGTAATTGAAAATGTATATATATAGTGAGAGCTCAATTTTGTACTATTTGTATTTGTAATAAAATATTTATTTGAATAAACTATTTGTTTGAATTTGAATTCTGTGTTATATATTTTATCCAACAAATATTTATTTAATTATGTGAAAAATAAAATAGTGCAATAACAAATATATTTAAACGAATATATATATATATATATATGTTTATTATCATCAAACAAAAATCATATACTATTGTATTCTACACTTTATTAACACAATAAATACATATTAACTACCTAATAACACTGCCTATTCGTAACAAAATATATTCTAGTCATAAATATGTAACTAGAATATGCTTTTCATATCTAAATTGCAGGAACTAAATTTCTTAGGACGATTTCCCGCTATGATTTCCATAAATTGGTTTAACACAAAATAGAGAGATTGATTCCGTTTGTAATTACAAGGAATGGATAATTTCTTATTATTTGTTAAATCAAACGTCGCCATTTTGAATGAAAAGCAAAAAAAGTAAACAAATTTATAAAAATCAAATAGATGTTCTTCCCATAAATTAAACTATGGAAAATCTACAACATAGCACAAATTGGGCACTTATCCAAAAATCCTATTTTACACCCAAGTATAGATCTGGAATAAAAACATACAACATTCAAATTCTAAAATCTTTGAGACTGATTTCCAGATCTAGGTGTACATATTTCTAAGACAGATCTAAGATAAGATTATGCAGGCAATAGTTTTCTACACTAAATTGAGCCTACAACTCTCAAATAAAATTGATTTAGGCATAAAAATCAAGCGTATGCCAACCGAATAAATTTAAAATCATAAATAATATATATAATTTCCCACTCACCTTTTAAAAGCGATCCAAATCTACAGATTTGAAGTAGAACCTTAAATTCATCACTAAATCCTTTTTAATCCAAGAAATATGTATAGAAAGGGTATATACATACACAAGAATTAAAGATCTGAGACGAGATTTGGGATTGGAAGAGAAAATGTATACAAATATATAAATATATAAATTACCTCAAATATGCGTATAGTTGATTCTCTTCTTTTCTCCTTTTTATTAGACTTCTATTCTTCTCCAATTTGTATGAATATAGATATAAATATCTTATTTTTATAATTTAGAAAGAAAGTGGATGAAAGAGATGGTAGAGCTTCATTGCTCCATTCAGAAAAATATGAGAAGAGAAGGAAGGGTTAGGCCTGTATCTATAGGCACTAGAGTCAACCAGAACCGTTAGATCAAAATATAGTAGATCCAGACCATTGGGCCAGGGAAAACCCTAGCCGCCGCCTTATGAGCGGTCGACCGCCCCCTTTGGGGGTCGACTGCCCTAGGTCGACCGCTACACTAAGCGGGTCGACCTATGGACTCCATTCGATTAATTAAAAACGTTAATTTCTTAAATGAATTATTTCCGTTCCAAATTTGATTTTCGTCCGTAACTTCTTCGTTTGTATTCCGATCGCAAAACTCCAAATATGAAAGTTGTTCAGAATTTCACCATAAATACAATGGTGCAAGTTTCGCGGTCAAATTCCGTTGTTTGCACAAATTACATTTTTGGGGCCTAATTAATTAGCTAACTAATTAAATAACTAATGCCAAATTACGGGGTATTACAACCTGTTTCTTTTTCTTCTTCTTCTTCTACAGAAAATAGTCTTTTTATTGGTTAATCTATGGACATTAAGTCAATTTTTCTATGGTTCGATTTCAACTTTGTAGATCGGTAATTCTTAATAAAATTGTCGAATAATTCACATTTCTATGTGTAAAATTGCATTCTCTCTATTCTTGAATGCATAATGTATAGTAGTCACATTTTTTCAAAAATTGCCATCATCCCACTAGTAAAATTTGTTAAATCATTGTGCCCTAAATTTGTTGAAACAACATTGTATCCGGATAAAAAATATTGAATATCCAATTGACAACACTCATTATATGTTTTTACCATGTAAACGATTTTTTGCTTGAATGGTACACTAGAATGAACGAAATTGTATTAGTGCTTGTAAACCATAAGATGTTGTGGGCGTGATGACGATATTCTTAATACATCCATATGGATCAAATACCTGATAAAGTTCTTTCTCAAAGATAGGATATATCATGTTATGGACTGAAATAAAAGGAACTTGGCTGAACAAAAATGTATTAATAGTAGTAGCATCAAATGTGCTATTTTCGCTTAAAGCTACATGATAGGTAGTGATCTCATTTGACCTGAAACTGCATCTAGGCATTAATTTGAAACTGAACACCAATACAGATATGATTTGATGAGAATCTTCTAGCTCAGATGCCATTTGTTATGAACCTAAAGTGGGAATCATAGTTGGAAGAAGGGTATAGGAGTTGAGGAAAAGAAATGATTGAGGAAGTTGATGAATTAGTTTAAAATGGCAAAAGTACAAAGAGGGAAGGAAAAATGCAAAAGGAAACTGAAGTTATTTCATTCACTGCTTGGTTGATAAGCATATCTTGATATCCTAATATATTTGCTTTTAGACCATAAGTGGACTTTATAATAGAGTGGTGCTAAATGCACCAGATTATGTGCTTATGGCACCACGGTCTGTGGAAAACAACTAACCAAACAGTTGTTTGGTCGGCGGTTTTCCACTGACCGCAGTGTAAAAAAAGGAATTTTTTTTCATGGTATTTGTTAGCACGTTGGCTTGATGCCTTTAATCCCTCTCTTATACTAAACTTCCATTTCCTTTTCGTTGTTCCTCCACTCTCTATACTTTTGTATTTACAAACTAACTGATGACTTCCTTAACCATTTCTTCTTCTCAACTCCTATACCCTTCTTCCAACTACAAATTCCACTGTAAGTTCAAAACATCCCCAAAAATAATAATTTTTGGAGGCAAGCTAGAACGATCGAATGAAGAAGTTTAACATAACTAATTTGGGTTCCAGTTTTGATTTAATTTTTTAGAGTCCAAAGAAAAGGAGGAGAAAGGGGGAAAAAATACAATATGTGATTTGAGTTGTAGGATCTGTTTATTTTGGGATAGGAGAGAGGGGATTAAGTAGGGGCTAAGAAAAATTAGAGCTGCCAAAATGAAAATGTGAATCTAATGGTATATAATAGGGTATTTGTTGTGTTTTTCACATGGTAAACAATAACATATAGCTAAGAAATGACGTACCAAAAAGCTAGCAATGGCCAATTTTTTTGTAGTGACTCTTTAGCAACTAACACAACCAAATTTTAGTGGTTATGGTTGATTAGCAGACTAGTTGTTAGTAACGATTATCCATTCATAGTGGTCATTAAGTCGATTCGATGAACATTGTTTACGCCAGTTAAATGACTACCTTTATTTTATTATTTCATTATTGATTTACCAGAATTTTATCTATTGGTAAGTTCTTTAATTGGTTAAAAAATTGAAATCATGAAGTTTTAGAAAGTTTCCAATTTTTTTAAAATTATTCTATATTTATAAAGTTCTATTTTTGCACTTCATTATACTTCTTCAGTTTTGCATATAATTTTTTAGCATGATTATTAAATTTTTCGAGTGAAAACCCTTGTTTCTATTCAGAATTTTTGATTCTTATTAACAATGTTCATTGAAAGTAGTTACAAAATCATTTACATCCTATAAGGCAACTATCAACAAACGTTGTTATAAATTAATATTCACAACGGCCAAGAATTAAAAGTAGTTAAAAATCTCTACTACAACTGCAAAATGCAATTAGTTGTTAAAAGCGTCTTTATTACAACTTTTCAGAAAAAAGGTTATTAAAAACCTTTATTACAACTTTCTTCGAGAATGTTGTAAAAGAAAAGTTATAATAAGGTCATTTTGTTGTAGCGATCGACACTTTGGTGTCAACTATTTTTCTCTCCAAACTCGTAGTTCTTTATCCTTGACTTCGGTTTGCAAATCCTATCTTTTAAGCTTTACCAATTCGTTTTAATGGATGTAACAACCCATACCTTAATGGGCCTAAATTTTCACAAAAATCGAAACCTAAGTCCATCAAAGCATAGAACGTTGGATTTGGCACCTAAAAATAAGCATGAGAATTATCAGAGATTGATAGAAATCTAAACTCACAGTGGAAACAATAATAGAAAAAGAATGCTTATTATAACTACTACCATGGAATTAATGGTATTCCTATGATAGTAGATTGTCACATGAGCATTGAGCATGAGAGAAAAGAAGAATTCTCCAACAACTAAACACATCCAACTTCAGTACCTATTCCTCTAAATCTATCTTGTGGGTTGTAATTAGGAGGGGGTCAGAACAATGTTCTTGTGATTTGAAAATCTATAAACTGTCCATAACATAAATTTATACCGACTGGTTTCCATTTAATTGTTATGTCTATTAAGTTTACCAATTCTAGTTTAACCTTGCATTGCACAGACGATTAATTACCTACCCCTTCCCAAGGTACAATATATTGATGAAGCCTTATTAATCACCCAATACTTCAAAACCAATTTGCCACTTAATACTCTTAAATATGAAGTGGGCTTCTATAATAACCACAAAATACTCCTAAAAGAGAAATACACAGACTTTGTCATTTAAGGCCTTAATAAAGGTAGACCCCATCGTTTAAGACCCATTCCCATGGTGGTTTTCTAACAATGTTGTCAATGGTCGGTGGGTCCTAGCTACAAAGACTTCCAACCACTATTTAAGGCTTTCAATAATTAATGTCCAACTATTACCGTGTCTATCACCAATAAAATCGTAGCCATGTAAGAGACAGTACACAAGCCACTTAATATCTTTAAAAGGACTAGGTGAACTTGTAACCAATTAATACCTATATTCTAGGCAGTTCCTACATCACTTAATACTTATTCTCCAGGCAGACTCCTCACTGGTACTATTGTGATTACGACTTTAGCAATGTGAGAGACTGTTCCAAGCCACTTAATACCTCATTAATAAGGACTAGGCAGAGCCCTGACCATTTAACACCTATTTATAAGTAGGCCATTGTCATCTAATACCTAACCCCAATGCGGACTCACACTGGTACAATCTAGATGGCATCGCTTGGAATCTCTATAGGTTACTTAATACTTCTTTTTAGGAGAGAGGCGAACCCTTAGATCGCCACTTAATACCTCTAACCCGAAGCGAACCCTTCCCGAGATGCCACTGTCACTCTTAATTATATATATGGAACTCATTAGTTTACTTCTTTCGGTAGGGAGGCACACCCTAAAATAGCCACTTAATACCTCAACACTGAAGTAAACCCTTTTAGAGACATTCTTATTTATTTCGAATCTCACTAGGTTACTTAATACTTCCTTTTAGAAGAGAGGCGGACCCTACATCCACTTAATACCTCAAACCAGAAGCAAACTCCTATGGAGATATCCCTTACCTCTCATAATTCCAAATTTGGACCATTTAATACTTTTCAATTAGGAAAGCAGGCCCAATCTCTCACGCCATCATAGGTCCTAGGATTAGTGATATCTCACATCAGTAGTAAGTGCACCCGACTACTGGTAGCCTCAAAGTGAAGGGCAGTCTTCTGTAACGACCCTGAATTTCCGACCCAATTTAAAAAATTTAAATCCATTATTTTAATATAAAAATGTGAAATTTACATAAGATCTCAATTAACGTCCAAACTTCGTTTATAAGTTGCATCTAGTTAGTTATGGATATGAGTAAAGTTTCGTCGCAAAATATTGCAGAAGATTTCGTTCGCGTTTTATTACATATCAGTTCATTTTAAAACTGCGAAAAATTTATCTTTCGAATCCAAATATTTTTACACAGTAATGTTGTAAAAATTATCTCATTTAGACGTCGCAATTCGTTTCGTCTAATTCCGTCGTCGCCTGCTTCATTTTAATTGTTTTGTCAAACGAACAATTGAATCGGCGTAGATTTCGAGCTTTTATAAAACTGTCGTATCGCAATTATCTGGGTACCGTTGTAAGCGCCTCATCACGCTGATCAAAATGGTATATTTATTTGTGTAAATTGGAGTCCGACGTAAAACGACGTGTTAATTTAACCGTTCCGGGCGGACCGGTTAAACCATATTCAGCCCAAAAAAATTGCAGCCCATACCCATTCAAAATTTGAAAATAAAAGTTTAGCTGATAGAAATAAATGCGGTAGTTGGTAGATAGTTGTTAGCTTGGGAAATTGGGTGGCGTTTCGTAATTCAAAGTAACATTACTGCAGCTAATTATACAAATAAAGAAAAGGAAACAGTTCATGTCCTAATTCGCAATTACTACAAGTAATTTCACTACCTCCTTTCCTCTCCTCTCTCACTTCTTCTCTTTATATTTTTTTCTCTGTTCCACTGTCAAATTACAAAAAGAAATTGAAATGAACCCAACCTCCATCAAATTGCTTCCCAGACCACTCCACCTCCCCTCTCCCGCTGTCAAAGTCGTCTTCGCATCACCGGCCGTGCCACACCCTCCACCACGCCGACCTCGCACGCGTCACCTTCACCCCCTCCACTGCCCTCCTCCGTGCGCACGTGCAAAGCAACGACCAGTCCACGTCGAGATTCGCGCGCACACCACCTTCCCTCTCCGACTGTGCCGTCGCCGTCCCACTCACCCCGGCCACTCTATCCTCCGGTCGCGCAACCACCACCCCTCTACCATCGTGCACGTGCCTCCTCTCGACTTTTCGCCTCTCCACCCATGAGATGCTCCCCTTGCTGACCGCAACCCAAGCCCATGGCCGCTCCTCCTTTTCCTGCTTTGTGCCGAACACGCTCAGCCACCTCGACCTATGCCTTGCGACCCACAGCCTGTTCCACCGCCCTTCCTTTCTCCTTGCTCCGCCCAGCCGTATGCCACCTTCGGCCGTTCTCTGCATCACCGAACCACCCGTCACCGGCAACTCCTCTCCACACCCGGCTTGACCTCCGCCTCCTTCCCTTCGCCTTCGCTAGTTCCCTCCGCCTCCGCCTACCCCCTTCGCTCCATATCCGCTCCCACTCACCGCTGCTCCAGGCCGAGGAAACCCCGACTACATCGAACCACACACTGCCACCACCTCTGCACCCTCAACCGACCTGCGACCACCTTGCCTCACCATCGCCTCGCCTGCGCAATAGCTTTCAACGCATCACCCTTCACACCTCGCTGTGCCACTTCGTGCAGGCATGAGAAATACTTGCGTGCAATAAGATGTGGCATAATAAAATGTTTTTTTGAAGCAATAGTCTCGGTTTAAAGAAGAAAAAAATGATGAAGGAACAGTTGCTTTATGAAAGGGAAAGAGTATTGTGTTTTTATGTTGCGTAAAAGAATATATATATATATGAAGTGTATATATATTGGTTGAATGAATAATAGTAACCACTCCTGTTACTATTATGTACAGCAGCAACCAGTTAAAGTTCCATTTGCAGCAGCATCAAATTCTCGGCTTCCGTTTTTTTCTTCGTCGTTGGTAAGCACATATGTAATTTATAAATATAAATTTGAACGTCCGTTCAAATTAATATCATCTTTCTTTTGTCGTTGGTTGCAGCGTTCCATTGTTCGTGTTGAACCAATTCCATTCGTGCTTCTTTGTGCTTCGCGTTCATTCTCTAACCATGAAAGGTGAATAAATTTCATGACTTATATTCTTATACGATGATAATCAAGTTTGGTTGATAAATGATTGATTGTTTGATGTTGATATTGGACGTAAAAAAAAATTGTTAATGTAGGAAGTGATAAATAATATACAATTGAATTTGACGTAGAAGTTAACAATTTGAAATTGGTATATGTGTTGAATCTAATTAGATAAATTTGTGTAATATGACCCCTTTAAAATGTTAAATTAATTGACATGTAGAAATTTGGTCAATTACGCCTTGAATCATTTAAATGTATGTTGTATAAATTGATGAAGTATGAAATTGAATAATAAACATCAAGTGTAGAACCGCATAAAATGTTGGTGTAATAATCTTTAATCTACATGAAGTGATAGTGTAGATTCTAGAAATAATTATCTTAATTTGCACAAACAACAATGTAAATTAATACGATTATTTCGGGATTATTAAATTAATTATTGGATTGTCAATGATTGTTGTTATTGTTTGTTTATTTACTTTGACACCATCCCAGTTATCACACTGCAAGTTCCCTTTACTATGCTTTGATTTGAATTGAAATGAAATCGGGTTGAAATGATAAATACCCAAATAAACAAGTGACTTAGGATAGAGAATTAAACAAAACCCGATTGGTCAAATAATTCGAAAAAAAATAAAGGTTTTAAATTGAAGTTTGAAATTTGAAAATTTTGAAATTCAAATGTTATTATTTAAAAATTAACAAAGTTTTAATAAAGGAATGTTGTTTTAATTATTGAATTAAGCTTGAAATTAATTAATAATGAAGTTTGGAATTATTTAATAATTAAGTAAATTGAATTTCTTTAATAAGTGAAATTGGGTTACTTTAATAATTAAGTTTTCAAAATTTGTTTAAATTAAATAAACAAATAAATGAAATCGAATTTCTTTAATAAGAAATAAATGTGATTTATGGAAATTAATATGATACTTGAAATTTAAAGAATTAAATTTTGACGAATATAGTTTAATTAAATTTATAAGTTTTAATAATTGAGGTAGACTTAAGTGATCGACTGAATGAATTAGAAATTTAATTGAAATTATTTTGAAATTATTTAATGATTACTGAATGAATCCATCAATGAACTTGAATGGTTTTGAATGATAATTAACTTAATTTAAATGATTATGGAATGAAACCTATATATGAATTTAAATCAATATTTGAAACGGTTTACATATTGAAATTGAATTATAGAATTTAGGAATTGAAAATTTAGAAATTTGAAACGTAAAATTAAAAATTGATATAGGAAGGCTAATGAAAAGTTGACTTTCAAATTTTAAGTGAAAGTGAAATTATTTTGGTTGTGAAATTTATTAAATGACCAATCAGTATAATAATTACGAAAGTTACTAAAGAAACCGGAATGGGTTAGGGACATACTCACTGTCTAAACCGAATACCACTTTAGTAACTATACACGGAGTGTGATCCAGAATGAAGTGGTTGGAATGATGTACGTTGATGATTGAAGAAAGAAAACGATAATGGATGACCTTGACACTTGTGTCAAATTGGAAATGACTTAAATAGGAGCCGTGCCGGGCCAAATGAGGTTAGTTACCTCGAGCGGACACACTTCTTCGTAAACTACTCATTACTTGTTTTGATTGGTGCGCACCCTTGATTTGGGAGTGTTGTTTCACGGTGTTGCGATCGTTGCGGCGATGCGTTCTCACCAGTCCGGATCTGGCAAACGGTAGTTTCACTACCTTGGGTATTGCCTCATGTGCCTTGTCATACTTGTATCGCTATGCGTGACCACTACGATTTGTTTTGTGTTATACCTATGGAGTACTCTCTGATAGCCCACTAGTTTACGGTGGAGTTTACAGTGCTGTATAGACTATGATGCTTATATAAAATGTGTTAAGGGGGATAATGGTAACGTCTTAACACTATTTTGATACTTTATCTTACTGATAGGCATTATCTACTTAGCGTACACTATTACATAGTAGATAGTTTAACGGATCCTAAAAGATGTTATTCCATTCATCTTTGAGTTATTGTTATTTCAAAGTTTGTGCCATATTATCTTGTATAAGAATATATGTCCTGACTCGAGTGTTTGTTGTGCATATGCTCGGGTCAGTCTGAGGATTTCTGTTGTCACGCTGCTTGGAAGTTGAAGACTTTGAAGACTATCATTTATCTTTATCAGTATTGCTCCATTCTATTTTGATATTGTATCAGACATCTATGTATTTCTATTTCACTATTTGCTCGAGACATTGTTGTATTTACTTAGTAGCTTCATGAACTACTATTATGACATTGTTGTAATTCCACTGCGTTGTTCTATTATATAGTATCTGTTTGTGATTCTGTGATGATGCTCATGTATATACATATACTCCATTAACGATTCGTGTTTTGTACTATTTAAGTTTACATGTGTGGATTATTGTCAATTTAAATGGTCCAAATATACGGGTTGTTACAGTTGGTATCAGAGCTTTGGTTCCCGAAAACCTTAGCCCGTGGAGTTTTAAGCTCATTAGAGATAGGGTAACCATACCCTAGAATGAGGAGAACCATTTCAGAATCTATATCCTTTGATTCCATCCTCCTTATCGAAATCGTTTGATTAGAATTTCCTTAAGTTCTATAAAATTTCTATCTTTGATTCTAAATCACTTTTGGTATTCCAGGATGAGTACTAGAAGGAATGCTAGAGGTGGGGGTAGAGGAAATGCTCCCGAACCATGTGCCCCAGCTCCCGCAGTCAAGTTTTCTACTCTTAGTAAGGAATACACCCAGCTTGGCGGCATAAAATTCTCTGGATCCGAGAGCATCATCGAAGCGCAACAGTGGCTGAAGAGCCTGGAAAGGATCTTCACTGTCCTGGAGATTACTAATGCATAGAAGCGTCAATTGGCCGCTTGGTAGCTTCAAGATGCGGCACAGGATTGGTGGGAGTCAGTCACCTCCCGTACTGATGAGGAAACTATCACCTGGGCCCAGTTTAGATAAATTTAATTGAAATTTCATCCAAATAATTCCTTCTATCTCTTCGAATCTTGACTCATCTTGTCTTACTTGTGAATAGGGATTCTTTTTCGACTTAGTGGATGCCAGCAGCCGGAAAGGCTCAGCTTTATCGATCATTTATGGACCTCAAGCAGGGCAACATGACTTTCTCCAAGTATGAAAGGAAGTTTAACGAACTCTCCAAGTTCGGGCCTGGCTTGATTGATACACCACTTTTGAAGAACGAGAAATTCATTCATGGAGCACGTCCAGAGTATTACGATCTCCTCACAGCTCATGTCCATGGCACTTTCACCGAGCTAATGGATTATGCTCTTAGGTATGAGGGAAAGCCGAAGGGAACATCAGCCACCAAGGCTCTAGTACTCAACCATCTTCTAGTCTGGCTAGGAAGAGGAAGCCAAAATTTGAGCAACAGAAGAAGAACTGGCAGAAGACAACCGGGCTTGGCTATTCTCAGAAGAAGCCCATTGACTTATCCTCCATCACTTGTTTCAAGTGCGACCAGAAGGGTCACTATGCCAACAGTTGTCCAACATCTGCCAGTATCGCCATTCCTCCACCTCAGGATACCATGAACAACCTCTGTCACGTCTATTTGCAGCCGAGCCATTTCAAGAAGGATTGTCCCTTGTATCAAAAGGGAAAGACAGCTGGAGTATTTGCTATGACTTCTTCCACCAGTGATCCACCTACCCCACCTGCTCCTAGTGATACCCAAGGTACATTACAGAGTACTTTTATGTTGCATACATTACCTGTTAGAGTTCTATTTGACACCGGAGCAACACATAGTTTCATATCTATTGATTTGTGTAATAAACTCGAATTGGAACCCATCCTTGCATCTACTTTCTTATGTGTATCAAATCCCATTGGAGGACCCGCTAACCTCAAAAGGGTATGCAAATATGTCACGCTTATGTATGGCATGCACTACTTCACTTGGGATTTCTATGTCCTTGGATTCGAGGCATTCGATATCCTATTAGGTGTTGATTGGCTACGAAAGTTCGAAGCCGTTATCTCTTGCAAAGCTCGAACCGTCTTTCTAATTGACGATAAGGGTAAACCTTTAGTTATTGAAGGTAAATCGCCTCAGGAATGTGCTGGAAGTTTTATATTCTCTCTTGACTCTCATCCGAATGATCTCAGCTCCACCCCAATTGTTCAGCTATTTTCTGATGTGTTCGGAGAAGTCAATTCTCTACCACCTCCGTAGGAAATCGAATTCCGCATTGATCTTATTCTAGGTGCTAGACCAGTAGTTCTCCCTCCCAGGAGAATGGCTCCTAAAGAGAAGGCAGAATTGAATGCTCAGATTGAAGATTTATTTGCTAAAGGCTTGATACGGCGAAGTCATTCAGAATGGGGAGCTGCAGTTGTATTCATCACAAAGTCAGATGGTTCTCTCAGAATGTGTGTGGACTATAGAGAGCTAAACAAGCTCACACACAAGAACAGATATCCAATGCCCCGCATTAATGATCTATTCGACCAGCTCCATGGAGCTAAAGTTTTCTCTCAACTCGATCTGGCTACCGGCTTTCACCAGCTCAGAATTGCTGAGGAGAGTATTCCTAAAACAGCATTCCGCACTAAAAATGGTTTCTTTGAATGGCTGGTTATGTCGTTCGGCCTAACTAATGCTCCAGCTTATTTCATCGACTTGATGAATAGAGTTTTCCGTGATGTTCTTAATAAGTTTGTTCTTGTTTTCATCGACGATATTCTCGTCTTCTCTAAAGATGAGAAAGAGCATAGGTCACATTTGGCTTTTGTTCTGGAAACTCTCCGTAGCCATCAGCTTAAAGCCAAGTTCTCGAAATGCCACTTTTGGAGAGATAAAGTTCGATTTCTTGGCCATATTGTCTCAGAGAATGGGATTTCGGTCGATCTAGCTAAGATCGCCGTAATCAATGTAAGTTCTATCCTTATTCGTCATTCTATCTGAGCATCTGATCTCTATCTTAATTCGAATCCTTTGAATTTGCAGGAATGGGAGATCCCAAAACTCCTACAGATATTCGTAGCTTCTTGGGCTTGGCTGGCTATTATCGTAGATTTATAGAAAACTTTGCTCGTATTGCTGCATCATTTACCGCACTAACCAGAAAGAATGTAAAATTTAATTGGAGTGAAAAGTGTGAAGCAGCTTTCAATGAAATGAAGCGAAAGTTGACCTCTGCCCCAGTTCTTACAGTTATTGACGGAAGCGAAGGATTGACCGTCTATACTGATGCATGCCGTGATAGATTAGGAGCAGTTCTAATGCAGAAAGGAAAGGTTATTGCCTATGCAGGTCGCCAGTTAAAAACCCATGAAGCAAATTACGCAACTCATGATTTATAGCTTCTTGCAGTTGTATTTGCTCTTAAGCCATGGAGGCATTATCTTTTGGGAACCAAATTCGAATTATTCATTGACCATAAGTCATTGAGATATATTTTCTCACAAAAGGATTTGAATCAGAGACAAGTCCGATGGCTCGAATTCTTAGCTGCATATGATCTTGATATTAACTACACCCCAGGAAAAGCAAACGCCGTAGCCGATGCTTTGAGCAGAAACCAAGCAATGGTATGTTGTAATTTAGTGGAAGGAATGTTATTTCAGCTTATCGTCTCCCCAGCCCTTATGGATCGCATCATAGCCAAGCAATACGAGGACACTTTGCTCTATCGTATCAAAGAAATAGTTCTCGGTAGAGTTGGAAATGTTGATAGAAAAATAGGTGCACAAGTTGATAGTAATGGAGTTTTGAGAATCGACAATCGAATTTGTGTTCCAAATGTTGATGGTTTAAGACAGGAAGTGCTGAGAGAAAACCATCAATCCTCGCTTTCATTTCATCCAGGAGTCACAAAGATGTATCAAAATATGAAGAAGTTATATTGGTGGAGTGGGATGAAGCGTGATATTTCTACCTATGTTAGTAGATGCACAACCTGTCAACAAGTTAAGGCCGATCACAGGAAGATGGGAGGATTGCTTCAACCTCTAGAGATTCCAAGTTGGAAGTGGGAGCAGATTTCTATGGACTTTATTGATGGGCTACCAAGCACTAGAAAGGGTAACGAGAGCATTTGGGTAATTGTCGATAGATTGACGAAATCCGCTCATTTTATTCTAGTCAAGATCACTCGTACTGCTTCGAGTTTGGCCGAGATATATATGAAGGAAGTTGTTAAACTTCATGGTGTACCATCTAGTATCGTATGCGATAGAGATCCTATTTTCACTAGTAAATTCTAGAAGGCGTTTCAGGATACTTTGGGCACTAAGCTGAATCTTCGCATAGCTTATCATCCTCAGACAGATGGCCAAACTGAGAGGGTGAATCAGATTTTGGAAGACCTACTCCGAGCTTGTATTATAGACTTTGGTGGATCCTGGGAAGATCATCTCCATTTGGTTGAATTTACCTATAATAATAGTTATCAGGTAAAGAAATCAAATTTCAAAATTTGAATAAGTATATTTGAATTGGAATTAATTATCTTAAATTAAATCAGGCAAGCATTGGTATGGCACCGTTCGAAGCCTTATATGGACGGCCGTGCAAATCGCCAGCTTGTTGGATTGAGTCCGGTGACCGATTAGTGCTTGGTCCGAAAATGATTATGGAAGCTTCCGAGAAAGTTGAAGAAATCAGGAAGAAGATTAAGACGACACAAGATAGACAGAAGTGCTACGCTGACAGAAGAAGGAGAGATCTCAAATTCAGTGTAGGAGACGAAGTATTTCTGAAAGTGTCACCTTTGAAGAATGTTATTCAATTTGGAAGGAAGGGAAAGCTTTCTCCCAGATTTGTTGGCCCATTTGAGATTACGAGAAGGGTTGGAACCTTGGCCTATAGAATTTCATTGCTAGAAAAGTTTGCCGGTGTGCACAATGTGTTCCACGTCTCACATCTTCGCAAAGTTGTGCACGATCCATCTATGACCATTCCCACTACTCAAGTGGAAGAGATAGTTATCGAGCCTGACTTGACTATTGAGCGGAAGCCACTCCGGATAGTCGATCGAGAGACAAAGCAACTTAGAAGGAAGTCGGTCAATCTTGTCAAAGTCTAGTGGAGTGCAGATGACCGAGATTGCACCTGGGAAACTGAGGATAGTATTCGGGATTCAAACCCCGAATTATTAATTTCATGTATAAATTCAATTTTCTTAAAATCTATCTTGACTTTTCTGCTTAGTTCTTTCCTACTTTTCCCGTCACGTTCATTTCCGAGGATGAAAAGTTTTGAGTGGGGGAGAATGTAACGACCCGGAATTTCCGACCCAATTTAAAATTTTTTAATCCATTATTTTAATATAAAAATGTGAAATTTACATACGATCTCAATTAACGTCAAAACTTCGTTTATAAGAAGCATCTAGTTAGTTATGGATATGGTTAAAGTTTCGTCGCAAAATATTGCAGAAGATTTCGTTCGCATTTTATTACATATCAGTTCATTTTCAAACTACGAAAAATTTATCTTTCGAATCCAAATATTTTTACACAGAATGTTGTAAAAATTTATCTTATTTAGACGTCGCAATTCGTTTCGTCTAATTCCGTCGTCGCCTGCTTCATTTTAATTGTTTTGTCAAACGAACAATTGAATCGGCGTAGATTTCGAGTTTTTATAAAACTGTCGTATCACAATTATCTGGGTACCGTTGTAAGCGCCTCGTCGCGCTGATCAAAACAGTATATTTATTTGTGCAAATTGGAGTACGACGTAAAACGACGTGTTAATTTAACCGTTCCGGGCGGACCGGTTAAACCATATTCAGCCCAAAAAAATTGCAGCCCATACCCATTCGAAATTTGAAAATAAAAGTTCAGCTGATAGAAATAAATGCGGTAGTTGGTAGATAGTTTTTAGCTTGGGAAATTGGGTGGCATTTCGTAATTCAAAGTAACATTACTGCAGCTAATTATACAAATAAAGAAAAGGAAACAGTTCACGTTCTAATTCGCAATTGCTATAGGTAATTTCACTACCTCCTTTCCTCTTCTCTCTCACTTCTTCTCTTTATATTTTTTTCTCTGTTCCACTATCAAATTACAAAAAGAAATTGAAATGAACCCAACCTCCATCAAATTGCTTCCCAGACCACTCCACCTCCCTTCTCCCGCTGCCAAAGTCGCCGTCGCACCACCGGCCGTGCCACACCCTCCACCACACCGACCTCACGCGCGTCACCTTCACCCCCTCCAATGCCATCCTCCGCGCGCACGTGCAGAGCAATGACCAGTCCACGTCGAGACTCGCGCGCACACCACCTTCCCTCTCCGACTGTGCCGTCACCGTCCCACTCACCCCGGCCACTCCATCCTTCGATCGCGCAACCACCACCCTTCTGCCATCGTGCACGCGCCTCCTCTCGACTGTTCGCCTCTCCACCCATGAGCTGCTCCCCTTGCTGACCGCAACCCAAGCCCATGGCCGCTCCTCCTTTTCCTGCTTTGTGCCGAAGACACTCAGCCACCTCGACCTATGCCTTGCGACCCACAACCTGTTCCACCGCCCTTCCTTTCTCCTTGCTCCGCCCAGCCGTATGCCACCTTCGGCCGTTCTCCGCCTCACCGAACCACCCGTCACCTGCAACTCCTCTCCACACCCGGCTTGACCTCCGCCTCCTTCCCTTCGCCTTCGCCAGTTCCCTCCGCCTCCGCCTATCCCCTTTGCTCCAGATCCGCTCCCACTCATCGTTGCTCTAAGCCAAGGAAACCCCGACTACATCGAACCACACACCGCCACCACCTCCGCACCCTCAATCGACCCGCGACCACCTTGCCTCACCATCGCCTCGCCCGCGCAATAGCTTTTAGCGCATCACCCTTCCCACCTCGTTGTGCCACTTCGTGCAGGCATGAGAAATACTTGCGTGCAATAAGATGTGGCATAATAAAATGTTTTTTTGAAGCAATAGTCTTGGTTTAAAGAAAAAAATGGGGGAAAAATGATGAAGGAACAGTTGCTTTATGAAAGGGAAAGTGTACTGTATTTTTAAGTTGCGTAAAAGAATATATATATGAAGTGTATATATATTGGTTGACTGAATAATAGTAACCACTCCTGTTACTGTTGTGTATAGCAACAACTAGTTGAAGTTCCATTTGCAGCAGCATCAAATTCTCGGCTTCCATTTTTTTCTTCGTCGTTGGTAAGCACATATATAATTTATAAATATATATTTGAACGTCCGTTCATATTAATATCATCTTACTTTTGTCGTTGGTTGCAGCGTTCCATTGTTTGTGTTGAACCAATTCCATTCGTGCTTCTTTGTGCTTCGCCGTTCATTCTCTAACCACGAAAGGTGAATAAATTTCACGACTTATATTCTTATACGATGATAATCAAGTTTGGTTGATAAATGATTGATTGTTTGATGTTGATATTGGACGTAAAAAAAATTGTTAATGTAGGAAGTGATAAATAATATACAATTGAATTTGACGTAGGAGTTAACAATTTGAAATTGGCATATGTGTTGAATCTAATTAGATAAATTTGTGTAATATGACCCCTTTAAAATGTTAAATTAATTGACATGTAGAAATTTGGTCAATTACGCCTTGAATCATTTAAATGTATGTTGTATAAATTGATGAAGTATGAAATTGAATAATAGACATCAAGTGTAGAACCGCATAAAATGTTGGTGTAATAATCTTTAATCTACATGAAGTGATAGTGTAGATTCTAGAAATAATTATATTAATTTGCACAAACAACAATGTAAATTAATACGATTATTTCGGGATTATTAAATTAATTATTGGATTGTCAATGATTGTTGTTATTGCTTGTTTATTTACTTTGACACCATCCCAGTTATCACACTGCAAGTTCCCTTTACTATGCTTTGATTTGAATTGAAATGGAATCGGGTTGAAATGATAAATACCCAAATAAACAAGTGATTTAGGATAAAGAATTAAACAAAACCCGATTGGTCAAATAATTCGAAAAAAATAAATAAAGGTTTTAAATTGAAGTTTGAAATTTGAAATTTTTGAAATTCAAATGTTATTATTTAAAAATTAACAAAGTGTTGATAAAGGAATGTTGTTTTAATTATTGAATTAAGCTTGAAATTAATTAATAATGAAGTTTGGAATTATTTAATAATTAAGTAAATTGAATTTCTTTAATAAGTGAAATTGGGTTACTTTAATAATTAAGTTTTCGGAATTTGTTTAAATTAAATAAGAAAATAAATAAAATCGAATTTATTTAATAAGAAATAAATGCGATTTATGGAAATTAATATGATACTTGAAATTTAAAGAATTAAATTTTGATGAATATAGTTTAATTAAATTTATAAGTTTTAATAATTGAGGTAGACTTAAGTGATCGACTGAATGAATTAGAAATTTAATTGAAATTATTTTGAAATTATTTAATGATTATTGAATGAATCCATCAATGAACTTGAATGGTTTTGAATGATAATTAACTTAATTTAAACAATTATGGAATGAAACCTATATATGAATTAAAATCAATATTTGAAACGGTTTACACTAAAAATTGAAATTGAATTATAGAATTTTGGAATTGAAAATTTAGAAATTTGAAACGTAAATTTTGGAAATTGATATACGAAGGCTAATGAAATGTTGACTTTCAAATTTTAAGTGAAATTGAAATTGTTTTGGTTGTGAAATTTATTAAATGACCAATCGGTATAATAATTACGAAAGTACTAAAGAAACCGGAATCGGTTAGAGACATACTCACTATCTAAACCGAATACCACTTTAGTAACTATACGCGGAGTGTGATCCAGAATGAAGTGGTTGGAATGATGTACGTTGATGATTGAAGAAAGAGAACGATAATGGATGACCTTGACACTTGTGTCAAATTGGAAATGACTTAAACAGGAGCCGTGCCGGGTCAAATGAGGTTAGCTACCTCGAGCGGACACACTTCTTCGTAAACTACTCATTACTTGTTTTGATTGGTGCGCACCCTTGATTTGGGAGTGTTGTTTCACGGTGTTGCGATCGTTGCGGCGATGCGTTCTCACCAGCCTGGATCAGGCAAACGGTAGTTTCACTACCTTGGGTATTGCCTCATGTGCCTTGTCATACTTGTATCCCTATGCGCGACCACTATGATTTGTTTTGTGTTATACCTATGGAGTACTCCTTGATAGCCCACTAGTTTACGGTAGAGTTTACAGTGTTGTATAGACTATGATGCTTATATAAAATGTGTTAAGGGGGATAATGGTAACGCCTTAACACTATTTTGATACTTTATCTTACTGATAGGCATTATTTACTTAGCGTACACTATTACATAGTAGATAGTTTAACGGATCCTAAAAGATGTTATTCCATTCATCTTTGAGTTATTGTTATTTCAAAGTTTGTGCCATATTATCTTGTATAAGAATATATGTCCTGACTCGAGTGTTTGTTGTGCATATGCTCGGGTCAGTCTGAGGATTTATGTTGCCGCGTTGCTTGGAAGTTGAAGACTTTGAAGACTATCATTTATCTTTATCAGTATTGCTCCATTCTATTTTGATATTGTATCAGACATCTATGTATTTCTATTTCACTATTTTCTCGAGACATTGTTGTATTTACTTAGTAGCTTCATGAACTACTATTATGACATTGTTGTAATTCCGCTGGGTTATTTTGTTATATAGTATCTGTCTGTGATTCTGTGATGATGCTCATGTATATACATATACTCCATTAACGATTCGTGTTTTGTACTATTTAAGTTGACATGTGTGGATTATTGTCAATTTAAATGGTTCAAATATACGTGTTGTAACATCTTCCGTCCAGTGACTTTACTGATCTTGCACCACTAACCTACTAAGTTCAGTTAACCATCCTAAGTATTATATTGTCTAAGGTAGACATTGGACTTAGCTTACTAATTCCCTTTTTATTTAAGGAAATAAGATTTACCTTAAATGCTTATCTACCCATAAATCCCCTTTTAATGCTCATAAATATCAATTTACCCATAAAATCCTAATGGACATTTCCTAAGACATTTATGTATTATTACTAATTTCAAAATAGTAAATTTTTAACTATTCCATTGTTATTAATTCAACTTCTTTATTTATTAGTCCCATTAATCCATTTGCCCTATCAAATTGTTGCAACTCTCATATTTGTTACCATTTATTTCCTATTTATTGGAGTTACAACCTTTTAAATTCCTTTTCCATTAATTAGTTATCCTAAACGCGAATATCACGTGTAAGCATCGTTATTGCCTAAGTTTTATTTTAATTATTATAAGCACAGTAAATTACGTACAAATATCCACTTTATCAAATATATTCTAGTTATATATCTTCACTAAAATATTCTATTCCATGTTCAATTGTTGGAACCATATCTAGAAAGATTATCCGCTATAATTTCCATGAATTAGTCCAAAACAAAAGGTTTAACTTTCAAATATAAAGGATTACATCATTTGAAATTACAAGGAATAATCATTTCTTTTTATTAGTAAAACAGACAGTGTAAACTACAATGATTCATACTTTACACATTTATTTCTCTTTTTATTTGCATCTATCCCTGGTTAGATCAAACGCTGTGCTTTTCTAAATGGAAAAGAAATCAAACTAATTTACAAATATTAAACAGATCTAAGTTCCAACAAACATAGAGATTACATTTCAACAAGATTAGGGTAATAATCCAAATTCATAACATTATTATACAACTTATTTTCAGATCTGGAATAAATTTCATTTAAATCAATATTCTAAATTCATACTTTTAGGACTGATTTCCTGATCCGGTTGTAACAATTCTAAATCAATTCATATGTAAACGATATTTATTATATTCAGATGATATTTAATTTGTTGCCTACAACTGATATACAATTATCCAGTTAGGCATAATAATCAAATAAACACAAATGGGATAATTTTCATATTATAACAATCTATAAAAATTCCTACTCACCTTTTAAAAGCGATCCAATTCTTCAGATTTGAAGTAAAACCTTTGATTCATCTCCAAATCCTTTTTAATCCAAGAAATATGTATAAAAAGGGTATATACGTATACTAGAATTATAGATCTAATAAGAGATTGGGATTGGGAGAGAAAATAGATACAAATATAAATAAATTACCTCAAACACGCGTATAGTTGATTCTCTTCTCTTCTCCTTTTTATTAGATTTCTATTCTTCTCCAATTTGTATGAATATAGATATAAATATCTTATTTTTACAATTTAGAAAGAAAGCGGCGAAGAAGAAATGGCAGAGCTTTGCTACTGTCTCCAGAAAAATATGAGAAGAGAAGGGAGGGTTGGGCCTGAATTTATAGGCGCAAGAATCAACTTCAACCGTCAGATCGAAATATGTTAAATCCAGGCCCTTGGGCCTAGGCTAACCCTCGTCGCCACACACGAAGCGGTCAACCACCCCTAGTCGACCGCCCATGATGGTGGGTCGACCTGTAGGCCTCGGTTAATTTAGTTATATTTTCTTTTTTATTTATTTTTATCCCGAATTTGTTTTTGTTCGTAACTTCTTCATTTGGACTACATTCACAAAACTCCAAATATGAAAGTTGCTCAAAATTTGGCTACGAACGCAATTGTGCAAGTTTAACGGTCCAGCTCCATTGTTTGCACAAATTCCATTTTTGCATTCTAATTAATTTACTAACTATTAAATAACTAATGCCAAATTAGGGGTGATACATTATCCCCACTAAAAAGAATTTCGTCCTCAAAATTTCATCAATGACCAAGTCATGGTTTTGGCCCCTAATTATCCCAAACTACACAACCAATGAGTATATAACCAATTTTGCAACCGAACATGCATAAGTGCATAGTGTATTACTGTATCACCACACATAAAATATGTATGCAGAATGATTCTAAATCGGATCCTCCTATATGAATGCATTTCTTTCGAAAATAAAGTTTGGAAATGTGATGCAAACAACCTATATATATACTGACAGTTCTATATGTATGCGGCTTTTGATAAATCTTTCAACCAAAATCCCCATACTCCTATGAATAGAAGTATGAAACAACTAATTTTGCATCCACTTCCTGCCAATCAATAATCTAACGCGTTGAAAAATTGCTTTCTAAACTTTACTACTATTCCAGAAAAAGGAATTTAGGTGGAGAATTTAACATTCTTACCGCTCTATAATCTTTTTATTTTCATAGTACAGTGGAAATTTCCTCGCTGTCCCGGATTTACTTCGATTTTCCATGTACAAAACGCATAAGGAGGCTTATTTTCAAGCTCTAAAAACAGAATTGAGTTTAAAAATAGACTCGTGCGTGTCATCGACAAGGTATGCAAATAGAAATTACAAGGCTAAAATAGCTTTTCCCTTGTTAACGCTTGCATTTATCGCATCGTCGATCCTAATGCACAGTAAATCCACAAATCCTAACTCTATTTGCCTTCCATACTCTTAACATGTGGCCTTTAAAACCAATATTCCACAAAAATCTTTCTCACCTTTCAAATTTGTACGTCATTTGAAAAATAAAATCCTAAAATATTTAGACGCATATTTTCCCTTGAAGTCAAATTTTTTGGACAAAAATTCTAAAAACAATTTAAGAGTCAAAAATAGCTAAAACCTAAAAGCTTTTTTTTTTCAAAAGAGAAGTTTCCAAATCAAGGGGAAACATTTCAAAATATTTTCCTTTTTAAAAATTTTGATAAATTAAGCCACAATTCAGCATAGTCGAAAGTCGGTTATGCGCTAAATGCAAAAAGCAAATTCTAAATTTCTACAACTAACCTTTACCCATAAAACTTGACCTTTTGTTTCAAAATGTCATACATAATTACCCAAAATTTTTAGCTATTAAGGAACATAGCAATGACCCATGATACCAAAATAACTTTACCATGTACTTCACTGAAATTGTCCGACTCTTCAAAATTTCCGGTCTTATATTGCATTTACTGTTGGTCAAGTGACTTTTAAGAGATTCTCATATTTACATGGTTACTTTCATATACATAAATAAGAGCGGTTTACATAACTAGAAATAATATCACAGTGAATAAACAAGAATATTCTCATAACGTCGTGCGTGCATTTCCAAGAGACAATCAATAGATTTACAACCCAAACAAACCGAAAAGTAAAGAGCAAATGCTGGATGGGAAAAGACAACAACACCATAAATCCTAAAATATTGCCTACAGACTACGAGATGCCTTGCTCCACGGTTGGAGCTCGTTCCATTGCTACGACCCTTGAATGGTTGTAGCATGGCGGCTATACACCTAATCTTGTGCCGTTGGCGCTGCTGGTGTTGCCGACGGCTTCGGAATTTCCATCTTCCTAAGGAAGGATCTAATGATGGTAGAAGGAACCTTCTACTAAACTGCCTTTCCACGGGTTCATTCGTATTACCTAAAGACAACAGTGGATAAGTAAATATGAAAAGTGACTCTGTGGAGTGCTAACCCTTAATCAACAAATTGCTTCATAAGAGTGCGGGTCCAACTGATGGCAATATCGCCAATACTAGCGTAGGTGGTCTTCTGCACCATAGGATAGATTCGGCCATAACTTCCCATCTTAATGATGATGTTGTGCCAAATATTGCGCACAATCAGATGGGCAGTCAGACGTAGATTATCTTCCTCCAAACACTGACATTTTGGGAAAAGATCTGCTGTAAAATCTTTGAGTCGGTCACTTCAAAATCATCCGAGTCCATGTCCTTTGTGGAGGCCTCCAAAATCTCTATGAGATCATCATTAGTAAGCTTAATCAAGACACCTTTCACCTTTGAACGAATCAAACTTTTTCCTCCATCGAAATTCTACACCAATAGGACATCGAAAAGGCAGATGCATCACGGGTAACATTCCCACTCAAAAGTCTCGAAGTAGAGAATCGGTGCAAATCCTACGAAGACGAATAGCTCTTCCAGCCCAAAAGCGACAAAACCTTCTGCTCATTCCGGTCCAACCAAGTGGCCTCTTGAGGGTTGAGACCATAATGGTGCGAGGAAAAATCAACAGTGTGGAAAGGTACCTTGGGCTAAGAAGTGGTCGGAGGGAGGGAATACAGTTTAGATCTGGAGTGGTGGTGGGGCGAGATCTAACGTGCAAAACAATACGAAGGGGAGGTGAGGTTGCTGCTTCTAGGAAAAAACGGCATTGCCTAAGAAAGGAATGGAAGAGGGAGGCCGCTACTTGGAGGAGGAGGAGGATGGAGATTGGGTTCGGCTTGTTGAGGAAGGAGGAACGAAAGAATGCAATTAAGGGAAATTCTGACGCGACTTTTATACATTCCAATGTTCAGGTTGTGTCAAAACTCATTAACTGGTAGACCACTTAGGTTTACCACTAAGTGGTCAACCTATAGATAGGCTTTGGGCGTTAATTGAACCTAAACCCAATTAGGGTCAGATTAGATAATAATTATTGTTTCGCGCCGTACTTTTAGAGTCGACATGATCCAAAAAATTACTGTCATCATCATGGCGGTATCAAAGCCTACCGCCTAGTCCTGAACCATGCTCCAACAATTCACAATAGTCCCAACAAAACTGCTGCGACCAACAACACTACCAAAAATCCAAAAATATTCCAGTTGCTATTTCCTGCCTACTTCGCATGGAAATATTTCTTTCAATAGCTGGTGGTATAACAACAGTTCAAACTACATACCCCATAAAATTGAATGTCATTCCAATTTTTTCCGTACCTTAAAGAGGGAAAATCTAAAAACCTCGATTTTGTAAATTAAAAAATCACTGGGCTAACTATATGCTCTTTTATACTTGTTTCAAAATAATAGAAACTATTTCATACCGAAACTTCCCTTTAAAAACCGAACTTATATATATAAATATTTCATGGTTTCCAAAAACTTCTTTTTTCAAAAGTCTAAGGCATCTAAGATATACTTTATAAAAATTCTCTTACAAGTTTTAGACTAAGGAACTGACATTAGTTATCCAAATAAAAATCCGGTTTGCTCTCAAAGAGGTGATTAATGATTGCACCTTAGCAAAAGCTTGCCTCTGGACAATTCCGGCATACAGAATCTAATTACCCACCCATCTGGAATAAGTGTGTGTCATCAACTGGAACTCATCACCAAAATCCAAAATCTAAAATCACAAGGTAACTAGAATCTCAAACATCAAGTCGAACACTTTCAGTCTCCGGGATTCTGCCATATGTTGTATTCAAGCTCTTCATCAAAAGCACTTTACGCATCGCCGGCACTCTATGGGGTACTACAGAGTCGACATGAAAATCTTAACTCTAATATTTCCAACCCATAGTTGCTTTGCCCATTCCTTCATAGTGGAACTACAACTACTTCTATAGTCAGAATTCTAAGAATCTAATGTAAAAATATAATATTACTAGATAGGAAAGTATGAGTACGTTCCCTCAATTTATCCAAATTCCTCTGATCTACTAACCTAAGCTCCAATACCAAATGTAACAACCCATACCTTAATGGGCCTAAATTTTGAAAAAAATCAAAATCCAAGTCCATCAAAGCATAGATCGTTCGATTTGGTACCTAAAAATAACACTACACCAGAAAAAGCCTTTTGTAGTGTTGAAAAAAGGCTACCAAAACTTTTAGTAGCGTTTCGATAAATGCTGCGATACGACAAGCAACTAAAAGTTTGAATCTTTTTGTAGCGTTGTAGAAAACGCTACTAAAACTTGACCTACTATAGGGTTTTAGACAAGCTTTAAAAAGTTTCAGACTTTTAGTTGCATATCGTATCGCAGCGTTTATCGAAACGCTACTAAAAGGTTTTGTAGCGATTTTTCATCACTTCAAAATTCATATCGCGTCTATTTACATTTATTTTAGTAGTGTTTTTTAAACGCTACTAAAAGTTATTAACTGTTTTGCAGCACACTGTACACGCCACTATTTCATGTTAATGGCTTGTACCATTTCCAGCGATCACTCACATAATAGTCTTATTACAACCAACAATCAATCACATAATCGTCGTATTCAAACAATCAAACAGTCAACCATATAATCATTGTATTCAAACAATTAAAAAAATACGTTAATCACTTAATCAAATATAATATCCATAACCATTTCGATAATAGTTTCTCGACAAACCGAACAAATTCACATAAAATCCATAACCATTCATAAACAAGTTTACACAACAAGTACTAACAAAATGTTATAGTATATATAACAATTAAAGACATGTTCATTAGTTTATTATCCACAATTCTTTGCTACAGTGGGTCTTTACTCCTAAAAAGCTAATTGCCTGTAGACAAGTTTAACAATCAACAAATGATTATGTAACTATTTCATGTTTAAAGTACATCAAACATCCTTAGTTGAACTTTTCTTAAATTTAAATAATTTTAATAAAACTTAGTTAAATTTTTATAAAGCTTAGTTAATTTTTATAATAAACTTATTTAATTTTTAAAAACTTATCTATGTAGTTAAATTCGAATAAAACTTAATTAATTTGTATAAATTTATTTAATTTTTATAAAACGTAGTCAAACTATATAACTCTTAGCTAATTTTTAAAATTTTGGTTAATTTTTTAAAAATTAGTTAAATTTTTATAAAACTTGGTTAACTTATTTATAAATTTATTTATAGTAACTCAATCTTATAAATTATCTCAATTATTAAAACTTAAATGTCATGACTTATATTTCAATTAACTTAAACTTATAAATTATTCCAAACTTAAATTTTATTAACTAGGTTAATTTTTATAAATTATCTCAAACTTATAATTTTTTTATAAAGTTAGTTAATTTATTATTATTATTACTATTATTATAAATTTGTTAATTTTATAATACTTAGTTAATACAAAGAAGATACTGTGCATATTGCTAATAATGAAGCAATCAAAGAGAATTCCAAAGCAAAAGAAGATAATGGTGCACCAAAGTGCAAAAAGGGTACCTTATGCACTAGTGATAGTCAAATGGTTCTAGAAGCTTTCAGTGATTGTGCACAAAGAAACTCGAAAGAATCCGAAGAGACTTTCAAAGAAAAAGAAGATAATGGTGTGACAACGTGCAAAGATGGTACCTTAAGCACTAGCGACCGTCAATGGTTCTAGGAGCTTCCGAGGGTTCTGCAGAAGGAAACTTGAAAGCAATGGAAGAAAATTTCAAAGCAAAAGAAGATAATGGTGCAACAAAGTGCAAAGATGGTACCTTAAACAGCAGTGATAGCCAAATGGTTCATAAAGCTTCTCACGATTTTATGGATGAAAACTTGAAAGTGCTTTCTTAAAAATGCAGAGAGCATCCTTCACCGATTAGAGGAGTTATCCATGATTCCCCTTCTTTGAATGAAACCCGTGACAAAAGTTTGATCAAGTCATTAGAGAAAGAAGGATGCTTCTCATTTCAAGCCACGGATGAAACTAAAACAACCGAGGTGTCTAATAATCAGTCTGAGACTCTTGAATCTACGATTCATCCAAATAATGTGATTTCCAATGATGAAATTTGAGATTCTATTGGCTTTGAGAGTATAATTGAGTCTCAGTCTACAAATACTTCTGAGAAGAATGGTTCAGGTTTTGCAAGCCAAGATAAGTTATCAGATGCTAATATCATCAAGCCTGAAAGGAAGTCGGTTGTTCCAAAAAGAAGAAAGCTTCTCGTACTTGATGTAAATGGACTGCTTGTTGACATTGTCTCTGATATTCATAACTTACATAGGGGAAGAATGAGAATTGGAGGCAAAGCAGGTAAGTGTAGTAGTAAATAATATTGTAATTCCAGTATGTTCTATTTTATTGAATGCTGATGAATGACTACTCGTTTTCTTAATCTCAGTATTTAAGAGGCCATTTTGTGACGATTTCATAAAATTCTGTTTTGAAAAGTTTGACATTGGAATCTGGTCTTCATGGAAAAGGTACGTCTTAACATTTGTCACGATTATTTCATCCTGTTTTTTATTTTCTTGTATAACCATAGTGATGGCATTGATATGTTTTTATAGATATAATGTTGACCATGTTGTCGAATATTTGATGTCAGAAATTAGCCACGAACTCCTATTTTGTTGGGTAAGCAATTTTTGCAGCAACTTGATTTGTAAGAAGTGTATTCTTTCAGTGGGACATGATTGGTAATCATTGTTACTAATGCTGTAAGAAATGTTTAATATAGACTAGCCAAATATATACATGCTAATTGAACTCAAAACTTGTAGTGTGATAATAGAAAAAGGAAGAGTACCGGTTGAGTTTTCAAACAAGACCGTAGGCTTCGACATACATCTGATGAGGGATCCTGCTCAATCAGTCTGTTCACATCAAAAAGTGCAGACCACTGACAAAGTGAGAAGCTTTGGTAGGAGATGCAAATGGGCTATCGGAAAATTGTGCTCAGTGCTGTTGACAAACGTAGAAGAAAAAGTCATAATATGTACACTTTTGTTAACAAGTACACAGATCAATAGAAATAATAGGAGTTTGCTTTTAAATATACAAAATAGTACATGCTGAAATTTGGCATGTGTTAATTATCACATATAGCACAGATAGATATAAATACTAAGCTCATTTTAAATAAACCAAAATTACTTGCTTCAAGTCCATGATATAAAGATTCTTATAGTAATAATCAAAATACATGTCAATCTCTTCTTGGAATTTATTTTCTGAAGATTCAGATAGAAACAGAAAATACCTTCAACAGAAATTAACAGTAAATGACGGGTAATTGAAGCTCAAAAGCATTTATGTTAAACAACATAAAATAATAATCTAAAACTAACTTAGGATGTAAATGTACGAGTTTCTTTTGTGAACAACAATCCAAGACCCAAGAAACATGAATAACATCTCCATGACATACGCCTGCCTGATGTTTGATCCCTGTCAAAATTGGCTATAATTTTCAGTCCATACCTTACTAATTTCTGAATAACCATTATCAACTACAATACCTTTTTTCTCAGCTGCAACATTGTGTAACTGCTTTATTAAGATTCATTGAGAAGGTTCCTCTATGCTCTGTTACCATTTTGTGGAAATGATCAATAGTATCAGACTGAGGAACATTTATAAAATCTAATAAAGTCAAGGAAAGTTTTAATAACTAAAAACCAATTTCATGCTAGTAAATCCTGAAGAAAATAACATACAAAGTAAAGCATGCTTATGGTATTTTTATTTCAATATACCAATAGAAACCACCCTTTTATAAACCGTTAATTAGCAACAAAAGCTGCATGAATATCATTACCTCCACTAATATACTGATGTTCCAAAGGGTTCCTGCTACAATAATTTTTTTTTAAATAACAAGAGTGATACTTTTCTGCTACAATAACTTTAAAACGAAAAACTTAATATAACCAAAGGTAACAGGGTAACTCAAGTAAATGATGAATAAAGGAAAATTTAATGGTTTACAAGATGTTCTTAAAGATTTACAAGGAGGGATGAAAGGATACAAAACACCATGTTTGAAAATATCAAGGTTTCACCCTTTACTCCAGAAACATCAGTCTGAGTGAAATTAGAAGGAATAATGGAGAAGTTTTTTCTTCCTCCCCTTCTTACTGCCTTTGTAGGTTTTGAATTTCCCACTACTCCATTAGAGATGGGATGCATATATGCTAGAGAATCGATTATTTGCATGGGACTTTTATGGCGGTTATTAAAATTCAATGCCTTGGGGAAACTGTTTGGTTAATTTGTTGCTGGACAGATTTGTCCTTTGTGTGTAGAAGGAGATAGCTTACAAATCAAGTAAAATTGGAACATTGATGAGGTCGGCAAATTATGTAAATCACGTGTACGGTACATGATATTTGATCTATAGAAAATCGTGTATTCTAGTGGTGAAATAATTAAAAGGGAACATTTGCCATACATCCTTAATAACTTTCATAATTCATCAAACATCCCTTAGATACAAAACATAAAAATTTCATCCCTATTTTTAAAGACATTCTTTTCTTTTCCCAAACTACCCTAAAAAATCATCATAAAACCCTGAACCACGCTTTTTTTATCGTAACCTTTGATACAATTGAAATCACAGTTTCTTCAACAAAATCCGAAAACTCTATAAAATCGAACAACTGAACAACCAAAATCAAGTCGAAAATCTCACACGAGGCAAAATGGAAAGATCGAAGGTAATGTATCTCAATTTCATAAGTAGTCGATTTATATTCCACTGTTTTAAATCAATAGATCTTAGGGTTTTTGCAAGGATTTTAGAGATTTTCGAGTTAGCCATGCATGTAATCGAGCTTTTTTACGGTAATACAAAGAAAATTGAGAATGCAGATGATATACTAAAAAACATTCTGTAATTACTGTAATTTTTGAAAAATATTGTTCAAAAAACTATTTCCTCTCTTCAAATTTTAAGCAAATTCATATTTGTATTAAAGGTGCAATTATTTCAAATATTCGCAGATAATTCAGCAAATTTTAAATGTTTTTGATTTTTTTGAAAATTTACAAAATTTGCAAATAATTGCAGATATTTCTGCAACTATACCATATAGTTGCAGAAATGTCTGCAACTATGTGCAATAGTTGAAGAAATTTATGCAACTATTGCATATAGTTGCAGAAATGCAACTATTTGCAAATAGTTGCAGAAATGTCTGCAACTATTGCGTATAGTTGCAGATATATCTGCAACTATTGCGTATAGTTGCAGATATATCTGCAACTATGTGCATTAGTCGCAGATATTTCTGCAACTATTGCGTATAGTTGCAGATATATCTGCAACTATGTGCATTAGTCGCAGATATTTCTGCAACTATTTCTAATAGTTGCAGTAATATCTGCAACTATTTGCAAATAGTTGCAGAAATGTCTGCAACTATTGCTTATAGTTGCAGATATATCTGCGACTATTGCGTATAGTTGCAGATATATCTGCAACTATGTGCATTAGTCGCAGATATTTCTGCAACTATTGCTAATAGTTGCAGTAATATCTGCAACTATTGCACATAGTTGCAAACATTTCTGCAACTATTGAATATAGTTGCATTTCTGCAACTTTATGCAATAGTTGCAGAAATGTCTACAACTATGTGCAATAGATGCTGAAATTTATGCAACTATTCTGTATAGTTGCAGAAATATCTGCGACTATTGCACATAGTTGCAAACATTTCTGCAACTATGTGCAATAGTTGCTGAAATTTATGCAACTATTCGGTATAGTTGCAGAAATATCTGCAACTATTACACATAGTTGCAGAAATATCTTAATACTATATATCATCAAATTGAGCCTTAATTCAGTTACATATTCATTATAACTGCAAGCATTTAACATTACCTATCATATTATTAGATTGTGCATAGTTATTTCATAATATTTAATTTACATTTACAGAAGAACACAAAAGAAGATATAAAAGAAGGAAAAAAAGTTATGTTGGAAACATCTATTGTTCCTGTTGAACAACAACCAGGATCAAATATTCTACCGGAAAAAAGAAAAACAATAAGTGAAGGGAAAATCAAATCAACAGAAGATAATTACAGAAATAATTTGAGGTCTTTCATCGATGTTCTTCGCAAGATTAAGAATGAAAAATTGCTGACAATATCACATACAAAATATCTCCAGAATCTACCTTTCTACAAGTTCATTCATATGATCTATATTGGAATTATACCTGCAAAAGAAAACACAAAAAACTCAACAACAATAGACATAATCATCAAAGCATACAGAAAGAATTTGAACTGTTTCCAATTTGAAGATATGTTACTAACATTTACAGAGGATGATATAAGCCAATTACTATCAATTCCTACAGAGGGTCAGCAAATCAAAACTTCTGGCCATATGAAAAAAGAGGGTAAAAGCAATGCTGAGTTTACATCATTCATCAGCAGGCACTTTAAAGGAGAAACAAGTGTCAACAAAAAAAACATAGAAAGGGAATTATTTGCAACAATAAAAGGATCATCAAAAGAAGAACAAGCAGATACTGCAAAGCTTTTGCAATTGCATTTGGTTGCAACATTTTTAATATCAAATCCAAACTCAAGTATATCATGGAATATGATTCCATATTGTGTTTGTGAAGATAAAATGCAACAGATATCATGGCAAAAAACGATTCACAAGCATTTGATAAATCAAATTGAAAAATATATTGACACCCCAAGGAAAATAAATGCATGCGTTACATTATTACTGGTATTAAATTTTTAATTAATTAGATAAATATCCTATTAATTAATAATTTATTCTAATACTAATTGTCTTTTTTACAGTGGTGGATCTGTGAGAAAACACAAATTTTGAAATCTGCTAAATTCGAATACAACAACTCGTATCCCTTGGCTGGCAAATGGGATATATCAAAACTCAAGCCAATAATGTTATTGACCATAGAGTACAACTCAGTAAGTATAACTGCAATTTAATTTATAGAATTATTAAGCTTTAGTAAAAAAATAGCCAGTACTTTATTTGTTTGCAAACTTATCTGCAACATTTAACAATGGTTGCAGATATATCTGCATTTATTAGCAGCAGTTGAGCTTTTTTTGGCTGTAATTATTCACTACATATGATGACTTATCTGCAATTTTTATAAACAATTGCATATTTATCTGCACTTAAAACAACAAAACTGAACATAGTTATACAATTATTTACAATAATTAAAGATATATCTACTATTTTGTATAATACTTGCAGATTTTTCTGCCATTATTAAAAATATTTAGGGACATACATACCAATCATAATTAAAATTATATTCATTTTTCCAATTATTCACAGTTCTTACATAATTACATACAAATATTCTTAAGCTTCAATTTTGATTGAATTATTTATTCCAGGATTTTCAAGGAGAGGAACTAAAATTGTTGAAAGATGCAGTTGAAAAAGATGAAGAATATGAAGCATTCTACAAGAAAAGAGAAGAAAAATATAAAGAAATAATAAAAAAACTTGAATTGGACAACAGGAAACTTCAAGCTGAAAATACGCTGCTAAAAAAGCAATTGAGACAAAATGTGGAAACATCATCATCCACAGAATCTGATAATGTAGAGCTACAACTAATAGAAAGATCTGGTAGCAAACTAAATTCCTCAGATGAAAGTGAAAGTGAAGAAAACAAAGAAAGTGAGGATAATGAAACAGAAGAGAATACGTCATCTGGTAATACTTTCAGTAATATTTTGTTTTCCAACAAGAATGTAAAAATTTAAAATATTTGATGATATATCTGCAAGTATTCTTACTAAATGAAAAAAGCATTTTTAAAGAATAAATGCAAATATCATTGCAATAAGTATTAAAAACTGTAGCACATTCTTCATTTTTTACATAACACATTGTAACATAACACAAAATCTATAACTATGTCAAAAATATTAAAGAGTTGAATTGCAAACATATATTTCAGCTCAAAGGACAGAAGAAAATAAAAATTTAATTGATATTCAAACTGAAGACAAAACTGTTGAAGATGAATCTCAGCTAATGGAGAAAGATGAAGAAAAAGAAGAACAAAAAGAAAAAGATGTTGATAATGGGGAAAAAATAAATTTTGAAGCAAAACAGAAAGACCGAGAAGATGGTGAAGAAACAAAAATAGTTGAGGAAGATAAAGCAATTGAACAAGATCCTTCATTTGGTAATGCTTTGAATAACTATAGTTTTTCAACCAGACTGTAAAAATTTAACATATTTGTTGATATATCCGCAAATATTCTTCCTATTATATATTAATAATATGAAGAATAATTGCTGATATTAATGCAACAACTGCTGTAGAGTGTAGCATAGTCTTCACTTTTTCACAATTATTCACAAAATTTTTATTAACCAACAACCAATAATTGTATTTCAAAAACCAATAATGAAATATTAACCATCATTCAAATTAATTTCAGGTGAAAGCATTCAAAATTATACACAGTTACAAGGCAAACAAACCGAAAAAATATCTACTTCAGCAGAAACAAAAACTGAAGAAATCAAAGAAAAAACATTGGAAATTGAAAATCCAAAAAAAAGGGTTAAATTAGCTGAAGAAGTGAATTTTCAAACTGAAAAGAAAGCAAAAAAGGAAAAACAGCAAGTACAAACCCTACCAATAATAATTGAAGAATATGAATCTGAACCTAGATCAAAAGAATTATCTACCAGTACAAAAATAAATGTCAGAAGGAGGTCAAATGTACGAAGTCTATCTAAAGAAAAAATCAAGCTGCTTGAGGACTTCTTTAATAACTCTGACCTCAGGTAAAACTGTATAATTCTTTTAGTAGGCAAGTATACCAATAATTGCTTAACTAAAAGTAATTACTTAAATTTCCTGGTTAGATATCACCAAATATTTGAAAAATACAAACATTTACTAATATTGATCATTATATCACAGCAAAAGTGCATACTTAAATGGAGACGATGACATAATTATAACTGGAACAGCACTTGGTGAACTAATTATAGGAAGATTTCTTGATGGCCAAGTACAACTTTACTCAAAAGTACATTTATTTACAAATTTATCTGCAACATTTAATTACACTTGCTGTTTTATCTGCAAAAACCCATTTATCTACAATAACTCCATTTATCTGCATATTTATCAGCAATACTTCTTTAAACTTATTGTTTTGTCAGTAAAATTCCATTTATCCAAAACAATATCATTTATCTCCAGATTTTTCAGCAACATTTAATCAAACCTGTTGTTTTTATGCAAAATTTCAAGAACTTATTATTTTTTCTGCTAATCATATTATATTATTCTGTAAACAAATATACTATCACTATTTCCTTATAATAATATTTGTAGATCATTGACTGGTATTCACATGAATTGCATAAAGTTCATCCAGAAAGCTTGTACTTCAAAGTTTACGCTACTGTAAGTTTTATAATCTTCTACTGAAGAATTTGTTTAAATGTTCATCAATTCAATTGTCTAATATATTATCCTACAGACATTTCTACTGAGCAATTCAAAGAATGTAACACAAGCCCTAATCGATAATGTAGTTGCTAAACATTTTGCAAACTGCAATAAAATGTTCTTCCCTATCCACCAAAAATCACATTTTACACTGTTGGAGTTTAATAAACAAGGTAGAATATGGATTCACTATGATTCCATAAAACCACGGCACGAAGCAGATCATTAGAAAGCGGCAAGAAAGATGGTATGTAAATTAAAAAATGAATAAATCAGAGAAAAATAAACTATTTAACAAAATCTTTGTTTTTTTGTACAGAGAGTTTATGTCACTGCCTTACTAAAGAAATTGGAAAAAGCAGAGCATGAACCATCAAAGCAAATCACTTTTGCTAACAGCCCCCAACAACGTTCTGATACGTAAGTACACAACAAAAAAAATGTACAAATATTTCCATATCATAGAACATTTCTTCTAATAGTTATATAATATTTGTCAATCATTGCAGAGTTGATTGTGGCATGTTTGTAATGAACATTATGAAACAAAGAAGCGAAGACAAAGAAATCAACAATGAAGACCCTGAATTCTCATATGAAGCTATGGATTTACAAAGAGCTGAAATAGCACATCAAATTCTTTCTTGCAAACCTTATAGTTGGAGCTTAGAAGAAAGCTTGACACAAAACTTTTTACTTTATGAAGCAAATCAAAATAATTGATGTATCAAACTGTAATGTTTTATGTAAGAATACTGAAATGTATGTACATATTTGCTAAACTTATGTAGTTGAAAGACAATATTACTGTGTTACCACAATATTAGAGTATATTACAAAAAAATTTATATATAAATTTCTAACAATTGTATTCAGCAATAAAAGCACATATCTGCAGTTATCTTGACAAATGTATAGGTAATTAAATACTTGCTCTTAAAAATTGCAGAAAAATCAGCAATAAAAACATATATCAGCAGATATCTCTGTAATAATTTATTTTTTCCAAATTCTTACTCATAATAATTTCACAAATGTCAGCAAATGAAGCACATATCTGTAGATATCTCTAAAAATATTTAGCTATTGGAAATTCTTTCAACAAATAGTTGCAGAAATTTCAGTAATAAAACCATATATCTACATATATGTCCACAAATTTGTAGATATTCGAATTTCTTGAACCAGATAATTTCAGAAATGTCAGCATAACAAATAGATAATTGCCGATACCTCCATATTTATAAACAAAAATTGCACATACTTATGGATACATCTTATTTATTTCGATCCAAACAATTATACAAATATCATCTTCATATAAAAAGCATTATTCACAAAAGGGGTATAAAAAGAAAACAATTATTCAGAAAAACTGCAGAAATATGTGCAATTAACAGTAATAATTGCAGAAAATACTGCAACAATAATTACTCGAAAGCGAACCATGTTTAATACATTACAGACAGTAAACATCCAACCTAAGGATAGAGAAAATACCATTAAAATGAATAAGAAAAACATAAACTCAACTCCATACATTTTAGCTTTCCTATATTAAAGAGAGACTACATGTGTTTCACTGAACAAGTCCTTTTATTATGACCCAACTTCTTGCATATGCTGCATCTAATAGTCTTTGAAATTTCACCGGCAGATTTTATCCTCTTAAATGCAGATGGTCGACCATGCATTCTTCTACCTTTAGGAGGTGCTACAACCACATGTTCAATCAAAACATCTTCTTTCACAAAGTTTATAATAGGATTAATTGGATGAGAATATGCCGATCGAAAATAAACAACTTTGAAATAATCTTCAATGTAATCATAAACATTTAACTTTCCACAGCTCAAAATACATCTAACAGCATGAGCACAAGGAAAACCATAAATTTGCCACAAATTACAAGAACAAGTCCGATTATTTAAATCAACAGATTGATGAACAGGAGAATAATCTTCAAACACATGATCACTAGATTTTATAACAAACCATGAAGCTCCTTCCAAATGAAGACTTTTCAACCGATTTTCGTTCACCGGACAAACAACACCATTCCAACTATTAGCAAGTTCTCGACGATCAGAAATTAACTTCATCAACTTAACTCTAATGCTATCCAAGCATGTAGTGATTGGTAAATGTCTTTCTTCCAAAATCCATTTATTGAAACTCTCTGAACAATTTGATGACATTTCACCATAACGACAAGCAGGGAAAAAAACATTAGTAAATTTCTCAAAGGGAATTCCATTCAAAAAGTTTGCCACAGTAGAACCACCAGCATCTTTAAAATTCTTTAATGCTAAATTGAAATCATCCAAATTAGAAGCATATGCAACACGTCCAAACAAATCTATCAACCATTTCTTTTTTGATTTGGAAAATTCAGACTTTAAAGCAACTTTTAAATTATTGTTTAAATGATAAAAACAGGAACCATGAACTGAATCTGGAAACACTTTGGGAATAGCAACAAGAATACCAGGATGACGGTCAGAAATGAAAACAAACTTTCTACAATCATCTTTCAAAAAATCTTTAAGCTGTTCACAATACCAAATCCAATTATTTTCATCTTCACCAGACACAATTGCAACTGCTATAGGAAAAAAACCTGATAAAACAATCACAAATATATAAATAACTGAACAAATTGCTTAATACTATTCACTTATATTGAAAAAATGCTGACAAAACTGCAACTATTACCAAATATTACTGCACAACAAATTTTCCTTAATTCAAAAAAATTGCATACTTTTCAGCAATTTTTTATGTAAAATTGCTTCGATTTCCGCAATGATTTATGTAAGTAAAATATTTTATTTCTTCTTAATAAATATTGATGTTGCAGAAACATATAATAATTATTGCAGATATTGATGCAATTATAAATTAATGTACAACATACCTTCATTGCCATTTTTACCAGTAGCAGCCATCAAACAACCTTGAGCTCTACCCTTCATAAAAGTAGCATCAACAAATATTAAAGGCCGACAAAATTGAAAACCATGTGCACAAGCTTCAAAACCAATGAAAACCCTCTCAAATTGACGAGTATCATGATTACACTCCAAAACTACTTTACTACCAGGATTACTTTCAATTACAGCATCACAAAAAGACTTCAAATGGTGATAAGACATCATATCACTTCCATGTAAATCTTCTAAAGCCAATCTCTTCCCACTATAAGCAAAATAATACTTCAAAATGATATTATACTCAGTTTGAAATAGGTTAATAATGTCCTTTGTCTTCATTAACGGATTAGCTTGAATATGATCATAAACTAACAACTTAATCAATTTACTTGAAACAGGAGGATCATTAATATCATGAATTCCAGCACCACAGGTATGTTCAGGATGAAATCTCTTTATAACAAAATAGCCCGGAAGATTAAACTTAACAGAAGCATGAATTCTGAAAGTACATTTTGTTCGAGAACAAACAGCCGTAACTCTTTCCTTATCATTCTTAACCAAATCAAGCTTATACCCTGTCTTAATACTATATATCATCAAATTGAGCCTAAATTCAGTAACACCACCTGGAAATTGTTGACCAACACCCGTAAAAACAGATTGATTGGAATCATTTCTTAATAACTGCCTGAATTGAATATTAAAATCACCGGTACTAACAAATGAGGAATCACTGCTACATGTAACAGCATCTGATCTAATATTGGTAGCTGAAAAACTAGAAGGAACAACATCAACAAAAATAACAAAGTAATCCTCACGGTTATGAGCAGCCAACAACAAAATAGATTGAAGATCAAAATTAGTTTCAATATTCCTTCTCAATCCATCTCTAACATAGTACAATTCAAATGACATTGAACTCAATTCTGTCCATTTACCAAAAATAGCACTTCTCAACATAACAACCGAACTATCAAATTGAAGGCGTAACGAAAAGCTATCATATCGAAACTTCAACAGCACAAGCACTCCAGCATCACCAGGAACACTTTAATTTAAAAAAAACATAATTACAATTATAAAAAAATAAATACAAAAACGCAGGATATATATATTATATGCTGATATGTAAGCAATAATTATAAAAAATTGCAGACAAATCAGCACATAAAATAATATTTTAATACTTAACCAATATCATTTGCTGATATGTAAGCAATGTTTATAAAAAAAAGCAGATAAATAAGCAGAAGTCTGAGCTTAAACAAATAAGTGAAATACGAACATTACTTGCTGATATGTATGCAATAATTGTAAAAAGTAGCAGATAAATCAGCAACAATTAGTAATTTGTACCATTTTCACCATACATATTCAAATTATTTGCGGACAAGACTGTAAAATGCCTACAATAATTCCAGACAAATCAGAACTTAATCAAAGCTAAAAAAATAAATCAACGAACAGTACCCTATACATACGCATTAATTTTTCAGATAAAATAAACAATAGAATACTTGTAATTTTCATTTACTTCAAACAAAAAAAAACTAACGAAACAGAAATAACAAAATTATAAACGAATATCGCAATATCATTTAAAAACAAACAAAATCGATTACAAATCCAAACAATATTTTACCTGGAAGAAGGTAAAGCCATGATTCCGAAATAATATCTTAAAACAATGATCGAACTGAATCAGAATTTAAAACTTGCAATCGAAATCACAACCACCATAAAAAATTAGCGCGACATGTAAACAGGGGTATTTATGGAATAGAGGCAGAAATAAAAACAGGGATCGGAAATATAAGTTTTCAAACGGGAGGAGTTTACGCGAACTAAGTTTAATTACAAGGACGTGGGCCTAATTTTCACTAATTAAAATATATGCCCTATCACAACACAACGGTAGAGGAGGGGCCAATGGACGCGGTGATGAGGTGGAAACCAAATTTTGATAAGGAACAAATGGTAAAAAAAATTAAGTCTAAGACTATAACCGCATAATGGTGACGAATCGACAGTTCAACTATAAAATTTTTGAATAAAGAAAATATAATATAGCTTTTCGGTATTTTTAGTTAAAACTTAAATGGTAAGTTATTGAAAAAAAATTAAAATTGAAGATAATGTAGTTTTTCATTAAATTTAATCAAAGAAAAAGTCATAATATGCAGAAACTAACCAATCATTTCAATTGCTTGCTGAAGCTTATTAACAATAAAATCCCATCCAAAACACAGATAGAGAAACATGGGAAAGAAGAGAGACTAATCAAAATGTCACAAATTCAACAATCATAGAAGGGTTATGCCAACCCACGATTAACAACAAAAGATATACCACTACCTGGAAAATCAATATATCGAACAATGAAGCACTCATAGTGATCATTTCTCATATTTTGGAACCACATCTTTCTCCTCATTTTCTTTCCCTGTTGCCTAAAATCTTGCACCTGCACACAAAATAAATATCATTTCTCTTACGATTTTTGTTTGGGTTCAACGAGTTTTAGCACCATAAAGGTACTGCCCTCGACCGCTCTACAAATGATCACTGCCCTATAAATATTAACATCAGAAAATACAGTAGGTAAGAGAAACATGCCATTTAAGTTTAATAATGCATGGGTAGTTCTTATTGGATACAAGGATGTGGTGAAAGCAACATTTAAAAATTCCTTGCTTGGGCAACCCCTTGTTTTAGTTCCCACTGAAAAAAGAAGTGAAAATGAGACTAAAAACATGGCACAAAGGGAACTTGAGCATTAAAAGAAAATGTTGATGACTTGAGGGAAAATAAAAACACCTCATATCTTCAGTTGCTTGCAGATCCATCCTGTCCAGTGTTGACTGAAGAGTATGGAGAAAGTTTGGAGTGTTTGAAAAAAACGATACCCACTCACAAGTCATTGAGTTGCATCAAAAAGCAAAGATTAACTGGTTAACACGATATGATTAGCCAACTAAAACTTTCTATTCTAAAATATTAGTTAACATGCAAAGAACGTGCCTGAACCAACTTATTGATGAAAGTGGGGTGGTTATTAATAATTCCAATACTTTGAGCCAGTAAGTTCATTATTTCCAGCAACTGTATAACGGAAACAATATTCCACTCAATATTCCATCCAATACATGTAAGAAGGTAATAAAAAAGAAGTTAGCATCAGAAACGGTCAAAAACAAATTAATGGCCTCCTGATTTCCCGACTTCTTCTTTCTATCTGTCTCTCCTCTTCTGATTCTTCCTCTTTAGCTATTCTCCAGTTAGATCGGCTTCTCAGCGAGCGCCTTTTGGTGCTATCGCTCTGCTTACTTTCTTTTATTGTTCGCTGATGTATTGTGGGTGATTGTTATTGAATTGGGGGTTTTCTCCTTTAGTGGTGATTTCGTGCGGCTTTGCCCCTCTTTTGCTGCCATCGCCGATGCTTTGCTCGACGTGGTGGCTCCCCCGTTGTCGGTGTGTTTCTCGAGCGATCGATCGGTTGAGATTTCTGTATTCTCGATTGGGGCCTTCACTGCTTTGGCTCGTTTCAAATTCCTGTTGGTCGATGGGTTGTTTATGGAGTTGTCTCCGTGTTTTGTGGAGTCGATTCACTGCTCGATTAGTTCCTCTTCTCTGGCAAATCGGGAATTCACTACCCGATTCGTGCCAAAGCTGATATTTGGGGCATCGGCGGGCGTTTTGGCTTTGGATTCGTCTGAGTTTTGCTTTGGTTCTTTGGATGGTGGTTCTGTCAGTGGTCCTTCGGGCGAATTCACTGATGTGGGTTGCATGACGAGGATGATGGGAGAGTTAACCACTCCTTTCTTGCCTCGCCTGTCGGTTGTGGGTGAAGTTGCGAATGCTTGTCCGTATGGTGATGATTTATTCTTTGGATCGGCTGTTGGTGGTGCGGGAGATAAAGATTTGACCGCTTTATCTTCTCGCCCGTGCCAATTATTTGCTGCTGATTTGGCTTTGACTGGGAGTTCTTCCTTGTCGGTGGGTTTCGTTTGTGGGCTGCTTATGGTTGGCAGAGGGGATTCGGTTCCTGTCTCGGTTTTGGGAGAGTTGGAGTCTATGGTATCGGCTGCTCCTTATCGATGGGTTGCTGAGGCCGTTTGTTGGCAGGTTTGCCTTTCTCGTTCTCTGTCGCTTTTTGTTGAATTTGCTGGTTTGCCTGTTTCCTTTTGGTTGTTGTCCGTTGGGGTTGGTTGTGTTTTCTTGAGCTTTGACACACTTAGGTGTGTGCTCCCTAACATTATTGTCCCGTTCCAGTCTGATAGTGTGTCAGGCCCCTGTTGGTTTGGTTTTTCCTATTCGTCTGTCCTTTTGTTCGGTTGTATGCAGAAGCGTTTTTGGCTTCTGTCGGTTTTGTTGGCTTATTGTAGCGGCATCGGTTGTGTCCATACAAGGACGTTAGTATGGAGCATTCCGAGGAGCTCGTTGTGTTGGGTTTTGGTTTTGAGTCACTTCGAGGCCAGCTCTGTGTCGTTAGTGACTTGGTCTATATATCGTATTCCGTTCTTGGCAGGATTCATTATGTGCCGTCGGAAGGCACAGTGGGCCTGGAGCGATTGGTTTGGGCGGTACCCCATCTCCTTATCTGTGCGTATAGTGATCGCCCGTGATCACTATACGGACAGCCTGGGTTATTGCCAGCTTTCATTGTTCCGCTCTATTGTTCCCTCTGCTAGGTTCGACCCGCGAATCTTACCGGTGTTGCGGGGCTGTATTGTTAGTGACAGTCTCGCTTTGGTAAGATTCCCACAGCAATTTGGGATGCGACTAGTTTGCTCCCTTACACTTGTCCGGACCCTATTTTGTCTGCCTCGCCTCGACTTGTCTTCCTATTCTTTTCCTTATTCTGTATCGCAGTCGGATGCGTCGGGGGTTTCTGGTTTTGATTTCTCTGCATCCTCCATCTTTTCCTCTCTACCAGCCTTTCCTTGTCCCGCCCTAGATTGGTTCAAGAGGCAGGCTGGTGTTCGCCTTCCTCGCCTTCCCTCTTGTTTACGCTTTTCTGGTTTTGATTTCTCTTCATCTTCCAGCTTTTCTGCTGATTTTTCTGATCCTTCAAATCGCTTGGGCACGTCTTCCTCTTCCTGCTCTTCGGCGTGCTCCCTCCCCTCTTCTTCTTGCTCTCTGTCCATTACCATCCCGCTGATGAGTAAGGCAGAAATTGCGCTTCTTAATGAGCGCCTTGATTGCCTGTCCAGGAACTCCTCTCCGGAGGTTGCTGAGGCGTCTCCGTCGGCCTTGTGGGGATCCGTTGGTGAGGAGTCTTATGTGACTTCTCCACAGCCCTCTGTTTTTCCTTCCCGTTCGACTCGACGCAGATCGCGCAGAGTACCCTCTACTCCTCGCACCATTCGTACACGCTCTATAGCGGCGTCCGAGCAGATTGATAGATCTACTCGACACTCGCTGTATCTTGTCTGAGCGCGCTTGGTCATCCTGCTAGTTGTGGTCTGGCCTCCGCTCTTGCTGTATTTCTCTTTTGTTTTTTGTCTCCCTTCTATTTTTCCGTCATGTCGAACTTTCTTTTCTAGAATGTACGCGGTATAGGCAACGATGCGTCTTTGGCTAGGCTAAAACGCATTGTCCGAAAACACTCGGTTGGCTTGGTTGCTCTTCTGGAACCTTTCCTAGATCCGGAGGGCATAACTAGAACCGTTTTATCCTTAGGTTTTGGCGGCGGCTGTGCCAATGTCTCCGGTAAGATTTGGATTTTATGGTCCAAATCCATTGCGGTCCGATCTGTTTTTGACTCATCTCAGCTTTTCTCGGTTGCCTGCTCAACTCCCTCTTTTGCTTCTCCTTTTCTATTCTCGGCTGTTTATGCCATATGCGATCGTACGGAGAGATTATCTCTTTGGTCCGACATTTTAGGTCTCAGTTCCTTAGGCATTTCTAACTCTGTGGTTGGCGACGATTTTAATATCGTCGCCTGCCAGGCAGAGAAACGGGGAGGAGCAACCATCAACCGTCTTGCGATGGAGGATTTCAACTCGTTCATTGTCAGCTCTGGTCTCTCTGAGCTACCTTTTGTGGGCTCTGCGTTCACCTGGTCTAACAACCAAGTTGGCCCTAGCCGTATACTTTCTAGGCTCGATCGGGTTTTCGGATCGGAGGATTGGTTTCGCTTACCATTTTCCTTCTCGATGGCTCATCTTCATCGGTCATTCTCTGACCATTCCCCTCTGATAGTTCGTTGTTCGCCTTTCTCCCAAATGGGTCCCTCTTCATTTCGCTTCCAGAGCATGTGGAGATCTCACCACACTTTTCATCAAGTGGTTGCTGACTCTTGGTCTGTTCCCTTTGTTGGCACCCCCTGCTCTGTCTTCAGTCACAAGCTGAAGCGTCTCAAGAGCTGTCTTAAGGTATGGAACGCTGATGTTTTCAAGAACATCTTCGATCGTGTCCGTTTGGCGGAAGAATCGCTTATCGTAGCTGAATCTTTGTTAGACGAGGTTCCGTCTGCGTCCAATAAGGAGGCGTGGGCTTTAGCTCAATCCAACTTCTCTACGGAACTTCGTATTGAGAATGACTTCTTTCATCAAAAGGCAAGGGTCAAGTGGGTGGTCGACGGTGATGCGAACTCCAAATTCTTCCACTCTTTTATTCGCAAGAAGAACAACCTTCTCACCATTCGTGAGATTTTGCGACCTGATCAGTCTATGGCCTCCTCGCCGGCGGAAGTCAAAGATACCATTTTGGCTCATTTCCAATCTTTTCTTGGATCTCCGCCGGTTGCAGTAACCGACCCTGCTCTGTTAGCTTTCATTCCTAGGGTGGTTCTCCCGCCTGATAGAGACCTTCTAGCGGATCCCCCTTCTCCTGAGGAAATCCGTGCTAGTGTTTTCGCCCTGAGTAAGGATAGTGCCAGCGGCCCAGACGGTTTCAATGGTACCTTTTACCGTTGCTCGTGGCCTATTATTCAGGCTGATTTTTGTCTTGCTGTCCAGTCTTTTTTCTCCGGGAGATGTCTCCCCACTAGCTGGACCTCCACCAACCTGTTTCTCATCCCCAAGTGCGACAACCCGTGGTCCTGTGGGGACTTTCAGCCCATTAGCCTGTGCAACTTCTCGAATAAGGTTATATCCAAGATTCTGGCTAGCCGTTTGGCCCCTTTCCTTGAGCGTATTATATCTACGTCTCAAGCGGGGTTTGTTAAAGGGCGCTTAATTTCCGACAACGTCCTGTTGGCCCAGGAACTGATCTCCCAGCTTGACAGGAAAGTTAGGGGCTCAAATGTTGTCTTCAAACTGGACATGGCTAAGGCTTACGATCGTATGTCCTGGTTTTTCGTCATCAAGGTTTTGAGAACTTTCGGTTTTCCGGAAACCATCATCGACCTGGTTTGGAGGCTTATCTCCAACTGTTGGTTCTCTGTGCTCATTAACGGTTCTGCTAATGGGTATTTCAGGGCGGGGAGGGGTTTGCGTCAAGGAGACCCGCTTTCACCCATGCTTTTTGTGATCGCGGTAGAAGCTTTCATTCGTGGTCAACATACCTTAACAGTTTTTGGTCAGATTCAGCGTTTCGGGATCCCTAGGGGTTGTCCTCTTATTTCTTCTTTGTCCTTCGCTGATGACATTGTTATCTTCTCAAACGGTAGTCGTTCCTCTATCCGGCGGCTACTGAGTTTCATCCATCAATACGAGAGGTCCTCTGGTCAGCTCGTAAACCCTTCCAAAAGTTGTTTCGTTTGTGCGAAGGACTGTTCTTTGTCTCGATCTTCCTGGATTGAGACCTTCTCGGACTTCAAGGAAGCTTTCCTTCCGTTGCCATACCTGGGTATTGTACTGTACCGAGGTAGGAAGCTCAACGCTTTGTTCGACCCTTTAACTGACAAGGTGAGGGGTAGGATCATTCGTTGGAATGCGGCTCTTCTTTCCCAGGCCAGCAGACTGGTTCTCATTAAGTCTATGTTAGATTCTATGGGAACTCATGTCTATGCGGCTATGACCCCTACATCCTCCTTCTTCCGATCGTATCGGTCTTTGGTCTCGTCTTTTTTCTGGGGCAACAAGGAGGAAGGCCGTCGTCACCACTGGATTTCGTAGGACACGATTTGTCGTCCCAAAGATGAGGGCGGCTTGGGGCTTCGTAATCCCAAGGATATTTGTGCTACTTTTACTTGTAAACTGTGGTACAGATTTGGTGCTAATGACTCTTTATGGGCTAATTTCCTTCATGCAAAGTACCACAGACTGGCGGGTTCTAATTATTCGGGTTCCCCGTCTTATGCAAGTGAAACCTGGAAGCACATGCAGTCAGTGAAGTCTTTCTTTGATTCTCATGGCGGACTTGCGGGCTGGGACGTCGCCTCGTTTTCCATTCAGAGAGCTTGGACTTCGGTTAGAATCCCTAGTCCCATTCGTCCTTTGTTTTCCTTCATTTGGGATTCTCGCTCTCCTCCTAAAGTTTCTCTTCTGATGTGGCGTATCCTACATGATGGGCTGCCATTGGATGAGAATCTCAAAAGGTTAGGCATCCCCTTAGTTTCCCGTTGCAGATGCTGTGGCAACGGGGAATTAGAATCCTTGAACCATTTATTCTTCGAGAGTTCCTCTGCCAGATCTTGCTGGAATTACTTCGGAAACCTAGTCGGTGTCCGAGGGATTGCCAGATCTGCTAATGATCTTCCATTTTCCTGGTGGTCTGGGATCGCTAGGAAATCGCTTCGTTCGATCATTCATCGCCTGATACCCTGTCTTATCTGCTGGCACATTTGGTGTGCTCGGAATAAGGCAATCTTCGAGAGCTCTCCTATGGATCCCTTGACCATTATTCGGCACGTTAGGAATGACGTTTTCCTTGCTTTCCGAGGAAGACCTTTCAGGGGAATCTCAGGCTCCAGTAGTCAGCGTCTAGTGCGTCTTCTTTCTATTTCTTGTGTGTCGAGCTTCGCCAGAATCCCATTTTCCTGGTGGTCTGGGATCGCTAGGAAATCGCTTCGTTCGATAATTCATCGCCTGATACCCTGTCTTATCTGCTGGCACATTTGGTGTGCTCGGAATAAGGCAATCTTCGAGAGCTCTCCTATGGATCCCTTGACCATTATTCGGCACGTTAGGAATGACGTTTTCCTTGCTTTCCGAGGAAGACCTTTCAGGGGAATCTCGGGCTCCAGTAGTCAGCGTCTAGTGCGTCTTCTTTCTATTTCTTGTGTGTCGAGCTCCGCCAGAATCGGCGTTGGCTAAGTCCTCCAGGCGGGTCGCTGGCCTTCATCCAGCGCTCTCGATCCCCCCACCCCCTACTTTTGGTTTTGATGTGTTTGCTAGTTTTTCAGGATTAGGTATCTTCGCGGTGTTTCGACTGCCCAGTTCTGGTTTTGTTACGTTGAGTCATCGCTGCTGTCTTTGACTTTGGTTGGTTCTTTGGTACTCTTTGCTGGTATTCCTCCTTCTTTCTGTATGGCGGTGGTTGGTTTTCTATATGGTGGTCTGGCCTACACCTTTTCGGTTGTAGCGGGGTAGCTGGTTCAGAGGGCTGTTTGTTCCTTTTGGTTCCGCCGGGATGTTATGACTTATTCTAGCTGTGGATCCTTTTTTCTTGTCTTGTGTTCTTTATTTGCCTGTATCTGTTTTCGGTATTAGGATAGCCATATTTTCGTATGCGTTGATCTCTTTTGTGAGCTCCCAGAGAAAGGCTTTTTTTCTCCTTGTTGTTATATAATATTTTCTTTCTAAAAAAAAGGTAATAAAAAAGAATCTACTCACAACAAGCTTATTAGAATGGTTGACTATTGGGATCTTTTTAAATTTGATGACAGTAATAGCCCTAGACCTGATGGGATGGGTTTAAAATTTTAACACTATGGTCTAGCTAGCATGCAAATACAATTGGTCTAATACTAATGTCAAGCTTTAGACTAAAAATAGAGCCGACCCACTGTTCAACTCATATATCTACAAATATGCATCTATACACCAAAAATACTTATTATGCACCTAATAACCAGTGTGAGAATAGGAAAAATAATAAATACCACATCAAGCTAGAAAATAGTTGTATAAGCACATGCATGTTATCGCTATAAGCATTGAACTATTACATTCTTATTATACCTGCCAGCTACCAAAAAGCACAAACATCTTACTTATTATTTCTAGTTGTAGGATTGGTTCCAACCAATACTTTGTTTATTAGTGCACACAATTTTAATTTTGGAACCAGAAATTTCAAAATAATTTGAAAATTTGTAAAGATGATGTATATGGTAAGCACATAACATTTATCAAAAATTAACTAAATCTGAAAATGTGCAGCCAAAAGTGAATGAATGAAGAGCTAAAGGCAGATGATTCTAGAGTGATCTGAAGAAGATCATTTCTTTTTGGGTTTTCTTTGTTTTTTTAGAGGATGAGGTTTAAAAAAAGTTTTTCCATTTTTTATGTCAATAAAAAGTTAAGTTTAAAAGAAAAATGGTGATGTAAAAATAGTTTTACAATTTAAAAGCTTGCAATATTTTTTTATATTAGATATCCATGCATCATAAAGGCAACTAGCAGTTTGATTAGTGATCACTTATTTGGTTTATCAAAGTAAGGATTCTAACCATTTTGGTTTTTGGTTAGCTACAGTTGTCACCATTTCTTCACTTGTTGAAATGAATTCCTAAGGCACAAAAGTGAGCTACATAAAAAATGAATATATAAATAAATGTATGTTATTAATTATAATACAGTAGTGTAAGCTACAAAACAAACCATTAAGTGATTCTAAGATGCTGCAATAACTTGTATCATGTCATCTTTTGATTTATTTTAATTAACTCTCCAAGGTAAAAAGGGAACTGAAAATTACAAAATTCAGTATCTTGTATCCTGTCATCTTTCACTCCAGCGAAAGCACGATAATAGTAACAGCAAGGAATAACAGTTAATGTATAGATACAGTTACTGGTATAAATAAAAAAATTAATGACAGAGTAATAGTAAGGAATACACACAATTATTGCTACTTATAGTTTTAGGTTATAAACATGGATGATCCACTTATAGTAAGGAATAATGCACAACTTATTGTTTTCTTTCTCAAACTATGATTCTTAGTCCACTTACATGAATGATCCACTTACATTTTCAACTTAAGTTAAGGTCGTACAGACACAGCAATAGACACATGAACTTCTCATGTTAATAGACACAATAATTTCTCACAGCTTAATCCACTTATATGTCTAATGAATTGGTTTCCTTATATTTGCAAAGGGAAGTGGATATGTTTTTTTGCTATATCAGCAATTGCCCACTTTATCTTTGATTAACTGATTCATGGTTTGCATCTCATATGTACTAGAGACAAATGCACACTACTGTGTTCGTAAACTATAGTCCAGGTTAATATACTGACCACTAATAAACCCCAATAAAACGTGTTGTGGCGGATTTCAATCGAGACCACTCAAATTAAAATCCCCAAACGCAGCGGAAAAGCTAGATCGTGATAGATAGTGCAAAACAACCAATCACCACTCCGAATTCAATATATCCAAACCAAAGCACGATCACAATAACACCACAAGCAATATATGATAAGGAGCAATAACGAAAATAATAAATCACACACCGATTTATAGTGGTTCCACTAACGTCGCGTTAGTGTACATCCACTTCGAGAGATATCTTTTATTATCACCAAATAAGAAGAGTACAAGAGATTGGTTACAATGATCTATTCTTTTGAGAATCAATGTTTGTGGAGATTAGAATTGAAGAAAATAGAGTTTTGCCTAAAACCCTAATTAATGGAGGACTAAACCCTTGATTACATAATTTCTTGATTGATCTCATACCTCTTTCAAATGAAGAGAGCGTATATACTGGTGGAGAAAACCCTGGAAAAAGACGAACTTGCCCCTGAACGAAACAACACAAAACCCAGCCCAGAAAACTACAAATCGCCGGCTCAGACGTCTGGAACAGGGCTCCAGACGTCTGACCGAACATTCGGGGGACTGCACCCTATAGGACCAGATGTCTGGCCCATGCTTGCAGACGTCTGGCTACAGGCAGCCAGCACAGTAAAATCACTTCAGTTTGCTCCTCCGGACTCCGTTTCGCAACCCGTCTTCTCTGACACCAAACTACATCCATCCCCTTCAATTCACCTTCATATAGTGTCACAAAATTTAACACTCCACCTTGACACTATATCCATCTCCAACACCAATGGTACCATACCATCAACAATCGATAGCTCCAACTACCAACACTTCTACCTTCAACCAAACATGAATGTTTCCCCAACGGGTTCAGGCAAAGCCGCCCCCATTGCACTCCATCAACGATTTCAGGCACAAAGCTCCCACTTGCCAACGAAATGTTGAAAACATTCAAACACCGTCTCACCAAAGAAAAGAGCACTAGGAGTGTAAACTAGCACTACACCAAGAAGATAGAACCACAATCTCGTACCAATACTCTTCCTCATCTACAACCAATTATCTCTCTCAACCGTGCCACCCCGTGGCACCTAGCACTTCTCCAACCGAATTAAGTCCGAGCAATGCTCGAACTTCCGAACCGGCAATGCCTTAGTGAGCATATCCACCGCGTTTTCCTTTGTGTGCACCTTTCGAAGATATACTTGCTTATCCTCATCCATGGCTACCAAGAATGACTCCCTCACTTCTATATGCTTCGTCCGTGAGCTAAATGCCAAATTCTCCGCCAAGTGAATAGAACTTTGGCTAGCACATTGAACATCGATGATATCGTGTTCAATACCCAAGTCACACAACAATCGCTTCAAATAGAGTGCTTCCTTCGCCGCCTCTACCGCGGCTATCAACTCCGCCTTCGTAGTGGATAAAGCTACTACGGTCTGCAATCTAGATCTCCAACTTATGGTCGTACCACCAAGTGTGAAGACATAACCGGAAGTTGACTTTCTCCTATCTCTATCACCGGCGTAGTCCGAATCACAATAACCAACCAAGTTGCAATTCAATTTTCCACTACCACCAAAAACAAGACCATGAGATGATGTACCCCTAAGGTATCTCAATATAAGCTTCACAGCTTCCCAATGCGATTTTCCCGGATTAGACATAAAACGACTAACCACCCCGACGGCATTTAGTATATCGGGCCTTGTACACACCATAGCATACATCAAACTTCCAACCGCACTTGCATATGGCACCTTTTCCATATAAGCCTTGTCTTTCTCCAAGATAGGCGACCCTTTACTCGAAAGCTTCACATGCAAAGGTGTATTTGACGCCTTTGCATTCTCCATGCTAAACCGGCAAAGCACTTTCTTAATGTACTCCTTTTGAGTCAATTTCAACTCAAAATGCTTTTGATCCCTTTCTATTTCCATGCCCAATATCCTCTTTGCTTCTCCAAAGTCCTCCATTTCGAATTCCGACTTTAATTGCAATTTCAACTTGTTGATTTCATTCTTGTCCTTCGAAGCAATGAGCATGTCGTCCACATACAAGAGTAAATACACCCAGCAATCATTTCCCAACTTCTTGAAATACACACAAGCATCCTTGACGCTTCTATTGAAACCATTTTCAAGCATAAAATGATCAAATCTCTTGTACCATTGTCTAGGTGATTGCTTCAACCCATATAGTGATTTCTTCAACTTGCACGCCATATTTGACTTACTGTTTTCACAAAAAATGGGAAAACACCTCCAAGTCGTATGATTTAGTTGATTTTATGTTGTTTTTAGTGATCTGGGTGATTTACGCAAATATGTAAAAAGCAGGGACTAAACTGTAAAAGACACATAGATTTATAGTGGTTCAGCCAGAATGTGCCTACATCCACTTTATATATTATTTCTCCTTTCTTGTTCAGATTACAAGTACAAAGCTTTGATACAAGTATATGAAAGTTGTTTGAAAGTTCTATCCGTGCTTTAGCTCTCAAACTTGTCTCCCATTGTTGTACCCATGCCCCTCTATTTATAGAGTGAGGCTGGAGGTAGGGGTCTTGGATGTATATAGCTGCTAGTGGGCCTGGGCTGATGCAATCTGGTTTGGTAAAGTTGGTTCGGTAGTACGTTGGTTTGGTGGAGGTTGATCTGGTAGTACGTTGGTTCGGTGGAGGTTGATCCGGTGGATGTTGATCCGGTGGATGTCGGTTCGGTGGAGGTTGATCTGATGGATGTTGATCCAGTAGTAAGTGGCCCGGTGGTGGCTTCCCTTGCTTCTGGTTCGATAGTGGATGGAGGTAGATGATTCGGTAGTGTCTACGTAGCTTCGATTCGGTAGTGTCGAAAGTGGGTTGGTTCGGTAAGTTGGTTGGTTCGGTGGATTTGGTCCGGTGAAGGGTGGAAACGCACCCAACATTTGCCCCCCAAAGTGGGGCATAGGCTAACATATGTCGCGCTTTGTTTTGGTTTGGGGGATTCCCATCCGGCTCTGTGTGCCGAACCTGTTGGTCCGGTTATTTGTATTTTGCCTATAAGTATGGGCCTAATGCTTTTGTTATTCCTTATCAGCCGAACCAAACTTCTCGTTTTTGCCGAATCAAACGTATTAGCCGAGCCAAAATCTTATCTACCGGACCAGGTGAGGCCCTCTTCCGCCGAATGAGTTTTTTCTTTGAACTACCGAATGGACTCGGGGACGTGACATACCGAATGAACTTTAAACCTTTCATGTTTTTAAATCACGAGTGAAATTCCAGACTATATACTCTCAGACTCTCTTATGTTGCAGATAAATGTCTCATAAAGTCGAAACCCGATCAGAAAAGAAGAAATCCCAGGACAGAGAAGATCCTTCCGCAGTGCCCCCAGCTCAGTCAGGACCGGGACGTCATGGGCCCACCCCGAGGTCACTAGTAGATGGGTACGGCCCTCAGGAGCTTCTGAACTCACCTCCTGACTGTTTCCCTAGCTCTCTCAAAGGCGAGCAGCTTGATGTTATTTCTCGCTCCTTTGGGATTGACAGAGCGCGTATGCTATTGCCGGGGGAGGGAGTGATGCCATATAATCCCCCCGAAGGATATTTCACCTATAGTAGGTACCATTGTATGTGTGGGGCCATTCCCCCGATCAATGCTTGGATAATCAGCTTCATCACCTACTTGAAGGTGGCTCCATTTCAGCTTCAGCCTAACTCCTACGCTATCCTGGTGAGCCTGTTTGTCATTTTCCAAAGGAGATACGGGCGTCCTCCCTCCAACCGGGAGATTCGGTATTTGTACAATTTGAGAGGCCATAAGAAGGGGTCTCCATACATCAGCTTGGAATCAGCCGTATCTTTCAAGCCGGTCCTGGACTTATATTCGAAGTTCAGCATGTTCAAGAAAGAATGGTTTTTCGTCAAGGATGACTCTGTCTCTATTCGTTGCTTCAGCTCCGGCTGTAAGTTGAAGCTTATTTATAATTTCCATTCTGACTGAAATGCTTCTTCTTATGTGTTTTTATTTCTTGCTAGCGACAGGTGGCTTTGCGGTCGTAGAGAATGATCGCCTGGTTTCAGATGGCTGTGGAAATAGAAGCCATTTCGGGAAGGGATAGGTCGGCTTCTTACTTGATCAGGAACGCTATACTTCTGGGGCACAACCTGATTCTACCACATCAGTCCGTGGTCAAGCAGAGAGACACGGCGGAGGAGAGGGTTGCCAAAGCTACAGGAGGGGCCACGACGAAGAGCAGAAAAAGGAGACTCTTCTCGATACATCCAGTCGCTGGGGGGAAGAAACTCAGGAAGTCCGACGGACCCTCCCCCAGCACATGTCCAGATGTTCCGGAGGAGGAAAATGTGGAGGAGGAAAGAGGCGGGGATGAAGGTGGTGAGGCGGAGAGTGGAAGTGGTAAAGAAGGTGACGGTGATCGTCACGGCGATGATGGTGGCGAAGGACAGGGCGGTGATGGCACCGGGGCTTTGCCTCCTGGGCAGGCAGGCGTGATTCAAGAGTGGACAGATGACGCTATCCGCCAAGCCTTTGAAGAGTTGGAGGAAGGACCAGCCTTGGCGGAGAAGCCCAAGAAAGCTGGTAAGGCCGGGACTGGCGCCGATTTATCTTCCGGGAGTGCTTCTACCGAGGCAACTTCTGCGATTCAAGGTGAATTTTCTTTCTTCTTTTTAATTCTTGAATGATGGCTCAATGCATGCTGGTGACACTTGGTTTTCATTCCAGGAGCGGGCAAAACGGCCAAGACCTCAGATCTTCGGCACAGGCTTGAACAATACAGACTTCTCAAAGCTTCTGCCAAACCGAAGCCTCCTACTAATCGCCCTGGAGACTTAGTCGTCTATCGTCCTCTTCTTGGGGTTATTGAAGAAGATATAAAAAAGAGGAAGAGGAGTCGATCTTCGTTTGAATCTCCTCCTGGCCCTCCGGCCCCACTCCAGCCTATTCACGATATTACGGAGGAGGATACTGAGTTTATGCCTTCCCCACATCTGTCTGAGAATCCAACCGTCGCTCCGATAGATCACCCTGGCTTGGTACGTAATCCTTTTGCGGGTCATCCAGACCTGGACCCGGCCTCTCATGACATCTCCTTCGATGAGGCTACTGGTGAGCACCTTCTCCCTCGCAATCCTATGGTACGGGTGCTTGACGAAGCTAAGTCCCTGGACCTTGATTTTCTTACCACCCGGGTTGTAACTCTGCGGGATGAAGCTAAGGCGAACATCGACCGGGTTGCCGAGGAAACCAGGAAATTGATGGGGCATCATGCCCGACTAGTCAAGGCCGGGGAGGAAATTGGGAGTGCCAACATTCGGTTACGGTTAATGGTTTCCGACCAGGCTAAGCAACTTGCCGATCAAGCCATTCAAATTTCTCAGCACAAGGCCGCATCCAGGCAACTGAAGAAGACTATGGAAGAGGCCAGTAGGGCAGAGTTGCGAAAAATGGAGGCCGCCTGCAAGGAGCGGATTGACATGGCCATTGCGACGGTGGATGAGGTTCGACAAGCGGACCTCGAGCGGGTACAGGAATTATCGGGGAGACTTGAGGCCGCGGAGCTTGCTCAGTCCAGGTTGAAGGAGGAGATGGAGGCGATGAGGATATCCCTTCAGGCTGACCGCTCACGATATCGATCGGAGAGAAATGCTGCCATTGCAAGGCTGCGTGCTTCTGAGACTCGAATAAGGGAGCTTGAGGAAAACGAGGGGATGATGGATGAGATGCTCCAAGATATGTATTTCCGCACTTGGAAATAGGGTAACTTATCCTGGATGGATGATTACCCCCGAGTTATGGCCAGGATTTATCTCAGGACTCTGGAGGAGGCTAGGGCTGATGCAGATAAAGAGGGTGGCACGGTCTTCAGAATGGATGTGGTCATTGCCCAGTTTACCAAGGAGGAGAAGGTGGCGGTGAAGGAGGGTATGCGGCTGCTTGCCGCTGAGGAGGCAGGTGTGCAAGTAGAGGATGATGATCAGGATGGTCAGGAAGCAGGCGCTGGTAAGTCTTCCCTTCTAGTCTTTCCGTTAACTTGGTTGCTTATCACTAATGAATTCTTTCTTTGACCGGACAGGTGGGCAACAGGACACGGGTAAAGCTCCGATGCAGCCGGCTCCTTGACTTGACCTGGATATCTTTTTGTGGACTTGTCATTGTTGTATATGTTAGTCCCAAAACAGTAACGTAACTTTTAGGTTGTAATTATGTTACTTGTAATAAACAACATTATTCTTGACGTGTAATTTTTTAACTTAAGCTGATTTTGTCGTTTTTGAATGTTTTTGCTATTTTGACACGTTGTGTGAGAAATATAGCTGTGCGTGTGCTTGTAATTCAATTGTGTTTGATGTCAAGTTCTCGCTGAAAACATAATTTCATGCCTTGCAATGCTAGTGTGATGTATGAATAAATTATAGCTGTGTATTTGTACACAAAAGAAGAAAATACCGCCTTTCATGTTCTAATTGTAGATGGCAGTTTTGAATATCTTGTATGACCGAGTATGGAAGCAGTTGAATGCCCTGCCATCCAATTGTGAGTTCCTACTCCCATTGGCGAGTATCTCCTACTCTGTATCCTGTACTTTAGGGATTGTTATAAAGGATAGGAGGAAAGTTTTTTTTAAATAAAATTGAAATATGAGAAAAAGTAAAACTTCCAATCACGGAAGGCCTTCGATGTGCTTAAGTTCGTGGCAAACGGGCTTTGTAGTCACTTTCCCTAGCTGTGGGTCTTGGAGACATTTGTCACCCATCTTACGCCTCCGCGGGGAGTTAATCTTTTTTACCACAGCCGTACTTAAGACACATCGGAGCCGAGATCGCGCACAGTAACTACCCGGGCCATTATGGCCCGTAATCTTGGGTATTATTCGATTTACTGTGGCCGGCTAGCGTGGGTGCCGATCGTCAACCGTGAACTACCCCTAGCTAGCCACACCTTATGTTGGGGATTAAAGTAGGTTCACAGCTGCCGGCGAGCCAAACGCCGTAATGAGCTGCCTCGGCTATAGTCGGCTTTCTCGGTGGCTTATAATCGGCTCATTACAGTTGGCTTTGAGGGCCGTCGCGAGCAATGAGTTAACCCGCAGCAGAGGGATGCCGAAGCAAAAGTGTCTCATTAGCGAGGGCATAGATTCGTATAGTACCTGTTAGGTCTTGTCCAGGAGAAGTCGCGCTGTGGAGCGACTTGAGTGAAAATGCTATTTGCACAGGGTTTTGTTCAACAGAAAAGGATAAAGTTAACAAGCAGCCAAGATATAAAGGAACAAGTTAAAAAAGAGACAAGGTTTTTTAAAGTGGTTCGGCACGAAAATGCCTACGTCCACTGATTCTCTTTGTTAATTCACTTCATATGGGCAGTACAAGTTAAGAAAAGTATCGACGGAGGTGTTGGATGTTCCATGCCCTCTGGAACACCTCTCCGTCCACTGTTGACAAAATATAAGCTCCATTGTGGAGATCTTTATGAATTACATATGGTTCATCCCAGATTGGATCTAGTGCTCCGGGGCGAGGGAAGATTCGCTTGAGGACAAGATCTCCTTCTTGTAAGATACGATGCTTGACCTTGGAGTTGTATTATACTGCCACCTTTTGCTTGTGGGCTACTGCTTTAAGGACTGCATCATTTCTTCTCTCCTCAATTAGATCCAAAGACATGTGAATGAGTTCTTCGTTCTCTTCTGGGTTATAGTGGATCCTACGGTGGGAAGGCATGATGGTTTCAACTGGGAGCATAGCCTCCGATCCGTATGCCAAAGAGAAAGGAGTATGCCCCATTGATGTTCTGAAAGATGTGCGATAGGCCCATAGTGCCGTAGGGAGTTCATCCACCCAAGCGCCCTTTGAGTTTTCGAGTTTCTTTTTTATTAGAGTTTTCAGAGTTTTGTTGACGGCTTCGACTTGTCCGTTTGCCTGGGGATAAGCTACGGATGAGAAGCTTTTGTGAATTCCGTGCTCTTGGCACCAGTTGGCGAACTCCTCGCTGTCAAACTGAAGTCCATTGTCCGATATAATTTTGAATGGGACTCCGTACCTGCATAGAACATTTTTGATCAAGAAGTTAATAACTTTTGCTGAAGATACTTTATTTAGGGGTTCTGCTTCCACCCATTTGGTGAAATAGTCGACTGCCACTATAGCGTATTTGGCCCCGCCTCGGCCCATTGGCAGTTCGCCGATCAAGTCAATTCCCCATACTGCAAAGGGCCAAGGGCTGGTCATTTGAGTAATCTCAGTTGTTGGTAGCCGTGGAATCTTAGCAAACTTCTGGCATCTGTCACATTTTCTGACAAAATCTAAGGCGTCCTTGCTTAAGGTGGGCCAGAAATATCCATATCAGAGTATCTTTTTTGCCAAAGTCTGCCCTCCAATGTGATCTCCGCAGCTTCCTTGATGAATGTTGGATAAGATTTCCTTGGCTTCCCTTCCAGCGACACACCTTAATAAAGGGTTAGAGAAGCCGCGCCGATGGAGGGTGCCCTCTTGTATTGTGTAGCGGAAAGCTTTCCTCAAGATTTTCTTGACTTCGTTACGCCCGTTGGGCAGTGTGCCATTTTGTAAGTAGTTTTGGATGGGAGTCATCCAAGTTGCTTCTTCGGTTGCAGCTATCAGATTTACTTGCTCAAAACTTGGGGTCAGTTGCTTTGAGATGGCTACTGCTCCGAAAATAGTGTCGTCTCTCATGCTAGCTTGCTTCGCCAATTCGTCGGCCTCTTGGTTCTCTTCCCGAGGGATGTGTTTGACTAAATAGTGGTCCAATCGATTGAGAAGTAACTTGGTCTTCTTTAAATATGCTATGAGTCGTTCTTCTCGAGCCTGGAATTCTCCTAGTATTTGATTTACAATAAGTTGAGAATCGATATGAAGACACAAAGAATTGGCTCCGATTTCTAAGGCAAGTTCTAATCCAGCTATCACTACTTCATAATCTGCATCGTTGTTGGTGGCAGCGAATTCCAACCTTATAGCATAGTGTAGCTTATTTCCCTTGGGAGTGATTATTACCACACCTGCCCCCGAGCCTTGTTCGTTTGACGCACCATCCACAAAGAGGTTCCACTTGATGTCTTCTGCTATTTCCGATTGCTCCTTACCTTCGTTGGTAGTGAATTCGGCAATGAAATCGGCCATGGCTTGCCCCTTGATGGCGGTGTGAGGATGGTAGGTAATATCATATTGACTTAGTTCAATGCATCATTTAAGTAGTCGCCCGGAAGTGTCGGGACGATGGAGTACCTGCCTCAGCGGTTGATCGGTTAGAACTCTGATGGAATGGGATTGAAAATAGTGTCGCGGTTTTCGTGATGCGATTAGTAGACAATATGCTAGCTTCTCAAGTTTAGGATATCTGGCTTCTGCCCCCGTAAACCTCTTACTTACAAAGTATACTGGCCGCTGCGTGCGGTTGTCCTCTCTTACCAAAGCAGCGCTTAGAGCATGAGATGATACATCAAGGTATAGGTATAACTCTTCGCCTTTGTTTGGAGTCGAGAGTACCGGCGGTTTCTGGAGGTGTTCAATTAGGTTAAGGAAAGCTGTTAAGCATTCGTCAGTCCATTCGAACTTTCCTTTGTCTTTCTTTAGAGCTTCGAAGAAGGGGACGCACTTGTCCGTTGCTTTGGAGATGAATCGGCTTAGGGCGGCCACTTTCCCATTCAGGCTTTGCATTTCCTTTCGAGTGGAAGGTATCTTGATATCTTTCAGAGCTTGGACTTGTTCAGGGTTTGCTTCAATTCCTCTGGCATGGACGATGAATCCTAGGAACTTTCCTGATGATACTCTGAAGGAGCACTTTAGAGGATTCAGCTTCATTCCATACTGGCGAAGTACTTGAAACATTTCATCTAGGTGGCTTACGTGATCGTCGGCTTCCCTTGACTTTACCAGCATGTCATCCACATAAACTTCCATAGTTTGTCCTATTAGCCCCGCAAACATCTTGTTGACGAGGCGCTGATAGGTGGCTCCTGCGTTTTTAAGTCCGAAAGGCATTACCTTGTAGCAATACAATCCCCGGTCAGTGATGAAACTAGTGTGGTCTTGATCAGGAGCATGCATAGGAATTTGGTTATATCCTGAGTATGCGTCCATAAAAGATAAGAGTTCGTGCCCGACTGTGCTGTCTACAAGCTGATCGATTCGGGGAAGTGGGAAGCAATCCTTCGGGCAGACGTCATTTAAGTTGGAGAAGTCAATGCATATTCGCCACTTCCCATTAGCCTTCTTTACCAGCACCGGATTGGCGATCCACTCTGGGTAGATGGCTTCTCGTATGAAGTCATTGGCAAGTAGGTTCTTTACTTCTTCATCGAGGGCTGCCGATCGTTCTGCCCCCATACTTCTCTTTTTCTGTTTTACTGGCGCCTTGGTAGGATCAATGTTTAGTACGTGACATGCTATGTCAGGGGAGATTCCGGTCATGTCAGCGTGTGACCATGCAAATACATCCAAGTTGTGGCGGAGAAAGTCAATGAGTTGTTCCTTCAACTCTGCTTTTAGTTGGGACCCGACTTTCAATAGTCTACTCGAGTCATGTCTGTCTACAGATACAAATTCCATAGCCTCTGCAGGCTCGACGGTGGCCTCCTCCTCTTTGTCCCTGGGGTCTAATTCATTGAAAGGGTCGCTGGTATATCGAAGAGGAGGGGCTTTCTTTAGTTGCTATGCTTCCAAACTTTTTGTGCATAGGGCAACCTCTACACTCTTCCCTTTATCCTTCCTGTGGTTATTGCGAAGTTCAGTTACATAGCAATCTCGAGCAATGTCCTGTTCTCCCTCTACCTCCCCTACTCCATTGTCCGTTGGAAATTTCATCTTCAGGCACCATGGGGCCAGGACAATTTGGAAGTCAGACAAGGCTGGCCTTCCTAAGAAAGCGTTGTAGGCCGAGTGGCTTTCTATCAGCACAAATGTCTGTTTCCGCACAACGGAGCGGGGATGACTTCCAATTTCAACAAAGAGATCCAGTCGCCCGAGGGGCATCTTCGCATTTCCTGTGAAACCGTGTAGTGGTTTATTGCAGGTAAGAATGTCCTTTAATGACAGCTTCATTTTGTCAAAGGCATGCTTGAATAGGATATTCACTGAGCTTCCAGTGTCTACTAGAATTCGGAAAACCTCGACTGGACCGAGCCGGGCAGAGATAACCATGGGATCCGTGTGAGGGTACTGCCTTCCTTCCAGGTCACGCCTACTGAATGTGATGTCACCATTCTCTATCCGCTTCGGGTGGCGTTCTTCTATAATAGAATTGACGCATTCTTCATTGTTTCTAAGTGACTTTCCGTACCTTTCCATCTCTGCCCAGCTTCCGTCGGCGATGTGCGGCCCTCCCGAGATGGTATGGACCACTATCTTCTCTTGACTGGAGCCGCTGGTGTTGCGATTTCCTCTGCCTATTTCTGGGGAGGGTAGCCTTGGGTTCTCATTGGCTGGAACTGGAGTCCTGTTCTGGCCTTTTACATAGCGTTCTAGTCTTCTTCTTCTGATGTGCTCTTCAATCAAGTCCCGGAGATGATGGCATTCGTTGGTATCATGCCCATGGGATTCGTGGAAGCGGCAGAATTTTCCAGACTTTATTGTGTTATCTGATTCTTTCTTGTGCGGGGGGCGTTTGTATTTAACTTCATCTTGAGTGGCCAGGAAGATGTTTTCGATCGTTTCATTCAACGGGGTGTAAGCGTCAAATCTCGGTCCTGGCCGATATAGACGCTTTTCTCCCTTCCTGCCCCCAGCGTTGTCTCTAGAATCATTTCTTCAAACGTCCTTTGCTACAGCGGGCGTGTTGCCGTGAGCTGCCTTATTTTGTTGCCCTGTCTGCCTCTCAGTGGCAGCATCTTCAAGCCTCATATATTTCCCAGCTTCATGGAAGAAATCGGATAAAGTAGCTGGTTTTTCTTTGGTCAATCTCCTAGCAAATTTAGTATCCGGATGCACACCACTACAGAGGGCCATTAAGATAAGCTTCTCATCGGCATCTTGGACTGTGGCTTCTGCGGCATTGAATCGGGTTAGATATTGCTGCACTTTCTCTCCAGGTTTCTGTTTGATACTGGATAAGGAATAAGCGTCCTTGGGTTGCTCCACATGAATGCGGAATTGGCTGATGAATTTTTCTTTCAACATCTCCCATGAGCTGATGGATCCTTGGGGTAGATGGCAAAACTAGGAGGTAGCTAGATCTACTAAGAATAGCGGAAAGCATTTGCACATCACTCCTTCTATTACCCCACTCATGAGCATATGCTGTGTGTATCTCTGTAAGTGTACAACGGGGTCAGAGGTTCCTTTGTAAGGTTCCATTGTTGGCATTTTCCATTCTCGGGGGGTGATGGCAATTTTGATATTGCGGGCGAAAGGGCTGGTTACCCTAGCGCCTATTCCTCGGTCTCTTTGATCCCATTGGACGCACTGTCTGAACAAGCGTGCCATCCTTTCATCAGAATTTGGAGCAGATAAAAATGAGTTCGGTTCTTCTCTATGGGGTTGATTCCACCCAGATGACCTGTAGGGATGGTATCGTCTATTATTCCTAATATTTTCCAGTAGCTGTCTTTGGTCTTCTGGGAGCATGCTAGGGTCGGCTACAGTTGGCCCTTGCCTTGATCTTCCCCTGCTGGGTTCTGATCTAGGCACTTCCTTGGGTCCAACTTCGGGCTGGACTCTAGCTCGGCCCCGTTCATTGGTGTTTCCGTGGTTAGGTAGTAAGACAGGCTCGGCTACAGTTGACCTCCGCCCGGTTCCTCCCCCGTTGGGTTCGGCCCCAAGCATTTCCTCAGGTCCAACTTCGGGCTGAGCTCGGTCTCGGCTCCTACCATGGCCGCTTCTGTCGTTAGTTCCCTCGAAGAAGGAAGATCTTTGTTGTCTCTGAGATCCTCCAGACTGGGACTCACCACACGATTCAGTGTTGCGGTTGGACTCTTCAGCATCCCTTAAGCGTGACATGAGTTGGTCCACCAAGGCTTCCTGCTGGGATGTGAAGCGGTTAGTCACTTCAGCCACAACCCTGTCTAGATCTGCCCTAGTAATTGCTGCCGGCTGTTCTGTGGCAGGGGTTGTCGGATTTGCCTGACCTTCATTCGGTACTGCTGCTGGAATGGGACGATTTACTTGATCTGTGACCACTGGATCTGGAATACTGCTGGTTGCGATGTTTTTTCCTTTGTTAACATCTTTCTTCTGCTTGGGAGGCATGTCTTCCAAGCAATGAGCGATGCTGATAGGAAGAAAGTTAAGTGGGAGAAGCTGAAGCCCTGAGTTCAGCCTTCTCAGTGAAAGCACCAAAAATGTTTGCACAAAAAATGGGCAAACACCTCCAAGTCGTATGATTTAGTTGATTTTATGTTGTTTTTAGTGATCTGGGTGATTTATGCAAATATGTAAAAAGAAGGGACTAAACTGTAAAAGACACACAGATTTATAGTGGTTCAGCCAGAATGTGCCTACGTCCACTTTATATATTATTTCTCCTTTCTTGTTCAGATTACAAGTACAAAGCTTTGATACAAGTATATGAAAGTTGTTTGAAAGTTCTATCTGTGCTTTAGCTCTCAAACTTGTCCCCCATTGTTGTACCCCTACCCCTCTATTTATAGAGTGAGGCTGGGGGTAGGGGTCTTGGATGTATATAGCTGCTGGTGGGCCTCGGCTGATGCAATCTGGCCTGGTAAAGTTGGTTCGGTAGTACGTTGGTTCGGTGGAGGTTGATCCGGTGGATGTTGATCCGGTGGATGTCGGTTCGGTGAAGGTTGATCCGGTGGATGTTGATCCGGTAGTAAGTGGCCCGGTGGTGGCTTCCCTTGCTTCTGGTTCGGCAGTGGATGGAGGTAGATGATTCGGTAGTGTCTACGTAGCTTCGATTCGGTAGTGTCGGAAGTGGGTTGGTTCGGTAAGTTGGTTGGTTCGGTGGATTTGGTCCGGTGAAGGGTGGAAACGCACCCAACATTTACCATTTACAACAACACCTTGCGGTTGCTCCATGTAAATGTCTTCATCCAAGTCACCATGCAAGAAGGCGGTCTTCACATCAAGTTGCTCCAACTCCAAGTCGTGAATAGCAACTATGGCAAGTAATATCCGTATGGAAGTATGGCGCACGACCGGTGCGAATATCTCATCATACTCCATACCCTTTCTCTGTGCAATCCCCTTAGCCACTAGCCTAGCCTTGTATCTCCCATCGTCCTTCACCTTGTAAATCCATTTGGACCCTATAGCACGGTTTCCTTTAGGAAGCGGAACCAAATTCCAAGTTCGATTCTTCATCAATGATTGCATCTCTTCCTCTATGGCACAAATCCACTTCGAGCTATCACTAGAATTCATGACATCATCAAGGTCCATTGGCTCATCTTGGACTACATGAAGTGCATAGTCCAACTTATCACAAAAGCTAAGATAGTTCCAATCACCATATCTTTCGGGTGGTCTTATGGGACGACGCCCAACCCGAGTAGCAATATTTTCACCCAAACTCCTTTCGGCTCCACCTTGAACCGAAACTTCTCCAGGCTTGTGTACATCACCAACACTACTAGAGGCACCACGTGGACTTTGTGATGTAACATCAACCACATTTTCTTCCCAAGCATCTTCAACTACTCTACCTCCTCTACAACTGGGACGAAATGGTGGAATAATTTCCTTCTCCTTCGATTCATCACGAAACAAGACCGGAATATCCGATGAGCTCTCATTCTCCTTGAACAATGCCGACTCATCAAAAGTAACATGACGAGAGTTTGTCACCTTCTTCGTTTCCGGATTCCAAATCCGATAGCCTTTCACTCCATCCGTATAGCCAAGCAAAACCCCCTTGAAAGCTCTTGGTTCAAGCTTATCATTACCCGGATCATGAACATAAACCGGACTTCCAAAGACACGAAGATAACTCAAGTCAATACTCTTTCCCTTTCACACTTCCTCCGGGGCCGAGCACAGAATTCGATTAATGATATGCATCGCGGTTGACAAAGCTTCGGCCCAAAATCCCTTAGACAAACCCGATGTCAATCTCAAGCATCGAGCTTTCTCTAGTAGAGTACGATTCATCCTCTCCGCAACTTCATTTGATTGCGGATCTCCCGGTGTAGTAAATGTCTCTGAATCCCATGATGCTTGCAAAACTCTAAGAATTCTTCGGAAACATACTCCCCGCCATTGTCGGACCTAAGAACCTTCAAAGACTTACCACTCTCATTCTCAACAAGAGCCTTCCATGCTTTGAACTTTGCAAATGCCTCCGACTTAGCCTTCATTACATACACCCAAACTTTACGAGAAAAATCATCTATAAAGGAAATATAATACCTTGCTCCTCCCAAAGAAGCTACTGGTGCTGGTCCCCATACATCCGTGTGCACATACTCAAGAACATTTCTTGAATCATGTTTTCCTTCACCGAATGATACTTTTGTTTGCTTCCCCAAGACACACTCTTCGCAAAACTCCAATTTTTGAAACTCTCACCATTAATCATCTCCATCTTCCAAAGAATCTCCAAACTCCTCTCCGAGCTATGACCCAACCTCAAATGCCACAACCTTGTCGCATCCAAGCCACAAGAACTATCAACACCTACACAAGTTTCACCTTCTACGGTCTCTCCACGAAGCAAATAAACACCATGAGCCCTAGCACCTTTCATGACCACAAGTGCCCCTTTCGAAACCCGTAAACAACCACTCTCAATAGTGATCTTACATCCAAGAGAATCCAATTGCCCCAAAGAGATAAGAGACTTCCGAAGTCCCGGAACATAGCGTACATTAGTGAGAGTACGAATCACTCCGTCAAACATTCGAATTTGCACGGAACCAACGCCTTGAGACCTACACATAGCACCATTTCCCATAATAATCGAATTTCCTTCTTTAGCAACAAGAGAAGAAAAACAATTCCTATTAGGCGTCATATGATACGATGCCCCCGAGTCGAGCACCCACTCACTACCGGAAACATCCGATGCTACCGCCGTCAACACATCTACGTCTTCCTCACCAACACCTCTCTCCACCGCTACAGATGAAGATGCTACTTCCCTTTTACCCTTCTCCTTGTCCGGACATTCATTTCTCCAATGACCGTGTTTCTTACAAATATAGCACTTGCCTTTCCTTTCCTTTGATTTTCCTCTCCAACCGGGATTCCTTGATTTAGAACGCCCCCGGTTGTCCTTCTTCACATATCTTTCCTTCTCCACAAACAAACCTTAACCATTACCGGCACTACTATCACCAACACTCAACTCCTTCATTTGATCTCTCAATTCCTCACTAAGAAGACCCGTCTTGACATCATCTAACGTCAATGTATCCCGGCTATAGATCAAACTATTTGAGAAACCCATATAACGGTCCGGCAATGAACATAACAATATCATCGCCTTTTGCTCTTCCTCAATCTTCAAATCTACTGCCTTCATCTTCATTAGCAAATCATCAAACACATTCAAATGTGCCTTTAGCGAAGTTCCTTCTTTCATCTTATAGGTGAAAAACGTTCGCAACAAGATCAAACGATTAGTTAGAGACTTCTTCATATACAATTCTTCCAACTTGTCCCAAATGCCCTTAGCGGTGGTCCCACCACTAATTTCGGAGATCATATTCTCTCCCATAGCAAGTTGAAATGTAGTAAATACCCACTCTTCCATTTCTTCTCTCTCGACATTCAAGATGTCCGTCGGCAACAAATGTGTATCAAACACCACTCGATGTACCTGATTCCTCCTTAGAACCGCTTTCATCTTCCATTGCCATTTTTCAAAATCATTATTGCCATTCCACTTGTCGATAAACAATTGCGATCCCGACGCCACATACGACCCACGCACATACGGCGCTATACCACTTGGACTAACCATTGAATTTCCAGAGTTATCCGTTTCCGGCATTTCAACAACCACTTACCAACTCCAAAGCTCTGATACCAAATGTTGTGGCGGATTTCAATCGAGACCACTCAAATTAAAATCCCCAAACGCAGCGAAAAAGCTAGATCGTGATAGATAGTGCAAAACAACTAATCACCACTCCGAATTCATTATATCCAAACCAAAGCACGATCACAATAACACCATAAGCAATATATGATAAGGAGCAATAACGAAAACAATAAATCACACACCTATTTATAGTGGTTCCACTAACGTCGCGTTAGTGTACATCCACTTTGAGAGATATCTTTTATTATCACCAAATAAGAAGAGTACAAGAGATTGGTTACAATGATCTATTCTTTTGAGAATCAATGTTTGTGGAGATTAGAATTGAAGAAAATAGAGTTTTGCCTAAAACCCTAGTTAATGGAGGACTAAACTCTTGATTAGATAATTGCTTGATTGATCTCATACCTCTTTCAAATGAAGAGAGCATATATACCGGTGGAGAAAACCCTGGCAAAAGACGAACTTGCCCCTGAATGAAACAACACAAAACCCAGCCCAAAAAACTGCAACTCGCCGGCTCAGACGTCTGGAACATGGCTCCAGACGTCTGACCGAACATTCGGGGGACTGCACCCTGTAGGACCAGACGTCTGGCCCATGCCTGCAGACGTCTGGCTACAGGCAGCCAGCACAGTGAAATTACTTCAGTTTGCTCCTCCGGACTCCGTTTCGCAACCCGTCTTCTCCGACACCAAATTACATCCATCCCCTTCAATTCACCTTCATATAGTGTCACAAAATTTAACAAAACATTGGCACATTTGATATACCAAAGAGTTGACAACCTATTCTTGACAAAATAATGCTGGATACTTTAGTACAATATCATGCTTGTACATACTTTTATGAACTTTAAACATGGATGCACATAATTGCAAGAGGTACGTTAACGACATTAAAAGAATTATAAATTTATACACATGCTTATTCTATCAAGTGACAAACTGCTAATGTTAATCGGGTTAGACCATGGTACGTGTTGCAGTTTGTACGCAAGTGAAACAAGTATTCAAGTATTGTGATGAGTTTGAACCATTTTTGGGTATTATGTTGAGTTTGAGCCATTTTCGGGTGTATACATTTGATGAATTTGGTAATATATGTGTCCATAAACATATGTAATCAAATTCATCAAATATGTTATATTCACCTCATGTTGTATTCATGTGTGAACAGTATCTAAACAGTAAGAAAATTAGTAAATGTTGCTGACAATGCCAATCCACGTACTAACTTAAAGGCATCAAATACTCCTTCAGTTCACCAAGAAAAATTATGGAGAAGGCAAGGTTTCTTGCGCATATGAAAAATTAATTTTAAATCTAAAGTTATCTTCTACGAATACTTAAGTAATTTACTAGATCCTAACTAAGGTATGTCCAAAATAGTTGTAAAGGTTTTAGCTAAGTGTTTCCCATAACATCTCAAAAGGATGCCTATTTTGATTAAAATTAGTCAACTATTTATGAATGATTGAATAGATGTAAGAAAGAAAGAGAAAAAAAATTATTTTAACAGTATATATATTGAATATTAAATAACTTTGAAACTGATACATGACTGGAAAAAGCGGCCTTCGCAAACTTTTGAATCCCTAATGGACTAAAATCAAGAGTGGAAAAAAATTCATCTACTTACCAAGATATTGATAGCTGTGAAGTCCTCGGGATTTGTCATACTCTTTGTTAGTTCATACACTCGTTCATTATGCCCAGCTGTAATCAAATCACAAAAGGTGAAAAGTTATAAATGGCAATATAAGGTTATAGCACATTGTTCATAGTAAACACAGTAATATAAGTTGTTCTTCAAATATACAATTGGTATATGAATGAAATAAAAGGACATGCCTTCTTTATAGATAAGCTAGTATATCTCAGCAATTTTGACAATAATATGGTGTTAATATGCTCCACTTTTAAGTTCCATCTGTTGGTTTTCTAGCTCAGGAAAATATATGGAACCATATAATCAACATAAACTTATTGTTATGATATAATAAGTGACCTGAATAATCATACTCAGCCATATAGGTCTTAAAAGATCTGTACAACATATATGTCATAATAGTATTATAATGATAATTTTTCAAAGGTTTAGCATCATATAGTCATGTAAATATTGATAAATTTTATGCTTTAAGCATAATTGAATAGGATAATTTTAGAGACACAAATGTATAATCTGCTCAATATCATATCATATTTTAAATGAAAGCTAGTTTACTAAGGGTCGATGTTTTATTAAAGAAAACACAATGAAAACATAATTTATAGAGAAAAAACATTTTATAAAGAGCAATGAAAACACTAACTCATCTTACACGGCAATCGAATGTAAAAGATCAATGTACTAACATAAGACCAAATTAATGTAAACCAAATAGTAATAATCTAAACTATTACCTTAGCCCCTTGCTGGTTGTAATATTAGATTCAACCACCCCCTTGATGTTCATTTGGTTAGAATAATGCTCTTATATCTTAAATATTAAAAATAATATATGGGACTATGGTCCAATATACCAATATGGATGTCAAAATAATCAATTGGTTTATGATATTACAGTGGCATTCCAAAATAATTCTAGTTACAATCGACATTGATAGATTTCTTGTAATATGGCTGCTCCTATTGTTATTGTGAGCCACACATCACATTTTAAAGAGTAACATAATATATACACTTTTATTTTAATTTTTGATGAAAATTTCAAAGTTCTCTTCTGCAAAATTATTATTTATTACCTAAACGAGTGCCTCCATCTTCGAGTTATTAATTTGTGTGTGTACACACACACACTAATACTATTTGTTAGAACTTTAGACAACTCAATGTATGATTGCATATGTTATAAATTATGGTTGTAGCCATTTTAGTTTTGGAAATCTTCATCTATCATTTTCATTTTAAAGATAATTTACCATATGGTTTGTTGCTTTTTTCTACAAACCATTTGAAAAGTGCTCAAGCTTGATATGAATTTATTTTGAATTGGAAATCGTTGACTCACTCACCTTTTCCTTACATAGTAGTGACCATGAAGCTAAGAAAGACTCCATAGAAAAATGGTCCATAGAAAGTTTATTTATGAATCTTTTGAACACAAATATGTAGTCTGGATATCATATGGTGGCTTATGTAACAAGCACTTACATTCAATTCTACATATCTTCACGTGTTTCTTACAGATTGAATTTTATGAAGTGATTAAGTTACTAACATGGTTGATCCTTTTGCAAGTCATTTCTCGATAGTTCATGGTCACTGCCTTCGGATTTCCTTTTAAACAACTATACTTATACCACTCAAATTCATTTTAACCCAAATGTCCATCAGTTAATTAAATATATATACTTGGTAGCAGATCCAATATTTTGATTCGGTGGGTCACAATAACATAACTTCGTCAACAAAAACAAAAATGTGACCCGAAAGTTTACATTAGTTTAAAAATGTACTAGCTGCTGCCTTAGTGTATTAATGGAGAGCCAAAATTGTTTGGTAACAAATACTTTAAATCAACCAATATTTTTTTCTCATGAAAACATTCAATTTTGCATCCATCCAGCTTTTACGCGTATAATTTTAAAACTTGGTGAATTCACGGCTTCTAAACACTTTGCACATAAACAGTATTAGTGACTTCTAACAACTAAGTTTGCAATTATAACTTACTGCTTAATTTAAGCAATGCTTGGGCATAAAGTAGAAACAAAGTATGTACTAGCGATACCATTTAAATCTATCAAAGCAAAACTGTTTTTTTCGTTTAGTGTACTTTTTCATTCTGCATCTAGGGTAATAAGGAGTAACTCCAGCTAAAAAATTATGGTTATCATACATAGTAGGGCATAACCGACACTACTTAGAGGCTAAAACACATAATCATAATTATGTTGCATTAATATGCAAAATACATATAAATAATAACGACTTTGCAACAATACAAACCAAAAGCTCTTCTCTGTATAACATGGTTTTGTTTCCAATTCCAAGAAAGCTTCAAAGGGCCCTTTCAAGAAATAAGCACCTATGGTTCAAAAGTCGCCTTCAATTTTTTTACCATTTCATTTCTGCAATACATTTTTTTTGGAAACAATAGTCTACCTTGAAAATGATAAAAATAGTGTGGTATGGAAATGTTAACTCGGAAACCCTTATTTTACCAATTTGTCATTCAACATGAAATAGAAGATCAACAAGGCAAAGCATAGCCCTGATTTGAATCGTTTAAAACAGAAACAACAAAACACGACAATTAACATAAAGATTAAAAAAGAAATTCTTCCAAAAAGAAGCCTAATGAAAAATAACGAGATTGTTGAGGAGAAGTACATTACTTAGAAACGTACTTCGAAAATCCATACAGTTGTACTTAGCAGATAGGAATTACCACGTTGTCGATCTAGGGCTTGTGAAAAAATCTCAAGGAAGAGAGCAGATTGAAGGAAAAGTGGTACGAAGTGGAGGAGAGCAGATTAACGGAGATCAGTGGCATGAGACGGAAATACGTGGCACGAGACAAAAGAGAGAGGAATTTTGTTGAATGAGGGTAGAAACGTATCGATGGAGGGAAGGAGATGGAAAAAAAACGAAATGAGCTTTTAGTATTGGCAAGTATGGCGGCAAAATTTGGCAGTGTTGGAACAAAACAAAAACAAGTAAAAATAAATGGTAAAAATAATATTCGTTGCATTCACACTACAAACGCTACCAATAAATGCAAGTAAAAGTAGGTTTTCTTGTAGTGTAAGCATGAAAATTATCAGAGATTGATAGAAATCTAAACTCACAGTGGAAACAATAATAGGATAAGAATACTGATTATTACTATTACCTTAGAATTAATGGTATTCCTTTGATAGTAGATTGTCATATGAGCATTGAGCATGAGAGAAAAGAAGACTTCTCCAACAACTAAACACATCTAGCTTCAGTGACCTGTGCCTCTAAATCTATCCCGTGGGTTGTAATAAGGAGGGAGTCAGAACAATGTTCTAGTGACTTGAAAATCTATATATTGTCCATAACATAAATTTATACTGACTTATTTCCATTTAATTGTTATGTCTATTAAGGTTAGCAATTCTAGTTTAATCTTGCATTGCACAGACGATTACTTACTTACCCCTTCCTAAGGTACAATATACTGACGAAGCCTTATCAATCACCCAATACTTTCAAACCCATTTGCCACTTTATACTCCAAAATATGAAGTGGGCTCACCACAAAATACTTTTAAAAGAGAAATACGCAGATTTTGTCATTTAATACCTCAATAAAGGTAGACCCCATCGTTTAAGACCCATTCCCATGGTTGTTTTCTAACAATGTTGTCAATGGTCAATGGCGCCCCATCCTATACTCCATTCCCACATCCCCATCAATAACCTTCCTCTTGCTCTATCCATACCGCCCGTACCAACCCTCCATACCATACCCACTCTCTCCCGTACCCTCTCTTCTCCTACTACTCTCGTAATCTCCGACCTGCCCCTCCTCCACTGCCCCAACCTACTCCTTCTAACCATCTCCCACACTATCCTTCCATACCCCATCAACATACTTTTGTCTCTCACTGCACCCATCACACCACCCGGCCTCCCTCTGATCTGCCACGCACCCCTGGCATCGAGAACCCTTCTTCTAACATTGCTTTGAACCACCATGGCACCCCCTACCCTTTGATCATCTCTCTTCAAAGCTAAACCCATGAATGCAGGTAAATACATACCTATCAGATTTGATCTAGACTACATTGGTCAACCGCTGCAGGTTCCACCGCTCGTCGTTGATGAAGGTAAAAGCTTCTGGAGTAACTATTTAGTTGACTTCTCCCTGGATGATAACCTGCTTTCACAACCGTTATAAACCATCTCAATCACACTTGGAAGCTCAAAGGCACCTATTCTGTCAAGAAAGAACATGCTCACTACTATTTTGACTTCACACTACTAGAGGACCACCTCCTCATTCTCCAAAATGATCCACTCTTCATCAGAGGCAAAATGTTCATAGTTGCAAACTGGACACCGTCTTTTGGTAATATACAATCATACATTAAAAAAATACCTATATAGGTGCAATTTAATAACATTCCACTTCTCACCTGGACACTATTGGGAATCAACTGGTTGGCTTGCCACTTGGGTGATCTAATTTATTACAACGAAGCTACTAAAAAAATGACCAGGCTAGGCTATGCAAAATGTTTGATTGAAATCGATGCTAGCAAAAACTACCTAAACAAATCTATCTTGGTGAAGGTGATAATGTGAATGTTGTGGATGTTACATATGGCTGGTTACCACACATATGCACCACTTGCAAATCATTTGGTCACATTGACAATAACTGCCACAAAGCTATGCAACAAACTACTGGTATACTTCTTCCTGATATCCCCTTGACCCGAAGCTATAGCCTTCTGGACTCGAAGTTAACACACTTCCACTCCAAGTCTTTCCACTGCTAGTTTACTTACCAACTCCAAGTCTCCCACTTTAGACCCGGTGCAGCTGCTTAAAAATCATGGTGCTTCTACTTCTTTGACTCCAAGAAACACTTTTGCCCGTAAGCCTACACATTCCAAACCACCCAACATCAGGTCCACCACCACTCATCCCACTGTTGACCCACGACCAACTCTTCCAACCCGAACCAATGCTTTTACCTATGTTACCTCTTCCACTACTACTTTGCTCAACCAGACCAACTCTTTATCCCCCACTCTTCATAACAGTTTTTCTCCATTATCTGATACTGTGTGCATGTCCTCTGACATGCACAACCGCCTTATTGATCCTACTTACTACTCCTCCCATCAAAACACAACCAACACTAAGTACACTGATGTTTCTACTCCCTTACCACCCTACCACACCATTTCCACCAATCCTCCTAAAAATATTGTTATTCCAGTAACACCAACTTTACCCAACATTCACCTACCCCTTTCTATTACCAATGAACTCATCCAGAAAAAGATCATCACTCCTACCACATTCCATGAACAAAACATAATCCTCTCTGAACTTCAAAATACCTCTACTATCCCTGTTCCAGTTCCTTCCCCCTCCTCTCCCCACTTTTCTCCATTAACCACTCCTCAACATTACCTAGTTATGAACTTTTCTATGAACCAAACCCATCTTCTACTGCTGTCACCACATGCCAGAAAGCAAAGAAGTCTAAAGCCACAAAAGAGAAACATAAAGACAAACAACAAGCAACTGTACAAGACAACATGGAAACAACATTTTCTGAAGATGATACATGCAGTAATAAACAAACAAACTCATCTTCCCGGAAAACAAGGTCTGGAAAGATTGGAAAGAAGCAACAACAATCTTCCCTATGTTAGACAACATTTGTGCATGGAATGTCAGGGGTGCTCGCCAGACTTTAAAACAAAAGGAGATCCAAAATATTATATCTAATTATAATCTAGCAATGATTGCAATTCTAGAGACAAAGTTGGATAAACAAAAAACTGACAAGGCTTGTACCTACATTAACTCCTCCTAGAAATATATCAACAACCTTGATGCTGCCCCATATGGTCGTATCATGGTTATATGGAACCCATCCATATATTCTACCACTACAATCCTCTCTACTGATCAATTCATCCATCTAAAATGCACCCACAACCAGACTTCCACATGTTTCTTTATCACCTTTGTATATGCCTCTAATCATTATAACCACAGATGCTCCATGCTTAACCACATAAGCACCCTCAATCCAGTAACTGCCCTATGGTTACTATTGAGAGACTTCAACTGCATATACCTCACACAACAGAAGCATGGTGGCTCACCTCTTTACATGCATGACATATCTCCACTAAATCAAACTATCTCCACAGCTTCTATCATACCAGTCCCCATCATTGGCCCCTCATACACATGGAATACTAAAAAACATATCGATCCTAGAGCCTATTGCACTCTTGATCATTGTTTCTTTAACCACCATGCTCTATCCACCTAGCCTTCCCTACAATCCCATGTCACCTCTCCACTCATCTCTGATCACTGCCCTATCATTGCCAAATGGGGTGCCATACCCATGTCAACTTTTCCACCTTTTAAAATTTTTAACTTTTGGACTAAGCATATAGATTTTGAAATGTTTTTCTATAGGGTTGGAATATACCAGTGCAAGGTACCCAATGTATGTGCTATGAGAAAAGCTAAAAAACTGCAAGAAGATTATCAGATCGTGGGCCACCGCCACCTTTGGAAAGGGATCGAAAATCAGCTCAAATATTAGACAACAACTCTAGACAACTCAATTACAAATGCTTACACAACTAGACAATCTACATCTTTCAAACATGATATGAAAAAGAAACTTGCTATTGCCATAGAGGATGAACTAGAGATGATTAAACAAAAACTTGGAAAAGACTATCATTTTGATGGAGACAGAAACACCACCTTCTTCCATACTGCACTGAAGATAAAACAATCCAAATCACAGATTGTTAATATCACCGATAGACTTGGTGTAGGCCACACCGATGTTGATGGAATTAAATAAGCTTTTGTGGATTATTTCAGTCACTCTCTAAATGACACCAGTAACTCTATTGACATTTCGATCATTCCATCCCTTGGCTTGCCAAAGGTCAACAACTTAGAGGCCTGTGACATCATGTCCCCTATTACTGATGCCGAAATTAAAGCTGCCCTTTTTAGCCTCATCACAACCAGCACTGGTGGCCCTGATGGCTTCAACACACATTTCTATAAACAAACTTGGTCTCACATCTCCCCTATATTCTGCAATGCCATCCACCACTTCTTCAAAACTAACAAACTACTCAATGGTATTAACTCTACAAATTTAGCCATGATACCCAAAACCAAAAATTCATCGACTGTTGATCAGTATAGACTAATAGCATGCTGCTCTGTTATCTGTAAGTGCATCACCAAGATTATAGCCACAAGAATCAAGCCCCCACTTTGATCAAAATCAAACTGCCTTTTTGTCCTCGAGAAACATATCTGATAACATCCTCCTCACACATGAACTTCTAAGAGCATATAACACTGCCAACATTTCTCCCAGATGTATGCTCAAACTTGATATACAAAAGGCATTTGACACTATCTCATGGTTGTCTATTGCTACCATCCTATGCACCATGAATTTCCATGATCAGTGCATTGCTTGGATCTACACATGCATCTCGACTGCAAAATTCTCCATTATCATCAATGGAATAGTTACTGGATATTTCAACTCTTCCAAAGGCATCAGGCGAGGCGACCCGATATCTACCTATCTATTTATTACAGTAATGGAATCACTTAACTGTTTGATCAAACAGTCTGTAATACATAAGGCTTTCACCCTACACCCCAAATGCAGAAACCCTATGATCACCTTTCTCATGTTTGCCGATGATTTAGTTATATTTACCAAGCCTACAACAAAGTCCATTAACTCTATCCTACGAAGCCTTTAGTTGTTTTATACCATGACAGGCGTACATATCAACAAATCCGAATGACATATTTTAATTGCTAGGCTTAATGCAAATGTCTGTGAGACCATTATTGCACTATCTACCCTTAACCCAATGCCAACCAACTCTGTCTATCTTGGCATACCTCTAACCACCTCAAGAATTACTACCTCACAATGCTTGCCTATGTTTGAAGCCATTATCTCAAAGCTTACCACTTGGCCATGTTCCCTTTTAACACAAGCTGGCAGGCTCACCATAGTTACTACCATTGCCTTTGGCATTACCACATACTAGTCCAGGATGTTCATCTTGCCAAAGAAACTCTTAAGAATGATAAATTCTGCTCTCAACCATTTCCTATGGCAGGGTGACTGCTATTCTAAAAAGCTAGTCCCTATAACTTTCTAGAAACTATGCAAACCTAAATGATATGGAGGTCTAGGAATACCAAACTTACAACTGTGGAACATAGCAGCTGCAACCAAACATATTGATGCCCTACTTAACCATAAAAACACCAACCTTGTTAAGTGGATGAAGAGCAACTACCTTCGAAATAAATACTTATGGACCATGGACATACCACAAAATACAAGCTGGCTCTTTCGAAGTTTCTTAAACCTACGTACCATCTTGTGTCCATATGTTATCTACACAACATCACCACATAACAACTGTTAATTTTGGCATGACCCATGGGGTGACATGGGTCTAATTCTACAACTGAAAATGGGATATGAACTTAGATGTTTGATTGGCATTCCTGCTAGTGCACAGGTCAACACATACTATATCAATGATGCTGTCACATTACCAAGCTCAAGCAACCCATACATCAACCAGCACTGGAAGACCATCAAGCTGAACTATCTAAAAGCCGAGAAGCAATGTCTACTGTGGACTACTAAACATAAACAACACTCCATAAGACTGGTATATAGAGCACCGAATCATCATAATGCTCTTGAAAAAGATAACTGGTACAGAAGAACCTGGTGTACAGAAGATAAGCAATGTGACAACTTGCTTCTTTGGAAAATCCACAAAGCTGCCTTACAGACTAAACACAAACTATATGAACTTGCTCTCATTCCAGATAACAAGTGTGTTTTCTATAAAATAGTTCCTGAAATAATCTTACACCTTTTCTTTGAGTGTCATGTTATACATGATGCTTGGAAGGACTGCCTCACCAAATTACAATTAACTCTGCCGCAAAACAATTATACTCAAGCATGGAGACGAATCTATCGACAGACGAGACGAAAAGACTAGAAAACTAGAACACTTCTTTGTGCAGTTAAAATCTTCATACAAGTTTACTAGAACGAGAGGAATACGCGAATATTTAAGTTAAAGAAGAGATATCCATTAAATATTTTGAGTGAAGTAAATTACGAGATTGCTCTCAACATGAATTAGTGGAGAAGAAAATAACAAACAATAAACATCTCTTTTTGGACTGTGAATTGACACATGCTAATTTTAGCATGTATTGTTTTATTTGTTTCCTCTCCGTTTTATTAATTCTTCCTCTTTGTTGTCTACGTACTTTATCTTAGGTTTTGTAAGTCATTATGTCCTTCTTTTTCTATAATAAGAGCTGGTAGGGGACCGAGATAAAACCCCGCTTGCCTTTGTAAATAAAAGATGTTGTCAATGGTCGGTGGTCCTAGCGACAAAGACCTCCAACCACTATTTAAGGCTTTTGACATTTAATGTCCAACTATTACCGCGTCTATCGCCAATAAAATTGTAGCGATGTAAGAGACAATACCAAAGCCACTTAATACCTTTAAAAGGACTAGATAGACTTCTAACCAATTAATACCCATATTCTAGGCAGGTCCTACATCACTTAATACTTGTTCTCCAAGTGGACTCCTCACTGATACTATTGTTATTACGACTATAGCAATGTGAGAGACTGTTCTCAAGCCACTTAATACCTCATTAATAAGGACTAGGCAGAGCCCTGACCATTTAACACCTATTTATAGGTAGGGCATTGTCATCTAATACCTAACCCCAAGGCGGACTCCTTACTGGTACTATCTAGTTGACATCGCTTGGAATCTCACTAGGTTATTTAATACTTCTTTTTTCGAGAGAGGTGAACCCTTAGATCAGTCACTTAATACCTCAAACTCGAAGTGAACCCTTCCCGAGATATCCACTGTCACTCTTAATTATATATATGGAATCTCATTAGGTTACTTCTTTCAGTAGGGAGGCAGGCCCTAAAATAGCCACTTAATACCTCAACGCTGAAGTAATCCCTTTTAAAGACATCCTTATTTATTTGGAATCTCACTAGGTTACTTAATACTTCCTTTTAAGAGAGAGGCGGACCTTACAACCACTTAATACCTTAAACCAGAAGCGAACCCCTATAGAGATATCCCTTACCTCTCCTAGTTCCAAATTTGGACCATCTAATACTTTTTAATTAAGAAAGCAGGCCCAATCGCTCACGCCATCATAGGTCCTAGGATTAGTGATATCTCACATCTGTAGTAAGTGCACCCGACTATTGTTAGCCTCAATGTGAAGGACAATCTCCGTCGAGTGACTCTACTGATCTCGCATTACTAACCTACTAAGTCCAATTAATCATTCTAATTCTTTACTTATATTATCTTAGGTAGACATTGGACCTAGCTTACTAATTTCCTTTTTATTTAAGGCAATAAGATTAACCTTAAATGCTTATATATCCATAAATCCTCTTTTATTGCTCATAAATGTCAATTCGTCCATAAAATCCTAACGGACATTTCCTAAGTCATTTATGTATGATTACTAATTTTAAGTTAGTAATCTTTTTAACTATTCCATGGTTATTAATTTAACTTCTTTATTTTTCAATCTCATTAATCCATTTACCATATCAAATTATTGCAATTCCCGTATTTATTACCATTTATTTTCCATTTATTAGAGTTACAACCTTTTAAATTCCTTTTTTATTAATTAGTTATCCTAAACGTGAATATTACATGTAAGCATCGTTATTAGCTAAGTTTTATTTTAATTATTATAAGCGCAGTAAATTACACACAAAATATCTACTTTTATCAAATATATTCTAGTTATATATCATCACTAATATATCCTTTTCCGTGTTCAGTCGTTGGAATCATATCTAAAAAGGTTATCTGCTATAATTAGCATAAATTAGTCCAAAACAAAAGATTTAACTTTAAAATATAAAAGATTACATCGTTTGAAATTACAAGGAATAATCATTTCTTTTTATTACTGAAATAGACAAACTATAATGAATTCATACTTTACACATCTCTTTCTCTTTTTATTTGCATCTATTCCTTGTTAGATCAAATGCTGTATTTGTCTAAAAGGGAAAGAATTCAAACTAATTTACAAATATTAAACAGATCTAAATTCCAACAATCCAAACGTAGAAAAGTTTACATTACAACAAGATTAGGGTAATAATCCAAATTCATAATAATATTATACAACTTATTTCAGATCAAGAATAAAACTTTAACCCAAATCAATATTCTAAATTCATACTTTTGAGACTGATTTCCAAATTAGGTTGTAAACAATTCTAAATCAATTCATAAACATGAATATGTAGGTGATATTTATTATATTTAGATTATATTCAATTTGTTGTCTATAACTGATATACAGTTATCCAGTTAGGCATAATAATCAAATAAATACCAACGGATAATTTTCATACTGTAACAATCTATAGAATTTCTCACTCATATTTTAAAAGCGATCCAAATCTCCAGATCTGAAGTAAAACCTTTGATTCATCTCCAAATTATTTTTAATACAAGAAATATGTTTAAAAAGGGTATATATATATATTAGAATTACAGATCTTATAAGAGATTTGGGATCAGGAGAGAAAATAGATACGAATATAAACAAATTACCTCAAATACGCGTACAGTTGTTTTTCTTCTCTTCTCCTTTTTATTAGATTTCCATTCTTCTCCAATTTGTATGAATATAGATATAAATATCTTATTTTTATAATTTAGAAAGAAAGTGGAGAAGAAGAGATGGAAGATCTTCGCTACTACCTCCAGAAAAATATAAGAAGAGAATGGAGGGTTAAGACTGAATTTATAGGAGCAAAAATCAACCTCAATCGTCAAATCGAAATATATTAAATTCGGCTGTTGGGCCTAGGCTAAACCTAGCCACCACACATGAAGTGGTCGATCGCCTCCTACCTAGAGGTCAACCTCCCATGGTCGACCGGTGGGTCTGGATTAATTTAGTTAATTTTCTTATTTATTTATCTTCGTTCTGAATTCGTTTTTCGTCCTTAGCTTCTTCATTTGGAATCCGATCGCAATACTCTAAATATGAAAGTTGGTCAGAATTTCACCACGAATGTAATGGTGCAAGTTTTGTGGTCAACTCCATTGTTTGCATAAATTCTATTTTTGGAGCCTAATTAATTAACTAACTGATTAAATAACTAACACCAAACTATGGGGTGTTACAACGGAGGTTAGAGTTTTGTTATATGTCTTTATAACGAGAGAGTGGGCAATTTATGGTCAATAAGATATCTAATATCAAGTCTCTTTCTCTATTGAACAAAAGACCAAGTTTTTCACCCCTCTTCCTTTGCATCTAACATGGCTGACCTCACCCTTATAGGGTTTATGGACTTCAGACCTAATTAATACATCACACATATTAATTATTTATTTAGCCCATATATTTAAATAAATTAGTATATAATTTTTTTATTTTATTTTAATTAATTTTAAGGCCTCAAATAAATAATAACATGTCATAGAGAATTCAACACAACATTTATTAATTTTGTTATTAATTTATAACGTTTATAAGTTAATTTTGAATTGGTTAAACTCAAAAATTAGCTAACAACAAGATTGTGTTTACTTCTTAGTATAAACTTGGTCCTTAGTTAATATTTAAATAGCTGAAGCTTATATGGACTTTGCAGAAGTAAAATATTAGGTACAAGTTCAGTCACCTAAAGATTATTTAGGCAAAATCCAATTTCTAATCTTTATTCACTACAAGAAAATATGCTTTTAACATCATCAGTTGAGAGCATTTGGATCCAAAATGTTGTTTTAAGTCTTATTCAATAGGTAAAATATAAATCAAAATGCTACAATGATTCAAATTTCTTAGGTGGGCTTTCTTTTATTTCATTGGTTCATAAAAATATTCTCTCATTCTCCAATTTCACTTCTCCATAAAAATTCCTAACTCTTAGCCACAAATAAATGATTGGAGATCCAAATAGATCACATTCACATTCCCTATGGCACATTGCTCCAATTCCAACGCACTGCATCCAAGGTAACAACATTCATGCTCATCACCGTTTAATCCATTTAAAGTATTTCTAAACACCCATTTCTATTTCGTTTTTAAAAAAAATTCAAAGCTATTTCATTTTTATTGTCTTTTGGTGATGTAACGCAAGGTCTTTTGACCCCTGAATGTTGACACTATTATGTCCACAGTATTCACGTGCCGAGCACCTAAGCGCTAGGAAGACAAACTGTTAGGGTAAAGAAAAAGTAGAAAAGAAAATGAAGAAGAAAGAGGAGAACAAAAATATTAGAATCTCACACGCGAAATGATAACATATAATATCAAAAGATAATACATAGAGCTACCCTAATATACATAGTATTTTAGAGTTACTAATCAAAGTACTATCATCAGCTTGGATAGTTAAAACAGTCTGTCCTTACAACTGCTGATATAGATACATAAAGTAAAGCAGTGGAAATAAATACTACAGTAGATAATCATCCAGCTCCCCTTCGAGAGCTCAATGAATCATAAACGAAAATATGCCTTTCTTAGACTACTTGAAAGAGCAGCCATAGAAATAAAGGAAAAATAAAACGATAGTTCGCACATAAGTCTAATGTGAGATACTCAAGAAATATGTAGCTAGCATGTAATGGTACTCTTATGACTGTGTGGAATGCCATAATGGTTATGCCCTCAAATGAACCGCTATCTAATAAGTACATAATGTGATATAGTGGATAATGTCTAGGTTGAAGAATATATAAATCAGAAAATAGTCCTTGGTGCTTACATGAACAAATCACAACAGTATTCAATAGGTGTACAACCAAATCACTAAGACAAGTTCGCATATGGTTTTTCCATGGAGACACCTCCAACTTAAAACCGAAGCGGATCTCCATGATAAGGATCAGAAGTCACCTTATGAGCATCATATATCTTTAGATAAAATATACCATAAGGCAACACAACATGCCCATGCCTAAACATGTGAACATGAACCACGTAGAACCAAGTATCGTCAAACCCTTTGGGGCCCATATATCGAAACTACCTCTAGATATGGAGTTGATGCACCCCTCTGGCTTAGCCAAACCCTTGGACTGTGCATCCTACTCTGTCTTTAGTCATATACTAATGGTGAATTCACATTCAGCATCTCAACACATGAGCCATCATCACTCGAACATGTCATGAAACCATACATGGATTCCAACATCTCAAACAGATCTACTTCCAAGAGATTGATCACATATCTCAGTATTGAAGTGGTTTTCGATAAGTAAAATACTTACCGGTACCAGTCTACTCAAGACTAAATCGGCGAATTTTAATGACATTGAGAACGACCGCGTATGGAAACTAAGTCTCATGTACTTATCACGTTTTCGACCAATTCAACTTCTACTATCCCTCGGTCAAGAGTGAAGTCTAATGTTCTTCTACACCCAACTTGAATCATCATTATTAACTCTCATAGACAAAATCAAGTCTACTTCATCAGGTTTAAGTGCTAAGCACACGACTAAATACTTTCCTTATACAAGTGATCACAAGAAGCAAAATTAACACACACAAAGCATGATCAAGTCACATAAAGGACTTTTAATCTCCTTTTATTTAATTAATCCTTTATTAATTAAAACCTCTTTTATTAGTAAAAATCCTTTTATCTAATAAAACTTCTTCATTTAATTAAAACTTCGATCTTTAATCAAAACATCCTTCTTTAATTAAAACTTCATTCTTTAACTAAAATTTCTTTAATTAAACTTCTTTTATTTAGTTAAACCTCATTTATTAATTAAGCTTCTTATTAATTAAAACTTAACTTATTTAAAATAATTCTGATTAATTAAAACGTAACATTTTAGTACTTGTATATAGATTAATTTCCCTTTTTAAAGCTATATACTTATATTCTACTACTCATGGATTTTATGATTGATTTATACTATTTTCTATACTTCAAAATTATTCATACACTTATCTCAAAAGGTATAAGTATACTCACAAATCATTACCAAGATTTACTTACTTTAAGTTATAATCAAATAGTAAAAAACAAATGTTACTTAAACATTGTTACTATAAACCCCTTCTCTTTTATAAGTTAAACTTTTACTTTTTCTATTTTTTTAAAGATTCCATACTTGTTATTATCTTTTAAATTCCATTATTAATGATCTAATTTTATGATTAATGGTTTAAGATAAGTATTACTTAAACACTATTACAACAAACCCAAAACCCATTTCATACTTAACCAATTTCTTTATAACTTGCTTTTTAGAGATTTAATTTAATTTTAGGGGTTAAAGACAATTGTTACTTAAACAATGTTACTACAAACCAAAACCATTTTACTAGTTATCTTTAAAATATTCATTATTAAATATCTAACTATATTCCTAAGTATAATCAATAAGGGTTAAAAACAACTATTACTTTAACATTGTTTATTACAACCCAAAGCCATTTTTATACTTATCATTAACTTTAAGACATTAATTTTAAAGATCAAAGCATATCCACATTTATTAATCAAGGTAATACACTTTTAAATTAACCTCTCAAAACCATTTACTTAACTTAAGTTTTAAAAACCCAAACTTCCTTTACTAAGTTTATAAAGTATTTAACTTAATTTTTTATAACTTTTATATATAGACACACACACACATGTATATACACTTTTTAAAATACTTTTTATTATGTTAAAGTACTTTTAAACTACTTAAAAATATATTATAATTATCTATATAGAATATTATGTAAAAATAACAAATTTTGAAATAAATAGAAAACCCAAAAATAAATGTGTTTTAAATTAAAAGCCTCTTAGTCAAAAAATTATAATTAATTATTAAAAATATATTTAAACTTCAAACCAATTTTGAAACACTCTAATATAAGTTAGAAAACAACCCTAAAGGATTAAAGAAAAATATTGAATCAAAATATCATTTTTACCTAATTTAAAGTCTCAACAACATACTACAACATTTACAGAAATGCTGTTTAAAATTTTGTAATACTTAAAACCTCTTTTAAAGTTTCAAACGGTAAACAACAACATTTATAGAAATACTGTCTAAAGTTCTGTTATACTTAAAACCATTTGAAGTTCAACAGAAAACAATAGTATTTTAGGAAATGCTATCAAGCAATTTGCAATAAGATAAGGTGTTTCAAGAATACAACATTTTAGAAATGCAATCTAAGTATAGAAATGCAATCTAAAGTTCTAGGCCTATTTTTTTACTTGATTTTGCTACAACTTTGAGTCTAGTTTTCGATGCTTAAACGATTGATTTTTGACCCAAATTTTTTAAGGTAGTTATTATACCTAGGGTATTTAAATCATGAAGAGAAACCCCTAAGAATATCTTTTAATAGGGAATTGAGGTCTGCTTCACTTCTAATAAGAGGTACTAAGTAACTAGGACAGGAATTTTCCTTGACTTATATTAGGAAAGTCTACATTGGATTTCAGCTGTGGGATGTCGACGAGCTATGTCTTCAAGGAAACTTTAGAATGAAACATTGGATTTTAATTCATATCATTTGAAATAATAATATAAAAACATATCTTTTGTATTCCAAATCTTACATTCAAGATTTAACCAAATATTTTTAAAACGATATCAAATACTTTGTAAATATTACTAAGTATCATGATCCCACTTTCACAAACCAACTTCCCAAATATTTTTAAAAAAATCCATAGAAAATATACATATAGATCGAGTAACACAAAAATGGTACAAGGAACTGGGTCTTACCAAGTAGCATTATATATCCCTTTACTAAGAAGGGTAATACTAAAGAGAGGTTCTTACCATCCGAACACGTCTTTATCCCATTTTTGGTCACTTTTGAGCCACTCGAAGTAGGTAATATAAAAATACTTTGTTCCCAAATCGACTCCTCCATTCCGAGAGCAACCTCGAACTCAAAGAAATCCTAAAACTCTTTTCAAAATATTAGTCTTTTAAAAATACTTTTAAATAATATTATTATTTTCTCCAAAACCTTGAAAAATAATTTTCAACGCACCGAGATTTAAGTTCTCAAATTCTCAGTTTAAATCATTTTTTAGTTTATAAATCATATTCTAAAACCATATTTATATAAATTCACCTTCTTATATTAAATATTTTCAAAAATATTTATTCTTAAAATATATTATCTTTCTTTGAGATTATATTAAAAAACTTTTATATTAAAGTTAACTTTTAACCCAAAATTATCTCCGAACGCCTTGTAGCCAAACTATGAAACTTAATTCACAATGTGTTCTTTCAACATTCCCGCAATTATTGTCAAGGACTTATAGTTCAAGTGGTTAGAGTACGACGCACTAGACAAAGGTTTTAAAGATTAATGGTTCGAGCCCACGAGACATCAAAAGAGAGTGCTCTACGCTTGAATAGAGTATCACTCATGTATTCAAAAAATATGTTCCCACAATATCATCTACCTAACCCATGTTGCAAAAGGTAGATTATTTATAAACAGGTTAAACACAAAACAAAAATCAATAATAAATAATCAATGTTCATAAACTGGATGACCTTATTAAGCATAAATGAGGGATAAATAATGAACATCATTAATCCCTACATAAATAAACTACAGTATCAACATACATTTATATATTACCAATATATAACAAATACACATACGTTCTAATGTATATAATACACTCAACTCATGCCAGGGCATTCCGTTATCCTATCTCTTAATGAGTTATACCTAACCAAAGCCAAGGTTCTTGCTTAACCTTCAGCTCTGATACTACAATGCAATGTAAGTTCTTTTTCGACCACTAAATGTCGACCCCAGTACATCCATGGTATTCACGTGCTAAGCATCCAAGTGCCAAAAAGATAGAACGTTAGGGTAAAGCAAAAGAAGAAAAGAAAAGGAACAAGAAATAGGAGAACAAAAACATCAGAATCCCACATGTGGAATGATAACATATAATATCGAAAGATAATATACAAAGCTACCTTAATATACATAGCATTTTAGAGTTACTAATCATAGTACTATCATCAACCTAGACAGTTATAACAACCTACCCTTACAATTGCTGATATATATACATAAAATAATGCAGCAAAAATAAATAGTATTGTAATGACCCTAGATTTTAATTTATTTAAATTGATAATTTAATGAATTTTTGAATAAAAATTAGGAAATAAATCGATAGAGTGATGCGAGTTTCCCCGAATCAAAATAAATTTGGCATAAATCATTTACATTTAATAATATCATAAATAAATGGTTTAAAAATAATAAATAATAATAATAATACATAATAAATTGATGGTTAATAATAATTTGAATTTATAAATTTAATATAAGACAATAAATATTAAAGTAAAATAAATAATTGAGTTTATAAAATAATACAAGGCAATGAATGTAAGTTAAACAAATAAAGTAAAATATATTCAAGTGGGTACAAATGAAAATATAAGTAGACTTAGAAAACAAATCAAAGTACATACGAATATGAGGCTGTAAGCAAAAATAGAAACATTTGTACAAACTAAAATCATCTCAGCCTCCTTAGCCTGCAAAAGAAGATATATAAATGAGGTAGGATGTAAACAAAAACAGAAAAGAATATGCAAGAAGAAAAGAAAGAAAGGATAAGGCTGTAGCTTATAAAATAAGGCAAAGGAAAGCAATGCATTGTACAGCCGAGATAAGAAGAAAAATATAAATTTTGTACAAGTAATAAATGCCATATCCTTTAGCCACCACAACAAGTACCTTCAGCCTCCAAACCAGAGAAAATATCCCTGCCTCTTGTACAAACAAAATTATATCACCTTGTACAAAAGCATATCATCACCTGTAAACTTGCTTTCTCATTTTCATTCCAGTTTCGTTCTTGAAGCTGAGAAAACTTAAAGTAATTATCATTCAAACTTTAGCAAAAACTTCAATTAAAAATAACCATACAAATTCATGAAAGCCAGAGATTAAAGATGGGAGTTTCAGCTTGAATTTCAGAAACCTGTTTCAAAGAGAAACTCTGTTCTTCTTCTTCTTCAAAATCACTGTGAGCAACTTTGTTTTTTTCCAGACTTCTTTGTTTTCACCTGTGAGTAAACAATGTTTCTTTTTACCTAAGTATTATTAAACTTGAGAATAAAAAATTATGTGTTTGTGAATATATTAAGTGATAAGCTCAGTTTACAGATGTGGATTTATTTGTCCCCTTATCTTCTCTGTTCTTAGTATTCTCCTTCATAACTGAGTTACAGTTTTAAAAACAAATAAGAATACTTCAATCTCATATCACTTAATCGATATCAGACCTCTGTTTCAAAGGCTAATGAGTGTGTTAAGGTATCAGTTACTATAATAGAAAAAAAAATTAGTTTTACCTAAAACAAAAATATACAGTGTGTATAAACTTGATTTCACTGAGCAAATTTAATTTTTCCATAAATTCGAATGAAACAAATTCGAGATTCACTTATATGGCCTGAATCGGCAGTAGATGATAGGAATTTTAAGCCTAAATTTATGATTTTTAGATAAAGGGTTTAAGTGCAGTTCGAATTTGAAATAAAACTACATTTCCACCAATTCTAAGAAATCGAATCAATATAAAAGGTTGAAATTTGAATTGGAGCAAGTTTGAGCATCTAGGATTACGAGAGAATTGTCGAATTATTTTTCCATTGCATAGATTTTGAATACGAGATTAAACTAGGGTTTAAGAACCCATTTTCGTTCAAAGCAAAAACGTCGGAGCTGCGCCGTCGATAGGCGACCGGATTTCACGTCACCGGCGCCATTAGAAGCGTCACATGTCGACGAAGCCATGGACCAAAATTCATGGTCTCTAACGATCGGAGGAGGCGGGACAAGGCGTTTGTTTGAGGGTTCTGTTCGTTCCAGTTTTGGGTTTGGGGACGAGATTTACAAACCATAATTAGTTCGAGCTTTTGAGTGTTCGAGAGATTCGAGAGCATCATCGTGGACGTGTTGGCGACCAGCAGTTCTGCCGGAGGTGATGATTCCAGTTGTGCACGTGCACGAGGATTGGTGGCATGTCAGCGTGATTGGTTGGGGAAGAAGAAGTTGGTCTGGGGTTTTCTTCGTGTTTTTCTCGTGTATTACTCGAAGCACGTTCGAGTTTGACTCGAAGTATTTTTGTCTGGCCTCGGGTAAGGGTTTGTTCCAGGTTTTAAAAATCTGAAAACCTGTCTGTTTAATTTTAAACAGAACTTGAATTTAAAGACAAATTTGTATATAAGTAAGTTTAATTTTGAATGGAAAGGTAAATGATTGTATTAAACTTGAAATTGCAAGTTAAAAATGTAATGTGATTTAAAAGCTTAAAATTTAAGTAATTGAATTCAAAGGCTTTCCATATATAAGTTTCTTATGTAAATAATAAATATTCTTTTCATTTATTTTAAGGTTTATAAATTGATATTTAAATTGGTTAATATAAAAATATATGTTCATTTTGAATCTTAAATTTAAAATGGAATTTAAATTTAATCTTAAAAAGGGTAATGTTTAAATTACACTTAAAATGCTTAGTGAAATCATTAATAAAGAAATAAATTATCTTAGAAAAATTACGGCAGTAAAATGATTAAATTAATAAGATGATTAAAGAATGATTTATTTAATTTATAAATAAATAATTTAGATTAATTTATAATTGGGAATGATTAATAATGAATTAATCTAAGATAATTTCTCAAGAAGGCAATTGAAGAAATGTTATTAGTTAATGAAGTTAATTAACTAGAAGTTATTAAGTAATCAAATTTATGTGATGAATTTTGATAAATAATTAGATTAATTAATTGAGATAATCAATTGTAAATTTTTAATTACTTTATGAAAGCAATTAAGGGGTCATTGGTTTAAAGGTTAATTAATAAATGATTAAAGGTCAATTAATTAAAATGGTTTATCATTAATTAATGATTAATTAATCAAGATTTGTAGTTATTCATAAGTAATTAATCTAGTATAAATTAATTATGATCAGATATTAGTTAATCCTACTTGTGAATGTTTGGACTTGACTGAATAATTGAATTGTTTGACATCTTTGTAATTGTGATGCTTTGTGATATGAATTACTTTGTGCTAAGCTGTGATTTCTGTTTCTGTGATATATTACTATGTGAATATGAAACCCTTGGCCCGTAAAACGGCACTTGAATTTCGATGCGACAGGGAGTCGGATTCCAGTTGGTTATCCAAAACCCACATCGAATTTGTAATAGTGAATCTTTGTGACTGATAAATTTATTTTATCTATGAATCTGTTAATGAAGATAAGCGTTATCGATTATACTGCTTATCGATATATCTGTGATGATTTATGTTGCACTATTGTGTGTGAAACCCCTGGACTACACTTTTACACACACAAATATGGATTTCATGTGGATATCGGTTAAGTCACAGATAATTTAAATTTGATGTTTTTGAAACTGAAATTTTAATTTCAATTGATTTTGGAAATTAAAAATTTGGGTTTAAATGTGAAAAGCTTTTGAAATGGAATTTCAAAGATGAAACTTATTTTTGAATAATTTGATGAAGTCTTGAAATTTAAATAATTTGATTTAAACTTAAATTCAAGATTTGAAATTGAATTCTATGATTTAAAACTAGGGATTAAAGATGTTATACCCGTTATATAAGGGTTAAACTATTTTAAGAGTATTGATTTTGGAATGTGAATATAATTCAAGGGCTTTAACTCGTGCAAATATAATTGAATTTTTCTTAAACGAAAACTATTTGTTTTCAAATAATAATAGCTTTCATATGAGAAGTGAACTTCCAATTTGTGTTGAAAGGTTTCAAATTTAAATGAAATTGAAATGTTTTGAAAGGCTATGAATGAATTCTTTTTGAAAGCAATGAATTGAATCTGTTTATTTTTAACAGATTTGAAAATGATGATTTGTTTAAAACATTCGAAATGAAATTGTTTTGAAAGCTACAAGTTGAATCTTTGTTTTAAAGATTTAACGAGTTAATCCAATTGAAACGGAAATTGTTTTGAAATCTGTGAATGGATTTTTGTTGAAACTGAGTGAACTTTGTGAAATAAATCTTTTTGTTTAAAAGATTTGAAATGGTAATCGATTGAAACCATTTAAAAAGAAGTTGAATTATTAAGTTGTGACTTAATTGAAATCACATATCCATATGTTTTTAAATATTGCGCTCGTTATTCGGGTTAGCCGGGAAAAGACATTTGTGTCATATAACCCATTCCGAATAATGATACGTCTTAAATGGATAGCATTTGAAGACCGGTGATGAAGACCTGATATTTTCGAAAACGAAAGGACAACTCGTCGAATGTCTCTGCATCGACTGGCCCCGATATAGATATTTTATCACCCTTTGTGATGGGAAGTTCGGACGGGATTGGGAATACCCGGAATTGCAAGGGCTTCGTAAGAAGTGCCTTCGGTTCTGTTCGAACCCGGAAAAGACTTGTATGGTTACGTGTTTGACATTACACTTTGAGATATAAAGCTGATTTCTTTCAAATACATTTCTGTTGGTGGCGGAGAATTTATTCTCTTAGCTTAACACCCTTCTCTGAGACGTACGAGCTCAGGGGTTATGTAGTTGAAATTTATCAGCGATATACTCCCAATTTGGTAATGTGACATGCTGATTGTTGCTGTGAAATGATCATTGTTTGATCATTTGTGATATGATCATTTGTTTGATCATTTATCTTTGTGATCATTACTTTGATCATCTATTGACCCAAAGCATGGCTTTGTGCCAAAGCGTAGCTTTGTGGACGAGACTTCGTCGGACCTCACACCCCGGAATGGTCGAAACAGGAAAGATGCAGCAAGGTTATTAGGGGGTAGCGCCCCTTTAGTGTATGCCATTCCTTCTGGATAGAGGTGGTATCATGGTATGGAGCCCAGATATTTAACCTATGTTGTTGCTGCTAATTCATTACTTTGTGGTTGTTGGAATCGAGGATCCTCGGGAAGATCAGTTACGATCGGGGGATGACATATTCGTGTCAGTAGTTACCCAGTTAGGGGTAACCCGGCCTTGTGTTGGCAGAGATCTAACCGTAATGTTAGGTTATTTCTCGGGACGTCTTTCCAGAGGCGTTTCCATGTGGCAATGGGAAGTTCCTTGGCCTGACCATTTATTCGAAATCCAAAGAAATAATACGAGCCTTTACAATTTCAATTGTATAACCTGTCTCCTCAGGAGGCAGCTATAGCAGGCATAATATAATGGTACCTATGCTAGCTAAGATTTATATTCTATTTTCGAAATGTTTTCCACTATGCACTAATAATAATATCAAAAAGGATTTGATTTTGCGTAGTAAGCATCTTTGACTATCATAAGAAGAAATCTCCTCCAATTCTGCGTTTGCATTGTGTGTGTGGCGGGAGGTCTTATGGTAGTTTCATTTTCCAAAAGCATTGTGAATTGACTTTAAAATTCTCTGCTATTTGTTTTGAAGAAAAACTATTTTTGTTGCTCACACCAGTCCCATGACTGATCCGGAGTTTATTGTTTCTTTCCTAAACTCTGGATGCTCAAAATTTTCTACACTGGCAGTCTAGAGTTGGGTTCTTCAGATAGTCAGGTTAGTAGATTTTCTGGAGCTAGTTCAGTCTTTGGATATGGACTGCACTTGCTTATCTTTGTGCATCGTTATTGGGAGTTCTAGCTATTTCTGGATTGGTGCTTTGAAGATGGAGATTATCCGCTGCTGATGTTATCGTTTTCTTTTCCGCTGCTATTTGTTGTATCATATCTTTGATGTATATTGATATTCATTGTATCAGATATTGTATATCAATGTATTATTGTTTTTCTTCCGCTGTGTTATTACTTAACTGTGTTATAAGCTCCGGCGACTCGGATTTGAACGGTCGAATCTACGGCATTCGAGTACGATGTAAAGTATGGATGTCGATTTTCGAGCGCGAAAAATCCACGATCGTTACATTTGGTATCAGAGCTAAGGTTGAACTTTAGCTCAGGAGTATAACACGTTAAGTAGCTCATTAGAGATAGAGTGAAGTAAACTCTAGAATGAGTAATCCCTAAGATATTTGTTCGAACGTCTCAGTAAATTCTCTTACTATCCACTGATAGTGAGTATGAGTGCAAGAAGAGGATGAGATAGGGGACAAGGGAATACGACTCTAATGGTCAATACCCTACAACGGTGGAAACAAATTTCTTATCAATATTCTTTGATTCGTTTCCAAATTCTTTTCATTGTTTCGTGACAGCTCCAGAAAGAAGTTTCGGTGTGATGATGGCCCTACGAATCGTTGTAGAAAAACCATACTTCTTATCTTCATCGGTTTCTTATCAGTTTTTTATTTAAACTTTAATGAATATGAATTGGAAATTTTTTTTAATTGAGTTAAATTGATTAATAGAATATGAAGCTAAATTTGAATTAAATCAATAAAACGATATCGTTTGAAACCAAATTTTGAAATTCTATTGGAATTTCTTGGGTTGATCGAAGTCCGAAGAGGGACAAATTGGTATATATTTGGAGATATTCCGACTTGGATTTGGAATCCATATCTTGTGTTTTAGGAATTATAGGAGATCGAATCTGTGTATCTATCTTCGTTGTTTTCGTGCCTGCGAATTTCGAGGATGAAATTCTTTTAAGGGGGGGAGTTTGTAATGACCATAGATTTTAATTAATTTAAATTGATAATTTAATGAATTTTTGAATAAAAATTAGGAAATAAATCGATAGAGTGATCCGAGTTTCACCGAATCAAAATAAATTTGGCATAAATCATTTACATTTAATAATATCGTAAATAAATGGTTTAAAAATAATTAATAATAATAATAATACATAATAAATTGATGGTTAATAATAATTTGAATTTATAAATTTAATATAAGACAATAAATATTAAAGTAAAATAAATAATTGAGTTTATAAAATAATACAAGGCAATGAATGTAAGTTAAACAAATAAAGTAAAATATATTCAAGTGGGTACAAATGAAAATATAAGTAGACTTAGAAAACAAATCAAAGTACATACGAATATGAGGCTGTAAGCAAAAATAGAAACATTTGTACAAACTAAAATCATCTCAGCCTCCTTAGCCTGCAAAAGAAGATATATAAATGAGGTAGGATGTAAACAAAAACAAAAAAGAATATGCAAGAAGAAAAGAAAGAAAGGATAAGGCTGTAGCTTATAAAACAAGGCAAAGGAAAGCAATGCATTGTACAACCGAGAAAAGAAGAAAAATATAATTTTTGTACAAGTAATAAATGCCATATCCTTTAGCCACCACAACAAGTACCTTCAGCCTCCAAACCAGAGAAAATATCCCTGCCTCTTGTACAAACAAAATTATATCACCTTGTACAAAAGCATATCATCACCTGTAAACTTGCTTTCTCATTTTCATTCCAGTTTCGTTCTTGAAGCTGAGAAAACTTAAAGTAATTATCATTCAAACTTTAGCAAAAACTTCAATTAAAAACAACCATACAAATTCATGAAAGCCAGAGATTAAAGATGGGAGTTTCAGCTTGAATTTCAGAAACCTGTTTCAAAGAGAAACTCTGTTCTTCTTCTTCTTCAAAATCACTGTGAGCAACTTTGTTTTTTTCCAGACTTCTTTGTTTTCACCTATGAGTAAACAATGTTTCTTTTTATCTAAGTATTATTAAACTTGAGAATAAAAAATTATGTGTTTGTGAATATATTAAGTGATAAGCTCAGTTTACAGATGTGGATTTATTTGTCCCCTTATCTTCTCTGTTCTTAGTATTCTCCTTCATAACTGAGTTACAGTTTTAAAAACAAATAAGAATACTTCAATCTCATATCACTTAATCGATATCAGACCTTTGTTTCAAAGGCTAATGAGTGTGTTAAGGTATCAGTTACTATAATAGAAAAAAAATTAGTTTTACCTAAAACAAAAATATATAGTGTGTATAAACTTGATTTCATTGAGCAAATTTAAATTTTCCATAAATTCGAATGAAACAAATTCGAGATTCACTTATATGGCCTGAATCGGCAGTAGATGATAGGAATTTTAAGCCTAAATTTATGATTTTTAGATAAAGGGTTTAAGTGCAGTTCGAATTTGAAATAAAACTACATTTCCACCAATTCCAGGAAATTGAATCAATATAAAAGGTTGAAATTTGAATTGGAGCAAGTTTGAGCATCTAGGATTACGAGAAAATTGTCGAATTATTTTTCCATTGCATAGATTTTGAATACGAGATTAAACTAGGGTTTAAGAACCCATTTTCGTTCAAAGCAAAAATGTCGGAGCTGCGCCGTCGATAGGCGACCGGATTTCACGTCACCGGCGCCATTAGAAGCGTCACATGTCGACGAAGCCGTGGACCAAAATTCGTGGTCTCTGACGATCGGAGGAGGCGGGACAAGGCGTTTTTTTTAGGGTTCTGTTCGTTCCAGTTTTGGGTTTGGGGACGAGATTTTGAAATCATGATTTGTTCGAGCTTTTGAGTGTTCGAGAGATTCGAGTGCATCATCGTGGACGTGTTGGCGACCAGCAGTTCTGCTGGAGGTGATGATTCCAGTTGTGCACGTGCACGAGGATTGGTGGCGTGTCAGCGTGATTGGTTGGGGAAGAAGAAGTTGGTCTGGGGTTTTCTTCGTGTTTTTCTCGTGTATTACTCGAAGCACGTTCGAGTTTGACTCGAAGTATTTTTGTCTGGCCTCGGGTAAGGGTTTATTCCAGGTTTTAAAAATCTGAAAACCTGTCTGTTTAATTTTAAACAGAACTTGAATTTAAAGATAGATTTGTATATAAGTAAGTTTAATTTTGAATGGAAAGGTAAATGATTGTTTTAAACTTGAAATTGCAAGTTAAAAATGTAATGTGATTTAAAAGCTTAAAATTTAAGTAATTGAATTCAAAGGCTTTCCTTATATAAGTTTCTTATGTAAATAATAAATATTCTTTTCATTTATTTTAAGGTTTATAAATTGATATTTAAATTGGTTAATATAAAAATATATGTTCATTTTGAATCTTAAATTTAAAATGGAATTTAAATTTAATCTTAAAAAGGGCAATGTTTAAATTACACTTAAAATGATTAATGAAATCATTAATAAAGAAATAAATTATCTTAGAAAAATTACGGCAGTAAAATGATTAAATTAATAAGATGATTAAAGAATGATTTAATTAATTTATAAATAAATAATTTAGATTAATTTATAATTGGGAATGATTAATAATGAATTAATCTAAGATAATTTCTCAAGAAGGCAATTGAAGAAATGTTATTAGTTAATGAAGTTAATTAACTAGAAGCTATTAAGTAATCAAATTTATGTGCTAAATTTTGATAAATAATTAGATTAATTAATTGAGATAATCAATTGTAAATTGTTAATTACTTTATGAAAGCAATTAAGGGGTCAATTAATTATGTAATTGGTTTAAAGGTTAATTAATAAATGATTAAGGTCAATTAATTAAAATAGTTTATCATTAATTAATGATTAATTAACCAAGATTTGTAGTTATTCATAAGTAATTAATCTAGTATAAATTAATTATGATCAGATATTAGTTAATCCTACTTGTGAATGTTTGGACTTGACTGAATAATTGAATTGTTTGACATATTTGTAATTGTGATGCTTTGTGATATGAATTACTTTGTGCTAAGCTGTGATTTCTGTTTCTGTGATATATTACTATGTGAATATGAAACCCTTGGCCCGTAAAACGACACTTGAATTTCGATGCGACAAGGAGTCGGATTCCAGTTGGTTATCCGAAACCCACATCGAATTGTAATAGTGAATCTTTGTGACTGATAAATTTATTTTATCTATGAATCTGTGAATGAAGATAAGCGTTATCGATTATACCGCTTATCGATATATCTGTGATGATTGATGTTGCACTATTGTGTGTGAAACCCCTGGACTACACTTTTACACACACAAATATGGATTTCATGTGGAAATCGGTTAAGTCACAGATAATTTAAATTTGATGTTTTTGAAATTGAAATTTTAATTTCAATTGATTTTGGAAATTAGAAATTTGGGTTTAAATGTGAAAAGCTTTTGAAATGGAATTTCAAAGATGAAACTTATTTTTGAATAATTTGATGAAGTCTTGAAATTTAAATAATTTGATTTAAACTTAAATTCAAGATTTGAAATTGAATTCTATGATTTGAAACTAGGGATTAAAGATGTTATACCCGTTATATAAGGGTTAAACTATTTTAAGAGTATTGATTTTGGAATGTGAATATAATTCAAGGGCTTTAACTCGTGCAAATATAATTGAATTTTTCTTAAACGAAAACTATTTGTTTTCAAATAATAACAGCTTTCATATGAGAAGTGAACGTCCAATTTGTGTTGAAAGGTTTCAAATTTAAAATGAAATTGAAATGTTTTGAAAGGCTATGAATGAATTCTTTTTGAAAGCTATGAATTGAATCTGTTTATTTTTAACAGATTTGAAAATGATGATTTGTTTAAACCATTCGAAATGAAATTGTTTTGAAAGCTATTAGTTGAATCTTTGTTTTAAAGATTTAACGAGTTAATCCAATTGAAACGGAAATTGTTTTGAAATCTGTGAATGGATTTTTGTTGAAACTGAGTGAACTTTGTGAAATAAATCTTTTTGTTTAAAAGATTTGAAATGGTAATCGATTGAAACCATTTAAAAAGAAGTTGAATTATTAAGTTGTGACTTAATTGAAATCACATATCCATATGTTTTTAAATATTGCGCTCGTTATTCGGGTTAGCCGGGAAAAGACATTTGTGTCATATAACCCATTCCGAATAATGATACGTCGTAAATGGATAACATTTGAAGACCGGTGATGAAGACCAGATATTTTCGAAAACGAAAGGACAACTCGTCGAATGTCTCTGCATCGACTGGCCCCGATATAGAGATTTTATCACCCTTTGTGATGGGAAGTCCGGACGGGATTGGGAATACCCGGAATTTCAAGGGCTTCGTAAGAAGTGCCTTCGGTTCTGTTCGAACCCGGAACAGACTTGTATGGTTACGTGTCTGACATTACACTTTGAAATATAAAGCCGATTTCTTTCAAATACATTTCTGTTGGTGGCGGAGAATTTATTCTCTTAGCTTAACACCCTTCTCTGAGACGTACGAGCTCAGAGGTTATGTAGTTGAAATTTATCAGCGATATACTCCCAATTTGGTAATGTGACATGCTGAGTGTTGCTGTGAAATGATCATTGTTTGATCATTTGTGATATGATCATTTGTTTGATCATTTATCTTTGTGATCATTACTTTGATCATCTGTTGACCCAAAGCATGGCTTTGAGCCAAAGCGTAGCTTTGTGGATGAGACTTCGTCGGACCTCACACCCCGGAATGGTCGAAACAGGAAAGATGCAGCAAGGTTATTAGGGGGTAGCACCCCTTTAGTGTATGTCATTCCTTCTGGATAGAGGTGGTATCATGGTATGGAGCCCAGATATTTAACCTATGTTGTTGCTGCAAATTCATTACTTTGTGGTTGTTGGAATCGAGGATCCTCGGGAAGATCGGTTTCGATCGGGGGATGACATATTCGTGTCAGTAGTTACCCAGTTAGGGGTAACCCGACCTTGTGTTGGCAGAGATCTAACCGTAATGTTAGGTTATTTCTCGGGACGTCTTTCCAGAGGCGTTTCCAGGTGGCAATGGGAAGTTCCTTGGCCTGACCATTTGTTCGAAATCCAAAGAAACAATACGAGCCTTTACAGTTTCAATTGTATAACCTGTCTCCTCAGGAGGCAACTATAGCAGGCATAATATAATGGTACCTATGCTGGCTAAGATCTATATTCTATTTTCGAAATGTTTTCCACTATGCACTAATAATAATATCAAAAAGGATTTGATTTTTCGTAGTAAGCATCTTTGACTATCATAAGTAGAAATCTCCTCCAATTCTGCGTTTGCATTGTGTGTGTGGCGGGAGGTCTTATGGTAGTTTCATTTTCCAAAAGCATTGCGAATTGACTTTAAAATTCTCTGCTATTTGTTTTAAAGATAAACTGTTTTTGTTGCTCACACCAGTCCCATGACTGATCCAGAGTTTATTGTTTCTTTCCTAAACTCTGGATGCTCAAAATTTTCTACACGGGCAGTCTAGAGTTGGGTTCTTCAGATAGTCAGGTTAGTAGATTTTCTTGAGCTAGTTCAGTCTTTGGATATGGACTGCACTTGCTTATCTTTGTGCATCGTTATTGGGAGTTCGAGCTATTTCTGGATTGGTGCTTTGAAGATGGAGATTATCCGCTGCTGATGTTATCGTTTTCTTTTCTGCTGCTATTTGTTGTATCATATCTCTGATGTATATTGATATTCATTGTATCACTCTGTTGTATCAGATATTGTATATCAATGTATTATTCTTTTTCTTCCGCTGTGTTATTACTTAACTGTGTTATAAGCTCCGGCGACTCGGATTTGAACGGTCGAATCTACGGCATTCGAGTACGATGTAAAGTATGGATGTCGATTTTTGAGCGCGAAAAATCCGCGATCGTTACAAGTATGGTGCTAAACATTTAGCTTCCCTCCAAGAGCTCAAAGAATCATTAATGAAAACCATCCTTTGTTAGACTGCTCGAAAGAGTACCCATGGAAATAGGGGAAAAATAAAACCATAGGTCAAACATAAGTTTTGTGTGAGAAACTCAAGAAATATGTAGATATCATATAATAGTACTTTTAAGACCGCATGGAATTCCATAATGGTCATCCCCTCAAAAGAACTGCCATCTATAAAGTACATAAAGTGATATAATGGATACAATCTAGGGCAAGGAATATAAATCCGAAAATAGCTATTAGTGCTTATATTATCCACGCCATAACAATATTCATTATGTACATAATCAAAACCGCTAAGGAACATTTGCATGGATTTTCTATGGAGATGCCTCTAGCTTAAAAACTAAAGCTGGTCTCTGTGATAAGGATTAAAAGTCACCTTCCCAGCATCGTATATCTCTAGATAAAATATACCATAAGGCAAAGAACACCATTTACAAAACTGTTGTTTAAAGTTTTGCTATACTTAAAGCTAAAGTTCAATATAAAATAATTGCATTTCAGGAAATGCAATCAAACAATTCACAACCGGAATAAGCAAAGACTGCATTTTAGAATTTCTATCTAAGGTTCTGGGCCTATTTTTAACACGATTTTTCTACAACTTTGAGTCTAGTTTTCGATGCTTAAACGATTGATTTTGAGCAGAAATTTTTACAGTAGTTATTATACTTAGGGCAGTTAAAAAGCATGAAGAGAAACCCCTAAGAATATATTTTAATTATTTAATTTTTTTTCGATAACAAGGTATTTTTCCCAAGTGCTCATATAGCGTCTATTTCACTATAACTGTTGCTACTTTGTTCAACTTGTTACTAAACGATTTAAACTCCAAAAATTTATAGTAAGAGAAAAAATATTTTACTTCTAAAATAGTAAAGAAACCCCTAAGGGTGTCTTCACAAACAAAATGTTATTTCTCAAAAACAAGGCATTTAAAAGTGTCGATATAATGACCTTTTTATTTTAGACTTTCTTAACTTTGTCTGACTAGTTTTAAACCTTTCTTCAAAACTTGATATTTTACAGTAGTAAAAACTTATACTTTACTTATTAAAACCACAAAGAAACCCAAAAGGATGTCTTCTAAAGTTGACCTAAAAATCGTCGAACATAGAGGATTTCAAAGCGCATCCATAGTGACTTTTTCACTTCAATCACTAACAATTTTGTTCTATTTTTGACACAACTTTTCATAACCATTACTCGCTGTCCAAAACATACTAAAAGTGTAGAGAACAACCAAATTATGTTATCCAAAAATATACACATACAACATCGTTTTAAACCAAGTTAAAATACAAGAGATTCAAAGTGCTTTCGTAGTGACTTTCTTGCTTCAACATTCACACAAACACTTTTACATCACATACAACATTTTCAAATATGTAGACACAAGGTCATGCCACATTACAAGTTTTAGAGGGTTTATAAGAGGGATTATAATAAATATAGGTTGTTAATTGCTTTCAAAAGCAAAAGGGGTCCAAAAGTGATAACTCACATTTGTTCTTCATATAACACTTATATTTTTGCAATCAAACATTTATATACACAACATAAACTTGCAAGGTGGTGGGATAACTCTTAAAATTATGTTAACAACTATGACAAGCCTATAGAATCAAGGCAACACTTCCTACCATAACCCCGAATCCAAAGCTACCTCCCTTGCTTACAAAATCACTAGCCCAACCTTCCCCATGCTCCATTGCTCATAGACATGGGCCTCTTAGATTTATGTGCTCCTCTCCTTCAAGTTTGCTCATGGCCCAAAGGAAACATTGCCTTGCTTGTACACGTACAATGCTAGAATGGCCTTAATTTTCACACGACCATGCCTAGGAAAGGCTCTAGTGCTCATGACCTTGCTATGATGGTGGGTGTGTGCTTTATGTCTTAAAGTTATAAGATGTTGGAAGTAGTTGCTAGGGGAAGTTTTTGAGTTGATTTTTTTGGCCTTTTTTATTAGGATTTTATAAAGAGAGAAGAGAGTGAAGAGGAGTTTTATTACTTTTTCTTCTTTGCAACTTTTTGAAATATGAAATTATGAAACTAATGAGATAGAAGAGAACACTTTAGCAATACAAAATGACCCTTCATCCCCCTCTCTTGGCCAGCCACAAAGGCTCCCTTACCATCCATGGAAGCACTTGCCTTCTTACACACCATACCTTCCTTAAATCACTCTTGATTTTCTCCTAAAATCAAGGGCCTTTGTCTCCTTTTATATGCAGTTAATTTCTAATTGCCTTGTTAGTGAAAAAATGTGATTTAATTCTTATAAATGTCTTCATATGTTAATAACACAAATACAAAAGTGTTCAAACAACTTTTATGAAAAAAAAGTTTTGTATCGATAAAATGATTTTCGGTCACATTACCGATATTTCTTCGAACTATTTATTTTTGTAAAGAAGTTTAAAAAATGAATTTCTTATCATTAGTCATTATTTTAAAGGGGGTTAACAAGGTTATTAAATCAATTTAATCACAATAAATCCAAGATTCAAATATTTAAATAATTTAGATATTTAAACACGAAGTGTTCAAAATTTCGAGTCAATACATTCTCCCTCACTTGGATATTTCATCCACAAAATTCCAACATGAGCAACAAAAGGAAACAGTCACACATCATACTTAATGTATTACAAACATTAGCAAGTGTAGCTTACGATTTGCCCAAGTTCAGGAATTTTCTCATCTCACAAGGATGATAAATAAACTACTAAGCATACCTTTCGTTAAACAGCCTCAAGTTATTACTTAGTCGATTATTCATCCTACCTCATAACAAAGTGAATAGTCATCACCTAAACTCCTCCATAAGTCAACAAACATAGTATACAAATATATTAAAGCCCGTACGATGTACATGGATCATTGTACGTAATATCAATTCAATTACTTGCTCGATCACATAGATTTCACTTCCAAACTAGTATAGATCACTTGACCTCTTTACTGCAGACTCCGATCAGGTTCTCTAATTAGAAACCTCCATATGCTTATAGATATAGGAAAATATTCAAGAGTTCGCCTTAGATTTGAAGTATACTTATGATATCTTATATATATATATATATATAATAGATACAAATATTAAATTGAGGTACCCGTTCTATGACAGATCTTTACTTACCTTCTTTTTTCCCCTTTAGTAGGCCTAGTATTTCCAGTGATTGCAATGGCTTCTAAATGGCTTGGTACCTTTAGGGATGTCAAGGGTTTACTTCGAGGTCGAAGGTATTAAATAGGCGTTGGGTCTGCCTGCTCCCTATATAAGAAGTCTTAAATAACCTATGACGGTAACTAATAGGGAAATGAGGTCTGATTCATTTCTAATAAGAGGTACTAAGAACTAGGATAGGAATTTTCCTTGACTTATATTAGGTAAGTCTACAAGGGATTTCAACTGTGGGATGTCGACGGGTTATGTCTTCAAGGAAACTTTAGAACTAAACATTGGATTTCAATTCATATCATTTGAAATAATAATACACACACATATCTTTTGTACACCAAATCTTACCATTCGGGATTTAACCAAAAATTATTTCCAAAACGGTATCACATACTTTGTAAATATTACTAACTATCATGATCCCGCTTTCACAAACCAGCTTCCCAAATATTTTTTTAAAAATCCATAGAAAATATACATATAGATCGAGTAACACAAAAATGGTACAAGAAACTGGACGACCTTATTAAGCTAATAAATGAGGGATAAATAATGAACATCATCAATCCCTACATTAATACACTATAGTATCAACCTACACTTATATATTACCAATATATAACAAATACACATACGTTCTAATGTATATAATACACTCAACTCATGCCAAGGCATTCCATTATCCTATCTCTTAATGAGTTATACCCAACCAAAGCCAAGGTTCTCGCTTAACCTTCAGCTTTGATACCATGATGTAACGAAGGCCTTTTCGACCCCTAAATGTCGACCCTACTACATCCATGGCATTCACGTGTCGAGCACCCTAGTTCCAGAAAGATAGAGCGTTAGGGTAAAGAAAAAGAAGAAAAGAAAAGGAACAAGAAAGAGGAGAACAAAAACATCAGAATCTCACATGTGGAATGATAACATATAATATCGAAAGATAATATACAAAGCTACCTTAATATACATAGCATTTTAGAGTTAATAATCAAAGTACTATCATCAACTTGGACAGTTATAACAACCTGCCCTTACAATTGCTGATATATACATAAAATAATGCAGCAAAAATAAATAGTATGGTAACTAAACATTCAGCTCCCCTCCAAGAGCTCAAAGAATCATCAATGAAAACCATCCTTTGTTAGATTACTCGAAAGAGTACCCATAGAAATAGGGGAAAAAATAAAACCATAGGTCAGACATAAGTCTGGTGTGAGAAACTCAAGAAATATGTAGCTAGCATATAACAGTACTTTTAAGACTGCATGGAATGCCATAACGGTCATCCCCTCAAAAGAACCTCCATCTATAGAGTACATAAAGTGATATAATGGATACAATCTAGGGCAAGGAATATAAATCAGAAAATATCCATTAGTGCTTATATTAACTACACCATAACAATATTCAATATGTACATAATCAAAACCGCTAAGGCAAATTCGCATATGGATTTTCTATGGAGATGCCTCTAGCTTAAAAACTAAAGCTAGTCTCTATGATAAGGATTAAAAGTCACCTTCCGAGCGTCGTATATCTCTAGATAAAATATACCATAAGGCAAACACAACATGCCCATGCCCGAACATGTGAACATGAACCACAAGGAGCCAAGTATCATCAACCCCTTTGGGCCCTACATATAGAAAGCATCTTTAGATATGGATTGATGTACCCCTCTGGGTTAGCTAAACCCTTGGATTATGCATCATACTTTGTCTTTAGTCATATGCCGATAGTGAAGTCACATTTAGCATCTTAGCACACGAGCCATCATCACTTGAACAAATCTCGAAACCACACATGGATTCCACATCTCAAACAGATCCACTTCCAAGAGATAGAACACGTATCTCAGTCTTGAAGTGATTTTCAATAAGTAAAACACTTACTAGTCCCCGTCTCTTCAAGAATGAAACAACAAATTTTAAGGACAATGAGAACGTTCGCATATGGAAACTAAGTCTCGGATACTTACCACGTTTCTGACCTTTTCAACTTCTACTATCCTATGGTTAAGACTAAAGCTTAGTAGGTTAGAGCACTATTGCTTCTACACCCTACTCGAATTATAATTCTTAACTCTCATAAATAATTAACACATGCAAACTACAAACAAAGCTATGACCTAATAATCAAACTTTAAGTGGTCACATCTCATCTCAAGAGTCGAATAACCTCCTATCGAATTTGCAACCGTTAATGAAGTAACTAGGTAGGAGGGTTCTAGGTTCAGATTATCTACCAAACAACGAGATATAAAAGAATGTAATGCACCAGTATTAAATAGAACTCTAACTGACATACCATGAATCAAAAGCGTACCTCCCAACACAGTTTTTCCCTTCTCCTCTGCTATTGGTCTCGAGGTAGCTGGTTCCAATGCAAACATCTTGCATTTTCCATCCTTGGCTGGCTCCTTGAACTGGTTCTTATAGTGTCTAATCTGATCGCAATTGAAACACCTTACTCCATTCTTCTCAGCAGTTTTCTTTCCTTTGCATGTCCGACATTCATGAGCGTAGTGTCCTTTCTTATCATACTTATAACAGACAACTTCTGCCTTTCCTTTCTTAGCAGCTCCACCCTTCTGAGCTCCTTTCTTATGGAAAACTTCCTTTTCTGACTCTGCCCTCCTTGAGCTTCCTTTGCCTTGTTTCCTTCAAGATAAGAAAGCATCTCTTCCTGCCTTAAAGCCATCTCAACGACAACATCGCATGGTTCTCTAATATGCGATAACATGGCCTTAGCAAGCTCAAGCTTCAACCCACAAATGAACTTTTCATTCCTTTTAATAACAGTATCAACCGTAGTGTATCCATATCTTGCTAGCTCCTCAAACCTGATTGCATGCTCAAGCACTGTCATATCTCCCTGCTCCAACTTGGCAAACTTCCTAAGTAGAGTAGACTTAGCAATCTCCGATGTAAATCTGTCCTCAAATCTCCTTCTAAACTCAGCCCAAGTCATAGTCTCCTCATTGACTTCAACAGTAATACTATCCATTAATATAGTGCTGCCCCTTATAGCTGTCTAGAAGCGAGTCTCCTTTCTGCTTATCATTAAGCCCCAAATCAGCAAAAAAAAAACCTCTCGCAATGAAGCAACCAATTCTCCACTTCGATTGCGTCTTCAGTACCAATAAACGGCTTTCCTCTCAGTTGTGACGACCCACAAATCCGACCCATTTAGAACTGATAATAAACTACACATGTCCAACCCAAATCGAATGGAAAGACGAATAATCATGAGAAATAAAGAAAGAGAGAAGAAGAGAAGAGAAGAAGAAGAGAGAAAGAAACTAAAAGAATTACAGAATCTCACAATCGCAACGGAACAACATATAATATAATATCAATGATCTTTACAAAACATAAACTGTAATATATATACATCCATCAGAGTACAACAATCAATCACTAATCATTAGCATGGACAGTTATAATAACCTGTCCTTACAAATGCTAATAATTTAAATAACAAAGCAGTAGAAAATAAACAAATATGGGAATACGATCATAAAACCTCTAGCTTGCCCGCTGAAGCTCCAAAGCATCCAAATCTAATCTGTAAATAAACTCTATCTGATCCGAGCATTGAAAGGGAAGAACGCCCAAATCAGTCTGGTAAACCAGCGTGAGAAAACAAATCTCAACTGAATTTTAAAGTTATAAAATGTAACGACCCACTATTTTGGACCATTCAAATCGACAATAATCCACACATGTCTGACTTGAATAATTCAAAATAACAGATTGTAAATAAATTTGGAGCAAATGAAATACAAATCACAGAATCACAGACACAGAACAAACAGAATACCTCGCAGCGGAATATAAAATACATAGTAGTTCATGAAGCTACTACGGCAGAGTCTCAAACCAAATACATAATACAGTCTGAAAACAACATAATAGAAATCCCAAATACATAGAAGTTCACTAATACATGAGATAAACTAGAACAGCTGAAACAGAAAGTAGATATAAATGTAGATAAGCAGAAACTCCAGCAAAGACCAGCTCCAGAAAGAAAATCCAAAGCTGTGAATACTCAGGCTGACCCGAGCGTAAAGTAAAACACAAAACACTCGAGTCAGGACAATATATACTTATATAATGTAAACCAACTCAAGTGAACTGTAGTAGAAATGCACAATAACTCAAAGGATGCTTGGGATCGCCCATCCTTTAAGGATCAGTTAAACTATAAATTAAATACATTCCGTGGTTAAAATTTCAAAATGGTATTTTATACTTAGAAATCAAATATCATTTCAAAATTCAATATCATTCAAAAATCCATTTCAAAATATCAAAATATCTTATCTTCCAAACCATAATCATTTATTTAAAATACCATTTCAACATACATTTCAAATAGTTTATATTTCAAAACAAATTACTTCATTTAAGTAATAAAATAAAGTTATTTTATTTAATAATTAAATTATTAAATTTCCAAAATTTTTAATCTTTCAAAGTTCATTTATTCGCTTAAATTTATCAAAACAATGAAAATTCACCTTTCGCAGCATTTGGAAAATGCTACAGAAAGTTACATTTAAAACAGTTCAATTTAACAAAAGACAGCATTAAAAATGCTGTATACATTATTTCAAATAAAACTTTAGTTAAATTCAACAATTATAGCACTTACAAAGTGTTATAATATCCCTTTATTAAAATTTAGCGATTTGGTTCATTTATATCAACTACAGCATTACCTGTAATATCATTTACATTAGAAATAATAGCATTTCAAAAATGCAGTTAATTAACTTCAAATATTCAATATAATTTCACAAACAATTATATTTTTATTTAAAATAGTTTTAACTTATAAAATCACATATTTTCACTTTTATAACCATCATTCAAATACCCTTATATTCATGATTTTATAAAGTTAAATTACCACTCAAAAATCAATATTTAATAATAATTCACTTATTAAATTCCAACATTAAATTTTAAATTCATTAAATTAAATTTAACTTAAAACTTAAGTTTAAATTTTCAAATATAACTTAATTTCATTTTTATTTACTTAACTTAAAATTCACTTTTAAGCCAAATTCATAAATTTCCAATTTTAGTTATATTTCAAAATTTCAACTTAAATATTCATTCATTTCACATTTTAACTTTATTCAAAAATCATTAATATATTATAAAATAATTTAAATTCACTTTAATCCAAATTCATGAATTTATAATATTTCATATTTAATTTAAATTCTAATTATCACCAAATTAAAATTTCCCAAAATAACTTACATTTCAGATTTTCTAACTTTACCATTAATTTATTTCACTTATAAATTTTTAGAAAATCAATAATGCTTTACAAAAATCATTTTTAATCAAATTTAAATCAAAATATTATAATATTTACATTTCTAAAATATTTTAAATTTTTTAGAAAAACATATTTTAACTACGGGTCTGTATTTGATTTTTTTTAGCCTAGGTAAAGTGATACGGGTAATATATCATTTCAACCCGTAATTTACAAAGAAAACCCGGGTTTGATCATTTCAAACCCGCAATCCCAAGTAAATGAAAATAATTGAAAATCATTCAGGCCTATCATTTCAGCCCATAACGATTTTCTCCTATTCTAAAGTCCGTTCGGGTATGTATCATTTCAACCCATAGTGATTCTAATCTAAAGGGAACTTGCAGTGTGATAAACTGATAAAAATAACAGAACAACATAATATAACAGTAACATATGATATAACAGGTGTTTAAGCATGGGTGAACATCATATAATCATAACATAGCAGATATAATATGGTGATGCATTTTACAGATTCAAAAGTGGTCAATTTACTAGTTATATATGTACATATTGTATGGTGAGAATAACTCACCTCTACAAGCTGGAGATAACAAATACAGACACACAACAGAGATCCAAAAAGGCATGAAAGCACGACTACGATTCAAGTGAGGAAGAGCCAAAGCTATTTTTCTTGTGCATATGAAACAAAACAATATATATAACATGAATTTCAAACCAAAATATGACATTAAACAAGCTAGAATTAAGGAACAACAATTAATCAAACACTTGCACTTGCTTCCACCATCACTATGCTCAGCCTGTAGGGTGATAAGGCACTGCCATGGGGTGTATTTGGTCAGGTATGAGTCAAATATGGTAGGCCTAACAAGGGTAGTGAAGGTATGGAAGTGAATATGCATGTACAACACAAGTACAAGGCAACAAAGTGGGTTTTCTATGCAAATATGGTTCGGCCATAGGCATATATTGGCACGACCAGGCCTGGTGAGGTCAGGTACTGATGTGGCAGAGGTCTTTGGGTCAGGTAGGTGCTGGAGAAGGTGGTGCAAGTGGTGGCCAAGAGGTGTGGTGAAGTGGTGAAGGCAATAGGTGGGCTCGGCTATGCATAAATAAGAAGGGTTTGCTAATTTTTGTGTGGAGCTTGCATCTAAAGGGCCACGGCCAGGTAGGTCAGTGGAGATGGAGGAGTTTTGCAGCTAAAAAAGGTGGTGATGAAGGTGATGGTGAAGGTGGAGGCTATGGGCCGAGCAACCTAAGTGAAGGCAAGGCAAATACAAAGGAAAATTCAATGAAATGAGAAGTAAAAGTGGGAAACAAAAGACATTACCTTGGTTTTTCTTTTCAGATCTGAACCATGAGTGAAAAGTGAAGTGAGAAAGTGATGCTTTCGCGTGAATTACAGAAAGAAAAGTCACGGCTAATGATAAGGAAAGGACGGCCCAAAATGAAGGGGTGTGAAGATGGAAGGTCAAAAGCAAATGAAGAGTTTTTGTCCTTTGAAATTTCCTTTTTCCTTATTCAAATAAACCAAAATAAAATCATGAAAATAAAATAAAAATGGATACAAAAATACTGTAAAATGAAATGAATAAATAAATTTTAGAAAAAAATAGAAAAATATAAGAAAATAGTTAATTATATGTAAACTAGTATTGAAAATTGAAAACAAAATATAACTAGTTTTTGGAAAAATAACAACAACACTTTAAAATGTTTTTAAAAATAAAATATATACATGGCATGACATATTACCACATATACACAAATTAGAATAAGATATGACAAATAAAAATATTATTTATATAATTTAAAATAGACAATTTTATTAAATAAATCAATTTACATACAATATTGTAAATAGCATAACTTTCACAATATAAATCGGATTTCAACGAAACCAAAAGTAGTATTCTTGAAATTTAATTTATTTTCATAATAAAAGATAAAATTCAAAAATTAAAATATTTATATTTTAAATTTAAAAGTCAAAGTTTGACCAAATTGACCAAAATTCACTTTTCTAGAAAATATTCTATTTAGTCACGTTTGAAATTCTAATTCACATCAAAATCAAAATTTATATTTAAAATAAAAAAATTTATCCATTTTAATAAATAAAATAAAGTTTCAAATCAGGAAATTCAATTTAAAATAATTAAAATATACAATTAAAATAATCACAAAATACAGGGTTGTTACACTCTCCCCCACTCATATCTTTTCGTCCTCGAAAAGGAATGAGGTACGGAAAACACAGAAAAGATAGAATGGAATAGGATTAAGACAAGATGACAAGAAGATTAAAATTATACCTGATAACTGTTGTTATATGTAAGTTTAACAAGGTGGAGAATAGGAATAGCTAGAAGGGAAAATAGGACGAAAGACAAGGATGAGCCATTAATTTAAAACCATATAAATTCCAATTTGAATTCTTTAATACTTAATAATTTGGTTAAATCCATTTTATTATATCCATAAAAGTCCTTTAAATTCAACTTGTTAGTTAAGAAGTAAACAATATTTAAACACTTTAAAATCTTTTAGAAAGGAAATAACTGATCAAAATATCCTTTATATAATATTTTATCAAAATACTTTTATAACTCGATGTCTTAACAAGTTTATCCTCGTTCCTGCAGACTCTGGCAGTGCGTTGATCAGGTGCAAAGCTAGAATTCTCCAAGTACTTAGTAGACTTGTTTCAACACCCAGTGAAAATACTTGAAAATCTTTAAAATAGATATGGAAAGTACAATCCAAACAAAACAACCAAACCAACATTTGTCCGATCATGGTTCGCAGATACACAATGGTTACGCCTGGATCCCCCAGGAAACAATCCGTATCCGTAAGCTTTCTCAGCCCTGCGAGTTACGCCATGATGACTAGTAGAGTGCAGGATACACAATGGTTACGCCTGGATCCCCCAGGAAACAATCCGTACCCCCAGGCCATCTCAGCCAGGCAGTTTCGCTACTAATGCGACCTACATAGAGTGCAGGATACACAATGATTACGCCTGGATCCCCCAAGAAACAATCCGTACCCCTAGGCTATCTCAGCCAGGCTGTTGCGCTATGCAGTCGCGCTTGTAAGACCATGGGTAACGCCATGGAATTCGATGGAAACTCGAGTATCATATCCGGAAAACCCAAATCAAAGAGAATAATATCGATAGAATGAATCCACAGTGTGGCCACAAAGCGGATATCAAGCAGAAGGCACTTTCCATATCTTTACTTCGAAAATATATATCATATAGTACCTTTCAAAATCACTTTCAAATATCATACTCATATAAAGTCCATTATATATAAGATTTCATTTCAAATTGAATACTTTCCAAAATCAATAGTATATCAAATCATACTTATATAGACTTCGATTATATAAGATTTCACTTCAAATTGAGTACCTTTTCAAATCAACAGTTTCAAATCAACTTCATACTTATACAAATCCATTATATAAGTTCGATAACTCCCAAATCAAGTATTTAAACAAAACAAGGTTCCCAATTTCAAACCATTTCAATATCAATTCAGTTTCAAAGTCATATATGATTCACCAAACCATTTCCTTCAATTTACATATATTCAGTTTCAAAATTTCTTAAAACAATAGATTTAGAAAATAATCCAAATTTCCAAATCAATATAGTTTAATTCATTTCCAAAATCATCTTATATTTACATAAAGTCCATCTTATATAAGGATCAAATTTTTAAAAAAAAATAAATTTCGCTGCATGAAGAGCCATACGGGATTGAACATCTTTGCTTACTAAAAGGTCTTGAATTTAGAATAGTTTTGTATATAAAAATAGTTGTAAAATAGTTTTGTATATAAAATAGTTTTGTATATAAAATAGAATAAAATAGTTTGTTTAAGAAAATAAAAGAAAAATAGTTTTAAAAAAAATGGTTTTAAATTGATAGTATTTTTCATAAAGGAAAAATTCCAATTAAATTACAAAGATATCCAACCCAACAACTTCCAATTTCAGCGTCAAGTATATCAATGATATTAGAATATAAGATGTACATATGTCATCATTTCGCAAAATCACATTCGATCGCTCGCTCGATCACACAAGTTCGCTTTCGAACTAGTATTGTCCATTCGACTTCCCTAATGCGGATTTCGATATGGTTTCTCGACTAGAAACCATCAGTCTCCTTGCATAACCATATACTATGATAAAGAATTCTAGAATTAAGCCCAAAATCCACATCAAATATTCGCCATCAAGAATCAAATGAAAAATCCTAACACGAAATGGTGTAATTCACCTCGAACTTGTGTACTCAAACTTGGATCAATTTAATTATGCGAATAAACAGCATACGTACAACTTATGTACCTATTCCAACTTGTTAAATATATAGGTTTATAAAGATGTTACTAAATTAAACATTTAAACTAAATTATATATTTTTCTCAAAATATTTGAAGACAAATTTTCAAACATTTCAAATCTAAATTTCATATTAGAAAATTCAAAATAGCTTTATTCGTTTACTTACAAAACAGTTTCAACTTATCTAAATCAGATTACTACATACTTTAAACATACATACCAAACTTATATACTTTACTTCAAAATTCTTAGCTTTTTAAAAGTTAACCTTGATTTGGAAGTGCTCGAACCTTCAAAATAATCGAAGAAATCATATTTCAATCCAAGAGTTGGAAATCACAATTAAATCAGTAAATCAATTCCAAAAATAGGGTTATATCAAATCAAATCCAAAACTCAAGGACTGAACACCGGCTCATTTCAAATTGTTCAAATATATATACATATATCTTTCGAATATCACATCACACTTCGGAATTTGAATTCAAAATTAGTTTCACAAATCAATCGCATAGCAAAGCTACCGAAGTGGCCTCTCCCCCACTCAGAAACTCGAAAATCAATGTCGATGATGCATGCATTCATCACCGAAATTATTTTCCAGCGACATTAGTAGGTTCTGGACTTCTATTTTCTCAACTTCTTTTGAAATTTCTTCGAAATCATTTGAAACTCATTAAAATCATTTGAAACATTTCATATTCGGAAAATACTTTCAAATCATATTATTTATTATTTCAAAATCTTAAAACCAGTTTCAAAAATGCCAGAGTTCAATCACTCAAATTCAGATTCAAAATCTTCAGTTATAAATCAATTTACATGAAACCATTCCTTATAAATTTTCAAAATTTCAAATCCATTCAAAACTTTAAATTCTCAATTTTAAAATGGTATACAATCCTTATCGAAAACATTTCACCTTTATATATAAAATATGGTCATCCTTATCAAAATAACAATTTCGATGTATACACAAATTCCAAAATACAATCAACCTCAAATTTTTCAAGGGATGATTCAAGGATGGATTTCAAAGCAAAACAAAGATTCAAATTTAGAGGGACTCCAATTAAATAGAATTCTGATTCGAAGATAAGCTCGAACGAAGATAAGATCATTAAATTACCAAATAGAAGATGGATAAGCCTATATAACTCGCGGGCGACCTTAACAGGGTCAACCGTGACTTCAGGAATATAATCGATGCGAAATCTAAGGCAAATCGACCTTCGATCGCTAGAGATAGAATCTAAATATAGCAGAAGATAGAAACATCGTAAACCGAGGATACAGAAATCTCCAGTGAATCAATGCCAATTATAAGGGAGTTTCACCCTTTTACAAATCATTCAAAAATTGGCGGAACCGCCGATCTTTATTGAGGTCATTCAAAGTGGAGTTATGGAATGCTCCAAAAATCAAAAGAATACAGTTAGGGGAGATCGGAATGGATTTCAGGGCAAGTGGGAGCGTTCCAAAATTCAAAGGAATCTTAATCGAAGAAATTACTAACAAGGTGGATACGAAAGGGATAAAGTCCAGAAAATTTTCTTTCAAAACAAGAAAATTTTATATCAAAATAATCTTTAAAAATCCTTTAAAAATCATTTGAAAATCATTTTATACTTCGAAAATACGTTCTCTCACAAAGGAATGATTCTGAGATTGATTTCACTCATTCTAGGGTATTTCTACCCTATCTCTAATGAGTTTTTGCTCCGCAGGCTAAGGTTTGCCTAAAACCAAAGCTCTGATACCAACTATAACGACCCACTATTTTGGACCATTCAAATCGACAATAATCCACACATGTCTGACTTGAATAATTCAAAATAACAGATTGTAAATAAATTTGGAGCAAATGAAATACAAATCACAGAATCACAGACACAGAACAAACAGAATACCTCGCAGCGGAATAGAAAATACATAGTAGTTCATGAAGCTACTACGGCAGAGTCTCAAACCAAATACATAATACAGTCTGAAAACAACATAATAGAAATCCCAAATACATAGAAGTTCACTAATACATGAGATAAACTAGAACAGCTGAAACAGAAAGTAGATATAAATGTAGATAAGCAGAAACTCCAGCAAAGACCAGCTCCAGAAAGAAAATCCAAATCTGTGAATACTCAGGCTGACCCGAGCGTAAAGTAAAACACAAAACACTCGAGTCAGGACAATATATACTTATATAATGTAAACCAACTCAAGTGAACTGTAGTAGAAATGCACAATAACTCAAAGGATGCTTGGGATCGCCCATCCTTTAAGGATCAGTTAAACTATAAATTAAATACATTCCGTGGTTAAAATTTCAAAATGGTATTTTATACTTCGAAATCAAATATCATTTCAAAATTCAATATCATTCAAAAATCCATTTCAAAATATCAAAATATCTTATCTTCCAAACCATAATCATTTATTTAAAATACCATTTCAACATACATTTCAAATAGTTTATATTTCAAAACAAATTACTTCATTTAAGTAATAAAATAAAGTTATTTTATTTAATAATTAAATTATTAAATTTCCAAAATTTTAATCTTTCAAAGTTCATTTATTCGCTTAAATTTATCAAAACAATGAAAATTCACCTTTCGCAGCATTTGGAAAATGCTACAGAAAGTTACATTTAAAACAGTTCAATTTAACAAAAGACAGCATTAAAAATGCTGTATACATTATTTCAAATAAAACTTTAGTTAAATTCAACAATTATAGCACTTACAAAGTGTTATAATATCCCTTTATTAAAATTTAGCGATTTGGTTCATTTATATCAACTACAGCATTACCTGTAATATCATTTACATTAGAAATAATAGCATTTCAAAAATGCAGTTAATTAATTTCAAATATTCAATATAATTTCACAAACAATTATATTTTTATTTAAAATAGTTTTAACTTATAAAATCACATATTTTCACTTTTATAACCATCATTCAAATACCCTTATATTCATGATTTTATAAAGTTAAATTACCACTCAAAAATCAATATTTAATAATAATTCACTTATTAAATTCCAACATTAAATTTTAAATTCATTAAATTAAATTTAACTTAAAACTTAAGTTTAAATTTTCAAATATAACTTAATTTCATTTTTATTTACTTAACTTAAAATTCACTTTTAAGCCAAATTCATAAATTTCCAATTTTAGTTATATTTCAAAATTTCAACTTAAATATTCATTCATTTCACATTTTAACTTTATTCAAAAATCATTAATATATTATAAAATAATTTAAATTCACTTTAATCCAAATTCATGAATTTATAATATTTCATATTTAATTTAAATTCTAATTATCACCAAATTAAAATTTCCCAAAATAACTTACATTTCAGATTTTCTAACTTTACCATTAATTTATTTCACTTATAAATTTTTAGAAAATCAATAATGCTTTACAAAAATCATTTTTAATCAAATTTAAATCAAAATATTATAATATTTACATTTCTAAAATATTTTAAATTTTTTAGAAAAACATATTTTAACTACGGGTCTGTATTTGATTTTTTTTAGCCTAGGTAAAGTGATACGGGTAATATATCATTTCAACCCGTAATTTACAAAGAAAACCCGGGTTTGATCATTTCAAACCCGCAATCCCAAGTAAATGAAAATAATTGAAAATCATTCAGGCCTATCATTTCAGCCCATAACGATTTTCTCCTATTCTAAAGTCCGTTCGGGTATGTATCATTTCAACCCATAGTGATTCTAATCTAAAGGGAACTTGCAGTGTGATAAACTGATAAAAATAACAGAACAACATAATATAACAGTAACATATGATATAACAGGTGTTTAAGCATGGGTGAACATCATATAATCATAACATAGCAGATATAATATGGTGATGCATTTTACAGATTCAAAAGTGGTCAATTTACTAGTTATATATGTACATATTGTATGGTGAGAATAACTCACCTCTACAAGCTGGAGATAACAAATACAGACACACAACAGAGATCCAAAAAGGCATGAAAGCACGACTACGATTCAAGTGAGGAAGAGCCAAAGCTATTTTTCTTGTGCATATGAAACAAAACAATATATATAACATGAATTTCAAACCAAAATATGACATTAAACAAGCTAGAATTAAGGAACAACAATTAATCAAACACTTGCACTTGCTTCCACCATCACTATGCTCAGCCTGTAGGGTGATAAGGCACTGCCATGGGGTGTATTTGGTCAGGTATGAGTCTAATATGGTAGGCCTAACAAGGGTAGTGAAGGTATGGAAGTGAATATGCATGTACAACACAAGTACAAGGCAACAAAGTGGGTTTTCTATGCAAATATGGTTCGGCCATAGGCATATATTGGCACGACCAGGCCTGGTGAGGTCAGGTACTGATGTGGCAGAGGTCTTTGGGTCAGGTAGGTGCTGGAGAAGGTGGTGCAAGTGGTGGCCAAGAGGTGTGGTGAAGTGGTGAAGGCAATAGGTGGGCTCGGCTATGCATAAATAAGAAGGGTTTGCTAATTTTTGTGTGGAGCTTGCATCTAAAGGGCCACGGCCAGGTAGGTCAGTGGAGATGGAGGAGTTTTGCAGCTAAAAAAGGTGGTGATGAAGGTGATGGTGAAGGTGGAGGCTATGGGCCGAGCAACCTAAGTGAAGGCAAGGCAAATACAAAGGAAAATTCAATGAAATGAGAAGTAAAAGTGGGAAACAAAAGACATTACCTTGGTTTTTCTTTTCAGATCTGAACCATGAGTGAAAAGTGAAGTGAGAAAGTGATGCTTTCGCGTGAATTACAGAAAGAAAAGTCACGGCTAATGATAAGGAAAGGACGGCCCAAAATGAAGGGGTGTGAAGATGGAAGGTCAAAAGCAAATGAAGAGTTTTTGTCCTTTGAAATTTTCTTTTTCTTTATTCAAATAAACCAAAATAAAATCATGAAAATAAAATAAAAATGGATACAAAAATACTGTAAAATGAAATGAATAAATAAATTTTAGAAAAAAATAGAAAAATATAAGAAAATAGTTAATTATATGTAAACTAGTATTGAAAATTGAAAACAAAATATAACTAGTTTTTGGAAAAATAACAACAACACTTTAAAATGTTTTTAAAAATAAAATATATACATGGCATGACATATTACACACATATACACAAATTAGAATAAGATATGACAAATAAAAATATTATTTATATAATTTAAAATAGACAATTTTATTAAATAAATCAATTTACATACAATATTGTAAATAGCATAACTTTCACAATATAAATCGGATTTCAACGAAACCAAAAGTAGTATTCTTGAAATTTAATTATTTTCATAATAAAAGATAAAATTCAAAAATTAAAATATTTATATTTTAAATTTAAAAGCCAAAGTTTGACCAAATTGACCAAAATTCACTTTTCTAGAAAATATTCTATTTAGTCACGTTTGAAATTCTAATTCACATCAAAATCAAAATTTATATTTAAAATAAAAAAATTTATCCATTTTAATAAATAAAATAAAGTTTCAAATCAGGAAATTCAATTTAAAATAATGAAAATATACAATTAAAATAATCACAAAATACAGGGTTGTTACACTCTCCCTCACTCAAATCTTTTCGTCCTCGAAAAGGAATGAGGTACGGAAAACACAGAAAAGATAGAATGGAATAGGATTAAGACAAGATGACAAGAAGATTAAAATTATACCTGATAACTGTTGTTATATGTAAGTTTAACAAGGTGGAGAATAGGAATAGCTAGAAGGGAAAATAGGACGAAAGACAAGGATGAGCCATTAATTTAAAACCATATAAATTCCAATTGGAATTCTTTAATACTTAATAATTTGGTTAAATCCATTTTATTATATCCATAAAAGTCCTTTAAATTCAACTTGTTAGTTAAGAAGTAAACAATATTTAAACACTTTAAAATCTTTTAGAAAGGAAATAACTGATCAAAATATCCTTTATATAATATTTTATCAAAATACTTTTATAACTCGATGTCTTAACAAGTTTATCCTCGTTCCTGCAGACTCTGGAAGTGCGTTGATCAGGCACAAAGCTAGAATTCTCCAAGTACTTAGTAGACTTGTTTCAACACCCAGTGAAAATACTTGAAAATCTTTAAAACAGATATGGAAAGTACAATCCAAACAAAACAACCAAACCAACATTTGTCCGATCATGGTTCGCAGATACATAATGGTTACGCCTGGATCCCCCAGGAAACAATCCGTATCCGTAAGCTTTCTCAGCCCTGCGAGTTACGCCATGATGACTAGTAGAGTGCAGGATACACAATGGTTACGCCTGGATCCCCCAGGAAACAATCCGTACCCCCAGGCCATCTCAGCCAGGCAGTTTCGCTACTAATGCGACCTACATAGAGTGCAGGATACACAATGATTACGCCTGGATCCCCCAAGAAACAATCTGTACCCCTAGGCTATCTCAGCCAGGCTGTTGCACTATGCAGTCGCGCTTGTAAGACCATGGGTAACGCCATGGAATTCGATGGAAACTCGAGTATCATATCCGGAAAACCCAAATCAAAGAGAATAATATCGATAGAATGAATCCACAGTGTGGCCCCAAAGCGGATATCAAGCAGAAGGCACTTTCCATATCTTTACTTCGAAAATATATATCATATAGTACCTTTCAAAATCACTTTCAAATATCATACTCATATAAAGTCCATTATATATAAGATTTCATTTCAAATCGAATACTTTCCAAAATCAATAGTATATCAAATCATACTTATATAGACTTCGATTATATAAGATTTCACTTCAAATTGAGTACCTTTTCAAATCAACAGTTTCAAATCAACTTCATACTTATACAAATCCATTATATAAGTTCGATAACTCCCAAATCAAGTATTTAAACAAAACAAGGTTCCCAATTTCAAACCATTTCAATATCAATTCAGTTTCAAAGTCATATATGATTCACCAAACCATTTCCTTCAATTTACATATATTCAGTTTCAAAATTTCTTAAAACAATAGATTTAGAAAATAATCCAAATTTCCAAATCAATATAGTTTAATTCATTTCCAAAATCATCTTATATTTACATAAAGTCCATCTTATATAAGGATCAAATTTTTTTAAAAAAAAAATTTCGCTGCATGAAGAGCCATACGGGATTGAACATCTTTGCTAACTAAAAGGTCTTGAATTTAGAATAGTTTTGTATATAAAAATAGTTGTAAAATAGTTTTGTATATAAAATAGTTTTGTATATAAAATAGAATAAAATAGTTTGTTTAAGAAAATAAAAGAAAAATAGTTTTAAAAAAAATGGTTTTAAATTGATAGTATTTTTCATAAAGGAAAAATTCCAATTAAATTACAAAGATATCCAACCCAACAACTTCCAATTTCAGCGTCAAGTATATCAATGATATTAGAATATAAGATGTACATATGTCATCATTTCGCAAAATCACATTCGATCGCTCGCTCGATCACACAAGTTCGCTTTCGAACTAGTATTGTCCATTCGACTTCCCTAATGCGGATTTCGATATGGTTTCTCGACTAGAAACCATCAGTCTCCTTGCATAGCCATATACTATGATAGAGAATTCTAGAATTAAGCCCAAAATCCACATCAAATATTCGCCATCAAGAATCAAATGAAAAATCCTAACACGAAATGGTGTAATTCACCTCGAACTTGTGTACTCAAACTTGGATCAATTTAATTATGCGAATAAACAGCATACATACAACTTATGTACCTATTCCAACTTGTTAAATATATAGTTTTATAAAGATGTTACTAAATTAAACATTTAAACTAAATTATATATTTTTCTCAAAATATTTGAAGACAAATTTTCAAACATTTCAAATCTAAATTTCATATTAGAAAATTCAAAATAGCTTTATTCGTTTACTTACAAAACAGTTTCAACTTATCTAAATCAGATTACTACATACTTTAAACATACATACCAAACTTATATACTTTACTTCAAAATTCTTAGCTTTTTAAAAGTTAACCTTGATTTGGAAGTGCTTGAACCTTCAAAATAGTCGAAGAAATCATATTTCAATCCAAGAGTTGGAAATCACAATTAAATCAGTAAATCAATTCCAAAAATAGGGTTTTATCAAATCAAATCCAAAACTCAAGGACTGAACACCGGCTCATTTCAAATTGTTCAAATATATATACATATATCTTTCGAATATCACATCACACTTCGGAATTTGAATTCAAAATTAGTTTCACAAATCAATCGCATAGCAAAGCTACCGAAGTGGCCTCTCCCCCACTCAGAAACTCGAAAATCAATGTCGATGATGCATGCATTCATCACCGAAATTATTTTCCAGCGACATTAGTAGGTTCTGGACTTCTATTTTCTCAACTTCTTTTGAAATTTCTTCGAAATCATTTGAAACTCATTAAAATCATTTGAAACATTTCATATTCGGAAAATACTTTCAAATCATATTATTTATTATTTCAAAATCTTAAAACCAGTTTCAAAAATGCCAGAGTTCTATCGCTCAAATTCAGATTCAAAATTTTCAGTTATAAATCAATTTACATGAAACCATTCCTTATAAATTTTCAAAATTTCAAATCCATTCAAAACTTTAAATTCTCAATTTTAAAATGGTATACAATCCTTATCGAAAACATTTCACCTTTATATATAAAATATGGTCATCCTTATCAAAATAACAATTTCGATGTATACACAAATTCCAAAATACAATCAACCTCAAATTTTTCAAGGGATGATTCAAGGATGGATTTCAAAGCAAAACAAAGATTCAAATTTAGAGGGACTCCAATTAAATAGAATTCTGATTCGAAGATAAGCTCGAACGAAGACAAGATCATTAAATTACCAAATAGAAGATGGATAAGCCTATATAACTCGCGGGCGACCTTAGCAGGGTCAACCGTGACTTCAGGAATATAATCGATGCGAAATCTAAGGCAAATCGACCTTCGATCGCTAGAGATAGAATCTAAATATAGCAGAAGATAGAAACATCGTAAACCGAGGATACAGAAATCTCCGGTGAATCAATGCCAATTATAAGGGAGTTTCACCCTTTTACAAATCATTCAAAAATTGGCGGAACCGCCGATCTTTATTGAGGTCATTCAAAGTGGAGTTATGGAATGCTCCAAAAATCAAAAGAATATAGTTAGGGGAGACCGGAATGGATTTCAGGGCAAGTGGGAGCGTTCCAAAATTCAAAGGAATCTTAATCGAAGAAATTACTAACAAGGTGGATACGAAAGGGATAAAGTCCAGAATATTTTCTTTCAAAACAAGAAAATTTTATATCAAAATAATCTTTAAAAATCCTTTAAAAATCATTTGAAAATCATTTTATACTTCGAAAATACGTTCTCTCACAGGGTTGTTACATAAAACTTTTCTTATCAAAATAAAGGTATCTCGTAAGGCCACGCCCACACATAAACACGGATGGTTTTTTACCTTATGATAACCAAAACATTTCATATCAAATTCTGTTATATTATAATAGTGTCAATTATACAAATAATATTAATCAAGCCGAAATTGTTACATTGCTTAAATTCCAGCATACTAGCCACAACCGTGGGTTCTACAAACAAAATGGCAGGCATGTAGTGGATAATGGATTTCCATACAAATGACCAGGTAAGGGACTACCTTCCAGCGGTACATCTCTAGAGGAATGTACCGAAGCCTAACTTATGGTCCTCTACCAACACAAGGCCGGCCTACCTCTTCCTAGATAGTACCAAAAATATCATCACCTCGGTCGTTACCGACCTATTTGAAGGCACCCATAGCATACATCCACAATAATTTAAAATCCAAACGTCATAGAGGGAATAAATATATCTAGAAAAGGATGATCATATCCTAATGGTTGCGAACCACATAGCCTTGCCACATCTACCCTGTTTCGGTCATTTCTAGGTGTGAGGCCTGAGGTCACGTTTACCTTTCACATATCACATCATCTTTCCTCTTTGAATGCCATATAGCCATTCCTTCAATCACTATTAACTTTTGCAAACATACAACCTTTGAACTCGTACGTCTTAGAGAAGAGTGTTAAGCAAAGAGAAGTTGCCTTCTCCGCCACCAAACAGATCTAGGTTTATAAAAGTCAATGATGTAATCTCAAAAATCCAATGTCAGACATCCATCCATACAAGTTGTTCAGGAACCGTACAAACCGAAGGCACTCTCATACCACATCCTGTCGGGAATCACCCTAGGATTAGTAGCTATTAGTCCTTGCATTGGATATTTCATAACAAAGAGGCCACTGCTACTATATGTATATTGGGAGTTTATCCCCAAATGATCAACAAGTAGTCCTTCGATACGAAAATCCCAAATATCAATGTCTTCCAATCCTGCACATTCGAACGCATATACATTGTTTTGAAGTGGTTCTCGAATAAATCCGACCCCGTTCTCTCTAGATCAACAACGATAAAGAGGCCAAATATTTGATAGTCGATTATTTAACTGTCAAAGCAAACGATAATATCCAGCACCAAAAGCAATCACTAGGCCCATTTAATAAATCATTCATTAATTAAATCAATCTCCAAATATTCATTTCAAATTATCTTTAAAAATATATGTTCATAAAACCATTTCAAATCTTCGATATTTGGAAAACATTCCCATATACTTATATCAACGGTATAAGTATATCCACAAATCATTTCATTTTTAACACTTAGAAAATATTTCCATATACATATATCAATGATATAAGTATATTTAATAACACTACCATTTGGAGACACGCCAAATAGATTTCTATAACCGTACAACTCCAGAGTTCATACGCCTCCGGATGGGTGTTAAGTATAGGAAGCAATGCTCCTACACCACTAAGCCTTTAGTACGATCATAAGGACCAATTCGTGTATTTCACGATAGAAGGTCAAAACATAATTTATTGGGTCAAAACGAATGTTGCGTAAAACATCATTACGAAAACCCAAAACATTAGTATAGGGATTTGATTAATATATATATATATATCCCATATACTATAAAAAACATTTCCTTTCGGAAATCATTTACTATAACAACACTGTTATAGTCCATGCCTTCCGTACTTCTCGAAAACGTCTATTACAACAATAAATGTTGAAATCTATGTTTTCGTTACTTATCACATTTGAAAACATTTTCAAACCATTTAATTCCATTTGGAATTATTGCTTTCAAAACCTTTACTTCCAAAAGATAAATTTACTTTTAAAACCATCAACTCCATCAAAATATTGCTTTCAACGTTCCTTTAAATAAAAATCCATATTTACATCTCAACGTAAAACCTTTCCATATCTATAAAACTATTTTTATAAATCTCCTTCGATTTTATAAAACTTCTATTTATTAAAATTCCATTATTTATAAAAATTCTATTTACAAATCCATTCTTTTATAAAAACCAATTTTACTATCAAAACCTATTTATAAATCCATTTCTTTATAAGTCAATTTTATTTATAAAATCTATTTATAAATCCATTTGCCAAATCAATTCCAAAACCATTTACAAAATATATATAAGTAGATCAACTTCTTTATTTATAAAAATATCACCTTATAAATCTTTTTTTATAAACTTATTCAAAAATCTCTAAATCAAAATATTTCCAAAAATTATACCTTTATAACATCAAAAATCATAACTTTTATTTATTTTAAAACAAATTCCGTTCTTTTAAAAATTTAAAAATCATTAAAACATATATATATATATACACACACACTTCCAAAATTACTTCGAAACCCTTTTCAAATCAAAATCATCATTATTAATATTTCAAAAATACAAAAAAATAAGGCCCAATGCTACTAGAGCAGCAAATCATATCAAAGACATCAACATTGTAACGACCCGATATTTTGGACCATTCGCATCCATTATAAGTGTATAGGTAGACACTCATGCCGGAGTTGAATTGTTCAAAATACCGCGTTGTTAATTTAAATTTGGCAAAACTGAACATATACAGTAAATAAATATAATCACAGATCACAGACACAGAGTAATAAGTGCAGCGGAAATAAAAGAGATAGTAGTTCATGAAGCTACTATATGAATATATAAAATACATCAGAGTTTACAACAGAAGAGTAATACGATACATCAGAGTTAAACCAGATACAACGGAAGAGTAACACGATACATCAGATACAAATCAGAATGCATCACTGTAATCATCGAATACTGAAAGCAGAATAGATGGCTGGATCTTCAAGCAAAGCTCCAACTCCAAAGGTGAGTCTCGAATACTGGTACACTCAGTCTGACCCGAGCGTATAGCAAAATACAAAACACTCGAGTCAGGATTAACATTCTTATATTAATAAATCCAACTCAAGTGAAATAGCAATTGAAATACAAGTAACTCAAAGGATGTTTGGAATAACCATCCTTTAAGGATCCGTTAAACTATCTACTAGGTAGTAATGTACGCTAAGTAGATAATGTCTATCAGTAATAATAAGATATCAAAATAGTGTTAAGTCATGGCCCATTCCACCCTTAACACATTTTTATTCCCAAAAGCATATACAAGACCGTAGTTTCCCCAAAACCGGAAGTCACCAGAGGGCAATCCATATACTAAAGGTACAAATCAAAATCGTAGTGGTCACGCATAAATGGAATACAAGTATGACAAGGCACATGAGGCAATACCCAAGGTAGTGATACTACCGTTCGCCTGATCCGGACTGGTGAGAACGCAACGCCACAGCGCCCGCAACACCGTGAAACAACACTCCCAAAATCAAGGGTGCACCAATCGACAACAAGTATAAGTAGTTCGAAGAAGTGTGTCCACTTGAGGTAGCTAATCCTCCATTGGCCTGGCACAGCTCCTGTTTTAGTCATTTCCAATTTGACACAAGTGTCAAGGCTATCCATTATCGTTCTCTTTCTTCAGTCATCACGAACATCATTCCAACCACTTCATTCTGGATCATCACTCCGCGTATAGTTATTAAAGTGGTTTTCGGTTTAGATAGAGAGTATATCCATAACCGAATTCCGGTCTCTTTAATAACTTTCGAAATTATTTCACCGATTGGTCGTTTATTTATTTCAAAACCAAATCAATTTCAATTTCAATCAAAGTTTGTAAATCAACATTTCATTTCTTTTTCTAAATCAATTTCCACAATTTACGTTTCAAAACTTCCAAATCATAATTTCAAAATCTTATAATTCAATTTCTATTTAAACAATTCAAATATTGATTCAAGTTCGTATATAAGTTTCATTCCGAAATCATTAAATTAATTTAATTTAACATTCAAATCAATTTCAATTCATTAATCGATTTCATTCAATATTAAATAAATATATCGTTCAAAACAATTTCTATTTGATTTCCAATTCATTAAATCCATTATTAAAATTCAACTTCATTATATTAAAACTTTCAAATTGAATTAAATTAAATTCATCAAATCAAATTCTTTAAATTTCAAGTCTTACATTAATTTCAATAAATCACATTTTATTTCTTGTTAAAGAAATTCAATTTCACTTATTTACTTACTTAAATAATTTCCAAAACTTAATTAATAAAGAAACTCAATTTCAATTATTTACGAAGTAAAATTCACTTATTCAAAAGTTCAATTTTTCTTATTAAAGAATTTCAATTCAATTTAATCATTTAATAATTCATTATTAAATAATTAAATTTAATTATTAAATAATTTCAAAGTTTAATAATTTCAAACTTAATTATTAAATCATTTCAAAGTTTAATAATTTCAACTTAATTATTAAATCATTCCAAACTTAATTCAATCATTTTTCAAATTAAACATCGTTCTTTCATCAATTACATTGTTAATATTCTGTTTTCAGATTATTAAATATCAACATTTTCCTTTCATTAAAAATTCAAATTTCAACTTCATTTCAAAACCATATTATTTATTCAAATAAAATCTTCAATTTATTTTCAAATCAAATTATTGACCAATCGGGTTTTTATTTAATTCTCTATCCTAGGTCAAAGTTCAATTTGGGTATTTATCATTTCAACCCGATTCCAATTCAATTCAAAAACAAATCATAGTAAAGGGAACTTGCAGTGTGATAACAGGGATGGTGTCAAAGTAAATAAACAAGCAATAACAACAATCAATAACAATCCAATAATCAATTCAAATAATCCCGAAATAACCGTATTAATTCGCATTGTTATTTGTACGAATTAACATAATTATTTCTAGAATCTACACTATCATTTCATGTAGATTAAAGATTATTACATTACGGTTTTCACTTGTCATTTAATTTCAATTTTCATACATCATCAATTTAACAACATACATTCAATGGTTCAAAATGTAATTAAACAAATCCTACGTGTCAATAAATTCAACAGTTAAAGGGGTCATATTATACAAATGTCAGTTAATCAAATTTAACATTTAATTATCCTATATCAAGTTCAATTTCATACTATTTATCATTTTAACATTAATAATTTAACGTCCAATATAAACATCAACAATCAATCAATTATCATCCAAACTGTATTATCATCGCATAAATAATTAACAGATAATGGTGTCAGATGTCACAGGTGAACTGATACAGGTAATAACATATATAACAGTGTAATTAACTAACAGCAGCATTTCAATTGTCGTTTCAATTGAAATCAAATTTAATAAATAAAAGAATGTTAATCGTGAGTGAGTGCTCACCTTTCGAGGCTAGAGAGAACAGGAGATGATGCAGATTCGCATACTGACATTGAAATTTAGTTACGAATGCAAGCACGACTTCCAAAACAAGCTAGAGTTAGTATGAATTGACGAGCGAAGCTGATAAATCAGAATTGATAAAATCAAATCAGAGCTGGATCAACGATGATAACGGTAAGCGAACTTTTTATTTTATTTTATAAATATAGATATAATATCATATTTAGATCCAAACACAAAGTATCATGTAAAATTATTTTATATTAAAATACATTCTTATATCTATTATAAATAACATACATATACAACTCAGTTCATATGACTGTAACATTTTATTCAGTCGTATATAACAACTGAACATTTATATATAAAATAAATGAAAAATCTGTAAATAGTTCGAGATCATAGCACCATTATATATAATAAGACACCTAAAAATATTTAACATCCAACTATATGACTAACAGTAAACAAAAATCATGTAACTCATACATATACATTTGTACTCAGAACAATTTTATACATATATAAATTTATAACATATATATATAGATGGGAACCAATACTTTCAAGGTAAATGCTTATTAAATTACATATACTTAAAGATTGAAATCTATATATCATCATTTCAAAAGAGAAGCTGTAGCTTGAATATGCATGCAAACTTATACACATATACTATAATTAACATTATTCTCAAACTAACGTATATATGAAGTTTTGGAAATGTATGTTTTGCCAACAGATCTGCCGACCCAAAAATAAAATGATCTATATACATAACTTATTTATATGTATATAATGTCTTAAACGTTAAATAAGACCATATACTGCAGTATTTAAAATATGCGTACCCATTTCTTATAACCAAACATGTATGAAATATGTTAACAAATATAGCTTACTACTAAAACATATCGTACATATACAAACTCAACTCATGTTTAAAGTAATATATATACTGTACTTTTATAAACTTATATACGGTACATATAAACTGATATATATATATATTGAACTTACACATAAACTTAACAAAATCAAAACTATTAACTATACATACAACGCATTTAACATTTCAACTGCAGATTTATATGAACTATATATAAGCAACCATATGAACCAAATAACCTATGAACAGATCAATAACAAAGTTAAAACGTATAATATTATATAACTATAAACCAACACGTACAACACTTACTTTATTACACTAAACTATATGTAACATCCCGGAAATTTTGAACAATATCAATTTAATAATCGGCTTTAAAAATTAAATTGATCTGATTTTAATTAATAATAAGACTTGAATTGAACTAATAATTTTCTTCTGAATAAATATTGGGCTGATAATTTATCTTTTAAAAAGCTAAATAAATTGTTTTATTTATATACTTGTATATATATTGTGAATAGACAGGATCTGTTTAAATTTAATAAATTAAGATATGCTTTCTAACTTAAATATTTTTGGTAATTATAATTTGAATTAATATATATATATATATATTTGTTTTAAGGCTATTTAAAATAAATTACTGTATGGTTTAAATACTTAGGAAGATATTAATTGTTTTAAATTTATTTTAGTTTGAGTTTAAATTTGGATAAGATTTATAAATTAGGTTGCTTTGTTCTTCTTTTTAAATATAGTTTGAATTTAAATAAGTAAATAAGTAATAAGTGATAATTTCTTTTATAAATTGTTCTAATTTAATAATGAGTTATTTTTCAACCCTATTAATAATATAATGTAAATTTTAGTAGATTTTTAAATATAAATAGAAATTGTTATATATATATATATATATCTTATAAGAAACTTTGATTTATAAATTAGAAATGAATCTTTTAAAATTTGTTTAAATTAAAAGATACCTTATAAATACTTAATATAAGTATAAAATGAAATAATGATAGGTAAGTAATTAATTGATAACTTTAAAATAACTACATTTATGATTTGAATTTAAATACTTAGGTTTAAATTCTACAACAAATAACTATAGCAATTTTTATTTATAAGGTAAGAGTGTATAAATGAACACTAGATATATATATATATATATAGGTTGATATTATAACTTTGATGACAATACAACTTTGTGTATCTTTGAGCCTAAACTAAAACATGACTAGGCAAATATATATATAGTGCAGGTTGTAGAATATGTAAGGCAAGTATGCAATAGCTAAAGTTAGTAGGCAAGAATGTAGAAAAATGCAAAGTAAAAATATAAGTTATCTTTGTATATATGTAGTACAGGCATGTATGAAAACAAAATAAGGCAAGTAAACAAAGTAATGTTATGATCATCTCGAATTTGTATAAAATAGGTATATGTTGCAGGCTGTAGACTAGTAAAGTATAATATAAGTATGGTGTAGTTAATGCAAAGTAAGGTAAATATGTATGTGCAGGCTAGTAGGAATGTTGTAGACTGAAACATAAATGCAGGGAAAAGAATTTCAAAAGCATAGGATAGTACTCTAAGCATTTAATGAAAGCAAGCTTATTGTCATTTCGAACTGTTTAAACTATTATCTCAGCTCCAATATACTAAATACCTGATCAAAGAAAATATGTATCTTTGTACCTATCTTGCTTAAAACCAGGAAACCATTCTCTATATATACATGTATATCTTCTTCTTCTTTTTCTTTGTTCTATTCATAGCAAACCAGAGAAAATAAAATAAGCAAGCACTCTTTCTTATTTTTCAAACTGAAGTATTTTTTTCAAATTCAAACAACATCATTCAACAAATTCAAAACAAGATCAAGGCCATTCCAGTTTTAAGATTTCAAAGCAGTTTTCAAAGAAAAATCAAGTTGTTGTTTTTCAAAGGTGCTCTCATATTAGAGGTGAGTAACTTCACTTTTAAACTTACAAGTATAATTTTGGTTGCATTGTGAAGTGTTTATGTATTTATACTGTTGAATGTGTGATGTATGATGTATGCATGCCTGGACTTCTCTGTTCTTAAAATTTAGGAGTAAATTACCCTTATACGAATCTAAATCCTGTTATATCTTGATGGCATGTGATAATACTTGAAATGTGTTGTGAAGAAATTGTTGTATGGATGTAAGTATGCCTGAATGTATATGTACATATGTGGATGATAGGGTGCATGTCTGTAAACAGGAATATACACACCTCTGCTAAATACTTACAGGCTTCTAACACTTTAAGAATTCAAATCCTCATCCCCTAATTCTTTTTAGAGTTTGATGTTTAAACAAAAAAGTGTTTAAGTGGATAGATCTCAACTTTAAAAATAGTTTCAAGTACTTATATTAAGTAAGCCTTTTCAAAAATAGGAAATCACAGTAGAAATTAACTCAAGTCAGAAAATCGATAATCTGGAAATTATGTTTTTGATTACAACCTGATGCGCTTTGGGAAATTATGAATTTTAATAATAGAATCAGGAATTTTAAGTTGGTATGCGATGAGTTATCTCGAGATGATTGATATATGGGTTTGCGGCAAATTCTGGTGATCGGTGGGTTTGTAGATTTCGAGCTTTGGAGCGTAGCTAGCTTGAAGGCTAGGGATCATCAGAAAAATGTCTGATGAATTTATAGGTAACGGTGGCGAGGGCACGACAGTGTTTTAGGGCTTAGGCATAGTTTCTGGTCGATGATGATTTTCGAGTTCGTACGGCGACGTGAGGTGATCGAGTGTTAAGGGATTTTGCGTGATGGAAGCTCGGTAGTAGTCAAGTTCGTGGCCGGAGCTGTTGACCATCAGATGGTCGGAGTTGGGCGATTCGAGGAAATTCTGGTGACTGGCTTCGTTCCAGATTTGGGTTAAGTGTCTCGATTTGGTTGTCGAGGAGACGATGTAGTACAGATGATCGGAAGGTGGTCTGGAGGTGTTTGTCGAGTTGCTCGACGTCGCGGCGATGGCTGGAGTTGATCGACGACCGTGTGCACGTGCACACGAATGTCTGGTGGGATATTGTATTTGGTGGTTTCGTTTCTCGGGGAAGACTCGAGTCATTCGAGTTGATTTCTCGAAGCAGGAGGGTAACAGACTCGAAGTAAATAGCACGGCCTCGAGTAAATTTCTTGTTCCAGGCTTTGTTAAACCTGGCAGTAATTTTAAAACAAATTTAAATGAGCTTAAATTTGTATATTCAATTTAAACAAAGTCTAAATCCAGTTTGTGATAAGAATCCAAATTTACTTTTGAATTTTTATATGGAATAAAAGTTTAAATTATTTTAAACTAGTTTTAAAGGAAAATTTGTTTACCAATAAATGTTTAAATAGATAAACATTTTGAATCTTATATTCAAATGGAATTTGAATTTGAATTTAAAGTGTAATGTTTTACACTTTAATGATAATAAAGTCATTAGTAAAGTAAATCGATTATCTTAGAATAATTAAGATATTTAAGTGATTTAATTAATGAGATAATTAAGAATGGCTTATTTAATTTATAAATTAATAATTTAGGTTAAGTTTTAATTAGAGATTAATTAAAGAAGTAGTTTAGAAGTGTTATTAGTTAATAAAAGATAATTAACTAAAGAATTACTTTGAATAATTAATTAATATGATTGATTTTGATAATTAATTTAAAATGAGATAATCAATTTGATAAATGGATAAGTGTGATACTTAATGTAAATAAATGGAGCTAGATTACTTAGAAAAGTAATTAGAAGATAATTAATTGGTGTAATAAATAAAAGTGTTATGGAAAAGTAATTTGGGTAATTACTTTAGGGATAATTAATTTTGAGATAATTAATATGATAAGTAATTAACGATAATTACTGGGATGTGATTAATCAAAGGGATTAATATTGAGTTTAAATTAAAGATAAATTACTTATGTAATTAACTTAAATGGAGTAATTGAATGTTTAATTACTATAAATGATTTAAGATAATTAATCGATGAATTAATTGAAAGACTAATTACTTATTGTAATTAGAGAATGACAAATCGAAGGTGTTTAATCAAGATGAATACTTAGAGAATTAATTAATTTAATATATAATTAATTAATGGTTGAATAAGCAGGATTTATGAAACGTAGTAGTTAATTTAATTTACTTTAAATTAATTAGAAATAAGATAATTAATTTAATTCATTTTAAATTAATTATAAATGGTGTGTTTATAAATCGTTGCTTATGAATGAATGATATTTCATTGATTGATTGTGATCTCAGATAGGAGATGAGTAATATTTAGGTGATTTGGATACTTGTTTGATAATATTGATTATCTGTTTGAGTTGATAATATGGATTATCTGTTTACGATGATGATGTTGATTATCTATCTGTGATATTGTGATTTATCTATCTGTGTGTATATAGATAATATTGAATTGAATTGTTTTAACTTTAAAACAACTTGGCCTTAAAAGATACGGTTTGGATTTCGATGAGACCGGGATCGGGTTTCCGTATACCGGGATTCTAGGTCTGGAGACCCAAATACCACATCGATCCAAAATAACGTTAGGTCGAGAAATTCAATTGGAGCAAGTGAAGACTCGAGGTATAAGAACTATACGTCAGTATAACTCTGTGGGTGATTCCGTAATGAGTTTGACGGGATAGTACTTATAGGTTCGAGATGGTGATTCAGAATGCAAGGGCTATGGTCTTTGACTCTGAGGGTGATTCCAAAATGAGTGCAATGAGATAGTGCCTTCGGTTTCGTTCGAACCCGGAACGAACTTGTATGGATTGAATGGTTTCAGAACATCGTCAGGCGGGCGATGAGCATTCTAAGAGATGTGTTCTCTAAAGGTAATCGTAACCTCAAGCCTCATCAACCGGGAATGGCTAAAACAGGGGAGGTGCAGCAAGGCTAGTGGGTAGCACCCAAGTAGGATGAGATTTCCCCTGTCTAGAGGTCCCTTTTTATTCGGCTTAGTAGCAGTTGGATTGCGCACCAACTGTGGGGTTTCTTATCCGGGAATTATCCAGTAAGGGATGTTCCGGCTTTGTGTTGCAGGGGAGCGGGCGTACTCCTCGGTACGGTGATCTAGGCCACGTACTATGACGGGCGGTACCCTAGTAGCCCAGCCATTGTATGGAATCCAAAATCCAATAAGTGCCCTCGGTTTTGATTGTATTACCCACGTTGTGGCTAGTATGCTGGAATTTAATCATGTAACAATTTCAGCTATTTCATATTTACTTGAAAACCCTAGACACTATTATAATATCACTGGATTTCCTATAAAATGATTTGGTTAGCGTAAGGTAAAAACTTTTCCATGTTTATGTGTGGGAAGTCTTACGTGATACCTTTGTTTCAAATGATTTTCAAAGTTAAACAACTTTAACCTGTTACTCATACCAGACCCATGTCTGACCCGAAGTTTATTTCTGTTTTTCATAAACTCTCGGGTACCCAAATTTTTACGGGTAGTCAAGGGATTCAGGTTAGCATTGATGAATTCTGGAGGAGCAATGGAGCAGGAGGCTTCAGCGTATAGATATATATTGGTTCCGATGTGTTAATATTATTTCCGTATTTCCGCTGTGTTGTATCTCTGTGATGTGTGAGTTGTATTAACTAGACAGAGGTTTATAACTGTCTAGTATATGATGTATTATCTGTGTACTCTGATGTATATGATATTATGTGATATATTATATTTTATTCGTTCCGCTGTTGAGATTCTGATGTTGTTTCTTCTTCTTCTCTTTCTTTTCTACTTTCTCACCTCTTTCTTTTCTTAAAAACGATACGACTTTGTGGGCGTAGAAGGTCGGGTCGTTACAGTTGGTATCAGAGCACTAGGTTGAGCGAATACCTAGGCTCTTTAGTGATTTCTTTCTTGAGAGAGCGTATTTGTAATTTTGAATATATATATATATATATGTATATCTATATTTCTACCTATTTGTTGGGTTACCTGTTCGGGTTTTCCAATATAAGTTATAAAGGTAGATAGGATAGTGGTGTGTGTAACACGACTACCGATGGTTGGAGTTTAAATGTTTGAGGTTGGAAGTGTATCTGTCGAGACTGTAAACCTAATACCGTCTTGAGTGAGCTTTGAATGGTGTAGTTGGATGAGCTAGAGTTTGGATCTGTCGGTTGAACAGAAGCAAGTTATGGTATCTTGATACCTCAGGATGTAGTAGCTGTATGATGAGACACAGTGACTATGGATGTCTCCGAAGATGTTTCTTTGGAACAAGTTTTAAGGAAGTGCGACTGCTTCGTTGTTGTGGCTGTGTTCAGCAGGATGTTTCTGTTTGGTTTGAGGTTCGAGTTTCTCGAAGAGCTTTGGATTAGGAATTCCTTGGCATTGGTGTCAGCAGCGCAGCTCGGAGTGTTCTGTGTGTTGGCGAGGAAGCTTTCTGGTTTAGCAGTTTACTTGAGGTAATTTCAGGAGCAGCAGAGTAGATCCATTTCTTCGATGGATTGGCCGCATAAGTGTAAGCTGTTCTGTTTGGTTTAGAGAGGGCAGTATCTTTGGAATTAAGCTGGGTGGATCGCAAAAGTGACTTGCGATAGTTAAGTATTCTCTTGTGTTTCAAAGAATTTTTCTGGATGTCTGCAGGAAGTCAGAGTTTTGGTAGCATCTGGAGATTGAGTTTGGTATCGACTGGATTCTAGAAGTGGTACCGATGGTTCAGCTTAGTAGTAGGATGGTTTTTGAGATTGGGAACTAGCTCTGGTTTTGGAGGAACCTCTGAATTTTCTTTTTGGATCTGTTGAACCATATTTTTGGAATGTGTTGTCCAGTCTGTGCTTGAGATTGTCATCAGCATTCTCTTTTGTTTCAGATCAGAGTAGCGCAGTGGAAGCATGGTGGCAGTAGTTTAGTGTGGAAGCAATTGGATATTGCAGTGTTTTGGATTTGAGAGTTTCTACAGGAAATTTTTCAGGATTTGAGGTCAGATTGGGGTGCATCTGTTTTATCTCTTCCGGATGTGAGAAGTGAGATCTGTCTTCTGATTTTGGTGTAGAGTTGTGTTTTGAGTTTGGTTGATCTTGGAAAGATCATTTTGTTTGATTGTTTTGGTTCAGTTTGTTTCGAGAGGTATCAGCAAGGGTTGAGCTGATCAGTAAGGATGTAGGAAACCCAGGATCGTCCGAAGAGTTTTGTGGATTAGAGACGGAGGAAATTTGGAATTCGAAGTTGGAGACTCTGTTGTTGTTGAAGTTTTCGCTGATTCAGGGAGTTATAAGATTGGGTAAGATGTGGAAAGCCAGCTCCGAGATATTTTCGATTTTTTTTGTTGTTCTTCTGAGGATAAGTGTTGGGTCTTCAGATTTGAATTGTCAGTCTGGATAAGTGGGATTTGGTGTGTTTCACATATCTTTGAGGGAGTACGTGTATGAGTTATCTCTGGTTTTAGAACCAGCAGTTAAGGAGTTTTGGTTATTGAGTCAGACTCGTCTATAGTCTGATATCCTGTCTTGTTGTAGATCTAGATGAGTGGTAGCTCTGTAGCTTGGTAGCTAGATTGTTCGGGTTCTGTAGGGCGAGTATCCCGGTATTTATACTCGGGAAAACTCGAGAGTATTCTATTCGGAATTTTGTCTGGACAGTTAGATTGGTTTGTTTGTTTGATTGGATGTTATGGTTGTTAACATATGATTGATATATGTTATGTTTTAAAATTAATTTTTAATTAGATTATTAAATTACCTTTGTTTTAAATTTCGGGGACGAAATTCTATTAAGAGGGGAGGAATGTAACATCCCGGAAATTTTGAACAATATCAATTTAATAATCGGCTTTAAAAATTAAATTGATCTGATTTTAATTAATAATAAGACTTGAATTGAACTAATAATTTTCTTCTGAATAAATATTGGGCTGATAATTTATCTTTTAAAAAGCTAAATAAATTGTTTTATTTATATACTTGTATATATATTGTGAATAGACAGGATCTGTTTAAATTTAATAAATTAAGATATGCTTTCTAACTTAAATATTTTTGGTAATTATAATTTGAATTAATATATATATATATATTTGTTTTAAGGCTATTTAAAATAAATTACTGTATGGTTTAAATACTTAGGAAGATATTAATTGTTTTAAATTTATTTTAGTTTGAGTTTAAATTTGGATAAGATTTATAAATTAGGTTGCTTTGTTCTTCTTTTTAAATATAGTTTGAATTTAAATAAGTAAATAAGTAATAAGTGATAATTTCTTTTATAAATTGTTCTAATTTAATAATGAGTTATTTTTCAACCCTATTAATAATATAATGTAAATTTTAGTAGATTTTTAAATATAAATAGAAATTGTTATATATATATATATCTTATAAGAAACTTTGATTTATAAATTAGAAATGAATCTTTTAAAATTTGTTTAAATTAAAAGATACCTTATAAATACTTAATATAAGTATAAAATGAAATAATGATAGGTAAGTAATTAATTGATAACTTTAAAATAACTACATTTATGATTTGAATTTAAATACTTAGGTTTAAATTCTACAACAAATAACTATAGCAATTTTTATTTATAAGGTAAGAGTGTATATATGAACACTAGATATATATATATATAGGTTGATATTATAACTTTGATGACAATACAACTTTGTGTATCTTTGAGCCTAAACTAAAACATGACTAGGCAAATATATATATAGTGCAGGTTGTAGAATATGTAAGGCAAGTATGCAATAGCTAAAGTTAGTAGGCAAGAATGTAGAAAAATACAAAGTAAAAATATAAGTTATCTTTGTATATATGTAGTGCAGGCATGTATGAAAACAAAATAAGTCAAGTAAACAAAGTAATGTTATGATCATCTCGAATTTGTATAAAATAGGTATATGTTGCAGGCTGTAGACTAGTAAAGTATAATATAAGTATGGTGTAGTTAATGCAAAGTAAGGTAAATATGTATGTGCATGCTAGTAGGAATGTTGTAGACTGAAACATAAATGCAGGGAAAAGAATTTCAAAAGCATAGGATAGTACTCTAAGCATTTAATGAAAGCAAGCTTATTGTCATTTCGAACTGTTTAAACTATTATCTCAGCTCCAATATACTAAATACCTGATCAAAGAAAATATGTATCTTTGTACCTATCTTGCTTAAAACCAGGAAACCATTCTCTATATATACATGTATATCTTCTTCTTCTTTTTCTTTGTTCTATTCATAGCAAACCAGAGAAAATAAAATAAGCAAGCACTCTTTCTTCTTTTTCAAACTGAAGTATTTTTTTCAAATTCAAACAACATCATTCAACAAATTCAAAACAAGATCAAGGCCATTCCAGTTTTAAGATTTCAAAGCAGTTTTCAAAGAAAAATCAAGTTGTTGTTTTTCAAAGGTGCTCTCATATTAGAGGTGAGTAACTTCACTTTTAAACTTACAAGTATAATTTTGGTTGCATTGTGAAGTGTTTATGTATTTATACTGTTGAATGTGTGATGTATGATGTATGCATGCCTGGACTTCTCTGTTCTTAAAATTTAGGAGTAAATTACCCTTATACGAATCTAAATCCTGTTATATCTTGATGGCATGTGATAATACTTGAAATGTGTTGTGAAGAAATTGTTGTATGGATGTAAGTATGCCTGAATGTATATGTACATATGTGGATGATAGGGTGCATGTCTGTAAACAGGAATATACACACCTCTGCTAAATACTTACAGGCTTCTAACACTTTAAGAATTCAAATCCTCATCCCCTAATTCTTTTTAGAGTTTGATGTTTAAACAAAAAAGTGTTTAAGTGGATAGATCTCAACTTTAAAAATAGTTTCAAGTACTTATATTAAGTAAGCCTTTTCAAAAATAGGAAATCACAGTAGAAATTAACTCAAGTCAGAAAATCGATTATCTGGAAATTATGTTTTTGATTACAACCTGATGCGCATTGGGAAATTATGAATTTTAACAATAGAATCAGGAATTTTAAGTTGGTATGCGATGAGTTATCTCGAGATGATTGATATATGGGGTTGCGGCAAATTCTGGTGATCGGTGGGTTTTTAGATTTCGAGCTTTGGAGCGTAGCTAGCTTGAAGGCTAGGGATCATCAGAAAAATGTCTGATGAATTTATAGGTAACGGTGGCGAGGGCACGACAGTGTTTTAGGGCTTAGGCATAGTTTCTGGTCGATGATGATTTTCGAGTTCGTACGGCGACGTGAGGTGATCGAGTGTTAAGGGATTTTGCGTGATGGAAGCTCGGTAGTAGTCAAGTTCGTGGCCGGAGCTGTTGACCATCAGATGGTCGGAGTTGGGCGATTCGAGGAAATTCTGGTGACTGGCTTCGTTCCAGATTTGGGTTAAGTGTCTCGATTTGGTTGTCGAGGAGACGATGTAGTACAGATGATCGGAAGGTGGTCTGGAGGTGTTTGTCGAGTTGCTCGACGTCACGGCGATGGCTGGAGTTGATCGACGACCGTGTGCACGTGCACACGAATGTCTGGTGGGATATTGTATTTGGTGGTTTCGTTTCTCGGGGAAGACTCGAGTCATTCGAGTTGATTTCTCGAAGCAGGAGGGTAACAGACTCGAAGTAAATAGCACGGCCTCGAGTAAATTTCTTGTTCCAGGCTTTGTTAAACCTGGCAGTAATTTTAAAACAAATTTAAATGAGCTTAAATTTGTATATTCAATTTAAACAAAGTCTAAATCCAGTTTGTGATAAGAATCCAAATTTACTTTTGAATTTTTATATGGAATAAAAGTTTAAATTATTTTAAACTAGTTTTAAAGGAAAATTTGTTTACCAATAAATGTTTAAATAGATAAACATTTTGAATCTTATATTCAAATGGAATTTGAATTTGAATTTAAAGTGTAATGTTTTACACTTTAATGATAATAAAGTCATTAGTAAAGTAAATCGATTATCTTAGAATAATTAAGATATTTAAGTGATTTAATTAATGAGATAATTAAGAATGGCTTATTTAATTTATAAATTAATAATTTAGGTTAAGTTTTAATTAGAGATTAATTAAAGAAGTAATTTAGAAGTGTTATTAGTTAATAAAAGATAATTAACTAAAGAATTACTTTGAATAATTAATTAATATGATTGATTTTGATAATTAATTTAAAATGAGATAATCAATTTGATAAATGGATAAGTGTGATACTTAATGTAAATAAATGGAGCTAGATTACTTAGAAAAGTAATTAGAAGATAATTAATTGGTGTAATAAATAAAAGTGTTATGGAAAAGTAATTTGGGTAATTACTTTAGGGATAATTAATTTTGAGATAATTAATATGATAAGTAATTAAGGATAATTACTGGGATGTGATTAATCAAAGGGATTAATATTGAGTTTAAATTAAAGATAAATTACTTATGTAATTAACTTAAATGGAGTAATTGAATGTTTAATTACTATAAATGATTTAAGATAATTAATCGATGAATTAATTGAAAGACTAATTACTTATTGTAATTAGAGAATGACAAATCGAAGGTGTTTAATCAAGATGAATACTTAGAGAATTAATTAATTTAATATATAATTAATTAATGGTTGAATAAGCAGGATTTATGAAACGTAGTAGTTAATTTAATTTACTTTAAATTAATTAGAAATAAGATAATTAATTTAATTCATTTTAAATTAATTATAAATGGTGTGTTTATAAATCGTTGCTTATGAATGAATGATATTTCATTGATTGATTGTGATCTCAGATAGGAGATGAGTAATATTTAGGTGATTTGGATACTTGTTTGATAATATTGATTATCTGTTTGAGTTGATAATATGGATTATCTGTTTATGATGATGATGTTGATTATCTATCTGTGATATTGTGATTTATCTATCTATGTGTATATAGATAATATTGAATTGAATTGTTTTAACTTTAAAACAACTTGGCCTTAAAAGATACGGTTTGGATTTCGATGAGACCGGGATTGGGTTTCCGTATACCGGGATTCTAGGTCTGGAGACCCAAATACCACATCGATCCAAAATAACGTTAGGTCGAGAAATTCAATTGGAGCAAGTGAAGACTCGAGGTATAAGAACTATACGTCAGTATAACTCTGTGGGTGATTCCGTAATGAGTTTGACGGGATAGTACTTATAGGTTCGAGATGGTGATTCAGAATGCAAGGGCTATGGTCGTTGACTCTGAGGGTGATTCCAAAATGAGTGCAATGAGATAGTGCCTTCGGTTTCGTTCGAACCCGGAACGAACTTGTATGGATTGAATGCTTTCAGAACATCGTCAGGCGGGCGATGAGCATTCTAAGAGATGTGTTCTCTAAAGGTAATCGTAACCTCAAGCCTCATCAACCGGGAATGGCTAAAACAGGGGAGGTGCAGCAAGGCTAGTGGGTAGCACCCAAGTAGGATGAGATTTCCCCTGTCTAGAGGTCCCTTTTTATTCGGCTTAGTAGCAGTTGGATTGCGCACCAACTGTGGGGTTTCTTATCCGGGAATTATCCAGTAAGGGATGTTCCGGCTTTGTGTTGCAGGGGAGCGGGCGTACTCCTCGGTACGGTGATCTAGGCCACGTACTGTGACGGGCGGTACCCTAGTAGCCCAGCCATTGTATGGAATCCAAAATCCAACAAGTGCCCTCGGTTTTGATTGTATTACCCACGTTGTGGCTAGTATGCTGGAATTTAATCATGTAACAATTTCAGCTATTTCATATTTACTTGAAAACCCTAGACACTATTATAATATCACTGGATTTCCTATAAAATGATTTGGTTAGCGTAAGGTAAAAACTTTTCCATGTTTATGTGTGGGAAGTCTTACGTGATACCTTTGTTTCAAATGATTTTCAAAGTTAAACAACTTTAACCTGTTACTCATACCAGACCCATGTCTGACCCGAAGTTTATTTCTGTTTTTCATAAACTCTCGGGTACCCAAATTTTTACGGGTAGTCAAGGGATTCAGGTTAGCATTGACGAATTCTGGAGGAGCAATGGAGCAGGAGGCTTCAGCGTATAGATATATATTGGTTCCGCTGTGTTAATATTATTTCCGTATTTCCGCTGTGTTGTATCTCTGTGATGTGTGAGTTGTATTAACTAGACAGAGGTTTATAACTGTCTAGTATATGATGTATTATCTGTGTACTCTGATGTATATGATATTATGTGATATATTATATTTTATTCGTTCCACTGTTGAGATTCTGATGTTGTTTCTTCTTCTTCTCTTTCTTTTCTACTTTCTCACCTCTTTCTTTTCTTAAAAACGATACGACTTTCTGGGCGTAGAAGGTCGGGTCGTTACACTATATATATAAACAGTTCAAGGTAGGTAAAGTTTCCTTTATAAACAATGTGTACCCCATTTCAAGAGAAGGCTCGGTTGGAAGATCAATGTCGTGAAACGAGGCCGAGAAAAGTGGCGGGCTGCTTATCGATTCAGTCGAGAGCGGGGCGGCGGTGGAGGCCGAGGGAAGATGAAAATGGAAGAGTCGGATCAAGAGCATGGCCGGCTGTTGTCGCGAGATGAGGTGGCGGAGGGTATTCGGTGGAAGTTCGGTGATGGGCTGGGATGAGGCAGAGGTTGGTGGCCATGGTGATGTGGCGGAGGCGCTGACGTGGCCGGAGGTTGCTGTTAGTGCTCCCGGCGGTAGAGGATTGGGCGGAGAAGTGAGGTGCGGGCTGAGGCGGATTTGGGTAATGATGGCTGCTAAGAGGTGAAGCTATGGGAGAGTGGAGGTGATGAATGCTGCCTGATGGGGCATGAAGCCAAGAAAATAAAATTTGAAAGCTTGCGTGATGCCCTATTATGAAGTGATGATATGGAGGGGAGGGAATAGAGAATGGAAGCAGCAAGTAGTTAGGAAAATGGACCGATATGTATGCCAAATTAAAAAAATTTCAAGTGGGAAAAATAAGTGTCAATAAATGATTCTAGGAATTTTAAAAGTCAATGACTATTGGCTCACCCGGAATAGGAAATGTCATGGGAAAACAAAGGGTTCGAAAACGGTTACCGAGATACAGTAATCGTTTACTGATTTCGTCGAGTTCCGAACTCCGAAACAAACAAACGAATATACCGTGGAGATCAGTACGCTGAGACGATCAAAACGGTATACAGATATCAGTGGTACGATTGAATTATAAACATCCGAAATTCTTATACTAACGAAAAATGCGAGAAAAACGCTGAAAAATAAGATCGACGGAGCCAAAGATGTCCGAATTTGGAAAAACGACGAACTGACATCTTGCTAAGAAGACGGTTTAGAATTTTTCTTTGTAAAAATATTTAGTTTTTGGAAACATTTTATTTTCAACGCTTTTTAACAGATTAAATTGAAGTAAATTTACGCGTGAAATAAACTTTCATATTTTCGGACGAAAATTTACAGTTTGCTATGTTTAACTAGACGTATTCCAAATATTAAATTTATATTTCAAAATTTTATCGTTTAAAATTTCACAAAATTTCAACTAATTACGTTATTAAAACAGTTGAAATTTACGGGTCGTTACAAACATGGTATCCAATACATCATATATATCAAAATAAGATCAATAGTGGTGAGGAATCCTGTTGGGTCCCTTCAACTTGTCCCCCTGCATCACAGATAGCATATAATCATAAAAATAAAATCAACCGCTTCGAGGCGGGATTCGTATACGAAGGGTCATCTGCTCTTACACGGGAACGTAATAGGGTCACATTTGCTCCAATAGGCGGGAATATATCCAAACCAACTAATATATATAGTATAACATCCAAACAAGCAACAATCATCATAAATAAAATTATCCCCACTTATATAAAAATATAAGCAGGCCAGAGAGGCGAGTTAACTCACAAAAATGCCAGAAATCGCCTAGGCGCTCCGGTTGAATTAAAATTGAACGGTTGTTCAATTTAACCCAAAATTTCAACTAGCTCCAAATTCGTCCAATCTCACTCCATAGAGTAGTGCCCGCTGATACGAACACAACTCAACTTGTCATGCTCGAAACGGACCTCGTACGAATAAGTTATGAATTATTTAGCATTCGAGATAATTAAAAATATAATTAACATAATAATTAACATTTTAAACTTCACCCTTATCTCTTTCTTCCCTTCAGGCTGCACGTTTTCACGCATTCAGTTTTTTTTCTTCAAATCATTCATGCGTCTCGCCTGAACGCATGACCGTCGACCAAACCCACGCCGCACGCCAACCACACCGCCTACTCCAGCCCCCAACGCCGCCGCGCCTGGCCTCGCGCACGTCGCGCGACCAAAATCCATGGCGAACCCATTTTGCAGCCCCGAACGGAGGCGACTTGCCGCTGCCTCAACTCATCGTTCGACAATCTGACCGTACTTTAGCTTCGTATCAACATGCTCTACATTTTTCTAGTTGAAGTCGAAGGCTAGTTTCGCCTCTAGAGGCTCCAATCAATGATAGCCATTGGATGGTAATGTTTAATGGCGGCTGAGAATATTAGAAGCTAGGGTAAAAGCAAATGAAGATAGTTGAGGGCTATTTATAAAAAAATTTCCAATGTACTATTCATCCATGAAAATTTCGAACTCCGAATGAAGCGTGCCGCCTGACGTTCTATATGTTATACCCTTATTTTGAACACAATGGAATATGTATCGAAAGCCAATTCCATCATATTCAGAAGATAGCTTTTCAAATTGAATTATTTTAATTTAAATTCCTATAATTAATCTCTATGCGTTTCGAACTCGCATGACCTAGGGCTATCAATGGATACCCAAAAATCCAAAATCCGTCCGCATCCGCATCCGAAAAGCGGATAAATATCTGATATTCGGAAAAATGAATGCCGATGCGGATACGAAGACATCCGCATCCGAAAATTATCCTTTCGGTTTTTGTCAAGATTATAGTTCAAATTATGTATTTTAGTGCAATGAAAGATGTTTGTTTATTATTTTATTAAGTTGGTAGTTTATGTTATATTCACTTAATGCTTTTTAACTGCTCGAAACTATTTATTATCGTCATATTTGTTAATTTTTAACACTTTTATAATCAATAGGATTGAAAAATAATCATGTTAAACTAAAATTATCTTTTTATAATTCTTGATTTATCGGTCGTTAATAGATAGGATAATTATCCAATATCTGTCCGTATCCGCGGATGCGGATATCCGATATCCGAAAATGATTTCGGATGCGGATGCGGATATGGCACTATCCACATCCAAAGCATCCATTGACAGGCCTAGCACGACTAAACAACACGTCCAATCACTATGAAATTCGACACGATATAATAATTCACTATTATGGATCCAACGAAACTGGTTTCGTCGAAATCCGATACAGTGCCCAAAAAGACTATTTTTACATGTTAATTAAAACGAGTAATTTCCAAAATCAATTTATTCACTTTTAAATCAAAATTAAAAGTTTACTATCTCCATTTTAATTTAACTAGAATTTAAATCAACTTTCAAAATCGTTTTTCATTCATATTAAATTCAAGATTCAATTATTTAAACAATTTCAAATATTAAATCTAACAATTTAATTATCAAATAAATCGCTATATTTGAAATATAATTTATTTAACTTTTTAATATTTAAAATCAATTAAATATTACAAATTCGAATGACTGAAATTCTGGGTCGTTACACCAGTCGAGCATAATCTCTACTCAAAATAGCATAGTTATTAACCACTGGGGCTCCTTGATTTCCACCATCAGCCTTTCCTCCAGCCAACCCCGCAGCAACTCCTGCTTGCATCATGTTAACGAAAAACTGATACATTGCTCCCATATCAACTTAGGGGACTCCAGCACCCACATTTGCAGCTTGTGCCTGACCTGGGTTCCTCTTTGTATTTGGTATGGCATTCCCATTAGTTGTGGCGCTTCCCCCACCAATATTAACTCTTCCACTTCTAGCATCCATATCTTATGTCCGTATAATCTGCACTCGAATCTTTGTAAGATATAGAAGAATATCCTAAGAGAGATGGGAGAACAGAGATAAAGTGTATACTTATATATATAGCAAATACAAGTACGTTACTATAGCGTTATTCCATACCCCAATCTTTTCTCTAATTCCTTAGGATTATGTTTTCAAAATCATTTTAAGTTTGAAATTTCTTTTTAAGTTTTTCATAAGCCTGGCTCTGATACCAAGTTGTAACATCCCCTATCTTGAGGCCCAAAGCTAAGCTCTACAGATGCTGCAGTCATCCATAGTATTAACTTCCGGTGATAAAATATGGTAATGTTAATGGTATCCATAATATCAGAAGCACATGAATGTGAAATAAAATCAACACAGATTAAAACAATTTTTCTGATTACATTTCAAATCAACATTTCATATTCAGATACATAATCCCAAAATGATTCCCAGGTTTTGATCAAATATAATTATTACAAAATATGCCAAGAGCGACATATGAAGATGCCCACTTGGACGATCAGAGTAATAAATAGACTTATCAGTCTTAATACATCACGTCAGAAATAAAACTAAATAGCTCCTATATAGCTAGTTTTGCCTCCTGCACGTCTTCGGAAGCTTTATTTGGGCAACCTACTAAACCTGAAAAACCTTAGCTCTCAATCTACTCAAATTAATTTGAGCACCCGAGAGTTTATGGGGAAAACATAAACTTTGAGTCAGACATAAAGCCTTGTGTGAATAATACTATTACATCTCGGTTTACTGATATTAAGTGAGACCATGCAACTTAGTGGAATGGGTTTCCCCTTACTAATATCCCTTTAAAACATATCCTTTTGAAAATCAGAATCCTGCAGTCAAACTAATTAAAACAATAATAGCAATATCATATATGCTCATAAATCAGGTAATAAATGGACAATCTATCCGAACAATATAGTTTTGTTTGGCTAACTACTAACCATTGGCTGACTCGGGCCTACCAGACAAAATAAATAATCTAACATCTGTTAGACACACTTCTGGACGGTCTGTCCTTAACTTCTTCTCTCAGGGTCACCTAATCCTAATGGTTTTGCAGGCTCACCAATAACCTATCCTCCTTCTCTATATATATTCATTTCTGTGTGTAACATCATTTAAGTCTTACTTACGACTAAGCCCTACACACTGGAATTTAGGAATAAATTAGCTAGGAGCTATAGCTAATGTATAAGGCGCGACCCTATATTAGTCCCATCTGGTATTCTAATATCTGAGTCATTTACTTAAGGGTTAACTACCCTTCAAATTTTCCATGAAAAGCTTTTCAAATTGATTTAACCCTTTAAATCATACTTAAACAGGGAAAACATACTATTTGCTTTACTCAAATCTCTTTGCCATGTTATATGCTTTACTCAAAACATTGTTGATGAAAACATTCAAAACCTTTGTTTAAAAGCTTTGAACAGTCTCTTTCGAAACCATTGCAAGTACCCCTTTCGAAACAATTGAAAGTCCCCCTTTCGAAACAAGTTAAATACTTTACTTTATACCATTCGGTCGAAAGGCCAAAACATACCTTTCGAAACCATTTGCAAAAGACCTTTCGAAAACATTGAAAGTGTCCCTTTCAAAAGTTTTATAAAACCTTAGACGTCCTCCTTTCAAACACTTTTATTTGCCTTTCGTAAACATTGAAAACCTTTAATTCAATCACTAAAGGTAAACCTTTCAAAAATAGTGGGGAACTTCCCCTTCGAAACCTTTATTAGATACCTTCTGAAAGTATTAAAGCCCTTTACTTAAAACAAACTTTTCGAAAGCGTTGGGATCAAGTAAAAGTATATGGAACATAGTTTCAAAACCTTTAAAACCATTCCTTTCGAAGCCTTTGGATTTAGCTTTTAAAATATTAAAAGGGTCTTAAAACAACTGGGACAAAAGCAACTCTTTCGAATGCATTTTCCTAAATAAAAGAATTGGATGGTGTTGAAACCAACCCCTTCGAAAGCATTGGAGAAGCGGTTCGGGGTTTAAAGCAAAAGAACCCTTTCGAAGGCATTGCTTCGAAAGGTAACATGCGGCAGTGGGGTTTTGACCCCTTCGAAAGCATATTCTTAAAACAAAGGCGGCAAACTCTCTTTTCTTTAAAACATTTGACCAAGTTGAAAGCCATCTCATTCGAAAGCCTCATTTACAACCAAAATAGTTCTAAGTTTCGAAAGCTACTTCAACCCCTTCGAAAGTCTTGTTTCGACTCCATACCTTATGCCTAGCTCCAATCCATTACGTATCAAAGCTGATACAATGTGTATTGGTTTCGACTTAGTTGGAGGCGATAATATGAGGTCGAAAGGTGCTATTATAAGTGGCGAAGAAGTAAAACCTTGTAAACTTGTTTTTAACTTTATAAAGTAATTTCTTTCTAACAAACTTGCTTTGTTTATCAACATATGATTGGTTTCCAATACTTTTCCAAAATCTTTTCAAAAAACTCTACCGAGTTTCAAAGATTAACAATTTAAAACATTTACAAATTGCCCATTCTCCTTTTATAAACATATAAAACATTTAAGTCCCATACCTTAAATAATTTTATATACTTATTAAAAAAATTAGGAAAAATCTTCAAAAATTCCCATAAATCACTTTTAATATGTTTCTAACATATATAAATTTCTGACCCAAAGCTAACATATAGTAGCCGGAATTAATTTATACCTAATTTAACCAATTTCTTCACTAGAAAATTTATATTAAATCCACATTAATTCAGAAAATTATGAAACTTGAAACTCATTTCTAAAATATTATTTCTGACCTTATATCAAAATTGCAAGGTATTTGGATGTCGTTTGATAGGTTTTTCAACCATAACTTATCATAAAAATCTATATGAACAAACAAAATTCATCAACAAGCATATATATATATATATTTATCATTCAAAACATGGCATAATACTTTACAAAACATATTCGGATCTGATCTAGAACCGAAAATAAGAAAATAAGAGATGTAACCAATTATTCACCTTAGCTTGTTGTTAAGGAGTTGAGATTTTCTCTTGAATTAAATTGATTAAGCTTCTTCCTCTTGATTTTAGCTTATCTTCCTCTTTGCTTTCTCCTAATGGTGGCCAGCCTTACTTGATTTAATTTTTATTTGTGAATGTGTAAAATGAGAGTGCATGAGGGTTTAGCATATAAGAATATAACTTATTCCTATTTTTCCTTTATCCTATTACCCTTATCTATTTCATTTTATTTTCCCCTTAGTTCATTAATTCATTAGGCATGGCTACCCCATATTATTCAAATCTCAATCCCTTAACCAGTTACATTATTTCATATAACACCCTATATTTTTTGGTAACATTATTTAGAATATTTAGTTAGCTAAATTAAATAAAATAATGTGTTGATTATGAAATTGAGATTTGATATTTAATTAAGGTGTAGCCATGCCATTTAACAATGAATTAAGGAAGAGTTAAAATGAAATAGAGGAGGGGTAAAATAGGAAAGAGGCCATTCCTATATCTATTCCCTTAGACCGCGTATCTCTACACGTTTATTTCATTAGAGAATTTTTTAAAACCCAAGGTCGGCCACCATTAACAAGAGTAAGAGGAAGAAAGCTAAGGAATAAGCTAAATCAAATCAAATCCATTCACATCTCAATCACTTTAATCTCTAAAGCTTAGGTGAATAATGTTTACATGTGTTTTCAGTTTTAAGATGAATTCCGAATATTTTACAATGATTTTCCATGTTTTTGAATGATGGAATGAATATATATACTTGTTGATGAATTATGGTTGTTCATATTAATTTATGATATGTTTTAAGGTGAAAACCCTATGAAATGACATCAAAATGCCTTGTGAATTTTTATGAAGATCATAAATATTATTTTGGAAACGGGTTTCAATTTTCATAATTTTTTGAATTTATGTGGAATTTATATGAATTTTATAGTAAAGAAAATGTTAATTTGGATTATAAATTATTTACGGTTAAACAATAAAAGAATCGGGTCTAAAATTTTTATATGTTGGAAAACATATTGAAAGATATTTTTTGAAATATTTGTAGAATTTTCCTAAGTGTTTTAATGGTTATATAAAATTATTTAAGGTATGGGACTTAAATGTTTTATATAATTAAGAGAGAAGAAGGGGATTTTTGTAAATTAAATTGTTAAATCTGGAAAGTCGGCAGAACTTTTGGAAAAGTACAACGGCAACCAATCAGATTTAGACAAACAAGGCAGGTTAGGTACAAAAGAAATAGTTTAAAAGTACAAATAAACATGTTTTACACTATTTCGAAGCTTTCGGCACCAGGTTCCACCACCTTACCTTTACCTCCGACACTATCGAAACCAATACACATGGTATTAGTTAACTGGTACATAGTGAATTGGACGTAGGCGGAAGGAATAGAGTCGAAACCAGGTGGTTCCGAAGGGGATTGAGGCATTACTTTGCTTTTAAAAGAGATTACGCCTGCTTGCTCTCGACTAAGTAGCTTTCGACTGGGTCAAATGGTTTTAAAAGGAATGGTTTCGATTGGGTTGTGCCTTTGATATTAAATTATTGATTTCGACAGAGTCGAAGCCTTTAGTTGCCGCTTCCTACCTTTCAATCTAGATGGTTTCGAAAGGGTTGTTTTACTTTCTAAAAACCTAGCCACCTCTCCAATGCTTTCGAAGGGATGGTTCTGACACCATCACTTCATTACTTAGGAAATGGTTTCAAAGAAAATTCTTTCGACTTATATGTTTTTAAGACCCTTTTTCTATGATTGAAGTAAAACCCAAATTGGTTTCGAAAGAGATAGTTTTAAATGGTTCCGGAACAGATGCTTTTGACTGTAATGGGTTTCTGATCCTTTTGCACTACTTGAAAGCACAATCCAAATGGTTTCGACCAAGGCGATTTTCAAAGGTTTTGAAGGGGTGAATTTTTTAATGGTTTCGAAAGGTTTCCACATGTTTTAAATTGAACCCAAAGTGCTTTCGAAAGGATTAAGTTTTGACTGTCTCGAAAGATTTTAATGAATGGTTTCGAAAGGGGTGGTTCTCAAGGGTTTTGAAAGGATTAAAAGGAAAGGGTTTTCCTATGTTTTCGAAAGGCAATATTTAAAGGTTTTAAAGAGGGATGTCTAATGTTTTGAAGCTTTCGATGGAAATGCTTTTAATGGTTTCTAAAGGGTTACTTTAAATGGTTTCGAAGGGGTTACCTTCAAGGGTCTCGAAAGGGTTGTTTAAAGTTTTTAAACTAAGGTTTCGAATGTATTAAATAGGCAATATTGCTTAAGTATTTTCCAGTTAAAAAGGGTTTCAACTTGTTTTGGAAGGATAGCTAATCCTTATTAAAATTCATCAACATTATTTTGGGTAAAGTATATATATCATGGCAAAAATGCTTAGAGTAAAGCTAGGAATATATTTTCCTTGTAAAGGTATGATTTAAAAGGTTAAATCATTTTGAAAAAGTTTTCAAGGAAAAAAATGAAGGGTAGTTAACCCTAAGAAAATGATTCGGACAATTAGTCCATTTTGATCCGGACAGTTAGTCCAGTTTGCGGGGAGTCAGCCCATTTTTATGGATAGATAGTCCAGTTGTTAGCATAACGGACCTTGCTATTATGTTTCAAACAGATAGTCCATTTACTACTATTGGACAGATAGTCCATTAGTTATCTAATTATAGCTTAACAGACTTAGCTATTATTATCATTATTATATCAGTTCGGTTAACCAGTTTGGTTGCAGGAAAGGATTTGCAAAATATATATTTTGAAAAGGATATTAGTGAGGGAAAACCCGTTCCGCTAAGCGGCGTAGTCTCACTTATTATTTGTAAACCGAGATGTAACAAAATTATTCACACCAGGCTTTATGTCTGACTCGAAGTTTTTGTTTTTCCTTAAACTCTTGGGTACTCAAAATTGATTTGAGTAGGCTGAGGGTTAAGGTTTTCGTCATTTTGGCGAATAAAGCTTCCGGAGACGAGCAGGTGGCTGACGGATAGCTAATTAGGATTTGCAGTTTCATATTGTTTTGATTCCACCGTGTATATTAAGTCAAATATGACTATATTTCTCTTATCAACCAAGGGGGCATCATCATATGTCGCTCTTGGCGTATTATTGTAATTATAATTGATCTTTACCTGGGAAACGATTATGGGATTATGTAACTTGGATATGAATTTGTTTTGAAATGTAATCAGTGAAATATTGTCATTAGAAATCTGTGATTTGTTCATATTCCAGTACTTCTGATATTATGGATACCATTATCATTACCGTATTTTGTCACTAGAAGTCAATACTATGGATGACTGAGAATCTATAGCGCTTAGCTTCTGGCCTCCAGTTATGAGATGTTACATTTCATTTAATTTACCTAATTAAATGTCCTAAATAATATTAGTCAAAATTAGGGTCGTTACAGCAATGTTCAAGGATAGTCTTTATCAACTAACTTTTATGTGAGTGCATGTCCAAATCTAAGAGCCATTATCCGTTCTATGATGGTGCAGGAAGATAATATGGAGGCTAGAATGGGTGCTTCCATTTTTTGCCTTTTCTTATACAACTACTTTGTTAATGTAGGTTGTATGCATATGCTATCTGTAGTTATCAAATAATTGTTCATTATAAGCAAGCGGTAACTAAAAAAATTACCATTTCATGCAAATAAACATAAGGTTGTAATGCCTTGACTCTTTTGGATAATATAACTACATTCATCGGAGGGAACTGCAGGTCCAAACCAAGGTTCAAATTCTATTTTCTAGTTCCATTTCTTTCATCTATAATTTTCAATATTTCGGTTCCATTATGGAAATTCCATTTAAATTCTGGTTTGCTAATTCTGGACTATTTGATATTTATTTTAATATAATGTTTTAAAATATTCAGTTGTAACTAAGATATTTTAGTATCGATACAATTCCCACTAATCACTTTATAGTTTTAATAAATATCCCATTATTTAATTTCTTTATCATACTCATAGCCCATACTTTGTTGAACTCAACCTCCCATTTGTTAAAGTACAAAGCCTATATGCATGTGGTGTACTTGCTGTACTTCATTAAGTCCAACACCCATTTTCTAGTTTACATCATTTCACTTTCTTTTCTCAAGTCAAAATAACCTGATCCGACTTATGATTCCAACTTGAATTCTATCATCCTTCGGCTCCTTCCCTCATCCTACTTCAAATGACCCTCAATTTCGAATCTTATTCACACTAAAAAAGCATTTTGAATTTGAAATGGATGTTATCGATTAAAGAGCACAACAAATAAAATTGAAGGTAATTACTAAATATTTTCTATTTTTTCAGTTTCACAGCAATTTTTTAGTGTAAAGTCCAAAATAGAAAATTCCTCGAATTTTGGCCCGGTCGGCAACAGATCTAAGACGAAATGAATGGAATTCCAATGTACCTGCCGAAAGTTCAAACCTTGGTCCAAACAACAACTCTGCTCATGGATTCGAAGTCGTAGATGCCATGAAATTCATGGTTGAAGCTTCAGGCAAAGCAACTATTTCATGTTTCAATATTCTCGCTCTTTCTTCCCATGATGGTGTTGTTTCTATAAGTTACCTTATTTATACACACACATATATGTACACTTGTATGGATGTAATATGGTATAATGGAAAATACGTGATATGTATCCGATCATGTTTTGATTATGTATATATATTTATTGAGTTAGGTTGTGCGGGAAATCACAAATCATGCAAAGAAGGTGCCATTAGCTTTTCCAAAATCTGGTAATATTAAAAACATTTAGAGTGCATATTTTTTAACAAAAAGGGTATTCTGAAAGGGGTATATTCACAAAAGAAGATTGTATTTTTGTGTTATGAAAGGGGTATGGGGAAGAAAAAATAATTATTTATATTTATTCGTATGTTTGTTATTTGTTTTAAATGTTATAAAATAATATTATATTACAAAGTAATGCAAAAAAAATAGTAAATTAAAAGTAAACAAAGATACATTGAAAGTTAAAAATAAACGAAACACTACACAAAAACAAGTGCAGGAACTGTGCAAAGAAAAAATAAAATCGTATGCATTATGTTTGGACATTTTGATCAAGTATTACAACATTGACTACAGAGTTTTGTAATAACCCGGTATTCAGAAGTAATTAATTAAAATTGGTAATGGCGATTTAAGTAATTAAGATGGATTTTTACAGATTAATAAATCCTATAAAATTCAATAATATTGGGTAATTGGTTAAGAGATGGAAATATGATTTTATTTTGAAATTTTATTATTGTTTTGTGCCAAGTAGAAGTTTATAAATGGAGAATAAAAAGAAGAAGAAAATAAATGTTTAATATCTACATCGGCTTCCTTGGAATCCTTTACCTATGAGTTGGTGATGGCAGGCCTGGCCCTGAAACTCTCCAACCTCTATAAATACCATGCCACCTGCAACATAAAGAGGATCTTCTCTGAATCGATTGCTGAAGCTTTGCTGGAATTATTCTTCACTCTCTACCTCCCTCACAACAATCTCCAAAGGAATTCACTGTGATTCTCTAGTAGATTCCTACTCCTATCTAGCTAGGAAACAATTAAAGCCTTGTAATCAAACAACACTTGTAACAACAATCAGTCTATAGTAAAAGCTATAAAGTGGACGTAAGCTTCATTAACAGCCGAACTACTATAAAAATTCTGTCTTCTTTCTTTTACTGCTCTTTTCTTATATCTGTGATCTGTGATATTGCTCTGCCAGAACAGGGCTAGTGCTTTCAAACTCTAACCAGGATGTTGGTCCATTTTTTGGGTCAACATTTTGGTGCTTTCACTGAGAACTCCAACTCAGGATCTAGATCTAGCTATCTACTTTGGATCTCATTGGTCCAGAAGTTAGATCCCCAATCTTTGCTTGAAGAACTTGTTGTTTTAGAACCAATGGCTCCTGAAAGAAGAAGAACTGCCTCTGGTAGATCCATAAGGGCAGTAATAGCTGGAGAAGGAGCTAGTCTCCAACAAGTTGAAGTAAATGGTGCTAACTTAGGAAACCAGGCACCGTAATCCTCTAGTCAACGTGAAGTTGTCACCTGAGATGAGCTGAATAAGTTGGCTGAGGAGACCAATCATAAAATAGTCAAAAGGCTCTGATGGAGAAGCTCAATGCTCTGTTGACCCTATAATCAAACCCCGCTCCAAGGGCTATGCCCGAACCAGTGACTGTTGTAGAACAAGGGAATTCCTCCGTCTCTGGCCTGCATAGAAGGAAAGGAAAGCAACCACAAAAAGGGTAACAACAGGATGCGGCATGGAGGAGAATGAGAATACTACGCCTGGCGCAAGGCAACCAATCTTGAATTTGAATCAGGGGGCCAAAACCCCACAGGAAGATATAGCCGTCAATCTCTCTGATTCAGAAGATGGAGAGCAAGGTAATCAAATGGAAGAGAACGTCAATGCGTTCGATGATGATAGAAATGTCCAAACCGCCCCAGTTAGGCCAACTACAAGACAACGGGGTCCCGCAGAAGTGGCTCTCCTGGAGACAGGAGAGCCTAAGCATCAACCCATGTGCCAAGACCGTTTGCAGAACCAAACACTTGGTGCAGTGACTGATTGCCGCCCTCAGGACTACCGAACATCAAAGGCATACATAGCAGACACAATCAAACGACCGATGGACGAAAGTAAAAGCCGAATGATGATGAGTGGGGATCTACCCCAAGTTGGACCCCTTTTACTGATGAGATCTTAGGTACCTAGAAAAATTTACTATGCCGACTATTCCTTCCTACGATGGAACAAAGGACCCAAAACCCCATCTGTATAAGTACAGTTGATACATGGACGGAGCCAATGCTCTAGAAGTCGTTTGATGCTGATGTTTTCCCATTTTTCTAGAAGGAGTTGCATCTATTTGGTTCACCAGACTTCCCCCAAGATCTATCTCTACCTTTGACCAACTTGCAACGAAATTCCTTGACCAATTCAGGCTCCATATCGCGCAACTAAAAGACGTTATGTCCCTATCCGGGCTAGTTCAAGGGCGCACGAGTCATTGAGATCATTCATGAGCAGGTTTAACACTGCAGTGACAGAAGTGAGCAACCCCAATGAGGACATGGTTTTTATGGCTATAGTGCGAGCTATCCATCTGGAAACATAATTCGGGAAATGGATCAAGATGAAGCAACCAACCAACAGGAAAGACTTCAACCGCAAAGCAAGCCAGTACTTGAGGTTGGAAGAAGCATAAGAGCTGGAAAGAAAGGCTGCTGGAGTACAACGGATAAACACTGAGCAGAATGGCACGATGGCAAATCAACGTGCACACGATCCTGGAAATAACTAGGAAGTCGTAGGAAAGAGTAGGAACCAGAAGAGAAGAAATCAGAATTGCGACAAGAGAAATAGTGGTGGCAGCAACAAAAGATTTAGACAAGAAGATTATACCCCCTTAAATGACACTCCGGAGATATTTATCTCGCGACACAAGAAACTGAAGAGTATAGGAAACCTCTTAGAAAGGAGGCAACAGAACAGCAAAAGCACTTAGGGAAATTCTGCCGCTTCCACGAGACGCACAGGCATAATACAAACGAATGCCGCCACCTTAAGGACCTCACCGAATGGGTAGTCCAAGACAACAAACTTCAACAATATGTGAAGAAGCCGCAAAAGCCCAATTAACCTATGGTCCCTCAACCTCCTAGAGAGCAAAGAAATTAAGATGGAACGAGCGAAGAAGGGTCAAAACGAACTGACCAAAGGCTTATTATTGGGACAATATCTGGGGGACCATACCCTGCGCAAATAAGTTGGGGAGAGATGGAGCGATATGCGAGTTCATTGAAGCATGCTCTAAAGGAATCGTGTTTAGCAGTAGATGACGAAACTCCGCCCAAGCAGTAGAAGGTTCTGATCAATGACATAGTATTCCATAATCGGGACACCGAAGGGGTTGAAGCCCCAACTCTCGACCCAATGATGGTGACAGTAGGAATTGGTCCCGCCGTAGTCCGACGAGTGCCGATTGATAGTGGTAGTTCGGTTAACATACTTTTAAAACAAACTTTTGACCAAATGAAGATTGGCATGAAAAGCGTATCCACGTGCCAGACTAAGATTCAGGGATTTACCGGAGAACCCAAATAACCGGTGGGTACAATCGACCTACCTATGGAACTTGGAGAGGGTGAGCGACGAGTCACCCTCATTCATACATTTGTGATCGTAGATGAAATGTAAGCATACAATGCATTCTTGGGATGGCATGCATTAGCTGACTTCAGAATAGCACTAGCCCAATGTGCCTTACAATGAAGTTCCCTACCGAGCATGGAATTGGAATAGAGAAAGGAGACCAAGGCGTTGTCCAGGAATGCTACATTGTAGAATTGCGTGTGTCAAGAAATAAGGAAAAAGGAAAGGATGTGGGGAGGGCCCTCCACATTTGTGAGCCCTCCGAATAGCAACTACAGAGTTGCCCCTGGCTTGGGGACCATAGTCGATTTGACAAGGCATTGGACCCTAGGAAGAAGAGCTCAAGGAAGGACTGGGAAACACCGGCAGAGTTAACGGTGTCTGTTCCAGTCTGGATGGATGACCCAACATGGGTCCTGAAAATTGGGTCGCACCTGGGAAATAAGATGCGATCAGAGTTGACCAAATTCCTCCGCACCAATTTGGATGTGTTTGCTTGGATGCACTCATATATGTGTGGGGTCTCACCTGAAATTGCTTGCCACGTGCTCAATATTGACCCCAAATTTACACCAGTAAAGCAGAAATGGCACAGCTTGGGCCCTGAGCGGTCCACGACACTACGGGAGGAAGTAGATAAACTTATGGCCAACGGCTTCATTCAAGATGCAGCTTACCCTCAATGGGTATCAAATCCGGTCCTGGTCAAGAAGTCTAATGGAAAATGGTGAACCTGTATTGATTTCTCAGACCTCAAAAAAACATGTCCGAAGGATAGCTTTCTGCTCCCGAGGATTGATCAACTGGTGGATGGAATAATAGGACATGAGCTGCTATCACTTATGGATGTGTACTCGGGCTATAACCAGATCCTGATGCATGAACCATACCAAGAGAATACCAACTTCATCACTGATTTGGGACTGTATTGCTATAGAGTAATGCCATTCGGCTTAAAAAATGCAAGGGCAATGTACTAAAAGTGAATGATATGTTCAAACGCCAGATTGGGAAGACTGTGGAGGTTTACGTGGACGATATGCTAGTCAAATCCCGAGTAGCTGCCAACCATCTCGATAATCTCGCTGAAATGTTTGAAATACTCCGCAAATATGGAATGAAGCTCAACCCACTTAAATGTCACTTCAGAGTAGCCTTTGGGAAATTCCTGGGATTCATAGTAAGTTCCCGAGGCATCGAAGCAAATCCAGAGCAAATAATAGCATTACGGGAAGTCCAAGCCCCTAAGAATAAGAGAGAACTTCAAAGCTTGAATGGAAAGGTTGCAGCACTGAGTCGGTTCATCTCTAAAGCTACAGACAAGTTCATACCGTTCTTCAACGAACTGAAGAATGGAAGGAAAAACTTTGAATGGAGTGAAGCTTGCCAGACAGCTTTCAAGGAACCGCAACGACACATGGAAGCTCCCCCGGTTTGGATGGAGAAGACCTATTCGTTTATTTAGCGGTTTCCCCGCATGCACTGAGCACGACTCTCGTGCGGGAAGAAGCAAGAATCCAGTGACATGTGTACTACATTAGTAAACGATTCACCGGAGCTAAGAAGAATTACCCAAAGCTGGAAAAGCTAGCATATTGCCTTTTGATCGCATCCCGAAAATTATGACCGTACTTCCAGGCTCATCCGATTAAAGTATTGACTGACCAACACCTGAAGCAAGTTTTATACCGGTCAGAAACTTCTAGATGATTACTCAAGTGGAATATAGAGTTGAGCTAATACGACATCACATACCATCCAAGGAAAGCAATCTACCGGGCAAGTGTTGGCCGACTTCATTGTCGAATTTACCATAAGGGACGACGAGGAGGAAATTCAGCCGGAAGCGGGCACGCAATGGAAGCTCTTCGTCGACGGTGCATCAAACAACCTCTGTTCGGGAGCAGGGGAAGTGCTTGAAACCCCCCAAGGGGCGAGCCATTAGCTATGCTTTGTGCTTGGAATTCCTAACAACAAATAACGACGCAGAATATGAAGCCTTGATCGCTGTACTAAAGGTTGTAAAGGAACTCAGGATAAAATCTATTCTCATATATAGCGACTCCCAACTGGTCATCTGTCAAGTGAAAGGGGAATACCAAGCGTATGGAGAAAATCTCGCCCCGTACCTATCCAAAGTATAAGAGCTGTTATGTGATATCGAGCACTATACCATAACTCACATCCCACGAGAGAAAAACACCAAAGCAGACTATTTGGCCAAGCTAGCAAGCTCCAGGGAAGCCTAGTCATTGGGATTGGTTTTGGTTGAAACGCTAACCAACCCGAGCATAGACGAAATGGACGTGGACTGGATTCTAGAAACCACTGTCGGGCCAGACATGGATGACACCGATAAAGAACTATCTACTTGCAGGAACCCTACCAACTGAACGAAATCAACGGAAAAAGCTCCTCCGCAAGGCGCCAAGGTTCATGATACAGGATGTGATACTTTATCGAAGGGGATTCTCGACCCCGCTTCTTAGGTGTGTGACCAATGATGAAGCATGACAAATCCTGAAGGAAGTACATAAAGGCGAATGCAGAGATCACACTAGAGGGCAGACGCTGGCAAAGAAAATCCTTCGATATGGGTACTTTTGGCTAACAATAAATCACGACGCGGCAGATCACGCTAGAAGATGTGATCGTTATCAAAGATTCAGCAAAATTAAGAGAACTCTTTCAACGGAACTGACACAAATGATCAGCCCATGGCCATTTGCGATATGGAGGATCAATCTGATTGGTATCCTTCCAATAGCTAAAGGATGAGCCAAATATGCTATAGTTGCCGTAGGCTATTTCAAAAAAGGGCCAAAGCGGAACCGCTGGCCAATATAACCGCAAAGAAAATTATTAACTTTGTCACTAAAAACATCATTTGCAGGTTTGGTGTGCTGCAAAAGATCATCACTGACAATGGAACCCAATTCGAGGGTGCCGAGTTCAAAGACTTCTGCAAATGCTTCCGAAAGCTTTTCCGCAGTGGCTCATCCGCAAGAAAACGGGCAAGTGGAAGCAATAAACAAGATCATCAAATCCACTATCAAAAAAGCGATTAACAGAGGCAAAAGGAAATTGGGTTGACGAACTTCCACTCGCACTATGGGCATACAGGACAACACACAAAGCGGCAACTGGCTACACTCCATTCGCATTAGCATATGGTTCAAAAGCAATGATTCCTGTTGAATTAGAGGTCCCCTCGCACCGAGGGTAGAATTTTAATCAAGCGCAAAATGAGCAACTCCTACTCAAGTCACTAGACATGATCGATGAAAAAAGAGAAGAACCAGAGTTGAGAAAACCTGCCCACCAAAAAAGGGTTGTGCCGTACTTCAACTCCAAAGTCCATGGTCAGACCTTCGAGGTTGGAGATCTTGTGCTCAAGCGAGCTTACCCTATACCGGGAACCTTCGAACCGAACTAGGAAGGACTGTATGTCGTTCATCAAAATCTCAGCGACGAAATCTCAAGCTGACAACCGTCGACGGGATCGCAGTTCCCAGAGCCTGGAATAGCGAATCGCTCAGCCGTTATTTCATCTAAAAAACTATTTTATGTATTTTCTATTTTTAAGCAAATAAGCCATCCCGGAAATGCCAGTGGCATTGTAAATAGGCAAAGAATATGCCATGCTTTCCTTAATAAAGTTTGCTTCTTGAACCAATCAAACTGTGTTTATAATGATTACCTGCCGAGTCGACGGAAGCGAATCGACTCAAACTGTTGGATCGGCAGAACTCGATCCTTGCCTCTCAAGAAAGAAAAACCGGTGCTGCCCCGATAACTCCGGGAGGTATATAAAAAAAATATTAACTCCTCGCATTGTTCGGAGATAGGCAGCGCCGGGGAGCATCAAAAACTAAACTCCTCGTGTTGCCCGGAGATAGGCAACGCCGAGGAGCATCGAAAACAAATTCCTCGCATTGCCCGGAGATAGGGAACGTCGAGGAACATCAAAAACTAACTTCCTCGAGTTGCCCGGAGATAGGCAACGCCGAGGAACGTCAAAAACAAAATCCTCATGTTGCCTGGAGATAGGCAACGCCGAGGAGCATCGAAAACAAATTCCTCGCGTTGCCCAGAGATAGGCAACGCTGAGGAACATTGAAAAATAACTTCCTCTTGTTGCCTGGAGATAGGCAATGCCGAGGAACGTCAAAAACAAACTTCCTTGCATTGCCTGGAGATAGGCAATGCTAGGAACGTCGAAAACAAACTCCTCGCGTTGTCCGGAGATAGGCAATGCCAAGGAGCATCGAAAACAAACTTCCTCGCGTTGCCCGGAGATAGGCAATGCCAAGGAGCGTTGAAAATAAACTCCTCGCGTTGCCCGGAGATAGGCAACGCCGAGGAGCATCGAAAACAAACTCCTCGCGTTGCCCGGAGATAGGCAACGCCGAGGAGCATCGAAAACTAACTCCTCGCGTTGCTCGGAGATAGGCAATGTCGAGGAACGTCGAAAACAAACTCCCCGCGTTGCCCAGAGATAGGCAATGCTGAGGAGCATCAAAAACTAACTTCTCGCGTTGCCTGGAGATAGGCTACTACGAGAAGCATCGAAAACTAACTTCCTCACATTGCCCGAAGATAGGCAACGCCGAGGAACGTTGAAAACAAACTCCTCGCATTGCCCGGAGATAGGCAATGTTGAGGAGCATCGAAAACTAACTCCTCGCGTTGTCTGAAGATAGGCAACGTCGGGGAGCATCAAAAAACTAACTTCCTCGTGTTGCCCGGAGATGGGCAATGCCGAGGAAACTAAACCCCAAGTTATCAGCCACTTGAAGATTGTTTGAATTGAACAGCCCTATGAACTGGAGGGCATACACCTGTACTAAGACAGAACCAAACAAAAACAATAAGCTCACTGGTTCTTTCACTCCAAACAATAACAAGTTCACAAGTTCTATCCCGAAGTTCTCAACTTCCAAGGTTCTATCACAAAGTTTTATCAACTTCCAAACAAAAATTTCTAAAACTTAGAAATTATTTATAAGTTTTGTAAGAGTAAATTTCTAAAACTTAGAAATTTTTACAAGTTTTGTGACTTCTAAAACTTAGAAATTTCTAAACAAAAATCAACTCCAAACGAAAATTGTTAAAACTTCAATTTTTTTCTATAGTATTGTGAATTTCTAAACAGAAATCCTCTAGGTGTTGTTAATTCCTAAAGTTCTATTACTTCGAATGAGGGACTTTGGCTATAATCACAGAACTAGCAAAGTATGAAATAAAACAAGCACAAGTACACAGAGCATATATGAATAGATAGATAAAAATACAGTCAAAACATCATTGTATTGCTTGCGATTTTCTGTACATAGATTAAAATATGGCGGCCGTACCCACACAACAACGACCAATAAAGAGAAAATACAGGCTCTACAGTACGAACGCGAGGTGCAGACTCTACACTTGAACAAAATGACTCGAAAAGAAACCAAAACAAGTCAATCTTCTTGCGCACTGTTAGCCAAAATTGAGTCCATCCTCATGCCAGCCACTCAACGCTTCTTGCCACCGCTTCCTTTTCTTCCTCCGGTTTGCAGCTTCTGCTTCTTTTTAGGAGAGTTGTCGCAGCTAGTAATGTCAACATGCACTTCGGTAGAAATCTCCTCCTCCGTCTCTGAATGTTTTTCAGAAGAGCTTCCCTTTCCTTTGCATTTTTGTGACTTTCGGAAGCTCTTCGAAGCTTTGACTGCCTCCACCTTTTCCTTCTTGACGGCAACCAAATCATGCCGAGTCTTTTGCGGCTGCTCCATCTGCATCTTCTGCTCCTTAGCCTCTGCAGTAGTTATATCACCTTCCAAAGACACTGAGGGGTCGTCCAAGCCATGGAGCGCCGCTATTTTCTCAGCCTCTAGCCCCGGTTGTGAACTAGGGGTGGATGTGACAACTGGAGCAGGAACGGATACAATCTCAGAAGATGTGAAAATGGCAGCAGGCGTCGAAGTAGTTGGCACATCAACATGAAAAGTAGACGGGCCTATAGATCAAAATGGAAAGCGTTAAACTCCTATTGATCCTGTGGCGTAAGATGGAGACTCCTGAAGTCAGGAGAAGCATGGGCGTTACCTGCACCAGAGGAAGGATCATGAACGGCGACTTCAAACTCATCACCTTCGCCTTCATTTGAGAGATCCACCACATGAGGAACAATATCAAGTACTGAGCTCATTGGTTGGTCTTGGAGTTGCTTTGATGGTTCACCCCCTCGGAGGAAGAAGGCCTAGTAAACATGTCAATAGCAGACGTCAGGGCAGCATCAGCGGCCCCCTTCTCTCGCTCAACCTGAAGGATCTCCTGGCCCTCAAGCAGTGCCTTCTTGGATTCCTCATTGAGATAAGCATCCTGCAACTCTTGATCTGTGTAAACGTTGCCGCACTCAGCAAAGCGGGATACGATCTCCTCCCAAACAAAGGTAAGAGTGCGTGGGTACTTCGGGCCAAGGTAGTTATGGCTCCCTTGATGCAACAGGGAGTTCACATAAAAGTTTAGAATCGTTGCGTCCAGCTTCTCCATTTTCCGATCAAAGGCTTGTCGAAGGTCCAAATAATCCACCGTCACCGCGGCCTTCTCAACTTCAACAAAAGTCTTGTCGACACTGAGTTGTGCGACCTGAGCCTATAACTTGGCGATGGTCTCGGCTTGGTCGGAAATCATCTTGTTGTGCACCTCGACAATTAGATCATGATCGGCGATTTTCTTCCGTTGAGCTTCGATGGTAGCATTGCAAGTGATCACTTCCTTTTTCAATTTCACCTCCTCTGCATGAGTCTTCTTGATTTCATCTCTCTAGACGATCTCGACCTTCTCATGCGCCTCCTTCGGCTCCTTCATCAGGCTGGCAGTTCTCTTACTATCGCGGAGCGATGTTTCCTTCTCCTCCTCCAGTTGTTTAATTTTAGCGTCCCGATCAGCTAACGCCCTTTCAAAATCATCCTTCTCAGTTTCAAAGGAGAGGATCTCTTGATAATTATTCCTATTTGTGTCTGCAAGCTACTTGCAAAGTTTCTCCCATTTCTCAGCCTGCTCTAGGTCATTTTGGATAGCTTGGAGATGTGGCACAAAGGAATCCCTGCGAACAGGATGAAGGTCCATGTCAAACTTAACTCCCCTTAAAAACCAGCCCGGAAGAGCCACCTCAAACTTAAGGGGACCCGCAGGAAGAGTGAAAGCCGGCCTTCGGTGGGGATGAGATGCGCCGGAGGCAGCAGCAACAATGGAGGAAGACAGAATGTGTGTTGGAGGCAGAATCGGGGCAGAAGAGATAGGAATCTCTGGGCCCACGGAAGTGTGTTTCGAAGCCAGTTCTGAAAGATGGGAGCGATGGTCGAACTTTGATTTCTTTGACGGCTCGTCTCTTTCCTCATGAGACCATTTCTTCTCATACCCACCTTTGTGTGAACGAGCTTTATCTCTCTCCTCTTAGCGACATGCTTCGGTTTTGAGTTCTTTCCTCCGCCGGTACTCTTCTTTTATCTCCTGGACTTGATGTCGGCTGTAGCAATGCTTCGGGTATCGTTGTGAATCGGTATAGTCCTCGAAATCATCTTAGAAGCCTTGCCCTCTTGTCATACCTGGAATAAAGGGTACATGAAAGATTTCAGAAACCCAACATGAGTTAGGCAAACATGCGAGGGAATAAAAAAATAGAAATAAGTGCAATCCTAGTGCAATGTGCTGTATTTCTAATATAGCCTAAAGCGTCGTCACGAACCGAAACAAACGGCTGTCGAAGGTGGGAGCGAACTGACTTCGGTCGTTAAAAGCGAGGCTGAGCTAACTGAGGGTGTGATGTCACCTGAGTAGGAAGGAGTCATATCAAATTTAAAATCTCCTTTCATGAGTGCATCGAAATCGACAAAAACATCACTGAAGTCTCTGAGCCTCGCTCCGGCATTCTTACTCGGAGAGTCTGGATGACTTTCAATCTCAAGGATTTTGCCTACACCGCCTATATCTGGAAGCGATGGACTCGGGTGAGTGGGACTCATTCTCAGAATCTCGTCATAGGACTCTGAATCGTCACAATCATATTCTGACGAGAAGTAATCACTGGTTGTGGTTTCATCACTGCTACTTTCAAACTCTCCCTCTTCCTTTTTCGAATCAACCACGGTCTTGCCTTCTTTGTATACAAACTCTTCTTCTGTCTCCTCTGAAATCGGGGGCATTCTAGCTGAACTGCTCAGACCGGCCACAGTGGCTTCTTCCTTCTCATGAGCTTCATCAAGTGATCCTCTAGATGGGCCACCTATCTCCTGACCTTCCTCAGAACCGTGGGATGAAGAAGAGGATCTTGTGTGAACACTGGCTCGACCAGGAGGGAGCTTCAATCTGAGCGACGGATCTACCCGGAGCTAACAGTTTGTACCGATGCAAGTTCTCATCGGTCAGTAGAACTTTAACGCTTCTTTCCTCGGGACTGATGGCTTTTAAAGTCTCACAAACTCCATTAAGTGCCACATCTCTATTCGGCCTTGGATAACAACAGGAGATGTATAATTAGTTAGAGACTCCATCACGACGTTTTGGAGCTCGACAAGTAGAAAAGAGAAGCTTACCCCTATCGTCCATCGGCGATTGAACTACTCGGGGCATCTAACGAAGAAGTACTAGATATTAAACCGTGATAGATTGCTTTGAAACCGCAAGATGATCTTCCGATTCCTCTGGGCTTCGATTATGATCAAAGAGGGACAATCATCTCTCCTCTTAAATGCCAGGAAATACCGCAACTCATCAAAGCTCAGAGCACGGTGGAACGTCTGCATAAAGAGGATGTGCAAGCAAGTAAGGATGGCGTAACCATTCGGATGAAGCTGGAATAGGGCAATTTTCAAGTTTGAGAGCGTTTCGCGCAGGAAATCGTTGAAGGGAGGCACGACTCCTTTCAAATACATGTATCTATAGCAAGCAGTGTACCCCGGTGGAGGCATATGAGCAAACTCGTCATTCGCAGCCAGACGCATATTTTTCTCGGGAATCCCATGTTGCATACATATATTATGAAGAACCTTAGCAGAGACCACTGACGAGGCTCATTCAAGAGGATTGAGCAGAACTCGAAAGTTGGGAGGCGTGCGGTCCATGATGGGCCCAACTGGAACTAATTGACTATACTGGGCTTGTGAGGTGGATGATGATTCAGCTTCGGAGAGCGCCAGGCTTCGCCCGCTTAACTTATGACGTGTAGAAGGCTGCTTTATTCTATATAACAGAACTCACTTCCGAAAATGGTCAGGTAACTCTATCCTAAATTCATAAGTTTCCCCAATCACACTTGAATTTCAAACAAACATTAACTTGTAATCGACACGTCAGACTTCAAGTGCGAACTGGGGCAAGTGTGCAAGTGTAGTGTGCTGTCTATATGGGATAAACTCGGTGCTCGATGCACTGCAAACGCTCTATCCTGTGTAGATAGTTCGCTCATAGCGGAAGAAGAGAAGAACTTCCCACGTCAGTTCGTTTTTCAATTTTGTTTACTTCTTGTACACTTACCCATTATCGATCAATGATCGATAACGGATCCGTTGTCCGAAGCGACACAGAAAACTCTTCCCATTACAGGAGCACCGAATGCGGAATAACCAAACAGGATAAGCCCAAGTTCTCTGGAAGAATTAGGATAGACTGGTACTACGTCATGCAAGTAGCATCTGCAAAACTGGAGACAAGTCAATTCTGGTCTAATGGACGAAGATAGCAAAATGCGTCAAACCTTGGGCCAAAGCCCGAATGTCATTCCAAGAGACAACTCGAGACTCAATTTACTATCTTCCTCCATTAAACCACAATCAACTTGAACTTCTTGTAATCAACATTGCAAGCGAAGACCGGACATCAATCATTGTACCAACATAACAATTAACGAATCAATCAAGCAAACCCACCTTAACCTGATTAAAAAGCACAAGAAGAATCATGAATCAAACTTGGCGAGCTATGGATTGGATCGTGAACGAGCTAAGGATGGGTCGGCTATAGATCAACAGTGAACTAAGGTTCAGATTCGAGCACGATGATGGATGGCTAGGGTTTCATAAGGAAGGCAGATGCTTGGATGAATTACCAGTGCGTGGATCGAACGAAATAGGGTAGCAGATCGAGTAGACTATCTGGGTCGAATCACCAGATGAATTGGTCGCTTGAAGGAGTTGGAATCGCTCGGGTCGAATGAAGGAAAAAGGGGTCAGCTCGAGTTTAAGTAGGCAGGCTGAAGTTCGAAAATTTTTGTTAAGTAACAAGGTCGCTAGTGACCCGACATCATAGGTCGCTAGCGACCCGACCTAACCTTGTGAAGTTAGGTTGCTGGCAATCCATCCCACATGGATCGCTAGCGACCCATAAAAAAAATGAAAACAGTGATGATAAAGAACATATATATGCATTTAAAGGAAAAGAAGGATGAAAGCTTCATCTATTCATCTCAAACCCGGTCGATTACAACTGTTTGTCACTCCAAGGCATGTCGGAAAGCTACAAGTGGAAATGTAATATATTGTGACAAGTACTAATAGTCAAAACCAAAGAATGACGACCGATGATGTCGGGCTAACATATTTGTAAAGCTCTAATACCATCATTTTGAAATCAAAAAATGGATGTTGAAAACGATAGCTTCCAGAGCACGCCTTGTTTACAACGAAGACGTACTCTGGGAGGCAAATTTTATCCGTGTTTTTAACCCAGCAGAAACCAACAGAAAATAGAAAAACCTTGTGTAGACAGGATGGTTGATGACTTAACCAGAGAAACCAAGACAAGGGATCGACAAGGGCTAAGCGATACGAATAAGACAGTGACTGAGATCAACGGAGCCGAGAGATTAGCATTCCTATAATCCAATCAGTAGTTGAACGTAAATAGCTAGTGAATTGCCCTCAAAACGTAAGAGCAATGATAAAAGGCTATAGGAACATCTCCAGGTCCAGACTTCAGAAAAATCCTAAGTGCATAGCTCATCAACGACTCATGCCTCTGCTCAAACCATCAAACAAACCAGATCTGGAACACCAGCAAGAAGATGCAAGATTTTGTTCGCAAAACGAACCAAGTCTAGGGTCGCTAGCGACCCATAGACGATGGGTCGCCTACGACCCATCGTTTGGGCTCGTTTTACAGGCCAAAGCCCCCTAGGTCGCTTGTAACCTACCTGTGAGCTGATGATGGCAGGCATGGCCCAGAAACTCTACAACCTATATAAATACAATGCTACCTACAACATAAAGAGGATCTTCTCCGGACTGGTTGCTAAAGCTCTGCTAGAATTATTATTCACTCTCTACCTCCCTCACAACAATATCCAAAGGAATACACTGTGATTCTCTAGTGGATTCCTACTCCTATCTTGCTAGGAAACAATTAAAGCCTTGTAATCAAACAACACTTGTAACAGCAATCAGTATATAGTAAAAGCTATAAAGTGGACGTAGGCTTCATTAACAGCCAAACTACTATAAAAATTCTCTATCTTCTTTCTTTTACTGCTCTTTTCTTATATCTGTGATCTGTGATATTGCTCTGCCAGAACAGGGCTAGTGCTTTCAAACTCTAACCAGGATGTTGGTCCGTTTTTTGGGTCAACATTTTGGTGCTTTCATTAAGAACTCCAACTCAGGATCCAGATCTAGCTATCTATTTTGGATCTCATAGGTACAGTTTCGACACCATCACTTTTTTACTTAGGAATGCTTTCGAAAGGCAGGCTTTCGACTTAAATGGTTTTAGTGACCCTTTTGCTAAATTGAAGTATAACCCAAATGGTTTCGAAAGAGATGATTTAAATGATTTCGAAAAGAAGTAATTTTGACTTTAATGGGTTTATGATCCTTTTGCTCTACTTGAAGGCATATTCCAAATGGTTTCGATCGAAACGTTTTTCAAATGGTTTTGAAAGGTTCCACATATTTTAAATTGAACCCAAGTGCTTCAGAAAGGTTTAGGTTTAATGCATTCAAAAGGTTTTAAAGAATGGTTTCAAAGGGGTGGTTCCCTAATGGTTTTGAGGGAGTCGAAAGGGATGGTTTTTCTTGTTGTTTCAATAGGATTAAAAGGAAAGGTTTTCCAAGAGTTTCGAAAGGCAATGTTTAAAGGCTTTTAAAGAAAGATGCCTAAGATTTTAAGGCTTTCGAAAGGAAGGTTTTTCATTGGTTTCGAAAGGGTTTTTGAGAATGGTTTTGAAAGGAAGGTTTTTCGAAAGGGGTACTTTCAATAGATTCGAAAGGGGGACTTTCCAAGGTTAAATTTTTTCATCAACTAAGATTGGTAAAGTATATATAACATGGCAAGGTAATTTTGAGTAAAGCATAGAGATTATATATTTTCCTTGTTTTGATTTAAAGAATTTAAATCATTTTGAAAAGGTTTTAAAGGAAAATTTTGGGAAGGGATCCCTAAGTAAAATGACTCAGATATTAGAATACCAAATGGCACTTGTATAGGGTCGCACCCTATACATTAGCTATTAGCCCCAGCTAATTTTGTCCAAAATTCCAGTGTGTAGGGCTTGGTCACAAGTAAGACTAAAATTATGAATACACACAGAAAGGAATATATGTTTGTATACAGATAGGTTATTGGTGAGCCCACAAAACCATTAGGATCAGGTGACCCTGGGAGATGATAATTTAAGGACAGACCATCCAGAAGAGAAGTATTTAACATATAGTTTAGGACAGAACATCCAGAAGAAGAGGAGTGTCTAACAGATGTTAGATAAATTTTGATATGTTGTTTGGTAGGCCCGAGTCACCCAAAGGTTAATAGTTAGCCAAACAAACTAAAGTGTTTGAAAAGATAGTTCATTTATTAACTAATATGTATGTTTACATAATGATGCTTTACAGATTTTAACCAGTTTTGGTTGCAGGAAAAGATTTGCAAAAGACAGGTTTTAAAAGGATGTTAGTGAGGGGAAACCCGTTCCGCTAAGTGGCATGGTCTCACTTAACATAAAATAACAGAGATAAACATTATTATTCACACCAGGCTTTATGTCAGACTCAAAGTTTTTGTTTTCCCCTTAAACTCTTGGGTGCTCAAAATTGATTTGAGTAGGCTGAGGGTTGAGGTTTACAGGTTTTATTTTTGGCAAATAAAACTTCCGGAGAAGAGCAGGTGGCTGACAGATAGCTAATTAGGAGTTATAGTTTATTTTGCTTTGATTCCGCTGTGTATATTAAGTCAGATATGACTATATTGACTCTGATCAACCAATGGGACATCGTCATATGTCACTCTTGGTGTATTTTTGTAATGATTATAATTGATCTTTACCTGGGAAATGTTATGGGATTATGTAACTTGGATATGAATTTATTTTGAAATGTAATCAGTAAAATGTTGTTTTTGGAAATCTATGATTTTTTTCATATTCAAGTGCTTCAGATATTAAGGATACCATCAGCATTATCGTATTTTGTCACCAGAAGTTAATACTATGAATGACTGCAGCAATTGTAGCATTTAGCTTTTGGCCTCTATATACGGGATGTTGCAATATATCTCATCGACTTTGTCGGTGAGAGATGTTGATTTCAGATCAATTGACTGTTTAGCTTTCTTCCTTTTGGAGAAAAGCTGGTGTGGTATGTTGGTGATGCAATAATATTTAGAGAGTCTGAATGAGTTGATGTCGGTGTGGATTTATTTGGTGATAGGTAAGTGCTATTTGACGAGGGGGATTTATAGTCGATGGTCGAATAGGTGGAGTCCTGGTCGGAAGACATTGTATTATTTGCTGCAACAATTTAATTGTATTTATTTATTTTTAAGTAGTATATAACTGAATTTATAAGATAAAATTTAGCTATATTTAGAAAATTAGTTGAGAAAAACGAGTTAAATCATAGAAATTTAACGGTGATTAGTTTGTTTTAAATGGTTGTTATTAAAAAAAATTATATGGTTGTTGTTAATTCTAAGCTATAAATTTAATTGTTCGATTGAAATTTCATATAAGCTATTACAAATTTGAACAAAAAATTATTTTTATAACTTTAGTTAACTAATTAATTGAACAAACAAATTCCTAAATCCCGTCTTAACGTAATGAAAGTTAGTTCACTTAATGGTTTTGTAAAAATATCAGCTATTTGATTTTCGGTATTAACAAATTCTAGAGTTATTATTTCTTTTTCAACATTATCTCTCAAAAAATGGTGACGAATATCTATATGTTTTGTTCGTGAATGATTAATTGGATTTTTAGATAAATTTATAGCACTAGTATTATCGTAATATATTGGAGAATTTTTTCTTATTTTTCCATGGTCTTTAAGTGTTTGCTGCATATATATTACTTGAGCGCAAGCTAAGGCAGCAGAAATATATTCGACCTCACATGTTGAAAGAGAAACAAAATTTTGTTGTTTACTAAACCACGAAACTAAAGATTGACCAATAAAGTGACATGTGCCACTTGTACTTTTTCTATCCGATTTACATTCACCAAAATCTACATCACTGTAAGATACAAGTTCAAACATACTGCCTTTTCGATAAAATGGACCATAATCTTTATTGTTGGATAAATATTGTAAAATCCATTTAACTGCCCGATGATGTGGTTCTTTAGGCTGTGCTTGAAATATTGCACATAAACAAACACTCATCATAATATCTGGTCTATTAGCGGTTAAGTATAGCAAGGATCTGATCATGATTCGATATAGTTTTTGATCGAACTCTTTTCCATGTTTATCTTTGTCTAGATGAGTAGTAGTACTCATTGGACTAGGTTTACTTGATCTATTATCCATCCCAAAATTTTTTAGTAATTCATTACAATATTTTTCTTGATTTATAAAAATTTCATTATTTAATTGTTTATTTGTAATCCTAAAAAGAAATTCAATTCACCCATATGAGACATTTCAAATTCATTTGTCATTAGTGTAGAAAATTCATTACATAAATTTTCATTAGTAGATCCAAATATAATATCATCAACGTAAATTTGAACAATTAATATATCCTTCTATGCTCTTTTAAAAAATAATGTTTTATCTGTTTTACCAACTTGAAAACCGAAATTAATTAAATGAGATTTTAATCAATCATACCATGCTTGATGTGCTTGTTTTAAACCATATAATGCCTTTTTAAGTTTAAAAACATGATTTGGATATTTTTCATGAACAAATAGTGGTGGTTGTTCTACATAAACATTTTCTTTTATAAAACCATTTAAGAAAGCACTTTTAACATCCATTTGAAATAGCTTAAAGTTATGATGACATGTAAAAGCAAGTAATATTCTTATGGCTTCAAGACGTGCCACAGGTGAAAAAGCCTCTTCATAATCAATTCCTTCTTCTTGATTGTATTCCTGTGCCTTTAATCTTGCTTTATTACGTATAATATTTCCATTTTCATCGGCTTTGTTTTTAAAAACCAATTTTGTTCCAATTACTGACTGATCGTTTGGCCTTGGTACTAATTTCCAGACATTATTTCATTCAAATTGATTAAGTTCTTCTTACATTGCTAAAATCCAGAAATCATCATTTGATGCTTCCTTGTAATTTTCTTGTTCAAAACTAGATATAAATGCTACATTACTCATTTGAATTATTTATCTTCTAGTCGAAACTTTGTTTACTAGGTTTCCAATTATGTTATCAATAGAATGATCTTTTAAAATAGGAATGGCGATTTCAAATTACTGTTATTTTGATTATCATTATTATTTTCAATTATAGTTTCAATGGCTTTATTTTGATTAGTGTCAAAAATTTCTTCGTCATCTTTATTTATATTTTTAAAGTTTTCATCAAACGAGACATGAAGACTTTCCTTTATAATATTTGTTCGTTTGTTAAAAATTCTGTAAGCTTTACTTTGATTGGAATATCCAACAAAAATTCCTTCATCTGCTTTTGAATCGAATTTACCAAGATTATCTTTTGCATTTAGAATAAAGCATTTTGATCCAAATATTCGAAAATACGATACTTTTGGCTTCCTTTTGTAGAACATTTCATAACATATATTTTTAGTCATAGGTCTAAGAGTTACACAAATTAATAAGTAATATGCAGTAGCAACTGCTTCAGCCCAAAAATTCTTTGGTAAACCACTGCCATTTAGGAGAGTTTGAGCATATTCTTGCAAGGTGCGATTTTTTCTTTCAGCTACTCCATTTGTTGTGGTGTTCGTGGAAATGAAAAATTATGAGTAATTCCCTTTTTATTACGAAAGTTTGTAATTAATTCATTCTCAAATTCTCCACCATGATCACTTCTTACACTTCTTATTTTTATATCGATTATTGTTTTAATTCGTTTAGCAAAAATTTTAAACATTTCGAATGTATCACTTTTATGCTTTAAAAATAACGTCCAAGTATATCTTGAAAAATCATCTACAATTACAAAGACATATTTATTGTGATTTATCGAACGTACTTAAGTTGGACCAAATAAGTCCAAATGAAGCAATTCAAGAGGTTGTTTAGTATAGATTTCATTTTTAGATTTAAACGGGCTTTTCTTTAATTTTCCAAGATGACATGCATCACATATATTTTTAACTTTGGAATTTATTTTGGGTAATCCTCTTACCAAATTATTTTTAGCAAATTTGTTTATATATATGAAATTTATATGACAAAATTTGTTATGCCATATCTGTGGATCATCATGATTTGTGGTTAAACATAAATCATTATTATGATTAATATTCATGTTTAGAATATAAATATTTCGATTTCTTGTTCCTTCAAAAATTAAAGTTTTATTTTTAACATAGATATTGCATTTATCTTTTTCAAAATTGATTTTAAGTCCCTTATCGTGTAATTGACCTATACTAAGTAAATTATGTTTTAAGTTTCTAACTAATAAAACATTTGAAATAATAGGAGAAGTAGATATACCGACATTGATGACATTTCCAATTACAATAACATATCCTTTGGAATTATCCCCACAAGTGACCGTGCCACTGTCCATGTAAGTGATGTTTGATAGCATGTGTGCATTTCCCATTATATGTTTGGAGCATCCACTATCGAGTATCCATTTCTCCTTAATAGTTTTGTTTCTGGGTACCTGCAAAATAATAAAAAGTTTTAATTGGTACCTAATTTCTCCGTTAGGGACTTATGTGTTAGTAGGAGAAGGTAGTCATACTTATGAGGGTTTGGAACCTTTAGAGATGTAATTTCCGTTACGAACTATATCTTTTAGATATACATCTATGTGTTTTTGTCTAATCAATTTGTTATTTGTTTTAGGATTCCATATTTTAATCATTTTTGTTTCCTTATTTTCATGTTTAGACTTTGTTTCTCTAAAATTTGTATATAATGTACTATACTTCTTGAATCTTTGATTAATATTAGAAACCAGATTATTTATAGAATGTTTATGAATTTTTTCATTAAACCCTAATCCCTTCCTATTTCCTGATGGTTTTGAAATCTTTATCAAATTATCTATATTTTGCTTTCCTTTATTAAATTTTGAAACATTATTAGTAAATTTATCTAATTTATTTTTTAGATTAGAAATTTCTAAATTAGCTAATTCTAAATTTTGTTTTAATTCATTCTTTTCTTTTTCAAGTTTATAATTATTTATTTGTTATTCTCTATATCAAGTGTTAAAGTAGCATTTTGAGATGATAATTTTCTACATTCTTTTTGTGCTAATTCTAATTCTTCTTCTAAAATAGTTTTCTCGTCTATTAACAATCCAATTTCCATTTCAGCTTTATTTAATTTTCCCATATTTTCTTTCCTTAATTTTTTTAATTCTCTATACTTGTCATCTAATTCTATACTAATTTCAGTAATTTCATCATACGTTAATTCGAGACCTACCTCATTTGTGATCGCCATGAAGCAAACATTTGCTTCTTCTGAGTTACTATCACTATCAGATGATGAAGAAGAGTCGGAATCATCCCAAGTTACTTGAAATGCTCTTCTCTTTTTCTTGAAATTTTCGAATTTGTTTTTATTTTTATCATTGTTGAGTAGTGGATAGTCTTTATTCATATGGCCAAATTTATCACGCCTAAAGCACTTCATTGATGTTTGATTTGAGGAATTTGTGTTGTTGTTTTGAAATTTCGTCATCGTTTTGAACTTCTTGAATTTTTGTAATTTTTGGCTATGAAAACAATCTCATCTTCTTCCAAGTCGGAGTTGTCATTACTTGCCTGAAATGCGATGTTTTTCCTTTCTTGATTTTGTTCTTTTCTTGCCTGTAAATTAGCTTCATATGACATCAAATTTCCTATTAACTCTTCGACTTTGAGTTGGGAAAGGTCGTTAGCTTCTTCGATGGCTAAAACTTTTCTTTTCCATTTGTTTGTCAAAGAGTTCAAAATTCGTGTGACTAAATCAAAATCAGTGAATTTAACTCCTAGTGCCATAAGGCCGTGTTGTATAGTTTGAAGTCTAGCATACATGTCAATAATTGACTCATTTGATTTCATTTTAAAAGATGAAAATTGATTTTGTACAATAGAATCTTTTGTTTGCTTAACTTTGTTTATGCCTTTGTGGGTAATTTGTAATGTACACCATATACCATAAGCAGTAGTGCAAAGCCTGATTCGTGAAAATTCATTTTTATCGAGTGAGCAAAATAAAACATTCACAGCTTTGGCATTGTTAGATGCCACTTCTTTTTGTGCATCAGTCTATGTGTTAATATTAGTGTTAGGTGCTTCATATTTATTTTGAGTTGCTAGCTATATTTCTAATCAATTTGCATCCAAAATTCGCATGTGTGCTGACCAATAAGCATAATTAGAACCAGTAAATAGTGGTGGACGAGCAGTTGACTGTCCTTCTTGAAATTTACATGCTAGTTTTAATGATTTCAATTACGTGATACTGTAGTTTGAAATAACCAAGCTCCGATACCAATTGAAAGTCTTGTGGATCGTATACTGTCTAACTTGTGTATAATATGCAAGTATATAAGTTAATGCAATAGTAGGCAATAAATAGTAAAGTATAAAAAGCGTGCAAACCAGAGTTTTTAAACTGGTTCGGACCTCCCATCCTACGTCCAGTCTTGAAGCTCCCTTTTAGTATTTCCTTTAAACAAATTACCCTCACTTCGGTCGGAGGAATAGGCAAATACAAAAGTATCTCTGAAAATCTTATGTTCCAATAACACAGTTTTTGACTTATAGTACTAATCTTCCTATGATCTCCTTTGAGTATATGAATATAAATGCTTTGAGTTGTAGGAAGTGATTTAACCAAAATTATATTTTGATTATAGTAGATTGAGAGTATGTGAACAATTGTATATGTAAGAGAGTGCTTAGAAATAAAGAGAGTAAATAATAGATTAATTCAAGTTAGATTATTTCTACTTCTCAATCAAAATGGTATTTATAGATTTAAAAAGGTGCATATGAAGGGTTATTACTATTTAAGAAAGTCTCTTCATTTTAATGGCTGCAACCTTTCATTGAAAGAATATTTCCTTTAGTTTCAAAACAGAAGTGTCTATTCATATTTGACCATTTTAGCCTATGACAGACGTCTATGGTAATATCCTCAAACGTCTGTGACTTGTTTAAATTTTAATCCAAGACTTGTCATAGACGTCTGTTGTTTTATCACAGACGTCTATGAGGTGTAGAAACAGTTTTTCACCTTAATTTTGATTTACATGAAATTCTATGTGCTTGTGTATGCATATATACTCAAGGAGACCTTAATAATATTATCTCTAGGACTCTTTTATAGTAGAATAACCTTAGTATGGTCAATGAATCTTCATTTCTCTTTGAATCTCAATATCTTCGAGCATGGTGTCTTCTTGTAGCATATACCTGCAATCTTGATGAGGTCTATATATGTATATGATTGTATAATTGTTATCATTGAAACATACATTGGAGGTTCTAACAGGGATGATAGGATTACCTCTCGATAATCATATAGAAAGATAAACACATATCTAGTCTTGGGTTAAGCTAACAAAGATGGTAGAAAAGCACACAATAAGTCACTAGTCACACGATTATCATTTCTAATGAGGTTATAACATAATATAGTACATCAAAATGAGCCTACCTAAGTTCTAAATGGGAGATTAAAGTACAACAGCACTGCTCTAGGAAACGCTTATGTCCATAGCCCTTTTCCTAAAGTCCTTTAGTAACCCCTAGAATCGTGACACTTTTATCAAGCTGCGTGCCATAGCATGCTAAAAAATAGTTTGTGTGTTGATCACGGCCTATACTTGCCCTTGGTAACAGACTACTGACCTTTATCGACATCGGAGCAATGGCTCAAATGAGAGTAATAACTATCAACCTACTAACTCATTAAACCGATATCATGGATCTAAGGCACCACCCAACATTCAGGCCGCTAGGATGCATGCTAGCCAATTTGACGGGTCCTTGTCACGCGCTTGCAATAATGGCATAACCCTAACAATGTTGGTTTCCAATAATACACTCGTCTCGATAAGCCCAATGTGATTAGTAATCCTCAACTCATAAGTCCTAGTATAATAACACCACAAGACTCTCGAATAGATAAGCTTTAATGATACTAATAACATTTAGCTTACATGTTCTTAGAGAGTAGCATGGTAAGCTATAAAATATTATCAACTACTACACCTAAGAGAGAAATAATTCTTGACTAGTTAGCCCTTGGAGAATAGACAGATGAATTCACAAATAACTCTCAGCTTATAGCCCTTAGAAAGAAATAATTCTCTTGAGTGATAAGCTCTAAAAGAATAACCTCTAAATGATTTCCCTAAATTTCTAACCTTTAATCTCAAAAAATAAGCGGCATTTACATGCAAAAGTAACCGAAAAAATATCACCTGAGTGTCCCATATCACTCATATTCGATTGATTACTAGATGCTCGTAAAATACATAAAAAACAACATACAATATGTTTTATACGATGAGTCAAACGAAAAACTGAAAATATATAATCAAACATCTCATACCGCTTGGTATTTTTAAACCATTTATTCTAAATTCTTATAATATATAATCACACATAATTCAATCAACACAATCAATGACATTCACTGTATTTTTTTTCTAATAGCCTTTATATCCTATAAATCTATTGTCCAAGTAAACATATCTATTTATAAAAAATAATTTTACTGATTAACGTAATTATTTTTACATATAAAAATAATTTATCAGAAATGAGAATTAATCTAAATTTTATATAAACCACTTTCATATTTAAAAAAAAATTAATAATTAAATATTTGATCTTAATTTAAATGTAAATGATTAAAAGTATTTCAAAGTAAAATGAATATGTTAAAATAATTTATTCATAAATATTATCATTAAAATGATTTTTCTATAAATGAATTTTATTTGTAAATCATTTCATAATTTTGAAAATAATTTTTATTAAAAAGTTTTGGCTCAATTTGATGCTTGAAGGCACCAAGATTCAACGACCGATCGACTGGTTAGGTTATAACTCGTCGACCAATTACATGAATTCTTGGAGCTTTTAGCTCCAAACAATTATCTTCTTCGTCGATCACCCAAAAACCAATATTTTATTACAACTTCTAGTAAAAATTTGGCTATATCAACTCATGCAACAACATAATAATAAAAGTGCATCATTCATAGAAAGATTGGACAAAATCTTGTTTGTAAATGAAGCCACTTTCAAAGTTCAGAGAAGCAATTTCTACAGCATACCAATATCAAGATAAATTCCAAACAATTCATATAGAATTTCTACCATGAAATGCTTTTGAACAACTATGGGTGTATAAAATCACTCAGATGATTATAACCTTCAAGTACTTGAATAGCTTCTCTAAATTGCCTAGCTTTCCTCCCTTTCACCATGTAAACCCAATTTCTATTCACCGTCCTACTACTTTTGTTAACCGAAATGTCCATAACACAAAATTCATTAAGCCTGTAGATGTTGTATAGTATTAAGAAGCTTACCTAAGAATTACTTGAATTTGAAAATTTCTTGATTTTATTGTGACTTTAAAAGAGATAGGGTTTTGATAAGAAGAAGAAAGAAGACGACTTTTGGAATTTGATTTTTTTTAATTGTTAGTCAAACGAATGTTCAGTTTATTTAAGTAAAACAGAATCTACGTTCTCTTCTTTTGGTTTAGGCCCAAATGGATAAAAGCAATAACTAAATCGAATACTCATTTGTATTTTCTCATTTCTTTTCTCTTATTTCATTTTACAATATTCAAAACCCATAAAATTCATTCTTCCAACATTTAAAGTTTCAAAATCCATTTCTTGTTCAACTATTATTTAATACAAGTTTTGATATTTTATAAAATATTTTCATAAAATTTCCGTTAAAATGAATGTATAACAATAATATTCAAAAATAGACTAATTTAATTTTAAATAAATAAATTATTTTTTATATTCATCAAAAACTTCTCATTTTTTGAAATTTATTTTTTAATATGTATTTAACTTCATTATTTGTTATATTAGAAATCATTGTTTGTAATTTTAATCATTTCTCAATAAAATTTAATAAATAAAATTATTGTATAGTCACTAAACTATCATAACTTTAATTTGATTAAATTTTTGTCAGTATAAAATTTCTTTTATTACTAAATGCTTATTTTTACCAACTTTCAAATTATCATTACCATTCTATAAACTCTCATAACATGTTTTTTTATTTCAAATAGCATATTTATTTACATATTTCCCCTTTTACTTTATAAAATTTAATTCACAATATACTTTTTTCATTTATTTAAAATAATAACTTCGAATATTTATTTTTCTCACTTTTAAAATTTCTACTTACCACAAATATTTACTTTCACATAAAAATCACTTTTTAATTCAAGTTGCTTTGGTCACTAAAAATTCCATTTATTATTGCTATTTTTATTTTTAAAGTACTAATTTTTATAGCTTCTCAATACCAGGTTGTTATAGACTTTTCCCCGTAAGAAAATTGCATCCTCATGGTTTCTCTTTAAGGAAAAAGTATAACATGCTCAATTTATTTCTACCAACTACATCCACTTTCAACTTGAAATACAAAGTAACAAATCAGCCATGACTCGAAACAAGGTAAGAAAAACATACGGGACTCATATGAATTATAAAATAGCTCAGGATACACATGTATCATGTGCTCTCTAGTCTTCGAAGTACAATCCTTCGTGTTATCTGACTATTGAACCTTCACCAACGAAACTCTCTTGCCACTAAGTTGTCTAACTTTTGAGTTAACTACGAGGATAGGATGGTTTGAGTAGAATGGGGAGATAATCCGATGCAAAGCACATGGGAAATTAAAGAGAAGATGAGGACATTTCATCCTGAGCTTTTCTCTAGTAATCTTTTTCTCTCCAAGATTAGATTTTGGTTGCATCGTAGTTGCTTGATTGGATGGTAGGGAATAGTTTCCACACTTTTTATGCATGTTTAGGATGCTTGCTACGTGCCTATATGTCACGATCTTGAAGTTACGCTAGGATGAGCTTAACTATAGTTTGTCTGCATACATAATCACATTGCCCTTTTGGTTGAGTAGATGGTTGTGTACCTAAATTGGTTCTATAACATGGACGCTTAATGTGCGTTACACTTCTGTCCCTTATGGATTTTTGGGATGAAATCCTTTTAAGGGAAGAATGTAACACCCCATAAAAAATTAATAAGAAATTAATTAATTAATGGTAAGGCTAAAAATGGAAAATCTGTTAATGTTGGAATTTGGCCATTGAAGTTACACCATTACGTTCGTAGCAATTTTCTAAAGAATTTGCATATATAAAGTTCTACCATCCGAGCTCAAATGAAAAAATTATTGACGTTTGAAGTTTTCGAACTCAAAATAATTCTAAATGGAATTCAAATTCAAATTTATAATTAATGTTAATAATTTGAAATTTAAAAATTCACATTTATTGGAAATGGTGGTAGAGAAGACGTCAAAATAAAAGTCAACGTAAAAATTATTTAAGGAATTAAATAAAAAGGCAAACAAAACAATTAATACATTGCCAAATACAAGCTACCGGTCGACCGCCTTCCCTGGGCTAGTCGACTACTAGCGATCGACTGCCTAGGTATGAGCGGTCACCGATGGGTGTTGTGGCGGCTATGGTTATTTAGGCCAGGAATGACATAGATTTTTTTATTTTAAATCAACTTAAATCCAAAGGTTCTGGTGACTTCTAGCCACTATAAATAAGAGCCTAATCCTCTCACCTTTATTCACATATTATTTGGAAAAATAGGCGGAGCTCAGTCAATCTCTTTCTTCCATACGGTTCAGAAATTTCTTAAGGTCTTTAGGTAAGGGATTTTAGGTATTAATACTTAAGGAGGAATTAATTTAAAGGACAAAGATTTGTATATTTTTTGCCTCAAGGACACAACCTCAATATTTTTACCATAAGGACAAACATTCTCCTAAAAATTATTCATAAAGACAAACATTTTCCAAAATTATTCATAATGACAACAAAACTGCTACCAAGCTAAAAACTGATACCTAAAAACTGCTACCGATAACTACAAACTGATATCTAAGAACTGTTATCAATGACTAAAAGCTGATACCTAAAGAAAGTTGTCATTCATGATAAAATATTGAAGGCCTGTCCTTGAGACAAAAACGCTGAGAAATTTTGTCCTTGACAATAATTTCCTGAATACTTAATTTCTAATTCTATTCTCATCATATCCCTGAAATTTTGAATCAAATTAATATACAATCCCATTATTGTATATTTCAAAAGGAAGAGGTCTAAAAAGAGGAAAAAGAAGCAGGCATATTCAAATCCAAAAAAGAAAGTTGGGAACTATCTATGAGCGAAAATCTTAGTTTTCCTCATTTTAGTAAATATATAGTATAAGTTGGATTTGACATATGCGTTGGGAAATTTTGTTCACGAAAACACCAAACTAAAACCTCCAAAATCCCCCAAAGCGAAATATCAATTGTTGTGTTTTTGAATCTCAATTATTCTCTATTGAAATAACAGAATTTGTGTAGTTATTGTAGTATTTAATACTTTACATTCTATTCAGCTTCTCACTTTTCTCTTTTGATGAGATTAAGGGTTTTAAAAAAGAAATAAATTAGGAAATGGTGTGTAAAGTACAGGTTCTCCTATTTGTAGTTTGCATTGCCTATTTTTGTAGTTTAAATATGAACCCCTTTTCATTTTATATGCAGAAGCTGAGTAGAGTGTAAAAGGATTTGAATTATAAATTCTATTGATGTTGATTCTACTATTTTAATATAAAATATGTTTGATAATTGATTCTATTTTCTTATACATATCTATTGTTGGGCTAAGGATATTAGCTTATTTTTATGTTATGGTATGAAGTTAGACTTGTATAATTAGAAAGTTTTGACATTTAAACAATTAGTGTAGGACGTAATCTTCGCACGATTAGGAATGTTTTGGTATGTATGTATGTATGTATGCGCATATGTGTCTACATATATATATATAAGCATATAAATTACATATAATTAATGATGTATAAATTGCATAGTAAATATGTTAGTAATTAACATTAAAACCCCCTTAGGAGAGAAGTCGGGATAATTATGGGAATTAATTTAGAATTAAAGGCAGAATAAGGAGATTCCCTTATAAGGCCTTAATGCAGAATGTGGTGAGATATACATGGTAGTATTTTAGGAGAGTGGAAATTATGACTAAGTTATAAGGATGTGAGGTCGGTCAAAAGCACACAGAAGTCTGTCCAATTAATCTACCTATCAGTAGTGTGACTTTGGGACTAATGTGAGACATCACCTATAATAAGTACCCATAGAGGACGTGAGGTTAGTCCCAATTCTATAGGATAAGCCAGCCTAGTTAGTCTGGCTACCAGCGCCTATGAACAGTCGAAAAATGTAAGATGTCATAGTTTGGATTACGGTCATAATATGTAGGACATGCTTCAGGGGTAGTAAGTGGTTGTTGTAGGGTTCGCCTCGTCCATAATTATTAAATGGTCGGGGTTAGCATTTAGGCACGGTAATAGGAAATCTCGGGAAGGGTCCGATTTTGGTTTGAGGTATTAAGTGAAATTATAGGGTCCGCCTCTTCCACAAAGTAGTATTAAGCGGTCTGATGAGATTCCATGCGATGTTAGCTAAACGGTATCGGAGAGGAGTCCGCTTGGGTTAGGTATTAAATGATAGTGACCTGCGTAAGATATATGTATTAAATAGTCAGAGTTTGCCTAATTTCCTTGAAAAGACATTAAGTGGCATGGATACTTTCTCTCACATTGTTAGGACATGATTGACGGTAGATGTGTGGGACCTGGAATGGCCTTGGGCCTACAGTTGAAAGTAAGTAATAGAGTTGGGTTAGAAAAGTGTAAGTTATAGGGTTGGACTGAGAAAGCCTACAGGCTTACACTCGAAGGTATTTATAAGGAATATAGTTAGGATGTGTAAGACATATTTGTTTGCACCAAAAATGGCACAAACACCCCAGAAGCAATTGAAAGCACCAAAAATGTATAGATCCAGTGAATTAAACGTAAAACCAGTATAAAAGACACAATTTTTTTATACTGGTTCAGAAAATACTCCGATCTATATCCGCATTAATCTTTGTTATTGATTATTTTCTCCTTGGATTACAATAAATTAGATCTTACCTCAATTTAATGTATTTCAAATTTGGAAACCTTGGAGTTTTTCGAGTATTTGGTAGAAGAAGACGATAAAAGGGAAATCCCAGTGCCTAAAAGTCTATAAAAGATCCTTCTATAGTTGCCATAGGGTTGATATTTTTAAGGTAGTTGCTCTACAGATCTAGGGGCCTGTAAAGTTCAAGGTCTAGATGCAAGTCCATAGTTCCATAAGAGTGAATGCTGGCCCATACTCGAATATAGACCTCTCGGTACCGAGAGGTTCCTCTTGATACTGAGTGCTTTTTTTGGATTAAAACCCTTTTTATTTCTTTGTCTTGTCCTCCTATCTTTGATTTGTCGTGTTCTAAGCTCTTTTCCATGAAGATCATGCTCTTTTCGGTGACTTCCTTGGTATTTCTTTTCTTTTCCTATTTTCTTTGCTTTCTTCTCATAAATCCTTAGAGTTGCTCATCTATTATGTGAAAAAGTGCTTCACGATGATTGCTTGAGTTAGTACTCAAAGTATAAGTAGTTTGGGGCTCCCAAGTTAAGAAAATTCCTCTCGGTATGGAGAGGTCCACTGAGCTCAAATCCCCTTTAAACTTCTTGAGTCCAATCTACTTGCTTTTCTGAGCATGTTTCCATTTTCTTGATTCGTTCCGTCCTCATCTTGACGTTCTAACTTTCGGTAAAAACCTCCTTAGTTAAAAACTGGTTAATACTTGGCCCCCAGGATAAGCTTTCATTAAAAACAAAGCGTGCTCTAAATCAAGACAGGTTCTAACTTGTTATCTCGTGATTTTAGCGAGTCATTCACTAGCTGCTTCAAAGCATTGCCTTTGTCCAGTGGATATTCCTTCAACTGCTTTGCATAATTATAACTTTGTTCTTCATGGTATGGACAAGATCAACACTTCGAAGACCGTGCCATGCCTTAATTGAGCTTATTCTTTTTTTCATCGAGTTTTCTATATGCTTTTGGGCTAAAAGTAACTCTCGGCATAAAGTGGTCATCTCGGCATCGAGACCTTTTGTTGTCTATAAGAAATATAAATTTAACACTTAGGATTTTTTTCACTTTTTACTTCCATTCATTCTTTTGAGAGCTTTCTGTCGACTCCCTTGACCTCTCGTTGCTGACTCCTTTCTTCATGCCCATTCGATCACCGCCGTCGATCTCCACTTGCTGCCGACCTAAACCAACAGCCATCGATTCAAGTTAGCCGCCATTGACCATCAATTGCCGCCACTCCTTCCCAAAGCACTCAAATCTGAGCGGTTTCCTTCTCTTGCCACCGAATTCACCTTTTAGCACAAGAACCAAATCATCCAAGGTTGCGATGCTTGTTGGACATGGGGATGGTGCCAGTGGTGATGATTCTAGTTGCTCTTGATGGGAGCTAGTCAAAGCTAGGGTTTAATTACTCGAAATATATGCTTGGGTCTTCGTATTCCAAACTTGCTTCGATTGATCCCTAGTCGGGGTTTAACCAATTTCATGTCGGCATTTAAATGCCAATAGGACGGTTCTCTTCCTGGGGACAGAAATGTTGGATGGGTTCTATCACTCAAAGAATTCCATTGTCCAGTGTTTTTATCACCTAAATAACTTCATTACATTGCATTTCCTATGTTCCTATATAAAAAAAGCTTCCGCATCACTCCAGACAATGGTTTCATTATCGATTATCCATCAACAATGGGTAAGGTTCGATCCATAGTTCTATCGTGCAGCATGGCTCATTTTTATAATATGAGTGAGCTATCTACGTAGGATGGTCTATTCATCGCATACAGGACATGAGACTTATACTACATAGATTAACACTTTCACTTCCCTTGGTTAATGCTTGGAATTTGATTGGTCAACACACGTCGACATCCTTTGGATTCCAGGAGTTGGTCACACGGGTTTGATATATGAAATAAAACATACCTGGCCATGATGAACATTAAGTTTTCTTATTTAGAATGACTTGTCAATCTCCATGCTTCAAGTCTGATGGGGGTGCATCTAATCCTCCCAAAGCTGGGTCTACCATGATGCAAACTTCTACTTCGGCACTCCTTGGCTCTAGGTGGACAATAACCATAGAGCTTTAGAGCATGGTTGTTCCATTTCAAGAGGTGCCTCCACCGGCACATGTGCATATTGACCTTTGGATTCTAGATGATCCGCCCGAGCAAGAGCCGACCATCCTAACTGCCAAGACGCTCCATAATATTTGTCGCTAGCATGGAATTCCTATGGATGATGTGATGTTCGTACTCAGGGTCAACAAGCACATCTCCTTTTATAAGGATTCATAGCTTGTAACAGATATATGTGTCTTGATGGTGCTATGCCACCTTTCAATCTGTTCCATTGAATGGTCCTTCAAGGGTTCAGGTTGGCTCCGTCTTAAGTTCACCAAAATTGATATGCTCTACTGAGCTCTCTTTACGTGCTATTTATGAACCAATTTCACCAGGCCCCTACCTTCAATGACATAATTGATGCACTTCAAGCGAGAGCATCATTCACCATCTTATATGATTATCGAAGCTTGGTGTAGGTTCAAAGTCATAGAATATCTCCATAAAAATGCTCATATTTCAAAAATGAGTAGTTTTCCATTCGATGCATGTATGGCTTTAATGGGCTTTGGTTGTCTGGAATACGTTCCTCTCCTTCTATCCTTTCTGTGCTTGAATTCCTCTATTTGAAATGCTTAACTTATTACTTAGTTCTTTATAGGAATTCCGGCTCAAGATGTTCACTTTGAGCATGCTAACACCGTAAAGGGTCTAAGGGAGGTCATCTTCCAGCACCGCATGACTACATGTCTCCTAATGAATATAAATATTAGATGGTGTGGCCTATTGCTTCTGGATAGAAATGCCATTACTGAATCGACTCTGCCCAACCGCTATAGAGTTTCTACCCGATCTTCCATCTTCACTTGCAGCTCTGACGATAATCTTCGAGGGGAAGTCGAAGGTCCGTCGGGCATGACGCATACCGAAGGGCCTATTGGAAGGGAAGCTGAAGAATCAGCTATTGGTGATGTCTTGAGAGAAGGGGATGAAGGAATTGAAATGCATCTAATCGTAGAGGAGAGTGGGAGTGTAGGAAGGAGAGAAGGGAAGGAACCAATGGTGGAAGAGGAAGAAGAGAGCGCGGGTGATGAAAATAGTGACTATAACTCTAATGCAGAGGATGGTGAATCATTTGGCAAGATACCCCATGAGTGCCCTTAACTTCCCAGCTCGCCTCGTTGGAGCAAACCATTGTTGACACTTTCAATAAACCCGGAGGACCGTCCACATTGCCTTCAGGCAAAATTACTCCTTAAGGTTGCTTTCTCGGTGACGTATCCGCTGGTTTAAGCGATTTTGTTATTTCAATTACCTATCTTCTCGCCGAAGGTTCCCCAAACTTCAGCTTCTTGGCTAGAGGAATTTTGAGTTAAGGTGGTGAGACTCCATCTTTAATTCCTTGCCAACACTATCTGTAGAATATATAGGGGGTCATCGACACCATACACTTCACTAGGATCATGAACGCACATCATTGCATTCGCTTGTATTTCAAAATTCCAACACTTATTCTATTTCTCATCTCGTTTCAGGTTCCCTGGCTAGTGATAGGTATAGAAATCTTTCACGCAGTGTTGGTAAGTTTAGAGGACAAACTCCCAACCCTCATCCGGCTCGCTTTAGCCACTAGAGTCGCTATGAAATCGATAAGGTAAATTTAAGAAGGAAAGAACGAGAAGTAGAGATGCCCACAGCGCCGAAAGGGAGAAAGGGAGGGAGAGAGGAAAAGAAGGAAAAGAGGGGTTGAAGAAGGGTTGTTATGCGCCCTATCCAAGTGACCAAGGGAATCGTACGACCATCGTGGCTTTTCTTCTGGCAATGTTCCACCGCGCACTAAACCTCAAACTTCTTCTCAGTATCAAGTTCCTACTTCCCAATCCTTGACTACTATTGCTCCTCTCCACTCTAAAGGGATTTCCGCACCCCCAACTTCTCTTCCCGCTGCTCCGTTGCGCCCTGCAGGATGCATTTTTTGGCCTTTTCTAGCATGAAATGATGTTTAATCAGGACGTTGAAGATGTTTCTAAAGGGGAAGTAGATCGAGATTCTCCGAGCATTCAAAAACATATATACCAAGACTACGAATGGAAGCGGGTGTGCTATGCCATCTTCGAAGTCAACAAGGTCAATTATTACAACATTTCGTCTTTCGATTACGAGAAGGAAACATTTGAAAGAATCATCAAGAGTCAGCAAGAAGACCTAGCAAAGGTAACTGGAGAGAGAGATGTCACTCTTAAATCAAAGGCTAGCACAGACAACTTAATGGAGGAAATGAAGAGGGCTCAAGATCATGCTGAGATTGTGATGTAGAACGAGTTGAAAGTCGGCCATAAAGTGGGCACCGAGCTGAAAAAGCAAGTGATTTATAGGGACCTGGCCCTTACCAAAAAAGATGAAGCTATTAAGGCCAGGGACCAAACTATCGATGAACAAGCAGCCAAACACCAAAAACTCCATGAAGAGAATAAATGGCTTGCTGATAGCTTGCAATGCTTGGAGACCGAAAAGCTTAGTATTGATATCGAGCTCGTTGTTTCCCAACAAGAAGACAAGGAGCTTTATGAGGAAAAGGGCAAGGATACGGATGAGCTAAACATCAATCTCCAACACTTCTATGCTAATGTCATTTTACATAAAAGGTTAAAGTGGTTGGGAAGTGCTTATCCCAAGACTCTTGCTGATGCATGGTAAGAGGTCTTTCATCGAGTTGCGGTGTTTGGGTATAACTGTTCTGAAGAGGAATTGATGGCCAAGTACCTTGATGTTGAGTATATAGGAAAGCTTAGAGTGGGAAAGGCTATTCGATGCTGTCATCGCTGCCGTCCAGGCTCTCGCTGGCCCAGGTTCATCGGGCTGACGTGAATCCTTTACTCCAGAAACTGGAGTTCCCATGGTGACTATCCTTGCATCTGTGGGGGTAGCACCAAAATCACCTATGTCATTCCAACCTCTGTAGCAGTTACTTCTATTAAGCCCTACATTCCCACCTTCATGGGTCGGTCTCAGGAGCATGGGACTGAAGAAGGAGAATTCATCAAATCTTCTATGGAGTGAAGTCTAGGCTCAGGTATATCTCTTGGTTCTCTCGTCTTTGAGAAGCTTCAACTCTCGCTCGAGTATATCTCTAATCTCTACTATTCTATTTGTCAACTTGTAGATCAACCACATCTTACTCCTCCACCTCCAGCTACCCACGTGTCGGGTGCCACAACCATCTTCTCTACATCGACTTATAGAATTTGTCATTCCAGTCTCGCCCTCCAGTTCTGGACTCGTTCCTGACTCTTAGAAGATCGAGGCTTTGGAAGGGCGGGAGGACATTTCTTAGTCCCAGGAAGAGACGTCACGTTTACTAGTGTTACGAATCCAACAGATCATGTTTCTATAGCAGATAGGTTGAAGGGGGCTTTGGGAAAATCGAGGTAAAAGATGAGCCTAGTACCACAAAGCCCACTTCTTCCACTCTTGTAAGCCCCATGTCCAAGCCTCGCATGATCGAGCTTAAGCCCATGAAGCCTAAGCCCACTAAAGCCCCTTCCAAAAATTCTTATAATCCTTATACTACTACTAGGAAAGAATCTACTGAATCCAAGAGTGAAACTCCCACCGAAAAGGTGATTAAAGATGAAAGGAAGTACAAATGTCATTTTGATAGCAAAGGTGGAAAGAAAGGGAAGACCAAGTAGAGGGTGCCTGGAGTTTGTTCGTGTGGTGGCTTGTTTTCCTTTGTTGTACAATCCATACTATTTTGGATTTCTTTTAGCGGTAAATAGGTCGTGTTTGTATATGATCGGCCCCTACTGTATCTGGTATAAAAATGTTGTAGTAATGAAAGATAACTTTTGTCTTGTAATCTTTTTTCCATTTACTCACCTGCACTTTTATATAATGTACATGTTCTTGTATCTACCCGTGCAATGTGATTATTTATTGCAACTCTATGCATATAAGTTATATTACTGTAGTTGCTTTACTTTTATGCCATGGTTTAGTTTCCTTCAACTAACTCGGTGGTTATTCATATCGGTGTTAGGTCGAGTTTCCTTCAACCGACTTTTGCTGCAAATACGTTTCGTGTTACTCCCTATCTCTGGGGAGCATCAATTGCACTATTTTCTTTCTGTTCATGTATTTGTGAACCAAATCCTATTTGCAGAACTTACTTGTTTTCAAATGCCAAAATTCGAGCATGAGAAGAAGATAAACATCGTAAGGTAAATTATCCAATTTCCCCTAGTCTAATCGTACTTTCTTAATTCCTAATCTTGGATCTGTGTAGTTAAAGCACTTAGCAATTCCACTGTGGTGGAGGTGCAAAAAGTTATAGCGGGGATAAAGCGGGGACATAATGGAAAATAGTAGAGGTACAAAAAGCTTCATTAAATATAAAACCATATAGTTAAAGTTAATTTATTCTTATTCTCACATCATTGTAGGAAGAAGAAATATTGTTTAATCTTATATGACAGAACTAAAGAATATCATTATGCAGTCCATATTTGATGAATACAAAAGGTTTCTAACTTATATTGAGTACTTATGCCTTAAAATTAGGTCTTTAGTCTATCTTTGTTGATTTGGTTTAAATGAGAACTAGTCAAACCGGCCTTTTTATATTAACATTGCTAAATCGGGTGCTAAAAAGCCTTGATTTAGCGGGTATAGTGGAAAATAGTAGGGCTTAAAGAAGATCTTCTGTTTAATAGCATTATATTGAAAAAGCACATCGGTTAAAGAGTGTTATGCGCTATAGCGGTCCGGGACTGAGAAAGTCCGATAATCCCTACTTCTTAGTTTCCAACGACTATCCTTGCTTATCCTCAGCCGAGCATTTCTTGCTAGGCTATTAGTGCAGTCGTGGAAATCCAATTTGTATGCCAATTCCTACCTTCGAGAACCGATGGTTTAACTGCTTGGTTTCAAGCATTCCCTCTTGTCATTGCTTGTCTCCATACAACGATGAATTTCTGATGGTCTAGGTGGAATTATCCGGTCGACTCCTAAGTAGTTATGCCTTTGTAACGTCATCTATCTCCAAGTAATGCCAATTGCCTCAAGGTTAGGGTCGAATTATCTGATCGATCCTTAAGTGGCTACACCTTCCTAATGTCATTTATCTTTGTGCAACGCCAGATTCCTAACGGTTGTGGCTGAAAATTTAATCGTGTACTAGTTTCTATCTCCGGAAACTAGCACAACCATGGTTCAATTCTAAGAGTCTCTTCCTTGATGTTGCCTATCTTCGAGCAACGGAAAATTTCTGAAAGTCGAGATCGTATAACCTGATCCATCCTAAGCTATTTCCTAGCATGCTGGGGTGAATTGTCCGATCAGCCCTTATAGTAGTTATTCCTTCTTCATGTTGCCAGTTTTCGGGCAATGGCAAGTTCCCAAAGTTCAAGGTTGAATTATTCGATCAACCCTTAGAAAATGTACCCTCCTAGCGCTACCTATCTTCAGGTGGCAGCAAATTTTTAAAGATAAAGATTTTACCTTACTAACGCTGCCAATCTCCAAGCAGTTCCAGATTCCTGAAGGTTGGGGTTTTCCTTCCTGGAGTTTCCTATCTCCAAGCAACATCCGATTCCTGAAAGATAGGGTTTTACTTCCCAGCATCCCCCAACTTTGGAAAATGTCAGATTCCTAAAGGGTAGAGTTTTTCTTTCTGGCATCGCCTATCTCCAGGTAACTCTGTATTCTTGAAGGATAAGATTTTCAAACCTTCTCGTTGTTGCCAATCTTCGGGCAACAACGAATTCCTGAAGGTTGGGGTTTTACCTTCCCGATGTCATTGATCTCCAGGCAATGTCAGATTCCTAAAGGTTGCAATTTTCCTTCCCGGCGTCGTTAATCTCCAAGTAAAGCCAGATTCGTAAAGGATAGAATTTACCTTCTTATTGTTTCCAATCACTTAGCAACGACGAATTCCTGAAGGTCAGGGTTGAATTATGTGATCGATCCCTTCGTGGGTCTTGGAGAACCGGGCTGAGTTATCCAATCGGCCCTTAGAAACATACTACCCGTCCATTATTCGGGGCCAAAGGAGTATGCTTTCGGTTGTACTATTGATCATGTTGTACAAGGGTTTTGCTTGTAGGGACATGGTTCCATTGGTTCAAGAGGCCGACTTTATTCGTGAATGGTAGAAGTGGAAAGTCTTGCCTTATTACATTTCCCTTAGTGTCTTTGGGTGGCTTATTTGCAAAAAAAATGGAGAAAGACTAAGTTTAATAGTGCCAGAGCTGATCGCTATTCCATGCACATGGAATAGAGGTCCATTAAAATTTCCAGCTTGAATGTTCCTTCTCCAAGCTTTCGATTGATTGCGTAGGATCCTTCCCAAGCCAAGTGCCCTTGTACACGGGAGAACTCATTTTAGGACAAGATCCCCCACGTCAAAAGTGCAGTCGCAAACTTTGGTGTTGAAGTGTCATGCTACCCTTTTTTGGTGAGCAGTTTTACCTTTAGATTCGCTTCTTGTCCCTATGCAGTGGATCGCTTTGGATCCAGACCACGCCCATTTTGTTTACTGGCATGAACTTTGGATCGATATTCAGTGAGTGACACGTTATCTCCGATGATATCACACATTTTCGAATGCGTCTAAGTGAATACATCCACATTTCCTTGGAGGAAATTAACCAATTCCTTCCTTAAGTTAGCATTGAGCTGAGATCCAATCTTTAGGACCCAGGTAAGATAATCTGTGTCGATTTGAACATTCATCATCAGCTCTGCTAGTACTGGTCACCCTTTCCCTGACTTCATCCTAGGATCCATAGCCTTATCAAACCTGTTATGGTTCCCGAGACAGGGTCCAAGCTTTAATTGCTATGCTTGCGAATCACGAATGCTGAGAGTTCTCTCCACATTCTTAACTTTTTCATGTCGCTTCACTTGTCTCAGTTTTGCAACATAACATTCCTTGTCAGCGCTTTGGTCACTTTTTATCACTCCAACCCTATTCTCCGCAGGGAACATCATCTCTAAAGACCAAGATGCTAGAGCTATCCTAAAGTCAACTAGAGCCAACCAACTTAAGAAGGCATTGTATGTCATGTACTCATCTATGATAACAAATTTCTAAATTTGGACTATCCGATGATCTCATTCACCTAACTCCACTGGCAAATAAACCATTCCAATTGACTATTTTGTGTCGCCTGTAAATCCTTGAACCTTGGTTTTACAAGCCATCACCTCTTTCATGGTGATCTTCATTTGATCGAATGTTTTCCTAAACAGTATGTTCACCGAACTTCTAGTGTCTACTAACACTTGGCATACAGTTTCCATTCTAATTTCGATTGTTATCACCAAGGGCTGAAAGTTGGGGCATCGACTCCATCTACATCCTGATTCCTGAATATGATATCATCGGTTATCATTCTTTGCTGTTTGGTTAGATCTCGTCTTCTAAAACAAAGCAACCCTCCTGCTATATGTGCTTCAACGAGCTTGCATACCATTCCATTTCCCTCCAGGTTTTCTCCAATGGATTGGATCTTCTAGTTATAGTGTTGATAATTTTCCCATCGCTTTTCCTGGGTCCTTCTCCTTCTGATCCAGGTTGATTTCCTTAGCCAGGCAGCCCATGAGGTCTCGCAGCTTGACCACCTTCCTACAGATCCTTAATGTATAGCTAGAGCTTAATTTTCCTTATCAGTTCTTCAGCGAGACTCCTCAAATGTCAATACTTGTTTGTGTTGTGTCCATGAGCTTCATGGAAATGGAAGAACTTTTCAGAATGCCTTTCCTGCTCGGTTGCCTCCTTCCTGGGCGGTTTTTTATATCGTTCCATCCTTTGAGTGGCAGGATATATGTTTTTCAGTGTGTCACTCAAGGCATTTAGTCTTCCAGTGAAACTATTCCTTAGTCGTAGGTTGCTTCATTTTTATCCATCTACCAAAATCCAAGTTTGTGTGTGTGCCCCAGACGAATTCCATGAATACCAAATCCTCCTTCACATTACTTGCTTCTATAACAGCAATAATGAAGCAATTCAACAATCCTTTCAGTGATTCGTTAGGGCTTGGAAATAGATTCGACAAGAACATCACATCCTTAGGTCGGGAAGCATGGAGTTAGAACTACTCCAAGAACTTTCTAGCTAACTCATCAAAGGTTGATATGGATCTCGACACAAGCCTAGTGAACCACATCGGTGAAACAACTTCCAAGAATAGGAAAACATCTTCAACGAGCAACATTTATCACCCTGGCACCATCCATGTGCCATTCATACTTGAGTAAATGTTGTTTAGGTTTAGCAGTCCAGTTATATGATGGCATCGTCGACATCGTAAACTTCTTGGGATACTCCTCTCTCAGAATGTTTCCCATAAATGGAGTTTTACTTGGCACGGAACCCCAATCCTCATTTTTCTACCTTTACTTTCCTCTATTAACCATTAAACCATATCCACTTTGTATTCCTTTCTGGGACGATATTCCAAAGGACAACTGTTAGGGGCTATGTCGAGTGTTTGGCTTTGAAAATGCTCTCGGTTGCCTGCTGAGGTCTAGGCTCTCTAGTCTCCAGGAGAATCACTCTTATGGTTTTCTATTTATGTTCGATTGGTTCTACTTGAGCTGTTCGAAATATAGTTTCATTAGCCTCAACGTCTAGCTCATAACCATCACCATCAAGCTGCAGATCCTCCTATGAATCAGATAAGTCCAGTGCTTCAACACCCTGTCCCCCTTGATGTCCAGCAGACCTCTCGGTACTGAGACGATTCCTCTCGGTACTGAGTTGTTTCTTATTAAGGGGAACGTTTTGGTTTCCTCCGACAAGCTCCACCATTGCTCTAGCAACTTTTTCCTTCTGTTTCTGCTTTCCATCTCGCCTATTCTAACCAGAAATAGATGAATTCTCTTCTTCAGCTCTAGCAATTGAAAATTCTCTCTTATTCCTACTGGTGCTCAGTGGTTGCTGGAACAATAATGCCATACATGCATCCATCTTCTCTATCAAAGCCTTCTGACTATCAACTAATTTCCGCTTTAGCACCTGCACCATTTTATCAAGCTTTCCCCTTGTAACGATTTCGCGTTTAGAAAATGAGCTTGGTACTGCCATTTGGTTTCCTACTTTAGTTTAGCTGGAATTTAGTTAATCTTCCCATTCTAGGTGCCATTGATTTCTACCGGCAAGTTTCCAATTCTTCAAAGCAAATCTTTTGGCTCTCTTTAAACCTAAAATAGCAAGCTAGATCTAACCTCGAGTGTAGGTCATAATGAAAGCACCAAAAATATTTATACCAAAAATGGCACAAACACCCCAGAAGTAATTGAAAGCACCAAAAATATATAGATCTAATGAAATAAACATAAAAGCGGTAGAAAGGATGCAATTTTTATAGTGATTCGGGAAATAATCCGGCCTACGTCCACTTTAATCTTTGTTATCGATTTTTTTCTTTCCGGGTTATTATGCATTCAATTAAATCTGATCTCAATCTAATGGATCTTTGTAATTTCTCTGCAGATCTAGAGGCATGTGAATTTCAAGATCCAGACGTAAGTCCATGGGTCCAAAAGAGTGAATGCTGGCTTATACTCCAATATAGACCTATCGGTACTGAGTTTCCAAGAGGTCTATACCAACGTTATAGCCCTTCTATTCAATGAAGATGACCTGAAGGCCCCAGCTATGCGTTAGGCAATACCGGCCACTAAAGCCACTTATCTTTCATAAGTGCCCGTTGGGTCTTCTATCAAGTCCTTCTCTAAGGACCTGATGAAGATTTTTTTATTCCCATCATCAATGAGTCAAAAGTGGTGGTAATTACTTTTCCAATTTCCATCTCTAAGGCAGTTTACATCTCTATGTATGTGGCACTTTCGCTCATTACTACATCTTCTTGGGAATGTAATCACAAAGACCTTAGCTTCGTACCACCTTGACTGCCCCCACTCTTCTATTCATGTCTCTAATTTGTAAGGAGGGACTAGTTGAAGACTCCATATGTTTCAACAATATCTCCAAGAGGTATATCCCTGACCTTTCCTATTTTTGAAAAGCTTCCAAAATATTTTAAATAATTTTCTAATCTCCTAGTCTCTATTTGTCATCTTACAGATCAACTGTCGTACCTCCCATGCTGGACATGATCTTCACTCCATGCCCTGAAGCTTAAGTTATTATGCCCATCGTCATTTCTTCTCCACCTTTCATTCCAGCCTCCTCTACTTGGTTCGCTCTGGGCCTAAGCAGAAAAGATTACTGCTATGGATGAGGAAAGCACAGACAAACCCAAACTCTTGATGGGAAACAAGGACGCACTTATTATGGATGTTAAGGGGACTAGACCTGGATCATCTATGGTGGAGAGGAAAGCTATTGACATTTCTATTATGAAGAACATCAAGGTTGAACCAGACTTAGAGAAGATCCCTCCTTCTTTGTCTATTCCACTACCTACTGCTTAGGTTCCCGTCTCGACTTCCACTGCTCTTGCCATCGGGAGTACCCCTACAAAGATTCCCAAATCCTCCACCAACTTTAGGGAGGACTCTAATTGATTGGGCTTTGAAGATAAGGGCATGCAATCCAGGGCTGTGGAGAAGAAAAGGAGGAAACCCCAGGCTCTTGTGAAACTTGGGAAGTAACCGAATAAGGGGTAAGAGGTGATCCTATCTTGTCACTCCTCGAAAACATGTTCCTTTTGCCTTTTTCCGCTCCTTCGGATTCTATACACAATAGCCATGGTTGTACGGATTTGGCCCTTGTTTTTTGTACTCAAAAATGATGATGTAAATAAAAGTTGTTTTCTATCCAACTCTACCTCATTTACTTTATCACATCTTTTATTTTCTTTCCTATGTACTTGCTTATACATATAAATACCATATCATGAAATTCCTTATATACTATATATGTCTATGTCTATGATCTATGCAATGCTCTTTATTTATTGTAACTATGTACATATAAATAAATTTCTACAATTTCCCAGTATCGCCAATTGTTTAGTTTTGCTTATCGTTTGTCAAACATTTCTTGTTTGACCAAACAAAACTATATATCATCGACTAACATTGTTTATTATCCTTTGAGCTTGTCTCCTCGACTATAAACAAAGCTGTACTTTATCGATGTCATTAAGGTCATATGGTTTAGCTTCCATGTTAACATGAGCACTGACATAATTCAGTAGTGTACCTACAAAAGGTTCAATCTACACCAATTCCTATCACTGGGAGTTGGCGTTTTGATGCCTATCTCTGGGCATCCACCTCTGTCCTCACCTATCTTCGGACATTATTCAAAGATATGATGTATAAGAGCGAATCATCTGATTAACCCAAATCTGATAATACTTCGATGATCCGATCATGGATAAAGAAATTAGTTGATACTTATCTCCGAGTACCTAGACATTCGGTTTTCGAAACATAGAACCTATGATTGTGGCACTGCACTTGCCACACAAAGTCGTACTTTAAGGATATAGATCTATTAATTAAAAAGCTAACTTTATTCACGAATAGCCAACCATTATTGCCTCATTGCATCGAATCTTGATGACTAGGACGCCTTATTTACAAAAAAGTAATCAAGTGAAATAGAGTTGTAGATGCTCGATATTCCATACCCATAGAATTGGGATCCCATCTACAGTTGACACCTTGAAAGTTCCATCTCCAAGTTTCTACGCAATCACATAAGGACCATCCCCAAGTGCCTCCATACTCAAAATTTTCAAAAAGAGATGACCTATCTCGAAGGTATAGTTCTAATCTTGGCATTGAACTTCTTTACTACTCTTCTCTAGTGAGCAGCTAAACTTTGATTAGCATCTTCACGTTTTTCTTCAACCAAGTCGAGGGACTTAAGAAAGAGTTAAACATTCATCTTGAGATTATAATTTAATATTTTATTAGAAGGTACATTAGCTTCGATCACAATCATGGCTTTAGTTCTGTAGGCCAAGGCAGATAGAGTATGTCCAATTGTAGCTTTTTGGATTGTCCAATAAGCTCATAATGCTAATGGTAACTCATCCACCCCGTTGCTCTTTGCTCTTTTCAGTGTCTTCCTAATGATAGAGTAGATAATCTTGTTTACCGCCTCCGCCTGTCCTTTCGCATGTGGATCTACCACTAATGTGAAACCCTTCTAAATCCGATATCAAGCACATAATTTTCAAAACTATGTTCTTTCAAATTGAGTTCTATTATTAATGATTATCTTCTATGGGACTCAGAATCTACACAAATATGTTATTGACAATAAAGTTGATTACTATTGTAGAAGTGAATGCTGTAAGCGATTCTGCTTCAGCCCATTTCATGAAATATTCCACAACCACTATTGTGTACTTTGATCCACCTCCCAACATCATTAGCGCTTCAATGATATATACTCCTTAAACCGCAAATAACCATGGGCTAACCATTTGCATAAGCTCATTAGATGGGCTCTTGGAAATTTTGCAAATCTCTGATACTTAATACATCTTTTAGAATAGTCAACTGCATCCTGGTAGACAGTTGGCTAGAAATATCCATATCGTAAAATCTCCTTTGCTAAAGTTTGTCCCCTAATGTGATCATGATAGCCACCTTCATGCACATCCGTTAGGATCTTCTTAGATTTGTCCTTGCTATCCTACTTAACAAGGGGTTGATCAGAATCGTCTCCCGTAAAGCACCTCTTCTTGCATAATGAACCGAGGTAGTTTATGCAGGAGATTTTGTCTTTCATTCCGACTCATCATTAGAGTCCTCTTTAGCAAATAATCTTTAATCGAAGTCATCCATGACTTCTCCTCTTCCTTGACTTTCAAGATCTAGTCTACATCCATCTCTTGAAATCTAGGAGCCATCAAACCTTCAGTGGCATGAATCCCAACAGCTGTGAACCCCTAGAACTTGCAATTTAGCTAATAAATAAGCATTTGTATTCTCTTCTCTAGGGATGTGCATTATCATGTAGTGGTTGGTGTCATTCAACATTTCAACACCTTTGATAAGTAAGGGACGAGTTTAGCATTCTTAACCTGAAATTTCTTCTTAATCCGACAAACAACCAGATGAGGGTTACTAAAGACATATAATATCTTGACTTTCAAGTCTTTCACTATCTTGAGTCATGCAATCAATGCTTTGTCTTCAACCTCATTTTTTATCGCTTGGAAATCCAGCTTCAAAGCATAAAATATCCTTCGACCTTTCGCGGTTATCAAAACTACTCCAACCCGAAATCATGGTCAATGGATGCTCCATTAATATTCAACTTCATTGAGAAAGTTGGACCCATTCTTCCTCCACTTCATCATCCTGGATGTTGAACTTAGCAATGAAATCTGCAAATGCCTACCCTAGGATCTCCTTCTTAGGATGTAAGTTATATCTTACTAGCTCTAATCGATTTTCCACCATTTCAATCTCTATAAAATCTTAAGATGATGTAATACTTGTCTAAGCAGTTGACCAGTCAACATTTTAATCGGACAAGCCTGGAAGTAAGGCGTCAACTTCCTCGATGCAATCAGAAAACAGCATGCCAACTTATCTAGTTCTGGATAATTCTTCTCTGATTTGGAAAATCGTTTGTTGATGTAGTAGATCAGCCTTTTGATCTTGCACTCCTTATGTACTAAGGCTGCCCTCAGCGCGTAAGTTGATAGTGCTAAGTAAATGTACAAATCTTCTCCTTCCACTTGCTTGGACAATATTGTTGGTTTCTTCATACGCTCCAAAAGATTTTGAAACATAGCTTCGCATTTACTCATCCATTAGAACTTTCCTCTTTACATCTTAAAGGTATCAAAGAACTATATACACTTATCAGTCACCTTTGAGATGAATCTACTAAATGAAGTGACTTTTATGTTCAAGCTCTGCATTTCCCTCCTCATCGTCAAGGCAGTAACCAATTTTAATGCCTTAATATGTTCCAAGTTAGCTCCAATTCCCCTTGAGTTTACAATGAAACCCAAAAACCTTGCCCGATGTAACCTCGAAGAACAATTCAATGGGTTCAGATTTATTTAATACTTTCAAAGCATGTCGAACAACTCTTAAAGGTCGCCCAAGTGATTCATCGATTACTATGACTTCACAAGCATATCGTCCATATAGACTTCTATCGTTTGCTCGATCTGTTCTTTAAACATTTTGCTAACTAAGCTCTAGTAAGTACCTCTACTTTCTTTATATTAAACAACATGACCCTATGATAATACAACCCCAAATCCATAATAAAACTTGCGTGCTCTTGATTTGAATATGCACTTCAATCTGATTATAGTCAAAGTATGCATCCATGAAAATAACAGTTCATTTCCAGCCATTCCATCCACTAGTTGGTCTATCTATGGTAAAGGAAAAATGGTCCTTCTGGCATGCCTTATTCAATTCGAAATACTCAATTCAAGTGCACCATTTTCCATTTTTCTTCTTAAACAACACTGGATTCTATGTTCAGTCCAAACATAATGCATTGCAGATAAAGCCGTTTGCCTTTAACTTATCCACTTCTTCTTTTAACACAATAGATCACTCTAGTTCCATATTGCATCGTTTCTATCTCACGGGAGGGTAACTTAAGCTCACAATTAGTGCATGGCATAACTTCAGGCGATATCTCGAACATATCGAGATGTGTCCAAGCAAACATGTCAATGTTCGCTTGAAGAAACCCTACTGACTCCTTTCTCACCATCAAGCTGAGTTGTGATTTGACCTTAGGAACCTTTGTAGGCTCATCGTTTATCGAAACGTCAATCATCAACTCCACCATGGTCGCCCTCACCTCCTTTAGCTCTTTTCGTGGGTCCGTATATTTATAGAATTTGTTGTTGGACCTGAGCCAAAGCTTGGGTGATAGTTGTTATACTTTTAAGTATTTAATACAGATATGCTTCTCCACTTCTTCCCTTTCTCTCATCACTCCGCTTCCCTAAGCTAAGCAATAAAATCATAACCTGTGCTTTGGTCACCCTGAATTGTCCCTACTGCATTCAATATAGGTAATTTCATTAAGCACCAAAGAGCAAGCAAAATACGAAGAGGGTCGGACCTTGCCCCTCTCCTAACTCAACAAATAACCCAATGCAACTGATATGAACCTTAGCCTCTTCATTGTATCCAAGGATGCAGGACCTGTATGGGCGCAGACCTTTATCAATTAACTGCATCTTACCAAAGGTTTTCTTAAAAAGGATATTCACCGAGCTCCAATAATCAATAAGGACTCGATGCACAATCATCGGACGTATCACCACCGTAATCACCATTTAGTGAAGCATTGTCACTTCAATGCCATTAGCATCCCTATTTCTAGAAAAAAATATCATCATCAATTCTTCTTTGTTATTTTGTTAGGGCATCTTCTTCTATAGTGTAACTCATGTCCTAGGAATGTGCCTTACGGAGCAATCATATGGCTCCATCTCATTTCAACTTCGTTCTGCAAGTTGTTAGCCTCCAAATATGGTATTAATCATTATTCTCCTAGCTAGTTGTCTTGGTCCTTCATCTTTGGACCCAGCATGAGTCTCTTGAGGTATTAATTGTTATTCCCCTAGCTTGCTGTCTTGGTCCATCACCTTTGGACCCAGCTAATTCCCTTGAGTCTACATTTGGGGTTGACACTTCCTTTCCCAACCTTCAGTCAGTTCCTAACACACTATTACAATTTATTTTTTCGGATCAGATTTTCAATCACATCATGGATATATCTACGCTCATTCGTGTTTTGGCCATGAGTTTTATGGATGCGACAATACTTGCCAGAATGGCTTTCCTCCTCGGTGGCCACACTCTGGGTGGCTTTTGATACTTCCAGCACCTTAAGTAGTAATGTAGATATTTTCAACAGAATCAGTCAATTATAGTAGTCCCTTGGGCGAATTAATCTCGAATGTTTTTTAATGTCTTTCTTTTTACCACCAGCACCATTAAAGTTCTTTCACTTATTTCCATTATTATTGCGGTTGTTGTCACCATCCTTAATGGCTGCATTACTCAGCACTACGTTTCATGGTCCAACCTAACAATGAGTGCTAATTACTTCATTCAATTTTGCCTCTTCCAAGTGTAGTTATTGATTTGACTTTATAAATATTTCAAAGAAGCTAGCATTTTAACTGTAACCCACTTCCCAAAATCAATGTGGCCATGAAAGCCTCCTACCAAAGCCATCAACAATCTCTTCCTTGGGATCTTCACATCAATCACTGCGACGTTTAACCTCTGTAAGAAACTCTTCAAGGTCTCACTAAACCCTTGATGCAAGTTGGCCAAGGATATAGAATCCTTTAGTTGCACAAAATGCACCCTGAATTGTTCCCAAAATTTCTCAATAAGTTGATCAAATGGTGATATGAATCTGGGCTCAAGCCGACAGAACTATATCGTTGCATTCCCCTCAAGAGAGAGGGGAAAATATTTACTTCACCAAATACTACATGGGATCAGTTAAACCATTATAAAGCTTCATTGTTGGCAATAATTTTTTTATTAGATATAAACCAGTTCTATTCTCCTTAGCGAATAGGCTCCAAATGGCAGTAGATACCCATCCGTCATCATGCTGCTGCTGAATTCTTCTGCAATAGTCTTTTAATTGTCTATGTCAATAATACGCTGTTTCCAACATTTAGCCCGGCACAGAGGTCATCATGGACATCATCATGTGTTCACATTGATGAACGTTGACGGTTAGTCCTATGAGATCTAGGTCTCCCAATCTCCAGGGAGTCCATTAGCATAGTTTTCTGGCTGTGTCGGCACGGACCCATCATCTTCTCACTCAGTAGTGTTTCCTTTAGTTCCTCCAACCCGAGGACCAATACCTTATCCACCACCAACATCAACCTTTTGTAACTCTGCCTCACTATTAGAAAAATTCAAAGCTTCTTTGGGATTGGTCGGTACCAACACTTTCGGATTGGTCATATCGATTGACACTATAGTAGTACTTTTTATTCCGTTTTTCATACTCTGCTGCCTCTCCCTCCAACATCCACTTTAAGGATCTTTTATTTTCCTTCGTTGTGATTCTATTCCAATAAAGATGAACTCTCAATAGAATCAAAAGATGAGTAATCTCTCTTAATCTTACTGCACTTTTGAGTTTCCTTTTACTCTTATGGGTGGGACAACAACTTCTTCATCTCTTCCATGAGGGAAAGTTGATTCTCTATCATTTTCTTATTCATCTCGACCATCATCTTATCCAATTTAGCTTTCGTTAGCATCTTCGATGCATTCAAAGTCTTTGCTTAAGTCGGTTGAGTTGTTTCATCCATGCTAAGGTCCTTCATTCTCTTCTTTTATACTAATTCCAGATTTAGTAGATTTTCCTTTCTTGAAGCCATTGTCTTCCTACCTATTGCAGTAAATGTAAAGCCACTTAAAATGGGAATAATAGTCCCACATTGCAGAAAATACTATGAAGTGGGTGCTTATATACCAAAGCCTTCACCTCATAACTACATCGAGGCCTTTTAAGGAATAAAACCACGCACCTTGGCTTGGCCCATGAGGCGAAGGTGACTAAGGTGGGGACAATATATATGTTAAGTGAGGTGTAGGCTGTTACAACACCCGGGTGGAGTTGTGCTCATGAGCCAACGAGGGCGTTGGGCTCTAAAGGGGGGAGATTGTAATGCCCCTCAAAATACCCACATCGTGGAAAAATACTATGAAGTGGGTGCTTATATACCAAAGTCTTCACCTCATAACAACGTCGAGGCCTTTTGAGGAACAAATCCCCACACCTTGGCTTGGCCCATGACGTGGAGGTGACTAAGCTTGGGACAATATCTGTGTTAAGTGAGATGCGGACTATTACAATTAAAACATATTGTAACGCTTCTCAAAATGGGAATAATAGTCAGTCCCACATCGTGGAAAAACACTATGAAGTGGGTGCTCATATACCAAAGCCTTCACCTCATAATAATGTCGAGGCCTTTTGAGGAACAAAACCCTACACCATGGCTTAACCCATGAGGCAGATGTGACTAAGTTGGGGAGAATATCCACATTAAGTGAGGTGCGGGCTGTTACAATTAGTACCAGACCCATACCCAATCAGAATTGTGGATCGTACGTGCTACAGACACAATGCTTGGATGGAGTTGTGTTCATGAGCCAACGAAGGCGTTGGGCTCTAAAAGGGGGAGATTGTAACGCCCCCCAAAATGGGAATAATAGTCCCACATCATGGAAAAACACTATGAAGTGGATGCATATATAACAAAAGCCTTTACCTTATTGAGGCCTTTTGAGGAACAAATCCCTACATCTTGGCTTGGCCTATGAGGCGGAGGGGACTAAGTTGGGGACAATATCTACATTAAGTAAAGTGCGAGCCGTTACAGTAAATTTCTTCAAATATACGTGACAATAAATCTACGCCTGAGAAATTCATTCTCAGTGAAAGCATCAAAATTTTTGCAATTAAAATGGGCAAACGCCCCCAATTGAATAAAAATGAACATTAAACTAGTAAGAATCAAAAGGGAAAAGAGAAAGAAAACAAATTTTAAAGTGGTTTGACTCAAATCTTAAGCCTACGTCTACTATCAACTTTATTTCGGACGATTCTTCCAATTACAATAACTTTTACAATAAGTTTAGTTCTAGAAAGTAGTTGATAACGAAAAATGGTAGCAACTCAATGCAAAAACCCATAATGAAATCAAAGAGCCAAAAGTCCTTGTTTTAGAGTATGTTTGCATTCTATTTGTAGACAAATTCAAGCATGAAAATCTCTAGATCTGGTTTGAATGAGCAGATATCTCTAAATATGAAGTTCCACCATGAAAAATAGGCCAAGTCGATCCAAATCCAACAATCAATTGCTCGGTACCGACCCATTGGCATCGACCGATGGCTTTGACTCCAATTTTTCCATTTTCCCTATGGTAAGCAAAAGTCTTTTAGCTTCTTTTATTCAAAGTATTGGAACCACTATGGCATTTAGGTCAGTACCGACCAACTGATGTCCCTCACGCAACTTCAACTTTGACATTGGTTCAGCACTAAGTAGAGCAGGTTCTCATGTACAAATCTTGCTCCAATTCCTTGAGTCTTTCAATCTTGACACTCTATATGTACCCCAAACTTCTTAATTCATTCCTTCATCATTTCATAGTCTAGATTGATTGAAATGTCGCTTAGGTCAAATACCAGATAACAATATCCAAATCCTGACATGTTACATATCAAAATTCATCTCTCAAACATTCTAAATGCGATGGAAATATCAAAATTTCCAAAATTCTAATGTTGCTCAAAATTGTCTTTTATCATCAATTTAATTTAATTGGCTATTAATAATTAATAATTAGTGTGTCGAATTGCGGGTCATTACGTTCTCCACCCCTTAAAAGGATTGCACCCCCATAACTCCTCAAAGATAATACTCTCAACCAAATGCACAAAACATCATACCATATTGCATGATTAACTATACAAAATTTGGGGAAGTGTACTAACGTAAACTAACTACTTCTAAAGTAGTATACGAAAACCGCATAGCATAATCAACTAGGACACAATTAAATCCATTAACAACAGTGAATGCAATTTTCCATACATACGTTATACTGATGCATACAGTTCTGCAACCATGCAACAAAGACAATAGCATGTAAAATAACACTCCATCAACAAAAAGTGAAACAATTAATCATGTATCATCTCCATTCACAATTAATATCATGCATCCCAATAATCCAACCATAACAATTCATACATTAAGTTCACAACAAAACTCATGTTGGTCCAAATGTGCATACACAAGTAAATATGTAAGTCAACAATTGATATAGCTCATCAAAATAATGCACACATGCTTTAAACATACCAACAAATAACATATGATTATCAATCTTATGCTGACTATACATCAACCATAATATATGTATCCTCAAAACTGCTAATCAACTTCCTCATAGTGTAACGACCCATATTTTTAACGATGGGATATTTAAATAATTGATTTAAATATTTAACCGTTAATTAATAGAAAGCCCAAAAATAATGATTTTTCTCATACGGCCGAATCAGGACTCAAGACACTTCTGTTGAGTTCGGATTGACGTTGTGAATTAAAATGAGTATAATGATGGCTATATTTAGAGATCGGATGATCCAATGGTCAAAACGAACTTGAAATTCATGAAAATAGCGTTCCAAGACACAATCTCAGATAGCAACGAGATGTATACCATTCGATTGGGAAAATAAAGTGATGTACGCAGACGAGTTTCATTGTGATTGGACGCGTCGTGTGATCGTATGAGCTCGAAACGCATGACCATTTATTTAAGATAATAAATAAACGCAATATAATATTATTATAAATATCCCCAAATCATATCCCACTCTCTCTTATTTGATTTCATTTACTGTTTCATTAAATCCATGGCATCTTCCTTAAATCTATTCAAAAAATAAAATCGTGAGATCTGCTCTACTAAAAATTATGAAACCAAATTTGATAAGCCGTATCGAAGAGAGATTCATGAATGACCATGGTGGAATTTTGATCGATCATGTTTGGTCAGGATCCATCATCCATGGTCGACCTGTGGTTTGAAATGGATGGAGCTACGATCGACGATAGGCAAAACAGAGCTTGTCGTTGGATTTCTCTTGGCGAATGGCATCTCTCCGCCAAAGCTCATCAGATCTAGATGACCGTAGCAAAACGCATTTGAGCCATAGTCTGGAGCACATGTCTAGGTTGCTTTTGTATGGGTGTGATCGAGTTGACTATCGTATGTGTCACAAAGCTTTTGTGTAAAGGAACACGTTAGTAAAGACGGATTTCAATTTCGTTGAGTATTGGCCAAGAGAAGGAGAGGAAGAGTGCGTTTGTGCATGGCCTACTATCTTTACGCATGTGTAGGCATTGAGGAAGAAAGATTGGAGGCTTAATTAGGTAATTAGTATTTGTAGTTTGCGAATTACTTATCTTATAAATCTCGATTCTTATATTGGCCATATCTTCTGCATACAAGATCCATTTTGGATGTGGTTTCTTGCATTGTGCTTGGGATGGAGAGAACTCCTTTTGGAATTGGTTTAGCCAGCATTTGTTGAGTTGAGTGATATTGTCTCTTACCATACTATGATTGTTTGGATAGTATTAGATCGACGTTCTGGAATTACTTTTGGTTTTAAAATGTTATTTTATTATACTTAAACACTTACTGGATATTTATAAAATAAAATATAAGTATTTTAAAACGATTTAAATTGAATATCACATATTTTCCATCGACATGCCATTTTTACGGAATTATCGGATTCGGGCTATTTTAGATATGGTCTCCCTATTGCTTGATATGGATGTATTATGCATGTTGTGTGTATGTTGTTATGGATGAATGTATGGTTGTTGGTTGAATGTTTGGTTGTTTGGCTGCTTTGGCTGAAAACATTGATTAGGTGTTAGTGAAATATCTTGTACGTTGGGATTTCATACACGTGAAAATCCAACGAACAAGATGAGTTGTAGAGGAGGGTTAGGGTACATGTTGACGGATCTGAAGGTAAAAGATGAGGCTTTGGACTACAAGATGGATGTCAGGCATTTCCGTTGTACTTATCTGTTTTTCTTAAGTACAAGACCAAAGTGGTTGGTATTGACCACTGTAGAGTGGTCAATGTCAATTACTATTGTTGATTGTCGATTTGGCCAATCTTTGGCTTGGGCATTGAGGAGATTTCGTGGTGCACGATTGGATGGTTTGTTAGTGCGATCGACTTAGAGTCTTGATGTGATTTCTCTATAGTGGGCAATTTAAATGGTGACGTGATGATGTGGGGCTTAGACATGAGAGTTGGTACTTTGGAGTATGGCTCGATGGTCTATGGAGTAGGTTCTGAGGTTGATAGTTTCAAGACACTGTAGATCATGCCGGAGGTGTTGTCTCATTCGCATCATGAAAGATGGCGATGTATAGCATGATGAAAGCCTTGTATCTCCGGTTTATGACTGATGTCGGTAGTAGGTACTGAAGATTAGACACTTTGTATCTTCGGTTTGTGACTCCAATAGGGAGTAGGTACCGAAGAGGCTCGTGGTGGGTGTCGTGGAGTGGAGGAACACAGTGGGTCCAGATAGTGGAAATTGTATTGAGCTAGTATGGCTCGGATGGATATGCATATGCTAAGGGATCGTTAATGACTCAGAGTGTTTTCTGTTGTACTCATAGCTAGGGTATTATATAGTGGGGATGCCTATAGATTAGTAGCTAGGATCTGTATACCCTTTACCTATGGCTTTAGGTCTAGTATCCAGTTTTAGGCTATGAGACATGTATCTAATGTTGGGCTGCGAGATAAGAGAGTACAATAGAGAACTAGGATTTTTCATTTGTCTTTGGAATAGGGGCCATATGAGTTATCATATATCTAGAGCACTCTAAGTGACAGTTAATATTGTTTGATGGATGTTATATTTGTTATGGTTTCTTTACTAGCTACTTGTCACCCTAGGGATGTCACACGAGGTAAGTATTATGCATATGGATACCTAGACACCTTGGATAGTTTACTTAGTACGGAGTAGGTATTGTGAATGGAGATACCTAGGTACCCCGATAGTTTACTGGGTATTGAGTACCCTTTTTATGATGTTGTAGAGTAGCATATTATCAATGTTATATGTTGACTCTTTGGTTGTAGGGATAGGACATGTATGATTCGTATACCCTATGTTTCGTATATTGTATCGACTTTTATAGTATTTTGTGATTGTTTATTGCTTACACCAGACTGTTGTCTGACCCAAGGTTTTATGCTTTGCTTCTTATTATCTCGGGTGCTCTTAAATGAGTATATCAGACAGCAGGTGTGGATGACATATGGATATCTTCAGATGGAATAGCACGAGGTGATGTTTACTCATACTTATATTTGAGCTTGTTATTGTATATTTCACTATGCGACACTATGCAGCCTTGATAGCGTTTGACTTACTATTATTAGATACAATTTATCGGTTGAGTTTATGTATCAGTTGTATAAACTCTTTTACTATGTTGTATAACTCTATGGATCTTATACTCTAATGATTAGTTCACATTGTTATTACTGTCTCGATTGTTTTATATATGTGTTGACTATTATATTTTTTCTGATGTGATATGAGATATATGACAGGTTATGTGATTATTTGATGTTTACTTTTTCTTCTTTTCCATTCTCCTCTCTTTTGTTTCCTCTTTTTTACTTCTTTTCTTTCCTTTGAAAATTGTTTTGCATCGTAGGTGTTAGGCAGTCATTATATTTGGTATTAGAGCTTAGGCTACATGATTAACATGATTTAATACCACGATCCAGTACATATATGGTAGGGGTTATTACCTTATACTGGATCTAGAGTGTGTGTGTGTATATACGAGAGAGTTCATATTTGTTATATATTTTGGTTTTCAAAACTATATGGTAGTATATATAGTATATAAGTTGTATTGCACACGTGAGCACTATTGATGCAGTTTTCCTTATGAGAAACTGATTATTCTTATCATAGAGTAGGAATGACCTAGCATATGAGAAATACCCCTATTGATACCATCTTTGGAGTTGAGGAGTGGGTAGGATCAGGGTCACTTAACCTGATTGATAGGATATGTTTGCAAAGACAGTGCGAATCATTTCATGGAATGCCCAAGTTGCTCTAAATGATTATGGTGCTCAAGTGCAAATGGCTAGAGTCGACTTTGCCGAGTTATATATAGACTACATGAGTCTAGGCTGTAGACCGTTTCTTGGAACGGAGTCGGCTATTGAAATGTAAGATTGGATGGTCACTTGCAAGAGAATCTTTAATGACTTGGACTTAGATGATGCCATAAGCTAGAGGTTGACCTTTTGATAACTCCAGGGATGAACAATGAACTAGTGGGGTGTCTTTATAGCTTCGATTCTCGAGGATCGGTTTACTTGGGATTAATTCATAGTTCACTTTGAAGAAAATTCATCTTTACTTTTCCAAAGTTAGTGTTGGTTAGAGAGTTTGTCGATTTGAAGTAATTCGATATGTTTGTATCGGAGTATGTGGTCGAATTCGATATGCTATCGAAGTACAGTCTATTTTTCATTGATACCCTACCCAGAAAGAATAAATAGTTTATCATTGGGTTGAATGATCATCTTGAGAAGCGACTGATCTATCATATTAATGAGAGCTTTGAGAAGATGACTAAGACAGCTTTATGATGGGAGAGCATGTACCTAGTGTAGAAGGGTTGTCCCGAACCAGTTGAGTTGGGATAAACCATGGAAGCATATCCATTGATTATCATTCTGATTTCGTTGAGTGCTCCATCGAAAAAAGAGAAGGGAAATGGTACTACTGTTTGAGGTATGCTTTCCACTTATGGTGTTTCCATAGGTGTTTTATTTGACGTCGAGGTTTCACAATCCTTCATATCTAGATTTGATGGAAATATTGGGATTAAGACTCGAGATGGTTAACCGACCTTTGATTGTGACAGACCTAGTTAGCGGCTTAACAAACCTATACATGGTTTGTCGAGACTTTGTCTAATTGAGTCATGGATGTTTGTTTGTTTGTTTGCTATTGGTTGTTCTGGGTCTAGTATTATAATTTGGGAATGGACTTCATGAAGGAGATATGGAATAGTAGTGGACAATATGAGGTCGTTGGTGATGATTGGGGTTGTGGAGGAGCGAACAGCGGTGATTGGCTACCTGTAGAGGATGGGGTTATAGTTAGCTTTCTATATTCGCTCGATATTCACATGATGAGTTGTCATCTATGCCTATAGCTAGAGCATCGGGACATACTCGATGAGGTGTCAGAATTACCACTATACGAGGATTGAGTTCCATATCGATCTGGTCAAAGGAGCTAGACCAGTAGTTGTGCCTCTAAAGACATATGATTCCTAAGGAGCAAAGGAAGTTAAAGCTATGGGCAGATGACCTATTGAGATAATGGCTCATTCGAAGGAGCATATTTGGGTAGGATGCGCCTATAGTGTTCGCCACTAGGGTAGATGGCTCTTTGGGGTTGTTTGTTTGTTGTCGTGAGCTAAATGGGATGACGAACGGGCATCCACTCGTATTTATTGATGGCTTGTTTGATCAACTCTATAGCACGAGGATGCTCTCTTAGTTGGATCTTGCGATGAGGTTTCACCAACTAAGAGTATTTAGAGAGAATGTGCCTATTATAGTGTTTATAAACTACTTTGATTTTTGATTGGTTTGTTATGTCATTCAGACTAACTAATGTGTCGGCATTCCATGTTGATCTCATGTACCATGTTTCGAGGGGTCACTTGAATAAATCTATGCTTGTGCCCGTTGATAATATTTTTATCTACTCATGAACGAAAGAAGAGCACAAGGAATGATTGATGATTTTATTGTAGGTTTTGAGAAGACACCGATTGATGAAGAGATTTTGGTAGTATCACTTCTGAAGGAGGGAAGTGAGAAGCTTGGGTCACGTTGTTGACATTGTTGTAGGTCCTATAGTTATGGCAGTCCTGAATTTGAATGGACCCAAGTAGAAGCATCACCGACCTATTTGATGGGAGAGGATCAGTTTTTTATTTGAGACGCAAGGTGTGGACATGCATCAGTGAGTCTGATGGAGGGTTTGACGGGTGCATTGATGTTACTCATTCCGAGCGAAAATGAGGAGGCGATAGTACACACATGCTAGTGGTACTTAGCCAGATGTGGTATTGATACTGGAAGGTAAGGTTGTTGCATGTTAGTCAATAACTGAAACCACACGAGAGGAAATATCTGACTCTTGATATGGAGTCGGGGGTGATGGAGTTCACTTTTGGGATTTGGAGGCACTATCTATTAGGAGAGGGGTTCGAGCTATTCAGCAATTCCACATCATTGAAGTATCTCTTCTCCAATAAAGATCTAAACTTTTACCAGTAGCAATAGTTAGAGTTTATAGCCCCCTATGGATTTGACATTGCCTATATGTTCGTAAGAAAAATGTACTTGTTGATGCTTTGAGTAGAAGACATACCAGTTTAGGAGCAATATTCCTAGAGTGGGCATTACTCGAGCTTATCACTGGTTATTACTTCAGAACTCGATGAGCTATGGCCAAAGGTGATGGCTAGTTTGACCATCAGACCTACTTTGATTTGGCGAATTGTTACTAGTTAGAGGCATTAGGCTGGACTAGTGGAGATAGCGGCTAACTTAGAAGAATGAGTAGTGTCTATAAAGGTGATGCGGTGCGGACCCAACTCAGACTTCTAGTTCTATAAGGATGAGAGATTGCTTGTTCTTGAGTAGTGGGAACAAATATTTATAGGCTGCATTGATGGATTGCCAAGGATTGAGGTTGGTATGATAGTGTTTGAGTCACATTCGACTGATTGACAAAGAATGCTAAATTTTTATTCCTTAAGTCCAGTAGAAGGGCATTTGAATTTGTTGAGTTATATGTGGGGTTTGTGACGACCCACATTTCGGAAGTTTAAATCGACAATAATCCACACATGTCTAACTTAAACAATCTGGAACGTAGATAATCAATGGGATTAAATGAGAAAAAAAGAAGAAAAGAATAAGAAAGCAAACATAGAATCTCACAGCAGAACGATAAAATATAATAATCAAATAACAGTTCATGAAGCTGTTTACTATACATTTGATTATAATCTATACACATTTATTAGAGTTATATATATATATATATATATATCAGGGATAAATAACTAATACAGCAGAATAGCATGATGCAGGGAATAATTATAATAGTAATATACCAAATCTTCGTCTTCATCCCCCAGAGAAAAATCTTCAATACGCTGAAAAAACTCGGGACTGACCCGAGCGTATTGAAAAGACAAAACACTCGAGTCAGGACTAAAATACTCTTATGTAAGTCAAATCAATATCACAAATATGAGTGCAATAACTTAAGAGATGTTACGGGATTTTCCATCTCCTAACAATACGTTTAACTATTTATATATATAATAGTATACGCTATAACAGATATTGTCTACCAGAAAAATAAATATCAAAATAGCATCAAGGCTTTACATTATCCCCCTTAACACATTTTTATAGCATGTAGTCTATGCACGTCCTGTAACACAACCAGTAACGTCGGTAGCCAGTGAGTCCCCTATAGGTACAGTACTAAACCAAAGTCGTAATGGGCTCGTATAAGGATAAATATGACAAGGCACGTGAGGCAATGCCCAAGGTAGGATTCTACCAGTTTACCCTTTCTGGCTGGTCGTAACCCATCCGTGGCCGACTGCAACAATCAATACAAACAAAAAAGGTGCATCCATCGAATACGAAATCACAATAGTAATACAAGGGATCAACGTCGTTAGAGGTAGCTAACCTCATTGGCCAGACATAGGCTCCTCTTTTAGTCATTTTAATTATGACACGAGTGTCAAAGCTATCCATCATCGTTCTCTTACTTCATTCCAGTAAACGTCGCCACTTCAACCACTACATTCTGAATATCATACACCGCGTACACGGTTGTCAAAGTGGTTCCAATATTGACAGAGAGTATGCCAATAAGAGGCCCGGTCTCTTTAACAATCAAACGTCGTTTTACACACCGGTTGGTTCTTTTATATTTCGAAAACAATTCGTACTTGATATCAAAATATCATATTTGCTTCAAAATCAAATCCATTTTGAAATCATCATATTTACTCAAAAATCATATTTTACTTCAAAATGTCAATTCAGTTCGATATATCGATTTCACTTCAAAATTTGTTTCGAATTACAATTTTAGGTTATAACTTCACTTTAACCCAATTCGTCTTTAAATCCAAAATGTAAATATAAACATTCCAACCTTTTAACATGTTTGAATTTTATGAAAAGGGTTTAAATAGTTTAAAATAATTAAATAGGTAAAATAGTTTAAAGAAAATAGTTTGAGTAATAAAAAATGGTTTATATAGTAAAATAGTTTGGAAAATCAAAATAATTTGAATATTTAAAGAATATATATTTTAAACAATTTATACTAAAATAATTAATTTAAAAATAGTTTTAAAGTCGAATCGGTTTACTTTCCAAATTTCCCAATTCAAATCATTTCCAATTTCCATTTCGATTTAATCGATTCAACTCCGATTTTAAGTCGAATTTTACTTCGATTCAAAATAAATTTCAATTTCAATTCCAAATTAATTTCACTTCCAATTCCAAATTAATTTCACTACCAAATTAATTTAAATTCCAATTCCAAATTAATTTCAGCTCAAATTCCAAATTAATTTCAACTCAAATTCCAAATTAATTTAAATTCCAAATTTTAACCATTTCGATTTATATAGATTCCGAGTTCGATTCCCAAAATACCGATTCAAAACATTTAAATCAAATTTTGAAAGTAAATGATCTTCATTCATTTTAAATCCAGAATTCCATTGCTTAAACAATTTAATTACCTGATACATCAATACTAATAATTCATTAAATTTTATTTTTAACCATTTTTATTAAATAATTATATCAAGTCCTATATTTTAAAAAGGTTAAAAATACGGGTCGTTACATACTCCCCCACTTAAAACTTTTCGTCCTCAAAAAGGCGTTAAGTAAAGAATTTAACATACAATAATTTATTCAAAATTATCGACTTATAAAACATTAAAATCTTATTTGAAAACTATTTCTACGCTTCTACTACGCCACTCCGATCGGCTTACGGAATATACAAGTTAGTTAACAAAACAAGTTATAAAAATTTTAAAAGTTCAAAATTTTTCTAACTCTCAGATTTACGAAAAATTTCGGTAGAGTCTCCTTTATGCGGTTCGATTGGAAATTTTTTTACAATATAATATATAACACAAATATACATCTCATCTCAATGATGAGGCATCCAGAAGGGCAAAAATATAAAATCGCGGTATGTAATCCGAGATTCGTACCTTATTATTTTTAATACGAGTGTGTTCGCTCGTATTAAGCAAGCAAAGCATGTAAAAACCCACGTTTACGTCCAAACGGTCTTCGTATGTACCTATCTCAACTCAATTTAAGATATTAGTTACATATAACGATATAGAAGCATGTGTAGGTCTAATATAACCATATAACATGGATTTCGAATCCAAACAATAAATACAAGCACAAATACGCAACATGCAACAATCATATGCAATCAAAATAGTAATAATCATGGTTTGCAATAAAAGAAACCATCCAACCATCAATATCCATCCAATTAATTCATAACCATGGGAATTTACATTATCCAATGTCAATTTTTTTAATTTATACCCTTCATTTCTTATCAACATTCATTTCATGTAGATATCTAATTAATTTTCTTTCATTTTATTCACATCTCGTTCGTCCATGTTCACTTACTTCCAATTTGATTTAATTCATTCGTTTCAATTAGTTTTTTATATGACAGATGTCTACAGGCAACTATGTTCCAAGTTTGTCGAAACAAAGAGATTTTTTTAAGGAAGAAAGATTATGTTCTAAAAGAAAAACACACATTAACTATGTTTACAATCCATTCACAACTATTTGCAGCATGCATATGAAATAAAATAAAGAATCTAAATATGTAAACATACTCGGATTTTTACTTAGCATATCTCATTCAAAAATTCATATTCATTTTCTGTAGAACTTACATGTATTTTATTTGGAAAAACAATATGCAAGGAGTCTTGATTATTCATGCAGATGACAGATTTAAAGTTATAACTGCTGGATAAAGTATATTACAAGCTCAAAAGCTCCTTGATCATCCGAATCCATCCCATCAACCCATTAGACAATGATGTTTGAAAGCAACTAATACATTAGCAGCCCAACCCTACTACAATTCAAATATGCACAGTTCATTTGATTTATAAATTTACTATACCATATTTCCTAACCTCTTTACAAAATTTGCACAACATACTCAGTTTCATTCCTAATAAATATCAACCATTTTAACTATAGTGCATTTCTCCATATATGTTTTTTTATTTTGTTTTTCTTTTACTTTCGGTGTGTCAAATAGCACAATATAATCCACATACATTATGCATCACGATATATTCTTTGCATTTTTTTTCATCCAAAATCAACTCAACTAGATATGGACATAGAACCAATTCTTGATTTTATTGTACCGTTACTGAAAACTCATCAGGTTTTACAAATGTTGATTGCACTTCTATCTTAGGATTTTCATACCTAGCTAGAATATGTTTCATTATGTCCACTGAAATTTATTTTCCACCAAATTATGTTTCTTTTTTCTACACTTAAATTACATTTCATTTTAAAAATTCAAGTCCATAATCATTTATTAATTCATTTTATAGCTCAAGTGGAATTAATTTACTCCACAAATTTATCTAGTTATATTCAAATCCAATTCAATTCATTTAATCTTTATTAAATTAAACTTTATTTCATTTTATCCATTTTTCGGTTTATTCAACTTTATTTAAGCTAATTTTTTATTTTATTTTATTCACATTGAACAAATTTAAATTTGTTTTGGCTTAATATTTCTCAAATCTATCCGTTATACAAATTAATTCCTTAAAATTTCATTTTTCTATTTTATCTATTTCATTTCAAATGCAATTCATTTTTTTAATTTAAGCTTTCATGAGTTAAACTATATTTTATCTCATTTCTCGAATTCAAATTCCTTTTATTTGCTAAATCCAAATGTTTAACCATTTAAATTTGGTTTTATTTTCCTATTCAAATTTATAATTTACAACTTATTTCTCATCCATACTATTTTAAATTTATAAGTTTAAAACTAGTTTCATAAATTTATTAAACCATAATTGGAATATTTTTCACAAACAAAACTTGTTTATATGGCAATAAATTTGCTTTGATAGCAAATTTCACTTAAAAACTCGAAAATGAATACCGGCGAAGCTGCAGTCATCCCCAGAATTATTTCCCAGCAACCAAAGCAAGTTTTACGCTTTTATTTTCTTCAAAAATATTTTCAAAATATTTTTGTAGTCAAAACTCTTTCATATAATATTAATATTAATTTTGAAGGCTTCGAAAAAAAATTTTGAAAACAAAAGGATTTTATGTTCTAAAATTCTCAATTATTAATTTTTTTATCATTATGTATATAAGCTATATTATAAATATACTTATACAAATTTCCTTACCTTATTACCAAAATTTCATTAATTTACAATTTGTTCATTTTAACCAATTCTTATTTTAATTAAATTTCAATTCAATTTAATTACCAAATGCTTCATATAATAAAATTTATTAAGTATTCGTTTTATTTTTAATTCAACCAATAATCGATGATAATTAAATATTATCATCGCATAACAACCATCATTCATTAAAATTATCATTTTATATATATAAAATAATTTTGGTAAATTATTTCATTTATCCCATTTTAAAACAATATTATGTCGACTTGCGTCGTTTAAGTGTTTATAAACCCCTATCGATATCACAGTGTCCTGCATATCAACCAGAATTAATTAACAACTCAACGGATAAGTAAACACAATATAAAACATTTTATAACACTAACAAGTACGTTCTCTTATATATATACACTCGAGCAGACTCATTCTAGGGTATTACTACCCAATCTCTAATGAGTTAAACCCCACAAAGCCAAGGTTATCGCTAAACCTGGCTTTGATACCAACTGTGACACCCACATTTCGGAAGTTTAAATCGACAATAATCCACATATGTCGAACTTAAACAATCCGGAATGTAGATTATCAATGGGGTTAAATGAGAAAAAAATAAGATAAGAAGAAGAAAACAAACACAGAATCTCACAGCGGAACGATAAAATATATAATCAAATAACAGTTCATAAAGCTTTTTACTATACATTTGATTATAATCTATACACATTTATCAGTGTTATATATATACAGCAGAATAGCATGATGCAAGGAATAATTATAATAGTAATATACCAAATCTTCGTCTTCGTCCTCCAGAGAAAAATCTTCAATACGCTGAAAAAACTCAGGACTGACCTGAGCGTAATGAAAAGACAAAACACTCGAGTCGGGACTAAAATACTCTTATGTAAGTCAAATCAATATCACAAATATAAGTGCAATAACTTAAGAGATGTTATGGGATTTTCCATCTCCTAAGGATCCATTTAACTATTTATATATACAATAGTATACGCAATAATAGATAATGTCTATCAGTAAAATAAATATCAAAATAGCGTTAAGGCTTTACATTATCCCCCTTAACACATTTTCATAGCATGTAGTCTATGCAGGTCCTGTAACACAACCAGTAACGTCGGTAGCCAGTGAGTCCCCTATATGTACAGTACTAAACCAAAGTCGTAATGGGCTCATATAAGGATAAACATGACAAGGCACGTGAGGCAATGCCCAAGGTAGGATTCTACCAGTTTACCCTTTCTGGCTGGTCGTAACCCATCCATTGCCGACCGCGACAATCGATCCAAACGACACCCATCGAATACGAACTCACAATAATAATACGAGGGATCAACGTCGCTAGAGGTAGCTAACCTCATTGGCCAAACATAGGCTCCTGTTTTAGTCATTTTAATTATGATAGGAGTGTCAAAGCTATCCATCATCGCTCTCTTACTTCATTCCAGTAAATGCCGCTAATTCAACCACCACATTCTGGATATCATCCACCGCGTACATGGTTGTCAAAGTGGTTCCAATATTGACAAAGAGTATGCCAATAAGAGGCCCGATCTCTTTAACAACTAAACGTCGTTTTACACACCAGTTGGTTCTTTTATATTTCGAAACAATTCGCACTTGATACCAAAATATCATATTTTGCTTCAAAATCAAATCCATTTTGAAATCATCATATTTACTCAAAAATCATATTTTACTTCAAAATGTCAATTCAGTTTGAAATATCGATTTCACTTCAAAATTTGTTTCGAATTGCAATTTTAGGTTATAACTTCACTTTAACCTAATTCGTATTTAAATCCAAAATTTAAATATAAACATTCCACCCCTTTGACCAGTTTGAATTTTAAGAAAATGGTTTAAATAGTTTAAAATAATTAAATAGTTAAAATAGTTTATAGAAAATAGTTTGAGTAGTAATAAATGGTTTATATAGTAAAATAGTTTGGAAAATCAAAATAATTTGAATATTTAAAGAATATAGATTTTAAACCATTTATACTAAAATAATTCATTTAAAAATAGTTTTAAAGTCAAACCGGATTACTTTCCAAATTTCCCAATTCAAATCAGTTCCAATTTCCATTTCGATTTAATCGATTCAATTCCGATTTCAAGTCGAATTTTACTTCGGTTCAAAATAAATTTCAATTTCAATTCCAAATTAATTTCACTTCCAATTCCAAATTAATTTCGCTTCCAAATTAATTTAAATTCCAATTCCAAATTAATTTCAACTAAAATTCCAAATTAATTTAAATTCCAATTCCAAATTAATTTCAACTCAAATTCCAAATTAATTAAAATTCGAAATTTTAACCATTTCGATTTATATAAATTCTGAGTTCGATTTCCAAAATACCGATTCAAAACACTTAAATCAAATTTTTCTTCAATATCCAATTTAAAATCCCAATCTTCAAATATAATTAAATTCCGAGCTCAATTTAGAAATATCATTTTATATTACCTTTTACTTTGAAATATGCAAAGTTCGAATAAAAAGTCCAATCTTTTAAAACAAATCAATCTTCTGAAATTCACATCATATTTCGATTATAACTTAAAAGTCTCAACTTCGATTATTTAAAACATTCCTATTTCAAATTTAAATTTCAACATTCCGAGTTCCAATTCAAAAATAATTCAATTTCTATAAATTTAATTTTTTTTCTTAAAACTAGATCATTTAAATAATTTTAAATCAAAATTTTAAAAATCATTTAATTTAACCAATCTGTTGTCCGTATATAATTCTCTATCCTATGGCCAAGTGAATCAATTATTTCAATTTAATTCCACGGATGAATATATATCCTTTTAATCCAAAATAAATGACATAGGTATATATCTTTTCAACATATTTCTTAATTTATTCGAAATAATTCAATTTACAGTTTTATCTACTGTAAATAATATACTTGATGATAATAGCATATATTAAACATCCAAAATATCAATCAAATTTCATCCATCACCATTCATCATCCAAATAGTCAATAATCACAACAATCAACCAATTACCGATAAGTTGGGGATTTTACTAGTAGTTAAATCCTAATTCAATTTTAACTGTCAATCTAAATTCTATCAATTTATTCAGATGTCAATTAAATGTCAAATTAAATTTATCCAACAACCATCAATAAATTCAAATTACTTCACAATATAAATTTTACTAATATAATAGTCAAACGTGAGCATAAAAACACTCACCTTTTTATTTGAATCTGAAAATATTTTCAACGCAAGCTAATTCTAATTAGATTCCGTGCCATAAATGACGTCGATACGAATTCACATCAACTCGTTTTCCCCGAATTGAACCTCGTACGGAGAAGTTACTTGAAAATTAATATGATGATAAAAATTACAACATACTTAACAATTTAACTATGTAATTAAAATTTAATAATTGTCGTTACCTACACTTCCTCATCCAGATTCACGTGAGAGCCCACCAGCATCTCCTTCCTCCATCACGCGTAGACCGACCCAACCTCCAATGTCGCGCACGTAGAGAAATATCGTCAAACCTAGAATCGTCGCCACCTCCTCCAGTCGAACCAAACCTTGGTCATGACTAACCTTGGGTTGCACCTCCAGGCCGCGACCACATCGCACCTCCACTAGCGTTGCCCTCATGCTCGAAATCACCGCTGCTCTAGGGTTATAGATCAAGAATCTTGATCGTGATGTTGTTTGTTTGTTTTTTCTTCGTTCGATCGATTTTTTTTAGTTTGTTCGATTTGAACTTGTGTGATTCGAAAAAAAAGGGAAATGGAACGAGATACAGGGATGCGACAGATAGGGCACGTGTGTTGATTTGAATATATATTATTATCAAAATTAGAAAATATCTGGCTTATAAACGCCCAAAATTCTGAACTCCAAATGAAGCGTGCCGCCTGGCATTTATAACGTTTTACCCTCATTCCGAATGCAATGGAACTAGTTTCGAGGCCTAATTAGATCGTATGTGGAAGATAGCTTTTCGAAGTCGATTATTTTAATTAAATTCGAAATTAAATTTCTACGTGTTTCAAGCTCGCACGGCCAAACGACAAGTCTAATCGCTATGAAACTTGAAACCATACAATAACTCACTATTACGGATCCGATGAAACTAGATTCGTCAAAATCCGAGACAGTGGTCAAAATGGCTATTTTTACTCGTCAATTAATATATAAAATTTCCAAATTCTAGTTATTCACAATTAAATCAAATTTTGAAAGTAAATGATCCTCATTCATATTAAATCCAGAATTCCATTACTTAAAAAATTTAATTACCCGATACATCAATACTAATAATTCATTAAATTTTATTTTTAACCATTTTTATTCAATAATTATATCAAGTCCAATATTTTAAAACACTTAAAAATACGGGTTGTTACAGGGTGGATAGTTTGATTCCTTTGTGTGCCAAGAGCATTGTAAGAGGCTAAAACCCATTGTTCGATAGTGGGTTTTGGGAGAACTTACAAGAGGCATTTAGAAATTTAGCACCAAATCAATTATATGATATTAAGACTGAACCAAAAACTTTGTGTAACATCTCGTATTTGGAGGACAAAAGCTAAGCGCTATAAATGCTGCAGTCATCTACAGTATAACTTCTGGTGACGAAATACGGAAGTGTTAGTGGTATTCATAATATCAAAAGTACTTGAATATGAATAAAATCACAGATTTCCAAAAACAATAATTTCAGTGATTACATTTCAAATAAATCATATCCAAGTTACAAAAATCCCAAACGTAATCCCAGGCATTGATCAAATATAATTTACAACAATACGCCAAGAGCGACATATGAAGATGGCCCCTTGGATGATCAAAGCAATATAGACATAACTGTCTTAATACACAGCAGAAACAATTTTAGAACAGAATTCCTAAATTAGCTATCTGTCAGCCACCTGCTTGTCTTCGGATGCTTTATTCGCCAAAATCTGCTAAAACCTGAAAACCTAAACTCTCACCCTACTCAAATCAATTTTTTAGCACCCGAGAGTTTAAGGGGAAACAAAAAATTTGAGTCAGCCTTAAAGCCTGGTATGAATAATTTATATTACATCTCAGTTTACTGATAAATAGTGAGACCATGCCGCTTAGCGGAACGGTTTCCCCTAACTAATATGTCTTTTCAAAACATATATTTTGCGAATCCTTTCCTTCAACCAAACTGGTTAATCAACTGATTATAATAATAATATAGAAAATATCCATTATGCTAAAACAGGAAATAAAAGAGACTATTTGTCTAAAATACGAACTATCTGTTC